>JACGXQ010000015.1:0-2500000 GCA_020137715.1 Talaromyces trachyspermus | reverse complement strand
AGTAGCAGTAATTGCAGATACAGCGGCAAAGTTCGCTGCCACGAGCATAAAGCCAAGGCTAGAATATCGCAGGTGAACCATTTTTGCTCTCAATTACCACTCCATATAAGAAGACCTCGTTCTGGGGCCGAGCTTCAGGAATTGGTAGTACCTCGGGGTAAATGGATCTATTTATGATAAACCCCATGTGAACAAATCAATGCTTATTCCAGGGAGGCTAGGACTGATAGGCATCATCGGCAGCATCAAATAGGTAGTCTAAAACCAAACTGCGGTGGATGCATTGAATACAACTCGAGCGTGGAGACCACTGAAAACCCCGCACTCAAAAGTTCTGTAGCGACGTTCTGGCAATCTAGTTCAGGATAAAATTGTTACAGACTAAATATTCAGACACGATTTTATTCGCTGCTGACTCCTAGATAGTTGTGATCAGAAAATAGCGGGCATCTTACTTAGAACTAGATTCATCGGAACATATCATCGTTTGCCGCCGCCAGTAAGAGTCCGCCATGATGATGGCATAGTGCAGGCCAAGAGCAGACCCAATGCTTGTTTTCCAGGACATTCGGCCATCCTTTGTGCTTGTTTCCAAATGGCGCCGAAGATCCCTGTTGATATCGGGTGGGGTTTCTGCACTGCTAGGTCCTAGTAAGCCGTTAGTTGTTTACCTAGCTGGGCAGGTAGCGCTCTTTCCCTCTTTGTGAATGATCAAACGCCTAAGTGATCCTGATTTGCATACTTATGTACTCGAAGATTGTAGTAGAATATCTGTAACTTAAATATTCCCCGTCATAGTTCCTTCGAGCCACTTCGTATATATTGCAACTTATCCAAGATGAACTTACGTGTGAAACCAAATGATATAAGTCGATAACTAACCCAAACACCGGGAAGCACGGCAAAGGGCCCTAAAGGGACGATGACTATGTCGGTGACTGGCCTAGGGTAACATCCTTATCATCCAGTCATGAGCACAAGCCAGGCCAATTCTGCAATCAGGTCAGGCATGCAAGTAAGTACGCACGTTATGCAGGAGAACCTGCACACGACCTATCTGCTAACCCCGCAGTAAACTCCAGTAACAATACATTGCTTATTTGGTTTTGGTGGACACTGGAAAGTGACGGAATAATTTGACTCACTCTTAGATCGTCCCTCAAACGAGGGAAAGAGAAGATCGTCGTTCGAGATTTCTGGTTTCTAATGTTAGTTCTTTATACTATGTCACGCGAACAAAAGATTTCGCACATTGACTAAGCCCTCCGTTGATAGCCAGATAATTAAGTTGCAGTTGATAGAATAATATTATTGTTGTGTTCACCGTTAGGCTGCTGTGAGAGAATATTGGGAAATATGTGCGTAAAAATGTATGAGGCTCGAAAATTCCTATGCCAATCGCACTGAATAGTTGAATCGAGAATAACTCCAAATGGAATTGACGATTAAATCCACGCCCAGTTTTCTGCATCGCCTGCTATACATACCCAGGTGCCTACGACATAGGTCAGGTGACCAACTCAAATTATGTTGTTTTCACAACTAATAGACGAAGACATTTGAACCAGATGTGAATTGAGGTGGTATTTTTAATTTCTCTGTACCACCCAGCTACTTATTTGCTGTGAATAGTTCCATTAAATCAACACTTGAATCCTTGGGTCAGTATTTTCGTTGGTCGGGTGCCTGGGCACAAAACGGTGAAGGTATGAAGCGGCCCTATACGATGAGCTTATATACACTTTATTCAAACTACCTAGGTATGTGCCATATTGAACCGCTCTCAGTATCAAACTAGTATACATCCAATGCATTGGTTTTGTATTGCACACATCGATCTACTTTGCCTTGGGCAACACCCACGTAACAACGGAATTTTTGGAATACTACCATTCCATTTCTCGCCGCTAGCTGTGCTCAGAGTAACATGGACCTCGTCTGCGAAAGTATTTTCAATAACCACGGTGCGAGTACCGTCCGGATTCAACGAGGCAACAGACTCTATAGCACCGTTGGAAAGCTTATTGCTTCCTGAGCCATCCAAAATAATAGCGCCAGAGGGAATGAATGCGCTATACTGAGCAAGCATGTAATATGCAGTTTGCAGGGTATAAGTCCCATCGTCGTTGACGACCACTAATCCAGTACAGTCCGTACATCCACCATCCGCAAGGTGAGGCCCATTGAACTGTTTGTAGCGAGTGTCCATGCCATGGCTCCCGAAGCCCAATTCTGAAGGGGTCCGATGGCAAAGCTGGAAGCTTGATACCACTCTCCAGATGATGGGGTCCAGCATTCCGTCATGTATTGAGTGACATTTGGGTTGCTTTTCTTGAAGTTTGTCAGAACAGACCAATCCAGAGGGTTGGCGTAGCAATGCCACGCCACGGTGTCCACGTATTTCCCAGCAGAGTTCAAAACGGTTTGAGGAAAAGAAGGGACATCTAGGTTAGGTAAGATAAAATGTTAGCTATAATGAGCAGTCCTGTGAAGGGCGATGATGCTAAGGTATACCTGTGTTATGGTCATAAGCCCAAATGGCCGTATCCAAGCCGGCTTCCGCGAGCGCTGGACCCACGTAATATTGAATGAGATTTGCTGCCTCAGAATCGTACATATACATGGTAGGAAAGCCACTCTGGCTGTTAAGGGGCTCGTTCTGGATCGTAATGGCATCAATAGTAGCACCCAAAGCCTCGTATGCCTGGATGTATTTCACGAAGTATTGCGCAAACTGACTGGAATACCCGGCCTCATTTACCAGATAGCCGTCGTTTAAGTTGTTGTTCTTTGCGCTGCCAGCGATCACCCCATTAAGTTTCATCCATCCGGGAGGACTCCATGGGGTACCAAGCACTTTCAAGCTTGGTTGTAACTTCTTCATTCGCGCCAGCATCTTAGCCATTTCATTACCTCGATCTCCGAGGTTGAAAGAAGTCAAATTCGTGTCTACTTTCCCTCCATTGTCGTCATAGGTGTAGACAGGGTCTGCAGACAAGTCAGATGCACCAATGCTGTGGCGCATAAGACTGAAGTTCGCACCCTCCGATGTCATCAAGAGATCGAGCAGCTCGTTCAGTGTCTCGCTTGACAGAGTGTTGAAGGCGCTAACAGTGGCATCAGTTACTGCAGCACCAAACCCGGTCACCGTCTGTTTGTATCCGGAAGACGTGTCATCAACAGTGAGATTCCATGTCATTTGGGTGCCCGTGGACCCAACACCTTCGGCCGGGGCAGTGATGGAGGAGAGCTTATAGCTGCGGTCTGAGTTTGAGCAGTAAGCTGCTGGAGTTGTAGCACGTTTGTGGGCGGCATGGCTATGAATATGACCGTGTGTATGGCCGATATAACCATTGGTTATGGCGACATGCCCGGCGAGAGCGGCGATAATGACTGAAAGCATCTTATATTTTTCTTCCCAACTATCCGTCTATTCTCTTCTTCGCTTGCGTTGAGGACTTTTGTTTTTCTTGTGGAATAACAAGTTGATCTTTAGTAGACCTGCATAACCTGCTCACCATAAGACCTTTGCATTCTGGACATCCATTTGGAGTGCTCGAGTAATCTTATAAGAATGGTCAGTGGTTGAAGCCCACGGAGAGAAGTCATAGTCACGTTTCGGTACTTCCATGACACGAAGAAGAATTGAACGTGCCAACCAGGGTTGCCGTATAACATTTCCTCCTGTACCTTATTGGAGCGTCAACCTTGGAATGCTGACATCAGGTTAGGAAATTAGCTGGCAGCAAAATACGCGTATAAACTTGTTCTAAGGAGTGCTTACTGCTTACTACTATGGAGCTTAGTGAGACTATAGTTATATGTTTCAATAAATAAGATTGAATGTTACATAGTAACGAATAACACAGGTCCCGCCGTTGTTTCTGAATAGCACTAAATTTTGGTTAATGAATCAGTACGGACTAAATTAACTGGAATTAAGCCACTTAATTTACGCCTGACAGTACTTTTAGAAAGAAAATTATAATCAGATTCTAAGGCAAAGGAGAAGTTAGTAAAAATTACCTATGTACGGAGAGATCAGTGTCGGAGAGCAGGTCCGGTATCCTGAGCTACAATGGCTACTACCAATACAGGAGGATTCAATGGAGAAGGGAAGGAAGAAAACGAGTTCGTTGACTCCAAGGGGACGACTGCGATGCCCTCCTGCCACGATCCCAACCATCTCTATACTAATCACGTAAGAATCGGTGCGTTCCCATTGCCAATGCTTTGGCTGTTGTAAAGCTGTGTCAGTAACGCAGATTAATCCTTCATAATACGGAGTACTCTGTAGATTGTAACCTGGCGATTGGAGAATGATTTTTTTTTTTGAGATTAAAGGGTCTGGTACAGTGGGGCATAAAAAGCCACTGAAATTTAGTATGCCGTTAAGCAAATAGGTGCAAATCACATAGTCCTTCACAAACCACCTTCAACTACAAATCCGACACGGACTCGCTCACGATTTCGAATTCCTTAAGTCCTTCGGACGAAGTATACTCTGTACTCCGTGTTCAGTTGGCAAGCTCCCCAATCTCCGACGGGTGGTAAGCACCTACAATGTGTAGTGGACTTGCACTACCACATTTGGTCCAGGCGGCTTAACAATGGGCCCGAACGATGCTGAGACAAGGTAATTATGATAAACGAAGAGCAGAAAGTGTCAGATAATAGAAAATAGAAACTCAGAAATTCGCCTATATTGGACACTGGGTAGCTAGTATTAATTTAATGCGTCGGTAAGAGCATTACCGCACTCCTTGGATGTGTCAGATGACCTGGCTTGCCCTAAGTACCGCCATTCTTTGAATTGAACTATTTTTCCAACACTGTCGAGACGATCAATGAGCATACTTTTACGGGTTACAATAGGCATATAATCCCTCATTTATACACAGTTTCACGCAGTATCTCGTTCGCGAGCACGCCTTATGTTGTCAACTTGTCCTGCCAAATCCACCTTGTAACCTGGACTCCAACCGGAACGTTTCATTTATGTAACCCAACAGAGCAACATGCCCAAGAACCCTGAAACACCCTTAGGCAGAAAACGAAACAGTCCAGTCAGACGACAATTCCCTAAAACTTGAATCTTTGTTTCATCTTCTAAAATCTTCTTCCACCGGTGACCGCGACCTCCAAATCCACCACCACCAGCGTATCGCGCTCTTATTCGGGGCGCGCCATTCCCCATATCCTCCATGCCCGGTAGCCTCCGTAGGTATGCATGCGCCGCCCGACATTGGGAACACCGGATGGTGAATGCGGGTGCTGGGCTCATGAACACGTAGCTCCTAGGGTACTGAAGCAGTGGCCCATTTTTCTGTTGTAGATTTCGTGGTATGTAGATCGCAAGTATTCTTGTAGAATCACGTCGAATTTTGCTCAATGAACTACCTAGGTAGGTAGTTACTCATGGGATGTACCAAGATTATAATATCTCGTTATCCTCGAGACGGTGATGGCATAATCCTGTATCCAAATACAAGACCCCGATTATACTCGCGATGGTCTTGAAGTGCACGGTAGTACCCCTTGCTTAATATGTGCCATCACAATAAATATGCGCGAGACTCTGTACCTAGGTAGGTCCACGAAGTCGAAGACGCCATCCATCATTGGTAGATGAAGTGTGGAATCGCCGGGATTGGAAATATAGCACCCATCACTCAGTACATGCATATTCTACTTGAATCTAACAAGTATTATCTGCTAGTAGTATCTTGCGGTAGATGTAGATAAGTTTTGTAACTGAAAAGAAACACATTTCTCTTTTCCTAGTGATGCATGCCTAGTGTATAAACACTTTGCTCAGGTGAAAGAGGGGGCGCAGCCTTTCTTTACTATCGAATTTCTTTCAACTGCTTGTCGCATATCGTGGATACTTCCAATATATATGTTTTGCCACCTAATATTTGCATCATGCAGTGTTGGGAGCACGCGAGTGGAATCTAGGTCAGGACCGGAGATGTCCGAAGGTAGCAGAAACGACAGGTAGACTAGCCTTGCATAAAGAATGGCAAAGAGAGAAAAGAGGTAAGAATAAGAGACAAAAGGGAGATTTTTTCTTACTAGTTGACAAGTTACAGTGGCACAGATGCATCTTGCGCTACACACCGAGTGGAAGCACTCACCAATCGAGGCCAAAAAGGCACAAGACACCATTCCGCCCCGTAACTAAGCAATCGCGCGCAAATCATAGGGTCAGCGATAGATTGTCGCGCAGAGCCTGAACGGGACTATGTGAAGCACCAGGATGCAAGTCGCGCGTTAGTGTATGCCAGGCCGGGCTTTTATAGGGCACAGCGATGCAAGCACGCAATCAGAGCCCGCAGTGTTATCAAGTTGTGCAACAGGTCGTGGCCTATGAGGTGCTGCTTATTTCGAACTTCATCGCAGGAAGGCCAAGACTGATAAATATTTTAAAGTCTTGCACTTTTCTTCTTATTTTCTAGAAAAAGGTCAAGACGGAAGAACTTGTGGGGAAGAACCTTAAAAGAACATATATAAAAACGGGAGGGCAAAAGGAAGAACACCAATGGCGTCGTCATACCAAGACGTCAAAGACGTCGGGCATTCTGTCAATCCTGATTTTGGAGAACCGCGTGGTGGTGATCTTAACGCACCCAGAAATGAGGTCGGCACAGAGCTCACGTACGAGGAGTACTCCAGCGGTGGTCTCGGACGGCACCTGGGTGTCATATCGACAACGTTCTTAGTGTACGCTCACCATTTCTTATTGCCGTCATACGCCACATGCTGACTGAATGCGTCCAGGGTTGGCCGTATCATCGGTGTCGGTATCTTCTCTACACCAGGCTCCGTCACCAAAGAACTAGGCAGTGTTGGCGCATCGCTCATGTTCTGGGTGTTGGGCCTCTTTTATGTGCGGCCGGTCTTTGCGTCTGGCTTGAATTTGCGTGCATGATACCGCGCAGCGGTGGCGAGAAGAATTACCTGGAAGCTGTCTACAAAAAGCCAAGGCTATTGATATCAATTGTTTTCGCTGTGCAGGCCGTAGCATTGGGATTTACAGGTGTGTTTGCCGACCCTAGTCAACCAATCGTAACTGACTAATGTATCATATCTAGCTTCTGGATGCGTCGTCTTCGCCACGTACATTCTCGAAGCAGCCAACGCTTCCGTCACGGAGTGGGCCAAACGTGGCATTGCAATTGGCGTCATTGTCTTCATCACGCTGTTCCACACTTTCTTGCCTATGTGGGGTGTCCGGGGTATGAATTTACTTACCATCTTGAAGATCGTACTGCTACTATTCATTGTCGTTACTGGATGGGTCGTTCTCGCTGGTGGTGTGAAAAGTGTGCCTGATCCACATGCGAGTTTCAGAAATGCATTCGCGCATTCGAGCACGTCGGGCAATCTCTATGCTACTGCTCTGTTCAAGATTTTGAATTCTTATGCTGGGTATTTCTGCAATCGAAAAGAAAAGAAGAGGAAACAAGCTAATGAGAAAAACCAGATGGAGTAATGGCATGTACGTGTTGAACGAAGTCAAGAACCCCGTACGAACCATGAAAATCGCCGGCCCTCTCGGTCTCCTTATCTGCGGCATCCTCTATATTCTTGCGAACATCTCGTACTACTCTGTAGCTACCCGGAAGAAATTGCACAGACCGGTGCCACGGTTGCTGGCTATTTCATGGGCAAGGTGTTTGGTGAATCAGCCGAACGTGCTTTGAGGCATGTCCCCTTGCATTCATTACATAATATTCACTTGCTTAAAACTAAACTAACATCGAATCTATAGTGTACTTATCGCTCTGTCTGCCTTTGGAAATGTCCTAACGATTACCTTCGCCCAGTCTCGAGTCAATCAAGAACTGGCCAAGGAAGGCGTCATACCATTTCCCAAATTCTGGGCATCTAGTTGGCCTTTTGGTTCCCCGTCAGCAGGTTTATTACTCCATTTCATCCCTTCGTTCATCGTCATCGTCGCCATCCCTTCGGAGACGCCTACAACTTCATCCTGGATTTGGAAGGTTACCCAGGCAGTGTTATCAGCTTTCTCGTTGTCGTAGGGCTGTTCGTGTTTAGATGGAAACGCCCGGACATTCATCGCCCATTCAAATGCCCGTGGCCTATCGCAGTATTTTTCTGGCTGGGCAGGCTTTCCAACTGGTAGCGCCGTTTTGCGTCCTCCCGGCGGAAAAGGCGATACGTCGCTCCCATACTGGCTATCTTCTGTTGTTGGGATTGTAATTCTAGCTGCAGCTGTCGTGTATTGGGTCATTTGGTGGGTGGTGTTGCCGTATATTGGGAAGTATACCTTGGAACCGCAGCATGAACACTTGAAGGATGGTACCGTCGTTGTGGTTTACAAGTCTGTGAAGACTTCATATAACTAATTTTTAGTCTGGAAACCATGACATAGGCAATAAAATAGTAATTTCTTGTCCAGGCCCATGTCTACATGAGTTAGGTATCGAAGACCAATCCCAAAACCAACCAATCTATCATGTACACTTTTCACTCAAATATCTGGATAGCTATATTGCCCCATACTCCCAATTTTATTCCCAGCAGCATTGGCCACTAAACCGGCGCTTCTTACACCACTGGCAATATTCCTTCAACAAGCATAAACGTCGCAGCAACAACCTCGAGATTACTTTTCTGGATAAATTGCTGCGCATTGAATTTACTCCGGTCAAAGAGGTCCTGAGATTCACTTCCAAGCTCACTGGCCAGCCCGTCATATTGCTCTTCTAGTGTGCTGTCACCTAAATCCAGGCCCGTAGTACCCATTCCGGCATTGACGGTGTCACTTTTGCATAGGATGAAGGTGTAGCGTGATGGATGCGGTTTCCTGTTTTCCCAGTACGAGGTCTTTTGTCAATAAGTTTGTCTCCTATACTCGAATTAGCAATACCCTACCCAGTTACATGATGCGCCGGAATAGGCGCTGGCCCAACCCAGGGCGAGATCGTTTTTGCTCGAGAATCGATTATTTCCCCGGCGCTGCTGACTGAACATTTGGTCACGAGCCAGTGCCTGACCTGTCCGAAGCGAGTGTCATGTCGATGAGTGAGGTCCTAAATGACTGTTTAGTTACCTAGGTATGACCGGAAAGATAGAATGATAAAAGTAAGAGGTACAAACAGGGTCAATCATCATCAGCGTATAAATATCCTTCAAGGTGTCTGCTTCAATCTATTAGATAGTTAGCTCATCCCATACATCAGGACCACCAGAACCGAGGTGACGGACAGGCGGATCCACAAAGACCGTGGGCTTCGATTGTGCATCATCTACCGCAATCATTTGACCAGGTCTGTCGAGTTTGGCCTTCGGAAATGAGACCTTCAGATTGCGGCGTATTACAGTTCCGGTGGGCAGCACGTCTGGGATAATCTCTTCAGCGGCTAGGGCATTGGTTATGCCTGCTGGGTGAGCCATTTTCTGTGATTTTTGTATATACGTTTGAGATATTACAATAACAAAAGGCAATGACTCAACAAGAGGGTAAGGTATATATGTACATGTCTCAGATCTCGTTCGACCAGCGTGATGTCATGTTGTCGTGACTGTTGGCCACTCACTCACCTTGCAAGATTTTTATGTGTAGGTAACTGACCGAAATGTTTTCAGTAAATTCTACATATGAAACAAGAATCCAGATTAGATATAGATAGGGTCAGTAACTCACCCATCATAACCACAATTTCCGTCTCTTGAAGTGAATACTTGACCGGATTGCAGCTCTAAATATCTCCGTTAGTTCCTCCAAAGTGCGGCTCCGGGTCTCTACAAATAAGAAGTAGATAATCAGGCGTTCAAAGTTATGACCTAGAATATTGAAAGGAAGTAGGATTTCCAGTCGGCTCCAGTGAAGACGATGCCTGTTACGAAGGTGTTGTAAGATCCGGCGATATTGACGGACATTCGGTGTTTACTCAAGTGAAGTCGACGACGAGTTATTTGAAAATGAATTCCATTTTATCCGGTTTGTACATGAGATACGCCAAGCATAAACATCCATGGAGTCGTAATATAGATATGATCACGGCGTCAAAGTATATACAGCGAATGATATGTATCCGCTTGAGGGTAAAGACAGGGAGAAAAGAAGGCAGAGATAAAGAAGTAGAGTAGCCCAATCACATTTGCATCACGCTTGAGGGATCGTAAATAGGTGGCACCAAGCCTCGACAAGTGGCTATGATCATCGCTTCAAAGGAAGAAAAACATAGTGTGCGACCTGCGTGCAAAAGATCTGCAAACTCGATGAGAGATACCATAGGCTGGCCTATTCCCGAACTCTTCTTTGCCCACTCGTCTTCAGATCTGGCGTCCCATAGGTATGTGCGGCTATCAAACGGTAATGCATCAATAAATGGTGTGCGACACGCATAGCCACGAGTTACAAAACCAAATGCGGCGATTACGAGATGCGAAAAGACAATTGTGCGACGCACAGTTTCAGCGAATACCCATGCGCGCCATGGTGACATGCTATTCGGCAGCTGACATGGAACTACGGACCACAGCTTACGCGTCAGAGAAGCGAGCATATCAAGCGATTTCTCGACGCCGGGGCCATGGATGTTTCCAGTTGACAATTGTAAACATTGTGCCAATATCAGTGCTTGTACGCACGCGACAAAGTCTTCAAAATTGCTTAACCTCTTGGAATGTTGAAGTAGCGAGGCGACTTGCCGTTGGACAAGCATGCTTAGCTTTGGGGACGATGACTGGCTGTTTTCGTACATATTCCACAAGGCACATATGTCTCTCACAGGCCGCGGTAAAGATTTTCCATAGACGCAAGGATGGATAAAAATTGATTCTCCCTGGACGAACGACCTTGGAGCCCAACACACTACTTGTGACACGAGGTCGACTATGTATGGAGAGTGATGTTTGCGAATCTCCAAGTCCAATGCAGGTCGTATCCAGAAAACGTTCTCGTTGTCGTTGTCAATGTCATTATCATCACTGGAATCACTAGCCTGGGTGAAGTCCGTTATGGTATTCTTCATAGCGGCCGCAACTTTATGCTCTTTTGCCTTGGTTGCAGGAACAAGTCCATGAGGGCCGTGGTGTTGTGGCTGCGGGTGCACGGGTCTAGTAACTCGACTCTCACTGGCAGGACTCGTTCGGCTCGTTAAAGGGATGTTGGTGTAGTGACAACGGAGGCCTTTATTCAGGCATCTGCTGCATTCGGGGAAGGTTAGATCACATCGGCGCTTGACCTTGACGCAGCCCTGGCACGATCTGCGGAGACTAGTCCCACTCGACGACATTGAAGCTTCTGTGTGATCTGGGGATAAGCAGCCACTGCACTGACTCGGACTAACCAGGGGTTCCACACAGGCAAAGATACGAAGGCAGATGGCGTTGGTTCGATCGATCGTTGAACTGCAGAGTCGGAGCAATTTGGCGCTGACGGCACGTGGTTTGTGCGCTTCCAAGGTTGCCCTGATGTGGACTAGTCGCCGCTACAGGATTCCGCTAGGCCGAAAACGGTTTAAAGTCCACTTTTGGATATCTATGGATATTCAAAGGCCGCTTATTTTCGTCCATTCCTCACAATCCTACCGACACGAAAACAAGATAAGTAAACATAACGGAAAGAAAATACGGGTGGTATTTACGAATAGACAGCTTGCAGTGAATGAATGTGTATATACAGTAGTAACGCAAAGAGGAGAGCGAGTAAAATCAACACAATACGAGACCGAAAACAATATATAGCAAAAGGGACCGGGATATCATCGCTCATAAGGAGGCGGTGGGTCGTTCGTATCTGCCACTGATGCCGCTAGCATTGACTTATGATTGTTACTGTTATGCGTCTTGCTCCGTTTCGTGGCACTCGGCATCTCATCATCGGTTGATACTTCCGAGTCACTCATTGAATCTTCCTCTTCTTCATTCCCGTCTTCCGCTGCTAGTCGATCTCGTTCCTAGTAACTTGTTAGGGCGATGTGCTGGAGTGAGAGTAAACAGTGAACTTACAGCCTCTGCGGCCTTCCATCCTGTAATGGAGGTCTGGATAGATGGCGTCGGCAAAACGGACGACGATTCAACAGTTAGTGGCGGTTGTTGTCTCGGCTTGATGACCACCTCGTGCTTGTCTGATGTGCGTCCGATCAAATCACCGCGTTTCCAAATCCCATACTTCAAAATCATCCCCTTGAAATCTGTCCTCTCCATGACACAATCCATAACATCGCAGTCCGAAATCTTGCATCTCTCGATTTTACTTCTTGTAATGGCTGAATCATCCAGCTCCGAGCGCTCACATCTACTTTTGTCTGCGACAATCGAGTTTCGGACAATGCATCGCTCCAGAGTGCTTTCACCCAGCACCGTGCTATCATTGAGCTGTGAGCGTTCAACAAGCTTCGAGCTTACAAACTTAGTTTCCCAAGCTTCGGTGCGGCCTATATTGTTCGGCGCCGCCACGCTACAATTATGTAGCTTGGTTCTCTCCACTGTAGAATCCGTGACACTGCAGTGATCGAGCTCGGAGCGAAGGATCTGGGCCGAAAAGATCTGGCTGTCATGAACTTTTGACCGGCTTATGTGAGATTTCTTCTTGCTCGAGCTGGGCTGTATTGTCGACTGGGAGACTTCCGAGCGGCTGATTCTAGTTGCAGAGCTCAGGTCTGTGAAAGTGCAGTTAGTGATGTTTGAGCGCGATATTTCCGGGTGAGCGTCCCATTCGGCTGGAGTCACCGTCACGTCTACGACATTGCTTTGACGCGCTTTCGGCACCGTCGACATAGCGGCGAGCGTAGAAGACTGTAGACAGGAGCAACTGGAGGATGATGGTTGTTATTCACGTTGGGTCGACAGCTCCGGTTATCACCTGAGGCAGAATCTGGATGCCTAAGGAAATCACGTGGGATGCTAGCGCGCGCCCATGAGTGCCTCCACTGTCCATGGAGTCTTATGTAGCATTTCAGCTGCGGATGAGTATGTACATTGTAACCCCGTATTCCAAGGTTTCAAGCCATAAAGCGAAGACAGCCACAGAATAGCTGGGCGTCGGAATCATTACCATCCTTCTAGTGCTAGGCCTGACAGCGGGTAAAAGAAAACAAAAAGGAAATACTGAGTGAATCAAAAGATTAAAGAGCGATAAGAAAAACAATATGATAAAAGCTTTATAAAAATAGAATTATATTAGTGGGCGATTGGGCGCTACTACATATGGGCTGGCGGGCAATGGACATGTCACCACCGACCTAGCACCTACGGAGAGACCAAACCTAGGTATCACCAGTTTATTGATACATAAGAGAGGTGCTTGGGGGTTACCTATCAGTCTCTTAGGTGATATTTCGGTCATATTTTCCTGTTTTCACTCTTGTAATATAGCTAGCGCTTCCAACAACTGAATAACGGGGTAGGATCCGTACATACATGAGAGATGAAAAGCGGTCATTGACTCCATCAAGATGGTAAATTCCAAATAAAATCAACATCTAACCAGCATGGATTTATAGGGTCCAATGAATTGTCATCTTCCAAGCCAGCGAAGGGAGCCATTGACGGATCAAATGGTAGTGAGAACCAATCATCCATATTGCTGTCCCAAGTATTAATACCTGGTGCTGTGGTGGCAGTAGCAGAAGCAACACGATCAACATTAGCAGCATCCAACTGCTGGCCATTACTGTAGTGACGAAGATAATTCAGCGAGTGCTCCTCGTTAGACGAATGAGGTATGATATTGGAAGACGACGGCCATGGTTGGTCTGCTGGAAGTGCGAAATTTAGCAGCCGCCGTTCGCAATTCAGCTGATACTGTCGTTCTTCATCGGGCTGAGCTGAAGCCTCGCTATGAGAAGTAGGCGTCCTTTTATTCCACGAATACGGGAGAGAAGACTCGAAGCTTCTACGCAGCCGATCAACCTGGACCTTTAACAACTCTCCGTACTGCGCAGCTAGGTGCATGTCATCCAGGTTGCTAGTTTGCAATGCTGAAATTGCCAATTCCAGAACATGAAGTGATTGGGTTAGTTTTGTCTTTCGTACTCCTAATGCGAGAGCCTTCAAGAGGAAAATTGAAGCACTAATCATCCGTGAAAATATACGAATGGGAGCGTAACGTAGGCTGTTATTCTCGTCTGGTCCGCTCTTGCGTATGATCAACTCTATGATGTGGTGACAACCATCGATTACATCTTCGACAAGATGGTAGTCATAGTCTGATAGAAACTGTAATAAAGAAAACGTGGATCTGATATCGTGAGTCACATGGGTTTGGGAGTAACGTGTGATGACTCGTTGCATTCCAATAGAGCTGGTAAGGATGCGGAGGTGTTGATACTCGATGAATAAAATGTCCTCGTAGTGGCAATCTAAATGATAGCCACGTCAGCAAATAAAAGACATTTCCTTTCTTTCTTTCTTTCTTTCCCAAATGCCGTTGTGCGAGTACACTGACTCACTGGCACAATGTCGAACAGCATGGGGTATATCAAAGGAACTTACTATAAAAATCAAAACCAACAGCACTATACCATTGTGACAGCACTTGTTGCTTCTCCTGGAGATAGGCTTGAAATTTCTCGTCGCTGTCAACAGTCATTAGCGGAAACAATGTATCCGTGATACTCTTCGTTAGCTGAGCCAATTCAACCCAGCAGTTCGTAAATGATTGCCACTGCTGATCGTGGTCCGTGTTGAGAACTTCAGCAGTCTCTAAAAGTGTGGCAGTAGATGCAGGACACATAAATGAAGTGCATCCTAGTCGACTAGACATGAGATTTATGAAACAATACAGTAGCTTTGGAATTCTCTTGCGGCGTATCTTCAAGTGCTCTGTATAGGTCTCAGCATCAGGCCTGACAGGTTCAGAAACACTTGCGGCGTTTCCACATGCACGTTGCCGGTCGAATATCCCTACTTCATGCGACAACGCTAGGGCGCAGCTTAGAACCATCCAAGACATCTGTTCCAGCCTCTTCGTTGGTTCGATGACGCCCCTTTCCAGCGCTCCAGAGCCGGAATCTCATGATTGAGGGAGGATCCCGAGTATCAGGCATTGTCAGCAACAAATCCGAATCCCAGCCGTCGCTATCTGGTGGAAAGTGTACCGAGAGGGGCACCATTCGACAATTAGTAATAGTGCTTCGATTGTGCTGACATTTCTCGTCTTCGCTTTGGATGCTTTCTCTTGGCCTAATATTAAGCGCAGTAAAAGGTGCTGACAGTGTTGCCACAATCTGTGATGGATAAAGAGTCCACGTGTTTTACCTCCCGGTCCTGGCAAGATGTGATAACGTGAGGAAATAGCCAGTATAGTGCAGCACAGCATGGGCTCCTGGGTAATGAGCCAATATTGATTTGTAGGAGAAGCGTAGAAGTCCGTCAGAATAGGAGATTGGTTTGACATGTTGCGGAAAAAGCTTTAGATCGGATATTAATATTCAAAGATTGACGAAGAAGGCATTCAGAAAAATTAAGGAAATGAGTCAAGTGAAGAAGACTCACAGATCAACCAAAATTGTCGCCTCGTGAGCTGTAAACCAACCCATTTTCACGAAGCGACAAGCGTTCCAGAAACCCAGAACGTCATAGTCCTGGGAGCCAATGCTGCTTCGCTGAGGTGTAGATTGCTGCAAAGAATCAGGAGATCCTTCTGCCTGACGGCCCGAGGTTAGACAGTTAAGGGCTGTCTCTGACGTTGAATAGGAAGTGTTGTCGATTGATTCAGCGCAAGTAGCTGCCTCAAACAAAATGTCCATTGCATCGCTTTCGCCCGATACCATAGTCCGCAAGAGTGAGATTTGAAGATCCCCTGACTCTTCATTACCGCTTACTAGTTGTGAGCTAGCAGTGCTATATCCATCGAGTTCGATCGGTCTTTTGGCGCGGCATACGTTGAGCATGGGACATCTGTTGACGAGGTGAAAGTCGTGAACTATACGAAAGTCAATCAATTTTCCGTGGTCTTTTCGGAATTGAGTTAGATATCATACATTGTTTGCTCCGAAGCTGGGGGCATTGGTATTGCCTGCTTGGTCTCAGGAACTGGATACTCTCTGTTAGAAATGACATATCGGCTAGAAGTTAGTAGTAGACATAGACATACCTTGCCGTGGCCGAGACCAGGGCACTTTCGCGGAGAAGGTACATTGCAGACCTTGCTTGCTACATCTTACACATGGTGCTTGGCTATTGTAACCGGTGCTCTGACATTTGACTTTTCTCTCTCGACATGGAAGACAGGCTCGATAGGCACGTTGGAACTCATAGTCCAGAAGCGCCCTGCTCCGTGGCGGTCTCTTTCGGTCGTTTCCCATCACGATTGAAGAGCGGTTTCCTCTGCTACAAGTAGGATGCTAGTAGCTTCGAATAATAATGTAGAGGTGAACGATGCATGTTTCATCCCACAGTAGGAGGTGGACATTGAATCCGGGGCAAAAGCATGTCGGCTATTTCACAATATCCGCGGTGGCGTCCCCGCGTTTTTCAGCTGGAAACTACTGTAGCTTACTGGATAGCTCGTAGGAAAAGGCGGGGATGCGGGTCAGCCTACCAGAGTGGCGGTATTGACTAGTTATGTACATATCCACCTTCAGGCTTCATGAAGTACTATAGTACGTGCCATTGGCAGAAGCGTATGTCAACCTAAACGGAACCAAGTCCTGTCACATCTCTCATTTTGCACTATGTACCTAGCCTAATGGCGTATATCCACAAAATATAGCTTAGCAAGCTATGTCAAATAGCGGAATCGTGGATTATTATCACCATCATCGGTGACATCAATCCGAGCATTCCGATCCACCGCACCATATAGCCTGTCTCTCTTCGCATTTTCATGTTCCAGCTTGAAGTGTAGAGCTAGCGACAACACAACAATCATACCAGTAAAAGCACAACCGATAGCACAGCCTTTGACGTAAAGGGCACCGTCTTCCCTAGGGAACACAGAACTACTCACAAAGCTGGAACATTGTCCCAGGACAGCCAAAACCACCATGCCGCTACCTCGCTTTGAGTCACCTCCCTGATTATTCAGGAGCCACGTAATGTTGAGTGCCAGAGCCGGAAATACACCACAGGTGGCGAACCAGACACCCAGGTACCGAGGGCCCGTTCGCGTCTGATCTTGGATAGATACCAAGAGGATATAACCTATGGTTCCCATGCAACCAAACGCGCTAACAGCATAGCCTCGGACACCCAACCTGTCAGACAGATACGCTGCGGCTATACAGCACAGAAATGCAGCAAGATATGGAGGGGCCGTTAGTCCCTGGGCTCTCACACTCGTGAAACCCATGTCCATGATAATCGTGGGTAGGAAATTGGACAATCCAGCAAATGAGTAGTTGCAGCAAAATGAATGGCCATGTGGATGTAGTTCTTATAATCGGTCAACCCACTGAAGAATTGATGCCAGTCGACTCGACGTCTTGATGTTGTATCAATCAGCTGTAGCCGCTCAACAGCTTCGGTACGCTCGTCTTCGGTAAGAAATTTGGCGCTTTCAGGGGAGTCAGGAAGGAAGAAGAACACTACGGGTGCGAAGAGAATAGTAGGTGCACCCTCTTTTAAATAAGATTCATTAACTCTTTGCGTTGTCTACTTCGGTTGCACTAGGATCTACTTACCGATGAGAAAAAGAAGTCTCCACGGCGCGAGCGAATGCTTGATCTGTGTTATTCCGTATGCAAGAGCACCTGCAAAGCAGTTTGCCAAAGGCGATGTGCCCAACAATAATGACACCCGCAGGCCTAGTTCTTGTCGATGGTAGAAAAGTGAAAGGTAATATGGGGCACCAGCTCCAAATGCTGCTTCGAAAATTCCGAGGAAGCATCGATCAGCGACGAGTCCGGCCAAGCTGTAGACTGTGCCCGCGCACATTGCAGTTACGCCCCAGCTGGATTTAAAAGGAAGGGTTTAGTGAATTGGAAAGCTTTTTCCTTCTTTATCTTCTGTGGCACTCACCAAATACACAGAATTGCAATATAAACATGGGCAGGGAACACCTTCCACAGTATTGTTGTCCATTCGAATAGGACATAGCAAATGTAAAACGAATACAAGACCCAAGAGAACTGGAGACTGCTGAGACGAAGATCTGCTGATAGACCGGCCGTGTTTGCGTTGCCGATGTTGCCTTTGCATGATCATCAGTTCATTCCATACCCAAGAATAAAGGATGCCCAGCGAGGATGCTAATTCATAACTTACTCCTGTCTAGGTAGGACAAAATGTAGAGGATAGAGACGATGGGCAAGACTCGGCGGTCAAACTATGGCACATTCGATGAATTCAACAGGCTGGCGAAGGTGAGACGAAGGGGTCTGTACCTTTCTCACTAGTAGAGGACTCCGTGAACTTGAGACAGTGACAGGAGCCTCTTCATCTGTCTTGGTCCAAGTTTCCTCTAGGTGTAGGCTTTTACCTTGAGTCTGATCGTCTTTAACAGTTGCCATGATTGTAGGATTTCCCAGTGTTGGTGATATTGAACAACTGAGAGTCAGGATAAGCAGGTAGCGAATACGGATTCCTTTATACCTATGCAGCCGTTTCCAATCCTGGTTTGGCTGACATTCCCCATGGGGTTCAGTTCTCGTGTCCGTGCTCGGATGAATGAGCGGCAAATACGTTTCATCCGCTTCACTGGGTAATAGGCATTATCCGCGTTTGCTGAAATATCCGAGGCACTCCGAAGTAGCCTCATAAGTGTATATAAAGCACGTATGGGTGCATGATAGAAACCTAATCAATATATAGTCATATCTGAACATTCATCTTTGAGAAAATCAGAATCTGCTTCTTCTTCTTCTTCCTCCTTCTCCTCTTCATCTTTGCCTACAACAAAATCAGCACCGTTCGTCGTCAAAATGGCCACACCTTACCCGTTCAAATTCGAAAGCACTGGGTATCACGATGTAGGAACAAGCAACGGCGCTACACGAAATGTAACGCTGACCCTCGACAATGTGCGGGGAAAGATCCCTCGCTTCAAGCTTCTCGTCTGCGATCCATGATGCTCGAAGCCCACAACAGCCCTGACAAGATTCTCGCACACTGCTGTTCTTATGACGGATTATCTTCGCGTCTTGTGGAAGAGGCCGGATTTCCAATGGTGTTTCTTGCTGGATATCCTGTAGCAAGTTCGTACGGTCTCCCAGATACGGGGTACATTGCTATGGAGGAGATGTGCCATAAGATTCAAGAGGCTGTACGCCAAGTCACTGTTCCTGTCATGGCAGATGGTGATACTGGTTATGGAAGTCCTATGAACGTGAGACGTACCGTGGAGTGCTATGCAGCTGCAGGAGCTGCAGGAGTAATGATTGAGGACCAAACATGGCCAAAACGTAAGACCAAAGACTCACAAACGAGACACGCAAACGGCGCACTGATTAGATACAATTTAATTTGCTAGGATGCGGACACACCAAAGGGAAATCAGTTGTATCTCGGGGTGAAGCCTTTGCCCGCATCAAGGCTGCATGCGATGCCCGTGACGAGGGACGAGATATCTTCGTTCTCGCTCGAACAGACTCCCTCATCCTTGGATGGGAAGAAGCAATGATTCGCGCCAAAGAATTTAAACGTCTGGGAGTGGATGCAGTCTTTGTTGAAGCTCTCCCAGATCGCGAAGCAATGGAAGCCTGCGTTAAAGAAGTCGGTATCCCCACGTTTGCTAATATCATCGAGGGCGGAAAGACGGAGAATCTTTCTACCAAGGATCTGGCAGAGCTTGGTTTCTGTGCTGTCGCATACCCGTGGACCCTTGTTGCTGCGAAGCTGAAGAGCATCCGAGAAGCTCTCGAGGGCTTGAAGCAGAGCATGCTTAGGTTCACCTCCACAGATACTCAGTTATGCTGATGTCTGTGAAGGAGTGGGTTTCAATAAGTACTGGGTATGTAGTTTGAGGGTCCACTTTACTTTTGTTGCATGTTTTAAGACCAGGTCTAACATATGCCGTAATTTGCAGGACCTGGAAGAAAGGTATAAATACGAAGCTTAGATGGAACGACAAGACGACGATGGTTATTGAGTTTTTCTGCTTCTGAAGCCACAGGAATTGATTGAGATATGATTATATAAATCACCTCGGCAGGATTAGGCATAATATAACGTAGATGTAGCGAGGCTTTGAACAAAAATCGGATAAAACTGCTGGCTCTCATCCTAATCTGGAGTTAATAAAAGACACCCCGGAAGAAGGAGCACTCGCGTTACAGACTTAGCTTCAGCGAGTTGAAAGTGAATAATACCCTGCCCATCCAAGACGACCAGTTGGGTAGATAAAGGTTGTGATGGACTTACTTAGGTCAGCGTGTATTTATATTTAGACACAGTAACCTTCCATCAACGTCCTTTTCAAATCAACATTTGTGCCTATATCCTGAACAAGATGGCAAAAGAACACCAGAAAAGGCCCGGAGGTCTATAAAAAGAGGGAATAAAATGGCGCTAAAATGGCAAACTGAAAAGCGAGACCATACCTATCAACCACAAGCCAGATAGGGTTACAAGCAAGTCCGACGGAGTACTATACTCATTATGGAATAACCACTCCGAGTGCTCACTCGGGGTAGAGAAAACCAGGACGGAGTAGCGGAATTAACGAAGTGGAGATATGAAGAATAAATCCACCTACTGTCCAATTGGGAATGGCTACTCGATGGAGGGGCGTACATATTTATGTTTCGCTCTCCGTTTCCAGCTTTCTCTCCTCGCCTTGCCTACTTAGTTTGGCCCAGAATCTCTACCTAGAAGCCAACGAACAAATACAATTCCTTATTCTTTCGTCATGGCTAGCATTGACATGTCGCTCGTCAAAGATGAAAATGGCCAACTGGCCGAGCAGATCAAAGTGTCGAACGCCTGGTGCGGTCCTGGGCCTGCAGCCTTCGACTTCCGGACAGACACCATTACGACGCCAACCTTGTCCATGCTACAAGCTATCGCACAGACGACGCTGATGGACGATGTGTATCGAGAGGATCCAACGACGACGGAGTTTGAGCAGTTCATAGCTAAGCTGACAGGCAAGGAGGACAGTCTCCTGGTCATGTCGGGCACGATGGGAAATCAGATCGCTCTCCGCTCGCTCTTGACGCAACCTCCACACGCCATTCTCTGCCATCATCGATCTCACATTCTCCAATCGGAGGCCGGTGGTTGTTCGACTTTGTCTCAGGCGCACATGCAACCGTGTATCCCAGCCAACGGGCAGTATCTGACCCTCGAGGATATCAAGCAAACTGCAGTCATCAGCAACAATATCCATGTGTCCCCGACCCGTGTCATCTCGCTGGAGAACACTCTGGCCGGTGTCATCACTCCCTGGAAGAAATTCGTCGGATATCCGCGTTTGCTCGCTCCAACAATATCAAGATGCACCTGGACGGTGCAAGACTTTGGGAGGCGGTAGCCGCTGGAGCTGGTTCCTTGACCGACATCTTGGAGTGTTTCGATACCGCCCAGATGTGCTTCTCCAAGGGCCTGGCTGCACCCATGGGAAGCATAATCATTGGTCCGAAGAGGATACTAGAACACTGTAGATGGGTGAGAAAGAGTATTGGCGGAGGCATTCGACAAGCCGGAATAATTTGCGCAGCGGCCCGCGTGGCGGTCGAGGAGAATTTCGGCAAGGGGCCCAATGGTGAAGGTGGTCGGCTGCGAGAAACGCACAAGAAGGCCAAGATCATTGAGAAGATGTGGCTCACTCGCGGCGGCGCTGTCAGTCGACCTGTCGAAACCAACATGGTCTTGCTGGATCTGCCATATAGCGGCATCACAGTGGATGAGCTTATTCGCGTCGGTAAAGAGGAAGGAGTCAAGCTGATGAGCGGAAGGATTGTCGTCCACTTGCAAATTGTCGACGAGGCTATTGTTAGGTTAGAAAAGGTTTTGAGCGCTTGTTGTCAAGCAAAGAAAAGAGAAACGGTATAGTTCAAGAGGCCCAATCCGTCTACAGATAGAGGAAGGAGACAAAGATGATCTTAACTTGCCAAAGAATTCTATTTAGTGATGTACTAAGTCTAAGTACGATGACCTTTTCTTAGCGATATACTTGAAGCTATCCTCAGGCGCATACATATCAAAATGTCTAAAACAGGTGTTTTCCCAATAGCAGAGCTTGAAACTTTCAAGACGGATTGAAGATCTAAGTCGTCAATATTCCTCTATACTCCTTATAATTTTGTCTGTTTCGTTCCGATTTCAGGTATGAGACTTATTTCAGAAGATGCGGCAATGATCTTGTCGGCCATTTCGGACAGACTGTCGGCCATGACATCCATCTCGGTGTCGAACACTTCGATGCAAGACTCTTTCTCGTAAATCGAACAGTAGGCACCGCGGAAGCTGCTTATGGCACGTATATAGTTAACCCCCGTATCTGTATATATACTCCTTGTGAAAAATTGCAACTTACCCTGCCTTGACAGCAGCGCTGACATCCCACATATGTGCGGCAGCGAACCACTTCTGATCCGTAGGAGCGAACTTGTCTAGCATGGGCTTATAGGAACCCATGGATGGCTTGACGAATTCTATCGGAGAGAAATCTGCGGTCGATTCATGCTTCAAGAACTGATGACATGAGACAAGATTGTCAGCGGGCATGTCGAGGCCCGCACGTTTGAAGTAGCCACCGACCCTTTGCGTATCGCCCGTAGTCAAGCACCAGACGGTGAATCCGTTGTTTCTTAGCTTCTCGATCATCTCTCGGCAACCTGAGCGCAATTCCAACCTGGAATAACCGGCATGACACATATCTCTCCTGGTCAGTTGCGAACGATCTCGGGTTGTCGATGCCAGCCATAAACAGGACGCGGTAAAGAGAGCCTTGAATACCTCTGCGTACGGCTTCTCTCGCTTGGACATGAGGAGCATTGTGTGTTCGAGCTCAGCGGCTTGCATCCACGCGAAGCCGAAAAATTTGGCTGTCACATTGTGCCGTCGGAGTCTCGGCCCAATGACTTGTTCGATGCTGTCGAAAAAGGCGTCAAATGAGACGCAGGTGCCGACGACGTCAAAGACGATGTGTTTCTCAGGGAGGTCATGTTGAGTGCACAAACTATGTGTGAACGATAGTTGAGAAATGGTTTTGAAAAGCAACAGAAATACGGCTTCTTGCAGATCAATCGCCGAATAGACTGGCCTTAACCGACCTTATATGGACGTGCATTGCTAAGCTTCAATTTTAGCAAACCAGGTCCTGAGGTCCTCGAATTGAGACAATACTTTTCTAGTCAGTAAAACTCAATTCTGCTCAATAGGCTCCTTCGGCCGGCGAGTCGATAAAGCTAGGGATGGGAACTCCGTTGACGAGATGCACAGGTCAGTGGTTAATGCCCTTATCTTAGGGTTAGGGTTAGTCTTCGTAAACTGTAATATACTCCGTAAGAACTCCGCAGGTCGGAGTCTCCACCAGTCCGTCGGACAATTTATTGCCTATTAGGGAATAACAGATTAGCAGGGGCTTTTATGCCTTCTCCTCAATCGTACTTCTGCGGAACCACCAATTATATTCATATCTCAAATTTCTGATGATTATATTATGTGCTCCAGAAGGGACGTAATGATTTCGCTAATTCAACAATCACATTTCTTGTCCTACGTTAAACCTTTTAGTCGGTGTATCAACGCACCATCACCAAAACAACATTTCAGAACCTGCGTTTAAAGGCCTGTACAGTGGAGAAGTGACATGACCAATAAATTAGAGCAGTGAAGGGTCTAGTATATCCTCGTTTAGTCCCACAAGATGTTCAGCTTTTGAAGGCCTTTCTTAGGCTTCGGGGCGGCTCGACGTTGCGATTGGCAATATCAATAAATGGTTGAATGGGGATATCCTTCAAAGCTACGATCTTTGTCTTGCAAATGTATTTGTACCCAAAATACAGAATCAGGAAAAGAGGGACATTGATATAAGAGGAGATGAATGTCTCAGTGTCCCAGTGCCCCTTAATAAAGGTCGAGTAGCCGCCTGTGATAAGGAGCAGGGTGAGCAGGACGAGCGCAGCCCAAGAGATATACGGCTGGAGTGGAGTCGCCCACGGTAAGGATTTTCGAGATATTCCTTGTTTCTTGCAGCCGTAGTAGAAACGAAGGTACGTGACCAGAATGGTCAACCAGTTGGTCAGGGTGGTAATGGAGACAAGGTCTTGCAACCAGTCAAACACCGTGCTTGCGGTTGAGGACAGCGACATGTACCCAAGGCACATAAACAAGCCGTAGAGGGAAACAGCGATCCAGGGTACTGAGAACCTGTTGAGCCGAGTGAAGAACTTCGGAGCTCGACCGTTCACTGCCAGTCCGACCAGTACCCTCGAGCCTCCGAGCATGTTGGAGTTCCCGGAGGACCAGGCAGAGGTGATAACAACAGCATTGATGATAGATGGGACCGTGTTGATTCCAGCTCGAGTTGCTGCTATAACAAACGGTGATGTGGATGCCGTGCCGCTGGAATGATCGAGTGCGGGATCATTAGATGGGACGACAAGGCCGACCATGAAGATTGAAATGACTAGATGAAAGATGTTAGATTCATAGACAAATAAGTATCTTCTTCTTTTATTTAGAAAATAGCTCTTGTTTGGCAAGAAACGTACTGTAGAATAGGAAAATACGAATGAAGATGCGCTTAGTCGCCTGGGGAATAGATCGCCTCGGTGACCTAGTCTCTCCAGCTGCAACTGTAATCGTTTCAATTCCTGAAAAGGCGTAAAGAGCATTATTAAGTGATGTCCAGACACCCAAGAAACGACCAAGAGCGCCGCTGATCCCAAGATACTGAACCAAAGGACCAGGATTGTGCCAGTAGCGAAACCCGATGGACTCATGATTAGGAGCGCCACCACAAGTAATGACGAGAGCCTGTTGCGGTCTTGTTAGTATAAACAAGGCTTCTAAGTCAAACTACCACTTACCATGATGTTTATTCCAATGATCAGCAAAATCTTCAACGTGGAGAAGAAGAACTCGAGCTCTCCATAGACGCGGACAAACACCAAAGCAGTGCACAACATGAGCACACCGAAGATCGTGATCCAAATGGCACTGTTCAAGTTCGACCAAAACTGCACCAGCACAGATGCGGCCACAAGCTCGGCGGGGATCGACACCAAGTAAGAATAAACCAGATTGTAGCCATTGGCAAACGCCAACGCTGGATCAACAAAGAATTCGGCGTAGCGGACGATTCCCCGTTCAGAGGGACGAGTGTGCCCATTTCACCTATCGCGAGTGTAACAGTACCAGCCACGCCTCCCATAACTATATATCCCAGTAAGGCTCCCAACGGGCCAGAGCGAGCAATTGCTCGACCTGAACCGAGGAAGAGACCGGTCCCAATGGTGCCAGCCAGGGCGATCATCTGGATATGTCGCTGATGAAGGCCCTGCCTTACAGCCCTAACTTCTTCGAACTCCCCAGTAGCTTCATCGGCCAGTTGGAAAGGCGCCTCCATGTCGGGGAGGCCGACTTCTCGTCATTCCCCGATATGTGGATGATGTTCTTCGGACTATCGTCAATGGGGTCATCAACTGTGGACATCTCGAATAATTTTCAGAGTTCTCTGGCTAAGGGAAAAGGAAGAAAAGGGAAAAAGGAAGTTTCCGAATATAACTCTAGACGTAACACAAAGTATGGCAAGTTTCCCAAGGCGATTCAGCTTGAGCTTATAGCTTCACAGACACTCTTAGGCTGAGTTGCCCTCGCTGCGAAGCCACCGGCCCTAGCTTCACAATGGTTATCAATGCCTAAATAATAGCCACATAGATAAGCCATGCGTTAACTAAGTTTGTGGGTACAGTATCACATCGAAGGTAAGTCTTAGATATCTTTGAAAGGAGCTGGGAAAGGGCACGGATGAGGGCACATCACAAAACAAATCGGCAAGTCGACATAGTCAATGCGAGCAAGAAGAGTGGCGGGAGATAAAGAATCCAAAAGAGGAAAGATTCAGTCCGAAGTGAAGTGCCGGAGTTCGCTGTTAGATAAGGAGATTTTTCGCTTTTGAAGGAACTTAGGAACAATCGACTGTACACTGCGAGTCGGATAGGAATAGACTACCTAGGTACATTGTATCAAGGAACCATTAATTCTATTTCAGAGATGTATACAAATACTGTATATAACGTACTTTAGGGCCTATCCGTCTACCAAATATCATACAGTACGTCCTCCGGAAGCCTATTATGGTTGACATTCGTCACTGCATAATCAAATTGTGACAAATCCAAGTCAAACAACTCAATTTAGCAGCATGCCAAAGGTCTTTCTGGTTACAGGAAGCTCGACGGGCTTCGGCCATGATCTAGTTCAAGAGGTTCTGAATCGAGGCGACATTGCGATTGCGACCGCGCGCAAACCGGCATCACTCGAGTTCGAAAAGACCAGAGAGGACAGGTACCTGGCCCTGGAGCTCGATGTAACAGATCTAGAAAGCATCAAAACGGCCTTCAACAAGGCTGTCGAACGATTCGGGCGGGTCGATGTGGTCGTGAACAACGCCGGCTACGGCCTCGCGGGATGCTTTGAAGAATACACCGAGGAGCAGATCCGGATGCAGATGGAAGTCAACTTTTCGGCATCGTCAACGTTACGAGGGAAGCTATGGCTGTCATGAGAAAGCAAAATCCCAGCGGCGGTGTCATTCAACAAGTCACGAGCGTGGGTGGACAACGAGGATCCGCGTGCTTCAGCATGTATGCAGCAAGCAAATGGGCAGTTGAAGGCTTCACGGAGTCACTTTCAAAGGAGGTAAAGCCGGAATGGGGCATCAAATTCACCTGTATCGAGCCCGGTGGCTTCAGGTAAGTCGATAGAAAAGATGGGATATCTTCGCACCGATTAGGAGGTCCGTGTCTGAATTTTGTCTCCGACCTAATATCTAAATCATAGGACTGACTGGGCTGGTCGCTCGATGGCTTTTACCGACCGTCATCCGGACTACGATCATCTCGATGCCAAAGCCATGATGATCGCCCGAAATGGAACGCAGCCTGGCGATCCAAAGAAGGCTACAAAGGTCTTTACGAACTCGCCGTGATGGAAAACCCGCCGTTGAGGATCTTGCTCGGCTCAGACGCATACCCAGCCATCCTGGAGAGGTTAGAGGCAGAACGAGAGAATTTCATGAAATACGAGAAGCTCAGCTTGAGCACAGATGTCGATTAGTTGGTGCTCGCACAGGAGATTTCGCGGTATGCAGTGGATATTTGGCAGTGACGATTATCAAGGAACAAAAATTTACTTTGATAGGGCTGGGTTGTCTTTGTACAGTAGAGGCCATAGTGGAGTCCACAATGTGATCCTTGCGATGGCTGTCAGCCAGGAACAGTGAATATGAGATGTACTCATGGGTCATCATGAAATGAGTGTACTGAGTTCCTTTTCCTTAACCTTAGATCAATGTGTCATATCTTTGTCTAGACGCCATATAAACTTCATAGGAGCACTCATCAATACATCTAGTCAGAAGAAATTATTGAGAGTGTATCCTAGTATCATAGATTCTCTACATTGTAGTCTGTCCCTACAGCGCCGAAATTCCCGGCTGCGCGATAACCTTTTCATTCTGCAGGCACAAGACACTCTCAACCATCCTTGACGAGTATATCTCCTCCTGCAGGTCCGTTCTTGGCCTTTTCAAGTCTCTCCTGGGACGTCTGAAACAATCTCGGCACACCGGTATCTTCAAACTCGACGCCATCTCTGACCATCTTGGCAACTCCCAGAGCAGACAGGAATACCACAGGCATCCCATGTCCGTTGAAGCCTGCAAGGATATACTGATCCTCTTCCCTGGTAGAGCACCGACATGAGGATGAGAATCCCAGCTGTAACCCATGACCCCGGTCCAGGCCTTATCAACTTTGGCGCCACTATCTTCCCAGCCATGGAACATCCTCTGCATATAACCATCATAATAATCTTTAATTTCATCAATGAGAATAGAATCATCCACGTTATTGTACCACTGCTCCAAAAAGGGCGATATTTCAAATTGGCTCCCCAAGGACAATGCTACCGTCGGCACGAGGGATGAGATATGATACCACACCATCCTCTTCACGCAAGATATAGGAATTGTTCAGCAAGGGTGGTCTTGTTCCTTCCTGGACCGAAATATGAGTACAAAACCCTTTGCAGGGGACAATGGCCTGGCTGTATTGCGGAAGAAGCCCGAGACGTAGGCGTTGTTTGCATAAACCACTTTTCGAGCGAGAGTCACGCCGCGTGGAGTCGTAATGATAAACCCACCAGAGGTTTGCCGTGTGACTGCCATTACTGGCGTATGAGTCTGGAGATTGGACAAGCCAGTCTCAAGAACGGATTTGGTGAGGTGTAGGATGAATTTATACGGCCAGAGAGTACCTGCTGTGAAAGAGGCGCAAGCTTTAGCTCCCTTGATCCCGGAAATGCCTTCTGCATCCTTGCCGAGTACGAAGAATACATCTTTGATGTACTCTAGATTGCGGGAGACCAGCATGTCGTATTTCTCCTTAGCCTTAATGGCATCTTCTTCGTTACACCATACATCGATGGATCTGGTAAGGGTGAAGTCGCAATCGATTTTCTCCTTTTCGACCAACGTTTTGATGGCCTTTAGGTGTGCAACTTCGAATTCCGCCACCTCGAGTGCGCTTTCGATACCAGCTCGGTCGATGAATTTAGGCATGGGACTGTACATGTCGGGTCGCAGGTGGCCGCCATTGCGTCCTGTTGCGCCCGAACAGACGCCTCGCGCCTCTAATATTGTGACAGATAACTTTTGTCACCGGCCGCTTCTTTCACCAGATGGTAAGCCGTGCTGATTCCGGCGTAACCGGCACCTATTATGACCACATCGCTGGAGGCTGGAAGTTCTTCTGTTGTCCGGTGATCATGCAGCTCGTGGATATCTCGATGCCAAAATGGCACGGTTGGATTTTCAACGGGCAGGCAGCCAGCAGTAGAGGGTAGAGACCTGACGGGTATAGAGCGATCCATTGCCGATGTTGGGGCTGCTTAACGGCCGTAATCATGAAAGGGCTGGATAGCAGTCTTTGAATATCATCATGGTGCGAACGATGAACACAATAAAAGGGCACGTTCGGTGTTTTGAGTAAGGTCGTCTGTCGTCTGGTGTCTTGGGAGATAGCAGTAGAGCAGTTACCGCATACAGTACATACAACTCCGGGATCCACTCCGACACTCCGATACCATGAAATCGTCAACTGCAGGCCATTCTTATCTTCGGCCAACAAGGATCGCAGCCGGGTAACTAGCACTCAATAAAACGAAAATTGGGCTAATCGCGTAGAAGCTGATGCGTGGTGTGACTTGCAGCAAGGATGATATGCTTCCCCGAACTACTTCCGACTGGCATGATATTGATTTGCACAACCACGAAGACGACAAAGTAGAATATTATAATATTATGCTTCAATCCTCAATCTCTCAAAGTGCTCCCGAGCATAACTAAATAGAATTTTGGTCAGATACTAGTAAATCACAGTGTTGGATAATCTAAATCTTCTTACCAAACTGCTCATTCTATGATACGCATATGGAGCATCCTGTGGTGTCACATCTCTGGAAATATCACTGTAATCACCTCAAGAGCCACAGTCGTGGACTCAATTATGGCAGGAGATTAAAAATCTGAGTTCCTGGAAAGCATGACGCAAGAACTATACAGTGTCCAATATCGAGGCACTGAAGAAAGGGTTAGTGTAGAAAAGACAGGTTACTTTGGTCAAGCCAGTCTCCCTGTGTCCAATCCACTGTGTTCAGCCAATCCATATCAATGGTGGTCTGCGCGGGATCGAGATCATGCTGGTTGTCAATGGCAGGAGATAAATTTTGTCCTCGCGACTGCTGATCTTGTAGCCGATACTGTCTCCGAGACTGGTATTCAGTGGATCTCTGGTGGACTTCGGTATCATTCATCGGTCCCAGAGAGTCGAATACAGTGTCAATGATCCTCTGGAGAACTTTCTTAAACTTTCTACTGAGCTGTGCATTGTTATCTGTAGGCCGCATCCAGTCAAGTAAGGCTCCGAACATGGTTAGATTTTGGACGACCTCGGACCGGGAAAGCCGAACCGGTGAGTGGACAGCTGCTGTCGCTAAAGAATTGGTTGTCGGTGAAGGTGGTGCAAGGTTGCACGCTCGGAGGAGTTCAATACATAGAATTCCTGCGCAGGGCATTCCGTACGATACAGCCTACACAAACATCAGTAAATGTTTCGTCCATAAATGTAGTGGTTCAGCTAGTCCTGTTCAGACATACAATCCAGTCAAAAGTATGATTGAGTTTCTGTAACTGATCGCGATTCTGCCACAGAGAGAGAATAATATACATCGTCTCTTGAGCGATATCAAACAATTCCTGGCCACCGCTGAAGTCCCGCGAGACCAGAAGGCGCTGTAGGAGGAAGTGGCATTGCAATACATCAAGCTGTATACGGGTAATGATGTACATCTCGTGCGCGCTTCGTGAATATGAGCATGAGGTTGATTCTGACTGCCGTTCCGAGTCACGGTGATACTGAATGTGTGGAGGATAGGAAGCAACTATCTGCCTCAACTGGATAATGAGATTCCTGCAAAATAGATCAAGGTCAGAGGAAATATCTCCCAGAAACACGCCTCTAAAAGACTGGTTGACTTACTCCACTTCTAACTTCGTGAATTGTTGGTTCACACTTAGTGAAAGCTCTAATATCCCTCTCTGACGGGACTGAGCATGGCAAGTGCTCTAAGCCAAGTTGTCGTGTAGATTCGGCCATCTGTATTCCAGCCATTCGAGTCTAGCTTCGCCAAGGCAGCTGCTAGTTTTTCCCTGCCTCCGTAAACGTCCTCCTCGCACAGATCAAGCGGAAGAGGATATTGACAGTAACGACGACTCAACATAGGTGGCCGTCCATTAAACAAACTCTCGCATTTGTCGAGATAGTACATCGACGCCGCGATAGAAGCTCGGTGTTGGGAAAATGGTGTGACCTTTTCAAGGGGTGGCAGGCGATGCAGTCCTGCTGTTATAAAAGCACTTCCCACAGTACCATAGTCTACTCGTATACGATCGCCTATTTTTGAAATGAGATTCATGTCAGGCTCAGAGCCAAGGGTGTAAATAACTCACTCTCGTCGCTAATAATCAAGCTTTGCAATTTGCTACTATTCTTCATACAAATGACCATGATATCACTGACTTCGAAATGGTCTTCGCAGAGCTTCACACAGGCATTGGCGCACTCTCTCATCTTGTCTGCGGAAGCGTTTCGATCCCGGCTCTGCTGCTCAGGAAGATCAAACAGCGAGTCCCACTCCTGTTTGTGTTTAAAAGCAATGCCAGCCCAGCCAAACAGGATTCCAATCATTTCCCACCGCAAGTAGGGTCCTGAGAACCAGTTCATCCAGCCGTCGCGGTGGAAACTGGTGTCGGAATCACCGTTGGGTGTCGGACGAAGCTTTTGTCATTAAGAAAGAGATCATTTGCCATTCTCGACACTGACTCCCGTGTCCGGTGCTCGCCCAAACAATTGCCGTACTCCCTCCATACCTGCTCTAGGCACTGCTGGATCATGGTCGGGGACAACCAGACATCGTAAATATGATGGAGATCCGTCATCAGCATATCACAAGTGCGAGCTGTGGGAAAGCTCATAAGAGTATTGATAGCCAGTTCCATGCGAGGTCCGGCCTTCACATCAAGCCCTCGGCCTGTCTCGCAGGAGGAATTGGTGGCATCGGTGATTACCGGGACGAAACTTTCTTGGTTCTCGAAGAAAACGGCGGAGAACCGAGTCGTTTGGTGTCGGCCAACTTCCTTCTGAAATAGTGTGTTCCGCTTGACCACGTTGTAATCAGACGGAGACCCCAAGCTGTCCGGATCCACAACAGAGGACACCGAGGACTCTCTTTCGGAGGGGCGGTGATAGTGGTAGTACGCGGGGTCGCGTAGCGCACGAAGGTGAATGGAGAGCGGCGCTTGGTCATAGGAGCAGGATGATAGACACAGCTCAGGTTGCGCAGGATACAGCGCGAACACTTGGGACTTGCATGGTCACAGCGGACTTTGGACTTGCGACATGGTTCGCAAGCCTGCGGTTGGCCGTTTTGGCGTCTTTTCTTTCCGTAGTCATTGCTCTCTCAGTCACTGTTACATGCCTAGTTAAGATCAGCGCAAAAGGGTGTGCAGCGGCCCTCGCGATTCCTTGTGGCCCTTCAAGATAAGTCGGCCATGCTGACCAGCGTGAGTTAGCACTGAATGACTAAGCGGCTATGCGTCCTGAAGCCAAGACGATGATAAGCAACACCAATGGAAAGAAATTAAGCGTCCGACATGCTCTGCTCGATTGCAGGGAGACATCCCCGCGATCTCAATGGACGTCTGCAATTCATCGCTGAAGTAATTGGCTTGGTGGAGCTGATCGAGACGGGAGAAGGTGGTAGAACGAGCCGCAGCTACCAACTTCCAACTTCCAACTTCCAACCCGTCTTCCTCCTCGTCTCTTCCGTCCCATGGTATAACGCCTCCGCTTCGTACGCATCAACTGCGTAGCTTCATCCTGATCAGCGCATCCAATGTCCCTCATTCAACATGTCTCATCCATCGAAGGCGTCGATCGAGAAACCGCCGACATACCGGTGCGGCGTGTGCTGAGCTACGACGCGTTTCCTAGACCAAACGAGGATGACTTGCAGCCTAGTATTGCGGCGTACAAGGTTTCTTTCGTAAAAGAATAGGTTTGGAGCGCCTCTGAGTCCTGCGTAAAGCTAGTAATATTCGCTGATAACGCTCTAGCTCAGGTGGTGGTAATCACGTTGGCTTGTTGGCTTGCCTCAGGAATTGTCTTTGGATTTGCTGCGCTTAAACCCGTTCTTCTAGCTGAAGGGGTGTATAAATGGCTGTGCGACAGTGATGAGCTGGAAGATGGCGTCGATGTATGCTTTCAGCAAGAGTTGCAGTAAGGCCCTTACCATTTCCCTATGTTGGATTCGACAAGACCACTTTAATGAAAGCTTCTTTTTAGATTGAACCTCTTCTTTACAGTCGCTTCGATTACTACCAACGTATCTGCCCTGCCGATCGGAACGATGCTCGATCGCTTTGGCCCGCGCATCTGCAACATTACAGGCTGTCTGTGTCTCATCGCAGGCAGTTTCATGATGTACCTTTCTTTTAGGATACCGGAGTTTGACGGTTATATAGTTGGGAATTTCTTTTTGTCTCTAGGAGGCACCTGCATCTTCGTGCCGGCTTTCCAAATTGCAAATGCTTTCCCACGCAATTCTGGTATAGTGGTTGCATTGATAACAGGGGCTTTTGATGCGTCGGCTGCGGTTTTCTTATTCTATCGAATTGCATACGAAGCTTCCAGTGGTGGCCTGCGGCCAGAATATTTCTTTCTAGGCTACTTGGCCGTGCCGTTGCTCATCCTTCTGGCCCAGTATTTCCTCCTTCCGTCGAAGCCATACAAAACTGTATTTCAACTCGAGGAAAAATTGAAGCGGCACGGGATGCTTCTCGAGATATACATGAATCGGATGATGAGATTTCAGACGCCGAGGAGGTAGAGCATTTACGAGCTGCCAGATGGAAGAAGAGACAAACGAAACTGAAGAATATTGACAACGTCCTTGGTGACCGAGAGGAAAGACAGCACCGCGAAGAACAGGAAGAGGAGAGACAGGCTACCTCGCGAGTGTGGGGGTACTCCATGGGCAGACGGTCAGAGAGCAATTCATGTCACCATGGTTCATTCTTATTACGCTACTCACTGTGCTGCAAATGTTGCGCATGAATTATTTCATCGCTACTATTCGAGCCCAGTATGAATACATGTTGGACTCGGAACCCCTTGCTCAGGAAATTAATAACTTCTTCGACGTGGCTTTGCCGGTGGGTGGGATTTTATCGACTCCTTTTATCGGCCTTCTACTCAACAATCTGAGTGTTCCAAGCGTGCTTGCATTGATTGTTTTCCTGACCACCCTTGTGGGCGTGCTGAATTGCCTACCTTACGTCTGGACGGGCTACGTGACGGTCACGTTGTTTGTCCTTTACGACCACTCTACTATTCTGCCATGTCGTAAGTACATATCTTACTCCAGAACCAGACATATGTACAGGAGATATATTGACCCGATGTGCTTTCTAGTGACTACGCTACCAAGATCTTTGGTTTCGCTACTTTTGGACGGGTCTACGGAGCGATCATTTGCATTTCCGGTGTTATCAATTTTTCGCAAACAGGGCTCGACGCTCTAACCCAGGGCTTCTTGGAAGGGAATCCAATCCCCATAAACATTGTTCTGGCGATATCCAGCTTTGTAGTTGGGACGATTCTTGTTGTGTTTGTTCATGTGGAAAGTCGGCGGTTGCTGCAAGTGGAAGACGAGGCTGAAAGGCAACGATTACTCTCTGAAGTCGAAGAGGAGTCAGAGGAGGAATACCACTGAGTTTTGCTTTACATCTAAACATTAGCCATCACTAGAAATGATTAGCCTTACGCCGTGGCCCAGTATGACACTTGTACATGGACAGTCAGCTACCTAACTAACTTCTAGAGAATGCCAACACCATGCCTCAGAACTTCAACCAGCATCCTGCATTCACTCGGCACAACTCCATCGCTGTCAATGAGTATATATGACTGGTAATCATAGTAGTATATCGAAGAAAAATCGGACTGCGAAAAGCTTTCCCGATGTGCCCCTCGGCGTTTCCCGCGGAGAAGTCTTATCTTATCATCGACCGCCTCTTTTCCGCGACGGTAATACAGATACGCCATTGCCAAGAAAGACGCTCAGTCGTTCCTGTGATTGGGCCTCGGCAAGCTACGGCTGCACGGTTTGTGACACAGCGTTACCACGCGTTACATACATCTACCCTAGCCGCGGAGCTTTACTTCTTATCAGGCAAGGAAAAATATACGCTTCAAGAATCATGAGTTACTTTTCTTCTCTCTCTTTTCTATTCCTCCCTTGACTCCAACCGCTTCTATGCTTCGCTTGCTGTTGTGCTGAGCCCAATTGAGCGGCAATTGAGCTGTTGCGCAGCTCTTTTCCTTCTCTCCTCGCTTCCTCATCATGGCTCTCTCTGTGGCTGCCGGAGCCACTCGTCGGCAGCTCCAACTCGCAGGCTCAGCGCATCTACGCGGGAAAATAGTACCTGTAGCTTTGCGCCGAAGACAGGCTCATGCGTCTTTCTTCTCAACATGCAGTGCGCGTCTTCAACCGATGGCTGGTGGTGCTCCTTCGTCCCTCCGAACTGTCTACACCTCTTCGGTGGATGAACACGGGGAGCCTAAACCGCGAGATTTGTTCCAACCTCTAGACACATTTCCCCGCCGCCATATCGGACCTTCCCGGATGCTGCCAAGGAAATGCTAGCTACCTTGGACCCTCCAGCTGCATCGCTAGATGAATTCGTCAAGCAGGTCCTCCCCGCTGATATCCTGTCGAAGAAGAACCTTGTTGTTAGCGCTCCGAAGATTGGCGGAGTGTCCGAGCAGCTGCACCGCGACCCCATTGACGGCGGTCTTGGGGAAAGTGACATGCTCAAGTTGTTGGGTGAGTATCGTAAATCGATTGCCACTGCCGGAAAGTCGTATATCGGCGGTGGTTACTACCCAACCGTTGTACCGCCGGTCATTTTAAGAAATATCCTTGAAAACCCCGCTTGGTATACCAGTTATACTCCTTACCAGCCTGAGATCAGCCAAGGACGTTTAGAGTCTTTGTTAAATTTCCAGACTCTCACCACCGATCTCACTGGTCTGCCGATTGCGAATGCCTCCGTGCTCGACGAAGCCACAGCTGCCGCTGAAGCTATGACCATGTCCATGGCTACTGCACCCTTGGCCAGGCAGAAGAAAGCTAGCAAATCTTTCGTTGTTTCTCATCTTTGCCATGAACAGACTATTGCCGTGATGCGGTCCCGTGCTGAAGGCTTCGGAATCAACTTGGTTGTCGGAGACATTGTTGCTGACAACGGCAAACTTGTCAAGGAACAGGGCGATAACTTGATCGGTGTTCTCGCGCAGTATCCGGACACTCAAGGCGGTGTCCTCGATTTCAGCGCACTTGGAGAGACAGTACACGAACTGGGAGGGACATTCTCTGTTGCCACTGATCTTCTGGCATTGACGCTCCTCAAGGCTCCCGGTGAGTTTGGCGCGGATATTGCCTTTGGTAGTGCACAGCGCCTTGGTGTTCCCATGGGCTTTGGTGGCCCCATGCTGCTTTCTTTGCTTGTGCAGAAAAGTATAAGCGCAAGATCCCCGGCCGTCTTGTGGGTGTGTCGAAGGACCGACTGGGCAACCGTGCGCTCAGATTGGCTCTGCAAACTCGTGAACAGCACATTCGTCGCGAGAAAGCTACAAGTAATATTTGCACCGCCCAAGCACTACTTGCTAATATGAGTGCGATGTACGCCATTTACCATGGTCCCCAAGGTCTCAAGGTCATTGCCCAACGTATTATGGCCATGACAGCGTTGCTTCGTGAGAAACTCATGGGATTGGGTTATAGTATCCCCATTCCCAGCAATACTCCTGAGCAGGGCATTCTGTTCGACACTATCACCGTTGAGCTACCAGACCCCCACTCAGCGAGTGCCCTTCTGGCAGCAGGGAAAGCATCGAAGATCTATTTCCGTCGAGTTGCTCCTAACAAGATTGCCTTGTCTCTTGACGAGACTGTTGGCAAAACAGAACTCAGCGATATCTTGCAGGTCTTTGCTTCGCAGTCTCAGTCCTCAAATAATGCTGATATCTCAGTCGACACTGCTATCTCTCCAATCAGCATCCCTGCAAACCTTGAGCGCACATCCAAATATTTGACGCACCCCGTGTTCAACTCATATCACTCTGAAACTGATATGTTGCGCTACATTCACCATCTCGAATCTAAGGATCTCTCACTGGCCCACTCTATGATTCCTCTCGGATCTTGCACCATGAAACTGAACGCCACAACTGAGATGATTCCCATCTCTTGGCCTGAGTTTTCACAAATTCATCCTTTCATGCCTCCCGATGCCGTGGAGGGTTATACTCAACTTATCGACGACGTTGAACAGCAACTTGCCGACATTACCGGCATGGCAGAAGTAACTGTACAGCCAAATTCAGGTGCTCAAGGAGAGTTTGCTGGCTTGCGCCTTATCAAGCTGTATCAAGAGTCGGTCTCTGGAGGTCACCGTAATATTTGTTTGATTCCCGTATCAGCTCACGGCACGAACCCTGCTAGTGCAGCCATGGCCGGCATGAAAGTTGTCCCTATCAAGTGTGACACCAAAACGGGCAACCTTGACATTGCAGATTTGAAGGCGAAGTGCGAGAAGCACAAGGATGATCTTGCTGCAATTATGATCACGTACCCGAGCACATTCGGTGTATTTGAGCCTGGTGTCAAGGAGGTGTGCGATATTGTGCACAAGTACGGTGGTCAAGTGTACATGGATGGTGCAAACATGAATGCGCAGATCGGATTGTGTTCCCCGGGCGAAATCGGTGCAGACGTGTGCCATTTGAACTTGCACAAGACCTTTTGTATTCCTCATGGAGGCGGTGGCCCTGGAGTTGGCCCCATCGGTGTCGCGGAGCATCTGCGTCCATTCCTGCCGTCACATCCATCCAGCGAGTATTTGCAATCCAAGCGAGCCGACACTACTGCATCGTCTCCCATCAGTGCGGCTCCTTGGGGTAGTGCCAGTCTTCTACCCATCACATTCAACTACATCAATATGATGGGCGCCAAGGGCCTTACTCATGCCACCAAGATTACCTTACTCAATGCCAACTACATACTGGCCCGCCTCAAGGACCACTACCCAATCCTATATACTAACGAAAACGGTCGCTGCGCTCACGAATTCATCCTTGATGCCCGCCACTTCAAGGAAACAAGTGGCATCGAAGCGATCGACGTCGCTAAACGACTTCAGGACTACGGCTTCCACGCACCCACCATGTCATGGCCCGTTGCCAATACTCTCATGATCGAGCCCACGGAATCCGAGAATAAGGCCGAGCTAGACCGGTTCTGTGATGCTCTAATCTCTATCCGCCAGGAGATCGCAGCTGTTGAGAAAGGCGAGCAGCCGCGTGAGGGCAATGTTCTCAAGAACGCGCCCCATACACAACGTGATCTGTTGATCAGCGAGTGGGACAGACCATATTCCAGAGAGAAGGCAGCTTACCCGTTGCCCTGGTTGTTGGAGAAGAAGTTCTGGCCTACGGTCACACGAGTTGATGATGGTATGTATCTTCTGCTTTCTCCTTTCATGTCTTTTTCATAGTTTGTATGCACGAAGCTAACTCAGATAATGTTATAGCGTTCGGTGACCAAAACCTCTTCTGCACCTGCGGTCCGGTTGAAGATTATTCGGCTTGAAAGAATTAAAAATCCGAAATAAGATACCCTAATGATTCGTTATCTCTTTTCCACCCTTTTTCCCTCGTTTCTATAATTGAACAAAAGCAGGCGTTTTGGAATTTCCTGCATTGGGAAAAATATTGTTCACTTCTTTTTGTATAGATATTTTTATTCAACATTGTCTTCCGGTGCTTTAATGAGAAGCATGACATGCATTTCAACATCTTTCCGGTTGGGAGGTAACAGTTTTCGTGTCTATAGACTGATAGACTAGTTATATGATTTGATTAGCAATTGTTAAGAGCAGCATATATATAGAAGCGTGACTCACATCATTAGCAGAAAATGCGTCTAGTTTGATTGATGCCTCAGGAATCCATAAAACCCCACGTAAGTGACTATCGGAGGCGGCCGATACCGTCCGTGCGATTTCTTTGGATTTCGGCCCTGACTCCAGCTCTTATATAAAAGGATATCTCGATAGACTGTTTTGATTTCTTTTCTTATTGCTGCCATCCTCGCATGAATTTTCAAATCCACTATTGCCGTTTGATTGAGTGTCGCTGGACTACGCGTGCATACATGCATAGCCGTACATGTACAATCATCCAGACGAGGACAAATCAACTTTGCCTACCTAGGTAATTTGTTGATGAATATATTCAAACTGGTGGATTATTATAAATAAGACCTGCTTAGCCTTTAGAGCAACAGGTTTGGAAAAAGGGAAAAACAATGGCACCAACATACACGCTCTACTACGGCAGATTCATTCAATTGCCGCGACAACAACATATTCAGCGTGGAAGCACGCCCAGTTTGGAGATAAATACTGGCGTCCTGTGGGTCTACAATGCAGACGGGACAATTCATGGCTTTGATTGGAGCGTTCCAGTCGACGATCATGATGATGCGGAGAGGAAGGAGGACGAGGCTTTGAGTGCGTTTGTGCAGGGAAGGGCTGGACAGTCGTTGACAATGGCGATGATGATGGCGATGATGATGGACCTGGGGAGAAGGAGACTATCATTATTGTCAAAGGAGGTCGAAAGGGGAATTCATTCTTTTCCCGGGGTTTATCGGTTTGTCTCCTTTCTTCCTTTCACCTGATCTGATCGGGAGCTGTATGGAGAGATATTTAACAAAATTGAATAGATACACATATCCATGCCTCACAATACCCTAATGCGGGCATTTTCGGCTCTTCAACCCTGCTAGAGTGGCTGAAGAAATACACGTTCCCCATGGAACGGTCATTCGAGGGTAAGGAGAAAGCTCCTCCTCCACAGGCATACACTGTCTACAACAAAGTTATTACTCGCACGCTTTCACACGGAACAACGACTGCGTCTTACTTTGCTACCATTCACGTCCCAGCGACAAACCTTCTAGCGACCCTGTGCCATCGACGCGGCCAACGCGCCTTCGTCGGCCGAGTATGCATGGACAACCTCGTCTTCTGCCCGGAAGACTACCACGATGCGTCCGGCGAGGAATCCATAGCAGCAACGCAGGAAGTAATTGACTACATACACAAACTGGATCCACAGGGCAAACTGGTGGCGCCCATAGTCACGCCACGGTTTGCTCCTACCTGCTCTCACAAGGTGCTAGGCGAATTGGGCCAGTTGGCCAAGTCGTATAATCCGCCATTGCATATTCAAACGCATATTTCGGAGAATAAGAACGAGGTTGTGCTTGTTAAGAAGTTGTTTGAAGGGTCGGAAAGCTACGCGCATGTTTACGACAGTACGGGGCTATTGACGCCGCGCACGATTCTGGCGCATGCGGTGCATCTAACTCCCGAAGAGCGGGCGCTTGTTAAGGCGCGCGATGCAAAAGTGGCACATTGTCCCGCGTCGAATAGTGCGTTGGGGTCTGGGCACTGCGAGGTTCGTAAATTCCTCGATGAAGGGATTACCGTCGGACTGGGAACGGATGTTAGCGGTGGTTATTCACCCAGCATCCTCGAGACGGCACGGCAGGCCTGTCTCGTCTCAAGATTGATTTCCTCGCAAGCAGCAGCAGCATCAGAGACTACGGGTTATGAAAGTCTTAGTGTTGAAGAGGTGCTGTATCTAGCAACGAGGGGAGGCGCGAAAGTCGTTGACATGGATGATCAAATTGGTGGGTTTGAGAAGGGGATGTATTTTGATGCGCAGTTGATTGATCTTGGGGCTCCTGTTGAGAGTCTATCTGAGGAGAGCGAACCGTTTTTAGATATTGAGCATGAGGATAAAGGCAATATAGACATCTTTGGGTGGGAGAATTGGGAAGAGAAGATTGCGAAGTGGGTTTGGAATGGAGACGATCGCAATGTTAGGGCTGTTTGGGTCAGTGGGAGGTTAGTCCATAGGCGGGGTGTATCATAGATAACTATGTTGAATAGAAGGCGATAGACTTAGTTTATATTCTGTTTCTGTCTACCATTTCTTATCTACTACCCCTGTCCCTCTTTTCAGAGCTTGATTCGTATGTCGAATGACATATGATTCGATAGGCTAACATTCTTGGGGAATATGCCCTCGCCCAACCCTACATGGGAATGCCAACTTTATATGCTCAGTGCAGCTCGGACTGTGGAATGCTTCTAGAACCTGGAAAAGATGGTCACTTACCAAAGCAGCTCGAAGAGTCGAAGATTTCTGGTAAAGAATGCCAATGAACTTCTTAAGCGGTAAACTGTAGATAGAGAGTTTCACTTTTACCTGCCCGACATACACTACCTGGATAATAGGAAGACATTCATAGTGACAGGCGTAAATTAAGAGAAAAGCGACATCGAAATTCTACTAGCATAGCCATACCTGTCTGCATTTGCTATAAACACAGCCATGTATCGGCAAAATCTTTTGACCCCTAGCCATGCATCCAAGCCTCTTTTACCAGCCACCCCTGGGTATATTGTCGAGGTATGCTCTGTATAAAATAGATGTGGCTGGCGTACGCACGTAGTAGACTATCGCATTGACATTGGCTTAAGCTCTGCACACTTGATAATGTAATTTCATCACTCTGTACCACGTCTAGAGCTGACCATACCTCAGTGCTCCGTAGCTAAGATAACCGAGGCATTAAGCCCCATACTACCCCTTGCCTAAGAACATTCCAGTCAACTTGACTAGCATTCCACAAAGACAAACTAAGCAAAGCGAGCAAACTAGACATAGTGGACAAACTACACGACTAGCTTATCGATATCAATGTTTGCCTTGTTCGAAACCTGTCTAGGTCTAGGATTAGGGTTTTGCCTAATCCGGTAATCTGTCGTTGGACGTTCACGGTGATATTGATCGATATTGTCACGCAAGCTGCTATATCATGATTTCCGCATACAGTAATCTGCGTATAGTCCTAGATCAGAAATATAATTTTAAACAGTAAATAAAGATAAGTTCCATCTCTTTGTCTTGAGAGTCAATCCTTGAAGACCCCGTCTGCATGATAGTCAGAATACGGCTCGTGTATATATGCATCAATGATATATAAAAATATTGTTTACAATGAAGCTATCATTTTGCGAGAGATTTCTCTCGCATACGTGCTTAGCCAGTCTTCTGGTGGTGCAACAAGCGTCATGCATCGGCTTTGTCAACACTCCACGACCCGCGACCTACATCTAGCCGCCTCGTTAGGGCTGAGTGCCGACGCCGTGATATTGGATCCCGTGAATTTTCGCAAGATGGTTGATACATCTACTTCGCGGAGTATACCAACTGAATATGTGGATGTATGATATCTTGACTTTCTTTTTTCGAGCCGGTGAAAATATATATACTGATCAAACATAGATCCCAATCGATCACAACAACCACACTTTGGGCACATATAGGAATAGATATTGGGTGACAACCAATTATTATCGCCCTGGTGGTCCTGTGTTTGTTTACGATGTCGGCGAGTCTGCGGCATTCAGCTCGGCGCAGCATGTGTTAGGTGAATCGTCGTTTTTAGGGACTTCTTAGAGGAGTTTGGAGGCATTGGTATTGTCTGGGAACATAGGTTTGATATCCCTTTTACATCCAGTTATATGCCAAATTTGAACTAGACTCGCTTACTATCTGGATATAGGTACTATGGAGATTCCCAACCGATGGGCGCCATAAATGGAAACACGCCGGCAGAAAACTTCCAATACTTGACGCACGCCCAAGCGATAGCCGATATTCCATACTTCGCAGCAAATTTCAGTCGACAAGAGATTCCTGACAAAGATTTATCGCCAAAGGGGACGCCATGGATTATGATAGGCGGGTCATATTCTGGCATGAGAGCCGCGTTCACTCGCAACGAGTACCCTGAAACCATCTACGCAGCTTATGCATCCTCAGCACCCGTGCAAGCACGTACCGATATGAGTACCTATTTTGAGCAGGTATATCGTGGCATGGTCGCCAATGGATATGAAGGCTGCGCAAATGATCTGCACGTAGCCATGGGCTATGTCGATTCACAATTGGCACTGAACGGCACCGCGAGCGATGAAGTTAAGAAGTTGTTTCTGGGTGAAGGCGCGGAGGCCAATTCTGATGGTGATTTTACTTCTGCTTTAGCCTATATATATGGTACTTTCCAGGCATATGGAATGGGTGGAGGAGACACCGGGCTGGGCTCGTTATGTGACTGGATGGAGGCTCAGCCTACTTCAATAAGAGCTGTGCCTATAGCAACGACAACAGCAACTACTACAAAAGAAGTGCGCAGGGAAAACCTGTCTCAAGAATTCTCGGTAGACGCAGAGCCTCGGTCCTAGAAGATCCAGTCGAAGACCTCAAGGAAGAACCAATGCAAGCTCTACCGTCCCCAACAAGTGGTTGGGCACCATATATCGGAAACAGAGCTGTCGCCGAACGGCTCGCATCATGGCCGCAATTGATTCCGTTAATAAACTCCTATGCTGGCACAGAATGCAATGCTGAGACCGGTTCCGACTTTTGTGTTCTGGGTGGCAGATTCACCGATGCAGCCTCTATCAGCTGGACATGGCAATATTGTTCTCAATGGGGGTTTTCCAATCCGACAATATATCTCCCGATCCCACTCACGGCCTCCTATCCACCTATCAGTCACTAGCCTATAATCAAGAGGTCTGTAACCGCCAATTTCCGGACGCGATGGCTAACGGCTTACTGCCCGCATCGCCGGCCACGGAGGAAACAAATGCAGAAACAGGAGGCTGGACAATCCGGCCTTCAAATACGTACTGGTCAGGCGGTGAATTTGATCCCTGGCGGACCTTGTCGCCTTTGTCTACTGAAAGCTTTGCGCCGGATTTCGTCACGTTTAAGTCTGAGATTCCGCAATGCAATCGTGAGACGGCGAAAAGGGAGATATTTGGGTACGTGATGAAGAATGCTATGCATTGTTTTGATTTTGATATGCAGTTTGATGAGGGCAAGGTTTCGAGGGATCTATTTAAGAGTGCTTTGCATGAATGGCTGCCGTGTTGGCAATGCAAGACACGCAGAGAATGGATTGCTTGATCATTTAGTCAGTCCATCATTTGTTTTTCTCGTTTCTTTGCATTTGCATTTCATGCATTCGTTGTGTTTATTTTTATTTTTATTTTTTCTTCGGGTGCATCACAAACTGTACAACTAGTTATTTTCTGTAGCTATGTATGGCAACGTGTACATATTGCATATGTTAGCATATCTCACACACATTCTTGGAATTTCGAAGACGAAGAAGTTTTTGGTTTTAGCAATCTTCTGAGTAGGGAATGGCTATGGTAATTTTCGATCCTCCGGTTTTATAAAATCTATTTAGACTAAAAATACACTCTAATTAAAATATCGTCGGGTGAAAGGAAAGAATGAGAAAAGGAGAGAACAATCACCCTTTCGCCCTTTGAATTGAGAGGAACAAATCTCTCAACCCAAAAGGCCTAGAAGCCTAGACTGCTGCAGACAATTGACGGTTTAGTGACAACCTCGCCACCGAAAGAACGGCAGCGCCAAGCAGCAGGCTGACTCCTGAGTAGATGGACAAAGATAAATATCCATAATTCTGGATCAGTGTACCACCTATAGGCGTGGATGCTAGTGCTCTACATAAACCGTTAGTAATATATAAAGAATAGCCTTGACCTGACGTGTAACTCACGAAAGTGACGTTGAAGCCATAACGAAACCAAGCGCAGTGCCGACGGTGGTAGGCGTAGCTAATTTTGCAACGCAGCCTTGCTGTAAAGAAAGAATACCCTGCACGAAGTTCTTGGGGTTAGAGATAGTCTTATAAATCAAGGATAGTCACTTTACTCACCCCAGAAGTAAACCCGTAGCAAAGAGAAAAGAACACAAGGCCGGCAACCGTGGTAACAGTTGTCATACAAATGGAGATAATCCCGGAAAGGGCTGTCATTATGATACACAAGTTAAATCTCCCATATTTGTCTGCGACAAATCCAGGAAGAATACGCCCGAATAGGGAAGCGCCATTGATCAAGGAGATAGTATAGAATGACAGGTTTGAGGAGAAGCCTTGCGCGAGCGCGTAGTCCGTGGTGTAGAAAAAGGCATGAACATGCCGAAGTAGACAAAGAAAAATGCACTGGCAGTCAATAACATCTCTGGCTTTGTAATCAGTGACCAGTCCCACGCAGGCTTTGATAATGGCATCGTCGATTTCGTAGAATTCGCAGCTTTAATCGGGGCCGTGCGATGATACAGGAAACGGTCAAGATAGGAAGCATGATGAAACCGGCGATTCTCATGGACCAACCGAAGCCAATTGTAGAGGATTGTAAAAGCGAGTTCATAACGACAGGCCAGATGACGCCTCCCAAGGACGAGGCACCAATCGCTATTCCAATAGCAATGGAAAGTCTTTTCTTGAAGTGCTGACCGACCAGCGCAATAGCCGGACATAACAACAAAGTTTCTCCGATTCCAAGAAGTATGCCCTGGGCGAGGATGAATTCCCAAAAGGTCTTACACAGCGAGGTCATCATAATAGCAAACACCGTTATCGTAGAGCCGAGCCAGAACATGACCTATGTGTTTTGACATGGCGTGTCAGCAAAGTTTCCTTCTTTTATATTCAGTCATACCAAGGCCTGCAAACTTACAACGGGTCCGAAGACGTCTAGAATGCGACCCGTGATGAGGAACCCGCGAACATGAGGAAAATATTCAGTGCCCCAATCCATCCGATATTCGAGTCGCTCTCATTCGGCAGGATGCTCGTAGCGTAGTATGTTTCAAATACTCCAAAGGCATTTAAGAACCCAACAGTGCAGAATATTGCTCCCATACAGCCTAGCAAGGCCAGAACTGAACGAGTGCTATGAGAAAGACATCGTATTAGTGAAACCATTAGGGCTAACTGTGCGGGTGGTTGGGTCTGTGCCATACGTAAACTCGCTCGGGGAATCCGCAAGAGCGTCCTGGCTGCTATCCGAGGGCTCGGGAGGCAGTGCTTCAGAGACCTCTTTCGATTGTGTTTTATCCATGTTGATCTGTGTCCGGATTCAAGCTGTCCTTGGGCCGAACCGTATACCTAACGATCTGGAGGTGAGGGAGTTGAAAATTGTGTTTCTCCCTTCCAGCAGGCAGCTGCTCCTAACTTTTATATGCCATGAGTGGCATTAGTAATTGAGTCATCTTAAACTTTTAGTTAACTAACTAGTAGTTTGTTGCTGCTGAAGCCTCAACAAGGAGGTCTCCGAGATATCAAAAGCCTCCACGGACGCTCCGTGGACACTCCGAAGCTAAGCTGTAAACGGAATAGTCCCGGAGCACTTCATTCTTCACTTTGGCAGTCTCACATCCTATGCGAGACATCTACAATGGCTACAAAAGAAAGGCTTCGAGCGCCGTGCTCTCATCTGAGGGCACCCGAAAGCAAGCCCCAGACAGGATCCCGTCTCATGCCAAACTTGTCGGAAAAGAAGCTGAAATGCGACCGCCAGCAGCCATGCTCCAACTGTCGATCAAGAAGAATACCATGCTTGTATAGCAATGCCAATGCCAATGCCAATGAATCTGGCTATCAAAATGTAGCTCAGCCAGTTGCAAATGCTGGCCCGACGACGGCATCCAGCAAAATTGTTGCTTCGTCATCAGTGCACCGCAATATTACTGCAAAGCCGGTCGCAACACTTGAGATACCCGAAGTTGATGGCCCAGCAAAAGCAGCCTACGTTCCCAAGAAGATATTGAGCACGAGAGGACTGCCGACTGGCTAGAGAAAATTATGATGGCACCGCGCGTTCCCGATGCCTTGCCGGCATCCATTAAGAATACACTCAACGCAGCAACGCATTCTGCATTCCCATCCAACAACTTGACGGCATATTTACCACGTGAAGCAGAAGCCCTGGCACTTTTCAAGTACTATGTAGATTACGTCAACTATCTATACCATGTAATTATTCCAAGTCAGGTCGAAACCCAGATCAATGCCATCTACCAAAGCGTGCACAATGCGCAGAGATCATCGTCAACAGGGACAGGAGCAGTCGATTTGAATCATCTCGCTCTTCTGTTCAGCATTCTCGCCACCGCTTCATACTTTCAGAATATTGGGAAATCAGAGTGCACGTCGGCCGATGAAAAGTGGTATCGGGAATACGCGAGCCTGGTGGCAGCGGCTTTGACTCAGAGTGATTATATGAATTATCCTACCGTTGAGGGTCTCCAAGCCGCTATTATAGTCTCTCAATTTCTTCCCAATAACGGACAAGATACTCCTGTTCGTGCGTTGTTCCACATCGGGGCTTTGGCCAATCAATGCAGAATTATGGGGCTTCTCCAGATGGACTCGGCACAGAACAAGGATTTCAGGAAGAAGCATGGATTTGATCCTGTGGAAGTAGAGGTGAAGCGTAGGCTGGCGTGGTCTGTCGTTTCTTGTGATTGGTACGTCTTTTTCTTTTTCTTTTTTTTCCCGTTATTATCTGAAGACATATTACACAGTCTGACTCTTGATATCAGGCTTCTGTCGTACTTGGGCGGTCCTCAAGAGGGAAGCTATCTTATCCAACCTTCTCATATGGCCTTGGATTGGCCTGCAAACATTCAGACGAGGATATTGGCAAGCCATCGCTCCCAGACCATGTCCCCACCACGATGTCGTACTTCATATTCAGACTCAAACTGGCAGTATACTGCCGAGAAGTCATGACTACACGTGCCGTGAGCGTTTAGAAGGCATCGACGTTCCATATAGCAAAATCATGGACTTGGATCGGAAATGGAACCAATACTATAAAGAGCTGCCAGAATTCTTTCGGATGGACTGTATCAATCGCCGCAAATACGCACAGCTCTACAAAGACTCGCCTAATATCGCGCGACAACGTCTTATGATCCAACAAGGATACCACTCTCGTCTGTGTCGGCTCCATCGCAGTTACTTTATCCGGGGAGCACGCGATCCTACCTACTCTTATTCACATATTATGTGTCTGAATGCCGCCCGTCGTGTGATTGAAATTAAACGAATCATTGATACCGAGTTTCCCAATACACCGAGTGTGACGTTGGCTTGGTCGGTCATTCACCATGACTTTATGGCAGCGGTTATTTTATTGATGGATGTCTGTTTCAATTGGGATGATATTCTGGCCGAGAAGCGGAAAGAAGAAGTCATGGAGGCTTGTCGAATGCTTGATAGGGCACAGAGAAGCTCGAAGCTTGTGCGCGAAGGGATCAACGCTATGATAGACGTCTTACGGGGCCACTGGGTACCAGTTTCGAGTGATCAATCGCCGCCACCACCATCGCCTCGCCATTCATATCAACAGCAACGAGGATTAAATTTGGATTCGGCGCTCGAGATAGAATCGGGTGGTGAGCGAAAGAGACCTGGTGATGGTTCTTTGGCTACATCTGCGTCCTATGATGCATTGGATGCAGCGACCGGTGTTTCATTTTCTGCAAACGCCGCTGGTGATACTGGCGATCTGGAGAACATGTGGTCTGAGTTCTTGGATAACGGCGCGATGATGGCGGGTAGTCCGAATGAGTGGATGGAGTTGTTATCCGATCTTAATGAGGTTGCTCCTGCTATGTCAGGCATGGATTCTACATTCTGTTAACACCGTCGATTTATTATTTTTTAGAAAGAGAGAGAAAAAAATATCGCCGCTGATGAAACCGAACCGTTGGCGTAGGGTTCGGTTCGGGAGGCATAATTCGATGGCAACGGGGAATGAGATCATCGGCGCGGTCAGAGGCAACATTCGTTTGTCTCTCTCAAGACCTTCCTTCTTTCTTCATTTCCAAGCTGGAAGATATGATGATCTTTGCCCGGAGGATAGAAAATAAAAGTCCGACTCAAAGCTTCTGCGAACATCATGCCCGTTGATCAACTTCGGAAGGGCTACCCTCGAGTCCACCGCTACATCACCACACACAATCGAGACGGCGAGGCAATATTCCTTTCGGGCAGTCAAGTTCCCGAATGCGCGCCGTTCCGCTCCGCCGGTGAAGACGGCGAGCTCGCTTTGCTATACGCAACGGACACGTTTCCCGTGCAATGCCACGATGAGGTCGACGTCGCTGTCTACGATTCGTACCTACACACACCGCCAGGCTTCACGCCCACACACGGAACCATGTTTCGGGTGATTGACATGCAGCCTCGCAAGGAGACGCCCATGCATCGCACTGTGACCGTCGATTACTGCGTAGTGTTAGAAGGAGAGGTGGACCTGGTGTTGGATAGTGGACAGAGACGGACACTGCGACAAGGAGACGTAAGCATTCAGCGCGGAACAGCGCATTCGTTCAGGAATCGCAGCGATACAAAATGGTGCCGCATGTTTTTGTGTTTATGCCTATGCAGCAGCTGGTCATCTGTGGGAAGAAGATGGAGGAGGAGTGGTACCATGAGCGGTACGAGACCCGGACGAGCAGGAGCGGAGGGAGCAAGAGGGGAGTCACGACTAGCTTGAGGTAGACAGATATACTATGTGATTTTTCCAGGGTTCTTCTTGATTCAAGTTCGTTCAGCTGTATGCATACCAAGCTGGAATTAGGGCTACCAGCCGCATGCCCTAAAGGGGAAAGCGGCGCGCCCTTCGGCCTGCAAAAGCTTCTTTTGGCTTGCCCCACCGGAAATATCCGCGCTTCATTCCGGGCTTCTCTGATTGGATTTTATATAAATACAAATACTGGATGGAACACTCATGTTGAGCCATTGACCTGGCTAAACAGTCTTAGAATATATCTTGCTTCTTATACATTTCTTTAGTATATATATATTAACATCGACTGGCTCGACACAATGGACCGAGAGCAGTTCCGAGCAGCCGCTCATGCAGCCATTGACGATAGTAAGTTTCGCACCCCAGTTTAACCAGCATCAAATGTAGGTATTCAACTAAGATAATATCCTCTTGTGTCTCCCCAGTTATAAATCACTTCGACTCCCTTCCAGATCGCCGTGTCCTCCCCACCATCGAACCGGGGTATCTGCGTCCCCAGATCCCCGACAGCCCTCCGCTCGAGCCGCAAGCATGGTCCGAGATCCAAGCAGACATCGAATCCAAAATCCAGCCGGGCCTGACACACTGGCAATCGCCCAACTTTATGGCGTTCTTCCCGGCGTCCGTCACGTATCCCAGCATATTGGGGAGATGTACTCGGCGGCATTTACTGCGCCGGCTTTCAATTGGATCTGTTCGCCGGCCTGTACGGAGCTTGAGACTGTGGTTATGGATTGGGTCGCCAAGGCATTGGGATTGCCAGAGTGTTTCCTGAGCACTTCAGTGAACCGTGGCGGTGGAGTGATTCAAGGCACGGCAAGCGAGTCAGCGGCAACCATGCTAATCGCTGCGCGCGAGCGGCGCGCCCGCGAATTGACCCTCGCTGAGGGCGTGAAAGATGGCTCAGCGGAGTATGAAGACAGAATATGCGCCCACCGCGCCAAGCTAGTTGCTCTCAGCAGCGATCAGGCGCACAGCAGTATCGCAAAGGCTGCGTTGGTTGCTGGCACAAGGTTTCGCAGCGTCCTGCCAGGCTGGAAGATAACCTGGAAATGACGGGGACTCGCTGCGAGCTGTGCTGACACAGATCGAGGAACGAGATGGACTTGTTCCTTTCTTCATCACGTTCACGATGGGCACGACGAACACATGCGCTATGGATCGGTTCGCGGAGCTCAAGGCTGTTTTGAATGAGAAGGAGTCCTGGCGGCGTATATGGGTGCATATCGACGCGGCATATGCCGGCGCAGCTTTGGTTGCGGATGAATATCAACATATTGCGCAGAATTTTGCCGAGGGCGTGGACAGTTTCAATATGAACATGCACAAGTGGCTGCTCGTCAATTTTGACGCCAGGTATGTTCTATCATCATGCAACTCACATATTCAGCTACTTGCAAGAAATACTTGCTAATTCGATTGTTCCGTTTACAGCTGCCTCTTTGTCCGCAACCGCATCGACCTCACCAACGCCCTCGACGTCACACCCACATACCTGCGCAACCCTTACTCCGAACTAGGCACGGTGATTGACTACCGCAACTGGCAGATCTCTCTGGGCCGTCGATTCCGCAGCCTGAAAATCTGGTTTGTCATGCGCAGCTATGGACTCAACGGGTTGAAAGCGCATATCCGAAAGGGCATCGCGCTGGGGATATATTCGCGGACAAAGTCCGGAGTCGCTCGGACCTGTTTGAGATTGTTACCAGGCCTGCGTTTGGACTGACAGTGCTTCGAGTACGCAGCCCTAGCCCTGGCCCTAGCACTACGGCGGTCACCAACGGCGTGAATGGCGAGGATGATTGCCAAAAGCGTGCTATCGCACAGGTCGACGAAAAGGCGAATGAGATTACCAAACAAGTCTATGAATTGATCAATTCGCGCGGAGAGGTATTTCTGACTTCGTCGGTGATCTGTGGTATATATGTCATTAGAGTGGTGAGTGGGAGCCCGCTGGCGGATGAATCGCATATATTGCGCGCATTTGATATTTTGGTCAAGACGACGGAGGAAGTTTTGCATGCGTAGAATATAAGACGACTTTTAGATGAGTTAGTTATGAATTTGTATATAGCTGTAGACGAAGACCTTTATATATCAAACATGAATGACGTTCGCGTTAATTTCCACAAATCTTCCCACATCTGCTTCTTCATCTCAATAGCCTCAGTTATCTCGTCAAGACCCTGGGCTCAACAACTTTATGCAGAGTACCAAAACACTCACCGCAGTAGAAAACTTTGGCCGCATTGAATAAGGGCTGAACAGTTGTTAATCCCTTCAGTTGACGCCATGGTGACTCTGATATCCTTCAGCCCGTAGGTCTCTTCTATGTATTTATCAAAGCCATCAGACCAGGTGGAGTCGTTCAGGCGATTGTCCAGTTGTCAGGGGCCTTGTGGACTTGGAAGCGCTCGACTATGATCCCTGGTTCTCATTGGTGTTCTGTTTTTATGAAGTCAGCCTCTTCCGTCTGTTCTCACTCGTGTATAATTATAAGAACTGGTTGTGTCACATACAGAATCCATTGCGATAGATTTTGTTTCCTTTGTAAGACAAGTGGTTGAACTTGGAAGAAGTCTGTGTGACTCATGACTCGCAAACAAAGCCGCGTTAGAGCCTCAGGCCACAGCAAGTTTCGTCTCTACGATTCTCCAACATACAATTTGAATGAACCCTTCAAGTAGACTGTAAAAGTCGATCTTTATTATCTATGCAGTTCATTTTGTTGCTAAGAAAAGTCCCAAAACTAAAACATCAATTCCAAAGCTAAGAAACCTCATCGTCTTCCTCCACGCTCGGCTGTACATGCTCAACAGTCGCTTGCAACCTCATCGACAGATCCTGGATGGTATTCTTGGCGTCCTGAAGTTCTCTCGCAAGCCGTCCAGCGTCGGCCTCTGCTTGGTTATACAACTCGGTGAGGAGATTGTGATATTCCGTCATGTGAAAAGCGCACTTGTGCAGTGCGATATATGTCAGGCGTGTCAAGTCGTGCCAACGTAATCGCTCGGATCGCCACTGTATAAGCACTCTCTGCTGCGCCAAGCCGTCACCAGCGAAATGCTCGAGCTGAAGGGAAATAGTCTCGAGCCTGTCTTCTGCGTCTGAGAGTTTCGCAAGCCAGCCTTTCCACTCCTTGTAAGCTCGGACGTAGTCTGCGTACGACTGTATTGCCTGGGTGTCGTGTTCATCGCTGGCATTGGGGCTATCTAGCTGAGAGCATGAGACTAGTTTCTTGTTTTTGGCTGTGGAATGAAGTAGGCTTGACAAACCTGCGTTGGCTTTTTCGTTGTCCGCTGAGATTTGTTGGCCTGATCCTGGGACCGATGACTCGTCGGAAAACCGCGAGAGATGTGGGTTGAAGCTCATTCTGGTAATTGAGGAAGTATGGAAGAGGAAGTGTGAAGAGTCGTTGGAGTCAATCGTGAATTCCAGGTGGTTGCTTGGAGGAGGGAAGAGAGGTGCGAAGTGAAGATGGACTGAGGCATAAACAGAGAGGGAAGAAAGAGGAAGGAGCACCTTCCCTCTGCCCTCAATGCATGACGTCCAATCAAAGTCCCAAAGACTCAGCAAGAACAGCTGGACGCCGTTGCTTAGAACAGCATCGTCTCTGAAATATAACGCGGTTTCTCTGTTTGCGGGAGCACTGCACAACTGCTCTCATTATCAGTTCCGTGTCCAGTCCATCCAACTGTACGTCCACGTTAGGCCCAGAGCTATCCCCATTGACAGCGAAATCGAGTGAACGCCTGACAAGGGGCCTCCCGACAGCATTATCAGGAAACTTGGAAATGGATCGTAAGTGCAAATGTATGGAAAATCAGAACATTTCTCATTGATATTTCTCGTCTACCCAAAACGTCTCATCTTACACTTTATATATACATCACGTACACCAGCTCATCTTTTACATACCCAGCTGCTCCACGGACTTGAACTAAACAGTCAGAATTGCCCACTCCGCTACCGTTGCACCCGTACCATTGCCATACTTGAGATCTGTCTCATCTAAACCCTGGTTCCCTGGATAAACAACGTGGCGAATCTCGGCACGGGCACAGGAGACGGGAACGTGTAGTTTGTCGTGTTGCCAGTGGACAGGAGATGACGTCGTCGTCGTTGTTGTTGGCAGAGTACGGGTTTGATATTGTTATATTCAGGGACGTCGTCGTTGATGACCCGTTGGACAGCGACGTCCATGCGTTTGGGTGCCTGATGGAGCTATCGTGTAAGATAACTGTGATGTTGTCTGGAGGACCCTGGGCCCAGTTGAAGTAGAATCCTGATATAGTCGTGGTGGTGCTAGTAGCATTGCTACTATTTCCAGATGTGTGCGATGAAGATGACGGATCAAGTGTGACGGTTACAGAGCTGACATTAGCAGCAAACTCGGGCTGCCATTTCGTCGACGCAGCGCCATCAACCGCCGAAAGAGGATATTGGCCTGGCCGGTATCTGTCGGCAGACTGCACGGGTTTGCATTGAGCGATGTTCCCAGCAACAGTGTTCACGGTCCCGATTTGGCGGTTGGTGACTACCAGCGGAGACCCGTCGGCGCGCAGGGAGTAGGTAGTTCCGTTATTGCTCGGGCCGACTTGCACGGTTATGCTGGTGTTGCCATATTTCTGGTCGGCTGTGGATAGTGGCGCGACTCTGGTTGCGCGACGGACGGTGGTGTGCGTGTAGTTTGAGGCGGCTTGGATGGGCCATCCGCGCCAGTAGAAAGTGCGGTACTTCACTCTGGGGATTTGAGGGGCAGATTAGGATCGATATGGAGGATGTTGTCTGGTAAGAGGCGGAGGCCGAGGTAGCCATATACAACGACTTGGTTGGCGCCTCCGTGGCCCGTGAGGAAGGGGAAGGCTGGGTGTGTGCCGCCGTTAGTGCTGTAGTCGTCGTCTAATTGCTCGGAGAACTGGAAGAAGGGGCTCGAATATATGGATCGTATGAGTACTGTGCGTAGGTGTAGGCGGAGCAGCCGGACGGTGAGACTTCGCCGGCGACAATCGAGAAAATGGCGTAGGTCATGCCAGGCCCGTCGGGCGATTGTTTGAGGGCATACTACGATTTCCATTAGTCAATCTAAGCCAGGCGACAAGTAGCTCATAATAGAGAAACTCACATAATCCAGGTCGTTGAGTGCTTCGCTGCTAGTGTAATTCAGCACATAGTCCAACGGGAAGGTCGACAAGACCACATCAGCCTGCTTGACAGCCACGCTGTTGTTCATGGTAGTATACTCCAGAGTCACGTCGTTCTCCTAATCACCAGAACATTATCGGCCATGTCAGTCCAAGTCGAATTCTGCTCTAATCCGAAGTGCTCCCGGAATGCATTAGCATTCAGCAACGTCTGAGCGACGAGAGTCATCGTATATCCACCAGCGTCCACGTTATTCGCATACTCGTCGGGGTCAGTCATGTTTGTCAGAGTGTAGTGGCTTCCATTCTTCGTCAACAGGTCAGCATACAATGTAGCAACCGAATTGTAGATTGGGAAAAGGGTATTCCGGAACCCTTCATCGTCGCCGCTGGCAACCCACTGGTTGACCAGTGAGATGCCAATATCGCCATTCAGGTGATACTCATAGTCCCAGCATGGGCCCGTAGCAGTACAGTTACCATACCGACCCGCAGTCCAGGAGTAAATGGCAGCGTCGGAAGAGAACGTGGTCTTATTTTGAGATCCCGCAAACGACGTTTCGACGTTGGCAAGAGCCTGTGGGTATTTTGCTACTCGGTAGTTGCTTATACGTTTAGCTGACTCCGGGAATGCAGCTACCAGGCCAGGCTGCATCCAGAGGTCGGCGTCCCAGAATATTTGACCGGCGTACGAGTCTGAAGTCAGGCCGCCGACAGGAATGCTCCAGATATTCACCGGCGCGTCGTCCACACGACGAAGGGCGTTCTCGCCGACGGTGTTTTGCAGGAGATAGTATGGATTGACCACCGCCATAACCGCAGATTCACTAATGAAGATGTCATCGGGGAGAGTTCCATTAGCAAATGTAAAGTCATCCACGGAGTCGTCTGGCATGACCTGCGCCCATTCGGAAACGTGAGAACGCAGGAGATTATCGAAACCGCTCATTCGGGCATTCAAGGCAGCTTCTTTGGCGGTCTTTTGAGGATCAGCAAACGCATCCGTGGACGCAGCACCAACGAACTTGGTGATCGTAACCGTGGTGCCCGCAGTAAAGTTCACGTCCACGGCTTGCGCAACAGAGGAATCGTTCTGGTTTATGTACGGCTTGTTGCTAACAAGTGCTGATGAAGAGAAGTCAAAGGCATCATCTCCATCTAGTACTGCGTAGATCCAGGCGGTCACGTTGTTGATGCCGGTTGGCTTTACAGCGGTGAAGATGGCATCGCTATCATTGCCAGAGGTGACGAAATCTGTGCGAACAGCAGCGTATCCGTCGATAACGTTGACGACAGCAGCGGTGCCATTTGCCGATGGAGTTATGCTCAGCTGGACCACGGCCTGGTTGATGTCGAGTTTATGGGCAAAGATCCTGTAGTTGATGCCAAACGAGCCGATCTCGCTCTTGGGTTTCCATGTATAGTCCCAGGACAAAACACCGGCCTTGTAGTCGAATGTTGTCGTGTAGTTGGAGACCGTGGAGTTGTCGACAGTTGCATCAAGGTACTCGCCATTTCCCAGATCCAGAACCAAGCCACCCCAGTGCGGAATACCACTAATCACACTGTCATATCCATACTGCTCCAACCAGGGGTAATTAGACCCATTCGTGGTTGGCTGCACATTGTAAAAGCCGGACAAGCCCGCAAAGGTCTGTCTCCGCGAAAACAAGGGCCAGCCATTGATCACGTCGCCGTCTACAGGGTATCGAGCTCAAAAAGGGCCCGGCGGCGGCAACGTTGAGGCCGATATACCCGTTCGCTATGGAGCCGCGAGAGGCATAGTGGCCCTGGTCCAGCACGCTGCTTTGCAGACGCCAGTTTTGCTGGTCCCAGGTGACGCCGGGGAACTGGGTCTGGTAGGTGTATCTGTCGCTGTGAGGGTCGCGAGTTTCTAGAGCGCTGTTTACACCGTAGGCTCGGAGTACTCGATCGACTCTCTCTTGGAGAGGGAGGCCCGAAGCAAGGGGCAGGAGGCACAAGAGGCCGTAAATAGTCTATACATGAATTCATCAGAATGTCTCTGGTTTGCTGGCAAGGATGCGAAAGAATGCGACGTACCTTGGGCTATACATTGGTCGCAGCACTAAACCTGCAAGCAAGACGTCAGATGTGTAACACTACAGCCAGCCACGCGTATGCAGCAGATGCACGCAGAAGATGAGAGATGCAGGCCCATCTGGTATAAATGCTGCCTAGGTACATGGTGGGATGAAGTCATCGTCTCGTTCAGGCCTCGTCCTGGCTGCATGGAAGCTTCTCTTCCAAGGTTCTCTCGCGGTATCCGTGGATGCAGCTTCCCCGCAAATCCACCTGGGCACGCCCCGGAATATCATACGTCATACTAAACACCTTATACTATTCTTTATTTTATTGCATTCTACCTAGGTATTCATCACTTCGACAGGACAAAATACAGCTGCTACACATACACAGGAACGTGAATCTCGGTCCAACTTTTTGTAGGGAGGACACTCGCCGATCCGGAAATTTCTTAAACGCGACGATCTTTTTTTCTTTTGCTCTAAGAGGAAGGTCAATCGGGCTTGTGGTTTGTCTGAGCGCTGAATTCCGCAGACCTCAGTAAAGACTTTGACGTCCATAACTTGGGCATCACTGCGGTGGTGGATCCTGTGTATACTATAGTACAAGTTATTTTGTCGCTTGTATAATACCTACGGAATAGGGGCACGAAAGGATTGGGCGGTGGAATGTATTGTTGAACGGCTCATGCAGTCATCACAAGACGGACTGACTGATGGCGGCTATGCTGAGATCCGGTGCCCTGGCAATTGCCGTTGCATGAGGAACGTCTTTGGAGTAGGTCCATTTACTTCTCCTTGCGGCTCAGCTATCGCCCTCGTCGTCCTCGGAATCGTTCTGCCGATTGGCAGCTTGTGTATTCTGGCTGCGTCGTCTGCCCTGCATATATCGCTCCGTGCTGGTGATGGCTCTCTCGCCGACAAACTTGTCACCTGGCCACTCGATCTTGCACACGGGGCAACGCTCAGCTTGTTGCATTCGGAAGAAGTTGCGCACGCATGTGTCGTGGAGACGACCCGTACAGTCACGGTTGGAGCATCGTTGGCCCTGAAGATACTACATCAGTGGATATCCCAGCACAAGCATGGTTTGTTGCCAACTCACAACAGTGATAATATCCTTGCAAGCCGCGCAAAACTTAATCCGCCGAGCCCGATGGCCCTCCTCGTCTTCATCATTATAAGTTTCCACCAGCCAACCTCGCAGTTCCATCAACCCTCGCGGACTGAGACTATAAAACCCCTTGCCACTCTTCTCAAGCCACCCTTCTTCCACTAGCCTGGCCAGCATTGATTCCGCCTGCGGCATTGTCAAAGACTGCGCGGCACCGCCGCCGCCCTGGTTCGTAGTCGTATTCGTAGATTCGCGGCGATTCGCATTGCCATCTGAAGAAGACACTTTTGCTAGTTGCATTGCCTGGATGCTCGACACGACCATCGCCTCGCAGCGTCTAGTGTTATACGTCTCAAACATGGCGTCGAGCAGCCGCTTCACGAATGCGATTTCGTCGACGGAGTAGGTTGTTGCCAGCTGCGTGAGCGGGTCACTAGTCGTGTTTACGAGCGCGTATACGAGCTGCGGTGGTGGCGGATTATTTGAGGCAGCTGTTGGTGTGCTGAGTGCGATTTGGGGCTTTGTGCTGCGGATTTCGAGGTCGAAGGGGAGATGGCGCTGTTGGCGGCGGCGATGTAGGAGTTGAGGTCTGCTTGGGTGATGTCTTCGGCGAGGACTTCGCGTCCTTCTGTAGGATTATAAGACACGATTCAAGTATATTCAGGATATTCGCGGTGGAAGTCGTTGGTTACCTTGCGCAGAAAATATCGCGGCCAGCACGGGCTTTGCTTCTTCAAAGGTCATGGTAGACCGGGCCATGAAGGCTTGCAGAAACGCGCGGTTACTGTCATTGTAACCGCCTTCGTACATTGTATTCGCCACGAGTACTTGATATAAACAGTACGTTGTGATCAATTTTTGCAGATTTTGATCTAAGAGTAAGGGAGTCTAAGAAGTTAGAACGCGGGGACGCGACTCCCCTGCGCGTACTCAACAGAGTCCAGACTCCGCACCAACGATGGATATAAAATACTCGAATTATATACTACGGTACTACTACAAAGACAACCCGCTCACGTCCACCGCCGGCTCAATGCCATCCACCATATCTGCAATCACCTTGCCCGTCCCCAGCGACTGGGAAATGCCCCAAGGCCCATGCCCCGTCGCGAGAAACACGCCACCTGTGTCCCTCCCAACCGACGAGCGACTAACAGCCTGATGGCCAAGATACTCCTCCTTGACTCGCGCCACGATAGGCAGGCCTGTGTCTGAGACCGGGCGGAAACACAGTCCTTCCCGGAGGATCTCGAGGTCATCTATGTTACTACCATCGTCGCCATCTTCGGCCAGTTTCCCCAAAACTGCAGGGCGGCTTTCTTCAGTTGTGTCATCTTCCGCTGGTCTATCATCTCATTTGACGCTTCTGCTCGCGTGGGTAGTGGGATGGTGCTGGAATTCAGGCCCGCAATGTAGATTTCAGCGCCTTCGCGCGAAAATATCTCTGGACTGAACCCGCTTTCACCGTCTTCTCCTTCAGGCAGCGTTGTGAATACGGCATGACTGCGTCCTTTGTACTGATCGTGCTCATGCAGTAGCGTATGGCGCGGCGAGCGCAGAACCAAGGAGTATCCGGCCAGGGAGATATGTGAGGCTGCACGGATGCCGAGGGGAAGAGGCTCTGGTATACCAGAGTTGTCCACGGGCCGGCGCAGATAACCAGGTTTCGGCAGGGTAGAGTGTATTCAGTTTGCGTCGAAGAGTTGAACACAGTGACGCTGCTGACGGCGTGTGTGCTGGGATCAGTGGTGACTGAGACTACCTGTGCTGGATGATGCCATTCCACGCCTCGCGAGAGGGTGGTTTCGTGCAGGAAGTGGCATAGTCGAGCTGGATCTCTGGATGGTGTCAATTCATTCCCATTAAACAACAACAAGACCAACAACAAGTCTGGGCGAAAGAGCGAGATAAACAACTCACATCTGAGCCACAGTCTCTTCACCACTGATCACTTCGACACGACCGCCTCTCTGCTTCGTCAACCACAACGGATTCGATTCGTCGTCCCGACCTCCCTCCTGACTGACACTCGCCGCCAGCGCGCGACTACTCCCATGCCGCAACCAGTCGTATCCAGTGCTCGCATCGTCTGCTGTGGTACTTGCAGCAGGAACCTCCAGCCTCAACGCCGTGCCCGGCATGTATCCCCATCTCCTATTCCCGTCAAACTCTGCCGCCAATTGCTTATGCAACTCAAACGAGTACGCTCCCAGCGGCGCCAGGGCGGGTGCAAACCAGTCTTTGGCAAGGAAGCCAGCTGCGTAGCCTGACGCGCCAGTAAACGGGTGCGAGGAGGATTCTATGACGTGGATGGGTTCTTGGTTGGAGGAGTCGCTGCTCAGGTAGAAGGCGATGGAGGCGCCGATTATGCCGCCGCCGATGATGACTGTAGACATTTTTCTTCTCCTCGTGTCTTTCTTCCGGGTTGTTGTCCGGTATCCGGTGCAGTATCTGTCGCAGTCAAGTAGTCGATGATTGATATCAAAGTCTCCGCAGCGGGGTAGATAGCACTGCCATATGCTAGAAGACTTGAATTTTAGAGTAATGCTGTATAGATAGGTCAATAGATAGATTTAATCATGTAGGCCGACTGCGTCTTCTGCATCAATGATCGAACCAGCTACTTAGGTTATGTATACATCATGGCGGATGTCGAGATGATGGAGCCAGCCCGCATTCTCTCCTCTTCCACACTTACTCGTCTCTCGCTGTGCCAGAGACTCGGAGATTTGATTGTATTATATTCAATTGAAAGAACATCACACGCCAAATTGAAAATACAAGCATGGCACCCAAGACAATCATCGTCACCGGCGCATCGCGAGGTACGAAGGATTCCCTGGCAACACCCTCCCATCCTCACCTCCAACTTCTTTGAATATTCATTATATATCCATGGACATATAGGTATATACTAAGAAATAACAGGCCTCGGTCTCGCCATATCCAAATACCTCCTCACAACCACCCCGCCCAACAACGTAATCCTCGTCGCCCGCACCGCCGAACCCTCCAGCGACTCAAAGCCCAATACCCTGACAACGCCGACTACGTCGCGGGCGATCTGACCGACTACTCCACTGGCGAGAAGGCAGTTCATCTCGCCCTGTCCAGATTCGGCGGCCGGCTAGACGGGTTGGTCCTGAATCATGGCACGTTGGGGCAGGTGTCTGTTGTAGCGAGCGCGGATTTGGAGCAGTGGAAGAACGGGCTGGATGTGAATTTTGTGAGCTGTGTGGGGTTTGTATGGTTCTTCTTTCTCCTTCTTTATTATTTATTTATTCTGTCTTATCCAATCGATCAAATTTATTCTTTGGTGGGCTTTCTTTTTAACTGGTTCCCGCCATGATGAACAGACGAAAGCCGCTCTCCCTGCCCTCCGCGCCTCGAAAGGGAAAATCATCTTCACGTCCTCCGGCGCTGCGACCTCGATGACGCCTGGGTGGACGTTATACGGCGCCACCAAGGCTGCCATCAACTACTTTGCGTTCGCGCTGGCCCAAGAAGAGCCCGAGGTGACTTCGGTGTCTGTCCGGCCGGGCATGGTTGATACAGAAATGCAGCGTGAGATTCGCGAGGATCACCACAAGGCGAATGTGCCCGCGGGCGCGTTTGATCGGTACCACGACGCTTATAAAACGGGAAGTTGTTGCGGCCGGAGCAGCCGGGTCATGTAATGGCTAAGTTGGTGCTGGATGCGCCGAGGGAGTTGAGCGGGAGGTTTATAACGTGAGTATTTTCGTATTCTCTTTCTAGTATATGAATATCTATTGTGCCATGCCTAACTTCTAGGGTATAGATGGAACGACAAAGATCTCGCCGCATTCCAGGAATAAACTAGTCTAGTCCTTGGTGTACAGTTAGCATTTGGATGTCAGAGATATGGACAGATAATCTCAGAATAGAACATGACATCAGCCGAAAGATGAAAAGCAGATACATAATATAAGCATTAGATGCAGAGCATCTTCATACTTAGCATGGAAATGTATGGCATCATCACGCGTCGGGGGTAGTAAAGGACTGGAGCTACTCACTTTGTTGCTGATGAATCTGAGTTTCGGGCTCACTGGAATCCTAACATCGCCAGTCAACAGCTATCCACCCCCGATGCCATGTTTCATTGCAGAAAACAGTACAATCAGAAGAATATATTTTGACTCGGTCATAGGCAATCCGAATTTGATAGTACATAAGAATTCTCGAACATCATTGAAGGAAAATCAAGTATTCTAATCGAGACGGGCCACGTACAGATCTAAACACACGAGGTTAGCCAGCTTGCACACGAGAAGAGCAACAGAGTGTAGTTCCATGAGACGGGGCATTCTTCAGAAAGTCCTTTGGCGGGACAGGTAATCACCACGGTTGTGTAAGATAGGGGCGACACGAAAGTTCATCCTGTGAATGACGAAGTAAAGACAATGAAATAGAATATACGTACCAATTACAGAGAGCTGTGATGGAGAGAAAAGAAATTCTGTAGATTAGGAGAACTGGAGAAGTGTTGTAGAGAGAGAAAGAAGAAAAGAAAAACGAAAGAAAGAAAAGTTGTTGATTTAAAGTGGGGAGGCGCCATGCCAGAAACGGAATAGCGCAGGCTCAGCTCGTCCGCGGCAAAATCGAAAGTCGCAACGCGAAGGCGAAAGAGTCAACCTCGTCGACTTGAACATTTTCCCTATCGCCTGGATATTTCAAGTGTTTGTATACCGTACATACATCATGTCTGATCGCGAGTTTATCTGTGAGTATTGAGTACTCGCGCAACAACCGAGGAGGAGGAATCTATAACTGACGCGCCTCACAGCAAATGAGGATCTCTCGCTGCCCAAAGGTATTGATTACATGCATGCCTTTTCTTTCTAGATATATTGGTCGATTTGTTCGCAGGTTGATACTTACTGATAAAAGCGACCGTCCAAAAATCATCACCGAAATCCTCCCTCCCTCCTCCGGCCAGACATTCACCAAAGAAGCGCGCGACCTGCTAATGGAGTGCTGCGTCGAGTTCATCACTCTCATCTCGTCCGAGGCCAACGACATAAGCGAGAAGGAAGCTAAGAAGACAATCGCCTGCGAGCACGTGGAGAAAGCGCTGCATGATCTCGGGTTTGGCGACTATGTGCAGGACGTGCTTGCGTGCGCAGAGGAACATAAGGAGGCGTTGAAGGTATGTTGTCCATCTCCACATGCAAGGAGAATTTGTGCAGAGTCAGAGATTAATCGAATGATATAGTCACGGGAGAAAAAGGCTAGCAAAATGGAACAGAGCGGGTTGACACCGGAAGAACTCCTCCGCCAGCAACAGGAACTGTTTGCTTCGGCCGGGCAGAAGTTCAATGCTGGATCTGAATAATGACATTATTTCCTCCTACTTTCTTTTTCTTCTCTTTCTTGTTTCCTTTTTCTGCACGCTTCCATTGACGCGTTACGACCATAGCATGTGGAGTTGGAGTTGGCGTTTGTTTATTGGGAGAATCATACATGGGCTGGGATACATCGATGGTACACTGCAAGTCTTTCGGATCTTTTCTCTGCTTATTTGCCTGTTTTGTACTTAATGGCTTTATATCCCTGATCATACGATGCATCACCATACCATTTACCTCTCAAGACTCAAGTGAGTAACTATCTCGTAACATTTCCTTGTTTTTCCTTTCTCGCCTCCGCCCAGTTGCATTGCCCGATGCATTTGGTTTACTCACTAATCACTAGTTATAGTTATTGACAGTTGATGCAGTGACGATGCGAGGACCCTCCAGGGCTAGACAGGCCCAGCAGCGCCTAGAAGCGAGCTAGAACGCTGACAGAGAGAAATGGATACATTGGATAGCAGTTACCTACGTAATAAATAATAAATAAATACAAGCCAATTTTATGAACCCCATTCATCGCGTATTTAGAAGCGTGGCTGATCACCAAGTTACATTGCCCAGCAGAACGCAACAGGAGATTGCAACCGTCGGCGAACATCTTTTTTTCTCTCTCCGCGACCCTTCCAGCAGCTTTCTCGCATGGAATCTATGTAACTTGGGTGAGTATATTCGGTGATGCTCCTCTCTATTGCCGCTCCTCTCTATTGCCCAGCTTGTCTGGCCAGAATTGTGACCTCCATTGTGTGAGACAGGGAAAAGAAAATGCAATATAATATTCGCAAGTGCGTAACTACAACATCCACCGCGGCACCGTTACATCGCTTCGCTGCCTATATAACAACCAGCGAGCCCTATCCACTTTATTCATTCATGGGCCTTCAATGCATGTGTATATACATCTGTCATCCATGGTTAAGTCTGGGTCAGCGATCACATGAGCAGCACAATACTATAGACCTACGATAGTTGGGTATATATCCAACATGCACGCCAACAGCCAGGTCTGCACTGTGGCATGGCCCAAGAAGGAGCCATCGGGTTGCCGTTATAATAATAATAATAGTCATTATTGCAACAACGGCCGTAGCTCTTCTGATCGTTACGATAACAAGATCACTCCGAGCTACGGCATCCACGTCATGTCTGGCGGCGCCAGAACCACGTTGCGCGAGTTCCTGAGTCCACTGCGGACAACCGACTCGCAGCTGTACGACATGGCCTGCTCCTTTTCCAGCGTGTTTCGGAATCTGGCGTCCAGCAGCGACAGCGACTCCTTTAGCCCGGTGCCCGTCGCTCGACTGCCCGGCGGCCAGGAGCGCGGTCGCTATCTCGCCGTTGACGTGGGCATTACCACGCTGAGGATCGCGTTTATCGAGTTGCTAGGCGAGAATGCTTCCAGGTCGCGGTCCGTCAGCAATGTGATGCGCATAGTCCGTCATTCGCGCGTGCGGAGGACCCTCGAGAAGGCGTGGAGGATTGAGGACCGGCTGAAGCAGGACCAGCCGCATGAGCTGTTTTTGTGGATTGGGAATTGCATCGCCGAGGTTGTCCAGGACGATTTGCTCTCGAATGCGTCCACGTCCGCGCAGGATTCGGCTACATATATTGAAACGGGCATTGCGTTTGGGCTTCCAATCAAGTAAGTGGACTCCTCAAAACAAAGAAAGAGAAAGAGAGAAAGGAACTGACTTGGTTTAGACAAGATTCCCTCGAAGCAGCTACTTTGATGCAGACCGGAAAAGGCTTCACTATAGGCACTGACTTGGACCTCCGCCAGTCCATCTTGCAGGGCTATGAGCGCCACACTCGACGGACAGGTGACACAGGAGGAGAAGAAGAGCCGGCAGCCAAGCGCCAGAGACACTATGTGCTGCCGCAACTGAAAATCATCGCCATCACGAACGATGCTGTAGCGACGCTGCTCTCGCTCTCGTATTCTATCAAGTCGTATCCCAACAGCCGCGTCGCCATGGGCATCGTGCTGGACGAAGGCTGCAATGCCACCATTCCCATGACGCTGTCTGATCTGCACCCGTCGAAGGGCCGGCGCATACAAGCCCGCGAGCCTAATGCTGCGCAGACTCTGGTCAGTACGGAATGGACATTGCACAGCGCGGCATCTCCGCTGCGCGATCACGGCGTCATGACCAAGTGGGACTTGCAGCTGGATTCTCGCTCTGCTCGACCGGGCTTTCAGCCCTTGGAGTACATGACTGGTGGCCGGTATATCGGGGAATTGGTGCGCATCATCCTTAATGACTACTTTGTGCATATCTTGGATATCCCCGAGCGACTTCTTCCCAGCAGCCTCACCACGCCATACGCACTCCGCACGGAATCCATTGTCAACCTCGTATCAGCACAGTTACCTCTCTACGAGCTTGTGAATACCCTGAACGAGCGCGACTTTTCTCATCAAAACAGCCACCATCCTTCTGCTCGTGGCTGGGCATGGACCCCGAGACTGCCAGCGCGCTTCGCGACGTGGCGCAGGCCGTACAAACGAGATCGGCTGCACTGGTGGCCGCCGCCACTGTCGGCCTTCTAGCGTCCAACCACGAAGTCTCTCTCAGAGATCCAAAGATGCCCGCCGCCGCTACTGTTCCGACTACCCTAGAATTGAGCAGCTCGCCCTCCAAGAGTTTCCACGAGATGAGCTTTCGTGCCGGTGGTGGTGGTGCTGGTCCAGCTCCTCCTCGCGGCGTCCAGGATTGGTTCGGCGGTCCGGAAGAGCTGGTGGTGGCATACATTGGAGGGATTATTCAACATTATCCGAACTATAAGGAGAACTGCCAGCGGTATATCGATCGGTTGCTGATGCAAGCTGGACCGCAGGAGGGGAAGAGTATTTTTCTTCGCGAGGCTACGGATGGCGTTATTATTGGAGCTGGCGTGCTGGCTGGTATGTTTGCACGATAGGCCAGGTTTCTTCTCTTCTCTTTTTTTCTTTCAAACTTCATTCATTGCATGGGCGTTTACAAGCATGGGTTAGATGGGCGTACTTCAGGATAGATTCGATAGAGCCGGACATAGAGAATTGGGTAGAAGAACACAATTATAATTTTCTCTCTCTTGCATTCAAATGATCTTCCAAAATTGAAAATCCTTAATTTAATAAATCTATGTGGCTTTTGAAGCATTTCTTATAGATCGGTCTGCTTGCTAGAGATATGCTGCGTCCTGATTGGCTGAGCGTAGTCTGGGCCGAACGGCGAAACCAAAAGCGCGTCGCCGCAAGTCAAACTGTCAAGCAAGCAAGCATTTCAACACGCCCAATTCACCTCGCCAAAACCCGCCTCTTCTCCGTTCTCTCTAATCCCAACTACATTAACATTAACTGCCGAACTGTTTAAGCGGGGTATCTTCTCTCAGTCCAGGCAGACGCGCCGACTGAGCAGAGCGATATGCCTCAATTCAAGGATGAGCATGTCCTAGTGAGTCTCAACCTTCTTCCACGCTACCTATCTGTTTCTGTCTAGCTTTTATAAAGACAAGAAAGTTTTTATCAGGGCTAATTTTTATGCAATTCCACAGCTCATCGCGCCAGGCTCCCAAACCACCCTTGCGCAGCTAGGGCTGCCTGAATCCTTCACTCCTGCTAGTCACCGGTTTCCCACGCGCATGTTCCCCGCTGAAAAGAAGGGCGAGTTTGAGCCGTTTAAAATTCGGGAAAAGAGACGCGAGGTGAATACTACGACGACAGGCAATAATAATAACAACACCAATAACAATGGCAACGAGAAACCCGATGTCGATATGACGGAGGCGCCTAACCTGGAGGACACAGAAAAGAAACCGGAAGAAACAAGCAAAACCAACGGTGAGACTGTTGGAAATGGAACAGCGGAACCTCAGGGACAAGATCAAGAGACAGAACCTAAGGAGGAAGTCCTTTTTGAAGAAGATATCATTTCCGATGAGGGGCTGTATATCCCATTCGCAATGGACATATCGTCGACTGGCCCTGTTTTCTGTCACTGCTAGAGCATGTATACAACACTCTCAGTCCGCCATTTCACACGCCGATTTTGATGATCTCTGAACCAGCATGGACTTCGCGTGATCGCGAAATCCTAACACAATTCATTTTCGAAAAGTTCAAACCGCCGGCTTTCTGTCTCATGGACTCCGCACTTGCTGCTTGCTATGCCTACGGCACGATTAATGCTACTGTGGTCGATATTGGTTATGGCAAGGCGAACGTGACCGCCGTTATTGACTCGGTTGTGCAAGAAAACGGTCGAGGAATCGCTTTGGAGGGATGTGGAGGCGAAACGATGACGGATCGGTTGGAAGAGCTGCTGAAAACACAGGGATTCTCAAGAGAGATGTGCGAGCAGTTGAAACGTAGCAATATCACGGAGATTCTTCCCCGGGAACACCATTACCTGGATCTACTGATACTGCTGGCAAAACGGTCAAGGTGTCAGCAATCCGGCTGCCGCTGCATCGACCGGCACAACCGAGGGTAATAGTGCATCGAAGATCCCCGCGGTCCCGGCCGAGGAACCCAAACTGAGAACAATGAGATCGGCGAGGACGATGAAGGTGTGCTTGACGTAGCTGCTATTGTCACAAGTGGCAATGCCAATGAATTTCTCGCCAAACGCGAGAAGGAAAAGGCTTCGAGTAAGAAGGGCGGCGCTGAGCAGGCTAATAGGGCGGCTCGTTTACCAAACTCGAAGCGTGAAACGAGCAGTTTCCAGTTTGAGGAGTTTGTCCGCATTAACGACTCCGCTCAGTATATCCGGCAGCGACGTGAGGTTGAAGTTGGTCTTGAGCGTTTTCTTCTTACCACGCCCGGGAAGGAGAGGATAGAACGTGGAAGTGAGGGTATCTTGGAAGATTTGGCGGCTCAAATTCACCATACTATTCTGGCCGTGCCGGATGCGACGAAACGGAGTGATCTCTGGGATAATTTAATTATTATTGGAAATGGAAGCCGTATTCGAGGTATGTTGCTGGAAGTCCTAATACGTCCGATATCTAGGTATGTTATCTGACAGTCCACGATCGCCAGGCTTTGTCCCGCTCTACTCTCAACAATTACCCAAAAGTACATCCTATCCCCTTCAGCAGGCATGTTCACTTCGGAGATTCCTTCTAATATTTCTACCCCAATGGCTACTGGCGGCACAACTACCCCGGCAAATTTGGGCGGCCAAACGCCAGGACCTCTTCTTCACCCAGCTGCACATGGAGTCAATCCCTTACTTGTCGCTGCCACTCATGCCAACGCACCACCAATGCCGCCGAGTACACCAGGCATGCATGATAACCCAGCATTATACATGTCAAGCATGCACTACCGCTCCACAGGCCACTCGCAAACTCCGACATCTGTGAAAACCGTCAAGCCACCAGACTATTTCCCGGAGTGGAAGGACCAAGGCGGCGGCGGTGGAAACAGCAGCAATGCGCCTGGCGCTACCGGTGCTGGTGGTACAAATACAGCACTCAACCCATCGGGCGCACCTCGTCCCGGAATGGAAGAATGTGTTTTCTAGGAGCACAGATAGCGGCTAAGATGGTCTTCATTAATGATAGCCAGGGCCAGTGGAAGGGCTATTTACCGAGGGCCGAGTACAATGAGAACGGTCCGTCTGCTATCCATGAGTATGCGCTGCTTTGATCTACTTCTAGGTTTATATTCTGGCTATTATGTTTTGAAGTTAGAAGGAGGGAAATGGGAAAAGTGTTTGCACAGACGTGATCTCGTCTGTGTGCAGGAGTTTTGTTTTCAATTGCAAGTCACTTTGGTCTCGACTATTTTGTCATACTATTTGATACAGGAGCAGGGAGTCCGGCTTGATATCTTGGTTGATTGATGGGCGAGGCGGTCTATTCCATTTACTGTTTCTGTCTTTTCAAAATAAAATCAAATGTATACTTGGTGTCCAATAATCTATTTTCTATATGTACCTTGATGCTGGAGTGGATCCTGATTGGGCAAGCCACAGAATGTCGTCCAATCACCGCCATCGTGGCGCCTTCGCTCACGTGACCTAAAACTAATCGATTGAAGAGCGCCACCTGAGGAATGTCGAACTTTCCACCTTACTCAGTTTTATGCTCCCTCGCTCATACGCACTCTATCGCATGTGATCTATTATATGCAACCTACCAACTCAGTCGTCCGTATCGTTTTTCCGTCCGCGGTCGTTCATCTTCCGACTAGGCGCCAGAACAACAAGGAACGAGAATAGCAACAATGCCTCGCGCTGAAGCTGGCAGCACCAAGGCAATCAGCAATAAAATTAAGTCTAAGGGGCTCACAAGGCTCAGATGGTATTGTCAACCGTGCGAAAAGGTATTTTTTGACTTTGATTCCATCTTTCAGAAGTTATGATAGAGACTAACTGGAACTAATTCTAGGCATGTCGCGACGCCAATGGGTTTAAATGCCATGTCCAAAGCGAGTCGCACGTACGGCAGATGCTCTTGATCGGAGAGAACTCCAAGGCGACGATTGATCAGTATTCAGCCGAATTCCTGCGCGACTTTATCAATCTATTAAAGACCACGCACCAGGAGAAGAAAGTGAATTTGAATCATTTCTATCAGCAACTCATTTCGAAGAAGGACCATATTCATCTTAATGCGACGAAATGGTCGAGTTTGACGGAGTTTTGCAAATACTTGGGCAGAGAGGGATTTGTAGGGTTGAAGATACGGAAAAGGGGCTCTTTATTAGCTGGATTGATAATAGCCCTGAGACCTTGAGGCGCAGAGAGGCGGTTATGAAGAAGGAGAGGCAGGATAAGGGCGATGAAGAGCGGAACAGAAACAGATTCAGGCGCAGATTGAGAGGATGAGAAAGGCGGAGATGGAGAAAGCTGCCGCTGCTGCTGAGAAAAGTGGTAATGAAGGGGATAAGGAGCAGTCTGAAGAGAAATCGAGTTTGTTATTAGAGAGGAAGGAAGGGGAGAAAGTTAAGCTCAGTTTTGGCGCTCCCAAAGCTCCAGCTACTACCACAACTACGACGACAACAACAACCACAACGACATCTGATCAAACCGAAGAAAAGCCCGAAGGCGCGAAATCATCTTTATCGTCAAAACCCGCTATATCATTTTCGTCATCGTCCGGATCAACAACTTCTAAGCCAAAAATATATTCTCCTCTTCCTTTGCTCCGAAGACGAATAATGCAGTGAAAAATCCACTATCAATCCCTTGGCAGGCATTAAGAAATCAGCATTCGTGCCCCAACAACAGAAAGTCTCGCAGCAGGAGATGATTATGAGGAGGGAAATGGAGGCGATGGAGCGGAAGAATAATAATAAAAGGATGTCTGCTCCTAATAATAGCAATGTCTTTGATGGCGCGAAGAGGCAGAGGGTTTCTTGAATTTAGATTTGTTGATAGTATGATTATAGATAATCTGTTCCCTTGACATTTCGAATATTCAAGTTCGACATGCAGTCTCGAATGAAGTGACTTGTCTTTGTTCATCTGTACGCCCCTAAGAGCACGGGTCATTCTGTGACTATAGTTACCTACTTTGTCAACACTTGACTCACCCAAGACTTTCCCTTCTTTGCAAAATGTTTGAAGCACGGAACAATATACGTCCACAAAGGCCGTTCGAATGCTTCAAAGGTTTGACGCATGATGAGTTTCATCTAGGTCTCATGTAGAGCATTAGACCTCAAGCATAAATACAACGAAATTATCATCTACTCGAGGATTTATCAAGCTTGCATTTCCCCTACTCTTATCCGAGATCTTCAAGACGAAGGGCAGACAGGTATCTCATAGATGGAATGGTGCGAATAATCTGTTCATAGCTATAGACCCATTACAATGCCAGGAATTCTCAGTAAATCTCCGGACGACGAGTCAGTCCCAGCTCTTTCAGGAAAGGTCGAGATCCTTCAGAAGACACGTCTCCCACCGAAAATGAGACCCGGAAGACAGCTGCCCTGGCCATTACTTTTCACAGTCAAAGTGAATAATTATGGCCTCAGCTTAGTGGAGTACGAAAGCTCGACAATGACTTTTCAGTTTGGAAAACGTGACTCGGCGGTTGTTTTAGGGAAAGCTCTTCCTCATGCCGACGGGGTGCATATCTGTTTCAATCCACGGTTCTCAGAATCCCAAACCTCGTATGTTGGTCGTGTACGCTGCCGCTTAGAATTCATTGTGTTTTATCGTGGCCAAACCAGGAAGATTGGGCGAGACATTAAGGGCTTTCAGTATGCTGCAGACGCTCCTGACCGTCTACCAACACCAAGTGAGTAGACCATTCATACCGTTTTCATTATCAACTTTTTCTCATACAAAGACTTTCTCGATTCGTATAATTACTAAAGCCTTACCTAGGGGCGATGAGGGTTTCTGGCATCGATGGTTGCAGAGTCAGCTTAGTGGTAAACCTCTACCACGCTACAGCTTGTCTGATCTTGTCTAGATTTGCAAAAATACCTAGGTAATTTAAGAAAAGGATGCCTACTACTAATAATACCAATGTCTTTGAGAAGAAGCAGAGGGTTTCTTAAATTTAGATTTATTAATAGTATAACTACAGAAACAGTAATATATTCCATCCTTGATATTTCGAACATTCAAATTCGGATGAGCTGCCTTTGCTTTGTAGGTCTGTCCAAGTGCGAGTCATTCTGTGACTGAGATATTTCAACTGATCATTCCAAGCTTGTCATCCTATGTCAACTTCTGGCTGACTCGAGGCTTGACTCTTATGCCCTTTGACTCAAGGCTTGACTCTTACACTCTTTGACTCAAAGCTGACTCAAAATGCATACATTGACTCATAATAGCTAGGTATAAAGGCAGCAGAGATCTCCTTGATAGCTTTTACCCTTTTACATGATAGATACCTATCTTGCACACAGAGTTCCAAGGTTATTTGAAGAATTACTATCTTTGAAACGGAGGTGATCACCCAAGTGTTTGTGTTTGCTTGCATGTTTGCTATGGAAACGTCCTTTCTTTTCAAAGTGTTGAAAGCATGAACAATCTGCTTTATGTATTCCTCATACGGGCTACAAATGCAAGATTGGTCAAAAACTCAAAGGTCCTTTGTACGGCCACAAAAGCCTTTCTAATGTTTCAAAGATTCGATGCGTAAGATCTGTTTCAACTAGCTCACACGTAGAACAAAGGATTCGAAGCATAAATAGGAGGGGAAAGTGTCATCTAGTCTTGGATTTACCAGACTCCTCTCCTATCTGCTTAGAAGCACTTGAGATTCTCAAAACGAAGGACAGATAGCTATACGATACGATCGATAGAAGGGTGCTAAGAATCTTTTCATAGCTATAGATCCATTGCGATGCCAGGACGTATCTATTATGCTGGGACCTGGGAAACAGATCCGGAGGATCCAGGCTACCCCGATCTTCCACGCGATGTCAATGTCGAGATCATTCACAGAATCAAACCACCGCCGAGAATGAAACCTGAAATACAGTTATCCGAACCATTACTTCTCCAGGTGAAATTAAATGGTCAAAGCCTACATCTCGATGACGGCACATTGACCGGGAAACACGTATCTTCGACAATGAGCTTCTACTTTATAGATGATGCTCCAAATAGATGTCCTGGGGATTGCTTTACCCATGACGACGAAGGGCTGCAAATCAGCTTCGACCCAGTGTTCACACCATCTCAAGCCTCTTACATCGGTCCCGTGAATTGCTCCCTGGAGATAGTAGTCATGTATGAAGGACGAGAGATGTATACTCGCCGCTCGCTCTACGTATTTTATTTTGATGAGGATGCTCCTGATGGTCAAGATAACCGTGAGTATAACCATTCAAACCGTTTTATTATCCTGCTTTTTCAAATATGACTTCCTCTGTTATCATCTTGCTAAAGCCTAGTCTAGTTAGTGATGAGGACCAGCGCTGGGCTTGGTGGCTCAACTTTGAATTCCATAGACGTCGGCGGAGCCGGGGAGAACCCTAGGGATTGTGAGGGGGTTTTGGTGGTCGGGGAGAGCGTCGTCGATTTTCTGGATTAGGGTTATTGCCCATGGAGAATATCTTTACTCATAGGCAATTTTTCTTAGTTACCAAACTACAGTCTGCTTAATCATTCGCTAGATTTGCAATTTGGCGTTTAGTACTTCCTAGCCAATCCTGATTGTGCGTATGGTTGGCTGCCAACAAATTCTTTAATTTACTAGTAATCAAAACAAACCACTTTTAATTCGAGAAGGGCACTCTGTACAAATGCGAATGCGAGATTTCAAGCCGGGCTCACTAGAATTACCATATCGGGTAAGTGACTGAGTGATAGGGTTAGGGCTGCATTATCCCGCAGCCCTAATCTGATGAAAGGGTTCTAAAACCCATTGCCTTTACACATTTTGTTAGTCAGTTGACTTTTAAATGAATAGAATATACAGACCTCATACTTACCACATGTTGAGAGTTCTCATATATATATATTTAGACGTGTGTTAGAATCACGGTATACTATGACTATGTTCACAGTCGTAAAAGTAGTCATATGCGCTTCGCTATGATAGTCAGAGAACAAATCGCCAACAAAGGCACGAAGTAACGACCTAAGACATAGAAAAAACATATTCAGCCGTCCTATTTCTCATCCAACATGAAAAAGTTTGAAACCCTGTTCTCGTTTTCCGGCCTTAAATTTTTAAAGACACTCGTACTATAGCTTGCTCAGGTATCTAAGATCTCGGGGCGATATGATTGATTACTACGAAACAATTAGACAGGGATCCCTGGTACACAAATTTGCCTTGACACCACAGATGAGATTTCAAAAGACTTACTGTCAAACATAGATCTCGTCAATTCTCGTTTCTGTGGAGCGCTTCCCCTTTTGCCTTCTACCAAAGTCTCGGTATCGCTCTGGAAAGAGGCAGCAGAACTCTGAACTCTACTCTCTTTGGTTTCGATCTTGGGCGGCTTGGGCTGGCGGTAGACTTCGGGGATGTGGCGAAAGTTTGGGAATCCCATAGGCATTGTGGAACAAGGCAGCAGGTAAAGAGCCGGCGTACTGAAAAGTGAGCAAGTTGTGATAAGCAATCAGTATGTCTCAGTGGAAAGCAAGTCGCATCGTGGATTGTCGTGCTTTGCAAAGGACAGAGCTAGCTGAGGATAACTTTCATTTATACTTGCGCCCTATACATAGAGATCTCCAAGACAGACCGCGCCTGGGACAATAACTCCGATTCCGATCAAGGGCATTTGCTTATATGCAAAACGGAGTTCGAGTGAGGCATCGGAGCTATTGATCACAGCTATCATAAGTACGAACTCCGGACTCTTATATGAATTGTCTTAACACATAATCAAACCCACACAGAATTGTGCACGTCCTCTGGCTCGGGGAGGAAGATTGGTCATCGGAATTATATTCACATCTATGGGACAAATTCAGCAGCGAATTTTCCGTACTTGATCGATGACTAGAAGAAGTAGGATGGAGGGAGAAGTCTAATTCATCCTCAATCCATATCTCCTGGGAGCAACTGCGATCTCTTCTCATTGTTATATGATCACAATCATTTTGTGCATGGCTCTGCAAAGTTAAACACCCATCCTCTCTTTCGGATGGTGATATCTCACGCATTTTACATTGAGAAAGCAGGGCCAAGTGTAGCGAGCCCCCATAGTAAGCGGAGGACCCCGCCTCCACAGCTTCACAGTTCCATTTATAAAGATCCTGAGGCAATTATATTTCCATCTGGTGAGAACGACGTAATCCCGAGAGGGCTCGGAATACCTGCAAGGGAAGTTACCGGATCTCCGGTGCTTGTTTTCAATGCCGAGATTGCGCTGTTAACTGATTCTGTCGGTATAAATATCGAGTTCCATAGTACTGAAAGGGAACCTTCCAAGGGTCATCGTCGGATGGACTAATGGTCATTGGGAAAAGTACCCCAGCAGGTTCTCGGAATTTCTACAGAAAACAAAAGGACATCCAATTTACATAAGCCTTGTCTCCCAGCACGGTCGTTCGGACCGAATTAACTTAACAATACCGGCGTTCCTGCCTGACGAAAAATGCAACTTAACACTTCTCTTCCCCTTTCTTAGTCGTGCCGGCGCCATCCTCATAAATATGGCAAACTTTCCTGCCGTTTGCACCCGAGATTTCTGCACTGATAACCCATTCCTTGTCTTCTCGATTGAAGTGGATTGGTGGACGGGATTGTCACCCCGAGATCTGATTCGCAGTTAGAAAGGATATAATAAGGCATACACATAATGCACACTTGATATTGACACTTTTCAGCTTCCCAAGTCTCTGCAAATCGTTTTTATCAGCAAATCTATCTATGTCATTAACAATAATCCGGGATTCGGACGTACAGCTTCCGCCCCTCCTCCTGGCTGGGTGAACTTTTCCACTGCGTTTTGCCATTTTTCTGGCAGCTTGGACCTATCATACCCGGACCACTTGAGAAGAGCTCGAACCGAAGGTACTGAATAGTCGAGACATCCTTTATTGATATAACTATACGTAGATCTGGATGTAAGGAGGGAAAGTACTTTTGGCCGAAGCTCTGACAAATTCCGGAAATATGAGAAACTCAGAGAGCAAAGATTGAGAGACTAAGTCCGTTATATGATCGTTTGTTTTACATATTTCTGAGTGAGAATGAAGCTGGCAGCTGCATTTTATATTCACTACATCCTCTATTGAACTATCTTTTTTGATTATTTGCTGTTCGCCCTTTCCATCAGGGTTGGGACTGATTATGCGCCTTCTAGTTCCTCTCATCCACGGATCTAACCTATGAAGCACTTGCCCTTCAAAGTGACACATTGCTTTGTACTCTGACTAGTTGGGTAATATGCGTCAACTATGCAGCTAACGTGTTTATCAGACGCCGGGAGAGCCTCGGTGGTTGATGATAGGGCCATAAACTTCATAAAACTTAGTAAGCTAGCCATCTCTTAACTACTTTTATTTGACTATATTTAGTATGTTGAAATTTCGAAGGGCGTGCGGTACTAAATACATAATTGTCCAATCAATTTGATACCCTGATTCCTTTCTGAAACATCTAAACGCCTGATATGTAGTTATCCGAACGTGTCTTGGTGCATGACTAGTCATCATGTTGCTAACTGGGTGTTTCTTCTTTCTCACCATTCTTACACTTAACTACCGCTCTGCACCTTCGCACCATCATCATGGCTTCTCTCCTAAGATGGTGCCGAAGCGCATTTCGTAGGGCTCCCCTCCCACCGATCTCCTTCCCGCCAGTGGCTTCGAAATTGTCAGTGCGTCTGAGATTCTTGAAGAGGAACGTTTTGAAGAGTTCAAGAAAGGACAATACTGACCTGTCAACATTGGCGATGTCTTTAGTTCCAAATACCAAGTTATTGGTAAATTGGGGTTTGGAGTCACCTCAACAGTATGGCTCGCTCATGATCTTGAGTAAGCCAGGGCTGAATCTGTAATTTCGAACCATTGACCAGCTAATGCCATAAGGGGTCATGGATATGTGACACTAAAGATATATTCACGCCATGAAGCTAACCAGGACGAGTTTCATATATACAAGCAACTTAGTCAAGGGAACACGTCACATCCCGGCTATGCTCATGTGAGGACAGCACTAGACATGTTCACCATTCCTCGTCCCGGAGGGAGTCATCAATGTCTGGTTCAGAAACCGATGTGGGAGAGTTTCAGGGATCTGCTATATCGCAACCCTGATCATCGATTTACCGAAGATCTACTCAAGATGGGTCTTGTGCAGGTTTTTCTTGCTCTCGATTATCTCCATACCGAATGCAAACTCGTCCATACAGGCAAGATGTCTTCTATGTTTTCAAGTTGTAGGATCACTAACACGTATGCTGATTAGACATCAAGGGTGATAACGTCCTTCAAGAAATGGAGGACATGACAGTCCTTGAAAGGTTTACTAAAGCCGAACTGGAGAATCCCTCACCTCGAAAATTTATCAACGGCATGCCAGTATATGCCTCTCGACGGTTTGAATTACCAAAGAAATTTGGCCGAGCCGTCCTGAGTGATTTCGGTTCAGCTGTGCGCGGAGATGAAAGGAGGAATCACAACGCACAGCCCGAGGTTTACCGGTCGCCAGAAGTGATGTTGAAAACCAAATGGAGCTACCCAGTTGATATATGGAATGTCGGCGTCATGGTATTTTCTGCGTCTACAGGTTATGCTCATTCGAGATTACTAACCTTAAACTAGATCTGGGACCTGTTTGAGGGCAAACACTTGTCCTATGGCAAAGACCTTAACGGGAAAGGATACTCCACGCGTGCACATCTCGCTGAGGTAATCGGCATTTTGGGACCACCTCCTTTAGATATGCTCGACCGTGGAAAAAGAAGCCATGAGTTTTTACTGACGATGGTGAGTATGCTCTCTCCTTCGCCAAATACATCGATGTATGAAAGAAGCTCATAACTTTCAAAGACAAATGGAAGCAGGACATAGCACCGAAACAAGTAAGTTTGGAAATGTCAGAAGAGCGTCTTGAGGGGCGAAATAAAGAGATGTTTCTAGCTTTCATGAGGGGAATGCTTCAGTGGCGTCCGTGAAGATAGAAAGACTGCAAAAGACTTACTCCAGGATCCGTGGTTAAATACAGAATAAAGCAGTCTACAATTTTTCTTCCGCTACATAGTGATTTGAAAGATCTCAGACCTTCTCAATTGATAACTTCTCAATAGATAAACCTAACTTTGAAAAAGGGCATTTAAATTGAAAGCGCTTCGGAGTTAATATTCACTTTTTGAGGCTCGAATCGAGTTCTCATACAGGCACACATTTCCGTATCTCTAAGTAGGTTCTCCATGATGCTTTGTTCACCACTTGCAAGGAGCCAGAGTATATAGAATCGTGCCCAATCTCGATTAACATCACACTCCGAGGCCTTCCAAAGGCACCAAGAAATGACAATGCCCACCTTCAAAGTAAATGCAAACCACAAGCTTGATTTAATCCGTGTCAGCGCTGAACAGCCCACCAGCCGGCATTGCCCCAGGAATCAAAGCGATGAAGCACGCAGCCCGTTGATTCCTCGTTGAATTATCTTTCGCGGACAAATTCGGGTCAATCAACAAATCCACAACATTGCCGTTGGAACCACAGTTGGCAGTTCATCGTATTCCAGTGTCCGACTTGCCACGATTTGGCCCACTGCTTGGAAAACAAGTATGCCGACGGGGAGTATCTCATACTATGGTAGCCCGTGGATCTTCCGCTCGCGGAGATAAAATATCGAATTGAACCATGAGTGAGGTTATGAGGAGGGTGCTAGCTTGGACTGTACAGCAAATGATGTAAGTCTCTCGACGCTTCAAACCGCAGAAACGGCGACTGACGAAAATGGTGCCGAATACAAAGTCGATACGAAAGCGAGGGCTTTTGCCCAGAGATATGCAGGGTATTCGGGCTAGTCAGAGTCTCCTAGGCCAATGAAGACGCAGTTTCCTTCAAATTACTCGTCTATAGCATACATGCACGGAAAGGAAAGCATGCAATGTAGGTAATGTGGCATGAACGAACCGGTTTGCAAACTAGAACAGCTACCCCATGTATTGAATGATGTACCATCCTGATGGCGGATTTTTAACCATTACACCACCAAAAGGGTCCCCTTAATGGGGCTTTCTGGTAATTGTGTAAATGGCCTATTCTAGGCGTAATTCTCCGTTGTCACATCCACTAAGCCACCGACAAAGCCGCAACCGATGAGAATGACAGCGGCCAGCTTGATGTCGATATCAGAAAGCAGATAATGAGTGATAGCGAAGTTTCGTGCTCTTATTTGCGTTGGCTTCCTCATCAGAAGACAGATTGGCAGTGCCTTGTCTGGTTAATGAAGAGGATTCTAACATATTAGTCATGTTTCACATCTTATTAGGGTAACTGAGGATCTGTCCCTTTTGACTCAATAAATGAGCATATAAGAAGTCGAATCTTCGCGGAACAATCACGTCTTAAACACAGTGGTCCTGAATGAATCCGGAGTCCAGTATGATGAGCAGATACTGGCTACAGGATAAGCGAAGACTGCCAATCTTACTCGGATCAGGATATCCATGTCTCATTAGCTGTATTATATTGTAGGGAGTGCTAGCTACACCGTCGATGTGTTTTCCTTGCATTCTTTTCGATTTATCACTTTATACTTGCTTTATGTATGAAAAACAAAGTCCTATTCCCTAACTTTTTCTAAGTTTTGCTTTCAAGATCGGAACCAAGAGAACCTTTCAATACGCATCAGGAGGCTTAGGTGGAATGGCTTTGCTGATCAGCATAGCTGCTTGGCAATAGCCTTACACGAAAGGTCCATGTATCGAGGACCTTGATCAGTGGCGATATTGTTCGATGTGCCTTAAACTTCCAACGAGATCAAGAGCCGCATATTCTGTTCGCAAATGATGTTGTTCGTCAGGGAAATAGTCATCTGGTTTTGCAATTCATTCTGGATTATTCAAATAATAAACATTGAATGATCAACGTGGAGGAAAAGAATTATTTCCAAAGGAAAAAGAAACTCGGCATAAAACTGTGGGCACAGCCCAACACATATATGACCACAATATTTGCAACAAAGGAAAAAGAAGTATAGAGTCCAATCTTGTAATCAATATAAACGGATATACCTAGGTATGGAATGAAATAAATGAAGGGGAGAAAAAGCATCCAATGAAAGACAGATAAATTACTCGAGAAGCGGCTCGAGTCTCTGGATCAGTTCACGAACACTGATCTCATGCTCGTGCCGATGCTTGTGTTCATGTTCCTTCTCATCTCTTTCCTCGAGAGCGGCAGGAGCAGCATCTTTGTGAGGATGAGGCGGAATCAAAACCGAAGAAATCAGATGGATCACGCCCTCTTTCACAGGGACATTTGCCACGGACACAGAGGTGTGCTTGTTCACAGTTGTCAGGGTCAGGCGATGGAAGTGGCGAATATCGACGATGACTGATTTGGAATCGAGAAGAGTGGGGAGCTCATACTATTAAACAGTCAATTAAACTCGTTCAACTTGGACAGTATTTGAGGGGGTAATTACATGGTCCTCTTTAATGATAGCATCATCGCTAACACTATCATCGTCCGACTTGGGCTTGTAGTATGCATCCGTGAAAAGAGTGTGCCCCGGGGTAATATGGTATTTCAGCAGAGCCTTGAGATACTTCTCGCCAGCGCTACTGAAAAGGAACGCATTGACTTCTGGGGCAATTTGGCAAAGGCTCGGTTTGTGGGAGCAAAGAGCGTACCGCCAGCCTTGAAATGTTTGTGATCAACATTGTCGATCAGTCCCGTTTTGATCAGAGCAAGATTCAAGGTGCTGAAGACTGAGGGACTAGTTCGATCGTGGTCCGGGTTGATAGAGCTGGGATTAGTAGTTTATCGATAGCGTGGATGACGCCGTTTGTAGCGTACTAAACGGATGTCAGATTTTAATTGAAAAGGAAAGGAAGAGGAGCATACAATGTCAGGGCGGAAGACGCGAGAGTGGAAGTTCAAGGTCAAACCCTGGGGCCGAAAGAAGTGCTAATACGCTGGGGATATTTGTTATCATTTTCTTCGAGTCTGAAAGTGGGCACAGTCTGGACGTCAAAGAAGTCATGCAGAGTGAAAACCTCAGGTGAAATGTGATATTCAAGCCATTTTAGAACAGCTTCCTTGCTGAAGTTGCGATTGTGGTCGCGGATATGCTCAAATGCCTTGTCTACGGGAACGAAGATGGTGTAGTTGGCTTTGGTTGAGTTGAGGTGACTGACTACGTCGTCGTATTGATTGATGATGTGCGTGAAGTTGCGTGTGTAGTCGCTGCCGGATATGAGTTCGTATATGGTTTGGTTGGCTTCGTGGTGACCACCATGGTGCATATCTCTCTGGAGGTCAGGAGCAGAGTAGCCGAAGACATGCTTGACTTGTCCCATAACCTTGTCGAACAACCCAGCAGGACGGCTTGGATTGGCATGATGGCATGAATGGAAGTCGAACACATCGAGATCGAGCTGTCCAAAGTGTTCATGATCATCTTCGCGATGGTGCTCCTCACCATGATGTTTCCCCTTAAATCCGTGCTTCTTCTCGCCTTTCCTGCCTTTCCTGCCGTGTTTTCCTTCTTCCCCTTCTTGCTCTGGCCAGAATGTTCGTCATCCTCGCCGTCCAGGGACAAGCTATCCATATATTCCAAATGTTCGGAGTGTTCCATTTCCTCAAAATGAGCAACAAGCTTCTGCAAACCCCTGCCAAGCGAGCGGCTTCGTGCCATTGCCCGGATTCATGGTCATGGTCATGGATATCACCGGCAAACATCGGGTTCGTCTCCTTTTCGGCATCCCCATTATCATGGTGGTGTTGCTCAGCACGGCTATGGGCATTCTCTTCCGATGCCAATCGCCATCGCTGCACGGCGGACGTAGCGGCGTCATCCGTCAAGGCAGACAGAAGTTGCTGATCATTCCCGGGAGCACGAAGGCAGTGGCCAGAGAGGCTGCGGAAAGGAGGAGGGCAGTTTTCATGGCTGTACCCTAATTTTCTTTGACCAACTTGATTCTTGCTGATGCTTGACAAGTTGGAGTCAAGAAATGGGAAGCTCGAACGATTAAACAAGTTAACAGCCAAACTCAGCGAGCTAGGCTTTTCCGAACCTAGTACGAATGCCTACGTAATGATGTGATCCAGCGTGCAGGCAACATAATAATAAATAAAATACAGGGCAAATCATGCCATCAAGACATGCTAAAACAGGCAGTGCAGTGACGCGTCCTGGCGGCTTTAGCCCAATCGGCTTTGCAGCGGCTTTTGGCATTCGCTAGAAGCTGTCCAGAGGCCTATTCGCAGTTCTGTCCCTCATCATAAAACATACTAAATTGACTCTAAAGAATTATGTCATCCGGTACATCCATTGGATTGGAATGCGGCGGGGCTTAATACCTAGGTATAATATTGGACGGACTACAAGATTGGATGTTTACTTCCACACAATACATGGAGCAGAGAGTACAGCAACCAATCAAGGGAGCACGGATTTTGTTTTCTCCTTTTCTTATAAACGCTGGAAGTGCAGCGGAAATGGGAGGAATCTCAAAGGGTAGCTCAGGCATATCAGACTACGACAGTTGGAACAAGAAATTTTCACCTTCACCTGATTCAGATAACTGCAGTCGCACTGCCGGCCTACATATGTGGGTATTTACTCAGTAGAAACAGGGAAATAATGTCATATTGCTAGTAGTTAGGGCATTCGAGGATTTGCCCTATTACCTACCTAGGTACCCGACGGTGTAACCCCTAGATGGGTGCACATCTCAGAGCCGAAATAGAGGTTGCGCACTTCGGACACAGTAACAAGTAGCTCTGCTGGATTTATTCAAAAGAAAAATCCCTACTTTAACTTCCCCTTTTGCTGGCTAACCCTAAACCATTCTCAGATGATCTGCTCGTTTATGAACTCTGTCCCTAATTTTGATCCTCCTCATCTCTCACAGCAGCCTGTTTCTTCTTATGCTGCTCCTTATCCATGCCTCCAAAAGTAATCAACATTCCAAGATCGTAGCAGATCTTCAGACAACCCGCAGCCACAAACGAGACCCACAACATACCCCTAGAAGACAATATACCCGTCAAAACAGGCGCCAGGCTGGAGGAGGTCGTCTTTACGACGTTGATTGTGCCCATGATAGCTGTGCGCTGTCCGGCGGGGAGAGCGCTGGCCAGGAAGGCTGAGCGAGGAGCCACGTCCATATTCTGCGTGCAGGCGCGGCCGATCAGGAACATCATGGCGATGGGGAAGGAAGAAGGGATGGGCAGGAGGGCTAGGAAGATGCAGGAGGGAGATGGGTGAAGACCATTGTCTAGCTTAATTAGTATTTCTTCTTTCTCGCCTTTTGGTGCATATACGTGCATATGTAAGTAAGAAAGGGTGTGGACGTACCTTGACATTTCCAAATCTCTTCGCTATCGAAGATGCTAACAGCATGGAGATTGGATAATACTGGTACCGGAGAAAAGAGATCCGAGTTCACCATCGGACATTCCAAACTTTCTCCTGAAGTAGTAGGTGATCCATGACCTGTGGGTATTATTAGTCAACAACATGCTCGAGACGCAGGGTTACTTGTCGGCTCAAACTTACAATGAAGCCAATGCCGAGCCGAACGAGTCCAGAGCAAAAGCAAGAAGATACTGGTCACCAGACCGATATACTGAGACTCAACACCGGGCAGGAAAGGTATTCTTCGCCGGCTAGGTGTTTCAACTTCTTCCGGTTGTTGGCCATCTTCCTGATATTGGCCATTATTAGATCCGAGCAATGGCTCTGTCTCGCTAGGTCTATTATTGCCATTATGTTGCTGTTGCTGTTGCTGCTGCTCTTGTTCCTTTCGGTTCTTACTCTCCGCCTCAACATTCGAACTCAGCCCCATTGTCAAAGTAAACTTGATCAGGCCCACAGCAGCATACAGCAAGAAAACTACTCGACATGCGGGCACGAACTCCCAGTTTTGAGTCTCTTGCAAGATCGACATCAACCAGCCGCATACCATCATTCCCAGAGATGTGCCCGCAGTGCCGATCAGAGAGTACCAAGCAAAGATATCACTCATATTCTCCTTTGGAGTGATATGCGCTATAGTTGATTCCTCCACGGCACGGAAGGGACCAATTTCATTTCCACTGCCAAAAGAAAAAAAATACGCATTAGATTTAGAAAAGAATAATAAAAGGCAAAGAGAAAAAAAAAAGGCTCACCTAGGACTAATAACCCCAAAATGGCCGCCGCCAACAACGCCCAGTAATTCCCACAAAGCCCAAACACGAGACCACTCGCACACATCATGCCAGAGCCCAGCAGAAGCACGGCTTTGCGACCCAACGCGTCCGCAAAGAGGGTCAGGAAGAAACTGATAACCACGTCGCCCACAAGCGTTAGAGTCATGAAGAGCCCGATCCTGTCGTCGGAGATGTCGAGGGCGGACAGGTACGAGGCGAGAATGAGCGTGGAGCCGCCATAGGCAAACAGGCGCACGAAGCGTTGGGCGCAGAGAAGCTTGGAGTCGAGGGGAGTGGTAGAGGGCTACAAGGCCGAGTTCTTGCAGGATGCGATGGAGCATGGTGTTTGTTCTATTAAGCGTGAGGCGTCGTAACTATGTATATAGGGGGATATAGCAATGTACAATGTCTATTATGCGTGTATATGTTCCAGAATGATAGTAGGGAAACAATGAATATTGAAGAATATGAACGAACGAATCTGTTATTTAGCAAATTTGATGCGCGGGGAGCTTAGACTGGAAATTCGGCTTGAATTTCCTGATTGGGATTAAACCCGACTGCCATCGGTGGCAGTCTGACTCATCAACGTTCTACAAACACCATAGTTAACATCGAGTTAACATAGAGTATATGATACAGTATGGTCCAGCAGCGATAGTAAATAGTTGGCGGAAGTAGGTATCATATTCTCATCATGATCATGATTATATCCTCGTTTCAAACGTGTATGCGTACGCTATACATTCAACAAACCAGCGCCAGGCAGAAAAGAAACATCGTAAACTCCGCAAAATGAGCAAGTATAATAAGAACATAAACCAGTCATAAGCAGACGCGGACAAAGACAGTGTATATGAGTGGAAGCAAAGTGCAGGGGTAAGAAAAGATTTAACCCTCAGCCCGCAAAGCCCTTAATCTCGCCCCAAGCGCATCCTCCACCTCAGCATCAGCATGCTTACCGGCAGCAGCAGCAGACTCTTTAACATCCTCCTTCGGCGCCGCTGCAACATCAGCATCCAGGACCATCCTCAAATCGACACCGGCATTATCAGCCAACTGCTCCATCATCTTGTCCACCTCCGACTCTCCCTCCGCGCCGTACTCCTGCTGCGACACGCCCTGCGCAACATCCGAGATGGCGTTACTCGCAATCTTGAAATCCTCCGAGCGAGCCAGGAAGTTATTCGCATGCGCTAGCAGGTGCTCCAAATTGACGCTCCTGGACGCCGCATCCAGACCGCGCGATGCGAGGGCCAGAGTCCGCGACGTATCGCGCGTCGACTGGGCGGCTTTCAGTTCATTGATTATTACGTCGGCGCGCGCCGCTTCGGCTTTGAGGTTGACTTGACGCTTCTTTTCGCGCACGGCGGACCCGGCGTGGATGCGGGCGATTTGGAATTCGTGGTTTTTCATGGCTTTGTCGGCTTTGGCTTTTCGGATTTGAAGGTTGCTTCGGCGCGGGCTGCTTCTTTCTTGAGCCGGTTGGAATGGAGCTGTATTTTTTCATTTCATATCAAATCAGTCATGTTGCTCGTATATAAGAAGAGGGCCGAGGGAGAGGACCTACCTTCACATTGGTGCGAGCTTCGAAAATGGGGTCTCGGACTGGCATTTTGTATGGTGATTGAAGTACTGCAATGTCTAATAGTACGTGGCCACCGATATCAGGTATATAGTGACTGATTGGCGGCTTGGTTGCTCGATGAAGATTGAGAGGTCGTTGGATGGCGGGACTGCGTATAGATAGGATGACGGGCGGTCCGGAGGCGACCAGGCAACTTCTTATCCGCCAGGGCAACACCTAGGTACCCACCATATGGCATACTCACAAGGAAAGCTCGATTTTTTTCAATGTGTTTAATACGACGATGTCATTACAATATTCAAAGATATTTATAGGTGAAAGCGACGTCAAGTAAATTATTAACCATTCGCTATTTTACATGAAGCTATCTGAAGGTGGCTTCCCAATAATGGATCTGAATTTATCGAACACAAAACTCCCTGAACTCCGAATGCTTGCTCCAGTATTGTTGTCTTGACGATTTCGTTTCGTGAGTGATTTTCGTCGCAGTGTGATAGGCGCCCTCTTCTGTAGCCCAGTCCCCGTGGATGACGACGGCTAGTACGACTAATCGAATCAATGGCCCATGCCATGGTCAGTAACGACTCCCAACTCTGTGAAGCCCCGACTACGCCGTCGATGGTCGTTGACCGGGTCTGACGAAGAGTTGCTCCTTCAACCGCTAGCTGCAATGCTTTGCCCGTCGCATCTCGAAGTGGACGCGCCAAGGCTGGGCTGCACGCTAGAAGTCGGGAGAGCACTCATTCGAAGGACCGGCCGACGAGTCGACGTCGTCTTCGAGGACGACGACAGGCGCCGGGTCGAAATCAACCAATGAATCAAAGGCAAATGCCGATACGTCTCCTCCGTCGAAAAGGTCAAAGGGGAGCCCGCTTTGATGGAGCTCAGAATCTGACTCAGAGGGAGAATCACTGTTGAATAGGCGGCGGAAGTCATCGTCAGAAAGAGGAGCTGTAATAGCGCCATTTGTAGCGTTGGATTCCACGCCTGACTGGTACGGCTTGACATAACCGACTCCAAAGGTTGACGATCCTTCGAGTCCTTCGACTGACACTGCAGGTCGCACAACACCGCTGCAGGATGTTGTGTCAAGTCGGTGGATTCAGCCAGATCTTCAAGTTTGACTTTAGGGGAGTAGTCGGAAATGGAGGGAGTAGGGAAAGACATCTTGTCCATGGCGAAGTCTTCACCTTCTTGTTTGAACAGTGTAGGAGTGAGAGTTGGAGAGGCGGTGTCGACTATGGATTTGGGGAGTTGCCGCGAGAACCACGGATTTCAGCTGACAGCTGCGCGACTTGGCGATTCAGACGGTTATTTTCCGCCTCCATCTGCGCGAGTCGCTGTAGCAGGAACTGGTTCTGTTGCTCCATTTTTGTTTCTCGCCTTCCAGCTTCTCTACCTCGAGGCGTTTCCGCTCTCTCGAGGTCTGTGCGGCTGCTCGGTTGCGGAGAACACGTTCAATACGACGTTGCTCTTTCTCATCTTCAGTTTTCGCCCTCTTACTATAGCATGGATTAGCAACGACTGTGATGCAAGAATATGATGATCTGGTTGGTCCTACCGAGGAGGTAAGTTGGTCTTGGGGATAGGAAGTTCCTGGCCCCATGACTTCCTCTTCTTCACCGGCTTCTTCTCTTCTGTGACGGTGCTCTTTTCCACTTTGACTTCGTCGGGAGCCGGGCTATTCAGAGAAGTGTCTGCCGGGGAGATGGTGAGCTGCGGGACATCCACCGACGTGGCGTCCTGGAGCATGTCCATCGGCGATATTAAATTCTCCATTGTGAATAATACGAAATTCGGCGGCGTGTTTGTATGAAAGGATGACGGGAGTGATAGTTATGCGATGGGTCAAAGGAAGCAGCAGATCATAGAAATCCACTCGAAGGGATTGAGATGATGACGACGTACGGAAAGGTCACGCTGTCATGAACGCATCGAGGTGAAGATCCAGAGTGTGCCGTGCACTCCCACGACCGAGAAGGGAAGAGGCCAGGTGGTCTTTTCAGTCAGAGAAGGTCGAGGACGCTGCCTGACGGAGCGAAGAGAGACAGAGCGAAGGGAGGCAGCAGCGCCTTCTTTAAAGGCCAGCGTGGCCCCTTCCGCGATCCCGTGACTTGCAGCGGGCGGGCCAATCAGAAGCGGGCTGTCCAAGAGGCGTCCATCCAGCATGCGCGCTACAGGGGCGTGACATCTCCACTGCAACGTCTCGCTTACTGTGGCTGGACGGCTGGACTGGACTCATGCTTCGGAGAGTTAACTACCTGATAAGGGCTACACCTACACATTTACAGTGCTCGGCTCGTACTCATGGTATCCTTGATGACATTCAGCTCGCTGCAACGCATGTCATGACAGTCATGCTGTCCGAGTGTTGGAGCGAGCCTCTCCGGGATCGAGTTGAGCAACTCCTGAATAAAATCGATCCACTACTATTTCACCTGCGTTTCAACAACGTTACATACCCCACAGGTGACAGTATTTGCTCCAATGAGCCGACTAGCTCGCAGCACAATCCGTTTGGAGGAATGCAGGGATAAGGGAGACCTGCCTATCGGGGAATATAGGACCATAGGTCTGTCAGACTGCTTAATTTGTTGGCAGGTTAGTGGCATGCCGTGTAGTATTCTTCTTGAACATCGCTAAGCATTTAGACAGAGGAACTTCGTAGGCGCTACATGCGGATTATCTACCAAAGTGCTCCCTACGATGGGAACTGAAAATAACTGAAAAGTGCAGAAATATATCACAGGTCACGTCCCAATTATAGTTAACGCTAACAAACATTTACGTACAACAAAGAAAACTCGTCAGATGATTTGTATGGACAATCATATCACATCTCCACGTCCATGGTATCATCACCAGCTGCCGCCGCCGCGGCAGAGTCTGCACTGGGAACAACCACACCCCGTCCTCGCCCTGCAAGAAGCTCTCGTCGCACTTCCGGTCCAATCTCTTTGTGTCCGCGAACAAGCAGCAAGTCGAGCAAGGCCTCACGCTGGTCCTCGGTGATGTCGTTGCGGTACCGCTGGGCAAAGACAAGAAGGGACTGGTGCCATAATACCGGCAGTTTATAGTTCATCGCAGCCGCCGCTGATTGAGATTGATGGCCTCCCGCTCCATCCACCATCATGCTGTCGTTATTATTTGTATTTTCCACGGCCCGGAAACGGAGAAAATGAAAGACGAGCGCGTCGATAACTTTGTACGGTAAGGCGTACTTCTTCTCAAGGAAGATGCGGATAAAAATATTAGTTGCTCCCGTACCCTCGGACGAGAGTGATGTAGACGTCTCTTCTGCTGCTATCTCGCACAGGCGCAGTAACGCTGCAGCTGAGTGGAGCGCAGGAATGGAGACACGAGCGATAACAGAGGAAACAATGTGCGCTTCTCGCAGTGTACATGTCCCCGAAGCAATTAATGGAAACAGCAGTCCCTTGAAAAACATGCTGGCTTATAAAGCGCCTTTTTCATGGCATTGTAGACATGGACATTGAGTTTGCGGGTCTCACGAATTTCGTCACGTACTCGTTCGAGCAAAACAGTATTAATGAATTCTTGCGCGATGGCTGGTTTGGAGGAAATGAATATGCGAGTCCCGGCATAGACTGCATTCGGAGTCCATGATTCAGGACGCGTGATATCAAGCAGCGTGGGCCATTGTGGCAGGGTAGGTAAGATCTTAAAAGGTTTCGGGAGCGGTCCTGATTTATACCGCGAGAGAATCATGCCAACTCTGTCGGAAATATAAGCATAAGAAAAAACACCACGAGAAAAGAATTGAACGATACATACTTTTCATATACTTCCAATGCCTTTGCTGGTATCTGAACAGCATACTCTGGTATACCTCCTCCCTGGATAACCGGTTGACCGTCGCCGGATTGTTTCGCTTCGTATGCAGCAATCTTTTCAAGGATGAGATCTGCCAGATTGACTCCTGAACCTTCTTGAGCGCCTTCGGCCGGTTGGGGATCAAAAATCGGATCTTGTTCGCCAGCGGGAATAAATTTATTGAAGACATCAAGATCATTCGGATCGACCTCCTATGCAAATTGTAAGCATTGCATTACGCCCGAAGATAATAAAAATAATAGCAACATACGCCCTTGTCCATATCTTCATCATCCCATTCCTCCTCTCCATATTTGTCCTCATCTTCCGAGACATATTCGTCATCTTCACCGAACCGTGTGGAAAAATCGAATGCCTTATTGGGTTGCACGCCGCTTGCACTTTGCGCTGCCCTCTGCTCTGCCGCCTCTTCCTCGGCAAGATCTTGCCCAATCTGCAAGATCTTGCGCGAGGCCTTTGCATCTATAAACCCCTCGCCATTGCCACCCTTCCGTCCATCTATTCCGTCCTCGTCATCGTTGTGCGATCTTCTCTTTCCAGACTTGGAGGATGTTGTTCGCAAATGGCCAACGGAAATTATATCGTCTGCGAGGGGTTGTGTCGGCGCGCGGCAGTGCGAGATGGCGTGGTGGCCTTGGGCATGTTGGCGGATTTTGAAAAAAAAGAGTTATAGTTTCAGGATAACACTTATTGCTTCACCTGCCCATCGTTCATGGATGAAGTGGAATTTTGAGCGGTTCTTTTGCACTTTGTTACATTTTCAATGTCGACGCCGCATATTTTTTTTTCTGCCGCGTGGCGGTGTGTGCGTGCGATAAGCCCCTTATCGGCGCCCCGCTTTCTTTTCTTTAATTCTTACGACGCATGCTCAGCATGAAGCCCTGGAGCTCCTGGAGCACCTGGAGAGCCTCGACCGACAGATGGCGTTGACACAGGAATGAAGGACTCATACAAACCAAGGCGACGCCCATAATTATGGGTCTTAATCGTGCTGTAAGATATGCTGACTTCTTACACAAGAAACCAACTAATTTGCATGACCTAGGCCAGTACGAAGGCTCCAATAGAAGGCTGTTGAGTTGCTGTCGTGAATTATCCTTTTCTTTTCATCATTACATGTTAATTTCATGTCAATATCCAGTAGACATTGGATATGGAAAGCATGTTAGCATTACATGTGCGATGGCATCATTCGAATAAGAGAATCTTTGATGTTTGACAGATACTTGGATTTGGAGATATTTGGGGAACAGTTATGTCTTTTCTTTCTTCTAGATTCAAAATCAAGAGACTTCTCATTATTATCTTTTTGTTCACTTGTTTTGAGCGCAACATGCCTAGGTATCTATCTGTCTTTAATTGAGTGTGAGCCAGGGAAGCAACCATTCATCCTCTGTTCATTCTGTTATGCTGTTATGTTATGATTCTGTCGATTACACAATTCCAATTTCTCAAGTTAGTTAATGATTAAACGCCCCGCGCTGAAACAACACTTATCCTGGAAGGGTCCTAGCTTATGTAGTTTATCCTAGCACTGTGTGCTCTGCAGGAACTAGCTGGCTTAGCCCCTATCTGTGTTAGACCTAGTTTGCTAGTTTTAGAAAGCTATTCCGATGAATATGTACAATTGTACGTCATGGGTGTTCCTTGCCGCCATTCTCTGCCTGTGCCATTTGTCGAAATAAAGAAGAAGGATCAGAAAGTAGGCTTCCTGGCTCATCAAATTCAACAACCCGGCCCTCTTCCATGACAACTACCTGGTCAAAGAACTGTGAAATAAACCTCAGGCGATGAACGATCGCGATGATTGTCCAACCCTGAAACTCGGTTTGAAGCAGAGAGCATTTTCAACTCGGTTTTGTAGTCGACACTGTGTATTTCCCGTCTTTTATCAGTACTTTCATTCTGGAAAGAAATACGTCTAAAGAGGAAACATACGGAGAGACAAACCTGCTCATGGCCTCGTCCATAATGAAAATCCCTCCTCTTCTAGTAAGCATTGCGCGAGCGAGACAAAACAACTGCTTTTGACCTTCGGATAGCACTCCATCACCCTGCTTTAATTTGGAATCTAAACCTCCAATCTTATCAATCTGCTCACGCAATCCGGTCTTATCAAGAACACTGTAAATCTCTGCATCGTCACTTATCTCCTGCAATGGATCTAAATTCTCGCGCACCGAGTCGCCACAGCTCCGTGGAGCAAACCAGGCGTCTTGGGGCATTGTCGTAAGTCGCTTGCAAATGGCTTGCTGTGTGTACAGCGAGATGTCCTTTCCACCGATAAAGACAGAGCCTTTGCTTGGTTCGAGGAGTCGCAGGAGAACAGATATCAGCGTCGACTTGCCGGATCCCGAGCGTCCGCAAATTGCAACGTGCTTGCCAGGAGATATTGAGATATTGATATCTTTTAGCACCTCTCGTCCAGTATTCCTGTGGTTATACAAATTAGCTTTCAGATTTCACTTCTCTCCTTCCACTTCACTTGGCTAGTGCGTTTATTTCAGCAGCGCCTTTGCAGAAATGTAACTTACTTGTAAGAGGCTGATACGTGTTGGACCTTGATACTTGGCTCTACGGGCCACTCTCTTGGTAAGTCCGCTGCTTGCAGAGCAGACTCTTCTCCAGGCGTTTCAGCAACAAAATTTTGAATTCGAGCAATAGCAGTAAGCGAGGTTTCCAACGTCGTCCAGTACGATATGAATGATGAAAGTGTCTGTCCGAAGTTGACAACACTTACCATCGAGACACCCAAAAGTCCCGAGTTAATGCTCCCTCGCAGAGTAGCTGTCAATGTCATCAGCACAACTGCTAAAACAGCAACAACACAGTTGAGCACAAGAGTCAGCCAGCGTTGAATGCACAGTAACAAGTAAAACGGTTTCTGAGACTGATCCAGTTTTTCAAAGGCATCCGAGGCAAGGTGTTCTGTCCATGAAAGAGCGCGGATTGTCGTTAGACCCTGCAGGGTTTCGAGGAAGTGTTCAAGCAGTGGTGATTTAGCCTCGAGGTCAAGTGAACGAAGCTGGTGGGATGTTCTCAAGTACAATTTTGCAAGAAATAGAGGGTTACGAAGAGAACGGGTATGGATATTGCCATGTAACCTGATGAGACCGAGGTGAGGATGGCACCAGCGATTGAATTGCCAAAGCCTAGGAGCAGCAACAACCTTGGTCAGTGAGGCACGCTTCGGAAATATGCTGTCGCAACTCACTTCCAGTGGCAAGGATAAGTGCTATTGGTAGCGGCATGTCAATCAACGTCATGTCCTGGCTAAATCTGTGCGGTGTTCAATAATACTTCTTATTCCATCCGGTATATAGTAGACCTACAGGTTTAAGATCGTGGCAATGCTTTTCTCCGAAAGATAAGTTATTGGTGCACTGTTTCATCGTCGTCGATAAGCGTCAGTGATGGCTCTAGCAGCAAGTAAATATCCTTCTGGTTATCATACCTCATCGTGCTTCGCAATGTTGTCAGGTGCAAGGAGTTAGAAGATTTTGGGATTATTGCTATCAAAAGATACCTATTGGCAGTAAGTATTGATTCATACCTAGGTAATATGTTGCAACGTACGCGCCACCGAGCCCTAGGAAACATAAGGAGAGAAGGCCGAAGGCAGCGTATACTCCCATCCACTTCCCAAGGTTCGTATTTGGATTTCTCTGACTAGCATCCGTCCACCAGGTGAGCCATGGTGCTATGGAACAAGTCGACATTAGTAGTTCACAACAAGTCAAAGTCTATGTGAAAAGGAGAATTGGAGCTCACCCTGCATTGCGTTCGTGGCGACCTCAATACAAACCAAGGAAACAAAATTGAGAACTTCATCCAGCCCATCGAAGAAATATAAAATAATACGGACGAGTAGTTGCCCTTGGTATCCCTTGTAGATGAGCTTGTTCTAACGATTTCCACGGATGTATCTTTGTTTTGTCGAGACTTTGTCGTGGAACGCTGTTTTCGATTTCTGACACATCCCCATACAACTTGGACACTAGGTCTTGGACGTAGCCAGTGCTTGAGACCAGTTCCTCGTATGAGCCCGTTTGTTGGAGGGTTCCATTTGGCCCAAGTACGATGATTCTATCAGCACTGGGAAGCCATTTTACTAGAAGGAACTCATTAGTATCGGGTCAGTTTGAATGTGGAAGAAGAAAGTGATACCGGAATGTGTCACAAAGACCACGGTTGACTGAAGATATCTAAGCAATCCATTCTCACCAAGCAGATTATTGAAGCAGTGGCGTTCAGTGATAGTATCCAAACTAGAGAGGACGTCGTCCAGCAATATTATCCGTCGTCGAGAATAGGCTGCTCGTGCCAAAGCCTTCGGAACAACAGATTAGTATACCAGTAGCCATAACTGGACAATGCATTTAATGAAAAGAGCTCACAATCCGTTGCTGCTGTCCACCACTCAAGAGAATGCCTCGACTTCCTGCAATAGTGCTATCCTTCTGCGGCATTTGCTCAAAATCCACATCGAGAGCACACGCATTAACACAGGTATTGTACCATTCGGAATCATAGGTTAATGGGCCAACGATATTGTCACGAATACTTTGGTTTCTTAAAAGGGACTTTGGCCACAGAAGGCAATCTCGTCCGTTTCCAGTGACACTGACCCCTTTGCAAGTATCGGGACTTCTCCGAGTAGAAATTTCAGAAGTGTGGATTTCCCGCTTCCTATGTCTCCGATTATCATATTGAGAGTGGACGGATTCAATTCCAACGAAATGTTTCTCAACGTGAGCGTCTTCTTGGACCAACCGGCATCTACATTGACAAGCCGTATTGCTGTTTTGGCCGGCTTTGGCTCTAGACTTGCCACGGTAGTGATGTTCTTCTCGTTACTTTCTTCATCTAGAGTCCTAACATAGTCGTCTTCGTTTCTAAGAGATAGATGCCTATAGTCGACGCGTTTTTCTTTCATGACGTATTCTTGGACTCGGTTGAAACAGTCCAATGCAGCTGCGAGGTTCGGGCCGATAGCAACCAACTCATTTACTGGGTCGATGAGAATGGACAGGAGGGATAAGGCGGAAAATATGGTGCTTGTGCTTGGGGCTTCGTTTCCAGACACCTTGACAATGATACCAAACCCGATAAAGGTAATAATAGGTGACAACAGGCGAGGCGAATTCCCTACAGCGGCAGAGAAGTCAGCAAAGCGAAGGATACATGGTCTCATAGCCGTGGAAGACGGGAAAATACCCATAACAATATTACTGATCTGGACTTTTCTATATCTTTTTGAAATTTCTAGCTCTTTTTCTCTTAGTCCTTGAACGTGGTTGAAAACCCGGGACGTCAGTCCTAGCATTTTCACTCCTTTCATCGATGCCAGCACTTCCGATATGGCCTCAGTTCTAGTCTCGATTGCCTGCATCCACAATCTCTGTCTGGGCCTGACAAATTTCCCTACCTGGCTGGATGCAAGAGCTGATGCTATAGACCTTGATATTAATATTGATCCAATTATACAGGGAAACAGATGGCTTACCCAGAACGACCAATACTGGAGCTACACAAATCGCACCAAGACGAGCCTCTAGAAGCCATATGGCAATCCCCACTTGGATGGCATCTGGTGCAACACCTATCACCCACTGCAGACATGTGACGATTCGATCAATGTCGACGCTGACAAGGCTCAGAGATGAAGATGCATCATCTTCTCCATCATTCATCTCGAGCATACATCTATAGGTTAGGCTGATGAGCGCACCGCGGATCATAGCTAGTGACCTTGCAGTGAGATACTGATACCACGCAGTTGCTATCTATTGACAAAATTAATCTCGAGGCGTATATTGTTGGTAAAGTAATCTTACCGCAATTCCCAGGTATGTTAGCCCAAAGGCGCCAATAAGGCTATATCCAAACACAGCCGGTTCAATCTTATTCTCAGCAAATTCGATAGCAGTGTTGACTAGCAATGGCTGAACAAGATTCAAGGTAACTAAGAAAAGCTGAGGGATCATTGGCAACGACAAAGGCAACCAGAGTGCACGCGCCGTTGCAAGAAAGAGCGAGTAGGATTTATTTTTCTTGCCTGGGAGCCCTTCGGTGTCATTCTTGACTCAAGCTTTTGGGAACACTGGCACATAAAGGAGAGGAACAACTTACTCGATTTCCACGCTCCTTGCAGACGTGCCGCAACTGATTCCGAAGAGATGTCATAGCTGACTGGATAGAGATCATCAATTGATAAATGGTGCCGGTACCCTTTAAATATGAGTGGACAAAGCCAGGCGAACAAACTGAGGCTAAAATGCCAGCAGTCTCCTCATATGTATACCTTCTACCATGCTGTAGAAGAAAGAGTGTCTTTGGAAGTGATTCCACCACAAGAAGCACGAATTTCAGGCCGAGCGAGGCCAAAAATATGGATGGGACGACTGCTGATGCTCTTAGAAGCCACTCCGTGCGAGCCCTAGCACCATCCAGCAACAAGGTTATTAGGAGAAAAGAAGTTATTAAAGGAGCCGGCCGTGCGCTTTTCACTTGTTCACTGTAGGATAAAAGGGCAATCGCCACAGCCGAAGCAAAATCCAGCGAACCAGCTGCAACGGAGAGTCGCGATCGAGGCGTGTTATTATAATCCACTATTTCGAGAACAAGAAAGGAGAGCTTCAACAAGCGGTATGCAACTATGATTACCTGCGATATGTAGATTTAGTGAGGATCTTAGCATACGCGAATGGCAATCATAACTACCGAGTTGATGCTATGCTGAAGTGTCCACCGCGCTTTTGGTGGTTTCCGATATAACCCGAGCAGCCGTGCGAATGATGCCAGCAGGAACAGGGAGTCTGGCAGAATAGCAAAATGGCATCCTCGAACAGTAAAGAAAAATCGAAGCGTTCGCAGGTATTGCTATAAACTGTAGGCCCAAAGTAATCATCGCGGCAGGCATTAGCCATCTCGGCTGCTTTTCAGCGTCTCTACCGTAGACCCAAAGTAATCGTAAGACAACTGAATACCTATAATTAATTCTTAACTGTAAAGACTGGCCAGCGTTTATTCACCTTACTTTAAAGTCCCTAGCTGCAGGTTTCTAACTGTTTATCCGAGCCGTGTAAAGATTACCCGACCCGGCCTGGCTCCTCATGAAAGACCTCACTCCTGGATCGGAAATTATCTTTGAAATTATAAACGAAGAATTGAAACTTCCTGAGACATCCGTTTGGATATACTTGCCAACAATGGCCGGACAGCTGAAAGATTGGTGCGCTCTTATTAACACAGATCTATCGTCTTGGCCCACAGGAGATCGTGAGAGGTCAATGTAAGGAGAACATTGCTCTCCTTCCTCTTTTGCTTTTAGGACTTGGGAACGATAATAGTCAATATGAAGTCGATCGAGGCTGTTCCGGTGCATAAGCTTACCAGAGCAGACAACAACAACAACCATCTCTCGAAAGCCACAGAGTCACTCTTCTCCTTGCAAATATTACAAGCACCCTTTTCCTGAACAACGTTAAGCACGCCAAAGATGTATCTCAAAGGAAAGCTTGCCATCGTCACTATCAGCGGGAAAGCAAACGGAATTGGCTTCGCTATCGCGACTGAGCTGGCTCAACTTGTTGCAGACGTAAGTTGGATATGAAATCACAGGCATGAGGTTTCTTAATCCCGAAACTAACGACGTATTAGGTTGTTCTTCATTACAACAGCAACAAAGAAGCAGCTCTCCAGAGTGTGAAAGCCGTCAAGTTACTGAACGTCAAAGCCATCGCCGTCCAAAGCGATGCAACCAGCTTGACATTCGGAGAAGACATAATTTCTGCAGTCACTTCTGCATTGCCTAGTCAAAACATTGACATTATCGTGAACAATTCGGCAGTTGCTATATTCCTGTTCTGATACTGCATCCGTTCCTCTCGAAGACTTCGACATGACTTTCTATGCTAACACGTGGATTGTTGCTGCTTGTCCAAGCTGCTTTGCCGTATCTGTCATCTCCAGGAGGGAGGATAATCAACATTAGCAGTGTTGTGGCTCGAAGTGGTAGTCAATCTGTATGCCGGGTCGAAGGCTGGTCTCGGTGCGATTGCTCTTGCATGGGCAGAGGAGCTAGGGCCCAAAGGCATTACCGTCAACGCTATTGCGCCAGGTCCTATTGATACTGATCTGGCACCACCAGAGGAACACCCACTGGTGCAGAAATTCCGCATCGAGCAAAGTATCAAGAGGAATGGAACTGTCCAAGAAGTTGCGCGTGTTGTTGTAGCTTTCATCGCCAGTCCAGGAAGCTCGTTTGTGACTGGCCAAAACATAGCGGTTGATGGAGGTTTGACCTATGTATAGTGCAGTAAATCTAGGTTGACGCCGTCATTGAAGATGTCTGATACTGATTGAGGATGACACAACTCATATTTTGACTTATGCGTTCGTTCATGTGCAATAATTCTGTCTACAGAATAAGTTGAATTGATTTGGCTGATATTGTTAACTCATAATGAATGTATACTTGAGGTTGCATCCTGGAGTGATATCTCTATTTGTTTGCCACTAGTACATAGCTTGAGGTACCTAGGTACTTGATCCGTAAGAAGGCCGAGGTTTATGAATTCAGGTATGAAAATTCACATACCTAGGCAGCTTTCGTTTACAGTCAAGGCCGCTTCATTTGAAGAAGAATTTCTCTAGTGGCGCTTATTATTCTTTGAATTTTTGTTCACCTTGGAAGTCTTGTAACATATCATAATGCTGCAATAGCAACAGATTCACATCCGAATACTCTTTACCTGATAGAGTTAGAGTGCTAGCTGAGCAGATGCCACATACTGTTCAGCATATCTAGACCTAGGTATAAGGAAGTTGTAAACATTATCATTTATGTGATTGATGGCAGGAGAACATTCTTTGATAGCTTCCATGGCTCCAAATAGCTACTAGTTACACCATCGTCAGAGCGTTTGCCAGAGCGTTTGCACGTTTGCATGTTTGCACGTTTGCATGTTTGCACGTTTGTATGTTTGCACGATGGTTTTCATTTTTCATTTTTTCATTTTTGTCATTTTTTTTTTTTTCTTTCATCAAAGACCACAACTCAAAAACATTCCTTCACCATCTTTCTTCCCCAACTTTTCCCTGCCCAAACCTCTCTCTCACAAACCTTACTTCATGCAACCTTCTCTTTACCCAAAACTTCTCTTCATTTAATTGTCTCTTCATCTAACATTTCCTTGGAAACATCTCAGAACCATTCCTTGACTACCAAATTGACATTGCTCTTCAAGTTCTTCTTCTTCTTCCTCTACAGTTCCATGAGGCGTTTGGCTTGATCACAACGAGCGAATCGAATAAAGGCATACGACTATTTAAATTGGCTTAAAAGCCAAAATGGAGCAGGAAGATGTCGAGATGTCTGTTGGAAGTTTATCCAGCAGCCATCAGGACCCTGGACTTCAGTTCAATCTTTCTGGGGTGATCAAAACAACAACACAGGAACTAGAAACTAGTTCCCCGGTACAACCTTCTACGGAGATATAACTTTCAATGAGAGCTCTGGTAAGAATGATTATGAGTATCAATAATATCTATATATTTCACCAGCTGAACATGGCATGCAGAACCAAACAATTCGCCGCAGTCAGTTATACACTGTTGCCAAAGGTCCTTGTTCTTCCCAGAAATGGAAGAACGATACAAAGACGTCGTGGTCGCCAAAAACAATACATATGAGTGGCTACATCAACACGAATCGTATAAGGCATGGGATTCTCAGAAGAGAGGCTTACTCTGGATAAATGGGAAGCCTGGCTCCGGGAAGTCAACTCCGATGCGGTACGCTTTCGATGCCCTGATCGAATCACGCAAAAGGCGATTCGAAGATCTTTCTCTCATTCTTCTGCCATGGTCGTGGCAATGACCTCCAAAATCCACATACGGACTCTATCGAGCGCTCCTTCATCAACTCCTCGACCAGGCTCCTGAGGCGCTTCAGGATCTTGTGGCCATGTTTGAACATAATTGCCGTACTCAAGGCGACAAAAGAACGCCCTTCCCTTTTGGTATAGTGGTAAACTGAATGTGGGTCCAACCGGCGGGGCATCACATGATAGCAGGTCGACGAGTCATGACTTCCTTCTTCTCTGACTTCTTCGCCTCCTCTTTCTCTTCGTCCGGCCCTCCTCCTCCTGCTGCCTCTGCTCTCACTCCTGCGTCGTCACTCATACTCACTCCTGCTGCCCATCTCTGCTCTCCCTTCTGCTGTCATCTCTGCTTGTATTTGCGAGTCACACCATGGCTGATGCTGAGTTTGCTGATGCCGGTCGTGTTTCTCTTCTCGACAAGGTTTTCACATTGCTCACTCGAGACTCACCTTTGCTGGAGGGAACGCTTCCAGTTTTACTTGGGCATTCATGTGGCTCTGCGATCTTCGTAATCTTCGTGAGATTGTCGATTCATTGTCATCCTCAGCGGATAGCGAACGTGTCGAGATGCTGAAACGAGTCTTGACAAATCCCTATGCCCTTCGCGAAGAAGTTCTCAAACCATGTGAGTGATCTTTTTTCCATTCCATGTATGGTGTGCAGCACACGCTGATTCAATAACAGGGATCCTCAAGAGTCGACGAGGAACAGAGTCGTATCCCACAACCCCGCTTGGAGAAACCCCGCCTCGTCCATCGAAGAAAAGAAAGATAGACAGTAGCACACCCCAGACCCCGACTGGCAGCTCGCACCATCCAACTGCGTCAAGTCCAATCATGTCAAGTCCAATCATTCCACGGCCATCGCGAGATCCGACTCTCGCCGATTCTGTAAGTTGAATCTCATACTACCGTGATACTCTTCCTGATTGAATTCTAACTAACATCTTCCTATGATAGGCTTTACAACGTGACAAGGCTTGTGTCGTCAAGGGAACTCCGGACAAAGCCGTTCTCAAGGCCGCTCATATTTACCCTTTCAGCATGACCTCCGATTTGGACAAGGACAGAGAACGTCTCTGGTCATATCTGAGAATTTTCTGGCCGGCAGATCAGGTAAACGATTGGAAGGCTACACTTCTCACTCCCGCCAAGACTGAAATCCTTGAGAATGTGATTACTATGAGCTCAGACGTCCATGACGCTTGGGATGCGTGTCGCTTCGCTTTGAAGCCGATCAAGCTCTCTCAGGATCGAAAGAAATTGGAAATTCAGTTCTTTTGGCTTGAGCAAGGCATCTTCAAATCCGAAGCGGCATTGAAGAAAAGCATATTTCTTACTAAGCCTCAGTTTCCTTCAACTCTACAAGAGAGTTCTCGCGGGCTCAGATTCTATCACAATTTCACCGGCGCACGAATCCACTCAGGATTCAATTTTGATTTAAAGACCCACGATCCTGATAACTTCCCTCTCCCTAGCTTCGAGCTCCTCAATATGCAATGGCATTTAACACGCCTCGCAGCAATGATGGGTGGAGCTGAGTTTCGTGATGAGCTACTTGACGATAGTAGCGACGGTCCGGACGATTGGCCTATGTTAGCTTCGTCCAGCGAAGAGTCCGCAATCTTCTCTAGCGGTCAGTTGAAGCGCCGTTGGGATGAAACCGACGACGAAAGTGTGTCGGACGAATCTGTTCATGGTAAACTAGATGATGTCGTTCGCGAGTCTGACGCAACTGTCGAGGAGGCCATATAGCAGACGACTCGGTGGATGGCTGGTTTGACCATGATAGATAACGAGGTTGATGCAGAATAGGCATCGATGGGTGTATCCGATCAAAATAAAGCTGATCCCTGGCGTCGTGGTTTTCTGTCTGCTAGTTTTACATTCTGAATGAGTAGATACGGAGCAAATACCTAAATCAACTAGTTATTAAGATTGTCAAGAACGTTACTGAATCTTCATATCCACTAATGCACATTTCTATATCATTCAATGCTTCTTATGGCGAATCCTTGTACATACAGTATGCTAATGTCCAGCCTTTCAATTGGGAAAAAATCAAAATGAAAGAAATAGAACGATCAATCAGAACGCTCATGAAGAACCACTCCCAAAATAAAGATTTCCGCTGAACGTAGCGCCAGGGAATTGATTGCCACTGCCCATGTTGTTGTTCTGGGTTCCTCCAGAGGCGTTAAATTGGGTCCCGGAGCCGCTGTTATGATAGGAACAAGCGGCGTCTGCCACTCCCATAGTTTCTGTCGCTGATTGAGTGGCCACAGGGTCTTTGATTTTTGCACCCGTCTGTCAAGCTCGGCAAAACCCTTTGGAAGCCGCTGTCTTCGCTCGAATGAAATTTGACCATGTGCCTATGGTCTCCGTGAATGCTAAAAGACGGGTAAGAGTCGATAGTAGCAGATTGCTTGGACACGAGTCTCCACTTCATCTGTGGCAGAGGCAGTTCTTCGTAACAACAAACGACCTCAACAAGTCTGCCACCCTCGTTTTGCTCTCGGATCATTGAGCAAAAGTCAACATGGATATCTTCGAGAAGCTGGTTATCTGGTTTCAGGATGTCCAAGAGTGAGACATTCGTAGATTTAACCATGCTAAGCGACGACGCCGGAATCTTGGCCCAGTTTGCCCAATCTGACCCTTTGTGTGGAGTACCCATGAAAATGATGCCTTTAATGCAGGTGAAGATAGACCTGAGATAGCCGTCAGGGCTATTTCGCGAAAGCGAAAGGGCTTTCTTGCAGACCAGTCCTCCTAGGCTGTGAGCGACGAAAATAATGGCACGGGACGACGCATTTTGGCGGGCTCTGTCGGCTGTCAGGTCGTTGAGAAGGTTTCTGGCGTGGTCGAGCAGTCGATTTGATCCGGCTCCTCCCGCTACGTAGGCGTTAGAGCCGTAAGTGGAGAATGCGAGCTTTGCTGAGTTTTGGTGGAAGGAGTGTCTTTGGCCACGGTGCAGACTGGCCATTGGCGGTCCAAGTGCTGTCTCTGTTCCCACTCAATCCATGGACAAAGCATATGTCCACAACCGCATCGGGACAGTCGTGCAAAATCTCAACGCCGTTGGGGAAACCAAGGGACGACAAAAGCTCTCAGTCGACTTCTTGCTCAACCAATTCATTTCGTAAAATGTAAAACAAACTTGCAAGTCTGGAGCTTAGCTGCCAAATTGGAGAGAGAATTGAGAAAGCTAAGTTGGAGAGATGAGAGGTGAGAGGTGAGAGATGGAAAAAATTCTGAGCTATCATGTGACTTTCCTTGCAGTTATACGACAGGATATCCCCACCTGTGTCCAGGCAGTGGCACTCACTTATGCAATATTCCTTTGGACGGCCTTTCAAATGTGCCTTTGCACGCTGACTTCACATTTTCTAGGTATCACCACTGTAAGGCGTTTGGAGAACCCAGGTATTATTTCTATCATGATATTTCCCTAACCATTTATATTTACTTTTCTGTCATCCTCCCATCTGTGCTCTACAGTTATCAATTTATCAAATGTACAGAGTATAAGATCATCCTGATCGTGTTAGATTGTCAACATTAATCTAGAAGGGATAGGTCACAATAAGCCTTAAAGGATTGGCCCGCTGGACCCACTGGATCCACCACGGAAGCAACCTTATCTATTAACTAACCCTACTATGTATGGTATGGTGGTGAAATAACGTTAGTACGGTGGGGCCACGAAAGCTGTGGAAATATTTCGAATCCACCCGGCTTTTATAAACACGCACAATATCTCTCTGATTGCTGATATGTATTTTGCTAATAAATTATTAAGAAAGATACATGGCTCCAACCACTCCTACACATCATCAATTAACCTGGGATGAACGGCTTCAAATCCAAACCCTACGGACCTATTGCAATCTCACATACGAGCAAATTGCTCAAATTTTGAGATATTCTGTACGCCAGGTTCAATTAGCTTGCCAGGCCACGCATCCAACACCAGAGAAGAGAGAAGGCAGACCATTATTCCTCAAATCTGAGGATACTGACAGGCTTATCCAATACGTTACTTCATCTCAATATACTCGGCGGCTCTCATATGCCGAGTTAGCTAGTCATCTTGATCTTAATTGTATGAAATGGGCAATCAAGGCAGCTTTGAATTCTCGAGGCTATTTTCGGTATCTTGCACGTCGGAAGCCACTCTTCTCTTTAGTCAATAAAGATAAGCGACTTACATGGGCTCAAGAGCATATCAATTGGTCATTGGAACAGTGGAAAACTATTCTATGGATGGATGAATCTTGGATGCTTGGAGGCCGCCATACACGTACCTGGATTACACGAGCCAAAAACGAGGTTTATGAGGATACGTGTATTGTTGAGCGTAGGCCTTGGGGTAATGGTTGGATGATTTGGGAAGCCTTTTATAGCAATGTAAAAGGCCCTTTCATATTCTGGGAAAAGGAGCGGGGACGATTAATTCAGATACTTATTGTCACTATATCCTACCTCATATTAGAGACTATTTGTCTCGTAATCCTGGGCTCTTATTTATGCAGGATGGTGCACCAGGCTATGGGGCTCAGGGTACGCAAAATAAGATATGAGAATATGGTATTAACATGATATATTGGCCCCCATACTCGCCGGATTTGAATCCAATTGAAATGGTATGGAATTGGATGAAGGACTTCCTCTAGGCTAATTTTCCAGATCAAATGAGCATTTCTGAGCTAAGAATTGCCTTACAAGAAGCATGGGATGCTGTTCCGGAGGATTTTCTTATGGAATTACTTGAATCTATGCCTGAACGCTGTAAAGCTGTAATTAAGGCCGGAGGTGGGCATACAAGATTTTGAGCGTGTATTTAAGAAGTGCATACTAAATAGGAATAGTGCCTAGTGGAGCGTACTAATGTTATTTAATCACCATACCGTAGTAAACAGTGAACCCACACCTCTAGTGAAAAGGGCAGCCAATCATATCTGGAACACTCAACTAACTAGTTAACAAGCATCGTGAGGAAGAGTTAGACATTCATCTTCTTTGTACAGAACCAAATGCAATCCACAAGGATCCAAATGGCGAACAGAAAAACAAGGGCGATGATTGTATTCCTCCTCGAAGTCAAAAATCTTAATGTTTAGAGTCCCTGAGTATGGGATCCTCCACACTCAAAATGGGCAGATGGCATTCCAGCCTTAGTCATATGTAATATCGTAGCGAGTCATCTCCGTTTTACACGAGTCCCATGATAGATTGAGTCCGTAAGTTGGCAAGAGTAAAGTAATAACATGTAGCTCAAGCTGCTAATAAGGGCGCTAATATTATTTTTTTAAAAAAACCATGATATAGGTAGGCTTGGCTTGAATACAGCTGGCCCTTGTGATTCCTCAAAATTAGTCATTCCTTCATCGCGAGCCACGATAAAGGATGCTCCCTAAAGGAAAGTGTCGGCCAAACTGGTAAACATAAACACCAACAACTTTGATCACGATATAGAACAGTGCTGCGAACGTGTCGCTCTGATCAATTCTGTCTGGTTTTTATTGCATTCAAGTCTTATACCTACCTCTTTGGCAAGTGTCAGCCCGTTGTGACTTAAATCTTCAAAGTGATATTGTACCCATGTAATGATAGTAAAATACATTGAGAAGTAATTGAATCTCTCCATAGCGATCAGTAAGCATAGGCAAAAGAGAACACAAGGAAGACAGAAAGAGGCCATCCTACTCAAGTCCCTCCATGAATGAAAGATCCAGAAGGTCTATGAAGCTCTGGTTTGGGTTGCTTATATTCCTCAATTGGCGAGAAATTCTCAAGAGGTCCTGGAGTACAATATCATAAGTCTCATCGGTCAATCGGTTTTATATAGGTACTCCGCGCAGGCCGACAGTGGAATAGGCATCAGAGCATGGATCTTGTAGCGTTTTAATTTAATTAGCAAGAATTGTACTTCGAGATTTATCAAAACGTGTCAATAAAAATTTGCTATTTACCTTTGACGTGTGGGAATTTGTCAGGAGTTTTGTAAGTTCGACAATTCGTTTAGCTGCGCCCGTAGCTCGCTGGCGCAAAGATGTGGTTGAATCTCTTTGTCCGACAACTTCTAGCGCCTTACAAAGCTTGATAATGCAAGTTTGACCCATCATTTTTGAAAATAAAAGCATGGGGTCGAATAGCTCCATAGAAGATGGATAGGACTCCGACATGACCTGCAGCCTATGAGTGAGCATCTTGTCCAGCCACTCACAGCCAGGAGGCGAGTTCTTGGATGGCGTAAACGTCTCGGTTATTTTCTGGCCATAGGAAAGACTTCTTGACATTATACTAGTGAAGATAATACATTCGCAGAATGCTGATATCGAGTTTTGATGAAAGGTTGCTTCCGATATAAACTCGCCAACGGCTGATTGGCCACTCTGAAAGACTGCGTCCGAAACTGGGAGTCGTGTAGAGGCCTATTGCATATATAGAATCAGTAACCATGCCCGGAATATGTTCAACCAAAAAGCAGTATGCTCTCTACCAGATGCGCATTCAAAGACACTGGTAAACCATTGCGAATGCTTAATATATTCTCAAGAACAAAAGCCATCCAAAAGGCCCTCCGTTGTTCTTCGGTCTCGGTATGGTCTGTTTCTGCCGAAGAGCAGTTGTCACGATGATCAATCTCATGGAATCTCATTAGCTGGGCCAAGCGAAATGCTTGACCAGCACTCATCCAGGCTTTCTGGTGGTAGGCTCTCAAGACTTCGTAGACTGTTGTCAAAATAAGTGCCTGTAGATGTTCTGTGTCGGCAGTAAGCGCACTTGGATTGCTAGAAGAAGACAGCAAATCCAAATGTTGCTTTGTTTCCTGATAAAGCGCCTCCTCGAGATGTTGCAGTTGAATTGATACAAGTGCGGCTAGTGTCCACATTGCAGATTGCAAACATCTACGCGATAGCTTCTTGTCGGACAGATTTGACCATGATAGATAACGAGATTGATGCAGAATAGGCATCGATGGGTGGATCCGATCAAAATAAAGCTGATCCCTGGCGTCGTGGTTAGAATATATCATTATTAGGGTGATTACAGTTACATGGACGCGATGGCACTTACAACTCACAGCGTATAACATCAGATATAGTATCTGTCATCAATATACCAGAGAACATAGTTGTGCTAGTTTCTCTCATAGAATTAAAAAGTGGTGCCTCTATATCTAAGCTAAAATCAGGCGCTTCTGCCAGTGTGTTCACGCTTGTTTGACTGTGAAATGTCTCTGGCTCTGAAGGGCCAATAAGCGAGGTATCTAACGCAGGAGGCAAATTTAAGCTGTTTTGTTTAAAGGATAGAACAGACTGCTGCTGCTGTTTGGCAGTAACCAGTTGTCTCTCTAACGTTTCTAGGAGTTGGGTTAGATAGCTCTCAATATCGTTACAGCGGAAGAAGACATACCAACTCTGTCTTTCAGCTCTCTCAGATATCCTTTTTCGGACCTCGGAGTCCTCGTCGCGGGATAAATTCACACTCCACTCCAGACTCACGGCATACTCCGCATCGTGGCTGTTGTCCATCGCATCGGAGTTTGCGCTTTCTACACTCTTCGCATGCCGCTCCAGCTCGCAGCCGCGTTCTGACAGGGGCACAACATTACTCGGGTTCATACCTAAGTACTTGATGCCAGTAGGTTATTCCTTAGGTACCTAGGTATCCCTTGGGATATACATAAATGCCACTGGGGCGATATCTTGTGAGAGCGCGGTTGTGTCTTCTAGCGTGGTTTTCTCGAGTCATTGGCATGCTCCTTAGAATTTCTAGCAGCTCCTATATTTCTGTTTGCAGATATGCGCGAGAATCTCATCACCAAGCTCGAATAGTACTAACTGGTAAGTAAATGCTCTCTTAAGCAGAAAATGCAGACTGGTCGTGCTTGTGACTCACCGCTCCCAACGCCAAGAACCATTCTGCCGGCATTTCGTCCGCAGTAACGTGTCACCGCCTCGGCGATCGTGGTCGATGCCAGAATCCATTCTACAAGAAGACTCGTACAGTGCCTAAATTCCGCTACCCTTCTATCGATTCCGACGAAATTTAGCGGAATTGATCTTTTGTATGATCACGCGCTTATATTGAGATATACGTTACTCCTTAGCTGTGCGCACTTGTTGACGACGACGCCAATTGCGTTTTCAAGGAGCTAAGCTCACCATTTGAATTTCTTCAGATTAGCACTCCACTACTTCTGAATACAGGCCATGGCCTCTGCTCAAAATGTGGTCAACTCCTCAGCTGCCTCTTCTGGCATCAATTCGCCTATCCCGACTGCTTCAGGGCCAAACCTGAGCTATTCGCAAGCAGCCAAAGCTTCACCCGCACCCAGTGCCCCAACGACCGCAGGCGAACAGCGCTCCAAACGGACCAAAAAGATAGTCGCAAAAGCGCGAGGCCAAGGGAATTATAGACTCAGACAGCCTTGCCCTGCCGCCTAGGAAGAAGGCAGCATTAGCAGCAGCCTCAGGGCGCCCGTCTACTTTACTGTCTATGCTCAGACCAGCGCTACTCGCAGAACCCCGAATGTCCGATTTATACCCACCGCAGCCGAGACAGATGAATTTCTTGTACCGAAAAACGTCGAATGTGTTGGGTCAAAGCTGGGATTTCCACGAGATCGTTGACAAACTTACCAACAAGAACGGGTTTCGTTATAGTTATGCCATTTCTGATCCTAATTTCACGAATATAAAGTATCGGCAGACAGATTTGGCTCCATATCATGCTCGGTTTAGCTTTGAGGATTCGCCAGCAGCAATGGCGTTTACCAAAGATGGTCTGGCGGTGACTACAGGAGATGCCTGGCACTCTGCAAGAGCAAATGTTTGCGCGCGTGAAGGGTCATATTACTACGAGGCGAAGATAATTAGTGGTATTCTCAGAGGACCCCCATCCAATTCCAACGACGCCAACTCCTCTGCTCCCTCCCCTTCAAGAGGCCATGTCCGGCTCGGATTTGCGCGACGAGAGGCAGAACTAGATGTCAATGTCGGAGTGGATTGTTATGGCTATGGTATACGAGATGTTAACGGGGAAGTAATCAATCGTATGCGCTGCGAACACTTCTTCGACAAAGGCGAGAATATTGCCGAGGGAGATGTCATCGGGCTGCTCATCACACTACCTCCGCTTTCTGTTCACAAAAGGTTGTTGAAGGAACATACGATCCTTCGGCTGAGAAACGCAGTGCACCTCAACCTCCTACAGTGACCAACTTCATTCGGGACCGAGTGCCTTTCCATTTAAAATCCGATTTTTGTTGGCAGCAGTCCAATATCTACCCATCAAAGCAACTCCGCGATTACGCGTTCAACCTAAAGGAAACACCCACGTTCGGTCCTCCATCTCCATTCAACAGCGAAGACGCATCCCTCCGCACACTGCCCGGCTCGAGCATCACTATATTTAAGAATGGGGTGAAAATGGGAACACCGTTCAAAGAACTGTTTGCCTTCTTGCCGCCTGCAAGTCGTCTGGCAAATGGGACTAATAATTTGGGTATTGGCGAGCGAGAAAATGCAGACGATGGCATGATTGGATATTTCCCCACTGTTAGCTGCTATGGTGGCGGAGCTGTTGAGTGCAGATTTGAGCCTCCCTGGTGGTTTGGTCCTCCACCATTCGCTCCTGTTGACGACGACAACAAAACAAGGGCGATGATAAGGCAGATAAGGTCAAGGGAGAAGACGAAGAAGAAAACCAATCTGCTGCGCGTGTCGAGGTGAAACCGTTCGGTGAGCGATTTAACGACCAAATTGTCGAAGATATTGTGGCCGATATAGTGGATGAAATCGAAGCAATGATCCTATGGGGTGGTGAGAATGCGGACCTTACTGGTGGTAGTAACAGGAAGACTGCCATCACTGCTCCAACGAGCAATAGGCAAACTGCGAAGAACCCTCGTCTTCCTAATAGTACTGCAGCCGCACCAGCAGTAATCAGTACCGAACTTGTTAACGGCTCTTCGTCTGCCGTCGTGGCTGCGACTGGTGGAAACGCCGATGTTGTTCAACAAGGTGTTGGAGCTGTGTATCAAGCAGTCATGTTGACGACTGATGGGACGCCGACAGTTACTGTGAATGGTCATTCTGCTTTGGAGGCATCGATAACAGCGCAAATGGAAGTCGACAGTAATAATAGCAACAATCATATAAATGATGTACCTGTGGGCGGTGCTGGGGAAGGGAAACAACAAGATGAAGATGTTGAAATGACTACTTCATAATTCATCTAAGAACAAGGATAGAGAATTCAATGAAACAAATGAGAAAGAAATTAACCATAAATATATGGTATCTTGCTATCAATATATACTCTTACATATCGTACAAAATAGCTCATTCCTGTTTCAAGCCCGTCTATTGTCGTTCGGGAGAATTTCCGGATTGCTCTAGTATTTCAGCGACCCTTAAAACAAGCTCGTCGTCTCCATATTGCCCAATAATCTGGATTCCTATCTTGTCAAAAGCCTCCTTCGTTGGCTGGTCACTGCCTGTACTAGTGGAAGGCACAACAGGAACAGGCACTGATATTGCTGGCAATCCCGCAAGACTGGCAGGCACAGTGCACACATCGGTGACATAAGAATGCAGTGGCGCGGTAATCGAAGAAGAATTCTCGTCTTCTAGAATGGATGAAAGAGCGGGCGGTAGAGAGGATGTTGTTGGTCCTATAATAACATCCACTTTTGTTGTTGGCGAAGTCTGAGATTGACTCTCATCGCCAAGCGGATTGTTCATGGCGAAAGCATTATCGAAATCGGCCTGTACAAGCCGTCGAACTCGCTGCGCTTGCAAGAAATAATTGTCCATTGCATCCGCGCTCAGACTGAATGAACCTAGTAGAATGCGTCTTCGAACTTCGTCACCGAAGCCGTGGCCGCGAGTCCTGGCGTATAGATAATCATTCGAATTGTCACTACCGTCTCCTGTTTTGTCCGGCCCATCTGCCCGAGTGCCGTATCTGATGCCGTCGTATTTGGCGAGGTTGGAGGATGCTTCTGCGGGAGCTAGAATGTAGTATGTGGGTAGAGCGTGTTTTGTTGATGGTAGGGAGATTGAGTGTAGGGAATGGCCTTGTCCCTCGAGAACTTTAAGTGCTGAAAGCCAGCTTTCACGAACAGTTGCTGTCATTTCGGCCAGGTTATATTCGAGAGGCACCCCTATTCGCAACGGCCGAGATGATAGGCGGCCCGAAAGCTGGGGTTGAGACAGAGCCCGAGCAATTCGAGAGCGGGTGAATGTGGAGAGATTAGTGGGATCTCGCGCATCGTGATGGTTCAGAACATCTAGCATATCATTAGCTATCAAAATACAGCCATGTGTGTATTTTCTTTCCCATACCAAACACTTCACGGACTATCGATGTTCTTCTTGCAAGAATACCGATAGTGTCGAGAGAATTGGCATATGCAACCACCCCCAGCGTGATATAAGACCATATGAAGGCTTAAATCCAACAACTCCCGTATATGCAGCAGGCAATCTCACAGAGCCTCCCGTGTCGGTACCCAGGGCGCTATGATATTTCACTTAGCCATCAACATGTGTAAGAAAAGGGAATGCTCTCTCTGGACAAGCAACCTACGCATAGCATTGATTTGTAGCAACGGCTACCGCACTTCCACCAGAACTACCGCCAGCAGAGAGTGCTTCCTCTGCCCGTTCCTGACCAGAAACGAAGAAGCTGTTTTCACGGGCCCGAAACGAGAATGTGTTGAATGAGAACCCATACCGAACTCATCCAAATTCGTCTTTCCGCCAATGACCGCACCAGCATTTTCTAGGGTCTTGATTACCGTTGCATCGAAGGGGCTGTAGAATTTCTCTAGCATACGGGACGCGCATGTAGTCGGCATGGAACGAGTGCAGATGTTGTCTTTGATGGCGATCAACCGGCCATCGAGGGGAGATTTGGGGAGCCTAGAAACACACAACGTTAGCAATGGCAATTGACATTTGAAACTGTGCAACTGTGCATTAACATTGCGTGTAAAGAAAGATGTACCATTCTCTTTGCGAAGATCGGCATTTCGAATGCGGTCCGCATAGGCTGTTGATAAGCTCTGAAGAGGCGTGATAAAAGCATTAAGCTCGGCAAAGAGCTTCTGGTTAGCGATACATTTTTCAGCTTCGCGGAGCAGTGACATTGACGGCTGTACGCAATGCAGCGCGACGAATTGTCACACTTTGCCTGTTGTTTCTGACAGTGTGGTGTTCAATTAGGTAGAAATTCTTCGGATGAGGTCCGCTGGTCCGTGCAGCTTCGGCCCGCATTCGTGCTTAGTGCCGAGGTGCTCACCAGTACGTCATTTTGTTAACTATTTAAAAGACTCTCTCAATCGCTGCAGAGAGACACACACTCACACTCACACAATGTTTACTCCAGGAGTTCTGAGACCGGCTGCTCCCAGCATTCGCCAAGCAACGAGCTTGTGCCGCTCTGCTGCTGCTATGAGAGCTCCCTTCATTCGGTCAAATGGCGGATATCAGTCAAGGGTTGCGGCTCAGCGTTTCGTGTCGGCATATGGCTATACACAGGCCAAAGTGCTCGTATATCCAAAATTCGGAGAGCCTAAAGACGTCCTACAGTCAGTGCTATAATCTACAAGAGACAATTATGCTCGCAGCTGATAAATAATCCTTTAGACTACACAAACATTCCATCGCACCACCAAGCGGAACACAAGTGAACCTCCGACTTCTAGCAACTCCCTTGAATCCGGCAGACGTCAACCAGATCCAGGGCGTTTACCCTGCCAAACCCACCTTCAATACTATCCTCGGAACCCCCGAGCCCTCAGCAGTCGGCGGGAATGAAGGGGCATTCCAAGTCGTCTCCACGGGGCCGGACGTCCGAAGCCTCACAAAGGGCGACTGGGTCGTCATGAAACGCACGGGTCAGGGTACATGGCGGACACATGCTCAGCTGGACGAATCCCAATTGATCAAAGTTGACAAGGAGGGTCTGACCCCGCTGCAGGTTGGCACCGTCAGCGTCAACCCCGTCACGGCATATCGCATGATAAAAGACTTCTGCGAGTGGGATTGGATGCGTAGTGGAGAGGAATGGCTGATTCAGAACGGTGCCAATAGCGGCGTCGGTCGTGCAGCTATTCAATTGGCGCGCGAATGGGGCATCAAGACGCTCAACGTTATCCGACAGCGAGAAAACCCAGAGGAGACCGAGGCTCTGAAAAGGACCTCCTCGACCTAGGTGCCACAGCAGTCGTTACAGAGGCCGAACTACTCTCCAAGGAATTCCGGACAATCGTCAAAGACCTAACAAACGACGGCAAACAGCCCATTCGACTAGCACTGAATTGCGTCGGGGGCGAAAATGCCTCTGCCATGGCCAAAGTGCTTGCCCCAGACTCACACTTGGTCACATACGGCGCCATGTCCCGGAAACCCGTAGCATTGCCATCGGGACTCTTGATTTTCAAGAACTTGGTCTTCGACGGGTTTTGGGTCAGTAAATGGGGATAAGAATCCTCAATTGAAGGAAAATACAATCCGTGATGTTTTGACTTGACGCGTTCGGGAAAATTCAAGGATATTCCAGTGCAGGAAGTGAAGTGGACATACGACAAGGACCATAAGGAGCTTGTGGATGCAGTCCAAGACACGCTTTCGGGCTTTAGAGCTGGTAAAACGATCCTTGTTTATGAAGGTGATGACTAAACTGTTATCAGACTGTATAAAAATTCATTTTAATACATATCGTACTTGGGATTTTGATTAATTAATAGGTACCTAGGTAACGGCAGTAAGAATGCAAATTTGAAATCGAATGTCTAAAGATATGTCCATCAAACTCGTTGTCAACGCTCATCTATGGAGTTCCCTCGTCACACTTCCAGTTCTTCTTGATCCAATTCTCTATCAAGTTTGTTAGAGTTACCCCGTCCATATATACATCAGAATCTTGCGGTAGGTTGACATTCAGCCCCGAAAATTTAGCTGCCAGAGCGATATAAGGCTCAATGAAGTCAACGTAGACTAAATCCACAGTCGATGGTTCTGCGGACACATCGAAATCGTCTTCTTCAATTTGAGTATTGTCTGGGCGAATCAATGTTTGGATCACGTTCGGAACCTGATAGAATGAGATGGGAGAGTGGATCGTATCGTCGCCGTCGTCGCCTGCATCGTCGATGGTCGTATATCCGGGAAGATGTTGAGGGTACGACTCTGTCTCGAGCGAGATAATAGCTTGGTCGTGCTGCTGACTTGGTCGCTGTAGGTATGTATTTTGCCTCTCTTTTGCAGCCATATTGCCGGACTGATAAGCACACTGCTCGGGAGGAGCCAATGGACAATAAGAGCTATGAGGATGCTGTGCGGATGCAGTAAATATCTTTGTTTGCCCGTTTAAGAGAGTCACAATCCTCTTAGCTGCGGTAAATGGGACGTCCTTAATATACTTGAAGCCGCTTGTGAAGGGGACACAATGAATGTCGAATCTCGGGTAAATGGTCCCTTAAAATATCGAATCTGATAGCTCCAGTGTTTACAACCGCAAGTGCCGTGTTTCCTTCGCGTAGAGGATTCCGGATTGATTCAGGGAGAACCTCGGTTTCTAACCACGTGTAGACACTATTATTGCCAGGGTATGGAGTACGGTCCACCCAGAGAGTCTTGGGAGCGCAACCGTGAACATAATCAAGATTAAGTGCATGTCTAGCATGCTGTATCATGTGAGATACGTTCCGGCCATGGTCCGTCGGAAAATTTGTTTCATTGAGGCCAGTATGATGGTAGAAAGAGAACAAATTATTGTCGATGTATCTCCTACTGAAATTAGGCGTGGCACTCTTCACGTTGTCAATCGACAAAAATCAATTGTCTCCATGAAACGCCCACTAGCTAATCCTGATGATTGCGTATCATATCTGGCATAGTCGCGTATGTGAAAATGGCCGCCGAAAAATTGAATAGGAATGTTGCCTCTGACGTTTCTTATTTCCTCGTGGACCGCTTGATATTCTTCAGATCGGACAGGCACATGTCCCAGCACAATAAACAGGTCAATCTCATCGTCTCGGATAGCCTCCTGGAACCAGCTTTCTTTGATGGTGTCCTCGACCCGTTGAACTCGGGTATTATTGTAGTTGCCCGTAAAGTCAAATAGGAAACCAAAAGCCATGATGCGGTATCCTTGCCGCTTGGTTGTGAATTTCTTAAATCTCGGGCCCAGTGGAACCAAATTTCCCGAATTTGGGTCAATTATGTCGATGTTTGATGCGATGTAACTGTCCTTGAAATTGGGGACATTCGTGAGGAACTCTGTCTCAGATGTATTCTGTTTGTACAGTTCATGATTTCCAGAACACAAAAGATCAATGGGTTGTTGCTTCAAGATATCATAGAGATATTTGCCCTTGGGGTCTGATGAGTCGTAGAGTCCGTTGCCTTCAACACGGTCTCCGGTATCAATGACCAAAAGATCCCAGCCTTGCGATTCGGCCTTCTCGCGCATGCGTGTTGCAAGCGAGATATAGTCTCCCCAGTCAGCACTATACGAAGGTCTTTAAGAGCAATGGTCAGTCTAGTTTTTGTTTTTCGGGACTTTATCAACAATGCCTACTCTTGTAGATGGCCGGCCAGCCATCCATGTGTGTCGGTTGTATGCAAGAAGTTCAACTTTCCCCACTGTATGTTTCTGAGCGTGGCTGGAATCGGACTTGGAGATCCTGGCTGTGCAGCGAGGGCATAGTGAGAGAAGGTCAGAAGCGCTGCTAGGAGACTGCGTGATATCATCTTGAGCTGTCACTGGTCTGGAGGTTAAGCGATTGTGTACTGAAGGGAGCTATCATCACTCAAACAGATGTTTAAATGTAGGTAGAAGGAATGTATTCCGGCTGATTCAACATGCCACCAGCTACGATGTGTTTTATAGAAGTGACAAAAATATGGACAGCTCGAGTCGCCGTGAAGTTGAAGTTGAACTACCTTGTGAGACGGCGTACAAGGCACCTGATTGGCGGGTCATCAACTAGCAGCCTGAGGCCGCCAATGATTCTGCCATGCCATAACAAATGCAATACAACTGCAGCCTAAACAATTCGCCAGGAATGCTCTCTTAACTAAGTGAAAGATATAGTTACTGCAAATGCTCAGCAACTAATTAATAGCATACATATCAGTTTTGGTGTCAAGAAAATCAATCGGAAACGTCGGTAATTTTCTGTATTGTCATTACGCGCGCTACTACACCGAGAAGGGAGCCGGTGTGTTCTCCGGCCAGTGCAAATGCGGCGCTTCCCAACAACATCGAAGCGCCGTATGGTAATCTATTACATACATGACGCCGCGATGGTATCTCCCCAAAATCTTTCGCTGCCGGCCCGATAGTTTCCCGTTCTGAGTTCTCCAATCCTCACCGGCCTCATTCCAGGGTGCATTGCTTTTCTCGATTCTGTGTTGTTAATTGATTCTTTTACTTTTTTAATTGAGATCCCTCTCCTCTCCCTTGCTCCCACATCACGATAATGGCTGCTCCCGGTTTCTCCGACCAACTGGTCGCCTGCTACAGTCGCGAATTTCCACGCCAGTTTCTCGCCCATCTATTCGACTGCCAGCTGCCGCTGCTCAGTCATTCTCAGCTCGCCGTACATACGCATCCGAAGCTCCGAAGGAGGTTACTGTCAGAGATGCCTTGAATGAGGCGCTCGCCGAAGAATTGGAAGGCAACAACAAGGTCTTCATTCTTGGAGAGGAGGTTGCGCAATACAATGGAGCGTGCGTTCGCAGATCAACTGGAGCTCTCGATGATTGAACTAATGACGATATTACAGATACAAGGTGACGCGAGGTCTCCTTGATCGCTTCGGACCCAAGCGTGTCATTGATACTCCTATTACTGAGGCTGGTTTCGCTGGTTTGGCCGTCGGTGCTGCTCTAGCTGGTTTGCACCCAGTTGTAAGTGTGACTCCGTCTTGAAGCCGAGTGTGCGTGCCTATGAAATAAAAAGTACAATGCTGATTTTCGGATTTGAATATCGCAGTGTGAATTCATGACCTTCAACTTCGCTATGCAAGCTATCGATCAGATTATCAACTCGGCCGCCAAGACGCATTACATGTCCGGAGGTATCCAGCCTTGCAATATCACTTTCCGTGGGCCTAATGGCTTTGCCGCTGGTGTCGCTGCGCAACACTCTCAAGACTACTCTGCCTGGTATGGAGCTATCCCTGGCCTGAAGGTCGTCTCGCCCTGGAGCGCAGAAGACGCCAAGGGTCTACTTAAAGCTTCGATCCGGGACCCCAACCCTGTGGTCTTCCTCGAGAACGAGTATGTATACCTCGCAGACTCCAAATTGTCGACAAATCTAATGTATTCTATTTAGGCTTCTCTACGGTGAGTCTTTCCCAATGAGCGAGGAGGCCCGCAAGAGCGATTTCGTTCTTCCTATCGGAAAGGCCAAGATTGAGCGCCCCGGTAAAGATTTGACCATTGTCACTCTGTCCCGCTGTGTCGGCCTTTCTCTTAAGGCCGCTGCTGAGCTCAAGGAGAAATACGGTGTCGAAGCTGAAGTTATCAACCTGCGATCCATCAAGCCCCTCGACGTGGAGACCATCATCAAGTCACTGAAGAAGACCGGTCGCTTTATGGCCGTTGAGTCTGGCTTCCCCATGTACGGAGTTTCTTCCGAACTTCTTGCCGTTGCCATGGAGTACGGATTCGACTACCTAACTGCCCCCGCTGTCCGTGTCACCGGTGCCGATGTTCCAACTCCTTATGCTCAGAAACTTGAGGAGATGAGTTTCCCTCAGCCTGATACCATTCTCGGCCAAGCCGTCAAGCTTCTCCGACTATAAAAGAACCCATCTCTTCCAGCCGTCATTTCATACATGTCTTGAATTCCATGCGACATACACAAGTCGAGAGAGAAAAGAAAATCAAACATGTTTCGAGCTATTCTTTCTTTTAAACACCTAATTTTGTCATGTGTCACATATTCTTAGACTGCTGCGGACTGACTGCACTTTTCGTCTTCTTTTGGTTTGTCATATTTGTCATTATTTTGAGCCAATACTAGAACTGTACGACTACGTTTTGAATGTCTCTTTCCTATTTCTGGAACGAATAGTTGAATGTAATCTTGCAAGGTAAACCGCATGCCATGACACGCCAGCTTTAGGGACCTGGGGATATTATGAAATAGTCGGAAACTGACTAATGTACAAGAAGATATAATATATAATAAATCGTCATAATCATAATCATAATCGTCATTCACCATCGCCATCACGTTGCAGGAACAGCTTTCGCACCAGCACAGCCGGGAAAACAACCGGTTGGTTTTAACGGATTATAATACGCCTCTCCGGACCTTTCATCGTTCCCGTAATCATCGTCCGTATCACTTTCTCCATCGTTGATTGAATGAGAATCTTTAAGAGGTAGTTTCGGCGCCGCCGCCACCGCCTTTGTTATGTGCTGACCAGACGTCGTAGATGCACTGAAATTAGACGCACCATTTTTGTCATCATCATCGTCGTCGTCTCCAAGAACGTTCTTCTTGACTGATGGAGTTGCAGCAGCAGGGCCCTTCACAGCCGTAAACGAGCTTTTGAACCCTCCCTTTTTAAACCCACTTCCTGGCGCACCGGTACTACTCATCGCCGTCGCATTAGAGGAAGTGTTGTTATTGTTGTTGTGGTTGTTGCTATTATTGTCATTCACTCGCACCAACCCCGCTTCTGCGTCGGCTTTCCTTTCGGCTTTCCGCGCTTTTTCGGCCGCATTGGGATCGCGCGAGAGTTGTTTCAGGTCCTGTAGCCGTTTTCGGTGTTGATGGTCATACGAGCCGATGTGCGCTTCGTATTCTGGGTGGCGCGAGTAGGATTTGTTGCAGAGTGTGCATGTGAATGAGCTGAGGGCGGAGCGCGCAGAATCTGTCTGGATGGATATGTTAGAGTCGAGTCGTAGTTAGGAGTAGAAGAAGAAAGCTGGATCGGGTTACCTTTGGAGCTGGGTTTGTGAAGCCGCGCTGTGGCATTTGATGTTAGTTGCTTTTGCTTTTGTAGTATAGATTTAACTCACTTACAGGAGCCATTGTTATTCGTTGTTCACGGCGTGATGCCTTGGAGCTTCGAGAGAACGAGTCTGAGGATCATGACTTCGCCTTGCGCTTTTGATATTGCACTATTCCTGATGTGTACTAGCGCATCCTCAGCTAAGCGCTAAGCGCTGGGAGACAAAGGGCTATCTCATTGAGAGAAGGTGATTCGTTTTTCCTAAAATGAAGATCAGACATGATAGAATGGTCCTCGTTCGGTATATACAATACTCTATGCATATATCAACATTGTAACCCGTTCTCTCGAAGTCGAAAAGAGTACATCGAAACGTCCGACCAATCAGAGAGCTCGCTTTCCGGACCGCCGCAACCAGCTGTAGCTCAATTCGCTTTCCCCTGACCTCCGCTCTCCCTTTGGCATTCTCGCCTTATATTTTGTGGTCTGCGAAATGTGCTCACGACGTTTACGAATAATATTAATTTAATTTCCTAATTTCGATTTTCACTTTCTTTCTATTCTTTTGCTTCAACCCCAGCGAGCGCAACTCTCCTCGTCAACTCTGTCCGACGCTTCCGTCCTGCACATCCATTAAAATAAGTCCGGCATATATAATCAATCCCGAGCAACCTGGCCTGGCCCGATCACCATGGTGAGAACAAGGACCGATAGCCTGCTCTCCGCTGTTGACACTATGGATGCTCGGTCAATACTGTCAATGCAGGAGCTGGACCCTTCACCGGTAGATGACTGTCCGCCTGAGATTGAAACTGGAGAGTACTTCCCTGAACCAGTGAATGTTATCAGGCGAGAGGAGCCGCGTTCATTTGGAATATCGCGGTTAGGACTCAAATCGCATAGCTGGGATTATTGGCGTATGTCAGAGAAAACCGCAGATCATGCATGATGTCTCTCCCCTTGCATTCCTTTTAGCTAACTGCAATGCGTGCGCGGTAGTTTCGGCTATCCAACGATACTCAACCTATCCGCCCACCGTCTTCTTCGCCTTGCATGCAGCCAATACGTCTCTCATTCCTCTCGCCACGCGCTCCATCCCTCTAGTGACTCGTTCCTATTGCTCACGCGACCCATCTACCAGTCCCCTTCCCTCGAACCTGTGATGCTAGCGCTCCCCATTGTCGCACATATCGCTGCGGGCTTGGCTTTGCGTAGCATTCGTGCGCGTAGGCGCGCAGAACTTTACGGCGCGGAATCACGGAGTCAGAGACATCTAATCAGATCTTGGCCGATGCCAAGCTTGCAGGCAAAACTGGGATATGCCATGATCCCTTTGCTGGGTCTGCACGTGGGCGTCAATCGTGCAATCCCTCTGGAGATTGACGGAGGAAGCTCAAGCGTTGGACTGGGCTACGTCGCGCATGGGTTTGCGCGAAGCCCCGTGTTCTGGAATTTCTTCTACATCCTTTTGTCGCAACGAGCGTGTGGCATTTAGTGGGTGGTCTGGCGACATGGATGGGTATCAGGGTCACTACAGTTCGTACGGAAAGGGGACAAGCTTTGTCTAAGATTACTGGGATTTTGGGTGAACACAGAGACGAAACGCAAAGGGTGAGGAAAAACAGGTGGCTTGTTCATGGTATCGCTGGGCTTGTCACCGCAATCTGGCTCGCAGGTGGTCTGGGAATTGTGGGACGAGCAGGTTCAGGCTCAAGCTGGGAAGCGAAGAGTTGGGATAAGCTCTATGCGAGTGTCCCTGTTATTGGAGAATGGCTGTAAAGGGGATTTTGCGCCGCTGCATATGACGAGACGCATGTCACTGTACAGTAAATGACAAATAACGACAATAATATAATATAATTTAGTATAATACATAGGAAGGCAGTGTATAAGTATGTCCTCTGTAGAAGTCCAAAAAGGATGCCGGCAGCTGGTCTGTGCGTCAAAAACATTTCCTCGTGGAGACTCAGTCAATGGCTTTGGGGCTCACTATCCCTCGCCAATGTTCTAATGCGACCAGGCCATATCCTCAATATTGCGTCAGGACTGAAATGGAATTTCCGTGCTAGATTGCCGACAATTGAGCTACTCTCAGCGCACACATACACCCAACTACGCCATCAGCATCAACCTCGGACAAAATGGCCTCGCCTCGAGAGGCAGAAGCTGCGCCTGCACCTGCACCTGCAACATCAACTCCTAAGACGATAGAGATTGATGGCAAGCATTACGAACCTGTCAAGGAAGGACTAGCCTACATCCTAAAACCAGTCGACACAGGTGATAGTTCGAAACCCGCACCGAAACCCGCGGCAGCGGCATGGAGCAACAAGAGTCGGTCTTTACAACCCTATTCAACAATTCAATCGCGATCTGAGTGTCCTTGCCATCAAAGTCTTTTCGGAACATTATGTGGCGACAGTTCGAGAACAGGCTGCCATTACCAGGTCGCGACGGAACAGGAAGAAGAATGAGAAGAAGAGAAAGAGGGAGGAAAATAACAGTGCAAATGAAGGCGATGTGCCCAAGAGACATGAAGGAGAAGATCAGGCGGAGGATGCAAATGCGACTGCTGTCCTCCCAGCGTCGAATACGGATACTACGGAGAATCAGGCAAATGGTGAGACCCGGCCGATCAGTTTCAAGATACTCGATGCCCTATCTGCGACTGGTCTGAGAGCCTTGCGATATGCGAAAGAAGTTCCAGCTGCGACACGGATCGTCTCGAATGACCTGTCCACTACCGCCATCGAAGCTATTAAACTCAATATCAAATACAACGAGGTGGAGAGCGTTGTGCGGCCCAACGTCGGAGATGCGCGTGCCTATCTATATAGTCTCCATGGAGGAGAGAGGAAGACGCATGACAACGAGGAGAAAATTGCAAGGTTTGAGGTCATTGATCTCGACCCTTACGGAACTGCGGCGCCTTTCCTTGACGCGGCCATTCAGGCACTGAGTAACGGCGGCCTCCTATGCGTGACTTGCACCGATGCAGGGTCTTCGCGTCGACCGGGTATATAGAAAAGGCTTTCTCTTTGTATGGCGGTATATCAGTACGGTTACCGCATGGACATGAAGTTGGACTGCGTCTCATTATCAATGCGATTGCCAGCACAGCCGCAAGATATGGCTTGTCGGTTGAGCCTCTGCTTTCCCTTTCCATCGACTACTATGTGCGAGTCTTCGTGCGCATTCACAGGTCACCGGCCGAGGTGAAATTCTTATCTAGCAATACAATGCTAGTCTACAACTGTGACGCCGGTTGCGGTGCTTGGACAACACAATACTTGTCCAACACCAAATTACGATCAGACAAGAGCGGTGGCGCGTTATACAATTATTCGCTGGCCCAGGCGCCGACAACGTCGCCAACCTGTGAACATTGCGGATTCAAAACTCACCTTGGCGGTCCTATGTGGGGAGGTCCTCTCCATAACCCTCACTTTATACAGAAAATCTTGAACCTGTTGCCCGAATTGGATCCAGAGACATATCAAACTCTAGAGCGGATCGAGGGCATGCTAACGACGGCGCTGGAGGAGGATTTGGATCTCAGCGATCCCTCTCATTCTTTAGAGACTGCACAAAAGAAAAGGGAAAAGAAACAGGGAACCCCAACCAGCAGAATCTTCCCCTTAATCCCCGTCTCCCACCACAACTACGAGAAAAATACCCATTCTTCGTCAAACTCAGCTCACTCTCCAAAGTCCTCCACGCCCAAACCATACCCATGAACTCCTTCCGCGGCGCTCTGCACGGTCTAGGCTATCGCACAACCCGCAGCCACACAAAACCCAACAGCGTGCGCACCGATGCACCATGGGACGTCATCTGGGAGATTATGCGCGAATGGATCCGCCAGAAGTGTCCGATTAAAGATGGGACGCTAAAACCTGGTACGGCGGGCGCCGGCATTATGGCGAAGGATAGATCGAACATCGCCCTGTCAACGATGCGAAGGGAGATTTGCGAGGCGCTTGAGACCGGCACGGATATGCAAGATCTTACGACCAAGATTGAGGCGGCTTTGTATCGCAAGGGATCTGCTGGTGTTGCTTCTTCTTATTCTACCGCCGTTCCTGCGTCGGCCAAGTCTGCTAAAGAAGGAGAAGAGAGACCGCACCCGAGCACGCTGAACATTGTCTTTGATGAATCCCTCGGTAGAGAGTTCTCGACTACGGCTGCATCGTCGTCGAGGAAGGTCGCTCGCTATCCAATGAATCCGGGGAGAATTGGGGCCTATGAGTCGTGCGTTTGGGCATTGACCTGGGCATGCGTTTCTGCAGTGATGCAATTGACTAATTGCTTGGAATATTTGTATACTATTTTGCAAATTTAATCGTATTCATTGCCACTGGACAGTGGAGAAAATTTTCATTATAATTAGAATCTCTATTTCTGATCCCATCAACCAACGATCAAACAGCTAGTTAATATCTAACATAAACAGGCGTGGGAAAGGAAAATGCATAGTTAATGGATGGAGTCGAGAGAAGACGAAAATGATTAAAATATAAATTTTTCTCACTCGTTCTAATCCTCGGTTTGTACATCTGTGAAATTTTATTGATTGATTGAATTCATGCTTTCGAACGACAAACAAGAAAGGAAATGAGAAAAAAAAAAGGCATCGCTCATTAGGGCACAAGACTTAACAAAGGTAGAGGAGAATGGACATATCATAGTTTTGACACAGCTACTGCAATTGCTTGTGAATCACTGTGGCTGATGCTCACATTAACCGATTTTATACCAGCGACCTTGGCTGCTTCGGCAGCAGCTCCGTGAAGCTGTAGACATTGTTAGCGAGCTTATTTCCTAAAGCGAAAATAGAGAAAGGAGGCTTACATTTACAACAGGCACCCCGTTGGCATCGTTAACGATCTCGATTTCTTTCAATGGGGCTCCGGCTCCCTGGATTGAACTCCAAGTGACTTGAAGACCGCTTCCTTCGCGCTCCATTTTCCAGCAAATGAGGCCTGTGGTGCTGGTGCTTTGCGGCAATACGCCTGCTCACGCTCAGTAAAGTTGCGTGCAATAAATGTATCGTTTCCGATATTGATGGCCTCGATATCCTCAACATCGACACCGACCTGCGAGTTTGGACCCGCAGTGGCAGCCGCTAATGTCTCAACAATTTTGCGTGTCTTCTCAGAATTATCGCTCGAGGCGGGAGCTGGGGCTATTTTGGGTGCAACGGAGGGATAGGCATATTCCGCAGTCTTCATGTCCAATGTGACTCGGTGGTCTGGGTTAAGGAACACCTGGCTTTGCAGTTTGTCTTCGTAAGGAGCCTTGCTCTTCGCACGGAAGATGGTGTTGTTAATCATGCCGTTGTGGAAGTAGCGGTAGGCCTTCTTTTGACGGGCGTCCACTTTCTTCTTGTAAGATTCAAAGTGAGCCTTGTCTAATGTGGCATAGAGATATTTGGGATGAACACCAATAGCCTGAGCACCCTTCTGACCGAAACCGAACGAGGTGACAGAGAATGCCTTGATGCCGTCAGTCTTGATCGTTCGACTGGGGTACACAATGAAGTCGAATTTCTCCATAACCTTGTCCACATTATCGGCATTACGATTTCCAGGAACAAGACCGCTGTTGAGCACCTGAAGACAGCCGTTCATCATCCATGCACCAGCAGCACCCTTAGGGTGGCCGGTAAGGTACTTCTGGAAGATACCGAGAACAGCATTGCCCTTCTTGCGACCCAAATGTTTGAGTTGCTGGCAGATAACATCAGACTCGTTCTTATCATTAGCGACAGTTGACGTTCCGTGGAAAGACGCGACATCGAGATCATCAATCGTAAGACCCCAAGTTGCCAATGAACCACGCAGTGGAGCAATGCGAGAGTCGCGGCGCCAGAAATCATTGCCCAGACTGCTTTGAGCATCTCTTTCTTGGCGAGCAGCCTCCCGCTGGATATGCTCAGTCCGCTCTTGCAAGTAGTCCGAGATCTTAAAAGACTCGGAGCTCTGGCTCTTCAACGCTTCAGCCTCCTCCTGAAGATAGAGCAGTTCTGATTCTTGCCACTGCTTAATTTGCCGGCGGCGCAATTCCAATTGGCGTCGGCGATACTTGATATCAAGCAAGGGCGAGGGAAATTTCCAGCATTCTCGCGAGCCACTGTAAGCACACCTTGACCAGGAGCGGGACAGACCGCCCGATCTTATCAGTAGCCGTGCTAGACAAGGCAATAATACCGTAAATGGGAACACCCATGTCTAGAGCAAGCTGGGCCGTCATGAGAACTTGGATACCGCAACCTTGAGATTCCATGAATCCGTTTCGGGTGGTCGATGTCGGGCGCGACATATCCTGGGGAGTACGTCCCCTTTGAATTCTTCCTTTGCATTGCTGGTTGCTCCCATGTTTGCGAATTCGTAAGAACCTTCTTCCTGGAAATCATCGAAACCACCAACCAAGACCACACGGGCCTTGCCTTCGACAATTGTGTCATAACCAATGTCCAACGACTCCACAGAGGTAGCACATGCACCAACAGGGCTCTTAATAGGACCCGTGGATGACAGAAGAAGCATGTTAACCCAGGCAGCCATAGTGTTGACGAAGGATTCCTGCAAGACATCTTTCTGGACAGGCTTGTCAAGGTAACGATCCTTGTACATACCCCTCAAAGCAGAAGTACCACCGACACCAGAACCAATACAGTTACCCACCTCTGACAGGTGTACATATTTGTAGAACTCGTAGGGATCGGTGATACCAGAGGATAGTAACGCTTCTGCAGTGCAGACAAGGACATAGAGCGTCACGGGATCTACCTGGTCAATAATGTCGTCCGGAACACCGTATCTCTTCGCGTCCCAACCAGTAGGCACTTGACCTGCCACCAGGCGATCGAATTGCAGGGCTTTAGGGATCATCAAGTTTGCACCCTTCTTGAGACGAACTGTGTATTCACCGGACTCGGGAATTTCGAAGATCTCGACCTTGTCACCATGCTCACGCTTGAATTCCTCGGCAGTCTCCTTGGAGGTCTCAAAGGCTCCAAGTCCGCCTCAATGACAACTTCTTGAAGAAGTTGCTTTTTGTTAGGATCGTAACCATTGAAAAGCTCTGGTTCGATCAGACGAATGCCGGAATGTTCAAGGATGTACTTCTCGTATTTGGCCTTGACGTCCTTGTCATCAACTGGTTCTCCAGTCTTCGAATCCACCCATCCAGAATAAGGCTTGCCCTTAATAGGCCCGTTGTGGTTTTAATCAAACCCATCATCCAAGCCATTTCGACACATCCCTCAAGTGAGAACTTGCCGTATGCTTCCATTTCCCATCGGGTTCGAGAATTTCCCCATGGGCCAACTTCCGCGAAACCGGTGACAACAACAACCTTCTCGAGATTGACCATACCCTTGAGCTCTTCATGAAGGGGCTTGACATCCTCATCCCAGCTAGGTAACTCCGGGAACGGGTATTTGAGATTGGCACGAGGTTCGGTAACTACCTTCTTGTAAAGGGCCTCGCTATCTTCTCCGTTAACAACCTTGTTCTCAATGGCATTTTCCTTGATAACAGCTTGGCGAACCGCACTGGTTTCCATGATATCAGTGCGCAACCGAGACATCAGATTCTTGAGGTCAGGGATGAATTGAAGGCCACCATTGAGATCTGCAAAACAGGCTCCGATTGGCAGAGATTGACAATAGCAGGAGCCATGAGACCCAGAAGGTTGAATGCCATTTCTTGTTGGGAGAAGGTACGAACGCCCAACTTTTCGACACCTTCAGCAACCATGTTATTGGCGCTCATGAGGCCGGTTCCACGAGTCCAGCCGATGACAGCACCACAGATGGTGAGGTAGCTTGCCCAGCTCTCAGAGTGCCATCGGTTGAACAGAGTCTCCAAAGCCAGTTTAGACTCTGAATACAGACCATCATTTCCGAAAGTGCCGTGATTAGGGGAAAGAGGTAGAATGACCTGCGCGGGTCGTGTTTCAAACCCACGCGCTGACTTCTGAGTCTTGATGCAACCGAGGAGTCGCAACAGATTTGTCAGCATAATCCGGTGAGCAAGTTCAGACTTCGAATCAATGCTGTCAATTTCACGACCGTTTTCTGGAATGGCAGCAAATGGCACAATGTAGTCAAGGTCCCAGCCAAGGCCCTTCTTTGGGTCGGTATCATAGATGTATTCGATAAGAGCTTCCACATCTTGTTTGCTGCCTTGGTTGAAGGGAACGACAACAAGTTGAGAGCCTCTGGCACCATACCTTGCGTACATGCTCTGATAGTATTCCGTCACTTCGCGGGAGAAGCGACTAGTGGTAACTACAACCTTGGCACCACCGCTGATCAAGCCTTGCAAAACATCCGCTCCAATAGATCCGGCGCCAGCGCCAGTCATGAGAGCATTCTTTCCTGGAAAGTTATACCTTCTTGCGCGGCAGTCGCCAGGCCATCAAGATAGATTCCGGTCAACTTTTGCTGTAGTCCCAGCCGTGTTCGTCCTTCTTTTGAGGTGAAGGAAAGGAATGGTCTCGACTTTTCCTGGACGCAACGCGCCGTTGGGCTTTCCTTGATGACTGGATTTCTTTGTATGTCCATTCTCCCGAGGCATTATTTGGTTCTCGTTCATGGCGAGGGCCCGTAAGAGGTCCTTATAGAGAGCATTGAATTGCAATTGTGAAGATTTGGACAGTCTGTGTTGTTTGCGAATGAGTTTATAGACACTCCGGAGGTCATTCTGGACCTTTGTTCGATTGCTGTATTCTGAGATGGGGCCTCCCTCGGCCATTTGCTTGACGTAGTGCTCCAGTTTCCGAGCGCTGGCCCGTGGCACTTCTTCAAACGAAATATTGCCGCGAGAGTCGATAGTAGTTTGTGGGCCAGTTGGAATAGCCACGTCTTTGTAAACTGGAGGACGGTTGAGGACTTCTTTGCAATTCTCGATGAGCTGTTCCCCAGTTCCTTTGCTAGCTCATAAGTTTCTCCTCTTTCCGTGGGGCAGTTGTCGATATGGTACTGCATGAAATCCAGGAGAAGCGGGTTCGAACGATTCATCAGGCGAATACACTGGCTGACAATTTCACGGTCGACGACTCGGAGTTTTCCAAATATAATGTCATAATACATGCTCAGTGCGTCTTGTCGAGCCCAATTCCAGGAAGAATCATATATGCGTGCCTTTAATGGATCGAATGAGGGGAAATACCAGATGCATAGACATCACCATGTTCGACTTGCCAGAGATCTAGTTGGGATTGGAGAGCCTTTTGAGTGTCGGCAGACTGGATGAAAGCTTTGTCACCAGCACGAAGATCCAGTTTCAAGTAACGAGCAATCGCTTCTAGTTGCTGCTTAAACAAGGCACGCTGATCCTTGGTCAGAGCATCAATGGCAGCTGGGTCCATCATCATACCACCTCCACCGCCACCGCTATCACCACCAGCGCTAGGTGACGACAGACTAATACCAGCATGTGCCGCATACTTGCTCGCAATACCATCGAGGTAGGCTTTGGCATCAGCCTCGGATCCGAGACGAGCGGGTGGTTCAGCAGTCAAGGCAAGCAGCAGAGCACCATCTTGTCTCCCAGGTCCCAAGCCCCACCGAGTTTCCAGATATTTCCTAACGGCAGTAATATTGAAACCACCGGGCATCTTCGAGGAAACAAAACGAGCGACCAGCGACGACGATTGCTTGCCGAGCTGACCGTTGAAAGTGGCCTGCATGGAGGCACCCAATTCGTCCAGGGGGTATCTTCAGGTTTCTCTGGCGTAGAGCCGAATTCCTTGCCCAAATCACCGAGGATCTCATTTTGCAAAGTCGACTTACCTACATGAAGAAAGAAAAAATAGCTGTTAGCTTCGTACTAGGGGATTTCGTGCCATGAGGAATCACAGCTTACCTCCCACCAAATCTTTTATAGCCTTGTTAAGCGGGATATCCGTTAATCCCTTCTTCAATTTCTGCGCAACCAACGTTCGGACAATGTCGACAGCTGAGACCGGGACGTCTTCAACCATAGCGGCAGGGCCGGCACTGGGGCAGCGGCGGCGACAGGAGCGGCTGCCACTGGCGCAGGGGCAGACGAGCCAGACTCGACAGGATTTGCGGTGGGCTCTGGCTCTTCTTCGACTGGGTCGACGTCGTAATAGATCTCTTTGGCGTCTTTGTTGTAGCACAAAATCTGTCGCTGCACCGATGTGGCTGCGTCGTAAGCTTCGTATTTCGAGGCCAGTGTCCGCTTCGCCATGCCACCAAGAGTGTCTGCTGGACCAATTTCCACTATTCGCTCTGTCCGCTTCTCTCCTAGAATCACATCTTGTGTCTCAATCCATCTGACAGGCGACGCGAACTGGTAGGCAAGTAGCTCCACCAGCAGGGTGTGAGCAAGTTCTTGCTCCACTTCGGGACGCATCTTGACGGCTCGCAATTATATTAAATCGTGGTGAAAGAAAAACTGAAGATGCGCACATTAATCACAGTAGACGGAGCTGCCCTAAATTGACACAGCGACGGTCTGTGCAAGATGGTGATGGTTTGCACCGGCGAAGAAAAGTATCGACGAGGTAGAGCGCTCGGCGTCCAAAAAGGAGGAGGAATTAAGAAAGTTAGGATAAAGGTCCAATGGACTCAAGCTGCAGCTAGAACCACGGATGAAGGCTTGAGTTGAACCAGAGCAGGGAAAAGGAAGGAATCTCAATTAAACAGCCAGGAGAGGCAGAAAGAAGGCTCGGGAAGTTAATTGGCGGCGAAGAGGATATTTCTCGCGTGGCAAAGCAGAAACCAGTTGTTGTCGAGACAGACAGCGCGGTTGAGGATCCTTTCAGCTGGCTCTCGCTAGCAATTTTCTGATTTTCTGATGGGAGATGAAGCAGAGAGAATGGCCGAGACAAGCCCGAGCGATAGGGTCCAGGCCAACTGTTGGGGTTGGAAAATTGCTTGACTCGTTTTGATGCGCTAGTCCTTTCCTGGAGCTCTGTGTGCGGCTGCGATAGATTCTATTGGCCGGCTGCCCTGTGTCGGAAGCGCAGGGAGTGGTGCTAACCGGGATTGGCTAAGGGCCAGTGGATAATTGTCGCCGATGGTATTGAACATTACATATTTGTCATTTTCCAGGCAACCTCCTTGCGGCGACTATCGCCCGATAGATCCGCGTCAATGCGCAGAATGCCAGAGATCCATTGAGCATGTATAGGCAGCGGACATACAGTAATTTCAAGCGCAATTGAAACGCTGTCTCAGGAGAGTCCTTGAAGCAAGAGACGGCATACAACAAATTACGAAGTACCCAAAGACAAGAAAATAAAATAAAATAAAATACGTGACAATACGGCAGACGCGCGACTGGCGCTAGTCGCTCCATGTGGACGGCGCCGGGTGCTCGGCCAATCACGGAGCCGCTGGCTCGCCGGGTCCGCCCAACCGTTTTGGCCTTTGGGGCCGCCGTTGCGCGCTAGGCCGCATCGGGACTGTGGGTGTTCAACCAGCTCCAAATTTCTTCCTCAACCACAGAAGAAAGCGCCAAATCCGCAGCGCAAGGAAAGAGCGAACAACAACCGCTTCCCTTTGCCCCGAATCGCCTGTCCCCATTGGCCCGGCTGCTCAGCATTGACAGTTGTCGCCTCGATTGTCAGGCCTCCAACTTCTGCTGCGCTGCTTCCCTAACCTTTTTCCTCCCTGCCTTCCTTCCTCCGTGCTCCGCTCCCTGACTGACATCAACCACCATAATAATTAATACGTTTCTTTTTCTTTCTTCTCCCGAACAACCAGTCTACTCCATCGGCTGTGGCAGATGCGGACGGAGTGTTCTGCGAAGATCTGAGTCGGTGTGCTTTTGCTCCCTCTCACCTCCTTGAAGCTCCGGATTCTAATCAGGAACACAGTATTTTTAGGTCGTTTTATTGTTGTATTTTTCCTCTGCGTCTCGATTTATGACCATTATTGCATAGAGCAATGTACGGAACATCTACCGGCCCTCAGACGGGCATTAACACCCTCGTTCCTCTCAATCTCTCCGCCCGCTCATTCTCACACATGGCTCTCTCGAGTTCTCCTTCCTCGTTCCGACGTCGCTGCATTTTCAGGCCGCGCAGTTGAAAGACACATTCAATGCATCATTACCACCCCCGACAGACGAATTGGCTCAGGATGACGAGCCGTCTTCAGTCCTAGAATTGGCCGCGCGATACGTCGGTCATGTCGCTCGAGAAGTTGACGAGGGAGACCAGGACTCCCACCCGACCAACCTCGAGGTTTTGAAAGTCGTTCTAAATGAATTTGAACGAGCCTTTATGAGGGAAATGATGTTCATGCCCTCGCAGCCACATTAACTGGCATCCCAGATAAGAAGATTGCCGTCGTCAAATCATATTATGCCGCGCGCGCAGCAGCAGGTCGCTCGACGAAGCCCTACGATTCCGCCTTGTTCCGCGCTGCAGCCGACGAGACAGTCAACATCTATACGGTCTTCGGTGGTCAAGGCAACATTGAAGAGTACTTTGACGAACTACGAGAGGTATACACCACTTACCCTTCGTTTGTTGAGGATCTGGTCTCCTCCACGGCCGAGCTTCTCCAATCCTTGTCGCGGGATACCGAGGCCGTAAAGCTCTACCCGAAAGGGCTAGATATTCTTCAGTGGCTGCACGACCGCGATTCCCAGCCGGATACCGACTATTTGGTGTCGGCTCCTGTCAGTCTGCCACTCATCGGGCTGGTGCAATTGGCACACTACATGGTGACCTGCAAGGTTCTGGGCAAGCAACCTGGAGACCTTCTAGAACGTCTCAGCGGTACAACGGGTCATTCTCAGGGTGTAGTCACAGCCGCTGCGATTGCCGCCGCGAAGACTTGGGACGAATTCGCAAAGGCCGCCAAGGATGCCGTGACCCTCCTCTTCTGGATTGGTCTTCGCAGCCAACAAGCATATCCGCGAACTTCTCTCGCCCCTTCCACACTTCAAGACTCCATCGAGAACGGTGAAGGTACCCCGACTCCCATGTTGTCCATCCGTGACCTCAATCGTCAAGCTGTGCAAGACCATATCGATGCCACCAATCAACATCTGCCACAAGACAGGCACATCGCAATTTCTCTCGTGAACAGTGCTCGCAATTTTGTTGTCACGGGACCTCCGATTTCCTTGTATGGATTAAACTTGCGCCTGCGGAAAGTCAAGGCCCCAACGGGTTTAGACCAGAATAGAGTACCCTTTACGCAACGGAAGACAAGATTTGTGAACCGATTCCTTCCCATCACTGCACCATTTCATAGTCCGTATTTGGCTTCCGCATATGACCAGATATTGGAAGATGTTGAAGGGGTTGAGATCCCTGCCAAGGCCCTTGCCATCCCTGTTTATGACACCAAGACCGGCGAGGATCTTAGAACATTTGGCGACAAAAACATTGTTCCAGAATTAGTGCGCATGATCACCAGGGATGCTGTCAACTGGGAGCAAGCTACCGTCTTCCCTGGCTCTACTCACATTGTCGATTTCGGACCAGGTGGTATTTCAGGCTTGGGTGTTCTCACAAACCGCAACAAGGAAGGTACCGGAGTCCGTGTCATTCTCGGTGGTGCTATTGATGGCACGAATGCAGAAGTTGGCTACAAACCGGAGCTATTCGATCGCGACCAACATTCAGTGAAATTTGCTGTAGACTGGGTTCGCGAACATGGGCCTCGTCTCGTCAAAACCTCTGTTGGTCAAACCTATGTTGATACCAAGATGAGCAGGCTCCTAGGTGTTCCTCCGGTGATGGTCGCCGGCATGACCCCTACCACTGTTCCATGGGACTTTGTCGCTGCCACCATGAAAGCTGGTTATCACATTGAATTGGCTGGTGGTGGTTATTACAACGCCAAGACAATGACACAGGCGCTCAACAAGATCGAAAAGCTATTCCTCCCGGCCGCGGTATCACTATTAACCTGATTTACGTGAATCCTCGCGCAATGGGATGGCAAATACCTCTCATTGGTAAGCTCCGCGCCGATGGTGTACCTATTGAAGGTCTCACAATTGGTGCCGGTGTGCCATCCATCGAGGTTGCAAATGAGTACATTGAGACTTTGGGCATCAAGCACATTGCCTTCAAGCCTGGTTCTGTAGATGCCATTCAACAGGTCATTAACATTGCTAAGGCCAACCCTTCATTCCCCGTCATTCTTCAATGGACTGGTGGTCGCGGTGGCGGTCACCATTCTTTCGAAGATTTCCATCAGCCCGTCTTGCAGATGTATGGCCGTATACGCAAATGTAGCAATATTGTCCTTGTCGCAGGCAGTGGATTTGGCGGCTCCACGGATACATATCCATATCTGACGGGAACTTGGTCATCTAAGTTCGGTTATCCCCGATGCCTTTTGACGGTTGTATGTTCGGTAGTCGCATGATGACGGCCAAAGAAGCGCACACATCCACCAATGCCAAGAAGGCAATTGTTGCAGCTCCTGGTGTTGATGATGATGAATGGGAAAACACGTACCAGCGACCTACTGGAGGTGTGATCACAGTCTTATCTGAAATGGGGAGCCAATCCACAAACTGGCCACTCGTGGTGTGCTTTTCTGGAGTGAATTGGATAAGAAGATTTTCTCCCTCGACAAGGCCAAGCGTGTGCCTGAATTGAAGAAGAACAGGGATTGGATTATTAAGAAGTTGAATGACGATTTTCAGAAAGTGTGGTTTGGTCGCAACGCTGCGGGCATGACTGTGGATTTGGAAGATATGACATACGCGGAAGTTGTTCACCGTATGGTTGAACTGATGTATGTCAAACATGAATCTCGCTGGATTGATGAGAGTCTCAAGAAACTCACTGGCGATTTCATCCGCCGCGTGGAGGAACGTTTCACATCTTCAGAAGCCCAAGCCTCGCTTCTCCAGAATTATACCGACCTCAATACGCCATATCCTACAGTTGACAAGATCTTGTCCGCTTATCCTGAAGCCTCCACTCAATTGATTAATGCCCAGGATGTGCAGCATTTCCTCTTGCTCTGCCAGCGACGTGGTCAGAAGCCCGTGCCCTTCGTTCCTGCGCTTGATGAGAATTTTGAATTTTGGTTCAAGAAGGACTCTCTGTGGCAATCCGAAGATTTGGAGGCTGTTTATGGTCAAGATGTCGGCAGAACTTGCATTTTGCAGGGCCCCATGGCTGCCAAATTCTCAACTACTATTGACGAGCCTGTCAAGGAGATCCTTGATAACATTCACAATGACCACATCAAGTTCTTGATCCGTGACATTTACGCGGGCAAGCAAGCTGATGTGCCTGTCATTGAGTACTTTGGTGGACAGAGTCTTCAACCTCATGTCGAAGACCCTGAGATCGACAGTCTTACCATATCTCAGGACGGCAACAAGACATGTTATCGACTTTCGAGCTCTCCGTCTGCAGTCCTCCCTGATGTAGAAATCTGGATGCAGCTTCTCGCCGGCAATACATACTCGTGGCGTCACGCACTTTTCACCACAGAGGTGTTTGTTCAGGGTCAGCGATTTGAGACAAATCCACTCAAAGATTACTCGCGCCTACACGAGGCTTGTATGTCGAAATAATATCCCTGAAAATCCCGAAAAGACCGTTATCAGTGTCAGGGAACCCAGTTCGTCCTCTAAATTGGTCAAGACACTAGAGGTCAAGTTGGTTGCACCAAAGGAGATTGCTCTCACCCTGTTCGAAGGCCGAACAGCCGAAGGTAGTGTTGTTCCTTTGACATTCCGCTTCACTTATCACCCGGAGACTGGATATGCTCCTATTCGTGAAATCATGGAAAACCGCAACGACCGGATCAAGGAATTCTACTACCGGGCGTGGTTTGGAGAAAGCAATGTTCCCTTCGATACCCCATTACAGCTATCTTCGACGGCGGACGTGAAACCGTCACAGCACAGGCAGTGGCTGACTTCGTACATGCGGTTGGCAACACTGGTGAGGCGTTTGTTAACCGACCAGGTCAAGACACTTATGCTCCCATGGATTTCGCTATTGTGGTGGGATGGAAGGCTATCACAAAGCCAATCTTCCCTCGGAGAATTGATGGTGACTTGCTCAAGCTAGTACATCTGTCTAATGGTTTCCGAATGGTTCCTGGTGCTCAACCTCTCAAGGTTGGAGATGTTTTAGATACAACAGCTCAGATCAATGCTGTCATCAATCAGAGCTCGGGCAAGATGGTCGAAGTCTGTGGTACTATCAAACGTGATGGCAAACCAATCATGCATGTCACCAGTCAATTCTTATACCGAGGCACCTATGACGACTATGAGAACACTTTCCAGCGCAAGGATGAGGTACCGATGCAAGTTCATCTTTCCTCAACAAAGGATGTTGCTATTCTTCGATCCAAGGAGTGGTTCCGTATGGATGATTCTGATGTGGAGCTCCTTGGGCAGACTTTGACTTTCCGGCTTCAGAGTCTGGTTCGATTCAAGAATGCGTCAGTCTTTAGCAGCGTACAGACCATTGGTCAAGTACTTCTCGAATTACCCACAAAGGAGATTATTCAGGTAGCCTCTGTTGACTACGAGGCTGGCTTGTCTCATGGTAACCCAGTCATTGACTATCTCGAACGAAACGGCTCCTCCATTGAACAGCCGGTGAACTTTGAAAACCCTATCCCACTCAGCGGTAAGACGCCTCTCGAGCTACGTGCTCCTGCTTCCAACGAAAATTATGCCCGCGTCTCTGGTGATTACAATCCGATCCACGTTTCTCGTGTATTCTCCAGCTATGCCAAGCTACCCGGCACTATCACTCATGGAATGTATTCCAGTGCCGCTGTGCGGAGCTTGGTGGAGACTTGGGCGGCAGAAAATAATATTGGCCGTGTCCGTAGCTTCCATGTCAACCTTGTTGGAATGGTACTCCCCAATGATGCGATTGCGGTGAAACTTGAGCACACCGGTATGATTGCTGGTCGGAAAATCATCAAGGTGGCAGTCCATAATAAGGACACTGATGAAAGTGTGCTGCAAGGCGAAGCAGAGGTTGAACAACCTGTTTCCGCTTATGTGTTCACTGGACAAGGTTCCCAGGAGCAAGGAATGGGTATGGATCTCTATGCAAGCAGCGAAGTGGCTAAGGAAGTCTGGGACCGTGCCGATAAACACTTCTTGGAAAATTACGGTTTCTCTATTATCGATATTGTGAAGAACAACCCCAAGGAACTGACAGTTCACTTTGGTGGTCCGCGTGGAAAGGCTATTCGCCAGAACTATACATCGATGACTTTCGAGACCGTTAATGCAGACGGATCCGTTAAGTCGGAGAAGATTTTCAAGGAAGTCGATGAAAATACTACTTCCTACACCTATCGATCTCCGACAGGTCTTCTGTCTGCTACCCAGTTCACACAACCAGCTTTGACGCTGATGGAGAAGGCCAGCTTCGAGGACATGCGCGCCAAGGGTCTTGTCCAGAGAGACAGCAGCTTCGCTGGACATTCGCTTGGTGAATATTCTGCTCTCGCCGCTCTTGCAGAGGTTATGCCGATTGAGAGCTTGGTGTCAGTTGTGTTTTACCGTGGTTTGACCATGCAAGTAGCGGTGGAGCGTGATGAACAGGGACGCTCTAACTACTCGATGTGCGCCGTTAATCCAAGTCGTATCTCGAAGACTTTCAACGAGCAAGCTCTGCAGTACGTTGTGGAGAATATCTCGGAAGTTACCGGATGGTTGTTAGAGATTGTCAACTACAACGTGGCCAACATGCAATATGTGGCTGCTGGAGATGTAAACAAGCACTCATTCTTTTATTTTGGCTAACACATGCTAACCAGTTTGTTCTATCTAGTTGCGTGCACTTGACACTCTGACAAATCTGCTTAACGTGCTCAAAGCGCAGAAGATCGACATTCAAGCGCTCATGCAGACACTGTCCCTCGAAGACGTGAAAGAGCATTTAGTTACAATCATTAAGGAATGTGTCAAGCAAACCGAGGCGAAACCCACACCAATAACCTTGGAACGTGGATTTGCTACCATTCCTCTGCGTGGAATCGATGTGCCTTTCCACAGTACTTTCTTGCGCTCTGGTGTCAAGCCTTTCCGATCCTTCCTTCTCAAGAAGATCAACAAGACCACCATCGACCCGAGCAAGTTGATTGGAAAGTATATTCCTAACGTCACCGCTCGTCCATTCGAAATTACCAAGGAGTACTTTGAGGATGTTTACCGACTCACTGGCTCCCTCGTATTGCCAATGTGTTGGCTAATTGGGAGAAATACGAGGGTTCAAAGGATAGCAGCCACATTGCTGCTGCTACTTCTTAAATATGTTATGTCATGTTAATAAAAAAGGGCGGGTTATTAAAAGGTCATTGACGGGTTTATGTTGTCTTCTTTTAATGCTGTTTTAGATTTTCAATTTCTTTTTGTCTACTCTAGCTCTTCTTTTTTGATGTCATGCATGAATGAATTGTTTTCCTCTTTTCTATACATATCACTTGTCTATGCTCATTTGAATTTAGTATTAGAATATGTCGGTTTGTTGTATGTTTATCCATGGATCCATGTGTATAAATCATATCGATGTCCTTTTAAATGAGCAGGTACCTAGTATGATATGGATAGCTCAATTTGATTGAATGATACGAAATATAATCTACCTACTCTGATATAGAAAATGGTATACTCCAGATGCCTGCCGCAAGGAATGTAATCACAAATTTGTGGTGTTGTGGTATTCCCTAAGCCACTGAGCAATCTCAAAATGCCCTTCCCTCTCAGCATAGTCCGCTGCTCTATTACATACAACTGTCAGGTCTTCACAGCCATCATAGTGATTCAAAAGTAGTTGCAGCATATCTTCTTGGCCATGTTCTGCAGCACCGTCGATAGCTGTTCTGCCTAGAGATAGTGCGGCGGCAGCAACGTGTGCACCATGTTGTAGGAGCTTGACAGCAATGTCCAGATCGCCGTTGATTGCTGCTGCTTGGAGTGCAGTGACGCCACGATACTTTGCTGGAGGTGCATTGACCTCGGCACCCCGTTCGAGGAGGTCAACAACCAGGTCCTTATGACCGCCAGACGCAGCTGCTTGAAGCGCAGTGCAGCCGCCATCCTCTGCTGGAGCTGCGTTTACATCAGCACCGTGTTCCAGTAGACGGTACGCGAACTCAAGCGCCGGCGTTTGTATTGCCTCCTGGAGAGGTGTGCCTAGACCCCCGGCTGCCGGAATATTTATCTCAGCACCCTCTTTAAGCAGGGATTCGGCAATTCCAATTTTTCCGAATGACACTGCTACTTGTAGAAGAAGTGTTCCACCGCCAAAGTCGAGTTCAGAGTTGATGTCAGCTCCAGCTTTCAGCAATAGCTTGATCTTTTTGATGATTGCAGTATCATCATCTTCGTGCCAGCACTCATCATACTGCGAAAGTTCATTCCATGCATTCTTGACCTGAGCCTCAAACAAAGGCCTGGGCAGCTCAGACAGGGCGATTAGTATCTTTTCGACTATCACAGTGTCCTCAAAGGCGAATCTCACTGCTGTAGCTAGGACATCTTGATGGAAAGAGATGGAGCCCTCGGTGTATCTATGTAAGAGCGAGAGGATTAGTTCTCTAGAACATCTTTTATTTAAGGCAAGACGGAGGGCATCTCTACGAAACCCATATGAGAAAGAAAAGTGAAGACCCGCGCCATTTTCCAAGAGCAGCACCATCATTTCAGAATTGTGGTTGATGATTGACCAGCCTAAAGGGCTCATGTAGTCACTTCTATCGTGATCATAATAGAGGCAATTAGCAACAGCTCCTCTTTTAAGAGATATCGTGTCCCATCGACCCATCCAATCTTTGCTGAAACTATAATAGGCGGTATACTATCATCTCCGGGTCGATTGACATCTGCGCCGTGTTCGACAAGAAACTCGAGCATCGATAAGTTTTTCTGTGGCAGAATAGCCGCGATGGCTGTCTTTCCACCCTGAGCTGCTGCGGTATTCACGTCTACATTTTGCCGTATGAGACTCTTGATCATACTCAGATCTCCAATTTCTGCTGCTGCTTGTATAGCTGCAAGTCCTTTAATTGAACCCGGGGTGCATGTAAATCAGCACCTGACATCCACAAGAGCCCTGCCATCAGAGAATGACCATTTCTTATCGCAGCCTGTATTGCAGTTAGGCCTCTTATATACCCTGCTGGGGCATTTAAGTCCGCATTTCTGCTTAGAAGCATCTGCGCAATCTGGATATTCCCACTCTCCGCCGCGGCCTGTATTGCGGTGCGACCATTCACCCTCCCGGGGCGCATTCACATTGGCACCGTTGTCTATCAACATTTGAGTTATCTCCGGATAGCCAAGTCTGACTGACATTTGAAGGGGCGTGTCCCCACAGCCTGAAATCACTCTCGAGTCGCGGTTGGCTCCTTGCCAGAGAAGCTGGCGAACAAGAGAAATATTTCTATTTTAACACTGTATTGGAGTGCAGTATTGAACAATATGTCCTCGTAATTTGGAGAGTAATCCACCGAGTCCCTGTAAAGAAAATAACGGTAAATGACCGTCTTAAGATCCTCAATATCGACTTGAGAAAGTGGAGAAAGGTCAGCAAGCGCCCCATAGTCTAATAACATTTCACCGAGTGAAGTGTTTATTTTTCTTGCACGCAATTTCAAGTGACGTGTGGAGGGCCAAACTTTGATGTTCGAGTTCGACAAAGACCCAGTGTAGCCTCTGAAAAAATATTTCTATGTGGTGGTGGTATTGTACGCCATATGGAGCATTGACATCTGCGCCATGTTCAAGGAGAAACTTGGCTATCTCTAAGTGTCCAGCACGTACTGCTGCTTGCAGAGGAGTTCCATGCCGTGGTACGTATAAATTGACCCCGTGTCGTGCGCCGCATAGCATTTCGACAGCTTCGACGCTTCCCGAATCTGCAGCATCAACTAGGGCAAATCCACGCTCCTCTCCTTCACATAAACGCTCCGGATCTGCCACGAACGAGAGAAGTGTCTGTAAGGCTTCAAGTTTCCCTGTGCGCCACGGTAGCTGATTCTTACATCGCGGATATGGATAAGGATCATAATCTGGATCACCTGGATAATAAAAATATTTTTGATTTGAGTCGGAAATCCTGCTTCACAAAGCAGCTTTACCATCCGGTTATCCTCGTTTGCAACGGCAATTGACATACAATCCTGAAGTGAGGGGCATAATAGTATTTGTGCTTCGGATGGCTAGTCATGTCAATATTCAGATCAATGATGTATTTATTACCTTGATATTCCCAGAAAGCACGACGGCGGGGAATATCTTCCTCATGAATATTTTAACTGTGGTTGTCTTAAGGCTGAAAAGATGGGAAAGGAGAGACGGGTCTATATTTTTAATAGCCAGTCAACTCCTTTGTAAATAAGGTGTTCGTTAGGCATGTTCTTGTTCGTTAAAACAAGAAAACCCTGTATGAATGCTTTTAGAGCGACATATCGAGATGGCATGTCGGAAACATCAGGGCATAGCGAAGTCATCGGATTATGATTGGTGTCACTCGATGGGAGGAAAGAAGCCAAAGATAGGTCTATCGATTGCACCTCATCTCCAAGGGCTATTTGTAGCATTTTGGCCGGGCTATATAAAACACTGGGTTGGTCCAACATGCTGAAGGCTGGCAAAGGCTGGCTTATGCTATTTTTCACCAGTCGTGCTACTGATTGTCAGAACAAGATGTCAAACTTGGATGCTTGGAAACACTTACATAATAGTGCTTGAATATCTCTTTGTAGTTGGACGCATGGAAGGTTGTTGGTGTACACTTCTCGCAGTATGACAGATGCAGAAGATACATCAGGCTCCGGAGTGAATACTTGAACGCCCTCAGGGGTAGCAATATCTTCCAAAAGTTGCAGCCGACTTGTATGGGTAACATTTCGGGCAATTTCTTTGTCGACTTCTGATCGTGACTTTTTCCGTCCATAAATGCTGAATTCGGTATCCTTGCCTTCCTCCAGCTTTCGCTTTCTCCGTCTCTGGTCCGCAAAGGCCCAGACAGTAGGATTGGCATACTTCTTCAGCTCCCACTCATTTAGCTTTTGGTATACTGGTTTTGCTATAAAAACAGTCAGCCATGGACAGACATGCTTTGAATCACCTGGGAAGATAGTAGTACGTTGCTGTAAACCCATGCTTTTCCTCCATGACCTGCATTGTCTTTTCAACGTTCCCCGGAGGAGGAATAAAGAGCAGTAATCTCGTCTTTGTATTGCTCCCATATTGAAGCGGCGATTCGAGGGGCCGTCTTTCCCATAGTGTGGAAATATCAATAGCTGAGCGACCACAGGGCTTAGGAGAAATTCGTGTGCTTCTCTATATCCAAGGGCAGTCCTGTTGTCAGGAAAATTGGAAGAAGAAGTGTCGAGAAGACGAAGAGGGAGGCTGGTTTAAAGGGAAAGAGCCCACGCATGGTGATTGGCCTGTTCCACAATCTGGTTTCAGGCATTCAGGCTTCAGCCTCGCAATGAATCGCCATGGTCCAAATCTGGTTTCTTTTCTTTTTCTAACCCCTGTCCATAGTCACAGCCTCGCCGAAATCTCATTTCACATAATTCTCTCCTCGTGCATTGACGTGTCATAGCATGTCCGTAGTAGCTTGGTCGTTTTTGATGCAAGAAACAAAATTTTTTTTCCTTCCCTCTGATTAGTACAGCCACGACACTCTCGAGTCTCATCTTTGGCGGACCGAGAGCTGAAGAAGTCATGTAGTGGTGTTTGTTTTCCATGCCCATACAGAGCATATATGGATAATGAATAATCAAGTCATAGTCTTAGAATCTTCCAACGTGTTGACAGATTTTAGCCGAATATATTCAAATATAGTCTTAGTTCCTTTACTCACGACAACCCGTGGGCCGTACTGCTGTAGTACTACGTACATAGATGACAGTAGTGCAACAAGTTGAGCTACACCTGGCGGCTGCGCCGTCACGGACCGGGGCGGCGTGCACTATACCTAGGCTCCTGGAGCAGGAGTCCTGGCTAGCTAGTAGCTATTGCTAGCAAATCATCATTCATCATCATGTAGTATAGCGGGTCCCCTGGCATTTTTCCCACCCGGGCATTTTTCCCACCCCTGTCCTTTCCAGCTTGGCCGTTTCGTGGTGATTGCGGGATCCTCTGGCCAGGAGTCGAGAAATGATATTTTGCGTGCGCTGTGCAGGTGCTTTTTCCAAAATCTGATTTTCCTGTACATATATAAAGGCACAATGGCCTCGCTCTTTTCGATGTCTGTCTGTATTCCGTGTTCCATTGCGAATGATCTCTCATGGCGTGGTCGGTGGACACTACCATTGCCCTGATAACCCTGATTGTCACGTGCCCTCCGTCATTGCTGCTGGTATGGACTCTGCTTGTGAGGCAAACCCGTCAAAGACCACCTGAAACAGGTATATATTCCTTGCAATCATTAAAACTTTGGTCTGCATAATCATTAACTTGGTCTTACCCAGATCTTTTGCCGCGTCATCAGGTTTATCAACGTCCAGCGCCTCCACGGCCAAATGCAAACAACAATATGCCACCGTATGCGCAGAATATCCAGATGCAGGTTGTTCGTAATCCTATCTTTGATGTCAGGCTGTCAGGGCCTAGTTGAAGACCGATCTAACAATTGGCGTAGTTCGTGGCACAAACACCATCATCTCCAAAATCTCGTCAGGAGGAAGTTGTCTCGGTCGAGGGTTGAGGCACAAATCAATCCTACCTACCGCGTTTCCCGGAACAAGAATAGAATGTGCAATGGCAAATTTCTATTAAATGAATAGTATAGCTCTGCTATCCTGTCCTTTCCTATCCTGTCCTGTACCATCATCTATTATTATGTTATGTACTTACATCAACCCCATTTTCTGTCTTCCCTATCCATTCGTGACGTCAGATCATGATAAAAACAGAGAGAGCCCCGGTTTCTTCTTTTCCTGTACCTTTCCACAGTTCATAGAGTCAAAAATCTTGCTTTCTCGTTTCCCTGCTCAAGTCTCCTTCAAAACACCAGGCCGTAACAGTCGATCCTCCTTCCCATAAACGCCAACGTCCTTCACAATGGCGATAAAGCGGCGATGATTTTCTTTCGACTCGCCAATGCGAGGATGGAAAATCTTCAGGAGATCGCGACTGGCGATTCCTGACGCTGGAATGGCCGCGTGGATTTCAGCCGGAGTTGGGAAGCTCTGGTTTGCTGCACCGGTTGGTCGTGGTGTAGAGACCCGTGCCGGAGCTGATATTATAATTGTTAATATAAACTGTCTTCAATTTTCCTCCGCAGCAATCAGGACATAGACATACCCTTCAAAGACGACCCTCCTTCTGGTGTCCCCGCACGTAGAGGCACTGGACTACCGGAGCGTGAGCCAAGAGGAGTTCCGCCTCGGGAGAGGTTGAGTTTCAGCTTCTTCGCCTTGCCGGTATCGCTAAGGTCTGCTCCTGACACGGCGCCTCCTTCGATGTCGCTTCCAGAACCTGGTCCGCCGACTCGGCTTCTCTTCTTGCTGGCCTAGACAATCGTAAGAGAAATGAATGCAAGCGAAGCAAAATGGAGGACTCACAGCTACTACCGAATTGGGAGAAGGAACGCCTGCGTGTTTGGGCTTTTTCCGAGACGTATCTGTTCCACTGGCATCGGAGAGGTTGGGGGATCCAATACGCTTGCGGCCAATGCCGCTAGGCTTTTCAAAGCATCTATATGCTTAGGACGACCAGAAGGCGTGCTCGTGCCCTTCGTCGATGCACCAGATTCTCTCTCTTTATCCTTTGCGGCGGCTTTTTCATCCTCCGTTTTCTTGTCCTCTTCCTTGACATTCTCAGCGTCGGTGTCTTCATCGGAACTCTAAAGATGCGTCAGTAGATAGAAAGTAAGACTTCACGTGTATAACGTACCTCTTCATCCGAGTACGGGTTCACGTCCGAACCGCTGCTATAATCGTAGTTCTTCTCTCGTCTCTGTAGCGCCTTTCGCACTTTCTTTCCAAACTCTCTGCGAGCCTCTCTTTCCCTCTTCTCCCTCAGCTCTTCTTCGTCGTAATCTTTCTCTTCTTTCAGGTTGAAAATATTTGCTTTGAGCTGGTCCTGCTTGATACGCTTTTCCGCAGCTTTAGCATCTTCATCCTCTTCGAACAGACCGGCGTCGACTTCTTCGTCGTCCGCAAACCTATCCTCTTCGAAATCCATGTCGTCACCTTCCAAGCCTGCGGTGGCAACTTCTTTGCCTCGGTAGACTTTCCTCTGCTTGGCGTAAGCATCAATTCCTTTTGGCGAACTGCCTCCTGCTGCTTTTCCATGAACCATCGTGGGTCTTTGACTTTCTTCGACATGAACTTCTCGGCTTCTTCGATCGTCAACGTCTTGAACGCGTTTCTCGCATTAAACCGATACCATTTATCGATAGGAACCATCCTCATCTTTAAAGTCGGTTCGAGCACGAACATCGCATACGTCTCAGAAAGAGCCGCCTCGTAATTCCCCACCCAGGTATTTTTATTGTCAAAATCTTCCAGATGCCAAGGCAGTGCCTCCTCATATTTGATCCGTGCCTTGGCGATCTCCTCTGCAGTCATGTCTGCTTTCATAACTTGCTGAGTTTTCGGCTTCGGGTAATTGGGTTTCTTCTGCGCTGTAGCTGCTGACGGGGCGATTTGAGCAAGATTCTCTTCCCGCTCCTTTTCTCGCGCGGCCTTTTTGCTTCGAGTTCTTCTCGTTCGGCCTCGTCCATACCATTTGCGACTTGCGCACCTGGTTTTACATCCTCTTGTTTAAGGGCGTCGGGTCCCGCGGGTTTTGCTCGAGGATCGCGACGCTGTAGTCGAACTGGGCGAGTAAACTGACCCTCCTTCCTAGGATCGATGGTTTTCTTAGAAATAAACTTGGCGACATGATGTTTGAGTCCCTCTCGCAACGCGCGCTTCGTGGTAACCAGCGGATAATCCGTTACAGCAGTCGAGAGTAGCGGACCACTAAATCCATTCACAGTCACGTCTGCTCCTAAAGGAGGGCGTGCAAGTCGAATCGGCTGGGGTTCAGTGGCATTCCTGATGGCCGACTGAACTGGGATAGGAGGTCTCGACACTGGCGCACCGTTTGCTGCAGCAACGTTCCTTCCAGGCGGTGGCCGCTTCTTCGGTCGCACCAGAGGATCTGCTGCCCTTGGACGGCGGATTTTCATCATTGGAGCACCGCCAGGCTGTGCGCGGACGGCGTTTGGATCGGTGGGTGTAGCCATGCTGACGAGCTACGACCGGGGACAGGTGCTCGTGCAATGAGGAAGGGCAAGTACTGGACTTGCCACCGTTCAGGTTGGCAAACTGTATTTCACTTCCGACTCAGTGAAAACGAGTAGGAATAGCCATGAGATCTGAGATATGCGGTCTCTCTCTGTGTGTCTCAAAGGTGAAAACTTGAATGCTGCCTGGGTAGTCGAGGGTAACGCGACAAAGATAGTCCTTTCTTCGGGAACAAGAAGAGGTTCCGCCTCAATCAAAGCCCGCCGCGCATCGATGCCTTAGGCCACCAACTAGCGTCATTGGCCATGGCGGAAGGCTGCCCGGACAGATTCCTGCCTACTTGCATCTATCTCCTCGTCAAAATATAAAAATACAAAATTTATCCAACTTCAAGTCTATTATTAGGAGGCTCAGCAGATCATGCTAAAATATCTACTATCTTTTCATCATCGTCTTCCGTGCCCGGCTGTTGACCACTAAGAGCCAGAGCGCGATCCATAGCCTCCTTATCAGTCTCGTTCTCTTCTCCTTCCTCCCCGCATCAACACTTGAACCAATCGATCACATCCTTCGCGGACTTCTTCGTTCTCAACATGCAGATGGCACTCGCGAATAATCGGATAAACCTGTACCTGTCTCATTCTATCGCGGCCTTCCGGGTCGTAGTCAATAATAAGAGAGTCTCTAGATGCGCAAGAACGATCTGGTTATCCGGCTCTCGCTTTTGTCTGGTGGAAGCAGTTGCAAATCTGGTAGCATCTCCGATGTTTCGTCATCGGGATATTCTTCGGAGCCCATAATGGGGAGCAAGACATAAGGCAGCAAGCTTGCACCCGTATCCTCGTCATCAGAAAGAAGCGTGGGTGTGATGGCACGTCGAAGCAGACGTTCTTAATAGTCCATGCCACTCCCCGCCGCCGAATATCACTCGAGTGCTCGGTGAAGACGAGCAGTTTGGTGACGGGAATAACGGAATCATAATCCTGTTTTGTCGTAAAAACTTTCGGCCTTCCTCTGTGTTGGAGATATCGGCAAATAGATATGCCAGATAGTCGTAGTTTGCCTTTTTGTTTAATGCACCCTCAGCGCCTTTAACGAAGCAGTCCATCAGCTGGTTCAGTGCGTCTGTCGACGTAGAAACATTGTCTACTGTCTGCCTTGAAAGAGAGACGATTCGCCCAAAACTCTCTGCTTTGGCAAGATTCGCCAGTAGCATTGCAATGTCATCTGCATTTGGTTCCTCTGGATTCTACGCCCAGTTAGCTATCTATTCCACGCAAACAAACTCTAGGCATAGGGTATAGGGACTAACAGTGATTTTGGCTATTAACGTCTCCAAAAGGCGTCATCATCGGCAAGATATCTCAAAATCTGGCCATCCACTGACAGGTTTATCAGCATGGTAAGCGCATCTTTGGCAATAGTCTAAACATGTTTGGGTATGTTAGCGTAATCAATCCATTTCTTATAAATGGAAGAGACGACTGACCGGATGGTCTCGAACGAGCACTTTCAGAACTCGTATAGGCTGCAAGTCCTGCCTTTTGAAGAGCGATGGCTGGCTGGAAGAGAAGACGGTGAGATTCGCAGCAGCTGCATTTCGATTAGTCTTGATCTTTCAATGAGTACCTTCGATACCTAGGTGCTCATAAATGAAGACTTGCCGATCTGTCTTATTTGTATATTTTCGTGGCCCAGGAAATCCACCAACTAGAAGAAGCAAGTGATCAGACAGGCATAATCCATAATCATGCATAGTGTATAATGGGAAGGATGGTCAGACTAACCTCCTCTAATTCAGTAGGCATGTTGGTACACTCTCTTTCCTGTAAGAACTAGAGTTATCTCCTCGTGTCTAGTTGTGGTGATGAAGATGGATCTTTATATAGATTGGTGACATTTTTATGGTGGGGAAGATTGGCGCATGCTGATTGGCTGGCCCTTCCTTGCTTTCTATCTACAGACTACAACTGCCTCAAGTCCCTCAACTGCCTCCACTGCATCTATCTTACAATCAATCCTCCGTGCTTGAAGAGCCATTGCAACGCTTAATCATGCATTTCAAGCCACTGCAAGTGCTGAGCCAGATCACGGTCGCTTTGTTCCTGTTCTCTTCTCATCCATAGCTCGTCCAGATACCGAGGTCGAGCAAGCATAAATCTGGGACGATGCCAGAATGCTTCAGCAGGAGCTGGATCATCACCCTCACCATCACCAGCGCCATCATCACTATCTTCATTCTCGCCGTGCTCTCTCTCTCGAGTATTGTGATTGAACCACGGACAGTCGCATGTCTTCCATTTCGACCCGCACACCATACAGAACTCGGCACCGCATCGACATGTCATATGGTTGCATCCTTCTTTCAATTCCACCAAAGAAGAGCAGTCATAGCATCTCTTCCAGCCTTTCTGTTCGGCCATCTCTTCCAGTCTTTGCACGCTTTCATCCTTGGGACATTCCTTCTTGTTTCCGTGCCACTTGCCGCGACATATACAGCACACCTTGGTTTTGCATCGGGAGCATTGTCCGTACTTGCGACCACTGTCACGGTGCCTGAATATCTGGCTTGGTTTGATCCACTCTCCGCAATCTTTAGACGGGCAGTAGAATCTGTTCTTCGTTGTATATTCCCTGTACTTCTGGTCCCATTTCATCTTGAATTTCTTATCGAACAATATCTCAACGTATTTGCTAGGAATCTGGTCTTGAGTGCAGCATCGCGGCGGCATATGCTGTGGATCTGTCACGGACAATGTGAAGAGTCGCCGAAGACATGCATAGCACATGCGATGGGAGCAGGCGAGTTTTGCAGATTTGGTGACTGGTATATCATCCGATAGGCAACTTACGCAGGTCACTCTACCCTTGGAATCAGCACGCGATATTCTTCTTCTTAGGAAATAGACACTATTTATTTGTCCGTGTTTACCTCTTAACAGATTTCTCGGATGGAGGGCTGAAAAACAGCGAAAGGAGGCTAGTAGGTCTCCGTCGTTCTCTTTGCGAAGTGTCCACGCTATGTTCGGCGGGAATTCTTCCTTCTGATGGATTCGAGGCTCGTGATGCACGGGTTTGGTGGGTATGAGGACCTTCGACTAGACTAGAACTGTGTCTTCGCTTGACGTAAGCAAATCCAGAAACCACGTTCACAGGCTGAAATAGCTACATACCGGGGAACAGCATGATGATGATGATGATGGCGACGATGCTGGTGGTGGCTTCTCTGCGGCTCGCTTCTTCTGCTTGCGTCTTTGGAGAAATAATGATGCCGTCTTTCCTGCCGTGAAGCTTCTTCAGCTTGATGCCTCGTCGGCCTTCTGGGTTCTTCCGGAACTCGCTCGAGAGAATGTCTTCTGAATGGGCTCCTCTTTTGGTCGTCGGCCTGCGACTACCTGTATGAGTTCTGGACGACATATCGGATACTTTGGGTAGTTATATATTGGTTGCAGTTTCACGGCTCTTGAGTCTCCAGACAGAGTATTTATTCAGACTCATGCTCGATGACTGGTATTCAGACTCATGTTCGATGACTGATGCTAGTAGGTGACTATGTAGGTGTTACACCCGCAGTTGTGGCGGCCATCTACCTAGGTAGTTAGGCACCAATTTATGCAGCTGCTGACAACGCAATCATTTCGACTGTTGGTTCGACTATACGCTAAGTTAGATAGTCACTACGTCGCTTGCAAAGCTCCTATTCCCTGATATAGAGAGTGGTAATAATCAAGAGGTCTAGGATCGGGGGTGAAGGCGAGGTTATATAACCGTGCACCTTCGCTTTGTGTGCGGCACCTGCCTAGGAACAATGCCCATTAGGAAATCCTTGTTCGGCATATCCCAACATCGACACAAAGGACGATAGACAAGCGTATGTTCATCAGCTAGTAACTTAGCTCTGTTGTATACTTCCTCCCCGCGAGCCAATCAGCTTGCGTGTAGGCATCCAGCTTTGCTGATAGCATCATCATCATCATCGTCGTCATTAATTAGCACCAGCTCACCCATCAAGGGTGGAAAGTTGGTTATAATAATAATATTCTATTTATTTTGCTTGTCTACAGTAGGTATACCCTTAGAGTCCAGTCTAATACTCCAAACGGCCATGGATATGGCTCCAAAGCTCCTCCACAATCTCGTTCTGGCCCCGGCCACCAGGCGACGGACGAACAGCCAGATACGCTCGTCCATCAATCTCAGGATCCCAATCGCCCTTGTTCCCTCCAACCATGATCCCGCCAGCCTCCGCAAGCACAACCCACGCGGCGCAGACATCCCACGCCCAACAACCCCTTCCCAATACAAATCAATCGTCGCCGACGCAACCGCACAGATATTCAGAGCCGCCGACCCCAGACTCCGAATCGAATGCACCATCGCGCCTCCATTGTCGCGTGTCTTCGCCAGACGCGCAAACGTCTGTATCTTAGTCTCCCAATTGGGCCCGCTGCGCTCCGAGCCCCATTCCAGCGCGACGAGGGCCTTGTCTAGACCGTCCAGAGCCTCGAGTTGTTCGCCCTGTTTGAGAGGTAAAGGAGTAGTGCGATTGAGGAAGGCGCCACGGCCGCGAATGGCGGAGTAGAGCGTCGACGTGAACGGGTTGTAGATCACGCCAACGACGGGCTTGCGTGCGATTGCGAAGCCGAGTGAAATGCACGAGCTGGGGAAGCCGTGTACGAAGTTGACGGTGCCGTCGATCGGGTCGACGACGAAGGTGGGCTGGTCTGTGAGTGGGCGGTCGGGAGAGTATGTCTCTTCGCCGTGGAAGCTGTAAAAATGCGTTAGCCATTTTTTTCTCTGTGTAGAGATTGATGATAGTCTTACTCATAGTCTGGATACTTCGCTTTCAGTCTCTGCGAGACCATGCTTTCCACAGCCTTGTCATATTCAGTAACCAAGTCTGAGCCTGTGGGAGTGAAGGCTGTTAGAATGATAGTGTTTATAGCGGGGGTTGCTAGGCTTACTGTTTTTCTTCGAGTCTGTCGAGTGAATTGTAGGCAGGCTGCTGGTGATCACCTTGCCGGCCTCGGCGGCCAGGTCGACGAGGAAATCATGGATTTCCTGTAGGTCGGGGTGTTCTGGTGTTCTTTTGAGTCTGGCATGGTGGGTAGAGTTGATAAGGATCGATGATTAAGTATCTAGGTACTGAGGGGTAGCGGGTATAAATGTTCCTGATACCCTACAATAGGTAGCAACAGTTTCCTATGATTCTTTGCTTCCTAGGTAGGTATTTACATACACTAAGAGATATCACTCATTATTCAGATATTTATAAACGCATCGCGGCGTAATACAATTCTATGTACAAGCTAGACATTCATTTCCCGGTCACCAAACTCCCAGTGACGATAAAACATAGTATATAAATGGAAAAGCAATTCCTAGACACGCCCGTCCTCGTCATCGTGATCTTCATGATCGCTATGCGCATCAGACGCCGAGTCACCTCCAGCAAAATAGCGGTCAGACCACTGCGCAGAATCAGCCGATCTCCGTGACTGTCTATCTGGGCTAGGGCTAGTGCGCTCCAAGGTTATATAGTGATTTGCGTCTCGCTGCTGGCCGATGTCTTGAGACGAATTCGCAGGTCGTAGTGGAAGCTGTTGTTGCTGGTGGTGCTGGTGTTGCCGGCGCGAAGCAGAACGCTGAACTGGTTCAATAGTTTCCTCTCCTGAATCGGTCACCTTCATATCCAACGGCTTCGCTCTCTCCATATTTGATTCCAAGGCATCGTCCGTCGTGGCAGAAAACGAATCGCCAAAATGGTTGTCCACAAGATGTTTCACCACGGGCCAGCCATAAGCATTCGCAAACATGCGTCGAACGATGATATTGTTGTGCGCGTCGGGCTCCAGTCGTACGAGCACCTTGCGCCACGTAAGTTCGTGATGATAAGCTCTGGCAATTTTCTCTTCGACTCGCAGCCCGCTTCCGGAAATCCACGGGCAGCCGCTTGCTCTATATTCTCGGCATTTAACATGTTGTTATTGTTGTTGTGCGAATTTCGCGAACCGGTGAATATGGTGCCTCGCTTCTTCAGGATAGGAGGCGGTATATCTTCCGGGTGATATATACGATCATGGAAAATAGTCCGCGGTCTTGATGTCGGGTCCATGATGAATTCAGTCGGCGGTAACGGGGGTCTCAGCACGTCGCCCGCAGATTCAAATATTGTGGTCCGCGGGGAACACTGAGGTCTTCTTCATCGTATAGAGAGCTGCCTCTGACAATTTGTTGCTGTTGATGAGTATCTAGTGAGTCAATCATTTCAGATGAGCCACTGGAATGTGCAATTGTTTGGCTTCTTCGAATGATTTTTGTGCTCTTTTGCTAGACGAAGAACTTCTGGAGTTTTGGACTGGAACATGGTCAAGATATGATTGAACGGACCTGGTGACGACGAATGTTCCCTGGAAGGAGAGCTGGAACCTGCGGTTGAAGGCGACATCGGCTCTGGTTCCTCGTGCATTGTTGTATTTCCAAGGATCTGGTTCTGACCTGGCGAGGAGGAGGGAAGAGGGACTTCATCATTGGACCTTGGTGTTGCCGTTTTCTCGACTATATGGGGAAGTGTCTGAGCTTTCTGCGCTACAGACGGGTTCGATGGGAAATGGCCTTGATTCGGCGAAGGTGAATTGGCTCCTGTGAGTTCTGCCCAGCCCCATTCTGCCATTGTGCCGACGAGGCCATTCCCTCTCCGGGCCTTTTGAACTCTGTCCAGACCCTCCAGTCGAGGAAAAGCAAGCACGACGTGCGCAGAGGCACAATACCATCATTCACGACATTTGAGTAAACCGTCCGGTTTCTAAATCGGCGCAAGACCTGATGGGTTGGGCCGGCGGGCAGGATTCGCAGTAATGGTTTGGAAGCTGAAGCCTGCTGTTCCTCAGCTGACTTTGAGGTACCTGCAAATTTACTGATCACTGCATCCCACCTACTCCGAACCCTAGGAGACGTCCAGCTGAGCCCGAGATCCTGCCCGGTTTTACCGACTAAGCCAAGATCCAAGGCAAAACGAACATAGACGGGATTTTCATTGCTGAGTCCTAGAAACGGGGTGGCCAGAGCGACAAAATTGATCGGTTTGATGCGGTCAAAGAACTCAGGCGAATGCTTGTGGATGTAAGCGATAGCATAAGTCTGTATGAGGCCACCTAGCGAGTGCGCAATGAAGCTTATGCTAGTAATCTGGCAATCAGACCGGTCACCAACATGAGTATCTCGATCCATAACAGTCTCAGGGCTTGCATTCGCATTCTTCTTTTGTTTCTTCTTGCTGACCGGTAGATAAGGCTGGTCTGGATATGTGAGAAGTAGAACGTATTTGGCAAGCCGTTTTCCGAGATATTGGATTCCACGTTCTGTGCGAGTGACATTTCCGGGAAAGCCTCGAACAATGACTTCTTCATCTTCTTCTCCCTCTTCTCCCTCCGGCTCATCCTCTGCGCTACTTGAAGATGGAAGCGGATACTCAGGTATACTTAGGCCATCGAAGCCTTGAATTCCCATCCCAATAGACTTATTCTTCGAACTTTTCTTCGCCTTCTTTGCCGCAGCTGCTCCAGCATCAATGCTCTCTTTCAGATACAGCATATCAGCTCCCAGATTACTATGCAGGCCATGGGTCAATATCACAAGATGAACACGCTTCTTTCTTTTGTGTTTTGCGGCATTGCTTTCCCTTCCCACTGAATCTGATGGTAAATTGTTGCGAGTTCCAGCGGGCACGCCTCCTCCTCCTGCTGCATTGTTCTTCTCTCTTTCTTTCAGTGGCAGAAAATTAGGAGTGTTCCAAAGACTCTTTGTATCGTTAAAACCAAATTGACTGATTTCGAAAACACCCCTTGGTAGCAATAACTGGCACAAGATTATCTCCTCTTAAGCTCTGGTGATCGTACATGTGGGCCGCTGGAGGTATGCTAGAAGAGGATAAGGAGCCATTGACGCCGAATTCGAGTGATTTTCGATCACGACCAACAAGCAATTCATAGTGAACTGCAGCCGAAGAAGAAAATATCACCTGAGAAGTAATTTCAATGATCCACGTTATCCTTCTTCGCTCAATATTGGCGGTCCTAGCCCTAGTGGCCGATGGTACAGTAACTCTCGTTTCCTCAGGCACAGGGATTGTTGCCGTCCAATTTCCGCCGGCTTTGAGGTACGGTTCATATTGAGGATGTCTCTGAAGCCGCCATCGTGGTGCTGATTGTTCGGATCGAAATTCGCAGGATAGCATGCCGTATAAAGCGTGTAGGGTCCGTGTAGGTACGCGGCTCGCAGGGAATGGCGGATGTATTCTTCACTTTGACATGGAGCTCGGAAGGGGTTGGCAGGATTTGATCTAGGTCAGGAGTGTACGTCAAGGTGTATCTGCAGTAGTTAGTTTAACATGTATCGCATCTTTCTAGGCACCGAGCGGGGATAGAAAAGCAATAATCATACCTCACCACCTCTCCAACACGAACGTAACCCGCTTGATGCACGAGCAACATCTTATATGCTCTTTGAGCCTCGGCTTTATCGGCGTGCCAGCCGGTGAGGGTATGGAATCTTGCTGAAAGGCGTATGCTATCGGACGAGCGGTTCCATCGATCTGTTTTATCTTCTTGGGCGAGTTGATAGGTCCTCGGGGTGATGAGCATCGAGGCTACCTAGTCAGTCAGTCGGTGCGGTATAATGCTGTGGTCCCATATCAGATAGGAACAGAGAAAGGCAATGGGTCGCGCATTCCGCATATCGTACACCCAAAAGACACTGGAGCATAGAAATAAAACGAGATATCAGAGGTTATGCTCTGGCCGAGATGAATCTCGGCGGGCGTAAACAATTCTTCCGGGCTCGCGGCATCGGGCTGTGCAGCGACAACTACCGTAAATAGTGTATGAACTTTTTATTTATGCGCGCATGCTTAAGAATAAGAATAAGCACTGGTATTTAGTTATGATCTATTATTTATTATTCATTATTTATTCACCACTAGCCACAGGTTAACTTCTATCATACAGATCCTACCATGGCCTCAACCTTCTTCGCGTGCTTGTCACTCAGATTGACCGCGATAAAGGTCTTTGGCAGTTTCACCCTGCAATGCAGTCAGCCTGAAGATCGGCAATAATCATATATAACTACAAAACTTACGTGTCAAACTTGGCTTTGAGCGTTTCAATCACTTCCTTCCAGTCCTGATGTGCTGTCAGGCTTCGGCGAGGCGCGCATCCAATCGCATGGCGAGAATCCAGCTGGACATCCAGCGGATCAAAGGCGTGGCATCCAGGGCTGATGGAAATCCGAATCGAGTATGCAAAAGTGTCCGTGTCGCTGTCCTTGGCCTCGTACAACTCGAAACAGATCTGGGAGAGATAATCGAGTTCGGGAATGGCGCTGCGCGTGATTTTGGTCTGGATGCCGCCTTCTAAAATGCAGTTCAATAGTGTGTAGATGTGCGACTCCTTAGTGAAGTAGAAGAAGGACTTGGCATCCGGCGAAGCTTGGACTTCTTCGAGATCGTGAACGATTTCTCGCAGTAATGGGAGCGAAGTAAGAAGTCCGATTTCAAGCTTCTCGCTATTTTTGATCCCGTATTCTTGAGGCGTGATATAGTCGAATAGAACTTTCGCTAGTTTGTACAATTCACGGAGTTTCGCCAGTCGTTCGTCCGACTTTTTCCTTTGAGAGCTCGGGTTCGTGTGCAACTTGAAGTAGTGGTCGTAAGCGTCCTCTAATCGTCCAAATTGGCGTCTGGACTCCACAACGGTTAGAGCTCTTTTCTTCAGCCCAATCCGCTGCGCCAAAGTACTGGTGTCGGGCCTCTCTTCGATTTTCTCATTTTCGTAATGTGTTTGAGTTGCTCCGTTTTGGTGCTGCTGCTCGCTGCTGGCCACATTGAAATCGTCGGGAGGTATAAAACCCACTCTAGGAACTGCCGGTTGTGAAGGGCGTCGAATTTCATGCTATCATAAAGTTCGGATATTTTGCTAGGGTCAACCTTCTCAGTATCGCAGAATTCCGCAAATAGCTTTTCCCATCGCTCTTTGAATAGCCCTGCCTCCTCGCCTGTGCACCAACGACCTTGAATAGAATCCACAGACGGACTCTCAGGGCTTCGGGGCGGATGCTCGGAGGGTCAGCAGGTTTTGGCTGAAAAGACATATTGGTGGCGGGATTGTTATTGTCAGAGCGCGAAAGCCGGTCAAAGTTGTGCCGCATAACGTCTCGATGGAACTTCATCAACTCCACCACTGTCGCAAGGACAATGGATGGCTCGGGGAAGTCGTTTTTCGGCCACGTGAATTGTGAAGGGGCGGACCCTTCTCGAAGAAGCAGTTTTAATTTCTTTTTGACCTTGTCCATGACATCTTTGGCAGCATTCGAGTCGTCTAGAAGGTCCTTTCGTACTTGGATATAGTCCTCTGGGAGCTCCTTCTCATCCAAAACGAACAGGCCCAAATTTGTGCTTTGATAAATTAGACAAGAGTCATTTTTGAAACAAAGAAAGGCGGAACAGATTCAACTTACCACTTGTACTAACCCGAGGCTCCGAACTCGTGAAGATGCGAACGTCGTCCAGAGCTTCTTTGTTCATCAGTTTCAGATCATCTCTCATCGTCTTCCCTAGATCTTGAGCTTGATATCGAGCCGCATGTGTAGGTTCTCCTCCCCATTTAATAACTAGCTGAAGCTTATCTAAGATCAGATCGTTTTCAGCAGCAGAAAATCGAGAAAATGTGGCGCCCGAGATGGAATCACTTCGAGTTTGCGACCGCGTGAGGTTCTCACCATCGAAGAGTGACGCATCTTGCGACGGCGTAGCCGGATCCTCTAAAGACACGTTCTTTGGTTGAGGAGAGCTCGCTCGCGCCAATGCTTCGTGCATCTCTTCTGGCTTACGCTTTCTGAACATAGGTTTGATCTGCACTTTTGTTCCCGGCCAAGGGCCTTTCTTTTCCAGAGATAGCTTCAAAAGCTTGAGTTTGTCCATGTCTTCCAGTTCATGTTCCATGGCCACTCGGACAGCTTCAGACACGCTAGCCAGAGCAGCCTCGCCTTTATAACGACTTCTTCTTGATGGCCTCTAAGGAGGTCGACAAAGGGTTGACTATGAAACGTGAATTTGAACTTCTGCTTCGGAGTTCGATCAGCGTGACGTATGACGGCAACCATTCCCTTTAATTTCCAAGAGTGTTTGGATGCTGGAGGCGGTACAGCCTCTTCTTCATTGGAAATTGAGAGAGCTGGGGAGTTTGTGGTTGAGGCGTTGGTGCTGATTGGCATTGGCAATTCTTCGCGGGACTGAGACATTGCGGCTTTGGGGGTCATGGGTGACGTTGCTTGGTTGTGGGTGACATCTGGAACTACGAAAGATTCTCGTGGCGCATTCTGCGAATTGTGGAGCCTGGACAGACTCGGCGATCTCAAAATGCTCTTCAGGGCACTGCGATGAGAGCTTGCAGCGCCCCTTCGAGACGACATTGGATCCGGGGACGGTGGCTCAGGTGGCTCAAACGCTCTATCTCGTCGGCGTCTTTCGTTTATGAACATTTCTCTCAAGATCTTCGAGCATTTATCGTAATAATCATTATTGTCCTTGACGAAACTCCATCCATTCACGTCTATAACGTAGCTTCTATCTTCCACACGGAGCAGGTCAAAGCCACATATCCGTTGACCAAAGCCATTGGAAATCTTGGCTGCCATCGACGCCTCTTCCTTAGTCAGGTTTGTGATGTACCGGAGTTCTTTGCCATGTGTATTGCGTCGAACGACACCGTCTACCACTGGGGACTTGCGTGTCTCGGCGTGGCAGAAATCCGGTCCAACCGTATAAGCTTTGACATCTTCGGCATTATCAACCCGCAGAAACTGTTCGTAGAGATAACTAGTGCCTTTCTCCGTAATAGACCTGGGAACGATGAGATTTGGGTCATATTCTGAGCTCTTGTTTCCAACTTTTCGAAAGAGACGTCTTCCCCTCCTCCGTAGTGCTCGTCCTTTGGGAAGTAAATGTGAATGTTGTGATCTTCTCCACTAACGGGCTTCTCGACGAAGGGTTTCCGAATCGCCTGGCCGTCAACGAGAAGCGTCTCTCCATCTTCTGATAGCGATACCGATTGGGTTTTGTAGCTCCACCGCCAACGCCATCTTCTGGTCCCTCAAGCTTCACACCTGTCAAGTTGTAAAGATGCTGAGCAAGCTCGGGTGACTGCAACACGGGGCCTCCATCTCGGTTGACCTCAACTCTCATTGGCGTAGGGATGCCCATTTGATCCAACACCTTAAGGCAGAGCCTGCGATCCCATAATATCTTCTGCATTAATAAATCATTCACACAAAATGGTTTCCGTAGTTTCGCATAGGCAATAGCTTTATGCAGCGGGAAGCCATCGGAGAAGAACGATATCAAGAAGTCGCACACCGGCCAATTCTCGACCGCCTCGTCCAGTATCACTTTGTCGCCAAACACGATTACCTCCAAATCACCCTTTGATTGGAGTCGAGTCAGAATGTTTTGGCTTGGTTTGCTGCGGGCTTTCACATCGAGAGCACAAACACCGATTCTTCCGATCAGCGGCGGCCTCGGCTCTGCTTCGCTGGCAGAGCTGGCAGCGGTACTGCCGCTCAGCCTCCTTGGTGCTCTGCTCGATGATCGTGTCGGCCGAGACAACCGCCGTCCTTCCGAAGATACTTCATTTCTTGCGGATTGCAACCCGTGAGATGTATGGTTCAGATGGGCCGATCGAAGTGCAGCGGGTAGTCTACCGATGAAACCGATGTCCTGTTGTGCAGTCCAGCGGCTGCTGTCTTAGAGGACTCTTCGTTGGAAATAGCCGCAGCGTCGTGAGAGGCATTCACAGAGCCGGCGATGCTTACGGAGCCCAGAGAACGCAGGGAAGCAAAGGACATGCGCTTCGATTCCGGTTGATTGGACGGGTGGCTCGTGGGACCTTGCGATACATGGTCAGCTAGGCCGAACTCGTTGACAGAGGTGGAAGAGGAGGATTTCATGCGGTCCGGGGGTCGAGAGGACATGGCTCGTCGTTGTTGCTGGTGTTAGGTGATACTGCATCAGTCGCTAGGCGCTGGCTCTGAGGCTGGCCACTAGAAACGCTAGTATTCTCCGACATGGTTGGCGGCTGCTGCCCTAGACGTCAGCGGCACTGCAAGAGCTTTCTTCTTAATTTTCTTCTTTTTGCCTTTTTTTTCCAGTTGCGCGACAGTTTTATTGGATACTCATGCCATTAGCACGGAGTATTGGAAAGAGATAATCTTCTTGAGCGAGGTCAGAATTGACATTTTCTAGAACAGAGGAATAAAATCTGGGTCGACCCATCCACTAAGGGGAAGGGCATCGTTTAGACGTTTTCAGCCACGCCCGCCAGCTCTTTGTGTCCAGCTTAAAGAAGTGGCACTGCGAATCAGAATCACACATGAAAACAGTATTCACTCACTTCAGGTCCAGCTGCTGCCCATTCACTGTCCATATGCCACCGCAATCGATAACAATCTGCGCTGGGCCGGCCCCTCCCTGCCAGCCAGCCATGAGCTCCGATAGGATGATCGCTGTGGCGGTAAGCTCAAGCATCAATGATCTCACCGCGCGCGCAGAATCGTCAACGTCCCTGTCCCATGATGCCGTCCATCCCCGCTGAATGCTGGCCTAATCTAGTCGTTTCCAACAATGAGAAGTAGACAAGGAGAAGGGAAGGCAGAACAAACGCTGAGCTGGAAATGCCACACCTAACTTCTGTATTGTATGCCGTAATACGCAGAATTACCCTGCCAAATTCTTGTAGATTGCAGGCTCTGATTGGAGGATGGAGCTCTGATAGCAGGTGGGGCGGCTATCTGCCACTTCTTATTGGTAGAACGCTCCCACCCCGGACATAAATTACCGCTGTGACAGCCTGTGACCGGTACGATACTGAATTTACGGGCCGTTTTATTACCAAATATTTTTGCTCTCCGCAATTCATCAACTGCCAAAATCTGCAAGACTTCACTGCAAGCATCCAACGAGCTTAGTATGCGAGAGAGTCACGATGCCTTCTATTGCTGCAGAAGACTTTGATCTTCCCTCGGCCAAACGTCAGAGAATTTCGCAGCCGCAATTGCTGGCCAGACAGAAGAAGGACGACTCGCAGTCGCGCATCTTTTCTCATTTCCGGGTAGGTGCTTCCCTGAATACCATAAATAAAAAAGAATAGCATGATGAAGTCTGACTCTTTTCAAGACCCTTGGCTTAGTGTCACCTACTGCAGTCCCGTTCACCTCGGTGCGCCTAGGAAAATCGACATACCAGATCACCACGTCCGTAGGAAGGGTGCTACACACCTACGACCTTCGACGAGGATTAGGATTAGTCTTCGCCAGCCAGCCTCGAACTCCCGCGACTATCACAGCCACGTTTGCCTGGAAGAACTATGTCTTTGCAGCTTGGGGAGGGCAACGGCCCGGTGAAGAATCTGGAGTGTGGGTTTTCCAGCGAGGAAAGAAGATCGCCGCCTTAGAAGCCGCACCTCAAGCCACTGGTCCGATTATTCGTCTTTTCGTCTTTGGGTCCTGGATCATTGGTTGCTGCGAGAGGAGTCTACAAGTGTGGAGGACTACGTCGTACGAACACTATACAACACTGGTCCCTCAGATATCCAAAGGAGCTTCAGACCTTCCGGTGTTCACAGGTCATGTTTCTACAATGCCTACCTATTTAAACAAAATTTTTGTTGGAAGATACGACGGAACTGTCGAGCTCTGGAATATCGGTAGTGGCAAGCTTCTGCACCGATTTCTGCCTCCGGCTACAAAGGAAGTCGCCGTCACAGCGATGGAAGCCACTCCTGCTCTGTCACTCATTGCTATTGCTTATAGGAATGGGGCCGTCGTTATTCGAAACGTCGACTCAGATGAAATACTGCTGTCCCTGAATGCATCAACGTCAACATCAACACCTATCACCTCAATCTCTTTTCGGACCGACGGGTTAGGAGCCGGCAAAGAGGGTAGGGAAGCGGGAGTCATGGCCACTGCGACAATGTATAGCGGTGATGTAACTTTGTGGGATCTCAATAACGGGGCAGAAAAACAGGCGTGCTAAGAGGCGCACATGATATGTCTGCTGAGAACTCCGACAGCGGTGTTAATAAGATAGAGTTCTTAGACGGCCAGCCAGTCCTAGTGTCATCAGGGAGGGACAACGCTTTGAAGACATGGATTTTCGACGAGTCGCCATTCTCGCCCATTCCAAGACCATTGCACAGCAGGGGCGGCCACGCTGCGGCGATCTCTTCGCTTAGATTTTTGCCTTCAGCTTCCGACGGTAGCGACTCTAATGGGAAGTGGCTTCTGACTGCATCGAGAGACCGCTCTTTCTGGGCGTTCAGTCTGCGCAAAGATAGCCAAAACGTTGAGCTATCACAGGGTAAAGTCAAGGCCATGGCAAAGAAGAAAGGCATGTCAAGCGCAGCTGAAGCGGCTGAAGAACTGAAAGCCCCGAAATCACTTCGATTGCTTGCTCGCTCAATCGTGACCCGGGTATGGGAGCTCGCAGCCAACAAGTCTGGACAAACTCAAGAAATTTCAACAAGGAGAATTCGCAAGGAGAAAATGGATGGGAAAGTGTTGTCACAGCACACCGAGGCGACAAGTACGCGCGGACTTGGTATTGGGGAAAAAGAAGGCTGGTCGTTGGGCGCTTGAGACAAGCGATGGGACTGAAGTAAAGGTACGAAATTTATTACTCGCCTTTCTAGTTCCTTCTAAGCGAATAATTACTAAGCTCGAATAGACTGTCGCAATATCGCCCTGCGGTACATTTGCCTTGATAGGCTCGTCAGGTGGTAAAATTGACATGTATAACCTACAATCTGGGTTGCGTAGACAACGATTTCCACCGCCGCCATCGAAAGTCAACAAATCTGCCAACGGCATCGCATCGTCAGGGCACACTAAAGCTGTTACCGGACTTGCAGTAGACAACTTGAATCGGAATGTTGTGAGTTGTGGGTTAGATGGAAAGTTAAAGGTATGCAGTATATTGCTTCCTCTAGGGTCTCGATTTCAATACTGATATCAATAACTAGTTCTGGGACTTCAGCTCTGCAAATCTGCTCGCAGAGCTAGATTGGGCGCCTATGACTGCCATAACTGGACTGCGTTTCAGTTCTATCAACGAACTCGCAGCCCTGAGCTGCGATGATTTGTCTATTCGCGTGGTGGACCTAGAGACGAAGAAAGTCGTCCGAGAGCTCTGGGGTTGTCGTGGACAGATTAATGACTTTGCCTTTTCCAATGATGGTAGATGGATTATAGCGGCGTCTATGGACTCTATCATTAGAGTCTGGGACTTGCCAACGGGCCATTTGGTCGATATCTTCCGAGTGCCAACTACATGCAGAGCCCTTGCATTCTCAGGCACTGGTGAATATCTTGCCACTGCGCATGCGGACGAAGTTGGCGTACATATCTGGAACAATAAGAGCCTCTTCTCCAACTTCCGACCTAATCACATTGATGAGAGTGCACTAGAGTTAAACACGACTTCTGTTGCGTCCGTTGAATTGCAATCCGGCATGGTTGATGCCGCTTTTACGCAGGAATCAGACGACCAAGGTCAAGACGAGTCTGTTACTTCCTTTGAACAGCTTGATCACAACATGATGACTTTGAGCATTGTTCCACGAGCATCTTGGCAGACGCTGATCAACCTCGATACTGTCAGAGTAAGTCAAAACTAAGCTTCCTCGCTACTGGAGATTTTCATAATAATGCTAATTTATTATAACAAAAACAGGCACGCAATAAACCCAAGGAACCACCCAAGGCTCCTGAGAAGGCACCCTTTTCCTACCTTCTTTGCAGGATAACCAACCGTCGAATCAAGATCCGAAGGAGATTATTGCTGCACAAATTCCATTCTCCAAGAACATCCAAAGCCTGTCACAGCAAGACTCGCCCGTCAGCAGATTACTAAAGTCGGGGGCAAGGAGCAATACATTCGCGCCTTTCATTGACTATTTCAAATCCCTCTCCCCGGGAAGACAGACCTAGAAATACGGTCTCTGAATGTGCGAATCTCGCCAGACGGATACTGTGAACTAGTAAGCTTTGTCGATGCATTGGCAGAAAGACTTCGCGCGAAGAAAGATTTCGAGCTTGTGAATGCATGGATGGCAGTCTTCTTGAAAGTTCACAGTGATATAATCTCCGGTGATGGCGATGCTGCAGACGCAGATGCAGATGTTAGCAGCGCTGTACGCACTGCTCTTCTGGCCTGGAAGAAGGAGCAGGAAAGCGAGGCTAGACGCTTGTCTGAATTGATGGGATATTGCCGAGGAATTGTTGGATTCCTTCGGTCGTCACGTTAAAAAATCTTTTCATGATGTATATATATTACAACGAATATTGCATTTTAGAAGCGAAGTCAATGCAAAATAGTTACTTAAATATGTACAGCGTATTATGATTTTTCATCACTTCACCTGGCGAACCAAAATCGACCAAAGTAGTGCTCTCTATAAATGCCGGTTCCCACGAAGAATCACCCATGCAATTCCCGCCTCACTTCATGAAACGACCTCATCAAAACAGTCAAGGGAGGAAGCCCAGCCAAAAGCCCACGAAGATTTTTGACCGGGCCATCACCGAGCTCGAGATCCCGAATAAGCTGGAAAACCATACGCAGTGAATACAAAACCGACTGTAACTGGGCGAGGGCGTGGATATTGTCCCAGTCGATAACGTCAACCTGATCTCGGCTGTTGCTACTGTCAAGGCCGAGGAATGCCTTCAGTGCAGTGCGGTAACCCTGAGGATTCATGATCTTTTGGCCAGTAAACCAATCTGCGTGGACCTCGTATAATGCAAATATTCGCCAAAGGAGAAGCGGAGGGCTTTCATGATGATCACGATGATGATGATGACGACGAACAAATTCGAATCCGTCTATAATACGGATGGCTTCCGCATCAATCTCTTCTCTACTGCTATAGCAAACCACGTCGTCAAAGCAAAATCTCCTCCCTCGTCGCACGCATTCGGTGATAACCGGGAATTTCTCCTTGAGAGAAGTGTTCATGTCAATCAGAGAATATGCAAGTCTCCTAATACGTGCACTATCAGCCCAGGCGCATCTTCTAGCGTGATCTTCCACCAAAAGGGGAGATAGATGCGAGGCGCTTGGTCCCCGAATTCGTCGCTCCAGAAGCATTGTGCTAGTAACTCGGAGATTCTCGCGTCGAATTTCTGTAGTATATGGCCCTTTGACGGGTTATACTGGAAGTTTGTTAGGTCGTATTCTTTCAAGAACGTGATGTAGGCTGGCCTTTTTGGTTAGATTGAGAGGCGTCTTTTGCGCGGCGCACGAGCTCACCGAATGTCGAGCGAGGACTGAGTTCCATTTCATGCGCAAGGTAGGATAGAGCAGGTATGCCCAGGCGATCTGAGATTGAGGCTGGACAGACCCGCATAGCTTTATCGTAGACTGCGTTGGGTCTTCATCGTCCCAATTTTCCGCATATATTGTATCAAAGAGAATAACGGAGCTATCAGGCCCGAGCTCAAAGAGAAACAGATCGGAATCACCTGTGAGTATCGCTGTGCCTGGTTTCTGAGCCGCCAAGGCAGCGCAAAACATGTCAGCTTCTCCGGGGACGACCTCGGTAAGATCTGGGAGATGACAATCGACGCTATTCCGCTCGTATAAGCTAGCCAGGCTCTTGGGTAAAGTTGACTTGATTGCTGCGGCTGTCCACCTTGACTTCAAATCTTCAGTCACAGCGGACACCATGAACGGGTTTCCCGGCAGTTGGGCACGCTTCGCTGCAGAGACGTGACTGCGCAAGAGTCTGCTAGGATGCATTGTCTCTGGACGGCGTTCAATGGATGACAGTCTGAAGCCATACCGTTGGGTTAGACAGAATGTCTCCAGCTGTTTCCGGAGGTTTCCAATCTGGATAACCTAGTCTCTCGTTTATTTAGAGGAAGGGCACCGTCAAAATAGATCTTGCAGCTAGTCTTGTTATTTTAAATGGCGTATAATGTATAGATATAATATCCTCAAGGCGTCAAGTATCCAACATACATATTCACACCAGACATCTGCAACAGCACGAGATAGGTCATGACGGCCACGCTGACTTCATCACAGCTCGGTAGCCGTTCGATCGGGCTGAGGTGCGTGCTGGCCTGCGCCAGCAATATCGAGTACACATGGTACACGAGGCCTGGTCCATCAACTACGGCAGATCCTACTGCCTGGGTTGACGGGCTATAGCTTTTCCCAGGAGAATCGACTCCGAGAGCGAGGAAAGATGCCGTGTCAAATGGGGAATACCCATTTCGATTTGTCGAAGTTCCCTCACAAAGAAGCGTTACGGAAAAGTCTACCTCCGGCGCATCTTGTAGTCTCTGTCTCAAGCGCTTGTGCTTTTATTGTCTTCGCAAAGTCTTTTGTGGAAGGCAAAATGGCGAAAGAGTGATATCAATACGAGCCAATACGCGGTTCGTATTGAGAAGTTGAGTGGAGCTGTTTCCTAGGCTGCTTATTGGACAGAAAAAACAAAGTCGTAATTTCCAATACACCAAATTTTATCGATAGTCACGTCAGATAAGCTTCAATTTCTTGCACTCTTCAACATCGCACAGCCATCTCCTCCTGTCTATCCCATGTTGTCACTGCTATAGTCGTCCAACATGGGTGTCAAGAAGAAGGTCCGCAAGTTCGCCCAAGTCAAGCGTGCCATCACCCTGAGGGACAGCCGACTGTCAGTATACCCACGTTTTCTCTCCGGTATCTTCTTCGACTAATCGGTGTTTTCCAGAAAACCGCAAGATGCGCAGAAAGACGTCAAAAAGGAAGATAATGTAGTGCGAGAGATGTGAGTTGCGAGCACAAAATAAGAAACAAGAAAAGAAAAGAAAAAAAGGAAAGCTAACAGACTGCCTGTGCAGACCTCAAGTCTCCTCCTCTCTCTTCTTCCAATACAACACAGCCTTGACACCACCCTACTCAGTCCTCGTCGACACCAACTTCCTCTCTCATAGCGTGCAACACAAACTAGAAGTAATACCCACCATGATGGACTGTCTCTATGCCAAATGCATCCCAATCATCACGGACTGCGTGCTCGCCGAATTGGAAAAGCTCGGCCAGAAATATCGCCTGGCCTTGCGCATCGCGAAGGACCCTCGCTTTGAGCGGATAAAATGTGACCACCGCGGCACTTATGCGGATGATTGTTTAGTAGACCGTGTGATTAAACACAGGATCTATATTGTTGCGACGAATGATCGAGATTTGAAAAGAAGAATTCGGTATGTCTCTCTCTCTCCCTCTCTTTTCGTATGCTTTTACGACTTTATGCTCATACATGCGTGTTTTGATAGCAAAATTCCTGGTGTGCCTATCATGAACGTTGCTCGGGGAAGTATACTATTGAACGACTGCCCGATGCCCCAGAAAAGTGATATCTATTTTCGATGATTGTTATATACCAGTATGCATTTGCGGCGTTAAAGGTCAATTTTACTTTTATTAAATTCTCGCTTTCATATTTAGTGGTATAACAATGACAAATGTCCCAGTCTGGATAAACATGCTCATATACACTAACAATGATGCAATTTGTTCTTGGTATTATTTTCATAAGTCTAGGTATATAACTTGATAATGTAAAGGATGGTAATCATGATGCCTGATTGACCGGGCACGTATCCGTATACACATGAAAGCAGCATTAAATATATTAATCAAGGGTGCAGTGAAAGGGCGAACCGAGACGTAATTTTTACCATTCATGAGACAGCGTCAAAAGATGGAATCTGAATGTTCAGCATCTCACCCGTATTCAAAATATAACAAATTGAGGGAGACGGCCTAGTTGGCCTTCTTTTGTGCCTTCTCCAACTTCTTCTCACGCCACCGCTTGACTGACTCGGGTGTGTACTCGGTGTCGAGCATATAGTCCCACCAGCGGAAGCTGCTGGCGTAGTTTCCCACAAATTTCTCGTGGTGAACGTCGTGGTGGTCAGCGCCAGCCCAGAAGGGCAGGAAATGGTGCAAACTCCAGGGGAACTCGTAGCCGCTGTGGGCATCAATGGCCTGGAGCAAGCGCAAAACAATCCAGATGTACATGGTCAAAATGTGCAGGTCTTTAGTAAAGGCACACCAGAGAATTGGACTAGCGACGGTACCAAGGCCCAGGGCCATGACTTCGATGGGAGAGGCGTATTCTGCGGCCAGGCCAAAAGGAGCGGAATATTGGTGGTGGATCTTATGGACGGTTTTGTACAGTGGTCCCCAGTGGAAAGCGCGGTGAGAAAAGTAGTGCCAGGTGTCCTCCATCACGAAGAAGATAGGGATCTGATATGCCATTGTCCAGAGGGATGGGAAAGGAACGGTGGTAGAGAGACCGAAATATTGAGCCATGGGATGGAACAACCTAGTCGTGCGCATAAGCCTATTAGACAAATAAAAGATAAAGAAGAGAGAGGGAATCGCTTACCAAATCTGAGGGAGTTCGACGGTGAAGTGACTCAACAACACAAGCTTGGCGCAATCCCATTGTTCCTTCGCCGAGGGAGTTTTGTTCTGCAGAGCAAAATCAGCAATTGACTCGAAAGCAACAAGCTGCAAAGCCCAAGATGGCTTACAGTTTGGATCTTGTATTGTTTGAACAGTCCGAAACTGTCGATAATGATCCACGGCAGACACCGGCCGAAATACACCACCTCATGTATCACGAACGACATGATACCGGTGGCGAGGACATCGTTCTGCATAAAGGCATACCAGGCCACCCAGAGCCTCTCGAACACGTTGAGATGGACATTGTACTTTGAAATTTCTTCAAAGTGGCTCCAGTAGGTCTCTGGAGTGGCCGAAAAGAGCGTGCTATTCCTATCGAGATATTAGAAACGGGGCCGCCGCGGTTGCAATTGCACAGAAACGTACATTGTGAAGATGGATGAGTTGACCGTAGCGCATGCGAGTCTGCGTGACGGATAGACGAGGCAGTCTGAGCAAGCTGGAAGTGGTCTGGATTTAATACTCCAGCCTGGAGGCGATTTTCGTCGCTCTTCAGAAAAGGAGAAATCGCGCGGTTGGACCGATGGGATTGGTGGAGCAAATCCCGGGCTGTTGATTGGCTGCTTCCCTGCGTGTGGACTCTTCTTCCGGGTGGTGCGACTGTGAGCGTGGCCTCAGGCATCGCATCCGGCTTACGGGCTTGCCGAGTCACATGATACAGTATTTTGTGAGTGTTAGCTGACATTTTCTCGACTCATTCCATAACTATCATCGATGCGTTACTATTATCATTATTACGTATTGCCTTAATGCCAATGGCATACATCCCACTGCTAGTCATCCGGGTATTCGTCGCGCACATTGCTCACAAACCTCCGCTCCTCCTCGCTCCATCGCTTAAAGTGCAGCCCAGCAATCGCCAACAGCTGACTCGGCAGCTCGGACATGGTCGGCCGGATAATCTCGATGTTCTCCTCCGCAACGTATCGCACACTGCGATCCTCGACACTGTTGTCAGATCAAAATTAGCACAAGGGCTCTCCATTGCAAAAGACACACACAGACCACCAACTGACAGCGCGTGATAGAAACTCTGCATCCTTCCAGCCTGGAGCTGGTCAACACCCATTCTCATCATCCATTCCTCTCGGACCGGCACTCCGAGTCCCACCCCGTTATGACTGCCTGGTAGTTGTACCGTCGATGATGGAAGACCTCTCCTACACGATACTTGACGTTTTGTGCTCGGCCTGCCGTCTCCGCACCTGTTTCGGCATCTCGTCGACAGTACGCGTAACACGCAGACCCTCGGCCACGTTCACGTACTCGGCCGAGCCTTGCACCATGGTGAGAATGTACTCTTCGACCAGAGAAATATCCCATGGGAACTCTTTAAAGAACAGCTCCATAAACCATGGCAAATATAGTCTGATCTGCATTAACCGGCCCTGTCGTGAGCTCAACATCAACGACCAGAGTCCCGCATATCTAGCGCTGTCTGGGTCCAGATTTCCAGACGCGGTAGCCGACACGATTTGCTGTCGATTTTGCAGCGAATTCCAGATGTTTCTGCCACATCTCAGTAGAATGTCTGATGTTGATGATGGTTCCAGAAAGGACGAGTGATCAGCCCTTGAACCGCCAAAAGGTTCAATTGGCGCCGTAGGTCGGCCACATCGACTTCGTCTTTTGACCGAAAGGGATCCATATACATTGGCGCAGCATCACCCTCGCCAGTCCATACATTTCCATCCATGTCAAACCCGGCAGGGGGTAAAATAATGGCGTGCACATGAAATGGAAAGCCGCATGGCTGCGCGTTGAGACCGAATCGTTTCGCCACGTAGCAGAAGATTGCCGCCGATATTAGAGGTAACGAGTTGTGCTCAGGATCTCGAAGAGCCAGTCCAAGAAAACTGTGTTCAATGCGATGATAATCCCTGCCAGATTGGATTCCGGTATAGTTATTTGAGAGCAGGTAAGATGCGATCATGAGAGCCTCTCGCGGGGCGTCGAATTTAGGATGTTTGGGTTCTCCTGCGATACATTCTCAACTATGGCGTTAAGCATGTAACTAATCTGTCGTAGCCAACATCTAATGAGCACCACTGCATAGATAATAAAACAAGATGAAGAAAGAATAAAATACCTCCTCCAGAGAGTCTATTTCGCACTGAGGAACAAAGAGATCAAAAGCTCCCAAGGCGCGTTCCAGTGGCACCGCACCCTCGCCGTTCCTCAACTTGGCCCACTCAGCTATAGCTGTGCTTCGTCGGAGGCAGCCTAATATCTGGTTGCTGAAGTATCTTAAGAAATGTCTGTCAGTCATAGTCCATGCATCTTGGGTTTCGTATTGTTACACACCTTCTCGCTAGCCAATCATCCAAGGCCAAACTAGCGCGCGAATGCCGCATCAACGTATCCTTCACATCAAACCCCCGATCCAAAATCTCCTGCGCTTTCCTGATACGCCCGACGCGGTTCGAGAGTATATCGTCCAAGGCGCGCGTAGTCTCTATCGGTGATCCACCGCTGGGCAAACAGCTGCTTCCAGGCCACCGTCGAGGCCGGCTGTTTGAACTTGGTGTCGATCTCGTGTCTGCCGTCCCAGTAGCGGAATGCGACTTTGCAATAGTGTCGCCATAGCAAGGGCTCGTTTGTGACGGGGCGAAAGCGGCGCGAGGTTCGCTCGAGGGCCAGGCACGGCGTTGGAGGGTCGATGTGTAGTAGTATTAGGTGTAGGATTTCGTCGGGGAGGTCGACTAGATTACTGCCACCGCGCATGGTGGAGGAGAGTGTACATATATATATACAAATGAGTATAAAATCTGAGCGAGATGGGTTGAGTGGGAGAGGATTTCAGGAATGGTCGCGCCGATAAGATAAGAGGGACTTAAAATCACCCCACAAAAGTATTTATTTACTATTTCGATGTTTTCTTTTTTCCTCTAGACGGACTAGCCACGACAGAGAGTTAAACCCTCGCCATGGGACAGAGCCAGTCGACAAGCGCGAATAAAGATGACGCTGGCGCTGAACGGCGAGCCGACTACTACGAACTTCTCGGGGTGGAACGAGATGCGTCAGACGAAGAGCAAGTTTCACCAACCAACTCGGCACATCATTAGACTAAAAGGAATATAGCTAGCTAATACGTCTATTTCATGCAGAATCAAAAAGCCTACCGCCGAAAAGCCTTGGAGTTACATCCCGACCGAAACTACGGCAAAGTAGAAGCTGCAACGAAACTGTTCACCGAGATCCAATGCGCATACGAGGTCCTTTCAGATCCTCAAGAGCGAGCATGGTACGACACGCATCAATACGCCGAGATCTCCGACGATGCGCAAGCTCAGTCACAGACTGCCACAGCAGCTACCGGGGCGTTTCGCATGACAGCCGCCCATATCCTTTCGCTCGTGTTGAACTTCAACCCTCATAATATGGAATTCTCGGATTCTCCAAATGGCTTTTACGGCGGGCTCAGGGATGTGTTTGATCAGATCGCACGGGACGAAGAGATTGCGTCCCGGTGGGATGATGATGATCATCATGCCAGCTCGGTGGACTATCCGAGTTTCGGTAGCAAGGAGGATTCCTTCGAAGGCGTTGTGCGCCCGTTTTACGCCGTGTGGACGAGTTTCTCGACGCGGAAATCGTTCTCATGGAAGGATAAATATAAGTACAGCGAGGCGCCGGATCGCCGGGTCCGGCGGCTGATGGAGAAGGAGAACAAGAAGATGAGGGAGGACGGCATTCGAGAATACAATGACGCCGTTCGGTCCTTGGTGGCGTTTGTGAAAAGCGTGATCCGCGATACAAGATCAATATTCAGACCGAGGCTGAACGGCAGAGTAAGCTTCGAGAATCTGCCGCGGCGCAGGCTGCGCGATCCCGCGCCGCGAACAAGGCGAAGATGCAGGATCATGTAATACCAGACTGGGCTCGAACGGGGATGTCAGAAACGGGCGAAGAGCCGTTGTTTAGTGGCTCCGAGTCGGAAGTGGAGGAGGAGCACTTTGAATGCGTTGTTTGCAACAAAACTTTCAAGAGTAGCAAGCAGTTCGAGGCGCATGAGCGCAGCAAGAAGCATATTAAAGCTGTCAAGCAGCTCCGGAAGGAGATGCTGATTGAAGATGACGAGTTGAATCTTGTGGATGATGAGAGGACAGCAGAACAGCGAGAAGAGATGATACCTGCGTCCGCTGATGACGAACCTGTTCTAATTATTACAAGAGACGAAGACCAAGGCCGTGATCATGATAATGCCCCATTGAAGGAAGAAGCTTCTACATCGCGATTTCCATCTCCATCTCCATCTCCATCCGCCTCAGAAACAGATGATCAAGATTACATCGACCGAGAGGAACACGCACCCTCACCTGTCGTCGACGTCGACGACGATGACATCAAGCCAAAGCTGGGAAAGGCCAAGCAAAAGAGGGCTAAGAAACTAGCAGCGCAGGCAAAACAAGCCAACCAGAACGAATGTGCCCACTGCCACGCAGTTTTCCTTTCGCGGACACAGCTGTTCTCGCACTTGAGAGAGACTGGGCATGCACAAGCAATTCCGACGGCACAGTCGAAACAAAAGAAGAAAGCAAAGTCTAAGAAATGATTTCTTAATTGTGATGGTCTTCGTCTAGTCTAGTCTTTTTCTATCTCGTCTATCTTACTCGCAAATGTGTTCGAGATTTACAAAAAGATGTCTCGAATCTAGCCCAATCCAGCTCGTGTATTCTTCACAACATGAGCCACGGGCTGCAGAATACCCTTGTTATGGAGCGCACCCAGTGCCGTGCCCGTGCTCCATCCCATCTTCTCCAGCATCGCTCTGCCCTTGTTGTCAGCTCCGATTTCAGGCGCAGAGCCTCCAACGACCTCGCCCTCGAGATAGGATGCCGCCATGTTAGGACGTCGACGGTTGTTGTTGTTATTGTTGTTGTTGTTGTAGTTCTTGGGCTCCTGTACTCGGAACGTGGACTTGGGATTGATGCGGTTGAATCGTGGTTGGGCTAGTATTTTATCCAGCTGGACGCTGTGTTTTCCGTTGAAGTTGGGCGTCCGGGCTGTTTTGTATAGAACTGGGAATCTCGCGGAACCTGATCCCCTGGACTGGGACTTGAGTGTGAGAGCATTGGCTAGTTCGTGTACCACTCTTCTATGGTGCTTCTTCATGGGTGGTAGATCGAGACTAGTCGAATTATTTAGTAGGTGTGTAGAACTAAACCATGTGAGATGAGAAAAAATACCTGTCTGATTGTGACTGAAGGAACTTCTTCAGCTCAACTTTCAACTCATCCATGCCAAATGCTAGATCCTTGGATCTTCGATCAGGTTTCTTCTGCTTTTTCCCGAGTAGCCCCTCTGCGCGAAGTTGTTCTCTCTCTCTTTCTTGGCCCTCTTTTTGCTCCGGTCCCTCTCCCATGCCTCCTCTAGACGAAGCTCGAGCTCGCTATCACTGAGCCCGAAATCGATCGGCTTTCTTCCTTTTTGTTCTTTTTCTCAGCGGTCCGTCCTGTTGCATGTCTATGATGTCGAAATCGACGTCTTCCAGCATATCCGCCGACAAATCATTCGATGATTCCCAGCTCTCGTCCATCATGGTAAATGACGCCCCGCGGCGGATGTCTTCAAGCAAGGAGGAATCATCGGAATCGCTGCCGTCATCTTCGCTGGCTAGCACCTCGCTTTCTTCGACTACGTCTAGGGTCGACAGTTCGCGGAATTTGTTTTGGCTTGGTTTGACAGTCCGAGTCCGAATCTGGGTAGCTGCTCGTCGTCGCTGGGCGAATCTTGCTGGATCACGTTCCGTACGTAATCGGAAATAATTGCATTTTCGTCGTTCTGCGCTGGCATCTTGACCTTGTTGGTTTTGTTCTTCTTTTTCCTGTTTCTTGTTCGTTTCTTGGCTGAAGACAGGCTGATGTACGAGTCTTGGGGATTGTCTGAGTCTCGTGTCGCGTTGAGCCATTCGGACTCTACTGCTTTATCTGCGGCGGTTTGTTGCGGGAGAAAGCCTATATCATCGTCAATATCGTCACGACCACCGGCGTGACTGTGTCCGCTGTCGCTGTTGCTGTTGCTGTTGCGGTCGCGGCGTGTGGGCGAGCAGGGCGGGGATTCTGCTGTCTTCCGGAGAAGACAACTTCATCCTCGCTGCTGTCCAGGTCGCTGGCATTGTCGGCTACTGGTTCATGGTGCGGTTGAGCGCCGTACGGGTCGGTGAAGAAGAAGGGGTTCTCGGTCTGGCTGAATGGCGCGTCATGAGTTGCCTCATGGCCAGGCATGCTGCTTGTCCAGAGATTTCAACGTCGCTTTTTCTGGCTGTGGCTGACTATGGCCTGTCTGCTCTGCTCAGCACAGCACAGCACTTATCGGACGTGGCATCGTCAATTTTCACTTACTTGATTCCAGTCTAGACACTGCACTGTAACTGCGACTGCAGCTGTAAGTTGAATGGAGGGAAGATGTTGCTCGGGTTGGCTTGGGATCGATGGGCGATAAAACTCGCGCACGTGGAACAAATGAAACAAACGGATGTGGCGTGGGACGCCCGACCGTGAGGACTTCTTACTGTATGGGAATTATATCTCGACGTGCGGGCAGTGCTGTGTAGATGTTTGTATTGTTTATTCTTCTACGGGCTTTGGCGAGTAAGTTGTCATAGTTGAGGTTTCCTCTCATGCCTCGTAGTAAGTTGATTGAGCAGTGGCTGACGGTGACTCTGACTGGAGCACTTCCCAGTCAATGCTGGATACAAAGCTGGATACATACGTATTGCTCCGAAATAATCTGTAGTCTTGTTCGTATCTCGGTATTTCCCAGTATTTAATTTGGGTCCGGTCATTGTTCCTGTCAAGTGATATGGTGCGTGTCTAGCTACCTACCAGTGATAATATATATATATTCATGGATATGCATCTCTCCGCATCAACTCCCCACGTCACTCCTCACGAGTCCACCGACTCACCGCAACCATGAACAACATTGATCTGAGTCGCTATAAACGCATGATACAATACTTCTGGGACGCCGAACCCAAGAATGAAGAAGGCCCAGGCTCACAGATATGGTGTTTGGGCAAGGAATACGTGACGGAGCACCCCACAGGCAGCAACAACAGCAGCACGAGAACAACAACAACAGCTACAGCAGCCACAAGCAATAAGGACGATGATGATAACTCGTAAACAAGATGCAGCGGCCGAAGAAGAAGAAGATAATGTCGAGTCCAAAGACCTTGGCTGGCCCAAAGCGTTTCTGGACGACTTCGAGTCCAGGATCTGGATGACGTACAGATCCAACTTCCCGCCCATCGCGAAGTCGGAGGACGCGAATGCAGCGCAGGCCATGACGCTGAGTGTCCGTCTACGAAGCCAGCTCACAGAAGGATTCACTTCTGACACCGGTTGGGGTTGCATGATACGATCCGGGCAGAGTCTTTTGGCCAATGCTCTAGCCATATCGACGCTTGGCCGAGGTGTGTCTTGCACCTAACCTACACTTCTACATATGTCGAGCTAACTATTCCACCTATGTTGGTGCAACTAGACTGGCGTCGAAGTAATAATAATCCGACAGATGAAGCCAGGCTACTCTCATTATTCGCAGACGATCCAGCTGCGCCGTTTTCGATCCATCGCTTTGTCCGGCATGGAGCGCTGTTCTGCGGCAAGCATCCCGGAGAATGGTTTGGACCGTCTGCAACGGCTGCATGTATACAGTATGTATTATGTACTACTTGCATTCTCTCCAGTCCGACTAGAACCAAGCCACAACTTATTGTTAACTAGGGCACTATCCGATGAATACAAAAACGCTGGAATGAACGTCTACGTGACCAGCGATAGCTCCGATGTACACGAGGACAAATTCAAAGCAGTGGCCTGCAACAACAACACCAAAAATATAATGCGACCTACTCTGATCCTCCTCGGAACGAGACTCGGAATCGACCGTGTAACTCCCGTGTATCGAACGGGCTGGCATCGCTCCTCAAACTGCCGCAGTCACTAGGAATTGCAGGGTCAGTCTCTTAGCCCGTCTACCTGAAAACATGTATATGGATAGCCATCTAACAATTAGATATACAGTGGTCGACCGTCCGCATCACATTATTTTGTCGGCGTTCAAAATTCGCATTTCTTCTACCTCGATCCGCACCATACGCGGCCCGCACTGCCGTACAAGGGGAAAATGAAGCATACAGTTACACGCAAGAGGAACTCGATAGCTGCCATACACGTCGGCTTCGGCGGCTGCATATTGACGATATGGACCCTAGCATGCTTGTTGGATTTCTGATTCGCGATGAGGATGACTGGCTCGACTGGAAAGAACGGATTACGGCGCTGGGGAAGAATGGGAAAGCGATTGTTCATATTGTCAACTCGGAGACGGAGCCGGCAACGAGCATGGAGAGAGAAGGCGCGCTCGATGAGGTTGAAGCGCTCGACAGCGAGTTGGAAGAATAGACAGATAGTCACTGCTAGAATGAAATCGAATGAAAAGAAAAAAACAACAATGAATAAAGGTATGGTGAATGCACTAAAGCTTGATTTCAAGATCTAGTAGGAGTGGGAATGTTCAGACAAACCCAAATATTCTCAGCGTTATGTTACACCCCTTTCGCGACATTGGAGCCGCTACCGTAAAATCATTTCGGCCCAAGGTATTCAGGAAACGAGAAATAAAAAATCAGACCATCCCATGACACATTAGAAACCCGCGAACACCCAGTAACCCGCCGCCTCCAATTTGCCAGAGCGCGAAGCAGCAATAAAATAATAAAAAAGAGAACAGAAATGAAAAAGGCAAAGACAATACACAAGCAACGTCACGTTTATTTGGCGGAAGAGGAGTACTTGGTCACAGCCTTTGTTCCTTCCGAAACGGCGTGCTTGGCCAATTCGCCGGGGAGGATCAAGCGGACTCTGTTGGTCGATGTTAGTGGGAGAAGGAAAGCGAAGACGCGTCAAGGGGAACATACGAAGTCTGGATCTCTCGGGAAGAGATGGTGGATTTCTTGTTATATGAAGCAAGCTTGGAGGCCTCGGTAGCAACGCGCTCGAAGATATCTGACAGGAATTAGAAATCAGAGCGAAAAAAGTGAAAAGCAGGAGAAGATCAGAACATACCGTTGACAAAAGAGTTGAGGATGGACATGGCACGAGTAGAGATACCAGTGTCGGGGTGGACCTGCTTGAGGACTAGAGCGCAAAGACGCGTCAGTGTTGTTATGACGAGGCGCGCGCTGGGATGTGCTCACCCTTGTAGATGTAGGAAGAGTAGGTCTCCTTGCGAGTCTTGCCGCGCTTCTTCTTCTCGCCAGTGGCAGCGGCGGCGGTCTTCTTGCCGGCTTCCTTCTTCTCAGCAGGAGCCTTGCCAGCGGGGCCTTGCCACCAGTGCTGGGCTTCTTCTCAGCGGCTTTCGGAGGCATTTTTGGAAGTTTGGAAGAGAGAAAAGGTTGAGAAATGAAAAAGGAAGTTTGAGTGATTGATTGAGTAGATAGCGGTTGCGTGCGAGAGATGGGAAATATGCAGAGGAGAGAGTTCGGGCTCAAGAGGAAGTTGGGGAGGGCGCGCTCTTATACGGGCGCCGCAAAAGACTGGGTGATCCGGTGTGTGCCTTCAGAGCCGGAATTTCGATACCGTCACAGCGCCGTATGATCCGTATGATCAGGGCCCCGCGCAGTGCGCGCTGCGTGGGAGCCCGCCGTCACGGCCCGTCACGCCGTGACAGTACGGCGCTTGGCCTGTTCGAGCGCAGGCCCGCCGGGCAGTGCGGGTGCTGATTGGCTGGCGGGCAGCTGCCTTGCTTTGATCTGGGCGACGCGCTGACGCGTGCGGTGATTGGCCGTCTTATCTAAGCGAGAGCGTGATCTGGAAGCCCGCCAGCGTCAGCCTCTTATAAAGCCCGCCCTCGTCCGTCGCTGCTGCCACGCCCTGCTCTTTTGCTTTCCTTCTCCATCTTCCTCTTCTTCATCCGCCAGCTCTTTCGTCCATCAATCTCAGTGCTCGCACTCTTACTTCCTCTCTCATCTTTCGAGTCAAATCTCAATACAACCAACAATCAAAATGACTGGAGGCAAATCCGGCGGCAAGGCCAGCGGCAGCAAGAGCTCTCAATCGTACGTGTTTTGCCTTGTTTTGTTGTGATTGTCGCGTTTTATGATGCTAACAAACACCTTCTACAGCCGTTCGTCCAAGGCGGGTCTTGCTTTCCCCGTCGGCCGTGTTCACCGTCTTCTGCGCAAGGGTAACTACGCCCAGCGTGTTGGTGCTGGTAAGTTTACTTACTGATTTACGCGTCATACATCCTGTGCTAACTCGCCCAGGTGCTCCCGTCTACCTGGCTGCTGTCCTCGAATACCTGGCTGCTGAAATCCTCGAGTTGGCCGGAAACGCCGCTCGCGACAACAAGAAGACCCGTATCATCCCTCGTCATCTCCAGCTCGCCATCCGCAACGATGAGGAGTTGAACAAGCTTTTGGGCCACGTCACCATCGCCCAAGGTGGTGTCCTCCCCAACATTCACCAAAGTATGCACTCCCTCTTCTCTTCTTTCTCTTCCTGCTCGCACCGGCAAAATTCTAACTCGCTGCAGACTTGCTCCCCAAGAAGACTCCCAAGAGCGGGAAGGGTTCTCAGGAATTGTAAACGGTTTTCTTGTTTTCTCGTCTCTTTTTCTCTGTTTTTCGTTTCGGCGCGGTTTGGTTCTCTTATTGATGAGGTAATGGGGTTATGGACTGGGCACATTCATGGCTCTTTGATTTTTTAAATGGTTGTACATTATGTCTACGGACATGGTCTCTACTGGCAGCTTGCGAGAGGTATTCATCATTCGGATCGATGACGGTTCGTACGGATTAGCTAGAATACAAATTGAAGCTCATTCTCGCTTATACCTTGGTACTTGTCTTGTAATTCATTTGTGTCGCGTTGACTGCCTTCCGGATCATATTCCTATCCCCAGGCCAACACCTCAATGCTCACATTTATGAATCTACGTCTACTACCTACAAGTAAATTTAATAAATTTAGTGAACGATCGCAACTGAATTTTATTTTTCCATGGTCCTAGCTACTCCGTGGTATAACAATCAATGCATTCGAAGATTCGCCGGTATGTATTCGTATTCAATGTTCGCCCGGTGCGTCAGCATCTGCAACGCGACCATCAATTAGCAAAATAAGGCTTTAATAATAGAATATCCCGTGAAACTCACATGGCAGATCGCGCGGTGGAAGGTTTCGCTCGTATTTGGACCCTGTAGTCGCCGTTAGATCATCATCATGAACTGGTCTTCATAATTCGCTTGCATACCTCCGGGCGCTGTGGGCGCTCTATAAGGATCCGGGTGCTTCCAGGTCTCTAGTAACTTCTCCGTCTCTCGTAGCAATATCTATTTTTATATCGCTCCATCTTAGTCTCACACAGTACGCACCCATACATGGTGTGGTACGCACCTTCTGCTGTCGAGGATCGCGCACCTCCCGGTTGGCGTCAAATAGCGATCTGATGTACACGGCCTGTCCGCGCCAGAGATGCCTGTGAACAGCCCAGTCGAGGGATAGCTTCAAGCAGCGACGGTACAGTGATCTGGACGACTCAGTATAATCTCGCTCGCTTGGAATAGTTATCTCGATTGGAATGGGATGCGATGGCTGGCTTACGCTGCCGGTTGGGTGGCATTTTTGCCGGTTCGATCTGCCAGTGTCAGCGACTCTGCTAGTACTGTACTTTTGTCAAACAACATACCAGAGCAATTGGCACAGACAAGTCGATGTGAATGGCGTGAAGTGGTGGACTGTGGAGTTAGCAAGCTCCGTGGTTGTCCGGAAAGAATTGGCGCTTTCGGGTTGCCGGCTAATTCTAGCGCCTATGTAATGTGAAATAAGTGGCAGCTCAGTGGGAAATCCCGGCCGCCTCAAGTTATAACTTCTCAACCCACCAGACTTGCTGACTCCTTCTCTTCTTTTTCTTCTCATTCTGGATTCCTGTTGAATTCGGTCTGTTGTCTGTTCCAGCAAGTATATAGATAGTGCCACGTCCAGTCCTCCACCATGGCTAGCCGAACAAACATCTCGCGCTTGTCAAAGCAATCCGTCCTGAGATTGAACAGGCCTCTTCTTTCGTCTTCACGCGCCTATTCTTCGTTTGCCCTGGCTTCGCAGAGAACTTCTTCCCTGCGCCCTCAAAGACCGTTGCGTTTCGCTGGGTACAGTCATTCCTCCTTCCCCGGGCAATTGGTTAGATACAACAGCTGAAACGTGTGTGCCATTGCAGAGTACAATCTCCCGAATTCAAATTGGGCCTACAGCAAACTCGTCATTATGGTTTGTTGGCTGTTCTCCGTGTTTATGCTGAATACTCCAGCTAACTAGTTGTCTCTAGCCGACAGAATCGTCAAGGTGCCCGAGATGGCCGAGTCGATTACAGAGGGTACATTGAAACAGTTTACAAAACGTGTGTATCTCAACTCGGTCTATGCATTCGGGCGTGTTTTTGTTCTGATATCAGTCTGTTAGAGGTCGGCGATTTTGTGGAACGTGACGAGGAAATTGCAACAATCGAAACTGACAAGGTAATGCTCATACTACGTTGCGGTGCGGTCATATTCTTGTTATGTATTAATCTTCTCTCCATATAGATCGATGTGTCCGTAAACGCGCCCGAGTCGGAACTATAAAAGAACTCCTCGTTAGCGAGGAGGACACCGTTGTCGTCGGACAAGACCTTGTGAAGCTGGAGCTCGGCGAGGGAGGTGCACCGGCTGAGAAGCCCAAGGAAGAAGCTGCCCCGAGAAGACTGAGGAGAAGAAGACTGAGCCCGCTCCACCCAAGCCCGAGACGAAGGAACCAGAAGCTCCGTCAAAACCTGAACTTGCTAAAGAAAAGCCTCAACCGAAACCCACCGAGACCAAGAAACCGGAGCCTGAGCCAACCGCACCTGCAGCAAAGGCTGGAAGCCGTGATGAGCGACGTGTACGTTTTGAAACAAATTTTTAACAACATGGACGTATGCGGTAGCTGACTTGAGAGCAGGTTAAAATGAACCGCATGCGTCTGCGCATTGCTGAACGTCTCAAGCAATCCCAAAACACCGCTGCTTCGCTCACTACATTCAACGAAGTCGACATGTCCTCGCTGATGGAATTCCGCAAGTTGTACAAGGACGACGTCTTGAAGAAGACTGGAGTGAAGCTCGGATTCATGAGCGCGTTTTCGCGTGCCGTTGTTTTGGCCATGCGAGACTTGCCCGCCGTCAACGCTTCGATCGAGGGTCCCAATGGAGGTGACACTATTGTCTACCGGGACTACGTCGATCTTAGTGTTGCTGTTGCTACGGAGAAGGGTCTTGTTACCCCAGTTGTGCGAAATGTTGAGGCTCTGGATCTAGTTGGTATCGAAAAGGCGATTGCCGATCTTGGAAAAAGGTATATTTTCTCCTCCCTTTCTTTTGCTTTTTGGGAAATCTATTCTAATGTTTTCTTGTAGGCCCGAGACAACAAGTTGACCATTGAAGACATGGCTGGCGGTACATTCACAATCAGCAACGTAAGTAATTCAAATTCTCATTCTCAATTCCAATTGCTTATACTTTATAACATATAGGGCGGTGTTTTCGGATCCTTGATGGGCACTCCTATCATCAACTTGCCGCAAACAGGTTTGTTCCTTTCCTTTGCCATGTCTTAGTCACAGCATATTCATTCTAATGTATAACAGCCGTGCTCGGTTTGCACGCCATCAAGGATAAACCAGTGGCAATCAACGGCAAAATCGAAATTCGCCCGGTATATATACCTCTTCTTTTTCTTTTGTATGCCTCTTTTGTATTAACATTCCATCCAGATGATGTACCTTGCTCTTACCTACGACCACCGTCTGCTCGATGGCCGGGAAGCCGTCACATTCCTCGTCAAGGTTTGTCCAGATCACTCTCTCTCGAATCAGTCTCGCAGAAGGACTCAAGACTAACTCTCCCCAGGTCAAGGAATACATCGAAGATCCCCGCCGCATGCTGCTGTAAAGGCTGTAGGGCGCTCAGTCAACTGTCCGCTGCCGGACATGAAACCCATAAATAATTAATTTTTGGCCGCGGAAAAAACCTTTTCATAGAAAGAAGCAGAGCAGTCTTTGAAAGTTTGTGTGTTTGGAGTACTCGTCGTTTCTTTCTTTTCTTTTCTTTTTTGACTTGTAGATTAATTTCATTTTGCGTGCGCTTCGTCCTGGTTCCGTGGGCTATATATTTGCAGCCGTTTTCGAGCTTTGTTTGGAAGAGTAGCTAGTGCGAATATATCTATCATATATGCCGGTTATTCATTCAGCGTCGTGCACACAGGTTAGTTACATCTTCATCTCTTCAGCTGTAACTTACTTTCAGCTCGTCTCCAGCGATTCCCCGTCTCGAGTTTCACGAGTACCGGTGTGTCAATTGGAACAGGAATTCTTGTAGCTGCATGATCATCATGCATTCGAATTCGAAGGCTGGGAAATGTTGAGCGAGATGGTTGAAGTGAGCTTCTAGTGACGTTTCTTCTCCTCCTCCTCCTCCTCCTCTTTTCCCCGTGGGAAGTTGGTGATAGTAGAGCGATGTATTGCGCTGTCAGTGCCGCCCACTCTTTCTCTCCTTCTATGACTTGCACTACCTCCGTCCTGGTCTCGGACGCCGCTCTGTTGAAGATAGTGTACTGCTCAAGCGCAGACTGGAGCAGGTACTTGCCTAGGAGGTCACCCAGTGAGAAGGAAGAAGATGATGCCGCTGTCCTCGCCGACATAGCTGAACAGAGACTGAGCAGGTCCGGAAATAGGTCTATTAATGACACGACATCGTGCCTGTTGGATAGTCGGTCTTTTCTCGGTATCTTTAATATGTTGAGCATTGCCCCGTAATCCGTGGCGGAGAATGATGGTCGATCTTTTTTGTAGCAGTGTGATAATGACTATTCAGTCTGGATTGACGCGCTCTGTGGAAAAAGAGACGTGTGAATGTGAGTAGTTGCAGTTTGGCCTGCATGTCGCGCGACAGTAATGACGATGCGTTGTCGCGTATGTTGTTGTGCTTGTGTTCCATGAGCGTTTTGAAGGCTGCTTCATATTAGCTTGGATTATTCTTTCAGGATTGTGTAAAAAGAAAGAGGGGTGTGAATTGATGTACAGTCGAATATTGATAGCAGAGTGTTGCTGCTTTCTTCGTTCTCTGGTATGCTTCTATCGCTCAGTTCTGCTATGCGGCGTAGTATGAGTTCGTGCGTCGCTTTGCAGCATGTATAGTCTAGGATCATGAGGTCTGTGTCGAGCTCGGTTTCTGGATCCATGGTCACTGTCTGATATTCAAGTGCCTAAGTTATGGGTATTAAATGCGTGCGGATTTTTATTGATCGCAGCAGAAGCGTCCTCGGTTTTGTGGAATATTCTGATCGGGGGTCGTGATATATATTTCAACCGTCCGCGGCTAGTTACATAGAGATATGGATACCTAGATTCTACACCACGTCATCAGAAATTTACTCTACACGTTAATCCTGAGATCCAAAAGAATAGACATCGTAAATTGAAATTTATATGGAATAATAATATACAATGTCTAGGCAAGTAATTCCTTAACAACCCCTTTCCGCGCCAACGCCCGAGCCCAAAACTCCATCGCAGCCGAATAATCATGGCGTTTCCCTCTGCAAACGTATCGTCTGACTGACGAAGCTGCATCTCTTCCATGATCAACAGCGTAATGTCTCGCTGGTCACTGACAAGACGGACATACTCCTGGGAAGCTCGTCGACGCTGATACTCTCATCGTCGACGGCCGCGACCAAATTCAGGCTCCCCTCGGTCAACCCCAAGCCCGGACTTGCGCCTAGAAGTACATGCTCGTAAGTCCCAGTGCCTAGAACCGCTCGTATGTCATCAAGTTGGGGAGCAGTAAGCCGGTCGCGTATTCCCTGTAACTCCTTCACGTTCCGGGCCAAGTGTTCGATGTGGTCCTTGAGAGGATCGCGTACGAGACTCAGTACCGAGAATTCTATCTGATCCTCTTCATACTCGGTCATCTTGGTAATAAGATGCGATCGGACTTGCTCAAGCCAGTCGCCATCAGAGCAGGGCGCTTTGTCACCAACGTTATTAGTAACCACGATAACCACTACCTGCTTAGAAAGAAGAGAATGAGCTCACCCAGATCTTGAGGCTGACGCTCCAAGCCATCAAACTTCCACACCCGGCCGAGTGCCGGCACAAATGCGATGAAGTGGAAAGCTGCTTCGGCCGTGTTATTCTGGTCCCTTTGACGCTTAGATTTGCTGCTCGCGGTCGCTTCGTTTTAAGACTCAAGTCTGAATTCAGGATATCCATGGTGCTGTACAATCATTTATCAGCCATGAGCTAGGAAAAGACCGAACATGTAGAAAACCAACCGTGCGAATGAATTGTGTATTCTCTTCACAAATTCAAAATTGGCGATGGCATCGCCTCTCAAAGCAGGCGTGAAAGGCATCGTGAATTCCTTGAAGCTGGAAAGGGTATCCCCAGCGTGACATCGTCGATGTTATTAACAATGTTCAGGAGCGCCACACTCGCACAAGCATTGTCGGCAGTCTATATATAAAACAAGCATGAGATAAGCTAAAAGTAAATAGCCATTCGGTACATAGCAAGCAACATACCTGGTTCGCAAACCATAAGCCCTCAGGACAAGCCGCTTCCTGGTTGCCCGGATTGTCCTCATGCCAGCGAAAGAGAAATATCACGCCATACTGTGGTTTGCTGTACACTTCCAAGTTAGAAAACATCCAACAAGCACCGATTGGATCCGAGGTGCATGCGGTAACAAATCCATCATTTCCTTATCCAAGGAGACTACTTCTTGAACCCTGACACCCTCGACGCCAAATTCTCGCAGCATCACGTTGAAGAAAGCCAGGTAGACGTTAGCGTATGCATATTAAAGAATAGACGTATTGCCAAAGGATAGCCTACTGGTTCAGATTCGATTTCACAGAATCCATTCCAAGAACTCTTGCTGGGGAGTTCTGAATGGGCAGCTGGTGTTGCTCCGCTGTCGTTGAGCCGTCTGCGCTTCGAACGGTCTGCCATGAGGTATTTGGTGGTGGCTGTGTTTATGCAAAGGATGCAATAAATGTCAATAAAGCTGAATATTTCAAAAGCCTAGGATCTTGTTTGATCTTGTCACTTCTCAGCAATTGTCACTTGTCAACCTGCCCGTTGAGACGCCGCCCGAGGAGCTCTCTGATTGGCCAGAGCTTGCAGCCGTGACGCGCCCGAGCAGAAATTCAGAACTTCAAATCTCCAACGCGAACTTTGGTGCAGCCACGTCCAGCACGCTTCTCAAGGCATATTCTTCACAGTCCAGTTCTCGCACGTCTGACTAACTCTGGATTGCACCGAGTACATGATTTGACCTCCGTACCAGCGCCAGTGAGTCCTTTCCGCGCTTTCATCTTCAAACTCATGCACTCACAGGAGCGCGGCATGGCTGACTACATCTCCCACTCACAGCTCTCTGGCCTCTGAGAAATTACAGCCGGGCATTGAACCTGCATATCGAGATGCGATGTACGGCACTCCCCGACTTCGTTCCGCCTTCCCTCAAACTCCACAAACGCAGCAAGGCGCTCGACGGAGACGCACTGCTTCTCCGGCCATTACAAAGCCTCAAAATGTGAGCGTGCAGTCGCCTCGAAATAGTGCGCCAGGAGGCCCGCTCATTCCCACCGAAGTTGTCGATGCGCCGTCGCAACGTCTGTACGTCGCTGCGGTCTACTTTGCGATTGGGGCGTGGCGAATATATGACTCGATTGGGCCGTCGGACGAGTTGGATTCAACATGGTTGTTTCTTAAATGGAACTTCATCGATGGCGTCTTTCTTTTCGGTATTCAAGCTCTGAGAGTGCCCTGGTTAGAATGGACGTTTCCAACCTTCCTTGCAATATTTCTGCTTCATGCGGCCGCCAATGTGTTTTGATGTTCCGCATACCAGTGAGCATCCCATTCCATGACTGACGTTTTTTATGATACAAGGGTGAGAGACTAATTGTTTGATACAGCTACCTCTTGGGGCATGGGGCACTGTTTTGTTTAAAACATTGTATGATCGAGAATTGTCCATATCCGAGCGAAGCGTCAAACCTCGCGACATTATTCACAACTCCTCATTGATCTTGGGAAAACAGATTATTCACATTCTCCCCGAAGGGTGGGTAATACATTTTTCCCACTGGATTTTTTTCTTAGGTCTCTTCTGAATGATGTCGCTGATGATACCTCCAGCTCGGCCGCTTTAAACCCCGATGGGACACCACTGTGCCTCGGCTTTCAACAATCTTCTGTTTCTCTTCCAATACGCGTTAACCAATCCTCTCCGATGCTTATCGAAATGCTACGTTACGACTTATCGAGTGGACTTAACGAAACCATCAACATATCGAGCAAACAACTAAAACAGATGAAAAAGCAAGCAGGCGACCAACTCTCCAATCAACGTATCGATCTTCGCTTTCCCGTGAAGAAGACTGGTATCTATCGCTTGGCGCGGGTCTTGGACGAGTCTAATCTCGAAGTGCAAATAAAGGCATCCGACACGCTGGTTGCGGCTTGTCCAAGGGCAGTGCCGAAAAATACAAATGTGGACAAATGCAAAGGAGACCTGTCCGATATAACTCTCGAAGTGGAAGGGGTACCGCCGCTCAAGTTAAAATACAGTCGTAAGATTAACGGATTCGATGGCGGGTTCTCATTCCAAAACGTACAACCCGAAGGCTCCCTAGTTCAGACAGTTGGTCGGAGACAGTCTGGAGTTCTTATTGACCCCAAGATACCTTTTGGTCCTCCGACCTGGGCCCAGAATCAAATCTTACGCATATCGCTAAATGAGACCTTGGATACTGGTGGCGAGTGGTCCTACACCATCGAGGAAGTCCATGATGCACATGGAAATGTTGCCAACTATTCGGCCCAGTTAGATGAAGCGGACCGTGCATCATCAAAAACACGCTGCAATGGCATCAGCTCTCGGTTCACGAGCGGCCGAGACTGTCACTAGTCGGCTGCAATGCCCAGAAGTTTCTTCAGACTGCAAAGGCGAAACCACCGAGTTTCCATTGCACTTTCACTCTACCGGACGAGACTACAGCGGCGATTCCCTTTTCAAATAACTTACTCGTATTCAAATCCCGCAGAATCAAACGGGCAAAACGAAGTCTCCAAAATTAGCCAAGTATCCTTGAAATCGTTGGAACATAGGCCAAAGATCAAGGAGCCCGGATGGTACACTCTTGAATCTGCTTCGAGTCGATTCTGCCGAGGAGAAATCTTGGAGCCATCCTCCTGTCTGCTGCACAACCCTCCAGAACCCGACCTTTCTCTGCGACACGAGAAGCTCTTTGATAAGTGCGCTAACAATTCCGTTGGTCTGCTGGTTGACTTAGACATGATTGGATCACCCCGTTTCGTTTGCGGTATGTGATCGAGAGCGACAAGGGCAGCGAAACATATTCGGAGGTCGTTAACGGGCTACGAGGGCAGCTTGACTTCACACCTACTGAGGCGGGTCGCTATCGGTATCGCTTTCTGGACATTGCCGACAGTATTTACGGCCCAAGATCATTGAAAGATAAAGTGCCAATTTTGGAGCAGGATGTCAAGCCTCAAGCATCAGCACATTTTCTGGGTATGCACCAAGAACAGCGAAGAGCATGCTTCGGCGAGTCGGCTACTGTCGGCGTCTCCTTTATAGGCGAGGCTCCTTGGGTCCTTCAATATGAAGTCGTTCACAACGGCAAGAAGACGAAACACGAGTTAGAGTCTCCTGACTCTGTAGCAACGATTGTGACGGAACCACTATTCAGTGGCGGAGAGCATATTATTTCACTGACAGGCGTGACAGACCGCTTGAATTGCAAACGTACTCTCAAAGACAGTACGGTCGTCCAGGTTCGTCCCAAGAAGCCGCAAGCTGCCTTTGGCTTGATTGAAGAGAAAAGAAGTGTCCAGGCACTGGAAGATGCCGTGGTACTGCTACCGCTTCGACTTAGCGGGCAAGCTCCTTGGCTTGTTAAATATCGCAACTTAGACGCAAATCCTTCTCGTCTGATTGAAAAGAAGATCTGGGACGAAAACGGAGCCATATCTACTTCTCAGAATGGGCGCTACGAGCTCGTTGAAGTCTTTGATGCCACTTGCCCGGGAAATATTGACGAATCCGCAAGCACTTTTGATATCAACTGGCTTCCTCGACCCGCCGTATCTGTTCCAGGACGGACAGGTGTCGGTGTCAACGTGTCCAGGCGCAGTGTTTGCCAAGGCGATGATGACATACTTGAGCTGAGGATGGAAGGCAAGCCTCCCTTCAGTGTCAAATACGAACATCAACATCGAACTGGCGACTATGGAACTACTCAAGTTAAATCCCGCAGTTTGAGAAGCACCTCACACGTTGCCTCATTGGAACTCGACACTTCAAAACCTGGAAACAATGTCTACAAGTTTACGGGAGTCTCAGACGCGCTATATGATGCCGACCCGAAAGTCCAGGACTCGGTCAGTATCTTGCAGACAGTCAATGGGCTGCCATCTGCTCGATTTGATTCGCCGGGTCATATCTATGCGTTCTGCAAGGAGGACAGTGACGGAGACGAGTTGATCCCCATTGTGCTCGAAGGGCAACCTCCGTTCTACCTTGATATATCCATCAAGCATCATTCGAGCTCGAAGCCAGAGCTGGTGCCTATTGGTCCCATTCATAGCCACAAGCATAAACTTCCCATACCGCGTCGACATCTGGAGCTAGGCCAGCATGTCGTTAGCATCCACAGAGTTGTAGATTCTCTTGGATGCCAGCGCACGTTCGAAAAGGATCTGTCCTCTGTGCGTGTGGCGGTGTCCGATGTTCCCACCGTCATTCCTCTCGAGTCTCAAACGGATTACTGTGTCGGAGAGCGGCTGTCATTTTCGCTCTCTGGGCATTCACCATTCGAGGTGTTTTACGACTTTGAAGGCGTACAACGAAGAGCTGTCTCACACACAACCTCTTTCCGACGTATCGCCGAGAAACCCGGCCAGTTCACCATCACAGCCGTTAGTGACGGTGCCAGTGGCCGCTGTCAAGCCCACAAAAATATTACCAAGATCATCCATGAGATGCCAAGTGTGAGAATCAGCAGGGGACGGGAGAGCATTGTTGATATCCACGAAGGCGGAGAGGCGGAAATCAATTTCGAGTTTGGGGAACTCCGCCATTTGAATTCACGTATGCTAACATCTCTTCTTCTATGGGTATTAGGTTTTAGTAGCTATAGCTAACCTCTCTTCTTTTCTCTCAGATATACACGAAGCTCGAATCCCAGGAAAGGAAAACCGGCCGAGATTCTCGACATCAAACATGACATTTCTTATGAATACAAAAAGACAGTCAAGACGTCCGACGAAGGCACTTATGAGGTGGTTGCAATCAAGGACAAATATTGCTCGTTTTCGACGCAGAAATCGTCCGGGAAGACAGCGAAGCAGACGAAAAGTCTAATCAAGAATTGAAAAAAGAAAATAGAGATTTTTACCTCTAATTTTTGAAGAGCATGCAAAAGTACAAAGCTACGATCAAACCTGTTTAGAGAGCTATGAGAGAGAGAGAGCTATGTAGGAAAAATGGGAGGTGGGTTCCGGTTTTGGGCGTAACACTTTTTTTCCTTCATGAATTTCTCCCTTTTTTAGCATTGCGGTGGCTATGGAGGTTCTAATATCATACATTTTTGTCCTCAATGCTCTGCACTAGACTACCGCCTAGTCTAGCTATTTCGTTTAAGATTGATTTTTATTCACTGTAACGTGCGGATTTTCATCATCGTCATTATCGTTATCCCTTTCTCCAGGGCGCGTAGAGTAGCCAGCTTTCAGGCTAAATGGCTTGAGGGCAGTCGATGTTGGTTTCCACAAGCCCGCAATGACATTGCCATGGCCGTAGAAGAAAAGAGCGCAATGCTCAAAGAGAGATTGAATTTCGCGGAGATAGGCGTTTGTGACATCGCCGTCGTCATCATCATCAGTAGCGACATGCTGCTGCTTCAGGTTCGCAAACTGGGGAAGAAGGAGATTCTTTTCTTTTTCTTTTCGCTTTGGTTCAGACGAATCAAGAAATCGTACGGCGCCAGTGAAGGCTTGAAGAGGCTCTCGACGGATAGTCCCTGAAGCTCTTCTTCATCTTCTTGCCCCTTCTTCTTCTTCTTGAGTGCCTCAACTGCTGCTTTCGCTAATCGCGAGATATGGCCGGCGACAACCTTGGGGGCTTTTCGTTGAGTGTCCATGTCACGCCGTCCTGGTCTAGATCAGAAGCGACGATCATAGCGACCTTTTCATTGCAGGGTCGATGTTGCGCCAGGCTAGGAAACGCGTCTCGACGACCTTGACATCTTCGGCTGTAAGCGCTCCAAGGTCTAAGATGAGGGATCCTGCTGCCAGTTCCATTTGGATAGGAGTGTGAGCGTTCGACAGAATCCGCTCTTTAAGCTGGATGGCGAGTCCCAGGGTTGATTTGAGACGAAGGCGTTGAGAGTGAGGAGCTCCACGAATTCTTCGGCGACGTGAGAGAAGAAGTTGAGAGCTAAACCAGTGTTTCATCAGACGCACTGTAGGGGATAGAAGAGGGTACCGGTTGCAAAGCTTTTGGATCACTTGAGTGATACGAGGAGAATGGATGAATGTTCTTTTGTATTCAAAGAGTGCAGCGCCAACATTCTCTTTGTAGTGCGGACCAACACTGCTTTCCTTTAATTTCCTTTCGAGCAAAGTTGCTTCGCGATCGTGGTGGATTCTCAGCCGGAATGGAATCCCCGTTGTATGTACAATGTCTAGGAAAGCTCGATTCATGAAGAGTCGGTCTTCGTTTTCTAGGCCAACTCGGAAGGATTTAACCTCGCTATTTTCTTGTAGAGCCTCGCCAATCTTCAGAAGAAACGCCACTTTGGTCATCTGAATAGCATCCAAGTCGTCTGGCCATTTGGTAGAACTCTCAAGTTGGAGATTGACATCCACTGGTGTGCGCACGATGTCTTTAGAGTTCGACGTGATAGTAGCAGTGCTCCTTAGATATGGATTGGCCGGTTGGAGTTGTCTGACCTGAAGAGGGATATCACCCATGTTTTGAAAGGTTGACTGTAGAGACTGGAATGCTTCGCGAACGCTGTGAAATACCGCGGAAGCCTGCTTTTCCGAGCCGGAAAGACGTTGCAGCATCTCATCGAACTCGCCGCCAATACAGCTGATGGATTCCTTGGACACTTTCAAATGGCGACTCAAGCTGTACACCAATATCTGATCGACTACCGACCCATGCCCTTGCTGCTCCGACCACACTAAACTTTCGAGGATTCTCCCATCTCTGAATCGCCTTAGTTCTGCCTTCTCACCCCAGAACTCTCGGAATGCCGAAGCTTCCTCTTGCATCTCTGCCGAAGGCCCATGGTCAACTAGGCGATTGCAGTTCTCGGAGTCCAACATTAGTCCTATCGTGATCTGCTGCTGATGCACTTTGTTTGACGCTTTTGGTCCTGTTGACCATGCGGATACAGGCTGAGTCCATGAGCAGATCACTTTTGCCCTGTCACCCAATGATTTCTCCAACACACTGTAGATGTGATTCTGGCAATGAACAGAATGCAAAGGGTCAAAACTTGTTGTGGAGGAGTGAGGGACACCAGTCGGTCAAATTTCAGCATAGGATCGTTGTTTTGGAAAATGAAGACTTTATCGAAATTCTCGAAACGGGTCTCATTTAAGAGCGTGAGGGTCAGATTGCATTCGTGGCGGAGCAGCTTGTAAGACCCGATGGTCATTTTGAACAATACGTTGAATCCTCTTTTCCCATCGTATAAGACTGGTCCGCCGGCCGCTGGAAATTCAACGTCGCCGGCAAACAGACTCAGGGGCCGCATCAGGTCTCGCGCAGCTAAGAACTGTATAGCTGCTTTGAATATCTGATAGCTGCTATACGATGGCAATAAAATAGGTTTACCGTTTGCACCACCTCCTTCAAAGAGTAGACCCAGGAGCAACATCCATTCGAAGCTCCCGAAACCGCCGTGTTCTATGGAGGACGCAAATCCTCGCTGTCGGAGCCAAGTCTGCCCCAGAAGACATGCGTCTCTCATCGACGAATATTTCTTTAGGCAAGTTTGAAGCCATTTTGACATTGGATAGCTGTCATTTCCAAGCGCAGCGCCGCATTGTAGAAAGGACTTGACTTGCCTTCATCGCTAGATTGTTCCTGGTCTCCGGAGCCTGCAGGCTGCACGTTGTTCTTGCTCGGAAGGGTTCGTGACACGGGGAATATATCATCTTCGACAGCAGTCAAGATACGAATGCAGATGGGTTGCTGAACGGAATGGCCAGGGGTTTTCCGTCGATTCCATGACGATGATGGGGCGCAAAGGGTCCCCATCTTGATAGCCATAACGTAGTGAGAGAGGCAACTTTGCTTCTCGTAGCGCTGCAACAATGCATGCAATATAAAACGCACGTTTCTGGAAGTATTTGTAGTTTCGATAATCTTTCGGCTGGAAGAGTGATTTCGGCATGGTCACGGCCACATCAACGTTAAAGGTTTCCGTTGCTTGTAATCCGGCTTGCAAGTAGAGACTGCCTACTAGATCAACGCTGGTCGGAGGTTGGAACGAAACGTGACATTTTGCGAGTTCATCGGAGGAGTGGCATGGAAATGGTACTGTGATGCGATGTTTGTCCCGCATTTCCTTCTCAGCCAGGTCGGCTCGCTTTGGCTCGCGTTCAGGAACCTGATTTAAGATATCTTTGATCCGGCGCAGGGTGCCTTGAACGTTAGAAACCAGCCTGTCATAGTCCGGCCTTAGCCCGACAAGCAACTCATCTGTCTGGAGTTTGAAGAGACTGGATTTGGACAGGCCGGTTGCTCTGCCTGCCTCTGCAAGACGGCTTGCAGAATGAATCCCATTCTGAGATTTTGTCTGCTTCGGCACATTAGATGGACTCTGATTTTTCACCTGTGGCTCGCGTGAATTGTTCGTATTTTGGTCGCTGTCGTCTGCGCTTGAATCGCTGTCATCGTGTCTTCGATGAGTAGTGGCCGGGCCATTGAGCCGTCGTCTCTTGCTGGAAGGGTCTGACATTCTGCAAAATTGCAACAAAAAAGCTCTGTAATCGAGCTCTCAATAATTGGTTTCCATACTATACACAGGTCAATATGAGTATTGACTTGAAGTCTTGAACTGGAACTGGTTCCCTAAAAAAATTGTATGTGCAGCCGCACACCGCCCGCGGCATTATTTTACGCTACTTCGCCGAACGACATTTACTCCTACGAACTGCTGGCCTTGCGAGGCGTTTCTTGCATTATATACCCTGAGTTTTCGACTCGACGGACTGCGAGCCCTATATCATAAAAGCCGGCAATGTGATTGAGTTTTGTTTAATACTTTGTTTCCTCGGTGATACCAATGAGAAATCTCAACAACAATGATAACTCACTCGATCGAACGCGCCCAGTGCCTAAATCAACGAGAAACTAGTGATCCCAGTGAAGGACGTCTTTTGGCCTGCATGGCGCACAAATAACGTATATCTGACTGCCCATCAAACAGGCCTCGCGCAGATTGCGTCCGATCTTGTCATAATCAAGCTCAAAATTGCCGCGGAATGAAGAACGAGACCGCAACTTGCCTCACAGCGACATTTCTTAGTGGTGTAGAAGTACAATCGAATAATTCATTTTATAGTCAGAAAATTATTTTCTTTCCAATCCTTTTCTCCCTGTCATAGCAGTCTGTCTGGAGTCTAGATGTGGAATATGTGAGTATGCTAAATGTATGGTTAGCGCAAGAGGCTTCTGATTGGTTGGCAAGCATGAGTCAGCCGTGAGATTTCTGCGATGCGAACTATTATGCCGACTTCGGCGACCGAGACAAGAAGAAGAAGAAGAAGACCCCGCCAGATCGAACCTCTCGGGTTTTCACCATGAAGTGTAAGCTCCAGGAGTCTTCACACCCACGATAAACTAACTCGTCATGCTTCAGGCGCTAGGAGGCACCGTGCCTCCAAACACTGACCATGTATGTCTTTGCTTGGCCCCCGCAATTTCGTCGCCGGCTCCGTCCTAACATGTGAATTCAGGCTATCAGCGTCTCTCTTCCGACATGGAAAAGCAATGTCGGATACGAGGAAGGAGAGGATTGGGTTCTGAGCCGCATGGAATGCGGGTACCCGAGATTCTACGTCCACCCTTTGATTCAATCGCTCGGCCAGGAGGTTTTGCGTCGTTGCGGTAACGCAGAGCTCGAAGCCACAACACTCTTCCCTTCTTCGACCACGGCAGAGATATGTCGGGATTTTATCGTGGCAAGGATCCCCTGCAGAAACTTCGAAAGTTCGAATCGTCAGTTTTGTGCCGTCTTCGAAAGCCGCTTCCGATACAAGCTCCAACGTGACTTCGAAGCTGTTCTGTATGATATACCCCAAAGAACTGGCTCCTATTGCAAAACAGGTGTGGCAGCATTCCGGAAACGGTATATCGTCTCGACGAAGCGTCTTCTGCTCCAATGCGCTGCAAGATGGGTATCTTGTGGAAGACACTTCTGCAGCAACCGACGGTAAATCTCTGATGTTTTCCAAAGGCCCGAAACGCTACCAACAGCGAGCACCTACGCCGAAGGAGCCCGATCATCCACCAAAACAGTCGAATCCGCAGATGGACGAGAATACTCGGAATTCGTGGAAGAGCGATTTGGCCGCAATCTTAGTACCACGCTGGCGAACAACGCTAAAAGAGCAGTGCGAAGACGAATTGCTGGCTCCCTCACCGCTAATGTTGACCTCCATGAAGCTCTAGAAAGTGAAGTGGCAGGTGGCAGGATTGCAGGTTTGACGGAAGAAGATGTTTTCCTCTATCCCGGCGGTATGAGCTCTATTTTCAACACACACCGGATTCTCTTAAATATCAGGAGTACCTTGAAAGCATATGTTTTGGATTCCCTTACACAGATACGTTGAAGATACTGGAAAAATGGGGTCCCGGGTGCTTGTTCTACGGCCAGGGCTCTTCAGAAGAACTAGATGATTTGGAATCACGTTTGGCGCAGGGAGAAAGGTTTCTCGCGCTATTCACGGAATTCCCAGGAAACCCGCTGCTGAAGTCACCAGATCTCAGGCGGATCAGTGAACTGGGAAAGAAATATGATTTTTCGTCGTGGTAGACGAGACCATTGGCAACTTTATCAACGTGAATGTTCTGCCGCACGCCGATGTTGTAGTCAGCAGTTTATCCAAGATCTTCAGCGGTGATAGTAATGTCATGGGAGGCAGTGCTGTACTCAACCCGCAGAGTCGTCATTATCAGACCTTGAAAGCTAGGTTTGTGGCAGAGTATGAAGATAATTTGTGGGCTGAGGACGCAGTTTTCCTCGAAAGAAACAGCCGTGACTTTATATCCAGAATCGAGAAGATCAACAAGACGACAGAATTCGTTACTGAAATTCTCAAGTCGTCGCCATTAGGTGAGTGAATACTACTAATTCCTGACCTTGTGAAAAACAGTATTACTGATACACACTTTTACAGTGAAGGATGTCTATTACCCAAAATACAGTCCAACGAGACCATTTTATGAAGCATGCTGCCACTCGACCGGGGCAATTACGGTGGCCTCTTTTCAGTAACGTTTCATTCGACTGAAAATGCCATCACGTTCTTCGATGCGCTTGAAATATTGAAAGGACCGAGTCTGGGGACGAATTTCACATTGGGGTATGTTACTACCAACTCACACGACGATACCTACAATTCATGCTGATGGTGCGATCGTAGCTCTCCGTACACACTGCTAGCTCACTACGGTGAGCTTGACTGGGTGAGTGATAACACAAACATCGATATTCTAGTCTATCCAGACTCACATGTGCTGACCGTATTTTTGTTGCTTAGGTTTCTTCTTTGAACGTTCCCTTCGACTTGGTCCGAGTCAGCGTAGGGTTGGAAGATCCTGAAGACCTGGGCAACCGGTTCAAACGCGCTTTGGATGCGGTTCAGCAGAATTCTGCTTAGCTTTGGGAATTTGGCGTGACGAGGACATCATCTATGACTACTTACATATCGAGTGGATCGCGGAGTACAGGCTTTTACGCGTACTCCAATATAAAACCTTCAAAGATGTGCAATAGATAGCGGAATATTGGGACTTCGAGTCCTATTTTATACAATGTTGTGTTGATTGTTGACTCGGCGCTGTCACATTCAAAGCTGTTGTAGTTAGTTAATTCTTGGCGCTTCTATGTACATCTAGTCATCACTTCCTCAGGCAACAACAAAAGACTGATGAGCTAGCTCAATCAGACGCTAAATTATTTGGACTCTGAACTATTCCACCTTCCACCTCATGGCTTCCTCCAGCATTCGCGGTCCCGTACCTGTTCAAACCGGACGGATCTCGTATGAAGCTGGCTCCATCGTTCGCAAGCATGACAGCAGCCTCAGGATAGAGCGTGAAATCGAGGCCATCACTTTCGTGCAAAAGCACACTACAATCCCCATCCCTGAAATACTTGACTATCGAATAGACTCATACAACAGTTGGTTTCTTATGAAGCGCCTTCACGGCACTACTCTTGGTTCGGCATGGCCGAATATGAATGATCGTGCTCGGCAAAACACACTGTCCCAGCTGAGATCGTATCTTGCTCAGCTTCGAGACCTACGTCCATCAATTCATGGACAGATTGGATCCTGCTTAGGAGGACCCGCCTACGACCACCGATTGAACAACCGATCCTCCGTCGGGCCCTTTCATTCTGTCTCTGAGTTCCACGATTTCATCGTGGCGCCAGTAAAACAATGCCCACGTCCGAGCTGTACCTGAAATACCGCAAGGAATTTTCTGATGACTTCGCCATCCATTTCGCGCACGCGGATTTCTCATATAATAATATCCTGGTAGACGAGAAATCTGGAAATATCACGGGCATGATCGATTGGGAAATGACTGGCTTCTGGCCTGAATGGTGGGAATACAGAAAGGCTCTCTTTGGTAGTCTATGTCAAAGATGGTGGTTTGACATTGTGAATGAAGTTATGCCATCTTATGTGAAGGAATTTGAAGCTGACAGTGAGGTAGAAATGTTCTAAAACTAAGCATTCCCAAGTATCACCTATTTTTCCTTTAGCCATGCCTTTACCGTCTCTTGTGTATACACATAGTAGCGAGCATGCGCATACGGTCCACGGAGTATCCGAGAAGGTCACGTGACGAGTTATGTAGACTACTGGCGATTTTTCTAATCTCAACCGACATTCGGCAGGGGATTTTGACCAGACCAGGCCAGTGGTATCGCCACGTCCATTCACCAAGGACGTCTCAATTTCATTTCTTTCTTGATGATGCCGGCTGTTTACTTCTTCTACTATCGCCTCAATTCTCTCTGAGTTCTTTTCTTGCTAAACTATACGAGTCAGTGAAGTTCGCTCCATCGAGCCTGTCATTCTCGCAATTGGAGTTGTTCATCAAATCAATAAACAGAATGCAGTCTCCTTTGATTGCCGCTCGGCAATCCTTCGTTTCTCTTCCTTTCTTGCTACCGTCCTGGTGTGAACTGGCTGCGATCTCCGGAAGACGTTATCAATCCACCTATCGGCGAACCAAACAGCGACTTCGCATCAAGCCAGATGCATCTTTCAACCCGTCCACAGAAAAGGAAGAGACCATCTTGTTCAACCCTCCGTCGAGCGCACCAAACGTTTTCCACACGCCATCTAAATTCCTTCCAGACTCTGACCAGCGAAAGTCTCTTGCCGCCACAGCTCCCTCTGGAAGACTGCAAGCTGGATCACCAGAGGACCTCCCATCGGCCAACAAGCCCACAGACTACAAAAGGACGCATTTACAGAATCATATAACCCCGAGGAAGTGAAGGAGATACGCAGACTACGCATTGAAGACCCGGCCAAGTGGAGCCGATGGAAGCTTGCGAGGCACTTTGAATGCTCCCCTCGCTTCATTGCTAATGTCTGTGAAGCCATCCCGCAGAAGCAAAAGTGGGAGCTGCAGAGACGGGTCTTGGAAGCTGTCAAATCGAGATGGGGTAATGTGCGACGCATGGCGAGGGAAGACCGTCATCTTCGAAGGCAGGCTTGGGCTAGAGACGAATGATTAAGTCTCATGCACCTTGAGGAAGCAAGATACGCGGCGATAATCTTTGCTTGTATCTCGTTTTGCGAGCAATCAATCGATGGCTTGGGATTTGTTTTTATATAGTCAAGTCGTGTATTATCATGGGCTTTCCAGTGTAATTTTATTATTTGACGAGAGTACAAATTTTTATCAAAGGCATTGCAGCCAGTACTGTATGGTATTGTGTATGAAAACATACATGAAAACAAGTGTTTTTCTCTCATAGCACGACACGCGAGTTATAAAGGCAACCAGTCACGCGGCCTCAGGCCATCCACCAATAGGGGCTGCTACTTAAACCCGGATAATGCGACACAATCACATTTCTAAATTCTTAGCAAATTCTTAGCGTTCGGAATAAGAAAAATTGGAGTCAGAAACCACTCTTAGAGATTGGCCTTCTCTTCCTATTCCTCCGCGTAAGCATGCTCACAATCACTCTCGTAGGGTTGCCCGCGTACTTCCTTGTACGCCTCCTAGTAGGCTTGCTGTAGGCTTTGCTGTAGGCATGTTAATGCATGTAAATTCCTCACTAAGAATTTGGATGTAGAATATTTGTAATTAAAACCGCTAAAATTTTGGCCGGGTTTAACCAGCAGCTCCTCCACCAATTACCCGTGAATAATCGTTGCTGGCCGCATTCCTTTATTTGGGTAGTCGATATCTCAACCATGCCCCCGCTCTGCCCCTCAGGCTTCTTTTCAAGCCAAACACAGCTTGTTCTATCACCAGCAGGACAGCCTCCTTCAGCTCGCATCGATTCACGTTCTTGAAATCTACCGTACAGTTGCGACCTCTTATTGGCAATCGTTATTACTACGGCCACATTAGCGACCCCAAAATGGCGCCTCAATTGGAACCTTTCTTCAAACAGTTTGTGATGCCCTGACCATTGAGATAGAAACCTTTGTTGATCGTCTTTCGCTAATTTGATAAATATCTAGGGTCGATGACCTTTCCGAGTCATTCATTGATCGTGCGTTCGTCCATCGAAGGTTGTCCTCGAGCTATATTAGCTAACTACTGAAAAAAGGCCTTCGAACAGCGGTTGCGATTCCTTCCATTTCCGCAGCCGATGAGCATCGTCCAGACGTGGTCAAGGTATGTTGGCAGGTTCTTCCTTATTGATAGCATTTCCTTAATGACAGCGGTCTTTTGTTTTCAGATGGGACATTTCCTGGCTGCGGAACTGGAAAAGCTCGGCGCTGAAGTTCAGCTACGACCTCTCGGCAAGCAGCCAGGAAAAGAGCATCTTGACTTGCCCCCGTAGTCATTGCTCGCTATGGCAACGACCCCAACAAACGGACCATCTTGGTATACGGACACTATGACGTGCAGCCAGCATTGAAAGAGGATGGTTGGGCCACAGAGCCTTTCGAACTGACCATCGATGAGAAGGGTAGAATGTATGGACGAGGAAGCACAGACGACAAAGGCCCTGTTCTCGGGTGGCTCAATGTGATCGAAGCTCACAAGAAGGCCGGAGTTGAATTCCCGGTGAACTTGCTCTGCTGTTTCGAGGGCATGGAGGAGTACGGCTCTGAGGGCCTGGATGATTTCATCAAAGCTGAAGCCAAGGCCTTTTCAAAGACACTGATGCTGTGTGCATATCTGATAACTACTGGCTGGGAACTGAGAAACCTTGTCTTACTTACGGTCTAAGAGGCTGCAACTATTACTATGTCACTGTTTCTGGTCCAGGCCAAGACCTGCACAGTGGAGTGTTTGGTGGTTCGGCCCACGAGCCCATGACTGATTTGGTTACAGTTCTGTCGAAACTTGTAGATTCACAGGGCAACATTCAGATTCCCGGATTGATGGATCTCGTCGCGCCTGTCACTGAAGAGGAAGAAAAACTATATCCTGGAATTAGCTACTCTATGGACGATCTTCACGAGTCTTTGGGCAGCAAAACGAGCATACATGCGACTAAGGAGAGGACGCTCATGGCACGGTGGCGTTACCCATCTCTCTCCATTCACGGTGTCGAAGGCGCCTTTTCTGCCCCTGGCGCGAAGACAGTGATCCCGGCCAAGGTCATTGGGAAATTCTCTATTCGAACTGTTCCCAACATGGAGAGTGAGGACGTGACGAGGCTAGTGACGGATTATATCAACAGCGAGTTTGCTAAGCTCAAGAGCAAGAACACGTTGGATGTGTCCCTGGCGCATGAAGGTAAATGGTGGGTGGCTAGCCCTAAGCACTGGAACTTTGCTGCGGCCAGCAAGGCAGTCCAACAAGTCTTTGGTGTAGAGCCAGATATGACCCGCGAGGGTGGCAGGTACGTGTACACTTTCTGATGATATGCGAACTTCCGGAATCCCATGAACGCTCTAACGTGCTTTTACCTTGACGTACAGTATCCCAGTCACATTGACTTTTGAACAAGCCACTGGCAAGAACATTCTCTTGCTGCCAATGGGAAGCTCCACGGATGCTGCTCATTCCATTAACGAAAAGCTCGACAAGGGCAACTATATACAAGGCATGAAGTTACTGGGTGCTTATCTGCACTATGTTGCAGAGGAGCCGATTAATGCTTAGATGCGTTAATACCATAGACCGTTTCTTTTACTTGCTGCCTGATTGAATGGGATTAAGTCTTTCGTACTTCCTTTTCACTGTTTCTCAATGAGCAGGGCCGTGGTTGATATGTTTGGAACATTTGCGATAGTCAGCTCTCAAGATAATGAAGAGAGACAAAGATGAATGAATGTATACGTCGAATTTTCAATTTTAATTTTCACGTAGTCGTACAATCAATCCTCCAACAGTAAACGTTGGAGGCGATAAAGCCCCTTGCACGTGATTCCGCGACCCGTTGATTTACGCGACAAGTCGCGCCAAACTCCCACTTGGGCGCGAGTTTTACAAGAAGTGACTCTAAGCAAAGAAATCGGAGATATCAGCAGGCTACATGCTGGTGGTCGCAATATGGCACCACTGAAGCGTGCGCAAACAAGTGTTGATGAGGATGATTCAAGCAGCAGCTCAGATACGAATTCCGTAAATTGTTCCGCCGCGCCCATGTTCGTTTTTGACACAGAGATGCTGACAAGAGTTCAAATTATCCCTACAGAATAAGCGGCGCCGTACATCGGAAAGTACATCTGTTTCCTCAGAAAGTGATGCAAGTGATGGAGAGAGCGAAAACAATGGAAGGGAACGAGAGGAATCGTCCATGCCGCCGCAGCCCTTCGAGACCTTCGAGGCTGACGAAGAGGACGAAGATACATTGGAGCAACAGGCGACGCAAGCGATACTAGAAAGATATCACACCAACGAGACGAATGTCCCTCTGACCATGGAATTATTGAGCGCGTGGATTGTTTCAATTTTATGTGCCACAGGCACTTCTCTGTCGAACTCAGTCCGCTCATCAATTTTATCGTTGGCAAGAACGGAAGTGGAAAGAGCGCAATTCTGACCGCCCTCACGCTCTGTTTGGGAGCCAAAGCCTCTATTACTAACAGAGGTCAGAGCCTCAAGAGCTTTATTAAGGAAGGAGAAGAGTAAGTCGAATCTTGAGTTTACATATGATCTTTTTTCCCCAAACACGGGATCTCTGTAATAAGGGATTTGCGAGGAATATTGGCTCAGACGGCAACGCAGGTCAGCAACTATTATCGTCCGGATCAAAACCAAGGAGACGGCGCCTATATGCCTAATGAATATGGCAAGTCTATTATCGTCGAGCGGTCTTTCACAAAGAGCGGAGCGAGTGGCTTTAAGATCAAGAGCGAAACGGGTAAAATAATCTCAACCAAGAAGGCCGACCTCGATGCGATCACGGACTTTTTAATCTGCAGATCGACAACCCCATGAACGTCCTTTCACAGGACATGGCCCGCCAGTTTCTTAGCTCCTCGAGCCCCGCGGAGAAGTATAAGTTTTTCGTGAAAGGAGTTCAACTTGAGCAGTTGGACCACGACTATCGCCTGATTGAAGAGTCCGTGGACCAGATCAAAGAAAAGCTTGATGCTAGAAGAGAAGATCTCAAAATCCTCAAGGCCGACAAGGATAAAGCCCAACGAAGACTAGAGCTCTCCGACCAGCGAAACACCCTTCGACTGCGCGTTAGAAATTTACGAGGACAGATGGCGTGGGCGCAAGTTGAGGAGCAGGAGAGAGTGAGTGATATCTCGATGTAGTATCCGAGTTTTGAGAGCTTATTTTTTTATTTAGATACGAGACAGGATCAACGAGTCAATAGTTGAAATTGACCGCCTGATTGCTGCAGCAGAGTCCGAGGTTAGGACCTTGGATGCTAAATATGAACAAGCGCAGCGCGAACTCGACACCGCGTCTGAAGTATTGAACAATACAAAAGAATCATTGAAACGGGCAGAAGAGGAAAAAAAGAAATACAGGCTCTCAGGGAAAAGGAAATGAGTGATCATCATGATTTGCAGGCAAGCTTTTCCTCCTCCACCTAGAGGGCATATCATTCTGACGGCGTATTTAGGCGGAGCGACGACAAATCAACGAACATGTAAAATCTGCCCAGAAACGGATAGATAAACTCCAACAGGACATAGCCGAAGAGGAAAGACGATTGGCAGACGTTGATGGAGGCAATTTTGCTCAGAGGCAGGAAGAGCTTGCGGAACGGAGGGCTAAAGCCAAAGAAGCCGCTGAAAAACACGAACAGCATCAGGCAGGCGCAAATAAGTTTCACGAAGCCATACGTAAGGCGGAGGAGAATTTAAAGCAGACTATTGCACCTGTGTTCAAACAGAAATCGGAGATCGAACAAGCAGAAAAGCTACTCAAGGCTCTTATCAAAGATCGAGGACAGCCTAACGCGGGGTTTTCCGACAAGATGCCTCTGCTTCTCCATGCGATTGCCCATGAAAAGTCATTCAGTCGCCGTCCCATTGGGCCAGTTGCTCACCACGTTAGGCTCACCAAGCCTGAATGGTCTGCGGTCATAGAGCAGTCTCTGAACAGTTCCTCAACAGTTTCATCGTCACCTCGAAACGGGATATGAACATACTTACTGGGCTCATGCAAAGAGTGAACTGGTACGGCTGCTAATTCCTTGTTTTCTTTACTCTCTCTAACAGTCTACTAGTGTTTGCCCTATACTCATTGGGAATGAAGGTGCTATTGATACATCCGCTCACGAGCCAGATCGACGCTTTGATACTATACTAAGAGTTCTTGAGGTAGGACACCTAACATGTTACTTCCGCTTAGATGGGGCTGACACATATTTTAGATAGATGATGATCTTGTTCGTCGGCAGCTCATCATCAATCACGGGATTGAGCAAATAGTGTTGATTGAGAACGTGGAAGAGGCCTCTTCGACCCTCTTTGAAGGAGAGCGCCTGAGATGCGTGAAACGTTGCTTATGTATCGACGCTAGAGATCGGCGCCGAGGTGTTACCCTCGCATATGGGCGCACAGGAGAGCCTAGCCAAGCCCCTATAGCCCCGTACAATGGGAGACCGCGTATGAGATCAGACATTGACTCTCAAATAAGGTGTGTAAACAATGCAGTACTATCCAGTGGGCTTCTCCTAACGATACTACAGGCTTCAGGAAGAAAACATACAAGCACTCAAGAGCCAATTGGCTGACATGGAATCAAGAGTGGCCGTTGCTCGAACGGAAGTACAGCGATGCAAAAATGCACTAACGCAGCACAAAAAGGAAGAGGATAACCTTAAAATTGAGGCACAGCGACTTGAAGATCATGCCGATGAGCTTGAAGATGCCATTGAAAAAGACCGTGTCGAAGACGGCCATTTAGATGCATTGAAAAGTTCTCTGGCAGAAGCCGAAGCTGAAAAACACTCAGCAGCAACTCTTTCGACGAGTCGAATCTTGCAATGCAAACGATCATGGATAACCTCAAGAATTTCAAACGACAGCTAGAAGCCAAGCAGAATGATATCAAGCCTCTGGAGGAAGACGTTCGCATTGCTGAAAACGAGTCGTCCAAAGTTGAAGAGCATAGGCGAGCTGTTCTTGCACAAAAAATGCGGCATACGAACGTGTCAAGGGCTTGAATCAAGAACGCGAGGCAAGGGTTGCAGAAAAGAGGCGATGGACGCCCGCGTTCTCAACTATTGCGAGCAGGCCAGTATCGTGTCTGCGCGAGTTTCAGTCGATGAAGGCGAAACGTCTCAAAGCCTTGACAAGAAGCTGGAAAAACTTAACAATGATTTGCAACGTTTTGATCAACAGTTAGTTTGCAACTCCTTTTATATTATTTTGATGATAATGATCTAATTTGAAAAAATAGGATGGGCGCTTCACGAGATGAAATAGCTGCCGAATTGCTTAAAGCAAGCAAAGCGTTATCGAGCGCTGAAAAACAGTTTAACGAGCTTGAGAAGCTTGAGCAGGTGAGGAATATCTCATCTTTTCACATACCCTTCTTTAATAGGGACCGTATTAATATTCGGCGCCGATTGCAGATTTTCAAACATACCATAAATTACCGACGTGAGCGATGGAAAAACTTCCGGGCTCATATATCATCTCGTGCAAAGGCCCAATTTACGTACTTGCTTAGTGAAAGAAGCTTCCGTGGCCGGCTTCTCACAGACCATGAGGCTAAATTGTTAGATCTACAGGTAAGGCGGCAGGCAATTCCCCAACATTTTCCATTCAACCTGTCTAATGATTTTCATGACATAGGTTGAACCGGATATCACCAAGAACAGTGCCGGCCGTGGTGCGAAGACGTTATCAGGCGGCGAGAAATCTTTCTCTCAAATCTGTCTTCTCTTGTCACTCTGGGAAGCCATGGGATCGCCTATTCGCTGTCTTGATGAATTGTGAGTGCAGCCTAAAGTTTGGAGAGAGGAAAAAGACCGTGATTGGACTGACGTTTGACTGTAAAGTGATGTTTATATGGACCACATCAATCGAAAATCCTCGATAGATATGCTGGTGAGTTTGATTGCGCAAACATCCAGCTATGCCTTGTGGAAGTACTAATAAACCGGTTTTCTAGATGATGGCAGCAAGAAGGTCAATTGGCCGCCAGTTTATTCTTATCACCCCAGGGTCCAGAGCAGACATTAGTCTTGCGCCTGACGTCCGCGTAAAGGAGTAAGTCTTTCTTTTCTTCCTTTGTTTGACCTGATGATCGCTAATCAGCTATTGCCATCTCAGACTCGCCGAGCCAGAGAGAGGACAGAGTACGTTGACATTCCGTCCGACTTGATTACCGAGGAACGATGCATTCTATCAAAAATCTCAAATATCAAATCTCGCTATGTTTTGTACATACTACCACCCTGAATATACTTCTTATAGGGTATTTGCGAGACGAGCCAGATCTAAGGAGTCAACAGCCTAGGAGTGAGAGAATCTGCTCAATGTACATACTACAGTCACCATCTCCATTACACTTATAGTACATATAGTTAATGTAGCTGAACAACTTTCAAAACGAAGTCCAAAGAGTAGATCAAAAGAAGCTAGTCCCAAAAGGGCAACGGCGCTATCCCCACCCGGGCGCGAACTGTGATTGGTGAATCACAGTCCGAGCTTTCTATTCTTGTGGGAATTCCCATTTCAGACTTCAATAATTCGCATCCATATGAAAATCGTTACCTCTCTCTCATCCTCATCGTCATCAGCCAGAATAAAAAGAACCAAAACCAACTGCAAAACACAGACACACCCCTTAGACGCGACTTGACCCAGAGAAAAAACAACGACGACGGAAATCTAACGGCATTTGCTATCGATCTGACCGCGCACTAACCTGCCATATTCTTTTCATCGCCATCCAGCGCTCCTGTCGAGGCCGGAGATCAATATCCAATTCCAAAACCGAGATCTTTGACACTCGAGACATTTGCCTCTACGCACAACCGCTGATTCATCGTAAGTCGATCGATGAGTTGTGCGATATCTCACACCTACCCCCACCACTACCAGGATCTCTATCGCTTGGCCTTTTTCCTTCTAACACGGTGCTCTCATTCTAGGACGCCACGCTTTTATTACTTCATTCCTGGTTTATTGAAGACTGCGTCTGCTCCTGCTAAACTCCTTGTTTCACCAAGACTCGAGAGTCCCCACAAGCATTTCACGCTCGAACGAGAGTTACTCTTCGATTTTTCTCTCTCAAAGCTACCCTCGACTGTGCATTTACCAGCGTCAACAACATCACAATGGTTGACGCCGTTACATCACAACTTAGCAATACAAAGCTAGGGTATGGTCTGACACTACTCTTTTTCGTTCTTCACTCGCTCAACTTTAGCAACTTTCTTTTTAGGGACACGGAAGGAACATGGAAAGACCAATTGAAGATCCCCGCAAAGGATAACCGAACGCAAACTGAGGTTCGACCTTGAAACTTATTCGCAAGGCGCTCTGTACTTGCTCGTGCTAATTTTTATCTTTTGACTGGCAACAACAGGATGTCACCGCGACCAAGGGCCTCGAATTTGAAGATTTTTATATCAAGCGGGAGTTGATGATGGGGATTTTGAGGCCGGTTTTGAGAAACCGTCCCCATTCAAGAGGAAACGATACCTGTTGCGCTTACGGGGCGCGATATCCTTGCACGAGCGAAGAACGGTACTGGAAAAACCGCAGCTTTTATCATCCCTACTCTGGAACGTATAAACCCCAAAAGCACAAAAACACAGGCTCTTATCCTCGTACCCACAAGAGAGCTCGCTCTCCAAACCTCACAGGTTTGCAAGACTCTGGGCAAACATCTCGGTATTAACGTTATGGTCACTACTGGTGGTACGGGGCTAATGGACGATATCATTCGTCTAAATGATACGGTGCATATCATTGTCGGAACACCTGGCAGAGTGCTTGATCTGGCCAGCAAAGGTGTCGCTGATCTGTCAGAATGCCCAACTTTCGTCATGGATGAAGCCGATAAGCTTCTTTCTCCCGAATTTACTCCCGTCATTGAACAACTTCTCTCGTTTCACCCCAAGGATCGTCAGGTCATGTTGTTCAGTGCCACGTTTCCTATGATTGTCAAGTCTTTCAAGGTATGTTGATTATCTTCTTTACATATCGGAACAGTTTTGACGTTGGCGTATAGGATAAACACATGCGCAACCCTTATGAGATCAATCTGATGGACGAACTTACCCTCCGAGGTATCACACAGTACTACGCATTTGTGGAAGAAAACAAAAGTCCATTGTCTCAACACATTATTCTCGAAACTTCAAATCAACCAGTCCATTATCTTCTGCAATTCAACTAATCGTGTGGAGTTGCTGGCAAAGAAGATCACTGAGCTTGGCTATTCCTGCTTCTATTCGCACGCCCGCATGCTTCAACACAACAGAAACCGTGTTTTCATGACTTCCGTAACGGTGTTTGCCGCAATCTTGTCTGCTCTGATTTGTTGACCCGCGGTATCGATATTCAGGCGGTGAACGTCGTTATCAACTTCGACTTCCCTAAAATGCCGAGACTTATCTTCATCGTATTGGCCGTTCTGGACGTTTTGGACACCTGGGTCTGGCAATCAATTTGATCAACTGGGAAGACCGATTCAACCTTTACAAAATTGAGCAAGAGCTTGGCACTGAAATCCAGCCTATTCCTCAATCCATTGACAAGAAACTCTACGTGTACGATTCGCCCGAGACGATCCCACGCCCCATAACTTCTGGAACTCAGGGGCAACAACCAGAGGGATTCCGCGGCGCTGAGCAGCAGGCCTTCCGCCAACAATCTGGTGGCCGTTATAACAACGCAGGCCGTGGAAGGGGAGCTTATAGGGGTCGCGGCCAAGGCCAAGGCCAACGCCGAGGCGGCGGACACGACAGCCAGAGACCTGTGAATTCTCATGTTCATGACGGTACTAAACCGCAGCCGACGCCAGCTTCATAGTTGCACACGTTTGGATGTCTGCTATACTTCGGTTGTTCTCGCTGATTCAAGACTCAACGTCCAGGCTAACTTCAGCCTCCAGAGAACTTTTCTTTTTCTTTTCCTTTGCCTTTTTACGTTGAGAAGTGCTGTGGCAGCCAGACGACGAATTACGGTTGCGTTACCATGTTTTGTACCATATGTTTAGATGTTTTCACCTTTTATACCTCCCTTCGCTCGATACTGATACAAGCATGGAGGTTATTCGGATATGATCGTTCATGACTGAGACTTCTCTTTCCTTTCCCATATTCTTACTTCCCTTTATCCACCCTTTGGAGATGGGCGTTCAGGTTGATAATGGGTTTGGGCTCGGGGTTTCTGTCTGGTCAGGTGTTATCAGGCGTCTCTCCTACCGTTCGAATCGCGACGTTTTATCGAACATATTTTGCAGGAGATATTTTGCAGGAGGCAGCGTTTTTCATATTGCTGGCGGCAAACACGAACACTCCGGAGTCGCATTTGTCGTTGCATACTGTTTTCTCTGCCTTCCTTGGTGTTGTTTGCTTTATTACCTACTATTTTCTGATTCACGGCCATTGTTTCTATCCCACATTCTTTACCTCAGAAATACTCACACCCCTCGTCAACTCTACATGCATTGTGACAGTTTTGTTAGCAAAATCATGCCCGTCACTCGTTTTCTATGCCGAGTCGAGTCAGTTTCAGGGTCTTTTCTGTCACTTCTGAACAACTCGACCTACGGTCTCACAATATACCCATGAACTTCACGTCATGTATCAAATCACGTCGAAGCTCCCCAAAATACCCAACACTACAGAAAAAAAGCCCAAAACAGGAGGAGTTCTAGATTTTGAATCCGTGAGGGTTATGATGTACTTGGACAAGAATCTAGAAATGACAAGCTTTCCCTCCGAATTCTTTTTATCGATTGAGTAGATTGTAGATTAATATTTTCGTTTCCTCGATATCACAAGTTGCTGATTGAGTGATTCATCATTCAAATCGGGACAGTTAACTTAAGCATTTCTCGGCTGCTTTTTGAGGCAAGCTGCCCGCCGGACGGAAAAACGTCGTCTACTACATACCTAGGCACATGATACTTATACTTGCGCCAATGGCTTCCAAAGAACAAGACCAGCGGCCCAAGGTATTTCCATGCACATCAATCGCTGACTCGAGATATCGCTAACCGCATTCATTCTCAGCCCAGCAGTTTGCGTTCAATCATTGCGGGCTCGACGGCCGGAGCTATCGAAGTTGGTATGTTGCGATTCCCAACCAGCGCCAAATCCATTCAGACATTTTACTGACAGTTTGTATACAGCAATAACGTATCCTGCAGAATGTGCGCAAAATAAATCCCCCTCGCCCCTGTCCGAAACGAGATTGATCGAATGCGGCATTGTGAAAGGATATCCGAATGCTGATTCCAGGCGCCGACCACCTCTCTAGTTGCAAAGACACGCACTCAGCTCAACCGCCGATTACCTGATTCCAAGAAGCTTCCTTGGCCGCCGTTTGGGGCTCAGTGGTATGCCGGATGCACGACATTGATTATTGGGAATTCCTTGAAGGCCGGAATACGTAAGCGTTCTGAATATTGTGTGTTTGTGGACGATGAAAAGACAAAGAGGTTCTAATGCAAATGAATAGGATTCGTCGCGTTCGATAAATTCAAGGCTCTACTTCAGGATGAAGATGGCAATATATCTGGCCCTGCAACCGTCATTGCGGGCTTCGGGGCTGGATTTACAGAGTCTATCCTCGCCGTGACGCCATTTGAGAGCATAAAAACACAGCTGTGAGGATTGAACGATCCTAAATGGGCCCCAAATTTTCCCTGACCTGACCTGACTGACTCCATGCCCAAAACTTCAACTGTAAAATAAATAGTATTGACGACCGCAAAGCCGCCAAACCCCGAATGCGTGGTTTCCTCCATGGAAGCAAAATCATTGCTCAGGAACGTGGTATACGTGGATTTTTCCAGGGACTTGTGCCCACTACTGCACGTCAGGCTGCAAATTCGGCGGTCAGGTTTTCAAGTTATACTACCTTGAAGCAATTTGCGCAGGGTTATGTTGCGCCTGGTGAGAAGCTGGGTACAGCTAGCACTTTTGCCATTGGAGGCGTTGCCGGGTTGATCACAGTGTAAGCAAGGCGTATAATCTTTTGTTAATTTTGGATTTTGAGGCTCGCTTACCATCTGCACATATGACTAGGTATGCAACGCAACCACTTGACACGATAAAGACGAGGTATGTCAACTGCACTCTCCGACTTGACTTATGATTCTGACAAGACGATAGAATGCAATCCCTAGAGGCAAGAAAGAACTACAAAACAGCTTTGTCTGTGCTGCAAAGATAGTCAAGAATGAAGGAGTATTAACTCTCTGGTCTGGAGCTCTGCCTCGTCTTGCGCGCTTGATTCTCAGTGGAGGAATTGTTTTACAATGTTCGTGTTATCCCTATATAACGCCTGTTGAATGGTTACGATGCTAATAATGAATTGCAAATCAAAGGTACGAGAAAACCATGGAAGCTTTGGATACACTGGACCCTGAACGGAAGTATATTTGAATAATGAACAAGTTTGTTTCCTTTTAGAAAGAAGCAATCACAGAGATAAATGTATTGTACATCTAATATACAAAGAGAAGATGGTTCTCAGGTATCTCCTTGATCTACCATCATCAGCTCTATATCACGGTCAACGAGCCATGTCCGAACACTGTCCATGACGGTATCCAGTCCATGTCCACCATCAAGGACGCTATCAAGGTCATGCACGGTAATACCGCTGCGATGATCTGTACATCGGCTTTGACTGAAGTTGTAAGTGCGGACTTTATCGCCACGGCCCATCCTTGCAACACCGCCCATGGCGCCTCTTCGAAGTTGAACCATCTCTTCCTCGCGAGCTTCCCGTCTCCTTTCGGCCAGTTTTGCGCGTAAAAGCTGCCATGCCTTTTGCGATTTGCGTGCTGAGACCGTGAGTCTTGCATGGAGACTGTGAGGCCCGTTGGAATATGAGTTAGTCGGATGGCAGACTCGGTTTTGTTGACGTGTTGACCGCCAGCGCCACTGGCGCGCATCTTCTCGGACCGCACCTCTTGCGGATTAACGTAGTAGTCGCTATTCGGATCTTCGAAATTTATAGCCTCGTCGCCGTTCCCATTGCCGCCTGTTTCCGGGAAACTGGGTAGTATCATCACACTGACTGCGCTGGTGTGTGTGCGCCCCTTGGTCTCTGTAGCAGGTACTCTTTGAACTCTGTGCACGCCAATTTCGGTCCGTAGAATATCATAGCTGCCTGGCGTTTCGATCTCGACTACTGCCTCCGTGATACGGTCATTTGCTGTAGTTTCTTCCATGTCTTGCTTCACAATCGACGTGCGCAGTCCGCGCCGCGCGCAGAACGACAGGTACATTCGTAGCAGTTCGTAGGCGAAGAGTCCAGCTTCATCGCCGCCTGCGCCAGGTCTGATCTCGAGGAGGCACGGAAGACTTGCAAAAGGATGTCGCGGAATCAAGGAAGATTTTAGTTTTCAGATACGACTGGAAGCTGTGTTTGGGTCTGCTCTAGGTCTTCGATAGCGAGCGATCTCAATTCGGAGTCAGTTTCGGGATCTCCAATCAGTGATTTCAATTCTGTAATGGCCTGCATGCGGAAAGAAGAAGTCAGTTACGTATTTCCTATTGGAATAGAAGAAAATTTAAAGGGTAAAAATTATAGACTAGAACCCACTTCCTGTGTTTTGTCCCAATCTTTTACAGCTTGGGCGACCGGGGCCAGTTCGCCCATGCGCTTTGCGACTTTGGAATCGAAGGACTCCGCGAGAAGTTGAGTGAGCTTGTCATGCTCTTGTGAAATTGACCGGGCGCGATTGAGCAACGCATTGGATAGACTAAGAGCTATTGCAGTGAGGATGTCAGTTTTTTTACTAATATGTATTAGAGTGCAAAGCTATAAAGAATACCTGAAGATTGAAAGCGCTTTTGTAGCATAGGAGACCGCTCTGCTAGGAGCACAATTGACTGTCGCAAACATCTTGTGCATATTGAAAAGTTCCTGAAGAACCTTGACATTCTGCGTTGTTCGCGGTGTTGGGTGTTGAGCCGGTCGAGATATACCGTAAATTACTGTTAGAGCATAACGGATCCATTCAAGCCGCTCAGCCAATCATATGTATTGCAGCTGATTGCACGTGATATTGGGGCCTTATTGCGGGCCAATAATACGCAGGGCGATACAAATAATTACACGTATCCAATACGGGCGACAACTTGCAACTTGAAGTTGTCCTTGCCTTCGCTGTGAACCAACGATAGTGATGATGATGATGATGTGAATATTGTGCTCATAAAGGTCCCATCGGCTGCCACCTCCCTGCTGCATCCTGCTGCATAGATACAAACACGAGTACAAGATGCTTCTCCCCACCAAGCGATTTGCCATTCTGTTGGCATGCGCCGCCATCGGTTCTTCCTCCATACAAGCAGACATTCCCGCAGACTTACCGGTGGCATCGCTCATCTCCTCTGCAAAGTCGCATCTCGCAACAGGCTCTCCGCGCGATGCCTTGGCCTATTTTGACGCTGCGGTCGCTAGAGATCCGACAAACTACTTGACCATATTCCAGCGTGGCGCTACATATCTGTCCCTGGGGCGGGACACGCAGGCCGCGGATGATTTCAACCGGGTGCTGGAGCTGAAGCCAGACTTTGACGGCGCCTTGTTACAGCGTTCTAGAATAAAAGCGAGAACTGGAAATTGGACTGGGGCGAAAGATGATCTTGCCAAAGCCGGTAAGAAATCAACTCCAGATTACACGGAGCTCGATGAGGCACAAGCTGCCGAAAAGTGGCACAAAAGGCAGAGGCAAAAGGTGACTGGGAAACGTGTGTTTCGCAGGCCAGTGTGGCCATTATGAAGGCGAGCGCGGCACTCGGTCTTCGACGGACTCGTTCGCATTGTCGGTTCGAGAAAGGTGACATCCAGGAAGCCCTTGGTGATTTGGCGCATATATTACAAATTTCCCCGGTTCTGTCGAGCCTCATTTGCAGATATCATCGACACTGTTTTACGCATTGGGTGATACCGAACGCGCCATTGCGCAGATCCGGAAATGTCTTCACTCAGATCCAGACTCCAAGTTGTGCAGTCGGTTGTTCCGTACAGAAAAGCAACATGCCAAGAACCTTGACCGACTAAAAGAATTCATGGAGAAACGGAAATTTAGCAATGCCATCAACCTCTTGGTTGGGACCGCGGACGAGAGTGGCATGATAAGTGACGTTGAGGAAGAAGTGAAAGAGGCTCGGCAAGCAGGAATCATTCACCCTAATGCGCCTGATGAGCTATACACGTCTTTAATCGAGACTACTTGCGAAGTATACAGAGCTGTAAGTGCCATTTCGGTATTTGGGAGGCTTGGCTTGTATTAACTTGTGACAATAACGCAGATGAACTCGAAAAGGCAAATAGCTACTGTTCTGATATTTTACGATTAAAACCGCACTCTCTACATGGGCTCTTACATCAAGCGCAGTCTCAACTCGACGAAGACCAGTTTGAGCAGGCCATCCATACACTCCAAGTCGCCAAGGACCATCACCAGGGTTCAAGAGAAGTGCAGGAGTTGCTCCAAAAGGCCCAGGTCCTACTCAAGAGATCGAAACAAAAGGACTACTACAAAGTTCTCGACGTTAGCCGCGACGCTGACGATCGGACAATTAAACGGGCTTACCGAACGCTCACCAAGCTTCATCATCCCGATAAGTCCATGGCGCAAGGCGTGTCCAAGGAAGAAGCCGAGAAGAAGATGGCGGCAATCAACGAAGCATATGAGGTCCTTTCGGACCCGGAGCTGAGAGCTCGCTATGATAGTGGCGATGATCCGAATGATCCCGAGTCTCAAAGAGGCGGTAATCCCTTCCAGGGTCATCCATTCGGTCCTGGGCGAGGAGGAGGTGGTGGTGGTCAACAATTCTTCTTCCAACAGGGCAACACTCAATTTAAATTCTCGGGCCAGTCATTTAATTTTCCAGGGTTTTAGTTGATATTTTATTTATACAAAGACAATTCATCAGCGGTTACAATTCTTGCTAGCAATTTATTCTAGATAATAAGAGTAGTCCCTGGTTTGCAGCGATATAACTATAGGACGGTGACAATTCAGTTTATACACCACTCTGATTTTTTGGTTTTTCAGGCCATCCATTTATTATATGGGTCTTAACCAGGTGGCGCATCTGTGAGCGGCACATAGCTGACAGCAAAGATCTTCTCCTTCTGAATTGACCCATCGGGTTTCTTATCCACAACCCATATATATTGCCCATTGCCGACGCCCAACCGACTCAGACCACTTTCGGGAGTCTCGCTTTCGACAGGAATAAACATTCGACCGGGTGCTCGCAGCTGGTCAACGAGGGCTGAATGCAGCTCTGCAGCAGCAGCGCCTACATGAATAGCATCGTAGGGACCGCCTTCTTTCCAGCCCTGTCGGCCATCTCCAGTAATAAACTGCACTTTACCGGAGCTCAAATAGCCTCGCCCATCTTCCGACTTACCCATATTCTTCCGCGCCAGATCCACCAGTTCCGGTATATGCTCAATGCCGACTATGTGGCCGTCAGCATCTGTTGGCGGCGAGGACCGGTCTGTGATTAGGTTGGCGATGACGTGCGTCAAGTATCCGGATCCAGAGCCAATGTCTAGCACGCGCGAGCCAGGATGCAGGTAGTCAATCAAGTATTCGCAGGCATGGCCGTGCATGTGCGGTGCGGAAATGGTTGCACCGTAGCCGATGGCTTGAGGTGAATCAGAGTATGGACTAGACGGAGCATAATGACCTCGATCAACCTTAAAAGCGCGAACGAGGATTTGAAAAGCAAGATTTCCTTGTTAGCATGACCAGCAGGGCCATATATTGTTGCGCAGAGGAAGGCTCACACCAAGCATTGCCTCTTTCACTCGTGCATTCTTGATGAGGCCTGCGCTGTACAGATTCTCGATGAGCTCGGTATTGGTCGTGCCTGAACAGAACCACGCCATGCTGAAGTGCCTCTTGAAGAACTGACCGAAAGCCACAGTGAATGATGAGCACTTTGTAGTTTTGCTCTGAGCTTTTGACAGATCATAGAATCTTCATTGAGGAAGAGAGAGAGGGAGAGGGAGAGGGAGAGCTGGGGAGAAGGCGGAGGCGGGGTGGATAAGATAAGGAAGAGCTTAGAGGCAACACTCGCTCATCATTAAGTAATTCTGTCCTAACCAAAGCCCTCCCTCTGAATTCCAAACACTGGGACTTCTACTAATACACAAGAGTAAACAGAAAGAAGTAGTCATTAATTAACATCCTCCAGATAAACTCCTCCACGCTTAAGATCACTAACCCTTGGCGCCGATTCGTCAATCGTCTGGGCATTTATTTCGTCCGCCAATCTTCTAGCAAGTATATGAGCTTGGACGTTTCGTTCGTACTGTTTGCGATCTGCTGTCTGCATCTCTGTCGCGAGTTCTCCATAAAGTGACTTGTAAAGCCCATCAGTCCCAGCGGAGATATCATTCGCGATAAGTGCCAGTGTCTTTTCCACTAGCTTGGGCACTCGCGAAGGGTCGATTCCTTCCTCTAGACGGGCGCGTTTTGTTGTTGTTGGTTGTTCGTCATCACGATCCAACGACATGCGTTGTTCGCTCTCTTCTTCTCGTCGCCGCTTTCGCTTTTCCTCCTTCGCCGCTTTGGCAGCCAAATACTTCAGTGAATGGCCTAGTTGCTTCTTTCCCGTGGACACCATATCCATTGGTGGAGTCGAGAAGAACAAGACCCGCCCATGCTCGTCGCAGTGGAATTGAGACCGCACTTCCTGCGGAATTGCTGCATTGGCAATATCGCTCAGATGGAACACCTCGATGGGTCGTGGTGCATTGGGATTGTACGGAGGTGCTGGTGGTAAATTAGGCGGAAAGCGGCTCGGTGTTGTGTAAGGCGAGCCCTGTGCTGCTGTGGGATATGGGGATTGCGCCGCCTGTATCGGAGGAGGCTGGTATGTGCTTGGGTGTGCTGTCGGCGCAGAATAGCTGCTGGTGCGTGCTTGTAAAGGTTGGTAATAAGCCGCAGGGCTGGGTACTGCCTGGGGTGGATATGGCTGCGCCGGAATACTGGTAGGAAGGTTTGGTATTGTCGGAAGCGACGTTCCAACTGCCGGTGACCTCGCCGGCGCAACAGCCCCCAACATACTGTCGCTGACACCGTCTTGCCGAGTTGGCGGTCGTGGTATGGGGGCCTGTTGAGGTAGGGCAGCAACAAGACCTGGTTGATGATGATGTATGGGCTGGGGAGGGGCGATGGTGTGGGTTCTGGAGGTGGAGATTCCTATGCCTAGTCAATATTTATCTAAAAGCAATTTTATAACCGTTTGCAACTTACATTTTCATCTCGTGGACGCCGATGCACTGCGCCTACCAAGGGGGTGCTTCTCTGCTCCCCACGTAGGTTTAGGCATATCATCCGTCTCTTTGGCATCGGCAGGCAGGAGATGCTTGATGGGGCTCGGTATTTTCTTGATGCGCCGCGGTACATCAAAGAGATCCATCTCGTAATCCTTCTCGCGGACCTCGTCAGGCAAACAGCTGGCCCATGTTTTGATCTTGTTTAATTTATGTTTTCTTCGTTATAGCGTGCTTCGCACACATACACATCCTTGTCAGGCGGGAAGCCTCGTGGTCGACCACGATTATACCGAGTGAAGAACATGACGAAGCAGCGGTCGACGACTTCATCAATGCGATGGTCACGATATTGGCCTGTCTTGACAACTTCATTTGGATAGAAATGCTTCTCAAAATGATGAACTGTCTGTTCAGGTCGATAGTACCAGCAAGCATTCACCCACTTTTCCCCTTCAGAATCTTGCCATGTTCGATAAATTTGAGCCACGATGGGTTTTGTCACATCGTTCGGGTTTTGGATATGCACCCAATCGCCCACTTTCCAGAGTTCTCCCTTGTATTCGATGCCTGCTGGCAAAGGCAAGCGACCATCCTCCATTAAGTATTCGCTGTCGGGCTTCCTTTTCTCCTGTTCAGCCAATTTGTGCGCCTCCGTTTGGAGGTCTACAGCATCCTTGAAGATTTGACTGTTTGGTTCGTTGTATGATTTGGCGTTGTTGAACATCAAGTCAACATCTCGCATGAAGTGATCCACTGAGTGGAATTTCTTTCGTTTGAACTTTCGTTTGATAAGGTCAATCGCCATCGGTTCTCTAATCTCCATGAAATAGTCCGGATACATTGCTTTATCTGGCAATCTCTCAAAATGACGGACTTTGAGCTGGCCGCTGGGATCTTTGAATTTCCGTAGGCCCTTCAAGACAGCCTTGATCCTGGCCTCCATCGGTGTATCAACGCGAGGAGGTCGACCTCTCTTTTCCGAGCATCGGGATCATTCTGCGAATCGTCTTTCCTTCCCAATCGTGGGCCGCGTCTTCGCCTTCGCTGTCCATCATCGGAATCATCATCTTCATCGTCTTCGTCGTCTTCGTCCTCGTCCTCCTCCTCCTCAAAGGGCAGAGGATCAGCTTCCGGGATCTCGCCTAGATCTGGCATTTCCGCTTCTTCGGCTGTGATGATGCCGCTATCTATTAATTTTTGAATTCCGCAATGAACACGTCCTAAGGAGTGACTTCCAGTCAGATTATGCTCCGCACGTCAACATAAGCTTGGCGACAATTACCTTGATCACAAGCGCATCCCTGTAAGCTAGCGATTCGGGTCTGTTGTAGGTCTGCGCATTGTGTGTGATCTAGTCGAAGTATTAGTAAAGTTGGCGGGATGAGTCAGATCGAACTCGATGCGCTTACCAGGGCACAGTCTCGGACAAACTGTTCGAACTTGGTGTACTCGCGCTTGTTGATTTTTGTTTCAGGATGCTCAGCGCCATGGGTTCTTTGATAATGTCGTAATAGTCTGGCACATGCCGTTTGTTGACACTGCGATGGAAGAGTCTCGACGGGTCATGGCCACTGAAGTATTTGATTAGCCTATCCCACTGCGAAGACGAAAGACATAAACCAACTCTTCTTCACGGAAATCATAAATTGCCATGACAACGTCCATCATGGATCTCCATTGCTCGCCAGTGACTTGGCTGGTCGCTTGAGCATTGTTTGCGCCTGCTCCTTTTCATCGCCCTCGTTTTGCTTTCCTTCGCCGTCCTTTTCAATCGACTGGACAGGCTTCTCGGCTTCGGCTTGGACAGAGTCGGTTCTCGCAGCGTGCGCCTCGGGCACCTCTCCCGACATGATCGCAAATTCTCGTGCACAGTGCTGGATGTCTCAGAAATTCAGAATCGCAAAATGGTTGGTTGTTAGGTTGGTTGGTTGTTGGCATGCAATGCGGAAGGCACGACGCGACCAGACGCCGCAGACGGAAAGAAGAATTTAGCGCCGCGATTAAGCTGTGCTCCCAAAGCGGAATAGCGCCAGAACATATGATGCATGCTTAGAAACGTCCGAGACGTTCATAACTTCGCGTCTCTCTTCATCCAGTCTGCTTTTCTTGTTCTCTCTCCTTCCTTTTTGTTCTAGAGAATTAGTCTTCTTAATTGCGTGCTATTTACTTTTATCCGCCACTCCGCCACTGGTTACTCTGAGGAAGAGGCAGCCGCCGATATAGTCGCAGCTCTGGACATCTTGTCTACCAGTTAAAGGAAACACAAAATCCCCGTCTTTTACGCTCAACCCTGGTCGCCTCGAGTCCCTGCGTACCGTTTGTCCTGTTCCATCTGCCGTCGTGATCGGAAAATGCGAGTAAGAGTCCGCGGCCCCGCCGGACAGAGCACTCTCACGCTTGAGCAAAGCACCACCGTGGGTGAATTTGTAAACCTCATCAAAGATACCACTGGACTTGCTGCTTTTGAAATTAAATATGGCTATCCGAATCTACAAACCCTCCGAATCGAGGGATACGACCCCGCGCACAAGATAACCGATATAGGCGTGAATCTGAACGGGGAACAGTTGATTGTCAATAGTAAAGAACAACACCAAGGCGATTCTGCGGGGAAAATCACTGGTGGTGCGCAAAGTCGGCACCTTCGCAAGACTACTCGGAAGTTCTTGCTTCATCTGCTTCACAGTCAAGTGCTACGCCGTTACACCGTACGACGGCCGGCCCGGAGGGCGATGTCGACCCCGAAATACCATCGCCCGAACACGCCGGAACTGTGGTGCTGCGTATCATGCCGGACGATAATTCGTGCCTTTTCGAGCAGTTGGCGCCGCAGTGATAGGAGGAATGGATACCATGACGGAATTACGCTCGATCGTGGCCCAGACCATTCAAGCACAGCCCGATGTCTATAGCGACGTGGTGCTTGACAAGAAAGCAGACGACTATTGCCGATGGATCCAAAGTGAAAATGCATGGGGCGGCGCTATCGAACTCAACATCCTCAGCAAGCACTTTGGGGTTGAAATCTGTTCGATCGACGTGCAGACACTGAGGGTAGATCATTTCAATGAAGGACAGGCTACCCGGTGCTTTGTCGTTTACTCTGGAATACATTACGATATAATTGCCTTGTCCCCATCAGACCCTCCATTCGCCCACGCAAACGCGCCGCCAGACTTTGACACACGCATATTCGACGCGGCCGATCCGGTCATCCTCGAGAAGGCGGTCGAGCTGTGTCGCACGCTCCAGAAAAGGCACTATTACACAAACACGGCGACCTTCCAGATTCGCTGTAATACGTGTGGGAGGCTGTTCATTGGAGAGAAAGGCGCAACAGAGCATGCGTCGAAGACGGGGCATTATGACTTTGGCGAGGCAAGCTGATAAATATGAAGATATATAGTTGGATAGTTGGATAGTTGTATATACGTGCAAATAGGAGCATGAATAAGCATGAGGAATTGTATGGCATTCTCGTAGTATGGCATGCTGCCTCGTGCAAAGCTGATTGGCTTCGGGCAGCTGTCGGCGCTTATCGCCCGCCACCTGCCGAGTTGATCGTCCATCGTCCTCCTCGTCCTTCTCCTCTTCTTTATTTGATGCATTTAAAAGGAACTCGCAGCAGTCCATGGCTTCCATGTCCATTCCTTCGCCGTGCTCTCCCTTCACGGGCCTACACGAACCTGCCTGCGTCCAGTGTGCCTCCGGAAAGTAGGTCTCCAGTTTGCTGTCGATCGACCGTGCTCGACCCGTTTTAATATCCAGCTTCTTCCTCACTTCACCGCTCAGACTCCACCAAGCCAGCCGTGGAATCCAGCAATTTGACCGGATCAGTCATCATCTGTCGGTTAACTCCCTAGATATCGAGCTGGTAAGTCAAGTCGTTCCTATCCCTTCTTTCAATCTGTGCTGTGCGTATCCCTGCTGTTCGCAACATCTTTATCGCTATCGCTATCGCTATCGTTATCTCTGCAACATCATACTGAGTCCTGACTGACCTCCTCACCCAGCCCAGCAGAGTTGCTAGAATTCGATTTCGGTCCTGTGCAAGCAAGCTAGACAAGCAGCATGAGTGGCAGTCCGGACTCCAAGGCTGTTGTTGCGGAGAAAGGTCACGATGAATCTTCCAAGGTGAAGACATTCCTATCTATACTTCGCAAGTACGACCACCCACGACTTTTCCGCAAATTGATCTCGTCAAAATCTCACAATCCGCATAGGTTCGTTGGAGTTGCAGACATAGCCTCCGTGCGGTTTTCGCTCCCGGCACAACTCTTAGAGCCAACACCAAACTTAGGTACGGGCTTGCGGATCTGGTTTGTAGGTAGAATGCTGCTGACCATATCCACAGAGTACTGGAACTACCTGGACCGTCCTGAGACGTTTGCAAGGTAAGGTATATGCGGCATGGGGAATTTCACAAACTAGCATGCTCACGAATTACCCGCTAGCATTGGTACATCCGATGATGAGCTCGGTCGTATGTTGGAGGTTTTGCGATTCTGGTTCACGAAAGATTTGGTATGTGTTTGTCTCTATTAATTGTCAAGGCCGTCCCCTTGCTAATCTGCAATGGATAGAAATATATCAAAGGCAAGCCGTGTAAACCGTACAACTCGACTCTCGGCGAGTTTTTAGGTATCTATCCCTTATAGCAAACGTCTAGCCTTACCTCCTCCTGCTGACAGGCTTTGTATCAGGCCTACTGGGAAGTCGACACTGCACCGGCACCAGTGCTTCCTTCCACCACCACTACAAATGGGAGTGCAAGCTCGACAAACGACAACAACGGCCCTGCCAAAGTCTGTTTTCTTACAGAGCAAACATCACATCATCCCCAGTATCTGCTTTCTATATCGACTGTCCAGAGCGCGGTGTCTCGGCCCGGGATTCGACCAGATAAGTGCCAAATTCACAGGAACAAGTATCCGTGTTGGTCCTGGTCAGCACAATCTCGGCATATTCGTAAAGCTTGCAAAACGGGACAACGAAGAATACCAGCTCACGCACCCATTCGCCCATTTGAGTGGTCTTTTGCGCGGTTCCCTGTACATTTCGGTTGCAGATAGCTGCTATATAACATGTCGCAAAACTCGGATCAAGGTTATTTTGCAGTATTTGGAAGATAGTTGGGTGGGACGAGCGCAGAGCCGTGTGGAGGGGGTGATTTTCAAATATGACCCGGACAATGATAACAAGACCAAAATTAAGGATGTGCCTTCAAGCGATGTGCTGGCTCGCATCAGCGGTTGTTGGCGTGAACAAATCTACTTCACTCTTGTGAACCCCGTCTCCGGCTCCGGTTCCAGTACCAACTCCAGCATCAGCTCGCAAGACCAACAGCAGCAAAACAACTTCTAATCGACCTGGGCCCCTTATTTCCCGCGGAAAAGTAGTCCCCCGAAGAAGTCCAACTGAGCAATGAATCGCGCAGATTCTGGTCCGGCGTGACTCGCTCAATCCTAAACAAACAATACAGCCAAGCCACGAAATTAAAACAGGAGATTGAAGAACGCCAACGAACGAAAGCGGCAAGTAGAGAGGCGGCTAAGGAGCAGTGGAAGCCGAGATTCTTCACGGACGCAACTACTCCCCTTGGGAAACCGGCTTTGACTGATGATGGGAAACAGGCCCTGGAGGCACTTTATAGAGGGATTTTGTGCTAGAGGAGAGTAAAGTCTTGGGTGCTTAGCAATAATCACCCTACACGGCTGAGTTACTTAGACGTCAATATCGACAACATCAACATGACATGCTATGCTAGTGTATACCTCTTGTTTTTGTGTTTGGAACCCTTACTGTATTTAAGGGGTTAGTTAGATACCTATAGAGCTGATGTGTTATAGTGTTCCCTTCCTTTTCGTCACATTCATGTATACTCATGTTTCATATTCTAAGTAGATGCCTACACCTTTTTACAAGGAAGTGTCGCTAATGCAACACGCTAATGCATCTGAATCTATGATCATCCTTTAGAACACAGGGATTCTACCGAGTAATGAAGTTGAGGGTGCTGTTTGGGCTTGAAAGAATACTTAGGGCACTAATATCGGCAGTTTGCCCACTTACTAGTATACAGAGAGAGACTGAATATGGCATGCTGATTATTACTCTGTTAAGTACCTAGGTAGGTAACTCGATGCGCTATATGTTTAACTGCTCCTATATATACAGTATTCTAGCAAAGCAAACCACATGCAGAACGGAAAAATTATGTTATTATATTATTATGTGATGCATGTAATATTATCTTAAACCACTATTCATATCTTAACTGATGGGAACTCATTGAGGAAAGCTCGTCGGCTCGGTCAGGATCCTCCCTGCCCTCGAGCGTCTGATGTAGACAACAAAGACAGGGTACGTCTGCGTCGCGTTCATAGAGGGACCTCGCCCCTCTCTTTCATGAATCGCATCGAGCGCCGCAGGCCGAAGGACGTCTTGCACTAGCTGAGTCACCTCAGCACTCGAGATCTTGGAATTATTCCGGATTCGCGTCTCAACGTCGTCGAGGAAGCTGTGAGCAGTCTCGCCGTCTCCAACGTGTAGTGTCACCGTGCCGATTAGTTCGCGCGCCTGCTCTGTGGCTCCGCCATAGCGGAAGGTGATGATGGAAGATGAGGTTGTGAGACTGAAGCGTTCGATGGCGCCTTTTCTGGGAAGGGATGAACAACATGGATTGTGGCACCAAACTTGCCAATAACAAGGAGCGCAGAAGGAGTGGTGGAGGAGGCGAATATGCTTATAAGACGCGAAAGCATGATTATGTGAGTGGAAGATTGTTACTCCGTAAATGAAGAGAGATGTCATCATGAAAGACACCTACACTGGCGACTGGCGGCTAACTGCTCTAGGTTAGCGTGCCAGTGGAATACCTGTTATAATTTGCAGTTATGCTCCGTCTAGACAACAATATATTCATCCTACCCAGGCAGTGTTGCACGAGAATAAAGAATCTAATGCCAATGGGGATGCCTTGACCCAATGACTTTATATGCCCTACTTCACGTGACCACGCGGCCGTGGGAGTTAAAGGACCCACATTATTTTTGAACCCCTGCAAATTGTATATAATGTCTGAATTACTCCTATGTAGTTGCTGCTGCTTCTCATGCTCATTAAACTGATATAGTTTTCTGTGGATCATACGGTAGGCCGGTTTCGAAAGTCCATTGGCAGTCATCGTCGTATCCCTGCGCAATTCTCTCAGCATCGACAACAGCATCCCACGCCGCTAATGTCCTCCTATATCTTTCCTCTCCTTGATCAACATTAACATCATCTAGGTCTTCCCCGCGTGCGGCGTCACTTGTGGCGCAGAACAGCCCTCAGCACATCTAACAGTTCCTTTCTCCACTCGGGCTGATGGCCCCCAGACAGCCGTGCCGCGACGTATTCAAAATACACCGGCATAATATTGGCCTTCTCCCAGTCTATGAGACCTGTCACCGCGAGCGTGCAAGGGTCCACAAGGATGTTCCCGTGTGAGGACAGGGCGGTCCCAATCACCTGCGCCAGTGGTGCCACGCTTGTACTCGCTCAAGGGAGACTGCACGTTCTGCGTCCGGGAAGAGGCCTGCAGCGCGCGGACGCGTGAGTCATCCCGCTCTGAGCGGGAGGCGCAAAATGTGTGTATCTGTGTGCCGAATTCAGAGAAGAGGAGGTACGGCTGCCGCGTGGGCCGGCCGTAGTAGGAGAAATGGTGCGTACGCATGCACACAAGGAGACGGCAGAGCTCTGCCTTGGCGCTCTGGCGCTGTGGAGGGTAAGTGAGGGCCAGAGCTCAACTAGCGGCGTTCCTGGCAGGTGAGTGAGGATGAGGCCTTGATTGGTGCGGTTTGAGGCGTCGGAGGTTATTCTCGGAAGCGTGACAACACAAATGACGCGTGGGACACAGGGCCCAGTATTGAACGGACGAGCGCGGTCATGGTGCCCTGCCATCGTGAGTGTGCAGCTTCAGGATGGTGGAGGTAGAATGGATGAAAAACCGGCGTCCAACGGCTGGAACTGCCGGCCCTGAGAACCGAGGGAGGCTAGGGAGACAAGCCCAGTCCTCCCGAGGAAGCTACTCCGACTCCCCAGAGCTCTCGTTGTGTAGCGTCATTTCCGACGATTGAAGTGAGCAGGAGGTTCAAGTTGCTGGTTTCATCAGATATCTTTCATTTCGAGTAGACTTCAAAGAGCTGGGCTATTCAATGAGGAAAAGCAGTGGGAAAATGAAGAATTGAGCATATATTTTCACTTACACTGCTCAGTGGGCTATGGATATAGTATTCTAGTGAGTTCTCCGCCTTAATCAGTGACGATGTTGATAGAGCTGATGCAGCTTTACCACTTATCAAAAGGGACCCTTTGTTTTCAAGGACAATTCCTCACGTGATACCACATGTGGCCTCTCTTCATATAATTATACATAGTAGCTTTAGAATACATATGTTTCAGTTGCAGGTGAAGCACTGTATATGCTACCCGCTTTTGCCTGTTGTCTGTCATTAATATTATAATGACTTTTATGGGAACGGAATATTTCCCATCCTCGTTCTCGCCTTCTACTTCCAGGATGGTAAGCGAGAGGAAATACCAGCTACATGGACCCCGCATCGAACAATTCTGTAATAAACTACCTATATTTAGGCTGTCTGTGATACTGTTGTTTGCACCAAGTCCTTAATGTTGTCCAATGAATACCCTGAAGTCATAACACCAAGATTCTTACCTAGGAACTGTTGTCTCCGTCAATCCCTAGAAATATGGCGCCCTTTCTATACCTACCTACAGGTATCACCCAGCCAGCTGCATAACTTGGTCACATCAGGTTAATTTTACCTCTTGGGACGACTTCGACTGCATACTCAACGACAGCGCCGTTCTAGGGTGTGTATTCATAGCCCACTTAACACGTCCTATCGTGAGCCAATAGGATATGCATTGACGGCACGTTTTTTATTTTTATTTTTATTCAATATGAGATTTTGAGCTGTGACGTTGTTTAGCGCCTGATTAGATCCATATTTTCAACGACGTTGTTCTCTTGCCCAGGTGGGAGCGAGGGAAATGTGAGCTCACTACATAATGTCTATGGACTTATTCGCTTTACCTCTACACGCCAATCCTACCTAGGTACTTGGATATAGCCCTATAGATTCTTGTCCTGTACAGAATAGATGCCGGAACTTTTGGGAGAAGGTAGCTCATTAGCTGCACTCCAGAAATCAGGAGTGCAGATCATCGGCGAACGGATCATCGGCGAGTCCATACTCATGCATGTATAGCAATATATACTCTTTCAGGCGGATAAAATTAATTCTATAGACCCCGGGCTATGCCTTCAATTACAGCAGACACCCCGTCGCGGCCGAATGGAGAAAAATGGCGCAGTGAATAGCTGTCCAAGAACACCATATCCTATTCTGTTATGCATAAGAGTCAATTAAAGCCTTTTCAAGTGCCAGCATCGTAATATTATCAGTAGATTCGGCACATTCTCGCCATATTCTCGGCAATATGCGCAGTCTCAATAGCCTAGACACGCACTGTTATATATTCCTGTCGAATACATCTGTTTTCTTCTGGATTTCCACCAGAGATTAACTATATATCCTCCGTTGAGCTCAGATTGTTCGTGTTTCACTTACTACTTCACGTTCGCCTTGTTTTTGTCATTTCACTCAGTTTCAAACCATCCTTTCACTTCTTCTTCTTCTTCTTGAAGCATGGCACCCGCCGCAACTGCAGCAGGAGGAAACGAGCTTGGGGCAACTATGCCGCCCAATTTTGTCGCCCGCGTGGGCAACCTCCAAACATTTGAGCTTCCTGATCAAGTGACGGACAATCCTGATAATATCGAGATGGGAAAAGCGCTGATCGACAGCTGGCGTCGCGATGGCATTCTTCAAATTGCCATGAACAGCAAACAGAAAAAGCTGCTCGAAGACGCATTCACTGCGAGCAGGCAGTTCTTTGGCAAGCCACATGCGGAAAAAGCTGCTTGTGTAGACTCCCAAAGCTACTCTGGCTATATCGCCTCTGGGGAGGAAGTCACGAATGGTATCGCCGACTATTCCGAGATCTTTACTGTCACCAAAGATCTCGACTTGTCCGAAGCAAAAGTGAAAGAGCATTGGCCCTGCCATGGGCGCTGTCCTTGGCCAGATGCCGAGATGAAGGACCCCATGCAGCTCTACATGGCATATCTAGGCGAAACTGGCGAGAAGCTGCTTCAACTCATCGAATACGGCCTTGGGTTGGAACAATCTTCCTTGACAAAATATACGAAGGACGGATGGCACCACATGCGTATCCTTCGGTTAGTTCTTCCCCATGGTTACTAGATATATCTAGGGAATAATGCTTGCTCTAACACGGACCGTATAAATACAGATTCCCAGCGGCGAATAACGCCAATGGAAAAGGGCTAGCTGGTCGTGGCATCGGTTCCCATACCGATTACGGTCTTCTTGTCATTGCTGCGCAAGATGATGTTGGTGGTGAGGACTTACCATACCACGTGCTATGACAGGCCGATATGGTTAACAGTCAATGCATGGTTTTCAGGACTCTTTATCCGCCCGCCATCGGAAGATGAGAAGACAGAGAATTGGCAGACAAGTGCTGCAGGTTTCCGGGAAGATGACGAGGGGTGGGTGTATGTCCCGCCGGTGCCAGGCGTGTTCACCGTATTTCCAGGTTGGTTCGGATCTTGCTTCTTACCTCGTTCTGATGCGTCGGCTGAATAGATCTGTCAGGCGATATGATGCAGTACATCACGAACTCCTACCTTCCGCCGACGCCACACAAAGTCGGCCTCAACACGCGGGAACGGTTTGCGTTCGCGTACTTTCATGAACCCAGCTTTCAGGCTGTGATGACTCCCCTCAAGGGCTTCGACGCGGGCCAGTCACCGAGAGAGGGAATCCACTATGGCACTCACTTTACGAATATGTTCATGAGGAATTATCCTGATCGCATAACAACATCCCGCATGATCAGAGAAAATCGACGAGCTCTGCTCGATAAACCCGAGCTTAGGAAACTTCCTTAGGAGGCTATGGAAGACTGTCAATTCCGTAGAAGAGATTATTCATTCAGGATCTGGGTGTAGAGCTGCAGTCATCTGGTACTCGGATTTCCTTTCTTTTGTCCTAATTCGTCGTGTTAAGGCTTTTATTGTTCACATGCACTGGCGCCTATATATCAACTATATAGGCGATTGGATAGCGGTCGACCATATTGTGTATTTCCTGAGCTCGATTAAATCAAGTACTGGCCATGTCATAGAGTATTGCTTCATCCTTGTAAATGTAAGGCGGAATTACGAATGGACGTCTCGGCAGTCACGTGATCTCGTCTGCCTTGGGTGATGACTAACTAGCGCCTTGAAGTCATGAACGCCTTACGCCCCAGGCCTCCTGTAAGGCAGCGATATGTGTATATTGAGTCTTACCGCATTTTCAGTTCTTTCAACACAATGTATTCAACTACCTAGGTACGAATCTGAGTAACATTTAGTTATTAGACGCATACAACTCAGAGAAACATTGCAAGGCGATCTACACGTGAATAAAAATATGCAGTGGTATCACAAGTCGTATTGAAAGCAAAACATAACACGAAGCGTTCGGAGACTATTAACAATAAACTCATACAATAATAAACTGACCCGGAATCCCTCAGAGTCCATGTGCAGCATCCGCAACATCCTCAAACACCTTACGGAGTCTACTTCTCAAATTCTCATTCTCAATCACCAGACGATCCAGTTCTTTCCGTCCATTCAACCACTCATCTCTCTCATTTCGGCAACGGTCGAGTTCCCCTTGCAACTGCGCGATTTGGCGTTCTTTATCTGCCCGCGTGGATTCGTATTCCTTTTGGAGAGCTATTAGCTCGTTCTCTATACGCAGTTTCTCCGTCTCGCTTGCTTCGCTGTGAGATAGGGCCATTTCGAGGAGCGGGTATAGGGCTGCGTTTTGCTGGGCGAATTGTCTTCTGATCTCGGATGGTGAGATGATATTGTCCTGCTTTACGGTGTCTTCGCTTGCTTGACTCGTCTGGGGTTGGAGTTGGTCGCTTTGCTTCTCGATAGTGTCGAGTTGTGCTGGCTGTGTCTGTTCTTCCGCGATCTGTTGTTGCTGTTGTTGTGGAGGGGGAGGAGGAGGAGGAGGTGCTGGTGCTAGTGCTGGTGGTGACAGAACAGGAGTTGTATTGAATGTATTCGTCTGTGCGTCCTGGTCATGACTGGCTTGTTCTGCGATAGATGCTGTACTATGCCTTCCACCAACCTGCGGCGATAATATCGGCGTAGATTTAAGCGAGCTTCCTGGATATTCACTCGACCGAGATCTAAGGACAGCCGAATCTCGAGAACTATTTAAAGATGTCCGTGACCTTGTGGAATAGGTCAGTTTGATGCGCTACAATAGCGACAAGTCAGATGTTAGTTAGTTGAAACCATCATCCAAAAAACACCAGGTCTTGGTACCTTGCTGGGAGTATGCTCTCTTTCCCAGCCAATGTCCTCATTGGGATCATCCGGGTTGGAGTCTTCTTCTTCATCGCTGTTCGAAAAAGTGTCTGCTGTCGTCGTCGCAGAAGGAGTAGTAGCACCAGCATCCAGCTGGCATGCGCAACATTAGAAAAAAAGAAAAAGAACAGACCAAATTTGATGTGTGATAAACCTACGCTCTTCCCAACTTGGTCATCGTTTTGCGAACGTTTCTCTTTCTCTTTCTGTCGAGCCTCAACTTTCGCCATCTGATTAAACATCTGGGCAGTTAGTCAACAAACTGTGAAAGTACGGACGATTTCTGGCTTACCCAAAGGGTCTGGCCCATAGCTTTAGCAGTACGGTGTGGATAAAATCGCTACAAAGACTTTGTTAATATTTTGCCCCTTTTTAAACAAAGAAAATCTTGGACAGGGAGAGAAAGATAGGGAGAGAGGGAGAGAGGGAGAGACCTCTGTGAATTGCGCGATGGTCAGTTCGGGATGCTTCTTGCGAAGCGCTATCATCTCCTCTTTCTCGCCTTCTTTCCAGCGGACACGGGCTGCCGATGATGACATGTTAGGGTGAATCCTGGTATCTGATAGGAAACTGAAATAGGAAACTGAATTTATTAGGTGGTGTTTGCACTGTCGCGTAGAGACACGAGGGGTTCCTCCTTTCTGGTAGCCTTGTCTGGACTCTGGACTGGACGGATACAAGGATTAGTTAGTTAGGAAATTAGAAAACAAAAGAAAAGAAAAGAACCCCGAAAATAGAAGACCCTAGTCATGCACCTGGGCAACTCGTGGATATCATAACGTGCTGTGCCGCATTAAGCTAAAATTGACCTAGTCTTCAACTACTAGTGAGAACTCGCAGGGCCTTGCAAGTTGCAACAACAGTATGAAATGCAAACTCATGGGTTTCTGCGAGAATAGAATCATAACTCAATATATATAACAATAATAAACCTGAACCCGTACGTATGCATGCATGATGCAGGAACCCTTCCTGACCTGCCCTGAACACCGAATCGACTAAGTCGAAGAAGAAGAAGAAGAAGAAGAAGAAGAAGAAGGAAAAAAATACATGAACCAAAAAATCCTCTCATGCACCCGCCGTGACAACTCGGAAACCTGCCCCAATTGTCTTCGTGATCTCTTCGTTCTTATGTTGCAGTAATGACAACGCGTATGCCACATCATTCCATTGTCTTTCTGTTTCGCAGCGCCCGAGACGCGCAGCAAGCTTTTCGGCGAGTTGTTTGGCGTGTTTTTCCTGTGTCAGTTGTTAGTCTATGGAGTTGCAAAAAGATAGGGAAGAAGGGAAGAAAATTACCTTCTCGACAAAGCCGGCAAGGAACTTGATAATTCGTCTTAGTGAGCCTTCCTCAATATTCTTCTCCGAGCTCAAGAGACTGAACATGTCCACGAAATGATTATAAACCGCGTTATCCTTGGTCGCCAGCTCGGTGAAAAACATGCGTGCCAAATCTGCGATCCGCTTATCATCGTCCTCAAGACACTTGGCCATCTCACCCAATTGTCCCTTGACCTTGACTTGTCCAGCTAAGATTAGGAAGGTCAATGTCATCAGGCACGTTCTCTTTACCGAGGCTTCACCATCGTTTAGACGTCGATAGAGGAAGTCCGTGTTTTCATCGATTAGGTGGTTAAAGCATACTGCCATATCTCCTAAAGCAATGACTGCGTTGCTGCGAACAATAGGGTCCTCGGAACGCTCCATGATGGTGATGAGAAGTGGCAAGTTTTTCTCGCAGTACTCTGCAGAGACGCACATCAGCTTGGCCATGCATAATGTGGCCGCAGCTTGGAGATTTGGATCAGGAAAAACATTATTGTTGGCGCAAATTTCGGTCACTAGAGATCCAAAATTGGTTAACAGGAGCTTTCCCCGTAGAGAAGTTCTCGCTCTCGAATGTGGGCCATGGCTTCTGTGAAATCGTCTTCCGTCGTCCCGCCAATCAAATCTAGTTCGTTATCATCAGCCTGATCTTTCTGCTGAGGGTCTGTATTGGTTGTCTTGTTTTTCTCTTGCTCTGCCTTTCTCCTCTTGAACTCAAGCTCGCACAGCTCGAGGTGGACTATCTGCTTGATAGCAATGTGTCCGACTATAAAGAGCAATTGAGACAGTCCGGAGGACGAGTTCTTGGAACTCGTTGCTGAAGCCTCGCTATTTGCAGTAGAAGGTCGTTGATCTTCATTTTCGAGCATTGTTTGACTGGGCGATTGGCGTGCGCTAGCTTGGAAAACGGCTCTAGTCTTCCGCCGAACGATATCAGAACACAAGACATCGGGGTGCTTCGAAAGTGCGTAGATAGCACTGATTGCTTGTTCCGCTACTCCATACCATTCTTTGCTGTCAGATGAAATTTCTGTAATTGCCGCCAGTTTGGCTAGTACAGGATGATCGTTAGGCAACTTGGCGATACCATTTTCCTTGTTCTTAGCTTGACGGCCCGGAGCCATACGCCTCAGCGCGACGCAGGTATATCGTGCAAGCACTAGATCAGACCTCCCAAGGTCTCCAAGGCCAATGCGCAACATGGCCTCTGTTTCCCTCACGACGATTTCAGGGTCAGCAAGTGAAAGCATCCGAGAACAATGATCGACCCTCGTCTCTGCGCTTTCGATATCTCCCTTCTCTGTACGCTATATACCTGCCAGAGCTTGGCAACAACGGCTTCTGAAATGTGACCCGATTTCATCATTGTGCTCAGCAGTTGTTCGAGTGAAGTGAGCTCTGCCTGGGTGGAACCAAAAGTCAAGCTGATCATGTTGCGAGCAATGTAATTGGCAGCATCGTTCGCACTGAAACTACTAGGTGCATCAAAAAGAGCCCCTTGTAGCAGTCAATCAGGTGGGTTTGAACGCCCTTTCCTTCGTCACTATTTCCCTTGGTCCAGATGAGACGTAACATGCGTCTAATTCCAGTTCTAGCAGTCTCCACCTTGTATGCATCGATGACCACGAAAAAGTCCATGGCTTCGATGACCTCACTCTTGTTGCGGGCTGACAGGAGTTGGCATACATTTTGTGAAGCTGAATGTAAAACTTGGATGAATCGTATGGCTTCTAGATAGTATTTGCGAGTCAACTGCAATCTCGCGAGAAGTTCCGATGTTGCAGCTTCCTCAGCAGCTTTCTGTGCCGCAGCGGCTTTCTCATCATCGGTCATACGTGGTGCCTTCGAAGGAGAATCATCCGGAAGCTGCGTCGCATCATCCAACAGCTCACTATCTATATGAGTTTCGCCCAGGCCTGGAGTCTCCGGAGGAGGTCTAAGAGCATTTAACTCAGCATCGACGGCTTCTAGACGCGCGGCCCACTCAGCGTATGCGAGCTGGCCACCGTGCATAACGCTGAAGGGATGCGTAGACACAAGCCTCGCTAGAAGTTTGATGGCGTTCCTTCGCACGTTACTGCTCTTATCCTCGAGGCTTCTAGCCGCTAATTCGGCAGCTTTTGCCGCCGTTTGGGAAACTTTTGATCCAGGTCACAGAGTCGCATATATACCTGGATTGCGCGGCAACGGCAGTAGGGATTGATATCTAGGAAGCGTTCTTCGAGGACATCAAAGAATGCATTAATTTGCGACTTGGAGCTCTCGCCTCTCTCTTCTTCTTTGCTGAGGTCGGCGATCAGGTTACCACACACTTCGATAATAGAACAGCGTAGTGTATATGACTAGGAAGTTCAATGGTAAGCAACTGAATTATGGAAGCCCAAAAGTTCTCATACCTCGCTATCCAGCTGTTTTGCTAACAGGGTCATCTGTTTTATAACGAGACGGGGAGCCAGCTCTGACAGTTTCACTATGAAAGTAGACACTGACTTGGGGCCTTTCGTATCATTACTGTTGAATTCCTTGTTCGCAAGCTCCCTGTTGCACACGTTAAGAACAAGTTTCGAAACTTTTCAAACAGTAGTATTTCTTACCTTAGAATTTCATCTCCCAATTGCGTGTGGTCGTATTGCTCTGCAAGGATGTGAAGAAACTCGGCCATCGGCTCGGACAAGTGTTCGAAATAGGTTAAACTCTGTACGATGGAAGTCTGGGCGCCTGTAAATTTGTTAAAAGCCGCAAAGACAGCTAGCTTCTCCTTGCTAAAGGGCAAACGTACCGAAGGCGTGGCCATGGTGTTTCACAGCAATGCATAAAACTTTGAAAGCGTGCATCCGAATGGGCATATTCTTTACGCGTTGTTCGTTTTCCAAAAGTAGATATACCGAGCGAGTGAAAAGATTGACAAAGGTGTCTCGATCGGAGGTTGTTAGGAAGATCTTGCCGAGTTTGAGTTTCAGCACTTTGCACATGACCTCCATGGAAATCTGGATTTGTGCCGTCCAATCCCAATTGCCATCTTTGGATGATTGCTTTGTCTTCCCTGATTTCCCAGCACGACGAGCAGGAGCGGCAGTCGCAGGTTTCTCAGCGGCCTTGATTTCCACGGCAGAGGGCCCATTGGAGCAAGAAGCCGTACATCTCCAACAGTTGTTTATGTTGTTGGACAGCCTCCTGTTCGTCGGCCTCCAAGTCGCTATGTATAATATCGGCCTCGACAGCGAGGCCCGACACAATCAGATCGAGGATCTTGCTCAAGCTCTTCGACGGCAGCACGGTGCAGCATCTGCAATTTATTATTATTGTATGTCAGTTCGGCTCCAAGCCCACCCATGCACTTGAAAGGATCTTGCGCACTTTAGAAGAACCTGCAGCGAATCAAAGAAAGAAGGTCGTGTCAATGCTTCGGGGTTCGCAGCGACGCCATCGACAATGGGATCGATGACTCCGTCGATGAGGGATGTTGAGAGCAGCTCGGTCTCATTTTCGCAGTCGAATAGCTCGGGTTCGGCGTCCGGCGTGGGCACAGACGCGGGATCGCTCAGATAGTATTTGAGCGAGTCATTAATGTTGAAATCCACCCTGTCCTCCATTTTGCCTGGGCGATGGCCGTTGTGGTGGTGGACGCTGGACAGCGATGCAGGAAAAGAGAGAGAAAGAGAGAGAGGGAGTCGCTCTGTTGTTGGCGGCTGCTCTGTTTGGGTTTTGCCCTTTCCAGCCGGGACTAGCCGAGACGGGGAAAGCGTGCATAACCCTCCATCGAGTATCAACATTGGACAGTTCAGCTTCTCTCCTAGCCTCAGACTGTGTGCATGTCCGAGAGGAAACGAAGTCAGGATGATGCGTATATCTTAGTCATGATTGGTGCGAGAGAGAGCCTCGAGCAGTCGAATTCGTACAGTGTAAACGTTTCCAAGTATAATATTCGTATATGTTTTAACATAACTAGTAATCAGAACGTGCTATTTGCAACTAACGACTTGATAATTAATTGGTATTTTGACTGATAAATTCATACCAAGTTCTGGCCGCCTGCATGTTTGTTTGTTTTGTTGTTGTTATTATTGTCCGTCGCTGTGGAGTTGGCTGGTCTGATAAACAACCTATCCGTGTCGGTGATAACTAGTTCCAATTGATACGTTACAAGCGCGCGTCAACTGCTCTCCGACCTTCGTATTCTGACTTTTCTGTGCTAACTGGCCGGTCAAAGAATGATTCTCTCGTCAACCACACTATAAGATCGCGTCGCAAGATGTACGGGGAACCACTCGCGCCAGCCGACATTCGCCCGCGGAAAAATTCGAGTCAGAGTACACCTTCAGACTCAAGGACGGCACATCAGAAAACGACACCGAAGAGGAGGAGAAGGCCAAGCTCGTGAAGCAGTGGCACATATTCAATCAAGCTGCACAGGCAGGCACTCGCCCCGCAGAGAAATGCTCTCGCACAGAAGACTACCCGGCGAACGATTCTAAGCGCGCAGACGATAACCCAAAAACCCACGAGTCTGACCAGACTATGGACACGGAGCCCGGTGAAAAGGTAGATGCATCGGTCAGGGAAGATATGAAGAAACTAGAGAGTACCTTTCGAGGGATCTCAAAAGATATCGTTTGATCAACCGAATCGGAGAGGGTAAGTAGTCACCTCTCAAAAAGGGCTGAAATGCACGTGAAGCTAACAGAATTGATATTTCATCAAGGCACATTTTCCACCGTGTACAAAGCAGAAGATCTATTATACGATAGTTATCAGAACGATTGGGATGTCGACCATGACGATGCTGACGAGAATAACTGGGAGGTTCCTCCAACCAAGAAGCGCCGCCTGGGTGACAATCTCAAGGACTCTGTACCGAGCAATGGCAAGAAAAGCCACGATATGTCGCACTCAAAAAATATACGTCACGAGCAGTCCGCTCCGCATCCAAAACGAATTGGAGTTGCTACATCAACTACGAGGGTCTCGATCTGTCTGCCCGCTTATCACAGCTTTCAGACACCAGGACCAAGTGGTGGCAGTCCTTCCCTATTTCCCACATACGGATTTTCGCATTCAGTATCGCACATTTTAGTACGGGATATGCGTCATTACTTTCGATCATTGTTTACAGCTCTAGACTTTGTTCATAGACATGGCATCTTGCATCGCGACATCAAACCTACGTGAGAAGATCACTCTCTTGCTGTAAGTATTTATATATTCGGGCGTTACTAACGGATGTCTCCCAGAAATTTTCTTTATAATCCTGAGCAACGACGGGGAGTCCTGGTGGACTTTGGGCTAGCAGAGGTACGGCAAAAAGATGCACTTTATATTGGAAAGGCAAGTGGTTAACTGACTATAAATGTAACATACAGCGCATGGGATCCGACTACGGCGGACCGTGCTATTGCACATACACTCCGTCAATGCGACGAAACAAAATCCACAGGAGTTACTATACGAAGCACTCGATGCACTTACCAAACGGCTATCCGAAAACGACCCTCGTCCCGCTCGGAGGGCCAATCGAGCTGGGACGCGTGGGTTTCGCGCGCCAGAAGTGCTATTCAAGTGCACCTCACAAACCACGGCGATAGATATGTGGTCCGCGGGAGTCATCCTGCTCACATTCCTCGGGCGTCGATTCCCATTCTTCAATTCTGCCGACGACGTCGACGCCCTGATTGAGATGGCAAGTATATTTGGCAACCGACGCATGAAACACGCCGCATCGCTGCATGGGCAAGTTTTCGAGACCAATATCCCCACGATCGGAGAGAAGGGCCATAGCTGGGAGAAATTGATCATCTGGTCAAGCTGCGTGGAGGATTTGACCGAGAGCGAAAAGCAGGCGATTCGTCTGCTTTCGGGGCTTATGGAACTGGATCGTGAGAAAAGACTCACTGCGAGGCAGGCGTTGCAGCATGAATTCTTCGTGAAGCCTATTGATCATGACATTGAATGGGGTGGAGGGCCTGAGAGCGTCGACGAGAGCGCCGATTCCACGGGTGAAGATGGCCAACAGGAGGGAGCTAAGGATGAGGTGGACATGCTTTGATCCTGGACCTTTTACTCGTAGTCAGTCCTAGCTGCAGTCGATAGGCACGTCAGTCTATATTCAATATGCTGGGATTTCTACAAAGATAATTCCACCAAGTACCTAGGCTAGCTAGGTAGAATAGGAGAGACAAATCGAGCCATTCGTTCGATCTAACACAATGGAAGTTGATCCCAAGTTAGTAGGTAATTCTCAGCCTCTTCAATTTACGCCAGTTTTGTCAGGCATGAATACAGAGATTCAAGATCAGTTATTTGCATGCATGCATATAGGTAATAATGTATATAAATATATATATCTCTAGGACGTATACGCACTCAATAGCTGATAATGACACAGAAAACGAAATTTCCAGTTTTTCCAATCTTTTCTTTTTCTTAAAAATAATAACTTCTTCTTTCCAATCCAATGTGCGCCTGATCATAATAAGAGGCCAGTCACGTCAAGACCAAATCAAACAGAACAAAAACAAATCGTGAAAGGAGAAAGAATATAGAATGTAGCATCTTTATTTATGGAAAAAAATGAAGAATTGAACGCTGTCATGAATGAAAACTTCTTTGTATAATTTCTTTCTTCTCTTTCTCCCTTCTTTGTCAAAATTCTTCTTAATACGTACATGTTGATAAAGGCGGAGAAAGGCGCTATGATTGATATTCAAGGCCTGTCGTCGACAAAGTAGGCGTCTCTCTAGTGGTGGCGGACGACGAGGATGATGTCGGTTTGCTGCCGCTGTCGTTGTTATTGTTAAGATTATCGTGGCTGAATGAGTGGTGATTATTATTCCATATAACGCTGTTCCGTTTGTTGCTTTCTTCCTCTTCCATGGAGAATACGAGATCGCTCTGTTCTTCTTCGTCAATGCGGTTTGTGGCGTACGTCATGGGCGATGATGCAGGGATACGCTCGAATCGAGTGCTGTTCGACGAGGAGTGATTATTACTGAGAGACGGAGATGGATGTTGTTGTTGTTGTCGCGGAGAACTCGTCGATGTTGGATGAAGCGACATGTTGTGAATTTGTTGCGATATCATAGACATCGAAGACTGATGACGATTCGCGGGGCTAGATACAAACGGCGAAATATCTCCTGACGTGGGCCGACTCCCGATTGGACGCAGACTTGGACTCGACATGAAATGAAGCGATGACTCGCGCAGCGGTGATCCAACGTGGTTTAGGGAAGAAGCTGCAGTGCCACTTCCAACACCACTAACCAGCGCCTCCTCTTCTTTCTTTGCCGCTGTCGTGCAAATAATGCTCCAAATCTTGACGGACTCGATGCCAAAGGCGACCCGACTTTGTTCGCACTTGTGCCTGTTATACTGCCAAATCCGCTGAAATCTCTCTGGCTGCTGCTTAATTCATGCTCTGTCCGGGATAGCCTCCTCATTTTCTCCTGCGGCGTGAGAACGTCATCGTGAAGGTTTCCTGGGAGATAGTCCTCTTCCATGGCAAAATTGTCATCCCAGTCATCCAGAGTACTGGGACGGGAACGCTAGCTGACAGCACCTTGGAGCGAGGCACCATTCGCTGAGAATGGAGGAAACGTGACCCAATCGAGTCCTCGAGAATAGCAGGCGGCGAAGAGCCAAAATTCGACGTTGGTTTCCGTACATCAGATCCAAATGCGGTATCACGAAGATTCCTCAAGGCGTCCGAGGGCGCTCTCGGCGTTGGCGGTGAGGCCAGGTCGAGACCAAATTGCGAAGGCACTGAGGCAGCTACTGGACCATATCGCGCCACATGGGATATACCTTGGCTGTCAAACGAAGCCGGCAGTTGTACGTCACGAAGAGTCAACGCTGTGGGGTGAAGTCTGTAATCGACCGTCGTCCACGGGCGAGCCGTACTTCGAATCCGAAACTAGAGGGTTCTCCGACGTCGATAGCCCGAGTCCATCCAATGCCTGTTGCTGTTGCTGTTGCTGATGATAATGGTGGGGCTGAACTCCCATCGGGTCCTCTTGACCTCCAGCATATTGATAAGCGTATCGAGCATCCTGTCCATTCAGTCTTTGCTGCGACAAGACCGAATTCGTGAGCGCCGAGTCCTGACTCTGGAAGGCCTGAGGGTTCACACGGCCGCCCAGGTTCAGATGGCTGCCTCCTCCCCTCCTAGTCCGTAGTTGGGCCTATTCACGCGACGACCGTCCGGAAGTATATGTGCCAATGCGCATTTGGCGCCGAATTTACAATTTCCTGACCAAAAGCAAAATCCCATTAGCCACTGAAGATGGCATAGTGTGCCACCGAGAACGAGGAACAAGGGAAAGATACCTTTGTGAAGTATTTACACGGAGCGGAGTCTATAGCGGCGTCGGTGGAGTGAAGGAACGGGCAGGCTGGGCCAGCTTGACAGGCGCCTTGTCGGAAGAATTTGCATGGCACATGCTTCGTATCTGGGGACACAATAAGTTCAGTTCCAGTAGCAAGTAGACATATATAGCGATAGCCCTCTCAGATGAAGATATACAGAAACGCAATACGCACTCTTTGTGGCGGCACCGTTGTTTGGAGGACTGCGAGCAAACGGCGCAGTCCCTGACAGGTTGCGAGCATGAGCGTGGCCGTGGCCGTTGGGCGTCGTAGGCGTAGGAGTAGACGAAGTATTATTATTGTTCTGGCCAACTGCAGCGGCAGCGGCAGCGTTGCGCGTTCTCATCTCACCAGGACCACCGGCGGAGGGATTATTATGATAATAGATGTGCGAAAGGCCTAGGGACCCATGTGAGAGGGAAACTCCTTGTTCCTCGAGGAGATGGGATGGCGGAAAGTGCTGGTGCGATTGGGTCATTGGAGGAGGAGCGAGAAAAGATGTCCGCTCCGGGTGGAGATAAAAAGACGAGGGGCAAAAAGACCTAACTGGGTTAAATTGGTGGAGATGAGATTTTTCTCCAGAGCAAAAAAGAGACAAAAGTATTATAGAACTCTCTGTCTTTTTACTCTTTCTCTCTGCTTCTTCCGATAAGAGGAGGAATTAATATGGGCAGAGAATGGCTGGACTCACAAGGCTGGATTTAATAGTCAGTCATTACTGAGACTAACTAGTCGACTAGGCTCTAGCAGACTCGACTTAAATCGTGACAGTGAATCGGATAAAGCAATCAGACGAGCCAATGAGACGACTCCCAGATTACATGGAATTTGTTCCGAAGCACGCATATAAAGCACAGCTAAGCGCTGTTGTAGCACACCTGCTTGCTGGTTAACCAGGAGCTTAATTAGTTTCGCGTCTGGTGCCACAGCGTATGAATCTCAGGTGCCTACATAATACATATTCATTTCCTTACATATTTGTCCCTAGCCGGTGCATATATACCTTGGTGTTTCTTAAGTTTGGACACAGCAAGCTGCACCAACCATCACGTATCTAGTTATCTGCCACCGAGAGACAAGTGAGTATATTTGAATGCATTGTTTTATTCCGATCCAGTGGAGTTCACCTCTAGAGTCTACATGTGACCACATCCCCATCCTCGAAAATCATCTGACGCGCTTGCTATAGTATCTGGTGACTCGAGACCGTTAAGCCTCGAAGAGTACCTCTTAGTTAGGTAGCACAAGAAGCAGGAACCAGTCTTTTCCGTTGATATGTTAAAAGGAGCCTTCCACCCCGAGCATCTCCTGTATTGTCAAAATTAAACCTTGTCTTCAACCAAAACTAATCCATCGGAATCATGATTTAACAAACCTTCAACTCTGCCTGAGTTGTATCAGGCGGCAATACTTCCGTGCATCTAGCCCAGAATTCCAAGAAAATCCTTTTGCGGGATACAACCTGATGTTTCCATTTCCCCATTCCTGATCAATCCGGTCTAGGTCCTCCTTGCAGATACGGCTAGCCTCGTCTGATGATGCTTCTGCTGAAAGATTGGAGATTTCCAGAACCAAGGATGCTTTGACCGCTTCGAGACTGGCTATCTGTTCACGAAGCACCGTGATAGGGACAACTGCATTTAGTGCGGCCAGTTTCTCACGTAGCTCCTTTTCACGGGTTTTCAATGCTGATATTTTGTCCTGCAGATCTTCGTTGGGCTGATCACGATGGCCATTGCTATCTGTAGCATCATCTCCTGCTTCGACATGTTGGATGGCATGGTAGACAAGCTGTTTGCCTGATAGCAGACACACGGTTAGATCACGTACTGCAAGCAAGGAGACTATCACGAGGAAAGAGAACCTGCGGCCCGTCCCTCGATCTCCTTTCGGTCGTGCATCTCCTTCAAAGCCTTGACAGCGAACGCTATAGGAATGAGCTTCGTTGTAACTTAATGCGCATATTAAGATTGAAGATGTGCGTAAGCGTACGTTTCGTGACCTTTCCATGAAGATTGGTGGAAATATCAAGAGCCTGGCACAAGCCTGATAAGCTATGCATCCTGTCTTATCCAGAGCCAGGCTCAGGGAAGGAAGGCATCACACACAGAATAGGGACGACTATAACATAGTTAGAGCTGTCATATATTAACTCCTCTGTATCCCCTTCAACGTACTTCTGTTTCTCTACATGTTCGCACAGCAAAACACCTGTGAGCAGACATACTCCAAACCCCTGGTCTATTAAAACCCACTTAGATATTCCAGGATAAGCGCCGAGCCTTGTTGCATAAATCAATTAATATGAGTGAAGGTGAAGAGGGTCGAGAGACTGCATAAAGACGGCGCCTGCGGGAACTCACCACTGGCTGGGCTTTCTTTCTCGTCTTTCTTCTTCCGCGGTGCCATGGAGTCGAGCCTCACGACAGAATGTTGGGAAAACGAGAGTTATTTGCTCAGCACTAATAAAGATGGGAATGCTGAAAGGGAGTACAGAAGGGAGTTATGAACAGAGCAGAGGTCTGCCTATCAAAAAGGAAGTTCTTGGCTGCGAGACTGAGTAGGTACATAGAAGGAAGGCGCTGGCCACGCACAATCACGTGCTGCTCTGCGACTGCCAATTATCAGAGCATTCGAGCTGAACCTCAAGATAAACCAACGTCTTCTTATAAAGAAAGAAAATTAGCTCTTTTATTTTCAGCTCAATATTGCCAGGCGCTGTGCACATGATGAAAAGCAAAACAAATAAAAGAAATTCTACATTTTCGGATGGGAAAAAATGAAGATGGAGAAAGATTGCCGGGTATCACATCAAAATCTACCTGTATGTTAGCTTGCACTGTTTTCTTTCCCTTGGAAAGAAAAAAGGAAAGAAGAAGATCCAACTTACGCATTCACTCTCATGTTTCCCTTGAGGGACACCCATTTCCTCAAAGGTCTTTGGTCCTTTACTAGGCGGGGGTCGGCTTGGCTGCCGGAGTCGGGTTGGAAGGAGGAGGACCGCCCGTAGGAGGCTGATTCATTGGAGCGCCAGGTGGTCGTGGGGTGGTGGCTGGGGAAGGACGGCCGGGGCCACCTGGAGGCATTGCACCTGGAGGCATTGCACCTGGAGGCATTGCACCTGGAGGCATTGCACCTGGAGGCATTGCACCTGGAGGCATTGACTGGTTCCGAGGAGGATAAGCACCGGACGACTGTCTGCTGCTGAGATCTGGCGTTCTGCCAGCACGGCGATCCGGGGCATGCCATGATTCATATCTGGAGAAGGCCGGCCCATTCCCTGAGGATCGGGCCGTTGCAGTCGTCGTCGGCGGTCCGAGTCAAGAGGTGCAGAATATCCGATATCTGGCCGGCCACCCTGTGGATCGCCCGGCGGTGGCATCTTCGGCGAGTTGGGAACAGAACTACCTTGGCGATATCCCATAGGACCACCCGAGGGAACACGGCCATATCCCCTGGACCTGGGCCTGGACCGCCCGGAGCACCAGGACCAGCAGAGCCATAATTTGCTGAGCTGATATTGGGGTTGATTCCAAAAGCAGAGCTGGGGCGAACCTCGGCTAGTTGTGGAGGACCTCCGTATGCGTTACTACGCCCGTAGCCCTGTCCGTTAGATCCGTAAGGTGCTCCGTATCCGTCGTCGGATATACGCATTCGTGAGGGGTCGGGCATCTCCAGCGTTTCCTGAGGCGGCGACATATTAGTGGCTTGCGCTGCTCCTCCATAAGAGGGTCGCGGTCGACCGGCTGATCCATATTGGGATTTAATTCGAGCAATGGCTACTTGCTCATGGTCTTTGCGAGAAAGGGTCTTGGAACGCGATATGCTGTCAATTCGACCGGCAGCATCCTTATTACCACTGGCAGCTGCCTTAGCGTACCATCTTCGGGCCTCCTGGATGTCTACGGGGACATGAATTCCGACTTCGTAAAGTAACCAAGCGCAAACTCTGCAGTGGGTAGCCCGCTTTGAGCTGCGCGCTGGGCGTACGTAAAAGCGATCTCGTCATTCTTTTCGAAAAGTCCTTCATGGCCACAAAGGAACCATTTACTGATCGCCATCTCGGCCTCTGGTTCGCCTTGTCTAGCTGCTAGAGCATTATAATGCAGTGACAATGCGGGGTTGAAGTCGCATCCCAGTTGACCTAATTCGTAAGCCGCTCCCATCTTGACCTGAGCTTTGGCGAATCCATGGTACGCCGCCTTTTCAATATTCACTCGAGCGGCATTAATATCAATGGGCAGATATTGGTCAGGTACCACAACTTGGGGCAGTTCCCGGGCAAGTAACATTCCATAGACCTAATACATGTACGCTTGATTTAGCATGTGCGCGGATCATCTAATGAGATTCTAGGCTCTACTCACGTAAGCACCCTGAGGCGCATTCTCGTCACAGGTCTGTGCAGCATAACGGATATACTCCAGACCCTTGCTGTAATCCTGTCGTTGTCCATGCTGACCAAGGAGAATCATCATGCCAAGACGCTGTTTATGAACTCAGAAATTAGCAACAAAATAAACCAGACTAAACCAGAAAAAGATACAAAAAGAAACTCACATAGTAGGAGGCGGAATCCTGCATAGAAACACCTTTCTCATAATGTCTTATCGCCTTAGCAGGCTCATTGGAGCTCTCGAACTGCATACCAATTCGGTACTCTGCGCGCGCATATCCTTTTTCTGCCGCACGAGAATAACAGCGGAAAGCCTCCTTCTTGTCGACGCGGTAACCGAATTTGCCAAACTCCAACCACATGCCTTTGATGAACTCGGCGTGCGGGTGGCGCTGTTCCGAGAGAAAAGTCACAATGCTCATAGCATCCGTCCTCAGCTGATGTTCAACCTGAGGCGTGTGTGGTCGGGCAGGCTGAATTTGCGACATCCGCAACTCGTTCTGCATGGCTATCTCCACGTATGAGAGGGCATCTTGAGCCCAAGCGAGTTGCATTTCGGGTCATTGGACGACAGAACTGCAAGACGCCCCTTTCTAGGTTTGCCTCTTTCTGCTCGTCTGTTGGAGGGACATTGGGGGAGGATTGCGGAGCACCGGGAAAGGAGAGAAGTTTGGGTGATCCATGCCATCGTAGACGGACGATTGGTTGTAGGAATTGCTACCGGGGCTTGCGCCATTATAGTAGTTGTCTTGACTAATGTTGCTGCTGTTATTGTACCCTGGTGAGGGCATGGAGGAGGAACGGTCAGGAAACTGGGGTCGATCGTACGACGATGGTTGTTGACCGCTAAACGACCTTGGGCCGTGAGCCTCGTGCTCGAGATGGGCAATATTATCCTGCATGTTTTCAGGAACTTCAGGCATTACTCTGGGGAAAGGCAACAGTTAGCTGAAAATGTCAAGGAAAAAGCGGGACCAGAAAAGAAAGAATCCAGCATAGATCAGCAAGGAGAGTGGTGGTTGTAATTCTCACCTTTGAGGAGAAGGGGATATGACTTCTGGAACATAGTAATCGTCCGTACCACCAGGATAAAAGTGGCACCTACTCTTGCTTGCTGTTGACCATAGCCCTGCGGTGGCCGGGACATGGTTGTCCTTGGGATGCGCGCGGCTTCAGGACCAGGTAAACGCTGTGTAATGCAGTGCAATGAATAATGGGCACGGTATGCGTTTGGCTATTTGCTGGCGTGGTATGAAAGGCCGCCGGGCGCCACGAGGAGCCTGGAGGAGGGTTTGAAGTCGGACAGCGCTGTTGGCTAGCTCGGCGCTCGGTTAGGAGGACTGCACAGCGAGAGAAAGAATGTAGACGATGACGCTAATATTTACATCAGAAGCAGCGCGATCAAGACAGTGAAACACACTCGTTGATCCAACGGAGAGAATTGGTGGAGGGTGAAGAATGTAATCGAGGAAAGTTGGTAGACAAGATGGAACTTGAACTATGTTGTTGTTGGTGCCGAATCGCGGGGCCGCCCAGCTCCCGCGTATTGTTGCAACTGAGAGGAATTATATTTATGGCTGATACCTAACTACGATATCCGATACGGGCATCAATTTAGTCAATTTGTACTATATCGTATAGTCTATAACTACCAAAAGGCATGTAGCTCTGTCAGCTGTCAGCACCAACCGTATGTACGTGTTCTATGGTAGCATGGGGGCGGCTGTACCATTGTGTCACCGTCAGTAGTATGAAGTTTCAATCCGAACCTGCTAGCAGCAGCCAGCCAGAGGAGTCGCTAATTATAACCCAAGGCCATGTCACCCGTGGTCCGTGGAACAAAATAAGAACAACTTCTCTCAGCTGTGGCTGTGACACGAACAAAAATTGAAGCCGCAGCCTCAGCCTTCAGGCTCCAAAGTTCAGGTGCGCTTAACCCAACTAGGCAATACATATCTTGTTCTTCCCGCGCGTGTTCCTGACCGAGTTGACAGTCATCCTGCCCTGCCACCATTTTGGAGATGGTCCCCAATATGACTGCCAGAGACAAATTCTACCACCCGTACTCGCCATACGATATCCAGCTCCAGTTTATGAGCTCTCTATATGACTGCCTCGAAGCCGGTAAAGTCGGTATCTTCGAGTCTCCCACAGGTCCGTGCCAAGGCTTGCCAATGATGATCCCTGGTACATTCATTCTATGATGCATCTTTTCTAAACACCCCATTGTCTAGGAACTGTATGTTGGAAACTCCTTCTTTGATTTGTCTTCTGTGCGGATGACATGGGCGTCGCAGCTTGAAAAGAAAAAATAACAAGAACGCTCGGCTGACCAGGTCATTGCAAAGGGTAAATCGTTGAGCCTGATATGCGGCGCTTTGACGTGGCTTCGAGATCACAAGCGCAAAGCATTTCTCAAGTCGATAGATGATGGCCTGTCTGGTAAGAATTTGCGCCACTGTAAGATATCTGTTTTACGACATCTGAACTGAACGTGACTACCAGCCGATGACGATGAGCCGGACTGGATGCTCGAGTATTCCAAGAAGGAGAAAACCCAGGCTTTAACGCAGAAATGGCGAGAACTCGAAGAAAGACTGGTCAGAATTAGAAAAGAGGAGGAAAGGAAGAAGAAACTGTCACACAGTTCCCAGAGACCGAGCAAGAAACAGGTAAGAGTTTTATCATGGAACATGGATCAGGTACCATAGTAAACATACTTACGGTACTAGAAAACGGATGTTGCCGCCCAAGGTACCGCGGCCGATGAAAGCTTCTTTGAGCTAGACGACTATGAAAGCGATGCAGAGACAGAGAAGAATACTTCAATCCCTGGGCTCGGCAACATAGAAGGTTTATCTGCGAGTACTGTAGCGTTACTGGACCGCTTTAAAGGTCGAGTAGCGGGCCGAACGGAGGATGAAAGCGAACTGGGGAACCAAACCAGGATTTACTACTGTTCACGCACTCACTCTCAGCTGTCTCAATTCGCTCAAGAGCTTCGGAAGGTGAACCTTCCGTCAAGCCTTCCCTCGCTTCCAGGAGACAGGTCAACACAAGAACATGCCGAACTCGAAGAGATAATCAAACACCTTGCCTTAGGCTCTCGAAAACAGCTCTGCATTAATCCTCGAGTTTCAGGCCTGGGAAACCCAACAGCAATAAATGAACGATGTATGGAACTCCAACAGTCGGGAGTTGCTACAAACAAAAAGTGTTCGTACTTGCCGACCAAAGAGTCCGAGAGCCTCCTATTGGACTTTCGTGATCGTGTGTTATCGACTGTCCAAGATATAGAGGATATAGGTCTGATTGGCAAACAGCTCGCCATCTGTCCTTATTATGCTGCGCGAACGGCTGTTAATCAAAGCGAGGTGAGCTAAGACAATGGAATTACTGGCAACTTGCTCTAAAAGGGGTACAGATAGTTACTCTTCCATATCCTCTACTGCTTCAAAAGTCTTCTAGAGAGGCTCTGGACCTGTCCCTCCGAGACCATGTCGTTGTCATCGATGAAGCGCATAATTTGATGGATGCCATTTCAAACATTCATTCTATTTCTGTCACACTGGATCAGCTTCGGGCTTCTCTATTTCAGCTAACGACCTACGCACGGAAGTTTCAGACACGGCTCAAAGGTAAAACCGAGTGTATGTCACTCAAGTTATCAGACTCGTCAGTTCGCTCGCAGAAAATCTTCAGTCTCTTGCGCAGAAGAATAAGTCGTCAGAAGTGATCGTTCAATACTCAGATCTCGTATCAGGAAAGGGCGTGGATCAAATCAATCCCTATAAGCTCCCGGTACTTACAGGAAAGTAAACTCGCAAGGAAAGTTGATGGCTACGTTGAGCATAGCACTCAGTCGAGCAGCGCAGAGAAACCGGTAAAGACGACAGTGCCTGTTCTCTTTCAAGTACAGAGCTTTATCCTGACATTGATGAATCCCTCTGATGAGGGTCAGCTGTTCCTCGACAAAACAAACGACGGCATACTATTGAGATACATGTTATTGGATCCGACGAACCATTTCAGAGACATTGTAGACGAAGCACGGGCTGTCATTCTGGCCGGAGGTACTATGTCACCGGTGAGTCTGAGGAATGAATATCCGCATATTTGAAGCAATAGCCTAATGATAATCAACAGATGTCCGACTACGCTGACCATTTATTCTCATATGTGTCGCCTGATAAATTAGATACTTTTAGTTTTGGGCACGTCATCCCACCGGAGAACCTAACTGCCCGTATCCTCGCAAAAGGCGTCTTTGGTTCTGATTTCAATTTCACCTTTGACCAACGAAACTCCGATTCAATGGTAACCCTCGTCTCCACATACCCTTCTTCCAGATTCAGTCGATTCTAACCTGTATATAATGCCTAGATCGCCGATCTGGGACAGACGGTGGCCAATCTTTGTGCGGTGATACCGGATGGCGTTGTAGCCTTCTTTCCAAGTTACGAATATCTAAATCAGGTGGTCAATACCTGGAGGAAGCCACCAAAAGCTGGAAGGGGAGCGTCGTTGTACTCTATGATCGAGAAATACAAGCCAGTACTATATGAAAGTCAGAAAAGGACAGCTCTACTGACGATATTCTTCTCGAATACTCGAAGAAGATTGAATCCGGATCCGGAGCCCTGTTACTCTCGGTTGTCGGTGGCCGTTTGTCTGAGGGTATCAACTTCTCTGACAAGCTAGGCAGGGGTGTCCTTATCATTGGTCTTCCATTCCCAAACATTCATTCTGCCGTTTGGAAAGCAAAGATCGGGCACATCGAGAAGCAGACATACGCAAAGCGCCAACATGATCCCGAATCTGCCAGACGAGCAGCTGCAAAAGCAGCCGGCAGAGACTTTTTGAGAATTCGTGTATGAGAGCGGTGAATCAATGTATTGGGAGAGCTATTCGACATCGAAATGATTATGCAGCTATTATCATGATTGATAGGAGATATGAGACTCCTCGCATTCAAGGGAAGCTTCCGGCCTGGATACGACAGAGTCTTGTCTTTGATGTGAACGCCTCTTCTTTGATTCAACACGACCTTGCGTACTTCTTCAGGTCACACTAATAGAACAGATGAAACCCTATTCACATGGGTATTCTAATGAGCTCATACGTGTAATGACAACTGACGTTAAATTTTTGCTGCTTTCGCACCATTCGGTCGATCGAAGGCCAACACGGAATCATGAATAAAGCGCAAAACTTCTTGCATCATTGCCTCAGTAAGCTCATGAGCAGTATTCTCGAAAACGATATCCTCCAGATAGATGTCTCCGTCGCCGCCACCACTACCAGCAGGGCCCACAATCTTTTTCAGCCATGACATAAAGGGCTCGAAGAGACGATATGGAACCAGCTTATCAGTCGCTCCAGACAAGCATAGAATTCTTTTACCGCGCAGGTGACGGTCTAAAATAGAGCGGATTCTACCACCATCAGTGGGATGGGTATAAGTACCAGTTCTAATAAAATCAATCCTTTTCGAGACGTCCAATTGACCAGACAGAACGGCAGCAGGGTCTCTCTTCTGGACCGTCTCCAAAAGTCCAGTCGGGAAGTGTTTTGACCCTAAGAAACTACTTCCTGGTGGATCACTCTGAAGCCACGAGGAGAGCTTCGAGAGGCGAGCTCGATCTGCCATGAGGGCTACGAAGTCAGGTGCGCCAACAACTACAATCCCGGCCGTAATGCGCGGTTCATGTACCAGGCACAGCCAGGTAGCGTGCCCTCCAAGAGAGACGCCCAGCGCAAAGTGGCCTGAGATGGATCGTTCTGAGTTTGGGAAAATATACGCAGGCAGAAAATCGATCAAGGTGGAGGTATCCTGTGCAGTGCCAGCTACAACAAAGTGGACCGTATCAGAAGACATTTGCTCTAGGCATATACTTATACATAGTTATACATCTACATCGACTTACCATATATCGAGAACATGTCCTGTGCATGATTGTCATTGCCTGACTTCCATGCCTGATTGGCCATGGGATCAATCTCCCGCGTTCCATGATTTCGAGCATCAAAGGCCACGGCTATCAGTCCCTTCTGCTTGGAGTTCGCTGCGGACTTCTTTCTTCTGTCGTAGTAATCGTGGACAATCGTCGTCGCCAATCCCGCCATATCCTTTTGCGAGTCTTGACGGGGATGTAGCAGCCATAGACAGACGATCTCTGAAGCATCTGAGGGATCTCGGCGAGGCCAAAGACTGTGGTCAGTATGCCGGCGATGATGAATGTCTCGGTGGAGAGAGGCGACGATAACGGGGCGGGTGGTTTATAGCTATTTAGCGGAGAGATTGGAGATGGCATTGTCGACCTATGGCAGTCAGTAGCTAGTAAATTTCAGAAACAAGGATCCGGATATGGTGGTATTATCATAAATGTAGGACGTAGAATGAAAATGAAAACGCTGTCGAGGCTGTCGGGGCTGTCAAGCGGAGACGCGGAGGATGGCGATCGCACGTGGACGTGGCTTCGGAAGGGGCAGGTTGGCTGATGCATGCATACTTCCGCAACGACAAGTCGTTGTCTACCTTCTCCCTCACTTCGTTAGCATGCAAACAATCTACGCCGCCGAAGATACTATTGCATACGATTCAGATTCTGTAGTCCTGATACGCACCGGCTTCTTCTTTTGCCACATGGTCGCTTCAATGAAATAAGCGTTGGTTTGTTCTTCGGCATGCTGGAATCGTTCAGTAAGCAGCACATATCGACCTCGTGCACCCTGCCATACTATGGACGCTGATTGAAGTTCGTTATTCTACTATTTCTAGCAGCGAGGAAAAGAAAGACCTGTGCAACAGGTATTACAATCTATAACCGGCTCCTCCGAGGATGGCCGACCTCAACGACCCGTTTCGCACGCCAACTCCAACAACAGCCCCAGAACAAGCTCCAAGAAATATCTCCGCCAGCAACAACCTGCCTCCCCAGCCATTGGATCCTCGTCTTTGGTTAATGATTCGGTCGAAAATGCGGCCATTTACACACACAAAGGGGCTGCAGCAAAAGTCCCTTCGAGTCTCCCAGGGGTACCGTCATGGACCAGCCGATACTCGAGGAGGAGGGTGACTTGTCGGCTAATAACGACGACAACCCTAATAGCGACGTAGGCAACGCCAACCATCGTACAGGGTTTCCTGAGGGTGCCATTTCGCCCGGAGCGTCAACACCCACGGGCACCCGAAATGTGCAATTCATTCAGGATGCATCGTCGGATCACGAACTGCCGCAGCGCACGCGATCCTTGTCCTCTTCTGCCGGCCAGGAGGAAAACAATGACACGTCTGCCAAGGACCGGAAACACTCTCTTTTCACAAAGCTGAGAGCCTTCGCGGCAACTCCGTCTTTCCCTTCGCATTCCCGCTCTCCAAGTCTGGCTACTGTTCCAGTGGGAGGCACGGGTGGAGGTAATGAGAATGGCTATACCAGTGGCGTACATACACCCGCGTCTGAAAGAGAACAATTCACTTACCCGGAGACATCAGACGCTGGAAGTGAAGGGATGCCGACGCCGAGGAGAGCGCTGGAGAGCAACGATTGCGACTGCGCAGGAGGAAAAGACACAAAGACCGCGGGCAACTGGGAAAGATTCTAGAGAACCTCACGCATCTCCCCGCCTACCCCCAAGCCTTCTGCCCCAAGCCCAGGGCTTTTCTCTTTCAATTCGTTTTATCACCATTCGGAAAATCCAAGGCCCGGTTTACTCCAACGGAGAGCTACCACTGACTTGGCCACGCAACTTCGCGATGGGGTATCAGAAGACGAAGGTCGTGATAGGCTCAACATGGATTCTCAGTGGAGAAAAGAAGTAATGCATGGCTATCCAGTGCCCGAGGATTGACACATAGTGGGCGGCAAGATGCCCAGAACAGCAGCAACAACAACAACAACAACAACAACAACAACAACAACAACAACAACAACAACAACAACAACAATAACGAGGAGAGAAGACCTATGAACCTCAGAAGGTTGACCGCTTTTGGTACCCCAACTAATGACCAGGAAGGATTTAGAGAAACCTGGAGGCGGCACAGAACCGACAGAGGATCTAGCCTGAGCGCACAGAGATGGCGCCAAATCAAGGCTGGATTGAAATTGATCGGACAAAGGCGCAAAGCGGACAACACACTAGATAATGCGAAATCTGCAGAGCTCTTGGCTGAATTGACCTCAGGTATCCCCGCTGCTTTGATCCTTGCTAGCATGTTTCAACGCGATGAACACGGAAGCAGGCGCATTCCCATCCTGCTTGAACAGCTCAAGGTGCAAATCACAGACAGTCGCATTGACTCGAATTCCGGAGACCGACATCTCGTCTTTCGCATTGAGCTGGAATACGGAAGCGGGATGACACGCATGAAATGGATTATACACCGTACTCTCAGGGACTTCGCCAATTTGCATCTAAAATACAAGTTACAGATAGGCACTCAGAAGTACATTCAAATGAAAAGTCAGGACAGTGGGCATAATCTCCCGCGCTTTCCCAGAAGCGCGTTTACCTACGGGGTGTCCGCGGTCTTGATAGCGAACGGGAAGAGGACGAAGAAGACGGCGCTGGCGAAGAGACTGGGGCAGATGCGACTAGTGGTAATGAGGGTCGCCGCAAGATGAAGAAGAGACGCTCTTCCTTTGCCATAACGCGCCGTCGCTCTAGCGTTGGAGTTCCCCTAGAGGGTGATCCCACTGGCGGCGAAGGCGCAGCAGCAGCGACTGGCGAGAGGAGATCCTACACCGAACGGCAGCGGAAGAAACTTGAAAACTATTTGCAGAAGATGATCCGTTTCTTGATATTTCGGCCGGATAGTAACCGATTATGCAAATTTCTTGAACTGTCTGCTTTGGGTGTTCGTCTAGCAGCGGAAGGGAGTTATCATGGGAAAGAAGGCTTCTTAATCATACAGTCTGCGAAAGGTCTCGATTTCCGAAAGGCTCTGAGACCAAATTTACTCAAGAAACGACACTCGCCGAAGTGGTTTCTCGTACGCCACAGCTACGTGGTCTGCGTTGATTCACCGGAAGAAATGAATATTTACGATGTCTTCCTTGTAGACCCTTATTTCAAGCTACAATCACAGAAAGTCCGATTAAGAGATCAGAATGCAAAAGAAATTGCGCGCTCAGCAAAGGACTCGGCCGCTCATCCTCAACACCACACTCTCAGGCTCGAGAATTCGGAGCGAAAGCTGCGCTTGCTTGCACGAAATGAAAGACAGTTGCATCAATTCGAAGATTCAATCCGGTTTATGGTTAAGAATACCCCTTGGTCAAAGCCAAATCGGTTTGATAGCTTTGCTCCAGTGCGAAAGGCTTGCTTTGCTCAGTGGCTGGTAGATGGCCGTGACCATATGTGGCTCGTATCGCGTGCAATCAATCAGGCCAAGGACGTCATCTACATTCATGACTGGTGGCTGAGCCCCGAGCTGTATATGCGGCGTCCAGCTGCTATAAGTCAGAAGTGGAGACTTGATCGACTGCTCCAAAGAAAGGCTCAAGAAGGTGTCAAGGTCTTTGTCATTATGTACCGAAACATCAACTCGGCCATTCCTATTGATTCAGAATATTCGAAGTTCTCCCTCCTTGACCTCCACCCCAACGTCTTTGTGCAAAGATCTCCCAACCAGTTCAGGCAGAATACATTTTTCTGGGCCCACCACGAGAAATTGTGCATCGTCGATCACACACTTGCATTCGTTGGAGGGATTGATCTTTGCTTTGGCAGATGGGACACACCTCAGCATCTGCTCACTGATGATAAACCCACTGGATTTGAGTCATCCGATGGTCCCAAGGACGCAGATCACTGTCAGCTCTGGCCAGGAAAGGACTATTCCAACCCTCGTGTTCAGGACTTCTACGACTTGGACAAGCCTTATGAGGAAATGTACGACCGTAATGTCATTCCTAGGATGCCTTGGCACGACATATCTATGCACGTAGTAGGCCAGCCAGCCCGAGATCTCACGAGACACTTTGTTCAGAGATGGAATTATATCCTGCGTCAGCGCAAACCTACCAGACCAACACCGTTCCTCCTTCCGCCACCAGATTTCAACCCTGCAGACCTCGAAGCGCTTGGTCTTGATGGCACGTGCGAGGTCCAAATCCTACGTTCAGCCAGCATGTGGTCCTTAGGAACCCCAGATGTGACGGAACACAGCATCATGAATGCCTATGTCAAGCTGATTGAACAATCGGAGCATTTCGTGTATATTGAAAATCAATTCTTCATCAGTACGTGCGATATTGATGGCAAGAGGGTTGAGAATCTGATTGGAGACGCACTGGTAGAAAGAGTCATAAGAGCGGCGCGCAATGGGGAGACATGGCGTGCTGTCATTATTATTCCCCTGATGCCTGGATTTCAGAACACCGTTGATTCCGAAGGCGGCACCAGCGTTCGTCTTATCATGCAATGTCAATATCGTAGTATCTGTCGCGGCGAGACTTCTATCTTTGGACGTCTCCGCGCGGAGGGTATTGAGCCTGAGGATTACATACAGTTCTTCAGCCTGCGAACATGGGGCAGAATTGGGCCGAACAAGCAGCTGGTGACTGAACAACTCTATATACATGCGAAATGTATGGTGGTGGATGATCGAGCGGCTATAATTGGGTCTGCAAATATCAACGAACGATCCATGCTGGGCTCACGCGACTCTGAATGTGCCGCCGTCGTGAGAGACACCGATATGATCTGGTCGACGATGGACAATAAACCTTACCTTGTTGGAAGGTTCCCGCACACCTTGCGAATGCGGTTGATGAGAGAGCATCTCGGTATTGACGTTGACGAGCTGCTTGACCAAAATCTAGCTAGGAGGAGGCAACTGGGGCCGCAACAGACGGGACAGCGAGAGTGACGCAGCTTCCGTTGATAGCCAGGCGAACGGATTCGACGAGAATTCAGCAGAACAGGAAAAGCAAGATAAACGGGAAATGATTGAGCGCCGACACCGGATTCAGGATGAGTTTCTGACTCGATCCGAAGACATGCATAGCTTCAATCATGATGTTGATTGGGAACAAGGCAGTAATCCGAATTTGAAATCCAGCAGAAAGCTCACTGCGGACCCACGAGTAACGGACAACGCCGACCATCGGAATGAGGTTGCTGGACATGGTGCTGACCGCATGGACATGAATCTGGAATCTGGTCTTGGTCTCGGACGGGATTCTGCAATCTTGCGCGATACGACTGAAGTTCTGGTGAACGATATCGCTTCTGAGGGAAAGGAACGCTAAGCAACCCGAGAAAGACGCACGGAAGCCCCGAACAAGTGCAGAGACAAAACGAAGCTGCCAAAGAATCAGTCCTGCCACCAGCACCTGGGCAGATTGAATCCCCGTTAGATAACCAGGAATCACCTTTTCCTCGTCTACAGCCGTTGCCTGAAACAAACGACGCTGATATTGGCGGGTCGTGGCTACCATCAAAAGACCCTTCTGGATCTGCTGGAAGCAGTCATCCTCTGGCAGAAACACTTAGGCGACCTTTCGTCGATGAACACTGCATGAGGGATCCCGTTAACGAGACGTTCTACTATGATACATGGCAGAAAATCGCGGAGAACAACACGAAGATCTACAGAACCGTGTTCAGATGCATGCCAGACAGTGAAGTCAAGTCGTGGAAGGAATACAAAGAATACACTACGTATGGCGAGAAGTTTGTGGAAGCGCAAAACCAACAGACGGATGCTTGGAAGGCACAGAATGCCAATCCTCCATCTACTTCCACTAATAGCAACACCGCAAACGCCGGCCAACAAGAGTCGGAGAAACCCGCGACTGAAAGGCCCAGCAACACTGAATCCGAGAGCCGCACGTCCGAAGATGAGAAGAATGCGCTGAAGGAAATGGACAGTTCTGATGGCAGCCACCATCAAACGCAAACTCAGCCACTAGTAGATGGCCCCGGTCCAGAACTGCAATCCGGTGAAAATGCTCCTCCTTCTACCGAAACTGAAAAGGACAGAACGCGCTCCGCCTCCGGCTCGTACTCAGTCACATACTCAAGCGCTCTGAACATGACTCAGTCGCAATCGCAAACGCAGCAATCGGGAGGAGGAACCCACCGACGTCGTCGAACGATGACCCGAAACTCGAGAAGAGAGTTCCACGCTTCGGACGGAGTGATTGATTTGCGCCATGCTGGCGAATTACTCAATATGGTTCAGGGCCATCTTATTAGCTGGCCGTATGACTGGTAAGGCCTTTTTGTTCCTGTCCTCTCTCTTTCTTCAACAATTGATAATATCAATACTGATTCTTTATTCAATTACCACAGGCTCGAAAAAGAAGAACAAGGTGGAAATTGGCTATACACACTTGATCAAATCTCGCCAATTGAAATATAGTAAGTTCTACCTTATAACGTATACAGAAAAACATACTAACGCCAGTGTCTCTAGTAATTAACTCTCTTTCTCTCTGTCTGATTCCTCCTGTCTCAAATATCGAGTTGAATAATCTTCATTCCCCTCCAGTCCATTATCTCGTTCCCTCTCCTTTTCTTCTTTTTCTCAAGCATGTTTTCAAGAATAGACAGATACAGTCTAGCTAAGCAATACTTTCTTCTTAAGTCATTTAGTTTAGTCAGCATCATCATCATCATCATCATCATCATCATCATCATCATCATCATCATCATCATCATCATCATCATCATCATCATCATCACTCTTTTGCCCTTCCTTCGCCATCTTTTTTTCCCCTTTGATAAAACCGCGCATTTTCCTAGCGTTCCTTTTGTTTATAGCATATGCATATGCATGTATATTCATTGGGTTATATTAATTTGATAATTGATCAGTGCTGTTAATTATAACTCTCTTCTTCTTTGTCTAGATACCTAATTATGACCCCTTCCACTCTCTGAGAGGTAGTGGCTAGGTAGGTACTAGGTAACCATTAAAATTTTATAATCAAGCGCTTCTCCTGTTTCCTATATAAGGCTCTACTCAGTCCCATCCCAAGTGTAGATAGATATGCTATGTTATGTACATGAAATGAAGGTTTTATATTCGTTCGAATCGTTGAACGTCGTGTTGTTGGCCGTACCTCCGTTGCTCATCCATTTATTATGGATATTCTTCTTCTCTCTTCTCAATAAAAGAGGTAGGGACAACGTCTAGCATTGATTATTATGTCGTTAGTATTCATCTATCCTGTGATCTCTCATCAGTCGCACTTCCCGGCGAGGCTTTTGCCGACCCAGAACTCGAATTTTATCATTTTGATCGGTCTGTTTTTGGGTGGTATGCGGCCATTCTGTAGGCAAGAAAATCTTGGCAATTAGAGATGGCAGATAGGTAGATATGAATATAGATCTAACTATATTTACTCACTTGCTTGGCCCATCGTAATCCGCAACTGTTGCATAGATCACGATGTCCGCTTGGTCCACGTCTCCATTCAGGCGTATTTCGCACGCCGCAGGTTGCGCACACTTTCTCTAATGGGCCTGTGCCTTTCTTCCTTTTGCGCTTCTTGCGACGGCTTAGTAGACCCTGCAGCTCCTCGGCGAGTATGCGGTTATTTTTCTCGAGTTGTCTCAATTCAAATTGCCAGCTGGAGCTTCGAACTGTCTTTAGTTCCTCGAAGATGTTATTGATGGATAGAAGGGCTTCGTCTTGAGTCCCCAGAGGTAGTCCGTGTGATCCTGCCTCTGTTGGGGCCGTCATTTTGTTTTGGTCGTGTAGGGAAGAAACGGATGAAGACGCTGTTGATGTGAGGAGGAGGGCCGCCGAGCTAGGTGCGTCGGTCGAAGAAGAGGCAGAGGAGGAGGAGGACATGACAGCCGGGATATTGCGTTGCTGGATGTAAGTCGGGCGCGAGTTTTTCAGAAGATGAATCCGAGCAATGAGAAAGGAAGGTTTACTTCCGGGGTTTGCGTCTCCTGGAAATAGTGTTGTCTGAGCCTGTAAGACATGGCCACGCTTGTGTCTGACTTCATGCTTGAATGCGGCTTGTCGTCCAGTACGTGCAGCTTCCAAGGCTTTACCCAGCTCACCGCGTAAGTCACTTCCCATAAAATCTTGTATGCCTTTCCCTACCATTTCACTTGGCGGCCGATCGAGGAGGGCACGTGCATTAGAAGACACAAATAGAAACATGCCCGATAAGGACATTTTTGTCCAGAGGTCATTCTCTCCTATGCCCCGGATTCGACGATACTAGATCGATCTAAAGCATATACAGGCCGCTCACGACCGACGAGTATCAAACACTTGCGCCCTTTCCGGGTTCGATGTGTAGTGACCCATAGCTTTCAATCCAGATATAGCCGCTGTTCTTACGTCGGAATCGGTATGTCACGCTGACGGGTGATCCAGCCGTGCTCTGCGTCAGTTCACGGGTGACAGGGGCAATATCACTAGGATGACAGACGGAGGATATCGACCTTCCCACGAGCTCGCTTGGATCATATTCAAGAAGCCTAGAACTAGACTGTGATAGGTACAGGAAAAGTCCCTTTAATGATAGAACGTGAATTACATCATCGGCATTTTCGAGTAGAACACGATCTAAAAGGCGGCTATTTTCGACTCCTGTCTTAATTGTTCTCAGGGCGGAAGTAGTTTCGTCGTGAGTGATACTGTGTGACAACCTAGACGGGGCCTTGGGTGAATCAGGTGCATGTAAGATGTACCGAGAAAGCTGATCTCTTCGGTAATTGATCGTATAGGAGCCATCTAATTCATTAGCTGTTAGAAACCTCATGCCGCCGAGCCCTAAAAGAACGCAATACTTGAAATTCATTTGAATAATTCAGGGTTTTTTCGGGCAGACTTACCAGCATTTCGCTTAGTAACCGCATTAGGCTGCTCGACCAGATCAACTTGAAAGCCAACATAAAACTTGTAATCGCTCGTACCCCACTGTATTGGTATCATGGTCAAAAGGTTCACAAATGACTGGCCACCTTTCCTGTAGTTGAGCATGCTGACTTGAACCTCAGCTCGGCGTTGAATTTTCTCTTTCAGTCGATAAACTGTTTCGTCATCTACATATTTCCTTTTCGTCCCAGGGTCGACTCTGCCGTCAGGAGATTGTAAGAAACGACAATTCCTTCCAAGGATTTCATGCTTCGTGTACCCGGTCAGCCGCTCGAAGGCATCAGAAACATAGACGATAGGGTCGTCATGAGAAGTAACATCACAAAGTATAAATGCACATGACATGTCGACGGCACCAATATCTATTTCTGGGTTTGGTCGATTTGCAATTTTGCCTGAAGAGAGACAAATTCAGCAACGGCTAGCTGGATGATTTTTCCGCGGAGTTGAAGCCAACTAACCAGGATTCCGAACATATCAAACCCACTGCTTGAGCAGGCATTCTGAGATTGAGATGTGAGTTTTCCTGCTCTGGGTCTGGGTGTTGTTGATGCCGCAAGTTCTGAGGGAAAGTATACACTTATCAGCATAGTGTCCAATTGGACCATAGGAGGAAAATTTACCAGGCGGGATAAACGGATTACGAAAAGTTGGCAGAGTGTCCATTGATGGAGAAGCATGAGATGGTAGGTAGGAAGAGATGGACTGAGTTCTAGTACTACCGGTGCCCTGCGGCAAAATGACTAGTGAATTCTCTGACGAATGAACCCCAGCTGGAGGAACGTCATATAGATTCGGTCCAGACAAAGATAGATTGAAATTTGACATGTCTGACCAGTCTTGTGGCGCACCGTTGAGTGATGCAGAGCTTAGCCGCCCAGACGCGGAAGTGGGCTGCATTGGCGACTGCGGAAGAGGAACATATGTGGAACTGGAGAATAATATGTCCAGGGACTGCGGTTGTACAGCGGCCGGGTCATTGTATGCTAAAGCGAAAGGCATATCAGGTCCATGAAAATTGACCGCACCAGGATAATGATGTTGGATGGCGGCCATGGGTTCCACTAATGCAAAAGGAGCTGGGTCATAGTGAGGGTCCAAGTTGAAGCGGTCCGCGCTGTGGTACAAGGGTCGGTTATGTGCAAATTGCTGCATTGACATCGTGTCATTTGTTGTATAAACAACATTTGACGACGCAGGATTTCTGCCGTGGGCGGGCGAGGGCTTGAATTGGTACGCTCCCATGGTATTCACAACGTATCCCATGGACAGTGGCTGCCCGCGGAGATTTGGGTCCAACACAGGGGTCATTTCGGCAGACCGATTTGGCGGCATTCTAAAGCCCAGGCCTATATCATGGTTACTTCGCCTTATGTCGGTTGTCTGTGGGAAATACGGGTCCCTTCGAGTACGCGGGAGCTGCCCTGAGTTCATTGTGCACGGCAAACGGGCGGGAGATTACGGCAACGAGGCCAGTAATCTCCCTCCAAAACGTTTTATTGTCTTCTGCCCTTTGATCTGGTTTTCACATTGATAGGCCGGTGAGATAGTAGACAAACATCTGTACATATAGCAGTGCCGGAAAATGGAAGAAGAGAGGCGGAGAAATTGGCTGATATAACTGACAATCCTTTTCAGATCAATCCATCTTGAACCACGGGTGAGTAGCGTAGATTGTATAACAATGAATGGTCTTTTAACTAGTTAGCAACGGATTGTGACTGGTCGCGTGGCGAACACAATAGCGGAGAGCAGTAAAATTGTGGCTGAGGCAGACGATCACATAAAGCACGCCTCGACCAGGTTAGCACCGACGTCGCATATATAGGTATACTATAGGCATATTCAAGAATCAAAACTGCTGATTGATCAAATGAAGCTGAACAACGGACAAAGTCAAAGGTGGCTGATGTGCTGATGTCCCAGGGGAAGGGAAGGAGCTCTGCTGTGCTAACTCCATAACTATTTGTGGCGTCGATAGATCGAGGCTGATGGGACCCCACTCTTGCCCGATTTCGTTTAGCGCCGCACGGGAGATTACGGACCCCGAAACTTGCCTTGTACCGGTAATTGTAATACCGAGTGCAATACAATACGGCCGTATTCTAGGTTCTTCGTTACAGTACGAGAGATTTAGCCACTGACTCGGTGCAAATTTCAAAACCAGCGCAGATACCAGATCGAGAAGAAATACGTATGAATTCCATTAAAATTAAGAGAGCGACCACGCGACGACGAAGAAAGAAGGAATGAGTCAATGAATCAGTAAATCACTGAATAATACGCGGGCCATGTCTCTACATTTAACTGGTCAATGTCAATCGCAAAAGGGGCATGGACGAAAGCAGCTTAGTCCCTGATTCGGCGCTAGCCAGTAATCGTTAAACCAAAATATCGCCGCCCTCTCAGTTGCAACTGTTGCTCTCACTAGTTCAACCTCGACACAGTACAGTTGTTCAATGCCGACTCGTCGCCTAAATATTCACTTTCGTGCCTGATCGCTATAATTCCTATATCATTCTATAATATGCTGTCTGCACATTCCCTTGAAATTTCAATCTCGACTCGCATGTGTGAATAGTTCGGGCAGGCATACCGGCTTCCCAAATCGACCACCACACGCCTGAGACTTCGACCAATTCGCATTGCACCCATTGGCCTCTCACAGATCATTGCTGCGTAACTACCCTAGTAGTTATTCCATGATCCCACAAATCATTCCGCAACGCGTGTCTGCTTAAACAGAGCCGACTCGACTTATAGGTCCACCGTTGCCCGTTCGCGCAAACGAGTCGCAAGGGAAAATCAACTTTGATCTCGATTGACACCACCATTCGCGTCCACCAGATTGCCCTGTGTCGGAAAACGAGAACATGGCGGATAAAATTTCAATAACAATATGCGGAGATGGTGGATGTGGTACGTTTTCCTTACGCTGAATTGACACATTCGTGCGCACGGTATTAGTTGGAACATCGCCTGCCAACGATAAGGCGCTTGGACGATTCACTGAGTCAATCGTGTCAATGCGTATATAGGAAAATCGTCGATAACATTGCGCCTTGTTCGCAGTCAGTGGATGCACGAGTAAGTTTAAGTTGGTAACTTCCACCAGACCGCAAGGAAGTTTATTGACAGGCGCCTGGTCGACTTTCCTAGATATGACCCAACGATAGGTATGACTTTTAACAAAACAAACGAGAGTCGAATAGGCCGCCGCTATCAACATCATGCTAAATACTCGATGATTCAGAGGACTCGTATTCGGTGACGCGGAACATTGACGGCACGGATTACTTTTATCCATCACCGATACCGCAGGCCAAGAGGAATATCGCGGGCTCTGGGCAGCTTCTAATCTTAAATCAGACGCATTTTTGCTCGTCTACGACATCACCCACCGACCAAGTCTTGAAGCCCTCGACTACTTTATGGATATGATTGACATTGAGACTGAGCAGCGACTAGAGGACAATCAGAGACTTTTGGGAGAGCTGGGCCGAAACGCTCGCAATCGCCAAGTGGGATTGCCTCCGCCAGTGAAGATCGTGGCTGGCAACAAATGCGATCTTAAAGAGGCTAGGACAATTTCCGCTCGAGATGGCCTTGAATATGCCCGCAAGCATGGATCCGGTTTCATGGAGACTAGTGCGAGGGAAATGGTCAACATTGAGGAAACTTTTGCTTGTACGTGCTCGCTAACTCACGTGAAAGAACCTTGGTGATTTTTGACTTCAACTGATGTTTGCCTTTTGCAGTAATCGTGCGACGTGTGGTTGAAGCGCGGAGACAACACTGTCAGTCCCAACAGCTGGATGCCCGAATGGGCTCCTCTACTGCTCGCACACCAGCACTTACTAGCAGCGAAAGGGAGCAAGCGGGCGATCAACAGACATCCCGCCGAGGCGCAGGATTCTCACTCTTTAGGAGAGATCCCTCTAAACGGGTGTCATTCGTAGATGTGGACGAAAAGGGACCCAGTGAGCCTGGGCGAGAGGGACCGGGAAGTAAACCGTCTACCAACGAAGGGATGAACCCCAGGGTTTTGCAGGCGTCTCCTCTGCGTATGATAAATGTGTCCTTTGTTTGTCCATTTGGAATACCCATTTTCCTTGTTCTGCGTGTAAGACTGTTTGATACCACCTAACTTAGTAACTACTACTGGTAGATACTACTAGTGCGTGCGCATCAGACCGCTGATTGGTCCAGCGAATACAGGCCTGAGGCCACAACAAACGGCAACAAGTGGGGCCTGCCGTGTGGAGAAAATAAACAACATCAAATAAAGCTAGGACAATCAATAACTAGAATGGAGCTGCTGCCTTTTATCCCTGTGCTGTCTGCATCACATCAACATCGGCAATACCGCACTGATTTTGGTACCGTCTGATTAACTGGCCGATTGAAAATAAAACGTCGCCTCCCGGTTGAGGACAGGGACGCGACAATGGAGCATTCGAGGGCCGAAGATCATCATCATAGCGAATCAACAGCAGCGCCGCAACAATACAGCGGAGAACCTCACCTGGAAGACACGCCTTCAGAGGACTTCGACCATGCCACTCAAACACAGGACACATTTGCACCCGCCTTGTCGCCCACAGAAGAACACGACCCGGCAGATTCTATGGAACAGAGCAGCGTGCTCCAGCACTCGATAGACATCGATGACGACGACGCACACAGACACAACAACAACAAGACAATACTAGAAGAGCAAGAAATGCAAAGAAAATTGCAAGATATTGAGTCCAGTTTTCTACCGGAACCTTCTACTATCGAAATCACTCCCGCCGATGACCATGATGGCGCTGATGACACCTACCTCGTCGGAGTCGCCGATCCAAACAGACAAGAGGGCGCTTATGTGCCGGACATATCGCAGATACAGGAAGACAGCTCTATAGGGAACTGCCTCGCATCGTAACTGAAGAAGTAACGGCGGATCAACATCATGATCCTACGACAACACCAGCTTCGATTCGGGCGTCGGAGAGCAATACGTCTGCGCTAGAGACGCTGGACTCATCGCCAACCGCGGCAGCTGCCGAGAGAGCTTTATCTAATGCGTCCAAGAATATACAAGATGAAGGAGGCGCTTCTGCCGAATTTTACCGTAGCCTTACTCCGCGCAAAAGCCGACGCAACCTATCGCCGGCTCTCTGAATCGAGGCGATCGCGCGAGACCTTCGTGGATAATGAAGATGATAGCAGGCTCCCAGCTTCCCAGTCGGACCGCAAGCGTTCTCGCCCCAAATACTTAACTAGTCGTCAATCATCCCATCGCTTTTCTACTTCCTCAATCAATAGCACCAACACGGACACGTCGGCTAGCGAAGCAACGCTAGGTGTTGATTTTGCATTACAGACAGGGGTGCGGTACCTTCGAAAACAAATACGCGTAGTAGGAACCTGTCTCGACCGTCAGCTTGGGGAGCATGGCCTCCGGGGTATCGGCACTTAGCGAAGAAAATATTTTCGATAAACGTGTACTTAGTGGCGCCACCGATGCCGGACTGCACACTCTGGATGAGGAGGACTCAGGCTCTGTGACTCATTCTTCGAGGGACTTTGAGGACAATCCTCCAGAAACGCCAAAGGCCAGATCGCAGGATATCAACCTACCTCCAGATACAGTAGCTACACAGCATGTTCAGGATATACAGGTGCCCGGTACTTTTGCCCGGGAATTCAATGCAAAATTTTCTACCAACATATCGCCTGACAAGAGGGCAGGAGCACCGACACCAGGTTTTGGGAGGAGCGGCAAGAGTATGACGCTGAAGGAGCAAAGCAGCACAATTGATCGCCTTCAAAAGAAAACTTTGACCTGAAAATGAGAATTCATTTCTTGAATGAAGCCTTAAATAAGCGATCGGAAGAGGGTATCAAGGAGATGATTTCGGAGAACGTCGAACTGAAGTCGGACAAGATAAAACTGCAGAAAGAGAATCAAGGAATGAAACGGACGATTCGCAATTTGGAGAAGCAACTCAAAGATAGTCAATCCAGCAAGGACACTGACGCCGATCAAGAGACCGATACAAACGATGAAGAAAAACGAAACGAAGTTGAAGAGGAGGAATTGATCTTTCTCAGAGAGAGAGTTGAAACATACGAGGTGGAAATTGAGAGGCTACGGTCTGAAAGTATCCTGAGGGAAAGCGAAAAGCGCCGATTAGCAGAGATCGTCAAATCCATCGGAGAGTCACGGCCGATCAATCTGGATGCTGGCGCGAGAGAAGAAAGAGTGAGTTTAAATAATCTCTACGACATATCCCAGCACACTAACAATGGCGAACAGGAAATGTGGAAAGATATGCTCGATGCCGAAACGGCCGCTCGTGAGCAGGCTGAGGAGGAGAACCGCAAACTTCGCGATGAAATACTACGGATTAGAGCTGAAGGCAACGTCGGGTCAGAAGCTGGCAGATATGGGAGAAGCGGGCGAAAAGGCTCCTTCATATCACACTCCACAGCGTCTGAACGAGATCATGAACGCCGACTCGCAGTCCCAAGCTCCGCAAGCAGTACCCTCGTAGAACTCGAATTGCTGAAGAAAGAAAATATAGAATTACGCAGGGAAGTCAGCGTGCAGACGTCGATGCTAACATCCCGTAATAGAGAGAAGGAGCGCTTGTACCAAGAAATCGAAGATCTTAAGCTCCAAAGGAGTGGAAGGTCTATTGCTGGAGACAGCATCTTTGAACGCTCAGCTTCACGGGCTCATGTTCGTTCTTCGTCAAGAGCAAGTAATGGCACGCGAGAGTCTCGTGTCAGCGATTCAGAGCGGAAAACATGGAATTGCGTAATGGCGAATTACGCGATCAAGTTTCCAGTCTCAAACTTGAAAACCAAGGCTTGCGAAGCCAGCTCGATGAGTATATGGCCGAGCTTGAGGCACTTGACAAAGCATACCAGGCAGATGTAGACCAAGCTGAGGAGGAAATGCAAATACTGCAGCAGGAGCGCGATCAAGCTCTGCAAGTTGCCGAAGAGCGCGAAGATGCGTTACAGGATTTGAAGAATGAGGCGCAAGAAGAACTTAACGCTCTTGGAGATGAGCTTGACCAGAAAGTCGACGAGTGTCAACGGCTTGAAATGACGCTTCGAACTCAAGAAGACAATCTCAAGACCTTGCAAGCTGAAATGCGGTCTGCCAGCGAAGGAATCCTCAGACTCGAGGAAGACGCCCAGAGCAATCTTCGAAAATTCAAGGCTGTGCAGCAGGAGCTAGAGGACTCGAATAGAGAGATTGAGTCTTTGGAGAAAGATTTATTTGAGGCAAATAGCCAAGTTCAAAGGTTGACAGTCCAGATTGAGTCGAGCCAAGGTGAGATAATGTTTTTGCGCGAAGAGCAAGATGCAGACAAAATTCGAATCAGCGAGCTTGACTCAGAACTTAAAACGTGTCAAATGAACCTGCAAGTTGAAAAGGAAAAGGCGAAGGAGTTGGAAACGCGACTGGCAGAGGAAAGACATCAGCGGGAGGTGGTTGGCAGCAAAGAAAAGCAAGAAGTCCAACGAATCATGAACGAACTCAATCGGGAAGCTACATCGGCTAGGGACGAAGTCCGAAGACTGAAAAGACATTGTCAGCGCGTGAAATTGAGGCTACAACGTGGAAAGAGCGGCTCATGGATCTAGAGAACGGGCTGCGAGAAGCTCTTGGGGATTTGAATGGTACCCGATCCAGCTTGCTAAACTCCATCATCAAGCTTCAGAAAGAGCTTGAATCCAAGTCTCGACTTGGAGAGCACGCGATCCAAGCTCGGTGAGAAGGAGTTGCTCTTGCAAAGCCGCGAGGCCCTATTAGAAAGCCACGGGCTGGAGTCTCGTAAGCTGGCAGATCTCCTAGAACGAGAAAGACAGGCCCGCCGAGCAGACAAGCATTCTTTCGATCAGTCCCTGAAATCTCAGCAACATGCATCAAGGACGATCACCCAGCACAATTCCCGCATTACCGAACTAGAAAATGCCAGGAACCAAGACCGAAAACGATTTGCTACTCTTGAGCAGCAGCTCAAGGACCAACTCAGTGAGCGCAACGCACTGTACTTGACATTGTGGAAGAGGCTATCGGCCATGTGTGGTCCAGACTGGGCTCATTCCAATAGCCTTATTAATGGCAACCTCCCTAGTTTGGAGGTCATTGGCAATCTTCTTTTCTGGCCAGGATTCAGCCGAAATCTCATTCTTGCCGTTAAGACTGTGGAAAACATGCTCGCTGGGTTCAAGACTCGTATTAGAGCTGTTGAGCGCGACCTAACCAAAGAATACCAAGCCCTTGAGCACAACTTTAACATTCGGGCCAAAAGCTTGAACGTCTCGAAGAGGCTGTCCGGAATATTCGCAGCCAGCAACGAGCTTCTGGTGTTTCGCCGGAGGTTATCAAGTTACAGGGCGAGAATCGCCTTATGAAAGCCGAACTCAATTTGATCCAATCCAACTATAAGAATCGACACTCTGGCTCTGGTGCTGGCCATGCTGCTGGCGCAGACCTGGAGCTGGATCGTTCAGCACTGGCCCCAGCAACAGTCAGTCGTACATCGGGGATTGCTCGCTCGGACTCCCGAGGTAAAAGGGAGCGATCGCCCGCAGCGCATCGAGTATTCCGCAGCCGACCACTGCTGTAGCGGAGACATCATCATCAACGTCGTCATTCCCAAAACTGGGAGACTCTGAGCAGGACAATATCATGCAGTCGCGGTTACGAGAACTCGAACGCCGATTGAAATTGGAGCGCGTAGCAAGACTGGCGGATCGCGATGGAGCGCGGAAGCGACTCGAGGAGCGAGATGCAGAAAACGAAGAGCTTCGAGCTGAACTTGAACGGGAGCGTATGCGTCGGGGCACGCGGGCTCTGGAGGCAGCCTCTCAGTAGAGCTAATAGCCAGAGGACAGCAGCTATCGAGTCGGGGCCGACCTCTGGAGATGATGACAAGCGCACATCTGGTAGCGACAATGAGGATACTGATGCGCATAGCTCATATGGCGAAGGTTTCACGGTCGATATCGAGATGAATTAGTTTCATCGTCATATATGCTCTTTCCCTCTTAGATGACTGTCAACCTTTTATTATGATCGATATATTATACCCTGACGACGACTCTTTCAGGATCATTTATTGCTTCGTTTTTGTTGTTGTTGTCGATATCTTTGTCTTTGTACGAAATTTACATGAATACGAATGGATGACGAATATAGGATATAGGATGGGAGTTTAGGGTGTTTATCTGGTCTTGATCAAGCATGAGCAATGAAGTATAGATTATTGCTTTAAATTTCTATAATGATGAACTATATCATACATTCTGTTGTACCCGACATCAAAGACGAATACCTATTCAATATGCAGTGAAAAATGAAGATCACCTCAAAGAAACCTTCAACGAAAAATCCACAATCCCCGTACCCTGATGAATCGAACTGGTCGACAGAATATCGACATGCTCGCAAACAAACTTGGCCGCATTATCCGCGGTCAATCCGCCACTGACTTCAATCAAAAATGATCTCGGCGGTTTGTTCTTGCTCGCCCATTCCGTCTTGAGCAGAGTAGCAGCAGCCCGCACTTCATCAGCGGTGAAATTGTCGAGCATGACGACGTCTGCGCCTGCGCCAATAGCTGCATTCGCTTCTTCGATGCTGCGCACTTCGACTTCGACTTTTGTTGAGAATCCGCCTGTGGCTTTGGCGGCCTGCACGGCGGCGGGGATTGCGGCTGCGATTGATGTTGTTTCTTCTTCTTCTTCTTCTTTTGATGCTGATGATGACGATGATGATTGTCGCGGGTTGCTGCGAGCGTTGTTATTGGCGCATGCCCAGACGTGGTTATCCTTCAGCATGATCATGGAACTGAGATCGTGGCGGTGAGGATCAGCTCCGCCCACCAAGATGCCGTATTTCTCCACGAGACGAAAGCCCGGGGTTGTCTTGCGTGTGCCCGCCAGCGTGCCATTCCAGCCGTGTGAGCGGAGGGCTTGCACCAGGGAAGATGTCCTATTGATACATGTCAATCTCTCTGCATTTCGAAGTTATGCGAGACGTATCACATACTTGGTGGCTATCCCCGAACAGCGCGCAAGTATATTCAGGGCTACTCTTTCGCCCAGGAGGATTTTGCGAACGGGACCTCGGACTGTGGCGCATTGCTTGATGGGCTCGATGGTCTCGCCTTCTTGGACGTGCCATTCCACTCTGTAAGCACGATGAATTAGGTTGGATTTCTTTCCCTGCAGCACCTAACCCTGGGCTCAGGGGACTTACGTGCAGCCTAATTGCGAGAAGACCTCGTTGAAGAACGGGACTCCAGCAACCACGCCCTTGACGACGCATAGCGCGTTAGTATGTAATTATATTACGCATGATTGGACACACAGACAGACCTTGCTCTTCCCCAGCAATCGGGCTTCGCCGTCAGATTCGCCGACAACAAACCCGCCGTAGTCGAAGCTGGGACAGTCTTCTTCCAGCCAGTCTGAGATGAGGCGTTTGTAGTTGAGAGGCAGCAGATGCGCCAGGCTTCCGTGTGCTGCCGCCATTCTGTTCCTGTAACTGTCGAAATGCGCAAAGTCAGTCAGTTGGTTGTGATCGGAGGTTTGCGGGACAATAATTCAACTCTTAACGTAATTCACCACCGAGCGGGCCACACCACCGAGCGGGCCACTTTCTCCGGAAAACGCGCTCTATATTGATTTCAACCCTCAATTTTAACCCGAAATAATAATTATATACAAAAATTAATCGCGAGTACGATTAGGACATTGAGGCAATCTATGTCCGAGAGTATTACAGTTACTACACCGAAATTGGCGGCGTACACGCACTTGAGAGGCTGGAAGCTCAGGCTCGGCCGGAGTAGTAGTAACAGGCTGAGATGCCTCAATCTGATCTTGTACGAGTGTCTGAGCTTCTTCTCTAGTAATCCCTTGCTCATGAGTTATTCGTCTTGTAGATCTTTGGCGCTTTTGCTTTTCTTTCTCATGTGCAGCCCGTAAATCGTGAACTTCTTTCCGTATAATTAGAAGCTCATTAACACTTAACTTATAGGCCTTTGATATCCGGCTAATCGCTTCATCAATAACTTCAGATGGACTTCTCGTACGCTGGCTTATTCGCTGCTTAATTGTACTCAATTGACGCTTAAATTGGCGTGGATTTTGAGGTGTCTGTAAGCAAGATGATTGTGAATCACTAGGTGGATTAGGGGTGTCGGGGTCTTTAATTGGATAGTAAGCTGTTAATAAACTTGATTTGGATCAAAAGGCACTAATCCAGTTGCTGCAAAGCTATTCCGAATAGTCTCAGTTTTATAGGCCATTGTACGGGCCTCCGGGAATGCAGTAAGAAAGTCGATTTTATCAATATGGTTAAATCCATCCCTCATCCACTGCTCAACAAGCCGTCCATATTGTCGCTTTAAAACTGTAAAACAGCCAACATCAAGAGGCTGTACAAGATGCGAGGAGTGTGGAGGCATGCAGATTAGAATAATATTATTCTCAGTGCATGTACGGTCAAATTCAGCAGTTAAATGACTTCCATGGCTATTAAGAATCAACATGCGATATCGTCCCATTGTCCAGCCATTTGTATGAGGAATAAAGTGATTGATAAGTCAATCCATTCCAATCTTATCTGTTGTCCACCCATTATCACTAATATTGATCTTCTAGTTATCTGGAAGAGTCTCAAACCAGGCTTCTTGCGAGTATTTTGTTGCTTTAAAGATCACGTATGAGGGTAAGGCCCAACTAGTAGAGTTGACTGCCTCAATTGCAGTTACCCATTCTCGATTACCAGGTTGTAATAGGTGTGGCCGGCTATATCGATCGCTTCCAGTAATAACTTTTGCACTTAAGCAGAGCCTCATTGCAAAGCCAGTCTCGTCAAAGTTATAGATATCTTCCAGCAAGATACCATACTTTAATATAGCCTCTCGTATATAATTAAAATACTCCTCAATTATCTTTGGATCTTCGCATTTAGCACGCTCGTAGTTATATCTCTGTGAGAATCGTGATTTGAGCTCTGAACGACGTCGAACTAGTTTAGATACCCAGTTTTTCCAACTTGTTGATTTCCATGTTGTGAAAGAAGATAATTAGCCATATCTTGTACAAGAGATGGCCGGGGAGGTAATCCTCGTTTATCTAGATCTAAGATCCATTTAACAAGCGATTCCTCTTCATTTTCTGAAAGTTTATGCCCATTGGCGCGTATTTCAGCTCGATATTCGATGCCGGCAAGTCGACGTTGGAGGGTTGTACGAGAAATATTATAGATCCATACAGCTTCACGTACAGTTTGAATTCTTCCATTTTTAAATTGGAAATAGCAAGTAATATCTTGCCCTCTTGATCGCTTGAGTTTTGTGTATTTCCTGTACGAATTGGTGGCATATTGACGCGTTGAAATCTAGTAATCAATATAGAGCGCGTTTTCCGGAGAAAGTGGCCCGCTCGGTGGTGTGGCCCGCTCGGTGGTGAATTACGTTACTACTTAGATTTGCTTCTCCAACCGCTGCGGGTAAGCCAGTATACTATACAACAATTCATCCTAAGACGGGGCGAGTGAGTCATCCAGTCGAATTCGGCATGTAAATATTACATTCCATGCTGGCTGATTGGGTAATTAGATTGGACGTTCTTCAAGAGAGAAAAAGGAGCACGTGAAATTCGGCTTACTCATGCGGCGATCATCAAAGTAGCTGAAGCATCTTTTTTCCGCGTCAAACAACAACTCCGTCATACACCGGCCACCATGGATACAATCATCACAATGATATAGGTACATCTATGGAATAACTCAATTGGGCAACATCCAACCCAATTGATCCATGTCTTCTGCCATCTGCGGCCGATGCGCCGCCGCCTTGCGTCTAGCGCCTCAAAGAAGAGCTCGACTTCCTGTTGACGATGCCCTGCTGTCTGCAAGTCTCGTCTGGACGAGGACGCCGCTCTCAATTATCAATCATGTCCTTCGTTAATCCAGAATACCATTGGCCGGCGCCATGCAACATCTTCGACCTCGAGCAAGGGAAATAGACAAAAGCCATCACCACCAAACGCCAGATCGTCCTCTCTGACGCCAACCGTAAATGCTCCCGTGAGCACACTCCCAGCAGACCTCGATCTCCCTCCGTCGCCAACAGCTGTCGCTGAGACTGAAACGCTACCCAAAAGCTCTCCCGCTTCGTTGCCGTCGGTAAAGCATACTTGACCTTCTATAAAACCGGCTTGAAAAACGTATACTACAATTACAAGGCTTCCATACCCATTCGACGTGCTCTCGGTCTCCTTCTTATATACCTACTTCCCCGCCTCCCCGAGAAGCCAGGAGGGAATTCCCCGGTGCCACTTCGTTCAAGGCTGCCATTGACGCTCTCAAAATATCGCGAGCAGATTTCCAGCTCGTGCGTCGCGCTGCACACGATGTCCGTCGCATGATCCCTTTGGCCTGCTGCTAGTTATCTGTGGGAGTTTACCCCTTAATCGTCGCCGCAGTCGGCGACTCCGTGACGCCTTTCACCTGCCGCATCCCCGGCAAATCGAGAAGACACGGATCAAACGCGTGCAACAAAACGCTCCGCCCTGCGAGCCGTACAGGGCGGACTTGGATCCGTGACGCCCATCCGTACCGGCTCCGCGGAAGAAATGAGCTGGCTGGCCGAACAATTCGGAACACGCGAATTCGCGACCACTGCGTCGGCAGAGCAAGTGCTGCGCGCATGCTCGACTTTTGGATTAGCGAAATCGCACGACCGACCCTTGTTCTTGGTCCTGTTCGTTTACCGCCGGCGGTTGTTGCGTTGGGCGGAGTACTTGGACCTCGATGACAGATTGATTGTGGACTGTGGTGGGGTGCGCGCTATGAGCGCAGATGAAGTCCGTATTGCTGTTGATGAGCGCGGTGGTGCTGGTGTTGGCGCGGATTTAGGGTTAGAGGCAGTCGAGAAGGAGGAACGTCGGTGGTTGAGCGAATGGTTGGCTCGGAGGAAGATATCACCTAGGACATAAGAATTAGAGATTGTAATATTACATGTATAATTATTCATATTCGTGGCATGTATATCGTGGCCTGGAAATCTTCTCTTCATAGTTGGAATAAAATAGCACTTGCGCTAGTTTTCTACCTAGGTATACCTATGAAGAGGAAGCCGAGAGAGGATACATATATACATTCTATATACAATACTACTATACAAAAATGAGATCTGTGATGACATCTAGGTATCATTGGCTCAGCATCTTTCTCCTCTGCAGCAAATTATCAAAGTTGACATGTGACAATACCTGACCGAGGATACTCTCGCCATCAATCCTTCGATCACTGTCATCCCACCGGCGCAGAGCAGACTGGAGGTCACGGTGTAGTTGTGATAGTGTTTCTTGCAACTCTGCCGTGCGAAGACAGCGGAGGCCAGCGTCGTTAAGGTGGTTCGTAGGGTCTTGAATACACAGGTGCTTCGCAGCGGGTTGGTTGCCTTTGTTGGCAGCGTTGATCTTGTATCGCATCAGTGCGCGTTGTCCGACTAGATACGCAGGATATATCTTCGGCCGCTGCCGTTGTTGCTGTTGCTATTGCTGTTGTTGCTGTCGCCGCCACGCTCAATACGAAGACTTTCATATTCGCGGATGTTGGAGATACGAAAAACCCGGCAGGGTCAACTGAGATACCCGTCGTGCTCAGGTCGATCTCGGAGCCATATGTCTTAAGAATTTGGTGGAGTTGCTCGCCCAAGATTTTCTGTGTGTATTCTGTTGGACTCCTTTGTTGCTTCAAAAGGAGGCGATGAGCAGGAATAAACCGTACGAGTCTACCGAGGCCGCTTCCCATCCAAAGATATTCCTGCTTTCAAGAAGGACTCTGAGAATCATGTATAATGGCTGCAAAGACGGGAAATCGGCAAGAGAAGCTCTTATGAAACCATCGGACTTGGGCAGGTAGCTCCCACAGAAGATCCTGGTTGATAGACCCGAAGCTTTGTGGGACATCACAAGTGCTGGGCTCTTTCCATATATAACACGGCATTTATCAAAGACTTCGCTCTTCTTCATTTCAAGCTCAACCCTCTCTATGATGTCGGTAAACGTTTTGATAGTTCGGGGATTCATTGGTGTCGGCTTGCGGTGTGACCCATCAACACCAGGCAGGAGGATCATAAGGTCAATAGTTGAGATGCTAGATGCGGTTTGCGTGGACCATGAGCCTACAAGCTGTGGTAAGCTGGGCGCTGCACCAAGAAGCTGCTTTGATAGATCATCGAGTATGCCGTTCACGACCAATCGCTCGGTAGTTGAGGGCTTGAGAAATTCGGCAAGGGCCAGAATCTCGCTTCCTAGCAGTGAACTGGCGTCTCTCAATCCACTCCCAGTCTGGACAAAGTCAAGCCAGGGGTGTTTGATAGCACCGTCTCCCTTCACAACCCACGGAATGCGAGGAGAGGAGTCCCTGAGTCGTTCCTGCTTTGATTCTTTCGTTGACGATCGCCTTGGTCGGGGTGGCCTAAAGGATTTGGCTTCTGCTGAACCACCGAATGCATTTTGGAACTTTGCAACACGGTTTACTCGCTCCGCTTGGTTGATCAACGGACAGCGGATATCCAGGCCTGGCGGATCATTGTAAACCTTGCGGATGAGTCTCTCACGGTTGGCTGCCCTTTGCGCTTCGAGAGTCCTCTTCAGGCTGGTTTTGATCACCGGGTATCGCGGCTTTCTGTTGTTCAGAGAGACTATCTTGTGAGAGGATCGTCGTAGGCTTGCCGCGGGTAAGGTGGACGGCGATGAGGATGGTCTTTTTCCCTCGGCCACACAGGACCGACGGAAATCACCCAATGCGAGGCATTGCAATGAAGAAGGTGGCTGGCCAAAGCGCATAAGATATCGATGAGGATGTTAATATTGGCACTTCTGTTGGCGTGTACACTAAAAATTGAAATATCCAACATTGGGACAAAGCATGTGACTGACTTATTGTTTTGGCCAACAGATGCGCACGTGATCTACGCTCAACCCTGAGCCCGGAACCCTAAGCCCTAAAGCCATGCTGTGCAAGCCCTATCCCATTGCAGATTCCTCGGAGCTCTCTCAGCGAGATCAGCAAAAGAGAATTGTTAATTGTATTCGATCTTGCCCTAGCCTACGGATATAACAGAGCGGATAATCGCAAGTCAAGGCACAACCGTGACAACGTACGTACCAAGTTGGCAAATTCCATTCCCTTCTCTCAGCTCCAAGGAACCAACGTCAGTGCTCCGTCAATTCCTCGTTTTAAGTTCGAAAGCAAGGTAAACGAGGCGATTGGACCGGAACTGCTCGAATGGATATGGCTTCATACTAGAAGGTGCCAGCACGGTCTCGCCCGGAATAATCCATTATCCAACTCGGGCCAGCCATTTCACCGCCTCGTGGACGTGGAAAGTACTAGTATTTACTATTCGCGACTAGTAGGCCATTATTGCATGCCATTGCATGCGAGGCTAAATATTCTTGCCATTGTCAAGGCCCAGGAACTGACCTCACCTCGCGCCCCGCAGGCAGAGGCAACAAGCAGCGAGCAACAGGCAACCGCAAGCACGCACGCCGATGTAAGAGCGCGCGGTAGACGGCGGAAATAAGGACTAAACATACTGCGTACTCGATAAACGTAGCACACGCACTGGTGCAGGCTGTGGGCGTTTGGTTGATGGCCCTAGGCAGATAACTCTTTTAGGAACAGTACGTGCTGCTGCCCCTCCCGCCGCCGCCCTGATTGATCCTATCTCCGCGAACGGGCTCGAGCTATTCTCACAGACACATTGATTGCTTAATTCATCTACTCTCTGTCATTTTTCTTTTCTTTTTTCTTCCCGTTTCTTCGCTTACTCTCCCTACGACTTCCTTTTTTTGTTCTTGTTTCCTTTTGAGCGTTTTCGTTGACTCCGGCCTGGCTCGTTCAAGCGCGACTTCAGAACCTCACCCGACCCGACCTACCATGGCCAACCAGCAAGGAACTCCCGACAAGATCCCTCCAAACCAACCGCAACCCGTCATAGTCGGACCGGGCTTGTCTGCCCTTGGCGAAGCCGCGTATGTGAAGGCTTCGACCGCCACCCCAGCTATCTCCAGCCAGGAGAAGCCGAGAGAACCCAACAAGGAGGAATCGCCTGCATCGTACTTCTCCGCGGTCCCCGGAGCAGCAACTGCTACGAAAGATGCGTACGCAAAGTCTCCTCTGAGTCCTTCCGATGCCGCTTCGGGCGTCACGTCCGGCCCTGAATTGCTTCGGCGTCTGAGTCTGATGGGGAGCTCACCTCACCCCGGCAACTCCTGTGACACATCCCCAGGCAGACCACCCAGGACTGCAATTAAGCGGACGACTCATTAGTGCATCATTTTGTATTCCATACAGAGTGTCATATCAGGCTGGATCTGACTGGGTGAGTAAAAACACTCGTCCCGATTCTTTACCTGCGCAGGCTGAATTCTATGCTAACGGGCGCATTTCGCATACGTAGGAATTGAAACCTCGTTCAGGCATGTCGACCTTATTTGACTCCTTTGCTCACCTCGCATCCGAAAATTCGCCCTGGGATCATACTCTTGTGGGCTGGACGGGAGAAGTGGAGGAAATCATCAACAAACGACCGCCATTACAACCCGTCGCAGCCAACGGCGTAGCAGCGGCGGCCCTTTCTACTGCTGTTCCTGTTAATAAAGCAGCTGCGCCGTCCCCGTAGATGCAACACAGAGGCCGCAAACGCAGATTCCAGTGGAGGCCATTACTCTCACAACAGCTGACAAAGAACGGTTGGAGAAGCAGCTGAGTCGCAGCAAATACGGAAAAATCCTCCCAGTTTGGGCGACAGCCGAATCTGATGAGCCTGAAGACGAAACCGTGTTGATCGACCAGTCTCGCTGGAGGAGATACGCCGAACGAGAGTTGTACCCCTCTTACACTATAAAGGAAGTGGTCCATCGGATGGACGTTCAGAACGCAAATGGTGGACAGACTACATGCGTCTGAATCGGTTGTTTGCCGATCGCATTGCCGGCGTATATCAACCTGGTGATATAGTATGGATTCATGATTATCATCTTTTCCTACTGCCGAATCTTCTACGCCAGCGGATTCCCAATATCTTCATCGGGTTTTTCCTCCACTCACCCTTTCCTAGCAGCGAGTACATGCGTTGTCTGGCTAAAAGGAAAGAAGTGCTCACAGGAGTTCTCGGGGCAAACATGATTGGATTTCAGACGTATTCATATTCAAGACATTTTTCATCCTGCTGCACTCGTGTCCTAGGGTTTGACTCCAATTCTGCGGGCGTCGACGCTTATGGGGCGCACGTTGCAGTGGATGTCTTCCCAACAGGAATAGATGTGCAAAATGTACAAAAGGCGGCTTTCGGCTCGGCAGACACGGAACAGATTGTCACGAGCATTAAAGAGCTTTATGCTGGCAAGAAGATCATTGTCGGCAGGGACCGATTAGACAGTGTTCGTGGTGTTGCACAAAAACTACAGGCCTTTGAAACGTTCTTGGAAAAATATCCTCACTGGCGCGACAAGGTTGTACTGATTCAAGTCACAAGCCCAACAAATATGGAGGAACAGAAGGATGATTCAGAGAACAAGATTGGAAGCCAGGTCTCGAACCTTGTGTCCACCATCAACGGTCGATTTGGGTCGCTCAGTTTCACCCCTGTTCAGTACTACCCTCAGTATCTCTCTCCCCAAGAATACTTCAGTCTTTTGCGTGTTGCAGACGTCGGTCTGATTACCAGTGTTCGTGATGGTATGAACACGACGAGTCTTGAGTACGTGCTTTGCCAACAGGGTAATTATGGGCCTCTCATCTTGTCCGAGTTTTCCGGCACAGCCGCAATGCTTCCTAGTGCGATCCATATCAATCCATGGGATATGAGTGGCGTAGCTGCAGCCATCGACCAAGCGCTCAGCATGAACGAGCAAGAGAAGGTCGAACACCATCGCAAGCTCTACAGACATGTCACGTCAAATACAGTTGCGATGTGGTCCCAACATTATCTGCACCGTCTGCTCACCAATCTATCTTCCTTTGATCAGTCAATTGCCACGCCCGCTTTGGACCGGGCACAAGTATTGAAGCAATACCGCAAGGCTAAGAAACGACTTTTCATGTTTGATTACGACGGGACATTGACCCCGATTGTGAAAGACCCGCAGGCTGCCATTCCATCCGACCGTGTCCTGCGAAATATCAAAAGCTTAGCTGCGGATCCGAGAAATGCAGTTTGGATAATTAGTGGTCGCGACCAGGCCTTCTTAGATGAATGGATGGGCCATATCCCCGAGCTCGGACTGAGTGCCGAACATGGCTGTTTCATTCGAAAACCTCGCAGTGACGATTGGGAAAACCTAGCCGCCAAATTCGATATGTCATGGCAGAAGGATGTTATGGATGTGTTCCAGCACTACACAGAGCGCACCCATGGATCGTTTATTGAGCGCAAACGCGTGGCGCTTACTTGGCATTATCGACGAGCTGATCCTGAGTACGGATCTTTCCAGGCAAAGGAATGCCGGAAACATCTAGAGGACACGGTCATGAAAGCGTACGACGTTGAAGTTATGGCGGGCAAGGCCAACCTCGAAGTGCGTCCAACCTTTGTCAACAAAGGTTTCATTGTGACGCGGTTATTAAACGAGTATGGTACGGGACCTGGCGAGGCTCCGGAATTCATTCTGTGCAGCGGAGATGACTTTACAGATGAAGGTAGGCCCTATTTCCTTCTTCCTTTACTTTTTTTTTTTTCTCTTGACTAACAAGATAATACGACAGACATGTTCCGCGCCTTACGGCACTCTGACCTTCCTCCTGAACACATCTTCTCCGTCACGGTGGGCGCCAGCTCCAAGCAAACACTTGCAAGCTGGCATCTTCTCGAGCCAGCAGACGTGATAGCGACGATTGGGATGTTAAACGGTACCTCGATAGGCGCCGAGTACTCATGAGCAAGAAAAGAGAAGAAAGAAGAAAATGAGGATATTATTCTCCGACTATTACCGCATGCCCATAAACAACTACTACTAATTGGTTCTTTTTCTTTCTTTTTTTCTATCATTGATAGGAAAGGGTGGATACCTGTCCATCAATTTGAATATATACATATATACACACTCGCAGACACAGTACACGACGTGGATAAAGCGAGACGAGACGAGACAATAAGAAACGAAAACGAACGAAACAAAACGATTGAATGAAAGCAACAGAAAGAAAAAGAGAACTAGACCGAGGTTTTTTCTTCCTAGCTAGAACTGGATGATTGCTGTAGAAAACGGGAGCAGTTGATTGAACTGATTGGTTTATCTGTTTATTTATAACTAACTACTGTTATTGACTTGGGAAAGGCGAAGTGACGTGAGTAAGCGAGGTGGTTTGTTGTTGCTACATACATATATACATAGGTAGCGTGTGCGGTGTCTAATTTGATGCTCCTTTCGATGTATATGCATAGAACCTTATAACACTACCTACGCGTACCTAGGTATGTACCTAGATAACATAGGGCGAGACGGGGGTGCCTGTCCCAATCTAGTTCGTGCGGCATGAGAGCGGCCAAGATGCGACAGCAGCGGCCATATAGAGGTCAAGTGACGCAGTACCTATGATTGGTATCTAGATCTCAGTTAAAGCTGCCCATATTTAGAAAGTGCCAAGTGCCAGTGCTAAGTGGTCTTATTAGGCAGGCTTTCTGCCTTGTAGGTTGCATTGCAAGTCTTGCATACCTAGCCACTTCCTTACTCTTCTTTATGTCCTCCTATTCTGCTCCTTCTGTCGCTTTAACTCGTATTATTTCAATCCTTACATAACAGCAAAGCAGAGCTGTGCATATATACTGGAGGTCATTAGAAAATGCAAAAATGCGCTGATTGGCTCCTGATATGGGTTGGCTCGCAAGCGGACACTCCCTCTCTACTGGCGTATTTGGTAGCTATAATAATTTAAGTCTAATATCAAAATCTTCATAAAGGTTCTATTTATCTTGCACCAGTCACTGACAGATAGACTATGAGGATTATGAGTGTTGGCTAGTAATGACTTTAGGATAGTAATGGATAGCTGATCGAACATTCATGGATTTACTTCACAACAATGTAATAGAGTGGATAGCTGTATTTATATCTAAGATCTAGGTGGTAATCTTTAAGGCTATTGGCATGGGCCTTTGTATTATGCATTGATTTTTGGCCTCCTGTTGCAGACTCGACTGTAGGCAATAATGACCTTCTGATATTTACCCTTGTATGGCCATCTAATAAGAAGGACTAGAAGGTTAGCAGTATTTCTGGCATCATTTTTAGACAGTAGGGCACGGGCGCTGCGTAAACCCAGTCTGCATTCTATAGTAGTCGCTAATATGTGAAAAGTATGTGATTGAATTGCCTGAATCTGGCTCCTATCTCTTTAATGGAAGAACTTGCAAAGTTCCTTGCCAAAGCAGAATGGTAACTAAGAGGCTATAATATATACTTTTGTACCGACCAAGGCCTAGAACAGATATTGACTAATATGCGTGTTCATCTCCTTCCTTTGATTAAAGACTATGGATTATAAGCATGGAAAACCGACGGAAGAATAAAGATAGAAACGCCTGTTGGATATATTGTGCTGGTCCAAGCTATTAGTGGCCATCTTTAGATTTTAAATGGGCCCTCTCTCAATTCACAGTTCCTGGATCCAAAATCAGACCTAATCCCTTTCAAAAAGGGTGATATTATCTCCGGTTCTATCTATTATGTTGTCGCCCAGCCACTATCTGTACAAAGAAGCAGCTAAACAATGTTTGACAAGGCTGAGAAGTGATAATTTGGAAGAAAGAGAAATGTGGCTAGGCTATTATGAAATGTATTTGTACTATTATAACCAGCAAATGTACTTTCCGCCAGCATAGGTGCTAGATAATCAATATAAGGGAATATGAAAGGGAATACAAACTAGGAAGGATTAGTGAGCTCTGGGTGCATAGAACAGTCGATATTATCTACAGTGAGCTATGGGATAAAGAAGTCAATATTATCTATAGAGTTGGCGAGCTATGAATTTTGGCGAACACCTATAAGATTACTCGAAACTCTCTAGGAATGAGTTTCAGTGGTTCCCTGAAGTCTAAATTGGATTCCGCTTAATTTGAGTGGCGAAGAGGTGTGATAGGTTCCAGAATTCTAAGCCAGTTGGACAGCATCTGCATCTGTAAATGAAGGGATATTTGAGTCTATTGTCTGTGGTAATAGTATTGGATGGCCGGATGCAAGTGAGCTATTGCCGCTTGACGAGCTCCCATTCGTGTTGGGGATAGTTGCAGCATGAATTCCCACCGTCGTACTGTTTAGTGGTGAAGTATTAGTATAATGCCAGTAGGTGCCTGGACACAAGGAAGAATCATACCGAGAGATGGTGGCCTCTAAAGGATATAGCCTTGCAGCTTCCAGACGTGGATGTTTTAAAGGAGGATGTGCTGGATCATTGTGTTCTATTACATCAGAGGACGTGCTGGACCACTGATCATGTGATGCAGATATATTAGATGTATTAGAAGGGATGCCGTTCACGCGACTCTCTGTATCGACTTGTGAAAGTGTTGGATATATGCCTGACCTTGTATGAGATGGGAGAATATTTGGTCATGGTGCTGCTTCTGACTGGTCTAGAAGTAATTCTAGTTAGTTGATTCTATGTACTAAGTTAGTACTTGTTTACTTACCTAAGCTCCTTGACAGATGGGTGTTGTTTTGCTTGCCTATATAACCTGTTGACGTTGAATTATCGTTGGAGAGCGAAGAGATTCTGTAATTAGATGCGCTGGACTAGTGTGGGGATGTAGATGTATTAGATGTACTAGAAAAATTAGGGATCTATAGTAAAGAATCTATACTCTATAGTCTCTGGATGCTGTTACAGGATATCTGTTTGGAGTTGTTATTATTAGTGCCTTGTATTTGTCGGTGCTCCTTCTGGCTGGGAGCCATATGTGGATCTGTTAACATAGTATTGTGGAGAAGTGCTGGATAACTGGCTGAAGACTGTCCCTGGGTTGTGGGAGTGTTTGAATATGGCCCCTTTTCTAGCAACTCTAATCAGTTGATTACGTCGAATAACTTGACACGTATTTACTTACCTAGACGATCTAAATGAGGGGGTTTTGCTCGCCTGCAGGATCCGTTGAGTTATATGTTGACGTTGTATCCTTGGATAGTGAAGATATTTGAGGATCTGGAGTATTGGTCACTGACGGTCTGTCTTGGTTTAGTGTCTTCATATGTTGATTATAGGATTCCTGAAACCTTTTATACCAAGATAAAATCTTGTCGATAACGAAAAAATGTGCATGGATGATTTCCTTCTAGACTTTTGTCTACTACTGTAATAGGAGGTAATTGAGATAAATCTGTCATGAAATCACTGATGTTTGGAAGAGCTAGGTTCTTGAATATATCTCTTATCATTGATGTAACAGCACCCAGCGCTTTTAGATTGATTGATGGCCGTTGATGACTTAGTTCAAACTCGAATGACACTAATATTGGTACTGTTTGCTATAAGATTGAAGTACCAATAAGATTCTGGCTGGCCTTTAAAGTGTATGATATTGTTGATTCTCGCGTCTAAAACTTCTTGGTTCTGGCTGATGGTGTGTGATATATCTTTGTTGCGTAGATTCCAGAGCCAGGAGACATTCTTTGAAATACCCTTCTCTAGATGAGTCTGAGATGGAGTTTTATGTAGAGGTACTAGAATTTGAGTACCAGATAAGTTGATTATAGTATTATTAGTCAACTGTGGCAACGGCGCCTTCTTTTGCACTGTGTTGATGTTGTTTGTAGTGCGAGATCTAAAACCATTTGGGGTGTGATGTGATGAGCTTGCAATTCCATGACAAGTTGATGGAGGAAATGATAAATTTTGTTGTACTGAGTTGATGCTATTCGTAGCTTGGAATCCGAAGGCATCTGAGACAATGGATATATTATGTGAAGCGTGGGATGGAAGGGAGATAGAGCGATATCTTAATATAGCTTTGGCCAAACACTGCGTGACTTTTAAAACTATATCTTGATTATATCTATAAATTGCTTCATCGCTTGCTTGGACAGATACCCGAAGGCCTGTGAAACGTCCATTATTGGGAAGAAAGGTGATAATGACAGGAGACGAACTTCGTGTCTGCTCCCTGCTTGGGTTTATAAGGTGGGGAAACATAGCTAATCATAGAAAGGACTTTTGGATCCATAAAAAGAATCTGTGGAATTATTTTGTGGATTCTTGGTCTATTTATTTTATTGGATTAACAGTCCTAATTTGCCGCCTAGGCTTGATGGACACAGTGGTAGCACCCTTTGGCTAGTGCTGCGAAAAGATCTTGACTTCTACAGCTGTCTTGGACGAAATCTGAAGAATATAGAATAAGTCTAACTTCAAATATTGTGGTGTCTACTTGATGATCTAGCCAGAAGTATCCCTCATGCTGATTTTTTGAAGGATAACCTTGTCTGGAGTGAATTGATCGCAGGAGCTATATCTTACTGAACTTGTATGACAGGGTTCTATATCTCTCATGTAATCTAGCAGCAGCTATTCATTATATATTAGTAAGGTGATATCTATAAAGATGTCAGTCTTGTCTAGAGTCTTGCTTACTGTAATTTGGCGCAGACCACTGCCAGGTTACCTGGCTGGTTTTAAACCCTTTCTCTCCTAGACCATGCTTGACTTCTTGTTTGCATATAGGTGGCGTTGAAAACTCGATGTTATACATGTTAATGGTCTTTTAGAGCAAGAACCAGTAAGCATTGTGTCTCTTAGACCTGGGGTGTCTTGCATATTGCATATTGCTTATAGGAAGAAACAGGAATCCAGACCGTGCGCCTAGATGCGTAATACTATCATATCTGATAGTAGGGATTCAAAGCAGTTCAGGTACTCAAAGGGCTGCTTATCAAGGACTACAGCCAAAAATACCACTAATGGTAGCTTGCCGGCCCTTAACTCCCAGATATTCCATGTTTCCTTCAATCAAGCCGCTTACAAGACGACCTAGAGCTTCTGAATTCGACTTAGAAGAAGTATATACTCATCCATCACCAAAGGTAGGGGCCGCGTGATACGGCCCCTGCGCGTTTTCGTGATTAGTTTTTAGCTCATTCGATTCCTTATATCTCATTTAATGCTACACCAAAATTGACTATATTGGTTATTATATGGCGTTGTAAAGCTTCAAAATATTTTATATAGTAAGTCGTCAAAATGTGGTATTAGGTGGGGTGAGGAATCAGGCGGTGAGGGATGGTAGTCAATACACCGTTCCAAGTCCGTTGTCACCATCATACTCATGGCTCTGATGGCTATGTTACCCTAACCCTAAGGCTGAGTCCGGATAATTCCTTGTTCCGTCATGCATTAGTGTAACACTATCTGCTGGCTTCAATTGCTGCGGTTTCTTGTTTCTTCTGACAGTGGTATCCCTATCGAGCAAAGGTCGGTTTTTCAGTACTCGGAAATTACACCAATTTTCGGTGTTTCTTCATGAATTCCGTCGATACTTATGTCCCGAGATTATTCCACTATTTCTCAACATCTGTTAGGAGCTGTGTGGTAGGGGCGGCTTTATATGCTATAGATGACGTTCAAGACATGCTTGACTTTTCATCACCGGCTCTGAAGTCAGCTTATCTAGTGCAGCAGAATCCTTGTTTGAATGGTTATTTAGTATGGGACCATACCAGATTAGTGGCTATCCTTATTTAGATAAGATATAGAAAACTGGGCAAAGTAATGATCTGGCTGACACAGAGCAGAGGAAAAAGACAGCGGGCAAGGTTGAGGGAACTCGGTGGGTAGATAATGACGGACGTCCATCTCGATGTCAGTTCTGCATCCGTGACGTCTTGAACCGTGACATTATTTGTTAGACATACAGTGACCTTGCAAGAGTGTTAACACCCCTAGATTGATTACTAATACCCGTTCCCACACCGTCTTCCTAATTAAGATACACTAAAAATTCCCGAACCTCCAAAAGCCCTAATACTTTGTATACCAGCCATCCGCTGCCAATATTGCCTGCACTCTATGGGGCATGGAGTTGCATAAATTTATAAGCACGCGCTCATTAATCGAATCCCATGCTTCTATAGCAGCTTGTACTAATGCACATAGCGTTGTATCATTATCAGGTGCATTTTCAAGCTCTAGATGGTCTTGGTGAATGATTGTCTTCATAATTGCCTATAGATTCTCAATAGGATTCAAATCAGGTGAGTATGAGGGCCATTTCATAACTTCAATCTGCATTTGTTGTAGTAAATCTCGAATAATATATGCCGTATGAACTAGTATATTATCTTATATAAAAATATCTCCGATTCAAAGTAACTCCGGAAGCTGATCCATATAAGTTTGCCTTATAACTGTTGCAGTAATACCCTCCCCAAGATGATCTATCCAGCGTTAATGGAACCAATTTGGAGCGCATATTATATCAAAAGGCTGCCCAAAACATCTTTTTAATACTTTTCCAGTACAAATCTCACATACGTCATGCTCAATTAATTGTTATATAGGTGTGTTCTATATCCAAATTAATTAGCCGCCTTTGCCTCATTCCACTGTAGATTCATCACTCCATATTACTCGTTGGAAATCTTCAGCTGTATAATGAGCATACCTTTGTGCCCATTGAAACCTCTTTTCTGCATTCTCTGGAAGAATTTCAGATCGTTTGCATTGTAGCCATTTCCTCATATGAAGATTGCGGAATACTCGGCGGATAGTATCCTTTGAACATTTCATATTCACTAATTCTCGAAGCTTATATAATAATTTTGTATGAGGATTATCATTCACGATATGTATTAGATTCTCTTCATTCTCAGCTGATAGTTTTTGGGGCTTCCAGAGCAAGGTAGTGAGTGTTGATTAAGCTGTTCTTGTTCCTTCTTGATTGTATATCAGATAGTTGATATAGGAATCTCAGGGTGGATTTTGTAAATCCGTTTATATCCCCAGCGTACGCTAGTATGAAGCTCGCATATCCAAGCTCTCATACAAGGGTCCAGTTCTTTGCGCGTAGTACGGGGCGTGCGAGGAGCCATTATCGAGATAAAATAATTGAATATAGGATTGCATACTAATTTGTGAGTAATGCGATGCGACGCGATTTTCGCGCTATAATGTTTTGACGGGCAATAAAATTAGGCGGTGAAAAGGGGTGTTAACACTCTTGCACCCCCACTGTACTTTAGGTCTCTCTCTACGGTAATATAAATTGATCTTTGCTCTGACCATGCCGCCTATACAGTAATTGACTCATCACAACTTCGATCACACGCGGCCCGCAACCAGATCACAATACAGATATTATTCTCAGACATCTGAATTGGACGTCAAGACAGCAACTGAAAATGAACAGATTTGACGGAATTCTCGTAGGCTGGGGTTGAGTATAATCGACTCGCGCAGGCGGACGTGGAAGTCTTTCTGGAAGAAGATGCCATAGCACTGACTGACCCACGGTTTGTGGGGTTGGCGATAGTGATGTCAAAATTCCTGAGAAGCTATAGAGGGATCCGAGTCAGCACGATTCTTCGTTCCTATCCCAGCGGCAGAAACAAAGTCTCAAAACCTACCTCGAAGATAACCTTTAGGATTTCCATCATGGCCATAGACACGCCCAGGCATTTTGTCGAGCCGTGCCCAAAGATTAGCGAGTGCGTCTGGTGCATGGCGTGCAGCCTACCGGCGTCGTCGGTCAGCCAACGCTCCGGATCATAGAACTCGGCGTTGTCTCCATAGACGGCCTTGTTACGCTGTACGCCCCATGTGTTTAGCCCGACAAATGTGCCCCGGGCAGATGGAAGGCGCCGAGCGTGTCGCCTCCGGCCGGAACGACGCGCTCGCGCAACTGGCTTAAAGGCGGGAACATGCGCAGGCCTTCCAGGACGCAAGCCTGAAGGTATACGAGTTGCTTGGCTTCGGTATCTTGGATGGGGTTGGATACCTGTCCCTTGCCACCGCCCTGCGGATCTCGGCGCGCAGGGTGTTGTAGACTTGCGGGTTCGTTATGATGCATAAGAGGGTGCTCTGCACCGCGGTGGAGGTCGTGTCGGAACCGGCCACGCTAGTGTTAAAGTGGATATCGTTAGCGAGATGTTGTGTACGGCACTGATGGAGAGCTGCGTATACATACAGTGCAATAACAAGCTCGGAATCGACTTGACTCTTGGACATTCCTTGATTTAGAAGAGAACTGACGACGTCATTTGTCCTGTGTCCTTCTTTGGTGCGCTCTTCTACCACCTCGTGAACTATCTGTGGGTGTTGGGTTAGCTTTTCCAGCAGAATAGTGTGAATCATGTATGGAAGATGCACCCCATAAGACGACCAACGCCAGTGGAGTCGCGCGGCTTGGGAAAGATGATTTTCGCCAAAGCCGGGATTCTAGCCAGCTGGAAAAATAGTGTATTCATCTCTAGGAATACCGAAAAGTACTGGCAAACTTTGTTTTTTTCGACCGTCTTGAGGATGTGATACATATCACGATCATACTTGACGCATCCAATCTCGTCGCCCAGGCAGAGTCTGGTAATGATATCGACAGTCAGAAATTGAATTTTCTGGCCTACATCACACGATACTTGATCGGCTCCAGCGAAGCGTTTCCGTAGCAAGTCTACCCAGCCAAGCACCAGCCCGTCTATGATGGGCTCCATTGCCGCGACGGATCTGCCGGTGAACTGCGTGGTGTATCAGCCAAGCTCTTGCTTTGTATTGTACGTATATCGAATACATGTACTCACGCTCGGCGCTAGTTTTGCGCGAATCTTGCTGTGTTTCTTGACATCGCGCTCGGAGACAATGTTTGGAATATACGGGTCGATGCGGACGGAGTCGAACCAGGGCCCACGCACGTATCCAGATCTGGCCATGAGGATCCGGCGGATGATGTCAGGGTCGTCGGTGATAACATGATTGGGACCGATCCGGGCGACGGGTCCTGGACAATAGCCAGCCGTTAAACATTACTTCCCTCATAAATCTGCATGTATGTTCACTTCATATACTAAATCATGCTACTCACCGAATTTCGCATTCACCTCGGTCCATATCTCATGAGACCTCCCGGACATCAGCGCCCTTGCGATCCACAGTCGCGAACACGCCGCCAGTCGCGGTCCCGGCACCTGCGATATATTCAACTTCTGCAACCTAATAACCCGGACCCAGAAGTTGAGCTTGACGATAACGCACAGGGCGAAGAGACAGCATAATAAAGTGACGTGCCCAATAAAGCGGAACGGAGCCATGGTAATCATTCTGGCTGGGTAGTGGACAGTACTAGCTTGTAGTGATAGCGGGTTCCCTTCCCATACATATACTAATATGCTGCTACTGCTGTCCTAAACGAGCACTGCACTGGATGCCATCTGAGACCGTCAATGGTCTCCGGAGGACCGTTCCATCCTGTTACATTGGCCGCTATGTCAACCTGTCCAGTCGTTCAATGGTTGCACTAATTAAATATGTATATATTGAATATATTGAGTTGATTGATTGATCTTGAATCTGTGTCTCTCCGTTCCATTGAACTGCTTGCTCGATCGTCACAAGAGGTTTATTGCTGTAATGCCACCCATGTGTTTCTACCTAAATTTAGCACATCTTCCATAGCTATGGCCCTGAGAGAAGAGCATGCTGTGTACCAGTTACCGCCCATTCAATTATTGGTACGCCAAAAGTACTCAAATAGAGAAAAGTAATATGCGGAGGGGCCAATTAGGTAGAAAACATGTCAGCGCTGAAGCAACTCCTTGAAAAGGGACTTGGATAGCCTTTCCAATATTAGTGTGACAGCGAATCGCTGCTAGGGTGCACTTTCTGTTGAATTGTGCGAGGACTGACCGCGAACCACCGAAGCACTTGATGCAGCAATCTTGTGTAATCCGCGGAGCTGAGCCAGTTGGCGCTAGGGGAGAGTCCGCTCTTTGCCAGAGCCACGCAGAAACTTACACAGCGTCTAGACTTTAGGATATTCGCCGACTGTCTGTCTGTCTTCACTCCTCAGGATTCACTCTGCAGTCTTCAGCTGTGTTGTCTAGTTCAGCTTCGTATTGTTTAATCTAATTATACATGCCGTAATATTGGCTTGCCCTCTTCCGGCCTTGCGCGCCTTCCCCACCGGCACCTGCGCAGCCGTTTCTCTCCTCTTTCGCTCTGTCTCTCAAGCATTGTACAATAATCAAGCACACACATACTCAGGCGCAAGAGCGCCCTATTCGCAATAATCAAGACCTTGTAATAGGAGGTTGGGCAGGAGGAATTATCAATATGACAGAATCGTTCGGTATTTTCAGATCTTCACTAACAAGGGTACTATTGCTAACATACAGCGACTGAAGCTTGAGAAGAGAAAGTAATCCTATCTACGGGGAACCTTATTCTTATGTGTAACAGTGTGCATGGATTCCAAGGTCGGATTCCCACTATGGTGGCAGGTATGACAGGTCAGATAGAGCCGGCATGAGATAGATCAAGTCGGTGGACTGCTGACAGGAAATTTGACCTGTTTACTTATTTGATGTGATTCGTCACACCGACCCTGTTGTGCTGTTACAGATTCATCATATCCGAATCTCCACCAAGATTGACCCAGATTTGCCGAACCGCAACCCGTCAATCTGACACTTTCTATGGTATAATCTAGTGCTAGGATATGCTTATATACACGCGCATAGAAAATAACTAGCTGACAAGTCTCATACCCTTCTCCATCCTAATCACCGTATAAGATTGCACAAATAGGCATAGCTTAAGTGCACGCTCCAAAATTCTCTTTTCAACTCAATTCGATCCCACTGTGGAGATGCTAATAACTAGGCTAGTTAGGATATTATTAATGATATATATATTGTGTGCCTTAGACAACTACGCTAGTTCAGCCACTTTTGGACTACACAAATCACTTCACGTTTCACGCTCTCAAGATAACATTAAAATCTACGCGCTCTTTTTTAAATGAGAATTACGTTGATTGATAAACGGCCCTCAGAACCATGACTAATCTAAAATCGACGTGCCGGTGAGCAACTCATAAGCGAAAAGTATTTGTTTGACCAGGACAGCATTCGAAGACTACTACGACATCTCGCCGCTATCTTCAGTCACCATGGCAAAAATCTTGTCTGAGCTATTAAGGTTAATAACCCATTTGACATCCTCGAAGCCCTGTCGCGCCTTGATCTCAACCTGAATATCATCATCCGGCTCCATGACGACGGAAGCAACATTGGTATTCACGGTAGTCGGAAGCTTCCAGTTGCTCTCTACAGGCTTCATGTCCAGCCTCGCGATGAAGACGGCGACGACGGCGAGGACCTCGTTGGTCGCGAAGTGCCGGCCGGGACAGAGGGTCTTGCCGCCACCGAACGCACGGAAGCAGACATCGTGTGGACGGTTTCGCGCCTCTTCCGGGAGGAACCTGCGGGGTTTGAAATCGGTGACGCTGGAGCCCCAAAGCTTGGCATCCTGATGGATAATACGGCTCGGCATTTGTAACAGGGCGCCTTTCTTCAGCAACCATTGGCCAAGGTAGACGTCTTCCATCACCTCGCGCACTGATGTTCCCATGGAACGATAACGAAGGACTTCCTGGTAGGAGGACAGCAACAGGGACAATTCGCCTTCAGGGTAGTGATATCAAGGGTTTTGACGGTAGAGCCCTTCTCAGTGGTTGTAGTGACGGCATCAACCTCTTTCCGGATATCATCGAGGAGACCAGGGTGGGAGTGGAGTAGGAGAAGAGTCAGAATGCGGCGGGCGCCGTGTTTACCAAGATGGCAATTGAGCCTCCAACCTCGAAGCGGGCGATATCTTCCAGCGCAACATTGTTGTTGATCTCTGCTTGATATCGTTTCTGAGCGAGAGCCGATGCCTTCTGTACTCCTCCGGCTTTGTAGTATGCTTCAAAGGCTTTGGCAACCTTGGTACGAGCCGCGATAGGCTTTCGAGCGGTGATCGAAGGAAGGAAACCAACCAGAATCGACATAAGGCCGCTTTCGAATTCCTAAGCCCGAACACGTGAGTTTAGATCAGAAGCTTAACCGTGAACTTCGTGAACAACCCCCATTCTTGACCTCACTCACCAGAAAGCATCCGCGATAGACTTATCATCATACGGATTCATAGGACCGTACACAGCCCTGGTAGTAGCCGTCGTGATGGCATCCCTCAGCCAGGCGTACAAGCCAACCATCCGGGACTCTCCCTTAGCCGGCTGCAGAAGATCGAGCGAATTTGCGATTTCCTGGATCATGACGCGATTCATGTCGTCGAGCTGCAAGCCGGGTTGGAGCGCGGCTCGCATCGCCGAGTAAGACTCCATCGAAAGACCAAAATCGCCCTCGTCGCCATTGACGTTCTTGTCCAGGATAGCCTCGGCCTCAGGACTGGCTCCACAGACCTTGGATGCGAACTTGGCCTCGATGGGCGGGAATGCGAGGGTCTTGTGCCGCTTTTGCACACTCTGGATGAGCTCCGGCTGCGTCACCACGTACATCTTCTGACCCGGGAGGCTCATGGTAAAGATGGGGAGTCCGTCTTATGACTGGGATATGGTTAAAGCACAACTCGTTGTTGATACAGACAGGAAGAGATGAGTACACACCTGAGGTCGACATAGTAGTTGAACTTGCTCTGCCATAGTCCGATCATGTGGCCGAGAACGGGAATAGACTGCGGAGCTAACGGGGCTCGCGAGGGTCATGGCCGAACATCTTGCGAGTAGCGAAGTAGGTTAAAGTGACAACACCAACGAAGATGATGAAGAGAGCGGAATTGCTGGGGGTAGAGGACATGGTTAAAGTGACAACAATAACGAAGATTATCAATAGAGCGGAATTGCCGGGGGTAGAGGATATGGCGATGACGGTGGAATGGACAGGCGAAGGATGAGAAGAGTGGGCAGTGGGGAGTTGGGAGGGCTGAATAGGGGGTGAGGCTGCGGCGGCAGGAGCAGATCGATATGATGGGGATGGCCTTGCACTTGGCCGTGTTTAGAATTATGTACTACGTAGTTCAACTGTTCTCCCCCTCCCCGCCTATGATCTGTTCTACTCTTGCTGCGCATGCTCTGTGAATCTAGGCTGAACTGCCAAGCGACGATGCCGACGACACTGTAATACAAGAGCGGCACGCTGCAGAGTTTTCTGGAGACCATGGATGGTCTTAGATAGCACCTAGCATATAGTTCTTTAGCAGCTCCGTGCAGATCGTATCCTTTCCATGACATAATCAATATAAGTTAATCGACTAACCTAAGCTATATTTCCAATCCCAGCAACGTATTGCACCCTTTGGACACCCGTATCGGCTTTCTTATCGAATTTAAACGTCACTAAATAAACAGTTTAATCCCAATTCACTTCATGGCTTTTAGACCTAGTCGAAAATGACTGGAATTATTATTATCGTCGAGGCTGTCCTTCTTTTACTATGTACTCTGTCCATCTGGTCATGGCTTATTAAACCAGCCAGACCACCTACCAAATTACCATCTGCTGGATCCATGTGGCCAATCCTGGGTCCATTGGAAAGCCTGACTAAAGGAAAAGAGATCCTGCGTCGCGTCTATCAAAAGGTTCGTAGCGGATAAGCACAGCGCTAGTGCGGCTAAGACTAACGCGCTTTTTGGCTTCCAGCAACTCAGTGACAACCAGCCCTACGTCCTCCGCGGGATATTCGGCGATAGCATCATTCTCCCGCCGTCAATGCTGCCATGGCTGATCTCGCAACCTGAGAGTCATCTCAGCGCCAAATGGGCGCAAATGGATGCTTTGAACATCCCAACGACGTTCCTGCGCGCCGACATCGGGTTGAATCCTGTGCATGAGCCGCTGATCCGCCGCAATCTCAATGCCAATCTGGACAGGATTGCTGGCGACGTCTGGGAAGAGGTTGGACTGGCGCTGGAGGAACTCTGGGGACAAGAGACGGAATCATGGCGGGAGATCAATCTGGATTATACGATTCGCCGTGTCGTGGCGCGAGCAGTAAATCGTGTCTTTGTTGGGGATAAGCTCTGTAGGTTTTACTACGTATTAGGGGTGGACGGTGCTGATATCGAAAAGGCCGTAACAACGACTATATTGAAAACTCGATTCGCTTCGTCACTCGCGTGTCGACTTGTGGTCTCCTGATCAATCTTTTCCCCGACTGGCTCAGACGCCCAATTGGTGTTGTCTTCAAAGTCCCAGTCTGGATGGCCTATTCGGACTGCTCAAAGCACCTCCTACCCATATTCTCAGATCTCACGTGTGGCAAGGTCTCCCCATGTCCACGCCTTTTCACCACGTGGCTCGTCTCCAACTCGGCACAGTACCCAGTCTCCTCTCCCGAACGCACACCAGACTTTCTCAGTCGGCGCATCATGGCTCTGAACTTCGCCGCGATCCACACATCAACACTAACAACCTGTAACCTGCTTCTCGACATCTTTTCTCACTCGCCCACGGCGTCGCTCCTCCGCGATGAGTCTCTCGCTAGTAGCGCCCGCTGGAATAAAACGTGGAAACGCGTCCGGCTTAACCAGATGCTGCGGCTCGACAGCGCACTACGCGAGAGCTTGCGTCTGTGGGGCCTTGTAGCCAAGGCCATGAGTCGAAAGGTCATGCAGCCGGACGGGACTACCCTACCGGGTGGACAGCGTCTGCCGCAGGGGCCACGGTGTGTATTTCCGGATGGGGGTTGCATCATGATGAGGGCGTATTCCCACGGCCCTTGAATTCGTGCATGACCGGTTCATGCGGGCTGGGGAGGAGGGAGTGGAGAAGAAGACGACCGGTGCGGGACAGGCTGCATGTGCCGCGGCAGAGACAAACGAGCATTTTGTTGGATGGGGTATTGGCAAGCATGCGTGTCCCGGCCGCTTCTTTGCTGTCGATCTTATCAAGACCATTCTGGCGCATATTTTGGTGGACTACGAGGTTAAGCTCTTGGGAGAGCGGCCTGGAAATATATGGATTGAGTATAATGTCATTCCACCGCCAGCAGCGACGGTATCTATCAGAAGGCGCAAAGCAGGCATGTCTTCAGTGGAAACGGCATCATAGCGAGTTGGTGAGGTGAGCAATGAGAATTGAGAGAATCTAAATAACGTGTACGCACTTGTATGATAAAATGCACCTAACTCACTAGCTAAACAACATGAGGCTATATTTGCCCTATTTATAATCACTCGTCTTAGTGCATTAACGTAATCCACACCCGAGTTGGTCACTTTTCTCCAAGAACGGGCTCTATATTGATTTCGTATAATTCAACGCGTCACTATGCCACCAATTCGCAATAAAATCCAAAGAAAACGTCAGGAACAAGAGGGCAAGATTCAATTAGCTTTATCCGATTTAAAAACAAAAATTCGCTCTGTACAGTGGTTCACCGCCTCCCGCACGCTACCACCTCTCGCCCGATTTTATGAGTAAACTAGATAAATATTTTGAGGCTTTTAACACCATATAAAATCGAATATTTAGAAAATCTTTGGAGTACTAGTAAATCGGACACGGAGAATCTATTAAGCAAAATAATTAATCACGAAAACGTGCTGGGAGGCGTATTTGGCGGCCATAACGATTTGTTGTCGGAATAGGCTCATCAACACGCTCAGAGGCCTTAGAATCCCCATTCTTGATAGATTTTTCTAGAGATTGGTTCTTTTGCTTCGTACAAGGACATGGAGTTGATTATATATTGTTTTGAAGCTCTAAATTAAGCTGACGTGCAATATTTTTCTCGGCCTTAAGGTGTTGTTTTTCCGCTTCCTCATTTTTATGAATTTCTCGACTTTTTGATGAATTTTGGCCCTCTCAGCTTTCAAGCGCTCTTTTTCCTCCTTTGCAAGGCGTAGTTGAAGCTTTTATCCTCTTTTTGAGCCTGTGCATCAAGAATCTCTTGATCTTTTGAGATTGAAGCTCACGCGCTTGCTGGACCTTATAAGGGCTAAAAATATCGCACTACCGTTGTTCTTGTTAGAAAGAGTAAGTAAGAGAGGTTATTTTCAATTATGACGTTTCTGTTCGTTGATAAGTGCTTTTCTAAGCCTTCGCAACACATTCTAAGAAGAGTAACCTCTGTCGTAAGAGATAGCATCGTATTATTGAGCTTTTAGGCTTTTTGTCGTGAAAATCACTAATAACTTCTTTTAGAAGCAATTAAATGCGTCTCCAATCTTCTGCTTTAAATATTGAAGCTGAGGATTCACTAGATGATGGCCTGCTTTCTGGTTTCTTCGTAAAATGTTACAAAACAATCTCCGGATTGAATGGGTATAAACCAGTATTTGTGAAGCCAGATTCAATATTTTGAGATATAAAAGCCATATTCCAACTGCTCCAAAAAGCCAAAAAGTCCTGTTTTTGAGCTGGCTATATCCTTGACTTTGATAAATAAACTGTTCCAATTCACTAGAATAGGCTCGAGATAATGACACGAATAAAGATATGTTAAGAGACTGCAAAGTATGTGTTGCATGAGCAGGAAAGAATCCTAATAAGATTCTATTTAAATGGCAATAGTTTATAAACTTCATGTTAAGATGTAAGCCATGGCCATCAAGAATCAAAAGTCGATATCCTCGTCCTGCCTTTTTCTAGTTTCTTGATCGAATACTCGAACTAGCCATTGATATCCTAGTTCCTCATTTGTCCAACCACTTTCTGAGGCTGTAAAAAGCAAGTATGCTCTTTAGGATCAAAATCGTCAAGCTAGGATTCTTGAAGATTGCCCGATTTGGCTATATAGATTAGGTCTGGAGAAAGCGTTGTATTATCTGCATAAATACAAGCAATTGTCGTAATCCACTCTCGATTTCCATCCTGAATATGTTGCTTAAGCCCTCCTTACTTATATTGACGCCGAGAAAAGATTCTCTTAGACCTTGACGTGATTCTAATTATGAAGCCTTTTTCATCCATATTATAAATTTGTGCCGGTTTGATATCAAATTTCTCAATCTTTTAGGCTAAAAGTTCGAAATATAATGCATATTTATATGCCGAATCTGCCCTTTTCCTTTGCACGTCAAGGCCTAAAGAATAACGTGAAATTAGTTGATCTGAATGCGCCTTCATCCAGCGTGAAGCCCAATTTTGACCAGGTGTTTTTCCTAATAATTCCTTTGTAAAGTTATTAAGTATTGCTGTTGTAGGTGGAATCCCTCACTCCGTCAACAAATTGATATATTTTATAAGCTTGATAGATTGCTGCTTGTTTAATAATCGCTGGTTGTTGTAGTGCATATCGCGCGACTGCTGAATACCACGATATCGTCTTGACAGCGTAGAACAGTCAACACTAAAATTTTTGTAATCCTAGAAATATTGATTCGTTCGTCAGGGTCCTGCGATCTCAAAATGCTACTGCCTCATCAATTGGAGCCATATTGATGAAGTTATTCAAATATGAAAAATGAGTCGAATTTTTAAAAATCGGGCGAGAGGTGGTAGCGTGCGGGAGGCGGTGAACCACTGTACGGCAAGCAGCAAAGATTTATAATATATCGCTTTCAACTCTCCAAACCATACCATATCGAGCTGAAACACGCGCCAATGGCCATAAATTGTCAGAATCTGAAGAGGAATCACTTATAAGATGGATCTAGGGGTGAGAGCTACTAACCATATCCGGAAAAGTGGTAATATAAAGCTTTCATCTATTAAACTCCGCAAATGATCTCAGTTTGTAACTTTGGTGTCTCATGGAATTGATACCTATAGCACGTAGTGATGCCTACACTAGTGCTTATATTGTTGCCTACGTTACAAGTGCTGAGAACCCGTATATGAACTTCGCCCCAAGTCGCATGTATCTATCTCCTATTTTTCTATGTTAACTAAGTCGCTCATCAATCAATCTTCCACTTAGTTCTCTCTATCTATATGCTGATTCCTCTGACCAAGGGAGATGCGCTGCACTAGGTATTATAATGAAACACATGCTCGTCCAGCAACAACAATATATAAATAACTTGTCTTCACCCTATGAGCCTCCCCACTACTATTCCTCTAAACCCTCAAAACCTCCCATTCGGTCTTCTTAACGATACCGGTATTGCCCGGGTTCAGCTGCAGCAGAGAATAACTGTCGACCTCAATATCGCTCAAAATGTGCCGTGGACTGCGAGGGCTTAGGTGGGAGTGCCTGGGATTCACACTGCTCTCCGGCCATTTACGCTGCAGGGCTAGACGTTGCGGTACTGATGATAGCCAGGATAGCACCGGTTTCTTCACTGATTTGAAGATTATAACCGTGGATGGTAGGCAGCAGATTATGACACCGGCTGCCTCTTCGGCAATGCTAGGATGTAAAGTCATTAGGAAGTGAGGTCAAGTACCAGAGTGGGTGGTACGCACGCTGTCGCCCATAACGGAACAACAAGAAATGTGTTGTCTGAGCCGACCCTGTAAAACCGCACTCTGTAAACAAGGCCGATGACGCTAGATACACAAGCGCTATTACTTATCAGATTAAGGCTCGTAAAAAGAACATAGTAACTGGCAATCCTGCTTACCAAAGACCGATTGAAAACATGGCTGAGGTTGTAAGCTTGCGTCGCAGCGACATCTGCGTTCTCCAGATGGCCGGGAGTGGAAGGACAAGAAGAAACAAGTCAATGGTAATATTGCTGACACCTTGTAACACAACGAGGACACGCGTGCGCGAGCACGTGTTCGAGACGTCAGCGGCCAGAAAATCGAGCTGCGAAGTCCCCGCTGAAGGCGAAGGCGAGCACATGGCTGTAAAGGCGATAGACATTGAAAGGTGCCAAGCTGTGATGATTACGATGCCGGCGATTGAGGCAATACGCATCCAGTTCAGGACACTGAAGATGCGCAAGTACAGGATCAAAACTGAAATTTTGACAGCACAAATCGCTAATGGCCCGATGATCTCGATGAGGAGATCTAGCTTGGACGTGGACAGTGGTTATCAGCTTGGGATTTTATTCTAGAGAGCTTGTTGCTTCGCTTACCACGAGCTGTGATTTGGTAAAGTCGCCTAGAGTGACATCCCAAGCATGTCTGCCAAATGCGCCTTCGGTAACACCTACAAGGAATCAGCTGTATCATGCAGAATGTGGCCGAAATTACATGAAGGCCGTACAAGCTATTGTCATGGCGATGAAAGCAAGACAAAGCACCTGATCGAGTTAGCATACATGTACCCATAAACGATCGCTGTGGACAACCTACCAATCCCGTAGCAAAGAAAACTTCGTGGCCTCCTTGTTAGCTGCGTAGAAGAAAATCGCCATGACAGGAAAAAAACTGACTTTCTTCGCCAACATTGGCCGCTCTCCGGCAGTAATATATCTTGGAAACGAATCTGAGTAGCGAAAACACCACCATCAGCGAAATGCATACGCCCGCGGTGATGTACATCTGGTAGGCGATGGAATCCGGATTGACAAAGTTGGGCATCACCCCGGAGGCGGTGGTTGAGATGGATAGTCTAGAAGCTGCGACAGTATGTCGGGGTCAGTGAGGCCATGACGAGGGAGAAGATATCTAGATAGTTAACGATGAAAATGAAAATGATGCCGGAGAGCAGATGCTTCCCACATAGAACGAGGAAGACTGCCTTAGGCAAGTTATGCTGGAAGTAAGACAGCGGCGAGCTTGAAAGGTTAGTTCTAATCATTTAAGTATTAAGATCAGGTCTTCATCGGCTGTTTTCAACTACATTCATGCAATGATAATACCCCGACATCGAAAATTGACGCCCAAGTAGATCCACAGCTGAGGTTTTCAGAACTTTTGACGTAACAACGCAAGCTACTGCACCATATCTAACGAGAGAGGTTACCAACGAAACAAGTTTTGTGTAGTTTGCTTAGTGAATGTGGTTATTGGGGCTGTCATTTGTATGTGTGTTTCACCATGTCACATATCGGTGTTACCCATCCGGAGCCACGACATAAGGCTACTTAGACGATTATGTGACCGAGTTGACAACTAACTACCAATTCATTCTTTCCTACGGTGGTGCAGATGAGGTGTGTTTTGGATTTTCGCTTGACATCTCAGTGATCAGCCTCACTGCCTGCTGACATGCATCCTTAGTTGGTCCCATTCCATTCAGAAGTGCAAAGCTAGCAGGCCATCGAGAGAGGCAGGCTCACCTGAGCTCGAATCATCAAAACCTACACGTTTTACTATGGACTCGGATAACAGGAAAGTTACACGAATTTTTTGGAACTCATGGGAGCCTTTCGAAATACCATGTCATAAGTAGAGCTGGCGATGCTGTTTTCCTTGCTTAGTTCAGGGACACATCTGCCGAATGATATTATTTTAACTGAATGACCACGTTAAAGTATCTAAAAGAAGGGTTTAATATTAGTAGAATACGACCCCAGAAAATCTTTCGCATAGTTAACGTAATCGGTAAGCCACCCGCCCATGTAAGCGACCCGCCCACTTCCGTCCGTGAACGCGCTCTATATTGATTCCAACCCTCAAATTTCAACCTGAAATAATAATTATATACAAAAATTAACTACTAGTGCGATTAGGACATTGAGGGCTTTTATGCCCGAAAACTCCACAACTACTACACTTATATTGGCGGCGTACGCGCACTTGAGAGGCTAGAAGCTCAGGCTCGGCCGGAGTAGTAGTAACAGGCTAAGATGCCTCAATCTGACCTTATACGAGTGTCTGAGCTTCCTCTCTAGTAATTCCTTGCTCATAAGTTATTCATCTTGTAGATCTTTGACGCTTTTACTTCTCTTTCTCATATGCAGCCCAGAAATCTTGAACTTCCTTCCATATAATTAGAAGCTCATTAATACTTGTCTCATAAGCCTTTGATATCCGGCTAATTGCTTCATCAATAACTTTAGATAGGCTTCTTATATGCCGGCTTATTTGCCGCTTAATTATATTCAATTGGCGCTTAAATTGACATGGATTTTGAGATATCTATAAGCAAGATGATTGTATTATTATTATTATTATTCTTCCATTTTAGAGACCATTTTTCAGTCAGGGACTATGCATGGTCTGCCTATACCCTTTTAGGTATAGGACTTGATTATGTAATGTAACTAGCTAAAGTAAAATACACATATAAAAATACAATGAGTGGCCCCTACTGTCGGAAACTTCGGTTCGGTAACCGTCGAGTATAGCTAGGATAGCTATTAACGGGCGAAGTTAATAGGCTTCTGGAGTACGAGGGCTGATAGAAAGCAAAGTAATAAAGAATAAGGCTAGAATATCCCGTTCGATAGAAGAACGTATACTCAAGTTATCACAGTTAAGGTGTACTTAACACGGTTAATTCAAGACGATAGAATGAAACTAAATACATGGTGAACGAGTGTCCTTTTATACCTGCGTGGGACAGTCCCTTTTCCCAGCCTTGCAAACAGTCCATCTTGGGACTGTTGTTCGACAGTCCATGTTGGGACTGCTTTCGACAGTCCCCATTGGGACTGTTGTCCTTATCTTATCAGGGGACTGCCCAATAGTCATGTGACTCCTCCTACTCCGCTTACTCTGTCGACTCCGTTGACTCTGCTGACTCAGTCAACTCTGTGGACTCCGTCGACTCCCGCGTGTCGCATCCTGCGGTGTAACCTATTTAACTACTGGCTGCCGCCACCCGGTGGCTAGTGGCCTAGCTGTTCTTCTGACAAAGGGACTTAAGAAATCTAAATGCATCAAGAAATAAAACAAGCACTGTATTAGATAAGGATTGTAGAGAATATATATTTAATTTACACATATAATAGATAACGGCGTTTTTAATCTCTTCTAGAGCTAGGGATTATAGAAATACAGTGATATAATCAATTTAAGTCCATCTCTAATGTCCACTCTAGGCCCTTTTTGATATTATCAACAATAAGTTCTTTTCTTATTACTTTATCTAGTATAAGAAACTATATAATACCCCTTGATATAAAAGATGAAGGACATAATTATATTAAATATTATATTTCTTTATACTTGGCCTGTTAATATTAATTATATTAGATGATGAAAATATCTGAATCATAGAAGAGTCCTTATTGAGAAAGAGATATTCTAATCAGAAATCTTTGTCGGAAACTTCGGTCGGTTACCGTCGAGTATAGCTAGGTGTGAGGATGTTGACAGAAAGCAAGTAGCAGTATCGGATTTATCAAAGGTAGGGCTTCGATAATTAGCAAACTAATCGCTAGCTTTCTCACTAGAGGGTTTTAGCATTCTTATATACATGATCCCTATCTTATTCCCATGGTTCGGTATCAGATCCTGTAAAGAGTTTTCTCCCCTTCCTCTGGTTCGGCTCTATATCGGTATATAAGAGTTTTCACCCGTGCCAGCGGACGGCTAATCCTCGGAGTAGTTAGATAGTTTGCAGGTGAGAGCCTCAGCCGGCCCTGGGGTGCAGTGTCAGCGTAGGGCTGGGTGAGCGTTCTCACACTAGGATAGCTATTAACGGGCGAAGTTAATAGGCTTCTGAGGTACGAAAGGCTTTGGAAAGCAAAGTAATAAAAATAAGGCTAGAATATCCTGTTCAATAGAAGAACGTATACTCAAGTTATCACGGTTAATTCAAGACAATAGAATAAAACTAAATATATAGTAAGTAAGTGTCCTTTTATATCTTTACGAAACAGTCCCTTTTCCTAGCCTTGTCAACAGTCCATCTTAGGACTGTGTTTGATAGTCTATATTGGGACTGTTACCCTTATCTTATTAGAGGACTGCTTAATAGTTATATGACTTCTCCTACTCTATCTATTCTGTCAACTCTATTAACTCTGCTAACTTAGTCAACTCTGCGGACTCTGTCGACTTCCACGTGTTGCATCCTATGGTATAACCTATTTAACCATTGGCTGCCGCTGTCTGGCCAGTAGGCTTAGCTGTTCTTCTGATAATCCCTCTTTTAAAGGCTGATATCCCCAACAGCATAAATAGGTATAATCTCTCTAGTTAATTCAGGTAAGCTTTCCTTCCCTTCTTGCGACTCTTTGCTATCCTTTCCATAAGATGCAGGTGAAGAAGCCTATCTAGCCTTGTCATCGCAATTACTACTATAAGAATTAACACCGTGTTGACTTGATTAAACGTCATGGTTTTCTAGTTAAATTCCTATGTTTCTCTTGTTTTTCTAAGTCTAAGATGTGTACTGTGAGCCCTAAGGATGGTTGTTATTTAGAATGCGTTCGCAAGGATCACAAGTGTGAAAACCATCTATTTAGTGTGGCTAAGTGGGACAACTTTTAAAATGAGAAAAGACAAATAAATAAGTGGCTTTGTATATCTAATTGTACATTATTCTTGCTTTAAGATAAATTTAATAAGCTTTAACAAAAATTAAGAATAGTCTAAAGTGCTTTATCTGTAAGGCGGAGAGCTTGGGATACGGGAATAGCTTCAACGCGGGAGCCATATCACGTGTTCCGCTTCGCCCTAGGGTTGCTGAGTCAGCATCCGAACCGCACCCGAGTCGGTTACGTATATAATTGCGATTGGAACTGGGACAGAGGAAGGTAGCAAATAGCTACCTTATGAATTGTACTCTACCTTACGAATTGTACTCTACCTTATGAATTGTACTTTATCTTATGAATTGTACTCTACCTTCTATACGAATCGAAGCCTACTTTGTATCTTACTATCATGCTTTCTATCCACTCTCTTACAGTCTATTTGCTCCCCTTGAGAAGGAGGCCCGATTATAAGAAACGAAATGGCTACATGGTACAGCGAATGACTCAGCTCCTAGTAGGCTGCTAATCCCCTGCAGGAGACTACAAATTATTAATAAATTATACTCTAAATCCTCTAATAGAGCAGGGAACCTTTAATAAATTAGCAGTAATTACTGCTGAAGCCTTTAATAAGACTATTACTAAATAGTTAAATAATATAACCCCTCTACTAGATCCTATTCTTAATCTAGTAAGGCCTATTATATCTTATATAATAGAAGAACTTTGTGTCTTTACTTTAGCTTAATATTAGGCCTTTAAGGCCTAAGTTGAGGACAAAAAGGTATAATAGGAGTAGAAACTTAAAGCTAAAATTTTACTTGCTATAGCTTAAGCACTAGCTAAGCCTCTAGAAATTATTGCCATCTCTATATAGGGTGGACGAAATAAGCAAAGTAATATCTATAATACTCCTATTGAAATTAACGCTCTTGGAGACCTAATAGAACTTAAAGAATCTATTAAAGCTGCTTCTAGAGTAAGAAGACGCTGCTGTAAATTATCTTTGTCTATTAGGGAATAAGATAAGAAGCCCTTAACAGTTAATGTAAAGGAATTCAAGGGCGATTCAGTTAATAAAAAGATGATTTATAATATTAAGATGCAGAATCACTTCAGTTATTATGCATGATATTATAATGTAAGAAATATAAATTATAAGTGTATCCTCATCACTGAGGAGACTCTTAGCAATGATGTGATAAAGAAATAGCACACATTTAAATAGGATGGCCATAACCCAGAGAATATAATATAGGACGAATTTAATACATTTCTAGTCTGATACATCAAGGATCCAAGAATTCTAGGTATTAAAGCCAAAGGCAAAGTTAAAAGGGCTAAATAACGCGAATGATAAACTATTACTGATTTCAACATCTATCTATATAGCTGGGAACAACACGTCCTAAACCCTTTAGACAAAGCATAATGTAAAGCGCGTTTACATGCTAAGATTCTTATATCTATTTGAATTCTAGCTATCTCTTAACACTCTAATAAACTGGAAGACTATAACTGCTTTGTGGTATAATTATAAACCCTTAAAGATGGCATGCTGAAGAGATAAGTAGTGCTTTAAAGAGAATAAAACCATTAAAATAATAATAACTTAGATAGTAGAGGTAGAAATTAATCCTCTACCCCTCAGGATTAGGTTAACAATGATTTAGATAAGAAAGAGACAATAAGTAGCAAATCTATAGTTTAAATTGTGATAGTGATCAAAATAAATTAGATAAATTATCTTCTAGGTTAGATAACTCTAGTTGTAAGAAGTAGTAGCAAGATAAAGATATTATCTGCAGCCATTATAGGAAGAAGGGTCACACTAAGCTTAAGTGCTAGGATAAGTATCCTAACTTGAAGCCTAAGTAGGTGACTTAAAGATGACTTATAGACTAAGTTCCTAATACTACTATGCTTCTTTCCTTGCGGAGTATATAGTGGAATTATAGGCTTTATATATCTATTTATGTATATATTAAAATGAAGCAAGGACTAGTAAAGGCTCTTATACTGATTAATGGAGCAGCTGATAGTAACTTTATTAGTAAATTATAGATTTATTAGAACAAGATTCGGCTTATAATATAGGTAGTAATGGCTGAAGCTGTCAATAGGCATAGAATTGCCATGTATAGAAAGGCTATATTGAACATAACTATGCTAGATTTTAGGGATATGGTTAGAAAGACATTGTTATTATATCATGCAGTTAATATAATAAAATATGACCTTATTCTTAGTGTCCTATAGCATATTATAGCCAACCTAGACATCTTCTAGGTTTAGAGAGAGTGGTATTACTAAGATGAAACATCTATGGCAATAGTGCTGAAGTATTACCGCTCTTAAAATGGTACTATCTAATAGTAGAAGGCTAATCCAATTAAGCCTTATAGCCTAGCACTCCTAAAATCATCTCTATGTATAAAGTGGAGAGAGAACTGCTAGATAGAGTATAAGCTTATATTATTAAATCTAATGAACTATCAATTAAAGCCATAGATTTACTGGCAGCCATAGAGGTCAACAAGCTTCCAGGATATGTGAAGTCTTTTATAGATGTATTCTTAGAGAAATATGTCATGGAGCTATCTTCTTATATGGAACGTGATCACGCTATTAATATTAAATTAGGCAAGGATCCTTTATACTAGTCATTATACTGCCTCAATCCAAAAGAATTAGAAGTATTAAGAGAATACCTTGTGATAAACCTAGCTAAGGGTTGGATTTATGAATTAAAGAGTCCTGCTAGTGCCCCCATCCTATTCATTCCTAAGAAGGATGGTAGATTATATCTCTGTATTAATTACTAAGGATTAAATGCAATTATGATTAAGAATTGTTACCTGCTTCCCTTATTGGCGAGATAATTGACTGATTAGCTGGGGCTAAGATCTATACCTAACTTGATCTTTGAGATATGTATTACTGCATCTAGATTAAGAAAGGCAATGAGTGGAAGACCACATTTTATATGCATTATGGGCACTATGAGTATACTATTATGCTATTTAGCCTTGTAAATACACTGGCCATATTCTAAATATATATGAATTGCGTATTAGCTGACCTATTTGACATCTACTATGTAGCATACTTAGATAATATTATTATCTATTTATAAGACAAATCGTCTCACGCGGATAATATATAGTGGATATTAGAATAGCTATAATAGTATAAGCTCTATACTAAGCTATCAAAGTACGCCTTTAAGAAAACTGAGATTCAGTTTTTAGATTCATTATATCGCCTAAGGGTATATATATAGAACTAGAATAAGTTGCTATGATTTATAACTAGCTTATACCATAAAACATCTAAGAAGTCCTTTAATTTACTAGATTCACAAACTTCTACTGCTATTTTGTTGAAGGTTACTTATAGATTGCCGCACCCTTACTAATATAACCAAAGGGTATGAGTGGGCTTGAAAGGGATTAAAAGTAGACTAAGAGATAAACACTAAGTTTATCTAGACTAAGGAAGCATAATAGGCTTTTAATTTACTTAAAGAATAATTTATAATGGCCTTATTTCTAAGATACTTTGACCCTGAACTATAGTTATAGATTAAGATAGATACATTAAACTTTACTATCTTTAGGATCCTAAGTTAATTATAGCAAGATAGTTATTAGTATTTTATTATATATTACTCTCGCAAGCTGACAGGCCCTAAAGTGAGGTATAAAACTTATAATTTAGAAATACTGGCTATTGTTAAAGTATTTAAATATTAGTGATACTATCTTAAAGGCAGTGCATAACCTATATCTATATTAATGGATTATAATAACCTGACCTACTTCATGACCATTAAGAAACTAAATTGTAGGCAGACTTATTAGATTAAAAGCTTTCTATATTTAATTTTAATATTAAGTACTAGCCTAGGACTATAAATCCTGTAGATATACTGAGCTATAGACCTGACTATGATACTAATAATGAACTAGGTATTACTCTCCTACCAACCTTATAAGAGAAACTATATTACAGACTCTATTTAAACCCTGAATTATATCCTTAAACTAAGAGTAATACTAAAATGGAAGCTTCTATATATCTAAAGAAGCTAAAGGACTCTTCTCATATTAATAAACCTAAATCTCTAACATCTTAAAATGCGCATTAAAGACAGAAATATATTACTAGCAGTCTAGATAATCTAGGAATCTTAACTCTATAATCTATTATATTAGTAGTTATGCAGACTGAGACTATCTACTTAGATATACTAGAAGAGCTTATGGCTCTGATTTATTATTGCTAATAAGCAGATATACTTGCTAAATTAATAAGGAAGTGTCTTACAAATCTAGAAGAAAAGATAAAATAGGAAGACTAGTCAATCAGATCAGATAACCTATTATAGTTTAAAGGTGCTATATATATCCTATTGGACTACATGTTTAGACAAGAAATCTTAAAAATAAATCATGACAACCTTCAAGAAGGCTATTTTAGCCTTGAGCAAACTTATAAAGTGATTAGTAGTAAATATTACTAGTATGAGTTGTATCTTGATATATAGTACTATGTTAGAACTTATAACCTATATTAATGAATAAAAATATATTAGTATAAGAAGTATAGATTGCTAAAACTGCTTCTAAAACTAAGTGAGCTATTTAAGATTATTATCCTAGACTTTATTATAGATCTCTTATTATCAAAATGGAGATAAAATGTATAACTTGATCCTTATTATTATTGAACTGCTAATAAAGTATATTATTTATCTAGCAGTCATAAAGGATACTATATCCGAGGACCTAGCCAAGATCTTATATAACACATTAGTTAAGTTCTTCATAGTCCTAAAATATATTGTTAGTAACTAAGCTAAGATCTTTACATCTACATTCTAGAAAATATTCTATTAGTATATTAGGATAAAGTATAAGCTATTTATAGTATTCTATCCTTAAACTAATAGGCAAATGAAGAGATAAAACTAAATCCTGGAACACTTTATGCGAATATATATTAACTTCGAGCAAGATAACTGGGTAAGATAGATCTCTATAGCTTAGTATATGTATAATAATTCAAAGCATAGTATTACTGGAATGACTCTGATGGAAGCCCTTATAGATTTCTAAGGTTAGATCTGAATTAATATTGAGGATCAGCTATTATCCGAAAATAAGTTTAATAAGGACCCCAATATAGATATGTGTTGAGTGTTAAAGAGGGTAAAAAATACTATAGAATGTGCCAAAGCTATATAGAAATAAAGAACTAAGCTCTAAGGCTTATTACAAAGAGCTGCCAAAGTGTAAGCACACTACTATAATCATCACTAAATGGACATGCAGTTCTGAATTAACAATTAGATTATGCTTTGAATAATGAATGTCATACTATTAGAAGGTAAGAAGAAGTTTAATTTAAAATAGATTAGACTCTTTTAGGTGATTAATATATAGAGAATAAATATCTATAAGCTGGTACTCCTATCTAAATTTTGTAAACTATATAATGTATTTTACGTCTTGCTGCTTAAACCATTTTAAGATAGTACAAGAAACCTAATACTATCAGAAGATATATTGGTAGATAGTCACCTAGAGTATAAAGTGAAAAGTATTTAAATAGTATAAGGCCCCTAAGAAATTGTGAATACTATGTCAAATAGGAAGAATACTTGGATAATGAATGTATATAGGAACCTCTTAAATTAGTCAAGGAGACTATAGCTTTTGAGGTCTTCTTATAGAACCTGCTTGAGCTACATGATATAAAATAAAGGAGAAGAAAAATTATCTATTAGTTAAACTAGTTACAAGAATAAAAAGTATTTAAATTATAAATAATCTAGAGCTAATTTAGGTAAAATTAAGCCTTATAATATATTCTAGAAGAGATTAGCCACAAAATAAAAAGAAATAGGGACTGAAATGTATCTAATCTACTAACTAATAAGGCTAGTAATAGTGTTTTACAACTTAAGTAAAAATATATTGTCACTATTGATAGTTCTAAGGAGGCTAATGACTACTGAGTATTCTAAAATAGGAACTAAGCTATCTATAAAAGATAGACCTAGATGAGTAGGCGAGCTAGCTTTAAAGGAGTTAATAGAAGGCTTATGTTTTGATAAATAAGTTAAGTAATAAGCTAGGAGCTTACTAATAAGCTGAGTTACTAATTTAATGAAATGTTTACTATACTCTTCTGAATTAAAGGTATTATAGATCTTGTGAGCTTTGGAGGTAAGATTATTAGGAATCTATAAATTGTTAGCAGAGAATATTTAGTAAAATAAAATAATAGATCTACTAGTTTGTAAAACTTTATATACTTTTAAGTATACTTGGAATATAACTTGTTAATCTTACTAATCTATATTTTGTGCATAATATTATAGCAGTGATGTAGACACGAAATGAATAAATTACTAAGTAGGATGTGCACATAACTAGAGTAAGGAATTTAATAAATTAATCTGAACTGCTTTAAATTAGTTAGCTTAGTTAAATAGCCTAACTCTAAGTTAAATGCTTTAGATATTTTAGAACTAACTAAAGCTGTATATTTCTTCTGCTTTATACTATGAGGCACTAGACCCTTAGTGGTAGACTTAGCTACCTTATTATTAGGAAAGAAATCTGATTCTGATTTAGTTTTAACAGTAGGATAAGTTGAGCATATAGCCTTAGGAGTTAAGAGATTCTGGAAAGAGAGATCTATCTTTTCGCCAGTTATTAGATGATTATATTTTAAAGATGATCTGGTTAGAGATTTCAAAGTGGGACTCGAAGGCTTACAGAATTTAGGGATGAGGTTGTAATGAGGAGTAGGAATAATCTTGGAATGCGATTTAAGGGACTTAGAGACACTTAACTATAAATTAGAGCTAGAATACTAGCTGTGCTTCTTCTTCTTATAAGATGAACCTATGTTGAAACTATATAGGTTAGCTTGTGCTAGGATGTTACTTAAAATATAGGAAGAAAAACATAAAATAAATAGTGCAAAATGAAAGCACAAAGCAGAAAAAATATAATAATAAATCTAAGATATTAAGTAATATAGCTGTATTATAACACCAGTACTAATATAATAAAGTAAGAAGGAATAGTAAAGATATGCTTAACCTATTACTAGCTTGAATAAGACATGATATATAAAAAAGCTTTAAGAAAGCATATAAATATAGAAATAAAGACTAATTAAGTGATTAAAATAAGGGCGATTTACACAAATCTCTAAATTATATAGGAAATAAAATAATAAAGACAATAGAAGATACAGAAAGATCTATACTATCAAAAATAATAAGAAAAGAAGCGAAAAAATATATATAAATAATGAAAGGATTATACTCACTATATAATTTAATATAGAGGAGAGAAGAAGAAGAAAAAATTAAGGGATAAAATTAAAATAAAGAAGTACTGTAGTGCAGTAGTAGGAGACTGCCTTAAGAGCTATTATATTATTTATGTAGCCCGCTATAAGAGTAAATTGTGACCACTTTGAGGATAGTATGATGAAGAGCTACAAGGACTTAGCTCTAAAAGAGGGAATAGCTATAAGATGGAGAGCTTAGGATATAGGAATAGCTTTAACGTGAAAGCTATATCATGTATTCCGCTTTGCTCTAGGATTGCTGAGTCAGCACCTGAACCATATCCGAGTCAGTTGCATACATAATTGCGATTGGAACTAGGATAGAGGAAGGTAGCAAATAGCTACCTTACGAATTGTACTCTACCTTACGAATTGTACTCTACCTTACGAATTGTACTCTACCTTCTATACGAATCGAAGCCTACTTCGTATCTTACTATCACGCTTCCTATCCACTCTCTTACATTATCCGAGCAATTAGAACTGCACATTTCTCTTTAGAAGAGTTTAGAGCTTTTGCAAGCTTAAGATCACTCTATATTATTATATAATAACTATATCCTAGGAGATAATAATCCTCTAGATTTAGCTACTTCCTTTAGTAAATAGGGTATAACTAATCCTTCTTTCTTTGACTTTTTACTTCTTGGCTATGACGCTAGCGGTATTCCTGGATCTTATCATAATAGTTTAGGTTCTTGATAGGTTCCTATGAATCATCTTCTAGTAAGTATCCTTTCTATCTTATTAAATAGTGAACTTGCCCATTTTCTAATCTTTAGTCTAAGATTCTCTTAATCTCATATTCTTCATCGTCTGCTTCGTCGTTTTCATTTTCTAGGTTTTTGTGGGTTCCAATAGGGATATATAAAATATTAGGTGTATATGCATTCTTACTAGTAGTTAGAGTTAGTAATTATCATTTTCAAGTTTCTTCATGATTCTGAATGGTCTGTATTTAACTGTGTTAAATTTGTTACTTGGTTATTTGCTTTTAATATTAAAATTTTTAATCCTAGTATTTATTATAGAAGATAAGCTCTTTCTCTCTTCTAAAAGACTAGTGCGTCCTTGCGCTTCTTATTATAATATTGCTTTATTTTCTCTTCTGCCTACTATATATTCTTAGATATCATGTTATGCATTTATTATATTTATGTTATCTATAAGATTGCTTTATTAGATCTTTCTTTTATTAGTACAGAAGTCTATATTATTTGCGGATATCTTCCTAGATTAGCAAAGTGTGATACTTCTTCTATAGAAACATTCCTTGCATTATTCAATATAAATTGTGCTAATAGTAGTAACTCTACCTAATTATCTTAGTTTCAATCTAAATAGTATCATAAATGCTGTTCAATTGTCTATATTATTCTTTTAGTTAGTCTATCTATTTATTAGTGATTTACTGTTGATAAGCTATATTTAATTCTATATGCTTTTATAATTATCTGCTAGTATTTTGATCTGAATAACTTGTCTCTATTAGATATAATCTTTATTAGTAATCTAGTCTATGCAAATACTTCTTATATTATAAGTATCGTGTATTATTCTACTATCAGATCCTTTAGCATTGATTATATAATAATATATTTTGTTAACCTATCAACAATAATAATTATTTCGGTATATTATAGTCCAGTAATTGAATCTTTTAATTTTAGTAGTCCTTGTATAAAATTAACTGTGATATTATCTCATAGTTTATCTAGTATTTCTGGTAACTACATTTTTCTATAAGATTGGTAGTTAATTAGCTTATTCTAGTTGCAACTATTATATCTACTAACATATTTAATAACTTTTCTTCTTATTTGTGGGAAATAATATTGTCATTATATCTTTTTATAGTTTTATTAATTTCTTGATGTTCTTAAAGCAGTGGGTTATAATATTCCTTAATAATCTTAGTAATTATTGATCCTGGAATATAGATAGATCTATTCTAAACTACTAATCCATTTTTCTAATTTATTTCTTTGTTCTTTATTATCATTATGATTGCATTGTCTTTCCTTATAGCTTGCACTATTCGCTAATGGAATCCCATTTTATTAATAGTAATTGTAGTGGCGAATACTATTTATATATTATAATAGATTTTATCTCTATCTTTAACTAAGATGTTAGTCTTTAGCTGTTTAATTCTAATAGCATAATCTGGTCTTTAGCTTAAAGCGTCTACTATAGTGTTATCTTTTCCTTTAATGTGCTGAATCTTGAAGTTAAACCTTAATAGGTATTTAGCCTATCATATTTATTATCTACTTAGTTCTTTTATTATTGTAAAGTATTTCAAGTTATAATAATCACTTTGTATTGTAATTTCATGTTTTACTTCTTCAAGATAGTGTCTTTATTACTTAAATGTTATAACTACTATAAGTAGTTCTCTATTATAAACATTGTAGTTCCTTTCTGCTTATATAAATTGTTGTGAATAAAAGGTGACTGGTATTAATTTTCTATTATTACTAATTTGCTTAAGTACTATTTCAAGATTATCTCTTGATGCGTCTAGAGTAACAATATCTGATAGTTCTAGATTATGTAAGATAAGTATTAGTAATTCTTTTACTAGTTTCTTAATCTTATTAAATGCCTTGTCTTATCATTTAGTCTATTCGAATTCCTTATCTTTCTGGAGTAATTCGGTCATAGGTTTTGCAATCTTAGAGTAATTCTTAAAATAGCATTGAACATAACCACTTGCTTTTAGAAATCCTTGAATGTCTTTTACTTTCTCTAGTATTAGCTAGTTTAGGATTATATTTATTTTCTCTAACTTAATCTTCAATCCTTCTAGTGTATAAACCATTTCTAAATAGTTAATAGTGATAGTGTTAAATGTATATTTCTTGATCTTAAGGGTTAATCTTTTGTCTATAAGTGTTTGTATAACTTGTTATATATAATCATTATATTCTTTAATATTTTTTAAGAACATAATAATATCATCAAAGTATATTACAACAAATTTATTTAGATACTTCTATAGAATATATATTATATACCTTGCAAACTGTGCTGGTAGATTCTTTAAATCTATTAGTGCAATATTCCATAAATAGTCCTTTATCTGTAAGGAATGCTGTCTTCTATTTATCTTCTTTAGCTATTTATAGGTTAAAATAACCCTATTAGATGTCAAAGACTATTATAATCTTTACTTCTTATAAGAGATCTCTTTTCTATTCCTAATGTAATGCTTTATTTGTATCATTAATGGTCCTATTATTAAGTGCTTGGTAGTCAAGAACTATTTGATTTGTTCTATCTTTCTTTTTATGAATATTATTCTTATAGAGGCTTTCCCTCTCTAATCTGTATATATGCTGCTTTATAGAATTTATCCACAAATTCATCTTTAATTTATAGTTTAGCTGGTGACTTTTAGAATTGCTTGACTATGTGACGGTTCGGGTCATCTCCGGCATACTCCATCATATTGATTAGGGCTTGTTGGGAACCTCCGGCGGTACCTCTGGTTATTCCTCATTGAGTTGCTCTTCGCCGGGATACTCCATTGATCTCCCTTTGGTGTTATTTCTATTCACCGGAGATATCCTGCCATCATGTGTGAAGCCTTGGGTATAAAGATGTGGCCATAGGCCCCTAGCTAGTTCTTCCTTCCTCCATCCTGATTATTCTCCGTCTATAAGCACACGTTCCTACTCCGGTTCCTCGTACATCGTAGGCCCTTGGGTTCGTATTGGCACCGTGACATAATAATCAGGATCATATTTCTCTTCTTTTGGGCATGTCTACGTGATTGCACCGTTGACTAGTTCAAAAGCTTTCTCGATTGTTGACGACTTGGGCAGTACAGCAAGATCGATCCCTGTTTTCCCTCCAACGCGCAGTTAATTTGCACTTTCCATATCATGATATACGAAGGGGTCAGGGCATATTGACAGAGTAAGCATATCAGCATAATGCTCGGCCACTCGTCCTTGATTGCCTATGTTCTATTCGACTAAGGGTTGAACCGTGCGCAAGGTGCCAGGGGATAGCTTCTAGTTATTAAGGTGGTAGCTGGCTCTGAGAAGCAAGTCGGTGTCGACCAGTACCGTGCTGAACCCTGAGTTGCTAGGCCTTTCATTTTTGTGCTTTTCTTTACCTCATTTTTGTTATTATTTCTTATGATAGATTAATTCCAAACTGCCTTCTCCGAACTCTAGGCTCTTGTTCAGTCTCAACAGCAGGAAATTCAATGCCTTCAAGCGATTTGTCAAGTCTCTTAGCTTACAGTGGCTCGACCTGCTACTTATCCGAAACCTGCGCTTCCTGATCCTAAAAGTTTGCTGGATCCTCTCAAAGTATGATACCTGGCTGCCATCAATCAAGGCAAAGCTCCGCGTTGATGCTGAGGCTATTGGAGATAATATCGCTCAATTCTACTATATCTACCTAAACCTTGAGACCCATGTTCAAGCCATGGTCCTTCCTCAGCTTACTGAAGCTGAAGCCTCTTAGTCATGGGATTATCGTACAATCCTTGATCAACTCGCGCGTGTCTATGACAATCCAAATAAGATATATAAAGCTGAAGATCGTCTCTATGCTCTCAAGCAACAATCCTCTGAGTTGATTCCAGCTTTCGTCGCCAAATTCGAATGTATCTTATATGAAGTACGTGGACAGGATTAGCCGGATTCAAACAAGATCTCTGTTTTCCGGAATAGCCTTAATTCAGTGATTCGTAATCATCTCGCTCAGCAGCTTTCTCTACCTCGCACGTATCCGGAATTCGTACGGATTACCCAGCAGCTGGCCTCATGTTCTACGTCAGCACCCCATCCTACGAATCCTTCCTTAAATCCAAATGCGATGGACCTCTCTGCGGTGGACTTAGCAGCTCTAGAGCTTCAATCTGATTCTGAACCTGAATCCTTGATCCATCATTAAGTCTTTGTTTTCTTCTAACTACTGTCATTCTTTTTACTATTTCCTTTGTATCTAACTTGATTCTTTGATTCCTTTCTTATGCCATGTGGATATGTCATTCCTTTTTCAGGGAGGTAATGTGACGGTTCGGGTCATCTCCGGCATACTCCATCATATTGATTAGGGCTTGTTGGGAACCTCCGGCGGTACCTCTGGTTATTCCTCATTGAGTTGCTCTTCGCCGGGATACTCCATTGATCTCCCTTTGGTGTTATTTCTATTCACCGGAGATATCCTGCCATCATGTGTGAAGCCTTGGGTATAAAGATGTGGCCATAGGCCCCTAGCTAGTTCTTCCTTCCTCCATCCTGATTATTCTCCGTCTATAAGCACACGTTCCTACTCCGGTTCCTCGTACGTCGTAGGCCCTTGGGTTCGTATTGGCACCGTGACAGACTAAGGGTGGCTTAAATCCTTCTTTTAAGTTAATCTTAACCTTAAATTCTTTTATATGTTATAATAGTCAATATTCTTTTTTATAAATAGTTTAATAAACTCATAGTATTTCCTAGATAACTTTTTAAGTATCTCCTTCAGTTCTTTTTCATATTTCTCTTTTAGTTTTAGCCTTATAGGTGGTGTCTGTTCAATTATTCTTATTTTCTCAACTTTTCATGCTGGCTTTATTATCTTTATCTTGGTTATTTTTCTATTTTATCTTCTAACTCTTGCTTCATTTCCATTTTTAATATATTTAATATTATCAGTGAACATCATCTTCCGTTCCTATTTCTTTTCTGTCTTCTATAATGCCTCTTCTACATTTTCTGGTAGTATACTAAGAATTTTCTCTAATTCCTCTTGTAGCTAGGCAATATCTTTATTATCCTCCCAATAATTAATTCTTATCTATAGTATAACTTGATTGACTGCAACCTTTCTTATTGTCTAGTCAATAATTAGATTCTGCTCTTTTAGCCACTTTATTCTAAATACTATGTCGTAAAATTGGTCATTTATCAGTACAATATTAAATATAATTATTATTGCATATCCTCCTGATCGCATAAGGATGCTATTTATTTGTTATTTATATCCTTCAGTGATCACTTTTCTGTCAGCTTTTATAACTTATGCCCATGTTGTTATTTCTTTGATTAGCATCTAATATTTCTTAGTAAACTTCTAGCTAATATAGTTGTTCGTTGCTCCTGAATCTAGTAAGATTCTTGTATTTCTTCTATTAATTTTTACAAGTATTGTAATTATCTGATGTTTAGCTTCTATTATTATTGTAATAAGTTCTGGGTGTTCATGATGTTTTCTATATATTAATTATATTATTGCTCTTGTTCTTTCTATCTTATTTAGTTTTCTTTATGCTAATTGCAGTGTTCTGCTTAACATTCTTCCTTTTTGATATATAGGTGGTATGGATGCATTAGTTCTTTGTATATATATCTGCAGGCTTCCTATCCTTGTGGGCACTCTAGAAACGGTTTCTATATTAATACTGCTAGTATCTTTAGGTTCTATTAATAATGTGCCTTTGTAAGTGCATATAGTGCATAGTTATTGTCATAGCAGGTTGTCTAATATATATCTAGATGTATATTCTCTCCTCCTGGTTGGAAATAGTGATAAGAATATTGTTGTGTATAACTATTAGAGCTATTGTATAGTCGAATTCCTTTTATATGCGATACTTGCTCATATAGATTTGCAATAGCAATATTCCTTTTCCTATACTTAGTGCATTTATGGAATGTCCATTCTATATATTTTTGTATTCTTTAATATACTGTATCCAAGTTTTCTAAGAATCTTTCTAGCAAGTCGCGTAACTCAGTATATAACTGCAGGGTTCATCTCCCTAAGATCTTTCTCTATTGCTTGTTTCTTCTTGCGTTTCTTTGTTTATTGAGCATAGCTATTCTTCTATTGCGCTATCATAGACTTCTTTATCATCTATCTATTCTTTAGTGGGGTTTTCTTCTTGTTCACGGTGCAGGTTCTTATAAGTTATTACTATTAGCTTATCATCCTGTAATATCGGTAGAGTATAAAGTGACTCTTCTAAAGGGAATCTGCTTGGGTCCTATCTGTACTAAAGTCTTCTGCATTAACACTAGCTTTATTAATGTCTTTAGCTCGTCCTAAGCTCTCTGCTTTTATAGGTGATTTTTATGTTGGAAAAATGCCTATCTGAGCTATTTCTTCCCCAGAAATATAAGGTTGGCGTCCCTCCCTTAACTCAGTGCTAATCCTTTCTCTTTCTAGGACTTCTTATAGGTTAAAATGTTTTCTGCTTTCTTGGTATCTTTTCCAGTCAATATTGATATCATTAACTATCTTTTATAGCCTTATGGCTTCTTTAGCTCTATTCTTGGTTTCTTTAATCTATTACTTTCTAACTCATTTATAATTAGCTAGTCACTCTAGCTCTTGTTCCTTAATCTTAAATTCTTTAATATTGAAATCTGAGTCCCTATTACTCTCTGCGATTTCTTCATATTCGCTATTGGTTTCGATGTAAACTAGTAGAATTATTATTATAATCTATTCCTATAAATTCGAGTTAGCTGGTCTCGAGTTCTTCTTTAGCTTGGGGCATTTATTTGCAAAATAATCTAGTTTTCTATAGTTGAAACACTTCTTTTCTTTAATTATTTTTTGTTTTTCTTCTTTGGTCATATTAAGCTGCATAACAACATCTCCATCTTGATCTTGTTGTACTTGGTGATTTCCTTGAGATCTTTCTTTATTTATCTGTGGCATTCCATCATGCTTCCTCTAGTATTAGAATTCTTATCTTTTTGCTTGATTTTAAATAACTTGTTGTCCATTTTAACAGCTATTTCTATGTATTTATTGATGTTATCTGGTCTATCTATTTTAATAAGTTCTATCTGAACTTCTTCTTTTAATATATTTTTAAATATTCCAATTTGCGTGTCATCATTAAGGTTAAGTGGTGCCATAATTTACTTAAATCTGATAGCTAGCTGCTATGCAGATCCAGTCTATCATAAGTAGCATAATTGTTTTTAGTAGTTTATTGTTCATTAATAGTCCTAAATGTATCCTTGAGGGCTTATGCAAACTTTAAATATCCTAAAAACACTTTCTTAGTAACTGCATCCCATTCACTTTCTTAGATGGTATAATAGTCATCAAGTATTAGTTGTATCTATTTAGCGGCATTATTATGAAGATAGGATGAAATATATTTAATCTTATTATACTTATTAACTATTTTTTTAGCATTAAGCTGTAGCTCTATATTAATAAGAAATGCTTTAAGCTTTATTCTAGTTCTGTCAAAGATTATAAGAGGTGGTAGTTTAATTCTTATTTTTTCTTTAGTTGTTTTTGCTGCAATTTACGCTTCTAGTTGAGTAATATATTCACATAGCTCTGTTGTCTGGTTAGTTATAACTTGGGCTTTAAGCTACAGTATATGGTCTTGTAGTTCACTAATCTGCGCATTATAATTGCTGCTGCTAGCAGGCATAGCCTAATGCTGCTAAGGTGTTCTAGTAGGGGTTTAAGAGGCTATTATTAGCAATACTTATCCTTTAAAACTTCTCTTTCGTAGATGAGGGTCTTAAATTGTCAGAAACTTTGGTTGGTTACCGTCGAGTATAGCTAGGATAGCTATTAATGGGCAAAGTTAATAGGTTTCTGAGGTATAAAAGGCTTTAGAAAGCAAAGTAATAAAGAATAAGGCTAGAATATCCTGTTTGATAGAAGAATATATATTTAAGTTATCGCGGTTAATTCAAGATAATAGAATAAAACTAAATACATGGTAAGTAAGTATTCTTTTATATCTTTATAAAATAGTCCCTTTTCCTAGTCTTGCTAATAGTCTATCTTAGGACTGTGTTCAATAGTCTATATCAGGACTGTTGCCCTTATCTTATTAGGGGACTGCTTAATAGTTATATAACTCCTCCTACTCCGCCTATTCTGTTAACTCTATTAACTCTGCTGACTCAGTCAACTCTATGGACTCTGTTGACTTCCGCGTGTCGTATCCTGCGGTGTAACCTATTTAACCATTGGCTGCCGCTGCCTGGCCAGCAGGCTTAGCTGTTCTTCTGACAATCTTTTCTTCTAGGAAACAATTTTCGCACTGAAAGCTATAGCTCGTCTATTCTAGATATAACTTTGGATATATTAACTATTATTATTATTATTATTAATCAAATTTATAGTACATATCCAGCCTACTGGCTATGATGCACTGTTGGATTCCTTCAATGACGCCCCTGATCCCTAGCATTAGGGGTAGATAACGCCCACGGCAGGCTCAGGCATTGGGATAGTACTAGGCTCTTTCGTTGCATATACAAAACTGTAGCCAATCGGATCAAATCGATCAAAAATACCAGTATAATACTATTTTCAGAGAAGCGGTTCAGAAGAGGCCGTCGTGCACTACCAAGTTACTAGACAAGAAAGTAAGTAGATTGCTATCATACCACCTTTAATCCTGACCTCCACGGTTTTCTCTGCCCAGTTTTTTGATCATTCCATCTGCTTCTTAAGGTTCCTTGCAAAATGTCGAATACAAACAAAGAAGGTTATCACGCACGGCTTACCCAGCTCAAGAGCATTCTAGAGAGATACAATCTACAGGTACCTAACGTTCAGATCCTTCAGATGATAGTGGAAGTGACTAATTTTTCTCAGGATGCCAAAGTTACCCGCTGGCGTATGATGAGAGTCAATCATTCCCTTACAACAATTTCATCTATAAGCTAGATCTTGCCAAACCCATTGAGGGGAGATCACTTGAAAGGATAAGATCACCTCGCTATTTTACAAGTAACCTTCCGTCCAAGTATATCTCTGAGTTTGTCATCCGCATGAGCAACCCAAAGGCATTTGGCATGAACATCTCGTCACCTCGTCTTGAAAATGAAGTCGTATCTACGTGGATCGCGCGTCAAGGCCTTGAAGCTATTAACCCGGGGTTTGGGAGACTAGTTCCCGAGATTTACGCCTGGAGTCAGGCCTTGGACTCCTCTGAGGGTCTTCCTTGGGTGCTTATGGAATATAAGCATGGAATCCCTCTAGACGAGCATTTCAATTCCCAGCCCGCGGAGATCAAAGAGAGCATCATCGAGCAAATTTCGGATGTACTTGCCGGTTTAGAGCGGTGTCCCCTTCCGGAAGGCGTCAAGTCCCATTGTGGCCTCGGTATTGATTCAGATGGCCACATTGTCAGTACCCAGATGACGACAGTCCGAGGTGGTCCGTGGTCCAGTTATGATGAGGTGTGGAAAGCGAGATTCTCAAATGAACTCCAGGATGCAGAAAAAGCCTAACCATTAGCGGATGGAAGCCCAACGGTCTCAGAAAACGGCTTGACTCATTCATCGACAATGGGGTTAGCAGGGTCCTTACTTCGGCCGGCGTGAATATTCAAGAAGTCAAGTTGATTCATGGAGACTTAAGTATGTAGCCATTTTTCTTTCATGTGGGTGGCGGAAAGCTAACAAATCAGCAATGAACAACATCCTTGTTGATCCAAGTACAAACCAGCTTACGGGTCTCCTTGATTTTGACTTTGCATGCGTCACGCACCCAGCTCATGAGTTCATAGCGTCGCTTCATGATCTTGGATGCAATGTCGGAGGTCTTGATGAGGATGATGTTACCAAGGGAGTATTACCAGAGGCTCTATATTCTGGTAAGTTCGATGGTGATGGCCCTGATGAGGCCAAAGACCTTTGGAACTACAGTAAGATGCTCAATGCGGCCATGAGCAAGCGTGGCACGCACCGGCCGAGCGATTTCCCGGAATTCGAGAATTGCATCATTTAGCAGCCATTGAGCGTCTGATATGCCCATTCCGTCTTTCTGTTCCTTTCGTGATGGCGACAATGAGCGAGCAGCAACTAGCCGAGGCAAGAGTAGAATCCGAGACGTCTCTTATTGCCCAGTTAGAGCATTTCGGCTACTAGAAAGTCTGAATTTGAATTCACATATCGAGGTCATCAAAAGTCAGGGACTCGGGATGAAGAGAGACAGATTGACAGTGCGCCAGTTGTTTCTTATCATTTTCATTGCTTTAAAGGTATACACTGTTTACAGCCTAAATTTGTTGGTCGAGTGCAAACCCAATAAACAAAGTGACTTTAGCCATATGACAAATTTAAGCACGATTTGGTAGACTCGAGCAAAGTTGTGGAAAAGAAAGAAAGATTTTACGCCTAGAATAAGAGGGCCTACGAAACCAAGTCTGAACATAACCCCTACCACGGCCTTGTACAGTGTTTCTACCTAGCTTATCTCACAATGATTTAACTGAGATTGAGCGGGGAGTTATTTGAACGGCCTATCTGATAGATATTTAGGTATGCTTCTTATATCATCGATTGCTGTCCCTAGTAAAAGCGTGTTTCGTTGCAAAAGAAAGACAAGAGGTAAAAAACATGAAATTAAGCCCCAAGGTAGAATATGTTGAAATAATGTTTGCGATGGTGCAAACCTTGGAATAGAATTGATATCTTGATATAAGGTCATTTATACTTGTCCCCTTTTCCTACATGTAGATTGCAAATACGCGCGCACATGTGATTCATACTTCAATTAACGAGATGTTCTCAGTGCTTGTGAGCCAATATATTCCCGTTGGATGATCTCTCGGAGAGCTGCTCTCATAGAACTGAGATTCCACATCTTCTATAACATCGCCAGACCAAGGCCATCGAATCTTTTCATGACGTTCTGTTTGAACCCCTCCAGGAGGCCGTCTACAGCAGCCGCAGAGCAGTGTGTTGAACATGACGACTAGGGATATCCAGACATTGCTGATTTGGTTGGCGAAGAACCGGCGACAAGATGGTATCAACATAATGATGCATAGAGCCGGTAAAATCGTTGATAGTTCTGCGGCAACTGTTGACGTGTCAGAGAATATTTCTTTTGAAAGTTCCCTTGTTTATTGACGCCTTACCTAGGGACCTGGTAAGTTGACTCCCCTCGGAATTGATTCGAGTATCCTTGTCGGGGATCGTAAACAGTACAGCCACAAACGAGAGAGGGGCCTGATGCAATCAGCGAAAATGCCTTTCCTTAATTAGAGATATGGCGAGAGAATACAAATATAATTGTGACAATTGTGAAGGCTAACAACATCAACCCTTGAACTCCAGCAGCGATACAGCTGAATCGATGCTGGCCTGCTGCTGTCTCATTTTGAGCAAGGTTTGGGCCTATTCCATTAGCAGGTCAGTCAGTCACAGGCCGTAATAACGCTATAGAGGAGAAAAGAAAAGACAGTCCAAACCGATAATAGAGCTCTATGAGCGTCCATTTGCAATCTTTCCAAGCTCCTTAGCAGAATACCTGCCTTCTCAAGAGCGGCGGATTGTCTCCATTTTGGATCAATGTTGGTTTGTTAGTTTCTAGGGCAGCGTCTCGTTCACGCTTCATTCCTCCTTCTTTCATCCAATCCAACAGCTGGTTTACCATCTCATACTGTTCCTTGAAAACAAGCTGCAAAAGGCCGATCTCGTCATCTATCCGCCGGATTTTGACCAGAAGGTGGTATTCTTCGCTTATGTCACCACTCGTTTCAAATCGAATTGGCTTCAGGTTTTGTTTCCCATGGAGGATTCCAAAGACTCATATCTCGTCGCCAGCGTGTCTGTCTACATTGTGTCTGGGTTAACAGGCATACAAGACGGGGACGCATCGACACATTTTTCTCACTATTTTAGAAATCAATTCAGAATATACGTCCAAACACACCCTGCACAATCCCGCACGGGATGGACTGTCGATGTGTTCGACGGTCCGAAGTACGATATGTCTCAAAAGGTCTTCCAGCGAGAAAGAGTAATGTTGACTACTCCAGCCCCGGGTGATGCTTTTTGCAGGGTTTCTGCATTGGCCTTGTCATATCGAACAGGAGAAGAGGTAATAATGGTTCCTGCTGAGATGTTAGCACAAGTATTTCAAATGCTCCTCGAACTTATCACGCAACGTGCTTTCGTCTATCAGCCACACCCAAAGCTGCTTCACCATGAGTACAGGGGTACCCCCTTAGAATCTATTTCGCTTATAAACTCAGAAATTACCTGCTTTCTATCCCGAGCACCTGTTCTTGCAAAATAATATCCGGTCAGAGTACTGGCGCCGTGCACCTTGTCACCGTATGCTCTGTCTAAATCAATCATGCGCTTGGACCAAAAGAACTGCTGTCTAGTAGAGGCGTCGAGATCCGCTGACATTATAAGTTCTCGGTTCTTCTCGAATTCAGGAATCCTATCTCTAGCCTCCAAGAGATTTTTCGTATCTCCATCGACGAAGGGAATCTAGTGGCGATATAAGCATGTGGTATATAATCTGTACGAATCGATCCATGTACAAACCACCAAAGCCATCATATAGGAATTGGATGGATGGTCCTGTAGTCAAAGCTTAGCCTTCGTATCTTCAGGAGCAGACAAAGGATGACCAACAAACAGAAGAGGTTTTCTGAAGCAGGAGTCAGGTCTTCCCCAAATGCCCGATGACAGAATGGTTAACAAAATCTTTTATCTCGTTACACTTATACTCCGGCACTTCGTCGTCCGCGCAGAGCTTTTCAACCAAGTGCTAGGGCTCAAATATGAGTATATGATCGTAACTTAAAAGGTCGAGAAGTCTCACTTGCCTCAACCCATTCTAGCTTTTATGGTCATGCAACATCAGTATTTCCGTACATATTAAATAAGTCATTGCGCGTGTCTTTGCTCGCAACTTACATTGTTGGCTGGGAGATGAATCCACCTCTTAGTTTTCCCCTTTATGTTGGTATCAGCAGTCATCGCCACTGGCGGGGCTGCGACGACGCTTGAATCTCCTCCTTTGGCATTCCGCTCACTCTCGTCCTTCGGTTTCGGTATGGCCATTCCACGTCGCGCTGCGCGCTTATCTTTGGGCTTCGATGGAGAGGCTTTCTCGATCTCCTGCCTTGTTTTCTCGGCCGAATAATCATTCTGAACACCCTCCGACAGGTCTTGTAACGAATTTCCGTAGAGGATATCATGCACGAAAACCTCAGCATCCCTTCCCATACCATCGTGCCATTCAAATATGTGGCCAGTGAAGTTACCACATATATTTTTCTTTTCCTCGTCGACTAGCTTAGGAGGCCGTTGCCTCTGCGTAGGAATTTTAGCCATGGAATCGAGTGCTGTCTGATGCTAGATCAACGTGCAATTTTAAGGATTATCCTAACACAATTGGGTTCGAGTCACTTATCAGAAGGAGGCGTGCTCTGCTGCAAGAAGCGAAAGCGAAGAGCCAAAGGGGAAAGATACTGGAGTGGCACTTCTCAAATACAGGTCGGCGCAGCCAATGACAAATCTCTCAGCCTCTCTTGACAGCATAGAATCAGGCTGAATGCATCGCTTTCACCTTTTCACGTAGTGGCGTCCAGTCTCGTCCTAAAGGGAAAATTACCCTTATCAGCGCTGAAGGTAATGTAGCTGCCGATGGAACCAGCAGTAATCCGAGTTCATTTTCTACCAATGACAAATGGCGTCTTCTCCTGTACTTTGCAGACTCGGAAAGCGAGACGTTGACAGGGGTTTGGCTGACGTGTCTCGCAGCTGTGACGCATAGAGTGTCATAAAATAAGTACCGAATGCATTTCTTTGGAAGGAATAGAACGCCTCAACACACGAATTCTCGGTCTAGTTGGACAGAACATGGAACTAATGCAATGGAACGGACATGGATTCAAGGCAAATGGGAGGCAGTGTCTCGATCCTCTTTCAGTTACTAAAGCTGGGGCATCTTCTTAGTAATACATAGGCCTAGGCCACAGCCTTTCATTTCTAGATGTATAGCAAATGGTAAATGGTAACATCCGCACTCACACGTGGTGAGATTTCGGCTGGCATGCCACTTTCGAATGCCTACTGTTCTAAAGTTACACGCACATATCTATATAGATAAGACTCTTTTAATCAGACAACCTGTTTAATGGATGAATCGTCATGGCAGAAAAATCCACAGCCGAAGAGACAAGCGACCCGGCCGACGACCAGAGACGCCTGTCCAAGCAGTCACAACAACCAAACTCGAGGCAGCGCGATGTCGGTAAAATGCTCGAAAAAGTCTCAATAGGTGGCTGAAGGGCGAGGGCCATCAGTTGCTCTGGATCCGAGGAAGTCCAATAACAGGCAAAACTACGCTGTTAACAGATCTCATCGACGACCTCAGCGAGTGGAAGTCATGGGACAGGACAACCGCACAGCCAAGGGTCTTGTCTGCCCACACAATAAAATATACCAGGAACTCCAGACTAGCATATTTCTTTTGTCAAAAATATGATGCCAGGTGCAATAACGCTGCATCTGTCCTGAGAAGCCTCATCGACCAACTATCTGGTGAAACGAGAACAAATGAACCCTCCCTCGATACGTATAGCAACTTACAATTGGACGATGCCACTGCAGTTTACGGACTGAAAGAGAAACTCTGGGATTTAATCCCAAAAATGCCCCGCAACCACTCTATATACTCATAGATGCTCTGGACGAGTGTACCACCGGACAAGAACATCTTTGGACTTAGTCCGGCGAGTGATCGAGGGACAGAAAAAGCCAGATGGCTCGTCGCTTCTCATACTTTCATCTTCTCACATCCAAGACCGTCCCCTTTTTCAGCATAAGCCTGGACAATGCTGCTGATTTCGAATCTTCTTCTGATCCCACGCGTTCTGGTCTGCTCTCTCGTACTCAATCACGCGACAGCAGCAAGGACGACCGCTCGAATCTTCTTTACATGAAGCTACAAGGCGAAATCTCGAAGTCTTCCCAACACCTCCAGACTAGCACGTCACAGTCTAACGTCAACACTCTCTATGACCTTTTATCGAGAAAATCATACATCAAAATAAAACCGGGCAATACTGCCGGGAGCTTCTACGCTGTATGAGTACAACATATCGCCCTCTTCACCTCGAGGAGCTAAGCGCACTGATTCCACATCCTCCAGTCAGTGGCTACTTCTTCGATGACTTGGTGTCTCTGTGTAAGCCAATCCTCTATGTTTTCAATGGGATGATATATTTCATGCATGCCTCAGCTAGAGAATATTTCGATGAGAGAGGTCTGGAAATTTTGGGTGCTCTCCTGCACGAGAACATTGGAACATCATGACTAGATCTTTGCAAATTATGAATGATGTCTTTTCCGAACATAAAAGGAATCTAATAATATGGAGCAGAAAAACGGTGATCGTCTTTGGAATATCAGTTACGCCTGTTGTTACTGGATCGATCATTTCATCGCAGCCGTGTCACATAGTGACGACCCATTTGAAAGAAAAAATACCTCGTCGATAATGGCCAGATACACACATTCCTAAAGAATTACTGTCTAGAATGGCTCAAATTTTTGGGCACGAGGAAAAGGTCACTTTCTTGTATCCGGCAATTGAGCGATTTATATCTTTATGTGGTAAGGTCTGCCCATAACCAATATACCCCAGTCGTCAGACCTTTTAATTAAGAAGATATAAACTGTAGCCAGAAACAGGGGCATCTGCCTTGCGTGAGACGATAATTGATGTCAAACAATTCGTGTTCCACAACCGGTTATCCATGGACAATTACACCTCTCAGCTCGACTCTTATGCTCTCATGTTTGCACCGAACTTGAGTATATTAAAGAAGCAGTTTTATATCGCAAACGAGCCCAAATTGGTCAATCTTGACTCAAATCTTGACGATTATTGGAGTCCTCTCTTATATAAACTTACAGGCGATCAGAAAAGATACACCGCGGTTGCATTCTCGCCAGATGGTAGATTAGTTGCCTCGGTGTCAGAAGACAAGAAAATGAGACTATGGGATGCAATAACCGGATCCCCTTGTCTTGTTGCAAGAAAACCCAGGCTGGAATTAACTATCTTGCGTTCTCGCCAGATGGGAAGATGATCATATCAGCCTTCGATGACGGAAGAACCGGAATATGGAATCCCATAACAGGAAGAATGTACCACGCTCAAGAAGGGCACACGGGTGCCGTCAATTTAGTAGCATTTTCACATGACGGTCGCTACTTAGCATCTGCTTCTAAGAGTGAAATTATTCTGTGGGCTGTACAGGACACGGAGGATGTTGCGTATGAAGAAAGTCTGGCTTCAAGAAATAGTCTCGACGATTCATCTGGCCGGTCTACTACGAGTCCCAAAGGAGACAAAGAGGTCACATCTATCACATCTGGCTGTCCAGTAATCAAACCATTGGGACAGCCTCAGAAACTCGAAGCTTATCACGGCTCAGTAATAGACATTGCATTCTCGAGCTTTCCCGTGCGATTGATGTCGGCTTCGGCTGAGGGCAAAATTGCAATGTGGAAAATTGCAGATGGGGCGTTGCAAGACGAGAAGGCAGTTGAACTTGCCTGGAAATATCCAGATCGAGTCACAAAAGTTGCATTGTCCCTGAATGGGGGCTTATGCGCTGTGGGTGGTGAAGATGGGACCGTCCGGATTCAGAACATCGAGTACCAAAAAGTAGAAAGTGGGAGCGAAAAGCCAGCAGCAGAAGAAAAGAAACAAGGAGAAGAAACCTTGTTCAGGCACACGGTACCGGTCACCTCTCTTGCATTCTCGCATGATAGCCATCTCCTCGCCACAGGCTTGTCGGACGGAACAATCATCCTTTATGACGTGAGGCACAAAAGGATTTGCGGCAGACTCAATGATCATTCAGATTCGATTCAAGCCCTTTCCTTTTCGAAATACGGACAGCTTGCATCAGCCACGCACGATAGGACGACTATGCCAACTGTTAACGTCTGGGATATATATACCGCAGAGCTGCGATGGGGTTACGAGAAACATGCCGGTGCAGTGAATGCTGTTGCTTTCTGTCCCAGAGAACATTCTTGGTATGCGTCAGGCTCGGATGATAAGACAGTCAAAATTTGGAACAGTCACACTGGAACTGTGTTGGCTACTCTTCAAGGCCATACAGATGGAATTAACTGCGTTTCGTTCTCTCCCGATGGCCAATACATCGCATCCTCTTCGGATGACGGCTCAGCTCTGCTGTGGAAGACAGAAGCAATCGACAAAATAAGTGGACAAAATAGAGCAGTAATCGACGAAGCACACAAGAATATCATTGAGCATTGGGCCACCGTGGACTGTATTGCCTTCACACCTGACAGTAAATTATTGGCATCAGGGTGTAATGAAGGCCAGGTGGTATTATCAGAGACCGAAAGCGGTAACATGGTCAAGTCCATTCTTCATTCTGCGCCAGTTCAGTGTATTGCATTTTCACATGACACAAAGACTGGCCAGACACTAGGCGCATCGGCATCAAGTAACGGAGAAATCAAAATCTGGAGGACGAGCAACGAAGATGAGGAACCGACTATTTTCAAAGATCACAAGGACTGGGTGCGTGATATTGCATTTTCTCCGGATGGGAAACTACTCGCTTCAGCTTCGGACGATAAGACAATACATATTCGCAAAATAGATAGACTGGAGGAGAAACCACGATTTCTTGAAGAGCATGGAGACTGGGTGAGAACAATTTGTTGGTCAAAAAGAAGGGTATACTAGTGTCAGGGTCGGATGACACCGATGTGATAATATGGGAACCGTCCAGTGACGAATACAAACCCTACCCGCTTCATCATTTGAGCGAAATTAATTGTGTTGAAGTGTCACCCAACGGTCGATGGCTCGTGTCAGCTTCGGAGGACGGACACATAAAGCTATGGGATATTGAAAGCAAGCGTCTGAAGAGAAGTCTAGAAGGGCATCTGTCTGCGGTTACAGCTGCCAGGTTTTCTCCCAGTGGTGGACGAGTTGCATCAGGCTCAACAGATGGTAAGGTAAAGTTGTGGGATACGGACACAGGGAGGGAGCTGTCCCAGGAAAAAGACACCCGGGCCTGTCACCCGAATCGCAATTTCGCCGGACCAACAATTCATTGCTACGATTGCTGATCAGGACAGGACGATCAAGCTATGGGACAGAAGGGGAACCCCATAATCACACTGACTGGCCATTTAGACGCCGTACAGGATATTCTGTTTTCCCCGGACTCAAAGCGGCTTGCCTCATATTCGGCTGATATGAAAATAAAGCTGTGGGATATCCAGAAAGGTGGGATCGGGCAAGATATTGACGGACGGAATTTCCATTTGGAGAAGATACGATCATTGCTATTTATGCCCATGGGAAATGTGAATGCTGCTCGTTTTCTTGCGTCATGTTCGGATGATACCACGATCATGATATGGGACATTGAAGGTAGAAGTCAGCACGGAGTACTGGATGACCACAGAGGTCCAGTTAACGCTATTTCATGGTCTTCTGATGGGAATTTGTTAGCATCAGCCTCAGATGACAGGACAGTCATTGTATGGGCATGGACCTCCTCTGTCGGTACGATGAAACAGAAGCAGGTTCTTGACCACGATACTAAGGTTTGTCTTGTTCAGATTCTAGCGAAGAATCTCATCGCCTCAGTCTCTAAGGACGGGCAGGTAGAACTCTGGACTACACAGGATGCGTGGAAAACGCAGGCTTTCAGACGTATGAAGGTACACCACAATAATTTGGTAACAGCAATCGCAATCTCGCCAGATGGACTGCTGTGGACAGTGGACAACGGCACTGCTTACCTGTGGCGTATGGAACCAAATTCGGCGACTCTTCATCACACTTACCCTCTACACGGCGGACCTATACGGGAACTCTCTTTCACACGATTGGGATTTCCGCGCACCGATCGAGGTTCTATACAATATGACATCGCAGCCCTAAGACCAAGCAACCATGACCCGCCACCCTTTGAACCGTTATACGTTAGCGAGTACTGCGTGAGAGCGGGCAAAGATAACCTGCCGTTTCCTCTAGAATATCAGTGCTCATGTGTTGCAGTGCAAGACGATATGATTGTTTTCGGCCATAGACGAGGCGACATATCAGTTCTCCGAGTTACAGGACGAGAAGGATAGCTAGCGTTGCCCATGTTATGCACGCCAACGAGAGACGTCTCTTGGACATAAGAATTGGGATTATAAAGTAGCAAATTGAACAGTGTAAAAATACATGTCGACACTTACAAACAACAGTGTTGTACTTGTCAAGAAAACGGGGGTGGGGGTTTAAAAATATATATATAGCAACTTTCAGCTACTTGTACGTGCACCAGCGCTTTGTAAATTCCCCGACCATTAATTATGCTGCTTAGCCATATGGAAAGCATATCTAATTTCTCCGCCGTCAAGAATAAACCATTGAATCAAAGGCCGATGATCCCACCGTGTGCCCTTTTTGTTCCGGCGTCTCGTAAACTTCCCAAAACGGCAATTACAAAGGATCTAGTTACGAGCTCGCACAACGCGAACGAAAGTCAACATTCTTTGCTAACATTCATATTCTGGGTATGGAAGCAGACGGCTCGGTATCTCATTCTTCTTGCAGCTCTATCTTGCCTCTCTTCCGTCATCGCGTCGACCATCCCTCTGGACCACAAAAAGAAAAAGAGAAAGAAAAAAAAAAAAAACGGAGGAAAGGAGGAAAGAAGCCGACTTACCTTTGGATAGTATCGAAGCCGATCCCAAGACACAAGACAAGAACCAGAACCAGAACCAAGACGAAGCCCCAAATTTTCCGACTACCTGCGGGTCTTCAGCTACACAACAAAATGGGATGTCTGTGTTTACGTAGTCGTGTCAGCATCATCAATCGAGGTCGGTGTGACGATGCCCCTGATGAATGTCATCTTCAGACAGTTAGTGGCCCAGTTCTTAGAGGCGGCGACCTCAGTCTCCTCCTCGCGCGATTCCTCTTCCTCCATTCTGGTATGGCACTCACCAATTCCTTGCCAGCATAGTCGCTAGTGCCGGCGTGGCTCTTGTCGTGGAAATGTCGGTCATGATGATTCTCATGTCGCTGCAGAACATAAGCATCGATGCCGCTTATAGGTATCAGCAAGGTTCAAGAATAAAACCAACAGTAGTAAGTCCTTTAATGGGGAACAACAGACACACACACAAAGCTGAAACTTTGCGGATCAATCAGTGTCAGCGGAGATCACTTGGACGATCTCGACCTCAAATAATGGAGAAGCCAGATCAGCCTAGTTTAACAACGGCCTTTTCTCTTTAATGATTCTATCTTTAACAATGTAGCAAATGGTCTCATAAGCACCCAATAAGAAGATGAGATAAAAGAGTGGAAGCAGTAGTTAGTCTAGGAAGCATACAAAAGATAAATACTCGCGAGTTTATCATTCAACTCCCTAATATAAGCACGCTCATTTTCTACAACCTCCTTTAATGGTGGTTATACTATTAGACCACATCTAACTTAAACACACACACAGGGATATATCAGTCGCTTTAGCGACAGCAGAGCAAAATTATCAGGTGAATAAAACAATATCTTGCTTTTATCAAAAGTATTATCAAGAAGCTGCGGATCGAGTTTATATGAGAAATATACTATGTAATTAGCGTGCAAGGGCACTATACCTAAATAGGAAGTATGAGTAAACATGTTACGGAATCAGCCTGCAGGAAACTAGACAGAAGCTAGTACTGTTTTGGGAAGGCGTATGGTTAAAGCACCTCGGACCCACAGCATGAGATGTGGGGGCGAGGCTAGTTAGCCATTCTATTTGCCAGGTTTCAGGATTGCGTGACTAGAATCGCTAAAGCTCTGCAGGCCTTTATCACGTAAAGTTAACTACTATGTATGTCTACAATTCTCTAGTTCTCCGGTTTTGAGGGCACGAGTGCGGATGGGGTGAGGAATGGATGAGGAGGGGAAAGCGGCGGGCCGCACGCGCTAATCCGGAAACTGACCACCCAAGATTCATCCATACCTACCTAGGTAGGCGTGGGAAGATCGTGGGTGGCCGACTTCCGGATTAGCGCGTGCGGTCCGCCGCTTTACGCCTCACCACCACCGCTCCCTCTCCTCACCCTGTCTGTGCCTCGCCCGCGTGTCCTCGAAAACGTAGAAACGGTCAACTTTACGCGATGGAGTCAACATTCCATGTCCCTGGCAAGACAATGTCATGTGCCAATGGATCTGGCAATCTGTAAACTTCAGAATACAGGAAGCAATAAGAATTAAAACTCAGCCCTATCTTTGCGTTTACTATACTCCAATGTAAAATATGAGGCGCAACCGCTGCCAGAGAGATAGATAAAAAAGAAGGTTCCATAGCATCACTTCGAGACTTGATATCAGTTATACTATCAACCAACTTTAGTACCTAGGAAAAATAGATCTAGAGGTGAGAGCAATGGTGGTGAGAATGTCCGTGTGGTGGAATCTTCTGTCGGTTAGAAGTGATCTGGAGACTTGGTAACTCATTAACCTAGAACTGGAGCGGCTCCCAAGATGGTCATATGCATTTGCTATTGTCTGGTTTCTTTTCTCTCAGGTCTTTACTTTAGAGAGGAATCAAGAAATAGAAGAAGGAACGGAAAGCACGATGGTTAATACTTGCTATGTACAAAACCCAATAAAGGAAATTCGCCCTGACGGATTCTGTAGGGCAAGTCTATTGCCTTGAATCTCGTAAGAACTGGCCCTATATTCGGCGGGAAGCCAGAGCATCCTTTCACCGTTCATTTTAATCCACCTCTGGCCCTCAATAGAGATATCCATGACATCACGTGGAAGAGGCCTGGTAATGTCATCATTAGACTCAAGATCAAGGATGCCCAAGTTGGTGTCTAAATATGAACCGTCATCGGAAAACTTAAGAGTAGTGACCATTCTTTGAAAATTCCAAGTCCTGCGTAGCGCGCCTGTCGCCGTGTCCCAGAGGTTTAATGTTCTATTAGAAGACATAGAAACTAGCAGTCGACAATCAGGCGAGAAGGCTAGTGACAAAATTGAATCTAAATAGCTCTTGAGAGTCTGCTGAAGCGCGCCTGTCTCCGTGTTCCAAAGGCGTACTGTCTGATCACGAGAGACAGATGCTAGCAGCTGACTATCAGGTGAGAAGGCTAGTGACAAAATTGCATCTAAATGGCCCTTGAGCGTCTTCTGTTGAAACATGCCTGTTGTTATATCCCAGAGGTTCACTATCTGATCTTCAGAACCAGATGCTAGTAGCTGGCCATTGGGTGAGAAGGCCACTGATCGTATCCAACTTGAATGGCCTTTAAGTATCTGTTGAAGTGTGCCCGTCGCTGTATCCCAGAGACATACTGTTTGATCCTGAGAACCAGATGCTAGTAGCTGGCCATCAGGCGAGAAGACCACTGACCACACTGAATCTGAATGGCCACTAAGAGTCTGCTGGAGTTCACCTGTTGTTGTGTCCCAGAGGCGTACTGTTTTATCTTGAGAACCAGATGCTAGCAGCTGGCCATTAGGCGAGAAGACTACCGACCACACTAAATCTAAATGGCCCTTGAGAGTCTGCTGTAATATACCTGTCACTGTGTTCCAAAGGCATACTGTCTTATCAAAAGAGCCGGAAGCCAGCAGCCGACCATCTGGCGAGAACGTCACCGACAATACTGGAGCTGAATGGTCCTTAAGAATATGCTGAAGCACGCCTTTGCTGTGTCCCAGAGACACACTGTATGGTCCTCAGAACCAGAAGCTAGCAGCTGTCCATCTGGAGAGAAGGCTACTGACCATACTGGAGCTGAATGGCTTTCGAGTTTCTGTTGGAATATACCTGTCACCGTGTCCCAGAGGCGCACTGTTCTATCAAGGGAGCCAGAAGCAAGCCGGCCATCTATTGAGAATGCTACTGACCGAATTGAATCTGAATGGCCCTTAAATGTCTGTTGGAGTGCGCCTGTTACTGTATCCCAGAGGTGTATTACCTGGTCATCAGATCCAGACGCCAGCAGCCGTCCATCTGGAGAGAAGGCTACTGACCATACTGAATCCGAATGGCCCTCTAGACTCTGCTGGAACATACCAGTCGTCGTGTTCCAGAGGCGCACTGTCTTATCAAAAGAGCCAGAAGCCAGCAGCCGACCGTCTGGCGAGAAGGTCACCGACCACACTGGAGCTGAATGGCCCTCAAGAGCCTGTAATTCTACGCTCCATCTTTCCTCAACTCTTGGTAACTGAAAGATCCAATTAGGAAGCTCTTTCTTGAATGCTCTTCGAATTTTTGACGTTCGGGGAGTAAAAATAAGTCCTGCACAATAAATCTGAAGCGGAGCTTTGTCGAGTATCTCGCGATTCTTCAGGATGAAGCGCTTTGCATCTTGTAGGAAACCGGATAATGCAGAGCTGCGGTCTCCCTATGCCTTTTAGTGCGAATCATATATCAATCTTAGCAGAACTTACTAGTAAAGCCCCCGGAGAAGATTAAGCATCTCCACTACTTCCGAAGCAAAACCCAGTAGGCTCATGGCTTCCACCCAGTGCAGAAAATGCTCCTGGAGGAAGAGCAAAACATTTTGAGCTCTGATGTCGAGAGCTTACCGCGTTCAAGATGGTGTATCCAATAATGACAGGAATATTCAAGTTCTGCTGGTAAATACTGGTGAAGTAACTGAGGATTGATATCTGCTGTATACGTGCCAGGGCTTTCTAAATTGCAAATGTTTTTCTGCAGGTGGTTTCTCATGGTTTTGAGACAGGCAAACAGCAATATCCTTATGCTTATTTGGTTCGTCCACAAGAAATATGCTTCTGGATTGGACTAAAAATCTCGGAATGACAGATGTAGAATTCTGACAGGTAGACCTCGATCACCAGGAACGCTTAAAACAGATCTAAATGAATCTAACCGATTGCTGATCTGGTCAGCGCTAATTCCAAGAAATAGTGACAGCGCATTTATTGAGAGTGGAACTGCGAGAAGTATAATAACACCAACTATTTCCTGGAATTCTTGTAGGAGTTGCTGCTGTTCCGACTCATCGCTGTCTTGATCATCTAGGAGTCGTGAAAGTATTGGCAGGTATGTCTTGTCCATTCTTGATGTATATTTAGTTTGGTCCTTCAGGAGCTCTGCAAGGCGAAGTGAAGGTTCCCATTTTAAATTTTCAACGTACCGGCACACAGTGGCGGCAGAGATGAATAGGGAGCTGACATCGTAACTAATTTTTGGATAATGTCATCACCAGGCCAATCAAGAGACATGTTTCTGTCGTGTTTGATCTTTGCAAATCGGTCTTTCAGAAAGAGATGTATGTCCTGCTCTGTTATTTTTCAGAGACCTCATGGAGAGCTATATCCTGATAATCATCAGCAATTGCTGAAAATCCAACGCGGATTGGTAATTCTGGCCTGCTGGTCAGAAAAATCCGAAGGCGAAAAGAGGTTTCTTTCTGTAGACGAGGCAGCAGTTGGAGGATATTTCGTATATCATGACCATGATCACATTCATCTAAAGCGTCGATCACGATCACGGCGATTGGGGATTGCTGGCCGACTTGGTCAATATTGAGCAAGGGTTGGAGAAGTAATTTATCAAATTGCTCTTTGAGTGATTTCGAAGCAATTTCAGGATCATTGCGTAGTGCCTCCTGCACACCCCAGCTCATTTCAGGAATCCTAAGCATCAATTGTCTAACAAGAGTTGGGAAAAACTTTTTAGCATTTCCTCTATCCCCTTCACCCCTCTTGAAGAGGAAGCTCGCCCCGAGATAGTTGATGTCCTTAAGCGATTTTGCCACTGTCCGAGATATTGTGGATTTACCTGTTCCAGCCATTCCGTTCAACCAGAACATGCTTTTGAACACGGCGACATAGCCCATTCCAGTATCTGCTGGAGGAGCTCAACCCTAGTGCCCTGAAGACATTCGACTTCATCTCGATCGGAGAATGAGTCAAACCCCGCCTCAGCCGCACTTTCTAACTTTCCAAGATTCAAATTCTGGGCCATGGCAACCATCAGAGAACTATCAATGTTGAGTCAATTATAGAGGTCCGAACATAGTGCGCGATGAACGTACGTCTGATCCACTTGCAAAGATAGTACAAATGAGGATTTGTATCTTCCAGGTTCCGAATAACGCCTTCCACCTCTTTACGTTCTAGTGGCCACTTGAGGACTTGAAATCCCAATTTTCTCATCAGTCTCTTTCCTTTTCGTGGATCAAGTTTCGCCTCTAAGCCGTGAAGGTCAGTTAAGCAACTGGTAATATCGTTGACAAGCCGCGAGGAGGTAGGTAGGGCTTTGCCAATATTATTTTGAAGGATTCCCTGAAGGCCCGTAATCGCCTGTTGTAGAGCGAAAATTTCCTCCCGTGCATCTTTCACCTCCTGAATATAGCTACTGCAAAGATTCACGAGGCTTCCCGTCAATTGAAGGACCGCAATAACACTCGCCATCGAGGATAGTCCATCCATTTGGAAGAGCAAATAGCATGGGCGCCTGTTTTCCGACTAAGTAGGTACGATGGCGACTATAGTGTAAAATTTCGAGTGGCGTAGATTTGTTGCTGGTCGCAAGGCCGCGATTCCAAATTTCATTCTCAAGCCAAAATATCTAACCATAAATTTCTCTGGAAAATACCTGAGAAGCATAAAGCCAATAATCCACAAACAGCAAGGACTTAGATATATTACCAAGAGGTATTTCATACAGGACTCTCGATCTCCGAAGATACTGGCTGTCGGCTCGACTGTCGGCCCGAGCCGAACTACATAATCAAAATACAATAATATAATTGGTCATAGTGGATACTATGACATCATGCGTTTCAACTTGTATGGTATTAAAGCTAGAAAGTAAAATTGATTAATCAGAAATATTGACCAATCACAGATCTCCATTTGGTGCGTGCGTGTGGAAAAGTAAAATTTGTAAAATACGCATTTGTCGTTAACGTACCTATAGGCCCCCGTAACAAAGTCCCAACCCAACCTCGCGGGTAAACCCCGGCAAACCACCACCAACCATGGGGACGTACGGCGGCGCCTACCGGGCACTCCATAACGAGATATTGCCAGTCCTCTCTCCTTTTCTGCCACGCTCCAATAACGTTCCTAGTTCGTGAGTCGAAGCCCCAAAGCGCTGTAATATGGGATGTAATATACCATACCTAGATCGTGCCCCAGCTCGCTAAACTACGTGATTGCGAGTAGGATTATAAAAGCAATAAGGCAGCAATGCATCAAGCAAGCAAGCAAGTGCATAAACGAGATATTCAATCATAGGATGGTTGAGACATCACGCACGGCTGCCGCTGCTCAGGGCGCGTGAGCGCCGCACCTTATAGCAGCAGGCCGCGCGAACTAGATTGGGACAGGCAACCACCGTCTCGCCCTTTGTTATCTAGGTATGTATATGGATAGACCTAGCATTCCCGCTTCTGTTCTGGGACTTTAACCGCTAGTAGCCTACTAGGTATATTCTCCTTTTCCTACATGGCAATAGTGTACTACGACTATCTTTGAGATGGACGAATGCGAACGATATAAATTTCACTATTTTGAAAATTACACATACCTCATGAACTTGGATATCCACCTCGCGGCTGACACGCTGACACCTTTGATCATTGAGGTCCTCTCCTCTTGTTGAAGCGTATCAGAGTCTATACTGCTCGCTATTCCAGCTCGAGCAACGTAAGCGCGATTACTACAGCCACCACCCGTAGTCTAATAACCAGAGCAAATCGTCTCATTTCTGAAATTCGAGTTTTATGTACATCCATCCAAAACAATGAAAAACAGTTCGAGTGTGTAGGTTTAATAGCAATAATGACATCCGTTTGAGATGAGAAGCATACATGTTACAGACACGTTTTAATAGCGGAATGGTTTTGATAAGAAGGAAAAGAGACAAAGGAAATTCGTTATTTTTGCAAGTCGTGTGAAGAAATCAGACTGATTCCCGAGGCTGTTAGTATAAATAACAGAAGAAAAGGAAAAGCCAGCTCAGAGGGGAAAAAGAAGAAAATTACAAATATGTACATGGAGAATGAATCGGCCGATTATTTAATGGACAGCAGGATCAACTGCCGACTTAGTGGATACAACAGCATCTTCAGCTGTATCGTTGTCATTGTTATCTTCCACCCTCGAAGCATAGATCTTTTCCTTTTGCGCATTGGCCGCAACTAAACAGTCAATATAAGTGCGGAACTTGACAATCTCCTTAGCAAATAAGAAGATTTCCGCTCCCAGTTTGACATCGCCTTGGCTGCGTTTGGATGTCGAGGAGAAAAAGCTAGTAGCATTGCCGGGCGGAGTTCGTTGTGCTTCTGCAGGTCGTCTTCCACGTTTTTGACGTAGTTCTGCAGTGCGGTTAGTTGCTCTGCTTCCGTCAGGTTTGAGGCATTCATGCTCTGTTGAGGCGGCATCCAGTCGCTGAGGTGCACTCTATCGGCGGGAAGCTTTGCGCGAACACCTCCCTGTTGGTCAAGGGAACTGCGGATGGAACTCTGGAAACTGGGTCGTGGAGCAGTAGCAGGAGGAGCAGAGGCGGCTCCAGATGAATGAGGTGGCGACCGATGATGGTAGTCCGCTTGAATCAGGGAGCTATTGATAACTGCGTCACTCCAGCCATACTCCATATTGCTCACACCTCCTACGAGAGGGTGCTTTGAAAGCCGAGCGCTCCAATAATTGGCCGTGGTGACGAATTCCCGCACAATTTCCGCCGTACCGACTTGGAAGAGATGGACGGCTCCTGTCGGCAAACTGAGGGCCCATACATGAGGGCGTGATTTGGAATAGCCCGGAGGAGGTAGTGCGCTTGCAATGGTCTGGCGAAGAAGGAACTTCCAGACTTCCTCCGCGTTTTCCATCCAATTACCCCCTCCAACAACTACACCTCCTGCTCCTAATTGACGCTGTTTAGATTTCAGCCGCATTGATTTCGTAGTGGCGTTAAACGAGAAAAGCCGCAGCCATCCGCGTTGGATAACAGCGAAGCACTCGTTCCAATTGCGATCTTTGGCCTTCTTGTCGACCCCTTCCAGATGTTGCTTGTGTTTGAGACTGCCTTCCTTGGCCCATGGAGCACCCATGAGCTCTAGGCTCTCATCTTCTAGGACTGCGTTGGCAGCGCCTGAATCCTCAAAACTCGAAATCGAGTGCGCCGTGTCCTCTCGAATGATGGCGTGACTCAGCGCATTCGCAAACCCGATTGACTGCTGGTACCCGCCTCGATGGTATTCAGACCCGAGAGAATCCACTGACATTGAAGTTGCCGTTTTGCCGAGTGAGTACTTACTCCAAGTACTCGAACCCGAGGGACTCCATAGTGATGACTGGTCATCAAGGCTTGTGCGGCTCGAGCCCATAGTGGATGCAGGGTAAAGTCGAGCCCGTGATCGTGGTTTAGACGACCACCTACCCGTGGTCATCCTAGAATCTGCCGATCGACCTCGTGGGATGATATCCGATCCGGCTTTGCTAAGTACGCTTGGGCTGCGACGCAGGATATTGCCCGTTGCCGTAGTCGGAGGAGCAAGACTTTCAGGTTCGGAGGGCGCATTGTACAGAGGCAAACGCTGTTTTGAATGGAGTTGTAAAACTCTTTGAGAACCATCTCAATCTGCGCCTCCCATGCTTTAATCGTACCCTGGAACGGCGTAGAAATTAATGGCCCGTGAAGACTAGAACCATCCACGATGACTGAGCCTCTCTTAGATTTTGAATCTCCTTCAGGAACAGGCAGGGTAAATTCGGCCGAAGGGATGGTCGGAGACCTAGCAGCTGTGTTTAACTGAGAACGTGATTTCCCACTCGGGCGAATCGTTTCAAACCCATCTGGTGCAGCATCACAGGCTACTCTATTAATTGTGGGTAACGTGTTGCGCACAAATTGATTTCTCGTCATTTTTGTTCGATGTCCGCGAGATGTAGATCGGTATTCAGTAGAAGAAGCGAGTAGCAAATGGTGTGAACAACGTCTAGAATAGGAAAAGATGGTTATTGTCACATAACACCAATAAGAAAAACTTTCAGTCAAAAGTACTCACCAACAGCCTTAAACCCGTGATTCGAGTTACACTCGCACCACCGGTTAGACAATGCGTCCAAAACACGATCAACTTGCTGAGTCTCTCCTTTCAGTGCCATCTTCGTGCATAGACTGCGTAGAGCCGCTAGAATATCCATATTTGTCCAATCAAACAAATCCATGTAGGCTTTTCGAACCATTGCGCGGTCAATATCACCCAGCCAAGCCGCTGTAGCTTCATTTCCAACGACTTCTTCGGGGTTATCAAATAATTTGCGTGCTGTCTCCCTGTCTGCAGTAGTGGGAATGTTATCCACCGGCTCCCCGGAGACACCTTCAGATTCTTCTTGGTTGACCTGCGGTGTCTTTGTCGCGAGAATTGAGGTTTCCAACATGGGGAATTAGAAGCCGTGTGATATTGAGAAGCATCTGAAGCGGATAGATTTGATGCTGTAGAAGGCTCATGTTTCAAGTTAGGGGAAGGCTCAGAAAACATAAAACTACTGCTCAGGACTTCCAAGGGAGTAAGGAGATTGTTGCTCGAAGTGTTAATATGTAAGTTCTTTCCGGTGCAGAAGATTGGGAATCTGCCGTAGGAAGATTATAACGAGGAGCGAGTGGGCTTGTCTGAGGCCTGTGCCCGCTTTTGTTGCTGCTGCTCGCATTTTCATTGACATTTCTATCCATGTTAAGCACATTAGTGTGATTTCTGGAAATTGTTTGAAGATGGAGACCGTACTTATTCCTCGATATGATCTCATTAGGGCCATCAGCGGTGCGAGTCTGTCGCAAAGCTGGGCGAGGGGTGCTATCGCCCAACAAATATTGGCCAGGACCTACGTGTTCTGCTGGAGGATCCCGCTCACGGGTATCGGTGGAAGTGTCTTCTGGGTAGTCTTTCGTGATTTTTCGAGACGTAGGAGTTACATTTGACAGGTAAGGATCCATGATTTGTCGAAGACTGCTTGCTGGACTCGGCTCTGCATGAATATCCAAAGCCTTCGAGATATTGGGTGCCAGATTTAACGGTGGCGGTATACTGTCAACAACAGACTTCTTTCGTCTGCGGAAGAAGGAAGAGGCCTTTTGGCTACGACGGGATGAACATTCTCCTGGCGAGGCTGAGTCGGAGTTGTTGTATTATCTGACTTCGGCGTCGACGCTTTGGTATTTTCAGGAGTTGACTGTTCCGAAGAAGTCTTGGAAGACCCAAAGACTCGTCTGAAAACCCATGTTTTTCCTTGACTGGGAGCGGGTCTGCCTGGGGATTATAGGTTTTGGAACGAAACGGTGGGACTTGGGGCAGAAGGATCGATAAATGAAGAAGGAAGAGGAGGTCGGGGCGTGTCCGCATTGTATTTGATGGTCGATGTTCCCAGTGTTTCTGGACGCCCCTTGCGCGTCAACGTACTCCTGGCTGACCTGTTGCTGTTTCTGCGAGACAAACCTGGAGTTCGCGGCTGGGGAAGGCTGCTGGGAAGCCCACTAGAGAGATCACGTCGAGGACCAGGTGGAACAGTGGGAGTAGGTGCTGCTTCCAAGTCATCTAAAATCAATTCTGAACCATGCAAAGGGTTCGATAGAAACGCAAGGCTAGAACCATAATCCAGACTCATAGAGCGTCTATGGCTGTTGATTATGTAGGGCTCCTCAAAGGCGGAGTCATCATAGTCGGCACTGTTTGTGCTATCTTTGCTTCCTTCTCGAACTGAATATCTCGATCGGACTTGAGGTGGCTTTTTCCTCTTCGATGTCGTAATTTCTTGTCGGGTTCGCAGAGCCCGCGCTTTCTACTACGGACCGTATCATAACGCTGCTGTGAGGGCTGAAACGAGGAGCTGCCATTGCTTCTGCGGCCGCTTGAACGAGGAATATGAGAATACTCCAGGGGTCATCGCTATATGAAACTGGACCAATATCAGAAGAGATCGATGAGGATAATGTGTGACTTCTGTATCGTGCATATTGTGATGGAGAGAATCGATGGTTATTGATGTTGTTGGAATAAATATAGGGATCAGGCTCCGGCGAATTGCTGAAGAAGCGGTTATCGCTAAACAATGGTGACCCCGGGGAGAATTGGTCTAAAGAGAGAAGCATATTGTCTACCACCGACGTCCTTGTAATGTGTTTCGGCGACAGAGCCAGGTCGTGCGGATCCTGTTCATCTCCGGATTCGCTCACACGACCAAAATGCTCGATTGGCGTGGTATCGTCGAGAAACGTTTCCCGGTACGCCACACCGGTATTCAGTGTCCGAGGCTGGGACCACTGTGTCTTCCTTCCCCGATGGTGGTGTCGAGGGTGGAGAGGAACTTCGATCAGGGCGATGAGGCTGCAATTGGCTCGAGATTCCCCACGATGGGTTGGCGGTCGAGGAAAGTCGTCCAGACCCATAGTGACTGGCTTGTAAGCTGTTTCGCTGCTCCGTTAAGAAGCCAACTTTCGGTGTTGTCAAGTTACTGAGAGCGCGGTTGACGGCAGATCATTGTAACGAGAGAATTGTCCGGATTGTGAAACTAGTCGGGCACCGTCCTGGTCAGGTCGGCGTAGTTATTAGTATAATTTTATCGGTTCGTTATTCGTGGAAGACCGTCCAACGTTCAAGGCTGCTCTCTCCTGAGCTGTCCTCGTCGTCCACCTGCGCTGTCAACGGGGTGCAGCAATTGCGTGATGCAATTGAATTGGAGCGAGTCGACTTGGACAGACTGTCTGTCTACAGTACAACACAGCACGACAGGCAGGGAGGAAAGAACTCGATCGAGCGCTGGCCGAAACAGACGGCGGAGTTGAGATGCTCAGTAGGAGTCCGGGAGGTCTTGGCGGGAAGTCGAAAAGGGAAGGCGCTAGCCACGCTGTCGACGCCACACTCGAAGTGGGAGCCACTCAGGGACGACACCATACTATCATAGTACCATACTACGATACTAGTGACTACTTCAGACACAAAGGGATCGGTCAACCTTCTCTCGATGAGTCGATGCCAGATGTTGAATTACTCGAGATGATCGCGATGGGGACGACGCCGTTTCGACGTATGGTACTACCTGGTTCAGTCACGACTTCTACTGCCATAAGGATGCGGACCACAACTGGCACAACATACAAGCGGAGTCGGAATCGGGATCGCAGTCGCAATCGCAATCGGCTGCAGACTGCGATCTTCTTTGGCGGAGTCATCACATGCAATTGATATGGAAGTATCCAAGGATGTAAGGATTCACGGATCGGCTGCAATATACCTGGGTATATTTATATGCCTACCTATGCTGTCTTTCAATTTCAAACATCCAAGTCATCAAAATGGCTAGCTCTAAACGAAGCGTCCTCATCACGGGCTGCTCAGACGGCGGCCTGGGCGCCGCGCTCGCCGTGGCCTTTCACAACGCCGGCCTGCACGTTTACGCGACCGCTCGAAATACTACCAAAATGAAACAGCTCGAAGCCCTGGGCATCGAAACGCTGGAACTCGATGTTCTCTCCGACACCTCCATCGCTGCCTGCGTCAGTAAACTCTCTGCCCTCGACATATTGGTCAACAATGCCGGCGCTGGGTACTCTATGCTTGTATCCGATACGTCGATCGCCGAGGCCAAGAAATTATTCGATCTCAACGTCTGGGCTGGCCTTGCCGTGTCGCAGGCGTTCTTACCATTGCTAATAAAATCGCCTAACGCCATGATTGTGAATCATACCTCTGGTGCGTCGGTGATTGCCATGCCGTTCCACGGGCGTATAGCGCGTCCAAAGCCGCAATGGCAATGTTCTCGGGTTGTCTACGACTGGAGCTGGAAGCCTTCAATATCAAAGTCATCGATCTGAAGAGCGGGAGCGTCAATTCCAACTTGACACGGAACAAGGTGGAGACGTCTTTGCCGGAAGGCTCGATTTACGAAGCGGCTAGAGAGGTGATAGAAAAGACCCTGCGCAAAGAGAAAGATGTGAGGCGGGCAACTCCACCGCATGAGTGGGCAATGCAAGTTGTGAACGACCTGTTGACGGACACGCCTCCGTGGCTAATTTGGAGAGGCGCCGGGGCCTTCTTATGTCGCCTTGCTGCGATCTTGCCGATCGGGTACTTTGATGCAAGGATAAAGAAAAGGACTAGTATGGATGTTATTGAGCAGATAATTCGGGAGAGAAAAGAGTGAAACTTATATACTCGAGATTGATCAAACCGACAAACCACCCTCGCGGCCGATATCAGTAGGAAAATTCCGAGTGCTGAGCACAGCTTACTGAATGATGCACAACTGAAACATGTTAAAGTAAAGTCAAAGCCTGGCATCAGAGAAATCAAGCCTTTCCGGATGTTCGAATTGACGATAGTATAATATATAACATTTGCAATACTTGTATGAGTTGAAAATAGGCATGAGGTTACTATAGCCGCGGTCATGGACGAAATTACCAACTACAACTTAATAGTAGGATTCCTAATTCATATCTTCAGGAATGATTCCCAGTCGAATCCATCGAGGCCAACTTCACATGTCCGCAACGTGTGAAGCTTATTCTCAGAATATACTCTTAGTGAGTCATAAATAACGGACGCTGTCATCTTCGAATGTATCTGAGGCGTCAGTTTTGGATCCTCCAGAAACGGAAGATCTCGCAGCACATCGCACGCCCGTTGTGTAATGTCGTCCTCGCCCGCCACCGCAGAGCTCAGGATCTGCCGGGCGCGGTCAATGTGATCCGCGAGGACTTCATGCTGCGTAGCATAGGGCGATTTCAAGATTTTGATGAGAATTATAGCACTGTAAAATATCGAGCGACGGACATGATACGGGGCCATAGAGATATTGATCTCGCAACTGAGTTGAATCAGTCGAACTGCGTCATTTTTCGCTTGTTGAATGATTTCAACCAGATCGGATGTAACTGACATATCGTCGAGGAGAGCGAAGGACCACAGTTGGATTCGGGAGCTCAAAAGGCAGTTTCAACGACATTGTTCATCGGTTGCAGATGATCCATTAGCAGGGCAGCGTATTGAGCACTAAAACAGTGATCATATCGGTTCGAGATGTTGCATCAAGCATACCTGTCGTGTTCTGCGCCTTGGCCCCAATGGCAAGGCTGGACTGGACATGTAACCGCGAGATATAACAAAGTCTAGCGAGTGTTGGATCGACCTTGAGATGGCCAGAAGAAGAAGAGGACAACAGACTGAAGTCCATAAATACTGTCTGAGGCACTCCATGACAGCTCGATTGCATTTCATTGACCACGAAACAAGAAAGCCATGTGGTCAATTTAGCCTCAACGTCAGCATCAGGGGCTGATGGCTCTGAACGAGATGTTAAGAAGATATGAGTATGCTCGGGCCGGTGCAGCTGCAGCTGCAGTGCAATCTGGGTCGCAAGGCCGCTATAAAAACGACGGGTCATATGGCAGAGCACGAAACTTGAATGGCCACATGCACATCATCAAGAGCGCCTGAACTGTATAGATTGATCTGTTGGATCTAGCAGACGACGTCAGAACAGTCGCTATGAGGTTCCTTATATGAGGCTCAAAATGTGGCTTCACATGGTTAGAGGAAGCTACGGCACAAATGACCCAGAACAGAAGTGGGCTTTTGCATATATCACCTCGCTGGACTGATGCAAAGTGAATGGCAGATATTGGTGGTGAAAGGTAAAATAGCTTTTGAACAGCTCCGCTATCTGGGCTGGTGTGAGACGGATGTCGCCGAGAACTTTGTCGTTCTTGGACGGAGCTTGCCGGTTGAAGTTGGAGGAGTCAGCCGCTGTCAGTGATGGGGGTTCAATATCGATGTAGCTGTGCTTCCAATTGGCATGGTGGAATCACGGATGGAGGTGTTGTTGGTACTGGCAAAGACATCAAGAGCCCGACTGGAAGACAAAACGCCATGCGTCGGGCTTAGCAAGAGCTGGTTGACCTGCGATGGCAGGTCCTGCAAGCGCTTGGTCTTGGAAACGCGTTTGAATGATTTGTCAAAGAGGCAAGCAACTTGAAGGGACTGGCAACGCGAGCAGACACGGCCGGAGCTTGCGTCTCCGTCGCAACGGACTTTCCATTGCCGGCATCTGTTACAAGCCTTTGGCATCATTGCGTGGATATCTAGGAGCGATGAAAACAAGCGACAGCAACCTTAGCATAGGGAGTATGTCGTATTGTATATACTCCGACGGAGGCCGAGAGCGAGACGGAACTGCGACTGCGACTGCGACTGCGACTGCGACTGCGACTGCGACTGCGACAGGAACAAAGGAAAGCAGACGAGTAGAGAAGGAGCTTGGTTCGAATTGGGCACGAGTGTGACGAGTGCGATTCAGTGAGGTGCGAAAATCGCAATGAACTCCTCTTCTCGCACTCCGGTCCGTTGTCAGTTTCAACCGTTCGGTAACCTCAATGACTTCATCTTCCCAGTTCTCCTACTGCGTAGCCTGATATCTGTTTCACAGAATGTTCAATTCCGAGTCAGCCGGACCCAAGAATAATACCTGTCGGCGTTTGGTTACAACTAGGATGCGGTGGTCGCTGCTGGACGTGCTTCGCCTTCGGGCGTGCAAAGTGGCACAAGCGCATACCTAGCACTACAGGCTACGAGGCTATCAATTGATACATATGTAGGCAGGCACCTCACTCCCTTCAACAGCAACGCATGTTACTCAGAGCAAACTTCAAATTTGACTGCCGGAGTTTTGACTTGACGCGACACCTCTCTTTTGACCCGAACACTCACACGCAGCAGGGCCGCTATATATATCAACTGATACAAAACCTCTACTCTGACAGCCATGGGTTTGACCGGCCGTGAGAAGAATGAACTTCGCATCCTTACTCCAATTGGCATGCTAGGACAGGGCTTTAGCGAGAAGGTTGTCTGGGATGCCGTTCAGATGGAAGGCGGCATTGATGCAATCATCGCAGACAGCGGTTCGACGGACTCCGGACCAGGCCGTCTCGCAAATGGAACATTATCAGTGCCAGTCGCCAATTTTGAGCGCGACCTGGGCATCCTCGTGCGTGCCTGCCACGCGTACCGTATTCCAGTACTGATCGGATCAGCTGGCGGAGACGGTGAGAATAAGTTTGTGGACCTTCTCATAGAAATCGTCCAGAAGGCCATCAAGGATAATGGCTACCGTACAATGAAGGTCATTGGTATTTACTCAGAAATCCCAAAGGAGCACGTTCATCAGAAGCTGGCGGATGGTCTGATCAGCCCTTGTGGCAGCGGCGTACCTCAACTGACCGATCACGATATTAACACGGCCTCGAAGATTGTGGCACAGATGGGCCACGAGCCCTATCTTATGGCCATGCAAGAGCATCCAGATTTTGATATTATTATCGGTGGTAGAGCGTATGACCCATCCCCGTACACTGCCTTCTGCCTCTATAAGGGGTTCAACAACATGGGTATGTATAGATCATCCTGCATACTTCCTACAAAATTGTAGTTACTCTTGTTTATAGATTATTAATTGCTGGTTCATGATTAGGGACGAACTACGCCATGGGCAAGATTATGGAATGCGGAGCAGGATGCGCTGATCCCAAGTCTCGGGAAGCACTTGCCATTGTCTCAGACGACTACTTTGATGTTGTTGCTCTCGATGGGAGATCCAGAATGACTACCGTCAGCGTGGCAGCTCACTTCTTATATGAGAAGGCCAGTCCTGACATTTTACGCGGTCCCGGCGGCGCACTGCACTTGTCAGATACGACATATGAACAAGTCGAGCACAACCGCGTCCGAGTCCGGGGAGCAAAATGGATAGCGGAGCCAGAGGGCGAATATACTCTGAAGCTCGAAGCAGCCCGCTCCACGGGCTTCTACACCAGCCTCGTGGGCGCCTTCCGAGACCCAATTCTCATCTCGCAGCTTGACGACTTCATTCACCGCATTGAACTCGCCGTCCGCGAGAAACTGCGTGGTCTGGAATATAAAGTGAAGATCCATCGCTATGGTATCAACGGTGTGATGGGCGCACTTGAATTTGACAAATCTCTCTCCAAGGAGGTTTGTATCGTGGTTCAGGCTTGTGCTGCAACGCAAGAACTGGCCACCCAAGTTGCCAGTAGCTTCAAATTCGGCTTGACACATATGCCATACAAGGGTCAACTTGCCACCGGTGGTAATTTCGCCTGGCCGCTCACACCCTGTGAGACGCCCGGCGGGCCCCTCGCGGAGTTCTGCATCTACCATATTATGCACAAGTCTGATCCTATTGCTCTATTCCCGATCAAGGCAAACATCTTCGAAGGCGCAAACAGCTATACACATCCAAAATCGGATGCCTCGGTTGACAACAAGCCCACATCTATTTCAGCGCCTCCCACCACTCAGAAGAGCGGTAGCACGGCTCCTCCCACTGTCAGATCGTACTACCTCCATCCCGAGCCAGAAGCAGGCACTTGCTATCTCGGCGATATCGCGTCTGTCATACGCAGCAAGAACGCCGGTCCCTACGAGCTCACCTTCGATATTATGTTCGACAACAAAGAGATGTATGAGCGAGTTAAAGCCACAGGTGTGCTTAACAGAGAAACTATTGCAAAATTGTATTCGCTTGCGGAGAAGGACATCGTGGCCTCAATCTTTGGGATCCGGCGATGGCGTACAAGGCCACTATCGTCCGGCCAGTTGTGAGCGGTGGATATGGAGAGACCGATACGCATGGCAGCCAGCAACATGTGCCACTCATGTATATCAAGGTCCCTATTCCCAGGAGTGACGGTGGTCACATTTCAAATTTGTAGTTAATGTATCTTAAGTCCCTTTGTTTTCTAGTCTTTCGAGTAATTGCACAATGGATTAATACCAATTAAGATGTACTGATGCTCTCAATCTATAGCGTGACATACCTACATGTAGGCGATAATCCAATGTTTGTTTGTAATAATAGCAGATAATGAAAATCAAGTATCTAATCATTATCCTCTCGACCTCTGTGTCTTCAATATGACAATATCTAACAAAGAAATGTGTCTTCAATATTTAACAAAGAAAAGGTATCTAGGATTTCCGACGGCGCCTGATTGCGAAGTTCGCCCTCCGGTTTGGTAGCGCCGCTCCGATGCATCATATATCGCACTTATGGCGACTCTGACTGGCTCGAGCCAGCGCACTAGGGATGTTTCCCCGGATTTATCACGAGTCAATTCGGAGGAGGAGGTCGGGATTTGCGTGTGGGCTGGCTTTTCTTTGTTCACTACCCCAGTTTCCCGCAAATTGTGTCTTAGGGTTAGTTATGGATACAGTTGTGAGAGTAGATAAAAGCTCCTCCAGATCTGAGATGATTTTTAAAATGCTCCATGTGTCTGGTGCTCTTGGCCTCTCTGTCAACTCCCTCATTCAATCCACGCTCCTCCCTCGAACAGCTAGCTACATTGGACAGACAACAAAATGCCTGCCGATGATATCTTGCAGGTCGAAGGCGTTGCTTCAACGTCTGCATCAGACAAAAATGCATGCCGATGAGATCTTGCACGTGGAAGATGGCAGTGTCAACTACGAGCCGATCAAGCATGAGAATACTGGCTATGAACCCGACGTGACTTTCGGCAGAAAACGTCCGAAGACGGGCTTGGAGAAGAGATTGGTTTGGAAACAGGATCTAATTATTGTACCGCTGCTGGCGACTGTTTACTTGGCGTCGTTTCTAGTAAGTAGCATGCATACCGTCACTGGCTGGTTGGTCTAGTTTCTCAAACATCATGTTTTAGGACCGAAATAGTCTAGGGAATGCTCGAATTATGGGCCTCCAAAAGAATCTCGGCATGACCAACAGAGGATATAGTGACTGCGCTCAGATGTTTTGTAAGCCCCTGAACTTTCCAATTTGAAGGTTGGTGAGCGCTTGTTAATAAGGCACAGTCGTCGGTTTTATTATTGCCCTGTTACCTGCGAACATATTCCTTCGCGTAGTCCCTCCCAATATCCTCATCGGAGGAGGTGTTGTCGGCTTCGGAGTTCTGGTTGTTGCCATGTCTGCAGCTCAGAACACGGCCACAATCCTTGCGCTGCGAATCCTCATTGGAGTTTTCGCAGGCCTCTGTCAAGGCACTGGACTATACGCCAGTTTCTACTACAAACGTGACGAGGCTGCTACTCGAGCATGTGAGTATTTTGCTTCGTCCCGAAGACTCTAGATCAATGCTGACGCTGGGCATTGCCAAAAAGCTATTTACTACTCAACCTCATCACTTGCTGGTGCCTTTAGCGGTCTGATTGCATACGGCGTCGAAAGTAACTTGACACTGCGGGCTACTGGCAGGGAGCCGTGGAGATGGCTATTCATCATTGATGGGAGTATTGCACTCTTTTTGGAGTGGTGCTCATACTTTTCCTGCCCATCTTCCCAGACAATATGAAACACGGCAAGAATTGGATTTTCAGCACCCAAGAGATTGACCTAGCAATTCAACGTTCCACTAGTATGCTAAAAAGCCTCCTTTCAATCCCATGCCCCATGTGTGGTGGTGCTGAATACTAACCTACTACTACTACGTACGAAGCATTCAATACTATCGGCTCAAAGCTCGAATGGGGACAGGTTTGGGCCGCTCTCAAGGACCCAAAGGCCTGGATTTATTCCTTCATGAATGGCGGGATTGCCCTCTCATTAACCTCCATCGGCGTCTTCCTTCCCACGTTCATCGTGGACTTTGGATATACCGCCGTCCACGCGCAGCTCTTCTCCGTCATCCCATACGCTTTCGGAGTCGTCACTCTCCCCATTGCATGTTACATCAGTGACCGCATTAACCGAAAAGGCATAATCCTCGTCCTTATGCTTTCACTCATGGCGATTGGGTATATCATTCTCTTGACCGTCAGCTCACTCGTGGTGAAAATGGTCGGGACATGCTTCATCTGCGCCGGGCTGTATGCCACTATTGTCCTGAATGTCACCTGGCTCTCGATCAATAACAACGGTTTCACGAAACGCGGCACAGTCTTCGCAATGTCTGAGATATGGGGTCAGTGCTTCGCCATTATGGGCGCCTACATCTACACGGATGCACCGAGATACGTCAAGGGCCATTCGGTCGTGTTGTCCATGATTTTACTTTCGATCGTGTGTGCCATTGCTTTGATCTTTTGGATGAGACATGCAAATGAAAAGAGGGATGAGATTCTGGCTGATTACGCGGCAAGAGGCGAGGTTCATCCTCACATTGGGAGGTCGCTGGAGGAGGTATCGGACAGTCACATTAACTACAGGTATACTCTGTAGGAGAGTTTACTATATAGGGTATTGTAATCCTCTGCTAGTAGATAATGGAGAATTTCTACGTTATGGCTTGGACTGGAAACGGCCAGGAAGCGTTTCTGGGTTTGGCAGAGTGTAGTTACTGCAGAAAATAAGATTTTATATTCTGTCATCGTATTCAAGTGCTTACAAAAATTCGAAGAGAGAGAGAATAATATTATTATATTGACTGTTACAAATGCTGCATTGGTCGCCTAAGGCTCTAAGCTGTTGGATGCGGACTCGGAGGTGCGGATGCGGCATCAATACATACTACCATAGCGGAAAATGGGCATTTGGGGTAACGCCTGGGTAACGTTTCCTAATCGGGTAACGGCTAGGAGACGTGTCCGCGTATTAGTAACGTAACGGTAACGTAACTTTAGTGGAAACCTAACAAATCTAGTAACGTCTCGCGTATTGAGACGTTACAGCGGGCTGAGACGTTTCCTATTTAGGAACGTTATGAGATCTCGTAACGTCTCTACGCTCGTAACGTGTCCTAGGCCTCGTAACGTTTCTATATAGAATGAGCCTTCCTAATTAGGATAGGTAGGTGGTAGATAAACCTCTAAGGCCGCATCACGCGCGCTTTGTTTACTCTTATTGCAAAGCTACGCTTTGCAATATTACAATTGATGTCTGGAAAACGCTAAAATGCTCTGATTGGTCTAAATTGTGGGGTCAAATTCACAGGTAACGTGACCTTCATCCAATCATAGGCAAATATTTTGAAAGCTTTACTATTTGTGGTTAAGCGTATGGCGGACACTTTCCTATATAAGGTATAGTACTATATAACCATTCTTATTCCAGTATCGCGTTATTAAATAACTGCCTGAGGCCATCAAAGCCTAGAATTATCACTAGAATCGTCAACTATTTGCCAACTAGATTTATATAGATTTATCAACTAGATTCGCCAACTAGATTCGTCAACTAGATTCGTCAATGAGATTCGTCAATGAGATTCATCTAGATTCATTCACTGGATTCGTCAACTAGGTGAAGCCCTAGGACGTCACCTAGATTCACCTAGATTCATCAACTAGATTCGTCAATTAGATTCGTTAACTAGATTCACATAGATCCCTAGATTCGTCAACTAGATTCGCCAACTAGATTCGCCAACTAGATTCGCCAACTAGATTCGCCAACTAGATTCGCCAACTAGATTCGCCAACTAGATTCGCCAACTAGATTCGCCAACTAGATTCGCCAACTAGATTCGCCAACTAGATTCGCCAACTAGATTCGTGAACTAGATTCACGTAGATTCCTAGATTCGTTCACTAGATTCGTCTACATTCGTTCACTAGATTCGTCAATCAGATTCAGTAACGTAATCGGTAAGCGAGCGGGCCACTTTCTCCGGAAAACGCGCTTTAAACCCATTCGCTTCGCCAAACATTTCATTCTTGGCTTCCTGGGTGTCCAAATCGCTTATGAAGTAGATCCTAATCTGGCTCTCCAGATTGAACTATTCAGGCCTCTTCATTATCCATTCGCCTCGACTTCATTATAAGCGCGTCCTGGGATTTCACTAAGCCTAGGTAGCTCGTTCAGCCAATGTTGTAACCTATTGCTAATGTCTTTCGATCCTTCCTGTAGAATTGATATCCATCCTTCTCATAAGCATTATAGATTCCATCTTGATACAATACTTGTATTGAGAGAAGATTCTCTTTTATATCTGGCACATATAAAATATCATTCAACCTTGCAACTTTATTCATAAGAGAAACTCTGGCAATCTCTTTTCCTATAATCTTAAGATTTCCTCCTGCAGTCTTCAGAACGCCTTTATATCTTATGTTAAGTTTTTCTAGGTATTGAATATCACTAGTGCAGTGACTCATTGCATCTCTATCAATAGTCCACTTCTTGACCTTTTGCTCACTTTGGTCTAGGTCTATGCTTATAGCTCGATCTGCATAATGAACTCTAATCCACACCTTATATGCACTTTCTTCGCTACTTTCCTTGCTAACACTCTCATCCTTAGTATCAGATTCTTTAGAAGTATTCCTAGCCTTTCCTTAAACCTAACTTTCTTACTTCTCTTCTCATATGCTTTCTTTCTAGAGCTGCGCGTCTTTAAGCTCTCTTAAGAGTCATCTCTAGACTCTTCTTTCGACTTCTTTCATTTGTCTGGTTTTAGACAATTCCTTGCGAAATGACCCATCTCGTTACAGTTAAAGCACTTAATGTCTGATGCGCAATTAGCCAATTCATTGGCTCTAATGGTCTTATTGGTATTATTACTTTGCATGCGCTCTTACTGTTATAATCATGATAGTACAAGTCCTCTCAATAAGTCTCTAGCTCCTAATATTAAGAACTTTATAGAATCATACTCCGACGGTAATCCTTCTAGAAAAATAACCATAATCATCTTCTCTAGCAATTTCACTTCTCCCCACTCACGTCAACTAGCTCTGTATGCCTCTGTTCTAACTGCTGTAGTCCTGCCTCTACTGTCGTTATAGAGTTCATTTTCCATATTATCACATCGCGAATCGCATACGCAACGTCTATTTCCATGCGTCTTTCATATTTCTCTATAAGGTATGCCTATATCTCTCCTGATGACCTCATATATTAGACTACGGATTCATCACTTTCGGTAAGGTTCTGTAGGATATACAGTTTTGACAATAAATCTACTGCACTCCATTTATCGTCCTTAAGAAGCTCATCTATCTTCTCAGATTACTTCCTCCACTTATATGTATAATCCACCACTTTCCAACATCCTTATGACTTTAGGAATAACTCATACTTGTTCTTCCAGCTCCGAACATTCGTCCAGTCGAGTTTCACTACCTCGAATGTCACAAACTTTTCCCATTAACCTCCTCAAACGTAGGAATAATAGGAATAGTCTCGTCGTCTGGCATTCTCGTTAACTCGTCCACGAGTTGTCGGTCCGGTGTAAACTCTGATATAGGTACCTCGACTCTAACCACAGTATTCTGCCAACCGCTATATACGGTGTTATCTCTTTCTCGTTCAACAGTCTTGTTGTCGGCTTTTTCTCGTTCGACAGTCTCGTTGTCGGTCTTGTTATCAGTCGCTTCGTCACGTTAACTTAAGGCTGTCTTGTTACCTTGTTCAAATAAACCAGGAATTCTACCCTCTGGCTCAGGAGTCATAGAAATAAACCATCCTCTCTCGTCTCGTTATCTCCGAGACATCAACTAGCCTTAAGCTATACACTTCTTCCTTCCTGACTTTCAAAGCGCGGTCGTATGCCTGAATTTGTCGTAACAATAGGTTGGCCGGCCTATCTTTACTAAGAGGATCAAGGATACAATAGACTGATCACAATACTATTACCTGCTTACACCCAGTGATAATTCTGGGTGGTTCACCCTAAGGTACAAGACTCGCTTCCACGAACACTGTTATGCTATCCTGCAGCTTAGCCGCAAGGACATGCTACCATATAAAGAAAACGATGAATGGATCGTATAGACTCAGAGGATTGATATCGTCTAATAATAGTGATCAATAATCAGTTGCTTATAAGTATTAATAAGGAGATGATTCGATGTATTGAATCTCGGTGTATTGCTTGTCTATCTAGTTACCTACAACTCAGGGTTGAAGCTATAACTAGCCTCGGAACGACTAGTATAACGTGACCTCACGGTCAGATTCTTTACACCATGCAAGGCCAGGCCTTGGCCACATCTAGAGCGAGGAAGCTCATTCTCTCATGCTTTTCGGGTCCCGTATGGTCCCAAGTATGACGCTGTGACGGCAAGGATTCATTGTCCCTATTTCATGCTGCGGAAAGCTAATTTAGGTGTTATTTTAGATCGAGAACGTCTTACTGATGGCCGAGCTTTCCATCAATGGTCGGGCTAAAGGGAGATTCCAATCCACATCTCGTCATCGGCACCTCACCTTTTGGGGGCGCTGGAGGTAATAATGAGTGACTGTTGTAGGGCTTGTCTTTCGAATTCAAACGAGCTAGAGAATCCATTCATTTCAGGGGTCATGACGATTGTGAAAGAAAACCCTGGGAGACAAAGAATAGGAAGCTTTCACCCTCTGACAGCGACTGATTGGACGGAAATGGCGTATGTGGCGTGCGAATTAACATGTCGCTCTCGATTCGCCTCTTTAGACTAGCACAGCTCAATTCAGAGATCAAATATGTCATGCACAGTATCTGTCGGGGTGTCCCTCTTACGCTTATCCCCAGTCAAGGATATCTTCACATGGCAACGAGATATGATGGGAATTCTGGAGGGTTGGTACTATGATGCATTGCAGCATATAGGTGACCGCGATAGTGGGACGAAAGAATATTGTATTGCGAAGTATCATGAGCTTATGATACTATTGTTACGGCCCAGTCCAGCAATTCCAGATCCAGCAGATGAAATATTCGATATATATTCCGATCATGCATTTGCGCTGCTTCAGTGTTTCAGTGACTTGTACGAGAAGGGAAATCTGCTTTACAGCCGGTTTATAGTGCATTCGGTTTTTAGGAACTTTGGTCATGCTGCACTGTATCTAGAAATTTCCAAGAACATCTTCAAAATTCTCAATCGATCAACTCATGATCAAATTCAATATTGCACAAAACATTCTGAGCAGCATCGGTAAACACTGGTCTAAAGCTCTCAGTGCACGGTACTGCATTACTCAATTGTCAAATGTTACCATCCAGCATTTATTGAAGAATCAGCCGGCAGCATCTTCGACATTACATCCCGGCGCCCCTTTTACTGCTGCGAGTTCGAGACATGGCAATATTCAAGCTATGAACTTAGAACGATCGTCTCGAGATTTCGAACAAATCCCGGTGACTCCAAGCAGTAATGCCCAAGGACAGACATCTGCAGAGAACCTGGGAAACGTCTCTGTCAGAACCTGGGCCACAATGAAACCATATGCCTCTACTCCAAATGCATCTTTTGAGTATCCGAACCTATTTGATGACCTTCTACAAGCAGATCTGGGGAGTGGAATGGAATGTCTGACATCGACGGGCTGCTGAGTGATTTGTTGAATGGTTCTCATTACTAGCCACAATTTCTAAAAATACGAGAATAAATATTCAACTGAATCATTTTGAGCAGCAATGTACAAGGAATTCTCTCGTATTGTCATGTGATAATATTTTCCGGTTCAATGTTGACCAAACAAGACCTTGCAATTATTTTACCCTTTCCAAAATTGCGGTCTGCCAGATGCCTCAAATAGTAGTTACAGGGATGACACGGTCTTCCTGTTGACTTGTAGGCTCGCAAAGTGCAACAATGGCATGAGCCAATAAGATATGCAGCCTGATTGCATTGACAAAATGGCATCAGCCTATCAGAAACGAGACTACAGTGATTTAGGCAAGAGCCAATAGAAACAATGTATTTTCATTCTTACGCCTTGCACTGCAAATTTTTTATATATAAAACCCCTTCCATAACCTAGCACTTGAGGTCAATAATCAATTACTTTTCGCATTTGGATGACACATTCCCAGTGTCATAGCATTGCAAGAATAGGACTCAACTCCCAGCCTGTACCTGAAATTGTGAACCATGGCTCGCTCCAAAAAGAGGACGTAGGGTGGGAAAGCCATCGCTCGAACTTAAAGCTTTATACGAACGTCTCACTGTTGACCAAATTCGAGAATACATGTCCGAGCGATACGGCTTTTCTAAAAGGTGAGTCCACCGACGCGCAGGCAATGTATGGCGAATAAAACTAATATCATTCTTCCCTGGGTAGCAACGAACAGTACACCAGGCAGTTCAAAAGTGGTCTTTCAAAAGAACCTCACTAGCGAAGATTGGAAGTTTATTGCACATCGCCGAGAGAAGCGCAAACGCGAGGGAAAGGATCCCGGTCCTGTGCAGAAAGATGGCAGCGTGATACCTGAACCAAAGGTCAGAAAGGCAATAGCTCGTCATGTTTTGCCAACAGCTCAATATCTAGACACAGTCAATGGTGATATCGGTATGTAATTACTTGGTTTGGGGATTTCGAAGCGGAACATTGATCTCAAATCCCCGGCATCCATGGATATTGTTGAGCCACTGTTAATTTATAGTACAGGGCCTCCAACTCCTGAGGGAATCGTTGTCGGGACTCCAAAACCAGAAGTGCAAGGCGCAGGTGTATCTGCTCTTCAGCCGGGTTGGTTGCCCAATCCTCTAGAATCATGTACGTTGTAACTACTTCTTGTCCAGTCTTTCTACAACAAGACTAATCGAAAAAGCAGTCGTCGTTCCAGACATTGGCGTGCCTAGCTTCGAACCGGCCACTGATGGTATTAGCTTCGTATCACCAATCGACATCTCAGAATTATTTACTTTCCCAACGCAACAAATCTTTGATCAAGCAGGTTTGGGTCCTGCGACTGACACAGATGTTGGTTTTGCTTCAATTACGACACATGTTCCTCCAGGTACATTTGGTTATTGTGACTTTGAACACCTCAACAAAGAGATTGTGGAAGGGACTGGAGAACTATTTTCGTTTTCTAACCCTGTTCGAAATCTCAACGACTTGAGTGAATCTCTCGAGCCTATTACTATGGAATATGTCCATAGTGACCTGATAAGAAAGGCCAAGAATATATTTCAATCCGATCGTTCGAATAATCTATCGCACTACCTGAGTCTCTGCGTTTATTTGTCATCGAACAATTTACTGTCACCTCTCGCAATGAACAAACTGGCGGCATTACTGGCGAAAACCAAATTTCAGGTTATATTAGGAACCCTTTTGCAATCACCAAGCACGACGACGGAAATATTCATGAGCAATTGTCTGGCCAGTGCCGCCGAGCTAGGCGAAATAGAGATCGTTCGAACATTGATTGATCATGGAGTAGACGTGGACGTTACGAGAGGAAATGTTGTACGGCGGACACCTCTTTCCCTAGCGATCAGGAATGGGAATATCGAATGCGTTAGGCTCTTGATAGAGAACGGTTCCGATCTCAATCCAGCTGCAGCTGACAAGACGCCCATTCAGATTGCATGCGACACTTACAACTGCTCAGTCGAAATGGTGCAGCTCTTGCTTGAATCCGAGCATATGTCAATCCTCCGCAGGACTCTTCTCGACTCACAGCCCTTCAACTAGCCGTTTATCGATGTCGAACGGATATAGTAAGACTTCTTCTTCAATGGAAGGCCGATCCAAACACTTTCACCACCTCTGAAAGTGGTACTGCCTTACAAATTGCATGCAGTAGTTACTCAGACGCTGAAATCGCGGAGCTTCTGATAGCGGATGGTGCGGATATTGACACACATGCAATCATGAATAATAATGACGAAGAATCCGATGACAGTAGATCAGAATCAGAATCCGATGTCAATTCCAAGGATGAGACTACTCTTTTTAGATTCAAGTCACCCATTCTGATAGCTGCTGATCATGAGAATTGGGAGACGGTTCAAGTTTTGCTCGAGGAAGGGGCTGATGTCAATCCTAGCGTGAGGATATTTCCAATTAAAGCCTTGAAAGAGGAATTTCTGGACCATGAGTGGGACAATCCAATTGCCTTGACCCCTTACAAGCCGCCGTTCGCGCAGAGAATATTACCATGACACGAATGCTCCTCAGTGCCGGGGCGCATGTTGATGCGAGGCCCAAGGGCAAATATGGTCACACCGCTCTCCAGATTGCTGCTATGGTCGGTAACCAGAGGCTTGTTCGCATTCTTCTACTAAAGGATGCCGACATTAATGCACCAGCGAGTGTCCTTACAGGGGTTTAACAGCGCTGCAAGCAGCTGCGCAGCATTCAGATACAGAAATTCTGAGCTTTCTGATAAACGAGGGAGCTGACGTTAATGCGCCGGCATCCTCCAGCGACGGCAGGTCTGCACTTCGGGTGGCAATAGCAAGACAAAATATTGAAGCGGTCAGGATTTTACTCGATGCAGGTGCATCCGTGACCGTGAATGAAAATTGCAAGGAGGGACTACTAGCTGTACAGGAAAGCATTCGAATCGCTAAGCTGGAAGTGAGAAACGAAATGATCTCTTTACTTTTGCGTGCTGGTGCCCCTTCGAGCCTCCTGTAGGCCTCGAGCAATTCGGAGCTCTTCATGCTGCAGTGTATATGAAAGATGTTGATCTGACTGAAAGACTCCTAAAAGAGGAGCGAATCCAAATATCGGCTACTGGATGGAATACACTCCTCTTCAAAGAGCCTCATATCATGGAAATGAAGCATTAGTAAAGTTATTGATCAGTTATCGAGCAGACGTCAATGCACCAGCATATGGTCCATACGGTCAAACTGCTTTGCAGGCAGCTGCTTCATGGGGTCACACAAAAATAGTGAAAATTCTATTGGACTCTGGTGCCAATGTCAGAGCACCGGGGCTTACAGATATGGAAATACGGCCATGGGAGCTGCTATCGAGCACTGCGATCAAGAAATGGTCCAAATGCTTCTTGATATGTATCCTGATTTGATTTCTTCTGATCCATACACAAGGAGTGGGGCTCTCAGGGAGCCCTGAGGTCCTGGAAATGCAACGCATCGTTTCTCAAGTTCCTAATTGAACATGGTGCTGTTGTGAATGACCCACCAGAGTTAAAACCGTCTCTTCAAATAGCAGCTAAGAAAGGGAATTTTGAAATTATCCAATGCTTGCTTAGTGCTGGCGCAGGTGTGAACCATCGCTGGGTACCTGACCGGAATTCCACGGAAGTTACTGCTCTCAAGCTGCTGTTTCCACTCGAAACATCGATATTGTTCGATTGCTATTAGAACGGGGCGCTAATGCCAGTGCTCCAGCAAATCCCATTGCCGGAGGAAAGACAGCTCTGCAAATAGCGGTATCAATGAATTACTTTGAGATGGTGCAGCTATTGGTGGAAAGTGGTGCAGATATAAACGGCGCACCAAGTCCACAGGGAGGTCGAACGGCCCTCCAAGAAGCAGCTAGCTCGGGTTATCTGAAATTGACCCAATACCTTCTTCAGAGGAATGCAGACGTTAATGCCCCAGCTGCGCACTTCAACGGCATAACGGCATTGCAAGGTGCTTCCATCAACGGCAACATTCGAATTGCCATGATGTTGCTTGCTGCCAGAGCTGATATAAACGCACCCCTGCCTTGGAAAATGGTCGGACTGCCATCGAAGGAGCTGCCGAGAACGGCAGACTAGATACATTGCATCTTCTTTTGAACTTCCACCCATATACCGAAGATTTTGAGATCAAGAGAAAGAGGGCAGTGAAGCTCGCACTCGCAAACGGCCATCTAGCAATTGGGAGATTCTTGATGGCATACCGGAAAAGTCCTTCGAAGTGATAAGGTTTCTACATGTGAAACATCGATTTAATTGTTTGATTAAAAATGTTTGTTATACTGTTATATTTTCATAGTAATTCGACTAATACAATCCTCAAAAGTCGACCGTACTGGAATTCAGCCAACCTAGGACTTGTATATAGCTAGGAATAGATTGTGATCACATCCGCAAATTTATCAAGGACAACAGCCATGTTAGGGTCTTATGATTTGGTTATGGATGCTTCCATATTGGAGTTACTGGTACTTACATGTACTTCTCCAAGCTCATCAGCAGCTTCCAGCACTGTCACGGGAGCTCCAACACGTCAAGTGCTATGACTGCAGCCAGCCAGAAATACCAGCACCGACTATACCAGCATGAATATTGCGTGTTTGTTCACTTTCTGATTAGCAACATTCCGAAAACAACCTTGGTGAAGGGACTTTGATAGCGATGTCTCTTACCATTTTTCACATAGTCAAAAGTCGGGAATTCGATAATAATGAAGTACTTTCTTTGGAAGTTTTCATTTCTCGCAAATAATACTATATGCAATTTAAACAATGCATGGTTACCCGCCCAATACTGCGGACTCCGGCTAATATTTCAGTATACAGTCTAAAATAAACCTATTTAATCATCTTCAATCTTATAGAGATCACAATAAGGTTTATACCTAGTAACCGCCTCAATAGAACTTAACTAATATGTAATGTCATTTTAAGAAGCCAGAGATAGATCAACCCGCCAGAATTACGGAGAATCCACTGGCGAAGAATGTTTCGTGGTCAGATAACCACCTCCCAACAAAGTCTTAGCCTAACTATAATGAGTTGTCTACTTATCAAACTCTCATTTCAGGTACCACTTTGATAAAACGAATGAAAGATGTTTCATCATTATATGCTGCCGGCTCTTTGGAAGTACAGATTGAACATAATCGCCAACCAGTGCTCCGCTCAGAGAACGTTACCTTTACAATTGAATAGCTCTCAATTGAGGATGTCCAAAGACTGGGAGAGAGTTATCATTTAGGATGCATTATGCAAGCAGAATCACTTAAACGCGATATTACACTTGAATTATATCATGGAAAAACCATCTATATCGCAGGAGACGGTTCATTAGTAAAACTCAAATTTCATTAAGATCGAACTGCATAGAAGACCCTAAGAAAGCGTGTTACTCACATTACTTGCCTCAACCCAATCCAACTTCGACTGCAAGCGTCAAGATAGCAAAAATTACACAATTCAGTCACGTCAGGCACTAATTTCATCATTGCTGAAGTGTGAATTCCTGTCCTTCTTCGAGAGTCTTGAGATTGTGGAGTGACTCATGCCACCGAGACCCCATGAATAAGTCAGGGTGTCGTTCGCGTCGTGCTTTCTCTTCTGCGTAGTCTAGAGGTGTCTTTCCCTGAAAGTCATTTTCACGTAATAAGTAAAGAATATCTCTTTCATAGAAAGCTTGTGAGTTTTTCATTAAAGGCATTATGAATTACTCCATAATGCAGTACATTATGGTCCTTGGTGTTTTTCTTTCTAATACCTAAAGACTTCAGCAGTTGCTCTAGGATAAGAGAATTAGTGCTATCCCACTAGTGCATCACTAGATGTAAGAAGAACAGCTAATCTACTCTACCTAGAGCTTTATAGATATTTTAGATTATAAAGATTATAGAAAAGTTAAGATACCTGTAGATCTTTATGGGGCTGCTCAGGTAGAGAATTCCTAATTTTATCTCCATGATTTTCTTCTACTAGGCTTTCAGACTTATGCAATCAAGCAATCAATTCTAGCATTAAAGGCAGAGGTGGAATAGAAGAAGGATTAACAGGATCTGCAATAGTTAATTCAGAGATAGCTAGACACTCTTCTAGATAGGCAAGTGTCTGCGTCCTCTCTTCCGCTACCACTTCTTTAAGTGGACTCTGGGCTAGGAGATTATCTATGACAGGCAATGGCTCAATTCTAAGGTTGGAATCTGGAATGAAATGATGCCCTTGCTTTACATCAACTTGCGTGAGACAACAGTCTTTTCCACTAAGATAGGTCTGTGCCACAGCCTATCATCTAGCTATAGCCGGTCACTTAAGTCCTAAAGGTTAAGAATATTGAACAGCTCTTGGTCATAATAAGCTAAGCATGATATAATGGCTTTCTATAAGAGGATGTGAGGGAAGTTCTACAAGATAGTTATTTTCTTATCAAATTAAAACCTCATCTTTATCCACCTCTTGCAGTGGTGCATTCGCCTCTCAGGACCTGTTGAACTCAGTATTATCCTTGATACGGTTGGAAACATGCTCGGGAGACAGCTCGCTGATGATAATCTCTGGCGCCACAATATGGTCGTCCATTTCTGCTTCCTCATGGTCTTCTTCGGGAGGGTCTTCGGTCTGAGTTGGTTCCGCTATCATTGGCTTGACTGGCATGTGATCTAGTTATAGTGGCTGCATTTCCTCCAAATTCCTCCTCCTCGACCGTATTTTCCAGTGTTATGGGTTCATGTTCGTTCCCAGTGTCGATTTCCACTTTGGTGACATTTCCGGAAGACGCGCGACTCGATTCCGCGTTGCTTGGAGTCACAGCATCAGATCTAGCAACGCGCCCGCGTTCATGTCCCCAATTAGACAATTGTTGTTGACGACAAGACTCTCTCCACTGCCTCCATTCCTGCCTCTATCGTCGCCGAGTCTCCCGCTCTTGCCGCCGCCGCTGCCGTCGCTCCTCGCGTCTACTATCCTGATGCTATGGGTCAGGTCCATTAGTCTCATAATCCACATTCCCCTACAAGGTAATTCAGTAATATAGAAAATAATACAAAGATGAGTGTTTCAGCAAAAACTCCCTCGTTCCGAACCGACCTGCCCACGAGGGCGGTCGACCCATCCAAATTTCATATCAGTTTAGAGCCCTCATCGCGCTCAATATATTTTTCGCTTCGCACCCTATTTCACGTCGAAACTGTCGCGCAATTTGAGTCGGAAAACGTCCCTTCGTTGCCGAAAAATTTTTCGTGTTCCCTCGCTCCCGCGGGATGCCTCAGGCCACCAGGCCACGTGACTTATTCCTTAGGCCACCGGGCCTCGCACGTGACCCTTCTATTCCTGTTTTCTGCCTTAGGCCGCCGCGTATCGATCTATATACTCCAATAGACTCATTTTTCAACCTATCTTGGGAATTTGAATCTTACTTGCATACATGTCTCGATGTTGCCGTCACTATTCTGCACAAATCTATTAATTTACAATGCTTCCCCAGCTATTCACAGATATAGTTCAAGAATAAATACGATACTCCGGGAAGTGGAATTGCTCACTTGAACTAGCGAAGGAGAAAGTGAACAACGATGGTACTTCCCATGACGCGGATGAAACATCAGCTTTCATGTATGGATTCCCTTTGAACTTGTGTTTGTGAGGTTCGAACTGGCAAAAGCAAGGCATCAGATAATCTCTCCCCGACAAAGCAACTAGTACACCAAAATCTCCTCATCTTTTTCTCCCCGTCCCTCCATTTCTTAAGCATCTTCTTCATATCCGCCGCGATATTCTGAGCATAGTCAGGCCCAGCGGCTCCGGCTGGCAAATCCGCTGGGTTCCCCTCACCCAAGCAACAGGTTCTTTAGCAACACCATCGAATTTCTTCTTAAGCTCTTCAACCTGCTGAGGCTCATAGCCGCGACCGAAGATTACCGCGCGAGGAGGCCGGCTGTAATCGTGGGTTCCGATCTCATTGGGGCTCCGAGACTGAGGATCGCGACCTGCAAGCAGATGCGGGAGCTCAGCCTCTGCAGCCTCATATGAAAGGATGAAGTGGATGACTGAGGAGCATTAGCACCATACCCTGTTTATTTCAGGAATGTATATCAAGAACCTTCATATTCAGGCAGCATGTGCTGGGAGATTGATTTCCCCATCGCGGGTATTTTGCCGCAGGCAACTACTGGCATTGGCTGAGTGAATGAAGACATGTTGCGAGAGCTGTACGCTGTGGTATTTCGGAGCATTGGAGATGGAGAATTATGGGGTAAGCTGAGGTCGATGATTCGATTTATATTCCCGGTCTTGGTGATGAGTCGATGACGTTCATGAGAGCCCGTTACAGTAACTTAAGTAAGTTATCTCTATCCAGCCAATTTCGAAGCCATACATAGTAAACTTTGGGCGCAGTCCGGTGGCGACCCACCGATTTTTCGATTATTCAACAGTCCCGACGACACACCCCGACGCCGTCACGTCCTTTTCGCGTTCTCAGATTATCCATTACATCACACTGCATGTCTTCAAGATAAAGAAAAGGCCTCAAAAGCAATCCACGATGGCCGAAGCAATGACTAACGCGCCAGCGCCTCGCAAGAGAGGCCGGCCACGAACTGTGACGGACGATCGGCGAGTTCCCGAGGTGGGTACATACCGAACAACTACGTACAGAGCAAGTTGGAGCTGACTCAAGGAATCCAGAGACGTCGAAAGCAGCTTCGCGACGCGCAGCAAGCATATCGCAGGAGAAAAGACACCACGATCGTCAAGCTGCAATCTCGCGTACAGGAACTCGAGTCGGGCATCGAAGAGCTCAGTGAGTCGTTCCTTTCCTTCAGTAGTCTTCTGTTCGAGGCTGGGATTCTCCAAAATCAGCCTCGTGTCACATCTGCTCTGCAAAAGTTACACAGCAATGCGTGTCGCTTGCCAAAAGTGGCTGCGACGAGGCCGAAGAAACACCTGCAGCCCCGGCAGACGAATCGCCATCGACGTCTCCTACGCTCAGCGATACACAAGATATAATCTCAAATGACAATCCGCTCATAACGCAACTTGATTCATTACCAATAATGGGTGACACTCTCCAGTCCTCGTCGGACCTCGCGGCTCAATGGCCTGGGCTATCGCAACTACCCCCATGCCTCCCTACCAAGAACCAGCAATTCTACCGTTCAGAGTTGTCTTGCCGTCTCCGAATATCCCCTTCTCATTCACCCCTAGTCCCGTCTTGAATTTCCCGACCACAGTATCGCCCGACAATCTCTTAAAGCAAGGGCGCTGGACACTCTCACACCGCCTGGTCCGACAATGCTGCGAGATTGGATACCATTTATTAACAAGCTCGTCTGGAGACGAATCAAGGGTCAAAGCAACCTTCGGCAAACGATTGACCATCGACGAGTGCAACCGCTTGATCTCCGGATTCGTCGACGTCATGCACGACGAAATAGGAGACGTGATCGAGTTGAGGACAAATGTTCTCAATTCAAGGAGGAACAGCTACTCGCCTGAACAACTCGCCGTTTCCTCTCGAACGTGGCAAATTGTCATTGAATCGGGTACTGATGAGTGGATGGATACGAGTGGTGTGCAAAGGCTGCTACAGGAGCGAGGGATTCGTATTCAGGACCCGAGCTCGGCCCTCCCCAGTCCCCGGTTCAATTCGGCTCCGCAGCTCAACGCAGCGACCTTCATTAAATGTGCGTAATGCCGAGATCAATGGTTCTTTGTGTCTTCGTGTCCGTGCATTTACTGACCTTGTCGTAGATCTTGCCCTCCGCCCTATCTGTCTCGGTCGCGGACCAGCGTTCCGAAAGCGTGATGTTGAGAATGCCATTCGCCTTGCAACTCTTGATGATCCTTGGGCGTCTAACGCTGTGTACGAAATACCATGAATTATGTATAATAACAATAATTGTCTACAATAGATATAATCTCGGCTTACTTTGCATCGTGCGACGATTGGAAACAGGATTCCACTGTGGAGTTGAGGAAAGCCTTGCAGTGCATATCTTCCCTATGTCCGCGAAATTTCTCTAAAAAGCGGCCTTTGCATCCCGCCCCTTCATTTCGACTGTCACTTTAGCGTCTAGGGGCTGTTCTTTAAAATCCAAGGCTGGACACCAAAATCACCTATATTTTCCATTTACATTTTCTCCCTTTTTGGGTCACACAAATGCTCAGGCACATTTCTAGTCACGTCGACGCCAAATAGAGACTCTGTCATGGATCACCCCATTCTCACCCATGCCCACAGTGTGCGTGCGCTCTGGCTGCCAGTGCGCCACTCTCCAGGCCCGCCTTGCTGGGCTCTCGCAACGGGTCCGCATCGACAAGACCCTTATCGTTGTAGGAGATCTTCTCACCGGGGTGGCTCAGGTGCTCCATGTAGGCCTCGGAGGGAGAGGCAAATGGAGGGCCAGGGGCCAAGGGGTCCTTATGACGAGGAGACTCCAAACAGATCAGATTGCCTGCAGGTGAGGGAGCAAGGAGCTCGGTGTGTCGGAGAGCCCATTTAGGACGGAGCTCTGGGTTCAGAGCACAGAAAAACTAGATGATTGTTAGAAGGAAAGACCTGAAGGATCCAGAGTGGGTCGGAAATAGCACATCAAAAGTCCAAAGACAAAGATTGAAGAATCTTGCAGGTCCGCCCCTGTAGAATACAGAGTACAAGTGGAGAGAGAAAAAAAGAGAGCAATGATGGAATGAGCCCAACAGCAGCAGTTAGTATACATACCGTGTAATCATAAATAACATCAAATCCATTTCGAGGTACTCCAATTTCCTTCAACCAGGTATCATCAAAGAAATCCCCTGGACGAAAGTGACCTTCCCTTTCCCAACTTTCTCGTCTCGCACACAGTACCGGCTATGGTTTTCCTTCTCCTCCTTTTTGCACGCATCGACAGCCATGGCGCTGCACTCCAGGCCATAGGCATCATACTCAAAGCTCGCTAGTAAGAGTACATCGACTCCACGTCCGCAGCCCGGCACCAGGGCCTTCCGCCTCTGACCGTCCTGGGCGATGGGCCCGCCAATGGTGCCAGCTTGCTGGACCAGGGTGTCTTCTAGCGCGGGGTTAGGAAAGCCACGATCCCAGGGCAAATTATCACCTTTGTCCCAGAGGGCCGCCCAGCCCTCAACATACTTGTCGCCCTGATATTTGGCAAAATACGCTTGAACATCCTTGGGATCAATGTTGGTAGGAGTCGTCATGACTATTGGGGTGGTGATGGAGTCGGGGAAGTTGGAGGTGCTCGCTCTGTGATAAACAGTGTAAAAATTAGGAATAGTACCGAGTGGTCAGAAACTACTGACTGCACGGGGAAGTAAAATGATACTGGGTGCACGGCGTCTGTTCTACTTATGCCTCTCTACACCCGTAATTGAGTGACTTTACCTGTTTATTCATCATACCGAGAGTAACTTAGATGTTGGGTCGAAAGTTAAGTTAATCAGTCTTTACCTGTTTATTCATCAAACTACTACAGTGGCATGGGATTGGCCCAGGCGCAAATCTTGTACCCACCATCGACCAGGAATTACGCTGCTCTCTATTTCTAGTCACCATTCTCTCCAACAGCTTAACTGTCAATTAGGGCTGACTACAGCAACCCGCAATCGCTCAAATCTGCCATGCAAAGCCATGACGTTATGAGTAGTGGAGACGCAGCTGGGAACCAAAAGATAACATCAACGTTAATGCTGCGCTAAGTTAGTCATTGCATCTACTCCGCAATGAGTTACTGGGTTGGTTCACTTGTCTAGAGATGGGAATGTACAATAATCACTCCGAGCGGACATGCCTGATGATCTAGCAAAGATGGTTGAAATAACTACTTGATGCCGCAGAGGCTATCGTGGAGGGTAGGGCGGACACGGTAAAGTGAGCGTTCAGCAATCTGTCGATGTGCTGGAAGGACAGGAGGCGAACCCAGGCAGCTCGCGCCCCAACAGATCACCAGTCACCACAGCTAGGAAGCTTTGAGAATGCAATATGGTCTTAATTACCCAATGAACTATTACAACAGTCTAAGCTTGGCTCAAGTGCGCAATTCTATGATCTAAGATTCGAATCTTCCCTTTGTGCAGCTTCAATACCACACCTGAAGCCAACACCTACACGCGCTCAACTTCGCACTCCGTCTTTACCCTTCTTCGAGTAGGGTATATTGGCAATCTTTCACTCTTCAACAAACACCATGCGTCTACGCAGACGCCCTCTTCGTCGCCTTGGTTCGCAACTTCATCATCAAGAACACCAGGGCGTAGAACACCCCAGCCCACAATACAACCAGCCCCGCATCCCTCCAGCCGTAGTACTCTTCGTTCAAGTTGAGTGTCTTCAAGTAGTCTTGTCCAGTAGTGTATCGGCACACCTCGCAGTTCTCCGTAGCGCCTGGGTTCAGAAGGTTCGTGCCACGTCCCATGCCTTGCTGATAGGTGGAGAGATAGTCGCCACATGTCTCGTTCGCAGGAGGACTGAAGACCGCAAGCTCGTCTCGTTCGCAAGTGATATCGACGGAAAAGGTGGTGAAGGTGAGGAAGGCGCCGAAGAGGTAGTTGAAGGGATCGAGGTAGTAGAGCCTAAAATGTGATGTTAGCATTGATCTCGTGGGTGTTGATAGTCGTATGAGGCTTACCAGTATCTCCAGAACGCCGTGATCTGGGAGTAAGGAACGAAGACACCGCAGAATGATACGAGGGTGGTGATGACCAGCGGGTTGACGAGAGATGCAAAGGTTGCGTTGGGAGCGTACGCGGCGATCGATTGTCCAATACCGGTGTACAACATCTCGTAAAACATCTAGACGATTTGTTAGTTTGGAGCGAGGAGTCAACCAAAGCAGAGAGAACTTACTGCGACGAAGAATGTGCTGCCTGCCCACTTGGTATCATTTGGCAATCCAGCAGTCCAGTACCAACACACAAAGTACAACACACCGCAGACGACCAGGTAGGGCAGCTCAGAAACAATCAAGCCAGTAACGAATGGCACCCAGTGGTATGTCTTACTCTTCTTCTCGCGCGTCTCATACACGTTGCGACGATCGATGAAGATAGGCTGAAGCTGGGAGATGAGACCGGGGCGACAAACAGGAAACTGAAGACCGTGAAGAGGCGTTGCTGGAGATCGCTGACGCTGTTACCAATCGACCAGAACGAAAAGCCGTTGTAAAGAGACAGAAGTATATGCAAGATGAGCTTGTTGTTGATGTACTCGGTGTTGCGGAACAAGGAGATGTTCATGCGGTGCGTGACAAGCTTTACCTGCTCCCAAATGGGCGCTGCGAATTGATGGCCGTCGTCGACAGTTCCAGGCGATTTGGCGGCAGCATCGGCGACAAGAGTGTCAAGCTCTTGAGTAATCTTCTCGTGTTCTGGCGAGTTGAGCCAGAGTTGGTTCCAGTCCTTGCCCTTAGAAAGACTTCCTGATACGACTTCAATCATGTGCTCAGCAGGGTTGGCCTCTCGGGGCATGGTGCGCCATGATCAGCGAAGTATTTCTTGACGGTCCTTGCCTGATGGCCGATATCGCCAAAGTATACGGTCTTGCCACCCTTCGCCAGTAGGAGGAGGGTGTCGAACTGGGCAAAGAGGTCGGCTGATGGCTGATGAATCGTGACGAGGACAGCTTGTCCGACTTCCGCGAGTTTGCGCAAGAAGCGTACCGTGTTGTTTGCAGCTTGGCCATCGAGACCAGAAGTAGGTTCGTCGAGGAAGATCAAAATACTGGGCTTAGCTACGAGCTCAACGCCAATTGTGAGACCTGATAAGTTATTAGTGTCTGTCTCGACTCAGTTCGATGGATTCAGACGTACGCTTGCGCTGTTCGACAGAAAGACCGGCACCAGGGCGACCGATGAGGGTGTGCTCGAGATCTTCCAACTGTAGAAGCTTGACGATCGTGTCCACATAGCGGAGCCTCGCGGGGGTTTCACGATTCTGACGAAGAAGAGCAGAGAATTCCAAAGCCTCGCGTACCGTGGACAATGACTCGTGGACATCCATTTGTTCGACGTAGCCAGCAGATCGTTGGAAGGACACAGGAGCGGGCGACCATCGACTAGAACGGAGCCATGAATGGTACCATCAGTCTTGCGCTGAGCTAGAACGTCGAGCAAGGTAGTCTTCCCGGCCTGAGTGTAAATGTTAGCATATATCCATCTGTCAATCGCATTGCTAGTGCACTTACACCCGAAGATCCCATAAGAGCACCGAGCGTACCGGGCTTGACAAATCCTTGAACGTTGTCGAGAAGAACACGATCGCCATGCGGCGTCTTGACGGTGTAAGTTAGATTCTTCCAGGTAAATACCGATGTATTGTGGACAAGCTGGTTGTCGATGGTTGCGTCAGGCTTCTCGGAATCGGAGCCGGAGTTCTCGGATGGCTTCTCGACAGCCTGGGATTCCTCATCCGCAACCACGGCCGTTGGTACCTTCTTCTGCTTCTCACGGGGATGAGGAGGCCGCGACCACCTTCGCCCATCTGCTTCCACCTGGAAGTGAAGAAGACGGTCATTGCCACGAAGAAAACGTACCAGGCGCAGAGAATGCCAAAGTTGCGCCAAAGGTTACTGTGGCTGAAGGACATGGAAGCCAGGTATTGGTCACCAGTAACGCTGGTTGCTCCAGGAGGCGCACCACGGACGCCGGTACATGCTTGTGCGCCTCCTGTTTCGGGGCTGTATCCTTCGCCATTTGGAACCAGGAATGGGCCCACACAAGGAATCACCTGGTCGTGGAACTCGTTCGCGAGCAATGCTTCAAACGCGTAGGCCATGGGGTTGATCCAGAAGAACCAAACAAACCAAGGGTGCATGTCGGGCTTGGGAATCATGTATCCTGCATATGTGAAGGCAGCGACGATGGTGAATCCAGAAGCTTTAGTTGCTGCGTCGAAATTCGGGAAAGCGGCACCGATGAACCTGAACAGCTGTGTCATAGCCAGGGCTGAGATCAAGTTGATGAGCCAGAAGATGAAGAAAGCTTGGGCGGTGTACTGGAATCCAGTCATGAAGTACAGCACAATTCCAAAGTGCGAGATTTGGAAGAGCATGATCGGGATGTCGGTAATGACCTGGGCGAAGACAAAGGCAGATGGATGGTGGAGAGCGAAATCTCGGTGTTTGGCTAAGACGGGTCGGCCGACGAACGAATCCGTAACCTCGGCGAGAGCGATGAAGGTAGGATATAGTAGAGAGAAGAAGAGTGAGCCTCCCTTGATGAACAAGCCCGCCGTGTTGTCCGGAGCATTGTAGAACAGTGAGCCACCGATCAGCGCCTGAACGATAGTTGTGGCTTGCTTGATGAACAGAGTTTTCTTGTCGCCCCAGAGGATCTGAAATTGGCGTATGGTAACCGTCTGCACCTGATGGAAATATCCTGCGGACTCCGCAGCTTTGGGAGGTTCTTGTGCTTGTCTTGAGCCTCCTGTTCCTTGAAGTCCGCCGTATTCTTCTGAGCTTCGGAGCTATTGGGGTAGTCGAGCTCGGCCATCATCCTTGGCTTGATGGGTGAGTTGTTATAAGCAGCGAGCAGCTCCTCTGTTGATCGAGGAAATCGGTCCTCAAACTCTGGGGCAATTGTGCGTACAGAAGGCACCGATACGCTCGTGAGGAAATCTGACTTGTTGGCTGCAGGGTCGCATAGGAAGCCAAGATCCTCCATGTATGGCACAGCTTCGTCTCGAGGTCCGTAAAAGATCTGCTTGCCGTTATCGAGAACCAGAATCTTGTCGAACTGCTCGTAGATGCCATTACCAGCTTGGTACAGACTGGCAATTGTAGTGAGACCAAGAATATCTGTCATGGCGCGCATGGCTTTCGTCCAATCTAGCGCAGTGCTCGCGTCGAGACCACGAGTGGAGTTATCCCAGGAGAAGACGCTGCCTCTAGTCGCAAGGCATTCAAGGATGGACACTCGCTTGCGCTCGCCACCCGAAACGCCACGAATGAACTCATTTCCGACCTTGGTATCCTTTGTGTTTGTGATACCGAGAGACTTCAGGAGGAATTCTTTGTATATTTGGGCATACTCCTCCTCGTTCTTGATGTCCGGTGGCAGGTGGAACGGCACCTTCAAACGTGTGGCGAAGTCGATGGTGTCACCAACTGAAAGAGCTGGAAAGAAGATCTCCTCCTCTGTGTTCATGATGATCTGACCATGATATTGTTTGGCTTCTTTACTGGTCATGGAACCGAACCAGACGTCGCCAGTAATTTCTGCGAAGCCATTTCTGTGGTTTGATAGAACGCTAAGCAGTGTTGTGCATCCGGCCCCTGGATTTCCAAGAACAAGCAACATCTCACCGGGTTTGACACATCCAGAAGAGTTGTCGATAATTGTCTTCAGGGGTGGGCTCATACTGCCCTTCCCGAATGGGTTGAATTGAGAGAGAACATTTTCGTTGTAAAGCGCATCACTGCTGGTGCCCCTTACTGTGAGGTTCTGCCATGTCACACCCAGCTTCTTCGATTTCCCACCGTTAGTCTCGTTACGTTGTCGTATTTGTAGTATATCTGGAGTGATGGGCCATTGTGAGATGTCTCGGGGTCGGTCTTTTGGCCTGATTCGTTGTCTGACTGCTCCGCGCTGGAGTTGACGATCGGGTCCGCCATTGAAGATCGTCCGGAGGGCTTTCCGAGCGAACTCGTCTGGTACATCGCTTTCTCGGGGTCGCAATTGAACTCCATGTTGTAGTTCTTCGGATTCGCCAATTTGCCAGACTTTGACAGTAGAAGAACCTCGATGGAAAAAATGCTGGAGATCAGACAACTGGAGTTGCCGGTGGGAGAGTAGCAACATGATGCACAAGATATAAGAACAACAAAGTAATGAGATATTGACCATAACTTCCGATGAATAATCCGATTCAAGGCCCGGAGCCCAAAGAAGCCCTCTGTCTCATCCCTTATTAATGTGCTGCACGAAGAGCAAGGCATGGGACATCTTTTCGACGGGGTGATTAGTGAACATCTCGTGTATTAAGTTGTTCCAAACGGTCGGTTCAACGTCGTTGTGGAATCATCCGGCATAACTTGACTATCCGCTCGGATTGATTACTAGACATTCCTAGCTCTAACTTAGTTAACTAAATATACTACTACGATGACTAGTGGGGCCTGATTGCTACTATTAGAGTCCCTGCCCTATTTAGGCGGGTCTAACCTTGTAAACTCTTGCCTCGTAGATCGATGATCGAACGACTAGAATCAATTCAGTGCGTCAATGACGACCGACTGAACCCACTTGTCCCCAATGGTCATACTCATCTTTCTTCTATAGAGATTTCTTTGCCTGCCCACTGCCGCTAACTAACTACACTCATAGGACACATTAGACCTTTGCTCAAAACGTTTATTCATATTTGGTGGCGCATCATCAACTAGGGTTGATGTTATTAGTCAAAACCTTATCTTTTTAGTCCCCGGCTATGTTGCTACTAATCATAACGTCCTGAATTTGCATAGTAACTTAACCGAGTGCAGGTTGTAGTCGGCCCGAATAATAGTTAAGCCTTTAGGAAAAAGTGTCGGGGAGAGAATAATGACTAGAGCGCGGGCCCAAGATTTCCGCCTAGGCCAATCCCAGACCACTGTAATAGAAACGTCCACTTTTCTCGACAGATCTCTCTTAATATGATGAATAAACAGGTAAAGTCGAATTAACTTTCGACCTACCCGTTCCGTGATACCGCGTAGACGCTAGTCCTCCTAAGAGGAGAATTACCCAAGTCCCGCCTTCCCAGCTAGCCAGCCAATCAAATTACCCATATTACCCGTACTTAGGAAGGCGTTCCTTAACAATTTCTACAAAGTGCTTCGCATCATATAGGAAATACATCTTACAATCGCGATTCCTACACGATTCCTTAGGAAATACAGAAGTTACTAATGTATCCTATTAGCGTACATAAAAGAACAAGCTAAGTACGAGAAATCATTATATGTAGTCTTATATAGTACTTTATACTGTGTAAAGTAGATTAATGAGCTATGATTGGTCCAGAAGTATATATATCATTATACATGCGAACTCCTGCAATTAGAGCTTACTACTCGTATTCTTGTATAAGGTATTGGACTTGGAATCTATGAAATCTTTGTTTATAAAATTAGCTAGGAGCAGCAACATGGCGCTCACTCACATACCCGTAGGTGGAGTTGAGTCTCTCATGGATTTTCGTTCATTGAGGTTCTCGATGTAATATGGTGTCACTACAGAGTACTTGGCACAGACGACAGTTTCCACTAGCATCTCAAGCATGGCTATTGATGAGGATGGCTGATTGACAATGATTGCTAAGCCTCCATTGCCGGTTCTTGGCGATGTCGGATCTCAGAACTGGGGTAGTGAGGTTTTATACTGGTATTATAGCGGAATGGGATTGACAAAGGAACAATCAAATAATCAATATCTAATCGGTCTTTTGTGCGATAACCGCCGCTGATAAGTCAATCCGTCTTCAGGTCAAATATTCTGATGGGATTCCTCTTCCCTGATAATTCTGGCATCTTAAAATATTTAGATATATAAGTAGTTCTACTCAAAGAAAGCAGCGATATTAACTAAAATATCCTCCACTTAAGCTACTCTAGATAGCAAATAGGCAGTCTTCAGAGCCCTCTTCCGTAAGAAGAACCCCTTCCCAGCCAGCGAAACAACCAATACTGATGACCTATTACTACCATCAATATCAACAACTCTAGAAATCTTTAAAGACTAATAATCTAACATCCTCCCTCACAACAAACTAATGATCGTCTTCCTGACTATTGCCCTAGCCTAGATGATTTTGTATCTAGATCAAACCTCTATCTTAACCGTCGTGCCTGTAATCGGGACATCCTTAAACATAGAACTATTTATCTTATAGATTGTGACTAGTTTCTTGCTTGTGAGTACCAGTGTCTAACTCGATAATGGCTAGTTAAGTGATATAGTGGGCCGGAAGCTACTCTTGCTGATGTGTATAAGTATTCTGGCTGCTGCGAATATTTACATAGCGCAGAATGCCGCTCGTCATCCTGAATATCCGCTTGAGCCACTGTTTCGGGCTTATACATGGAACATCCTTCGTTCGACCTACAATCAGTTGATCTCATAACTGATCGGAATAACATTCGCAAACTCCTGTCATTCGTCAATCCTAATATTAGCAAGAATGGGCTTGAACCTTTCACTATCCATGTTGAAGTCTTCAAAGACACCGTGATTTTCTGTTATGCAGAAAGTGAAACCAAGAAGTTCGTCTAACCTCATGAATTCATAGGTTATGGTCATGAATTTGAGAAGGCCTTCACTACCGACAAGATAGGTGGTAGTACCGGACATCCTAGGCTTATCTCGTATCGGTTCAGCAATTTGAGGTTCCTGATATGGTATGAGACTGATGGATACATCGATGAACCCAAAATGGAGAAATCGGGTACCGAAAGCGACGCCCTAGCCAGTATGATATAATCTTTATCCCTCGACTCTGTCTCTACTGCTTCTACTAGCTCCAAATTGAAAGTCAAGAGAGCAGGAGAGGTCGTGGGCTTTGATTCAACGTTAGAGATCAAAACTCGTGTCTTTCACAAGCCTATCAACCTAGAAGAAGTCCTCCCTCAGTTGTGGGTATCTCAAACGTCCAATCTCGTGCGCGCCTACCACAAACATGGTCTTTTGAGCCACTGAAGGTTGAGAATGTCTTGCCTGAAATCAAAAGTGGGAAAAGAAACATCAACTGGATCTTAAATGTCTAGCCGCATTGATTAGAAAGATCATACTTGTCGTGACGGAAAACCAAGGAAACGCTATGATTAAGTATGATCCACAGATTGATAAGTTGATATTATGTCAAAATGATGGGCTGAAGATGTTACCCGATGATCTATACTCGAAGTTTTGTGACGATGAAACAAATCTTAGCCGCGGCATCTACCAAAACGAAAATCAGAATTGGGGAGATCTTGTACGACATAGATGTCTCGAAAATACCGTATCTATCTTCCCTTGTAAGGTTTGAAAATATCGCCCAGCCCCAAAGGTCGGAATTTACTCACAGCTCTATTGCTTTATTTGATACTGCTCTTAAAGGCCTCAAGTTCGGCTACCGAGCCTGCTTTCGCTTTCTACTAGCAGATTTGTCTCAATTTACACTCTTTGCAATACATATGACTTTCTAGGAATTGACGTTCTTGAAGGTCAATCAATCAACGATATTATTGTCCGCCTGAAGGCTGGTAAGACTGACTATGAACTCGATTATAAGCATTATCGTGCCGTCAAGGGTGACAAATCTACAGCAAGGGATGCAGCATTTCAACTTTTATTTCTAATTCTGCTTGCCGAGTTCAAAAATCCAACAAAAGATAGCAACAAGATTTTTAATGCTGTTCTATTTGTGGTCTCTCATCCAGGGACTTTCAAATGGCGTCTAAGGGTTGTGGTGCGCGTGGTCTATGAGAAGCGCTTTGTCTTATCTTCCAAACAGAAGGCGAGGTTGGATCAGTGGTCGAAACCTAAACCTGCCGAGGACGTATCAGATGACTATGTGACGACAGAGGATGATTTATCGGAATATTACTTATCCGATGAGTCTTGAGTCCAAAACTGCAGGTACGACTTCCTGGGTTTTGTTGGTTTAGGTGTAGGCCTTTCTTTTCTGCAGCTGAACATGAAAATGGCTGTTGCTTAGATCAGCCTCAATTTTGACCATTGAGATTTTGATTGTCGGTTCGCGGTATGATCGTTGCGGTGTCTTTATGTAACGCTGAAATATTTGTTGGCAGGGTATAGACTCCCACAAGGGCTCAGTGGGTATGAACGCATGTTTCGTTATCTTACACAACCAGTGCCACTTCATTCCCAGTCTCTAAAAATAGCTGAAAAAGGCTTTTTGTGCTACTCAAGGTTGTAGCTTCCGCGCTTTCGTCGTTAACCAATTCAAATCTTTCATGGAGTCGAATACAAGGCATGCATCTCTAATGCATCCCAGCCTTGAATATTTGGCCATCCGTCGTACAAACTGCGAGGGATGAGGGATAGCCAAGCTAGTACTCTTACTCGCTATTTAGAGTTTGAAAGAATGAAAAAGATTACATTTGCTAACAACAGCGAGAACAATAGTAACAAAAGCACTAGAAAAGAGTGCCATAAGACCGGGCAAAAGCGGCTAAGGCAGACGAGATACAAACAGATTCAGAACCTCCTTCACGTGTCACAGATCTGGATCCACCTTAGTCGTACATCGAGATACGTTAGGCTTGGATTGAACTTCGCACAGCTTCCTTCAGTCATCGTAACAGACAACTATATCACGGATCACCATTTGCTCCATTAACGTGACTTTGTCCCAATATCTCACAAGATATTCCGCTCACAGGACTCCGTACTATTGCAGCCCGATTGAATGCAAATATCTCCGTAACCTAATCTTTGGACTCCACACTCATGCCTGCCATCTCAGCGATGGGGTTTGCCTTGGCTAGAATTTCTGTTGGTACCCGTTCCGTGAAAAGCTGCATTCTCCGGTTGCGCAAGTCAAATTAGGCTTGTTGCCCTTCTCCCGACTAGAATAATCTAGTCTACTTGGCTTACGCCTAGCACAAAAGCATAAAGGGTTATCAGGATGTATTCCTTGTTTGTCGGCCCAGCTATGATTTTTCTGGCAATTGTCGCAATAGAAATATGGCCTCCCAGCATTTCCATTTGGATTCCAGGGCTTGACAATTAATTTTGTTGTTAGTTTCTGGCAGTATTTGCATCTTGGAGTCTCAGTGGAGGTTGGATTCAAAAGATCGGACGAATCGGGATATGTTTTCTAGAATTGGTTCGATTTTAGTCAGAGATTGTATTTAACATACTGGTAGGCTCACCATTCGATCCTGGGTTGGACTTGTAGGTTCCAGGTTTGTGCTATATGAGATCGTTCTCGCCGAGCTTGGAGAACCGTTAATGGACACTGACTGAATATCCGTGTTCCCACGGGTATTGTCCGCTGATAGCTCTGCCGCCTTCTGACGTAGTCTCCGAAATATGGTAGAAATATCCGACAGCAAAGTTCTTTCGACTTCTTCTTTCTTTTCGTCGGTGTCTTGCACCCGATATACGTGAGAAATCCATGTATACAGAGCCGGATTATGGACCTGATCCTCGCCATCTTGCGATGTCTGAGGGATCTTCCGGATCTTTTCCAGCTCCTTGATTATTTCCTAAGTGCATATTAATCCAACGTGCCTAGGATGTGACAAGTGGGTCAACATACAACCTCATCAATATCATCGTTAATCATATCTAGATTCGACATGGCTTTGAAGAAGTTGCAATCAAAGACAGATTTTCCAAAATTTCTTGGAAAGTCTTTCCCTCTCTATGTTAGTTTCTAAAATTGCGAGCTCATGTCATGCCTGACATACCTGTCTTACTCAGATCTTGCAACAGTCAGCCTGGCTTATTTGATTTTATCGCAAACTTACCACAGAGAGATCGGCGTTTTTCAGAAGTGTTTTGACCTGGTTCATCTTTTTCCCTTTGCTTCGAAGTTTCATTCGTGTCATTATTACGAATCTTATTTAGCAGTGATCCAAGGCCAGGGTAACGTGGAGCAATAAAGAAAATTGGAAGCCGTGCAAAAGAGAAACGATTGCGGAGTGTAATAAACACCAAAGGATTTTGAAGCTACTTATAGTTGACAAATCCCTCCATAGCTGAATGTAGAGCAGGCGAGAATGGCCTTATCTCACGACCATAAACTATGTGCGAGGCTGAACTCTGCAAGGCTGAGGCTGAGACTGAATGCTGTGATTCAGAGGGCGACATCTCTGGCTCGATTTTGATGCCCAAGCACCCAACTCAAACCATAGCCTTACCCCGCTGATGTGTAAGTTGAGGCCGTACTGATGAGATCAAACCGCGAGCAGCTAGCCTGTTACACATTGCAGGCCCAGTACCTCCAATAAGGACAATTTTAAGGTGCCTATATTCGGCGACGATGTTCAGTTGTCTGATGTCAGATACTATTTTAGGATCGGTGGCCGATACTGAGGACTGATGTTTGACATTCAGAGACAACAAACAATCGACATGGGCATCACGGATACAAGGTCAGGCAATCACAAAGCCGCACTGAACGCTCGGCTGAGGCTGTCTTGTGAAGGTACATTTTTCAGGCCTTCCGCATTATTTAGGGTGGCGGAGTTCTGCAGACCCGCATGGAAGCTGAAATATCTTTAGCCCAACAAGGCTGCAGAGCCTCATAGTACGTAACTGATTGGAAACCAAGGAGAGTTAACATGAAGACATGCCTGATTACTAAAATAACTTACAGCTGAAGAATAGTTGTATTTAAGTAACTTTGTACAGTATTGGAGCATCGCTCTTTTCAGAATTCGAAGTTGTAAGTTCAGCCGTGGGGAAGAGCAAGGTGTTTTAGGAGAATGGGGGTAAAAGAATGGTAAAGTAGAGAAGAGAGAACTGCGAATGACAAAAACACCAAACGACTTCATTAGTGCCAGTCACCGGTTGTAGATTCCGTCTTTCATCGGTGACCAATCGAATCCTTTCATGGGGTCGAATGTGTTGGTCCATCCGCGGTACAAACTGAGGAATGAGGGATCAACAAACCAGTAGGCTTATTCGCTGGTGCACTTCGCAGCTTGCAAATCTCGATCCCATTTATACGAATGATATCATAAATATAACAGTTTGACATTGATGCTCTCATTCCGATCCTGGAAGTTGAAAGTTATGGTACATGTTGATTTACAGAAGAATGCCTGATATTATGATATATTTGCAGGATGACCCAAGATCGTCGACTTGGCCCATAACCAGTTAGGACCCGAGCGTCGATACCCAGAGCGACCGACCTGAGTGCGCAGCAAACACAAGGGCACGCGCTCCTTAACAGTAACGTTACCAACGTTGAAACGTTACGGAATCGTTACCCAAGCGTTACCCGAGATGCCCATTTTCCGCTATGGTATTGAACCGGTATTTAATGTTACATCCGAAAAGACTTGAAAAGAAAATTGAGCATCAAAACAACATTGCTATATTGTTATGTTCCATATATCCATCGCCGGGGTAGCCCAGTCCATACCATCAAGCTGTAGGGCCCTATCTCCTGTTCCGGGTGCACCTGCTGCCAGTTCTCCCAATATATTCTCAACGAGTCGAAAAGGATGGAAGCGCCCATTCGTGACAGGATCGGCGGCGACCGTCTAATGTCCTCCAAAAAGGCAAGGCTTGAAGTTTCAGACATGCCTTGTTAATCACATCTTCTTGCGAGCTTGAAGAAGTACTCAATGCCTGACATACGCGCTCGATATTATCTTGGAGCACTTCGTTCTGCGTTCGAGAGGGGTATCGGAAGATCCTCGCGAGCATAAATCCGCAGTAACATGTTATATGACGAAGGGCGGCGGGAGCGGTGGGAAGATTCAGTCCAAGGCAGAGCTCTACTAGCTCGCAGGCATCGTGTTCAGCGGTCGTAACAATCTCGAGAAGTTCTTCGCTAATAGGCATATCACCGAGGAGCGCAAATGAGACCAGCTGGATTTTGGCATACAGAAAAGATATCTTGACAGCATCATCGTTCATCTCTCGGAGACGCTGTGCCTGCAGCTGAGACAACTGTTCACTGTAAAATTTGATTTTGTTCAGCCTGGTCTCCGGGGTACAAGGCCCGAAGGAGATGAGCCATGGACACCTAAATCCAGATTGGCCTGCATCAGTAGATTGTAGATTTGGCTAAGCTGTGTCAGAGTTGCGTCCATGCTTGGATCGTCCACGGCGGTAAGTAGATGGATATCCACCGTCATTGATGGTGGCAATCCCTGTAAGCATGCCTGCATGTGATTAACAATAGAACAAGCAACCCAAGTGGTCCTTTTGACTTCGTGCTGTTCGGCTGAGTGATCTCCCGGTTCGTGTTGTCGGTTAAATTGTGGTTGACCGGGACGGTGAAGCCCTAGTTGTAGAGCTATCTGGACAGCAAGACTGCTATATAGATATGATGGGTCATCAGCCAGGTAGGAAACCCTGAACGGCCACACACATAAAATGATCAGAGCCTGAACCATCTCAACTGTTTTAGAGCTGGAGTGCAGTGTCTTCTCAACCAAGTTCTTAACCAAGGGTGACAAGCGTGATTGGAGTTTCCAGCTCGAAGTAACGGAACATATAACCCAGAACAGCAGAGGGCACGTCGAGTACACAGTCTCAGGCGAGTATGAGTTCATTTTGAATGGTAGATATGGGTGATAATGGGCAAAACCTCCTGAAGATCCCGCTCACTTGGCTGGGTGTCAAGGCAATATCACCAATCGCCTTGGACGGCGCAGGAGGCGCACTTGGGCTTCGGTCGGACCATTGTTGAGACAGCGTGGTGGTAGCCAGAGGAATTGATGAAGTTGAGATGATGTTAGTCGAGGCACCAGGCATTGGCAGGAGCGGCTGCGGCTGTAGCTGCAGCTGCATCTCCCGACCAGCAGATGAGGAGCTACTATTACTAGCTTCAATATTGCGGCCACCTTCTGAGCTCGGAGGTGTATTCGCTAGTCTCGTCGAAGGCACTTTATCCTGGAGTTCTTGTTGGAGATGTGTGATTTTCATGGCCATTTCCTCGAGGCGCTTGGCCTTTGATTTGCGTCGGAAGCTCGGATCGAAGACGCAACGCCGTTTGAGTGACCGGCATCGCGAGCAGCCACCCGGCACGCCCTCGACAGCATCACACTTCACTTTGAACTGGCGGCATCCAGTGCATGCTCTCGCCCTCATTGCGGATATAGATAAGACGCGGAGTGAGATGCATACTGTACAGATGGTAATAATGGTCGTCAGAGTAAGGAGAAGAGATCCACTAGTGTTGCCAAGCTCCCGCATTATGAACCCCGCATAATGTGCATTAACTAAAGGACCCCTAGAACCTATTTTTATCTCTTTTATATTATAATCTAGTGCTGCTAGACTACTATAGAACTAGTTATAGAAATTAAGATAATTTAATTGGCTATAATACTTCTTAGTAAGGCCCTCTATTAATTAGGCTTACTGTATGCTTGGTCACTACGTGCAGTAGATGATAGTACAACCTCGCGGTTTTCAATGCTTTCGGGGTTGAGCCTTTTGTATGGGAGCATAAAAAGGATAAAATAAATCCAGCAGTGTAAGCAACACAAACGCACATCCATCATTCTAATATAAACCGAGGTCAAATCCCGACAGCAAGCACGTAAAAGGTAAAAAGAGAAGAGAAGAAAAGAAACGCCCCGTGAACCAATTGAACTGCATTTTGATCCTAGTCCGGAAACTATCTCCATTGCAATGCCGATCATTAATAATTGTGTAATTGTGTGATATATGCGTGTGAGAACGAGCATTTAGTGTAGTCGAAATCATTGTACACCAGTGAGATAGATGCCATGAGTCCGGCGCCGTCGTGGTGGTATTGATGGCGAGAAAAGAGATATCGTTGTACAGGTACCGAAGACGAAGACCACTAATTACCGGATGTATGGCATGCATAGATAAAATATCAAGCACCCACTCCAGAAGAACGCTTCGATGAACGACGACCTGCGTAGTTACCATCAGTCTCCTTTTTCTTACGACTGGTGCTCGCCCGGCCGCCCTTTGGGCGGTATCCCGTATCTTCCTCACGCTTGCGTTTGCCCTTGGACGCCGATGGTGCGGGTACTTCAAGAGCAATGCCGTCTTCATCGTACATATCTTCCTCCTTGGCCGGTTGCCGAGCCGTGGAAGCCCGTTTTGACGAACGTGCGTTGGAAGGACGTTGGCTGACCCCTTTTCAGATGCGTTCTCATTATCCTGAAGAAAAACCTGCGGAGTGTTGCGACGCAACCAGTTATACACCGAGTTCGGATTCTGTAAGTTCGCCTCTCGCTCGCGCTCAGCAATTGTTGGCTTTTCGGGCAGTTGTTTCAGCTGCTTTTCCGCATTCGAATCACCCAATTTCGCATCGATTGCTAGGAGGTATTCATGCTCGTGATCTGGTGTCAAATAATTAAAATTGAGAAGCAATGAAGGATCTTCATCTTGGCCATCAAGCGACAAGGACCAGTTCGGCTGTACTATCTGTCGCAGAGATGCGTATTGCATAGCCGGTCGAAACGCCGTGCTGCGTTTCACTCCTTTCTCTAGACGACGATAGGTATCAGGGGTAATCTGGCCAGAATCCAGCTCCGCCTTGGCCTCTTTCAAAGCAGCCTTGGCCGCAGTCGTGGTATAGGTAGACGGAGGGATATCCTCGTCATCCGACGTCAGAGTGAGTGGTGTCTCTCCGGGCAAAGATAGATCGTACCGCAGATTAGGCGGGATGTAAAGGCTCTCGTTAAATTCCATGAGTACTTCGAGAAGTTGGCTATTTTAACCAGTCAATTTTAATGATTAGTAAACACTTAAGACACGCCAATGAAAACAGATTTGGGGAATCTCAACTCATTGGTCTCTTGTAATTTTTGAGAAACGTCCTCTAACCGCAGCTGCTCCTTTATGAGCGCCTCGCTCTCGCGCATTTCCAACTCAAATTTGACCTTTAACTTGGCGAATTTTTTCCTGCACAATCCTTAATGAGATAAAAGTCCGCACAGATGAGGATTGCTATCATAAACGTACTTGAATGAATGGCAAGGTTGTTTGTTGGCCGGAGCTGGCGCATCAGGCAAGTTACCCGCTGTGGACTGCGTTTCTTCGTGATCTGAAGGCATGCTTGCGTGACCGTGGAATATTCAAAGTGCTGCAGCTTCCTTGCGAACGTGTATTTGATTTAAATGGAAAACACAGAAGAACGTCCGAGGTGAGGTGACAACTGGGAACGCATCAAGCAGGTCGAGGTCGCGCTTGTTCGTAGGCGGCGGCAGGCGGCAAGACCCATCCTAAGATTCAGGCGGGCCCGCTTAAAACTAAACCGCTTCTTTTCGCGCTGAAAAGGAAAAAGAAAAGAAAGAAAAATCTAGCGGACAAAGAGCGAACGGCATATTTGCTACCATTATTATTCAATTGCTTAGTGCAAAATGCCGGGCATTAAGGAAGAAGAAGATCACACTATCAACAAAAACGAAAACTCCAAGATGCCCCCGAAATCGAAATCGACGTCTCTGCCCCCGAACCTCCTTCGAAGAAGGCTCTCCGTAAAGCCAGAAAGAAAGGCGTCGACCCTGAGACGGCCACCGTGAAGAGTGAAACACCCAAGACGGAGTCAACAAAACGCTCAGAATACGGTGTTTGATAGGCAACCTCCCCTTTAACACAACGAAAGAAGACCTGCACAAGTTCTTTACCAGCGGCTGCACTTTCACCGATGCAACAATTACGCGAGTTCACCTTCCGCAAGGACCTTCCAGACCGAATGGCATGGCCCAAAACAAGGGGTTTGCATACGTCGATTTTGCTAACAAAAGGCCATGGACGAAGCCATAGCGCTGAGTGAGAATTTCATTGCAGGTCGCCGCGTGCTTATTAAAGGCGCCCAAAATTTTGAGGGTCGACCGGAAAAGGACCAGCAAGCCGATTCATCTAAGACTGGCGGCAGCGCGTCAAGCAGCAGTCACCCTCCATCCCGACGAATCTTTCTCGGAAATCTGGGGTTCGACGCTACCAAGGAAGCGGTGCAGGAACATTTCTCGCCCTGTGGCACTATCACCAACGTGCATCTGGCAACATTTGAGGACTCGGGGAAATGTAAAGGCTACGGGTGGGTCGAGTTTGAGAACATAGAGGCAGCCCAGCATGCCGTAGATGGGTTTGTCAAGGTTGAAGAAGATGACGATGAAGATGAAGATGAGCAAGAAGTGGATGAAAGCTCCTCTGCCTCAGACAATGACCAATCGGACGCGGCGGAGCAAAAGAAGAAGAAAAAGAAGGGTGTAACGAAGAAAAGCACGGACAGGAAGAAACCAAAGACGAAAAGATCTGGGTAAACCGGCTGCTAGGTCGCCAATTGAGAATGGAGTTTGCCGAGGATGCGGCAACGCGCTACAAGAAGCGTTTTGGCAAGGACCGCAAAGGACGTTTTGAAGATGAGAATGGAGGTTCGAACAATCGTCGACCCAGGAAAGAGACGCAGTCGCGCTATTCGCAGGATACCGTGCAGAGACTGACTGGAGCGATTGTCGAAGCGCAGGGGCAGAAAGTTACATTTGACTAGAGAACGGCGATGCATATATATGCGCGCTGCATACCACATACCACATACTTCTATGTTCATTGTACAGTCCAGTTTTATCGTGTTTATATTAGAGAACTGTAGAAAAGAAGCGCGCGGAGAATTTTAATCTAAGGGATCGCCCGCGAGAGGCGCCGCCTTCCAGACACGCGCGCTAGTCCCAATTGGGATTGGCCGCAGATGTCATGCCTATTTTGACAGACTCTGCCTGGGACAAACAACGCCATCCAGCACAGAAAAGAAACAACACACAACACTTCCCTTCCTCGCCATCGCCACTTCCACGTCTTCCCCACACCCTTTACTCCTCTCTCCTTCTACTGTCCTTCCTACTTCCTATTTTACCACGGGATCTTGCCACCCTTTCTTTCGGCCTACGCCCCAAAACCACCGCTCGTCCGTAGCGGCCCCAGGCCAAAACAAGTTTCCGTCATCTTCCCCGCTGAGTGACTCCTCCCGGATCAGTCTTTCGACAGTCTTCAACCGGTGATACCGGGCTCCTCTCTTCCATCTCGCTCGAGTTGGAATGCACTGAAAATACGTCTCTGTAGCGACGCATCCTTCACACGCGTCCCCGTTCGGTAGCCGAGCCGCTACGGTGTGAACCGCAGGCCCGCGATCCCGGTGGCTATTTATTGTTCCTCCTCATCAAATGGCTCCCGCTCGGCGTCAGAGACATAAAATTGGAGCCAGTCGGCGAAGGAGAGAAGACGATGGCGAAGATGAGGGCTCTACCGCAGGAGATATTGAGGATGATTCGATGAGTGAGGGCTCGTTGCCGAGCCATCTGGGCGACGATGATGATGCCGACGGCGAGGGCAGTGATCTCAGCGAAGATGATGGCGTAGCCGATAGGAGGAACGGACACAAGCGCGCGGACGGTCCTGGAGAGCAGGAGAAGTTGAACGTTCCATTCAAGCCGACACTGACGACGACAGTGTCCGACACAGAAGCGATGATGAACGGGCTGAGAGTGTCGGAGGAGGTGACAGAAGAGATACAGTTCGATCAGCTGGATAAGCCAAAAGACAAGATCGGGAGGGCACCATCCGCACCGCCGGCTGAATCGAGACGGGAGACCTTTGCTGAACGGAAACGACGAGAACATGAAGAATACATCCGAGCTAGGGACGAAGATCCTGCTTTTGTTCCGACGCGGGAGGGTTTTTCTTGCACGACAAGAGATCTACGGATGTGTCAGCAAATGGGCATCGGTCTCATATCAATAAGTCCAAGTCGCGGCCGTATGGACTGATTGTGGATGGCAACGTTGGACGGTGAGTTTTTGGATTTTTATCCCATATAAAATATCTTCCAGACCTCGCTGAGTACGGTATTCTAATAACTACATGAATAGACGTCAAAAGCCCGATGCTAGTGATGGGCAATGGACGCACGACCTTCATGAGACGATCGTCCGCGATAATGGACCGACGTTCACACCTTCTTATTCTCATTATAACAACAACAATGCAGGGTTCACAAATGGGTCAGCTGCTGTGTCTCTTGCTCCTCGCTCCTCACCGCCAAATCGCTCGTTTTCAACAACGTTGATAATTGGAAATGTGCCCGTTCGGGTGTTCCTCCCAGGCATGGAAACTCCAGTGTCCTTCGCTGCGGTTCGCAAGCGTCAGCATACTCGTTTGCCACAACATCGCCCTCCGTTGCGACGAGATAAGCCTGTGCGGATCTCCTGCCAGGCGTTCCACCTAGATACATTCTACCTGCACCGGAGCGCTCATTCATCTTCATCCCCGTGCATTACGACCAAACCAGCAGTCTTATAGAGGACGCGGACGTGGCGGAGGATACTATAGCGGCCGAAGACCCAGCCTTTATCCAGGCTCAGCTTACTCGCCCAGTGTATCCATGAGCCGCAGGTCATCGGTCCGGGAAGGTATGCATTCACCGGCGGGCTCGGTGCTATCAAGACATACCATTGTGACTGGCGATAAGAAGCCGATTGTTCGTCTTCCACCGGTTGTGCGCCCACCTGGACCTCCCGTCGCTGGTGCGGTTGTAGCAGCGCTCCCGTTTTACCACCCAACACAACATATCGGGAAAGTCGGGGCGGGCCGATTACCATGCACCAGCCTCGACCGCAGAAAACCGTATCTGTGGCCGATATCGAGAGTCCTGCGAGCTTCAACTTTAACCTGCCACAGGCACCACTTGAACAGCCATTCCACCAGCAAGTTCCGGGCATGGTGGCAGCTCCAGGCTATGGACCAGATGGAGCATATATGCATGGCCGTCACCCGTCCCAACCCAGTCAACCGTCGGGCACGCCTCTTTCGCATATCCCCGAACGCGCCATTCATGCGCCCCTTTCCAGCCCTATGGAGTGCCGGCTCAACCGGCATACTTTACCGGTGGCTATCCTCCTGGGGCACCCGTATTCTATGCCGGGGAATATCCGCATTACACACCGGCTGCTGCTACTTTTGTCCCTCCTCCTCCTGGTCCTCCTTCAGGGGACAGCCATACGTTTTCCACGCTCCACCACCACCTCCGCCACCACCTGTTCCTTCCCACACGGCCGGAGGAGAGCAACCCCATACGGTGGCCCACGAAGCCAATGGTACGGTATATTTCTACGATGCGCAAGAGTTGTATCATCCTCCCAATGTACCGTATCATGCGAGTGGGGGTGGTTGGAATGGGGGTATGATGACGCCGCCAGGTACGACGTATTATTACCCACAGTCTTCAGGGCCGGTTTATTACACGACTCAGTGATGACGATTGATTGTTTGATTCAAAAGTGGTTTTCTGTCCAGTGTTTGTTTTTACTTTGTTACGAACCTCATAGCGTTGTTTGTATGTTTGTTGTCTATTGTCTATCCGTCTATTTGTCCGTCTTATATATTTCCTTTTACTTCCTCTTCCTCCAATGTGTTTCTCTTTGTTTATTTTTCCCTGTACGTCGTCTTTCTTCGTCATTGTCAGCGACACGGCCTCCTCCTCCTCCATCAAAATCAGTCGACAGTATTGTTAGTTGACTTTGATTCCGTCAGCATAGCTAGCCCTAGTGTTATTGTTTTTTTTCTCTTCTCTTTACTATTATATTCGGGATCTTTTTTTTGTCTTCGATATATTATATCATATATTTTTTCATTATATTTCCCTCGCATCCTTCATGCTTTGTTTTCTTACCACTTTCAATTTTATATCCGGATTGATTTTTCTACCTATTCATAAACAATCCTTTTCACTCTAGACGCTTGCTTTTCTATGAACATTCTCTCAGCATACGTATGTGTCGTAAATGCAATGCAATGCACTCGTTCTTTTCTAAGCTACTTAAGTTACTTGATTAGGCAGTTAGTCGCCCGAAAATGATCGGTTTAGATGCCCAGGGCCAGGGCGGCAATCGGCAACGACCTCGGGAGTCTCGAGACTCGACATCGTGCGGCAGTGCGTGCCAATCACGGACAATTTGCCCTCGTCGCAGATCGGATACTCGGGAACGGCGTTGTACCTACGTACTTTTATAACATGTATCATGACTTCGCTATGCGGAGTAGTGAGGGCCGGGGCAACGCTACCTAGCAAACAGGTTAAAACGGGCATGGATTACGCCGTGCGGAGACTACGTGGTAGTTCAAATCAATCAGGCTTGTCTTTTTCTTCAGGTGATCTACGTACGTACCATTACATATACGAACGAGTCGACGTCTGCTACCTAGTTATGCTGTTGGCAGTCACGTAGCATGTCGTAGGCGACGGTATCCACCTGAGCCCTAACTAGCCATAGACCTATCGGTCTGCAGAGAAATAATAGGGTTCAATATTGAATAAGCATTATGAATTTCACAAATGCTATGAAGATGTGCATATAATTATATGCTTATTCCTGCTTGACCAAGTGCGGAGTATACGCTGACTTCATGCGGACAACTATAGATTTGAAATCTAACCGTTCTGCCTGTAATCGTGTTATGCAGGCCGCGCGCCACTGTGATCGCCAAGGATGTCGTCGCAGGCATATTTTATTCAGGCAGAAAAGATTTCAGACTTTATTCCGTTCTGTTTGCTTGATGTTTCAGGTTATGAAGCATACACAGTGCATTGTATATATGTAGAGTGAGAAATTCCCTTTACGGCATCCAAGGTAGACTGACGTCATAATCGCTTTACATTTTTGCACTTTCTTTTGTATGCATTTCCGCCCTTTCGCATTTTCATAGACCGAAATAGGTAATAACCCAGCTCAACTAACCAGACTCGATGCGGGGAATTTACGTCGCCGCGTAATTAGTATACGCGTTAGTTAGTTGTGAGTCAGACCTCAAAGCCGAGGCTCAGCAGATCATCAGGTAGAACGGTGTATGCCGTATGGTTGCAGCTTTTGTGACCGGTCAACCACGGGCATTATTATGTTAATAATGCTCGGAACGTAAATCAAATTGTATAGACTGTAGAGCCTATCAGCCTTCAGGTGCTGTGGCAGTGCAGAATCCAATCAGGAAAAATCCTATGGCGAGGATTTAATCCCGTCAGCTCAGCATGTGGTAGTTAGTTAGCTAAGTAGCTAACTAACCAACTTACGTTCATAATGCTATGTAATCATGCAATGAGATTGCTCATTGCAGTTGTACTCTGGCTCTCTTGATAGGCCCAGAAAATATTTCCCGTTTACGACACCTGCAATTGGAATAGAATGCTTGTGGTACGACGGAGGACGGAGGACTCGAAGTTGTCTGTACATCTGTTTATTTGTTTGTTTGTTATTTTTACAAGACATAAATATTTCCAGTTGTTCTATCCACAGCACAGTGCGTATTTTAATGCATATGACATGTATCATACCCAAATTGAAAGGCGAGTCGGTGAGGCAGGCTAGTCCCGATCCTGCATAGCCGGAAGTACTCCAGATTATACCATTTGAAATGTATTTATCATGCCTTGTTTTCACGCACCACTATGTATAGCAGCGGTGCTATAGCTTCCCAGTGCAACTTCCATAGTCATACATGGTCATACATCCTGATGCGTAAGTTCCATCGAGGCTGTGATTGGCGCACAGCTCTCCCCGCCTTGACCAGGATCGCTGTAACCGTGTACGCCGTAAATACGTACTAAGTTGCAATCAACGTGTAACGGCAGCGTAAAATACCGTGGCATGACCCCGTGCGCCCGTATTGAACGGCGTATTGAGTATTGTTCAACCAGCCCGACGGTTCTGCGCTTGTTACCCCTCAGATTATAATTGCCTAGCTTCTCTCTCGGAGAACTCTCCTTCTCTCTCCTATTTCATCCTCCTCCTCCCCATCAACACTCAACACCACACCATCACCACCTCGTCTCCTTCACTTTACCATCTTCTCTCCATCAAATCCATTGTTCCAACTACCACCAGATATCTTCTGGCCCAGCATATCTGGCCCACGTGCTCTTCTCTTGATCAGTCGATACAACACTCCTCCCAGATGAGTGACCTCGTTCCGCCATCCATCATGCCCGCCATGGCTGCGGTTGCTGCTCCGCCAGCACCGCCCGTCGGCCGGACACCCTCATCACCGTCAAGATCCTCCAGAATGGCTCCATCAACCGCCGCGTGAAGATGCCTCTCCGCGACCTGGGAGCGCGCGTGTTCCCCAGAAGGTATGTCGTCCTACGTAATGCACTGTCGGCGCACGTGATGCGAGAAGTCCGCTTTACCGCTTTCACTCATCGCGACTTCGCTTTTGTCCCCGTTGTCGCCTATCCTGGCTCCGAGCTATATACTAGTGTTCACCGCCAACTTCCTGTTATTACTTGTTTTGTTTCCTTGCTTTCAGTTGCGCCAAAACGCATACCGTTTCTTTCCTATCATAGAATATTCCCTGCTAACTGTATCGGCCAGATCCGCCAATTCCTATCCGTCCCCGACGGATAATCTACTACTTGAGCGCTACTCGGACAGCCTCGCCAACTACGTTCTCCTGGACAGCGAGAATCCTGCTGTCTACAAACAACTATATCGTGCTGCCAAGGCCAAGCTCAAGCTTCGCATCAAGGCTACCACCACCCCCAATCATCCGCGGGCTCTGAGATACCTCAATCTCAGGAGCCGTCTACTCAGCCTTACCGCTACCTCGACACTGTTGTGAGCTCCTCGGTCTCGCCCACAACCGTCTCTAACAACGACACCGTTTCTCGCGTCTCTGCAAAAACCGAGTCTCAGTCCACTCAGACCATGACGTCACCACTCCTTTCTCAGTCGGTGCGCGAGGAGAAGCAGCGTGCTTACCCTCTTCGATTCTCTAACAGCATCCACCTAGGCAACATATTCTGCATCGACTGCAACAATTGCGGTGGTAGCATTCCTGGAGAACACTACCATTGCAGTATTTGCGACGGGGGTGACTACGATCTGTGCCCCGCTTGCGTTAATGCTGGCGTTTCCTGCCATGGTGAGGGCCATTGGTTGCTGAAACGTTTGGTTCAGAATGGAGCCATAATCAACAGCACCACCGAGACTATCGCTCCTAAGCCTCCGCGTCCTTCTCGACCTGTTGTTCCGGCGGAAGAACCAAAGATGGAGGAAGAGAAGGAAACCGTCGTGGAGAGCACAAAGGATGCCGTCGAAGAGCCAGTGCAAGACAAACCCGCAGCCAATGAACGTACTTGCAACGCATGCTTCCGTGGTGAGTTAGCCTTTACGTCTCTCTCCTCCTCACTGCATCTCATTACTAATGGTTTGCTCGAAACAGAGTTCTCCGAGACCACGATGGTCACTTGCAATGATTGCGACGACTACGATTTGTGCGTGACATGCCTTCTGAAGGATAATCACGGCCATCATCCCGCCCATGAATTCTCGATCATTCAAGACAACCAATTCTGCTTGAAGAGCTTGGTGCTTTCTCGTTGTCGCCCCGGTCGACACTACCATCACGCCGCGATCTGCGACGGGTGTGAGAAGGCAAGTGTAGCTCTCCTAATTATTGATGTTCGGATTTCGACTAACCGCTCAAACAGCGTATTGTGGGTGTCCGACACAAGTGTCTGACCTGTCCGGACTGGGATTACTGCTGGTCATGTATGAAGACAGCGGAACACTCTCATCCCCAGCATCGGTTTGTTCCCATCTATGAGTCAATCTCCGAACCCTCATACGATCAAGAGGTGCACTATGGCATTTACTGTGATGGACCCTTGTGCCGCAACAAGCCCACGGCCTCCTACATTACTGGTGTGCGATACAAGTGCGCCATCTGCCATGACACCGACTTCTGTGCAGCATGTGAAGCTCTGCCAACTTCCACTCACAATCGCACGCACCCATTGATCAAATTCCGCACTCCAGTGCGTAACGTTAGTGTTAGCACTATGGGCGCTGATGTTGGCCTCGGTGGCCAGTCCGTCCTCATGGGCGACCGTTCTCCAGTTCTGCCTACCTTTTGAATGCACCGTCCTCCAACACTTCTACAGTGGTTGAAGCACCATCGGTTGTGGAGAAGGTGGAAACCGAGGAGGCCCAGGAAGAAGTTCACGAGGAAGTGCATGAGGACGCCAAGGAGGAAGCTCCACAGGCCGACGAAGCCTCCGCATCACCCGTCATTGAAACTGCACCCAAGTCGCCAAATGCCAATCTTGCCGGAGACTATAGCGCCTACTTCATGCGGGACACTATTCCCGATGGAACTAGCATGGCCCCGTCGCACGTTTTGAACAGACATGGACACTTTACAATCCCGGACCATCAACATGGCCTGTGGGCACTAGCGTACGCTTCGTTGGCGGCGACGCAATGTTCAATGTCAACACCGAGCATCCTTCCAGCACTGTTGCTCTTGCGGAGGCCATGTCAAGCAACGAATTGACCCATCCAGTTGCGCCATCTGAGTCAGCCGACTTCACGGTCACTCTCAAGAGCGGTCAGCGTTTGGGGACATCCATCTCCTATTGGCGATTGAAGTTGCCCGACGGAAGCCCTTTCGGTCATAAGCTCTGGTGTGACATCAAGGTTGTTGACGAGCCAGCGGAGAGCAAGACCCCTTGGCTGGTAGCAACATGGTCTTCCGAAACTTGAAAAGGAATCTCCTGTGTCTAGCGTTCACCAAGCTGTCTCGCAACCTTCGACTCCGGCTTTCACTGCACCAGTGTCGAATGCGGACGAGCAAGGTATCCTCGAGGATGTAGAGAGCCTGACCTTGGAGGACGTCGAGTCGGAGGATGATGAATTCTTGACTGATGAAGAATATGACATTCTTGACGCCAGCGACCAGGAGTCATTCGGCGAGAAGCACATTTAAAGAGTGAAGAAGACACATTACCATTCAGATTATGATTTCAAGTCCCAAATTCCTTGAATTGTGTCCGCTAAAATTGATGATCGACCTATCAACTTATCTCTACTTTTACCGGGTCCAATCTCCGTTCATTATTATGCTTTCTAATCTTACATGTGTTTGCTTTTATTTGTGTAATGGCAAGTTTGAGAACTGCTTAATTATTTCATAGCTAATTGATAGTAATCATATCTCATTAACCATCAACATAACCATCATTACAACCAAATAATTATTAACTTCACATGACTAGACCAATACCATTCTTATTCCTTTATATTCCTATTACCAAAACGCCATTCCGAATCAAAACATACCAACCCTCCACCTGTAACCTAAAGGTTAACTACCTTGAGGCTTTGAATCAGCTAGTACCAATCATCCCGCTCCTCTCCACCAGTCTTCATTTCCGGGTTCATCGAAACAATCCTCCTTCCGGGGATTGTGTCATGGGTAAAAGCAGCCTCGAAAATCCCCGATATCCCTCGTCGGCCGATGTACTTGAAAGAATCATAGTCTTCGGTCGCGCCATTGCACGCAACCCATTCCAATGACGAGGTCGCCGTCGGTGGTGGCAGTGGATTCTTGTCGCCCAAGTCGCTCCAGCGCGTGACCACAATGGCATGTCTGAATTTACTGTTGAGTGCAGCCTGTCGCTTTTGAGGGATTCGTTGTGGATGGTGCTGATGCTGTGGGGAGATGGTGTTGTTGAGAAGGAGGTTGTTGGCATTGGGGTTGTTGTGGTTGTGGTTGTGGGATTGATCCTCGGCCAGCTTGACTTCTACCAGATACTCGGTTGGGCATCGCGGACAGCGGCGAAGAGGCTGGCATTTCGCACACTGACTGGGACGCGCGTGCGGATCGTAGACGCGCCCATGTATCGCGTCGCGGAATTTGTGCTCTACGCCCTGCAACCCGGCCGTGTTGCGCGGCACGGGCAGATGGTCGAGAGCGCATTTGCAGACGTTCATCAATTCGCCGTCGCGCCAGTGCGGACACGCAGAGAAGAACGGCCAGTAGTCTTCGCGCGAGTACAACAAAAGCCGTTTGCCGCTCGGCGTCAGTCCCGGTGTTGCAAAGCATTGGCTCACCACCCGCATCAGCAGTCTGCCTTCGTGGATGTGGTAGCGCGTCGATAATGTCCAGTCATCCTTCTTCCAGCGTCGAGCAAGCGACTCTGTCGTGATGCCGTAGAAGGGGACGTTGAACCGGTGCGCGCGAGTCGCCAGTTGCACGAAGGTGAATGGCAGCGTGCGGCCGTGCGCGATTCTATGGCGTGGTGGTGGGATGAGGTTGTTGCGCTCATTGGGGCATCGGAAAAGCGGGTTGAGCTTGGATGACGGCTGCAGTTTCTCATGGCCAATCTGTGTTCGGCGGTGGAATTTGGCACAGGGGATGCAGAGTAGATGGTAGGGGTAGAAGCGGTCGAGAGTGGCGAGGAAGTCCAGCTTGTATTCGTAGTTCTCAGGCTGGTTGAGCGCGGCGAGCGGGCGCTGTGCAGCCAGCCGGGAATAGAGCGTCTTGCTCGCAAGCGCCAGGCAGGCGGTTGACTTGGGATCGAGGAAGCTCGTAATGTATATCCATAACTCTGAAGCAAGACTCGCAATGGCTGGTTCGCCGGGGGCCGGTTAAGGTTGTCCTTCTTCCAGGCCTCGTCCGAATCGTATTGTTCCTGTAGACTCAACGAGTGCAAGATGGTGGTATAATCTAGATTCTCGCCCAGCTGCGTGTCGAGACGGGTATGCAAGTGTTTGTATTTCTCGCGGTGTGCTTGTAGAGGTGCGAGATCGGGGGTATAGCCGGTACATCTGGGATATTATTCTTGCTGTGCGTGTTGTTCTCGTAGAATTTCTCGTATGAGTATCGGCCTGTCTGGATGCTGGCGGCGAGGGTTGTGCTACTGGCGGAGGTGAGAGAAGCGGCGGGCGCGTCTCGCTTTCGCAGCGTCTGGCGCGACTTTTCGGTTTGAGCCAGTTCCTCAGTCTGCTTCCGGAGCTCTCGTTGGGCATATTTTCTTTTCGTTCGTTTCGTCAATTGAGTTTCTTCCTTTCAATTGAAGCAAAGACGAAGAGGATAATAAGAACGCGGCCGGCCGAGCTCGGAACCAACGGTCAGCCTCATTGGGGGCAAGTTATCAAGTATCCTCTTCAATATATATTGAAATATATTGGAATTATTCCCTCAAGCAGAGAGAATTATCTTTACCATAGTTACCTAGAGAGGAAGAAGAAAAACTTACGAAGCATCACGGCCGAACGTTCCGACAAGCTTGAATCTTACCTAAGCCGTTAGATAATCAGACAGGATTTGTCTAGACCTGAATCGATTGTCAAGGTGATGGCGGATTATGACCGCTATTCCGGATACAGCATGTAATCCAGCACCAACACGGAGGTACACCTAATTGGCCGGATTAGGCCTCTGGATACGTGGCCTAGTTGACCCCTATTTGTCTATAAATATGGCCTCAAATGGCCCCTTGATTATACTCCTTTTAGTTAGATATACAGATTGTATAGTATCCCCAATACTAGTACATACAGCGTTCCGAATTCCGTCTTTATGGTAGCATGTCTTGAAGGCATCGGAAAACCGTGATTTAGTAAAGGAACTGATTGATAGGAAGAATAGAGCTTATAACGGCCAAATCCCAATTATTGAAGCTATTCCCAACCTACGCATCCGAGAATCACCCTAGTGTTGATCCCCAGTTCTTATTAGAATTAGACGCTGGCAATCTCATTAAAACACCACGAATTTGACGTTGAGATGACGATGATGATTTGCAAGAAAGTCACGTTGACCAAATGATTGTAATAGCATGACTGGTTTGAACCAATCTAAATCAGAGCTAAGCAAGGAAAAGTATGAGATTATATTAATCTCGACCTCGAGAAGGTTAAATTAAATAAATATCCTTTATATCTGACTGCTAAAGCTAATAAATCAATAACAAAGGCTTAAAAGGCGGAGTATAAATGTGATATTAAGACTTATAAGAAGCGGGATACAGTTCTTGAAGCTATTTTGACATATATTAATAAGAATATCAGAGTAACGGCTCAATCCTTAATTGCTGACAAGGAGGAGATTCATAATATCTTAAAGATGCTATTAATATATTTTAAACTGTCAGATCAAGAGATGCAGCGCAAGATTATAAGGAAATAGACCGAATTGAGAGCTGGTCTACTAAAAGTAAAGATCTTGCTGCCTAGATATTGGATTAGATGAGAATCTATGAAGAGGTAAAGAAATTCAATATTAATGGTTTCACAGATTTAACAAAACAACCTTTATATAACTTCCTCAACGCTATCAAATCTGATTTTGACAGTTTCTATCAAGCCCACTCGGTGCAGGTCAAAATCACTGAAAATGTCATCTTCAAGATATTAATCTCTTAGTTCAACGAGAAGGTTATTAATTGAGCTAAAAAGAGCTCAAATTCGAAGGCATATGTGACCTAGAGGGGTGAGAAACCCTCTAATAAGATGAATTTAAAGGATTCTAAGCTCTTTACTTAGAATTAGTCTAAAGCCATCAAAAACAATAGAAAGAAGAACCAGGAAAGCAGTTATCTGTGCCTATATACACTTCCTAGAGATACTTACCCAAGATAGGAGAATTATCCATACTGTAATAAATAGATTTAAGAAAAAGAATAGATTCCTGATCTAGAGAAAGCTAAAGTAGTTGCTAAGAATGCTGCTAGATATGTATCTCTAGTGAAGTTTATTAAAGAGCATAAAGTGCATCCTTTAATAGAGTTAAAATTATATAAATTGGTATATTTTCAGCTAGGCCAGTCGCTCACCCTAGAAGGAAGCTTCTCTTACTGGATTAGTAAGCGAGAAAGCAAGAAAACCCATTTATATTGGGTAAAGGAACTGCGAGATACCCTTACAGAGAGTTTCATATTTAATAGTGATTCAGAAGACTATATATGTAATACTAGAGGTCGCTTTATCAGATTCAAGGAGCTTAACCTAACTAGTCACTTTGTAAACACATTAGGAGGCCAGATATTAATATATAGCATTAATGCAATCAAGGTCTAATTTACTACGCTAGACAGAGTAGTATTTAGACAACTGATAATATTGCATAATGTGCTATATTGCCCAGAGGTACCAGTTAGTCTTATTTCTGCTAATAGATGCAAGGAAGAGAGTCTTTACTGAGATAACCATAATAATATTCTATATCTTCTAGAAGAAGATTCAGAAAGAGTGTAGGTTACAAGAATCTCTAAGTACTATGGCCAAGTCATTACTGAGTATAAGGAACTGCCTATTAGCATAGTATATATAGTCAAGAGGCCTATCCCTTACTTAAAGCAGATTATTAAATTAACTAAATCTTTTTAACATTAGTATGATTGCCTAGGACATCCTAATAAGGAAGTTCTTATCTATCTAGAGAGTAATGTATAGAGAGTATATATTTCTAGTGATTTTGCTATACCTTTTATGAACACTGTAAGTTAGTAAGAGTAATAGCTAAAATCTCATGATGACCTTAAAGGACTGGGAACTCACCTTGGGAGATTATATACTTTGATCTTATTCCTATTAAGAGAGCATATAATAATATAAGATATGTAATCCATTTCTATTATCTTTATTCCCACTATTATAAGATTATATTTATAAGGGATAAGAGAGTGCAAGAACTGATTTATGACTTTATAGAAGGTCTTCTAGAATAGGGATTCAATGTAAGAATTATTTATACTGACGATGAGTAGGCACTAGGAGATGCTTATATTAGTTTCTATAGAAGAAAAGATATTAAGCAAGAATATACTGCTAGATATGTGCACGAGCAGAATAGCCTAGTAAAAAGTCTAGGATATTTCTAATTACCCTTGCGAGAGTTCTTATGTATAGAGTAAATCTACCATATTCACTCTAGCTAGAGGACTGAGACATGCTATATAGTTAGTAAACCAATAGCTAAATAGGCAACTTAATTGGAGAACGCCATATAAGGTTATTTAGAACTATTATGGCTGAGAAGACACTCCATATCTAGGAATGTTGAAAACCTTTAGTTGCTAAGTCTTTAGGAAGATTCCTGATATCCTATACCTTTAAAAGCTATTGGAGTGTGCAGAAGTAGGATATCTAGTAGAAATTGAGTTATCTAATATTTTCTGAGTTTAGATTCTGGGCTGATAAGCTGTTATTAGAATATAAGATATTAATTTTGATGAAGATATATATTTTAACCCTCTCTAGTTGGTCCAATAATATGGCTTATGGGAACCTATTAAGTTCAAAGAAGTTCTTGATGTTATCCTGAACTCTGAAAGTAATCTAATGAAAGAATTAGAGTCAGATAAGGATATTACTAAGAATTTAGAAGATGCTAAGGAATCTGTTAAGTATGCCGCTCTAAAGGCCCGAAAAGATGCCTTTAAGAAAGTATACTTACTATACCTCTTAACGCCATCAACAACTAATTCTAACTATAGGTAGTCGTCAATTTCACTGCCAAACTCATCTTATCTAAGTAAGGATTCTCAAACATCTATGCACACTCAAGATAATGCTCACTTGCTTACTCTGGATTCCATGTTCTCTGTGGAAGAGGCCACTAGGGAGGTCACTAGTGAATTATATGACTATATATCACGTGACTATAATGCTAAGACTGATATATAACTCCATATAGAGGCTCAACTGCATATACTTTGACATAATGAGATTTCTGCTGATTTTAACACTTCTAATATTATAGAAGGGAGGAGAAGTTATAGACTAAGAATTAAACCAAATACAAGAGCCTATTTTACTGCTTTTAGTGCTGTATTAAGCACTTAAGAAGAGCTAAAGAATAGCTCTCTAAAGCTACATTGAGATGAGCTTCCAGATGTGCTAAATTACTGGAAAGACCTTTTTAAGCTGTCTAAATCCTACTGAGATGGATTTATTAAGGCTGTGAAGAAGGAATACTAAACCCTTATTAAGATAGGAACATTTAAAAAGGTTAAGGAATCTGATATTGATCCTAACCTTAAATATATTAAGATTTTACCACTACGCTGGGTATTCATGTATAAACTTGACGGAGATGGTTACTTGATATATTATAAAGCATGACTCTGCATTAGAGGTGATATGTAGGTTAATTGGGATGATGTTTATGCAGCTATAATAAGTATAAAGGCAATCCACTCTCTATTCGCTTTAGCAGTCGTTTTTAGCTATAAGATTGGCTAATATAATATGGTTAATGCCTTTCTGAACACATTGATTAATAAGAAGTATTTTTATGTCCATATTCCTAAAGGCATGGGGGTAAGAAAGAATATCTATTAAAGCTTTTAAGAGTACTCTATAGTCTCAAGTAATTCTCTCAACTTTGGTAGAAAGATCTATCAAAAACCTTTACTAATCTAGATTTGAAGCAATGCTTAGATAAGGCATGCCTTTACTCTAATAAATATCTAGTTATATTCTTTTTGTCAACAATGTCGTGACATTCTATAAACTAGAGAATAAACACTATTATATATTATTTTAGGAAAAGGTTATAAGCAAATACAAAGTTAAGGTGCTTAGAGATATTAAATGGTTCTTAAGTATAAGAGTCATTTAGGATAAAGTTATAAAGGCTATCTATCTCTATCAAGATTCCTATATTGAGAAGATTATAAATCGCTATAACCTATCCACTGATAAATTATCTATAACATTAATAACCACTGTTAAATTAACATCTTATGAAGGTAAAGTAATGCCTTCCTAGATTGCACTCTATTAAGGCAAGACAGGATCCATATTATATGCAGTAATCACTACTAGACTTAATGTTGCATATGCAACTTCCTATTTGAGCACCTTTATGCAAAATCCAACACCAGCTTATATAAAGGCAATTGATTGTATACTTCTATATCTCTACTGTATAAGATTCTATGCAATATACTTTATGGCAATATTTAGAATAGATCTAGTGTATATTATAAGTGATGCAGCCTTTGCTAATTATCTAGATTGATATAGTACTAGAGCCTTTCTTTTTAAGTTATTTAGAGGTCCAATTGACTGGTCATCTAAGAAATAGAAAACTATTACTATGTCTATTACTGAAGCTGAGCTTCTTGCCTTATCAGATGCAGGAAAATAGCTCCTTTGGTGGGAACGATTCTTTAAGGTGGTTGAATTTGATGCCGAATAAGGTCCTCTTATTATTGAATGTGATAACTATCAAATAGTATGCTCAATGATCAAGAATGAAGCTATCTAAACGCGCCTTTGCTATGTTAATATATACAATCACTGGCTATATGAACAGATGTAGGATAATAAGATCAACGTTAAATGGGTTAATACCGATAATATGACCGCTGATGGCCTCACAAAGCCTCTCTTAGTTGAGAAGCATGAAGCCTTCGTCAAGCACTTAGGCCTAGTTGATATAAGGCACCTTATTGACCAACAATCCTATGCTCCGGGAGCCTAGGACGAGATTTGCCTTTCCTTTACTGATTATTGGTTCGATTCTTGAACCTGCCACTCTTTTACTGCTTCTCAACGCCAAGTTTTCTATACAGATTGCCAGGACGCACTTTTCTTTTGCTTCATTCTTTCCTATTCCGGATTACAAGCTGGGGGTGTGATGGCGGATTATGACCGCTATTCTGGATACAGCATGTAATCCAGCACCAACACGGAGGTGCACCTAATTGGCCGGATTAGGCCTCTGGATACGTGGCCTAGTTGACCCCTATTTGTCTATAAATATGGCCTCAAATGGCCCCTTGATTACACTCCTTTTAGTTAGATATGCAGATTGTATAGTATCCCCAATACTAGTACATACAGCGTTCCGAATTCCGTCTTCACAAGGGCAGAGTATGTGGAATTCCGACAAAGGTCTTAAATGGTGGACTGGCAGATATCTTTTCTTCATTCTCAATAAACACTTTTATTTACAGATCTGGAAGGCGAGTGAATGATTTATTGTCATACCGAGGGAGGTATAAACATACGTAGATATCCAGAAGATTATAGTACTAGTATAAGATACCTATGTAGTACCTAGGTATACAGTCTATCCATACGTTAAGTAATATGCCAGATTCCTGTAGCACTTTCAATTCGCAGAAAGAATGCCATGCCCAGCAAGCAACTTGGCAGGAATAATCAGTGCTGCGCCAGCAAAACAGCTCACACCACTGAAAATGGACACCTGAGTGAAACCATGGTAACGATTCGCCATAGCACTACTAACAGGAGGACCAATCAACGTCGCAAAAGCCGTGACTCCAAACCCCATGCCCAGATAAGTACCAATATTCCTAGGGTCCTTGGGCACTGAGGTTAGCGCAGGCGGTATTCCAGAGATGATAGAGCCTGAACAAAACCCGAAGAAGGCCGTAAGCACAATGATTGACGCGTTGGTGTGACAGGCCTGCCAGCAGAAGCATAGGATTCCGGTACTCAATGCGGCGAAGAAGAGCATGTTTAGCCGCCGCCATTTATCGGCCAGGATGCCCGTGAGGATTCGTCCTGAGAATGAGGCTGCGTTGAGGATGGTAACAAGGTAAAATGACAGTTTAGAGCTCATGCCAATCGCAACTGCGTCTGACGGAATGTAGAACGTTGGCGGATACATGCCCATAGTAGCAAAGAAGCATGCAGCAACAAGAATGACATATTTTGGATCTTTGAAAGCTGAAAGTATGAAAAGAGAAGCCTTCCAGGAAGGGAGACGGGCCTTAATGAGCATACTAGACGGCACGAGCAACGCCAGAGCTATAAACCCAACGATGCGAACCGCCCACCCAAAGCCAACACTGGGGTGCAACAACTCGTTCAAGGCGATAGGCAGCACCACGCCTCCTAGGGAGGGAGGAGCCTGCGACAGTGAGGCCCATGGCGGCGCTTCTTCTCTTCTGAAAAGTGGCAAACGGCTGCGACGCTGGGGACATGGTCATGCCTGCTGAAAGCCCACCAAGGATTCCTTGTGCCAAGATCAGTTGCCATAGGGTCTTGCATAGGCTGTTCATCATGATGGAGAAGATGTAAGTCAAGGCCGGTATTCGCATGACCTTCTCTCCATATCTATCAAACAATGGACCTCCAAGGAAAACCCCCACGAACAAAAAAGCTTGCAGAGATCCGATCCAAGAAATCGCCGAGGGACTGGTTGTTTTCAGCAGCGTTTCTTCGTAGTATGTTTGGAATACACTAATCAACTAGAGTCAGTTCATATTCATTACGCAACGTTTTCAAAGACAATACACATGCCCAAAGGAGTTGCTGTATCCCAAAGTGCAAAACACAACAAAGGAGGCCCCCGATTGCAACGGCCCAGGCTTTGAGTCCCCTTTCAGAGAACTCATCAAGCATTTCCTTGCCTCCAACCCTTTCGACTGATTTAGCATCGCCAAGGCTATCGTTTTCATTGCGGCTCTTCACAGACTCCATGGTGTTTTGATCGATTGCTTGTGTGTAAGAAGAGGTGTGTGAGGGAGATTTCTTGTGTCTGGTAAGGAACTCGTCTCAGCAGCCCATCCTGTCCCTGCATTTATACCACTGCTTCGAATGGACGCTTTTTGTGAATTCTGGAGAATTTGCCTATTTGGGATAATGACCGTCGTAAACCCTATCTCGGCATTTTCCCAATTCGGAAATATGCCGCTTAATCAGCGCTCATAGCAGGCGAAGCAACTAAGTCAGTTAACTAGTTAACTATTCAGCCGTATTTGAGCTAACTGAGGCTGAAGAATTCGATGGAGTCATGGACATGGTTCATGAGCCACTTGCTTAGTTCTAGTTAGTTTGGTTGGCATTAGGATAGACTGGCAGTATGTCCATTTCACCGGAAAGCAGCCACCAATCCATGTTCGCTATTTCGGTCTCCAGCCAGTGATCATGATCCTAAGAGAGATTTAGTATCAGCTCAGACAAAAGCAAACAGTTAAAGTGAGTCATACGACGAAGTTGTCTTGGAGGGACATTTCGTTACTGGTCGTCGGCGGGACATTCTGTGTGTCACTTTCAAAACACTCGGCCGACTCGTTCAACTGCCCTCGAAGCACTTCATAACAGGCCGCAAGACAATTCTTCACAGTCGTCAAGATAGACTCTTCAACCTGGTATCCATGAATTACAGCATCAATATGAGCCAGCATTGCTGACATCATGACGTATGGTCTGACATTCATATGTCCATTTCGAATACGACTCATTGCCGACTCTGTATACTGTTCGACACGCAAGCGGAGTTCATTCTCGCTGTCAAAGAGCACTCTGTCCATGCTGAAGGACGCTGTACCAGTATCCATCTGGTACAACAGTTCTTCCGCAATAAAGCATGCGGCTTGCAGAGGGATAGCTCGGAAAAGACCACCGCCCCAAAGCCGAAGATGATTGTACGCATAATCTGTCGTTTGCGACGAGTTGGGAAGAAAGAGTCGAGCGGTGTCTAGGCAGACTTTTCGTGAATAGTAAAAGTGTGGTCTGACTTGGCTTTGGCGGCATAAGGGAAGTGAAGAGCAAAGAGATATTGATGGGTTAGTAACTCAACCATATAGATCTGAAAGTTGGTCGGATAGTGTGAAGAATTCTTGAAGGACTGGAATAATTTTGAATTCAAGGTACAACTCTTCATTAGCCTTTCACTCAGACTCATAGCGTTGTCATAGGTTGAAGAATTGAGGCGAAAATCGTTAACAAAGGCTGCGATTTCCAGTCGTAGGGAAGAGAGTTCGAGAGCATGATCTGTAAAGAGGAGTCGGTGAATTTGTCGCCAGGTTGAATAGAGGAAGAAAGTTTCGTAAACTCTTGTTTCAATTCACTATCATCATCAACATTCAACGGAGGTTTGCAGTCATAGTCCACGCTGCGAATCAACGGCACCACGCCCGAGTCAACGCTAGTCTGGACCATGATCTCTAAAACGGTAGCCCAAAGCTTTCGCCTCAGGTGAATATCTCGAGCAGATACACCCGGGAAAGCATTCATTTCAGCGTCAATATGAAGGCCTATCTGCATGGCCGTTTGCAGAAGCGACCCTGCCGAGAGACCTAGCAGATCTGCGTCAACATCGTGCACAAGTCTCGCCAAAATAAGAAGGCATTGTATTTGCAGTCCTTCAACGGTCAGACAATATCTGTCAAATGGCGTACCAACCCAGGTCTGAGCAAAGTTGATCCATTGCAGAGCCGATGAACGAAGTGTAGTTGCTTGCTCAAGAGGCTGAAAGACAGTGCCAATGGCCATGATGAGCAACAGCTTAGTCACCATAGCCTGGCTGCTCATTCTGGGATTGAGCCAGTAAGAGTCATGTTCTTGTTGGAAACTGGAGATGTCGATAACTCGATATATGGACTCAAAAGTCCGTAAATACGACTGTACAAGACTGTCTGCTACTTCCCGCGAGGGAACATAGTCACTCGGATGCGAAGCAATATTTGAAAGGATTCTACCCTGCGTTTGAATTTGCCTGCTCGCTGCTTTGCATTTCTTGGTCAAATGGTAGATGTCTGAGTTTGATTGGCCTCTTGTTGCACAACCAGTTTTGTCGTGAGCCGAAATGAAGACACCGAAGTCATCCAATGGCTTCCGCCAAAGTACCGGTTTTGGAGAAGACGCCCTTCAGGTTTCCGCGTCGAAAACAATAGAGGTTGTCTGCACCGGTATCGTAGCCAGGCTGGGATGGAGACGAGGACGAGGGGTTGGAACATTGGACAGAGATCTGGCCTTGTTCCTGTTGAGTTGCGGTCGTCTGAGAGTCCACAGGCGCATTTTGTATGTATTTAGGGAGACTGAACACCGATGTCACGTACTCAGCCAGTTGACCCTTTTCATTTGGATAGTAAATACAATCCAATTTAGACAGGCTGCAGTGTTCGCAGGGCTTGCATCGGTCGCATCTGCCGGTGCTTTTATCAGCTCGACTTCCACAGTAGATGTTCGAGACTTCGCGTCAGTACCTGATCTTGCGACGACGGCATTGCTCACAGGACAACGCGGGCCTCCGCCTCCTCTTTTGTATTCCTGGCGATTCCTCGCGCAGGGCCATTTTGTTACTGCTAGATCTGTATTCTACCATTGTCAAGATCGAAAAACAGAGGGCAAAACTACGTAGCCGCGCTCATTAGTAATACGGGGCTAAGCACCGCTAAGCATAGCCTAGAAGTATAGCTAATGTAGGCCCTTGCTACAAGGCTACAAGCCCTAAAGCGCCGGGGCTTAGGCAGTCATGCCGCAGCATTTCTTCTAAAGTTGGACGCAAGACTACAGTTCGTATTACTCGGAGCGACCTTGAGACAATCAATACGCGGATCAGCCCAACAAGCCTACAAGGTGACGGCCAGAATGTCTATTACCTTCTTTGGGTATTACGATAAAAATAGATGCCAGGCTGTATGTGCCTAGGTAGAAAGGCGTGCACGTGGCTTGCAAAGGAGGAGGCAAGCCCTAAGAGACAAGCAGACAGGTCATTCACGATTCAGCCACGAACTGAAACAACCCACGGACTCGCCGCATGGAATCTACAATCTACATATTGAACATGCAATGCGATTGAGTGGTTTGACTCGAGTCTACCCCTCTTTCTGATCTGGCTGTGGAGTTCCTAGCGCCATGCTAGCGATTTAGCCCACGCAGACTTGCCTCTTGCAGTAAACATGGCGCTCTGCCGAGGCTTGTCATTTGAAGAAAAAGAGTCACTTCAGCTGCTAACTCGTAGTGTCACCGGCCGTGCCGGAGCATTTGCAGGGATGACGGTGATGAGATCATCACTGTAGTACGGAGTAGTCATGCATTTTAACGAGATATTCACGCTGTTCTGTCTTTTCTTTTCTTGCTCGTGCGTCTGATTTGCCGAGCCTTTCGGATGTATAATTAAAGCTGTGTGCATGTACATATGTGTCTCATGTGTGTGCTACATGACATTCATTCCCCTTGCATGCTCTGTATGCTTTGAGTTCTTTCTGTCGCGTCATGCTTGCCCGGTCTTGATCGCCTTTACATTCGGTCTACTCCTTAACTACATGCGAACAATAACAATAACCCTCGATTAACTGCTCAAAACAGTCTCCAAACATGGACCCCCAAACGGGCGTCTTGGGGAGCCTCACAGCCGACCAGCAGGCTCGTCTGCAATTGTTATGGATGTTCCTGCTCAACGCTTTTGAGAGCAATAGCCTCGTCTATGACAACACGACCATTCCACGACGCTCAAACAGCCTGGATAATCCTCCGCTGTCTCCGGCCAGTTTTAATACGACTTTCTCTAATAGCGCTCTCAGCATGTCTAGCAACACCAACACCAACATCATACCACCTAGTCCGACAACTCCTATCACGCCAATCTCGCCGACGGCTTTATCAGAGACGCAGTCACAGTCATACAAGCCGCAGCACCAGCGATCCCTGCGAAAACTGCGCCGGCGGATTTCCCTTCATAACGATTCCGAATCCGTCTCGGCGGCGGCAGCAGCAGCAGCAATACCTCGAAGGTCATCCACACGCAAACGCTCGCTCACATTTCAGACCCAGTCTATGGGCGGCATCCACCTACGGCCTAGTCCGCAAAATGTCAAGGTGATGCAGCGCGTGATGGCTACCTACAAGATCAGCCCGGACGAGCTGCGACAAGGATTGCTCGGGTCGTTGAAACAAGACCACCCTGACTCCATGCTCCTGCGATTCTTGCGCGCACGCAAATGGGACGTCGGCAAGGCGTTTGTCATGTTAGTCTCTGCCATAGCGTGGCGGACTCAAAGGATGCATATCGACGACGACATCCTACGCCGCGGAGAGCTGTATGCGCTCCAGCAAAGCAGGAGTCTGAAGCTGGATCCGAGAGAGCAGAGGAGAGGGTGGGAATTTATGAAGCAGTTGCGGATGGGCAAGAATATTATTCACGGAGTTGATCGTGCTGGACGACCGATCGTCGACATTCGCGTTCGTTTGCATCGTGCTGAGGACCAGAGTAATGATGTGCTGGAACGGTATATTATACATACTATTGAAAGTGTGAGGATGTTACTACGACCGCCCTTGGTTGAGACTGCTGTAGGTTCTTCCCCTCTTACCTACCTAGGTACCTAGGTAGGCTTTCTTCAAGGTTTGTTGCTGACTTGTCTTAGATACTCATTTTTGACATGACGGACTTTTCCATGGCGAACATGGACTACACGCCAGTGAGGTTCATCATCAAATGCCTGGAGAACTTTTATCCAGAGACTCTTGCACGGATTATCATCCATAAAGCGCCGTGGTTTTTCAGGTACGAACGATTACTACATGCGTAGAATAGACATACCTTGGTAGGCTGACAAACAACCCATAGGAATCTGGAAAATGATCAAAACCTGGATGAACGACTCCCTTGTTTCCAAAGTGCACTTCACCAAAACCCTCTCCGACCTCGAACGGTACATCCCCGGCAAAACATCCCTTCAGACCTCGGCGGCTCAGACGACAAGTACCAATACCACTACATCGAGCCTGATGCCGACGACCTCGCCGAAAACCTTCCTCTTGATACACACTCACCGACACGCAATTTCCTACTCAATCAGCGCCAGCGCATTGCCGAGGAGTTCCTCGAGACCACGCGGCTGTGGCTACAAACCAGCGCAATGCGCGACGCCATCGGAGCAGCGGTGCAGCAAGACCGACGCGCCGAACTCATCGAGGAATTGAGAATCAATTTCTGGAAACTCGACCCTTTTATTCGCGGGCGCTGCCAGTTGGATCGGGAGGGTGTTATTGTCGGTGATGGCATTGGCACGATCAATTTCTACCCTCATTTGCGCCCGGTTACCTCGAGGTCCGAGTCGTTTGGAACTACTAGTACCTCTGCTGGAGCGGCGGTTACTTCGTCAGACTCGTCCTCGGGGTATTGTCGCTTTCTTCCTCGACGCTGAGTGCTTCTCACGATCATGGTCGTGGTCGTGGTCGTGACGTTGATCTCCATACTGGTGCGGTCAATAAGCCGGACGCGCAACAGACTATGTCAAGCACCACCACCACCACCATGAATATGGTAAATTTCCTACTCGATGACAGCGACATTGACCACGACGACTCTGGCGACGACAGTGGATATCAAGCACGAGACGACTTTATGCAAGAATATATGGATGACGATGCCGGGTACGGAAATCCTTCTTCTACCGCTGCTAATAATACCACCACTATCAACAACGAAATGCAAGAATGGAAATTTCCCGAAAAGGAAATTCCGCAACAGCAACAACACAACTACACCCATGCTGTCATTGCCACGACTAACGACCATAGCGACATCACTAATACAAAGGAAGATACAAACGCCAACAATAACAACCCTCAAAGTGATGTCGACACAGACACGGACATGGACATAGGAACAGATTTGGACGACGACGACGAAGAAATCGAAATCCACGACGCAGTCACACAGAAAATCACGTATCCGCGAGCAGACGGGTTTGTGGGAAGGGCGGCCGTGAGGTTAGTGAATGTGTGACGGTGACGATGACGATCTATCTTACGAAACGGAATTTTTAATGGGCATGATTGCATGAATTGACTGATACCTTTTTATTTATTGCTGTCAAACCTTCTTTTTTCTTTCTAATGCATGTATTTTATTCGATCTGGGAATTTGCATTGGTTTGAGAGGGTCTTATATGTTTGCCAGAATGAATGGAACTTAATCCAAGCAGAAGATGGATTTGTGGATTGAAAGAATTAATCATATATACAACAACCACACAAATAATAATGTTGAAGAAATGAACAAGCGGCCGAAGGGAAAAAACGAGTATATACATAAACGTATAAACAGTGGATCTCTCAATGAGCTTTCTCGAACAAAATTCTGGTCAAGAAGCGATTCACGAAAAAGGAAGAAAATGTTGTGTACTAGCACCGCTGTACTCGATATATATATAGTTAAAATAAAGAAAAGATATTTTGCTGATAGTAAATAAAAATAAATGAAATCAAAGAGCGATACCTACCTATTAAGGCAGTAGGTGGGAAAAATATATCATTGTGACGCGTAATGGCCAATCTTCCAAAAAAGAAAACGCCGGAATAAAATCAAGTTCGTCTCGAATTGATAGCCGATAGGAAATAAAAAGGCAGCAGGAAATGGTAGGCAAGCGATAGTGATCTATTCATCTGCATGAGTAGGCAGTATTAATGAGTGTGAGGCCATTCGCTGGTAGAGACGATTAGACACAAAGGTAAACTTGTTTTGGTCAAGTATATAAATATATATGGATGTATTTATAGATCCATGTAGTCGTCAGGTGGGCACAAGGTTCAACTGGATCGCGATAGACTAGTGGCAAGGCTGATTGATCGTAGGACGGACGTTTGGCATATAGTTGCGCGAAATCGCTCAAAAAAGGTGACGACGATGACATAGATCAAAAAGAACGGGAATTTTATGGCAGTCGAGTCACGGTAAAAGGATGCATGGTTCGTTGACCGTACCGTGTCATACGGAATGCAGTAATATCAATCGATACCTCGGAGGTGTCTGAGCGATCATCCACTTCCAACACGCCACCAGCCGAGTCATCGAAGTCATTCTCTTTGGGTTTTAGAGTAGGCATAATCGTGGTTGGAGCGCCAACTGCATCTTCATTATCATCTACTTCGATATCGACGGTGTCATTATCATCCTCTTCTCGGTCTGGTTTTGTTCCTCTTCTTTAGTAGCAGCAACAGCAGCAGAATTGGCTTCCGAAGCTGCTTTTTCTTCCTTTTCTGCCATGGTAGTAGACGCCTCAAGAATGAGTTCGTAGGCGCGTAGGATCTCTTCTAATTCTTCAAGGCAATTTCCATGACGCAAGAATCGGTAGGCAGCGGTTTCACACAGATTCTGCGCGTTGTCGAGTTGTCCTTCAATAAAATCATAGGGACAAGGCTTGGAACGTGTTTGCTGTTGTTGCTCCTGCTGCTGCTGTTGTGGATATAGATTATGGGGTGGAGCTCGATACCGACGATGTCTCTCTTTATCATGGACATGCGTAATTCCAACAGATCTCTGGCCACAGCATCGTCATCCGCTTGATCCGCTTCTATAGTGGCGTTTCCGTCTCCCTTTTCGTCTGCACACTTGGTCGGAGGAGTACCCATATAATGCCTGTGAGTGGGGATTTGCATCCGCATCCGACCGCCAAAGGCAGTTTGAATGGAGGCCTGGATGCGAGACGAGCGAATGCTGCTCTTGGCTGTCCAGATGTCCCGGACCATCTTCTCGAGGACTTTCTGCGTGTGGCCATCGTAGGAGACGATATGTTTTAGGGTTTCTTCCCAGTTGCTGCTATTGGTATTTCTAATTCCGCATCCATGTCCCCGGCCCCGGTTGGGGACGCGGGCCGGCGCCTCTTCAAGTCATCGCCTCTTAATGACTCCTAGACAAAACCGCTTCAGACGGTGGCCCGCGGATGGCGGCTCCAGTAACGATTTCTGGGACCGATTAGTCGAGAGGCTGCTGCTGACGGATTTTCTTCTGCGAGGCGCCGAGGAGCCCGCGGCGGCTGCTTTCGCGGCCTCGGCGGCGAACTCGGCTCGCTTATTATGAATGTGAACGGATAGCTCGTTCACATCCGAGATCCAGGATGGTACGCTGTCGCGGAGGTGAATGAAGCAAGACATGTTATATATATATATATATGGACAAATGTAGATGTAGTCGGGGATGTGTAACAATCAAGGTCGTGCTCGGCGTTTGCGGAACGCTCAGATGCCGAGAAGATCTGTGCCCAAGTCAATGGCCACAATGCACAGAACAAATTGACTGTCTCATTCCAACGACTTCTTTTCTCTCTTCGTGGGATACCGATGGACTGGATGGGAGTCGCAAGGAAGGGAGGGATGGGACGACAAGTGGAAGAAGGTCGGATGAAAAAGCTGGGTTTCTTCTGGCCTTCAGGTTGGCAGCGGGTGTCGGGTGGAGCCGCGGCCCGTAGAGACGGAGTGACGGAGTGACAAATGAAGAGCTAGATCCTTCGGTCGAGGAAGCTGCAAGGGAGCGAAACTTAGAAAGCGTAAGAATCTCACTGGCCGTGGCAGTGTGGCGCAACTCTGGGCCTGTGGTTGGCCTCGGCTGCGCGGGTTGTGGAGACGCTAAGGCCATCTTACCACGCTTACATTGCATTAGTGCCAACTTGTATTGTGCCATGGGCCAATGGCATTGTGCCGGCCCGCGGGCTGGACCAATCGTGGATGTCCTAGCGTGCGCTTGTGGGTCCCTGTCGTAAGGACTGGTGGACCTGCCGGATATGGCGAATACCCGAACCGAACTAGACGCGTGTAGTTGTACTATGTAGTTATACTAACAGTCATACCATCTTCATCGGATTCCGCCGTCTCGGGTCAGATCTATGAACGAGGTGTATTTCTAAGTAGTAACTAGGTCGTACTCTGTTCAATGCTCACTAAATGATGCCTTTATCCAGACGTACCCTCTGTCGCAACTCCGGCTCTGCGCGGGGTATGCCGGTGAATTCGCTGATTCCGGAGTATTCTGGGGTCGGTGGTATCTGCGGGCTTTCCTCACCAGCCAACGTGCATGTCCGTTTTGCCGCGGTCGCAATATTGGCTAACTAGAACTTAGCCTATATTTCAGACCCCAATAAATTGGTGAAGTCTGAAGATCAGTGTCCATATATCCGAAAACTTAAGTTAATCGCACTCCGCAAGGCTCGTGCAGCAAAAGAAAAGAAAGGACAAGCCATGTCCAATGTCGAGTCACTCGTTCATCCATTTCTTGCTGACAGTGCTGTACGGAGTAACTAACTACTCTGTAGCCCGCACCGCGGAGTTAGTCCACGTAGCTAAGCAAAGAGCCGAGACGCCGACCATCGCCGATTCAGGAAGGTCGCGGAGCCCATGCACGCGTCTGCATTAGTTATGGCCGTGAGTGTTACCCAACTGGCATCACTGCATTAACTAGCAACTTGTCTCGCTCTGGGCTGCTTACCTAGGAATAGCAAATTCCATATGTCTGGCAGAGCGAAGATGTCAGAAAATAGTGGTATTTTCAATATTAGAGTTGATGACTTGACAGACAGGTAACTAGCTACGTAGTTCAGGATGATCCAAGTTTTGGGATTCTGATCAGCGAAAGAGTCAAAGACCGATTAGATTATCAGCAGTGCCAAGACTGGAGATACCGGGTCACGTGCATGAATGCCAAGCCTCAAAAATATCAAACATTGTCAACGATCTGCAGCCTTGTGCTGGCACTTCTCAAACGCTTTTCGCCCTAACCGTGCCATCTCTAGCGCTCCCAGTCTTTTATTTTCTAGGCGTGGTCATGGGTATCACTATTCTCTCCCCTAGTCGAAGATGCCGGCGCCCCGCTATACCGCGACAATGAGCACGACTACGATGGCGACGTGGACATGGATAGATTGCCAACCAAGCGGCCTCGTCTCGATGGAGGCAGTGCGCAGAATGCGAAGGGCATAGGATATGAAACTGGCATAGTCGTTCCTGGCGAAATGGTCACCAACGATCCGCAATGGATGAGGTAAGTTTTGACTTAAAAATGACGCTTCTTTTGTTTTACTGCTTTCATTGGTCTAATTGCTCTATTCAAACGTCAAAACAGAGGCCACGGCACATTCACCACCCCATATTCGGCATCAATTATCGCGACGGTCGCAGGCACAGTACAAAAACGAACAAGCTTCTCTCCGTCCACCCTCTGCGGGCCCGCTACATGCCCGAGATCGGTGACCTCGTGGTCGGACGCATTGTTGAAGTGCAGGCGCGAAGATGGAAGGTCGACGTTGCCGCACCATTGCTAGCGCAACTCCCTTGTCAGCCATCAACTTGCCAGGCGGCATTCTGCGCAGACGAACGAGCGCCGACGAATTGCAAATGCGAAATTTTTTGTGGAGGGTGACCTTGTGCTCGCCGAGGTGCAGAGCGTCCATCAGGATGGATCGGCGACGCTGCATACGCGGTCTCTGACCTACGGCAAATTGCGCAATGGCGTCTTCATGGCGGTGTCGGGGACTGGTGGGAGTGGCGCGGCGGCCACGACGAGGGGAGGAGGCTTCTCCTCGTCGCATATAGCCGCGCCGTCGACGTCGGTTGGAGGCGTTGTCCGTTCGCGACGGCAGATGTGGACTGTCGACACATCCAACGGCGGCGGTGATGTGCAGGTCATCCTTGGCGTGAACGGGTACATCTGGATCTCCAAGGTCGCGGAAGGCGCGGCAAAGGCGTCGTCCACTGCGGAGACGGTCTCCATCACGCGGCTAGAGGAGGTCGCCACTAGCTCGATTTATTCCAGCCAGAACGACGAGATTCCGCGGCAGACGCGACGCGAGATTGCGCGGCTACAGGGCTGCATTCGGATCTTGGTGGAAGGCGGTATCCGGGTTGATCAGGATACGGTGATGCGTGCGTATAATGCCAGCTTGGAAGCGGATCTCGAGATGGATGAAGACGAGGGGATCGCAGTGAAGGAAAGGATTATTTGGGCGGGGAGAAGGCGCAACGGATTATTGAGATGGTTGTCCAGGATGCGTGAGTCAGCATACATATGCTGCATTTGAAGATACCCAATAATTTACAAATTACGATGTATTCTATAGCGCGTAGGCGTAACTACCTAGATCATGAATGGTGTCTACTATCAAACGTAGAGTCCACACATCGGACCTAGGCTAAGACATGGCGTCTACACTCTATATATAGACGTCCGCACGGATACATGGATTCGTAATGCGGTCCACGTGGCGGGTACGACGATCCAGCATACCACACGTCCCACAGAGACTGTCCAGTGTCCAAGTATCTAGGCACAGAGAAGAGAGAGAGAAAGATAGCAAATGATTTATCCGATGTTCTTCTATACAAGGACGACAGCCGATGCAAGGGAGGCTTGCACATCACATGTTCGTGTCGAGGTACCAGACAGTAATATTACAGCGGCATTACAGGGTAAGACACCCACTTACGTCGCTGATCGATCGGAATCACTTCTATCCGCGAGTCTAGAAGATAATTCAGACCTACCATTGGTCGATATGGGCGAATCACAAAGACAAGCTTTTGTGGTCCACAGCGGGCCGCCCGTCGCACAACACCATTGGCTGCGTGGCTCAGTACTTACACACAAACATATATTACCGTATTGGTATTCTTCCCAAACAGCCGATTCGAGGGCTTTCCATGTACGCAGTTTGGTAACAATGGCCGAGCCAGGTGGTGCGTCTCTCTTTCTCATTGGCACAGCTGCCTGCCTATTCTATTCCTTTCTCTCCTCTCTCTCTCTTTTTCTTCTCCCATTTATCACAACCAGCTTGGCAACTTCGCGCGCCATCCGATGGTCAAGGCCCCTCCAGGTCGTGCTCCTTTGGAGTCGATGTGTGACGCACATTCTCGATAAGCAGGGATTCTTATATACTACAAGACCTACATTGTTAACGATATATTGGCTATACGTATTACAAAATATACACTCGCAGTGCATATCGGCCGGAGCCACCACTTCCTACCTCGGTAAATCGTTGTGCCACTGTCTACACTATATCCATTGAATCAATTCGCCTTTTACAGCTGCTCAGATTGCGACTGAGACATCTCTACTGGAATATCACCCCTCGTCTCCGGACCACGGAGGGGTACAGAAAGGAACACGGAATTACGGAAAGACAAAAACATGAGCGGCATCTCCACCTCCGGGATCATCGTCATCGTCGTCGTCGTCTCCGGGCTTCTCGTAGCCATCTTCTGGTCGTTCAGCGCCCACTACGGCCGAGGATCGACAATGGCCGACGCCGTGCGTCAAATATCACACGAACAGGACGCATATATGCGACAGGTGCGACAACGAACGCATCAACACGCCTACTCCGAGTCTCTCTCTGGTATCGGTGACGGCGCAACTACCACTCGCACGTCACAGGTATGGTCAAATACTCACAATGGCGGCACCGCGACGACTCCGAACACCCCGATGAGTCCTGCCGCTGTTGCTCTCGCCGGTTCCGGTTCCGGTTCACGGAGAATGAGTACCCAAAATCCATATTTCCCGCGAGAAAAGGATGGGTCGAGGGTGAATTATTCGACTTATGACGATCAAACGGACTATTACGAAGAGCAGTCGCCGTATGGATATAGTACTTATAACGAGTATGGGTATGAGCTGCCACAACAGTAAGTCCGTTACTTCCTCCGTGGTTTGGTTTGATATGTGCTAATTGAAAGTTGTTTGGATAAGGTCGGATGAGAAAGCCCAGCCTATTCAGCCGCATCAGCAGGTTTGATTAACCGTTATACATACAGGCGTAAGGGTGGAGAAAGAGGACGAAATTCTTGAATCGGACTGGATCGGATTCTATTTACTGTTATTTTTGATCATGTGTTAACAAACGAATTTATGAATTGTACATGTATTTCTTTGACAATCTCAAAGCCTGTTTGAATTATATAGAATGGACCTATATACTGACTACCTAACTATACGCTGTTATAAATTACCTGATTAGGCAAGAAGTATCTTCTCTACCACGATCCATAGGCCATTTCTGCCTACGTAGGATCAATAATAAACCGGTTCATTAATTTTAATTAGCTTCTCAGTACCTAGATAACTAGGCATGTCGAATTGTATGCCCAGTTCCACGCTCCTCCTGCGTATTTAGACAGGCAATTCACGGATAAAACCAAGTCGTCACCGCAATAATCACATACACAAGCACGCATAACCCCCTTCCATGTAGTTAGACTTGCCATCGCGCAGGAAGTTGCCCACCACCAGTATGGACAGCACCAGCAGAACAACCATGAAAATCTCAAAGTTGAGATCCATTTTCTTACCCAGTCCCCATCCCACGAGGACGACCAGCGGCGCGTTGAGCAGGGCTGTCTGGATCGAAGGGCCGAGACAGTGGAAGAGCGCAAAATTGATTTGGTTATCCCTGGATACGTTAGCTGACATATATATATAGTTCCAAAAGGAAGATAAAGACAACATACCAAGCTTCATCAACGGCAGTCAAATGCTCAGCCGCCTTTTCAACCAACGGAACAAGAATCAGGCCCATGAAATTATCAGGCACTCCGCGGTCGACAATATGCGGGATTTGCTCGACCAAAAACACGGCCGAAAGCGAGACGCATGCAATAGCAATGCTGATGGCAAAAATGCCCTCCAAGAGAGTCAGCTTGGGCCGGTTGTGCTCCTTGTCGCCGTCCAGATTCTCGTTTTCTTCGTTTTCGAGCACCTCGTCGAATATGCCGTTGTGCGTGCGGAGGTTGTACCACAGGAACCTGAGGAAGGGTGCGATGTAAGCAAAACCCCATATACCGAATGATTTTTTTCTTTCAAAGTAAAAAACGTGTTATTATACATACATAATATAAGCGCAGAGCAGAATAATGGCAGTCGCTCGACTGATAACTCGAGTATCAGAGCTCAATTTGTCCAGCGTCAAGGGACCATCCGGCGAGACAGTCCCCTGCAAAGTCGCATAGAAAGCACTAGGAATCAAAAGCCCGAATCCAGCGACGAGCAACAACCCGGATCCAACCTCGCTAACAGCTTCATGCAGGATCTGCTCGTCCCGTCGTATACCGCCGAAGAAGAAACACATGCCCAGGCAGAGCAGCAGATTGGCCAGTATCGAGCCCAGAATGGCCGCCTGAATAACCGAGATCAACTCCTCCCCGCTGTCGGTCTTGATCAGGACCATGAAGAGGATGATCTCGACGACGGAGGTGAGCGAGGTCTCGAACAGGACGCCATATACCCGCGGCAGCTTGCGCGCGAGCTCGCCGCCGGCGAATCCGAGGAGATTTGCCGTGGGCACCATGGCGATGTAATTGAGCGTAAAGACCCAGACGTGCAAGTCCGGACGAGCGAAGCGCATCACAATAGCGGCGGGCACAAAGGGCCAGAGCACGTTGACTATCATGGAGAGTGCAGGTGCTCCGAAAACAGATCTGGAGGAAGCGCAAGGGATGGAAGCCGTTCCGCCCGCTTTCGCCGGTTGATTGAACTCGGACGAGGCCGAGGATTGGTCCTCTTTTTATCAGTTGACGACTTTTCAATGTTGTCGTTGTTCTTTCGAGTTGGAAGTTGTGTTGTGGGAGAGTGTCCTTGGTGATGACCTGGGTTATTTCCTCGTCGTCATGCCGGCGCTGGCGGAGCGAGGCCATTCCGATCCAAACTCTCGGGTGATTGATTCGCTTCTTGAAAAATAATTATTATATTTCCTAGTGGTTGCTGTGCAGCTGCACACAATCTGTCATGGGAATCTCATTTAACGAGCAACACGCTATGCAACGCTGGTAGTTAACACGAGAAAACAAAACACTGCAGGCAAAAGAAGTTGAAGATAGGAACCAGAAGAGAGGAAAGGGAAGGGAGGAAGAAAAAAAGCAAAAAACAGTCTCCATAATGCCATGCAACGACAGCACTCAGCTACAGCCAGCCTCCAGCAGAGTCCAGCTCACTTGGCGATGGACTGTGGAGTACACCGTATTCCGAAGTGCTCCCTATTTATTGGATTCCTGCAGCTTGGCACGTCTCACTCAGATCAATTTGTTGTCGGTGATAGTTACTCAAAAGGACTCGGAGTTGTGCTTGATTGGCTGTTGGAGCTTTCCTAAGAAGCGGGCCGCTGCGTTAGTGAAGTTAGGGGCAAAATTGACGATCTCGACTCTCGAGTGAAAATCTTGGGCTACTACAACCAACATATGATTGGAAAGAGGTGTACCTAGATAGTATTACTTGCAGGTCATTAAAAATCAGGCATTTTTAGAACAAAGATTGCTGCCCTAAACCAGCTCCCACGCCAAGGTGCATGGCGCACGCACTGCCTCACGGCGATAGGTTGATTTTATTTCGAGCCATGTGAGTTGCCTTGTACAGTTGTTGCTAAGACATTTACTACTCGCTTCACTACAGCCAAGAGGCGCTAAATCAGATTCAAAAGTTATTGCAAACCCCTGGCTATGGTTGCTTCAACTTTTGTCTTCGCAACATGAGTCCTATGTACGGCGTACGCTACATGGGTTAACTACCTAGGTACTAGACTGTTCATTTTATTCAGGTCTTTGCAATCTTTAGGCTGGAAGGTGGAGAGTTGCTCTCGTCAATAAGTTAAATACTAAGACAAAGTCTTTCATCGATAGAAAGGAAATTCATGCTAATGGGAAACCGCTTGGTTAAAATGCTGGGCTGGGTTTTCCAAGAACGAACATTTAGAAAAGCAATTCCGCATTTGAGTAGAGGTCATAAAGCTGAGTTGGCTCTTGCCCATTATCCTACTCACTGAGACCTGCGCGGGCGTAGAGAGCCTTTGCAAGGTGACCCGGCTCCGGTTCGAAGGATTGGTTGCAACGCGGGCATATTGCCTGGCGGAGTCTGCCACTAAAGTTGGCGATAGGCGAACTGTCATGACAGAGTGGGCATTGTACTTCAAGGTCCAGAATACCAGGATACTGCCCAGCACGGGCACGTAGCATCTCATCCACGTAATCCCCGTATGCTTTCTTCTCTGCTACAGTCAGATCCTCTTCCAGCCAGTACACATCGTAGAAGCAGAGTTTAGCACCGCCCGACGGGTCATCCAGTTCCAATACACTGCGATTTTCAATGCTAAAGCTCCCATGGTCGCCCCAATCTTTGCCCCATGAGTTAAGGAAACTAAGAGACTGGGGGTCGCAGCGGGTCATAATGACAGCGTGACCACCATCGTCAGGTAATGAGCGGTGCGGTGCCATCAAATCTTGGGTAAGCACCGAACGAGACGTGGCTGGGGTCTGGAAGTGTTGGCTAAATACGTCCCAACCCGAGCGTGACAGTCGGAACGTCGCAAGGACGGGCCGACGGCGCAATACCGCCTGGCGGGCTCCTTGTTCATCGGTTTCTTTAAAGAGAACCGGGGATACCAGGTTACTGCCTCCTCTAGTACCTCCTTGGTGGGCTGTCCATGAGGCTCCCACGGAAAATTAAGCAGAATCCTTCTTCGTATGTCCTTGATACTCGGATAGCCTTCTTCACGACCGTAGATACGGCGGAGGGCCATATGGATTACTCCAGCAATAGCATGTGCATAACAAGAACCTTCTTCTCCCTGGTTAGAGGGCTTCCTGCAAATGCGCCTGTTTTTCTCTGAATATATTTATCCAGGCGTACGCGGCCAACAACATCCAGGAGTGCGTCTGCTGAGCCAAAGCGTGCGGATAGTAGGAACTCACAGAACTGATTAAGTACTGCCGCACTGCATACCTGCACATATAAGGCGCACTCACCAGACGATGGTACAGACCAACCTATCGAGGCGAGCACTGGAATCGGATGTGTATAGCAAGAGATTCTAGACGCCATATTGAAGAGGTTGCGTTGTCCCTCGTTCCAGTCATTATTTGGTTCGTAGGAGAGATGGTAAGTTTGAATTTCTCGGTCACCGGTTAGGTATACAGTAGCTATAGTGACCTGTTCTCTTTTCAAATCGTCAGCAATCGGCTGAGGGTCACCGTCAGTTGAATTGCCATCCGATGCCAGAAGGAGCGTGCGTTGACTGGTGCTACTACTAGTATCGTTCTGGAACACCGCAAGTGACCGATGCAGGGCGTCTCTCATTGGAGTCTCTCCGAACATGTAGGGTATAGTATGTCGAGCAGAGAATTGGTCCCTCCATTTACGCTAGCCGTCTGGTGCTCTTGTAATTGTTGTAGCAAGCGCACAACGTCGGTAACTGGCCGTGGTTCAAAGTCGGCGAAATCCAGTAACCATTCATTGCAAATGCGGCGCGCAAGCTGCAAAGCGTCTGAGTTCTCAACAGCATAATCCTCAACCAAATCCGCGCTTGCATTTCCAGCAGCTGCACCACCGAGATTTCCAACGACTCCTCCAACTAAACTGCCAATCCCGCTTCCAACTGGGCCACATATCAAGCCGATTGCTGCGCCAATTGTGGTGCCGGCAGCCGCACCGCCGAACAAACCCCTGCTTGTAACCCGGTCCGAACTGTCTGAAGTGACCTTGGACGCGGGATTGCGTCGACGAATTCGTCTATACGGTCTGGGTGCCTTTGCAGATGCATATGAACGATACGCGCCTGATAGTCCGTAAGTTTAGTTCGAATATAATCCGAGACGTGCGCAAGGTTACGCTGGTTTGCTAGTTCAACGAGCCGATAGTGGCCAGTCCGGTGATCTGCATAGCTCGAAAGAATCTCGTCGGCAACAGCGCAGAGATCCATTGAAGGCGGGCTATTGTCGTTGCACTTTAGCCCAAACACGCCGATGAACATGCGGGCCTGTGGATTTTGCCGGTGCTCTGCTCGAGCGAGCTGGAGTGCTGTGTATAGAATCGCGCGGAAGCGCTCCATGGTGTCTCCGTCCGCATTTCCCGAGTCGAGGGCGTCGCGCATAGAACCAGAGACGTCGAGCAGGCAACCCACCAACGTGGTTGGTGACGGGTCAGACATTGTGTGAAATGTAGAAAAGTATAGACTTATGACACAGTTGTATCAGGCGGCACATTCAGTATACAAAATAGAAAACTACATTGTAGAACAGTGGTACGTAGAGCAGTTGATCTTGCAGCAGAAGGCGGGGTGGGCATTTTTCTCCAGGGATTCAGAGAGGCGTCTGCAAGTTGCCATGCTATTCGTCCATGCAACCAGGCTGACGCTTCAACGCAGCTACGGACAGGCCATCCATAGCTCGCGACACACACTTAATTTCATCAATTTCACGATGATAATAAGGGTGTGCGTAGTGGTAACATGACAATCATTCAATCCCTATAAACTACCTTTAGCTGCGAGAAGAGGATGTTTCAAAACATTTCATTCATGTGACGAGGAGAGGGCAAAGAAATCTTCAATGCAACATACTGTACCAGTCAGAATACAGTATAAACAAAGTATAAAAAGTCACTTGATTAATACAGGCAACTTCTCCGAGTGAGTGCTTTTCTATGTGACGGCCGTGGTTTGACTGAACTCGTATGCTCACCAATTTCCTCTTGGGACAAAGACCGCCAGCCTCCCAGGGGTAGTTAAGCCTAGAGCGCTAGCTGCCGCAGGGTGCTGGCCAAATGTACTCCATAGCTAACAAAGTAAACGTTTAGCCAATCTCAGGCCCCTCGTGTTGGCAAGATTTTTCACCGGGGTGGGCGAAGCTGCCGGTTTGAAGCAATAGCAAACTTTAGGGCAAAGTGAGCTATAACCCTAACCAACCGTTAACCCGTGTCACAAGCAGCCCTAACATTAGCTAAATCCGGACAACCTAGCAATCCTCCGCAAACAACAGAGGCAAATAAACAGCGCGAGTCAGGCATTATCACATGACAGCTAGTTATGATCCCAATTCTTGGAATCGCGTGAATTATTAATTAGCAATTACTTTAATTTTAGCCCCATACTAGTAAAGCCACTCTCTCAAATCCGAGTCAAACCGAAGCCCCGTCGTCCAGACCGGCAAATCGACGCCGAAGAACCAAGAAAACTCTTGTAAATGATGACAACAGGCGAGAGATAAACAAAGGATGTACTACTCCGTACTCAACTACTCCGGTTGACCCCGGTGATTTCCATAGTACGGTTTTTGTGCAGGGGTCAACTACCAATAGGATTTACCGAATTCTGCCAATTCTGCCAATTCTGCTGATTTCATATATTTTTGCTTACTATGCTAATATTTGGTATGGCCACCTTCAGCAGCAATTACAGCCTCACATCTAGCCTGCATGGAATCAATTAAATCCTTGAGAAATTGCTCCGGTAAGGCATCCCAAGAAGCCTGTACAACCTCACGTAATTGATTATAAGAAAGCTGCTTATCATTCGGATATTGTTCCTGAATCCAATCCTTTATCCAATTCCATACGGCCTTAATTGGATTGAGATCCGGAGAAAAAGCTGGCCAGTATATAGGATATATATTCTGGTTATGTAGCTCCTCTCGAGTCTCCTTGCTCGCATGTCCCGGTGCGCCATCCTGCATTAATTGAAGATATTGAGATTGTTGTCGATTTAAGCGTAAATATCTATCAATAATAGGGACAATTCGCTTGTAATAGCTTTGTGATCCAATTGTGCCCCATTCTTTCTCCCAAAATAGACATGGGCCTTTTATAGAACCATGAAATGAAGCCCAAAACATCCATCCACGTTTCTGGGCTGGGGTTTCACGTATGCATGTAGAATCTAGCTCTTCACCAGCTTTTCTAGTGACCCAGATTCTTGTATGGAAGCCTGACGTAACCCACGTCTCATCAGTCCAAAGGATTTGATTCCATTGTTCAATTGTCCAATTAACATGCTCAAGCGCCCATACTAAACGTACACGTTTATGTTCATCAGATAAAGGAGGCTTCCGTAAAGCTTTGCAACGTGTATATCCTCGTTTTTAAGTGCTCGAGCTAATGCCGTAGCTCCAACTGGAAGATCAAGCTCACGTACTACCTTATAATAAGGCATACGGCGCGTACGCTTTGAAGAGCTTATCCATTCAATAATCTGATCGACATCTTCTTCGGAGAGCTTTGGAGTCTTGCCTCGGGCCTTTTAGGCGTAGCGGATTGGCTTCGGCACGTATATTGAACTTGGTTATGAGTAATATGAAGCATTGAAGCAATCTCTAGATAGGTAAATCCAGCGTCTCGTAGTGTCAATATGCGAATCCGGTCATCCCTATTAAGTCGTGTGGAATAGGGCTTTGATTCTTCCCCAGAAGCAGCTTCTAGAGCAGCTTCTTGGGCTGTAGGAGGCTCTGGGGTGGTAGGCATATTGTTGATTGATTAGTTAGAACGCGTCCCGGAGTGCGTACGAATAGATTCTCGAGGTGTAGTAATAACTAATATAGGCAGGCGGTAAGCGTTTCTTTGCTGACCGCCTACAACCCAAGCCCCACCGTACTATGGAAATCACCGGGGTCAACCATAGTACGGAGCAACTAACTTAGCTAGGTAGTACTATACATCGGCATACTCCGTGCGGGAAAAGAGTTTGCTCTCAAGGACGCCTGGAATAAAGGAATGTTCTCGTGCCAAACCATCTACATGACTTTGAATTAAATTTTGAGCAGGTTTTGCCAGTTGCGATAGTTACTCAAGAGCTGATGGGAGACAACTGGAATTGGGCATCTACTGTACTTTTCCACGCGTGCAGAGTGACCACTGCAGTCGGCTGGCTAGCCATCGGTTGTTCACTGGTCAGTACTCGGTCCGACTATCGGCAAAAGTAAGTCCAGACTCCCCACGCTAATTTAAAATCCTAACCCGTGGAGTACGGTCCCGGGGAAAAGGAGTCCATTGCGATGCGGGTGGCTACTCCGTATTCCGTCTTACGCGTTCTCCGTCCTTCCTTACAATTCCCGGTACTCGGCCCAGTCGTCTCGGGATCCCATGATGTTAGCTCAGCGAGCAGATGAACAGTTTTTCCAATAGTCTTTCAAAGGAACAATATAATCCGCATGTCATGTGCCGAAAAATCTGGAGCAGATCTATTCGGAAGATTGTATGTGCTAAATGCTCAGGCTGCGCATCCATTACTATGACTCAGTAGGAAGGTGGTCTGCCTATTGCGTGCCGAGTATCTCGTCGACTACTGTTTCTCACAAAGTATTCCGTCCTCCATATAATCATGGTTTTATAGAAATGTGGCGTTCTCCTCCCAAAGACCATGACGGTGCATAATCTGGAGAACTTCTTACCGATGTACGGGAAGGTAAGGCTTGTCTGCTAGTTAAGAGCTAGTGACTCGTCACATCCTGCATAGTACATGCTACATAGCGCACAGTGCACACTGCATGCTCGGCTAGTTGGCAACACAGGAAGGGCGAATCGTCGGCGGTAGAATTAGGAGCGAGCTCGTGGCTAGCGAAATAACGTGCGAGTAATATCCAAGTACGGAACAGGTAATAAAACGAAACGTGGAGAACGTAGTAGAACTTAAAATCCTTGCTTAATGCCATCAAGCTTTGTCCACGTTTTTGTGGCTAGCCACGGTTTGCATTTGCAAGAATGGCCTGGTGATTCCTGAAAAAGTGCAGAAACCTAACGGAAAATGATCCGTCTGACACGTCAAACCAGGGAAGAGACAAGAAAATAAGGCAAGCCATGAATATGAACCTAGGGCAGCTGTGCAGGCTGAAAAGAAAGACACATATCAGATTATCAGAGAAAGTAATCTAGGTTTACAAGCTCGATACGCGGCATGTAAGACGCTCGGAAGGAATGTCTCGATGCGGCGGTTGCAGCTGGGGTAGCGCCTAATCATTGAACGAGGATGAGGGCTAGCAGCTTCCCACTTTTATTGCCTGATGGCTTTCACGTGGAATCTCCGTACACTCCTCTGTAGAGTATGCACCCGTAGTCCTGGAGTATGGAGTAGAGGGGCTGTTTGCTGCAACCTTAGCGTCCGAACGGGTGCAACGTCACCTCGAAAGGCAGCGCTAAGGCCTTGTGCTACAGCTATGCACAGTGCAGTACTATACATATGACGACTGATCTGGAGCACTGTATCAGTGTATGAGTCAGTATCCTGTAAGTAGACCATGTATCCTGAGGCATTTTTAGCCAATTAGACTTATCTAGCTGGTACTAACCTGAGCAACTACTCTACAGTCGGCATGATTGATTACTAGGTCTCAGCCTCAATACTTCCAACTTTTTCTGCTAGTAACTGCACTAAACGATTAATAAGACACTCACTATGAGACATGGGCAAATCAGCACTCGAATTCGTCCCCAGACGGCTCAGCCCATGGGGAAGATAACCTATAACGGAATAAGTAATATGCTGGATCTTGCCCTCATTTCGCCAACAGCCAACCTCCGACATTAAACCTTGGTAACAAACCCATCGTACACGCAAACAGGACCTGTTTCGGTCCTTGGCAAGCGGAAAGCCGTCCGAGGAGGTGGCATGGTGGCCGTAAATTAGCACTGGTTATCGATTTCGGAAATTCCCACGGATCTATTGCGGGGTGGCGAGCTCGCCTCTTACTGGTGAATGCAGACTGGACCTGATTTTGGCTATTCCTAAGCCTGCTAGAGTAAGAGGCTGGTTAGTGGTCAGTCTGCTAGCGGCGTTGGTTTTTCTTCCGATACATCGTCGCCGGCCGGCAGCCACTTGCCAGCGCTCGGAGCGTGATGTTGCACTAGCACGTACCTCATGCTAAACTTCTTAGCACTTAGTTTGGGCTATTTAACGTGAGGGCAACTCGTGGCATCATTATCAAGTTGTCAAGTAACATCGACTAACTATTACATAGACCAATCAACACTGCCAGATATCAAACAAAGCGTGTCAAAGAAGGCGACATGACCGCTGAAAGTCTTCCCGCACATGGCCACTGGTCCAAGACTGTACAATGGGAGAAAAAAAACAAAAACAAAAACGAAGATTCCTTGTAATGAACGTATTGGACAGAAGTCGGGGGCGTCACTAAACAGACAGGGTTCCTCCGCATTGGACTAGCATGTTTTTCTCCCCTAACTACTCCGTATGGAGTCCTCCACTCAAGAAGAAAGGACCGAGTGGAGCTTCCATGTAACGTAGAAATAAATTTAGAGCTAGAGGGGCAAAAGGAAGGGGAAAAACTAAGATGCGTTGGTCTGGGGTTCGACTAGATGTTTATAAATCGGCCCAACACCCCGAGTTCACGACCCGAGTTCCTGTTCTCTTCCGTTGTGAATCCCTTTCCCTCTTCCTCTTTCCTTCTGTTCGTTGTGGCTGCGAGCCCCGAAGAAAGATCAAGATAAGACAGAAGCCAACAACACACCATGCCTTCCTTCCTGACCTCCAGTACCAAGGAGGCAAAGACCAGCCAGTCACTGGTTGGTCGCCAAAATGCCTCAAGCCCCATGGTCTCGCTGGTATGCTCAAGAACCCTTACGTATTCTTGACCTGTGTGTTTGTGTCCCTGGGTTGTATGATGTACGGTTATGACCAAGGTGTCATGGGCCCCATTCTGGTTATGGAGAATTTCGAGAACAAGTTTCCCGGTTTGATGGGCTCGACCATCCAGGGATGGCTTGTTGCTGCTCTTGAGCTGGGTGCTTGGGCCGGTGCTCTCTTCAACGGTTGGCTATCCGATGCAATCTCGCGCAAGTACAGTATGATGGTTGCTGTGCTCATCTTCACTCTCGGTACTGGTTTGCAATCTGGTGCGCAATCACCTGCGTACTTCTTCGCCGGACGTATCATTGGAGGTTTCGGCATTGGTATGTTCTCCATGGTCATTCCACTGTATCAGGCCGAGGTTGCTCCTCCGGAACTGCGTGGATCTCTGGTCTCCCTACAGCAACTTTCCATCACCATCGGTACCACTATCGCCTTCTGGCTTGACTTCGGCTTCTCCTACATCGGCAGCAACAAGTGTAAACCCGCCGACATCCCAAACCCATACAACACTCCGGATGGAAGCTACAACTACGACCAGAACCATAGCCATCCTGCATGGGCCAGAAGGACGTTGCTTGGCGTGTGCCTTTGGCCTTGCAATTGGTTCCTGCTTGGACTTGTAAGTTTTGACAGCTACCTCTCATTTCTACGTTTCTCCCTAGGACGTTCTTTAATCTGACATGCAATCTCTCACCTCTTAGTATTCTTCGGCTTGTTCTTCTTCCCTTCTCGCCTCGTTGGCTGATGCTGAAGCATCGCGAAGACGAGGCCCGTGATGCTTAAGCAGGCTTCGTCGCCTGGACCCCACGATCCTCTCCTGACCGCCGAACTGTTGGAAATCAAGGCCGCTGTTATGTTCGACGAGCAGACCACTGCCGAACTGATCGGCGAGGGTGGCCTTCTAGCCCCATGGAAGTCCCTATTCGCTCCCAACATGCTCAAGCGTGTGTTCCTTGGAAGTGCCATGATGGTGTTCCAACAGTTTACTGGTATCAATGCTGTGCTGTACTATGCGCCTCAAATTTTCAAGAGTTTCGGTTTCACTTCCACCACCACCCAATTGCTTGCTACCGGTGTCACTGGTATCTTGCAGATCATCTTTACCCTACCCGCTGTCTTTTTCTTGGATAAATTCGGTCGTAAGACCTTCCTGATTGTCGGTGCCGCTGGCATGTTCATCTGCCACGTCATCGTCGCTAGTGTCGAAGGTGTGTACAAGCCCAAGTGGGATTTGAACGAACATCTTGCCGTCGCGCAAGGCTGGGTCGCCATTGTTTTCATCTGGCTGTTTGCCGTCAACTTCGCCTACTCCTGGGGTCCTGTCGCATGGGTGCTTGCGCAGGAGATTTTCCCAGCCAGTATGCGTTCTCGCGGTGTCTCCATTGTCGCCTCAACCAACTGGATGTTCAACTTCGTTATTGGTCTGACCACCAAGGACATGCTTGCTTCTATGAAGTACGGCACTTACATCTTCTTCGCCATCTTCTCTGCTGGCGGTGGTCTCTTTATCTGGAAGTTCTTCCGGAGACCAAGGACAAGACGCTCGAGGAACTCGATGTCTTTTCGGCGGTTCCATGGATAGCATTGCACAAAGGGACCGTGAGCGTATGCAACGCATCTACGAGGAGCTAGGTTTAGCTAATGCCACCGAAGTCTCTGACTTGAAACTTGAGCATGAGGTGGTTCATGAAGAGTAAGAGAAACGGAAAAGAAAGGTTACTTGATAATTTACTTGGTTATATATATCTAACTACCTGGTTGGTTGATATCAAACCGTCTTTATATAATTTATTACTATTGCCATGAACTTGATGTCTTGTCATGTATGTATGATCGATCATGTGAGATAGTTTGGTTAGGTATACGATACCCTCATGATTTAGGTACGTGCGACTCTCAATTTTACAATTTACCTACCTACTCAGACTACCAGTCCCCGGCCTAGCCCTAGCCCTTGCCCTAAATCGGCAGTTTACGTAAGTAGATGGAATTTGGCAAACGCCTCTATTTCATTACAATAGGTTAATTGACGGACTAAATCGGCTCGAGGAACTGGAAATAATACTTGAAATGGTAAATTTTTAGGTAGGATGCTGAATACGAGATACGAGAGGCGTTGCCAATGGGGCCAAAATGCTTTCATACTGGCCGGGGCAGATGCTAGATAGGCATGAAGTCCATCGAAGAAAGAGTATGCCACATGAGTAAACTAATAGAAAAGTCTAGAATAGACAGGAGAGACGCGCTAAGTGCATATAATTATATTGGAAAAGGGAAATCCGGGGAAATTTCATCGTTGATCGACGATCGACGGCATCGTCTACAGCACTCCATTTTTAGAGTACAAGGCTAGATTAATTTACCCATTTGTCCGTCTCTCTATCAGACAAATCCAGCGCATAATACCACACTTTCGCCAATAAAACCATATGTTCTGTTCTACCATGCATAAGTTGTAGCACAATTGCCGGAGTTTCTGATCGGTTCCACATAGTTTTGGCCGAGGTTACCGCAAGCAGAAAGACGACAGTACGTCATTTCTTTCTATGTTTCGTTTCGTTTCGTTTCGTTTCTTTTTTTTTTTTTTTGTTGTTTCTATTTTGCAGTTCTAGATCCTGTTATGATTTGTTATGATGTTGCATTAAATCATAAGCTTGAGGTCGAAGATTCGAAGGGCAAATATATGCGTGTTTTGGGGTCCGAGGCTCTCAGCCCTTGTCAGCTTCCCTCGGCGAATTTTCTCACGCTGCTTATCATAAGCATGCTAACTAAGTAATCATCTGCTTTTTCACCTTTTGGCTTTGAAGTCCATAACTTGAAATAAAAATAGAGATAATCCAAAGGCCTTATATAATCATACCGAAAGAGGAGAGCGACAGGGTCAGAGAGAGAGAGACAGAGAAATGGCCCGGCTGACCCCGGAAGTACGCATCGTCGAAGTCGGCCCTAGAGACGGACTGCAAAGTATCCGAGAAGCCATTCCTACAGAAATCAAAATCGAACTAATCCAGCGACTTCGACGAGCCGGTCTCCGAAGCATGGAGCTCACCTCCGTTGTCTCCCCGCGCCGGGTGCCCCAGCTAGCAGACTGTCAGCAGCTCCTTGCTGATCCTGGTATTAGTGACCTATTGGCAAAAGCAGCTAATGATGGGGAACAGAAAGAGTCAGGTCTTCGTTTGCCGGTGTTAACGCCAAATGTTAGAGGACTTGAAGTAGCGCTGTCGCATGGCGTCAAAGAAGTTGCTGTATTCGTCAGCGCGAGCGAGGGTTTCAGCAGGGCGAATATCAACTGTACTGTTGAGCAAGGAATTGAAAATGCTCGATCCGTGGCGGAAAAAGCTAGAAATTTCGGGGTTGCAGTCAGGGGTAAGTCGACTCTACAACGAACTGAAAGTTGCCTTCCTACATTGTTTATGAGAAAAGTCTTACATGCTTATTATTACATCCGCAGCTATGTATCCTGCATCTTTGTGGATCCATATGATGGTCCAACCAAATCATCTAGTGTCTTGCACTGTGTGCAGGAGTTGTTGAAGATGGGTTGCTATGAGGTCAGCTTGGGCGATACCACTGGAGCTGGCTCCCCAGCAAAGGTGGCTACTCTGATTCGATACTTGGAGAAAAGCGGTATTTCGCTGAACCGTCTCGCCGGTCATTTCCATGATACCTATGGACAGGCAGTGGCAAACGTGCTGCAGGCTTACCTCTGCGGTATTAAGGTATTTGATGCGAGCGTTGGCGGTCTCGGGGTTGTCCGTTTGCTCCAGGCGCCAAAGGAAACGTCTCGACTGAAGATGTTGTCCTCATGTTCCACAATGCAGGTATCCACACGGGAGTCAACTTGCCCGAACTGGCTGCCACGGGGATTGGATAAACCAGCATATCGGAAATTCCTCCTCGAAGGGTCTCCGTAGCAGCTGCGCTGTGGACTTTAACGTATCAGTAACAGAGTCCCCGATCAGGAGATCCGGCTTCCCACTTTCCCTCCTCTCCCGTATGTGAAAGCATCCTTGAAACGAGTCAAACATGCCAATAAGCTGCGCATCTATCAGACCGGAGGTGACCTTAAAATAATCTTAAATCGGCCCAACAAGGGCAATGCACTCACGAAATCCATGATCACCAGCTTGATCAAGTGTTTGAAGACATCCCGCACGAATCATTCAGTTTCTCGCATAATAATTACTGGAAGTGGAAAATATTTCTGTGCAGGTGCGGATATGCGAGAACATACTAAGGGAGAAGAGGAGCTCACATCCTTCGATCTTCTAATGCATTTATTTGAAGCGATTGATCAATGCCCAAAGCCCGTCATTGCATTTCTCAACGGACATGCCTACGGCGCTGGTGTGGCTCTAGCTTTTGCTTGTGATGAGCGAATCATGGTTCATACAGCGACCATCAACCTGAACCAGACAAAGCGGAGTGTCCTCACAGACCTTGTGTCACGTTATTTTTCTCGAGCATTAAACGCGGAAACCTCTTCCCAGGACTCCACATTGTGCGCGCGCCCGATTAGCGGCGCTGAACTTCAGACTCTGGGCCTTGTTACAGAGGTGGTTGATGGGAAGAAAGACCTTGAGGCAAAATTAGAAAGTTATCTATTTGTGAAAGGGGTTGGGGAAGACTTCTACATCACTGACAAAGATATGATATTTAGACACCTAGATTTACCTGCTTAGACAAATGCATTAGCTCTACATTTCCATGTTATCTGCCAAAGTACTTAGGCGTTGCTGAAGGTTACAGGTGAGGTGTTTAAGTAGGGTTAGGGCGAGGGCTAGAACACCTCAACAAGATTTAACTCGTTAGTTTACCAAGGTATGCACAACATTTATCTATCAATCGAGCAGGTGGATTGTTTCATATGGTCAAGCATCTATCATTTCACTTATACTTCTCTGGATGCCACATATTCTCCAGAAGCTGTCTTATAGAACAACTACCGTACTAGGCTGTCCTCTATGCTAGGATGAAAGACGATGTTCATACGAAGAAGTGATAGGAACTTTCTGAACTTTCTCAAATATACCCATTTTGCAGCCAAATTCCGCCCGACACTATCTTCGTTAAGTAGAAAGTAGAGTAGACGTTCGTGTCTCCTTTGTGTGGCAATGCTCGGTAGGGTTCGGGATCTCAAGAGCCGAAGAATTACAATGTATAATTGCCATATTTAGTTAGATCGTCTGTATCGATTTTTATATGAAACCTTGGAAAGAGTGCCCAGGTGCTTTGTCCAATGGCAATCCCATTCTGTAATGTATTTTAGAGGATATCGCGCCTATACGCCGGAATCGTCGGAATTTCAGCTTATGCACTTCATCTTACACGTCTAATCCAATTCACCCCGCGCCGTGGACTGGAATTGCATGGAATGCTTACTCCAACTCAAGCCCTATTTAGTGTTTATGCATGTTGCTCAGTTAGCTAGCAATGGCACTATTGGCTGATAAAAGATGACTATTGGTTTCCGATCTCTTTTGGGAACCACGCCGCATGTATTCTCGCCCAATGCCCGATCTATTGGTGTTGAGATAAAGACAACTATCATTGATCAACTTTCCATGAGAAAAGAAATAACAGGAAGAAGTGGAAAGTATATAGAAGTATTTATTAACGCCTTATACCCTTCGCTATTTTTCATTTCAAATGAATGTGCATATGAATTCGGCGTTCGATGACCGGGGTTATTTGTTCCAGTTCTATGAAGAAAAATTACCTAGGTAGGACGCAAAGATGACTCTCAACGACGGTATTGGCAAACCGCCTTTGGTAGGCCTAAAAGGTTAGTCAAACTCGAGAAAAGACAACGATATCTCCGATGGAAAGAGAAAGCTATTTTCAACAGTATCAGTTAGTACAAAGCTGACCTATCTACGAAAATGTAGTGCTTGAACTCGCCGGTACTGTGATCGCTCCTTTCGCGGGCATGGTTCTCGCCGACCTCGGATGCGACGTGGTACGAGTCGAACCTCCTCTCGCAAACAATCCCGAGGAAGAGAGATGGGTAGACTCGTTATGTCGGCATAAAAGTTCCATTATTGTCGATTTCAAATTGCCTGCGTCACGTCAGGCCTTCCTCGATCTATTGGAGGTTGCAGATATACTGATTGATCCTTATCGGCCGGGAGCATTTGACGGCATGGTTGGCATGGGTGCCGATGAACTGTGCCAACGATATCCAAAGCTAATATATGCGCGCGTAACGGGATTTTCACGCCGTGACAAACGATACGCTCGAACACTGGGTCATGAGAATAACTTCATGGCGGTATCCGGTGCATTGCCAGCTTTGCAGCATGCACATAGTGGGAATGAGGCTGGTCCTAAGCCGATGCCCAAAGTGACTGCCAACTATGTAGCCGACTTTGGTGGTGGGAGTCTAGCGTGTGTAGTTGGTATTCTTGCAGCGGTGATCCACCGCACTGCGTCTGGCAAAGGCCAGATTGTGGACGCAAGTGTCCAGCAGGGTACTTCTTATATGGCAGTATTTCCACTGCAGAGAAGAAAGGGTCAACCTGAAAACGAGCCTCCGCTACCCGCTAATGGTGTGCCATGGTCGGATGTTTACCGCACATCTGACGGGAAGTACATGATGGTCTGCAGCATCGAGAACATATTTTATGACCGGATGATACGAGGGCTAGGTTTAGATGCTGCCGCAATCCCTGACCGAGCTGACCAGCGCAATTGGCCTAAGCTCAGAGACATTTTGGCCAACAGATTTCTCTCTGAGTCTGAAAATCATTGGAGAGGCATATTCGACGATACTCAGGCTTGTGTCAGCCCTGTGTTAGATGCGGATGACGCTGATGTTGATCTTAACCAACCGTTAGTACACTTTAGCCGTACTCCATCTCTACCAACAGAACTATCAGAGGCTCCATCGCAAATTCCGGTATTGAAGCCCGGGCAAGGAGATCAAGAGGTTGTGCGACGGTGGCTAGGAGCTAGGAGTAAATTAGTACTTACCGGCGACACCTCTAGTCGCATTCTAACCCGGGCAAAACAAGTTAATCGGCAGTCTGAATGTAAGCTATAACGGCTGCATTTAGAGCTTTAGCTGTTTTTGTTATTGTTATTATCAATTTTACCACAGACATGTCTACACCGTATACAACGAAGTTTCGACCTACTGAGTTTCCAGCACTCTCTTTCCTCTTCTTAATTTCACAACGCTGCTAGGATGAAATCCTTCAAGCTGATGAGTTGTACAAAACGGAGTGGCCTTAAGTAATAGAGTACCTACTACCTAGGCACGCAGGATTGAGATGGTGGGTCTGACTCGCGCCGTGGCAGTTCCTGTATTGTGGTAACTACGCGTGACGTAGAAGCTCGAAAATGAAAGGAATCTTAATCATTTAGCGGTGAAGTTAGTTAGTTGTTGGAGACGCTCAGTCGGGCGACCCAATCTCGATATACATATGTAGTTCCACGTTGGTACTAGTTAGTGTTTGTGACTGGCGTTCGCGAAGAATCTTCGAAAGTTCGAAAATACTAAATTAGGGCTAAAGCCTAAAAGCCTAAAAGGAACGGTTCGACGGGCCTTTCCGATGCCGTGCTGCAGTTGGCTGAGCTAAACCCCAAAGTGGAATGCGCTCCGCTGAGGGCCCCACAGCAAATCCGTTTTGGGCATTTCCCGTTTTGGTGCTGAAGTTTGGACGCAACCGGCAGCATCACGTGCATTGGTGCATTGGTAATCCGAACATGCCCTTCATCTAGTTATAACAGGTATGTTATTACTCGGTGTTAAGTCGCTATCAATCTTTAATGATTAGTTATGCAGAGCTGGACTTTACTTAGTGCCATGCCGGTGTTGCCCAGTGCCCAGTGCCCAATGCCCAGTGCCCGCTAGTGACGACGCCTGGATTCCGACAGATCACAAAGACAAACCCAAAATATACGAGCAACCCAGAATACCGGGTCTTGGGCACCGCAGCAGCCCGCGATAGGCTTAACAATAGTAAACTTCCCGCAGGTCTGATTAATTTAAAACGGCCGGAAATAACGAAGACGCCAGCTGGGTGGTTCTTCTAACATCGGACGCATTTCAGAGCGGCCACCTTTTAGTATCTAGGTACTATTTATTTAGTGCACTCTCGTCTTCTTCTATTGGAATTGCTTACATCTAGGACAGAACGCTGAGACCTGCCAACTGTGAAGAGTCGTAGTACTCACACGACCGGGACCTGCGTTATCCAGCTTCCAACGTTCTCCAACGTAACACCGCCGCCCTAACGAACCTTAAGGCTTTTGGTCCGAAAAATTATCCCCCAACGACAACTTTCTTTCGTCAGATGACACAATTCCTGCTTATCTTCTCTATTCTATGTCCGCACAATCACGAATATTGTCAGGATTGATTGTTATAAGTCGACTTTAGACTGGACTTGCTGTCTTGTCTTGCCAGGTAGCTTTTTCTTGACCTCTCCGGTGTCCTCTCGGCGAGGCCGCGCTGACCCGCGAAAGTGCACAACCAAGCGGTTTTGAAGGAAGCAATTGGAATTAATTAAACGATGAGCGGCCTCGGTACTCTTGAAGTTGATGTGAGCTGCTTTCTTGATTCCTCACTGGCTAGATCATAATACTTGGCTTGCAATGCGTTCTCCCATAAAATGCCGGGCAGTGTGCCGGAATCCTTGTACAAGGCTAACTTTGTCTCCTTAGAGCGGAGAGCTGTACAATGCTGATTCAATCCTCAGCAGCGAAGCAGAAAGTCGTAAGTCTTGATTATCACAGAGAAGGATATCTGGGCTTCATTCCCTTCTCCTTCTCTCTGTTTTGTTTTGCCTTTTTCCGGTGCGCAAGAATAAGAACACCACGTATTGACCCTCTGGCAAGGTTATAGCCCTTCGCTACACAGCTATAATTACGAAAATGGCCGCCGATACCACACATACCGCGATGGCTCATATATGATTCCCAACGATGAAAGGGAGCAGGAGCGTCTCGATTTAGCACACCATATTATGAAGATGCTCCTACGAGGCCGTCTACACCGAGCAGTATTCCCCGAGCCGCCCCGTCAAGTGCTCGATTTTGGCACCGGCACGGGTTCATGGGCAATTGACTTTGCTGACGAGAACCCGGAAAGCATGGTCGTGGGAATCGATCTGTCTCCCATCCAGCCAAGCAATATCCCGCCTAACTGCCGTTTCTACGTTGATGATGTTGAGTCTCCCTGGACTTTTAATTCCAAATTCGATTTTATACATGGCCGGGCCATGGGCGGGTCAATCAAAGATTGGGATATTCTGCTTCAACAGGCCTATGACAATATGAATGAAGGCGGCGTGATTGAATTGCAGGAGTTTGAGGCGTTTTATAAATCAGACGACGGCACCTTGGAGCGAACAACGGCAATCCCACTCTGGACACGCCATCTAAACCGGGCGACTGAAATGTAAGAACCCAAAGTTCTTCCTCCAAAAGACAGTTGTTGGAAATATTACTGTCTCTGAGAAATTATCATGCTAAACCAGAGGCGCAGGATCGGTCAACCTATGAACTGCGCGGAGACGATGAAAGATAAATTGGAAAGTCACGGTTTCGTAGACGTGCGGGATGATTTATACAAGGTATGCATGCTCATTCCAGTGCTTATCCATACATCGTGGGCCTCTCCGGTATTAATAAATTCGATCCGACTTAGCTACCTGTAGGCCCATGGCCTAAAGACCGGCGGTTGAAAGAGTTGGGGTACATAACCTTATTCCAGGCGTTTGAGGCATTAGAGGCATTCACACTGGCGCCATTCACACGTGTCCTAGGCTGGTCGAAGGAGGATATGCGCGAATTGATGGAGCGCGTCAAAGTAGAGTTGTCATCTGCGCGGAACCATCTATACGTGCTTATACATTTTACTCATGGTCGAAAACCAGCCAGCAACCCTTGATCCGGCGACACTGCCTGTTTTCCTATGGGCAAAATGAATGCATATCTCGGGGCTCTTGTACTGGTTTGCGTGGCGTACGTTTTGTCATGTCGATGTGGTATTTTGGCGTGTATACCAAATGTATATACGACATTTGGTTGAGAACATTTGATATTCATTAGATTTAGCACTGGGAAGGATGTCTGACTATTTTTTATTTAAAAAAGAACAGAAAATTATGCGTTCGTTCAAAAGTTCGAATGGTTGACGCCTTTGATTAGATTTGAATCGAAGCTCGTAAACTATCTAACAAGGACCTATTCTAATTTCTCCCAGCGTGGGTAGATTGAAGAGTTCATCTCAGCAGAGACGTGCCTTCCCTGTTGGCGGAAACGCAGGGTTGGAAACTCACCAGTGTCCACAGTTCAGGTAGCCTAGGGCTAGTTGATAGTTAGTTCTAGCTACGGAGTACGGTTCACGGATATAAAACGGTTTCTCATACGGTTAACTATAGTAGCTAGGTCATATTGCCCCATAATTGTTGGTTTGCACCAATGAGACCTATTATGCAAGAATACTCCACATGCTCGGACTCGGAGATATAACTATATACAGCCCTAGACGACTTAGGCAGGTAATTTACAGGTTTTGAAATTTCTTATAACATTAATAATGAGGTCCCGACAGATTGGTAAGGCTTTTTACTCGTGCTTTCTCATTCATACCTAGCGCTCCGTATGTTTCGATCCATTCGGCACTTCTTCTCGAAGCATAGAAGTTATATGTAATATTTCACGTTGATCTCTGCGTACATACGCTCTTTTTCGAAGTTTTATTCTCCATAATTTGATTTCCTTTGATCATAGAGTAAAGGCAATTCGACCCAAATTGTTTATTACAACACGAGTCTAAACAAAGTCGAAGGATCAGACTCCACATTTTGTGCGACTCAGGTAGCGGACCGGATACGGATGCAGAGCATTCCGTGCCGAGGCAGGATGTAATACAGTAATAAAATACTACCAAAGGATGACACTTCGCTAGTGAACCCATGCCGCCATGGATTGTCGACCGTTTTAAACTTTTAGTACGGAGTACGGAGTACATTTGTCATTGCGGGTTTTTCACGAAATTTAAAAATCTTTTTCTTTCCTTTTACGACCCAGTGCGGGACGGGACGGGGCGCGCGGGTGGAGCCGTGCGGAGATCCAATGAGTTTACATTCGTATTTCCTTTCGTTTTTGTCTCCTTTTTATATCCGTACGCATTTAGGGCCCATCAGGTCTATGTACGGTAGTTATTGTCAGTCTTACAAAGCAGACTCTTCATCGGATTACAGAACCCAGCGCAGTACGAGCGATCACAGGGACTTGGGAGTCAAATGTCGGTCAACCAAGATTCGTATGCGGCCTCGATTAGGACAAAGGGTACCGAGTCACGACACCGCCTGTCTGGAACGCCCCTGTCAGCTATGAATGAGCGAAGGAATTTTCTACAGTAGTGTGTTCCACTCAGTGTCCACAGTGGGTTGTAGACTTAACCATATCAACGTTGAACACGTCAATCCGAAGGGACTTTGCTATCCACTCTGCGCAGGATTGCATCACAGAGACAACACGCTTACTCATGGAGTACATACTAGATTTAGCAGGAACACAACACCAACCCCACTGAGCCTGGAGCCATACCTAGGTACTTGAGCGTCAGCCCGGGAGGAATTATAATTTGGTCCTTTGTTTCCCAGCTCAGACAGCGTTCCATTCTGTACGTCGACGAGAGCAGAAAGTCTACGTTGGCTCAAAAGATTGGGGAGACAATTGATATTTACCGCTAGCCGTAGTGCTTATAGGTAATTTTATATAGTACGCTACGTACAGGTGTTTTCCGGAACTTTTGCGAACCGGGTCCTTCAGTTGAGTGACGACGGACGTACGTATATGGCACAATAATTGTTTAGTTGCTACTTGCCAAACCCGGCATCGTACGATGAGTAGATCGGAAAGAATGTTTGCGGAGGAGAAAGTATTTTATCTAGAGGCAGGAGAGTACACGACAGAAAACAAGCCAAGGCCAAAACATCCAGCTTTTTCGACTAGTTACCTAGGTAGAGAGAGAATGCAGTATTTTTCTAGCAAGATTTAAACTTGCTCTGGCTAAATCAAAATTAAGTAATAAATGGCGTGAGGTGCAATATTGCAACCATAAAAATAGTGACTAGACGGGACTCACTGTGATCCTTTTTCTACAGTCTTACGGTTAAAACTGTGCGTTCAGTAATAGACCTGGTCGTGAGAAAAACGAGTCATTCTAATAAAATGGAAAACAGGAAATGGAGTGGTTAGAAACAGAGAAATCTTTACAAAAATATGTGTTTTATCAAACGTGGTTACTAGATCGGTTGGCCATCAAAGCTCTAAAATTCGTTAGAACTTGGACAGAAGAGATATTCAGTCATGCTGAACCATAAGGTACCTAGACTACCTAGGTCCTCTTCGGGCCTTTCAGCCTTAGTATCTTCATTCGCTGTAAAAAGTCTTTAATGTGTTAAACTTACTACATGAGCAGCAATTGACGACTTGAGGGCAGAGATTAGCACAATACAGATTGGCATAGCTCCTAGAACTCACAGCCACAGCCCTGTGCGAAAGTGGCTGTTTTCATGATGATAAGATGCAACGGTCTAGTCTTGCTTTTCGTATTTCTACACTGAACCTACACTTCATCGCGAGAGGGAGGGAGAAGGAACAAGAGGAAAAAAGAAGCTACAGTACATACAGCTGTTTCCTCGGTACAGCCTGGTAACGGCTTCCAAGATCTCATCAACACTGTAAGGTGCATGCTATACGGATATGCCAATAGTATCATTAAGAGTGCCGTTTTTCTTTTGTGTTGGTGGTTTGGTGCTTGAATTGGCGTCGCTTGCATCGCCCTTCTATGGTAAGAATGCATTCAACGAGTGATTTATGATGAGCAAATGCATGACGCTAATCTTATAGAACGGCAATGATCAGAATTGGAAGCAATCGTTGTCTGCATCTTCGTCAAGTGTGAAGCGCGACTCGCGACAGGTCCCGTGGCAGGCTAACCGCAAATAGACAAGCATCGTCATCCGCCATCTGGCCTAACTTCATCAGACAAACATTCAATGGCCGGCACCAGCGAACTCTCGATCCCTCGCAAACACGGCAAGCAGCAGATATTACGTTTCGTCAAGGAGAAGATTCTATAGCCGCCTCTTCAAATCCAGCGCGCATTCCATTTGCTAGGAGACTCCTGGAGTCCTTCCGTCTCCTGCCGTCAATCCGATACATAGCTGACAATGAATCCACACATCTCTACACCGCGACAACACAGCGTTGGCAGCAGCTCCGGTGCTGGCTCAGCTGGACGAGGAGGATCAAGCCTTAAAATGCCACGGTTTTAAGAGGTACTTATTCAATTCTCTGGTCGATTGCCCAACACGGTTGGCAAATGCGCTCACAAGTTGTGGTTAATAACGATTCTAGATTATTCAAGTTCCCGCAGATGGACTTTGAAATGGCCATCTGGGAGATGACATCGCTCTTGATTGCTCCCAAAAGGTTTTCAAATCAATGTACTACCATGTAAGAAACCTTCCTTCCTATCGTGAAAAGCGCAACTTGCGGGGTATTAGCAGCTGACTTTGGAGTGTCTTTGAAAATAGAAACGTATTTATGACCCTACCTAACGGTTTTTGGCTACCAATTTCCTATCAATAAAATTCGACTGACTTTGGACTAAAGAAACGAAAACACGTGGCACCGACCCGACCCTTCATTTACATATCTCCTTTCGTTCTTCCTGCTCCTGACCGCGCTAGCCTGGGGCATTGCATATTCACCAAGTTTCGGATCGATACTGCGCCTGTCGATATTGTTTATTTTCGTACATTTCATCGGTACATCGCTGGTCATATCGACAATAGCATATTTCCTTATTGGGCGCATATTCGGCCCCAACGGCGCAGCAGCGCGGCTGACGGGGTTCAGGGGATCGAGGATGCCGAGGCGAGGTGCTGCGCAGGGATTGTTTGCTCAGCCTGGAGAGAAGGAGCAGATTGAGTTTGGATATTGTTTTGATGTAAGTTTCATACCAGTGCCTACAACAAGGAGAGAAACTATAGCAAGTTAAAAAAGAGACCTATTCGTGCAAAACATATATTGATAATTACTCCTAGGTCTCGAATAGAGCTTTCTTCCCTCTCTATTTACATCTCTACGTCCTCCAATTCCTGCTACTACCAATACTTACGCGGAGCCGGGAAATTTCTTTACAACGTTCCTAGGCAACACACTCTACTTATCGGCACTGCTCTACTATACCTACATCACGTTCCTCGGATACAACGCCTTGCCCTTCTTACACAACACAGAGTTGCTCTTGCTTCCGATTCTTGTCCTCTCTGTCCTGTGGTTAGTAAGTCTGATTGCGGGTTGGGATATTATTACTCAAGGCCGTGGCGTTGAGGGCTTGTTTTGGGGATATAATAATCATATAAATACAGACAATAGCATAGATTTTATTTATGCACTTCCTATCATATCATATTTCTATTGTTCTTGGGTTGGTTTATTGGAGCCACATAGAAAGGATAAATCTTGCGTCCTTTTATTATTCATCTGTAAGCTTTTAGATGAGCCCTGGTTATATTTGCTCTGCGTCGTATGGTGCGTTTGATCATATGACGTGTATATTTTCCAAAACTGTTCTGTATTCTCCGGTTGCTTCGCACGAAGCATACCGTACTATGAAGAGGATGTACTTAAAACCTTATTTATTATCACGCAGCCTTCTCCTTTAAAGAAAAGGTATTTCATTTCTTAGCGGTTTTCTTGCCGCGTGCAGACTTGCCCAGGGCTGCTTCACGGAGTTTCTTCTCCCGTTCGCTAAGCTGCTCCTGGCGTTCTTTCTGCAGAGCATCTCGTTCCTCCTTCTCAGCTTCTCTGCGCGCCTTCTCGGCCTCACGACGCTCACGGACGAGTCTCAAACGCTCAAGGTCGGCGCGCGCTTCATCTGTTTTGCCCTCCATGTGCAGTTTCATGTACCGTTCGCGGGCCTGCTGGGCTTCGATAGCCTCGCGCTCGCGCCGGGACAATTCGTTGTTACCGCCGTCCTTTTCCTCCTTTTTGGTTGTTGACTACCACCATTCGATAATGCCTGAGAGCGAGACTTGGCAGAATGATTTGGGTTGGCTGGTAAATCGTCCTTGTCCTCGTCCTCGTCCTCGGAGTCTGTGGGGGCAAATCACCGGGCTGGGCAACAGCTTGGTTTCTCTTTCTAATAGCAGCTTCTTTCTTCGCTTTGGCGGCTGCTTTCCGCTGCTCACGTGTCATTTCTTCGGGTGCCACTTGCGACGGTCCTGGCTGGTCGTCCTCGGACTCCTCCTCAGAAGACTCCTCGGCGTCGTCATCATCTTCCTCCTCTGAGGACGACTTGTCTTCGGGATCCTTTTGATGTCAGGTGTGTCAAGATCAGCTACTCTCCTCTCCTCCATATGAGAATAGGTGTATATACTCCTTACCCTCCACATGCCTAAGGGGTTGCCATCCTTGTCAACAGGTTGCACATCTCGACTGTAGTGTTTGCCACCTTTTGTCAGGAAAGTAAGTCATGGTACTTATGTATGCCTTCTTTTCTTTCAATGTATTGATCAAAGTAACGCACCTCCTCTAGTCGGCTTTGAGAACTTGCCACCACGACCACGAGGCGCCATGACTGATGGGTCTATATTCAAGGGCTGAAGACGGGAGTTATTTACTGGCGGAGGTGAGAAAGGAAGCAGTATCTATTGTGAAAAGGTGAATCTGTATCAGTAACCCTTCATCAAAGACAGGAAAGCAGGACATCAGAGCAAACTCACATTGTCTCAATGAGTCAATCGAGATCAAAGGGTCCGACTCGGGAATCTTTGTCGTGTGATCAGCGGGGTAAAAGCGCTACGGCGGCTTTGACTGATGGCGCTCGGAGACCTAGTATAGCCAGGATTGCACGTTTATTGGGGACAGTAACGACGGGGTTATCGCTCTGACGGGGAACTGACAGCTTGTCGAAAAATGGACCTTGGATGCCTGGGGAAGAAACGCCAAACCCTCCAATTGCCCCTCTTCAATCTTGCCTGGGTCCACCTGCCGCCAGCCAATCAGAGGTCGCCTGTTCTAAGTATAGCTCCAAGCTACCCTAGGTTCGTAGATACTAGATAGTTATACTATAGTTAGTAGTTACACTATATGCATAGGCATACATATTACAGAGGTTCTATGTTTATATATGGTTGTTGAGGAGCTTGACTTTCATAGCTGATCCCAAGTAGCCCAAGCCACTACAATTCGAGTCGCCCAGCGGCATCAGTCCTAGATACCTAGAAAAAGCATACTATTTTCTGGAACATTGTACTAAATGTTTTAAAAAGAAATTGGTTCACTCAAAATTGAATACGTACCTAGGTACCAAGAAATCTTCTCAATGAAGAATAAAGCGCTCTAGGATCTTCCTCCTCGTTCTCCGTTTCTCATCGCCAAATGCACACTCTCCTGTCCTGCATGAATATACTTTATAGTATTTTCATAACTACCTAGGTAGCAGCCTGTTTACTGGATCACTCTACAAGTGACGAAATCTGGTTTTCTTGTAGTTGTTAAGACAGCCTTTCTCTTTTGCTGTGCCCGCCGGAGTTTGCAGCGAAGATATTTGGGTAGAGGTAGCAGATAGGTAAGTATTTAGGCAGCAATAAGTATGTAGTTCTGTGTCAACAACTGCAATCCGCAAGTCAATCTTGTCGATTGGTTAAGAAGAATGACTGAGTTTGTGCAAGAAGATGCCTAGTAGTCTTCTCACTAAGCATGGGAGTGCTGGCTATCGTTCAGTGTCGAAAAGATATGTAGAGACATGATGGAAGCTATCTTCGTCTCGTTTTTATCCCAGAACCATCGCTGCAGCCAATGAACACTGCATCGCGAACATAGACGTAAGGGCAAAGATGTCCGCGAGAAATTTAATGGCGTTTAGAAAGAACCTAATCACCAAGTTGCCGTCTTGAGAACGAGGCAATTGCCTTTTGGCTGTTCGTAGCTTTTCTTCGCTTGGTGGCTTTAAAATAAAAGGCGGAAGTAGCCGAACCGTATGTTCAAGCTTAGCATGAGGATGTCATCTCCACGTGGGTTGGCCTATAACAACGGCTTAATTGGTAAAACGCATCAGGTGATGCCGCGAGGGCAGATGGAATACTCCGTATACTAGATCGTACGACGTATGCAAAGATCCAATAGTGCAAGGCATGAACTCGATTTGGACGCGTTCTCGCTCTCAAAATCAGGGAATCGGAGATAGTTCTATTCGAGGCAGACATTTTGCTGCCAATCAGGCCGCATGCACAGAGCTAGTGGCAGCAGCTGCCTCGGAGCTGACTCAACTGAGGACGCCACGGCATCAGAGGGCGAACGTTAAGGTATGCTAAGCATTTAAGCAATGATCTCGCGTGGGAGAATGACGCACGATTTAATATATATTCGAGCTCACGTGCAACCACGTGCATTCGCGAATGGCCAAGAGTCGGTGCCTTGCGGGATGCCTGCCGCGCTACTGGCGACTAAGGACCCACTCCCGGGTAGCGCGGCTGAGACCCGCAACGATTTACAAGAGCCAAGCCTTTTGCACACGTGCTCTCGTATCTACAACAAACACAGCAACAGCAAAAACAACAGCAGCAGCACCGGAGACTCGCGGGGAGGGAAAGGAAAAAAAGACCATTATGCAGGGCTATCATTCGAAGAATGTCCGAAAGAAGCTTAGACAGCTCACATATTTAAAGAGCTGTCCCCCGGCCTGCCTAAGCTCTTGTCGTTCACTCCGCTCCAGATCCAAAGACTGCATGATTAGATTCTGCAAAGGTCAACAAGATGAAGCTTTCTACCAGCCTGATTCTCTCTGGCCTCTCTTTGGTGAGTGCCTCGCCATTGAGGCGTGTGGTGACCAACAGCACCAGCGCCATCACTCCCCTGTGGGAAAATGGTTCGACCGTAAGTTGAAGATGTTCTGTTGTGAGACCCGCGCAATGGAACATGGAACTCACCAATATCATAGGTTTTGTCGTGATCGTTCTTGAGAATACCAACAAGGATGTCACCTTCGGGAACCCCTACTTCCTGAACCTCACCAACATGGGCATGACGTTGGGCAACTACCATGGTAAGGAATCCATCCAGCAAAACTTTTAAGACGACAAAATGATATATTCTAACATCAAGACTTTAGGAACTACCCATCCATCCCAGGTAACACAGTGCTCCTCCTGTTTGGCTTATGGATGTCAAGGTTCTGACACCGAACTGCTGTACAGCCAAACTACATTGCCATGATCTCCAATACCCAGTCCGCCGGTGTCTTTGATGATGCCGACCACAACACCACCCAAATGAGCATCATCGACTTGTTCGAGCCTGCCGGTACGATCTACCACTCGTGGTTTGGATATCCGTGGCTGACTGAATCAAAAACATAGGTATTACCTGGAAAGCTTACATGGAGGGCTACACTCCTCTTGCCGACGGTGGTTGCAACCCAATTTCTGAAGACAAGTCCACTCTCTACGTCCGGTGAGTATCTTGAATTTGCGATGAGGCGTGTACAGCGGCATTTCTGACTGATTGATCAATACAGCAAGCACAACCCTTTCATGTCCTTTGACAACATCCGCAACAACACTGAACGTTGCAAGAACATCGTGAATGCCGAGGAGAATTTCGCCAAAGATGTTGCTCTCGGTGCCAAAGCCCCCATGTACATGTTCTACACCCCAAACCTGAAGAACGATGCCCACGACACCAACATTCCTTACGCCGTCAACAATACGCAATACTTGATCGACACCATGTTGCTCAATAAGGACTTTATGAGAAACACCTTGATTCTTGTCACCTTTGACGAAAACAGTAAGCTTTCCTTTCCAGTCACCTACTTTAAGCTAGCATTAATGCTCACCCCGTGGTCGCAGATATCTACATTAATGACAACTTTGGCTTGCCCAACCTCATCTACACTGTAGCCCTGGGTAATGACACCATCAAGTGCTACGACTGCGTCGACCAGAATTACTACGACCGTGAGCTATACTCTCTTCTCAGGCGTTATGTCTATAACGGCCCGCGGCTGGCTGACTGACTTGACTTTGCTCTAGACTTCTCTCAAGTTGTGACTCTCGAGAGGAACTGGAACCTCAGCACCATTCCCCAGCCTGATGGCAGTGAGGAAGGCATGGACCAGTGGTGGAGACCCTTCGGCCAGCTCCGCGCCTTTGACGACAATATCTGCGCCTATGCTCCTTGCTCTGAGTACTACGACGGCAAGAGCCCTGCACCAGCTGACGGTGACTGGGAAGACCAAAACTACTAGACTTGATTAATTTTGGGTCTAGTATTATGATCATACGTAATGCATTAATACGCCTTTAGACCTGGCCATGGATATACGATATATAGATGACCTGCATGATCGATAATGTATTTAGTGAAAGCTTGTTATGATTTCGACATTGTATGTATCGGAGCAATATGCAACTGGCATTGGCTACTTGCCCTGTCTCACAGATGTAATTACAATGACGATGTCATGATACGAATGCAAAAGACCCTTTTTCTACATGGATGCATATCTGTAACTATAGCATATGCAATGACGCGCATAAATTTGTGCATGCATAATTTTATGCGTGCACAAATGGATTTTGCCTTCGCATCTGATTAATATTCAATTGTTCATTCTTTCCATGCCTTATACACAATCTTCGAGCCATAAACCTGCCCCTTCTTGAGCAGCGTCATGTGTCGCCATTCCGGCACATTAGGCGCATTCACATACCGGCTAGGCTCAACACAGAAACCGGCATATTTGCCCCTCGGCGGCAGGCCATTCACGGCGGGGACGTCGATGAAATTACCAGTATAGAACTGGAAAGCCGGCTCGGTGCTGTAGACCTCTAGGTGTAGCTTGGTCTCCGGGTGGCTGAATTCGCCGAGTAGCTGTAAAGTCTGGGATCGGGTGTCGAGGGGTACTTTGGAAGGATCGGCTTCGATTAGGAAGCAGTCATCAATCTCGGTTTCAGGGGTGCCTAGAATGAAGGGTTCGGCCACTTTGACCTTTTGAACTGGTCTACATGGCCGTACGGTATGCTGGTATCGTCAAGGGGTATGCAGGTATCTGTGGCCAGCTTTGCTTTAGTTCCACGGATGTCTGCGCCACCGGAGATGTTGAAATACCTACGATATTATTAGTTAGAATCTCACAGTAACCTATAATATCAGAAATGACAAGCAATGGAAGTCGGGTAGGGTATACTAACGAATGATTGGTGATGTTCACAGCCGTCTCCTCAACCTCGTCTCCAACAAGCTCGGCCTCATACTCGGCTTCCAGCACCGTTTTGCCATCCTCCTTCTTAGCCGTGTACCAAACACGAACCTCCACGGTGCCCGGATAACCTTCCTCTCCATGCTTACTCAGGTACTTGAAAAGATGCCTTCCTTGCCATTCCGATGCACAGCCGTGGGACCCTCGAAAACACGCTTGTCCCAGCCGTGGGAACCACCATGTAGCGCGTTCGGACCGTTGTTCTTGGTCAAAGAGTAATCCCGCCCATTAACGTTTTCCAGCACACCGTTCTTGAGACGATTCGCGACCCGGCCAATCGTGGCGCCAAAGAAGGGGAGTTATATTTGACATAGTCCTCTTGCGTTTTGAAGCCTTGCACTATGTTGGTCCCGCCGACGTTGAATTCCTGAATGATGGCTCCCAGAGGAGAAAGGTGAATGCAGACTCTTCTGGATTGGACATGTTGGACGAAATCGCCTTTGGTCGGTCTATCAATTCTAGATAGCGAACGTGAATTCACAACTTGCTTTATATGAGTTGCGAAAATATGGGGTAAATGCAAGTCAGTGAGGGGTCGACTATGACGTTTGTTATTTCCCCGCAGATTTCGTATCAACAACATCGAAGAATGGTCAATTGCCAGTCAAATAAACTGGGTGAAAAGGATCGCTCAACGAGAAGGGTTTAAGAGGCATTTTAAACTACCAGCGTTATATTATTGCTGTCGTCTACTTGGGTAATTCCTGACTGATGAAAGCACATCCCGGCAAAAGAGGCATCACTTGCCGAATTAGGCTAAAACGCAGGGTAAATAGAGACGGGCTTTAACGTAACGCAAGCATAAATGGATAAAACGCTCTAGTACGAGACACTGTGTGAACGCCTCGGAGGATATAACAAGAACTAGAGGGGCTGCTTCCTCGCACAACAGACATTTGCGTGACATACGTAGTTCACGGAGGCGCAGTCAGTTACAGCATGCGGCCAGGGCCGTATCTGATTGTACGTGCTTGAATAATACGCTGAGCCACAAAGTCTGATCTTATCAACCCCAGATTAACTGAATTGTTCCTCGTATAGGTATGCGCCGCGCAGCCATCGCCGTGGGATTAGCATTCGAAGTGAGGCTTGTAACACGTGTTACTAGTAGGCTTCAGCGGGGTTCACTGACGATGATCATGCTCGGATCATGCCACTTTTGCCCGAAGTCTGGAGTACGTACGTAGGCTCTTACAGCTTGGCTTGCATGTACAGGAATCCTCCCAAATTGATCTGCCGCATGACAAATGATGAGGCCCGTTACTAGTTATCAGTGTATCACCGCTCAGAGGATCGGCCGTACTAATTTCAGCCAAGCAGAACACAGCCCTAACTATCCGATACGGTATTTCAAGTATTGGCCTTGGCTTTGGGTAACATTGATGATTGACTGAGGCTAGTGGGTTGGTTAAAACTTAACGGTGCTCTGCTCCAAAACGCTGAATCAGTGAATCCTCGCGTTGGTAGTAACGAAGTTATCCCTGCCTAACTATACACTAACAGTTATATTATATAGTACAGTACCTCATAGTCGTACAAATAAATCCTGTTTAACACGAACTATAAACATCCATCAGCTTATCAAAACCCAGACTGCGTAGGTAGTGCGTCCCCAAGGGTAAGCCCTAACTAAGTAATGTCTCCTCAAAAACGGACTCCGGGATTTATCACCTCCGAGCACCAGGCAGAAGAATAAATATTAAAGTTGAAGCCATCACGATGGTAATTTAACTGTATTATCGTGTTTTCCTTTTTACTGCACTGTACGGAGTTAGGAGTTATGCGTACGTATCAGATCCTTTTCTGAGAGCAACTTTGCAAGAGGCAGCAGTCAGCAGATCAGATAACTAACCAACTACGTACGTAGTTAAACCGACCACGGACATACAGCATCTCCAACTCCGCCGGGATTAGGTATTTAATCCTCCGTGGTTAGTCCATGGAATCTCCGCATGGAATTTCTACGTACTTCTAGCCTTCTACTACTAGGTTTGTAATACAGTATGACTACGAGTACGGAGTGCTCCGTATGCTAGGTAGAATTCTCCGTAGAAGTCTCCGTTAACTAGTTAGTTATTAACTTACAAATTGATTAATTAACTCGGACAGCGAGTTGTAAATCCGGCATTAATTGATTTCAAATAGTGATAATAATCATAATATAGCATCAAAGCGGCCTTAATACGAACACGAAAGAAATTATAATGCTTCGAGACCCCGTCTAGAAGCCCTGACTAAGCATTTAGGTATCCAACTAACGTAATCGGACATCGAGCGGGCCACGACACCGAGCGGGCCACCTCCATACACCATATAAAATGGTCATTTTTCTATCCTTATATCTCAACAAATTTATATATAAATCATAGCTGAAAATCAAAATATAAATAAGTAATACTATATTTATTAATATAAGAAATTTATAAATTCTAGTTCTTAATATAGAGTAAAAATACAAGAAATTACAATAAATACGTAAAAATACAATGTATTTTTGGTAATTTTAATAAGTTTATAATATAATGACTTAATTTTCAAATATAGTATTATTTAGAATCTAAATAATCCTATATTTAATTTTCAGCTATGATTTATATATAAATTTGTTGAGATATGAGGATAGAAAATGACCATTTTATATGGTGTATGGAGGTGGCCCGCTCGGTGTCGTGGCCCGCTCGATGTCCGATTACGTTAACTAATTAACGTTAGTGTTGCTTACTCACTGGATTTCTAGGGCTTTTGGCCTTTGAGGCTTGACGGCTACATGGTTATGATTATTGATCAGTGATCATGGCGAGGGCTCAATTAATAATACGCAAGACGCCTTTGGCCTACAGCTATTTGCGACTGTCTACTATCTAGAGTGAAGTAGTAGTGCAGGATGAACGCACAGTCAGCTAGACACGCCAGGACATTAAAAGGTCAACAACTAACTCGTGCTCAACCCAACACCATGCAGATTATGCATCTTATTAATGAATTATGTCATACCCATCGAAACGCCACATTCCGCAGGTGGCTTATCGTGTATTACGTATATCATCAAGATGGGAGCAAAAATTCTCGTATATTTCTCCAATGGGAAACCGAGGCGGTATTTCCGCTTTCGGTAAGACTTGCGAAATGGGGTCATTTTTCAACTTTAGATCAATGATAACATAAAACCTGGAATAGATCCGATGAAGGATTAGAGAGAGAAAGAAAAAAAAAAATAAACCTCGCCGCAGATAGCCACTGACTCCATTTTTGCATAACCAAACCCAATTGCGTTGAAAATTTGCTGTACATGAAAAGGCTTAAAGCCGGAAAGGAGAAAAAAAGAAAGTAATAATTGTACAGGCCATTACATCGTTAGATAGTTAGATCAAGAATCATCAACCTCCCAAGAAACCAAAACTCAAAGAAATATCGAGAAGGGGAAAAAACGTTTCAAATGGTAGAAACTTCCATATTCGGATTAAAATATTGACTGAAATCATCGTTCGCATCAAACAACATACTCGGCGGCAAACAACTTATAGGCATGTGCTGTTGCGATTGCTGCTGTTGTTGACGCGTAGCAAATATTGGAGGCGGGGATGACGGCGTCTCCTCGAATAATGTAAATTGATTTCCGAGGAGATCTAGATCGTCGAAACCTAGATCACTTGCACTCGTATTATTGTTGATCCACGGTTGTTGTTGTTGATGTTGTGGATGTTGTAGTTGCTGATGGTGCAGGTTATTATGCGGGTTCTGTAGAGCCATCGGATTGATGCCTTGTTGTGCGAGGAACAGGGTGGATGCAGCTGCTACTGTTGTCCTGAAACCGGTGCTACTATTATTATTTGTCGGTACCGCCGGCGATTGCCCTTGCTCTGATTTGATGGTTGTCATTGTCTGCGATGACGGACTATAGCTGGGTGGTGTTGGGGGTAATTGGCGTCGTGAAAGGGCCTCGGCATACCCCGAGACGCTATAAGGATGAACACGGTGGTTATTATTATGGTGGTGGTGGTGGCTGTGATGTCGGGAATTATGACTGTTGCTGCTGCTACTGCTGATAATAGGCGACTGCGCAGTGTCAGAACTGCCATCGGACGATTCTTGTCGCTGCATATATCCCGGGTTCTGTTGCCATAGCTTTTGTTGCATCGACTCGACGTTCTCTTCAAATTGCTCGCCTTTGCTATGATCCAATGCGCCTAGGCGTGTGAGTAGGTCGTGCGTCAGTGGGTGACCGTTGGGTTCGGTCTTTAGTGGCTCTCCAGTCCAGCCCTCGCCTTCTTGGGCGCGTCGATAAAGTTCTTGCAATCCATTCACTAGCCATACTTGTTGTTGCTCGAGCATTTCGACGTATCTGCAAGCATATTCGCATTAGCTTGACATTATTATTGTTGACTGGGTTGTAGGTGCGCAAGACGTACCCTTTAGGGTAAACCTTGTCATGTGCTTTCTTCCGCTCCCCAAACACGCAGATGGCATTGTCAGCGCGACATCTCCCACACGGATTGGCACCGTCACACTGTGCGGTGGTTAGTGAGATCAGTCTTGATCAAAGCATGGTGTAGACAGGCTGAATTACTTTTGATTTCTTCAGTCGACACCGATCGCAAGCCTTGCAGACTCTCTTGCGCACATTGTCCGAGTGAGCTGAATGCTCTGACGAGGGAGTAGATTGTCGAGCTGTCATGATTATATATGAATGTTCTTATTTTTTCTCTTCTTCCTTGTCCAATACTGATGTCGTTCCGCGTTGGAAAATAGGTGTTGGTGAGAACTGTGTTATGAAACCAGACTTGTTGGGAATGAGTGTCAAAACAAGCTCGGCGCTGGTAAGGATGGCATCAGCAACCGGGATTGAGAGGCAGTGTCACTAGTAGGTTGTCGATGTGATGATGATAGCACGCATAGAGTTGTTGGAAATACAACGGTTCCAATGTTTCCCTTTTACTGGTAAGGTGGTCGAAGGTTCAGCTCTCGCTCTAGACGTACTAGACGTAGACGAGACACGACAGATTGAAAGAGATGAATTGGAAGTAGAAGGAAGCAGGTAACATAAGCATGAAGTAGGTAACTAAGTACTAAGCAGGTGGAGGAGGGGGTGGTCTGGTTTAATATCACGGGCGTGCCTTTGTCCACTAGTGTAGTTGGCTAGTTAGTTACAGCTTCTAGCTGAGTAACAGTGACGAAAGCAAGATCGAAAAAAATATAAGGATTCCTCTAGCTTCTGGCCTGTGGATAGGGAGCCAAGTGCTTTTGATAGTAGTTAATTATGAATCAGCAGAGTTATGCTTTTAGTCAGGAAAAGTGGATGTCGATGATGGACCCAGCCTTAGATCGGTATTGTACTGTACAATGTACGCCCGTAAACGGCTGGAGCTGGACGAAAAGGGAAGCTTTCCAGGTTCGCTCTGCCTGTCATCAACAGGCTGCAGCAGAGTTGTGGCTGAGACGTAAAGGCCGGTATTTTAAAAATTATGCATATGCACCTACATTCAGACAGACATATCCCTAATCATATTCAGGCTTCAGCATTCATGACAAGCCGTTACCGGCATCAATGAGTTGCACCGGAGTTATCCCATCTATACAATGAACATCGCATCTTCTCAATTTAGCCTATACATCTGCCAGTTGAGAGATTAAAATGATTACTACATGCTACATAGTACAAGGATCCATTTTGTCGCTCGGCATCCCTGATCCGCCGGCCTTTTGCGCACGTATCGACCAAACCAAACTATACAACGTCGAAAATTTTTATTTCTTTTATTTCTTCCCCTTCAAAAATCTCTCACAGGGGCAGGTGACCATAATAGAGCGGAACTCGGATATGATTTTCCCTCAGTCCATCCCAATCGAGTTATATGATCGAGTTGTGAGTGCGAGAGCTAGATCGGATAATCGGCCATTCGCTCGCGAGAAAACGCGTCCCCGACACTACAGCGCTTGGCCCATTGCTCGGGAACCTATGCTTCCGAGCGTATTACTAGTATTAGTATTACTAGATACATTCATAGATGGCAATGCTCGTACACCTACAAAGTCAATCAGTGCCCTGGCCCCTCGGGGAAGAAGAAGAAGAAGGGGTCATCTGTGCTCCAACCTCGATCGTTGACTGGAATATTCGAATAATACGTGGCTAGTAAAATAGGAGTAATATATCCCTGCAGCGTACATGCTGCCTTCCATTCGTCGATTCGTCCATGCTGGTTGTCGTATTTGGAAGCGGATATACGTAAACTCCGGCTTTAGCTGTTGATAACTGCAATAGCCTAGCAGCACTCTCATAGCAGCAACATACATAGACATGTACGTATATACCCACGTAATGACGTCTCACAGGCTGACAGTAAGGATTCTACAGAGTAACTGAGGGACCTTAAAGCTGATTCAGCAAGCGAGTGAGAACATCACCCGGAACCGCATTCCGGAGTTCGAAAGTTTTCGACCTCTGTGTAAACTTGTAAAGTCCGTCGTGCCGCTGTAAGCGGAGATCTCCGTGATGGTTTTTATTCGGCGCCGGTCAGAGTGTTGCTCCGTCCGGACGAACATTCCGAGGCGGAGGATGCATCGCTGACTAAGGCCCTTGCTCCGGTCCGTCCATCTATACAGCCTATACTTCAGAATACGGACTCACGGAGTACAGTTATAGATTGGCAGTATATGTGCAGTCCGTTACCTTACCATCTAATGATGACCTGAGAATATCAGCTAGCCAGTGGTGTAGCTATACTCCGTAAGATGTAGAACTATGTGTACCTAGCAGCAAATACACAGTTTTCGTGGCAGAATACCGAGTCCAATTTGTGGGTCAGAGAGTCGATGATGCTGAGATTTCAACATCGCTTTCAGGCATTCAACCAGCCTTGCACTTTCTTGGTTCTATTCTTTCCTTATGCATCTTACTCTATAAGCAGCTCATGGCCACGCAATTTCACGTACCCTAGGTAACTAGTAAGTAGTGTTCATAACTTCATATTCATGTTGACCTCACTTTCGGTTATCGGCAAGCTGTCAATGACGTCGTTTGTCAAGCCACAGCAGGGGAGATAAAAATTATCCAACTGTGGAGAATCATTGTAAGCTGTATGTCAGAATAGATAAACGACAGGGCGCACTAACGATATAATGACAGCAAGTCTAGAACATCAGTATATACACACGATAGTTACAGACCATAACTGCTACTGGTACTAGTGACTACATGCTCAACATTAGCAGGGAATTGGATGTACATCGTACAAACATCATGAGGTTCTTCGATAGTAAGCTCCCTTAATTGAGACCGTGCCGAGGTATATACCATGCACGATGAAACTCCACAGTGGGTGGCGTTAGAGATAGGTCCCTTTTCTTGTTTTGTAACGAATTCAAAGTCCGAAGTATAGTGCTCCGAGGCTACGGCGAGCAATGGCTGTCTGTAGAATAGAACTCATAACTAATGCTCACTGTTTGTAATTGGCCGTTTTAGGAAAGCGTCGTGGCCTGAGGCGTCTGAGTCACGGGCCACTTTCCTGTCAACCACATGTTTCCTCCTCAACAACAACAACCCAACCTACCACGAACCATGTCTGCTACAGCAAAATCAAGAATCTGGAAAATAAAAATAACGCATCTGCTACAACGGCACTCATTGCCGCAATTCAGCCGTCCCGCCTTTCCCTTCACATCTCCAACAAGCTATCCCGCAAGATCGCGACAACCGACCAGGAAACACTTTGCATCCGCCATGGATCGTGCGGATAGTGCGGAACCTGTATTTGCTGACTCTGTAAACCGTGAGCGACAATCGCCGCTTCTTCAGTCACTGATCGAGCAGAAACAATGGACGCTGGATGAAGACCGCGCGGGTGTTGCGAAAACGTATTATTTCAAAACCTATACGAAATGCCTAGTGCGTTCTTTACCTACTCTGAAATATAACGTTTTGGTCTATCATAAGTCTCTGACCAATTCGTTTCGTTCGCTTGTATAGGACTTCACTCAAGTCGTCGGCATTCGAAGCAAATCGAAGAATCATCATTCAACAATAACTCTTGTAATATCCACATCTCGCTCTGTTCTCGTCGCATAATCTCTCATATTCCAAAACCAAAAGCTCTCCCAGGCCAATTGGCGCTGATCGACTGTGGTTAGAAATCAGGCTCCGTTCGCGTCCACTGGACAACCCACATTCCTCGCGGTCTGACAGACAAGGATATCGAAATGGCGCAGTACTGTGATCAACAAGCCGAGACGATAGGAACAGTTGAGCAGAGCGAGGCGAATAAATGCAAGCCGGCTAAATAACGTCTTGGCTATAGCTATGAAGGCAATGTCTACAACAGTCTGAGAGTGGGGCTTGGGCTTTGCTTTGTGAGGAAATGGAAGGCATTCTACGTTTTAACCCGTGAATATACGCATTCCCGGACCGAGGTATCATCCGCTTGCATATTACCCAAATCCATCCATAGTAAGCGGCTTCTGGGATAATAAAATCTGAAAGCAAGAAACGAGCAATCTGAGATGGACGACATAGTGACTGCATTGCACAAGGCTTTGCCCTCTGCGTATGTAAGACAGCGACATTTTCACAGTCAACGAGATGATACTAGTGCTATTATCTAGCATGTGTCTGACTAACCTGCCCCGGTCTTCAGATTTATGGGAATGATTAGAATATGATCGTTTCTCTATTCTTGACAATTAACCGCCAATATTAACAGCATTTCATAGTGTGCGCTGTTCTTAATGTTTTATATAAGGGCAGAGCTGAAAACAAAACAAGGAGAAACTGGCACCAATCATAATGGACCAATTCAGCGATATAGATTTGGAAATGGCGCAACTACAGGTCCATTCGGAACCTGACCTTGAGCAAGAAAGATGGAGAAACAGGCAACTTTCATTAGGCTGGGTGCTGCGGTCTTATCTTCTGCTTTACTCTATCTCTACTCCAAGCCTACTTTGGTAAACTAGAAGAACTCGCCATGTCCGCGACAACAGCCAGGTCCGGGACAGGCGGACTGATAATCCCGACCATGATAAACATGTTTTTGAATGAAGCTGGCTTTCATGGTCTATCGCTTTCAATCTAGGTACTTTGCTTCCTGTGGCTGCATCCGAGCAGACCCGTTGTTGATTGCTGCGATAAGGAGATTCCCTATTTGGGGTTGTACGTTTCCTTTCTTTTGTGGGTAGCTACACCTGTGGTATCTTTACGTTGACTTCTACCAATTTCATAGTTGTAAGTGGTGTCAGGTGTTCCTGCCCTAAACTCATTGATTGGGAGTTTGAAAAACTCGTGGCGTAGATGGGTACAGCTTTACTGCGCGGACAGGAACCAGATTGCAGGTTTTGCTTGACAGGGTTATAGTGTCAGAAGTTACTTATATACAAAGATGTTTATGGCCAATGTTATTTTGGTTTACATAGACTAAGGGTTAGACAGATTTGGTTAACAGTACAATATCCTTTGTTCCCAAGTTTCACCCTTCATGTTTTAGTTTCACTGTAAGAAGTATGATACATATCCCTTGAACAACAAAAAGAAGAGGTCCAAGAAGAAAAAAGATGGAACAAAATGAACAAACGGGGGTTATAAAAAGAGGCTTTGTTGAGTATGTATCATGTGTCCACTCTCTCTGGATTTACCTAGGTAGGCGTTGTAAGAATCAATATAATTCCATGGCTATGTATGTATGTCCACTACCTATCTTCAAAGAGAATTGGAAGTCTTTCAGAATGGATCACCCTTGTTTTTCTCTTTTTTCCTTCCCAGAGGCCACTGTATTTTATGAAAGGGAGTTCTACCATGTAGTAGTAAATTTGTCGTCTGCCTGTCTAGTTGGCTGTCTTTTTAGAAATCAACCCATCATTCAGAGCTATTTCTTCCATCGAAACAGAATATTGAATGCCTAGAAATCCGAACTGGGTTGGATAATGGACAGCAGCCGGAGCAGCAGAAGCTTATCTAGCGGAGAAATATCTCCCACCCTCGCGGCGTCACTGAGACGTGCTGCCAACCGAGATCGAGACGTGGACCGAGATGAGGACCAAGAAGAAGAAGAAGAAGAGGGAGGAGGAAGAAGAAGATATCCCTAGCAGTGAGAAGTCCACTATCGAAGCGAGTTCAGAAGACCAAGAGCAAGAACAACGGGACAACGACGATGATGAGGACGACGACGCCGATAAAGAAAACCGTGCACCACGTTCACCGTTCCCACCGCGCAACTACAACTGGCAAAGCCCATATATCGCCCTCTCTGAAGCTGGAGGAGAAGTAGGTTTCTCAAACATGAGCGTGACACCTAGAACAAAGGCCTCCGTCTCAACTGACAGAAGCGTCTTTCAACCAGCCCACCCATTTTTCAAATGGCGCTCAATGAGGCCTTCAGTAGGAGGCTGGAACGAGAACGGTTGAGGCTCATATATTACGGCGAGGATGCGGAAGAGGCAAGTCAATATTTGCTGCGATTGACGCCGGATGAGTTGAGAGAGAGAGCCTATAGACGGCATGATAGGATGTGGTTTGTGGAATGGCTGTGGATGTTTGGGCCAAGTGAGACACCAACACCAACCGGAAGAAGTGATACGATTCCAATGTGGAGGTCAAGTCCGCTGGAAGAGGGGAGAGAGTCGAAGAGGATGTTAGGATAAAGGAAGAGCCTCTAGAAGAGGAGGTGTTGGAGGGATAGCAGAGGAGGCATTGGAGATGATGGCGGAGGAGGAGCGAGAGGAGATAAAGGTGCAAGAGGGAATATCAGAGACAGTGGAGGTGGAAAAAGAGGAACCAGACCCACAAGGGATGCAAGAGGAAGTACCAGAAGAGGTACCAGAGACACAAGAGGAGCAACAGGAGGAACCGGAGGAACAAGAAGAACAAGAGGAAGAGTGCAGTCCACCAAGGACCAACACATCCAGAAAACGACGCAGAGGCGGAAATGCATCCGAGAGACATGCAGAAGTAGGGCCCGCACGGAGACCCAGTACACGAGGCCGACGCAATACAAGGGAGGTGAGCATGGGGATGTAGATGAGCCGGTGCGAAGAAGCGCGCGGATCAGAATGCAAGCATCAACTCTGTCTAATCGAGGTGATACACGTCGGAAGCAGAGGAAGCAGAGGAAAAAGAAAGAGCAGACAACGACAACCGAAAGCAATCTGCGCAGGAGTATGCGTACCAGGAAACCTCCTGATCGATATGTTCCGCAGCCGTGGTAGTTCTTGGCTATCTGCTGAGATATGGTTTTAATCGGGGTTCGCCTTGTTCGTCCCTTGTCGCTTTTAGGGTTGGATTATTGTAATGGCTTTGTTGAATGTCAGGATACGATAGATACCTAGGCATAAACCATGAAAAGAATCAGCGTTACACCTCTCATATATTTTTATAAATAAATACCTTCGAGGCAACTCTAAGTATGCGTATGATCTACATGCGTCGGTAGATTATACTCGGCATAATCCAGATGCACAAAAGCCCTATCGACACTGGCCACCTGGCTCTCGAGCATGTACTGCAAGCTCTCCAATATCATGGCTATCGTGCAGACTCGTTTTCCCATCCAGGACAATATCAACCTCCACATTCAGTCTATCTCCTGAATGATATGCTTCCAGATTCTGTATCCAGCGAATACAGGTCGCAAAACGCATAACAAAGTATAACAGAACGCTTCGGTCAGCTGGCGATGCAGCAGCACCAGTTAGGTGTGCGATGTGCTCGCTTGCGGTTGTCGCCCAATTGCCAATTACATATATCGAAAGAATCAGACCACCGAGAGGGTCGAGAAACCAGATATTGGTGAATGTGCCGACTGTTATTTGCATCAGTTTGGTGCTGCTAATCATAGATATAGGTAGTTCGTTTGGCGGGAAAAACTGACTGAGAGGAAAATGATACTGAATACGTTGAAAACAACATCCGTCATAGCATCCTGAGCTAGCGCTTGGACATTGGAATTATTAATCCTTCGACACCAAATCCACATAAGCCCCTTGATAGCCACAGTCGACGCCATAATTATGAGCGCAGGAGCAGTCAATGCGATCAAGTTGTGATCTTCGCCGAACAGCCGCTGCAATGAAATTATGGCAACCTGGAAGAAAGACGTGATCATCACAACGGCAAATATAAGTACTCCCAGAGGCTCCAAACGGTGTCGACCGACAGGATATCGAAATCGGTCTCGTCGAACGGTCAGCCGTGTTGTGCTCCATACTATCGCCGTGCTCAAGAAATCCAACGCAGCATCTACCAAGCTGGCAAGGACGGACACGGAGCTGGTCATTAGTGTTACGACAATTTTGGCGATTAGCAACAGTAAGTTCGCCATCAGATTAACATATACAGCAGTCAGCACAATTCGACGGCTGTCTTGTGCCCTGGACGACGGCTGTGAAAATTCAAACATTTCACTTTCCTGATCTGGTAAGAGCAGTAGTGGCGTTCTTTCATTCAAAAGACGACGCATGCGATCCGTCTCTGGTAGGTCGGTGGGTTGTGTTTGTACCCTAGTCGAGGGTATGCCTCCAGCAGAAAGGTCTCCGTTTGGTACAGCTTGCTCCTCTGTAATAGTGTGTAAATTTCCCTGCTGGTTGAACCGATCATAGTCTTCGATCAGATCGCGAGCAATTGAAGAGTCCAACAAGCGGTCTACAAGGCTATACCGGGAAACCAGATAGTTCATCCGCGTGTAGTACTCGCGGCTTAGCCGTGCTTCAGGTGAGCTATTTGTGTGCTCGGTTGATATGGACAATTGAATGCTTACACTGGTTTCCGAAGCTTAGCTAACTGCACTGGAGGCGTGTAATATTCCGACCTAACATAGCTTCAGTTAGCTGAAGAATTCCATACTATAAAGAGGATGTACCATCGAAAAGACGGTGTCGTATCTCCGATAAGAATCGACCCTCGCCTATGAAGCCTTTCACGAGTGGGTGACGCAGTGAGATGCCTGCTATTACTAGCAACAGCCTCTCGGATCGAGCTGGATTCAACATCATCGGAAGAGTCGTATTTATTATTGTCGGACAGCGAATACGTTCTTAGCAGTGCGGGCAGACTCTGTCCGCGCGTCGACATCATCTGCCAGCCATGATTGGGCGTCAACTCCAAGAAGGAGCTTGCTGCAGATGACGGGTCTTGTTGCCGCTGGGTGTGCCAGGAAGAAGACCGGCGGGGAGATGTCGTTGCAGATGTCATTGCAGCAGCGTTGCTGTCTAGTGACTTGTATAGTTAGGAGTCGATCGATAGTTAAACAAACAATTCTTACTACGGCGTCATTGGTGGAGCAGATCTGCCCAGCCAGCCAATCAAAGGCTGCCGTCTAAGGCCATGGATGCCATCTTATCAAGGCACCAAGGCACCGTACCTTTCGACGATGAATTTTCAATTTGCCCGTGGTCGATATCTTGTGAGACAGTGAGATCAAGAGGCATACGATAGATATAGGAATTGACCAGCGATCGGCCGAGCTGATACCATGTTTTTATTGTTTGATATTTGATGCCATCTGTATTTTTATATAGCCGGAGATGCACACGTCCTGGCAGATATCACATGAAAATTTGTGTTTATATCCATTCTATAACTTTTCCTGCTCTGTCGGCTACATTTAGATGTACCCATGGCCATAGATACCATCAAAGCGAGGACTTGACTCCACCGAGCCTTTCTCCGGAGCTGCCTGAGGCATCAGATCTGCGATATAAGAACAAGTTAGGATTTCCGACAAACCAAAAATGAAAAAATAAAAACATCATCCATCATACCTACAAGATAGCAGTGCACTCAATCTCGACGTCTGTGTTACGAGGCAAGGTCTTGACGGCAACGCAACTGTTGTCCAAAAGAAATCAGCTTCAGAAAGCGGAATTACAGGAGAAAGAGAGATAGAACTAACGTCCGGCAAGGCTTAACATCGCCCCAGTATTGTGTATAAACGGAGTTCATATCAGCGAATTTATCCATATCGTCGATGAAAACATTGACCTTGACGACCTTGTCAAGCGAAGAGCCGGCGGCTTCGAGAACGTTGCTCAGGTTTTTGATGCATTGGTGCTAATGATAAACGGAAACCCATCAGATACTATTTTTGACGGACAGACCCGTCAATCGAAGGGTAATTCATACAGTGCGAGCTTTAATGTCTCCTTGCACCAACTCGCCAGTCACGGGATCCATGCCAATGGATCCTGAGCAGTAGACGACGCCATTGGCGACGATGGCCTGGGAGTAAATGCCGGGGAGAGGCTTGGGGCCTTGTCGGTCAGGATGGGGGTTTTGGTGGCCATTTTTCTTTTTATTTGTTCGATAACAAGCAGTATGAGTCAACTTTTGCTGAGGAGAAGCGGAGTGGGGAAAGGAAAAGAGAAGAAGAACGGAACGTTGGTTGAGTAGTCTAGCTATTTATTTAAGTTTTTAGCTATTCTTGCTCTTAAGAGTCTTAACCTGGAAATACCAGAAGAATCTGCCTAAGCAAGAGTCCTAGGTAATGTACATACACTGTTGTTCATCTTATCACCCCGCTCTCTCATCCCACGTAGTGCGTGGGTGGAGGTGAGGGTATCAGTATGGATGTTGTTGCCATCTCGCTCAATTGAGGACTTCTCTTGAAATATTGTCCATAAATACGCTGTTCTTTTATTCTAAGTACCGTGGTGCATGCTACGTGCCTATCGTTGCAACGCGGGTGGATGACTTGGAGCAAAGCACTCGTAGTGTCTGCGAAATATCACCCGATTTGATTGTACTATAGGATAGATAAGATCTAGGCTTGTCTCTCTAGTGTTGATCTGCCACATTTACAGCTCATTTTAACTACTAATGGAATCTACCTAGGTACTCCCAGCGCACATCTGCCACGTACCTAACACCTCAGAACCAGCACTACTAGGCCCCGGAGTATATATTCTATTATAATATAAGTGTAGATCTTTTCTTCAGAGAAAAGACAAAAAATGGCCACCTCCCAGCCTCCATACCTCCTTCACCCTTCCGTCGAATCTCGCGTGCACCCCGAATACGCCGCCTTCTACAACAAATACATCATCAACCTACCGCAAGTACATCTCCAACCTGTTGCTGCCTCACGCACATCTGGCGTCCTCATCCCCGGAGGTGGCCCCGTGCTCCCAGTTGGGAAGACAGAAGACATATCCATAAAGCGGACCGAGACCGAAGGGCCCGATGTAGTCGTACGGGTGTTCACGCCAGAAACCCCGGCGCCAGCGGGCGGATGGAGTGTGTTTTTATATGTTCATGGAGGCGGTTGGGTGCTGGGGAATATCAATACTGAGAACACTGTTTGCACGAATGTGTGTAAACGAGCTGGTGTGGTGGTTGTTAGTGTTGATTATAGGTAGGGTGATTCTCACAAGGATTTCGAAGGAAAAGAATCTAATGAATCTTTTTCCTTCCTAGATTGGCACCAGAGAATCCCTTCCCAGCCGCAGTCCACGACTGCTGGGAAGCCCTACTCTGGCTTCACAGCCCTGCGACCATCAACCATCTAAACATCAACGTCAAGAAGCTGTCTGTCGGCGGATCCTCAGCCGGCGGCAATCTCGCAGCCATGCTCACACACAAGTCCCTGCTCGAGAAACCCTCGCCCATCAACATCTCCAAACAGGTCCTCAGCGTGCCCGTCACCGACAACACGGCTGACCCATCCACGAACTGGGCGTGGAAGGAATTCGAGCATACGCCTGCCCTACCGGCTGCTAAGATGATGTGGTACCGTAACCATTACCTACCGGATAGGAAAGATGGACCAATCCGGAGGCTTCGCCGTTGTTGTATGGGAACGAGGACGGGCACTGGAAGAAGTTGCCGTCTGCTGTTGTCATGGTGGGCGAGTTGGATGTGTTGAGAGCGGAAGGGGAGGCATACGCGGCCAAGCTGGAGGAGAACGGTGTCAAGGCAGAGCTGCATGTGATGCAGGGCATGCCCCATCCCTTTTGGCTATGGATGCGGTGTTGCAGGCTGGGAGAGATGCTATTACGCTGATGGTGGAGGCTGTCAAGGACTCTTAGCTGTAGATTAATTGCATCGCGTGTACCTAGGTATTTCTCTTAAGTATTTAGAGAATTAAAGAAAGCTCAATTCGACCTGTGTTTGAATCCAAAAAGGGAAAAAAACCATTCATCTACAATCATAGTAACAACGCCGTAGATACAAGGATATAAAATCTGTGCAGATGGCTCTGCCAGAGACAACTTCGTGTAGATACATGAAATCATTTATCAAAAAGGAGAACAAGAAATTGATTCATCGCTAATGACATCTCTGTCTGAGGGAGGGAATATAGAGATGGGGAATGAATGAGAAAATGGAGAGAAAGACGGCAAGAAAAATGGACAAGGATGAGATAAACGATAGAAAGCTCAAGCAAGCAACGACAGACGCCATGTGATGCAGGTTAGGAGTATGGATGCGAGGTTGCGTGCTGCGGTCATGAGCCTGGATGCAGAGGGTGAAATAAGGCGAGGGTAGGGGTATTTTGTATACGAATTGATTCCTTACGCAGAAGGATATAAAGCGTATAGATAAGACTAGCGGCTTGCTAATAATAACTTCGAGGCATCTCAGGTCATATTCTCTCGTGTTCGGTACTGATTGCGCCACGACTCCCCGGCGGACTGAGGCGGAGGAGGCAAAGGGCCGGATGGTGGAGGTGCAGCCCCATGGGCAAGGTGGCAGTGTGTAGCCCGCTCTGGTGAGAAGAACTTATTGCCCGAGGAAAATGCGGCTTCGACGGCGCATCTATGGCCGAGCGAGGCTCGCCAGCATAATGGCGCGTGGAACGAGCTTTCCCATTCCGAGATTCTTCGCTCTCTAGCGACAGATGTTCGAGAGACAGGAAGGGCGACTGTCTCGAAGCCGTCTGCGGCGAGTTATGAGAGACGTGTTGTTGCTGTTGCTGTTGTTGGTAATGCTGAGCACTATAATCGGCGTGATGCGATGTGGGAATGCTATGTGAGGGAGGCGTATAGTGTCTGTGTGCCGAAGTAACATCGTTTCGGAGCGGGATGTCTCCAAAAGTAGGCGTAGGGTGAGATGGGGCATTCGAAGATATCGCAGTTGCAGGAGTGTCGCGAGGTGTCGTATCAGGGACGACGTGCTTCCAGAAGTTGAGGCTGCCGTCCTAAGTGATGCCGGAGCAGGCGGTTCAAGATAGGAGTGACGGTCCTGTGCATGCATCATCTTTCGAGCCCATTTTTCCAGGTCTACTGGAGTTCGTTTAGCGGCCTGCAAGAACGCATCTTTGTCCTGTAGCTTTGTTAGCGCCGAACTCATCCAATCTCGAGTTCTTGACTTACATAGAGTTCCGGGGCGTAGGCCGCTCGTCCGGTTTCTTGAGCAGGCACTTAGCCACAAACTCGTGTAGAATAGGGGAAGGCGTCGCTCTTGGGCAACTTCGGAGCAGGCTCATGCACAATTTGCTGCAGAAGGTCCAATATACCCATCGGCCCAGCGCTGGCACGATCCCCTGCGGCCGAGTCGGACGAGTCAAATGGGAATCGTCCGACGGCGAGCTCCATCACGGTCAACCCAACGCTCCACACATCAGACCGAACAGTATATGCGCCCCTTGAATACGCTCCGGTGCCATGTAGGTCGACGTTCCAACGAAGGTATCCGCAACTGAGTTGACTGTCTCCGTAGCAACACCAAAATCGCAGAGCTTGATGCTACCGCGAGAGTTCACCAGGACGTTTGACGGTTTGATATCGCGGTGCATAATCCGGTGGTTTTCGTACAGATACACCAATCCCGCTAGAATGGACTCGGTGATCTTGCCAAGCACATCGATGCGTACTGGCCCAAACTCTTTGGAGATGCGGTCGAGAGAGCTAAGCCGGTGTCAGTAAATATGATTGATCTCGACTCGCCCCGGGTAGTAGAGCAGGTTTGAGCATACGCACCCGCAGTCCATATACTCCATGCACAGCACAATATCGCGTGATTCGTTTTGAAACGCACCGTAAAATGTCACAATGTACGGCGAGTTACAATCGTGGCCGACTTGGAGCTCTCGGAGGATTTGCTTGCGAACATTTTCTTTGGCATCGACTCGAATAATCTAGAGAAAACCCGCTGTCAGATGTGACATGTAACATGTTGTCCGAACAACTGACCTTTCGTGCCATCACCACCTTCGTCGTGGCATGCATCACCTTGGCGACTGTCCCGCCATTTCCTGCACCGACCTCCTTCAACGTAATCAGGTCCTCGCTGCGCAGGTCGAGTTTGAATTCAAGACCGATTTCCAGTGTGTCGGAGCGGTTGCTATCCGCGTTAGCGAGAGCCCCTGGATTTGGGCATCCTGTTCCGATGGGTTGGAGGCTGCTTTAGGGGTCGCATTGAGGGCAAGTCCCTTCACATTCTTGCGTTTCATGGTGCGAGGTTTAAATTGGTCGGCCATGATGGATGCTGGATATGCCGCTCGGGCGGCGAATCGACTTGACGACGGTGCGAAAAGCGAGACCGGATGGTAAGGCAGTGCGTGAGGTTATTGCAGTGCGAGGGAAGCGGTAGACAATCTATTTTGAACGAACAAACAATAGACCTTCCCGCATACGATCGCCTTGGCTTGCGACGCATAAAATAGCGATCGAGAGATAAAAATACGCGCCACGGCTGAATTAGTAGTGAATAGTGGCAGTCAGTCACAGCGGCTGCCAGCGACGAGGTTTCCAAGTACCGGACGTGATGAACGGAGTGGGAGATGCAGCGGGGCCAATCAGCGCGCTTGTGGCGGGCGAGCTGCTCAGGAGCACGTTGTAACTCTTATAGTACGCACCAAATGCACGTAACTATAGGCAATAGTGTGCTGGTCGGCGCAAAATAGCGAGGAAAAGAATTGATCCCCAGTCGGTAGTAGTCGGGCAGTGACTGCCTACCGTCTGAACAGAAAACTGAAACCTCGCTGGTGCGTCAGGAGGCGGGGAGATGTTCGTTCTACGCTGCAATTATGCCCACGCAAATGCAATGTGATTGTTCACGCTCATAGTGATTCTTTCTCTCAATATTGAATAGGCGCCGAGTCAAGACTCAAGACTCAATAGTAGAATAGTACAGCGCCCAAAAGGAAATGCTCTCATTGGGCGAGGCTATAAATATCAGCCAATCAGCAGCCGCCCTGCCCTCCCAGCGTCCGCCCCAGGCACGCGCCACACTTAAGCTGTTTACAGACTAGCGTACCCGCCACGCGCAGTCGCGCCTTCTCAACTTTCAACTCTGAATTTCAACGTTTGCGACTTTTCGGCCCTTTCCAGTCGCAGCTGCCATTACGATAGCTTTGCCATCTGGCTGCTTCCTTGACGTCTACCGGCCATCATGAGCACCAGAGATCTGATTGAGGGCGAGGCGCTTCTGGACGAGGAGGAGAACGATGAGGAGTTCGACGAGGAGACCGGCGAGCCCATTCGAGGCCCAAGCCTGGGTCAAGCCCCTTCATATGCTGACTCAAGCGAAGAGGATGATGAAGAAGAAGAAGAGGACGAAGAAGCGGCTCGAGCGGTGAGAATCTACCGTCGTCGTCGCAGAGCTTATCTTGAGGATGTTCTAACGTGAAAGCTCTAGGTCCGAGAGGGATTTATCGTCGACGAAGATGAAGAGATTGAGGAACGCGCTGAGCGCCGGCGAGAGCGGAGAAAGCGCAGGCGCGAGGAACGTGAACGAGATGATGTGGTGCTTGACCAGGAAGATCTAGATCTCATTGGCGAACAGAACCCCGACTTTCAACCCCCGACCGCAGAGGTAAAGTACTAGAAATCTCTTGTCAACAACGGTCGATACTAACTTTCTGGTGAATCTTCAGTCAAAGTTCAAACGCTTGAAGAGAGGCCACAAAGCCGATCGCCCCACCGATGTCTTTAACTGGGACGAAGAAGAAGAGGCTGATTATGGGAGACCCAGTCACCGTCGTCGCGATGAACTGGAAATGGACGATTTCATCGAACAAGACGAGTTCTCGGACGAAGAGCGCCAGCGTCTGGAAGACGATGAAGAAATCGCCCACCCGTTCGGAAGGGGATCTCGGCTCTCGCCATCACAGAAGCCGCTGGTCTCGATGAAAACGCTCTTGAGGATATGCGTGCGGCCTTTGGCGACGGTACAGACTATCTCTTTGCTCTTGAAATGGAGGAAGACGAGGAAGAGCGGGTAGAAGAAGAGGAGAAGCACCTCGATTTGAAGGACGTCTTCGAGCCTACTCTGCTTGCCGAGAAGATGTTGACTGACGAGGACAACGAAATTCGCTTCAAGGATGAGCCAGAGCGCCACCAAATCGCGCGCAAGCCATATGAAGGTGTCATTCTCACTGACGACGAATTCCGCGAAGAAGCCATTTGGATATCGAACCTGATGCTCTTGAGGAAACAGCATGTGATTGAAGACAATCTACAAGAACCCTTTCAACGTGCGGTTGCTAAAGTGCTCGAGTTTATGGTGACTGATGATTATGAAGTCTCATTTATTTTTCAGCACCGTAAAGACTATCTTATCCACGCCGCCAAGGTTCCAGCATCCCCAGACCCTGGCAATCCCGATGCCCCGGAATTTGTAGTCCGCGCTCAAAAATTATTGAATATGAATGATCTGTGGGATATTTTCGACCACGACTTGAAATTCCGGGCCTACATTGACAAAAGACATACCTTGCAAAAGACCTATAAAAACTGCAGGACTTGAATATCCAGGATGAGATAGTGGATGAAATGCTTACTTCTGCCACTACCATGGAGGAATTGCAAGACATTCAAGAATACTTGCACTTCCAATATGGACCGCAGATTAAGGATATTTCTCTGGCCAGTGACGAAGCAAACGGTTCCGGTGAAGCGGACGGCGAGGCGACCAATGGCCAGGCAACAAATCGACGAAAAGCCGGTGCTAATACTTTCTTTGAACGAGTCCGCAAGAGCAATGTCTATGATCTCGTGCGTTCTTTCGGCATTACTGCCGACGCATTTGCGCAAGCTGTCTCTCAGAACCGACGCGGGCAATACACTGAAGACCCTGAAAAGCCGCCAGAAGAACTTGCAGATACCGCACTGGACACCGACTATACTAATTCAACGAGCGCTCTTAGGGCCGCAAAGGCTATGTTCGTGGAAGAGTTGGTTACGAATCCAAGGATGCGCAAGGTCATCCGTGAACAGTGCTATAGGAATGGCGTTGTGGATTGCTATCGAACGGAAAAGGGTCTTCGACGGATAGATGAACAGCACCCATACTACGAATTCAAGTATCTGCGAAATCAACAACTTACTGATATTGCTCGACGTCCAGATCTCTTCTTAAGTATGCTTAAAGCCGAAGAAGAAGGCTTGATAAATGTGACGGTTACTTTTCAGAACTTTGAGCGCTATCGCCAAAGCTTATACAGCCATATCGAATCAGATAGCCAAAGTGACATCGCAGACGCGTGGAATCGTGAAAGACGCGAAGTTCTTGATACCGCACTTGCCCGTCTTGTGAAGTTGATGACTCGCAGCGTCAAGGAAAACATCAGACAGAATTGTGAGAATCATGTCACCAAGGAGGTCCGAGAAGTCTTCTCCAACAAACTAGACCAGGCTCCTTACAAGCCAAAAGGAATGGTTCTTGGGACAGTTCCTCGAGTACTTGCCTTTTCTAACGGCGATGCGCCCGTGGATGGTGATCATTTCATTCATTGGGTTTGGGTTGAGGAAGAGGGTCGGCCACAGGAGAATGGAAAGTTTGCGAAATTGCAGATTGGCGACCCAGAACGTGGTATTCCAGATGGTGAAGATGTTGCAGCATTCGTTGCGTTAGTTCGTCGCCGAGTTCCCGACGTCATCGCTGTATCCGGTCGGTCTCCTGAGACCCGGAAGCTTTACAAGCTGCTTTGTGACATTGTTGATCGCAAAGATCTCCGCGCTGCCCCGTATACTGTCGGCGAAGGTAAAGAAGCGAAAGAAGTCACTGATCGACTGGAGGTCATCATGGTGAATGGCGAAACAGCTCAGTTATATGCCAACAGCGAGCGAGCCAATTCTGACTTTCCCATCAAGTCTAGTTGGCTCACATCGTATTGCTGTGGTATCGCTAGATATCTCCAGAACCCGTTGAAGGAATATGCAGCACTCGGTAAAGATTTGGTCTCTATTCAATTCACTCCCGGGCAGCGGTATCTGCCTGAAGATGTTGTCTTGAAACAGTTGGAGAGCGCACTAGTCGATATGGTCAATCTATGTGGTGTTGATATCAATGAGGCAGTGAGCGATACGTCAACACAGAATCTTCTCCAGTATGTCTGTGGCTTGGGACCCCGGAAAGCTTCGCATCTAGTTAAAATTGTCAACATGAACGGGGTATCGTCAACAATCGCCAGGAACTACTCGGTGTTGAGGCGCAATATCCCGCCATGGGGGTCAAAGTTTGGCATAACTGCGCTAGTTTTCTATATCTGGACTGGGAGAATGTTGAGACGAACGCCGATCCTCTGGATAACACCCGAGTGCATCCTGAAGACTATGATATTGCGCGGAAGATGGCCGCCGATGCGTTGGAGCTAGATGAGGAAGACATCAAAGCGGAAACAGACGAGTCAGGCCCCGGCGCTATCGTTCGAAAGCTCCTCAAAGATGATCTTCAAGATCGTGTTAATGACTTGATCTTAGAGGAATACGCCGAGCAGTTGGAAAAGAATTTAAACCAGCGTAAACGAGCGACTCTGGAGACAATTAGGGCCGAGCTGCAACAGCCATATGAAGAGCTACGGAAACAATTCGTCTTTCCGAGCACGGACGAGATCTTTACCATGCTGACGGGGAGACCAATGAGACTTTAGCCGATGGTATGGTAGTGCCAATGTCCATCAAACGAATTGCCCCAGACCATATTGAAGGAAAACTTGATTGCGGTGTGGAAGTATTGGTCTCTGAATCAGACATTACGGACCGACATGACATTCCACCCAGAGCACTTTTCCAGGTCCATCAGTCTGTCCAAGGCAAAATCTTGTACTTGAACAAGAAGACATTCACGTGCAACATGACCCTTCGTGAAGATAAAGTTAGTAAAGGATACCAGCGACCGATTGAGAGACACCGCGGCGAATGGGACGAACGGCAGGAACAAGAGGACCGGGAACTCCTCCAAGAAAAGCGAAAACTGAAAGCCGCTTCGTTCGGGTTATCAAGCACCCGCTATACCGTGCATACAACTCAAAGCAAGCAGAAGAGTACTTAGGCGGGCAAAACCGAGGCGACTGTGTTATCCGGCCGTCATCCAAGGGACCTGATCATCTTACAGTTACTTGAAAGTTGCGGATGGTGTTTACCAACACATCGACGTCTTGGAATTGGACAAGGAGAATGAATATTCGGTCGGTCGAACTTTGAAGATTGGCGGTAAATACACGTACAGTGATTTGGACGAGTTGATTGTCAGCCATGTGCAGACGATGGCTAGAAAGGTAGACGAGATGATGGCGCATGAAAAGTACCAAAGTGGGACCAAATCCGATACAGGTATGTTCTTTTCCCTCTTGTCCTTTTATATTATTCTTTTATGAATCTGGCTAACATAAAACAACTAGAAAAATGGCTTACAACATACACAACGGCCAACCCCAAACGCTCCGTCTACGCTTTCTGCATCAATCCCAAATACCCCGGCTATTTCTTCCTCTGCTTCAAAGCCGGACAGAATGCATCTTTGCAAAGCTGGAATGTCAAGGTCATTCCTCAAGGTTACGAACTTCAGCGAAACCCTTACCCTGATATGCGTGCGTTATGCAACGGCTTCAAACTGCTATTCACTAATATGCAAGTTGGGCGGGTTGGTCAGGGTGTGCCGCGGAGGTAAAACCTGTAACATCAGTCTGAAGAACTCTTCTTTTTCTTGACACATTCTTGTAATTGATCAAATTTTTAGTTAGCCAGTCAGGAAAGGGTATATTTGCATTGGGACTCTATTCTTACTCTTGATTATATTTCTACTATTGTATTCTTCTCATACTATTTCTATCAAATGGAGCAAGCTACTGGCATAAGTTTGTCTGTTCATATATTCCTTTTCATTACTGTCGCGGCACGCAGTATTTTTAATCCTGGTTTCCGCAAAACTTCATTCTTATAGCTCAATTAGCTAGTATGGAATAAGTGATGACTCAGAGCATTTGATTATGTGTATTCGTAATACCTACAGCCTTATTCCACGTGGGTATGCTTCCAACCCGTGAAAATATCCTCCCGGAAGATCATGTAGATCATCCTTCAGTGACATTGATTGCTATTGAGATGGCTCCAAATCTACCAGCGTCAAATCGAGAGTTTACTCATGGCATGCTTACGAGTAATGTGCTCACCACATCCGAGATGGCTGATACTGCTAACTGCCATCCGAGTACAATATCCAACTTGCGCTTATTTGGTAGCGCGATGGCTACTCAAAACAAAATGGACGCCCATGAAGCCTTACACCAGTAATGATCAAAGCTCTTTGCGATCATCTTCTTGAAAAGCCTCAATTATATCTTGATGAGATGGTGGTTTTATATGGGACGAGTTCCGTAGACGAGTGAAGGAATACAGTGTTAGTCGTGCTCTTAAATGTGAAGGTTGGTCTAAGAAGACGTCTACCTAAACAAAGAGCGAGGCCGCGAGATCAGCTATGTGATGGATGTCTACATTTGATAACCGACTTCCGATTATATGTGAACGAGTCAGGATGTGATAAGAGGGCAGATTTCAGAAGACTAAGCTGGTTTTTCTTGGTGTAGCATCAGGAAGAGTCAAAATCACCAATCCCTATTCGCCCACGTTGCATATCCAGCCTTTCATAGCATCAACTTGCAGGGGTTGTTGTGGTAAGGCTGACCAGCAAGGCTGAACTCCGTGGCGTCGATCGAAAAGCCTTTTCAAGCCTCGACAAATCAATATCGCTCGATATTCGGCGTCAGCTCCTTTGGCGTTAGCTTATGAGCTCCGTTGCTATACTCTTCCGAGATTTGTTCTCGAAAGGGGTTCCTTAAATCAGCATACCCGGGACCCGAGAAAGATCACTTATATCCGGCTGACATGCCTCACAAACATTGGGAGCAAGGCGTCTGTTCTATTTGCGACAGTTGCAATACATCTGGTGATGATGTGTGCGAAGAGGCGCTGAGAACGTCCTGCAAGGAGTTGGGCTGTGATAGAACAAAGCTCGTGGAGCGTTACCGTCTTCGAGAGGCCGTAGGGACGGGGTTCTCTGAGAACCAACCCTTGACTGCCGAAATGCAAGATGCACGAAAAGCTAGCATCCACTTTGGTCGAATAGCATGCGGTAACCAGGTAATGAAAAGTGGGCAGGATCGGATTCGCATCGCTACGGAAGAACAAGTGATTGGATTTGAGATGGAGAGTGCCGGAACGTGGGACTATATCCCGACGATTGTCATCAAAAGCGTATGTGATTACGCGGATAGTCACAAAGACAAGCACTGGCAAGCATATGCTGCAACTACGGCGGCTGCTTGTACCAAGGCCGCCTTGGAAGAGTGGAGAGGCGTAGATAAACCGGTCAACCATGGAGTTACAGGTCTGTGGAAATTGGTATCTTCATTATTCTACCGACTACTTACAAACACGAATCTAAGCTATCCGAACGATCTGAACGGTGCTGTCTCTAAACAAGACACATACCCTGTTCACTGGACAGTTACTCGTCCTGGCAACGCATTATTTACTGGGCGTGAAGACATTCTTTGCGAACTGAAAGGATTGTTTGCAACGCTGCCAATACTCCTTCGCTTACAAACCGATGCTCGATTGTCATTTCCGGTATGGGGGTCAGGGAAAAGCGAACTATGCTTGCAATTAGCAAACCGCGTTCGCGAGTCGTGAGTACAATATTCCTTCCACCTATTCAATAGCTAATAAAGGTAGTTTCTGGGGTATCTTCTGGGTTGATGTTAGCACTCCGTCTTTAGCCCAGGCTGGTTTTCGACATATTGCAGCCCGGCTTTGTATACAAGTGCAGACATGGCAGGACGCTCGACAAGGTCTTGCCAATATAAAAGAACCTTGGCTATTGGTATTAGACAATGCCGACGATCCTAGCGTGGACTATCAGGAATATTTTCCTACAGGCATGTTTGGCGTGGTGATCTTAACAACACGCAACCCAGACTGTCAACAGTACGCACAGTCAAATTTATTGATCTTGAAGGGTTGGAGGACGCCAAGTCTTGCGAGCTACTACTCAAGGCTGCTCGTGTATCGCCGGACCTCCATCAGACACTCAAAGATGATGCTTCTAGAGTTGTTAAACTTCTGAAATCACACCCACTCGCACTCATCCAGGCTGGTTCATACGTGTCACGCGGTCATTGCACACTGAAAGACTACCCTGAAGTGTTCAACCAGCAGCAAAAGCGGCTTCTCGCATTCCCACCTTCTCAGGCTCATTCACGGTATCGAGATGTTTATACGACATTTGAGGCCTCGGCTGAAATGATTCAGTCATCCAGCACACAATGTGGAAGTGATGCTCTCGACCTGTTATCAAGCTTGGCCTTATGCTCATCAAAACGTTTACCTATTGCACTGTTAGTTAGAGCAGCGTGGGATGGCGCTCATGCAGTCGAGGAACCTGATGACGGTGACATGCCTGCATTAGCATCATGGCATGTATCTCATTTACTGCCTCTCGTACAAATAGGAAGTACCACGTGGGATTCATTTCGTCTTATTGAAGCGATTCATCTCCTCAGGGCATGCTGGCTCCTGTCGACTGATACTTACGAATCTTTGAGCGTCTCGCTACACCCTTTGGTTCGTACCTGGGCGGCATCTCGCCTTGATGAGAAGCAGCGACATGAATACTGGGTGGCGACTGGCTGCTTATTTGCGTTTTCCTGGTATGATTAACTTGTGGTACAAATATTGCTATGAGCTCGAGTCTCATTTGCAAGGTCTCGTATTGTGGGATTTGAGTGACATTCTTGGAACCGAGCCAGCTAACCGCCTGATGATATCTCGTGCCTTCGTGATCTGTGGGAGAGTGCTAGCAGTGATAGCCCATGGAAGAGAGCTGGACACACTCTATAAGCAGGCGCGTCATTTATGCGCTATTCTGGGTCTAAATCCGTCTCGTATCGATCAACGATGGATAGATATCTACGAATTACTTGCCGACTGCTCGCTTGCACATGGCACCTGGGAGTCGGCATTATTACTGAGGGAGGAAATCGTCGAGATCTATAAACAGTCACTACCGGAAAATCATCCAAAGCTACGTAAATCACAGGAGCATCTAGCAGCAGCATATTATAACACGATAGATGATGATAAAGCTGCCCTTCTATTGGAGCAAATCCTTACAGTTGAAGAGCTGCCGCCCAAAAATCTCTTTTGTTTGCAGCTTCTCCTAGCATCCATTTACAACCACCCACACAGAATGCACAGACAGGTCAAAAGGCAATTCCATTATTCGAGCGAGTCCTCAAACACGGCAACCATGTACTATCAGAACAACATCCCTTACGACTTAGAGCACGGTTTGGATTAGCGGAAGCTTATGCGTCCAACTTCCAAACGAAAGAAGCAGCCTCACTGCTAGAAAAATTGGTTGCAGATCTGAAACAGTCAAAAGAACATCCAAATCCAGATCTTGAACGAGCTCGGTGGGATTTGGCAACTGCATATAAGGTCAACGGACAGAAGAAAGAGGCAATTTCCATCATAGAGGATTATATAAATTCAACCCGGGAACCTCGAGCAAATCGGGAAGGACGTAAAGGGATGACTGCACTAGAGCTCTACGATATTCTGTTCATAGTGGTTGGATGATGTACCAGATGCCGAGGTCTCCAAAGCGGAAGGCCTCAAAGTAGGTAACAGCCTCACGGTATGACAGCCAAAATATCCTGGATGGAAATACTAGAAGAATTTTTGTACTATGTGACCGGGACACCGACAATGTCGTACTACCATAATAACAATCATAGATGAGGGTTTTGACTCTACAATTGCTTGTTGATGAGAATAATACGGGAGAGTTCACATTGCTATCTGTCAGTGAAAATACCATACTCTGTTAGTGCAATATCTTACCATGTGCACCAGCCCAAGCATGAATTCGCTGGATAGGCATATGCCATGTACATATGCATATGCATGTTTACATTATATCGCTAGTATTATAAACGCAGAAAATGAGAAGCATGCATTTGTTTTCAGTCTCGCAGAGTCCAAATTGAAGCAGGAGGGTTCTCGGTCCCCGTGCTGGAGAGTCGACTCACGGTGGTTCTTCAGCCTCTGCATTCCATCCTCTACTCGGTATACCATGCTATACGTTCATAGTTTGCAGTAGATGCCGGCTAACTCGGCGTTGAAAAGCAGAAGCGGTGCGTGATGATGGTGGTCCTCGCCGCTGCCTCGGCAAGCCGGAGGTGAAGAAAGCAGCGGAAGACTCCGGCAAGGGCGGTCAGTGGTCACCGTGGCGTACATATGAGTGAGTAATCACTCCTCTTCACCTAAATGCTGGCAGCAGTATGGCTATAAGTATAGAGCTTCTTCTGTAGTTGACTAGGTAGTGTTCTGCAGGGCTGAAGAGCTGAACTTTGCAGACGGCGGATAAATAAAGTCGCCGCGAGCCGAAAGTGAAACGCTTGTTGCAACTTGGTCAAAACAACAAACAACGAAAACAACATCGTCATCCCTACTTACAGCCTGTCGGAAAGACGGGCGCACTCCTATTCGCCATGGCGGGCATGGAAGAGCTCGAGATTCACAGCAAGGTACGTGCCCAACGCGTCGGACAGCTCCCAGGCGAAGAAGTTCTGCTGACAATGCGCAGTCCTACCTTGTGCGATGGGTGAAGGTCCAGGGCGACCATACCATCTCCTGGAGTCTGCAGCCACACAAGAAATCTCTCAATTTTGGCATCTTCAAGCACCTTGGCCAGCCGAGTCCCTCCGGTTCATCGTCTGTCAACGCCGACTCCAACAGCGTCGAATCATCCTCCGACAATGCACAAGCGTCCGCCGTGATCGAAAAGCTCCGCGCCGCCGGCCTGAAACCCACACAATGGATAGGAAAATGCGAAGCCGACAAGATCTCACAGGGCACGTATGATGTCCCTCACATGAGGGCGGGAATTACGCGCTGGTGTTTGATAATACTTTCTCCAAGACAACCGGCAAGATGGCCACCTTTGTTCTCGTGACATATCCAACAGCTACGCCGCCGCAATCCGTCCATCAAGTCCACCCTCCACACGCCTTATCCACTGTTAGCAATATTGAGGCTCCGGTAAGCGTGGATCGCCAAAGCTGGGACCCACGAATAACTCGAGTACCTCGATTGACAACCCGCGCGCCGCGGCGAAAGGAGGCCGTTCCGTGTCCGGCCCAAAGTCGATCAAGCGCCTCAACAGTGCTTCTTCCGCCAACAGCGCCGCGACACAGGTGCATACGGGCATACTGCAGAAGCGACGTCGAAAGCGACATCAGGGCTGGGCTCGCCGGTTCTTCTCGCTCGATTACACATCTTCCACACTTTCCTATTATCACGACCGGAACTCTTCAGCGCTTCGCGGGCGATTCCGCTCAACCTGGCGGCTATCGCAGCCAATGATGCGACACGAGAGATATCCATCGATTCTGGAGCAGAGATATGGCACCTTCGAGCAAATAACGAGCAAGACTTCGCCGCATGGCGGACTGCGCTGGAACGGGCTTCCAAACAAAGCAAAGAAGACAAGGCTATGACTCCTCCATCTCCACTACTGCAGATTCCTTCAAACTCCGCGTCACGTTACGTTCCGAATCCCAACGAGGATGTTGAATGGGAGCAAATCGAGAGTTTGGTGAGCAAAGTCTCCGGGTCGAGAGATGCCGTGCGGCGGCTGGCAAAAGATACCGATCCCAAATACCTCACATCTTCGTCCGCTTCTACAGCAGCGGCCACGGGCCGCCGACGCTCACAGAGTCTACAAGCAAGTGCAGCGGAGGGCCCTTCCGTGAATGGAGATGAATACCTTGACTTCCAGCCAAAGCGTCCGTTCTGGAAGCGCAAGACTAGCAGCACTAACTCTAACAAGCGTCAAAATGGAGCTGTACATTTAGCGACGCCTAATCCTTCAAATGAAGCATTTCCTTCAACTGAAGACCACAAACCAAGGAGTGTGATCAGTCACACAGATGGAGACGACAATATCCACGAGAACTTGATGGCTATTCTTCGCGATCTTGATCGTGTCGTCGCGGAATTCACCAATTTGATCGGAGAAAGCAAGCAGAGACGACATCCGCCAATGACCACCGTCAGTTCTCGGGTCAGCATGGAATCAGAGGCTTCACAAGAGTTCTTCGATGCTGAGGCGGGACCAACATCTCCTCTTCTCACTATTCAGCACGATTCGGAAGTCGAGGCTGAAGACGAAGACGTAGATGTTGACGACGACGCTTTATCATCTTACAGTGAAGATGATTCGCGTAGGAGCCTCAAAAGGAAAGCTCGGCCGTGTTGTTCCCGTCGAAGCCCAAATCTATGAGCCCCTTGCCCTTGGACCGCGTGCAAAGGCGAAAAACTGTAGCTGCTCCGATAATGCCTCCGCCTAGTCTGATCGGGTTTCTGCGGAAGAACGTGGGCAAAGATCTGTCTGCTGTTACGATGCCGGTGACGGCCAACGAGCCCTTATCACTGTTGCAACGAGCAGCCGAGTGCATGGAGTACTCGCCTCTGCTAGATAAAGCAGCCAGCGCAATCGACGGACTGGAACGGCTGGTCTATGTGACTGCATTCGCACTTTCGAACTTGTCATCAAATCGAGTCAAAGAGCGGGCCATTCGCAAGCCCTTCAACCCGCTTCTCGGAGAAACATATGAGCTTGTTCGCGAAGATCGCGGCTTTCGATTACTCGTTGAGAAAGTATCGCATCGGCCCGTGCAGCTGGCATACCAAGCCGACAGCCAAGACTGGAGCTTAACGCAGTCGCCCAAGCCATCGCAGAAATTCTGGGGTAAATCGGCTGAAATCAACACCGACGGCAAAACGCGGCTGAGCCTCCACACAACAGGGGACCACTTCAGCTGGGAAGTGCCACGTCTTTCCTGCGGAACATCATCGCAGGCGAAAAATACGTCGAACCCGTCGGCGAGATGGTCGTGGTCAATGAGTCGACCGGCCAGAAAACGGTCTCAACTTTCAAGGCAGGTGGTATGTTCTCCGGTCGAAGCGAAGAAGTCGTCGTGAAAGCATTCGATATACACGGCCACGAGCTTCCCTCGGTCTCACAGGCACCTGGACGGGCTCTTTACAACTAACCGAGCACGGCTCACCAACCAACAAAACAATCTGGGCGTCCGGGTCACTAGTCGACCAAGCCGCCAAACGATACGGATTCACGACCTTCGCAGCAAGCCTGAACGAAACCACGCCCATTGAAAAGGGCAAATTACCACCTACCGATTCTCGCCTCCGCCCGGATCAGCGCGCGCTAGAGAACAACGATCTCGACGCCGCCGAAGAACTGAAGGCGCAACTAGAGGAGAAACAGCGCGAGCGACGACGCGAACTCGAAGAGAGCGGAGGAGTTTACAAACCGCGCTGGTTCACGCAGGTCGTCACCAGCACCAGCACCAGCACCACCATCAATTCTAGTAGCAGCGACGGCGGAGCCGAAATAGTCTGGAAGATGAAGTCCGGTAAAGATGGGTATTGGGAGGAGCGATCACGAGGGAATGGTCGAATGTTGTTCCTATCTTCAGGCTATAGCCATTCTCCTACTCTCTACCACCCCTCTTTGCTGTACCTGTAAATTTCGAAACGAGGAAAGAAAAAGGAGAAAAAAAAGGCGCTACTCGTTTTGTTTGCTCTTTTATTCCATACAATTTTTGTCTATTATAATATACCCATTTTACTACCCCGCCCACTTTCGTCTCTCAATCAATACATTCAAACAATGCCATGAGTTGGAAGTTAGAGAGAAAAAGAAATTTTTTTCTTTTAAAGATAAGAGCAGCAGCAAAAGGAAAAATATATTGATTCGTGCCATACTCGAAATGGCGGCCTCATCCGATTTAATCGATGTTAAGGATGCGAGATAACCAACTACTCCAACGAACCGTGATGAGCGGGGCATACACATTAGCATCATGACCTAGGAGAAGATGAAATATGGATAAGTTATTTGCAAAGCGTAGCTTTGCATATTACAGTTGATAAGGTATGGTTAAATTGGAAACCTGATGGATTGCTTGACCGCACTGAAACAATCATAAACACTTGGAAAGACGAAAGGTTTGACGACAAAAAAAGGCCCCATTTCTAAAGTCTTATATACTTAAAGAAGAAAAGGCAACGAAAAAATCAATCCTCCTCCAGAACCATCCTCCTCATCGAGTTCCTCAGCTTGGCTGCCTTCTTATATCCACCCCGGTTTATCGTTGGACGACTCGCCCCCGTCAGCATAACCGGCAACGCATCCAGCACGGCGCGATTACCCTGGAAATAATGTTCCATAAAGCCTCCTTGCAAAATACGTCGCAAAGCCGCAAGACGTATCCATTTCCACCATCGATCGATGTTCATGACACCTTGGCTGCCGACCTTGACTTGACGTTTGCTGCCATACTGCCGGTTCGTGTTTTGGTTGATCGCTTTACTGAACATGGGTCCCCTGCGCGGATTTTCGATCGTGGTGAGGATGGATGCGAAATTGGTATGTAGGCTCTTTTGTCCTTTTGCTAATTCGTTTGCCGGATACGTTGGCAAGGGACGAGAGCAGTTGTTCTAGTTGGTACGTGTCGTGATACGCCGTGTACCGCTTGACCAGCTTGGGGCCGGAGAGCGAGTAGCCGTCTGGTTGGTCGTCGTCATCTGAATCGTTTTCATCGTCGTCGCCTTCTTCATCGTCATCGTCTTCCTGAGGCGTATAACTCTTTTCATATAATAAAGCAATGCTCTCGCCGGCGGCAATCTGCACACTAGGATCGGAGCTTCCCAGTTGGTCAATAAAAATTTCAATAGCTTCCTCGCTTTCTCCTTCTAGATCCTCGATATCCGTGGCCAAAGCCCCATTGCTGCAACGCAGCGGTGACGACGCCGGCATCGTCAGACGCGTCAACAGACTGACCGTCAGTTGCGACAATGTCCAGGAGGAGATTCATTTGATCCATCTTTGCGTCATCGCTGGTTCCGCCAAAATAAGTGCAGGTGCCCAGGCAGTAGATCGCAGCTATCTTGACGAGAGGGGACATCGAGTCGCGAATCGTCCGAGTTAACAAAGGCTCCACCGAGTCATAAATCGTGCCATCGTAAGCAGTTACAGCTAAGAACTCGAGCGCCTTCAGGGCCAAAATCGATTCGCGCACACTCGACTCATATTTGACGCTGCGGGAAAACGCCGCCAGAAGATCCTGGATATGACTTCTGATCTCTTCCTCGACATAATGATATTTCGAGAGCCGGCAGTACACAGCCAGGGATTCTTCTCTCCCCTGAACGCTACTTCGCTTCCGATCCAGGATATCCTGGATGCAGTCTGCCAACTCCTCGGGTTAATCGACATTGTCCGACTCCGGGTTTTCACCCAGGTCATCCAATGAACTGGTACTAAATGCGTGGCACGGATTTTAGTATGATACTCTTGTGGCGCATGTCTTGCGCTACTAGGAAAAAATAGGTTGCGGTGACATCATCCCGAAAGGCAACCACCAAACTAAACAAGTTGTAAAGGCAATGACGGAAGGAGGAAAGAATTATAGCTTACCTCCAAGTAGTAGCATCATCGCTCAGATTTCCATTCTCTTCGTCATCGGACGGATGCCTGCTAGCAGCGCGTGACGACTGGCGTGAGTGCTGGCGCGAGGTTTGGGCCGAGGCAGCTCTCGAGTTGGAGCGGGAGGCCTTCGCGATTGCGCTTTGCGCGAGATGGTCTTGCCGCTTTCGAGGGCTTGACGGCGCAGGTCGTGCATGGTAAGCGGTATTCTTTCAGATAGAATAGAAGAATGAAATGCAGAATAATATAAGAAAGATGCGATGTATCAGCCGAAAGTGAGCAGACCGAGGGCGGGGAAATGATATTTAGTATCTTATGTTATCGATAAGGCAGAGATGCGCTGGCAGCGTGCCAGAGAAGGTCTCAGTTATAGTCACTATCCTATAGGAACGGTGAGGTGGTAACAGACAAATGCGAGGCGATGATGAGACGAGGGCATATCTGCGAAGCGACAAGACAAGACCAAGCTGAGAACAGTCGTCAAGGGTACAGAAGGAGGAGAACAGGAAGAAGAAGAAAAGAAGAAAGATCGGTCAAGGCGAGGCGGGGCAGTCACCGAGTGCTTATGTAATGCGCTGTGGCACTCTGGCCAATCAGGTCACGGCATTTCGAAGCAGGCGAAGATGCCTTTATTCATAGACCCGGACGAATTCATTCTTGCGACAACACAAGCAAATAAAATAAATACAGCCGATCAAGCCACAAAGGTCTACCCAAGCAGGTGAACATACACAGCAAATTTCAAACAGACACACAACCCTATTGTTCTCAATAAACTCCGAAACGACCCATTGACGGTGATTTTTCGACTCCGTAGATGTAGACAAAGCAAAGGCGGAAAGGAAAAAAATAAAAAAGCGCCTAGAACAAAAGGACGCAAATAATATACGTATGTAGCTAAGAGAGAAGAATCGGAAGCAAACAGCGAGTCTATCGCATGAAGACGCTCTGGGTCTGGCCGGCCTGAGGCGCTGGCGGAGCAGGTGCCAGCTGAGGGTTTGAGGCAGCAGCAGCAGCAGCTGGAGCTGGAACTGGAGCTGGAGCTGGAGCCAGCCCAACCATGCCCGCCATGGTGGATGCTTTGCTGTTGGTGCGATTCGCCGCTGCGTGAGACGTGCCGCTCTTGCGCGAGTCAGACTTGTCCTCGCCTTGCTGCTTGGCCTTGCTGGCACGCGGTTTGCGAGCCATACTGCCACCCCGAGACCCTGGCCCGCGCAGAGGAAGACCTGTCTCGGCTGAAATTGGCACGTTGGACGCAATAGGGACGTGTCCCTGTCCTGCACGCGACCTTCCACCACCGCGTCCGCCACGCCCACCGCGTCCGCGTTTGATGGTACCATCAGCCCTGAGAGAGATTGCGATTAGCGCTGAAACGAAAGCAACAAGGCGTGACTTCATACCTTCAACTTGACTTTCTCGCCCTCCGCGACCAGAGGTCCACTGTACACAAAGAACCCGTCTTTACTAGCAGCCGCTTGCTCCTGCCACACTAACTCGCTGTCGTCCACAAATGGATCGTCACGGTCGTAATCCTCGATTTTCTTCTTGCGGCGCTTTTTCTTCCCGTCCGTTGGTTCCTCAGCTGCCGTTGATCCGGTTCCACCCATCGCGACATCGCCGTCGCCTTCGCTGTCTCGATCAATGTCTACACTGAGATCTTCTTCTGCACTCTCGCGAGCAGAACCTTCCTTCTCGTCCTTCTCCAACGCAGCACTCGCTGCAGCAACGCGCGCAAGGCGCTCTTTCTGTGCCGCAAGGCGTGGATGCAGCGCTGCAAAGCCGTACTTCTCCTCTGCCAGCCGCGCAAAGCTGATGATTTTGTTGGTCTCTCCAGAAAGAGGTACATGAAGGATAATATTAGGTGCAGTTTTGGAGGCTGCTGATGAGCTATCGTCTACTCCAAACAAAGCGCCGGAAATCAGACCAGAGCCTTGGGGCAGCGGTGGCGGAGCGGTATCTTTGGCGGCGCGAGCTGGTTTCGGGGATGGCGCGCTCGGCGTTGCTGTCGGTGTGCCTTTGTCCTTCTTGGCCGGCTTCGTGGTTTTCGCCGGCACAGGTGCAGCTGCAGCAGGGGCAGGTGTAGATATAGATCCAGGTGCAGATGGAGGCGCAGGCACGGGCGCAGTAACAGGGGCAGGCTCGGAATCAATCTCCATCGCAACAGGTTGCTGGAGTAGGGGCATCGCGTCCACAGGTTTTGTTGCAGGCTGTGGACTCGGCGCAGGAGGAAACTGTTCTTGCTTGGGTGGAGTATATTGCGGAGATAATTGTTGAGATAGAAAGCGTGCCGGCTGCTGTGGCGGGGAGATGGATGAGTTATCTGAGAGAGCGTTGGCGCTTGCGTTTGTGAGCCGTGTCCATAGTGATGTGCGGATGTAGATACGTTAGAGCCGTAGGCAGAGTAATTCTGCATATGGCTGGGATATACGGGCGGCTGGGCGGGTAGCTGCTGCTGCACGGGCGGAGGAAGTGTAGGAGGATCGATAATGCTAGAAATGGCCGGCGAGGCACTAGCCCTGAATGTGTGTCGCGGCGAAACAGAATGAGAATGCTGCGACGGACTGAATTGTGTCTGTAAAGGCAAGACAGGAGTCCCCATCTGGGAGGATGAGGGGCCGTGCGTGAGCGTAGGTGGAGGGAGGAGGGGAGCAGAATCTTCAAATGCCGACCGAATAGGGTCGTAGTTGCGTCCACTAGACCGCGGTGGAGAAGGCTGAGGAGGAGGAGGAGGTGGTGGCGGCAGAGAAGGCGCGTGTGGAGGAGTCATATACGTAGTAGGAGTGTGATGTGTCGAAAGCAAATTTTCGTAAGAATGTGAACGAGGTAACGATGTGGCGTGCATAGTGCCAGTAGGAGTCGAGGTGGACGACGGCAGAGCTGCAGGCTTCACTGGGGACACAGCAGTGGTCGGCGGAGTAGGCTGAACGGGCTGCTGTACGGGAGTTTGCGGCGGTTGAGAAAGACGCGCAGTTGCCCCGAAAATAACCTCATGGTTGCCGTTTTGGGCCAGGGCGCCTTGCTGGGAAGATGACGCGGGGCCTGGCGGGGTAGGAGCCAGCGTGGGAGCTGAAGAATGGTCGTTCTTGTCGCTCTTATCGTTCTTGTCGCTGGCGCTGTGGTTGCTGCTGCCATTGTCGAGGTTGAGGCTGTTCTTACTGTCCTCAACGTGCTCGAGCTTGGGCTTCTTCCGCGAGCCCTGCGGCGTGTTATTTGCGGAGGCATTGGACTTTTCGCGGGCACGCCGTCGAGGCTTGTTCTCCTTGTCGTCTTTCTCCTTTTCCTTGTCCTTTTAGCCTCTTTGCCCTTGGTCTTGTCCTTGACTGCCTTTTCCTTCTCCTTTTCTTCCTTGTCGTCTTTCTCCTTGGGTTTGGCCTTGGGTTTCTTTGGTTTTGCTTATCCTTATCCTTATCCTTTTCTTTCTCTTTATCCTTTTCCTTTTCCTTGTCCTTGTCCTTGTCCTGACCAGCGTCGTCCTTTTCCGGCGCGTGCGACGAGTGGCGGTGACGGGGGTGTTGGGCTGGTTGCTCAAGGCGGTGTTGGTGGAGGCGCGTCGAGTGCGGGTATCTCTGGTAGCGGGCTCGCCCTTGTCCTTGTCCTCCTCCTTCTCCTCGACGGTTGCCGCCTGGCCGCTGCTGCCATTCTCTCCATTCTCTGGGGATTCATCGCTGGTATGGATTCGTCTTCCTTTTCTCTTCTGCCTCCTCCTTGTTTGCGACCCCATTATTCACAGGCGCTTCGTCGGCCATGTCATACAAAACCAACAGACAGAGGCTGGCGGATTGCGTAACTCTTCTCTTTTCAGATCACAAGACGGTCGTACAAATTGTTTAATTATAGAGATAAAATAACGGAAAATAAAATAAAACCGATCAAATGTGACAATTCATAGAAAAAACGAGATATGTAATGGATAAAAGCGAAGTAAACGGCGTTGTCGTGACGGGGCCGGCAGGAAGGAAGGATGGATGCTGGTCGCAAGAGATGGAAACGAATGCAGCGAATACGCGCTGTATCGATAAGACGGGCTGGGGCCGAGAGAAAGGGCAGAAAGGAAGAAAGAGAGAAAGCGTCAAAGGTGGTCAAGGGGCGGTAGAATGAGGCAAACGAGGGCAGATTGCTGCAGGGGCGAAAAAGGGAAAGAGTCGAGGAAAGGGAGAGAAAAGAGAAAAGTGAGAGAGAAGGGAGAGAAGAGCATGCCAGGCAGTTAACAGCAGGCGTTTTGCGTCGCATCAATACTATGTGCTCTGCGTGTGGAGAAGCGCAGGCGAATGATAGGACGGCCTTGGCGCTGGTTCTACAATATGACCCAGGTTACAGGTCTACCAGGATAGCATACAATGTACATGGCATGCTCCTGGTATTTCCGGTACAGGCGCTCTTGGCACGAGAGAATGACTTGTATAGTATCAACGATATCTAACGGGGATCTACTAGACGCAGCAGCACTTCTTCACTGCGCTTTACACGGACCATAATGGTATACCCTCAACTCAACTATCCTGCTTCCAACCTCAACAGGCATATCAGCACTATGCCTTGGTGCCAAGTACAGAGAGGCGGAGTACTACGCACAAAGAGAGAGAGGGAAAGAGACAGTATCAAGCATAGAGACAAAAAGATACAGCAGTCTTCTATGAATATTCTACAGTATAAATGTACTCTGTATAATAGAGATATACAGTTGCTGGCCGCTGATTGGCTGGTCTTTCGACGTGGGCCGTGCGCCGTGTGTTTGGGGCGCACTAGGCCGCATCGGGCATGGCGTGCTCTGCATGGCGCGGGTTAGGTTTTAAGCCGCAAGCTCAGAATTCTCGATTCTTTCTCCTTTGGGCTTTGAGTGCTTTCTCAGTCTCGCCTCTCCTCCTATTCCACTTGCAAGATGGCAATCCCCGGAGAGCGCTTCGTCCTGGACTTGTCCGACGACGACGACCAAGACCATCAACCCTCCGGCCTCACCAACCTCATCGGAGAAATCAAAGAACGCACGCCCAAACCACCCACCGCCCCTGCAGTCCGGACATCATCCAAGGGCTTCCCAACTTCGAAAAACCGTCTTGCTAGCTCGACGTTCAAGCAACAACGACGTGCCAGTACGTTGCCCTCCGTCCAACCCCGCTCTTCCCATTCCTATCAGTCCGCCGCTGCTCCTCTAGCACCGCCACCAGCACAACAACAACAACCACCACCACAGCGCACAGTATCGCAATCTCTATCGCCCGAGGATGAAGAGAAAAGATAATAGACGAAGAAAACAAACAGCGACTAGCTGCCATGTCGGATGCGGAAATTGAGAGTGAAAAGGCCGATTTACTGGCGAATCTATCCCCTTCGTTGATTGAAAGGTTGCTACGGAGGGCAAATATTGACGACGAGATAGCGACTTCTTCGATAAGTGTTTCCACACCGGAAACAAGCATAAAAGACGAGCTGAAAAGCGATGAACCGGTTCACCTCAGGTCGGAGAAAAGACGGGGAAAGCGGTCTCCTTTGATGTTGATGTTCGCGACTCGGAAGCTACGGTCCTAGACGTGGATGATAGGCCGCCCGCTGTACACCCCCGATCTACGACCTGCTTCAGAATTCCCTCAGGTCCAATACATTTTCCCACGCCGCCTCCGAGACAAACCCCCATGCCGAATCTTGACCCGACCTCCCCTTCTTTCTACGATGACTTGCAAGCGCACTACTTCCCGGATATACCCCACGACTCTTCCGCCCTGTCATGGCTGAAACCCCGAAAAGAAGAGGACGATCTCGCTGCTGATCCGAGAAAATTGTCCGCGTATCACCCGTCAAGTTCTACTACAGAAATCGTGCCTTCGGCACTCCGCTTCTCCTTCCGAGGGAAATGCTACCCCTTCAAAATCACTCTCAATACCTACGTCGCTGGGTCTGCACCACCATGCCGACGACCCCGAGGCTGCCGGGTACACGCTCCCGGAACTCTCCATTCTCAGTCGGTCGACAGTTCCGGCCCAAAGATGCATTGCATGGCAGGTTTTGGACGAATACTTTTCAGATTGGGGACAAGCGAGTTTGGTGCGCCTGGAAGCGACCTGGTAGAAGGGCTATGGAAAGTTATTGAGCACGAAGGCGTGATTCCGCGCATGCTGGAAGAGGCGGAAGGGGCCAGCCAAGTCGGGAGCGACGCAGGCAAGACTATCATCTTCCAGAACACGAGGACGAAAAGGTAGACGTGGGACCAAAGTCGAATATAGGGAAGCATGCAAGCGCCAAAGCGTGGGCAGTGGAGGGTATATGGCTGTGGCAGAAGGGGAGGGACCGGGGATCCCTCAACCAAGTTAGGAAGAAGGCATATATATCATGAATCTCCGCATAGTTTCCTGAATGGACCAGGGCCGTGGAAGCTTTTTATATCTATCGATATGTGTATAGATTAATGATTAATGATTACACGATTTGAATCTGCAGAAAAATGAACTACCTATCTATCCTAAGTAACCTTGTGTATTAGTTTCTTGCTCAACAGCCATCCTACTCCGAGATATCTCATAGTCAACTATTTGTAACTAACCACGGAGTTAACTACGTATGAGATTACTTAGGTAGGGACAAGATAGAGCTACATGTACCTAGCCTAGAATAATCGTGGACATACCATCGATATCGTGACACACACACCTCTAAGGACCACGGAAAGCAGGTTCATCATGCAAGCAAGTCAACATTTCGATAGTTAATTAGTGGATCATCAGTTGTTGGATTAAACATAATTGTGTACAGAGATTAATTACTATATAATACATGCCTCCGTACTCCTAAGTCCATACAATCAGCCTATTCTGCTAAACTTATATGGTCTCCGACCTGTATACCCCAGATCTTCCACCGAGCCTGTTCAATCACCTCACGATCCAGCCACACACCAGCGGCTGCCACTTGGTTCTGGGCCCGTGCAGGCTGTCCACTTTCTGTCTCGCTCTTATTCTGTCTTCCAATCTCCACTTGGCGATCCATCCAGTCGAAAAGAAGTCGCAATTGCCAAAGCCGGTCTTTGATCCCATCAAATGCTTGTCCCGTCATTCCGCCGCCGCCACCACCACCAAAAGCTTCTTCAACTGCTTCGTTGACCGTACTTTCGAGTACGAGACGACTATCCACTGAAGATAACCGAAGCCACGGAGGCGTCGCTGCTACACCCTGAAAGGACGCAGCAAAGCGTTGTCGGAACTGGAATGCAGATGGTGGTAAAACAGCCGAGTGGTCAGTAACGCTCAATTTTTGTAATGGACGTAGAGAAAATATCCAATCCCAGATATCGTGTCTTATTGCTTTGTATCTTCGCTCCTGAGCGACTAGCAGCGCTACTGCATTCGGCATGGGCTTTTCCACGATCCTATCACAGAACTCGTGAGAATATCTTGAGCTTCGCTCAGCCCTAACAGCGTAGAAGCAAATACTGAGCTTCCGGACGGATCGTATGTGGTATTTCTTCTCAGGTAAATGGATTGGTCCCCGGCGGAATTTCCCTCGCAATTCGTCGTTTCTGTCAAAATCGAGGACCAGAGGCCAATGGTCTCTGCCATGCGCTTTGACCGAGGCGATTTCTTCTAAATTAGGCAGCAAACAAGGCGCAGTAGCCTCTCTTGTGCCACCATCTTTCATCTTCAGCGATACTGGGATAGATATCGGCCGCCGGCTATCGACATCTCTGGCGATCAGGCACCGAGGCTCTGCAGCCAACACCCACAAATGCCGAAATGCTTGTAGGTGGCATTTATTATCAAGGACAGATGTAGGAAACAGGGGTAAAAAGCACATAGCATCGATGCAACTGCTAGATTAGATGTACCAAGAGTGTAGCATCCGCCCCTAGGAAGAGTAGGCCGATCGCCATATGTGCCGCCATGTGACTTCCGTATGTGGTATCTGCATCGACTCGTCCATGAAGCGAGCGTAGCCGTCGGAAAAGGGCTAAATCGCCCGTGCCAGCCATAACAGCAGCAGCTGAGATCGCCACAATGTCTTGACAATGGCGCACTGAATTTCGCGCAAGTTTACTGTCGTAATGCAAAGCAGGGAGTCGTACAATCCGTCTAAACTGGTCGAGATACCGTATTAGCAAGTCTCTGGCTTCGCTGAGAGCTGAGCCCGCATATCGTAGTCCAATCGCAAAGCAGAGACCAGCGATGATGTTAAAGAACGGCATATCATCGCTTGACAGGCGCCGGATGGTACTGAGTCGGTGTCGCTTCTTGTAGGTTTGGGGATGTTGCTAAGAAGCCATTCAGAACTGGGTTTAATATTGTCCCACATGATGAGGTGTCGAGCCAGTGTTCGTAAAGAAAAATATCAGGTCGGACGTAGTCAAATTGAACTGTCGTATCTGGAATATCGATCTTACGTGCAAGCATTTCATCATTCGTCTTCATAAAAATAATTGTGAGAGCGACGGTAGCACCCGCAGTCGCCCTGTCTAAAACGTGCACTAGGTCAACATTCTTGGTGCCGATAGCAAGCGTTAGAAGTCGCTCGACAATTTGCATATCTCGTAGACCCCGAAGGTCTCTACCTTTACCAAGGTTAATCAACCTAATGCAAATCCAGCGGCAAGCCGGTAACCCTCATCGCGAAGTATCTCAGGAGAGATAACTCCCTCTTCCTGTTCCACGCTTTCGATTTCAGATAGGAGCACTTCACTCATTCTTCTATGCTGAGAATCACAATATAGCAGTCCAATGCCCATGATGCCTGCCGTCTGCGTGAGAGGCGAGAGGTTCAGCTCGGCTGCACCCTGCGGGAGCATTCGTGTAACATGCACCGACAAAAGGCGTGTGACGAGTGTATCCATGGTTCCCAAGTAGGAAACAGAGGCCAAGAAGAAGGCCAATTGATGTCATTGTATGCTTGGGGGTTAAGTATTTGAATGCCACCCATTTTGCCAGATTCTTGAGGTGACCATTTAGACCTAGGGCAAGTAGAAATCCGGCGTGGCGGTTTGTAAGTTCTTGGGGTTTGTTGAACAAAATCCAAGACGTATCAATACCTTTAGAAGCTTTTGATATGGCCAAGCCCGTGGCGGCCCCATTGTGAAAAGCCCAGCATACTTTCTCTTCGTTAAAGGCAGACCTGTCCGCACTGATAGTCACATTAGACGGTTTCATCAAGCATTGAAGAGAAGGATGGTATCGGCAGTTTCTCGGTTAGCAAGGGCGAGCGACCGCTAAACATAAACATTGCCCTACCAGCCGGCACTGAGAGCGTTCTTAGAGTCACAAGCTGAACAACTTCTTTCTGCGCTTCGAGGAGATCTGAATCGGACCAATCGGGTTCAGGTAAACATTGTGCCACTGGTGCTTTTGACTGATTGAGAAGTCTGGAAGCTTCTTGGAATCGCCTGTCCTCGCGAAACATCAACCTAGTGATGAATATGCGATCAGCTTCGACAGAAGCTTCAAAGGTGGAAAGTTCATAGTCTAGCGTCGAAGCTCCTATATGATGGACATCCCGAACCGAAAGGTGGCTGGTTCCCAGTTGAGGCCGAGATGATGGTAGCGATGTAGTTTCGGTTTTCATGGACATGTAAAGATCATCCCTGTCGATAAGTCTTACCAAAGCAGCAGTACAGGACGCGGGTGGTTCTATTTGGCATTGAACTATTAGCTCAAATAAAGGTACATTCACACCCTCTGGTAAGCTCTCAATCACACTGGTTGTCAAGCCCCAGCGAAGCAAGAGCTTAACTTTGTCGACCGGGCTCGACATTTCATGTACTTCTGACATGAACCCATTTAGTGCCAAGGTCCTCGGTGTCAGGCTCATAACCTCATTTCTTAGAGCAACCTTATCAGAGGCGCGATCCACACTGGGGAAGATATCAAGGAGCGTAGCAAAGTTACTCGCAGTTTGAGATAAGACAGATCTCTGAAGATGGCCAAAAATTGAGGGAGGTGCAAAAGGCTCCGACGGCAATTCCAATCCGTATATTTGACTGTCTTCGAAGGCCCAGCCACTCATTGTCGCCATCTCTGTTCCATAATAACCTTCTTCTTTCCAGGTCCATGACTTCCAACCCACCCATCCACCGATCTGGGCTAGTATTGGTGCTAGCATGCCTGTTTCGTGGTAAGAGCTTTCACTGTCGCAAATCGAAAGCTTTTGTTCTTCACGCAACAGATGTAGACCAACGAGAATACTACACAGTGCGGTACGCCGAGTTGTCTGACTCTGGCACAGCGCAGTTGGCAGATATCCTTCAGAACCGGAGGCAGCTTCACCCTGAGGGCTGTCAAAGAAATCACGTGCGAGGCTGACGCATCGAAGTAGATAAGAGTTCTTCAATTGATCATTCTGCGCCTGCTGCTCTGTTAGAAAGGGCTTGCCATTGTTGTCGTCTCTGAGACCTGACACCCATGTCCATGAGCTGCTCATCATCCACGGTGCTGTAACTCCGGACGAGCCAGCTATCTTTTCCATCATGGATTCCCAACTTTCTTGGTCAATGTAGCTACCGCTGCTTGACCTTAAAATGTTTCCCTTGCGTCTTTGTTTCTTAGCAGCCGGAGTCCGAGATTGCGGCGGGTCGATGAATCCGACTGCCATGGTAAAAGCACGACGACCAATGCAGTCCATTCGAGGTCATTCTCATCTACTCCCGGGAGATGAGCCACCGCAGTACTTCCCACCAAGCTGTGTATAAACCATCAGCCGCTCGGATTGCGTCTCGAAGAACGAACCGACACACAGCAAGTACCTTCTTTACAAGAGGATTTCTTGGTTGAAGTTGGATTTCGATACGGTGCCGTCTCTTTTCAGAGTCAATAATATCTACTTGACCATGAGCGGAAGAATGCCCGAAGGCAGTAAGATTCAAATTTTGATCACCAATGGCTCTCTTCAAGCCTGCATCTTGCGCTCGGTTCTGAACGGCTGACAAACGTTGAGGCGGATGCAGTAAGAGCTTGAGTGGAAGTTCGATTTTTATAGAAGGACCCCATGGAGATTGCAAGGCTAACTCGCCTTTGCCATCCATAGTAGACCTGAGAGTCAATATTCGTGAGACTTCACCGTCTACAACCTTACACGCATCCATCACATTTGGAGCATGGTGTATGCCTATAGCTTGAACAATCATGGTCTTCTCATTGGACTTCTCTGACTTTCCGTGCTTTCGAGAAGCCGCCTTGTCCTTGTTGGACAGATTTATATTCTGTATCCTGAGATTTGTAACAACCAGACACCTGGAAGCCTTGTCAAGTAGACAGAGCGCAATATGGGACGAGCTGGATGTTTCTTGATGTACGCTTTCAGTGGGTCGCAGTGTAAATGCTTTAGGTTTGGAGCGACTCTGCTTCAACTCGGAGAAAGAAAAATTGCCACTTGACAAGCCTGACGAAAAGCTTTCGACTTTACGAAGCATCATTTCTTTGTGTAGACCAGACATAGGTCCTGTTAGGTCCATGCTCCCAAATCCCTCAAAGTCACCGCCATTGTTCAATTCTTCTAGAAGGCGGTCAACGGGAGCATCTAAGAAGCTGCTGGTAGTACTGTAAACTGAAGCATTTCCTGCGAATGAGGTTCTCCAATTACGGCCACCAAAGCTAGCTCGGGTACTGTAGGCTCCGATTGACTGTCGTAGACTGCCATGGTTTGCTGTGCTCCCTTGGTTCCCGGTGGCAAGGTCCGAGAAAGTCATTCTATCTTGGCTAGCCCCAAGTTCCGTCCTAGCAAGCAATGAGCTTACTCTCCGGGAGGTTTTGACGAAACACCAATGTCTTCAAATTCTTGACCCATCTGAGACGCGAAGTCTGCTTGTTCTAGAGGTTCTTCTGCTTGGAAACTTTGAGAAAATTGAGCTCCAGGGAGGTTTCGATTCGCCCCAATGCTTTCTCTCATGCCAGAGAGGCGAACTACAGGAGTTGTCGTACCCGTCGTCATTCCATAATGTGAACTTCGTCTTTTGAGCGAGCTCCGCTGGGAAGCGGCTTCTTCCATTTCCTGGATTCTTGTCCACGAGTCTCGTCCCGAAATTTTGCTGTCCAGATCGTGTAGAGACCGGTCAGTGCATTTATTGTAACAACGAGAACCAGTGGAGATTCTTTAACGGAAGCATCATGGCCCAAGAGTTCGTTGGCAGCGGACACGTAAACGATTTCTTCTGCAGGGTCTAGACTGTCGTAAGCCCAGGAATCCTGCGCATCATGTGTAGCACGTGTAGATTGATTAGCGACAACATGACCCATTTCCGAATGAGGGTCGGTCAAGGAGAAGGTCCGCGGCATATCGAGGTCGTCTGACTTCTTCTGTGGTGGACGGGATGGCTGGGTTGGGCCGAGAATGGACGAAACCCGTTTCTCTGTACCCCTTGAAGACCTGAAGTTCTGACTTTGCCGATGTTCTAAAATGGTCTGGTACGACATGAAGGAGTTCGGGGGTGCTTCCGGAAGAGGCGTCGGAGTCTCATCAGGAAGCCGTCTCTGGAATATCAAGCCTCGAGGAGAGGCAAACACAGAATCCACCTCGAATGGCAAAGGTACAACATGGGTGTTTCCAGCAAGAAAGAATATGTGTGCTTGCGTCTTGAGAACAACCACAAGGGCTTTTGAAGGATCTCTGTATGGATACATACGTCCCTTGGTAGACTCACGTTCGATGGGAGCCACAATCACCTCTGTTGTATCACCGTCTGTCCGCAGGCGACTGGCAGAGAGTGAATCTGCTGTGCCATCGGACTGCGCTTGAGCACATACCGAAGGAAAGCTTGCGAGAACAACATGGCGAATTTCCTCTTTCTCGATTTCAACCTTGAAAACGCGCTTCACCACCCCGCCACGGGACCAAACAGCGCAAGTTTTGGTGTATATAATATCGTCGTCTGATTCCGGGCCTTGCGTGCACCATTCGTAGTCTTCGTCTGAGGGCTCTATTGGGAGAAGAGCTTCGTGGATGAGAAAAGGTAGTGCGGGGGATCATGAAGCCCAAGTGAACGCACCGACGCCATTGCGGGTGAGGGTTTGAGAGGATTCCGTAGATCAGATCAAGAGGAACTGACTCCATATGGAGGGTTTCATTTTTATTAAGCCGAGGGCTGTATTTGCAGATGCGTGGTGCCTGGCCCTTGGGGATGTTCATATTTATTTTGTTCTTGGCTGCTGCTGCCATGCGGAGGAAGGACGTGACGGGAGGACGCGACTTAACTAAGTCTCCCCGAACGCCTTAGGCATTCTCTTCAACCTCTTCTTGACATCCGCAGAGCACGCAGCATGACCAACCTGCATAACACACTCTAATACCAAGGGTCTCAGTCTGAATTTGAATTTGAATCTTTGCTGTTCAAATCCGCATAAAAGAAAGGGCAATGCTTTGAGTCTTTCCCACGAGAAGACCGTCACTGTTACCGTCACCGCCGCCGTCATGTCCAACTCCTTCAAGACACCCATAGTGCGGAGGAGGGATGATGGAATACAGCTCAGGTAGTTTCTCGCCATCCCAAATGGTGGTCTAGCATTAATATGACTGCAGCTATACTCTTCCCCACCGCGTCTTCGCAGCCAGGGCCTATCCAGTGCTCGCCCCGAACGGCTCGACAATCATCGTCTACGGCTACGAGAACGGCGTAAGGATAGTTTGGAGAGGAGGCAAACCATTCCTCCCTTCTCCCAGACGGAAAAATCTACATGGCGCGCATCAGACGAACAGCGTCAGCAAGGCTCAGGATAATGACGACTCGGTTATGATTATCGACTCAGACGTCGACGAGCCTGCCCCAGCCACCTCCGGTATCCAAGATAACGCGGAATTCGAAATATTTGAGGACGAGGAGACTGAGCTCGATCCGTCCCATCCATACGAACCTATTCTTCAACACGTGGATATTCCTTTGGCAGCAGAGTTCTTGGGCTAGCTGTGCCGTCTCTTCTGCCAGAGAAAGCTCGTTCTTTGGGTTATGCTGTGCCTCCAATCCTTACGACTTCGATTGTCATGTCGGTAGTGTGTGCGGACTCTAAATTGAGAGTCGTGACTTTGCCACTTGCACCTCCACATCCAAGTATGAAGGTTTCCAACTTAAACATCAAGATATTAACCCTAAGCGCCACTGTGTCACACAACGAAGTACCCAAGGGCGTCTCCATTACCTTCACCAGTGAAAGTGGCGACGAAGAGGAAGACCTCAGCCGAAGCAGGTCGCGACAGAAATCTTCACTGTCTACGACTGTGGCCACGGCCCAGTGGAACCTGCTGGTCGCCACTCATTCAGCCGAGGCGTCAGGGACATTACTGGTGTACCGCATTCCCGTCAGACAAACAACTGATGGCTCCTACACACTACCCACAAAAGACGTACAGTCGCCCCAAAAGTTTAGCCTTCCTGCTCCAGCAACGAATATTTCCTTCAATCCTTCTTCGTACTCTTCGGCTCGTCACACCCACCTCCTCGTGTCGTTTTCGGATGGCTATGTGAAAATTCTAGCATGCTGTACATCCTCCAAAGGAAGCAAGGATGCCCGCGCCAACGAGAAATCCGAGCGAGAGGGAAAATGGTTGCTGACACTGTATCCTGGATTTCAACAGTCTCCAAAGGCTCTCGGTCGGAGGAAGATCGTTATCGACGCTGCCTGGGTCCTTTCTGGAAAAGCTGTGATGGTGCTCCTTGCTGATGGAGAATGGGGTGTTTGGGATATTGAAGGTGCAGGTCCTGGAGCTGAGCCCGGGCCTCTTATCGGCCAGTCCAGCGTACACGGCGTGACTGGGGGTTCTTTAACAACATACTCCGTTAGCGGTCGTATTGTCGGCAGCTCGCCACCGAACAAATCTCCAACTGCAAGCAGCGACTCAACTGAGCAACGAGGCAAGTTTGCCCCATGACACCTTCGTCCAGACGAGTGCGAGAAGATACGTTGTTCAAGGGTGCTCAGCCCTTAGCTGCGCCTTCGTTTGAAGGTGAAATCGCTGTTGTTCAGGTTAATTCATCAAGAGCTGCTTTACCCGATGAATCGATTCTGATTCGCCACGGTAACCAAATTGCAACCATCCCAAGCCTATTGTCACTATGGAGAAATTCCGTGAAAGCTACTGGAACATTCGATGCGTCCAATCGCTGCCGAGTCTCTCCTCTAGAGTACATCAACTTGTTAGGCGAAAGAATAAATGGCATTGCCCATCTGCCGTCACCATTTCGAACAAAAATGATGGTAGCAATGACCAGCAAGATTACGAAATACTTATCACTGCTGAACATCGCTTAATCATTCTTGGGCGTGACCTCTCAGAGCTTTCAACGACGTCAAAGATGACAGCAAAGCCAGAGCCGCGCGTATCCACGAATTTACAGTCGAGTGCTGAAAACGATCAACTCATGCTCAGCCAAGGGCAGCTTGATGTCGACGGCATGGATCGCGTGTTGACTAGCATGTCTGGGGCTCTTCAACCCAACGGATTCAGAAGTCCTATCAAACGAGCTCGCATATTTTCATAGCCAGCTACGCCAAACATATGAAAAGCCAATTTTATTAACTACGATTTTAATGAACTTACCCCCATTTATCTTATTTCTCCATTTTTCCGTGCATGCCGACAGAAGCGGTTTTAGTATCTATCTAACTCCTTTCGCGACGCAAGGTGGAGTGCAAGGCGAGATCCATGCCTTGAAATTCTCTCTTCTTCTTCTTCTTCTTTTCGAGAGAAGGAGAGAAAGGGGAATAAGCTCTGTATTCGACGCGATACATCAATCATATTTCCATTGGAAACCAAGAGAACCCATAGAAATCACATCCCACGAGACGTCTCTTCCTTACCTCTTCCAGTTCCAAAACTCGATTTTCTTCGCTACACTTCGGGACATATTCAATATTCATCTACTATATACCCTTTCTTTTCCTGTGCTACTCTTTTAGAAGATTCTCTTTGTCTGGTCTTCTGTATTTATTACACAAACCCACATCAGACGGTCGGATCTTCTAAGGGATTGTCATTGAGGAAATCAAGGGTGGTGTGGATGAGATTGAATAAGTTCGTGGCGAGGAATCTTGAGATTAATTATATTTGGAAAAGTTTGGATGAGGACAAGGGAATTGACAACGAGTTTTGTGGGATCTGTTCGTGATGTATGGGACATTTTACGTATGATCCAGTAGATCAATTAATATGTAGGTAGGGAGATGTTATTCATAAAGGTACGTTACCTGGGTACGTTTTATATAACTTAGGTAAATTTGAATGCTTATAACAATTAATTTTCTCTTTTCTAAATGCTTTCTATCTGCTTCCAGCGATGCAAGTTCTTTTTCCCTCTGTGTTTCATCAGCCAGTTTTCCAATTTTTTTATTCTTCAGTTAATCCTTTCTAGTAAGCTCACGTTATTTTTTTTCAATTCAATCGATTGATTAGTTTATCCAGTATAATCCAATCCATCCAACTCTTTACGGACCGACTCCTCAGTCTGGATCTTCTTCATTTGCGTATCCTCCAATTTCTCACCAGACGCCAATCGCATTTTCAACTCGTCTATGGCACGTAGCTTTTCAAGAGTCCGCGAATGCGCTTGTCTTGCGCTGTGTTGTTGACGGGTGATTCGGGCGCTACTACGGCGACAGCTGGGACTGGGACTGGACCAGGAACCGGAGCCGGAGCAGCTTGCTGTTGCTGTTGCTGTTTTGTTTTGCCTGTTGCTGCTCCTGCGCCATTCGGTTGATGGGCAACGTTGCTTTCGGCTCGGTTGCGATTCCGACTCTTCGAGCGATGTTGATGTTGCTGATGTCCTCCTCTGTCGCGGCGATCGGGGCTTGGAGTCAAATGCTGGGATCCGTTGGAAGGTGGCGGTGGAGCAAGTTCTGGAGTTCCTCCCTCTTTCTCCGCGCTCTCCTTGGCTTTCTTGGCCTCTCGTTTCTTCTTATTCTTCGCCGCTGACTTTGAAAGCTTCTCGTCTGCCACTTCGGCTCCGGGAGGTAGAGCAACTCCACCACCGGGGCTGCGCCTGGCGGCACATACTCGGCTGGTTCCGCACCGGGAATCTCACGTCTCCGTGGCTTGCCAAAGCCATTGATGGACGCGGCTCCGAAAGAGGATCCTGCGTCCCGGCTGAAGGCGGCTCCTCCTTCATCCTCTCGCTTGAACGCTAGAGACGTTGTCGTCCACGAGCGCCGGGTGGTCGGTAGGCCCCAACTGGCTTTGAAGGAGTCTTCCTTTTGGCAAGGTACTCCAATGCAGAAGCGTGAGGCGTGGGGAGAGGGTGGAAAGGATCCCCTAGTGGGCTTTCTACCGATCCATGCGGTCGCCAGCATACCTGGTATAGTTCGTTCATGTCTTCGTTATACTGAAGAGCGCCGCTAACATGCCAGATACGCACCCCGTTATCGACTCTCAGTCTGGGGCTCGTAGTGGCGGTAAGAATGTGTTTCCCATCGGGTGACCACTCGCAAACAGTAGCGTTAGAGCCCTCGATGGTGGTGATTTTCTGATGACCTTTTTCCAGGTCATAAATATCCATTTGGCCCGCCAAATTGCCGAATCCCGCTACAACCACAAAACGGCCATGTGGTGAAAAGACAATCGTATTTCGCGGCGCCAAAGGATAGCTGTGGGTTGCAACACCCCGGTAATTGAAAATAGTTGTCTTGGCTGGGATGTAGCCATAGACAACTCCGAATTCCTTCGAGTTGGGCGACCACGTCACGTCGTGGATAGGACCTTCCCTGTCTACAATGCAATGGATTAGCTATGGAGCCATCCTCCTCCTCTCTCTCTCCAAATTCATACATACCGAGATCGATTCTAGAATCAAAAGCCCCACTTGCACTCAGCAAGTAAAGGGTCGTCTCGCCATAATAACTCTTGCCAGATCTGTCAACATCGGTTTGCGCCAAGACGATGATAGAGGTGCCAGAGTTGTTCCATTTGAGCTGGACTTTGTCACCCTTGAAGAAGGTCTTCTGTGAGACCGGGCTGTTAAACTGCGGAACCACGAAAACCTTGACTGAAGCCGGTTGACCCTATTCTACCATGTTAGAACCGAGAATGGCTGAGAGGCAAAGATAGACTGCTACTCACCTTGCGCTCAGGCACAAAGACGGCAATTGCCTGGCTCTTTCCGGGAGACAGAGCAAAATCCGCTACTCCCTCCACGCGGAGCTTATTCCACACGTTGGAGAGATCATGGGCCTTATAAAATTGAACCTCGTTGGTCACAACGCGAGCGCAGTAGCGCTCATCAGACGTATATTGCAAATTCCAACCGGTCTGCGATTTCTGGACGAAACGACCCACCACTGCGTTCTCGCCAACTCCTCCCTCTCTCGCTTGTGCCTCGACGCTCCACACCTTTAGGTTCTTGACAGCATCGCCATTCTCGTCTTTCGACGGCCGTTGCCAAGTGATCACGTATGTGCCGAGTGGAGAAAAGCCCAATTCGAAAACATTATCGGCGGGTAGGGTGGTTATGACGTGGCCAACGGAAGGATCTATGATGGTGACGCTAGTGAAATGTTAGATGGGACAACCGGATAAGTTTGGACACGTAGATACACGTAGATGGGTAAAAGATAAACATACCGCTCCGGAGAAGCCCATGCGAAATAGCGTCCGCAAGGTGAATAGGCGCTACAACGAAGGTTTCCCTCCGGTCTTTTCGTAGTTAGTTTCTTACTCCTTCTCCCATGGGTTTTGTAGACAGCTGCATACCTCTCAAAGCCTGGCACGGGCTGGTATAAGGGCGAAGCGTCCAAGAGACCTATTCCCTTCAGGGTACGGACTATAACACAAGTCAGCAACCGCGCTTCTTCGCATAGTCTTTTCCCCTTTCTTCAGCAGCAGGAACAAACTTACAAGCAATCTGAGTAGGACCCGCCATAACTATTGAAAGTCACAGTCGCCTGCTTGCTTGCTTCGTTTCTCTGAAAAGGAAAAGGAATGTAGAAAAATCCTTGTAAGACTGATTCCGTTCGACGAAAAAAATAGTTGACTCTTTTCTTCTTTTCTCTCTGTTGTTTCACGAGGCGATATATTCGCGAGATGCGACTAGAAAGAGGAGGGTAGATTTCCTTTACCCTTAACAGTGCAGTTTAAACACTATCTATAGGCAAATCGGTGCAAGAACAATGTATGTTCTGGTGGTTGTTTTTCTCTTCAGAAGATATTCCTTTTCTTTCTGCTCGAACCGCACGAATCAGCTGCTTTGTCTCCGAGATATATACTTGCGAGTCTCCCAAGCCTCACACGAATATGTTTTCGCAAGGCGTAGAGAAAGACGGGGTTGCGAGAGTCATACCTAGCTGACAGCGCGGACGGGTAAAAAGCCTTTTCGACTCGATATGAAAAGAGCAATCAGACGTCGTGGTATGTTGTAGATAATAGGAACCACTCTTTTTATTGTGCTTGACAAGTAAATGCCAGCAATGACAAGGGTGAAACCGAGGGGAGAGGAGAGAGAGAGAGGCGGATTGGAGAAGCGGTGCGGAGAGAGAAAGAGAGAAGAAGAAGAGATTGTTGTGTGGAGAGCTGGTTTGGTTCCCTCAGCGGGTAGATCAGCTAAGTAAGCATGTGGCGGGCCGCGTGGCTGAGAATTTGTTTAGCAGGGATTTTAGATGAACAGCTTACCAAGAAAAAATAATAGAATAAAATAAAATAAAAAAAAGAAAGAAAAATAGTATTTATTATAAAACATGCCATCGAAGAGACTACAGAGAAATACAGTCATGTTCCAACATAGAAAATCAAGACGCGCATCACTCAGCAAGAATGTACAACAAGACTACAGAGATATTATTTCTCGCCAGGAGAATGGGGAGCATTCTGCTCTGACCCTTCGTTGCTGTCGACAAGACGCGGTGTGCGCACTGTAGTATCGACAACATCATCATCGTATGTCACTCCATCCACCATGCGCGCATCATCAAAGGGCTCCGGGGTATTCGATCCAGCCGGTGAAGGAGACTGATATGATGATAATGGTGGTATTCCACTATTATTGCGATTGATGGCAGCACCAGCACCAGCACCAGCACCAGCACCAGTACCAGGGCTGCCAAAGGGTGGGGCTCGTCCCAGAACGTTATTGTTGTTATTGTTGGAAGAGGAAGAATTAGAAGTCTGATATCGAGCGCTCGAAATTGGCCCGCTAATCGTGCTATTGGCACCCTCGCCAAAGCCCACCAGGCTCGCGCTTCCCTCGTCACTCATGCCGCCGACACTGGAAGCGCCATCATTATCATGGTCCTCGCTCATCTTGTCTGGGTCGAAATACGCATCGCTGCCGCTAGCCCATGTCGTGCGTCCTCCGATGCTGCCCGTCGCGCTCGCGCTGCCGACTGTGCTTCTCTCCTTGACCATTTGCGGATGACTGTCGAAGTATCCTTGGCTGTAGAGCTGGTTGCTAATGTTGTTATTGTTGTTGGGGCCATTATAATTATTAGTATTTGGGAATCCTCCGCCTGCAGCAGCAGCCGCAGCCCCGAACCAGACATCCCATGCTGCGTTCCTCCTGCCCGCGCTGTCGCTATCCGTTCTAGTCCAGCCAGGCGTGAAATTCGGTCTGCGCGTTCTGCATCTAGTGTGGAGGTTGATGTGGCAGATGCCGATGAGGAATGGTGCGCGTGTCGCGCATAGGGATGAGGATGGCCCTGATGACCGTCCTTGATAGCTGTCGTGGACAGGGCAGATAAGGACGTAGTGCCGGAGTTTGGAGTGCCACTGTACGTAATTTACTCGGTCAGTATACGGTATGGCGCAAGAGGAGAAAGGGAGAGGGATTCATACGGCCCCATCTCAGAAGGAGTAACGGGATCTGAGGGCGGAGGAGGTAAGTTGATTAGAGTTGGCGTTGACATTCTGTTGTCCGTCATGTTTTCTCTCCGTGACGAGTCCTCAAGGATGATTTGAGCAAACAGAGGAGGAGAATGACTGAATCGATCCGTGAAGACCAATTGTCAAGAGGAACTAACTTCAGGCAGATCTGTAGAAAGTAGAGGCACACAAGCACTAGCTATTTCAAATTGGGATTATTTGACAATGAACTTAGTGATGGCTCACATGAAGAAGTCGACAGATAAAAAGAGGTGAGCGCAAGAATGAACTTCCAAGTCCGACTTCGAGGTGGGGATGCTTGCTTGCTGACTGGCAGACTGGGAGGACCTCTGATTGGCCGGCCGACTGACGTCATGTGCTGAGCCAGAAATGCGAGAGATTTCATAGGATATAAATACATAGAGAACTACATATATGTTAGGTGCTATGTATGTGTGTGTATGTTCAATATGTAGGATGATATCTAAGACTAACAACAGATAGTTACCCAAATAAAACGCCTGCCTCATGTAATATATACACCTTGTAACTACCCAATTCAAAACAGCATCGTAGCAAGGAGCGGTTATATACTGAATACAAATACAGATCACGGGACCATTTTATGCTCTCCTTCGTTATTCGGTCAATGACTGACCCTCCGACCCTCATAATGAATACGGAGATCGTCGACTTCCTGTTGAAGTCGCGAGAGATCGGCGAGAATGTCCTGCATGTTGGAAGATGAGGGCGTCTCATTTGTCTCATTATCATTCACATCAGCCTTCTCAGCGGGAATAGCGGCGACAACAGCTCCAGCTTGCGCACTACTGGTGCTGCCCTTGCTGGAAGCCCGAAGGCGTCGAGGAGGCGGTGGAGGCGGTGGCATGAGCGGTCCACTTTCATTCGTCATCGTCGAACCTGCTGAATTACGCTGTTTGACCGACGGCCGACGTGACGGTGGAGATAATGAGGTCGTGCTAGCTTGTTCATCTATCGAGAGACTAAAGGGTGGTGTGGATTCATCTTGCAATGGTGAGGATCTTGGTTGCGAGACAGATTCTCCGGTCCCCGTTTTATCGTGACGTCGGGAGGGCGGTCGAGGAGGTGTCTTGGTTCCAAGCCGGGACTGAGAGGCCCAGAGAGTTGAGAGCCGAGAGATTTGGGTGGCATTGATAAACGATTGGGCCTTTCTAGAGCATTTTGTTTGATCATTTGACTACGGCGCCGCGCGACGGGTGGTGTGGGCGGTCTTTTGATTGAGAAGGGGTTCTGTGCAGGAGGAGGCATCATCCGCTGTGTCAGTTTCTGATAGAGTAGGTGAGGAGGTCTGAACCGAGATAGAAGACAGTGACTCTCGGTGATTCGCAGGCGGCGGAGTCCGCATGTAATCACTTGTCGCGCTCGAAAGCGGAGCCGGATCCCCAGGCTTAATAGGTTTCCCATGATGAGATCTCGGTGGTGGTGGTGGTTTTGGCCTTCTTGTACTAGATGATCGCAGGATCTCGTTTGATCCTGTCATAGCAGGAAGCGTAGCTGCCCTAGTCATGCCGGCTGTATCATCAACCCCAGCTTGTCGCAAAGCTTTCGGCTCAATGCTGCTTCTGGTCTTATGGTCAACGCAAAAATCGTCCGACTGAACGCGCATCACCGGACCTGGAGTTGTATCCGGATTCGAAGTAGCTCCCTGGCTTGTGGACTTGATATTCGATGGAGCTAGCGCGCTGCCCGTTAAAAGTAATCTCGTGAACGCATCGACGTCAAGTGTATTATTATTGTTGTTATTGTTGTTGCCATTATCCGATTTCCTATTCAAATCTTTTGCCTCGCTCGTCACAAACCGGTTATAAGAGAGTCGCTCAGAAGGCGGCGATGGCAGGGCTACTACTGCATCCGCGGGGTTCCTCATAGACTGGCGATGATGGTAACTCTTGTCCTTCTCGGTCACGACATCGCCGGATGGAAGCGGATCAAAATGGCTCGATTCAGATTCATCCGAAGACATGCTGCTGTCGCCATTTTCCAGTTGTGGTGAGCTGCGGCGGTGTATCCTCAAGGACGCTGCGGGGAATTTGATGTCGAATCCGAGGGCGGAGAAGAGGGCAGAGGAGGCGTTGCAATGCGAACTACCTTGGAATGAGAGGAGGATTGAGGTTTGGAGGTCACTGTAACTGTGCGAACAGCATCCTATTAGCATGCCAATTGGAAGAAAAGTGCGTTGCCTCAAGAAAGACTCGCCATCGAACAGACTGGCAGGATGTGCTGCTGCGCCGGACGTTATCGCGCCCTTACTGCTGTCTCTCGGAAATGACGGAAGGCTCTCATCGGTGGGTATGATCTTGCTACGGCGGAAAGGATTTGATCCAGACATCGCAAACAAGCCGCGCACCTTCAAGCATCAAGAGAGAAGAAGAAGAGAGGGTGTGTGTGCGTGAAGGAGAAAAGGAGCACTGCAGTTGGTTCTGTTAAGCTCTCCGAGGTAAGTAAGTGGCAGCCTGCATGGCAGCTCCGCTTTCAGCTTTCGAGCTCAGTCGATCTCAATTATCAAGCAGTATTTTACAATTAATAGAATATGCAGTGACTCAATACCTGGTAGTTAGGTAACTTAATAACAACTAACTAACTAGCCTGCTCATGTAATAACTGTAGTGTCCCGAATAAAACAGAATGCCGAAAATATAGTAAGTAAGTAGTAGTACAATGTCCTTCTTCATAGCTTGCAATTTTATATCAAATGTTTCAATATATAGTAAAGCCACGAGAATTACTATCCAAGGCAAATATGACAGTCGTGTATATCTCAAACAAAAACAAGGTGAAGGAGGAGAAAGGGAGCGACCGGCTGCTATGGCACATTTGGGCTCTCATTATATACGTGCCAGGGCTCTCCAGCACCAAAGAAACATCCAGCCAGGCGCAATCCACTCTCTGTCGGCTGCGTGAATGCAATCTGTTCCTTAGGGATGTCTAGGCCATAAATAAAACTGCTGACGACACAATCTAGAAGATCCATGGCAATGCCTCGCCGTCTGGCAGAGCCACATGTCCAAATGCGCGAAACTCCCACAATGGCCGGGTCAAAGGTATTGTGTACGCTGATCGAGGAACTTCGATGCTGTTGTTCATCATCGTTGCCACCGCTGCCAGTTGCTGCCCCATCCATCTTGACAGGCTGTGCTTCCCATATTCGCTCCGCAAGGCACAGGCCCACGCATTTGCTCTCTTTCATATGAAGGAAAACCTTGTATCGGTCGGTTTCTTCCTTCTTCCCATTCTTACGCAGGTGTTTCGGGGCTCAACCTGGCTCCATAAAGTAGCGTCGTCAATGGCTGGCGACGATAATTCCCGATTGACAACATCAAGCACCTTTTCGCTTGGTTTCTTGCCGCTGGTGAGCCTTTGCGGTCGACAATCACCACGTAGCCGTCCCTGCACCGCGCCGCCTCGTAGACCCAACGCGACGCGTTTGCTTTGACAAACGCTTTGCCCAAGTCAATACCAACGGCATTCATCGAATGGAACTTGTCGTGCAGATCGGCGTCTTCGGCATTGGACGGAACGTATTCCATGCCACACAGACTGCAACTGCGTCGCACATTGATGCCAGCATCGATCTGGAGCTGTTTCAGTGCGGGAGGCTGCTGTTGGTTCTTTTGTGGTTGGACTGGTGGTGGTAATCGGTCCCCGAACGAACGCTGTTGGAATTAACCTCGGTCAGGGAGTCCCGTTTGCGGATTCCTTCGCGATAGAGGCGCATGATTTCTTGCGCTTTAAAACGAGAATGTCGGCTTCCGGGTGCTCACGGGAGGGTCAAACGAGGTGGCGGCGACGAGGGCGGCGTGGACAGATCGTCCACTTCTTCTTCTTGAGTCGCTTCTGAGAAGATGACTGAGTTGCGCCGTGATGGGCTGGACATGGCCACCGCGACCGACGACTCGCGAATGGCATATCGCAGATTTGATTCGGCGTCATCTGAGTCGTCGGCGGCTTCTACGCGTCGCTTTTCGAAGCATGGTATGCGTCTTCATCGTGAACACGACGGACCGGTCTCCCGTATGTTTTCATGAGGCCCCTGTCACGGTTAGAATGGCTTTCCCACCTGCACTCTCTGTAATCATTTTTGTAGCTCAAGCTGGGATAAGGGCCCCTGGTCAGGGGATGAGGAGGGGACGAGGAGAGGGAGGGACAAAAATCACAATGGCGCGTTCGATCGCAACGCAGGCTGGACGTACCTTTTGAATGAGTTCGTGACCGTCCACGGCATCTCACTGAGCTCTGGCGGATTCAGCAGCAGGGCAACTTCATGGGTGTTTACTTTTCTGTATTGTTATTTATTATTCCCACGCGGGCGGGCAAATAATTTATGAACGCGACAGGGCCAGGCTAGTCCGCTTTGGGCTATATTGGCCTCAGTGTTCAACGTTGGCTCAAGGTCGACCGTCAACAACCCGTCAAGTTTCAACGTCACCCAACGGCCATCCGCGCCGGTTTGCTTTTCAATGATAAATGTTGTTTGTGTGTTTGTCGTCGAGCAGGTAGTCAGGCTGGGAGTCGATGTGTTGCTCCTGCTGCCTGGCTGGTGATGCGACTAGATGCTTCTATACCCAGCCCCAATCACCTCGTATCGGCTAAAGACTCCTTTCAGCTCCTCTCCTGACCGGATTCGCTCGTGAGATTCCACAGAGACAGGTCCGGAGGCAAGTATTTATATCAAGCACGCCGGAGAGTCGAACGATGATAAAAGTCCGGAATTCACCGGAAGTCAAACGATATTTCCTTATTGTTCCTACGAGAGGCAAAAGGGAGAAGGACGTCCCCGTACCGGTGACAGCTTTTATATATAGGAAACCAACTAACTAAAGAGCGGGAATGGAGTCAGACAGCTATGACTCTTTGCTCTTCCTCTCTCAGGCTTTACGTCTCACGAGTCACGTCTCTACTCTTTGCCTCTTCGGTGTCCGCAGCTGTTGGTTGGCTGGTGTAGCTACCGCAGCGCCCCAGGAGCAGCGATCCGCGGCAAGGCAGTTTGGGATTTTGGGCCCCTAACTTGGGGAGTCGGGAGTCGTGCGTTGCAGCTTACATAACGTCTTTTAATATGATAATACTAACTAGTTAATCATAATAATCATAGCATAGTTGAACCATCATGGCTTGGGCCAAGCAGAGTAGCCCACCAAAGGGCAAATGGCGGATCCCTACAGGCTGGCTTTGCGCTGCCTAAAAGGCTCTTTGCCACCACCAAATTACGCCTCTGGCCAGTGAGCTCCCCTGACCCGCGAGTTTTGTGTGACCGAGACCAACAGACGAAGAAAATGAAGTTGTACACGCTGTAGGCTGTTGGTCCATTAAACACGTCACGATCAGCTTTCTACGTCAGATGAGTTAGTCAAACGAGTAGTAAGTCGTAGCAGTTGCTGGAAACAGGACTCGCTTTAAAGCCAACTAAAATGAAGAATACGAGGCGTGTCCTCCGAGACTACAGAGGTAGGTCATAGCACTCATGTCCTGACGATTGAGTTTCTTCAGACTTCCATAGCCTGGGCTGAGGACTCTAGGTCTATGGAGAGAGTTAGCAACGCAGAACGTATCTATACGGAAGTAGCCTTGTAATCTCTGCAAGTAGAGTCAGTCAATGATGAATCAGAAGGACTCCTGACATACAACATCGAAGCCTGCCGATGTGTTGGTTGAGGATTGACATGCCCTTGAAATGGAGCATCCAGGCCACTGATTATGAAGGCTTAGGGTATTTCGGAGATCGACTCTGAACAGTGAACACACTGAAGAGCAGAATAGAAATCGATAATAATAAGCCGGAGCTGAAAGAAGCAACCAATCACGTGCCGTGCAGCTGTAGTCATCCGGCCCCCACCGTACAATTTGCACGCTCTCTCCGACTCTGGGGAATTAATTGTTGGAATTGTTGGAATTGCTGAAATCGTCGCATGTGTCCCCTTTGCATTGCCCTTGGTGCGTACTTGACTCGCTTGAAATCCATCTGAGCCGCCGAACCTGAAATCTCTGCGCTTCCGCAAATTTCTTTGTCTTCCCTCCCCAAGACAAAGCAAACGGAGAAAAGATCTCCAAACGACGATAACAATAATCGCAAATAATCAAACATCATGTCAAACGCAAGCAACAGCGGCGCAGAGGATGGCGGTAAGAGAAAGCGGCCTCGTAAGTGTGGTTGACTTCAGCCCTTGCAGAATTGTTCTTTCCCTCTCAAATTTGAAATATTACAATTCACCGACTCTTTCCCACTTTTATCTCCCCTGACGCCCTCAAGCGTCAGCCGCTAGCGGATCTTGGATGCTTCAACACATCGAGGTCCTCGTTAATTGTTTACTGATCCGACTATGGACGCAGGGACCCGATCCTGCCCTCCTCCGGAGCTCCCGCAACTCGTCGCCGAGCAACATGTGCCTGTCGCACCTGGTGATCTGGACACCAAGCGCCTGATCGTCGTGCTGTCCAACGCAAGCTTGGAGACATATCGATCTTCGCACGGTGGCCGCAATGGCCGCGAGGAGAAGTACTCGCTCCTTAACAGTGATGAGCATATTGGGGTAATGCGGAAAATGAACCGGGATATTAGCGATGCTCGTCCCGATATCACCCATCAGGTGAGTCTGCTTTTGAATTGCAATGCTCAAGGGGAAAAGGATACCCTGTCTAACCATGGATATGGCAGTGCCTGCTTACCTTGCTTGACTCACCTATCAACAAAGCCGGAAAACTCCAGATCTACATCCATACGGCCAAAGGCGTGCTCATTGAAGTCAGCCCCACCGTGCGAATTCCTCGTACCTTTAAACGATTTGCCGGGTTGATGGTGCAGCTACTCCATCGACTTTCTATCCGCTCTACCAACTCACAGGAAAAGTTGCTCAAGGTCATTAAGAACCCTATCACGGACCATTTGCCGCCCAATTGCCGCAAGGTCACTCTGAGTTTCGAAGCCCCTGTCGTACGAGTCAAGGAATACATCGCTTCACTGGGGTCCAAGGAAAGCATTTGTGTCTTTGTTGGCGCCATGGCCAAAGGCCGCGACGATTTCGCGGATGCATTCAAGGATGATACGATCGCTATTAGCAATTACAGTCTCAGTGCCAGTGTGGCGTGCAGCAAATTCTGCCACGCCGCCGAAGATGTCTGGGATATTGTCTAGATCTTCTTTCTATATACCAGTTCTAGTCGATTTAACCGCCATCTAACACGCGAGGTAGCAGGCTTCCACAGGATCCACCCGGTCACTAACTGCAAGCCCAGGGTATTTGTTTCGACATTAATCGCAAAGCTATGATCTGTGGAAATTCAGCTGCCTTCTCTTTTTCCCTTGCTATGTATCTTGTCATTTGTCTATGTTATTTTATACTTCCTTCGGCTCCGACATTCGAGGACTGGGCATCTGGCATCTGCAGCGTTTGGCTTTGTCCCGATAAAAAAGGCACCTGTCTAATTGACGGCTATGATAACAACATCTCGGCCTTCTTTTATACAGGCCCTTTTTGAGAAGGGACAAGGATATCTGCAACTAGCGAATTGATCGTTATTGTTTGCTTGATTGGATCTGATCTGTTTTACAACCAAAACGTGGGCAGGTCTCAACAGCCGCAATCTTTCACTCTCTTCTTGATCCTTTTGAGATTCTGGTGCAGAGACAAACGAGCAGACAAACAAAAATATGATAATTTTTCGTGTTTTTTTTTTCCTGACACTATAGAAGGAACCCTGTCTCAAAACCGAGGCGTATAGTGGAATCTATCACCAAAGGAGATTTGGCAAGTCATCAGGTACGCTGGGCGAATGTAAGGTACCCTTAATGCTACCAGGTAGCCCTAGAAGTCTGAAATTAATAGACAGACAGAGAGAGCGAGTTAGTCAAAACCAGCTCCGTTTCACTAGGAAAGTTAGGTTTTCGACGTGGCAGCAAGTAGTAAGTACAGTGCCCTAAATCATGCGCCCGAGGTTATTGCGGTGAGCCGGGCGCTGGAGGGGCTCCGATCAAGGTAATTTAACTAATTCTTTCTTTCAAGTTTTGAGGACTCGTTTTCTCAGCATCACTTTGAGTCTCTCTCTGTACTCTGTAACTAGATGAGATAAGGAAGAAGGGAACGGTACGGCCCGCTTACCCGGGCCGGCCGTCTTTCTTCCTCTGATGACATTGTCGACGACGACGTCGAGTGCCTGACTGAGACACTAGCATATTGCGATTGCCTTGGTTAACTAATCTGGTAACTATCTGTTCACAGTGCAGTGGAGTCTTTCACGTAACAGCTAACTAGTTGCTCGACTAGATGAGTGGCGGTCACACCGTCACCGGCTCACAGCAGCACGAGTGCCCGAAGCCTAGCTAGCTAATGCCAAATGGTAAGTATCCTAAGTATCCTTTGAGTTTGCTCTCTCTCTCCACCGACTGCGAGAATCGGACGGATAGCTGCCTGACCTGATCCAATACGTGGTAGAATCGAAGGCCTGGAAGCATCTTCTGCTGCATGAGGGAAAAAAGGGCAGCCTATCAGATCAACCGCGGTCTGCCATCGATGAATCGTGTTTTATTTCACTTCCAACTCGTGTTTCCTATTTCTCTCAGGTACATCCTGTCTACATTCTAACGAACACACAAAATTGGGTCTGGCATCACTAACTAGTAACAGCACTCGGAAGTAAATGATTGTACCCATCCGCCCCATCATCATCCACGGTGGATACAGTAAACTAGTACGTAGATACGATACGTACTGAACTGGGTGGTTGGTTGGCCACGCATCAAGGCGGCGAAAACTTGGCCGCTTCACTGGGCACGAGTCCACCGACCAAGTTGCGTTGAATGTCCAAAACTGGACTGCAGCTGGAGGGTTCAGAGAGATATACCGTTGCATACATATACCTAGGTGTCTACTGCAGTAGGTGGACTCTGTTTGATTCTTTTGTCGTAGACTTTTGCCAACTTACCGTCTCGTCTAGTTGAAAGACAGCGTCGATATCCAACCGCTGTCAATATTTCGTTCTGTCTTGTATACCTTTTTTGTTTTCAAGGTCGATTTCAACATGCCACTCTCTCACCTCACATTGACCGTCTCCCACCTTCCCACTTCAACCTCTTTCTTCCTCTCCTGTCTTCAGCCGCTGGGATATAAATTCATTGGTCGCCATGACGAGTACATTGGTTTCGGATCCAAAGCCGACGAGCCAGCTGACTTTTGGCTCGTCCAGGAACAGCCGGGGTAAGCCTGCATCCATCCTGCCCACAAGGAAAAATATGAATGCTAACTGCGAGAAAACCAACAGAACTCCAGCAGGCGCAGCACACATCGCCTTCCCCGCACCTTCAACAGAAGCCGTGAACTCTTTCTTCATCTCCGCACTGAAAGCAGGCGGCAAAATCCACGGTGAACCCAAACTCCGAGACCCTGAAAGCGGATACTTCAGTGCTGCTGTTGTCGACTTCGATGGGAACAGTATCGAGGCCGTCTATCGTCCTCCGGGCCACACGAGCAACGGCAAGAACGGCTACGATGTAGTATCATTGCGTGGGGGCCCTCTGCTCTGCAGACAGGTTCAGTCAAAAATGGCTCCGTCGTCTCGCGGGCTCGGTCCAGCAAAACCGAGTCCGTGATGCAGCGAGACAGGGCCGTGCATGCAATTGAGAATATACCGCCGTCGAGAGTCAAAATGTTGTATGACCAGCAGCAGCAGCAGCAACAACAACAACAACAACAGCCAGTGTATCAATCATACACTACTCAAACGCAGAGTACCGACAATAAGAATAATGGTAGCGTGTCGGCCAAAACTATTATTGGCACACTTCTCGGAGCCACTGCTGGGGCAGCCATTGCCTATGCGATGATCAAGGGCGATTCGCCATCGTCGTCGACTTCAGCACCGACAACGCCAAACTCTCAAGCATCTGCGCCTATGCCAGCGCAATCTCAATACATTCAGCAGCATCAGCAACAGCCACAACAGATGTCAATGTCCCTGCCAATGCTCATGCCCTTACTGGGACCAGCCGCTGGCTCAGCACCGGCAGCTTTCCAGGAACAACAGCCAGTATATCGCGCGCTCGAAGCACCTCCTACAGCCGCAGCTCGAAGCACCTTTACCGCCAACGATGCAATATCGGCCTATACACGGTCGTCATCGACCTCGAAAACAAAAGTCCGCGAGCTGATACCATCTACGAGGACACCGAGTACTACCCGTCCATCGAGGGGCACCACCTCAGATCCTCAAGGGTGGCAGCATCTACTCCCAAGAACCAACCACCATGAGTAACAGTGGTAACGGCATTCGTCGCTCAGCCAACGGAAGCATCTATGCTACTCGCGAACTCCCCATCCGTGCAATCGAATACACCAGCGGGATGATGAGCCAGTCACAGTCCCAAGCATCATCCCAAAAGTCACGATCAAAATCCTACCCGTGTGATCCCAGCACATTCATCAGCAGTTACGCCGAGCAGCAACAGCAACCGCAGGGACGCATTATCGGAGACGCAGAGAGCGAATTCTCATCCATATCGACAATCAAACCAGCGAAATCATTCGCGCCGTCAACGGCCCATCGCTCGTCAACATCGTCATCCTCCAGAAGCGAGAAGAAATACCTCCACTCGAGCACTACTTCATCATCCCATCGCTCATCCAAATCCAGCAGCAAATCACATCACTCTCATCACCACACGAGCAGCCACCACAGTCGTTATCTCGACGACAACGACGACATCATCAACAACGACAACAACAACAACCAAGTAATAGAGGGAACCGCCGCAACAGTATACAGCGCTGCTCCATCATCGCGAATGACCGCCCACAAAATCGCCTTACCAGATAGCAAACCAGGCTCAACGTACTCCTCATCCTTATCGAAGCGAAGCAGCAGCAGATACTCCGCCCACGAAATCCCACTACCTGAATCCGCTGCGCCGAGCACCGTATTTTCGACGCGGTCGATGCCGATGTCGACACGCTCATCACCCCGGACGACAGTATAAGCCAGGTGGGCGTGAACAACAACAACACCACCAACAACAGCAGTAGCAACAACAACGAGAATAGATCGTCGTCTGGACGATCGCATCGCTCGAGGTCAGGCCCGTCGTCGACTACGTCGTCCAGACGAGAGAAGGAGAGTAAATTCGACCAGCCCATCAAACCGAGCGATAGCATCAGTCAGGTCTCGAGCAATATCCATGCGAAATCGAGGGTCAGTGAGCGCAGTGACCGTACTGTCAAGGCGGGTTCGAAGGCTCATTCGTTGAAGAGTGGTTCGAGACATTGAATTCTGATCTTTTCTTCTTTTCTTTTGCGGAAATATTTGTTTTGATCGACAGTTATAAATAACATTTGAAAGGGTTCAGAGCGGTTGGTGCAACAGGACAGTTACAATTGACATGCATAGCATGGAAGCATACGGAATGGATGTGAAATGAATGATGGCAATTGACTTACTTTACTTCCCTTTTAACAGATACTATTTCTAAATTTAAGTACCTTTTAATAAAGCCTCTTCTGACGTGTATGATCCTAGCCTATTGCTACAGAAGAAACGACGTGGTCATATCAAATTTGATATTCATTGGTTTTAGAATTCTGATATCCAGTATCGAAACGATATCCCGCCGATGATGAATGATGATCATGATGATGATTGCACAGCAAGCACAAAAAAGAGTTGCACGGAGAAAAACCCCAGGTAATAGACACACAGGAGAAGAGAGCGCGACGCAAATATGAGAAAAGAAAAAGGAAAAAAATTCGAGCTCCAAAACCACCACTGGACGCCAAGGCTATTTCCGGATCTTAATCTAATGGTCATTATCAATATTTTTGGGATTTTCATTTCTCGCAAAAATAGAGAAAATACCCATTTGGAAAAAGAAATAAATGCAATAAATCGGCCATTAACGATCGATCAATTCTCATTGTCGACTTTTCTTGAAAGTGGTAGTTTCGTTTCGATTAAGAGAAAAGAACACGGAGGAAATGGCATAGATCAAATTGCATATTTGCGCGTCCATTCCCGAGCCGTGGCGTCGTACCGGGCACGATCTGTCTTGTAAACGTGGGCAATCTCAGGCACCAACGGATCGTCGGGGTTGGGGTCTGTAAGCATGGAGCAGATGGAAAGGAGGACTTGGTCAAGGTTAGTCAGGGTATGTGCAAATTAACGAGAAACAAGAATACACACCCTTGAAATTGTAAGAGCCGGGCTCCATTGATCCCTCAGAATATCCAGACAGATGCTGCCGTTGGAGTTGATGTTGGGATGGTATATGCGAGTAGTGAAATTGACTTTAGGAGCCTTGAAGGGATAGTCTGTAGGAAAATGGATCGCTAGGAAGAAGACACCGCCAGAATATGGGGAGTCACCAGGACCCATGATAGTGGCTTGCCAGTGAAACTAAGTCAACAGTTAGCATTGCTATGCTTACTGACCGTGTGGATCAATCATGGTGATCGCACGGCTGGGTAGTCAGAACGGCCACACATACCAAATCATCTCCGATAGGACCGGCAGAGCAAGAAGAGGGAGGATCACTAAAAGAGGTACCAGTCAGTCATGAAAACCAAGAGAGACTGTAAAAGAAGGCAGATGAAAAGGGTTGGTGGTGTCGTTGATGACGTCTCTTGGGTGCAGCGACGGATCGCAATGCCCCGCAGCGGCAGCGGGGAGTGAGACACGCAACACAGTCAAAAAGAAAAGAAAAGGGCAGCGAAGAGGACGACGAAGGGTTAAACATACCGTCCGAGGTCCGTGAGTTCCTTGTTAATGCGCTTCAGAGCCATTTCGAGGAATTATGATAGGATATGAAGTGTGAGCGTAGGAGAGGGAGGCTGAGTGAAGATCGCTGAGCGACGGCGACGTCAGTTAGCTAACGAGTGCTCGAGACGGCTGAGGAAAGAGAAAAGAACGAAGATAAAGTCAAGCGTGTGCAAGTCAAGTGCGAAAAAGGGGAGAAATCGCAAGACAGGGAAGACTCACCTGGCAAGTCGTGGTCTCGTGGATGAGAATGAGATGTGTGAGAGGGAGAGAGAGAGGGAAAGGTTGAAGGAACACTGGGAAAAGGCAACGCCTTAGTCACCGTTGCCGCTAAACCCAATATGGCCGGCTGCTTCCGAACAAACCCTGCCAGGCATTCAGGCAGCGTCTGTATGTATTTGTAATACGCGCACCCGTAAGGTACCCTCCCGGATTTTCAGTAATATTCTGCGGATTTCTTTGCCTCGTTGTATCGGGTCGTTACCTAGGTATCACCGTGATGTACGTACAGTAAACTACCAGTACCCTATCTCTTTTATCTCTGTCTATTTTAGAATGCGCCATTTCCTGCGCTATATTCCTCTCATAGTTACAATGGGATGAAACACAATGGCGTGGAAACATGAAAGGACGAGAAAGAAAGAAAAGAAAAGAAAGAAGTTCGCCACATCGATTTACTCCAAGGTTGCGGTTGCGGCTGCGGCTGCGGCTGTGGCGGGGTATAAGCACTACTCTTTCGATCTCGTATTTATCGTTTGATACATGACGTATGTAATTGTAATACTCACTGTCATCCCTGAAGCGAAAAGTGGGGTATGTCTGATTACGCAAATTAGCTGCGAAACCCAGAAGGGTGCCCTTTTGGTATGGTGGTAAAGTTGGAAAACAACCTCAACATTTCCCAAATAGGCGCCGCACCTGTTTGTAGCGTTTGGACATGGCAGTTGCACACGTGCGCCTGGTAGCAGCTGCGTCTCAAAACAGTAGGTAGGCGCGTTGGAAAAATCTTCCTTCCTTCTCTCCTTCTCCTCATCTCTTTACCACGCGCACCTCATTCCTATGGACCATCCCTTCATGTGGCTCGCGTTACAGCGGTGATTTGATCCTGCAAAGCGAGGGCATGGCTCGCACTATGGTCCTGCACTATTCCAGTTATCAGACTACCGACCACTTCGACCCTCACACGCGATCCCTTCGATGAAATACCTGGCATGCACGCTATTCTTGCCATTCATGTTACTCATAACTTCAGTGACGATGAGCTGAAGGAGCTTGTTAAGTGGCTTGAGAAAGCACCAAAATCTGACAAGTCGTCTTTAAAGCCACGGATTCTATGCTTTTTCTTCAAAGGCAGCCGTTTAATGTTTTTCCGCATCACTGGCCTTCCAGGGTTAGACTCATATGTGAGAACAAACCGGTTGATTACACGTGGTTGTTCCATCCTACATCAATGCCTACGGCTCCAATCTAAGATCACCATTTTTAAGCTGGTCTTAAAATGGCTGCAAAAGCACTCTATCTCAAAAAGACGCCATCCATGCCTTTTACACGACAAAATCGTTAATGAGGACAACCCTCTCCAAGCGCCCATCGACAATGTCATGATGAACATCTGCGCTTGTTACTTTCTCCCACCCTCTCCCATTCCATCCTCATCTGGATCGCAAAGCACGGTCTACATCACGCCACCGATACATCTACGAAAATGTTCGTATGGTTGCTTGCTCCTTTCTTTTCAACTCAAAGACTAAGTTCTACACAGCTAAGAAACCGGCACTCTCCCCGGATGCCGCAGCTGCTACTAAATAAGCACTATCACGAAGCCCCAATATGGGGTCCCTTTTTGGTGCCTGAGCGGTTAATATTCGGTCAAACGAATTGGCTGCGTTGTTGGAGGACTAGTCGTCCTCATGGCGTATGTTTTAGTCACTTTTATCATGATAACTGGCTTGAAATCCCTGTACTAATGCATGTCTTAGCTCCGGCTTTTTTCTGTTTCACCTGCCGGGTTGGACCCGGTATCACTGGTGGAAGAACGGTTTCGACTCTCGGCCCATCTACGAAGAAGGACGAGGAGGAGGGAAGGGAAGCCCGAAGGAAACCTTTCGCGCGCTGTGAAACAACTTCAAACAAGCAGCCGCTACGATTTACACATGCCAAGAATAAGGCATTCAATCTGTCATCGAGTACTCGACGCCCGACCTTGCTATCAAAATTCTTGCTCAACTACTTCAATTCTAAAAATTAGTTAATATTTTCCGACCTATCTCGTTATGCCCTTCCTGCCATCGCCCATTTGATACAGCCATTGATTCTGGTCTTGCCGTTTTACCGACAGATTTACAATACTTTATCGACTTTGAGATCGAGGACTCTAAGAAGCGGAAGGCTGTTCCTGGACGCAGAAGGACTGTTCCATCTTCAGATGATTACAAACAGCACCAGATATCTACAGGTAAAGTTGACGAATCAGATATTGGAGGTCTTTACTCTCCTATTATCCTTCGGTCGGGATACCCAACAGGCCCGGCTCTCTTCTTAAGAATGAGGAAGAACGTACACAGACACAGCAGTCAATTGAAAAAGCGGTCAAACAACCTAGAACTTGGCATGGCTCTCCTATTGCAGCCTTGCGACGTGCCATACCTTTACTGTCAATTGCGAGTGCGTCGACGGCCTTAACTGAGAAACAAAAGAACCAGCTACGGAGACTGTACGACTTTTAGCAAATACGGAGCCAGCTCAATGAAGAATCCAGCGCGTCTAATCTCGATGTCATTGACCGGTCTCTTCTTACTATCGATACGAGTCTCGTCGATGACAGTGGAAAGACAATGAAGTTTTCCAGTTGTCTTCTGAATGAGCTTCTCCACGAGACATCTTCGACATCGCCGAACAATGATATCGTTAGTCGTTTCTCGTTTTCTGCTTGGAAGGAGGCTTTGCTTGAAGATCTACGAGACCGACAACTACCAAATACCGGTTCATTCACTTTCTTTACAACGGTAAATTGTGACGAGGCGATTACTTCGAATGATCGCAACCTGCGTGAGCTTTCGTTAGGGCACAATTGGCTGATTTGACTAAACGGACCAAAATACGACGTGTATTCGGTCAAGCATTTCAGTACATTCTACTCGAAGGATTCTCTCTGCAAGTAACCGTGAGTATCAACTTGTTCTTCTTGTTTCATCCGCTAAAACTTAGACATTATAGGAAAGAGTTCACCGCCCCTGTCCACGGAACATCAATCAAGGAGCCAGATGGCTTACTTATTCCCTCCCTGTACACAATTGTCGTGGAAAGTGGTTGGAGTAAAGAGAAGGAACAGCTGCTCCATGATAAGGATATTTGGCTGGACGGTTTCCAAGGACAAGTCTGTCGGCGTACGCCGTGCCAGATTATGTCCAAAGTCTGCAGCTTGTGGCAAAGGGAATGCCAGACACACCAGAGTCCTTGTGGGTTCAACATTCGACACAACTGCATCTGAATCGTCAACCCTTCTTGTAATGGCAACGGCGGGTACCTGCGACATTGATACCAAACAACAGTCCATTATGTCTGCTGATCGGACGCAAATGATCACACCAACTGGCCTCAGCAGCTTAAAACTTATTACAACAAATACGGCATCTGGCCGGGGAGAGCTTATGAAGTACGCCTTTATGTCAGAGTACTATGTCGACAAGCCGACAAAGTGCTTATTCCCTGGCACCGAATTCGTTGTAACGTGTACCTTAGCATCCCAATGCGTATCTTCCGGGGCAGACTGGAGAAAGAGTGCTTTACGTGCAACCATCCTCGTCTACAGCGCCTCTACGTTGCGCATACCAAGCAAGATACAGCTTCTCCATCGCATGATGTTATCGTTCATTATGTTCTTGCAGTTTGATGCCCAAATTGAGACGGTTCATAATCTTGAGAGACCCACTACCAGTGCCTCTGCAGAGCATATAGAGCTCAAGGGATCTCTTGGAAGCAGTTACTGGAGCAGTCCTCGCCGTCCTTTTTGGCCTCCAATCTTGTTTTTTTTAAAAAAAAAAAAAAAACTCGAAACTGGTGCGAAGAGCAATGTCTTCGCTTTTTAGCGCTTTTCTTCGCGCTCGTCGCGTTCGCTGGGGCGGTCCCCTTCACCACCACCCGGGTCCAAGAAGGTGGAATTAGGGAAGGATGGGGTCTCCTATTGGGGTACGTACTTTACACTTAACAGAATCTATTCTTGGAAGCTCTAATCGTATGTCAGGGACCCTAAAAACTTTATCTACCACGCGGCAGTGGTGACGCTGTTCGCCATTGTCGGTCGGTTTGCGTGGGCTGCGGCCTATGGCATGGATTGTACGTATTAGATTCCCTTCAGAAGCAAATCTTCATATTGATACTGACTCATTTTATGTAGTCGAGAGGAAACCCTCTCGATCTCGCTTCCGGTGCCCACGCGGCTTCGCGCCGCTTTAAGAGTCTCGCCTGTGGCGTGTGAAAAGGGCGCATCAAGCACGGCTCTGTGTCGTCTCCCACCGAGGTCACGAATACTATAAGGTTGCCCCGTGGGGTACTGTAACAGCCCTGCCTATGTCCAACGTATTATGGATAACGTAGACTGCTAGAGGCACAGAATTTGGATCGCCTGATCAGGGAATAATTCCTCAATTGGGGCACGGTCATCGTTAACCAGGCCGTCGACGAACCGAGCGAGCACCACCAATATAAGGAAAACCCAACGCTGGGCAACGAAAGACAAGATCCAACCGGCGCGCGCGCACCGGGGCTAGGAACCGAAAACTAGAGAAGCGAAATCGAAAGGCAAGTCTTAACAGGCTTTATCGGAAGGCAGACCGCAGATCTTGGCGGAATAGTAGCTCTTTCTTTTGTCAAGACGGGCTTCACTGACCATTTTACGTTAGTTCCTTGCGCATTTGAATGCTCAAGCGTTGAGCCCTGCTGTCCGCGCTGTAAGTCAGGCTTTGCGCACTCTTTTTAATGGTGATGTTGACTTGATTTTGCTAACTTGGATAGCGCATTGCAAGCCTAATTGCTCCTCCCACGCCCGCTGCTATCCCTGTTCCTAAGGCCTTACTCCTGGCCGGGACGCTCGCTACGAAGAACTCTACCTCGAAAGAAATAAGTTGATTCTTGCTCGCAACAAGTTCCGTGAGAAAAAGGATGACGATGAGAAGGATGTTGAGAAGGCTCTTAAAGCAGTCGAGGAGCTGGCTTCCCTCGTCCAATTTTTGACCTCATCTCAAGAGGCACTTTGAATCCATTCATCAGAGCGTATGGTTCCTTGGTTGCGAGGATAAGATTCATCCTTTCTGGTCCCATAAAATCCATGCCCCGGGCGGGCGGCCGACCTGGAGATGGTGAAACGGCACGGCCGACAACACCATCACAATCATCACCACCACCAGCAGCAAACCTGCCAGCAAGGCCGGAAACGGCACATTGTGCCCCCGAGGGGACCTTGGACAATCATGAGGGTTGGGTGACCCAATCTTTACTCAGCATCCGTGCTTGCGCTGTGCAGTCGATGGGCTTAGCAGGGGTTCCATGTCTCCGGAATTCAGTCGTCAAGAAATGCTTCTGCTATGCCAAGAACGGATATAGGCAGGTACTCTAATACTGGAAATATCTTGGGATTTATAAATACTAATTTTATTCATTCAATCTACATAGGTGAAGCTGATGATTATTCCGCCGATTTTAAAGAAGTTGTTGCTATAGCTGCTCAAGATATTGCAGCTCAAGCCGATGATGAAAGCGATGATTCAGATACTCTTTCAATTGCAAGCCCTAATAAAAGTCTAGAGCAGTTAAATACTGTTCTGAAAGATGCCCCTGGCGAGAAAATACCGTTTAAACGATCAGTTAATGTCTAAGGGGCATTTGCATTTCGACTATCTCTTTGATGCGAATATGTCGGCATATCTCATACACAATATATCTCGCTACGTCAGATTCTCACATTGCTTAAAAGTATTGAACCTATTCAGAGATTGCCACAAATGATTGATACTCTTAAAAGCCATTTTGAATCACAGTTACCCATACTGCCTATTCGCCAAAGATACCTGTCTTGCATAGCATTGCCAGACACCGTCCTCGCCCACATTCCCCGTCGGTTATAGAAACCGGTCTCGTTGATGAACCTGCACTAGTCAAGGATGTGCATTTTCCTGCCGTTGTTTCGGCACACGTGTCCTATTTGGCTGTTGGCAGAGGTCCAGGAAGTGGCTCGCGACCGATCTCATAACAGAAGCATCGCAGCTCCTGGTGATGCTTGGCAGCATCTCAACAGCATCCAATATACTCTATGGGATGTCCAATAGCGGGTACATGTGACTTCTTATTCTCTTCCATTGTATCCGGATGTAAGGAGGCTGGTGAGACCAATGAATTTGCGCAAGTGATTCGTGCATGGCAGCAAATTGATTCAACATTTATGATCTCGAGAAAGGGCAGAAAGGATTTGCCCATCAAAAGAAGACCGGCAAATCCGCATGGTTTATTGGGACCTTGGGTCACATTTCGTTGATGGTTGAACAATCAGTTCAGACATTCCTACTTGAGCGTGGCATTAAGGATGAACATACCCCCACTGGCTCATCTAAGAGTGCCGGCATGATCGACGTGTCCAATCGAATCCTAGAGGCTGTTCTTTGGAAGTCATGTCCATTTCACTGGCACTTTCGGCATTGCAAGTTTCAACACTTGGACGGATGGTGCGCTGGGATCTACCTCATGCAAAGACATACTCGCCATTGTGGAAGCCAAGAAGATACTTATGCAAGTGGGCGCTGAAATGGTGAACTGGCTGCTCAGTGACAATCAACGCCTTCCAAAGCTGAACGGACAGTAAGTGGTCGTCATTCGTGAACCTCGAGAACTGAATTTTAACCAAAGGTTGACGTAGTCGAGTCTTGGTCTCACAAGACTTTAACGAGATCTGGGTTACATTCGCAAGTTGTCACTCAGACTATCTCGATTACCTGAAGATGGGCCCGAATCAAGGTAAGGTTACTAAGGATTCATTCTTAAGAATGCAGTCCCCGGTCCATTCAAATTGGAAAGCCGTGGAGATATGTATACTCTGGCGGTTCTTATTACCGCTATCCACGCCAGCCTATTCCATCCCCTTTAAAGGGCGTTTTCGCGATTTGCAAGCTCTGCGAGCTAGTTCAAGTCGGGGATGAAACAGGCGTTCAGGGCCGATTCCAGCAACATATTGGAATGGTTATGTCTACAATCTTAGCTGCAGAAGACTCGCCGTTAAATTCGCCGATTATCGAGCCTCTTTGTCCTCCTTACGAAATACGGGTTTCTGGCGACGTACGATCAAACATGAATAGCTTCAGACTAACAAAGGAACGAACTTTTTGTTACCTAGATCTGTTACCTTCAAAATGACACGAAAGTCATCCTCAACCAACCCTATTGTACAACGAGCAACAGCTAGGCGTCAACAGCTTCAAGGTGACGATTTAGTTCGTCAACGCAAATATGATGTAGATCGAAAGGCGATGACGATGGAGCGAAAGAAAATTCAGAAGACCATTGAATGGTAATCACTCTAGGTCACATTTTATTGAACATTCACTGATTTCAGTTCAGGCAGACTGCTGATGAGGATGGTAAAGCTGTTCTTATGCAGGAGGGTATTTTTGAGCCGCAGTGGCAGCTGCAAAAGCGATTCTGATGATTTCAAGCTCTTATTTATACGCCGAAGACTTATCATAAGTTTTGATTCGAACTCTTCGTCCATTAATCTTGCTAATGATTCGTAGGATGGATTAATCAGGGCATGTAACTAGATTCAAGATTTTTCTTCAACAACTCCCGTTTCAGGTCGATCATGTCGCGGCCATTCTTTATATTTGCTATCAACACCGTTTTCCGGCTCTTCGGATCTGTGAGAGCGAATTGTCTATGTTTTGAACTCATCATCATGGTGATGCCAACTATCCACACAGCTAATAACTTGCACGGGTTACAATCGTGGGCTCTGAAGAATCGGAAGTGGAAATACGAAAAACGCGCGCAAGCAGCTACCAAAATACTGCGAGACTTCATCAGAGCACAGCGAATCTCGCTCTCCACGGCTACAGGCCGTTGTGCCTCCCTCTTCGCCATCTTTGTCTCTTTCGCCAACGTCGACTATATGCCCATTTGTGCCGGCGCCCCCGGCAAAACCACCGGCCGCTCCTGCCTCTACCTCTGCTCCCTTTGCTGATTCTCCTCGCTGCCAGACCTGTCATGCGGAGCGGCCTTTCTGCGCGTTTACTACACCAGACGACGCCAGGCCATCTGAAAGTGGATACATAGGGTCATTTCAGAGATGTTTCGAGGACAGGAATAATTGGGGGTATTGGGATATGGAGATTGGATCTTTGCTTAGTGCTTTGCTGGTTTGCGGATTCTTGAAATCCAACGCGCACGACATAAGCGCAAGAAGAAACGAGCGGACTTGGTGGGCTTTGTTTATCCAGTGCCCATGCGATGGCATTCATATTTCTTCTGGTTTCTCGAACAAAAGACACTATCCCTACTAGAGGGTCCAATAAACGAGACCTACTGCTACAGGCTCAAATATCGTAGTACGCAAGGTCCTTTTCATTATATACCGGCTTACCCTCCATCAGGAAAAGTTGGATTGGGAGCATTCTGTGTCCAGTTCGAAGTATAAGGGCTGCATAATCCCAGTTTTCTGTCATACAAGCCGACTCCTATGTCCATGTAGAACGCACTTTGCTTACGCGAAGCTGGACACTGTAGAGAAAATCTAGTATATGTGGCATTTTAGAAGGAAAGATCTGAGTTGTTGTCCAACTAAAGATCTCATACTTAACCAATCTACGAAAACCTTGGAATATGTAAAGTTATAGTGTTATTTAAGATTAGGGAAAGAAGAATATAGTAAACACTTGCAAATATATCATTAAATGAGATACTTCCGAATTTCCAAGGTTCATTTGATCCATGAACACTTGCCAAGTGATGAAGTCACATCCTATCTATTATATCTGCTGACTGAAATCCTCAGAGGCTCAAACAATGATTCTAAACCCAGAGCTCCCATTGATCGCTGCCTCCCCATTGGAGAAAATTAAATGAATGTCTAATCCTTTCCTGATATCATCTAGTCCGTGATTACCAGTCACAGAAAGGAAGGTTAATATACTTCCTCTCTGGCTTATAGCCTTCATGGCACAAAAGCGCAACTAGGGTTCGACGACCTTCCTGCTCTTCTTGGTACGCAACTTCATGAAGAGATACACTAGCGAGTAGCTCGAAATGATGTAGATGATAATTATCGCGGCGTCTCTAGCTATAATAGTACTCGTTAAGGTTTAGAGTGCGCAGATAGTCACTACCACTTTTATACTGATACACTTGGCGTCAGAAAATGCCTCAGGGTTAAGAAGGTTGGCACCCGAGGCCAACGGGCTCTGCAAGTATACAGACAAGTACTGACCGCAAGTCTGGTTGCCCGGGGGTTGAAGACCGCGAGCTCACTGTCCTTGCACTGGATGTCCAGGTACCAGGTGGTGAATACGAGCAGGGAGCCCATGAGGTAATTGAAGGGATTCACCCAGTAGAGCCAGTAACGCCAGAAGGGCGTGATCAGCGAATATGGTACAAGGACACCACAGTAACCGACCAACGTGAAGATAATAAGAGGGCTGATCAGCGCCGCGGCAGTGGCGTTTGGGGCGTATGCTGCGATGAACTGTCCGATCATCCGATGCCGGTGTAGACGAATTCGTACATGAACATGACGAAAAGGACGGCGCCGGCTTTGTCTGAATTGCTGGAAAACCCAACCGTGTAATAAAAGCAAAAGAAGAATAAGACAGCGCTAATAACCAGGTACGGTAGTTCGAGATGATGAGGCCCGTAACAAAGGCCTTCCAGCTGTACATGCGGGCTTTTTCTCGCGGGCGTCATAGATGTCCCGCTTCTCGATGAAGAGAGGTTGCAGTTGAGCTGGGACGCGTTGTTAGCAGGCCTGGGGACTTCGGATAGGTTCGGAAAAAAGAGAAGAGGAAATTTCTTACCTATGACACCAGGAGCGACGAAGATGAAGTTGAACACGGCAAACATCCGCATCCGTAGCTCTGTGACACCATTTCCAACCCGCCAGAAGGTGAAGCCGGTAAAGAGACCCATGATAATATGCAGTGCAAATTTGTTGTTGACGTAGCCGACATTACGATACATAGCTTTAGCCAGACGAGTGGTAACAATCACCGTTTGATCCCAAAGCGCATCGCAAACTCAACGTCATCTTCGCTGGTAAGGGAGGTGTGCGTGCGGCCTCGTCGACAGTCCGATCAAGCTCCACCAACATGGTTTCGTGCTCGGGAGATCCAAGCCAAATATTTGGTGCCAATCGCGGTGCTTGTCGGAGATGACATCGATCATATGCTCGGCCGGATTTTTCTCAGACGGGCAGTCTGCACCGTAGCGGCTGAAGTACGCCTTAAGCGTGGATGCGTGGTCTTCAATATCTCCAAAGTAAACTGTCTTTCCTCCATGCGCTAGGAGGAGCAGCATGTCAAACTCGTAAAATAGCTGTGCGCTCGGTTGATGAATAGTCACCAGGATGGCTTGACCAGCAGCGGCCAACTTTTCAAGAACCGCACGATGTTAAACGCGGCCTGTCCGTCCAGTCCAGATGTCGGTTCGTCGAGAAATATGAGAACGCTAGGCTTAGCGACCAGTTCGACCCCGATGGTTAAACGCTTCTTTCCTCCACAGAAAGACCGTTTCCCCGGGTGGCCAACCAGACAGTCCTTAATGTCGTTCATCTCCAGTAAATCCATGATGGTGTCGACGTATGCTAGTTTCTCGGCCTTGGGGGTCGTCTGCGGCTGACGTAAAAGGGCGGAGAACACTAGAGCTTCTCGAACGGTGCTAGACGGGGAAGTCAGATGTGGCAGGCGTATGAAGACCAAAAAATCCACGTCTCACGAAGAGGTATGTGTTTAGGGCTATTGGGCCTCGGACGGGGTTGGAGGGTTGCTTACGCTAATGGTTCATGGACATCCAATTGCTCACAATAGCCCGCGGACCTTTGAAAACTGATTGGGAGCGGTCGACCGTCAACAAGGATCGATCCATTGATTTTCCCTCCGTTTTACGTTGCGCTAGGACATCTAGCAAGGTCGTTTTGCCGGCCCTGAAGCGCCCATGAGGGCGCCCAGCATGCCTGGCTTGACCCATCCATAGACGTTGTTGAGCAGCGCGCAAGGCCCATCCGGAGTTTGCACTGTATAGCTTAAGTTCTTCCAGGTAAAGACAGACTTGTTCCGACTAAAGAGCTCTCCATCTTCGAACCCTTACGCAGCGAGCTGTCGCTCTCCATAGCCTCGCCGTTAATCTGAGCCTCCTCGTCTCGAGGCAATACAGTCTTTTGGCAATTTCTCTCGGGACCACCAAAAGTCCGTTCCTGCTGGAAGTGTCTCTCCAGAAGGAGGTTGCGACAATAGTCAGAGCCACATACAATGCCCACCAAGCCCTGTAACAAAGTTTTGGTCAGCATGTAGGCAATATTCGAAAAAGAGTACTAACCATACAATGCCGACGTTTCTCCACAGATGCGAGTGGCTGTAGGTGAGGCTTTCCAAGTACTGATCACCAGTAACGAGGGTTGCACCAGGCAGAGCACCCCGTACACCAGTGCATGCCTGATTCGCGGTCGATCCGTATCCTGGGCCATTGGGCACCAGGTTGGGCCCGACGCATGGAATGATCGTGTTATGAAACTCATTGGAAACCAGAGCATCATACGCATACGCCAGGGATCGATCCAGAAGAGCCTGTGAATGGTTAGTAAGATTATCTTTACTGATTGTCGCCGCTGAATACGTACCAGACGAACCAGGGCTGCATGTCACCTTTAGCGATCATATACCCGTTGTATGAGAGTAGAGCTAGGACGAAAAGCCCTGAGAACTTGCTTGCATCGTCAAAGGTCTTGAAGGTGGCGGCAATCGCTCTGAAAAATGCCGTCAGATATATTGTAGCTGACAGGATGATGAACCAGAAAGTGAAAAGGCATCGGCAGACGGGTCTAGACCGACCAAGAAATATATTACTACTGAGAAGGCGCTGACCTGGAACAGTAAGATTGGAATGTTGGTGATGATTTGCGTCAGATACCAAGCTGTTGGGTGATATAATGCGAAATTCCGATGCTTAGCCAGGACCGGGCGCCCGAAGAAGGAGTCCGTTACCTTGACTGTGCCAATAGGCAGTTGAAGAGCAGAGCCACGAAGATGACCCCTGATTTGATAAAAGTACCGGTGGAAGTATTGGGGCATTGTAAAGAGCGAGCCGGCTGAGAAGGCCTGGATGAGGTTGGTACCTTGTTTGATGAATAAAACAGCCCTGTCCCTCGAAGTATCTGGTACTGCCGTTGTATAGATGCAATGAGCTGCGTGCGAAATCCAACAGTGACTGGTGAGCCCTTTGTCAGAAAGCTGGGGTGTTTTTCGCCCTGAATCGTGCGCTCAAATTCGCGGGTATGGTTTTGGCCTCCTCGGTATCTGGGTAGTCATATTCGAGTTGCATTCCCTTTTGATATCGGAGGCTTCGTAGCGAGCGCGGATCTCGCTCGCAGTGCGAGGAAGGTGGCCTCAAACCCTTGCGAATCTTTCGTTCAGTAGGCACGGTAACCCCTATCATAGGTTAAGCGGTTAGTGCAGCAGCATTGGGTCGACCAAGTCGATTACTAACCTGCTATGAAGTCTGCCACATTGGCACCATCAGCACAAATGAATCCCAGATCTTCCATGAATGGCCGTGCTTCCTGCATAGGGCCGTAGTAGATCTGTTTCCCTGGTCGAGCACGAGCACCTTGTCGAACAACTTGTATATGCCGTTGCCAGCTTGGTAAAGCGTAATAATGGAAGTTAGACCGAACAGATCCGTCATTTTCTGGTAGCCTTAACGTATTGAAGCGCAGTGTTCGCATCCAGACCCTTGGTTGGGTTGTCCCAGCAGTAGATGCTGCCGCGAGTCGCTATGGCTTCTAGAATGCTGATGCGTTTCCTTTCACCGCCAGAGACGCCACGAATAAACTTGTTGCCCACGCGTGTATTCGCTGTGTGGGAGACGCTCAATAAGTGGAATAGAAAGTCTCGAGTAGCCACCCTAGTCTTATCGCGGGATTGATAGGCTGGCGGCGTTTGATATGGTATCTTCATTCGTGTTGCAAAGTCTATCGTCTGGCCCGCGGTGAGAGTTGGAATAAAGATATTCTCTTCTGTGTTCATGATGATTTGGTCTCTGTATTTCAGCGCTTTTTATGATTGAGCGAACCATACTTGACTTGTTCTTCAATCTTGGTGAAGCCTTCTTGTCGGTTGGACAAGACCTTCAGTAGTGTTGAGCAGCCTGAGCCTGGTCGGCTGAGCACAAGCAGCATTTCTCTAGGCTTAATACAGTCATGACTCTTGTGGATGATAGTCTTAATGGTTTGCTTCGTCTTGCCTCCTTTGAATCTGGCCGGAAGAAATTGCGAGACTACATTCTTATGGAACGAGCTGTTCGCTCCTATGCCATAAACACTGAGATCCGTCCAGGATAGCCCGAGTTTTCTGTCTACATAAACATTTCCTTCACGTGGTTGCTTAAGCGCCTGCACTTCGGGCATTGTCTCCCAGTCCAGGTCGTTGCTGATTGACTCCTCGTCAACGGCCCTGCTGTGCGTTCTGGCGATCGCACAACTCAGGACGTTTGCGTAGCTCTCCGTGCTGGGAGGATCATTTTTCTCTGACTGGGAGGCGACCATAATGCAGATTGCAGGAGGACGATTTGTTGCTGGCACTTGAAGAGCGCCTTCGCAGTTCCTCCACCACCAATGACTTTAAATAAGGAGACGGTCCGGCCATTGCAAATTGATCGGTAAGCTTATACATTAGATATTTGCACCGGTTCGGAGAACAATAATAATCATAGCAGCTCTTTCGGCTGTGGGTTCATTAATCTAGCCGAACTCCCTGCCTTCCATGGAACCTTGGTTCGTTGAGCGAATAGCCCTTTCGTTTTTGGTGAGTTTGGTGATCATCCCGGCAATTCTAATCACTAACATTAGGTACTCAACTCGCATGGCCCAGTTAAAGATCGACCAAGACATCTCAGCGTTTTCGGATCGAAGATAGTCGACGATGCCGGCCAGCAGAGAAGCACCCGGGTTTAGTGCGAAAAGCTCGTGCGGTCGAACTCGCTTGGAAAGAATCTTCTCACCCCTGCGGCCAGGAGAAATGCCATTGGTAAATGTTGATGTCGACTCTTTGCGGGTCAGATCGCTGAAGCCTTATGGAGAGTTATGGAGAGGGTTAGAAATGCGGATCGGAATATCTACGTTTCCGCAGTACACCACGATGACTACCTAGGTAGATTACAGATATATTTCCATAAACGTAGGTTATTAGATTATAATTTTTGACAGAGCAGCTATTTGAAAAAGACGCTAAGCCAGATGTAATGCACCCCCTGAACTTCCAAACTCGTCAACAGCTTTTACATACCTGATGGCGAACAACTCCACAGTTTCTCGAGAAAACCCGGGAGTTCGACCAAGACAAATACAAGCTGTACTGAGCCCTGCCACACTGTCAGCTTGTCAGAACTTCCAGGCAGCCTCGGTACCTACTTTCAATCAAGAGGGACTCGTCCACGACCCACCTTCCCCGTACGGACAATGCTGTTGGATTTCAAGTATCCTTCAACGTCATAACAGTCAAACCAGTCACCTCGCATTTCACGGTCGATCTGGTCTATCCCAAGCACCACGACACCTGGCCTGGGTGCACTGCGCTTGTTAATATAACTTCTCTGGTCATGTTTATAGTGTGTTCCTGCCCCGCCAATGCTGATGAAGGGGATATCCAATTCTCCCAGAGAATCATGGTATCCATGGCGCAAGATGGCTTCAAAACGCGCTACGAGATACGGCCGTGTCGCCACTGTCAAAGGATAGCGGAAGACGCGGGCCAGTGTTTCCGGCTTTGTGGATGGATCTGCTAAGCATCGATATCCTTTTTCAACACAAGCACGATAGAGGCGATGGGCGAAGGTTTGTTCATCTGGTTTGAGGGCGCCAGCGGATGGGGATTCAACGACAGAGGATGAGGCACGTTTTGAAAGGGACATGGGTACCGGGGTTGGGGCATGTATCAGCGGTGGGAGTATCAGAGCCACCATCTCTTGCCGAAACTCCTCGGTTGGAAAAGAAAAGAGTCTCACGGATGGTTTGATGGACCCGCTCTCCCAGATCCGGGTATAAAGCCAATATGTCACGTTTGATCAATTCGTCGGTGAGAGATAAAAATGAGGCATTCATCCGCTCCACGATCGTTTCCAATTCCTGCACACGACTGCTCAATGACTGTAGCTTGGCCTGGTTTCGTGAGCGGTAGGCTTGCTGTGCCACTCTGATCTGGGCCCGTCGCCTCTTTGACTCTTGGTGAGCGATTCCACAAGTGCTGCTGGAGGCGGAGACTCACGTCAATGTATCCCTCCTGTTCTGCCTGAATCCTGGGTCGGCCTTTTCTCCTGCGAGAAGAGGGATCATCAGCAGGAGGAACTGATGACCCGCTCGCGTTTCCATCAGCCATGTCTGTTGAGTGAATAAGTCCCAATGGAAAAATTTCCAAATCAGCGAAGCTACAGTCCAGGTATTAAGGGGGATCAGATTCTGGCGGCATGATGGCTTCTAGGTGTAGGACTGCGCGTCCCTTCAAACACAGGAACTGATGCTCTGATATAATTCTTCATTTATCCGTATTCAATTATTGATTATCGATCAAGCCGAAGCCATGGCACGGCGGGTCCTAAGCCTAACCAGGTTTAGACCGTGTTTGAAGAGCCGCTAGCGCCCGCTCGGGGCGGCTCTCCTCGAGGCTAGTCTTCCAACCGATATAACTAAGCCGTATTAGGGATGACAGGTTGGGGACCCCGGACAGCTGCTCATATCTGGTTACTATGCCTTCAGAAAGAAATATTTTTCTATTTCCAATTTTTCTCCTATAGTTAGCATCACGGAGTGCGTATATAATAACATGTGATATAGTATTATACAATATTCAGACGAATGCCTGGATTCCGGTAATGGCCCGGCCAAGGATCAGTGCTAAGTTGATCGCGGTCAGCATTTTCAAACCATCTGCAAGGTGGATAATCTGTATCGGACTTACAGTGTATGTCGCTCTGTCCCTCGTACGTCTGCGTCACAAAAGGTTGGCTACGTGGCGGCCGATATGGTACTCATCGCTGGTAGCATTGCCTCCGAATACTTCTTGGAGTCTGTACATTGCAGCCAAAAGAAATTAGCACAAATAGCTTGTGTCAAGGAAACAAAACGTACATCCGCGCATTAGCCAGAGCCCGATCACAGTTTTGTCGCTTGATCATCGAAATCATCTCCGGTGTCGCTTTTCCTGCGTCCTTCAGACGAGCAACCTGCGTAGCGGCGAGAGTGCCATACGCGGCATCGGTGGCAGCGTCGGCGAGTTTTTCTGTATAAGTTGATATTTGGCCAGCGGGTTCCTTGAACTGTTTACGCTCCAGTGCGTATTCCCTGGCCCGGCGGAGCGAGTCTTCTAACGCACCTGTGACGCCAAAAGCGATGCCTAATCGCGCACTGTTGAGACAGGTAAAAGGTCGGATAAGCCTTCGACGCTTGGCAACATGTTCTCTACCGGTACCGGGCAGCCGTCCATCTGGATCATGCCTGTGATGGACGCTCGGAGGGCGGTCTTATTCTTGATAGCGGGCGTTTCCAACGTACCCGGTGGGCATTTGCTTCGTTCAATCAAGAATCCCTTAATTTTACCTGTGCTCTCCAGTTTGGCCCACACCAGTAGAACGTCAGAGATTGGCGAATTTGTTATCCATGTCTTTGTGCCCGAGAGACTATAATATCCTTTCTTTGAAGGGTGTTCACGCGCAACGGTTTCCATCGACCCGGGATCTGAGCCATGATTCGGCTCCGTCAGACCGAAGCATCCCAATAACTTGCCCTTTGCAAGTTGCGGTAGAAATCGCTCTTTCTGCTCTTCCGTCCCGAACTCATAGATACCCGTCATGATGAGTGAGCTCTGAACAGACATCCCTGATCGGTACCCTGAATCCACCCGTTCAACTTCCTTTGTAATGAGGCCGGATGCGACAGTGCTAGCGCCGGCGCACTCGTAGCCCTGTATTGAGGCGCCTAGTAGCCCTATCTCCCCATTTCGGTGAGTATGTTGCGGTCGTAATCCTCATTTCGATAAGCCTCTGTCGCACAAGCGATAAATTTTAGCATATGATGATCCAAAGAGAGGAGAGAGAACTCATACCCAGTACTCGCGGCTGCAAGCGCTCCTGACAGTATTGCCTCGCCGTGTCTTGAATAGCCAATTCCTCTTCCGTATACAGCTCAGACGCCGCAAGGGTCTTCCCAATTAAAAGTTGCTGAAGATGCCCAGCGGCGATTAGGACTTTCAGCGCTGCCACGGTACAATAACGTTCGCACGTTCTGAGTACTCGTGCGTGGAGCTCGCAACTGCCGCGTAGCAGCAGACAGCATTGATCGGTTCATTTGGCCTTTTTCTCCCGGGAAATCGAGTGGGTATATTAGGAAAGAGAAGTACACTAAAATTTGTATAAATTTGTATAAATCAGGCGAGAAAGAAAAGTTCAATGGCAATCCAGAAGGACGAGCGAGCCATGATGACCTTTATCCGTCGGATAAGTCCTGCAGCTCAGCGGTTGCCGAGGCCTTTACCAAGTTTACGTTTTAAGAGCCCGCGGCTAACCGGAATGGGAGGAACTTAGCCCTAACTCGCTTTTGTCCATTATTGCTATAACAGGAAGAATCCACTGTACAGTCACCAGCAGCGAATTACAAATATGTCCCTTCCAGAAGAACATAAAATAAATGCCAGACAAGATTTATGGTGTCTCTTAAAAGTTCTCCTTTCCCCATACGAACTCAAAGTCCGGCTCTGAGTGCTGGTTGCATTTGATGTGCAACTGACTGCCCAACCCCTTTGGCCCGCAGAAGAAAACTCCTGCTGCTGCCGGTGAATTGATCTGGCGAATCGATCGAAAGATCATATCCCAGTTCGGTCTGCCAAAGTTGGTTGGTGCGCGAAGGCCCGTGATAGCGTCCTGCATTGCGTCGGCGTCGTTGATCATGATGTTCGTAGCGTCGTCGGGTTTGATTTTGGCTGTTAGATACTATAGATTATACAGTTAGCAGGAGACAAGTCAGTCGAGACAAGGGGTAAGGGAAACGTACGGTGTGAATCTCAATGCGGCTTTCCAAATCCTCAGTCTCTATTGCAGAAAGCAGGGATTTAAACCACTCAAAGGATCCGAAGTCTCGACAGACCCAGAAAAGTAGACCTTGCGTAAACGAGTCTTGTATTTGCCGTGACTCATGCGATACCAAATACTCTTCAGAATAGACGCAAACGGCGTGACCCCAATACCAGCTCCCACCAACATAGCAACCTCGTACTTGAACACATCTTCCGATGCACTGCCAAAGGGACCATCGATATACAATCGAGGCAAGGGACGCTGGATGGTAGGGTCAATGTTTCTGTTGCCTGTGCCGATTCTGTCAATTCCGACAAGCGCGGATTTGCTACTTCCGTCTTTGCCGGTGTTTTTCCAGACTCAAAATCGCAGCCCAACGTCTTGGCTAAGGCATTGGTGAAGTTGCCAACACATCGGATGTGGACGGAGATGTAGTCTTCTTCAGGGGCACTGGTGAGGGTGAAGGGGTGGTATTGCCAGAGAGACACTTCTGGACAGCAGAGGAATATATACTGCATTTCGCCGAAACCAGTCAGTCACAGACCAGATACTTGGCTAATCTATAAGATTACTAACCTGGCCGGCTTTGGTCTTCGTCTTCTCTTTCTTAATCTGTATCTCAACCACATTGCTTGGATGCTGGATCACCTTCGAAATCACCGTCGCATGTCGCCCACGGATTTCACGCGCGATTCGCTCAGCCAGATAGATGACAGCCCCGTAGATGAAGTACTCATAAAAGACACCATTTCCGGCGCAATACGGAGCAAAATCAGCAGGGATCATGCACCAAACACCATGAATAGACCAGAAAATGAAGAAGACGATGAAAAGATGATGCGAGTACCAGAACCGCTCGAAATTCTTTCGACGTGGCTTCTCAACCGACGTACAAACCATGATCATGAGCGCAATTAGCATAATCCACCCTGTCCAGGTCGGGCCCGTCAGGAACCCGGCCCGAAGAAAACCAACGAAGCCCTGGCCGTTCTTCGCTGAGAGCTGCGCCACGTTGTTCAGGTGGGCAATTGTGTGTACCCATGAAAAGAGCACGATTGCCCATGCAATCACTATAACCAGTTGGTTACTGTTACTCACGTCGAGGGAAAAGCTAGTTTTGAGGCCACTCACGTTTATGAAAGGTGATATTCTTGTCTGCATGCCATACAATTGTGAGTCTCGTACCAGAAACAGATGTCTCGTCTGCAGGAACTTACCAAACTGGATAATTCCATTTAGAGGTGTCTGTCTCATAAGAGAGATGAGTGTCCGACAAACAGCTATACACAAGGTTAGAACAGAATCACTACTCAATTGGAGCATTTCACAACAGGAACTTACGAAACAAAATCAAGCTGACGTCGAAGTGTAGTGTCAGCGCCGCAGCTCTTGCTACCATGTATGTCCACGTATAAGTAGCACGCGCGTCGTTTAAATTGTCCTTGACCATGGTCAGCACGAGTTATGCTCATATCCACAATCCACACTTACCTTCAGAGCGTAGTTTACGAAAGCGAACACATAGATCATGATTTGGACGAGTATGAAAAGAAACACGGTACTATAAGACAGTCATCTTTCCATTAGCCTCGTCTGATCGTTGCTTTTTCCGTGCTATGCTTGGTAAGTGCAGGGCCTACAATCTTCGCCATCCTTCGTTGATCATCCTATGCTCCTGTCAGTCATCTCCCGAATAGCCAGCAACAAGTTTCAAGGCTATTCACATACCAGCGATCAAACTTTTGCTTGGTTGTCAGCGGCTTGGGTTCGTAGTTGCTCATCTCGCCCGACATCAACATCCTGGTGAGAGGCGGCCATCTGGCCCGTTCGCTCTTGGATTCCACATTGTATTCCGGTGGCAGCTTCTCCATATCCATCTTGGGAATAAACAAGGACGAAAGAAAAACGACGTAACCGAGCCACCAGGACCATCAACTTATATCAATAAGTTAGAAGAAAAGAATTGGAGACGGCCAAGAGAATCACAATGCCAGAAAGGGCAATGGCTCTCTGATATACCTGAGTCCATTCCGCCCCCATAGCGACAGACAGAGACAAGTAGGTTTCAAGCTTGTCTTGTCTATTATCAATGTATGCAGTAATGTCGCACTTTCTGTATCGGCGTAGAATTGGGATTGGGCTGATCATATGTACGCTCGTTCCAAGATTATCATCAGTCAGGGTAAGGAAGTAACTAGGCAAGGTCAGCAAGGTGTTGCATAACGCCGAGCGAGATAAGAATATGACAGGAATTCTAGAGCTGCAAATTTATTTCATTTTATTTTATTTTATCTCTGGCCTATTTCCTCTTTCGAGGCGTTTTGCCAAGGTTTGGGTTTGGAGGGCGACACAAGGAGGCGTTCTTTGCGCGTCTCAGATGTGCTTCACCAGCCGCCACCAGTTTCAGTCTCGCGCTACGTTGATATGCTTGACTAGACTCCGACAGCCTGCGAAGTCATCTTGTCTTGAATGTAACTAGGGATTAATTTGAAGTTGGATATATCGGGAACCATACCATACCTAGGTAACGGAGGGCGAGACGGGGACCTCACTTACCCAAAAGATATATGAGGGGAGAACTGGACATAGACTAGGTAGTCAGAAGCGAAAGTCTGCTCACAGCTGACAACCCCGTATCGCCCAGGCCTTCCTGGATGATCTTTAATACAAAGTGAGCGGTATTTCTTAGTCGCAGATCCAAGCGCAAAAGAATTCTGGTGCGTACAGCGATTTCCGAAAAAAAAAAGGAAGAAAGCGGTTGGACTACCTTGAAGAGCTCTTTTCGTACGTCTCCAATGTCTGTGGCTTCGACATGGGATGCTAGGTATGTTTCTAAAGCACGTAAGAGCTAAATTATCATGCTGGCTAGATCAATTCTACCTAGCTTGTACAGTATATGCCAAGCTGGTGGTGGAAAGCGCCTTTCTCACAGATTGATATTTAAGAACGCCCCTGCTCACCGCTTCTCTTCTGCCCTTTAATACAAAGAGCGTGATGAAGTTATTCTGCGCGCGTATTCTAAAATTTACTCTAGAAGTTCATATCTTAGAATGTTCTGGTATTGATACATTTACTCACTTGAATGATGGATGTGATGCTGACAAGATGCAGCGAGGCTAACCCCCAATCGAGCGTTCCATCTCGAAAAGGGCTCCAGATACCCTTAAGATGGGGTCAAGATTCCTTTGCAGAAAGCTCCTAAGTGGCGAAAGTACGAGCGGTATGATTAGCTGGGAGGACACAGACGGCGGCTTCTGTCTCGTTGAGGATGGTGGTAGCGACCTCTCAATGTCCGAGCAGCCACCCCGGAGGCCTTCTCCATCAAGCGGGCACATCGTCTGCAGTGTGGGCGATTGGCTCCAACGCGATTTGCAAGGTCAAAACCTGGACTGACGGGATGGAGATGGAAAGCAGTACACTGGCTTTTGTCAAGGCCAATTTCCCTAATATTCCAGTTCCCGACGTTATCTACGCGTGGCTTGACGAGAAGCTGAGCCGGACGTTCTTAATTCTAAAGCGTGTTCAAGGGAATACGCTGGCTCAGGCATGGCCTTCTCTCACACCAGAGATGAGAGATCGCATAGCTACTACTGTTGCTCAGTATTGCTTCGAGCTCACACGTTTTATTTCAAACAAATTCCAATCAGCAACAGGGCATGGAGTTCTGGAGCCTTTTCTGAACGTATGTGCCAAAGACTCTCACCCGTCACGGAGACCCCGATTATTAGGGCCGATGTCTTCGTCTTCCCATCAAAAATATCTGCAAAGGATATCAAAACTTTACGAACCGCCTGCTACTGCTGCATTCCACTTCTACCACGCGGACCTTGGACATCACAAACTTGTTGATCTCGGAAGATGGCATGATTAACACAATCCTGGACTGGGAATCAGCTGGCTTTTATCCAAAGTATTGGGTCACACTGAAGCCTTACATGAGCCTGGGCTTCTGCCTCCCGGTTGCTGATGATCGTTATGCTTGGGCAGACCTTCTAATCGCCAAACTTAGGGACAAGGGATTTGTGCTGGACATGGCATGTGTTGAGTGGTATAAAAACCTGGATCTGGGGTTCTTTGATACAGACATGTTCCTAGATAAGTGAGAAGGGAGAGATATAATCAAACAGCCCCAAGGAGGATACGTGGGCGCTTATTGATTTTTCGAGTCTTGAGTTCCACCAATACCTTAGTTAATTACTCCCTATCTCTCTGGGTAGTCACCAATCCTAACTCGCCCTACCGATCGCTGAGAAGATTGTGAAGGACTACCTCTAATGAATCATTAGAGCTAGAAAGAAGCCCCGGCAGATCCTCAAAACATACGACAAACTTGCGACAGCGGACAGAGTCAAGCCATCTGTTTGTTCCTTGACTCGTCAACAAAGGCCAAGCTACCAGATTTATCACTGCCCTGAAGGCGTGTGATCGAATACTGCAGGATGGCGTCCAATCATGTAGGAATGAACATAGAAACTGGAGCGACACCCAGCTTCACTCACAACCTATCCACAGTCGTAGCCTTGGACAGTAGATCTTCTGTCTCCCTTAGAAATTCCTCACTTGCATCAGGGAGAACATCCCACACCTTTGACAGCTCTGGCTTTCGTACTTGTGAGCTGTTATGACTCTAAGGCCGGTCCACTTCTTCTGGATTTCGGCTTTGTATAGCAGCATTGTCAATCTCTTTACTCCGTCTCCAATTCTGTAGATGCAGTCACATATCGCGTGCTCGTGCATCCTATCGATAGCTTCAAGGCCGCCTTTTTGGTTTATTTCTTCCGTGTACTTCCGGAGATCCAGTGCCGAAAGCTTCAACTCCTCGAGTATGATTTTCTCCTCTTCCAACTTTTCCGCGTTTATCGTGGAAGAACTTTATCATGTGATTCTTTATTTTATCATAAAATCCATTCGACGGACAAACCACTCAGTCGATCTCCTTATTAAATATGCTTTTCAAGTCTTTCTTGCGCCTCTCTTATCTTGTATGGATCAGATAGTGTAAGCTTTCTTGAAATCTATCACAAAGTCGATATCGCTATTTTCTGTTTGTGAGCCTTTTGCGTAGGGAACCAAATAAATAAGCAATGGGGTATGCCACAAGTTCGGAGAATATGATTTGAGATCGTGAGGCGATCTCCTGACGAGAAAGAGGCTTTCAAGCTGGGAGCGATGGTACGGCTCAACGATCTCTACTCCATGCCATGTAGTTAGTTTTGCAGCTCCTCATCTCCTTGTTGATCTGTACTTACGATCCGAATAAGACAGGTGCTGAGTGCCCTTCCTTGAACGAAACACGGTGAGTGGAAGGATCTATGGTGTGATGAAGTGTGGCGGGCCGCCCACGCTAACCTAACTATTGTTAGCGTCACTGTAGATTGTAACTGTCTCGCTATTCATTCAACGAAGTGGATTGTGTTGTATAACTATCTCCTTTACAGTGAAAATTAGAATTCAATTGAAATGCCAGTTTAAGAATAAAAATTATATACGGCTCTTGCAGACGGATCTGGCCTCATGGATCGCAGAGATGAAGCCGAAGAGCAATCTCGAGAGTGCTATGGTGCGCGCGGCGTTTTGGCCGAGCGTTGTGCAGGAAGTGCTTTAGAACTCGTGATACAGATGCCGACAGCGAATGGACTATGGTGGATGTGGCATTCAACTAGTAAATGATGCATTGCCTATCTATCTAACAATCGGGGAAGAGTAGTGGTGGTCTTTGCTTAGGGCAAGGCATATTGAGCAGGTGGATGAGATGGGAGAATATCTGGGTACTAATGAAGAGATGGATTTTCTGACAGTGTTTGTATGAAGTAAGTCGAACACTGATCGCGAGGAGCTGAAGACACGATTACAAACCTAGAGAAAGCAATCCAGGAGCATACTACCCTCATAAAGAGGCGACCAAGTGAAGCCTTGGAGCGCAAGAAAAACTTCAGGAGGAATTAGAGGACGAGGAAGATGATGGCACTCAAAGGACCCTAGCACTAAAGGAAGTTGAAGAGCAGTCACGCCTTCTAGAGGCTGACCAAATTGCCTCTAGTATTGTATCATCACAATTGCACGCTAGACTGGCAACACATATAGCGCAATGTTCTCTGGGAGCCATAATAGTGATACATGTATACAGGTCAACTACCTGGAATTCAAATGGCAAAAACAACTTAGCTTGGAAAAGCCGCTGAATATAAAGGTAGTTTGTAGCCAATCTCAGAAACTTCGAGGAAAAGCAGGCAAACAATCTTCATCAAATATTCCTGATCACAAGAAATGGCTCCTAATCATCACGCTGATGCTCAGTCAGAACGAATACCACGGCTTCGATCCCAGTCCGCGTAAGAAAAGCCACGCATGGTTGCAATATGTTTCTCAAACTCTTCTGCTACCTTGATTACCTGCTCAAAGTGCCTATAATCGAGGATTTCCTTGCGAAATTCCGCTAATTGTAATGATGTGCGCACAATGTTGCGAATTTCTCGTCCATTTAAGTCGACCGTTGCGAGATCTTGAATGTGCTTTTGATGTCATCAATATCGACATTCAGGTTGGTTTTACCCAGTCTATTGATGAAATTCAACCAGATTTCGTGCCGGTCTTGGACATCTAGAGTAGGATAGTGAATCGCCAACTGAAATCTCGATTTGAAAGCACCATCAAAAGTCCCGACTCGGTTTGAAGTGAGAATTAGGATGCCATCGTAGTATTCAAGAACACGCAGAAAGACGGATACCAACGCATTTCGCTGTAGGTCAGTCTCCCGACGCTCTTCAAGGAAAACATCTGCCTCGTCAAGAAGCACAACACAGCTCCAAATGGTTCCAATGAGCAGGACTGAATTAAGATACTTTTCAACTTCCTCTGCGTTGGTTCCAATGTCGCCGCATGTGACCCGATATAGAGGCTTTCTGGTCAACTCTGCAATGGATTCGGCGGTCAAGGTCTTCCCTGTTCCTGGGCCCCGTGAAGGAGCATGATCAATGCATTGCCTTTGCCTTCAATAATGTCTGTAGATTTGGCAGATACAGTGTGTACAGTGATCAATGCTTTGATCAATTCTTTTGCTGTGCCGCATCACTAATAAATCAAATGCCCCTTCATTCCAATTGATTTCTTTGATATATTCCACGAGAAGATTTCCTATGCATTGCCAGGTAATTGAGGTAAGCAACCTCCCCTCATATAAATTATGTAATACCAACAACAGCATCTCGGCAGATCAACAGAATACTCCCAGATTAATTAGCTATCCCAGTATAGTACCAGCTTATAGCTTGAGAGGTCCTCTGCTATTCACACGGAAAAGCCATTGGTGATATTCAATTGTTAATATGAGGAGAGGTCCAAATCTCAATTACCCAGCGGTGGATATGAGCGTTAGTAATTGCCATTAATGGAAGAGAAATAAGAATTGGATATGAAAGATAACGAACTCCATTTTTATCATGCATTCCAAACCCCTGTATCTCATGCGGCAGTAACAAAATAAATGAGTCTTCAGGAGGAGCTTCATCTTCGATAGCTTCGGCACTTAGAGTATCCTGCTGTGACGAAGCAGGGGAAACGTTCCGTGCATTTGATTATACGTGCCAACATCAACCATATACCGTGGATTGGACTAGACATTTTGTTAATACGGTGACGGGGATCTTTTCAAACTGGTCATAGGCAGAGAATACTCACTGTATGGAATTCTAAAATGGCGTTAGGAGGGTTGTATGCTACAAAGCGTGCTTTACGACACTTCCAAAAGGTTTGGCCCCTGGCTTTGATCTGTTTCAATGCCTTAGTTGTGGCAAATCGTAGTGGATATATGTCTAGAGCAGGAATTTGGATGGCCTCATCTTCAGTGGCATGTAATGGCCAGAGCAGTGACCAGTCTTGATTCTCCTTGTAGAAACTGCCATTGAATTGCCAAAACCACAGTTTAAGGGCGATGGGATCTATGCTTCTAGACCCGCTTGAGGACGGTGGACTTTTGAGCGTATATGCTCGATGATGACCATCCATATTCGTGACTAAGATCTGGTTTGCACCAAAGAGCATTCCTAGATACTTGCGTTTGATCAATCCCTGCGCAATGAGCGCATCTGCCTCTTCGTATGAATGCCCGTGGGCCCGTTGCATGTATGACAGGAGGCTGTTTAGGTGCAGTTGCTGGCGTGCATTGAGATGAATTGTACTACTATCGTCTAAACGACTGAAGTAGTAAATTGAGTCTTGAAGCATGGCCAGGTTGCTGGGTGTCTCAAGGTATGCAACTTCTTCATCGCCCATCCCAGTTATTGTAGCCACTGCGTCTCGAAGGAGCTCGAGAGTATTTGCATAGATTCACTCGATTGTATGGCTTGGGGCCATCATCTCGTAGCCTAAAGAAGTACGGTAGGATTTCTTCGGGTATTTCAGGGTCATCTGGAGTCGGTAAATGTTGGAACAAGTTCTGTAGATGCTCATTGTCAACATAATGCTGACAGTCGAAGTTTTACGCACAATGAAATTGATTTCCTTGTGCCGCTCGATGTATTTCGAAAGATCTTCGACCTTATCCCGGCCTCTTAACGCGCTCATCTTGCTGTCGCCTTTGAATAGTCTCGGATGATCGAGGTAAATCGATGACCTTTCATGTTCCTCATGATTCTCGTCTCTCTGACATGCCACATGATACACAACAAGGTATTGATGTCGTGCTTGGATGTAATTGCTCACATCTCCGGGATGAGATGCCCATTCATCGTTTTCGGCTCGAGTACCAGCAACATTGTTAGCTGAGTTGTCAGACTCGTCATGGTATGTGTCGGTGGGGTGATGAGGTAGGTCGAACTGGATCGCGCTAGAAATTGTATTGCGATGACTCCTTTGAGGCATTTTGTACCTAGGTACTCTCGGTTGCCTTCGAAGCTGGTATATGCTCTTGAGATAGAGAGAGCGGGCAGCAGAGGACGTTGTCAACTGTCGAGCAGGCCAGCCTTCCTTACCCCGCGGCACATGATGCACCTCAGCCTCTTTCTCTTTATGCGCTCTTTCCACATGTAGCTAAGTTGTTCCTACTGTATTGATTTCGAGGTTGAAAAGAAAGAAAGAAAGAAGGAGAGAGATCAGACGAAGAAATGCCAACTCGTCGAGAACGACATGATTACCGGATTGCGTGGATATGCGCTCTCCCTGTGGAAATGGCTGCGGCAGAAGCCATGTTAGACGAAACACACGACCAACTGCCTAATGCCAGGGGACAGAAATGCATATATTTTGGGAAGTATTGGTGCCCATAACATTGTCATTACCTGTCTCCCTGCTGGAATATACGGCACAAGCGCTGCGACGACGACAGCAACACAAATGAGATTCAGTTATGAGTCAATTCAGTGTTGTTTTCTGGTTGGAATTGGGGCGGCGCTCCGAGCTCCTCATCAGATATCCGACTGGGCGATGTTGTGGTCAGCGAGCCTACAACGAGCCATGGAGGCGTTATTCAATACGACCATGGAAAAGCCCTGCATGGAGGCCAATTTGTACAGACGGGTACATCGGACAAGCCCCGGAAGTTTTACTGAAGGCTCTTAATCGACTTAAAGCCCGGCATATGGTTCATGGGAGTACAGTTGACCTTCTCTATAAAGAAGTCTTGCGCAGATACCCAAACCTCCAAGGGGTTTCGGTCCTCCAAGCGATGAAGAGGACCGACTATTCCTTGCAGACTACAGACACGAGGATTCTGCTTCTAGTTGTGAGAAATGCAATGCAGCGATGGTGCATACTCGAACACACAGACCTGACAGCAACCCCGCGTCTTTTATGGTCTTATTGCTTCTGCAAACCAGGTTGTTAGAGATGCCAATCTAAGGGACCGGCTTTCACGAGATCATGGTATTCTCTGTTTTGAAATGGAGGCAGCAGGGCTCATGAATACATTTCCATGTCTGGTGGTTCGAGGAATATGCGACTATTCAGATTCCCATAAAACAAGAAGTGGCAAGGCTATGCAGCCATCATTGCAGCTGCGTATGTCAAAGAGTTTATGCTTTTTCTTGCTTGGCAAGATTCTAAAGGTCAACTGAACATCGGCGAGTGCCTCATCCAAGACCCAATAAACTATGCGGTCAGATCGCTATTTGTGGAAGAGAAAGATTCGACATCGTCTGATCTTGCCTCTAACCCTTCGCCTCCATCTCCTCTTCCTCAACGAGTGACAAGCTGTGGCATTAGCTCTGAAACTCTTCAAGTAAAGGAACAGAAATCAGACAATGGTGAAATAAACAAAGCAAATGCTTCCTCTGACCAAGCACGCTGTACCGACGGTGTTATATCGCAACAGCAACAGCAGCAGCAATTTGATGAGACCCAGTCTGATCGAAAAGCCATACTGGAAGCTCTAGACCCAGACTTCAGAGCTATCTTTCAGACCAATCTATCTATGGCTCGTGCTCAGAGGTCGTGGCATCCTTGGCCAGGAGATTGTGTCAATGTTTTTAATGCCATGAAAGGCTGGCTAGCCACAGAAAAATCGTCTTTGCTGATATTAAATTCAGAGTTCAGAGCTTATTACAGGATGAAAGACCTCGTTGTCGAAGTCATTCAATTCTTGATTGAATGGAAAGAAGGAAAGCAGGGAAAAAGTCACTTTAATTACCAAGTCTTTTGGTCCCTGCATTCGACTGAGCAAAGCAAACCCACTGAGAAGAGTTCCTCGAATTTGACCGAGCGAAATAGTCGAGTTCAGGCTCTTAGGTCTCTCATAACGTCGATTATTAGAAGCAACCCAGAAGTCCTCAATGAAAGCATTTCGGTCTCGCCCGAAATTCAGTGTCCTGAGAAAGCATTATGGCAACTACTGCTGTCGATATTGTCTCACACCACCAATGCATTCGTGGTAGTTGAGTGCAAAGACCCGCTATTCATTTCTTCAATATTGCATTTCATCATTGATCTAAGGACGAAACCAGGCATCAAATTCAAGTTCCTTTTGGCTTATGATTGCATGATATCTCGCAGTCCTTTAGATCACTTTTCCGATAAAACGCTTCTGAATTCTAACGACACGTATCTCGTCCAGGTGCAGCCACCCCCGCCGCAATCGAGAAAGATTTTAGGTCGGCCTCGGAGATTGTGATTGGAAAGTATTCACTCCATGTATTTAGCTTGCCTGTTCGATAACATTGGAAAATCAATACTTCGATTTCGAAGGACAACTACTGCTATTGCCTGAAGACGAATACCCCTTTGCAGTGATTTGATATGAATACCCCGTATAGGTAATTGTTGACCATTCTTCTTCTCTGTACCATACTACTTGATTAACAAAATCCATATTTCAGACAGAGATTCTCCTCTGTATTACAGGTATCGCTAGGACACATTAGATCTTGATTAGACTCTTGTAGAATACGGAAAAAGGGCGCCTCAGAGGCTTTCGTCGCTCTCCTCCTTACACATCATCCATTGGGTTTCGGCTTCGCTATATCCAAAACAGGGCATCGTACAATGTCAGTCGCCCGTCGTCCTATTAGCCATCATCTACTAGTCCTATTGTTGCTGAAGGATAGCTGCGAAAGACATCTGCTGTTGCCGGGGTGTCGTTTTATGGGGCCATGTGACTGCTGGTTTTGCCCTTCCTGATCTGCTTCTGTCGTTCTCGACGGGCTTTTTGTGTCTCAAGGAGTTCCAGTTGCATTCGATAGTCCATTAGTGCATTTTCATCAATACCAGTTTTTGCACCAGCGGGTGTGTTGATCATCCGTGACCCCGATGGCTGCGAAAATGAAGGAGGCTGTGTCAAATCCTTATTTGATAGATCCTCATGACCTATGTCCTGGGTTGGACTGTCATTTTGATGCTGACTTCTGACAGGCAGGATAATGTCTTGCCGATTACGCAATCCGCCAAACTTTTCATTTTTCCGCTGAAGATATCGCAGCTTCGTGACGTGATCTTGATCTTTTCTGGACAAGTCCTCTGATATAGTGGGTTTGACAGCAATGCTCGATGTTGCGGTATCTGATGAAGAGAATCTCCCGCGATATTGAATTTCCGATAACGATCCGTTCCCTCCGGCAATCTAGATTCATTTTCTCGCGCGTCAAGGGATTTAATACTCCAAGCTATTGTATCTTTTCCGCTCAAGGTCGGTGGTGGCATGACATTAGAAGCACCCACAATGCCATTACGCGCCATGTAGAACGTCTTGTTCGCGTTCGGAACCTTCTGGCCTGTAGCGAGGTTTATAAAAGCCGAAGATCCGCGACCTTGTATGCCGCCAGCACTGGGCAAGTCTGGGAGACCGGTTTGAGAAATCTCCGGAGTTTCTTGCTTCATCCGCTTGCCCGGATTTGGAGATACATAACGAAGTCGTCTCGTCCCTCCACCCACTGACTGAAGGCGGTGGGGAGGCGACGAGACGGGTAGAGCATGTCTCAACTCCGTGTCCCTTTTGCTGTGTAAAGTGGGAATACGATAAGAGTTCGGCAGTGGTGCTTCCATTGCTAACAGATTTATGAGCGAGGTCCGGTCGTCGCTTCAGGATCTCTGGCTGGTGATGCTTGATTTCTCCTCACCCTCCCGCTTATTCATTTGCATTTGTAAAGTTCTCAGAATGGGTTGTTTGCAGCAGGTTATAGCGACATTTATTCGCAAAACCTGTTCTTTCTTTCCTTTTTTCTTTGGATCAGAGGTTCTCAGATAAGCGGATGTGAACGTGGGAGGGAACCTGCAGATGGTCAAGACGTGGCAGAGTTCACACGTGATCAGGAGAGTTGCACAATGCATAGTCTAAGGCAATAAGAGCTATCGAGAAACCACTGTGATTGGCTTGCCGATTGCCATGATACAAGGCTGTGCTCACTGCTCGGTGCTCACTGCTCAGTGTGCTGCCAGGTACTTGATAGCTGCTGCGATCCCTGATGTACTTACCCTTTAGGACTACTAATATTGAGTCCGATAGAAGGCTCCAACTAAACTAACAATTCCATGGCATCAATATCGTTTTATAAAAGCTGTTGTCCTATGTTTGAGGCTGGGGACGTCGGATTAAGATAGCATTGGAAACATGTATTTGATCTGATGCATAAGTATTTCTTCTATCTTTCGCGAAAAGATATTTTGGACTCAACATTTTTCCACCAGAAGACCAGAATATATTCAAATATATCAAATTTCACTCTCACCACAGTAATTTATGCCGATTCTCCTAGCTAACACGCGCGTTGCACCTAGGCTTGATAAGCCAAGTCATATCAAAACAGCAGGGCCCAAACACTTGACCTGCCAACATAGGTAGCCAAAATTCTGCTATCGAGGCATTACCTCGAGCTTATATCATACATAACTGTCGCAAACCGATGATTCGAGGATCGAAGCTATCTAGATCAGAAGTTACTCTTTACTGAACGTCAGTTCAATGGTATTCTGCTAGCAAAAGGTGCTTCAAGAGCTGTACTTAAAGATTAATCAATTACATGGTAAATGAGTGTCCTTGTATATCCGTGCCTTGAATCTTCCTGATTCCTTATTCAATCCATTGAAAAATACCTAGGTAAGGTAGGTATTTAAGGTAGGGAGATTTACTAACAACATTCTTACCTAGGTACCATCACATTGAGCAGAGGTAGTCGAAACTCTTCGTTTCTCTCTTAAACTTGAATTCGTATACTAAAGGGTATAATGGTGCGTATCTATATACAATAATACAATGTACCTAGGTATCAAGTATATGCATCGCTTACGCCGGCATCTGTGACTGCAAAAGTCGAAAATGCCCGTAGGGAAATATTCCTCCTCAAATCCCCACATATCCGTCATCATCGGGTCCAGCGATCCTTCGGACAGGCCGCCAATCGGTGGATTTTCGGATATCTCTGCTGTAGAAGATGAAGAGGGAAGGTGTCGTTGTTATTATTGTTGCTACCACGCTCAGACGAGAGAGGCGCAACGCCAAGCATGGCAGGTGGATGCGGATGGCTGAGTATCGACGCTCGTTCGCCGATGGTTTGTGGACTGGTAAGGGACATTGGACCGAACAGTGATGTTGTATCATGAAGCCAGCTCGGTCCCGTTTGTTGTTGTTGCTGTTGCTGATGCGGCGGTTGTGATCGAGCTGGCTGTTTATTATTATTGTTGTTGTTTTACTACAGAGCGTATGCTTTTGCTCCCACTCGCGGAAGCCTGCGAGCATCTTGCGCAGACCTCGCGCGATATGGTGGCTCACATGGTGTTCACTCGCTTTCCTGCTAGCGGATACCATCAGGTTGGCGATCTCTTCGATTATTTCGAGGACATATGGGATATCGATATCGAGACCGGCGGCTGCAAGAGAATTCCGTTGAGTGTCTGGCCCAGTAACACAAGCAGGATGCACCTTGACAGCGATTTTAAGCAAAAGACTGCTGCGAATGTAATCATACTATGGAGAAAGAGCTGCGTTCCAACCAGGCTCGCTTGAATGTCAGGCTCGTCTAGGACAATAGTAAGGGTCAAAATGGCCGACTTGATGGCAATCTCTGCGTGCTTCTTGCGTGCTGCAGAGAGCGGTCTAAACGACGATGCACAATGGTACGTCCTCAAGGCTATAGAGTTTAGTGTAAGGCGAGAAAAGCTGCAATTAAGATTCACAGATTTGAAAGGTAGATCGCCAACATAGGGGTTTCCCGCTAGAATAAAGTCCATCAGTACCGCAAAATAAACTTGGACGAAACGAGGCAGTCTTACTTAATCGTGGTCTCCAGGACCTCCTCCAATTGTCTATGTCTTTGTCGAATTCTTCTATTCGAGGAAGTTCGTGCTCAAGAACTTCAACATCCACATCAGGGCCGAAGGCGTGGTAGATGCGGGTCAGTATGATGAATAGAGCAACCTGGCTGTGAAGGCGTATGTTACCCTGGTCAACGGATGTGTGGTTCAAAAAGTTTTCATGGTTGGTAATGCAAGTGTCTTCATGGATGATAGGTGGTCTACCATATGCGATGGAGTAGTGATGCTCGAGAACCTGTATTCAGAGCGAAAAGAAAAATATACGACACGTGAGCGAGGTTTTCACATTTGCAGACTCGGACAATACGTACGTAGAGAATATACCACAGCTGCCCCTGTTCTCGATGCTCCGGTGAGCCCTGTATAGCCTTTCGGTAACATTGATGGAGATTTCGTTCGGTGGCAATGCGGACAGCATAGCCGGAAAGCTTCCAGCTAACTTCAGAAAGCCAGAATGCCCCAATACACAAAGCTCGCAGGTCGTCAAGACTATGATGCCTATTCAGCATCGACTCTGACGCCAACCTCGCGAACTCCGCGTAGCAGATATCATAGGTCTGCTCCTTTCTGGGAATATGTAGAGCCGTGACAGCCAGAACAGCGGCGGTAAGTAGTGTGGATGACTGGCGAACAGAGAGTAAATTTTGTGAGGCATCACCATTCCTGCCCATAAGTAGTGATTGAGACGTCCATGGAAGTAGGCGAAAAGTTCTTCAGCCTCGGCAGAGTCCACGACTCCACGCGATATGAAGTCCGCCGCAACCATACGGTCAGGCGCATATTGGCGCGTGGGTGAATTCTCCGAGAGTTGCTAAGTTTCGTAACTTCAAAGAGGCTACCCATTGGCGCTGTTACTAGAGTCGCCGTGCCAGGCTCCTCTCGTTCCGGGAGTAGTGCGACTGCTCCCTATGCATTCGATGTCCAGAACTCGGGTGACGAGAATTATTCGTCTCACTGGTTTTCATACTCTCTTCGGTGTGAGGCACAGCTTCAACAGACGCAGTGGATAGCTTCCGACCACGTTCGTTCAAACGGTTTTGAGGCGGCGAGGGACCGCCTCCCTGGTAATATGAGAGTTCCGGTAGCTGAGCCTTCCTTAATAAATCTGCCATGGCTAATTCTATCGTCGTTTTCCACCTATCAATCAATCAATCAACTGTTAGCTTCGTGAACGCCATATGTCAACAACGAAAGTGGAAACCCACTCGGCTTCGTCATCCAACAGCGTCTGAAGACTTTTGTTAACCACACATTGTAGGCCCATTCGCTGACATCGTTGGCAGATTTGGTCTCCGGTCTTCATGTCGCAGCGGACTTTATGCCGCTTACATTCGGTGCAGGCCCGAATCTTGCGTGAGATCTTGGGTATATGTCGGGAAGCGCTTCGTGCATCGTCGTCTGCAGCAGTGTGCGACGGGGTTCCTCCAACCCCAGCAGGGGAGGAGGACGAGTACTCCCCATTGGTCTCGAAGTGAATACGGTTCCGCTTCATCGTCGACCAGGTATTGTTGTCTCTTTTGGTCTTTTTATTAGCGTTTTCCTCCCTTCATTCACCTGTCAAAGGACATTGTGACGATGAGTCAGAAGCAGCGAATGCGTTGCCGCAATGCAGGGTTGGTTGGGAGTGTGAGAGACGACATTTAGCTGCAGCACACTTCGGCAGCCACGCCGGGGATCAAGCGGGGAACCTTTTGAGGCCTCGACTCACAACAAGCAATGGCACGTGACGGCATCGGCCTGAGGCGAGGACGCTAATCCCAATGAGGCTTAATAGCTGCGCGGCGCGGTTGCCCTCTGAGTCCGGAGCTGAGGTCATAAGCGCGTCCGCGTCTATGTTGAATCTTGCGCCAGTATTGTATTTGTATTCAGTCTCTGGAGCTTGGGATTTGTGTTCTGCAACCCAACTCGCACATATAATTCACACTCATTGAGATTCACCCCTCACAATGGGTATCAAGCGTGGGTGCATCTGCTATCCATGATACTTTCGAAAGAGCTAACAGTTCGCGCAGACCTCTACCAGATCATCTCAGAAAACGCCCCCGATGCTGTCAAGACCGGCGAGATTAAGAACCATTTTGGTCGAAAAGTTGCCATAGTATGTATATTTCAGGCGAGAGATAACGCAGATGCTCTAACGTGAACACGCAGGACGCGTAAATATATCCCGTCGGCTTACCATACTAACTGGTTACGCCTGGTGAAAAATATTGATTCGTTTATTTCCTACAGATCCATGAGCATTTACAGCTTTCTCATTGCAGTCCGCTCAGAGGGCCAGCAGCTGATGAGCGAAGCGGGCGAAACCACGTCACATCTGATGGGCATGTTCTATCGTACGTTGCGAATTGTCGATAACGGAATTAAGCCGGTCTACGTTTTCGACGGTGCTCCTCCAAAATGAAGGGTGGTGAACTCGCCAAACGAAGTGCGCGGAAAAGGGAAGCCCACGAAGCTCATGAAGAGGCCAAGGAGACCGGTACGGCGGAAGACATGGAGAAGTTCTCGCGACGCACGGTGCGGGTGACCCGAGAGCACAATGAAGAGTGCAAGAAGCTTCAAGCTGATGGGGTTCCCTACATTGATGCACCAACCGAAGCTGAGGCTCAATGTGCGGTTTTGGCGCGTGCAGGCAAGGTGTATGCCGCCGCTTCGGAGGATATGGATACGCTCTGTTTTGAAGCGCCAATTTTACTGCGACATTTGACATTCAGCGAACAACGGAAGGAGCCGATTCAAGAAATTCATCTGGACAAGGCACTCGAAGGTCTCGACATGGACCGGAAGCAGGTAAGTAATTGGGTTTTGACTTCACGCAAAGTTCCTCGTTGGCTAAGGAATCTTATTTTTGTTTAGTTTATTGATCTTTGCATTCTTCTGGGCTGCGACTATCTGGATCCCATCCCCAAGGTTGGACCTAACACGGCATTAAAACTCATTCGTGAACATGGCACGCTCGAGAAGGTTGTGGAGGCTATTGAAAACGACCCTAAGAAGAAATACACGATTCCCGACGACTGGCCGTACCAGGAGGCACGCGAACTGTTTTTCAACCCTGACGTGCGGAAGGCTGATGATCCGGAATGCGATTTTAAGTGGGAAAACCCTGATGTCGAGGGGTTAGTTGAGTTTTTAGTCAAGGATAAAGGATTCAGTGAAGACCGAGTTCGCAACGATGGCGCGGCTGCAGAAGAATCTGAAGACGGCACAGCAGTCTCGACTTGAGGGATTTTTCCGGCCAGTGGCCAAGACGGATGCCGAAAAAGCCAGTTTGAAACGCAAACATGAGGTGAAGGTCGAGGAGCAGAAGAAACGCAAGAAAGAAGAGGCCAAGGCTAAGAAAGAAGCCAAAGCTCGGCCGCGCGGTGCTATCTGAGCTTGATGAACGTTGCTTGACAGTCAACTATCCAATGACTTAAAACTCGAAAGACTCCTGATCGACACAGTATCAGAGATATTTCCCACAGCTCCGTGTGATGAAATCACTTGCATACGGCAGGGCGTTCGTGGGACTTGCAGTGATAACCCCATCTTCTTCGCAGCTTCAGCACGGAGGGATGTTTGTGTGATTCTATCTTTCTAGATTACTTTATAGCTTCGGTTCAGTTGTTGAGACTCTGAAAATGGCATTGGCGAGAGCGAATGGGCCCAAGATCAGGAAAGATCAAGAGACGCTGTATGCAACAACGGACTAAGTAACATTTGTGATCTCCCACGCAAATCTCCAGTACAATGAATAAAAATAGTCCCACTGCGTTCCACACGCTCTACGCTTTAATTCGATCCCATTCTGATGTATGTAAACTGACATTGGTCGCTGGCAATTGGGTCGGAGGAAGTCCAATGTAGGCCCGTTTTTGTAAAGCTTCGATTGGCGGACCCTTACATTCGCTGATTTTCCGTGGCACATGGAACATAGGCGAACAAAAATGGCGGCATGGGAAAGTTCTACGATTGACAGTATAGCCCGCGACAAGAATAAGTCGGATTTCGCAACGTGGTGCGAGGGATCAGCAAACAAGACGCCGTCCAGAAGCGCATCTCGAGTCGGCTAAGTCGATCAGGAAGATGGACGAAATGCAACAAAGCAAAGACGCTGGCTTACTCGGGTGCACTAGCCCCGATGCAGCCTAGCCCGGGCACACAGGGAAGGCGCTTTCCCAAAGCGGAAGTCCTGCCAAACTTCCCAGGCGGGCATTCGCGCATGTGACCGCTGCGAATCACCTGCGCCCTGGAACCCTATCTCTGTCTCTTTCTGTCACTCTGGCACTCTGCCATCTGGTGAAAACTCGCCACCACATGAATCAATATAACATGCCGGAAATGGTGATGTCGTCATATTCTTAGGGAGATAGAAGACAGAGCAAAGCTGGGCCAATAAGTTACCAACTAGATGAATGGGTTCTGCTCATCTAGGCAGCCACTCCCCTGGTCTTTCTGCGTAGTGCAAAACAGTCGTAAGTAGTAAGTACTAAGCACTCTCTATTTATTTCTTATCGCGTCCTCTCTTTCAAAGAAGATGGTAGATGGCCGACTGCGATGCTGCCTTCGGATACACTCGACTCGCTCGTCTGACTGCATGCGCGATCGATGAGATTCATTTTTCCTGTAGATAACTAGATCTCCCCTTCGAGTTCGAGTCTGATACAGAAAAGCGGAATGTTTACAAAATAACAAAGAAAAATAATAACAGTACAACGATAGAATAATAAACAACATAAAGCAAAAGGCATAAAAGGAGATAGATCGATGTACGTGCCACGTCCAGACGCGTCCGCATTTCTGGACGGACCAGTGAGCGGCCGAGTCTGGAACCCAGACAGACATGAACACATTCAACGGCGGGAGAAATAATGGGTCGAGGGAGGAGGCAAGCCAATGGGAAGAATGCAAAAGGCAAAATAGTTGTGTAGAAGCATGGGCTGCGGTGGGCGTGGGCGTGGCCGTGGGCAAAAAGCAGAGCAAGAGCCCAAGGTGATCCTGTGCCAGCTCCGCTGCCCTATAAATTGCTCTGCCCCGCGGCCTTCCCTCCCCTTCTTTCCTCGCATTTTGCTCCTCTGCACTTCCAGTCTTCCACCCTCGCAAACCTCCAACCTGACATCTATATAGCTTCAGCATACTTCTAACTTCTACTTCCATCAACACAATACACTCCTCGACAAAACACACTTGTCTTTGACAATGCCTCCAAAGAAAGCTTCCGCCGGTGCTGCCACCAAGAAGGCCGCCCCCAGCCATGCCTCCTACCGCGGTACGTATTTCCTGATCTTGTCGCGCCACCACGTCGCGTCAAGTCGCTGTTGGTATCATCCGAGTCGCGTGCCAATGCTGATTCCTCCCATATAGATATGATCAAGGATGCTATCATTAATGTGAGTAGATCAAGCGCGTCGATGCGGTGTGTTGTGTTGTCGGGACGGGAACTGCGACCGTGAAGAATCCGGGCGCGCTCCCACCACCAACCAACACCCTCTGTTAAGATTAATCATGGCCTTCGATGAAATTATTGTTTTCCTTCTTCGCCTTACTGACATTATTTTCTTCTACTTCAGCTGAAAGAACGCAATGGTAGCAGGTATGTTGTGTGTTGTCGCTTGACCTACCCGGTGTATTCTTACGCGTCATGACTGGATCATCCATGCCATGTTTCCCATGGCGCGCTCACCACCACGCTCTCTTTTACTGTTACCTGGTGCAACATGCTGATTCTCTGTCCACAGCCGTCAGTCGCTCAAGAAGTATGTGCAATCAAACAACAAGATCACTGTCACGTCGCAAGCCGCCTTCGACTCTCAGTTCAACAAGGCCATCAAGGCCGGCGTTGAGAAGGGAGAGTTCAGCCAGCCAAAGGGTTAGTTTAGCCTGTCAACACTCGATATTGCATACTGACGCGTCTCAGGACCCTCGGGCCCCGTGAAGCTTGCCAAGAAGGAGCCGGCCAAACCTGCTGCCAAGGTACGTGTGCATCATCTCGTGTTGTAGTCATAGCCACATTGCTGACGGTCATATCCTAGAAGCCTGCTGCCCCTAAGGCCGCTCCCGCCACCACCACCACCAAGAAGGTCGCTACTAAGAAGACTGGTGCTGCTAAGCGTGCAAAGAAGGCTACTGCGACCAAGAAGACAGTCGCCAAACCCAAGGCAAACACTGCCAAGCCACGTAAGACATCGACAGCTGCCCCTGCTGTTGTCGATCAACCAAAGGTCATCACGAAGACCAAGTCGGGACGCGTGACAAAACAGCGGCCAAGCCCCGGTCAAGAAGGTCGCAACGAAGAAGTCGGCCACTCCCAAGAAGAAGGCTGCAGCATAAAACAACTGTACACGGGTTTTGTTTTGTTATGCTCGCTTTTTGATCTGATTACGAATGTGCCTTCTTTTTTTCTTTTGTGTTTTCTCCCCTCCTTTCTTCCCCAACTCTTCTACTTCATACCCCAGGGCGGAGAATTGGATGAAAACAGCGAGGAGAGGCTCGGGATGTTTGTATGTGTTTTCTTTTTGTCTGGTTATTCGGTAATGGCTGGCGTCTTGAAAGCTTGGTGGGTGTCATTCTTCGTTTGATTATGGGAATATTGAAGTTATCGAGCTGAATTTGGGAAATCGATGTTTATTGCTGTTGTGACAACCAGGCGACTCAGTTGTGACTGTTTGGATTGTTTCTTATGTTCGTGGATCAGGACGTGTTCTTTTCTCTTCTATTCTCTTAATACTAAATAGTGTGTACAAAGCAATGAGACGATTTTCATTCTTTTTCTAGTTGATCGGCTTCTTAGCCAGGTATTGGTTGGGCTACAGGCTGTTGTAGACCTATACTACAATTTTATATACACTGTAGCAAACCAACCACTGACACACTGATTGTCCATAATAAAATATGCATCCTCTCTCCAAGAAAAGCAGATACACGGCCAGGCGATGGTAATATGAAAATATATGTGGTAATACTCAAGTTTCCCAGAGCGAGAATATACGAGCAGCTGATTGGCGGGCGAGAGCAGCCAACTAAGCTCATTGGCATTCTGCACAAATAATACCATACGTACCTAACTAAATAAATAAATATTCAATAGACACAATACGGAATATCCTCGGGTTGCTGGGTAAAACAATTTGAAATGACCAGCTCAGCCACTCGCCAAGGGTCTTCCTTGCACGCCGGGGCGGAAGCAGCTTAACGCCGGTGGTTGCCTCCTATTGCTCTCCCAACCTGCGCAACACGAGTTGTATTCCACTCTCCTCTCCCTCTTCGACTTCGACCCTGCTCGCTCGCTGACAGACCGCGCTCTGCAGGCTGAGCTCGCTCCTTTCTATTCCTTCGTGTCTTCCTGTCCAGGACCCCAGCGATCGGCCCATCTGCGTCATTCTCTCCTGCCGTGCAAACTTAGTAATCCTCGGACACCAGCGCACCTCGTCTGTTCCTCTCACTCACTCTTTCTCTCTCTGTGTGCCCCTTCTTCGTCTCTTCTCCGCACCACGTTAGCCCACCGAGCCATGCCTGCTGGCCTCCTGTGCCTCTGGTTCTGACCCTACTCCTACTCCTGATTCTCATTTATATTCATTGGCCAGACGCCTGCCCATATCTCCTGACTGCTCAGCCGAACGACTCCGCCAGGTTTTCTGGCTTTGATTTCTGTGGCACCACCAGAACCGTTCCACGCAGACCTCACGTCATTGTTCCCTGGCGAAAGGAGAAAAGAAAGGAAAGGTGAGGGAAAATAAGGAACACATCTCAGACCACCGCCAACTGTCGAGGCTGTCGAGCCCGTCGGGAATATGCCCGCCATCGTCGCCGACAGCCCGTATCAACACGCCAGTGCCAGTCCCTCAATTCGTTTGACATTGTGCAGCGAAAGTCCTACGAAAAGACCTCCGTTGGCAACGCCTTTCTCTACACCCCGGCGCCAATGGCGACGTGGGCCGCCTGGAGCCCCATAATTTCAACAACCAGCAATCTGACCATAAACAGTTCATCGCCAATCTAAAGAATGGCAGTGTCCCATCCTTGAACGGGGCGCGCTCAAGCATCGGTTCTTTTAGTCGCGATCGGCCGTTTTCCAGAACAGACAGCACACCCTCGCTGACTAGCGTTTCCTTCCGCGAGGGTCGGGAACAGCAGTCTTCTTCCTACCAACAGCACAGTAGCCGTCGAGGGTCAGCGATGGTCGATGGGCACGCACAACAGGGGTATGAGCTGGAGCCGCCTCATATGAATGGGGTAGCACTTTATTATCAACTCCTCACCATCGCCGAGTCTGAAACCAGTTCCCAATGGCGACCATCAGAGGTTGTCTGCCAGTGATGACCGGGCTTCTTATCTAGATCCGAACCATTCTACAAAGAGCTATGCTCATGTTCCGCTGTCTACTTCGCTCCCCGACGATTCGACTAACCATCTGCCTCCCGAGTCTGACCGTCTTGCGCCACCCAGCAAGCGCTCCCAGCATCGATATTCTTCTCCTCCCGCACCGATCAATTATGAACCCTCTTCACCTTCCTCTCCGAGCTCCTCCTATAGACATACGCTTCAAATTCCACGATCGGTTTCTCGTAGAAGTCGTGAGCTGTCCCTCGACGAGGCTCGAGCGTACGCAACCGGTCGTTCAGAACACTACCGTCGCCCATCGTTAGGTCTTGTTCGTCGAGCTACCCGAACGGGCGCTCAAGACCAGAGTGATGACACTCTAACGGACGAAGATGCTGCTCGCTGGGCCGAAGCCATCAAGCAGAAACGGGCCAGGAAGAAACGCCGCGAAGAGGAAGACGACGACCGCGTGATCGTGGGCACGAAAGTCGACCAGAATCACCAGAACTGGGTGACTGCGTACAACATGTTGACCGGTATTCGATTCGTGGTATCGAGGATCAATGCAAAGATGGATCGCGAGCTGGAGCCGGCCGATTTTAATGCGAAACACAAGTTTTCATTCGACATGTACGTCTTTTCATCCATAGGATATTTGATATCAGAGGCATGGCAAAAGCTAATCAATTGTTTAGAACCGGTAACGAGTTGACGCCATCCGCCAAATACGACTTCAAGTTCAAGGATTACGCTCCTTGGGTCTTTCGCAACTTGCGCGCCAAGTTCAAGCTGGATCCGGCTGACTATCTAATGTCGTTGACGAGCAAGTACATACTGTCGGAGCTTGGCTCGCCTGGAAAGAGTGGCAGCTTTTTTATTTCTCACGGGATTATAAATATATCATCAAGACGATCCACCACTCGGAACACAAGCTGCTACGCAAGATCTTGCCGGACTACTACAAGCATATCGAGAACAACCCGAATACTCTCATCTCGCAATTCTACGGCTTGCATCGCGTGAAGATGGCGTATGGTCGCAAGATTCACTTCGTGGTTATGAACAACCTTTTCCCGCCGCATCGCGATATTCACCAGACCTTTGATCTCAAAGGCTCAACTATTGGGCGCGATTTGCATGAAGAAGACTTGGAGAGAAACCCCGCGCAACAATGAAGGACCTCAACTGGCTACGAAGAAATCGTCATCTGGAGCAAGGGCCGATGAAGAAACAGGTATTCATGGCCCAGCTGCGACGGGATGTGCGACTGTTGCAGAGGCTCAATATCATGGACTATTCGTTATTGGTCGGTATTCACGATTTGAGTCGCGGTAATGAGGAAAAGCTGCGCGACAAGACATTGCAAGTCTTTCAGCCCGGGGTGATCGGGATGAAGATCCTAGTGCGAACTTTTGACAAGGACGCCATCGAAAATGGAGAACGCGCGCAAGGCTAGAGAGCTACGACTGACGCTGAAACGGGAGCGCCCGGTACCTATACAGCAGACGGCAGCCAAGATGCCGGACGAGATTCTTGACGAGAGGAAGAATCTGGTTTTCTATTCTGACGATGGCGGGCTCCGAGCGACACATGAGAACGGCCAGCGAGGAGAGGAGATTTATTACCTTGGGATTATTGATTGTCTAACACCGGTAAATTTGGTTCTTCATTCTATATACCTCTGTGATTTGTATTAACGAGCTTGGTGATAGTATGGTTTTGTTAAGAAAGCCGAACATTTCTGGAAGGGGTTGTCGCACAATCACTCACAGATATCTCCTATCCCTCCACAGCAATATGGAGAACGCTTCATCAACTTTATGGAAGGGATTACAATGTCTAAAGAAGAGGCAGAACGACTAGAACAGGCCAAGGCCAGGGACAAGGAGAAGACCTCGGAAGACGGAGGCAAGGCCACAGAAGGAATGCGCCCAGAGTCAGTGGAAAGAACCATGGAAGCAGCAGAGAATGTGGCCCGAACAACTGGCCCAGAGCCACAAACACGGACTCTGTCGACGATGTGGGATCCGCAAGACGCGAATAGTGTTAACGGACCATCCACGCTGCCGATTGTCGAGGAAGCCGGCGAAGCTGGAAGTCAAAAGAGTGGCCGCAGTCCTAAGAATCTCGTAGAGCTGTCCGATCGCGCATCGGAAAGGCTCAAGACGACAACGTTCCAAACGGATGGCCATTGTCTCCGCAATCACCAAGCTAATTCCAACTCTTCCTTCTGTCCTATCTCTATCATGAACGACCGTTTTGTACAATTATTATTCCTTTGAAATGATACGCCTCTTGTTTCCGGATTTGCTTTACTTTGCTTTGCTTTTCGTTATTATGTTATCTGCAGAAAGCGCGTTGCTGAAGTCTTTTCTTCCCCGTGCTTATGCACATACAGTCCTTTTTCTCTTTTCTTTTCTTGAATATATTCCCTACTCGTCGGTGTCTCCTGTCAGTTTATTTCCTTTTCTTTCTGTCAGTCAGGTCTTGCTTTCCATATAAGATTCCCACTCACCACACTTTGAAACCGATTGACTTATACATACTATTACTAGCTCATCAGCTGTTTCTTTACTCTCCGTGCTTCGTTTCATTCACAGTGTATACTCTTACAGACAGACAAGTCAGTATTGTCTCGTCTTGCTTTTTCTTTAATTCCCCTTTTCTTGCTTGACTCTATACCAGCTTGTTTCGTCGATTAGCTTAGATTAGAGTGGTTCACGTTAACTAGCGATGCATAATCAATACATAGATATATACTCCGTACCGTGCATCCATGGATATGTTGGTAGCTGCTTGGAAATATTCTTTCAGCCTCATTCACTGACTGCATCTGGCCTCGTATTTCTAGGCTGAATTTTTATATGCATACAAAAGCTTGATGCTAGGCTTTAGGCTAGTTGATAGCTCGTGATCAGCGATGCCTGTGCATTTAAGTCTTCATTTCCAATGTTCTTTTCCGAATTATTTCACTGTACAGAGTACTCTGAATAGTATTTTTCTACCGATTTGGGTATAAAGAAGAATTTATCTACTACTATGACAGACATCCCCGCATGGCAAGCGCCGCCGCTAACAGTCACGGCCTCGTCGTCGCCGACGGAGACGCGCCGACAAGACACCACCGAATCTGACGACGAGAAAGAGGATGACAGCGGTATGCACTCGTCATTTTGTGTGCCTTGTATTAAGAGCAATAGACATCGTTCTGAACTAGCTTTCTTTGTCTTTTAGATGCTTCCCAGAGCCGAATATTGAATCCCATCGAGGCCAACAACCATGAAGACAGCGACGACGACGATGAGAATAAAAGGAAGAAAAAAGGCGGACTCACGATGATAACACTACTACCAAGAAAAGACGGAATGGTGAGCTTTTCTCAGACGCATCCAATCAAACACAAAACACCACCACGCTCCTAATGCTGTGCAGCGTACCGTCGCTACCTGCAAGACTCGGGCCTCAAATGGCACAAAGAGTATTCGGAACTGGACACCAAGTCTGGGAGAGTGCTCATGATTGACTATGCAAGAAGTGGTTTGTCTTTCCATTTTTCCTTTTTCTTTCTTATTTTTGTATACTCTGCATAAGCTGACAAAAGGTAAGACAAATCGCACTCTCATATGCGCAAAGTCTCCGCGCAAGAAATCTTCAACATCCACGATCTCCACAAATTCTATAGAACCCAGCAAGGCACACCCGCAACAGCAGCAGCAGCAGAGCCACCTGCCATGCGCGTCATCCACGTTCAAAACGCCGACTGGGCCGTCCCTTCCTCCTGCGCAAATTCAACATTGCCTCCAGGTCCTCGCACGACGAGAACGTCGGTGCTGATTTTGGGCGCTATTTGCAATATAAAAGCCCGAGGTTCGCGGTGGGAAGCCGTTTCTGGTGGGCAAGACGTGGAGGGTGCAGTATGATCCGTTCAGGGGTGTTAGTAAAACTTCGTTTGGGCTGGATTATATGAAAGGGTTCCCTGTGAGGAGAAGAGGGATAGAAGTAGGAAGAGCGAGATGGATCGAGTGATGCAGTTGAATGATTTTGATGATAATGGTGAGCTCGCACGCACCCCTTCTTTTTTCCCCTTTTAGTTAGTAAGCAAAGTATGGCTAGTTAATGGTGCTACTAGATGAACCGATATATAGTCATGATGTGTATGCGCAGCGACTGAGTTGCTATATCCAGCACAGACAAGCCCCATCAGAGAACAACAGATTATCGCGAGAGGAATCGCCGAGAAGGAAGAATTTCTACCCACCAGATGCTTTCGGATATGGTGATAATAATAAAGATAAAGACGACAATAACGAGCCGTTCAAGAATAAACAATATCGTGTGCGCAATATCGACAACGGCAACGTGATTATCATCTTTGACAACTCGTTTTCTGGGAGCTTCGATGACACATTGATTCCTGCCCGACGAGAGCTTGAATGTAGATGGCGTCGTCTACCTTTTCTCCTGGCATTTGAATCTAGAGAACCTATTGGAGACAATAATGATGATGACGATGCGAGACTGGCGCTGAACTGCTCAAAGTCGATCCTGAGTGATATCTTCAAAGCGCTTGCTATTAACTGGACGGTGTTCCTGGACCGTGCCGTTACGCACATGAATATCTTGGAAGATAAGATCTACGATCGTCCGGACGATGAGTCTCGCGCGCCGGAGCTGTGGGCGAATTCGAGCGCGTGGCTCAAGGTTGAGAAATTGGTTAATGTGCATGTTAGTGTAATGCATGAAATGAAGGCACGGTTGCATGAATTGACAGGTGGGTTATAAAACTTCTTTCCGTGAAATGAAAAAGAAGATGATAAAAGCTGAAAGACAAAACGTTTTTCCTTCAGACGACGTTGATACGGAAGATAACTGGCTTGAGGATAGCCCTGGAGACTTTGAGCGTTTGACGAGCATGGTCACGGAAGATCTGACCAAACCGACAGAGTCGCTGATTTCGCTGCTGTATCAGAGCGTGTCGATCAGGGATAGCAGGCATAGCTTGGAGTTGGGTCTTAGCAGTACATCCTCCCTGTAGCTTTTCATTTGACTCTTTTTGGCCTACTAAGGCTTGGGAATAGCATGCTGACACGAGACAGTGTGGCGATTGAGCTGGATCACATTCATATTCCTCCCGTTGACATTTATCGTCGGCTTCTTTGGTGCGAGCTGCACAGTCCGTTCTGTTTGTAGAGAAGAGAGGAAGAAAGCTTTGCTGACCTTTACCTAGGAATGAACGTTGATACATTCCAGAATAACCCTAGTATCAAATGGTACTTCATCGCCGCAATCCCCTTCATGGTGGGCGTCATCGGCTTCTACTTTTATGAAACGCGGCTCATCCTACAGCCGGCCTTCGCCGCACGAACGCGCAGTATACGAGTCTTTCTTCCAGGAAATGGCAGCTACAAACCCGACGCTCTGGTCTCGCAACGGCCCACGAGACTACGTCCATGTAGAGGGCAGAATTGCACGCATGAAATGGGGCTTGATCAAGCACTGGATTCGGCGTACGAATCTGAATAGGAGCGGCGATAGCAGCAGCAACAGCAACAGCAACAGCAACGGCATGAATGCCACTGCAACAACAACAACAACAACAACATCATCGTCAGCCGCAACAGCACTTATCAGTGATGCTGAGGACACTATGTCTGGAAGAGCATTGCTGCTGGGCGATGGATTAGGCACGCTTTCCAGAATCCAGCGCTACCTCTCGCGAAGATGGACGGAACAGATATCCAGACGGGCAATGGCGACGACCACCATGGAAACAGAAGATACGGAAATGGGGCTGATGAATCTGAATGCTAGCGATTTCGAGGATTTGACTAGTATTAGCGGTGATGAGCGTCATACTGCTACTGCTACCGCTCATACTCATGCCCATTCCATCGGCGAGGGTCTTACGGAGGTTGCTAAAATTGTGTCAGCGCCTGCTGCGCCAACATCGGGCCATCATCATCATCATCATCCGTCTTCTTCTGCACCGCCGTCAGTAGATTACGAACACGATCAAGACCAGGCAAATGTTACAACTCATCTCACCGTCCCCAGCGCATTGGCACGCACGGTATCCTCCTTCTCCTCTCCAGCTGATCAGTCACATCCCGCTAGCACCGATATCCCCTTGTAGCAGCAGCAGCAGCCCTCTCTCGCGAGCATCGTCAACGTCTTCGAAGTAGCAGTTCCCCATCATCATCGTCTGCAAGAAGACCGCGTAGCAGCGGCTCTTCGCCCGGTAAGAATAGCGGGACTAGCGATAGAGGCGGCATGTTGGTGGAAGAGGAGGATGCGGCGTGGCTGAATGAGCGTGGGCGCAAGGGAAGGAGTGGTTTTGGCGGAGGCCGTTGTCGCCGCGTGGCTCGTCTGGGGAGGGACTAACTAGCAGGTATATATATCGTTTAGGTACCTAGGTATATTTCAGGATGGAGACTACATAGTAACTATTGTCTTGAAAAGCAATGACTGCTTCTGTATCTGCGTTTAAGCTTCATACCTATAGTCCGAATATAAATAACATGCTTGGATAGATAAAAAGAACATCCTTTCCCATTAACCCTCCCCGAGAATAATGAATAATGATAAATGCACTTGTTCCTCCCATAAACGCCACGCTTGTCGAACCAACAATTTTACCCGATTTTTATCTTCTCCGTTTTCATGATGATGGTGATGATGACATTGTTGTTGTGATTATGATTAGGCATTATTTGCAAAAATGGAAAGAAAGAATAGGCGAATTTGAAGACAGCTCGATTACTCGGCTTTCCCTGTGTGACCTTCGCTGCCTGCACAGCCGACATCTTCTGGGTCCAACCCTGAGCTGGCTGTGGCTTCTTAACTGTGCGCAGATCATCAGTCGCAAAGCCTGAGATGCGCATGTTATAGTTTCGTTCGAGCACGAGCTGGATATCGCGAATCTCTAGAGTTGATGAAGGTCGCAGTTTGGCGAGGCGACATGCTGCCGTAATCACGTCGTCGACGAAGTCGTCGGCCATTTGCAAGATGAACTAGATCAGATTTAGTTATGAAATTGCGACTTGTGAAAAAAATTTTTTGACAAGCTGAGCTCATATAAATCTGAGTGGTTAGATGACACGGAACTCACCTCTTCGGCATCCGGTGTGAGGCCTTCGCCCTCTCCACCACCAGTTACCTGACGAACCAGGATGTCTAGCATCTTCTTGCTCAAAACTCGCTGACCTTCTCCCTCGAGAACGTACCCAGGATGCTTTTGGATTGCAGGTTGGCCCATAACACCCACGGCACCGTGGCTAGGACCTCCTGATAGCGTAGGTCGTGGAGTACCCATTGCAACAGGCTCAGGTGGCTGGACGTTCAAATTCTTCGGAATCGCCAGGTTGTGGTTGCGAGTCGTGTTCTCAGTTGAGCGGTTTTGCATATAACCAGGAGGATGTGCATGAGTGGCTGCAGCTGCTTGAGGCGTGCCTGCTTGCTGCGGTTGTTGTTGTTGCTGCTGCTGAGTATTGCCTTGGTAAGATTTTGCTGCCTGAGAAATGGCAGCTTCGTGAGAGAGGACGAGGTTGAGTATTGATTGCTTGGCCTTGCAACATGGTTGTGCCGTCTGGTTGAGTTGTAGCTTGTGCTTGCTGTGTAAGTGGCTGTGTTACTGGAGTCGTGGTGGAAGGTTGCCCTGTGCCTGAGTTGTAGCTGTCTGGCCTTGCACTGCACTGACTTGTCCTTGACCCGCCTGGACCCGTGCAGCGTTGACAGCTGAGTTGACAGTGTGAGGCGCTGGGGCTGGTGGCTGTCCTGGGTGGACCGGTGTAGATGTGCCTGCGGGGGTTGCCGCGGAACTAGCGCCCTGCTGTTGGGGAACTGCGCCCTGCGTAGCAATTCTGGCGGCGGCTCTGAATGATTCCTGTTGCTCCTGAAATTTTTCAAGAATTCTTGGCCTTCACGAAACAACTTTTCTGCTTGCATCTGTCTTGTTTTGTAGGCAGTCATCTCCTCGGCGCTTATCGATCCCTGACGTGCCTGAACTTGTTGCCGTACTTCAAGGCTCCTTTGTCGTCCGATCTCCTGCTTCTGAAGTGCCATGCCATATCGAAGCTTGGCTTCATTAAGCCAGTTGGCCGCCTGCTCTCTGGTACTGGTTGGCGGAAGTTGGAACTGGATGCTGTTTACTTTGGCTTGGATAGCCGGATACAGCTGACTGAATGTTGCTGGATTGCTATTCGATTGAGTGGGCTGTTGATTTTGAGCAGCCGGCTGCGCAGCTTGCTGTTGTGGTTGTGCTTGCTGCTGCTGCTGTTGCTGCTGCTGAAGCTTACTTCTGAACATCTGCATTCCCTTCATGAGGGTATGCGAGACCTGCATAAGCCGTGCTTGTGCATTTTATACTCGTCACTCGAAGGATCGCGCGAATTTAAGATATCCCATAAGCTCCGGACCAGCTGGGTATAGTGCGATTTCTGGGCGTCGGTGAGATGCGGCAGCTTGGCTACTTGATCTGTCCGGATCAAAGATGGCTGCTGCTGGGGAGGGAGTTGCTGGTTTGGAGCAGCCTGGGCGCCCTGGCCGTCCATGGCTGCTGCCTTCTACTTGTCGTGAACGTCGGGAGAGCGCGGGAGGTTTTCGTTGAGGAGAAATTATACAGGTCGAATGCGAGAGCAGTGGAGTTCGCCGACAGTTATAAAGCGATATACCTGGAGGACAACGCGTTCCTCCCAGCTGGTGCAACTCCGTCTGGAGGATGTTTGACGTCGGAAGTTGGCAGAAAACGAATTCGGAGCCTGCCTGGCCGGGGCTTGGCATCGGCTTTCCACCCGCAGCTTAACAGCCTTGACAGAGCCTCAAATTGCAGGTCGGATTAACTATGGGAAATATACGCTGTGCAGAATTTACAGTCCTTGTTTTAATGATTAAATGGGTGGGCTAGTACGGCTATAGTTGATGCCTGGTGGTTCTGATTTTTGCATTGCCAGTATCGATCTGCTGGTACTATGCTATTGTTGGCTATTAACTAAATGCCTGAAAGATACTGGCCAGTATCCAACTATATAATCATATGGAGCCACATCATAGTCCGCCGAACTGAATTGCTGACATATTATGCACTGTTGCGTTACCCCAGCTGGCCGAAATGCCAGCGTCTCTATCTACGGATAGGCGTATAATGGCTGAGGGCGTTGTCCGCCGACAATAGACGGTGCCATAGCGGTATCGCTGCCAGGGATATAAACACCCTGTAGTCAGACCATCTAGCTGAGCTCCAAGCGGTGAGAATGGATATAAAAGCCGAGTTGAGTAAGGCTTCCATGAGCAGCTTATGTTACGCGTGTACAGCATAATCATCTCATCAAGCCTCCTAGATCTCGCTCCATCCCGGCAACGCGCTCTTCAAGGACCTGCTTCTTCCTCTCCAAGTCCCGAATCTCCTCGAGCTCTCGCTCAATATCCTCATCGGTGACGTGCATCTCCTGTTGCTGTGGTTCAGGAAGCTCAATCTCATTGTCCCGATCATAGGCCTCATTCATGCGTTCCAATTCTGCCGCGTTGTTAGCGACCCGGGCTTCCAGTCGAACGAGTGACTCGCTGATTTCAGAGTAGCGGTAACGCAGATCTGATATTTTTCTGCAGCACCAGCGACAGGACTGCATATAGCCATTCGTTAGGATATTGATATTGATGATAATTTTTTGGGAAGAAATAAAAGAAATCAAAAGTAACTGACTAGACATTGCACAAGATTTCGGCGCCTTTGAGAAGCACTTCGACATCGATCTCACCGCGTGCGAGTCTGGCAGAAGAGCCCGTTGAGCGCCTGATCTCCTCCATCATGTCGGTACCGAGAACACGGGCAACTGCAGATTGACTTCGATTGCCTCTGGTAGCGTTGATTCGACTGATCATAGTCTCGCGTTGAGCGTCGCCCGGATATGTAGTCCCTCGGCGAGTGGCGCGCCTCTGCGAGGGCTTGGCAGATGAATCTAGGGTAAATAGAGCGCGCTCATGAGCTTCGGTGTCTCTGATCAAGGCGGTAATATCGGGGGTGTTGAGCAAAGCACTCGTGAATATCTTGGGCGGGGAAATCTGCCGGCAGTCAGGACGACGCATCTTCAATTTGTAGTGTAGCTTATCTAGTCGCGGATGCTCACGAGAGTTCAGCAACGGCGTCGGCAGAGAGTGTAATCTGCTCCAGGTGGTTCTCCAAAAGCGACATGGCGACGGGCAAAGCAGAGGAGTAATGATATGATAATCTGTGATTGTTGTTGTTTGTTGAGCCGCGAGCAATCGGCGCCAAGACTGGCAGCTGCGACGACGGCCTCAGGCAGGAGCTATGACAGCGCGCGTCGAGGGACGATGCTGATGACAACGCAGCAACGCGCCGTGCCAGCGCATCTGAACAGGGGACAGTGGGCGGTGGACAGCGAACAGGACGTACTACCGAGTAAACAGAGTAAGTTAAGTGCGAGTGTCAGACTGTCAGACTCAGTGACCTCACCGGCAGAACGAAGGCGGGCTTACCCAATTCGGCATCGGGCTTGGCATTGCGTTGCTGGCGGCTGCCGTTTCCTGCGCTGCTGCTCTTGCTTGCTCTGCTCTCTCTTCATCATCATCATCCTCCCCATCCCCATCAACCACACCTCCCCATCCCATCACCTGCTCTGCTAACAGCCCCTGCGCCACTCGCTCTCTTTCTTCACTGCCCTGTATCGTCTCATCCCGTCTCGTCTGTTTGCACTCGTCGCTCAGCTCCGGTGGTTGCGTGCTCCAGCCCCTTCCCCAACCGCTGCTTGTTGGTTCCGATCCGAGCTCTCGTAAAGCTGCAAAAATGCCAGTTGACAGACGATCTCTGAGGTCCAACAGCAAGGGTGATACCTCGTCCTCTACCAACGGCGAAAGGCTCGTTCTAATTCGAATTCTACCTCGGGCAAAGATAAAGCTGCCCCAACTACCCGCTCGGGGGCGAATAAGCCTAAATCTGCTCCGGCCAAGAAGAGCGTCACCGGCAAGGGTGCCAGCGCCTCGAGCAGCAACAACAATAACACCATGAGTGGTGACCAGCCGCAGCGAAATGGCACAGACCCAGTGGAGAACGGTGCTCACCGCGCCGAAGACGTGGAGATGGAAGAGGATACGCCAGGTGGGCCTACATCGTCCATCCAAACCAGCAGGGAGCATGATGGTGACCAGATGACTGTTGTAGTGCCCCCAGCAAAGGGTGCCAGACTCTCTGCCCAGGATAACAAGAAAGACAAGGAGGAGGACGTTGCCATGGAAGGCACAGACGAGAAGAAGGATGCCCAGGCTGACGAGCCAGAAATTATTGACCCGCGGGCGAAGGCTGTACAAGGTGAGTGTCTTTCACTACTCTGGATTGTGAAGAGGAAGGAGGGAAAAAGGAAGGCGCTTTGTTATTGACGATTTTGCTATTATTTTTCGCCTATCCAGATATCCAGAGCAACTTTGGTCTTCTGGAGCGTGCTGTTACGCATTTCGACTCTCGCTTTACCCTCCGCGTCCTGCGATCAATATCGTCCATGCGCAAATATATCTCACCCGACGTTCTTGCCGAAGTTATTGTTGATACTTATGCTAGCTCCAATCCGACCGCAGCCATTTTACTAGAGGCCATTGGAAAGTCGGATGCCTTTGAAGCTGCCTCATCGAAGATGGATGTAGACTCGGATAAACCCAAAGCGCCCCGTGAAATTCTGCCAGAAGTCGATACTTACCTTTCAATCCTCGTTCAGATCTACTTTACGACCAGAAAGAGACCCAGCTGGGCGCCGAGTTTTCAAGCAAACTGGTCGAGCGACTGCGATTATTGAACCGTCGAACCTTGGATTCGTTGACTGCACGTGTGTACTTTTACTTCTCTCTCTTCTATGAGCAACTGGCTCCCTTACCTCCGTCCCCTTCTGCTGCTGTCATTCAAATCCGCAGGCCTTTGCTTGCTGCGCTTCGCACCGCCGTGCTCCGTAAGGATGTTGATATCCAGGCGACCGTGATCACGCTTTTACTGCGCAATTACTTGTCCACGTCACATATCGCCCAGGCGGATCTTTTGATTGCCCACAACGAATTTCCAGCCGCGGCGTCGAACAACCAGATTGCTCGGTACCTATATTATCTCGGTCGTATCCGTGCCATTCAACTGCGATACAGTGAAGCGCACGACCATTTAACTGGAGCTACTCGAAAGTCACCGACCAGCCATAGTGCTGGCGGCTTCTACCAAGTGTCCATGAAACTTTTGGTTATCGTGGATTTGCTTATGGGCGATATCCCCGACCGTTCCATTTTCCGCCAGCCGCCTCTAGAAAAGCACTGCACCCTTACTTCCTCCTTGTGCGGGCTGTTAGCACAGGCGATCTCGATGGATTTTTGAACATTGTCAATACTCATGGTCCGACTTTCCGAAAAGACGGAACCTATACTCTGATTTTGCGACTACGGCAAAATGTCATTAAGACTGGTATCCGTGTCATGTCGATTGCCTACTCGCGGATATCGCTGCGTGACATTTGTCTTCGTCTCGGTCTGCATAGTGAGGAGTCTGCGGAATATATTGTCGCCAAAGCTATTCGCGATGGCGTTATCGACGCTACCTTGGACCATGAGCAAGGTTTCATGAAGAGTAAAGACGCGGGCGATATCTATTTGACAAGCGAGCCAGGCGAGGCATTCCACGCTCGTATCCAGGCTTGTTTAAGCCTCCATGATGAGTGTTAAGGTTAGTTCTTCTCCCCTTCTCCCCGTCCGACTTTCACGTCAGCCGCTCACAATACTTACCTACAGGCCATGCGTTTTCCCATGAATCAACACCGCCTGGAGCTGAAGAATGCACAGGAAGCGCGGGAACGGGAGCGAGAACTTGTCAAAGAAATCCAAGAAGGTGATATGGATGAAGACGATGCTGGCGGTGACTTTGATGGCATTTAAGCAGAAGCACGAATAGAGCCAGTACAGCGATGCATCCATCATTTTCTACATGTATACTGAGGGGAATCCGACGCTATGTGTGTTTCCTATCTTTCTTTCTCTCTTTTTGCGTCAGGGGTTCAGAGAATTCGGACAGCCTACTACACTTCGGAATACTACTATGTTCTTTTTGCCATTCGTTATATTAACTACAACCCAATCCCTGAAGGGCGATCCTGATGGGTTGGCCCATGTACAGTCCGTGTGCTTTAGGACAGCCATTGGCGATTTTCTTTTGTTTGCCAGTTGTAACGCTAGACAAGACGTATGCAATTGATCGTGTGCTTCACTTTGTAGCTGTGCTAGTTAATACATACCTATTAAGCATCGCCAAAGTCTGCCGGGTCGATTCGGGAAGCCGGCCGCGGATGGGTCTGGTCTGTGCCTTGCAAAACCAAGATTCAGCTTAGTTACCTTCCAGAGCTCTGACACCAGAGCGCCCTGTCGTATCTCACGACCTCCCGCTGTACCTTTTCTCCCAGTGCTATATATTCTTCTTCTTTTTCAGTCTTTTCCTTCATTTGCTTGCCGCCGCATTAATAATCTACTGGACTAATCTACTGGACTCGCTGAGCATGCGAGCTCGAGCCTTGCACGCCGCTTGTGGCCTGCTGCTATCGAGTCGAGCTATTCCATCCACCTCGATCTGCTCCCAATGCTTACGGGATGAGCTTCTATTGACAATTGTCCCCATCCATTCGCGGAAATACCATCCTTCGCGGCGAAGAGATGTGTCCCCTGGGCGCTGCGGTGGCCGCGGCGCAGAATCTGTTCACCAAAGGCTTTCCACCAAAAGCTCCAGCCGCCGTGTCTGTCGACCCATTACGCATTGTCGGCAAGGAATTGAAGTTTCTGACCAAGAATATCCGCAAACTACTGGGATCGGGTCATCCCATGTTGGACAAGGTCGCCAAATACTACACGTGGAGCGAAGGGAAACATGTGCGGCCATTACTTGTCCTCCTCATGTCACAAGCCACAGCCATTGCCCCTCGCAGCCCTGACTTCCACGCTCCTTCACCCTCGTCACAGTCCTACATTAGCGAGCCCATTAGCTCTCCGCTGGTGCTAGCCGACGCGAATCCCGACACCAGTCCGCTGACAGCCCCAGCTGCTGAGCTGGAAGGCATCTTCGGCGAAGACCCAAACATCCTGCCTTCCCAGCGCCGGCTCGCCGAAATCACGGAGCTGATCCACACCGCTTCTCTGCTTCACGACGATGTCATCGATGATGCCGTCACGAGGCGATCAGCGACCTCGGCAAATACCCAGTTTGGGAATAAGATGGCTGTGCTGGCTGGCGATTTCCTCCTGGGGCGAGCTTCCGTGGCTCTCGCACGACTACGAAACCCGGAAGTCATCGAGCTCCTCGCAACGGTGATTGCCAACTTGGTCGAAGGGGAATTCATGCAGTTGAAAAACACTGCATCAGACGAGGCCTGCCCGTCTTCACGGATGACACAATCACCTACTATTTGCAGAAGACCTACCTCAAAACCGCTAGTCTGATTAGCAAGTCGTGCCGTGCCGCCGCACTGCTCGGAAACAGCACTCCCGAAATCGTCGAGGCTGCATACTCGTATGGCCGCAACCTTGGCCTCGCTTTCCAACTGGTCGATGACATGTTGGACTACACGGTTAGTTCGGCGGAATTTGGAAAGCCGGCGGGGCTGACCTAGAGCTGGGTCTTGCCACTGCTCCACTGCTCTTTGCCTGGAAGGAGAATTCCGAGTTGGGAGCTCTAGTTGGGCGGAAATTCGAGCAAGAGGGTGACGTGGAGAGAGTGAGTGTTTTGATTGTCCCTATCGCTTGTCGTTTCTTTCCACCCAATTTTAAGACTTATGGGTGTTTCTTTTACAGGCTCGCGAACTTGTCTCTCGAAGTGACGGCATTGAGAAGACTAGGGCTCTCGCTCAGGAATACGCCGACAAGGCCGCTGCTGCTATTCAAATCTTTCCGGATAGCGAGGCTAAGGACGGTTTGCTCGATATGTGCGAGAAGACGATGAAGAGACGAAAGTAGAGTTAATCATACGAACATACAGAGATAGAAAAAGAAGGAACAAATAACCCTTGGCATAACATACAGGGTGTAAAAGAGATTAGGATGTTAGAAATAGAGTACCTTTTTCCTAAATTTCAATATTATCTTTGGTCCATCATATCTCTCACTCTTAGCATTATTTCTAGGTTCTTCGCCCCGTTGCTTTATGTATATGAGAACAATTCCTACGTAGGTCAACTAAAATAGTTCATAAGGTCTAGAACTCTACATCGAGCAGAATTCTGTCCCAAATAACCTCATCATCAACAGCCGTCGTCTCATTCTTTCTAGAACAGACAACGCGCAGCTGTCTTCTTTGCCTATCCATATCCACAATGCCAACACCATGAATGCGTGCGCTCTCCGGGATAGAGATGATGCAATCTTCAGAGAATATGGCTTCTTGGCCATATTCGGGACTTACTATTGCACATTCTTCCTCACATGAAATGACTCTCTGTGCTATCGACGCCATCATTCGACCATCCCAGACACCTTCTCTACCACACCTCGACAAAAGCGAACGGCCTGGTGCCTTATTGTGAAGTCTCGGCACTTCAAGGCAGTAATGTAGAGAGGATAGATCAGTTTCATATCAATGCAGAAGTGAAAGTGGGAAGATGTATCAGTGTCGCTGTTCGAAGAGAGAGAACCTTGTTCGAGCTGTAGGACCGTTTCCGAGAGATCAATGATATGCGTGAATAGGGACGTATGAGAATCATACGCCATTTCGTCAGGGCTTAGCGACGTAGACAGTAGGATGTAGTAAGTCAGATACGACAATCGAAGCACGATTTGTGCATAGTGCTGGCGGAAATTTAGCTGCTCCTCTTCTAGTAACAAATTGCTCCTCGTCCTGTAATCTGGTTCCACGTAAACGGTATCGGCATTGGTTTCCCACTTCCCCAATTGCTGAATGAGACTTTGTTGTTCCTTTTGACGACGCTGAATTCGTCCTTTCGTTCCTGGCTTTGTTGCGAATCTGCAGAATACTTGCACCTGATGACCGTTTCGGAGTCTATGAAACGAGAGACCCTGACCTGAATTGACAACAAGCTCTGGCGTAACTCCTCAAAAGTGCCATCACCACTGAAATTCTTGTCTGGACAACTCAGCGTGGGATACCACCCGGTTATCGAGTCAACGTTCTCAGGCCCGATAGGAAGCCTTGAACCCGCAAACGCCGCTGCCTGAAGATCAAGTTGCTGAAATATCAATGCCAGCCCTTTCAACAATTCCGAACCCACAGGGCAAGATGCACGCCGACTCTCTGCAAGGAGAAGTTGAGACCTCGCAACGGAGGGAATGGAAAGCAAGTTAATCGCGCCATCCAGGTGATACCGAGCGGCGACGTCATTTCCACGAAGAATTTCGCATACGATCAACAATAGACACGCAAAGCTAGTTTCCAGCAGGATGTCGTACTTTTGTACGGCGTCTATCAATATCATATTCAGCCGTTGGATGGCTTTGCCATACTGGCGGTATGAATATAGTCGTAAAGCGTGCGCTGGCATCATCTCATTTTTATTGCCATAACTGCTGCGGATGGTCACTTCATGTTGCGCACTCAGAGCCAGGAGTGCATATTGAATTGCTGGGAAAGTGGTGCTCAACCTAGGGATGATTTCAGTCCAAACTGCCAAGTCGAGCGTTGACGGAACATGGACGCTGGTTTCTGCAATAAAATGCCGAAATGATTGCCTAGCCTGCAGCAACTCATCTTCCGTCCAAGGTTCCTCGGCAGAGTCAAAGAGAGGATCTGAGAAGTTGTTGCGAAACAGGAGAGAGTAGCTGCCTGGAGTCGACACGTCCACAGCTGGATAGTATTGGAAAGGATCAATGTAACCTTGACAGGACCGATGTGATCTGGAGCATCTCAGACATGTGGGCTTTGTCTCATCACATTTGATTCTTCTGTCTCTATGGTAGAGGTGTCAGCGGTGTTTGGATACCTGCCTTCGTCAAAGGATCACCTACTTGCAAGTCAGACATCCACTGCGTAATTTCGAGGTGCTTCGCCTTGCTACCTTTTCTCCGCTGTTTTCATCTTTTATTGCTGCCATTGAGCCCTGGACTTACATCTGGAGATAACATGCCCTTTTTGAACGGATTAGGGTGAAGATAAATTTAACTTGGAATTTAGCTGCCTATTCACCATAGTATGCTCTCGCACACGTGATCAAAAATCGCTGTCGAATATAATCTTCCTAGATAACTTGTTGAGTGCGTACAATTACAATATGAACTTAGAATGAATAGATTAACTAGCAAAAGAATGGATTGTTAAGAACAGATGTAGCTTTATCTTTCTTCTAAATATAACAAGAACAAACACTTTCTTCTCTATATCAAAAGACGTATAAAACAGGAGGTCAAACATTGTAAGATTTATGTGTCACAAGATGGAAAATTAAATACCATGCTTGAGGGCAGCACCAACCAATCTACCTAGGTAGTTGTAATATCTACCACCCGAGTGCAGCGCATTTGTCAAGACCAGCCAGCGAATACACATTCTAAGCAGTCTGGGTGTTGAAGTACATAGTTATCACATATGTTCTCAGGTACGGCGAGAAAAGTCATAGCCAACAACGACATCACAACTGTCGACGTAGACCGTCACCGGAATAGAGCCCTGGTACATGATATTCCACTGTTTTTATGTCTGAAGATTAGTATTTTACCCACATGCAGAATAAACTGGATAACTTACAGTAGCAATCTTGTCAGGCAGAAGCTCCCTGCGCACCAATCCCCGTAGGAAGCACCATTAGAAACCAAGAAATCATCCTTGATGAGCGGAAAGCCAGGGTTGACGTATCCCCGGTAGCTTTCGAGGTGAGTATTATTCCCGTCGATTGGGATGTAAATGACTGTATTGTCAACCAAGCCATCATTGGAGATGTTTGCGTAGTTGAACGTGGAAGCAGCGAGGTTGCCCTCATAGGCTTCGTTGGCAATGACCAGGTTCTGGTCTGGGAGGTTGTAGATGTATCCGGATGTTATATGAGAGAGATTTGCGTTCCTATCCGTGGACTAGTAAGTATTGTAGTATATTCTCCTAGTCAAGTCAAGTCTCACCATTTGTGCTGGAGGAAACTGGTGTTGTAGCTCGATTTCACCATTGGGGGCGCGGGTTCCTCAAATCCAGAAGTAAACACTTCCATTGAAGGAGGGAAAGGCGCGCAAGTCTTTCTTGCAGCTGTGGTGCTCACGATCATTGCGAAAAGATAATAGAAAATGTAAAAGGCCTTCATCTTGAGGAGTCTTTGGCAAACTGGGAACGATTGTAAAGGAGGAAATGATGAGAAAGAATGTACCGAGTTGAATTGATTTATGCCGGGATCTTGAGGGGAGAGCAAGTCCTTTATATACATTGCTACATGGCACTTGAATTTGTTCTTGCCAGGAAGATAGAGCTCATAATGAAGCAGCCTAGAAGGTCCATCACCAGAATCGCCTAATCGGGTAACACAGCCCTAAAATGCATCCACCACGCTAGTCCCTCTTAAGGCCGAGTTACGAAGTTGCCCTCATGGACTGTACGCAGCATGTCTACATCTTGGGTTACCTAGGTAGTTTTGAGGTGAAGTCGCTGAGCCCTGGTGCTGGATTTACATCACTGCTTCGGATAACTTAGCTGTTCGCTATGCTAAATAGGTGGTGGTCAAATAAAGATATATTTTTCTAAAATACAAGGGAAGTATTTGTATCCTACATTCTAACATACTCGCTGTTCAAATTGCCAGTCCTGTCTCAAATTACAACTGTCAGTGTGTTCCATTTATATAAACCCACCGTTATATCTGTGTCATAAATAGAAAAAAAAAGGTGAAGAAGTAGGTGATTACAACTCCCCACCGCCAGTAATCTTCTCCCAAGCCTCTCTATACTTCTCTGCCGTTTTCTGAGCAACTTCATCTGTCATCCTGACGCCTTCTTTCCCTTGAGACCTTCGCGCGTCAACCAGTCTCGCAAGTACTGCTTATCGAAGCTTTCCTGGCCCTGGCCTATAACATACTTGTCCTTGGGCCAGAACCGAGATGAGTCTGGCGTTAGCACTTCGTCGACGAGGACTACTTCATCGGTTTCTGTGTCCAGGCCGAACTCGAACTTGGTGTCGGCGATGATTAGACCGCGCTCGTAAGCGTAGGCGTGAGCGGTCTTGTATAGTGTTATAGCAAGGGAAGCAATCTTTGAGGCATAGGGTTCGCCTACGATTTTCGCAGCTGTTGTACGGATGAATGATCAGTATAATGTTCCTTCGCTGAAATCTAGGGACGAAGATCAGTAACAAACCTTGATCCGGATGAATATTCTCATCGTGCTGTCCCTGCTCGGCCTTCGTACTAGGCGTATAAATCGGGCCATCAGGAAATGCCTGGCTCTCTTTCAAACCGGGTGCCACCGAGATCCCATGCACAGTGCCGGACTTCTTATACTCATTCCACGCCGATCCGGTGATATATCCTCGCACTATAGCCTCAATCGGGAAGATCTTGTATTTCCGTACTTGCATGCATCTATTCTGAAGCGCGGGGCGTTGCGAATCTGGGATTTGAGGCGGAAGATCGAGGGTGATGAGATGGGTACGAAGAGAAGGAATGGCGTTTTGGAGGATGTTGAACCAGGCTTTCGTGCACAGTGTGAGAAGTTTGCCCTTGTTTGGAATGCCCTGAGGAGAAAAAGATATGTATCAACCGATGTTCATATATATATCTGTAGCCCTGGCTTGGAAAGAGGTACATTTTCCATAATCACGTCGTATGCGGAAATACGATCAGTCGCGATGAAGAGTAATGTTTTCTCGTCGATTTCATAGAGATCGCGGACTTTACCGCGAGCTATGAGCGGAAAGACGCCCTGCAAGTCGGTCTTAGTAAGAGCATCAGCCATTGTGTCTAGTTGGGAGCAATGGCTGCGAGTTGAGTATTTTTTCCTTTTCATTTTTCATTTTCGATTTTTGCGGGGAAGATGATGGATGTTATCGGCGGGGCTGTGATGCCTCAGGCCGCAAATCGCGTTCTTGCCGTTGAAGACTTGAAGTTCGCGTCGACTCTCGAGGCGGACTTGCGAGAGGGCGAGAGATCTACTCTATTAACACTCTTTTATTAACATGGAAATTGAATGATATTCCGCCTGTTTACTGCCTGACTCCATTCATCTAAGCCGATGCTTTGAGCTGAATCGTCGGAGGCGTGATACAAACATGAATGAGAGCGCAACATGACTCGCTATCTTACACCTTCCAAGGTCGCCTTGCTATGTCTGGTGTCCTTGTACACCGAAGGCATTGTCCCTAACACCTCGGCTGTACCGGTTCTTTCTTTCTAGTCTCTCATATCCTCCCAGTGCGTCCCGGAGACTCAGAAAAGTCGCCCCGTGCCTTCAATCGAGACCGGAATCATGCCGTGTCTATGGATGAGTTGGAAGAGGTCCTCGCGTACCATGCCTCTTCGATTCCCGGGCGTTCTGTCTGGGATCTGTTACTACGGAAAATGTGGTCATTAGACTGCTGCGATGCCCTGGAAAGCTTCTTTGCCGACATACACTCCATTGTTGAAAAGCCGAGAGAAGAACTGATCTACGAGAGAGACAACGGTATTGCGCCTGTGATGGATCGTATGCTTTTGTCCCGATCATCTCCTCTCGGTGCCTTTGTACGTCGAGCACAGCTTGAGTTTACCAGGCTTCAGTTTCACGACTCGGTTAGATTATGGCGTGGCTTTATAAAATACAGATTGCCGACATACCGGGCTTGGGCGAGACGACATCCGTCTGGAGGCCAGTCGGCGATCGATGCCAATCTAGCAGAGCTTGGTCTGGACTCCGGCAGTTACCTTGGCCAGGTGATTTATCGTAACATCGAATACGACTCTGATGACGAGGCTGGGATCAGCACCAAGGATGTGGAGCAATTATTAACTTTCCAGGTTGAGGAACTGCAGAGAATTGGTGGCCGAGTGCCGGATGAAGTTAGGGACCAGCTCGAGTATATTATTTCGACCGGAGTGACTGTTCCGAGCATGTCACACTATATACGCTTCTTGGATGCCTGGAAAGCTGGAGATTACCCATCATCCTTTGATAATCTGCATCGGTATTTCGACTATACCGTACACAGTAGAGATCGGAGTTTCTACCAATATGCTCTGTTGAATCTAGCCATCTTGCACGCCGACTTTGGCTCCTACGCCGAGGCGGTCTCCGCCATGCAAGAAGCCATTTCAATTGCTCGGGAATCGCACGATATGAATTGTCTAAACTTCTGCATGAGCTGGCTATATCATTTTGGAAAAGCATTCCCGGATGAAATGAAGCATGTGCAGAATACCGGCATGGTTGGTAGTGAGAAGGAGGGCCTTGCCTTTCTAAAGGCAAAGGCTAAAGAGACTGAATCGTGGGCTTGCTCAGCACGATCCACCTGAGTGAAGCGAAACTCGATTTGCAGAATGTAAGTGGACAATTGAAAAATATTTTCAGAACGTGTATTCCTACTCACTGGGGAAAAGGGCGAGAGTCTGGCGTCTGTCTTTGAAAATGTCGTCAAATCTTCATACTTGAATGTGACCAGGAATTTGAGAACAACAATGGGCCCGCAACTCTTGTTACAGGCATCATTATTCTCTCGCATAGGTAGGGAGTATATTGTGATTTTCCTCAAGGAAATTATCTAATGGCCTGCAGGACTCACGCACATCGCATCATTACACTGCGACATCTTCCGCGAATGCTATGCCAAGGGAGCACCTGTGGAAGACCATCTCAAAATTGGCTACCGAAGCAGCCAATTGGTAAGTTTAAGGCGGGGTTCAAAATTCTTGAGCTTTTATTAACGAGAAACAGATGTCCCATAGTGGTGGTTATAAACGAGCAATGGCTCGTATCGACGATATTCTGCCGGCAGATTTACGGTCACTCAAAGTGAACCAATACTGGACATATTTCTCAGGGTATTGAAATTACAACGGCAGATCCATAGGCAAGTTCTAATAGAGTGCAAAGAGGACCAGTCAAGCCCCAGTTCTATTACTAATAAAATCAACTTGTTTTCTAGGCATGATGCTGTTGCGGTGGAGCATCTATTTACTCAATTACAAGCCATGGAAATCCACGACATTGACCTAGTTCTTCAACTTTCCTTTTGGAAATTGAGTTCCGTCTCCGCAGGGGTCACTATGCGCAAGCAATGGCAATCGTGGAGGATATAGCACAAGGCATGCAACAAGAAAACTTCGACGTGTTGACTCAAATAAGGCTACTTTGCTGCAAAGCAAGAATCCTTGAGAAAACTGGCCTGCCGCAAAGAGGATTTTCCATGGCAATGCGAGCGGCTAACATTGCTCACCGATCTCGCGTCCTGCCGGGTCTGTGGGAGGCTATTCGTGTGCTAGCCGTCGTACTCTTGAGTCTTCGTGAATTTGAAGCCGCTTCCGAGATGATGGAGAGCATCATGCCCCAAGTTCTCGAGCTAGACGATCGTTATCTCACCGCACGGTCATATTCTATATTGGTGGATGCAAACATGGGCTTGGCTGGCGAATGCTCGTCTGCTAGTGGCGGTGACGGCAAGAAAAATAAGGTTGTCGATCCACTAAAGAAGAAAGAATATATAACGAGAGCATTGGCATACATCGATTGCTCTTATGATGAATACGAGGCTATTGAAGACGTGGTGGGACAATGTGAGATGATGGCGAAAAAGGCGACCGTCATGCATCTGTCCGGCGACCTGGCCCTGGCTAATGACTTTGCATCCAAGTTTCTGGATCTGCGCAAGCAGGCTATAGCTGAACGAGAAGATTGAGCGTCAGACTTGAAATTGACACAGTCTGCCCTTCGTAGAGTAGATACATAACGAATGCGTACTAGCGCCATATTTTTCTTATCTTATCTTAGCTTAGCCCAATTAGTTTATTCTCCTGGCGCCACACCATCGTCATCCGAGGGCATTCCATCGCTGAGCAGCTCTCACATGGAGTAATTGAACTGCCTGCACAATGATCCCTACAGCGCGCTGTCTGGCTGCGAAGCCGCCCGGGTTCTTCAAGAAAAGCACGGAAGAGCTCAGTCGTCTGACACGCATCGGTACATCATCATCAGATTCTCATGAGAGACCAAAGTCCACTGCTAACATCGTTGTTGCAATCTAGCATGGAACACAGAAGCCCTCTCAACGCCCACCAAGCCATACAAGCTTCTCGATTTCGAAGATGAATCCACAGTTGCGTCCTGCAAGACCATGGCCGATCGTGCCGTCGGCGGTTTCAGTACCGCCGATCTAGATTATGTCCCTGCGACTGCGACTGAACCGGCACATGCGCGATTCCACGGGAGCATATCGACCAAACTGCCGAATAACTGGCGTGTTGAGCGCACGGGATATGCTGCTTTCCGCAACAAAGATAAAGGGTACTGGCTCTTTGGGCGCTTGTTCTGGGACGTCGATCCTTACACATACTTGGCCTTGCGAGTGAAGAGCGACGGGCGAAGATATACCGTCAATATCCAGAGCGATTCCATTGTGGAAACCGATATTCACCAGCATAGACTTTACACAAGACACCATCGCGTCTATGGCCGGCCGTCCCAGGCGTTTTCAAGTCCCCTGGCCGCGGCAGCTGAAGCATCAGAGGTTAATGACGTTAAGGACAAGCTCTATCCCGGCGGTATTCCCCATCGCTCTCCGACATTCCTCCTGCAGAGACCATTATAAGCGCAACAACGTCTGGCGCGGTAGGATGGGAGACTGTGCTTTTACCATTCCAGTCCTTTGTTCGCACCAACTATGGCCAGATTATCGAACCGCAGCACTCTTTGCTGAAGAATCGGATCAAGTCAATCGGGATCGGTCTCACCGATCGAGTGGAAGGTCCCTACGACCTGCGAATACACCGCATATGGGCCACGAATGGCATAAGTGAGGAAGAGATCGAGGAAGAGAGGAGGATATGCGGTGAGAATGCCTTGCCGGTAGATGAAGGTGTTAGGACGATGTGGGGTTCGAAGAAGGAGGCCTTCCCATCCACAGAGCAAGAAGTTGAGGAGAAAGAGGCTCAAAAAGTGGCAGGAAAGAAGGCGAGCGGCACCAAGGGCTTAAAGGGGCTGAAGGAGGAGTGGGAGTAGGGCCAGCAATGTGAATGCTTCACACTTGTAACTACTGTATAACATGCTCTGAGTATAAAATATCTACTAATGTATTCTACAAAGCTCCCAGGCCTGTTTTTCATTGGATTTGGATGCCAGGCCAATGAAGCCTACCAAGACAGGACTGCTACACTATATTGTTCTACCTAGGTAGCTACTTATTTCTATCTCCAAATGCTTATTCAGAGTGAATGAATGAATGAATGAATCTCCACCAGTTGTGTAACTCCTTAGAATCATGTTACTAGCCACTTAGAGTCTGGCTGGTGCAGGTTGGTGACAATAGAAGTGCCCATGCAAACGCCCATGAATGGGAAGTACCTGTGATTGTGTGAATATTGAAATCTCTTCCCAGCCCAGCCACCTTAGACTGCTGCCCTGCCTAATATCTACCTGACCGGTCAGGTCTAGCCATTGTTCTCCCCTTTTATATCCCACTCGTCTTCACCAGTCACCACCTCACCACCTCACCACCTCACCACCTCACCACCTCATCGTCAACCTCATCCTCATCGTCACGGCAAGACATCACGCACCAGCACACCAAGCCCTCTTGGGAAAGAAACGATGTCGTTGTCAACCCTTAGGCCCAAAAGAAGCCGGGTCAGACACGACAAGATGAGGGGCAAGGGCATTCTTGCACTTGTCATTGCCACTCTCCTCTTCCCACTCATCCTCATCCTCATCTTCATCCTCATCATCCTCCTCCTCATCATCCTCCTCCTCATCATCCTCCTCATCATCATCCTCCTCATCCTCATCCTCATCCTCATCATTTTCATCCCCATCCTCATCCTCACTCCCACCCATCCTCCTCTGCCCTTCGCGGCACCAGCTCGAGCTCAGGCCCAGGCAGCAGCAGTAGTCGCAAGTCCTCTCGATATTTGTCATCTCACCCTCTTCGACGAGCTGTCAAGTCTTATTACCCTGCTACGTTTTCAAGCTTTCCACGCAGCGAGCTCATACGTTTTCATCATCAGATTCAGTTACGCATGATGGAGAAGCATCCTGACCGTTGGTACAAGGAGGCGTTCCCTGAGCCCATGCGTCCTCTCATCGAAGAGATCATCCCTCAGCTTGCCAAGCATGTTTTCGTCGACAGGGGTACATTCTACACCGTCATGAAAAAGGCTATCGAGGAGGTCAAGAATGGCAACACCGACGCTCATCTCATCTTATTCAAGCCCATTCCCCACCATTATCTCTAACGATGTGGTTTGGGACTTCAATGTGGGTCCTCACTGTCGCTTCATGTATCTGGAAGTGCAGAAAACTCTCATCTTGCATATCGCCAAAGAGACACGTTTCATGGAGACCCTTCCCGTGACCAGCTAAAGTTTGACGATTCAGACAAGGGCGTCCAGGGACATGCCCTCGCCAGAATCCGGTACGGACTGAAAAACAACTCTCCAGCATGGGCATCGTCGAAGACGAGTACAGCTTTCTCTGCAGCGCGAGCCGCAAAAGTGGTGGTGTCACAGCTCTCCCAGATGATCCAGCTGAATTCAAGTCAGTCCACAGCTGTGACCGCATGTTTGTCCCTCACCGCGATGACCCCAAGGTTGACGCTGCGGGAGCCGTGTGGCCCACGATGGTCATCGAGACTGGTCCCGCGCACGCCAACGTCGCATCTCGTAAATACTTGCAGTTCTGCGTCGACTGGTGGTTCACTCAGAGCAACAACGTGACCAAGACCGTTATCCTGATGTATTTCGACTACGGCAACCGCGAAACAATCGTCGAGAAATGGGTGAAAGCTGCCGAGCCACCATTCCACAAAACGCTTGCACAGACAATTGTGATCAACATCCAGCCCAGTCGTGATGCAAAGAATCCCAAGGACCTAGTCGTCGTATCCGGCCAGGCACTCACCCTGTCTCTGGAGTCTCTCATGGGAAGACCAAAACGCGAGGGGAAACCGACATTGTATTCGACAAAACTTTCATTACTGGATTTGCAAATGGATATTTACTTCCCTGGCCCAACGTTGGACCCATTCGGAAGGAGGTCGTTTTGGGCACAGATCTCCCGAAAGAAGATGCAGCAGCATTCATAAACGCTGTTTCATCTGCCGCTGCAGCTGCTGCCGCTTCTATCGATGGTGCTTCTGCTGGTGCTCGCGGTGCGAATGCAGCTCCTCCTAATATCGCTTCATTGGGCCCAGCCTTGTCTCGTGTCCTCAACGCTAATGTTCCTCGCTACGTTGGAAAAGCAGGAACTCCAAAGGTTGATTATGCCGGGTCTTCGGTCAAAGTGACTCTCAAACGCACGGACAAACCATTCACAAATGAAGATGGTACCCTGTACCCCTGGAGAGCACGAAACGGACAAGCCCGAAAACAAGAAGGTTACTATGGAAATGTCCTTGGAACAAATAATGGCATTGATGGGTACCCAGGACTGAGAGGTACATGGTGACAGAGAAGGAAAAGCAGGGGATGCGACGAAGTCAAGGAACGGTGAAAAGCTTCCAATGATAAAAATTCATGGATGACGGTGACGACGGTGATATCCAGCGGAGAACAATCAATGTAAAACTGGGTGTGGATACATATGATTTCTCGTGGACAAAACTCGGGTTTTCTTTCAAAAAAAAAAATAAATTTAATTTGAAAAAGGACAAAAAGAAAAAGAAAAACGGTTGGGCGACGTTGAAGTTGAGACTGTAAAGCCAGCTGAGCAACTTGCTTCGCTGGGTTATGCTGCTCGCTCCATACTGTCCTCGTCGACTCTGGGATTTCTTTCGGTCATGTTCGTTTTGTTTGTTTGTCTCTTGAATAAAAAAGCGAAAAATCAAAAAAGTTTGGAAATGGGGCACAGCCAACAACAGGCTTGACATTTGACACAGAAGTCTTCCATAGCTTCGTTATGAGACCTAGTGATGAGACTCAGGATCGTTACAATTCTTGGTCGCTTTAGTGTAGTCAACCTAGTTAATCAAAGTTAGCAAAGTCGTCACTGGTAACTAAGAATAGTGTTCATTTTCTGTGCTCCAAGAATACATGCGTGCTAAGTAGCAGCCAATCGTTCCGACTCTTGCTGCTTCATTTCGGCTTGCACACGTAGTCGCTCAGGGACTATCATTTCCCGCTCGCCAACGATCTTCCAATTGTCAAGACGATCAACGCACAATGCCTGAAGTGTCTTGCGCTCCACTAAACTGAAGTCATTCGGGTTTTGCGATTAAATTGGAAAGGCTCTCTCAACATGACCGGTGGGTTGGTGATGAAGCGCGGATTCCGCAAGCTGTTGACAGACACGGAGTGTACCATGAGTGGATGAAGGAGGATGACATCGCCGACTTTGCCGGTCATTTCGTGAAACTCAGAGCACTGATTGATTATGTCTGTGTAGAACGCATCATCCGGATCTGGCTGCTGACCCCGAGGGACCATGTGAGGGAAACACCCTCGGGATGGTTATACTTGGGAGGTTCAGTCAGCACGAAAAACAATCTGTATGTATTACAATTATATTCTGGGTCGCTCACCAAATGCCTTGCCATGAGTGGAATCGAGTCCGACAGACAACCGTACCACCGGCATGGTCGACAATATCTGTGAATAGTGGAATCACCAGTAAGCCTTGCTCTGCGGAGTCAAGAAAATGGACGAAAAAGTCTCCATCGACATGCCATCCGTATAGGTCTTTAGGATTCGGCCATTTGCCTTCCATGTCCTTTCTGCCCAAATTGACAATGAATGCATCATTCCACATTGCAGCCTCGTCCAGAACTCGATCTTCTCCTCCGACCAATTCACATATGGCCGCCCAGGCCTTGGGGCGAAAGATTTAACATGCTCATGGCGATGAGCCGGCATGTAAGTTATCTCCGATGTCCATGTTTCCTTGTCGGTGGGCGAATAGCCCAGACGAGTCCATATATCCGCCGTCCATTCGGACGCCTTTTCTCGAGAGAAGCAATCCGGTACCCGAACATAGCCGTACTTCAAGAAATGATCTTTCTGCTCTTGGCTGAGCGTGTGCTTTGAACTTCCACTCATTGCCTTCACCGTTTTCTTGACTCGCCGGAACATTTTGTGATCTGTTCTTGGGTAGTACAAGTAAATACTAATAATGATTTGGACAATCGCCCGGTTGTGCGGACGTAGCACGCCACAGTCCGCTAAATCTCGGATTCGATTCTTTGATAATTATAATGATAAGCAGCCTTTCAACGGCATTAGATTCTTCAAAGAGAAGGCAGACGCAGATGGCCACCAAAGGGATGGAGAAAATGCAGAAACGAAGAAGTACTTGGAGGAAATCGACTTGCGGCATCCGCGCATTCCGAATTCAGTCTAGCCGTCTTGGTTAACTATTGTCTTAGTACAGGCTGTCTACAGCGAAACAACGCAGAACGAGAGAGGCGATAGTTACAGTTGGAGTGGCCGAGATATGTACATCTGGCAGACAAGAAATTTACTGCATCAGCTCTATCCTCCTCTTCCGCCGCTTCCTTATACTGCCATCAACCCAGATCACACACGGCAACGCGGTCACACCACTCAACAGGCCCAGCGTCCAAGCCATGGTGGCCCAGCCATAGTCCTGCTTGATAAACCCAGCCCAAATAGGTCCAATGAGCGTGCCGACCGCAAACGCCATGTTGAACAGTCCATAAGCCTGTGCATATGCGCCCCCTTCGCACCAAACGTGCCTTCCGGTCTCGACCGTTCTTTGGCACTCACAATATGTGTAATCTCTGCCATGATGAGCGGGAAACTCAGCGTCATAGCAAGCCCAATCAGCACGAGGAGAGCGACGAGGAGCACCTTTGCGAGAGCGAGTTGTGAGTCACGAGACGCAATAGCACGAAGATGGGACAGGCAAGGAGAAATCCAGCGGCGGCGAACCAGCGGCCGCCGTACTTGTCGCCTAGGTAGCCCAGTGCTGGCGATGCTAGTGTGGGGACGACGATGGCGAGATACAGAAGGCCAGATTGCAACGAGCCCCATGCAAAAGTCTCGCTAACGAAGAGCGGAAGTACTGAGTCGAAGGAAGCGATTAGAGTGGCCTGGGAAATGGAGGCAAACAAAGAGGCGAGGAGACGGCGGGATGCGAGCAGAGCAACGACGGCAGGAAGCCTCTGTGTTATTTTGGAGGTAGCGCTGGAGTTTCCAAGTCTGGGCAGAGGGTCTGGTGGTGTTGGCTGTACTGCTGAGGTACCGTCTTTCGGCTCAGGAGCACGAGCGTGGTCGTCCACATTGTCTTGATAACTCTCCATCGTAACATCTGCCCCAACTGGGAGTTCATTACTAGTGTCGTCAACCCAGCGCTTCGCATCCTTCTTCTCAATAAGGACGATTCGAAGCGCAAAATCCAGTCCAATGAATGCATAGCACAAGGCCCAAACCCCATTATACCCGGCTCTCTGATACAGAATGCCTCCCAGCAGCGGACCAAGCATGAACCCAGACGTCATGCCCAGACTCACATATCCCATATACTGCGCCAGCATCTCCTGGGCACGGTATCTGCCATGAGTGCGAGCCCTACGACCCACACCACCGCGGCACTGATGCCTTGGAGCAGACGCCCAATGATGAAGACGGCCACACTGGTGGCTACGTTCAGCATGACCGTTGCGCCGAGAAGAGCAGCCAGGCCAAGGAGGAGTGGCAATCGACGCATGGAAATGGTGTCTGAGAACCAGCCACATATTGCTATAATCCATATGTCAATGACTCATTCCTTCAACTTCAGTGTGCTAGGGAAGTCGTACGAGAGAAGACTAGTAAGCCCGCACCGTATACAGCCAACAGCACCGATACCCAGTATTGAACTATTCAACGTTAGTGAAAATTCGGGGTGAGTAAGTGTACCAATCCTCACCTCGACTAGCATCTACATTCGCTCTATGTTGCAATGCAAACGGAATCACAGGCACAATAACTCCATAGAGAAAGATCTAGGCACATCTACTATCAGCCGAAATACTATCGAAGAGATCGTGAAGGGAGAGAACGTACATCAGTAAAGACAGCAAAGGCGACCACAAACACAGTAAACCAGTTGCTGGCTCGGAGTCGCAAAGCCCATGGCTTTCGGTTGCTTGCCACAAGCACCTGTGGGAGCTTCATGTTCGAGGGCCGATGAGTTGAATACCTGGATGCGACCTTGGATCAAAGAGCATGTTGGATCGAATATATATGGAGTACGGGGTACGAAGGTGCCTGGTAGGTACGGAAAGTGGCAACGCTACACAAATTAATTAAGAATGGAGGCTCTCCCTCTATTGCCCCGATTGGGCTTTAGTGCGTAACTCCGTTATCCTTATCTTTTAGATGGGAGGAGAAATTTATTCCATGTCATTGTATTGGAGTTATTGGTTAATATACACGTGAAAATAGTACAAAGCAGATATATATGACAAGCGAAGACTTTCTATACCAATATAGAAATAGGATATTCAATCAAATGTCAAATTACCGCTTCCCCGCCATCATATCCTGCATAGCCTGCACCCTCTCTTTGAAAGTAAGCCCCGTCGCAAAGTAAGGACTTTCCAGGTCTTCAAATGTGGTCGGCTTGGTAAATCCCCAAATCTCCCAATCCTTTTGAACACCGTGAATCCTCACTTTCTGTATAACGATATACTCGGTGCAATCCTGCGTCTTGACCGGCGCCACGAACGCTGAAAGGTGCCCGGATTCCGCTGAGAACGTTCGCCTGCTCTGCTGGCTGCTGATACGGAGCACGATCTGTCGGATGCCCGAATCTGGCATACCGGGTAGTGTGGTTGCGCGGTCAGAGAGCACACGAATACCAGTAAAGAATGTGGATGGGGTGCGGTTGTATTTCTCGAGACTCCAGGTGACTCTTTCGTCGACGTTTCGCTTTTGATGCGATAAATGAGGTTTTGGCTAGGCCTGGAGCGCATATTTCTCGTAAAAGTCGTTCGTTGCCGCTACGTATAGAGAAAGAGTGTTTTGTTAGCGAGGTGTTACTAGAAATGAAACGACGGGGGTTGGGTCTCCTGTCTTACCGAGCGAATTCTGTGTACATCGTGTGGTGCAGATTCTTCCCTATCTGTCTCCGTTGTCTAAGTTCCAGTGGGAGGCCCGGCTTGAAATTCCACTTGTGGTAGTAGAGTGTTCTATTTGTACCGACGTCACGATGTGAGTATATAAATATTAGGATAAAATAACATAGCGAATAATATGCGGTACTAACCCAATCACGTTCGTAAACCAATTCTTTAGCCATACCCATTCCATGCGCAATCGATCTCTGGGCTCTTTAAAGAAGGGGGCATATCTTTCTCTTCTGGCCTCACGAAGGTGCCCGGTAATAAACCAAAATCGGTGGGGATGTCTTCAGTTCTGATATCTCGCATCCTGCTCTTCATACTCAACTCTGGCTGCATCTTGGGCAAGATTGGCTGTGCCGACATCATGCCACCTTTCGCCCTGGGCGCCGGACCTTGCGAGAACGAGCGGCGTTGTTGTGACTGTACGACTAGTGTCGGTCCGTATACATGTAATTGAGTGCATATCGAGCGGGGACATTGCGAGAAAGGGCATTGGCCCTGATTCCAAAAGATTGTGCCATTGTGATATTCTTTCCTCGCCCAGTCCCCGAGAGGCTGTTGGGATGATAGGATTATGTGCCTTAGTCCGCGACTCTGTTTGCTCCGTCCGCAAAAGAAGAAATAAATGCCGGCAGAATATCGACCACGTGATTCGACGCTCACCGCTCGCACTGGCCTATCAGCATGCAATACTGCTCTACAAAGTACATGTACACTGTTATTTAGTTGGTACTTATTTACTATGAAAAACGCTACAACTACCTGCTCGACATGAAATGGTCATTCCAGGATTTGCACACGGCTTAGTGCTTACTGACTATCTGTCACATAAACTCGTCAACCGTGTCATTTCGTACGGAGGTATGCAGGCCCAGACGACCAATTACGTATCAATGTCAGTGACACTGGTCTAGTAAATTAATATTCGTTCGTCAAGGTAGTAGACCTAGTTAACAAAACAGAACAAATCGATCCAGAGCCGAATTTCTCGTTGAGTTGGCTGTTGTTCCGTAGTCTATGAGCTGCCCGCCTTGAAGTTGATTGTGCCATCCATCCATTTTACCTAATTGATCAACCTTCTGCCACCTCCGCGGTCCATCACTTCAACGCACCCTCTCGCAAGTCTTCCAGAATACCAAGTGGCAAGCACCCTACGGCAGCGTATGCCGTAGGACCAAAGAGAAAGACTGGCTCCCACCGGCCGCAATGCCGCAAACCTGCATTTCACCACCTCGCCGAACCTGTCGACCCTAGTAGGGCGACAACTGTCCAAACAGCGACAGCAACTGCCACCAACAGAATTCTCAAAAGCGTTCGAAGGAGAACAAGAGAGGGCCGATGCTCCTCTAAGACCCCTGCATACTACAATTCTCCTTCCTCCATGTCCATGAACGCTCTGGGCGGCACAGCAATAAATCCTCAAGGCGAAGCGGAAGACGACGAGGAGGAAGATCTGGACGATGCCGATGATGCCTCAACAATCGTACCTCCATCTCCGCTAATTTCTCGCCGAAACTCGCTTGCGCATAGCGATTCGCAAAACAGCGTCAACAACAAAACAACAACGACCACATTGGAAGTAAGCGGGACAGAACAGCATCTAGACTTGAAGCGGCCGAGATAGGAGAAGATACTATCATTGCCAACCGTCACCCACCACAACGAGGAAGTGAGGATGGCGAAGGGTCCGAGACAGCGACCGACGCCGACAAAACAGCAGCGCAACTATCATCGTCAAAACTATCTCCGCGCGTCGCCGTCATCCTCGGCGTCGATCGTAAATGGTACCTACCGCTCGTCATCTGTCGAGCACTCAGTGTCGTTCCCGCGCTCTGGTGGGGGTTGCGATGTGCATTTACTTTTCTAGCGGAGCTTCTGCGCATCAGACCCGGTATGTGGCGTGAGGGTTGGGTGGCTATTATCGTGAGCAGTGCAGCGGCGGATTGGGACGTGGAGAGGAGATTTCGAGTTACAGAGGTCGCTTTGGCTATTATGTGGGTATGTTTATTGAAGTTTATTCCGCAGATACTTGGTCTACTGATTGACTTCTTCATAGTGCTGCGCATCGGCATATCTTTCCTACTTTTCATGGACTGTATGATGTCTCGATGGTGGGTTGAAATACACGCTTGACCATTTCAGAATAAAAAAAAGATAAAGAGAGGTTATTGATATTATTACAGGCTCCTCAACTACAGTCCCCGCAGTCTTGATTCGTCTTTTGGCCACAAACGGTCTTTTCGCCTACCTCACATCCTCAGTCCTATTCCTCTCTGGCGCTTCCTCCGATCCACGATTGTTATTACCAGCTTGGATATCGATAACAACCGTACGTGCCATCTTTTTCTCTCACACACACGAAATTCAAAAAAGTTTGTCTAGTCTAAATTACTTACTTGCACTGCCCCAAACAGACACTAACATTCCTCTACCACGCAACCCAATACCACGCCATGATCAAACGCGAAACAACCGCTTCTCTTTCCGTCCTGTCAGTGGCGAGCTATATCAGCATGTCCCTCATCCTCCTACAAATGCACTTGACTCGCGATAATGAGCCTGAGGTGCCTGCTTTTGTCATGGGTCAGAAGGTGTTGGAGTGGATAGCGGCTGCGACATCGACGGCTATGTCTTCTTCTGTTTCTTCTACTACTAGTACTACCACGACGCATGTGCCGGCGCAAGGGACGGGGTTTGATTCTTTTCTTTTGCCCTTGATATTTAAAGGAGAATTCTCTTACTTTTGCTGTTTCCCCATTTTATCTAATCTTATTCATCACCTGATACCTGATTACACTAGTTTGAAAATTTATTAGTTTGCACAAGTAAAGAGGTTTCAAAGCACTTCTGATCAATTTGCATACTAACAAAGCATAAACACAAAGCTAGCATCATCGTATTGGGTGAGCATGATGCTAAACCAGGTTATATATGAAAAGAAAAGAAAGTAAGCAATATCATCTACCTATGGGTATCTACAACGCCATGTCCCAGTCCATCCCGTCCCTGAAATTGAAAATCCATCGAAGAACAAAACAAAAGTGCTTCGGCTATGGCATTCACCTGAGAACATAGGTGAACCGAACCAACTGATTGACCCCTTTGTAGAGCAAGTTCGACAAAAAGAGCAGATCTGAACCCCTGTTGGTGGGCATCGCCAGTAAGCAAACGGCCAGTCCAGTGCCTCTGGAAAGGGAAGAATAATTTGTCGAGCGAAACCCTCTTGCTGAAAGGATGATATCACAGATATTCGACGAGAAGACAAGCACTTCCATCGCATCCTCAAAGGAAAGATCTGTCGAGAAGGACCGGAACGGCATGACGCGTGATTTTAGAACCCATGGACCTAGGACCGCCGTTAGCACATGAATAAGAACAAGAACCCAAACTACGGAGCATACCTTGATGGTCTTGGCGTCGAGTTCTAAGCCCTCCTTCTTGTCGACCAAAATTCTTGAACATCTTTACGCTGATCGCCCTGCAGCTGAATCACCTCCCCATCTCAGAGTCGTTGACAATGGTGCCATTGCAAGCTGTTGGATTCACCTCGTTAGCCTTGCTGTGCATGTCTGACATTGAGTACACGCAGCGACATACCGAATTTCTTCTTGATGACCTTGAGAATCTTCTTCTGATCAAACTTCTTAGGAAGACCCTGAACGGTGGTCAGAGTCTTACGACCATTGCGCTCTGCGGGAGGACAGTTAGCAATGTCCGTTAAATTTTTAAGAAAAACCAAAAAAGACGTACGTTGGATTCGTATATGGATGTAATTCTGAGACTGCTTAGTCTCACCGGTATCTTCGTCGGCTTCGGCGAAGGGTCTGTGGTGATCATCAACGGTTAGCCTTCTGCCAGTTGCACGAACTAAAAATACCCCGCTCTTCAAAGACGGCCGTGGCAGTCATTCCAGTATGCTACTTCGGCTGGCCCAGTAAGTCGAGCAGGCTGCGAAGCAGGGCGTAGCGCGATGGAAGACGGTAGCAGCAACATCACTGGAAGCGTGGAAACTCACCGAAGGTCCTGAGGTTTTCGATGGACATAAACTCTGCCTTTTGCTGGAACTTGTTTGAAAAGGGGGTATAGATAAAAAGAAGTTGGAGCGAGAACTCGTAGGCGTCTCTGGATGCAGGCGAAGCAGCAGGCGTGTGCAGGTGGGAGCTGTGTAAGAGCGGAGAGATGGGATGGAGCAAGAATGAAGTCGAAGCTGGGTTTTAAAGCCTGGAAAGAGCGAGCGAGGGGCGAGGCGTTCCTAGCAAGCGCTGATGACTCAGCCCGGTGGCCAATGCTCTGATTGGCCAGTGCGACAACCTCTGTCTCTGAGTCTCTGACACTCTGACTCTTCCAGTCTGTTCTCTTCCGCGATGCAGATTCATGCCTGAGATTCTACGCAGAACTAGCCTGCTGCTAACAAAGACCGGTCAGCGTCGGGCTGGCTGGATACACGTCGGCTGTTCTGTTGTGGACCGGACAGCGAGTCAGGTCGTGAGAAACGCGAGTCACCAGGCTGGGTCAGACAGGCATTGTTTCATCCATGCCTCTAGCAATTACACATTGAAGAGCCCGACGGCAATATTGTTGATATTATGTCGTATTAGTAGAATTCCTATATTACTACACGGTTCACGAGACACCGGCCCTCTCCGAATAGGGTAAATCTATTGACCATGGCACATCCCTCCCCGCCACATGTATATGACCAACTAATCGTACTTTTGGTTTTATCATGAAGACGGCGATGGAGACGGAGATGGAACAGCGTCCGTGCTGCTACCGCCAACGGCTGGCGGAGGGAAGAACAAGGGCATGTACGTCTAGAAAATTGTCAGCACAGATATGAAACCGAATTCTTAGAACAGGGAAGATGGACACATACCACACCTAGAGACATCACTAAACAATCAAGAAATGCGATGTTAGCAGATGGGGGTTTAAACTTGGGTGGCGATGAATGCGATGACTTACGTGACATGAAAATCGACATATAACCAGGCGTGACTGCATTTTGCTTTGTTCGGGCGTCTCTGAGAGCCAGTTTTGGAGGGAAACCACTACGGCCAACCTAAGAAAGCATGGCTATCAGTCCCAGTGCCCTGCTATATTCGATTACAGGACGCAACCTACCATCCGATCATTCTTGGGAGAGAAATTGTGCTGTCAGCATAGAACAGTCATTATCGCGTCGACGGCGATTGCATAGCATACCGATTCCGGGTAAACATCTAAAGTGTAATCCTGATCATCAGAAAATTGCACAACAGATGAGTCTGATCGATCAACCTACGGCAGCCATTGGCAGCGTTGTGCTCATGGTACCTGCAACAATTCGTCATCAACACCAGGCCGCGGTCCACTTCTCCTCTAGGCTCTAACGCAGTGTGTGTGTATGTGCATACCGGCAATATCGGTGTCGCTCTTCTCAGCGGGAGGCTCGACATATGGGATCACTGGATCAGGCGCAACAGGTGGTTAGTTCGGCCGGCGATGCACGGCATCCAAATTTCAAGGAATCTCACCCAGGTCGGCCCGGCGCATATCCTTCTTGGACGCCATTGCATGAAGATTCAGGGAGCAGCAAGATGTGATGATTTGACAGTCTGCCTGAGCAGCTAGTTAACTTAACCATCTTGGGAGTGCGGACACGTGCCAAGCTAGCTCGTTCTGGACAAGGACGGCGTTTCCGCCAATGGCCGCGTATTTTATACAGACTCGTCACTCGGACTCACTCCAGAGTAACTATAACTACGTATCTGCGCACGGATTCAAAGAAACCAGTGCGTTGGCATTGGCAGTGAAAAGCAAAGGCAAAGGCAAAAGCAAAAGCAATGTGAGACAGGACGGATTTCCTTTTAGGGCCCTTTTTGCTTTTGATCATCGGATGAAATGATATGATGGGAGAGATACGGTGGCAAGTGGTTCCACGGCATACAACGGATCTGTCTCTGTCATCTTCTATCTGTGGATTCCAAGCCTGCAGTGCCAGTTACCTAGGTTGGGTATATCCGTACTGCTGTCCCGATCACGGAGAGCGCTTTCGTCAGGCAATTCAGCTAGCTGAGCATTATTATATTAGATGAATAGCAATCATAACTCTTCCGTATGTACAGCCGTGCATCTTGGTGCCTATCCCCATGGCTGTTGGACTATTTACTGTTTACTATTGCGAGATCCCTGCGCTATATTAGGCTATGTAGAATAAATCCTTTGTCTAGCACGGTGTAGCTGTGCATAACGAATGAAAATGTGCGTAATGGCAATACACCGCGTATTTCGGAGACAATCGTTAATAATAAATTCATTGCTAGTTAGCCGGTTGGCCCGAAGGTTTATCTCTTTCCCTTCGCTGCCCGCGCCGCCCGCTGTATACTGTACCTTCCTCCAACGCAGTACTTCACCTGTTCATACTCCCCGGATATATCGGTGCTGCCTTCTCATTGCCACCCATCTCGACGTATATCTCTATACTCCGATATATTATATATATATAAAAAAGAAAAGAAAACGTGACCAACTGACCCCGGGCGCGAGTCATACGATTTCCGCCCTCTGCTCGCATCCTATCCGTCCATCCCATCATCTCCGCGAACGTCTGATGCCTGGCCGAGGGAGTTAAGACGAACTCGAACCAGCTTCTATATAGTATATCGCGCAAAACTGCGCCAATGCGCTGAATTGGAACGACCGGCTGACCGACGAGAGACACCATGTCTCCCGTCTTCATGAGATGAGCACGCTTCCTCCTCGACGGCGGCCGACCAGACCTATACCCGTCCGGCGTCTACAAACGAGCCTCGCTCGGACAGGCCGTCGTCCATGGCTGTAGCCCCGCCAGCTCCTGCCCAACAGCTCGTCGACCTGTCCGCCTCCGACGGCGCTCCTTTGGATTCAGAACAGCCTCACAAGAGACCTAGGTTGGACACAAATGTGGCAGCGCTTGGGAACGACGGCCGAACTCCATCCAAAAGTGCCGAAGCTCGAAGCGCAGTACTCAATGGCAGTAGTACCGCGCGGCCTACTGCGGTTGCTGGCCGCAGTCGCCCTGCCTACTCTTTCCAGGAGCTAGTCGCCGACACATATGGAGGGAGTGTCTTCACAGGGAATGCGAGTGCGAGTGCGAATGCGAATGCGAATGCCACTTCCGACTTGCAAACCCCCAAACCTCCGTCCCCGCCGCCGTTTCCCGTTCGTCCCTGGATGCACGCTCCTGCGCGCCAGCCGCAAGTCGAAAATATTGGTCCGCCAGAAGATACTCGTTCTCGCGACGTCCAGACCAATCCCTACCGGCCGGAAATCCCAGCTATCGCTCCACGTCTCAACAGGGAAAGTAAGTACTGAATCTCAACATGCTATCTACTGTTTAATCACCGCGAAGCAAAATGACCAATGGCTAATCGATTGTGATAGAAGTGGCCGATTATTCACCGTGGAGCCGCTTAGGGAACCATCCTGAAGATAAACTAACCGAGTTCGCTGTCAAGTCAGGATATTATGACAGAATACCAGGCTCAAGTAACAACGATGTACAGCTGAACACGTCCAAACTTTCCAGTCATTTGAAGAATCGATCCGGCTTACAGCTCTTGTCCGCCGTGTTTGCTGCCGCTTTAGATAAGAGACAAGTACATGACAAGATCTCTTCGACATCGACTTTCAAGCCTCCGCCCCGGGTTACTCTCACGGACAACAAGCGCGAAGCTTGGCTTCGGGATCTCGCCAACTCTGCCGTTCCTTTACGAAGACTAAGCCGAACAATTCCACATGGTATTCGGGGAAAGTCCTGCTCGACCAATGTCTAGGCAAAGGAGTTCCCATCGGAAGAGCTGTGTGGTTGGCCAAATGCGTTGGTGCCAATGAAATTCGGGCATTTAAGAGGAAAGGAACCAGCGGCTCGCTCTCACAAGGACTGGAAACGAAATGGGTCCGTGAGTGGACGATCGGCGTGCAACAATTCATTGAAGGGGTGATAAGTGCCTGTGGCAAAGAGGGTTGGAGAACCAAGATGACTTATGCGTAAGGATCTATAGCCTTTCTTTCTTTCTTTTCTCTCGGCATGATCACTAATGATTTTTCTTCCTGGCAGAGTGAGACTCGCTGCTCGTCTGTTCTTCGAAAACTTGCTTGACCAGGATTGCTATCTTGATTGGTATATGTCTTCGATAGAGACTTCTACTTTAGATGTTTTCCTATGTGGCTTGCGATGCTCAACATCTATTGGGAAAACCTAGTCAGATTCAGAAAACGGGGAGACGGCTTTCGGAAGCGCTGTTAGAAAAGCTCAGAGAAGCTACGCTGTCTGAGTACAAAGCACATCTACAGCCCTTGATTGACCGAGTTTCGGTGGTAGTCCGTCGACTCTGTCAAAACCACTCAGCTTGCGTTATTCTCCCTCGATCATGGGATCGATATCAGGATGTTATATCCTCTTCGCTCACATCCGACGATCCTGGGGAAAAGGCCATTTTTCAATCTCTTGCTCTTCGAAATGCACGCGTTCAGAGGCCCCGAACGTACGTTCCAACCACTAAGCGTTCGCCACCACAGCAAATAATCAAGCTTCTGGACTCTTCTCGCGATGCCTACAATATAAGTGCTTTGTCACACGCTTGCCTGAGCATTATGCCGAATCGAGCAGAACTTATCTCTGTACTGTTAAAGTGGACAGCGAGCCCATTCCGGCACGGACTAATCCGTGTATACATTGCCGTACGCCTGTTGCGTAAATGGAAGCGTTCGGGCATGGATATCGATGCTTATATCTTCTCATTCCTTACGCAGACATCTGTTGGACAGGCGGCACATATGATCAATATATATCACATTATTGTAGAATTGATCCGGTCTCAAACTTTTTCTGTTGGCCGATATCTACAGTGGCTGGTTGCAAGAGGCGCGGTCGAACAATATCGCCAGGGAAGTTCGCCCAATTCTCATGTCCCGGTTGACATAGACCTCTTATTCCATATTCCCAGTTCTCGCCTTCCACGACATCTACGCAATCTTCGAGACACCCTCATGGCTCGTGCTGGACTATTTCTCCGAGACAGCGATTTTGCAAGGTATCAAAGGTAAACTGAAAAGCACCTCCCACAAGTGCTACAGAAAGACGACATGGAGGACCATCAAATGGCCATTGACCATGAAGAAAACAATCTTACCTGGTCTATCAAAGCCGATATTAGCCAGTGGATCCGAGCAGCCGTATCCGAACATTATCAATACACGCAGAAGATTCATCACCATGAAGGCTCTGTCGAAGTGTCATCGTTGACGCAGGAAGAATTTCTTATTATTCGGTCTACACTTGAGCAATATGGAGATCTTTCGATGCTCGCGGACATCCTCATCAATGCATCTAACTCTGATGATGTTCAAGTACTCACGTGTGGTGTTGATACACTAATTTGCCATTATGATTGCTTCATCGTCATCGGTGCTCTGAACGATTTGTTCAGAAATTTCTATGAAGCTTTCCTTCGCGTTAAGAACCACGCGCAGCCCGTGTATGATCTCGCATATTCGCTTTGTGAAGTTGCGCGCCGTCTTCCCAATGGGGTGAACTCGCTCATCGTGCTTCGACAAGAGCTCTCGCGCGGGGATCGTAATCTTGCGGTCGCTGCCTGCTCTCCTGTATCCGACCATGTAGCGGAGACACTGAATGATGCCAACCCTTCCTTCAATGAGGATATGGATCAATTTTTGTCATCCGGCAACAGCATGGATGAGACTACAATGATTGTTGTGTTCCAGAAATTGATTCAACAACTCGTGCTTTACGATGAAAAGGATGCTTCCATGCCAAGCACAGTCTGTCGCCATCTAGTGCAGCTGAGGACATTCAATCCTAAACATTTTGATCTCTTGTTGGTCCAATGGCTCGAGGCAACTATAAAGACTACTCCACGACCGAAGTTGTCAGGTACTTTGCGTCCACTCGTTAGCATTGGATGTGTAACCTTGCCGGCATTTGCTATCCTAATCAAGAAGCTATTGGTTCCTGATTTGCTTAATCCCCGGTTCCGGAGCCGCTAGAACTGCTCGCTGATTTCTTGGAACTCCTTATTCCCGTTCACGATCTTGAACCAGTCTGCGATATACTGTCGTACCGCTTTCGCATCGCTCAGAAAGAGTTTCTTTGTGAACACTCGCATGAAGCCCTTGGGGTCATCCAGGATGTCGTCTATCAGTTCACTCAGACTCAGTCTAAAGATTTGCTTGACGACCAGAAACCCATAGTTAGATATATGGTTCCTTTGTTGCGGGAGATTATTGTGCGCCATCCAGATGATATCACACTCGGCAGTATTCGCGGTCTGGTGAAGGAATATCCAGCAGTTGGGTTGGTTGTCCGGAAGTCGCTCGATATGCTTCTAAATGACAACATCCAATGCAATATGGATTTCTTAACAGAGGCCGCAACGACCATCAAGATGACAGATGATCTTTCATTGCCTTTGTGCCAGGTGAAATTACAGATTCTTTTCAACGAAAAGCATAGCGATGAAATCATGAATAGCATTGTGGATCTTATGTACAAATCAGCAATAGCTGATATTCGCGCAGGGCACACTTACTGGCTTGATCTGGTATCTACGATGGGTCTTGAGGTCGCAGAGCAGGTAAGTTTAGAGTTCTCAAAGCCTAGCGAACTGCCCATAGACTGACTCATGTTTCAACAGATTCGCCAGCGAGCAGAGAAGGAATTCTTTTCCGCAGCCCAATCCGATAGCGTACTGGAGAACGACTCGGAGAAGGAGAGGCGCGATCTTCAACAAAATGCACGCGTATACCTAGCCATCGTCGACGGACTTGCATATAGTGTTCCAGAAGAGGGTGCTCCTTCTGTGGGACCTCCTTTGGTCGAGAAGCTGAATTCGCTTCTTCACAAACTCATTGCAATGCACGTGAACGTGCGAAACTTGCCTGAGCTCCGCAATCGCACATCACCGGAGGAGATAACACATTCGATTTCAGCGTGTGAGGAAAATTTTATATTCTGGTTCACGGCAATACTACAAATGATTCGAATACACCGGGCAACGTTTGACCCACCGGCGTCGTCAGCAAATAACCGTCCAGGTGCATTTGTAGACCTGTCACGAGCGCTTATTATCATATGCTGTCTAGCATTATCGCGGACGCCGATGGGGTTCACGACTCAACCTCGACTGGACTTGTCTGCATCACCATCTATTGTTGCATCGACAAGTGAAGTACGAATGGGGAATACCATTCAAACTTACGCTCTTGACATGGCGTCTTCTCTCGTTGACAGTCTTTCCGACGAGGCCCGCCAGCAATGTGCGAATTTCATCCGGGAAAGGTTCCCTCCGTCCATGCATGTTCAAAACGATCCTCGTTTACTATTTTTATTCGGGCCAGTCTCGGAAGTCTTCGCCCCTGGAGCCACTGGGTCTGTCTCGGTTTCATCGCCAGCATCGACGTTGACGCCGTCTGCCAATCCGCCCGTCACCTCTGCCGTTAATGCAGGTGCGGCTGTGGAGGATTATTCTGCAATAAGCAATCGGCTTCGCGTACAGAGTCGTGGACGCGTAGTCGGGTCGTACCCGCTTCGTCCATGGGAGATGTTAGAAGAGGCAGCTCCTGTGGTTGGGACTAACGACACGGCGATTGATCTGAATCTTTTCGGTGCCCGCAAAGTACGGGATTATTGAAAGATCCTTCATTTCATGTTTGATGACCTTTATTTTCCTTTGTACTCTACCTTGACCCCATCTTTTTCCCCTTGTAACTTTCTCTATTGGACATTTGATCTTCTTTTGGGTTTGTTTAAGTTATGGGACACACTCATGGAGCACTCGATGGGAGCATTTGATTACGACAAAATATTGTGATGATGCATTTCCGGGCATGGCGTTTGATCGAACATCTTTTGTTGTTTTATTTAGTACATGATAACTGGGCGAACGGCAGGCTGTATATATGTCTTCTTTTCATCTGACTAGCGCCTTTTCCTCTTTTTTTCCTATTCTTCTTTGGTCTCTCACTGGAGCAGGCTAGATTGGAAGCATGAGTGGATGGCATGCATATATTTTGATTGATTTTCTAGGCGTGAGATGATTGACGACTTTGATATAGTTAAATGTTCAAATGTAGAGAGCGTGGAATTATACAAACGCTTTAAAGAACGTACTTTAACACAGTCCAGAACTTATGAAGATCATCTCTTGGGTGGTGAAATATTGTAAAAGTCTCGCTTTGCAAACGAAGCTGTTGATTCTCTCTCCATTTTTGCGGACGTCATGGATTAGTAAGCTGCGAAACTTCCAGCATCATCAACAACAACAAATACATTTCAGATACTCGACAGAAAAAGGGAAAGAAAGCAAAGCAAAGCAAAAGAATACAGCAAATGCCATCGCACGATTCGGCAGATCAAAACGCCCGTCATCGACGGCTAGCAGCCACAGGAAAATCGCGGCAGAAAGCTTGCAACGCATGCATCAAAGCCAAAAGGCGATGCGATTTGCAACACCCATCGTGTCGACGGTGCAGCGTTAGGGGCATTGAGTGCTACTACCCGTCTACGAGGCTTCACAGTACTACTTCAACGCCGAGTAGTAGTCGTGGAGATGGTAGTAGTAGCAGGGATAGCCAACATGGCGATTCTCAGAGACTAGTCTCTTCTTCTTCTTCATCATCTTATTCACCCTCTTTCTTCCCACCATCATCGTCTCCTGGTGCTGCTACTGCGCCTAGTTCGCTCCTATGCTCAGCGGAATTGCTACTCCTGCAAGGCACCGGGACGACAAGTCCGCTCTTTTCCTAGTCCCTGACTCATGGACCGTTGCAAGCAGTGAGATAGCACGCCGCAATCGTGTTGGACGCACGATTCCTCAACTCAACAGATCCGTACACCAGGTGCAATGCTGGGCGAGACAGTGGGTTGAAGAGGGAGTAATATGTTCATACACAAAAGCCTTTATTATGATGACAAAGAAGGGGCAGCAGGATTGCGCATGCCAAAATGCATTCAAGACGCGTACACCTCTTGCGCGGCATATTTCGCGTGTACCGCGAAGAATAGGAAACTGACGCTGGCGATTATTGAGCAGCGAGTGGCGACGTTATTGGCAGAGCAAGGAGGAGAAGAAGAAGAAGAAGAATACGACGACGGTGAGCCGCATAATGGTAATATGAAGAACCACGCAAAGACAAAATCCGTACGAGACCATCTAGCCCGCGTCCAAGCACTACTGGTCTATCAACTAATCCGCCTCTACGACGGCGACACCCGGTCGCGCGTCATGGCCGAGTCTCTCATCCCCGTGCTAACGCGGTGGTGCATGCAAATGCTCGACAGCGCATTATTATCGAGCCAATACGTGTATTCGATGTCGACAGCTATGAATCCTTATCTCTTGACTAGCAAGAGCAGCAACAGCAGCAGCAGCAAAGCAATTATCGAAAAGAAACTAAACTCCGACTGGCAAGCCTGGATTCTCGCTGAGAGCGTGCGTCGCACCTGGCTAGTCGCCGGCCATATGCAATGCATTTATAGTCTGTTGAGCTACGGCATCAATGCGTGTCCCGGTGGGTTGATGTTCACGCCTCGCGCGGGCCTGTGGCATGCCGAGTCGGCGTATGAATGGTGGGCGCGGTGTTGGGAGAAGCCGAGAGGCGGGCGTGGTGGTGATGGGTTGTTGTTCTGTCAGAGTCTGGAGTCCGGTTCGCTGTTGTTGACCAAGACGAGTGCAGAGGAAGTAGATGATTTTGGGAGGTTTGTTTTGAATATAATAGCGGGCGAGGAGAAGGTCAATAACTGGTTGTCTGTCTAGAAATGGAAAGGCAAGTAAATAATCATTCTCTATTTTGATGTTCGTATAATAATAATAAGTAAGTCTAATAATGATAAAATAGAACAAAGGAAAACATATATCTCAATTTTCCAGGTATCTCCTCAACTTCCATTCGATGCATCCATTTAAATTCTCAGGCCAGAACGCCGAAATCTCAACGCCAACCCTTAGACTATAAACACCGATTCAAGCGCTGGGTCGTAGATGTCTCTCAACCCACGCCTATTATATATGACGTTTTTCCATCGCCGAGCTACCTCGGCGGCTATTAAAGCGAGAAGCAGCACTCTGCTTAGGGAAGCGAAGTATCTCTGGGGAAGTTTGTCGACAAAGTCATAGCAGGGATTCGAAGCGCCATTCGCGTGATTATTGTTGTTATTACGCGCTTTATTGTTGCAGTTAGTCGCTGCCCGCCTTTGCCATTGTAATCGTAACTTGTATCGTTCTTCTCGTTGATCTCGCAGTCGTTGACGATCCTGTCGCCATACTTCGCTGGGGTCCAGACCTAGCCCATTCAAAGACAGTAAAAGATGATGCTCGGGGAGGTCAGAGGGAAGTCGCCAATACATATCATTGGTGATGCTCACTCGCTCAATATCCATTCTGTATTGAGGCGAGAATTTGGGAAATTTCTGTCCGAAGATTATCCATGTCAGCCTCTTTAACCCTAACTTCCACTTCCAGCAATGGGAAGGGACATACATCTTGAGCGAATTGTGCGTCCTCGCACCACCTGAAACTAACGCCCACCGAAGGCACTGGGAATCTCTTTCCTCTGAAATCCTTTCCACGATCTCAATTTTATCGGAAACGTGTATCGGCATGCGTACATTCTTCTGCTTGCCGGTCCAATGAATGAACTCCTCCATAATCTCTTTGAAGTCCTCCAGGGTCGGGGCAGCGTGTGGATGACTTGGGTAGAGACGGCAGATCCCTGGTTTTATTGCGTCTGTTAGAACTAGCAAATCCCTCACTGGACCGGTGCTACAAGGGGAGGCGTACTTCTGCCATCAGCTCGTTCAACTCTCACGGCGCGGTTTCCGATACGAAAACCTTCGTTTTGGCCCACATCAACGCTGCGTTTGCATCGATAAAGTTCTAAACAGAATCGTCTATTAGTAAGGGTAAGGGGAGCCAGAAGATCCTGGGATGAAAATATCATACCGTGTACTGTATCCATCCCGTCGGAACTGGCTTTTCGTTGACCCGAGCTATGATAGGCTTCCAGATAATATTGACTGAACATGGTCCATGGAAACTGAACTTTTCAGTTAGCTCCTTCAGCATTGCATCTGTTGGCATTTGAATGGGCAGACTAAAACAGATCCTGTTAGTGCGGCCTTCGATAACAAGGTCTTGCTCAGATATGTACTTACTCTCCGACAAACAGCTTTGCCTCGGGGTCGGCCATTTTCTGGCATGGGAATGCTAGTCGTGCCATATTCATTCGAGGAAGATGAAGACCCTGCAGGAAAGGGGCATTAACGGTTGCTGCTGCTGCTGCGGTTGTGGTTGATCGTGAGGAGGAGTAACCCTGAGGATAGCTGTAAGGAGGGTTATGAAAATGAGTTTCATAAGAAGGGTAATATGGAACAGGCATCAGCGGGGCAGAGGAAGAAGAAGCGAGAGAAGAATAGTAGCTTTCTCCTGCCATATTGAAAGGCGGCAGGTGCGGATAGCAAAATTCTATGGTTGGATCATACATAGCAGCATGATAAGCAGGAGGAGGTGGTGGTGGTGGTGGAGGGAGAGGGAATGAAATATATTCTGGAGCCACATGCCTGTTAAGCTGTTGCTGAGGCAGTTGTCCCTGCTGAGGCAGGGAGTTGTTTGCGGCAGCCATCCAGACTGCGCAGGTAGGACTTCTATGTATCTTTTAACGAGTGTGAATAACTGAAATACAGTAGAATGAGTAGAAGGTCTGGTTAGAGCATGCGACAGTGAATGAAGAATTGAGAGAAGATGTTTCTTCTCCCTCTAGGGCTAGGTATCGATGCCTCCGTTTATGTAGGCTCTGATGTCGCTGCCTGTCGCATGCTACTTTGCCTAAATTGTATATTAATTGGGACGGCATACAGTCTGAAGCAGGATGCTTGAGGATACAAGGGCGTATGAAGTCATGACTGCCTAGACAACTATAAATAGGCAAGGCATGTAACGCACTGGAATACATGTATAAGAATAGGCAGAATACTAGGCAGAATTCGGCAGTGGTGTTTAATTTTCCAATTAAACATAGAATCTCGAGAGCGAACGAAGAAAGCAGAGAAGGGACAGCGTCTTAGGGCTAGAGATTAGCATTATTACCCGATCAGGCAGTCCAGGTTAGGGCTGCTGCCTTTGTACCCTGGGAAAGCCGTCCATGGTTCACTCGCAGATCAAGGCAGAATTATGGTTCATTTACACGGTTGATCTCCTGGTATGGTTTAGTACAAATTCCGACGCCCTGATTGTTTTTCAGTGTCTTTGCTCCCTTCTTACGTAGATAAAATACATCCATATGCATAACCCTTGCCAATTGCACAGAAATACTGCCTAATAGGTATTTACTTCAAGGCAGCCGTGCAGTTTGCAGATTAATTGCCTAGGCAGGCCTTGGATGCCTGTGAATCTTCAATTCCAACCCGTAGGTAGTTACTTGACTCGAAGCTGCATAGTAAGTATGGTACATGTAGAATGATATAACTAGCCACTTCAGACAGGAAAATGAATCACGTAACTCGGATACCAAACTTGATAACAGTAATATAGACTATAGACTGCTAGATAGATAGCATCTCACCTGGCCCATTCATTTGCATGCAAACTCGACAGAAAATAGATCAGTGAACTAAACGACGGAAAAACGATCAAAAATTTTGGTGCAATATAAACACGTAGAAGGGAAAACAAATATGAAGGCAATTGAAACGAAGAAAAGGGAGTCCAACCTAATACGAGGGACATGTCGAGGACCCTCGCTACTCGTAGATACAAGCATAATTGATCCTGGGTATTGGGGACTGCAAAAGACATAGACTTTTGACGTGTGTATGGATTCGATAATCCAGGATGCGAATTACGTTCGTAACATATCCGGTCAGTCGTCGTCGAAGATTTGGAATGTGTTGAGAAGCACCGTTTCAATGACACGGTTTTGCCACCCAGAGTCTACCAGGCTGCTTCCAGACGCGCCCATGAGAGTTGGCCTGCGCATGTTAGCATCGCCGCAGAAAATAAATGCAATCAAATTACTCACCCAAAACAAATGGCGATATTCCCGCAGTCATGCGGTTATTGCTTGAATGCTCCTGAACTCTATTGAGATGCTGTACGACATAATCAGCTCCTGAGGATAAAAGAATAGGGAACAGTCCATTGGCCTTACCAGAACCAAAGCTCGCAAAGTCGCATAATTGGGGTCAGGCAAGCCATTGATAATGGCATGTAAGGAATCCCGGCGTTGGGTATCATTTTCAATGCCTAAATTCAAGCGAATGAGCACGAATTTACAGGAGCCGATCAAAGTCATCTACTTACGAGCCGCATTGATAAAGTCGCCATAAAATTGTCTAGTAAACAAAGGGTCTGGTAGCTCCCTGAAAAACTGCTTCAGAAGCCCAGCAACACTATTCACGTCATGGTAAAAATTCTCCGGGTTGGTGAAGTCTACTTTGAAGAATCTGTAATAGATAAAGTCAATAAGGGCAATTGTGCGAGATTTCGCGGCTGCGATGCTCACCATTGTCAAAGGCCGCCTTCATATGGTTGATATGGTTAGCGCTTCCGGATTGCCGATAAATACCCTCCATGTCGAGACCGAACATTTCAATCGCTTGAATACATTGATAAATAATCACCGGAACCGCTGTCCCATCTCTGCGAAAGAGTTCCTCGAGTGATATTCCAAAACAGGTCTGACAGGAGGAAGGTTTGTCTGATACCCGTTCGGGGATGCATCATCGGAGCGTTAGACGTAGTCGGTTGATACCCCGGAAGGAGAAGAGGGATACGGAGGTCCCAAGGGGAGGGCCTGATTTCTGCTGTACTGAAGGTGCAGCACCGGGATAAGGTGGGTACTGAGACGGTGTGCTCAAGTTCTCAGGAGTTTGTTGAATAGACAATGGCGGTAATTGGGCAATGCCGCTTGATGCTGACGACGCGACAGGCGGTGGAGAAGAAGGTGATGCTATCACAGGTGGCTGAGAAGGTGTAGGCATTGACGCCTGAGGTGGTTTAAAGCTGCTCGGCTGAGACGAAGGAGCCGATGTAGGTGGAGGGCGGGTGTAGAGGCCCCAAGTGTCTATGTGTTGGTCAGCGTGGAGTGTTTCATCATATAGCTTTCGAACGGCGGGAAATTACTTACGGGATGGCGAACATATTGCACTTCGGGCTGCAACTGAGCCGGAGCTATTCTCGAAAGTCAAGATGTGCTGGTTAAAATCTTTGATGCTATCTATTTCCTGCGCGACTTCGCGCAAACTTTTCGGTCCGTCGGATGGAGCATTTTTCAACGGGCTGACACAGAGTCCTTTCCCGAGCAGGTACCTTTCGTTGAAGGATGCTAGGTTCCAAATCTGTTAGTCCTCTTTGGAAGCCTTAATGGTGCGAGGTGACCGGACATACCGTATTTCTGCAGCTGAAGAGTGACCCCTGAATCACATTCAAAGATCAATTGCCGCAGCTGAAAGACAGTTTGAGGCCGATGAGTCGATGTCAATTCCTGGCGCGCTATCTGAGCAGCTTGAACTTTGGCTTGATAATCGGCGTCGGCATTTTGAACTTTCCGACTAAGCTCTTCTTCCTGCTGGATGGCAGACTTGTGGCCTTTCAAGCCAAATTTTCCACCCTGCCTATCACCAGTCTTGACGCGATCGTACTGGTCCGCTAGTGTATCATATTTTGCCTTTGCCTTCTCGACCTGATTCTCCGCGTCTGATACTCTCTTCTCGGCGGCGAGACCGCTGGCCTTCCACTGTTTGCGGCCCTTTTCGGTGTTGTCAGCTAGCTCGGCGAGGTCAACAGACATCTGATATAGCGAGACAGCAAATTGGAGAGTATGGTCGGCCATTTGCTCGTGTATTCTTGTGAGTTCATCTTGGGCACGAGCGTACGTGCCTTGACGGGTTTCAGGCTTGTGGGCGGCCTCCTGTGCGTTGCGAGCGAGTTTCTTCAAGCCTTGCGCCTGCTCCTCTTCCAAAACTGAGCGCTTTTAAGGAACGACGCAAAGTCCTACGATGGGATAAAAGATATGAGAGGCTGATTAACGAGCAGAAAAATGGGAGAAAAGTCACAAACCCGTGCGGAGGCAATGCTTTGTTTCAAGCGAGAGAAGCGTAGTGACACCAATCTGCGAAGAGGAACTCGAACATTAGTATCAATAGAGACATAGAATACAGGTAACCTCGTCGCATTGCATCGAATCTCAGCAAAGTAGCATACCTCTGATTGCAATATCCTTTCTATACGCTCTTTTGTCTGGTCGTCGGGGCCTCGCCGGGCGAAGTGATATCGGCGGGACCAGCGCCAGAGCTGAGCGCAGCATCTTGTTCTTGTGAAGAGCGATGCGCAGAGAACGAAGCCGCTGGGGACGACGACTCTGCCATGGCTGCGTATGTGCTGAGCTTGGGATGTCCAAACTGCAGGGGCTCTCGAGGTTGACGTCGTTCACAGTTGCGGCAGCTCAGCCACATCGGGCTAGCCACTGGGCACTAAGCCTTAAGCCTTAAGGCACCAAGGCTGCAGCATCAAGGCACCGAGGTAGTTACCAATCAGCGCACGTGCCTGGCTGAGTCAGCAGCCCAGCGGAAGTGCCGAGTTCGTCGCAAAGTTTTCTGCCGATTGCCGGAGGTGAACATATCAGATTGGATCGCCTCGACGCAGCTAATCAGAAGCAAAAGGAATCATGTCCGGCTATGGCCCGCCGTCAATGATCGAGCAGATGAACCCTGAGTTCAGGCGAACGCTGGGCATTCACTCTTCCGTCGGCATGCCTACTCCGCCAGTTCCCCGCCCGGTCTTAGGATCTGTGCTGCCTGCCGGCTCTGGCCAGCCCATTGAGGCAGAAAAGGCGCAGCAGCCAATCAAAAGCGCAGGGGCGGCAGTCGGAGGGCTTGTAATGAGTGCAAGCAGCAGAAGGTGCGCGCTCTTTGCTTGTAGTCCACTATGGAGCCAAAAAGAAAAAAGCTGACGGCCATATACTCTAGCTGCGTTGTGATATTGTGGAGGCTCTTCTTGTGCCAGCTCGCTCGCCATGCTCGCGCTGCAAGAGGCTGAACATTGAATGTAAAGTAGAGCCATCTTTCAAGCGTATTTCCAAAAGACGGTCAGTCTATGCTATTCTCTGGTTAAGGTTCCATGCCACATCCATCCTAACAGCTACCATAGGCGCAATGCGGAGATGGAAAAGGAGATTGTCGAGCTTCGTCGGCGTCTGGCAAACGGCGAACATGGTATAGACGGCGGCGATGGTAACGACCTCAATCCATCTTCTGGAGAGGTTTACTATGATGCCAATTCCCCGCCCTCTTCGTCGCGGGCACAGTCTCTGTCGGCCTCGGTTGATCACCAGCCATCTCCCATGAGACCATCTTTGCCCCTCATGTCGCTAGTGATACCCCTGTTTCTCACAGCAGCAGCAACGCATGGGTACTCGAAGACATATCACTGCCAAGGCAACGTGTCGATCGACTTTTGAGCAGTAAGTTTTCTCCAATGTATGCTGGTATGAATGCAGGCTTGTTGACTCTGAAAACTCCAAATCAAGATACTTCAAATTTTATCATCCCTTCCTTCCTTTGCTGGATCCTACAAAGGATCCCGAGGAGTGTCGTAGCTGCTCTGACATTCTTGCATGGACTGTCATATGCGTATCTAGCCGCCGCTATCCGTTTGAATCGGGGCTGCTGGTGTCGTTGTCGGGTCCGTTCAGCAGGCTGCTGTGGGCAAGCATCAGCAGTGTTCCACAGAACTACCACGTCGTTAAGGCGCTATGCTTGCTTTGTACATGGCCTCTACCTACCACGAGCCAAAAGAGCGACCAGACCTTTATGCTTAGCGGCTTGATGATGAATCTGGCCATGCAGTTGGGTCTCCATCGCCCCGTCCAGCCGGAAGAATTTACGACATTCCGCATGGAGGTTCGAGGGGAGGAATTAAAAGATCGTCTACAGACATGGGTGCTTTGCAATATCGTGGCACAAAAGTGAGTATTCCATTGCCATACATACAGCGAAAAAAGGCTTGCTAATCTTATTTAGCGTCGCTACTGGATATGGGCAACCGCCAAGCACAATCTACGACTGGGCTTTGGAGCCGGCTTCTCTCAAGGCAGCGGACTACCGGTTGCCCGAAGAGCTCAAAGTGAGGCTGCGAATTGAGAAGTTTTGTGACCGTGTGACGAGGAGTCTTTACAATGGGCGACCAGAACCGTCAGAGTTTCTGAGCATGGACAAGCTGCTTCTTGTAGGGATCCTGGAAAATGAGTTAAAGGAAATGGAGTTGGATTTTGGAAATGATCTTTCACGTAAGCCTCTCTCTCTTTTACTCTGTCAATCTCGAATGCTCAATTGAAGATGCAGAGATCAACATGATACACCTACGTGCAGCGAATCTGCATCTTCGGTACTTTGTTTTTGAGTCAGAACCCCAGAAGTGATGATCTAACAAACCTCTTCCTTGCAACGACATCATTCCTGGGCCGAGTGCTGGAGCTTGAAACAACTCCGGGGAACCTTCTCATCCATGCGACGAACTACATACTCCAGATGATTGTATCGGCGGCGTTTGCATTGATGAAGCTTTTGAAAAGCTCATTTGCGCGACAAATTGATATTGACCACGGCAAGTTTCTCTTCAACGGGGCAATATCGTCTATCCGAAGAATTAGCGTAGTCGACAACGACCGGCCAGTCCGATTGGCAAATGTTATATCCCAAATGTGGAATGCAGGGAGCTCTGGGGATGATGCTCTCCATCTTGGAATACGTAGTCGGATGAGCATGAGTCATGTGTACGACACGGTGTGGCGATGGAGGAGGAGATTTAGGCAGTCAAAACCTTCTGACGATCCCGCTCAAGGTATTTTCCTTCTATTTCCTCTCTTACTTTTCCCTGACAACTCGATTAACTAAATGTATAGCGAATGTCAATCAATCTCAAGCCGCAACCAGTGGTGTGATGGGCCCTCATCCCGAACAATCCATTAATGACGCGTCATGGATACTTTCGACCAACCTCGAGGACAACGCATTTATGAACGAAGCCAGTTTCTCTGATTTCTTTGATTCGCTGAACTGGGTTTTCGATGGCGTTCCTGAGTCTATGGTTGTGCCGACTGGGCTGTGATCCACCCTTGATTCGTGCCAGCGAGTGACCACTGGCCAGTCTTGTAAAAGCTATTTTTTGTTTATGATCTAAAGATACCCATTGTTTTGAATGATTCAGATTGTACATGAGTGAGCCAAAAGAAGCAATATAAACAGAGACAAATACCTACTCTTCAACTACATGCCTCACTCAATTCTGAGCTGTCCTCTGCGGGAAAAGTACAAAGGAGATTATATCCTCAGGAAGGTATACAGCCCCATAAGTTGTAACGATGATGATACTTAAATATCCGCTGTTCGTACATGAATGATACATCAGGACAATCAACGCATACAATGAGATGTGTCTTTTCTTTAATGTACAAACAAGTTTTAGTTTGCGTATGAGACGATAGCTCATATGCATGAAGATCTGACACGACGCATAGATATCTTGGGCGGCCTGCCTAATAAAGAATAGGAGTGTCGTAATATCCTAGAGTCCTATACCCTCGAGGAGTCGAGCTGGTTTGCTATTCGTGTGGCAAGCTAAGTAGCAAGACGAAGAAAAAAGAAAGCAGATTTTCCCGAGCCCATAGCTTAAAATAGCCATGGAATGACTCGAGCGCCAAAGCCGACTAAATTAGGCGTGTGTTAGTCGTGCATAAAGCACATCCAGTCAGCGAGCAAATGCCGGACTCTGCATTGCGACAGGCTGCCAATCGACAGCCAGATGAGAATACGGCGGCCTTTGGATAGGTAGTTTACTCGGCAGCGTGGTATACCGTCCTGCTGGCCCAATTCGCAGACAAATCAGATGCTGGGTGAGAGATAAACCGACCTTGGAAGAAGTTGGCGTCTCCCCGCCTCCCCTTAGGCTTAGGGCCTTAGGACTCAGGCTCACTAACCACAGTCAGTCACGGTTAACCTCCTTCCCTAACCAAATCGTTCCTATCTTGAATCTTTTCCCTCTCCTATCTCTCTCACGCCTGCTTGCCATTGTCTGCTCGCTGGCTTCTGTTTTGCCCTCTTTTTACCCTGCATTTTGTCTGCGCAGCCTGTATGCACTGCTGCGCTCGAGAGCCATACACATACACGTTCCCAGCTAATACATAGAGGTGAGACATGTCAAGACCAACGAGACTTCTGTTCCCCAGCTTGTTCTCTTTCTCTTTCTTTTTCTTATTCTTTCTTTTCTTCTTTTCTTCCTGTCATCCGATTCTTTGATGATGTACATGCTGACTCGCTTTTGTAACCCTTCAGATACCCTCCCCTTTGCTCCTGTCGCAGAACTGCTCTACCACCACCCTACTTACCTTTGCCTTCCCATTTACTCAAGAACGAACGCACCTCGTCTCTCGCCCACCTCTGTTCGCCTGCTCTCTTTCGATATCATACGGATAATAAAAATAGGATAATTTAATTGCCAATCAAAGAACAATGGCGTCTGGACCTGCCACTCAGTCATTGAAGGTACCTTCGCGACACGCATACCTCCAGCAAGAACAAACCAGGCTAATTGGGTAGTGCGTTGTAACTGGTGACGGTGCTGTTGGGAAGGTCAGTTATTACGTTCCCTTACAAAAGATTCAAGTAAATGCGTGCAAACAGTCAAACTGACGAGTAAGCGCAGACATGTCTCCTGATATCATACACCACCAATGCTTTCCCCGGGGAGTACATTCCAACAGTGTCAGTTTGATTCCTTGAATCAATCCTCTGTATAATCATATATACTGAACACCAAACGAAAAACACATAGGTTCGACAACTACTCCGCTAGCGTCATGGTCGATGGCCGACCCATCAGCCTCGGACTCTGGGATACCGCCGGTCAAGAAGATTACGACCGTCTCCGACCACTCTCCTACCCACAAACGGACGTCTTCCTGATTTGCTTCTCCATCGTCAGTCCACCTTCCTTCGACAACGTCAAGGCGAAATGGTATCCCGAAATCGAGCACCACGCCCCGGGCGTCCCCATCATCCTGGTCGGCACAAAGCTGGATCTGAGAGAAGACCAAGCCACTGCGGCTAGTCTGCGGGCGAAGAAGATGGAGCCGTCTCGTACGACCAAGCTCTCGCTGTGGCCAAGGAGATTAGAGCGCATAAATACTTGGAGTGTTCGGCGTTGACGCAGAGGAATCTGAAGAGCGTGTTTGACGAGGCTATTCGGTATGTCTCCTTCCCATATCTATTACCCTTGCAAATATCAATATGATATGTACTAATCTGAAGCATATAGTGCTGTTCTCAATCCCCGTCCTCAACCTAAAAACAAGGGAAAGAGATGTGTCATTATGTAAAGAAGTGAATTTATTTCAACCATATCCCTTCCTTTCCTTTTCTTTCTTTTCATATTTTAATATATACTCCATCCTATATCCCTGTTGTTCGTTTTATTTACATTATCATCCGATCTACATATCGATTTTTTTGATATACATATATTATGTATACCGTGTGTTCAGCTCAACTGGCATGATTGATTGATTGATTGATTTTAATTTTGAGGCGTTCTTCTTTTGGATTGCGTTTCTCTTTCCTCGATATGATATATGATTTATTTGCACTCTCGATCTCTCTTCCTTTCATAGTCACATTTTGTATTGTTCGCTGAATGACAAGAGCAGGCAGAGTCAGTGACTTGGACAGATCACGTATATATTTTATATTCGAATAGACCTATATTCTCCTTGCAACAATTCTACGTTCATGAGAAACTATAGGGAAAACCTGGCTAGGACGCAAAAACACCGAAATAGACTTTTTGGATATGAATTACTATCGACATGTGGAAATTTGCATATAAACAGAGCCAAAAGAATGTCAAACACACACAAATAGAAAAAGGGGAAGGAAAGAGTCACATTTAAACCATCCTATTCAACCGACTTGGATGAACCCCGCAAACTCCCTCCAGCTTCCTCGCCATTTTCATTCTCGTTCCCATCATCCTGCTGTCCGCTCTTGTCGTTTTGTTTCTTCTTCTTGCTGCTCTTTTCCGCGGTTAGTTTGGCACGCTCCTCGGTGAGTTTTTGGTTCTTTTCTTTGAGTTTGGTTTTGCGCGTTTCTGATTTTCCGCCTCCGCCGGCTCTGCAATAAAATTGATATATTGTGTCAGTTCATCCAATCAATCGATCGATCATTCGCCAATGATTCATTTGGGAGGCAATGGAAGAAAGGGTGATAAAAAGAGGAAACATACGTAAGTTCAACATTGATCTTCCTCGCTGGACTCTTTCCATCGTCGAATGAGGAATGGTGGTACAGCTTCAAGCACGTCTGCATGCGATCGAATTGCTCGAATTCAACGAACCCAAAGCCCCGGCATTTCTCGGCGTCCTTTTTGTCGGTGGCTACGCGCACGGAGATGGGCTCGATCTTGGAAAAGTGTGCTTTGACGCTTTCAACGTCGGCGGTGTAGGGGAGGTTTCCTGTTTTCAGTGAGTCGTATAAGTTAGTCTAATTCTCAATTCTCTTTGGAGGGATAGAGATATAGATATGGTCCTGCATACCAACGAAAACAATGAAGCGAGACTTATTGTTTGAGCCTGGTTGTCCTTCTTCGGATTTTGCTGGCTTGGTGCCATTCTCCTTGCTGGCGGCGGGTTTCTTCTCTTTAGAAGAGGTCGCTGTATCAGTACGAGTCTTCTGGTCCACTTCAGACTCGGAATCGGAGGAAGAAGAATCAGAAGAGGAATCAGAAGAGGAATCAGAAGAGGAAGAATCTGATTCTTCTTTTTCTTCTTCTTCTGCTTTTTCTTGCACCTTCTTCTTGTTCTTCCTCTTTTCCTCCTGCTTGGCTAGTTCTCTCTTCTTCTTTGCCGCCTTTATCAACTCTTTCCGCCTCCTCTTCTTCTCCTCCTTTTGCTCCCGCTTCTCCTTCTTTGTCAGAGCATTTTTCTCCCTCTTGGTCCTCTCCTCTTTTTCTTATTCTCCTTCCTAGCTGCCTTTTTCACCTCTTTAGCGGCCAGCTCTTCTTCAGTCATCTGCTGCTCCTTCTGTGCCTTTAGCTCCTTCTTCTTTTGTGCCTTGCTCTTCGTCTTCTCTTCCACCTCCTTGGCATCCATAGGCGTAGTATCAATCATGAAAAGTCATTGGAATTGTTATCCGCCTTTGGTGCGTCTGCCATTGGCACATCTTCTTTCGATTCGGAATCAGGTCCCGGTTCAGCACCAGAAGTAGCAAGGCTCTCACGCGCCCGCACAGGAATTGCATTCGCGCCATTCATCAATTGAGCAGCGGCCTTCTTTCGTGCTTTGTTGCCCTTGGGCAGGTATTTGGCTTTGTTTTTATGCGTTTGGGTTTCTGGTCGGAGGCCGCCGCGGCTTCTTCGCGCTTTCTCTTTTGATGCCCATTTTTATGTTCGCTTTTTATTTTTGCTGAGAGACAGTAAAATTGCTTCCCCTTGTCCTGTTTCGGATTAATTTATTCCTTGGGGTAATGAAGCGGAGGAAAGAGCGCAGGAGAAAATATTGAGAAATGCTTTATTTTTATTTTTTCTGCCGCTGGCGCTAGAGTTCTAGCTAATCAAAGAGCTGGACTGCGAGTAACAAGGCGGTGCGCTGTGAGGCAGAATAAATTTATGTTTATCAGACTTAAATATGTACAGAACTCTCCAGAGAGCAACAACATGCGAAACAATGTGAAGAATAGAGATCACCTAACTAGTCCTCCGGTTTGCGTCCATACACGAATCGAAACAGGGAGTAAATATGGAATTGCGGATTGCACAAATCGGCCTTGACTTTCTCCATCAACTCTCGCGCTTCCTTGGGTGTCCATTTCAGCACGCGTGTGAAACCCGCCAGCGTGAATGGTTCAATCGCCTCGAGCATCTGATAGAGCTGGAGTTTGCCAATTTCTTTCATGCGTCTCTCTCTGGGCCATGTGCCTATGGGAACCTAGCCATTGGAAATGTTAGTCCGCCTCTTTCTCCTCTCCCTCCCTCCTCCCTCTATGAATATAAAATTAAAACACACCTTGAACGCATCGTCAACGACATCAACAAACCCTGCCTCTTCCATCCGCTGCTTATGATAACGGTAGTCGGTGAAAGGTTTGCCAAAAAGCCGACTGGCCTCATTCAATTTGTTTTGCCATAGCAGAAAGTTCTTTGCCTGCAGATGAGTGCCATCATCGGACATGATCTCTGTTTCGTAATCCTGCAACTCCAACCACCCACCCGGCCGTAGATTGTCATAGGCCTGGCGAATTAGTTTCCGCCAGTCGCCAATTCCACCGGACATGCCCCGTCCGTGAATGTAATCAAAAGGTTTATTGCCGTAGAGCCATTCGCTCTCTGCATCATCCACTTCAAATCGGCAATTGGATGGGAACCACGAAGGCTGAATCGGACTCAAATCCGTCCCTAGTACTTCGGCCTGGGGAAACTCCTCCGCGAAATCAATGGCCCACACACCTGTACCCGTGCCAAAATCCAAGACTCTGGTAGGATTATCGATTGGCGCCCGGTATAAGTCGCCATGTAACAGAACCCTAAATATGTGGTTCTGCAGCTCTAACCGTTCCTGCTCTCGCTCGTCGTTGGGAAGCAAGTATTCGCCGTCCCGGAAGGAATGATACCGCCGGCCATTCTCATATTTATAATTCTTTATAGAGGACACAATAGTCGTCCGGTCGTCGATGGTGGAAGCTGCGTCCCAAACACCGTCATTGAGATCGCTCTATATAATGTGAGATGTGAAATCGGCATTAGTGGTTCATATTCATGTTTCACGTGGAATGAAAGAGAGCACACATACATCGACATGCAGTGGCTCGCCCGCTTTTGGTGTTGCATTGCTACTGCTTATCGGACGAACATTGCTTGAAGCTCTACCGGCGTCTACCATTTTTCAGTCGTCTGGCTCTCCGCGCCAGAGTTGTTCGGTGAGAAGAAAAATAATGCCCGGGTTTCCTCTCCAGTTTTCAACGAGAGGATGCCATCGATATATAGGTATATATAGTAACAAACCACCGGTTAATTCTCCTTGTGTTCGTCCGGAAACCTTCGAAGCCCCGGGCTATCCTTTATGGGTATGGGTGGAGCTAACGTTTGTGATAGATGTTGACAGGCGCATTGAAGCCGCGCCTGCATATCTTTCGGAAGAAGCTATCTATGGAGCTGGCAAGAATAACTCGGCGCGGAATGGGCGGCTCAGTGCATGCTGGTCTGAGTGTTGTGTTGGTTGAAGTTCTGCGAGCAAGAACGAAGTTACAGCTTTCTTCTTACTGACGCAATGTATTGTTACGTATTTCTCCTAGGCCGTCCTGAGAGACAGGGCCACGCGGCCCCACTATTCTCACTAGTAGCCAATTACTGTGTCTACATGACAAGGAGCTAGTCTAGTTTCGGTTACTCCCTGGCCTATCGGGATAATCCGATAGTGCAGTAATATTACGTGGCTTAAATACACTGCAATACACGTTGAATTACTGTGAAACACGCACTGAAGATTTGAACAATGAATATCCTCCGAGCCGCCTTGTCCCAGGCCTCTGTCCTTGCTGCATGGAATATTCTGGTCCCTTGCCTACCTGGGTATGGTTCATCTGAATTGTTTTTCATTGTCCATTGCCAATTGGTGTGAATGCTGACGATGTTGTCTATTCTAGGAATCACGGCTGAAAGGAGTGGACACGGACTACGGAGTATGTAGAAAGAGAAAGAGACGATATATACTAACAAAGAACGCCAGCCTGATGCTTCCTGCAAAATAGAATCAATATACAAGGACCTTCAGGCTCTTCTCCCTCGGTCCGTACCGATCCCGAAACTCGTCTCGCGCCAGAAGTTTCAACAAAGGAGCATATACTTCTTTCATGTCGAAAATTCCACGCTTTTTGGTCGATATGCGACCCGTCGATCACAATGCGTTCCAGCCCCGTAGTTTTAGTGTGCCTGTAGCGTCAACGAGTCAGCATAACTACGTACTGCTAATCGAAAAGGCAAACCAAAAGCAAAAGAACTTGATATACCCGATTCTAGAAGATCAATGATCCTCTGTGGAGTGCCGACGCCGATGCTGACTCGTGATCGTTGTAGAAACTGTTTAGCTTCCTCTATTTTGATATGCTTCGCGAAGAGCTTCGCTACTGCAGCATCTTTGCTCTGAAAAGAACGCAGGGCACTACAGGGAGGAAGAGACTTCGGTTTAGTAACCTGACATTCTAAATTTGTCCAGTATACTAGGCAGTAGGCACTCACCGGACCAAATCGGCTGCGCGAAGTCCTGCTGCAGCTATTACCAGTGTATGCGGGCTGCCCTTCTCTTCCGAAGCATTGCCCAGGCGAGCGCCTTTATCGGGACTGTATGTCTTGAGGAAATCGGGCAACTGCGCCAAATTTCGCACTGGCTCAAACGACGTGGTGTCAAGGAATGCGTGCGCTGTTTTACAATTTAATTAGCAGGATAAGAGGAACTTCTGATAACAACAACTTACCAGGTACGCTCATGTCACTGAGTTCGACAGCTGTCAGGTCCTTGTTATGTGACTTGGCCTTTTGCATGAAATAGTCTGCTAGGATTTGCTCATTCATCTTGCTGATAGATTCGTCAACCGCTTCCTCTCTCTCTGGCTGCTGGGAGGTATTCGTTTCTTTGTTGGATTTCTTATCATTCTGGCTCTTTTGATTTTTATTCTTTTTGTTCTTGCTTCGTTGTTGCTTCTTGCTAGTTGGCGCTGTCTTGTCGCTGTCTTCCCTCTTTCGCTTTTTGTCCTGGACCTTTGGAGATTGCGTCTCGGCCATATTTGTCGATGCTTTGGACATAATTAAAATGCAATGCTCGCTCAGAGGTATGCTTTTTGTTGCAATGAATCTCAAGAAATTTTATTGATTTTTTCGCATTTGTATGCTTAGTCAATATCTTATCGATAACTACCTAGGTACTTGTGGAACTAGCCGTTTTGGGGCAAGTCGAGGGCCTATCGGAAAAGCTCCACGCGACTGTCGCAACGCGGTTCTTCATGCATACTCTGTACATCGACGTCAACTGTGCCTGGTATAGCAAGTGAATTCTCGTCTAGCCTGGGGTTGCAGATTGAAAACTTCAACATTTGTGTTAAATACACGCTTGTCGTGCGTGCCACTAGCTCGCAATGGCGACTCCAAGGCACCGCGGCCGACCTCCCAGGCGGATGTCAACAAACCCGGAGGATCAAGATTTCACAACACATACTGTAAGCTATATTCTCGAGGAATACAGGTCAAAGATCAAATTGACAAACTGAATAAATTTATCTCACAATTTTGTTCTCGAATCTAGTCTACAGCAGCGTCGGAGAGACAGCCTGCAACACCTCGATATACCGCACTAGGTACCTCCATTCTCCGCTCAGCGACTCGACGTACTCCTCGCGCCGCTCCTTTGACACCATTTGGCCTTCGAGCAATTCAACGCCGCGTTAATACTCCCGGTCGAGACCGGCGACGGAGCACACGCGGCCCTCAACAAGAAACGGCCTTTGACATCTTGCGAAATCTTGGCAGAAGTAAGAATACTAAGAATACCTTGGTACCCGTGAATAGAATTCATGCTTATAATTGTCATTTCCACAGCATTAGCACCCATTTCCAAACCGATACAGTCCTCTCCACAAGAAGAGCGAAGCTCGAGTTCGGAGGATTCATCATCAGAGGAAGAAGACGAGACCTTGGTTCTTGACAATGAGCCCTTACCGGAGCGTCCGCGCCTGTCACTACCAATTGATGTCGATAGCGGGACAAGTGAAAGTGGCAGCCCAGATTTGCCTCCGCCACGGCTATCGTTACAGTTCGATGAAGACGACATTACGCAACGATCCGTGGAATACCCACGGAGAGCTATCAGCGAACAAGATCGGCAACGGTTGGGGAGAATGAGCTTCGGAGATGTAAGATTGAGTGAGAACTTTGGAGACCTTACACGGCTAGATGCTTTCTCGGAGCACGGTGATACCACGATGCTTCCCAGGGTGACGATGGAGACATTGAGCACTCGCAGCTGGACGAAGCAGCATTCGACGCAGGGTAAGTAACCCGAAGATGCGCACTTTTCACTAAAGAGAAACCGTACTAACAAGCTACCACTAGTGGTGAGACTGCGGACCTAGGCCGATTCAACTTGGAGTTCAATTTCCCGAGTCCCGTTGCTCCAGCTGCGGAACTCGACCCTCTGCCAAATGAGGAAGATGATTTTATGCTGCCGACCGAACAAGCTGATAATATTCCATATCCGTCTTCCGATGATGCAGCAGCAGGAGATTTCGGAGGCTTCGAGGTGAATATGGCAGATCAAGTATCCGACGCTGGCACTACAGGTGATGCCGGAGGTCGAGCTGAACTTGTCGGAGGCGGTCTCAGAGACGAACCACGTGCAAAGAACCGAAAAGAGAAGAAGTTATCACGGCATGGAATCCCAGTGCCCACGCTACCGACTGGTGTAGTTAAAAGACTGGCAACGCGTTTCGCCCGTGCGGCAGCAGGTACAAAATCCAAGATCAACAAAGAAACCCTCACTGCCATTGAACAGGCCTCGGAATGGTTTTTGAGCAGGCCAGTGAGGATCTTGCCGCCTATGCCAAACATGCAGGTCGGAAGACTATTGATGAGAGCGATGTGATCACACTAATGCGACGGTATGGTCCTCTTCTTCTCTTCCTTTAATATGTTCGATTTGCTAAACTTTTCGTTTTACTTATGTATGGGCAGACAACGTCACGTCAATAATACAAATACGGTATTTTCATTAGCCCAGAAACACTTGCCAAAGGAGCTTTTACAAGATATACGACTGTCATTGCCGCCTTAATCAACCAGTCACCGCTCATGTTGGCTGTTGGTAACGAATGATCATAAGAAATACCTGTTATTCTTCCGTGATCGATCAACGTTTATACAGAGCCGCTACATATCTGGCCATTGATGAGATACGTGAACGACATGGCGACATATGCAGGAGATGTATAAACATCCAGAAGGCTGTGCCGTGCAGGACCCGAAGGGTTAGCGGCCAGATATCTGGAGTTGGCTCTATATACCAGGTCTTGATTAAGAAGAGGACTGCATAGTGATATATATCATACACGTCGAAAAGCATGCCATATCGTACATCGAAGTTTGGCCTCCTGGACCGGAATGAAATTTACATGTTTTTGCTTTGACGAAGTCGTCGAAGTGCTTCATTTGGGCGTTTGCGAACAACCATCCACAGCATGATTGCTGTTGACACGGAGAGGCCGTACCTGATAAAGATGTTAACGTCGATTGATTATAGTAATCAATGAATGATATACATATGAACGTACCATGTAAAATGTACTGAAGATGATTGTTCCTCAAATTCACCTGCGCGGGTCGTCCGATGGGTATACCCTTTGATGCTCGCTCGTAAGATTCAATCAAATCAGGAACTGCTCCATATTAGTACATTTTCTTCGGATGTCATAAAGAGAGTTCCAACATACCCATAGTCTCCTCAATCAAAACAGGCTGACTTCCCACCAGCTCAGCCATTTGCTCAACATCCGGAAAATAAAACTCCGCTTTATCCGGTCTATTCTCCGGCGTAAAATAGTTCTTCTTGATGGGTTCCCTCAACAAGCCTTCAACCACAACTTCGCCAGCAGGAACACCCAATGGCCGATCCTTCTGGTCCTTCAATTTCTTCGATATCCAGCCTCGACTGATCAGCACTGTACTAGTACTTCTACCATCGTCCGTCTTCCTTTCCAAGGGAGTAATGACAATGTACCCTTCTTCGCCCTCGTTCATCCGCGGCCCAATAAGCATTTCTTGATCGTGCCGAAATTTTCCGGTTGCGACAACTCGTCTGTAGTCGAATTCAGGGATTACGCTGGGATCGATGCGCGGTGGTAAAGGTAGTGGAGGCTTGACTAGGCGGTCTTCGAATTTGGCGATTAGTTTCGTTTTCCAGTCGAGTCTTTGTACTTGCCACGTTCCCAGGACAAACGCTGTTATTGGAATGAGAGCTTTTGATTCGATATATTAGTAAAAGGAAACGTGAATCCAATATCGATTGAAATGCGGGGCGGAGGAGTGGTACCAAGAAGAATAAGCCCGGGGCCGTGACGACGACCAACACGCACAATTTGTGACGGTCGATCGATAGGGGACACCCACTGGGGATCGTCCGCAGGTTGTTGATTTCGACGTCTAGTGGTCGAGCTGAAGGGCAGCTGCTGTCGCTCGAGATGCTGCAGTTGTTGACGTCGACATCGTAGGCATACGAAATCGAAGGCCGATGGTGCCTGGAGTGGACGTTTTGTTGGTAGTAAAAGTAATAGCCTACTGCTTGAAAAGCCCTGAGTCTTCGACAGACCAAAGAGTGAGACTGTCATCTTGGACACTGGCCAATTGCTCTGTGCAAGTAGAGCAAATGAATGATGATGTTGATGATGAACAGAAAATGTTCCGGAGAACCGCCGGCAACGTAAACAACTCGCGCTAGGCCTAATTAGGCAATCGGATGTAGTATGTCTACTTTTACAAGTTTGATAGAGCTGCTCTATTCAAAGAAATATTTAACAGGGTACAGCCGTGTATCAACAAAATTTCACCTCCTCAGTGTCTGACTAGCGCTAGGACTAGACATGCTGGTTCCCAACCAGACGGGCATGTTCTTAGGTAGGCTTCCGCCAGGTATATTGAAGAAGACACACCGAAATCTGGAGAAAGAATTGTTGCCGAATTGCTTACACTATTGATAGTTTGTGAAAATTGATTGTTCCCTTTCTTATGGTTGAGTTTTAGGGCACAATATGGAGACAGCTGGGTGTGCGCACCTAGGTATCTTAGATGGTTTTAGCATGCCCCGCTGTATAAGTTGCTGGACTATGTTAAGGAAGACCTCGGGACTCTGGTATTACCTATGCTGTGCATTCAAGAACAGAAATTCTAGCCTATATCTCTAATGTTCGTGCGGTAGGTGACAAGCCAGTGAAGGGTGAGGCAAGTCTTCTGGAGGAGAGAACGTATCATGGCCCAAGCTAGTGATTATAGAACTCGATGCAATTGAGACTTTCATATCATGCTAGCACTGGTTCCTCTATAGACTACCTAATTATTTCGCTGTGGAGGTCCTGATATCGCCCCTGGCTTATACGCTTGTTAGGGCACCGCTAAGCCTAAATTGGCAAATGGTCGATCAACGCCCACACGGCAGGACCCGGCTCCCGCTTTGGACCCTTCCCTAACTACCCTGATGATTAATGCGCTCCTTCCTTGTACAATCCCACACGGCCGCTAAACCAATTATGGCGCCCATTCTTCAGCCCCTGCCCGTGGTCTTCTATGTGCATGTTTTATAATTCGGCGGAGACGGCCTCCCACCACCACGACGCCTCCGGCTCCTCAGTTTCTCACAAAAGCATTATTTATACGTGTCGTCGAAACCAAATCCCCGTAGTCATGGCTGGCAAACACTCTCGTCCTCTAAATCTCAAGCCTGTCTTCACGTACTCTGCAGAATGGCTTCCGCACCAGATGCGCAGCAACCTCCTTTCGATGCTTCGAATCAGCCCTTCAATGAGCCTCCAGAGAAAGAAGAGCAAATCACGCCCGATTCCTCCGAGCTGCAGCCAGACACCAGAGCTGTGACGGGGTGGAAATGGGTTCTCGTTTGTTTTGGCCTCTACTGCGCAATTTTTCTTTACGGTCTCGACAATACCATTGCTGCAGATATCCAGAGCTCCGTCCTAGATACCTTTGGAGATGTAGGACAGCTGGCTTGGATAGGTGATGGGTTCCCCTGGGATCCGTTGCCACCATCTTGACTTTGTAAGTCGTCAGTGCCACCAGGGATGACTGCCAAAGCTAACAGCTTGCTCCAGTGGAAAAGCCTACGGGATGTTTAACGTCAAGTACGTTCATCTTGGAAGCATCGTTGTGTTCGCCGTCGGGAGTGCTATTTGCGGTGGTGCCCCAACATGGACGCCCTCATCGTGGGGCGAGTTATTGCTGGCGTCGGCGGCGCGGGATTATATCTCGGCATGTTGAACCTGATTGCCATCAACACCCTAGAAAAGAGCGCCCTGCGTACATGGGCGGTACCGGTGTGATCTGGGGCGCTGGAACCATCTTGGGTCCTGTCATTGGAGGCGCCTTTGCTGACTCGAGTGCTACATGGAGATGGGTATGCCATTGAATTTACTCAAATCTTCCGCGCACTGGCAATCAATGCTAACAAGCTCATTTCAGGCCTTCTACATCAACCTTGTCATCCTCGGGGTTTTGTCACCAGCGCTCCTTTGCATCCCAAGCTTTAACCCGCAGCCAGAGCTTTCAAACCTTACGAAACTAAAGGAGCTTGATTGGGTCGGCGCAACTCTCATTGCGGGACTTTACAGCACGTTTGTAATGGCTCTTACATTTGGAGGTGTGTCATGGGAATGGAATGATGGACGGACGATCGCTACCTTGGTCGTTTGCGGCGTGATCCTGCTTCTCTTCATAGCCCAGCAGTATTTTGCTATACTTACTACTCCGGCGCGCCGGGTGTTCCCCATTCAATTCGTCGCTTCTCGGACCATGGTCATCTTACATATCTGCACGGCGTGCGGATCGACCGCCATGTTCGTCGTCATATACTACATCCCTCTTGTGTTCCAGTTTTCACACGGCGACAACGGAATCGAATCTGCTGTACGACTGCTGCCGTTTATCTGTGTTCTCAGCGTTTTCATCATGGGCTCTGGGCGTCTCTTGGGATATCTGGGATACTACATGGTGCTTTACATCGTTGGTGGAGCTTTCCTACTCGTTGGCGCCTCTCTCATGTACACAACCAGTGCCACCACTCAGACAGGTGCTATCTACGGCTTTTCGGTTTTGATTGCTATCGGGGCTGGTTTGGTCGCTCAGATTGGTTACAGTGTGGCCCTTCCAAAGCTGCGCCCCAGGATATGGCAGCAGCAATCGGGTTTATCAACGTTGCTCAAATTGGAGGTTTGGTTATAGCCCTGGCTATCTCCGGCACTGTTTTCCAAAACGTCACCTTTAGCCACTTGAGCAAGGTTCTTACTCCTCGTGGATTCACTGCCTCGCAGATCCACGGTGCTGTCGCCGGATCCCAGAGCTCTTTGCTCGAGAGTTTGCCAAGCGATATTCAAACCGAGGTGATAGGCATAATCGTGAAATCTATTTCTCACCTTTATGCTCTCGTGATCACAGCAGGGGCATTGTGTCTTGTGACAGGAATGCTCCTGAAGAGGGAGAAGCTGTTCGGGGCCAAGGCTGTTGCTGCTGCTTAGGCCTACCGTTTCTTCAAGCCGCCCTTGCAATACCATGTTACTGTGTTTCCTTCAGTATCCATCGAGTTGAAGGAAGTGATCGTGAAACAAGTTCAAACAGGTTATTTTTCTTTTGTGTGAATCTATCCCAAAAATGTTATAGTTGTGCATTTAGAAATCCCTTTAATACCTAGATCTAGGAATTTACTATTAATTTCATCCCTTCATAACTTTGCTGCACTTTCAAGTTTCTAGCCAACAAAATATATTCCATTCTTTTCTTTGTTTTGTTTTTGTCCAAGCAAGCTCACCGGTCTTGGTGCAGGCAGCCGTGCGGAGAGGATTGATGCCTCAGGCATAAGAATTTCACCAGTGGCTCCGCATCACATGCCCAAGTGTGCTCTGACAACTATCTTCTAACTACGTATTATTCCATTGATTTTATCCCAAAAGGATTTGAAACCCAGAATAAGATATAATGCGATAGCTCGCAATGTTCTACCAAGGCGATTTACAAAGCGGCATTGCTCTCGCCATGCGCGAGGCAAAGCCTGTTGTCTGTTTCGTTCGGGGTATGCCACTGTTCCCTGTCTCGAGCATCACGTACTAACAAGATTGGTTGTATAGATGATCAAGAAGAAAGCACTCATTGGGAAGATGATTATTTTGACAATGACGAGGTACCGATAATCTTATCTGACTGTAACTAGTGGATAATGAAGTCAACTGATTACCGAAATGACTAGCTGCGTGAGCTGCTTTCTAACAGCGCGGTTGCCCTTCGTCTCATTGCCGGTACCCAAGAAGCGGGATTTCTGACCTCGATATGTCCTATCCAAAGTTTCCCGACCGTCATAGTCATAAGGAACGGCGTGTTACAGGAATACATTGCTGCAGGGACGTCGAAGGATGATTTCCAGGCACGGTTGAAAACGGTAGTTGCAGCCTCACCGAATCCACCCCGCATCCTCCTGCTGCCCAACAGGAAGATTCACAAAGAATTGAGAGGGTACGACGGAGCGTGACCTGGACCAAACTCACGATCAAGCTACAAATGAGTCGGCAGATAGGCGGCACATACGGGATGGAAAACAGCCCGAGAAACGCATAACACCCGAAGAGAAGAAGGCTATGCAAGAAAAGAAGACCGTCGCGCAATGCAACTCAAGATACAACGCCAACGAAAGGAACAGGAAGAGGAACGACAAAGGATTCGGAATCAGATCAAACAAGACCGAGAAGCTCGCAGACAGCGCGCTGCAGAAGAGAAAGGCATTTCAACTCATTCTTCCTCCATTCCTGAAAAGGTACAGCAGAAATGCCACTAAAAGGGCAGGCATTAGATTACCGCCTGCAAATCCGTCTTTTGATGGCAGTTCAATTCGCAATAGCTTCCCACCTTCGTCGACAATTCGAAAAGATGTACGCCCTTGGCTTGAAAGTCAGCGTTCAGATGGTTCTCAGCCTTACAATCTCAAACATATACTGACTCCCTCCCAAACCGCACTATCTCTGTTTCAGAAGAGGAGCGTTCCCTGGAAGAATTAGGATTGGGACCAACAGCTAGCCTCGTCATGGTCCCGGTACCGTCGTATATCGATGCATACGCCCCGTCTGGGACGATGGACAGTCTTCCAGGTCGCGTGATATCATCAGGATATGACCTTGTCTCTGGAGTAGTGAGTGGCGTGACTGGGGTCGTTGCAAGTTTCTTGGGATATGGGAGTACCCCTGCTCTACAGACGACATCAACATCAGATTCTACTAGCGACCAACCTACAGGACCTACAACAACGAGAAATAGTCAAAATATGAATATTCGAACACTACATGACCAGTGGAATGACGAAGATAGGAATGAGTTTTATAATGGCAACACTGTAAGGTTCCCCTCGGTTTCCCGCTTTCGTGGTGAGTTACTTATGCTGACGATGCGTTATCTTGTGTAGTTGAATTTTGAGCCGAGGAGAGACGATGAATCTTAAGAGAAGTGACGGCCGCGACATATTTGTCCCAGATGAGTAGCGACAACTGTACGAAAAATCGATAAATTATAGTTCAACTGCTCTCATTTTAACAAAATGAATGGCTGGAGTCTGACGGGCTTGCCTTCTAAGGGTTATTTTTATGGAAAGGAAAAAGGAAATGATGGAACCAGTGAAGACTTGGGATAATTCTTTCATGTACAAGAAACGAAGCGAATCTGAGTGGAGGATTTCTTTTTATTCGCTTTTCTCTTAGACGAATATTGTTATGTCAACACCATCATCAGGACAGTATGCGATTATTGTACAAGAATTTTTCAAGTCAACTAGTCGGTAGGTATATAAGGGAAAAGGAAAGCAGAAAAGATCTGCTCAAAGACAAGACCACCTTGCCTATAGATGATATCTCATGCTATATCAGAATGCTCAACGGAAGCAATCTATTCAGTCCTGAAAAAGAAAGGTAAAAGGAAAGATTTCTTTAGTAAGGCTTAGCAGCAGCCTGGCAAGCCTTCAACTGGTCCAGGTACCATCCGCAAATGGTCAAATTTCCCTGGTTATCATCCATGCATTTGCGGAAATTCTGCACATCAGTGGCGCAAGCTGGGTTTTCCCAGGATGGAGCATTGTTTGAGCTGGCGTACAGTCCGTTGTCCATGGGTTGAGCAGCGGGGGCTGCTGGCTGAGACTCAGCGGGGCGCTGGAGCCGCCGCCAGAGAAGAGGCCACCGATGGCATGGCCGATGGAGGAACCGACAGCGACACCACTGGGAAAGAAAAAAAAGTTAGCTTGGATTGTATACTGAGGCCGGAGCGAGGATGGTGTAGCCGGGAGGCTGGGAAATGAACTTACGCAGCAGTCGAGGCCATCTGACCGAACAGACCAGGTCCCTGGCTCTGAACTGGCATGGGAGGAGCCTGCTGAACAGGAGCAGGGGCATGAGCAGCGGTTGAGTGAGGCTGGCTCTGCTGTGTGTGAGGAGCAGCAGGTCTGGCGGGAGCAGCAGTAGGGCGAGTAGGAGCGCTGCGCGCAGGAGCGGCGGGGCACGACCACGGCTTTGACGAGGCATTTTGAACGGTGTGAATTTATGTGATGCTGATGGTAGCGGCGATGAAAAGGGATGGAAGGGTTGGTTTGTTGTAAGAAGCGTGCGGTGGAAGATATCAAAGATGGATGTAGAAGAAGAAAGTCGAAAGTCGGAGATGTGAGGCAAAATCGTCCGAATGTCGCCGTGCGCTTTCCTGATTGGCTGGCTGGCTGTTCTCGCTCAACTTCTCGGCGTTAGGCATTAACCGCGTCGATGCGTTTCTACTCTGGAGTCTGTACTATTACTACGGACGACATTGTATTTGATCACTGAAATAAGCGGCATAACAATGCAATGCGATATGAATATGAATACGGTACGGTATGTGGTATGTACATCAGTGTGATCCGCCTGAGCCGCCAAACGCCAACACCCTGCCTCCAGATGCAATATAGAGTGATCAATAGTCGGTAGCCAGGCATGCCTAACTACAATACGAAGCCAAAAGATACTTGACCCTAGGCATTATTATTCTGCTTCTGCTTGGCTCTCCTCGCTTTCTTCTTGGCTTGTTTATTGCGCCGCCTCTCCTTCCGACTGAGGGCTTGTTTGTTATTGATGGCATCGTCTATTGGCTTCCCTTCCCTTTTGCCTTGCGCTCGGCTTTCCTGGCTAAAGCGGCCTCTTTCCTCTTCTTTGCTTTCGACTTTGCAGTTTCTAACCCTGCAAATGGTTCCGATGGTAACTGGATAAAATCTTCCGCGACGGGCAACGTCTTGGGTGGTTGTACCTGGCGATTGTTCTCAACATACTGCGGCGGAGCTTCGGGTTCGGACTCTTCAGACTCGGACTCGGACTCAGATTCTGAGCAGCTGGCGGAAGTGCTCGCTTTGCTGGGTTCTTCTGACGGAGCCAAAGTCGAAGGTTTGTTTTTGACTGCTTGGCGAGCATCGCCGCCTTGAGTTGCGCCCGTGCTCTCTCCTTTGCAAGCTTTTCGGCGCGCTCGTTGTCGTACTGTTCATTGCCAGCCTGGAATCAAACTCAGTAAAATTAAAAAGAATAGACTCTGAGAGCGAAAGCATACAAGACCATGTGATATGAAACGACGGGCCGCGCCCTGGTCCAATTTCATTGTTGGCTTGTCTGTTTTCTCCGGTTCGCCTTCCAACGCTGCGATCTTTTTGAAGTACTGCTTCACTCGGGTTAACTCGGTGAAGACAGGATGTTCCTTGGCCTCAACTCCTCGGAGACGCAAGTATGCTGGTTCTGTCAGTAAATAATTTAATATAAATTCTCGGTCACACATACAGTAAATTAGTGATTCCACTGTATATGTGATCAAAGCATGTAACTTAGCCCTCTCCAACAGCGGTAGCTTCCTGGATGTCTCTTCCAACGACCGCCCGAGGAGCGGATTAATCACTTCCTCCAAGTCATCAAGATTATCCTCAAGTCGCTCGACTACCGGTATCAAGTTCGCGATCTCCATTCTGGGCCCTTGATCGTGTTTTGATGCTGAAATGAGTGCGATAAAGCGAAGGAATTCAAAAGTTTCTCCAGGATTTTTCGGCGGCACCAGAAGGCGGTGAGCCAAGGCGGTCTGGCAGCAAGCAAAATAATTATTGTTGGCACTTCAATCGATGTGAATTACACATAGCAAACACACCAGATCATCCTCATGATGAAGAGCTGAAGCTTACCATTGCGACATATATGTTTTTCCGTCACCGTTTCACAAACCCCAAAGGTCGCCAAAGTGCATGCTAAAAGCATTAACCATCCGCTTTTGCGGATCGGTTTAGCCAGTGCACATGGCATCGCCAAATGTCAGTCGTCCATATTGCCATTTTCATGGGCCAACTGTTTTGCGTCTCGCACTTATGCAACGAAAATGCAGCATTCGCTGGTTAACTCCGTGAAGAAGGAAACGCTGGACGATACGAGCAGCTTGTCTGGACGAATACATATTATAGGCTTGGGAAATGTTGGCTGCTTCGTGGCGCATTCATTAGCATCTCGCAAGACACGGCAACCAATAACATTGCTGTTGCATCATCGTGAAATGTACTCACGGTGGCTACAGCGGAAACAATCAATATCCTTAACGACAAATGGGTTGGACGATATAAAGACTGGATTCGACGTCAATGTTCTTAATGAGAATACATGGTATTCTCTGCCATATTCGAACCAACATGATAATATTAATAATAACGGTGTTGACAACGATGAGCCTGAGATTATGATATCACAGCGCCAAAAGGACTCAGATCTCGCACCCACCCATGCATTCGAAACAGACGAGGAAATGGACCTTCTCACGTCGAAGAGAGACGACGAGAAAATAGAGTGTTTAATTGTAACTACCAAAGCGCAACAAACAGTCCAAGCATTGTCTTCCGTCAGTCACCGATTAACGCCAGACTCGACAGTGCTTTTCCTTCAGAATGGCATGGGCGTCATTGACGAAGTAAACAAGGAAGTCTTTCCATATTCCGAACAACGCCCTCACTATATACAAGGAGTCATTTCGCATGGCCTCAAAATGAGGAGGCCATTTCACGTGGAATATACCGGTCTCGGGACTACCATTGTAGGACCCTTACCTTCACGCACGACTTCCCACGTACAGGAAGAGGACTGGGCTCCGTCTACGAAGTACCTTATACGTACACTGACCTTAACACCACCATTGGTAGCCGTTGCCGAGACCTCGGTCAATGTGTTACAATACCAACTTGAAAAATTAGCCATGAACTGCGTCATAAACCCATTCACAGTGCTATTAGATTCGCAAAATGGGGAACTCCTCTACAACTACCATATAACTCGGTCTATGCGACTTCTGCTCGCCGAAATATCTACCGTCATCTGTGCTCTGCCGGAATTGGAAGGCGTTCCAGGCGTTCAGACGCGTTTTGCCACGGAGCGATTGAAGACTCTAGCAGTTAACCTGGCCAACAAGACGGCGGCAAATACAAGCTCAATGCTCCAGGATGTGCAGGCGATGAAGAGAACAGAAATCGAATACATCAATGGGTACATCGTCCGTCGAGGAGATGAGCTCGGTATTAGATGTGTTCTGAATTACATGATCATGCAGCTGGTGCTAGGCAAAACCATATCATGAGACTTCGAGAAGCTGGTGCGGTGCCGATTGATACGTCTAATTTGGAGACTGAGGATGAACCATGAAGGAAACTTCTCTCTATTTCGGTTCAATTTCATTTATTTTTCGCATGTATACCCATATACCTTCGTCGTCGTTGTACATAAATCAATCAAGCCTTGAGACCACGGCATCACATAGCTGTCTAATCTGTTCCCATCTCCCTAGTAACATTTTAGCCTTTGCCTGCAACGAATCCTCCTTTGTCTCAGAGAGCATTTTATCCAATGCATCAATTGCAACCCTTGCCTCTTTGAGGTACGCCTCAATCCAATCTCTGATGATGGCATTTACTTTGGTGGCGTTCGGCGCAGCACCGCGGCCTTGGATGTAGTTCCTCCAGTTACGGCGAGACATACATTTCATGCTCGCTGCAACCTCAGTACGGAAACATGGTCCAGATTCGAGTGTAATTTGATAATTTCTTTGGGAGAGTTGGAAAGGAGAGATATCCATTAGCAATGGTTTTAGAGATGTATGGGATACATACCCATAGTATCTTTCAAAGATCAGTTCTTCCCTTTCAGCGACAGTGAAATCTTTGAAGATGATATCGTCAAAATATATTGCATCGGACTCGTTTTCTTCAAGGTAAAACCCGTCTTTTTATGATCTTGTCAGTTTCAAATAGGAAGGATGGCATATCTACATTCAATGAAAAGAAAATCATTAGGGTGTGGTCCGTAACTCATATACACCTCTTCCCCTTTTTCTGCACGAAGGATTCGAGTTAGTTCGTAGAAGAAGCAGGAGAAGGAGAAAAGCGAAGAATCGAGACTGACTATAAACCTTCGTTGCTCTAAATGTATATGTCTGTCCATCGAAGTTTACATCACATTCCTTTTCCACTCAATTATCAGTACTCACCAATCAGCACCTAAGAATTGACGAACGTACCGCGTTGTCGATATGGTTGAAATAGTCTGCAAACGGCACCAGGGCCATAGCTTCATTCGTATCCTCGGGGCGCTCCTGGCCTGGCATTAAATAAAAAGCTTCTAGTATTTACAATCAACCAATAATATGAGAACACTTCCCAATTCGTCTCAGGGAAAATAGCAAGGACGTCGCGCCACGCATCTCGTAGTCGTTTCTCCTGCCGAGTCAATAGATTCTGGTGCTTTGTTTGGTAATCTTCAACGAGCGGCTTTTTGCGGAACGTGTTCCATTGACCGGAAGCTGATGGTGGGAGTGTGACGAATGTTGACGGTTCGTTAGCAATTGCAGTTACACTGGGGCTATTATCCTTCAGATTTGAGCCACCAAGTTCCTTAGGCCAGAGGATGGGCATTCCCTCCTCGAAATCTTCCATCCTTGGCCACGTAGCTATCCAAAGATCAAATTTCTTTAGGATGTTTGGATCGCCATGGGTGAAAAATGCCGCGAGAAGACCTTGCAAGGATATGTTGCCATTGAACAGATTCACAAATGCCGCGGGAATGCTGTCGATGCTCAACATGGCTGATAATGGCACTTCGACCATTATTTCATCTTCCTAGTCGTAGAGTGGTTTTAGAACGGGAATTGACAGATACAAGGGATGGCCGGTGCATATAATCTTACTTCGATATCCCTCGTGGCTACCATGCCCAAGCCTCGCCCAGGGATTCTAGCAGGCTCTACCCCGTTCACATTGACGCCTTGATCAATAGCCCATTGCATAAAGGCGGTATGCTCTTCGCCAGGCGGGCTATATGCTGACATCTTCAAGGCCTGTCTGCAAGCAGTGCGAGTTGTGACCTATACATGTATAAATTGCTAGCGTTCAAATCGTTCTGTCCTTAACTGCTAGCGGGCATCTTGCAACGGGTTAGCCTAACAGGAGGATGAGGTTTCTTTATTTATATGAAAAGGAATAGTTAAGGAAGGTGGGACTAGCCCTAGGGCTGACTAATGAGGCGACGTCTGTCAAATCGCCCAATCACAGCGTGGTCCTATCCACCATGCCCAAAAGGGCAACATTGCTTGATCGAGAAATTGCTCGATTTGGAAGAGAAGTAAATCGTAATCTTCGTCAATGAAACAAGAAAATAGTCAAATAGACACAATTATCTGACATGCCTCTATTCTCAACATAATATTGATCCTTGACTACCTCTGTTAACAGTCGCATCACTCGTCTTTTGCTTCCAAATCGCTGACTAGACTGATCTCTATCTCGTCCTGTGATATGCAGTAAGTCAGTACATGTGTTCTATTTCTATCGCTAATACAAAGGCAAAACAGAGACGTAGAAGTAATAAAAACATACCTCAAAATCTCCGGGACAATCAGCGAAGACACTCCCCAACTCTTCCTGAACCGAGAGTTGTTGCGCACATATTCCCTGTACTCCGGTGCACCAGGGCGGACGACATTGTCAGCAACAACACAAGAGCCAGCCTTGTCCAGATATCCCAGTTTTTCACACAGTTCAAGGTCCGGTTTGTAAAGCTCTTCCGCATGGTCCAAAAAGATCATGTCAACACTGTCACTGCCCAAGATACCTTCGTCGTGGAGACGCTGCAGCGTGTGAGCGGATGGGCCAACAATAATCTCCACAATATCACCCAGTCCGGCGAGATTGACAAAATTCATTGCAATCGACGCGATCAATGGATCAAGCTCAAGACTGTAGATGCGAGGCATCTCGTCTTTCCCTTGATTTCCTTCACGATTGGCCTCTCGCATGGCGTTTCCGAAGAGGATTGCCGAGTATCTAGTGCATTTAATAAACATTAGACAGAGTTCAAAGCACTCAATTAACCGAGATGAGTGATGATACAAAGCATAAGAGAGATCAAGGGAAGAAGAAACCATACCCGACATAAGTACCTACTTCTAGCAGGACCTTCGGCTTATGCTCATGGATCAAGTCAGACAAAACCTTTGCCTTGTCGGATCCAATATTTATCAAAAACTCCTCCATCGCGGCGAATTCGTCCATGGCCGCCATGATGGCTGTGGGCGAACCGCGCAGTTCGCTGTCTAGCTTGGGGTGGCTGTAAATGTATTTGAGCAAGCTTGTCTCTCGTCCGTCGTGGGATTCAACAATTTCATCCTCTGGGACGTTCATCAATTTTCGGAGGGAAGGGTATTTAGCAAATATGGCTTGCTTTCCTCCTCCTCCTTCTTCTTCAGCGGACGCTTTGATGGCGTGTTCAGGGCCTAGATGAGAACTCGGTTCAGGGGCATGCTGAATACTTTATTTCCTTTTTTTTTCCAAAAGGAAGAGAAACCAAAGAAAAACAAAGGATAGCTGCTGGATTGTCTTGTTTTGTACCTAGATAGACTGCGAGGCGTGCCCAATGGAGGGTTGAGAGTGGAAGACGAGTTAGGGTTTTGTGACCAAATTCATAGTAGCAGATTTAGGGCAACCTGTGCTGGTTAGTAATCAACGAACAACTCATTTGAAGCTACATCAATACGAAGTAGCACTTGGTGCAGCTAACTGGAAGTGGAAAGCCAGAAAACATGTAATTAGGGCTTGACTAGAACACGTGCTGTTGTTTTGTTTGCCTGGAGCTAGTTACGTAGCCTCTCTGATAAAGTATTTTGCGGGGCGTATTTTCCAGGGAGTTCGGATGGTACGGCGTATTTACCTGGGTAAATTACTGCACCTCATGCATTTAGTGGGCAATCTTTAGATTACGGATACGTAATACACTGTCAATACACAACCCTTACGGAGACACTAAGCGTATGATTCTCCACCGTCATGTTATGTTGCTTCCAATTGATCTCACACCCACTCGACAACACCAATGGTCAATTCTATGCCTACATGGCACTGCTTACTGCTCGGCCATTAAGTCACAACAAGAAAATGCCTCCATTTACAAAGACTGCGTCTCTCATTACGCCAAAATCTCGCTGTTCACGATGCCATGACGTCGCCCTAAAAGTGCATTATCCCGTCGCACGTTCTCTGTTCTCAATCGACCACCTCCAAATTACCCAGGTCATGTTCCTCTCACGAGAGTAGAGCGTGGCATGCTTACGCTAGGTTCAGCGTTTGGCTCCTTACTCAACCCTAGGAGAGGCGGTTCGTCTTGCCATCTCCCTCAATGTGTGAATCCCAGCTCAGCCATTGACCAACCCACTTCCCTATAGATCTCATCGCTGCACTCGGCGAAGCCACCGCAACACCCTATTTCATTTACCGCCTCCGCGACGCTATGCTGGCCAATCCCACTGGCCGTCGCATCCTTCGAGATCGCCCTCGCCTTACTTCCGAAACGCTCAAGCTCCCTTACCTTCGCACTTTACCGGAGAATTCTGTTGGGCGGACGTACGCGACGTGGCTTGATAGGGAGGGCGTGTCGCCCGACACCCGGAACAGCGTGCAGTATATTGACGATGAAGAATGCGCATATGTCATGCAACGATATCGCGAGTGTCATGATTTCTACCATGCCGTGACGGGCTTGCCGACTATGGTGGAAGGCGAATTGGCGCTGAAAGCATTTGAGTTTCTGAATACAGTGATCCCCATGACAGGCCTAAGTCTTGCGGCTGTAATTCGATTGAAACCTGCTGAGCGGGAGCGGTTTTTCAAGCTCCATCTTCCATGGGCGGTTCGCAGTGGCTTGTCCAGTGAAGAATTGATTAACGTGTATTGGGAAGAGCAGTTGGAACGGAATGTTGATGAGCTGCGCGCCGAGTTGAGAATCGAGGCTCCGCCGGATCTCAGGCAGATCCGTCGTATGATACGAGAGCAGGAAAAGAGGGCAAAGGAGCAGCGATCCGAGCCATAACAGGCATAGGTGTTAAGTGTTCAGTCTTTCTCTCTGGCTCTTGCCTTTTTGTACATTAGATGTAACAGATATCATACATTTTTGCATTGTGGCGTTTTCTTGTGTTGTTTTTGTCTCTCCATGATCGTTATCAAGATGCACGAATGAATGGGTATATGGATAACATTTCACCCATTACAACATGTCCAAAAATAATGTTCCCTCGCTCGATCTTTCTGAAAAGCATACCCCAATTGTAAGAACCTTATAACCACCCGGACGAATCACAAATCCAATAGATCGTCATCGTCGTCCCAGCCGCCTTTGCGACGACTGAAAACGACCTTGTGCTCTTCTTCCTCCTTGCGTGAATTTTCGGCAACGGCGTTGAGCAGTTCCTTTAATTGATCTTCTGTCACTTTCTGGCGTAGTTGCCCCGTTTGCGCAAGCATAATCAGACGGTTCTCGATGTCGGTGGCGCGGGACTCCTTGACAAGCCGTATTCGTCCTAATCGGTCTGCTGCTGCTGGGTCTAGGATCTGGGAGAGTATGGAGGAACGTCGTTCGGCTGCGTGGCGATGGTTAGTTGTCACTGGACTTCGCAGCAGAAGGGATGTATAACGATCTCAGGACTGGGCGTGTACCTTCTGCTTGCCTGCAACCACGTAGAGATTATTATATTAGCAAATCAAGGTTCTATAGGACAGGCCACAAGATTTCCGGCACAGAGACATATACCAACCTTCTCTGATCATCCTGACCGTCACCACCTGAAACACCCTCTGGCGCCACCCTGCTGTTGTAACTGAGCGAGACGAGCTCTTCGGATCTAATTCTAGCATATCAGTCCATCATGTCTCTTGCGCAAGTGACATCATATGTGTAAAGGCAAAACAGCATCGTGTGCCGGCGGGGCAGTAGGTCCCGCGGGGAAGCAAAAGCATTATGTACCTCTTCCAATTCGGCGTCAGCCATAGTTAAATAAAGCGTTTTTCTCCTCCTCCAGCAGTCGTAAGTGGGTGAGTAATTCGAGTATTCTTCTGCTTCGAGAATGCGGTCGGGACAAAGGTAATAGGTTGGTTCGTTGGTTCCGGAGAATTCGACCTACCCCACTTTGTGGCCTGAGGCTTCCGGTTCACTATATAATAAATTCCTACTAAGAAAACAGTCCTTTGTATAAAATCTAGGGACTGCTTGATTTGCTAGGCAGGCGCATTGGCTTCAACCAGTGACCCTCATCTTGTTTCTTTCAAGTTTCTACTCCGTACCGACTTGCGTCATAATAAGCTTGGAGACATGGACGCCAGTCAACGCCGTAGCACTTCGATCGGCAGTGATAGCTCTCGGCTGCATGCTATTCTTGGTGCTGGCAGTGGCACTGCTAAGTAGTACTACTAGTACTACATTAATACATTAACTAAGTACAGATTATTCATCGTTTCACATGGTCTTGGATGAGCAAAGAGTGACCACTGAAAGAAGAATGGTGCCTGAGGCGCGTGATGGCTGCGGATTCTCAACGCTGATTGGCGGGTGTCTCGTGACTTGACTGCTCGACTGGGCTTAGCGGCTGTGAAAACCGGGGCGGCGGGGAGCCACAGGAGCCAACCAGACGGCCGCAAGCAGCTTGGCCTCAGGCTGCGAGTGCCAATTTCCGCAGCGTCCGCAAAGGCTCAACTTGGAAGTTGCACTTGGACTTGCACTAATCTGCCTGGCCAGCCACCACCAACCACCAACCATCAAGGAGCAACTCCCAACTTCCTTCCTGGACGACGGCGGCCATCGTGACGAACCTCTTCTCCCTCTGTTCGTCACGTTTTCCCTCGTCCCCCGGCATCGGTGCTACTTATTCCCGTCACGTTGAATTGTGCCGGTCTTCGCCAAGCCGCGTTTGCCACTTCGACTCGCCGGCCTTGACCTTCTCTCTCTTCCACCGTCAAAACGTCTCGTCCAGGCATCTTGTTGTCTTGGTCTGGTCGACTGTGTTCGGCTTCCTCCATTCATTAGGGACGCAGAACGAGTGGCCTCTTGATTGACCTTCCCAGCCTAACTCCCTTTGTGGGTCCTCATTTAACATGCTGCTGCTGCTGCTGTCCGTCCGGAGATAGTGAGACTCGTCGCGACGACATCAGGAAGAGATCACTCGGTCGGCCAATTCCATCTACTACCTTCATTTTATGGCCCATGCGTTGGCCCGTCTTCGGCGCATCAATTCCCGTGTCCATTCCTTTGCAACAGGTTTGTCCAACAACTTTAACGTGCATCGACATTGACATCATCACCGCTTGAAATTTTCACCATGGCCGAGTAAGTCTGCAGCAGAACGTGACTCTCTCGAGGCTACCACGATACTGACCGATTTTTCAAGTAGCCTTATCTCCCTCCACTCGTACGGACATAACAGTTTTTATCGCCATCCAGCATGTTATCTCGACCAACCAACCACAAGCGGTCTCAATCCGCAGGGAAACGATCTCGCTCACCAGCGAGGTTTCACCAAAATGAAATCAGCCAACGCTCTCTCGGATTTTAGAAATGGTCGGAGGCTTTCCCCAGCGGGGTTGGAAGATCTGCAGGAAAGTGATTTTAATACTCTGAGGGACCCGCGAGTTGCAAGCACTACCGACTTATCCGGCACCGCTGACTCGTCGCATCACCCGGATTTGAATAGCGAGGTGGCCACGCTGAGTGCTAAACTAGTCCAAGCAATCAACATCCAAACCAGCCTTGACGACTCGCTATCGGCCACTCGTCAGGAACTGGATGCAGCGCAACAACGACTGGCAGTACTTGAATCGGAGAATGAACAGTATCGCGCAGACATATCTAGTGGAATCATGGTCAGACGCAGCGATATTGAATCGGAGATCCTATCTATGAAAACTGCCCTAGAAGAGGAACGGAAGAAGCGATTGGTGGCGGAGCAGGAAAAGAAAGAGATGGAGCAGGAGCTGGAGACTTTGACTGCGGCACTTTTCGAAGAAGCGAACAAGGTACAGCCGTTCTTAATTTGAGAGATGTGATAAGAGCACTGAAGGCCTTTGCTGACGATAAAATAGATGGTTGCTGCTGCAAAACAAGAACGGGAAGCGGTGGAGAAGAAGAATGAGCAGCTTCGTGCCCAGATCCAGGACACTGAGGCACTGGTCGCGTCTCAAAGGGAACAACTTGCTGAATTGAAGACAGTTATGCAAGATATGAATTCTTCGCGAGATGAGACTGAACCCACGCCCAACCAATCGACAGCTCCTTCGTCGCCAGCCATCGCGATGCAAGCGAATTTAGGCCGCCTCTTAGATTCTTCCAACCTCACTTCTGTTACGGTCGTTGCTGATATATCTCCTGCGCCTTCCACTTCTTTTCCTCATTTGATCAAACCCGTTTATCGAGTAGACATGGTTGCTTATGAAGACTTCCGTGAGCTGATGAATTTCGCCAAGGCCTCTAAGCCATCTAGTCGAGTTGCGAGTGGCTCGTACGGGGACTGAACGTCATGGGACTTGCTGGCTTAGCTTCAAGCGGCAGTAATTCGAATGGTGGTACTTTGAGTCCTCAGTCTCACACACCTAACGGTAGTCCTCAGGCGAATGTCGTCCACACGCCGTTAAAGGATACTCGTTTCTACAAACGCATTCTTGTTGAAGATTTCGAACCTGCCCTTCGTTTGGACGCCGCACCTTCCATCTCTTGGCTCACACGTCGATCTGTTTTAGTAGCCTCTGCGACGGTACCCTAATTGTGGAACCTATGCCTGCAAGTCATAAGAAATACATGTTCCCTTGTAGTTTGTGCGGCGAGCGACGGACAGGCGATGTAAACGAACGTACACACCGATTCCGGACATCTGACAGCGAAAGTGCCCAGCGATACTCACTTTGCGTCCTTTGTCTTGAGAAAGTTCGAGCTTGCTGCGATTTCGCGGGTTATCTGAGAATGATCCTCGACGGCCACGTGCACGTTGGAGACGTGGAAGAGGAGAAGGAAGCATGGGAAGAAACGATTCGTTTGCGGGAGCGGATCTTTTGGTCTCGCCTTGGTGGTGGCGTTGTGCCATCTTTCATTTCCACGGACGATGCCGAGAAGGCCTCGCCTGTAGTAGCTTCCGACGCTGGAGCGGAGTCCAATGTCACTGAGTCTAAGACTGAGACTGAAGCTCAAACTTCAACGCCAGATGGCACAGCTAAGCGCGTTGCCACGACGCCTCCTCCTTTGCCGCCGAGGAATGGCGAAGTTGAGGCTGATTCTGTTGACGACCCTGACGTCAAGAAGGTGTCCATAACCGAAACTGAAAACAAGACCGAAGAAGAAGAAGTGGATGATAGCAAGGAAGAGAATGCCACTGACGCGGACAAGCAATTGCACGCTGACTTGGAGACCGCTCTTCCAGACGCGTCACATTCCAACACGGCCACCGATACTCCAGTTTCACTGACGACTGAGACGGCTCAACAACCCAACGATAACGACGATTCAAACTCAAAGAGTAATCCGAAAGCCGTGCCTGGTACCTTCGACTAGGAAGCAATGCTCCTTGAATCAAGGTTCCTCAGGACGGTATATTCTTAATGGCCATTGTGATTATCCTTACAGCATTGATCCTCCCTTTTCCGATTTCGCCATTTCCTCATCCCTTCAACACCACCAGCTTTGCATTTGATGATTCCCCGCCATATATCCCTCTATCCTAGATATTTGTTCTATTGTATTATTATTGTAATATTTATTTACATACCCCATACCCCTTCTTCCGTTGCATTTTTATCTTCAACCTTCGGGAAATTCTTATTTATACTTATCGCTCTCGATGCATCTAAATTCCTGGCTCCCTTTTAACACATTTAGAGAAAAACGCATTCTAGCTCTGCGTTTTTCTCCTCCCTTCTGCCAATTTAATTCAATGTCGTTGTCGTTGTGTGTTTTGCACCAATCATTATTCCTGTTTCTTCACCTATTCTTATTCGATATTTTTAAGCTTCTGGCGTTTTTACTTCCTTGGGACATTCATATATATACTTTTTGCTGCATCTGTTTTTTCCTATTGATGCATACGTCTGTGTCTATTCTTAATCGATTCAAATTATGGTAATTGAGTACATGAAATCAATTTTTTCTTTTTAAGAATCAGAAGAACCCTTATTTTCCCACTTTTCAATTCATTCAGAAAAAAACTCTCTTGCTACCTAGCCTAACGACAATCAGGAAGCAGTAGTTAGCTAATAGAAGAGACAGAAAGAAATTGTACAAATCCGCCCATAACGCTGCCCAATGCTTTGGTTTCAAGAAAGTCACATTTGAACTCCGGTTTTAATATATAGATAAATCCCTTCCTTTCTTCATTTTGTTTGTCTTGTCTTTCTCGATTATAATCCACATTAAAATTTGGAGGTAATTGAAGGGGTATTGCTATTGGCGACTTCCCGGATACTGCTGTTGATGGTGGTGATATTGCTGCTGTTGCTGCTGCTGTTGTTGTGCACCATATTTCTCGTGTAAATTCCTGATTTGCTCGTTGATATCTATCGTCTGTGGTGGACCAACAGTGGGCATTTGTGGGAATCGTCCACTCGGTGCGCTTTCATACCCTGGAGTACCAGGTGCTGCTGCTGTTGCCGCTGGAGGAGCCAGGCCTGGAGCGGGCACTGCTGTTGTCGTACCTGGAGGAGCCATCATGGCGAGACGTTTCCGGCGTGCTTCTTCTTCTGATTCTTGGTGAGGTTCGTAACCTCCGAAACCCGTGGCAGCGTTGGCAGCAGCAGGTGTAGGAGCCGGCGCGTTGGCGTAGTCGAACACGTCACTACGCTGACTTGCGAGACGTTTTAGGTTGTTGGCTACATCGGTTGTTATCAGATTGGTATGAGCAGCACGGGAATCTGCCTTTCGCGCTGCTCTTTCCAGCGTGGATCTAGCATTTCTATGCGCATGTGATGATCAAGTTCGGCAACTGGGATTTGCTGGTGGCAGTTGGGGCAGAGAGCTGTGACGGCGGCATTTTGTTGTCGTCGAGTTTGTGCTCGTGGCACATAGTCGGATCGAATACGCATTGATGGCGGTTGAGCTTTCGCGGCTGCTTGTGCTGCTGATGCCTGATCGCGCGCTTCGGCACGTTCGCGAATACGTCGCTCTTCTTCCTCATTGGAGGCAGAAATCGCAGGCGGAGGTTGGAAGGCGGGCTGTATAGGCTGCTCGTCTGTGGGGATAGGGGCTGGTGTTGGCTGCTGCGTGGGACCAACCTGCTCTGCCGGGTAGGCATTGTAATATACGGGCTCCATCTCCTCTGTAGGCATTGCCTCTTCAATACGTAGTGGATTGATGGACATCATAGCCTTCTGCTCTAGAGACGCCGACTGGAGGTCGCCAAGTGAAGCCGGGGTGGCAATTCTATCTGGTCGTCTGCTTCGTCGAAAAGGACGGTCTCAACGACAGCAAAGTCATGCCAGTCGATCTGTGCATATTCGATACGCTCTTTTTCTTCCTCCTCTTCCTTTTTCTGCTTTTGTTGTTCCTGATATTTGACCCATTCTGCTCGCTGTTTAGCCCGATCCAAAATATGATATTTGTCCTTGATATTCCGATCTAGTTCTTCTAGCCGACGCTTCGCTGTAGTATCCGCATCAATGCCCTCTTCATTCAACAGTATCGTGTACTGATCTACTAAGCGTGTGAAAAATTGATATAAGCTGTGCTGTGGCCGTAGGAAATCAAATTGAAAATTTCGCGCTTCTCTTTGCGACAGCGAAGTCATGAAAGACTTTCCTCTCTTGGCAACAAAAGCGCCGTCAACTTGACGACTTCCAAATCCTGCGCATTTATGATAGGAATACGCGCTGAGAAATGGAACTCTGGCGGGGCAGTCGGTCCCTTGGGTTTTTCTGGAGCTGGTGTTACTGGAGCTTCGCCAGGCCGCCCAGCTGCAACATCGGTTCCACGACCTGCTTTGATTTCATCCAGTCGCCATACGTAGTATGCCGCGTATGCGTCTCCGGGGCTCAAGAAAGAGAATTTAGGGTTATTCTGTTCCTTCTCGCGAATGCGCTCTGTTCGTTTATGGAAGATTAGCATTCGGAAACCAACGTAATCAAAGTGTTCAACTCACGTTCGAAAATGGGGCCATTCCGGGCAGCGTAGCCTGCTGTTTTTCAACAATTGCTGTTTTCGTAAGGAAGCGATTAGCACATATATTTCGCTCAAGGAAAATCGCTGCAGCTTACCTCGAATATCCTTGGGCGGCACAACCACACCGTCGGGGGTTTGCCGATTTCTTCCAGGGTTGTCGGAGTTGACGATGTATGATTACCGTTGGCTACAGCAGCAGCCATATTGCGCGTACGGTAGTGCAAATCCAGAGGGATCCAAAGGGACGCGACAGAAGGAGGTCTGGGGATGTGCGGTGCTTGACTGACTGATTGATATTTCTCGCGCTCTCGCCGCTGCGCTAAGCTATTAGCCGCGCGCTTCGGCGCTGGGCGCCTATAAAGCAAGCTCCGTTCCAGTCACGTGTGCGTAACAATTGGTTTATCTAACTACATTTCATTCTACACGTATACGAATAGAAGGAAACTACCACGTAATCCTGATAGATTGCGAGAAAATACAATGTAAAATCCGAATGCTAGACGCAATCATACTAAGTACCTACGGTAGGTAGTAGTTGTGGCGGATGCCTGAGGCCAGGCCAGGCTAAAAATAGCGTGTGTTCCCCGTAAAATAATCTGGCCAGCTGTCGACGACTCGACGCTCCAAGTCGGCCTCAACCTCCGAGTCAAACTGCGCACTTTTGGATGCCCCTCGGATTTTGCTGCTCACTTGAATCTCTCGCCGTCTCTTCTTGACATGGGATCGTTTCTTTGATTGATTTTCTTCTTCGTCGCTTCCCGACTTTCGTTTACACCCACTCTCCTATTGCCTGTTTTATACTTGTCTTATCCTTCATCTCAGTCGCAGTGTCCAGTGTCCACTATACCATTGAAAGCCCCGACTACCAATTACGTTCTCCTCACTCTTTGGAATTCTTCTCCGATGCGACCCAATTGCAATCATGTCACCAAGATCTAAAGATACCCTTAGTGTGCGGCCGGTGTCTCGTGGAAGCCGTTCGCGCAGCCGCTCTCGTTCCCCAACCCTAAGTCGATGAAGTCGGGGTCGAAGAAAGCGAAGGACTATTCGTCGGAGGGCGTTACAGACAATGATATATTCCGACTTCCTGCCTCGGATTATCAATGGCTTGTTGGCTTGACCCTGGTCGCGGCCGCAGTCCGATTATTTCGCATCTATCAGCCGTCCAGTGTCGTCTTCGATGAAGTCCAGTATGTTATTATTACACCGGTATTCCTGTTGTCTCCATAGTTACACAGTGTTTTGGCTAATAGATTGATATTTCTATAGCTTCGGCGGATTTGCAACTAAATACATTAGGGGCACATTCTTCATGGATGTCCACCCTCCGCTAGCCAAACTGCTCATCACATTGGCCGGATGGCTTGCCGGCTTCAAGGGTGATTTCGATTTCAAGGACATTGGGATGGACTATATTGAACCGAGAGTTCCCTATGTTGCTATGCGTCTGTTGCCGGCAATTCTCGGCGTCTTGACCGTCCCTCTCATGTTCCTGACTCTGAAAGCAACTGGTTGTAGAACCTCTACTTCCGTCATGGGTGCAGTGATGGTTACTTTTGGTTAGTGATTGTCTGACGAGCACTGAAACGGCTAGCAAGCTTACATATATACAATCACAGAAAACGCTCTTACTACTCAATCCCGTCTAATCCTACTTGATTCGCCGCTGATTTTCTTCACTGCCTTAACCGCCTTCAGTTTCTCGTGCTTCACCAACCTCCATGAGCAGGGCCCCTCCAGAGCATTCACAGCTCCTTGGTGGTTTTGGCTCGCATTTAGCGGACTGTCATTGGGTGCCACACTCAGTGTCAAATGGGTCGGATTGTTTACAACCGCTTGGTTAGGGTCCATAACCGTCCTTCAGCTATGGGTTCTGTTGGGCGACCCGAAGACGGTTACACCTGTAAGTCCTGAGAGTATCCTCGTAAGTAGGTGTAGGAATATGTCTAACAATGTGCTCAGCGCCTCTGGTTCAAACACTTCTTTGCCCGGTTTTTCTGTCTCGTTGTAATTCCCTCGCCTTCTATGTTGGCATGTTTGCAATTCACTTCATGTGTTTGGTGAATCCTGGAGAAGGTGATGGCTTCATGTCTTCCGAATTTCAGGCTACTCTCAATTCCAAAGGCATGCAAGATGTCCCGGCTGATGTTGCATTCGGTTCCCGTGTTACCATTCGCCATGTCAACACTCAGGGTGGTTATCTGCACTCGCATCCACACATGTATCCCACTGGAAGTAATCAGCAACAAGTGACTCTTTACCCGCATAAGGATGAGAACAATGTCTTCCTCCTCGAAAACCAGACACAGCCTCTGGGTGTTGATGGAGAAGAGATCATAGGGCCATTCGCTTGGGATAACATGACTGCCGAGTACATCTATGATGGAGCTACAATTCGGTTGTACCACTTGCTGACTCACCGCCGTATTCACTCCCATGATGAACGTCCTCCTGTCACGGAAGCCGATTGGCAGAATGAGGTGTCAGCCTATGGCTTTGAAGGATTCGCTGGTGATGCCAATGATCTTTCCGGGTTGAGATTGTCCCATCCCGGTCCGATGGCGATGAGGCAAAGAAGCGCCTGCGCACCATTGAAACGAAATTTCGACTTGTACACGTCATGACTGGCTGTACTTTGTTCTCGCACAAAGTGAAACTACCTGATTGGGGATACGACCAGCAGGAGGTTACTTGCGCCAAAGGAGGCACTCTTCCCAACAGTCTTTGGTATATTGAAGCCAACGCTCACCCGACATTGCCGGAAGATGCAGAGAGAGTAAACTACCGAAACCCTGGTTTCTTGGGTAAATTCTGGGAGCTACAGAGGGTAATGTGGACTACTAATGCAGGCTTGACTGAGTCCCATGCCTGGGATTCTCGCCCACCTTCCTGGCCCACCTTGCTCCGCGGTATCAACTTCTGGGGTAAAGACCATCGTCAAGTGTATCTGCTCGGAAACCCTCTGATCTGGTGGTCATCGACTGCTGCAATTGCTGTTTACGTTCTTTTCAAGGGTATTGCAATTCTTCGCTGGCAACGAAGTTGTGGTGACTATAAAACATCAATTTCAAGCGCTTCGACTATGAAGTCGGCACTACAGTTCTGGCTTGGGCTTTCCATTACTTCCCCTTCTTCCTCATGGCCCGTCAACTATTTTTGCACCACTACCTTCCGGCACTTTACTTTGCTATTATGGCTTTGTCTCAAATATGGGACTTCGTCCTGAATCGTATTCAACTGCCTGTCCTCGGTAAACGATCTGTGCTCGGTAGCGGATTTATCGCTGCGTTCCTTGCTCTGAGCATCTCCGTTTTCGTCATCTACTCTCCCATCGTCTACGCAAATCCTTGGACGAGAGACGCTTGTAACAGCGTGAAGTTACTAGATACATGGGACTTTGATTGTTCCATTTTCCATACTGACGTAAGTCTCTGACCCGGAAAGTTGCATCGTCGCGACAGACAAAGAAGAAATCACAGTGACTAACGAATGAGCAAATAAAATAGTTGAGCCAGTATACAACACCATATTCGAAACCAAATGAACCGGTGAGGTCACAGCCTCCTGTTTCTCCCATCCAAAACAACCAACAGCAGCAGCAGCAGAAGCAAAAGCCAGTGGGTGAAAACCAGAAAACCAAGGCCAATTCGTCATCTCCGAACCACCACCACCAGAGTCGACATTTATTAGCCGTGAGCAGCGTGTTGAATATCGTGATGAACAGGGCAATATCCTGAATGCCGAACTCGTATCCATGCTATCGAAAGAGGGCAAGGTCTCATTACAAACAAGATACCAAACCCAAACTCGCGTCATCGACGCAGATGGTAACGAAATCATTAAGCACGTTCATGCTGGTGAACACGCTCCCTCACCCTGATGTTGAGGGCCAAAACCCAGAAACCAATCGAAACGGCAACAATGGCGACGAAAGCGTTGCTCGGAACCAGCCAGCATCAGCTGCAGGTTCGGAGAAGTCGGTTTACGATGAAAAGGAAGTCAGCGCGGCCAAGCCAGCAAGCGAGAATCAGGGAGCAACAAAATAAGGTGGTATTTTGGAGGTTTACGAAGATTGTCTTTTGTTCTATTTTTCTAGCAGTTGATGCAGTGTTACTGTAGTGCATTCATTTTATCTTGTAACATACCTACCTTCTTAGTTCTTTTCTATTTTTATAATGAATGAGCTTGACAGGGAAAAAGTATAATCTCTTTATATATGTTTTTGACGTTTGACCCCTAAGGTTCTTTCTGTAACTGCAGATATTATGTATTTCCTTTAAGCAAAAGTATGGATCAACAAATGAAATGATTGTTTGGTTTTGTAGACGTAATTGCTCAAACTATACAAGAACAACAACAGATAGCCTGGGTCTGATTTATTCTTTTTTCTAGCTTGGTTTGTTGCCGGTGAGGAAGATGAATGCTTTGGCCATCTTGTCTAGGATCTAGGAACAGGAAAAGGGTAGTTGATTATCGACACGATATCGCGAATTAGTAGTCGTACTCCTCCTTTCCGTACTTGTTGAATCTCTCGTGGAGGTCCTGTGAAGAAATAAGATTGTCAACAAACAAATCGTTCACAATGCATATGGCAAAATTGGAGACGTACTTCAGGTAGAGTTACGTTGGGGACAATGACGGTGTTGAGGGCGCTGGGAGCATTGCGAAGAGGCTGGCTCTTGTCACCGTGAGGGTGGTACTGGTACTTGAAGACCTTGCCCTCCTGTTCACGTTCACTACCCTCCCAAGGCATCGAAGATTCGCCGACGCGGACGTTGCTCTCCGAGGTCACGGAAGTGGGCTTGCGACCGAAGTACCTTTTGGAATTGTATGCCGTTAGCTTTGCGTGGTCCTCTTTTCCTTCTTCCTTCCTTCTCAATATCCGGTACACGAATTCACCATGGGATGTCGCAATGGCAGAAATCAATTTTATATAGGAAAGACGACGAGGGAAAATGAAGGTTATGTAATTACCATCCAACAAGCAGGAAAGCACCGGACATAACGCCGAGGAGAACCTATAGTTTATCAAGTTTAGAAAATTGCAATTCAACTGCATTGTCTCATCGGAGAAGAAGGAGACCGCATACGTAAAGCTCAGGGTCGCGCTTGGGGCCTTTTCCAAGCCGGCTTCTTCAGCTTTAGAGGCATAGCGGCGGATAGCAGGAGCACGAGCAGGAACACGCGCAAGAGCTGGACGGGCAGCAAAGGCCCGACGAGCTGTAAAAGCAGCAATTGAAGACATTGTTTCTCGTGGGTGAAAAGAGAGAAAGAGAAAAGGCGAGGGAGAGGGTCTGGTTGCTTAGGTAGGTAGCTGTGAATCTATGACTTGGGTATGTCGACACGATGATATCTCGGCCCGCGGATCAGGTGATTCTGCTTTTTGCCCGGAGGCGGACGGCGGAACGGTGTGGGTGCCTGAGGCCGCCAACCTGTACCTACACTGTACACTGAGTCTGCTTCTGTCGTGAGTAACCTTTAGTAAATATATATCAACACCTGCTGGCTCTCTGAATAAGGACATGTATCGTTTCTAGTACACAAGCATATATATATATGCTTGTGTTTATCAAAATACTTGTGCATGCTGGTACTGCTTTATAACCGACTGGTTCGCCACGATTGTCAGGCAAACTATGACGTCTGGAAGCTACTGGCGCAGAGACAGCGAAGCACGCAGTAACCTAGCATGTGTAGGTAGAGTCTTAGACACTGGCTTCAATAATCATGGAGAGTGAGGAAGCTGTCGATGCCTGAGGCTGCCAGTGACGCTCAGTCTATGGCGCTTGCCTGGATCGGGCATGGCGCCAGGCACTTCTCGCCGCTCTCATCTTGTTAAGGGAAAAACAACAGATCATGAAGCTCAAGTAGTCTACACACCTTCGTCTCTGTCCTCATTTGCGAACCCGTCCGTTCTTTTATACTCTGCGCCGTGCTCATTTTTATATACTCACCTTCCCTCTTAATATCATTTTCAGCTCCTTGCCATTCGCCTTCAGGCCCACCGCGCGCGCCGAATCAGCCTCACGTCCATTGCTTTGCTCAGAGATGTCCGGTATCTAGTAATCGAAGAATTATGAATCCTGGCCCAGAAATTTGATCACCACGAAATAACTTCGAAACCGTCGACGAAAACTGGGCAGCCATGGCTGGCTCCAGTACCGGGTCTACTCCTATATCTGCCTCTTTTCCCACATCTCCGGCGTTGATGTCCCGCGTCCCCTTCGGTTGACGGTATCTCCTCGCGCATGACAGATATTACCTCTCAAGATGGGGATCATTCAACTACATCGCCTGCTGGGGGTCCGGCCCAGCCACCATCGCGACGAGGCCCGCCTCCCACGCGGTTATCAACAGGAAACTCGAATTCGCTTCGCCCAGCTAGTTCGTCGAGTCGAATGAGTCGAATCAGCAGGACTCATGTCCCGTCGCTGACTTCGCAGGCGTTCTTCCGGCCCATGAGCTCTCAAAGGCTGCAAGCACAGCGTCGTCCAAGTCAAGCACCCCTGGACACAAACATCGACACAGCAGAAGGAACCGAGGACGAAGAAGGTCTGAACCGTCGGAGTCTGATTTCGTCCAGTACGGTGCGTCTTGGTGCCCAAGCAGTCGACTCAGAAGTTCTCCCGCCTTCTCGTGGGACGGAATTCACAGATCCTGTCATTCCTGACGCTGACAGGAACACTTCCAACGCCAGTCCGACAGGCAATACAACTATCCGGAGCCTTGAGAAAGCGTGAGATTGCTCCACGAGCGCGATAGGAAGTCTGCCCCGGAACATCTCGCTATAAACAAAACTATCAAAACGGGCTCTGCACACGACCCGCCTCAGAAATCACCGCTTTCATTCCGATCAGGCCTTTTATCTCTGCACGGTAGAAACGAAGAACCCACACGACCGGATAGTAGGAGCCACGAGAGATTGTCCTCGGTTGCGTCTTCGTCCCTCGGTCAATGAAGAAGCGTCAACCGTCACCGCCGCCCAGAGACCTCGGCAAGAATTATGAATACTTCACAGGAAACACCGTCTTCTGGGGCAGCGGCAGGTTTCAAAACTCCCGTGACAAACCGGTTAATATTGCGACGGGCATTATAATTGTTCTTCCTGTTGCATTGTTTTTGCCTTCTCGTATGAGATACTCTTTGACAGCTAGATTAGCGCAACTCCTAGGCTAATCTTTCTATAGGGCTCCCTGGCTATGGCATCATGTCTCACCGGCAATCCCCATTGTATTCGCCTATGTCTTTTATGTTTGCTTTTCATCCTTTGTTCACGCCTCGGTCGTGGATCCTGGAGTGAGTAAATTACAAGTGCTCTATATTGGATAGACTGTCGTTGCTTACTAACTGCGTGCGAAGATAATTCCAAGGAACTTGCATCCTCAACCGACAACTGATCCGGCAGCTGATCCTTTGACCCTTGGCCCGCCAACAAACGACTGGGTAATGATTAAACTGGCAACTTCAGAAGTCGATGCTATGGTGGTTCCGTTAAATTCTGCAAAACCTGCAATATCTGGCGGCCACCGCGATGCTTCCACTGTCGAGTATGCGATAACTGTGTTGAAACGCTGGATCACCATTGCGTGTGGCTCAACAATTGTGTCGGCCGTCGCAACTACCGTTACTTCTTCAGTTTTGTTAGCTCCGGAACCATCCTTGCGCTATTCTTATTCGGAGCCTCTCTGGCTCATGTCCTTCTATATCAAACTCGGGAACATATATCTTTTGGCGAGTCTATTAGCAAATGGAGGGTCCCATTTGCAATGGTGATATATGGGATACTAGCCGCGCCCTACCCGGCGGCACTTTTGATATATCACCTTTTCTCATGGGACGTGGCGAAACTACGCGTGAATATCTCAATTCCACAAATTCTCGAAACAAGACCGCCTTAGACCATTCAACCAGGGTAGCATTCTGCGGAATTGGATTGCTGTTCTGCTTCGGCCGCGGCCTCCTACCTATCTCCAATTCAAAAGCCCTACCGGCAGGGTGATCAGCGTTTTGCAACACAAAGCGCAAGTATCTGGCCAAAGACCTGGAGTCTCAAGCCGGAATGGAAATGCAGGTGGTTGAGCGCAACTCTGCTTCATCTCACCCGGATACGCAAAATCCATCTTGACCTTTCCTTTATCGTCTGATCGTTATTATTATACTAGTGTCACTTCCTCCTTTGTTCGTTCTATTTTTGCATACCCAATTCTTACTGACTCTGCTCTCCTTTCTTCTATATGCTGGCATAACGATTATGGACTGTCATTCATACGACTAACTCTCTTTTGATGATTCCCCTTTTGGCTGTACCAACGTTCTCTTATAACCTATAGCCTATAACTTTCTACTAATAGTACGATACTGAGTTACTTTCTATTCCAGTAAACAATTGACGTTACCTACATAGGTAGGTATTCAGCACAGTGTGCATCATTGACGAAGCCTGCCATAAGAGGCCGATAAGCAATGCGTTATGTACTACAGAGTACGAGTAGCATTGAGCACTGTTTGTGACCAGCGAGGTATCAAAGAAATATCGGCGCTTACCCGTAGTCTCATCATATAACTGAGTTGACTAGTAAGTTACGTACGACGTTCCTGGGCTGGACGGATTCCATGGAATGCTGACTCGGCGGGGTGATGCTTGGACAAGTACCTAGTTACTACGTACCTAAGTAGTACCTACTTAAGTAGGGGATGGCATTTGCTTGATCTGTGCTCAGGACATTTCCACTCTTTCTCGCTCTCCTTTCTCTTTCTCTCTGCCACGTCGTACCTAGGTACGTGCCTCGGTCATTGTTCTTCCTGATTCAACACCCTCTGCTCTTTGTGTCGGCCTATTTAGATTGTCTGCTGTTCTGTCCTGTCCGTTGCTGCATTCCCTGCTCTCAGACGCCATCGGTACTCTCTCGTTGTTTGACCAGGCTCGGCCTCGTAGCATATCTGGCCGTTTCCTCCAAGGCTTGCCGTGTCTCAGACCACCTCAAATACAATCACAGCCGTCGAGACGCGTGAAGAGAGCAGTATGCGCTGCAATCTCTGAGTTTTCAGGCCAGCAAGCAGCAGTCGAACTACTAACTAACTCATATGTTAAGTTGCAGCTAGGCAGCCCGTTTACTCAGGTCTCCACCTCCCTCGCCGGCACTCGCAAGCCTGCCCCGTCAGGTTCCGTCCAGCACTCCAGCTGGGCGATTGGCCTTACCTTCCAATCTCCATGTTCGAGTCGATTGTGAACTTCCTATCACCAGCGGCCCTCTCCAATTCCGTCCTGCGCGAGGCCGTTGCTGCTGCTGCTCCGGCTTCCAAGATCATGACGCGCCGAACCCGTTCCTCTCTAGAATCAACATCCGCGCCCCCAATCACCGTCGCAACAGACATGGAGCCAGAGGCATTTGACCACGCCCATGACCCCATTGGCGTTGATTTCTCCGGCCCTTTACTCACCCCAGAAGCCAGTCGCTCCGAAACCTCCAGCAATTTGGATCTGGCCCTGGCGATGAGAAACCAATTACGCTGCGGAGATCAACACGTGTGACGCGTATGTCGCTGCGCTGCTTGGAGAATCTGCGTGAAATGGAGGAGTACAACAGAGTCCAGGGCGTAGATGTGTCTTCAACTTCAATTGATGCGAAGAACCGTACTGTCTCGGGAGAAACGCTTATCAACAGCATTGTTGCAACTCGCACCTCTCAATCGTCTCTGGCGAATGATAATAACAACACTACAATTAACGGCCATTCATGGAGCCAGACCACCCTCTTACGAGAGAATATGGAGACTGATGAAAATATACATCTTGCAACCCCCGACTCAAAACGATCTGAAGAGTCAGAGGAAGCACCTAGACGTCGATCTCTACGGGCCCGAATGGGTAAGGAGCAGACACCTGACAGTAGTATGGGAGAAGCGGCCAAGCCAGCGAACAAACCACAGAGAGCTTCACCACCACGGCGCTCAGCTCGCCTTAGCTTGGTCACCAAGGCTACGGAAGTACTGGATAGAGCTGCGAGTGTCTTGGGCAAACGATCCAGGGATGCAATGGAAAAGGCTGTCCTGAAGCGTCGGGCAAGCTTACGTCCTCGACGCTCCCTACCTGCATATGAAAGTCTGGCGAGCTCGAGCAGTTCTCAACTCCCAGATGCTAAGAAACGCCGAGTTTCAGAGGGAGACCTTCTATCAAGGAAGTTGGAAGCGGGGCTGATGAGAACGAGAAAGCCCAGAAGCCCAATCCCGCCGTACCCCAGTTTAGGACTAAGCGGTGGCTGGATCAAGGATTATACACTGGCCAAACTCGTGACTACGATGCTCGATTGAATGAAGCCAATAACAAGATCAGAGCAGCAAGGCGCAAAGCGCCCATCGAGCCACAACGAAAAATCCTTCCTCTTCCAATGTTTGCCGGTGAGCGTCTATTAAAGAATGGCCGGGACTTCAAGCTGCCTTTCGATATATTCTCCCCACTGCCTCCTGGCCAACCAAAGCCGGACGAATGGAAGAAAGTTAATCGAAGTAAGTTGGACGCCCCTGTTTGAATTAATTGTAGCAATTAAGCTAACTAGCTCACCTTAGACGTGTTTGTTGGAGATGCTGCAAGCTTCTGGCGAGAAAACAAAAGATCGAACTCTCTACTTGCCTTTGCGATGAAGAGACTGGCTGTGACGATAACTGTCAGAATCGTTTTATGTTCTATGAATGCGATTCAAGCAATTGTCGCGTTGGGCCCAACTGCGGTAATCGAAGTTTTGAAGAATTAAAACAGCGGACAAAGGCCGGTGGCAAGTATAACGTCGGTGTTGAGGTTATTAAGACAGCAGATCGAGGATACGGTGTACGCAGTAATCGCACCTTTGAGCCTAACCAGGTTATTGTGGAGTACACGGGGAGATTATTACACAAAGTGAATGCGAAAGACGCATGAGAACTGTTTACAAGAACAACGAGGTAAGTTTTTGGCTTGGTTGTGTTCTCGCGAGCTACGTTTTCAAAGCGTGGTCTAACGCAACCACATGCAGTGCTATTATTTGATGTACTTTGACCAAAACATGATAATTGACGCAACTCGCGGCTCCATTGCGCGTTTTGTTAATCACTCATGCGCTCCCAACTGCCGGATGGAGAAATGGACTGTGGGAGGAAAGCCTCGCATGGCACTCTTTGCCGGTGATAGGGGTATTATGACTGGAGAAGAGCTGACATATGATTACAACTTCGAGTGAGTGCAATCTACATATAGTGGCTGTCTAAGATGTCATACTAAATGTGAGAAGTCCATATTCACAGAAGAATGTGCAAGAATGCCGCTGTGGAGCTCCAACTTGTCGCGGTGTTCTCGGTCCTCGACCCAAGGAACGTGAGCTAAGAGAGTCAAAAGCAGAACAGAAGAAAGGCGCTCAGCAGAAGAAATCCAAGAATGCTCTCGCGGGCACAAAGCGCAAGCTAAGCAACGTCCTTGATGAATCGACCTCCGCACTGAACAAAAGCGCAAGGTGATTGGAAATAAATCTGTGAAAAGACCATTTCAAAGGCAGTCTCCAAAGCGAAATCGGCTCTCAACAACAAGCAGAAGACCTCTGTTCAGGTCAAAAGAATGTCACTGTCACGAAGATAACTAAAAGTTCGAAGAGTACTATGACCAAGTCGAGGAAGACAATCAGCAAATCAAAGGTCGCCAAAGTAGCCACCGCAGCGAAGGCATCGTCCAAAGCACAGACACAACAGGCAGCCTCGCAGTTTAAGAGGAAAGCCGCAGCCAAACCAGCGACTGCCAACCAGACTCCGGCCGCATCCAAACCTATATCTGCATCAGAGAAAGTCCGGATTAGATTCAAAGCGACGGCCCGCCGTTCGACCAGTTTTAAGAAGGGTACCCAAACGCTGAAATTGAAGAGTCCTGCAAATAAGAAGGTAGCCACTCCCGGCAAAAAGACGCCATCCAAAACTCCTACCAAGAACACGCCCAATAAGAGCCCCAGTCGGAATGGAAGCATCAAGAGCAAGGCAGCTCCTACTCAAATCAGCAAATGAAGTTACCACTATGCACGCTTTAATGGGAGCAAGCAATCAATGCAGAATCTTAACCGCCGAATCTTAATATCTTTGAGACCGCTTGAAATTCGCCCGCTTCGCTTCGTTTTTATATCAGCTTTAACTTTCTTTTTATTTGACCGTTTGGCGTTGCTGTTTTGATCCCAAGTGTTTTTCTGGTTCTTTTACATGGGGTAAGTTATATTCGCATTTGGTGCGAGTCGGGTGCAATTGCTATGGTTCTTTATTTCTTCTTCTGCAATCTCTATAAGTTGATCTATTCTTTTCAATTCTATCCAACCCTTTCTTCTTCGCCCCTTCTGCTTGGCTCCCTTTTTCTTTCAGTTCACCCAGGGACTTTTGGACCACTTTCATCTCCATCGACCAATTATGGGAGAATTAATAGGCCGCGAATTAAAGTCGACAACATTATTCGGCTTGCACTCCGAAAGAGTGATTGGGATAAGAGAAGTGGCTTTCTTCTATTCATTGCTAGTGAGGTTTCCTTCATCATGTACGACTTTTATGTGTTGTTGGCTGTTACAGCTTGTTAAACGAACAATTGGCGAGGAGCTCTAGGTAGAATCTAGCTTTAGTCATTATATTATCGGTTCAGTTTCTTCAGGAAGTCTTCTTAGGTAGGTACGATTGGTATCGTCATTGACATCTTAGGGCCACCGCAAAGACATAATCAGACGTTTGAATCACGTCTAGGCGTACGCAGGCGCCCTCTGTCTTTGTTTCTTCGCATCAACAATATCCATGCCGTGCACAATAAATCAACTCGCCATAAAATGGACGTCTTCTCCCAGGATGATCTTGAGATCATTGCAAAGTTCCCTTTGAACGACTCTCTAGATCACCTTCAAGACCAACTTCGAGATGCGGAGGAGTCTCAACCCGCTGGGGATGATCATGGCCAAGGGCCAATAACAAAACTTCTTAGCGTTCTGCAGGTAGAGGAAGTAGCCTTCAGGCTTCATCGGAAAACAAGCACTGCCAGCTTAACTGCGGACATTGCTTCTCATTTGTGCCGTATTCAGCGTGATTACTTCGATTACGCAGATTATCGCACACTATCACAACTGGTTATTCGGAAGGCTCCCGATGCAGATATCTGGAAGGCAGTGATCGATGTTATTGATACAGCTATACAGCAAGACTTTGAAGAGAAACAGCGGGTAGTGAGAAAGCAGGTCTTCGAAGAAATTAGGTACTGTACATACCGCGATGTGGATGGGTTTTTGAAAAATACTTTGAGGGAAAAGACTGGACACCTCGTGTCTTGAATATCTATGAGGTCGCGAAGAACAGGCACGGGGGCTTCCTGGGTCAGCTTTGCACGCCGAAGCTCTGAATTGGTGGCTTCAATTCCAGGATGAGTTCCTTTCGGAGGCGCGATCCCGTTACTATTCGACAACGAAACTAGCTAATCTTGAAGCACGGCGACAAATGGATCTCTTTCTCATACGCAAAATGGGCTGCTTTCGGACACAGCACATGACTGGAAGCATGTCGAGGTGGTTGGTAAGCTCAAAAGGAGTTCGACAACGACGTGGAAGAGACACTACTTCAGATCGGTGGATATGTGTGGGAGGTGTTCTCCCACCAGCCGACGCGACGGTTTGTTCACGCATTTACCATCTGCGGAAATATTATGGAAGTTTGGGTGTTTGGCCGTTCGGGATGTTACAGCCCTGGTGCTTTTGATATACACAAGGAGCCGAAACGGTTCATACAAGTGATCGCCGGTTATGCAATGATGAATGAGCAGGAACTCGGCTTGGATACTTTTATAGAACAACATGGCGACTACCAGTTAATACACGTCGAGCAGAATGGGTCCCGAGACAGGAAGAAGTTGTGGCTGAAGCCCTGTGCTTTCGCGTTTCAAGAGGAGATTGTCGGCCGCGGGACATTTTGTTATCTCACAAAACCTCGGAGACAGGAGACTGGAATTTCATGACCAAGTTCTCGTGGACATCTGACAAGGGAGGGCCCGAGTCAGGCATTCTTATGCTAGCACGTTCAAGAGGAGTCGAAGGTGTTGCCACGTTAACCGACCACTGTCTTCTAACGAGCACCAAGGAAATGCGATCAGGCTTGACCTTTCACAAACCCTATCAGTTCCAATCCTCCGGTCATCCTGATGCAACTAACGAAGAGTCTTACGATAATCGCATATTGCGATGCCTCGTGATATCCCCTGCTGGCCGGACGATCAATAGATTCCGCACCAAATTGGAGCTCTTGGGAGCCCTCCGCGATGCCATCAAAGCACACAAGTCACTGTATGTAAAAGGAAACATCCTTCATCGAAACATATCTGATAACAACATCATCATAACGGACGCCAAAAGACTGGGTTCATGGGGATGCTAATTGATCTGAGCCATGCCGAGGACCTCAGCACCGGACCCAGACCCAGCGATGAACGCTGTCCTGTTGGCACGGTGCAGTTTATGGCTTACCAGGTGCTTTATAATATCGACCACACCTATCGGCATGATCTTGAATCATTCTTTGATGTGCTGGTCTGGCTATGCGCGCGCCATGGCTGGGGCGACAGATGGCCGGAAGACAGTCTGTTAATTGACTGGTATACAGGCACTTATCGAACTATCGGCCTCTCCAAGGTTGCATGCAGAAGCCCTTCGGTATTTGAAGAACTTCTGATGGAATTCCCATCCGATTTTGAATGTCTCAAGCCCCTTTGCCGAAAGTTGCGAGGGATCTTATTTCCTATTCGTGGAGATGACTTCTTCATGGGCACACCTGAAGACCCGGAGACGCTCTACAAGCCTATGAGTGAAGCATTTGACAAGGCTATCAACTCTATCAAAGATGAGAAAGAAGAGCATGACTATCAAATAGCCCTGAAACCTTCTAGCCAATAGATAATAGATAACAATAAGTATCATGAATGCTGTTGGAGGTGCTTCTGAGAAGTCAATCAGATTATCATTAACAAATTAGCCATCTGACACGATATGAGCCACGAGGCAAATGACTTCGGGATCAAGCGTCAAATCACATCCATTTAATCTAGCTGGTCATAGATCACACAGCTTGAAAATGCATGAACGGCCGTCGAAGACCAGGACTAAAGGACTGAAAAGCCATCGAAATCAAGATCGTAAGGACTTCAAAGGCAGATCGTAAATTAGAGACAATTCAGATGCCTAATTTTTTCGTGAGCCTGAGGCCGCGAGAATTGTTATGCTCTTACCAGAAACGGACTAGCCGTCATCCTACCTGGTTCAGTGGTTTCACTGTCATTCAACATTTTGATTGCAGATCTTTATATGTGACTACTGCTACCAAGGCCAGTTAAAAGCAATTACTCTCGCGGACTCCGGAGTCTTCCATTGATGAGTCTGTAAATACAAGCATCTATATCCCAGTCAAGACGCCGCCGCGCATTAGGTAGACAAAATGTCTACAGCACACGACAAGTATGTTGATATACCATGTTGGCTGATCGCTAGCTAATCTTCACTCTCTAGATTTATTGGCCTGACTTTGGCAATGCTGGCATCGATGGCAATCGGTATGCTGAATGGCTGTCTCCAGTTAAATGGATATGCACCGTTACATCTATGACACCAGACTGACCGAAATTAGGGACTAGTTATGTTATCACCAAAAGGTCTTTCATACCAAACTTCCGCAAGGAAAACGGAGCATATAACTGACTTTTAAACGTCTAGAGTCTTATACAGTCGTCTGATCGCCATGGATATAACGGCGCTGGCTTCAAATATATACGGAACCCGCTTTGGTGGTGTGGCACAATTACTCGTACGTTGTAGACATCCATGGATCTTCCGAGTCTATCTTACGATTAGAGACTCACACAATTTCCCAAGGAAAGTTGTTTCTGGGGAATTAATGAACACTGCTGCTTATGCATTCGCCCCGGCTGTCCTTGTCACGCCATTGGGAGCGCTGAGTGTGCTCATCGGGTGAGCTTGCCATTTTGTATGGCCATGCAATGGACGACTTTGACTGACGGTGATTATAAAAACCAAGGGCTGTACTGGGTGCATACTTCCTCAATGAAGATCTCAATACAGTTGGGCGCGTTGGCTGCGCAACTTGCCTTTTAGGCTCCATCCTCCTCGTTCTGCATGCTCCGGCTGATCGAGAGATACAATCCATTGATGAAATTTTGGACCTAGCTACCAAACCTTGTAAGTCTGTTCTACTAATTAGAGAGGACGACAAGCCGCGCAGAAGGGAGATAAACTGATGGAGAAACCAAGTGTTTGTAATATACCTCCTCTTCGTCACCATCTATACTATATACGCAATCTACCGCATCGCTCCTCAGAGTGGACGTACCAACCCTCTAGTCTACATGAGCATTTGCTCGCTTGTCGGTTCGGTGTCGGTGATGAGCGTGAAAGCCTTCGGTATTGCTGTCAAGATTACTTTTAAAGGCAACAATCAATTTTCGCATGGCTCCACCTATATCTTTCTGGTTGTCCTCGTGCTGACGACGCTTACACAAACACACTATTTGAATAAGGCAATGAGCATTTACACTGCGTCTTTGTAAGTGCACAACCCCCGCACCATTTTTATGGCTCCTGCTTCGTATATATCATCACGTTGAGCTGATACTGGGCGGCCCAGGGTTAACGCAATGTACTACGTCGGATTCACAATCTGTACGCTATCAGCTTCGTTCATTTTCTACCAGGGCCTTAACACCAACGATCTGACAAACATTATTTCTCTGATCTGTGGGTTCCTATTGGAATTCGTCGGCATCGCATTGCTGACTATTTCGAGATACGACGATGGCTCAGGGAAAACGGCAAATCGGCCCCAGATGAGGACGGGAGAGTACCAAGTTGTTGCTCCCAATGACGATGGAGGAGCGGAGGACGATGTGGAATTGTCTCTTAGGCGGTTGAGAAGGCGCTAAAGATCTTCGAAAGACCACCTGCAATACATTCCTGTGATACATGTTAGCTGATGAACAAGTTTTTATAGCTTAGTCCGAATCAACTCACGGATTGTTCCGACATTGCAGAGTCGAACCTCTTCCAGCTGATTTTCTCCTCATTACCTAGCCCTCTGATCGCCGCTGCTGAATCCACTGAGTTTTCCCCTGTACTTGGTGGACCAGCTTTAACAAAGCCACAAGTTCTATCCTAGGGATGAAAAGCATAGATAAGTCGCCAGTCCGTTTTGGCAGCGATGGTAGGACGATACGGTAGCTTTCGCGAAACGGATTTGCGGTCAGCGTATCAGCTTCGGGGACACTCTGAAAGGACGTCTACAATGTCGATCGATAGCTCGCTCTCGTCCTCTGTAACAACGACCTGCTGGTCGGGTTCAGGCCCAGAATCAGTTTCTTCTCTTTTGGATTCGAACCATATGAACCGAGGGACCGTTATTTTTGTGTCATAGCTGGTGCTGGTGCCAGAGCTGGCAGGAAGAGCAAGGCTCGGAACAACCGTCTGCGGAAGTCGCTGGCGTCTTTACCGCGGATGGCAATATACCAACCACCATGTGGGCCCCAGTTTCCTGAAGAATAGCGATGCACAGTCCCGGAACTTGGGTGCCGTGTCGTTGGACAGGACTCAGCGTCAGTAGACAAACTGCGCGCACAAAACCATCCTCATCGATCCCGGCCTGTTCCGAGCCGCTGTCTGATGCTGGAAGGGGTAGAATGCATGCGAGCTGCAGACTTTGAAAAGCAGCGCGGGTGCATTCGGTGATTCATTGACTCCAAAGTCAGAGAGCCTCTCCGCAACCAGTCGCTTGAACATCGCCTCAGAGAGATCTGCGTCTCATGTCAGCCTCAGATTCAGAGCAACTCACCATGACCAGCCATAACCTACATCCGTTCTTTGGGTCGCATAGTCGACGGAATGACTGTCTGATGTCTTCTATTACGGCAGGTTGATCAGACCGTTTGAAACTGGTGAGTCTCTCAGCTAGCTCCTCTGTGAACCTCTGGTAAACGACGACTGGACTGGATTAGAACGAGCTCAGATGACGTCTTACTTTGAACCTCACCTTGGCTCATGAGACCTCGATCCAGGAAGTCTTGAACTCTTTCTTTGGAGGTTCGACGGCGTTCGTCAAGTCTATACTTGTCGAAGCTTTCAGAGCTAATGATGCAGTCTGGTTCTATCTCCATGATTGCGACGTTGATGACCTGGTGTAGAGGCCGTTGATTGTGTTGTGACGGGAGATCCCGCTCCTAGGCGGCAGCTCTAGATAGGCTTAGCATTAGGGCTTCTAGCTAGTAAATACCCTCCCGAAATCTTTTTTCGTCTTAATCTTGCAAGTCTGGATATTTCCAAGCTTATACAAATATATATTATCGTGAACCTCCAGGGCTGGTTTTTCCCTACTCGGCTCCTGAATGTAAATATAGATTGCTTCAGTATTTACTTACCCTACCAGAATGGCAGACACCATGCTCCTAGGGACATAATAACCAACGCCTTGACCAAACAGAGCCCTAAAATACACGCAAACCTAATCCAACCCAGCATAGAATATTTTATGTATCTTGTCGTCAGAAATACATGGAAGGCATAGAATGTGATGACATTTTCTATTATTCAATCACAAGATTAGGAAGCGGGAGGACCGTGGTCAGAGGACCGGGCTGCTTGATCGACAGATGTTTGTGAAGCAGATTCAGAAGATTCGTCCTTCACAGGTGGGTTTGCGGGTTGGTTTCCACCCGGAATATTCCCCATATAGGTCCCATCAGCTGTAGTAGGTACAGACACTGACCCAGGTTCAGGTACGATGGGGATATTGAAGCCGTGGCTGGAGCAGCAATTTGATCAGGAGCTGGTATCGATTCTGGAAGTGGTGGAGCTGCTGTTGGTATGATTGGTCCTGCAGCCGTCGTAGTATTTGGTTCTTCTTGTTCAATTTTCACATCACCTGCAGTCTCTCTCGACTGAGCAGCGCCCTGTTCCAGACTACTCTGAAGAGTACTCAAAAGGTCAGGGCTATGTTCAGGGGCGGCTGCTGGGGGTTTAAAATCTGGTTCCGACGGGGCTGGCGCTACCATCGAGGGTAGTTGGCTGATGCTATCTGTGGTTTGTTCCGCTTTGACTTCAGCTGCTTCGTCTCCTTCAGGCCGAGCAGTTCCTGTGACTTCAATGTTCTCAACCGCGGGTGCCACAGGGTCAATTGAATCAGCGTGGGCCTGGGTTTGCTGTACATCTTCCATCATATCTGTGTTGGGCTGAGCGAATGGACCTCTAGTATTAGACTCGGCATCTTGTACGTCCGGGTCTAATTTCATTTCACTATGGATCTCTTGATCATTTTCTATTGTTAAATCATTGCTTGCGACGGGTACAACTGGTGGCGTCAGTTGTTCGGATTGAGGTTGCACTGGAGTGTGCGGTCTTTCTGGAGATTCTGATCTAGCCTTGACCGGCTCGACATTGGAAGATTCTGTAAGTTGTGGGTCCGACGCATTTATGGGAGCTGGCTCTTTTGGAGATCTAGGAGGCTGGGACGCTTCTGTTGACAAAACATTGCTATCCACTGTAGATGGAGGCAGGCTTGCTGTGGTATCAAAATCTAGCGTAGGATCTGTAGCTTTCAAAGGCGCGACTGTCTGAGGCATGCCCTCAACTGCACTCACTTCCTCGGTCTTGACAGTTTCCTCGCCTTCCTCTGCGTCCTCGCCATCATCACCTTCTTCGTCTTCTTCGTCGTCGTCTTGTTCATCGTCAATAGCCATCTGGTCCTCCCCACCAGCTTCAACACCTTCACCGGGCGCAAACATGACTTTCTTGCGCCCTTTTCCTCTCAGGCCCTTACCCTTTCTCTTCGGTGGTGGCCCCTTGCGCTTAGTCGGAGACTCCATTGCTGTTGATGCAACTACAACGCCTTCAGCATTTGCAACCCCGACACCTTCTACCACGGTCCCCGGTGCCGGAGTGGCTTTGGTTATAGTGACATCTTGGCGGGTAGATGCTTGAGATTCATCCCTGATTTCTCCCTCTACCTTTTGACCTTCTGGGATCCAAGCATCGTATATAGTAATATTGCCGGTATTAGGGTCCACTTTCCGGATTTTAGCTTTCCGCATAGGCTGTGACGCATTTGGAACTGCGGCAGTAACTGCGCCAGAAGCACCATAAAGCGAAGGCAATCCGCTTCTCCTCTTGGCTAGAATTCGACTTCTGGGAGTTCGACATGTCTAGGGATCTGGGTCCATTTTCGCGCAGTGTAGCTTCTCTCCATATGCGTAGCTGGCGTAGACTCATCCATCTCGTTCGTTTCTTTTCATCTACCGAAAGGGTATCTCTGGGTGCAGGACGTAGGTAAATGTATCCCGCACGAGCAGCACGGAGTAATGCACGACTATGAGGAGCCAGTAAATGGCTGTCCTTGGGCATCGGCAGCTCGGAAAAAGGTTGATTGGTCTTAACACTGTCGCCGGTACTATCTGGGATATCCATTTTGGCGTCTTGAGAAATCGTGTGGTTCTGACGTGTCCATCGGCGGATAGGCAGTCCTTCGAAGATGTCATGGTCTGTCGCATTCGTTCGGCTGCGATTTGTGCTTTCTTGAAATTGCCGGCCGGACCGGGAGGATCTGAACTGTTGGATCTGGTCAGCCCATCATTCAAAAGACACTATTCTATGCGGAAGTTTGCAGCGACGAAAAATTAACCATATCTGAAAGAAACAGAAATCACCGCAATCTTTCTTCAAGCATGATCGCGAACAGGCAGGTTTTGATCCGATTTTGTCGCGAATAGTCACCGGAAGAAGGAAAACACATAGCATGAAAGAAAACAATAGAAATAAAAGGGGAACTCACTGTAGGTGCCATAGTTCGATGAATGAGGCGCGGAGAAAACGCTCGCGCTTGGATCAATTGATGCCGCCTCGTACGTGATTTTGAGTCATCTAAGACTTTTTTGCTAACGATATCCAACAATAGCAAATAAAAGACCTTAGACTTTTCTGTGAATCAAAAATAGCACGCGATTTGACAATAGCTGAGGAATTGAAAGCGCGGAGGCGTTTGCGGAGAGTTACAATCGGCAGAAACACGTGATTAACTTTTCCGTCTTAGCGTGTCTAGCCCTAGATTGAGGCTGCCTAGGTATACTTGCAAGACTATACGAAGATCAAAAGGTTTGTAGATGCGAGAGTGTATAAGTTACTATTGGAAAGATGTATGCAGGTTTGTTTGAATGGCTATAGTGAGGCAGAGGCGAGAGTGGATTGTAATTGACAGACAATATGCATGTGTCCAGATGGAGTCAAACTTGCATATGAAACAAATAGTATGTATACAGATAAGAAACGTTCGTTATTAAGTAGGCCGCGGCATACAAATTACACTGAGGACCTTCTTTTTGGACTAGGAAAGAAGATCGGGTTCTAAAGCCGACAGTATCGTTTAATCCCAGCTGTTGGCGATGCGTTAGCAAGCTTAGAGAAAATAAGGCATAGTTAACTCCAACTTACCCAACGTCTTTTTGGCGAACAATATCGCCTTTATCACCGGTTTCCTTGCCCTGTGGTTCGTTAGAGATCGATATCTCACTTTAGGAGTTGAGGTCCTCGCTTACAGTTTTCTGCCCCTCCACAACTAGTCTATCTAATTGATAGAACTGGCTTATTATGGTTTGTCGCTAGTTGAATGGGTGAGCAAAAATTGGTGAAAAAGGAAAAGAAAGACTGTGCACAGCAGAAATTTGTACCTTCATCATTCTCAAGTTTTTCAGTCCATCTTGGATGAATTCTTGTATTTTGCGATCCTCGCTCTCCTTCGCATTTTCCCGGAAGGCATCCTCGTCCTCCGCCGAGCGTACTCGCGGAAGTTGTAGTTCGAGAACTGAGACGATTGTCGCAAGAGAGATCGGAACTACTCAAAATATATTTCAACATTAGCCACAACTTCCCTCAGCATTCGCTAGTGTTTAGTTGCATAAGCTCAAAGGGAACGCAGGGATAGAGATCTAGCTCACGTACCAACGATCGAACCTGAAAGGCCGTATCGCGCTGAAGAGTGGGAACCGACGACATGGCCAATATATGTAAATTTCTAGGAAGTAGCGACGGTAGATAGCGTTGATATTGCCGAAGTTGGCGTTCGATCAACTCAAGTCAACGTCAGAACAGAAATGAGGAGGGTGATAGCACGCAGATCCAAGGTCTATGCTCAAAAGCCGGATTCGAGATCGCGTAAATATGCACTATCCGGAGGATTGCATCCACAAATAGCTATTATGTCTTATTGTGTGGTGTATCTGAAATAACAGCAGAAGCCAAGGTGACGCATGGAGATGGCGGGCTCTATCAAGACACGAAGGTTGTTAGTTTACCACGAAACAACAAATTCGTCGCAACGGTAAATGTCAATATGAAAATGAATGCGTACCAGAGTCTAGAATTGCAGAGCAGATGTGCATAAACGCCGGCCTCGCAGTTGAAGCAAAGCAAGCTGTTTATGCCTATTTTTCCAGCTTTTCGGCGATGACGGAGCTGCTCTTTTTCTTCCGCTGCTATCCTCGGAGATTCGAGCATCGGAAATACGTGGCTCCGGCATTCTGTACTCTGTCCGGTAAGGTCGACGGAGATAAAGTCAAGGCCTCTACATTCGATTGCCAAAAGACCAACACAAGCAAAAATGTGCTGATTGTTTTCTGTTTTATGTGTCACCAAAGGAATCACATTTCGCGAGAGGATCGTCGAAGAATAGAGCAATGCCACAAATCCCAACACCACCCGAGTCTCGCGGAGTTTCCGTGGAGCCACCATCCTGCAACGAAGTGTGTGAAAACACTTCCTTAGATGATAGCAAGGTCCAATTGCTGGATGAATTGCTCGAGCGTTATCTTCAATTGCTAGACCGTTATCAGAAGCTTCGAGAGTCATTAGGAAAGCAACTTGCATCGGTAGGAATCATCCCCATCACCATTCTTTTCCACCAAACTAGCGCAAAACCTCGATTTATGTATGAATTTACTCGGAATATAGCTAATTTCATTTTCTCAGGGATTCTTTCAACTCACACATGCCAATTATTGCTCACCTGATCGAAGATTTGGTGAAGATTTCTACGATGAGCGTATGAAAGCAACTCGGAGATTGTAAGATTCTACCTGACCGCAACAGTCTCCCTTCTTCCATTCCCTTAATGTCTAGAAACATATCTTACTGACTACTGGAGAAAGAAAAATTACCCCGTGCTTGACGGACAAAGAGTCAGAGCATAGCTTCGTAAATACGCGGCTGGAAAAGTTCAATTCGAAGTGTGTTACAAATCAGTACTTGATTCAAAGCACATCAACGAAGAAGACAAAACATAGAGAACGAAGAAGAAAAAGACACTTCTTCCTTGGATAGTGCAACTGCCACTGTAGAAATTGCATCTGGCCAAACGTACGACAACAATAGCCCCTTGAATGAGATCGAAGAAGACAAGCAAAACTCAGAGATATCTGTGTCACTACCATCGCCGCCGCGGACAACGCAGGACGATAGCATGGATGGAGGTGTTAGTGCTACGAACAACAGCGAGGAGCACGACGACACCAAAAGCACCACCTCGGAAGGTTTTCCGATCCGATAATCCTATAACTTGGTATGGGATTCTAGTACCGCCGTCTTTGAGAAGTGCGCAAAAATCCTTCACTGAAGCTGTCAATAGTGGCATCCCGCCACTCGTCACTGTAGTGAGAGAGATGCAACATGTTGAAAATCTTGTGCATGAGTTGAGACGACAGATAAAGACGACTACTTGAGTGTTGTCCGCCTTTCTCAGAGGGCATTTTCATTAGTAAATATACTTATTATTCTTTTATTCTGATCCTATGGGCTAGTTTAATCCCTAATTGCCTATTCTAGAGAAAGTGTTCGGAGGTAAGAATAAGTCTGCCAGCGGTTTTCCAAATCATGACATCGACATCGGGTGAATATATATAATGCATACAGGCTAATAAAGAGTCCCCTGTTACCTAGACTTCACATGGCTTGATTTCCGTCAAAAGGTGGCTGAGGCATATACTGTCTGTAGCTGGAATATCTTTTTCTCCTCGGATACTTTCCCTTCCGGTATGCTGTGACGTTAGGACTGAGGGGTGCGACGGCGAATTGATCGTCCGTGTTGTTGTTCCATTTAGAACAGCTCGGATATTCATACGTCTTAGACTCCTTCGGCATCTCCCCAGGAAGCTCTCCGGGTATGCTGGGTACTATGAGCAGCCCATCCCCAGAGGTTCGACATGGTGGATACTTTCGACCATCTCCATACGTTGGGCGTAGCTTTTCACTGGCATGATTGGTAGGATATATGGCTGGACTATTTGGCGTGCTGAAACCACCGAATGTCGGGGCGCACTATTGTAGGATTTTGCCATTGGATGTCCTGAACTGCGTGGGGAAAACTGGTCGTCAAAAGCTTCTTCTATTGTCCCAAGATGTGGGCTCGGGATGAATCCTGTGGGGTTGTCCAATTGCCGTACTTCTGGATATGTTGGACTCGGGAATACTGGAGATTTGATTTCAACATGGGATGTTTGTGGTGTCACTACTATGTAGCTGCCCGACTCGCTCGTGGTCTCAGAGAATGTAGGATAACTCTGTATTGGCAAGATGCGTTCTTCCCCGGTAGAAGATACGGTTCCATCAGTGCTAAATACTTCTTGGTTCTCACGGGTTTCCTTTAGTGAAATGGTGGACAATTCGCTCAAATCCTTCTCCAACGGGACTGGAGACGAGGCGTGGACTTCAAGGGAGCTTGAACGTTCAATAGGAGGACGTTGCCCGCCAAAGCTAGGGTCAACAGTCAAATTTGCAAATGGCGTCGGGTGACCTTCATGTAGAGGGTTATTGGCTACATCGTCGGTAGAATCTGATTGCTGTTCGCGTGATGCATTGCTGAGAGCTTGGTAATCCAACGGGAGGTATGCTTGATATTCTAGGCCAACAGCCGGCTCAGGCAATGATATCACCGGTGCATCCTCAGCTTCATCATGAGATTCCTGCGGAGATTGCTCGTCTAGTTCATGTCTGTTGATCATAATATAAGCGGCGGTTGGTGGAGGACTAGGGCTTCGCGAAGTTTCAGCATGGCCGTCGCCATCTGGGAGACACTAGGAGTTTAGTAGCGGACTGGAGACCATTTCCCCTCACTCTCTCTCGATTGCTCAATAAGTATACAAATAAAAATATATGGTTCTGTGTCTTTGAGGCAGATGATTTCGCACCTAGTGGTCTTCTCACCATTGTCGTAATACTGCAGTCAAGAGATATATGCGTGGTACTGTAAGTTCCGAAAAGGGAAGAGTCGCAATCAACAAGCAACAAAACTATGCAAGTGTGAATGATGCTTCATAAGTCTTACGTTCAGGAGAAGAGCAAAAGAGAGTGAGGGAGAAACGAAGCTGAGTCTTCTTCCCTCTTCCTGACGCGGCAAGTGCCAGCTTGCTGCAAACCCGAGGCAGCTACGATTTATCGTTTAGGGCAGTTGACGATAACGTGACCTGAGCAGTCGCAGGCGGACAACATCCTCAGTCTCGCTTTCCTTTGGAACGTCCGGCATGGTTAATTAGTCCAACAACGCGCCGATTTCTTATTGTTGTCAATGTCACCCCTTAATAGCGTATAATCCGTCGCACTTGGGCACGTTTCAGCTTTAATTGCCGGGCGCTCGCTCTTCGGCGTTGCCCGTCAGCACCAAGTCAACGAGCAGGCAGAATCCCAGTTTCTTGAGCTGCCGATGTCATCTGTGCTGAACAGAATGCAGAATCACTGAGCTACATATAGTTCTTCGCCGTGGAGACACGCCTTGCTGATGATGACTGTCTTGTTGAAATTCAGTCCAGATGATGTTACGGAGGTAGCATCACGCCTCGTCGCATATTGAGTTAGCGGAGAAATGATCTTAGTTCGGCGAGCCAATTGAGAAGGCCTGGCTGATCTGAAACAGCGCCAAGCGCCGCCGTCTTTTCTTTTCCACGCCGTGACTATTCCGTACTTTCATCAGCCAACGACAGCGGGCAAAGACCACGCCACGCGAGATGGCGGCGGGCAATTTGCGACGTTGTGTTTTGATTTGCCCTAGCCATTGTGAAACTTCGAGATCCTCGTGCGACCACTCCAGCCATTCAGGGTCGATATCTTACAATAGACATGGCAATTCGCACTTCATTTGATGTCATCTGCTCCGGGCAATTAACAAGACTGCTTTTAGGTATGGAGATTCGAGTCTGGGACGGGCCAACGACCGACGATATTCTGTTACATTCAAGTCATCTATTGACCCAATTTAGCAGTGACCACTGACCGCAGACTAATTGCGCCCCAAGGGGCAAAGCAATATGCATAGAAAGTGAGGAACTAACAATTACTGACACTAGCCATCATAGTTTTAGTTTATCTGCCTTGTCTCGGATTAGTTACAAACTTACTGGAGCGATTAATATATGGCATGCTGACGCTAGTACGCTGTCACTCCCATTCTTCTCTTCCTTAGTCTTTCTTTCTATCCTACGAGCTCGAAGCTCTCTCCTCAGCACCTCATTCTGCTGGATGCAGATATTGTGATTGTTATTGTTGTGTTGTTGCTTGTGAGTTGGTTGATCCGTAAGTTATTTTCAAGGCTAGGGATACCTATTGTTCTGAAATGAAATCATCCCTCTAAGTCATTTTAAGGTAAGAAGGACTCGTCCGTCGACATGTGAATCTTTATTGACAACAATCATCAGGCATTGAATGCCAGCCGTTCTTTTATTCTATCCTTCCTTTGCAGCCTAGGTCTGCCTATTTACCATTCTTATCTCTCTTCCACCAACATATCTTCGTTTTGGACTTTTTTCTCGACCGTCTGATCTCAGTGGCCAATTTGTTTTACTACGAGCACCGTGAAGACCAAGCGTCTTGTGTTTGTTATCGATCACCGGAGCAGGCTTATTTCTGAATTCGTTTGTTGTTTAGATTTACTTACACGCATTCATTCCTTCTGAGAAAACTTTCTTGGCCTATTTGCCAAAGGCAGAGCGTGCCAATCCGTTCATTCCTACTGTCACCAATGAGTCAAAGTCATCAAGCTTCCTATGGTCTGGGGAGAAAACAGGGGAGGATCAGTGAAACGTGCGCGAGATATGCTGAAGGCCGGGGTTCGTATGGACAATCCATCTGAAAACGAAAAGAGTCGAGGAATGCCTCCACCGCCGAGACCAGAGCCGACTTATAGCACCAGATCCAGCCAGCGATATTCACAGGATGGAAATTTTGAGGTTGGCTATCAAGTCGAACATGATCCCAGAGGGCCCGTACCAATCTTGCCAATCCAAGGCTTGCCTGCGCAGAAACATACCGGGCCTCCACCAACTTCTAGAAGAGGGCGACCATCTGTCGCTTCCAGTTTGAAGGCCACTGCTGTATCTCCTATCCCAGAAGAGAACGTCGACAAATCGAAGAAGAAGAAAGAGTCATACGCTTCGAGCACAGTCATTCCACCTGGCTGGGCATTGGGCCCTCCCACGTCAGAAATTGATGATCATCAAGCATCGGAACAAAACGAGCCGAAACGCAAACGCGATTCACTAGTGGTTTTACGACAAGCAAGTTTGGGCAAACGTGGAAAACCGTCTTTGCGTACGATCAATAAGCCAGAGACGGAAGCGCCGTTGTTACATGCAATGTTCAACAAATCGAATGACAGCAGCTTGGGGTATTCAACTGTCAACGGTTTGGAGCGACGGCCATCCCTCGATTCTGTTTCGACCGATTCCGACTCCATAGATTTGGAAAAGGAAAGGATAGCGATTGAGAATCAGCAGAAGGCGAGGGGCATTGGGATCAGCCTGGGCCTGGGTCAGCCTAGTGCAAGTATGAGTAGCAGAAAGCCCAACTCTCATCGTCCGCCTCGGCTAGATATGGATGCCGTGCGGGCAGCTGAAGCTCAGGGCAGCCTCACCAGCTTACCTGATCTCATTCGACGTGCTACAAGGGTGGCCTCAAATCTGGAACGCGGAAAGACAGCGAGTCGGCTTGGTATTTTAGATATGTTCGACTTTGGCAAGGAAGGCAAAGGCAACTCCAACCATCGGACGTCAGCATCGATGTCGGATATTTTGGCATCTTTCCCACCACCTCGCACCGGTACGCCGGAGGACAAGGTCCGGTCTTCATGGCCATTTCCACCGATGAATGCTACCGAGAAGTCTAGATTACGGCAGATGCGGGTTAACTCAGGGAAGAATCTGAAGATGCTGGCAAACCTGGTCGACGCTTCTGTGGCATGTCTCGGCGACTTTTCCTTTTCGTATGCGTCATCGTGTTTTGTATTATCGCCGCAGCCGTTGTTATCCCTGTTGTTCTTTTGGTTGTTCTTCCCGGGAAAGAGCTCATTCTTCCACAACAACAGCCAGTGCAGCTAATACGACGACGATGACAATGACCTGCGAGCAGAAATTGCCGTGTATGAACGGTGGCGTGAGCATTGAGACCGGCACAACGTGCGCGTGTGTTTGTGTTGATGGATACTCGGGGACTCAATGCAGCAAGGCCAGTGATGGCAGCTGTACGACAACGGCGACGTCTGAGAGTCACAATGCGACTATTGGAAGCTCTCTGCCAGCTCTATTCACTCAGTCAGAGAGTTATTTCAACATCTCCCTGAACGAGACGGAGATTCTTAGTCTATTTAATGCTAACAATGTCTCCTGTACTGTGCAAAACGCGTTGGTCTCGTTTGGCGGAATATCTTCCACACACCAGCGTCGAGCATCTCCGATCCAGATTCGGGATCTAGGAGCCAAGCCACAAATAACTACAGCTCCAATCGTCCAGCGAGCACAGGAGACGGAGTCATCATTACCAGCCACATACGTCCCGCCGATTCTGAGTGTCCCAAGTTCAGCAAGTTCAGCAGAGACAACCACCTCTAAGAGTGCTGCTGAGACTGCAGGAGGGGCGGCTGTTATAGCGACGACGAGCACCCCAACGTCAGCACAAGCAACGAGGGCATCAACGAGTGTGCCGGCAGCGTCGGCTTCGGTCTCGGTTAGTGCGGCAGTGGCTCAGGTGTACGAGTTTGCAAGCGTTGCCGTCCTTTACCTGTTTGAGCAGACCCGAGACTTCAATGCGACCTCGACGGCTCAGCACGAGATTGATCTTTATCTCCTGTCCCAGTCTATCGGCACAAGCACAAGCTCTATCAACATGAATATGAGCCTCAGCATGCCGGAAACTTTTGTTCTCAGTTTTACCAATTTCACCATCACGTTGTCGAACGGCACCGTTGTTGGCGGTGGATAGGCCTTTACCTTTTCTTTCTCTCTCTCTCTCTTTGTAGCCTAGCAGGACGGAATTTTTGATGTTGATTCTGATTTTTGTACAGCATATGCATGCACAAGATAATAAAGTACATACATAGTATTACTGCGTCTACACTAGCTACGCAATGACAAATGTACATTCATCGTTGCATTCCGTTGCCGTGCCCCATTTTGATACCTTCGCAGCCAATCGGATGCACGGAACGGGCGCTGTTTTCGGGCTCGGTCAACCAAAGCAGACATCCCCACTGCGCAGTGGCGGCCAACCATTCTCAGCTTCAACTTCTCCAGCTTACTCAACATCCCAGAAAAGACGCAACCAGCAATTAGTAAGTACCAGGTGGCTCTCTATTGGCGATTCCAGCGTTCTTCCTACTGCGAGCACTCCGGCCGGCCCGCTAATCTCCCAGCGTCTGCACTCTGCACTGTGCAGTGATACCTCCGCGTTATCCGTACGGGGCTCCGTACGGAGTACTCCGTACATTACTACACAGTACATAATCCTACGAAACCGGGGCGTGGGGGTTGAAGCGCTATATATCCGTATGTCGGTCGATAACGATCCTCGGCATCGATGCTCACCGATACCTCGCTAAGGTCACTGATCGGCTTCTTCAAAGCCGTCTAGACATCTCATTTGTCAGACACGCCTCTCCCCACGTCATACTGGCTGTTGCCATATCCAAGAATCGCCTTTTCCCCGGCTCCATCAATGACGAAACATGGCTCGCCACTCATTTCGAGGAAGAAAATTCGGGGCGCTTCTCTACGGGGTCTCCATCCCCGGTTTACCCGGACCGGCAATTTCGCACTCCCGTCAAGGGGCCCTATAAACTGACCTCCCATCCCAGACTATTTCTTTTTCTTCCTTTGCTTTCCTTTCTCCTACTACTTTTCTTCTCCTCCTATCGACAAGTCTAGACGGCGATTGTTGGTCTCCACACGTTGAATGTCTAGACGATAGTTTCTTTGTCTCTTCTCACATCATATCCCGTCTTCTTCAGTCACAATGAACCCAGAAAAGTAGAAGAAGAGCGCCAGGAGCAGATCAATACGAATGCTCCTGAGATCACGGCTGCCGATCTCCCTCAAGCCATTACAGAGAAAGGCCCGGAGCTGCTCGACACCCCTATCCCATTGCTGACATGGCGTTCCGCGATGATGGGCCTTTTCGTATCGATGGGAGGCTTTATCTTCGGGTACGACACAGGCCAGATCTCCGGGTTCCTGCAAACGCCGGATTTCTTGTATAATTTTGGTCAATGGAACGCTGTCAAAGGAGCGTATGAGTTTACCAATGTGCGCAGTGGGCTTATTACTGGATTGGTTCGTTTTCCTCCCTCCTTCGTTTGAACTACCGAGACTGACAAAGCCTCTGATATAGCTATCAATCGGTACATTGATTGGCGCCCTGGCTGGTGCCCCGTCGCAGACCGCATCGGAAGAAAGTGGTCCATCTCTATATGGTGTGTCATATTATGTGTTGGCTTGACGGTGCAAATATCCTCGCCTCACGGGAAATGGTATCAAGTCGCCGTCGGCCGTTTAATCGCAGGTCTCGGTGTAGGTGCACTCTCCTCTTGGTACCAATGTATCAGGGTGAGAGCGGCCCGCGACATATTCGTGGTGCTCTGATCAGCACATACCAACTGTTCGTCACCCTGGGCATTTTCGTCGCCTATTGTATCGACTACGGCACCGAGGCCATGCCAAACACAGGCGCATGGCGTATTACCATGGGAATCACGTATCTCTGGGCTATCATCCTCGGCGCTGGCATTTCTTTCTTCCCAGAGTCGCCACGATATGACTACCGCCATGGTAAACCGGACCAGGCAGTTGCGAACCTCGCAAAGATCTACGGCGTCCCTCAGAATCATCATGTCCTAGCTCAGGAATTCGAGGAGATCAGGATAAAGTACGCCGAGGAAGTTGCCCATGGTAAGGTCACATGGATGATGATGCTCCGCGCGCCACGCATGAGATATCGCATCTTGGTTGGAGTGTTGCTGCAATCTCTTCAGCAACTGACTGGCGCCAACTACTTCTTCTACTACGGCACCACGGTTTTCCAAGGTGCCGGTATTTCGAACTCGTTTGTGACCCAAATGATCCTGGGTGGTGTTAACTTCGGCACTACATTCCTCGGTCTTTACAATGTCCAGCATTTCGGTCGTCGCAAGTCTTTGATTGCCGGCGCACTGTGGATGTTTATCTGTTTCATGGTCTTTGCCTCGGTGGGCCATTTCTCGCTTGATCGCAACAACCCGGCCAACACACCGGCTGCCGGTACTGCTATGGTCTGCTTTGCCTGCTTCTTTATTCTTGGCTTCGCTTCAACATGGGGTCCCATGGTTTGGACTATTATTGCCGAACTGTACCCGTCCGAATACCGAGCACGTGCAATGTCACTTGCTACAGCGGCGAACTGGCTGTGGAATTTCCTGCTAGCATTCTTCACTCCTTTCATCACGGGTGCAATTGACTTCCGGTTTGGATACGTCTTTGCAGGCTGTCTGTTCCTAGCGGCGGCCGTGGTTTACTTTTGCGTTATCGAGGGTAAGGATCGCACGCTGGAGGAAATTGATACTATGTACATCCGCAAGGTCAAGCCGTGGCAGAGTTCGAAGTATGTTTTCCCGAGGACGACGAGTTTGCAGGCTCTAGAGCCGTGTCTCGACGTGCCAGTCATGCGAATTAGAAACGTTCCTATGATCTGTTCTGGGCTTTGATTCTATTGTTACATATATTGGTATATAAGCATGTTATTAGCATTATACATACGAATTTCACATTAGATATTACTTATTACGCATTGCCCCATTATACGTTAAGCTTCAAGGACCCTCCAAATCATAGCCCACACCGCCGCCCCTTCTGCTTGTCTCTCCTCCTGTTGGCGCTGCAGCGGTCTCTCTTGATCACCAAGGCGGATATCAGAGACCAAATCTTCGAACCCAATTCTGCCAACAACCTCAAACCCGCCGCTCAAATACAACCGCTTCCCAGCCTGCGTACTCCAGACCCAAATCTCAACATTTTCCTTACGTGCCGTGTCAATACCCCATTGTAACGCGAGAGAGCCGTATCCACGACGTTGGTAGCGAGGATGGATGTAGAGAGCTTCTAGTTCCCATCTTTCCCTTGCCGGGTTCGGCGGCTTTATATAGTATTGATGCTGCTGCGGACTGCTAGATCGGATGCGTTGCTGGAACTTTGCCATGTGTGTATGGTTAATACTTCTGTCGAAGGGATATGTGATTGTCATGTGTATGTAGGCGAAGAGTGCTTTTATTCCTGCTTGGCACTTTGGTATTAACTACCCTTTTTTGTTTTGCTTTTGGAAGGAAAGAGATAGTATCATACGTCTCGACAATCTATGTCCCTCAGCCTTCCACTTCCGTGCCTCGGACGAAGACCCGTGACGACACCACATGGCAAAACCAACTATTTCCTCCTTTTCCTCATTGCCGGTGCCATTATCATCATCACCACTATTAAGAGGCTGCCTCGGATTCTGGTTCCGATTATCGTGACTGTCATTGTCATTTTCATCCAAAACAACAACCCAGCAAACAGTCCCCGCAAAGAGTAACTCCAGCTCTAATGAACGGCGCACAGACTTGAGATTTTCTCCCCATTGTCTGTCGTACTCCGCTCGTGTTTGACGCTGCTGTCCTGCTTGTGGACTTAGTCGTCGACAGTATAGTGCTAGCGGATCAGACAAATCGCAGTTTGCTTTGATGGTGGCTAGCGCGAGCGAGTCTTGCGTCTGGTAGGGTCGGAGGTGCATTAGACTGATTCAGTTTGCTTGATTGGATGCTGTTTGTTCACATTATAACAATCCAGTTGTCGTTTGTCGTTGTCAACGTTGTGGCTGATGATGATGAGAGGAGTGAAAAGAAGCTTATCTAATCAATCAATCAGACCCACTTCAAACCCTAACTCGATAACAAGTTAACAACAGAAGAGGTCCCTTCATGGGGATTATTATATGCCTCATATTCTGCTGCCACTTGTAACTATATAACTACACAAATGAAATATACTCTGTTCGCTTCTCACGAGTTTGGCCACGTGTATATTCCAGTACACGATGTTATGCAATGAGCATCCTCGATTTACTAACCTATGCGGAGCACTCACTAGACCTTGACCATCAACTTGGGCCCTGCCTTCATGATACGAACGGCAATCAGGATAAGCCCAGCGGCAGCAATTGTCACACCTCCATAGACCCAGAGACCAGTCCAGTTGAGGTTCCCAGTTGTCCCAAGAATAGCACCAGCACTTGGTCCTCCAATCAACAAGCCCAAACCGCCAATCGCAAATCCCTGTCCGATACGTGTACCGATCACAGCCTTGTTCTTCGTAAGCATGGCAAAGCAAACAGGCGGCAAGGCAACGATGACACCGCTGAAAAACCCTGTGAAGATTGCCTCGACAACCATTCCGGCCGTATTAGTCACGGCGAGCATACAGAAGACCACGATGCTCAATATCAATGCCATCGGTACAAATGTATTGAACACGCCAATGCGGTCAGACAGAGCATTAGGCGCAATACGCCCGAAGACCGACGCAGCGTTGAAGATAGCAACCATGTAAAATCCTAGCGAGCTGTCGGTGAAGCCCTTGTTGATCAGGTAGTACGAGATATAGAATATAAGCACTGAGTTGCCAATAAACACAATCAAGATGGCCAATGCAAAGGTCATGTAGGGCACGTCTGTAAATGCCGTCCAGTCAATGAGAGCGCGGGGCTTGGGTGGTCTAATACGCTGTCTCATCAGAACCACTGGAACAACAAAGATCCCGAGAGCGATGAAGGCTACGGTTCGTACAGCCCAAGGAAAGCCAATCGGTCCGATGAGCCGATAGAGCACGATAGGGTAGATGACACCTCCTAGCGATGAACCAGAAGATGCGATACCAATGGCCAGGCCGATGTGCGAGCTGAACCATGTCGGAAGTAGGGAGACAGTGGGCGTGAAAAGTAGTCCACTCCCAATACCAACACAGATAGCCTGTGCCAGCATCGCCTCCCAGTACTCGTGACATAGGGAGAGCATCATATAACCAAAACGATCATGAAGCTACCAGTAAGAAGGAGGAGGCGGAGGTAGCCTCGGTCGTAGATGGGTCCAGCAACGATGCCGGTCAGCTGAAGGAGGAAGCACTGGATAGAGCCGATCCAGGAGATATTAGAGGAAGACTCGGTGAAAAGCGCCCCGGACTCGTAATAGGTTTGGAAGACCGCAAATGTGTTGATCAACCCCAGGTATTGAAGAAGATCACGAAGCCTCCAGCAACCTGAAGCCATGCTATAAGCCCGCCATTAGGAGGAGTCGGAGGACCTGCCGGCTTTGCAACCTCTTCTGGCTTAGGAACAGCAAGGGTGTTGTTGGTGTTACTGGCATTGTCAGTTGCCGTGTCTTTCTTCTCGTTGGCATCGATTACAGGGTCGGGGTCGGACGCCATTTTGCTGGATATTGTTAAAAGCAAAGTAGTACCGCCGTAAGTAAAGGAATCGACTCTGAAGACAGCCATATCGAAGAAGAAATATTGCTATTTTATGAGATTCTAATAAGGGGCAGTGGTTGCAGGCAAGTTGGTCCGCCGTGTCGGATGTGAGGCTGACTAATCTAGGTGCTTCGCCCGCGACGGCGGAAGAAGGGGTCGTCAACTCAAACGAATTGCTTCAACAGCTCACTACTATTCTCTCCGCCGTCTCGGGGAGCTACATAACTACAACTAACATCCCTCGCCAGCAAGAGCCGATCATGCTCAGAGGCTTGGACGGAGATGCGGCCATGGGCACGCCGAACCCAGAGTCATTAGCCAATCCAAGAAAGGTGCGCAAGGGGACGCGGTCTTGCTGGGAATGCAAACGACGGAAGATCCGCTGCGTTTTCCCAGCATCGTCTGGCGTGACCATATGTCTCTGTTGCCAGCGCCGACGGGTACCCTGCATTACCCAGGAGGTACCAGAGTCTCTGGCGCCGCCAAAAAGGGTAACCGCGGTCTCAATGATCGCATCGCCAGAGTTGAAGATGCGATGAAAGATTTGCTTGCTAGCAAAGACATTGGAGCTCCGAGCCATACCGAAAAGAGTTACAGCAAAAGGGATCCAGTCCGCATTCTGATTCTTTCAAAGCTTGCTCCTCGGGCCTGACACCCTCGTCAGTGCGAGCTCCTCCCACCCCTGCCAGAGTGAGTGGAACTCGGCCGCCCGTTAATACACAAGCTATTTACTAACCCGTAGCTTAGACTCTTGAGGAATACTCTCTACATTCGGCACTGCTTAGCTCGGACTCACCCGCTGTGTCAGATCGAGCCGAGGCTGAAGCTAGAGCCACAGCCTTTCATCCCTTATGGGCAGCTTTTCCAGCCGACGACGACGTCAAGATTCTGCTTCAGGAGAGCTTGAGAACAGCACGTTACACCTACTTGGTTAATGCCCATCCGCATAGCAAATTGACCCACGAGACGCTCGGGGCGCCATACCTTTCTGCGAAATGTCCTGATCCCAACACTCATCCGGTCCTCCTCGCCAAGAGAATGCTCATATTTGCCATCACTCTACAGGCTCCATGTGAAGAATTCCTCAGCCTCTCAGAGCCACCAAGCGTCCTCGGCCGTCGCTTGGTTACGGCTGCCGTGGCATGGTTGAGGACCCAGGAGGAAACGCACAGCTCTGTCGAGAGCCTGCTTTGCATCATTCTCGAGGCTATCTTTGAAACTAACTGTGGCAATCTCCGTAAAGCGTGGGTTATCTATCGTAGGGCAATGACTATTGCACAGACGATGGGCCTACACCGCTCGCCTATCCCTCCACTGAAACGCGTCGACCCTACGTTTGATGCCGACCCAGAGTTTATGTGGTTTCGCATTGTCTACATGGACCGGTATCTTAGTTTACTGCTCGGTCTACCCCAGGGCACGACTGACAAGAGCGTGACAACTCCATCTATTTCGCGGCATGACCCGCCACTGGGCCAATTCGAGCGACAACTCACCGTCATTGCGTCGTGCATACTAGAACGTGATGAGCGTGCGTTTACTACAAGCGAGATCGCTACAACCCAATCGATCGACGTTGAGCTACTGAGAGTGTCTAGAAATATGCCGGCAAGCTTCTGGCGTCCGGCGAACTTCCAGAACGTGATGGTTGGATCGCCCGACAACCTCTTGGAGTCAGTACGGTTGGGAGCCCAGGTCTACTACTATGGGCTGCTGATTCAGCTCCATTTACCATATATGATGCACGGAATTAGCAACGATACCGATCATGAATACTCCAAGATTACGTGCGTCAACGCGAGTCGGGAGATTATAACACGATTCATTGCTCACCGAACTTTTCAACCTAAGTCGTCCTGCTCACGACCGGTAGATTTTTTGCCCTTTTAGCGGCGATGACACTTTCACTTGCTCATCTCGATTCTCATTATCATCGAAATGCGACTAACTTCCTGGCCCATCAGCGTCTGAGCGATCGTGCTATGCTGGACCAAGCCTTGAGAGAATGGACGTGATGAGAGATAATAACAGGGACATCGTCATGGAAGACAGCGCTAAATTAATCCGACAGTTACTCGAGATTGAGGAAGATGCAGCCAATGGAAGCAGCTATACTGCCACCAGCGTCGGACGAGACGAAGGCGATGCACAGCACTCTGCAGGAAAGGGATGCGGAGAGTTGCGTTTGCTCATCCCATACCTCGGCACCATCAAGATCACTCGCCAGGGACCTATCTCTCGAGAGCCCTTGCAAGAGAGCTCCGCATCTCAACCGTATCTGACTCCTCAGACCGAATTTGCATACGTGGAATCATCAATGCGTGCTACGCCTAACGATATGTTTGCGTCCGTATCTCATGCATCGCCTACGGATGTCCAGCAGCCATTGACACAACTTCATGGAATGCCTCAAAACTCTCCGTTTTGGGAGATCTCCTGGCGTCGGGAGAACTGAACCAGCAACTGCAAACATCAAGGGAAGAACTGCAGCCTGTTCCACAATACCGCTTGGGCTTGGCTAAAGACAATCCCACCCTGCAATCGCACTTGGACTTTCCCACCATCACTACCGACTTTCATGACTGGACCTTCCAGGGTGCCGACGTGGCGTTCTTCGATAGACTGATGAGAGGATGTTCTGGTTTAGACAAGTGAAGATTTTTGAAGGAGCCATTCTTTGAGGAGGACATGTAGGCTCTCTTGAATCTCCGATGATGGTGGAGAGAAGGTATTGTATCATCAATATTGGATTTTCTGAAGCTTTTGCCTTAAGAGGAGAACTACTGGAACAGGGCACTGGCGAGGATGGGAACTGAAGGCTCTCTTATGCGAATGCTGAGGTCGTGCGCTATCTCAATAATTCCCAAGAACCTTGGAATGCAATACACTTTGTTGCTTCCAATCCTGACTAGTGCTAGGAAGTTATATGAGGTCCTACCCAGACGCAACAAGTACATTAATGTATGTATCCTACCTAGGTACTCAGCATACGCTATTAAGCCATGCCTTCTCGTACAAAGTACGGCAGATCCATCATTCTGTGCAAAGGGCGAGGGTTAGAAGCAGGATTGATGACTTCTATGACTCTTCAGCTAGGTCTCGGTAATCCACGAAAATAGGGCTGGTTACAACTTTCTCTCCGCTCCACTCCCGGCCAACGAAGTAGATGGATTGTTTCTCCTCGTTACGACTATGGAAAATTGCCCGTCCCTGTACTCGCCGTGGAAGGACCACCTCTGGAATGGCTTCGACGCGAACGAAAAGCCCTGCACCACCAAGTATCTGGATCACTTTGCCATCCGGTGCCTGCGCTTCCTGCCAGGACGCCTCGAGGCGGAAGGCAGGTTGGGCTTTATGCGGGTTGCCAGCAAGCGCATCTCCGACCTTGACGTATCCACCGATGGTGCCCGACACAGTGATGGTGCGCGGTGTCTGATCCTTCTCGAATGTGATGTGGACTCCGTCAAGGTCGCCGCTTGTTTTACTGGAGAATGTAATGGTATTAGCACCGGCTTGCCGTGCATGATCTTCGATATTATCTTCCAGGCCGCCAAACGGCAGCACGCTATGCACACTTGTTGAGACGTCAATTCTTCCATTCCAGATAGCCTCGCGATATCGGTCGTACAATCTCGCGCCTCCCCAAGTTACCCGTAAAATACTGGCTGGCGATTTCGACTCAGACCAGAAATGGCGACGCCATATCAGGCCCGAGGCGTCGAAAGCTTCAATAGAAGAGAAGCCTTTTTCACCAAGGAAGTGATAGTCTAGCTCTAACGGTTCTTTGGCGCTATGTTGGATCTCGTCGCCCTGGATAGCAGAACCCGTGTACAAAAGCCCGACAAGCCGTTGCCCGGTAGTTGCAAAGGTGTGTCGTGCGCGCAGAGCCTTAGCAACGTCTCTACGTTCTAGTCGAGGAGCTAGAATTCCAGTCAAGCCACCGCGGGTTCCGAACACCGCTGTACCTGGAACACCACCACCACAACGACCGCGATGCTCATCAGAATTGGCACATACACCGAGCTTCCATCCACGGCGGATGGCATCTTGGAGAAGCCACTCAAACTGGCCCCATGCACTTCCATTTCCACAAGACGCTCAAGCTTAGGGTGGTGCCATGCAAGGTTGCATCGACGGCCTCCAACGTGAGGAATAAGAAGGTGATTCTCTGCTTCTCCTGCATACGTGAGATAGACCTCATCGAGAGGCCAAGCTCCGGGTACAAGATCTTTAGGACCGTCTTCGGACCATTCAAATGAACGCGCGACATTCCCATGGCGATCAAGCGGAAACTCGGGCAGAGATTCGTCATTCAAGAACACGACATTATGATCGCCTCCAGCAGCAGAGTTCCCACACCATTCAGTCCCGGCGAAGATGACAAAATCACGCTGTTGGTTGAGAGTTCGAATAAGGTCTACGGTGGCATCCCAGCGAGCTTTGGTGATTTGGAAATCATTTGCGGTATATCCGAGGACATCCAACCCAGCGATGTCTCGACCGTAAGAGAAATTATATGTTGATGATTCAGTACCTACCGTATCATCAGAATGCACATGTAGGTCGCCAAACAAGATCTTGGGGAGAAGCAACGGAACAGAGGGGCTGGAGAAACGGTGATATATGCACGCTTAGACGCAACGATTGCCCCATCGGCAGCTTGCGCAGTTACGTCGATGATATAGTCCTCTGGAACTTCTAACAGCAGGCTTTTGAAGACAGCATTAGTCCATCCGGAAGCTGGAATGGGTAGTATTTTCTCTATGACAACCACAGCCTCGTCGGAATTCGTGGTCGATACTTTCAGCGTGAAGAGTAGACCAGCTACGTTTTGAGTCACGTTTCCCCAGGCATCCTCCGCATGCGCGTGGATTTTGAATGGAACTGAGCGTTGCATTAGCCTTGGTGAAACAACCTGGAGATGATGGATAGGGCCGGCAATAATCTCCCAAGATAAGTCAGGCTGGATTGGCGCAAATCGGCTGTCAACAGGTATACCATAAGCGATCAGTGACTTTTCTTTCTCCCAGCACCTTCCGTCATGATACTCACGAAGTACCCACAGGGTCAATGTAGAACCGCCAGCGAAAGTCTTTTTCGATGAATGTTTGCACGCGTGTCCCCTGCCCCCAAAGCGCCGATCCCCAGGCGAATCACAATGCGGTCTCCCGGATTCAGATAGCCATCTTGGATGTCAACGATGATGGCTTTCTGGAACGGTCGCTCATGGCCCTTTTGGTCGAAACGAATTCCCAGTAACTGGACGGTAGCTGGTGTTTGCCCGGGGAGGAGTGCATTCGGGACATATTCTGCACTGATGTAGTTGTCCGCCTGGGGATCCGAAGTCTGAAAAGAGCCCAATCCTGATCGACGGTCAGCATTAATTGTGCCTAGAATGGAAGAAGAGGGAAGCTGTCCACCATACTGAGTAGAACTTGAAGGTGCCCTTGATCCAGGCACCATCTGCAAGCCCCGATGCTCCCACCTCATAATCCAAGGCGATTTCCGTCCATTCGCCAGCCACAAGAGAAGTTACGTCGCTTTTCACGCGGCCGGTGAAAGGCAGCTTCTTCGTATATTCATACAGACCCTCCGGTGAGAAATATTCGCCAGCTATTTGATTGCGCTGTTCTGCAGTGAGGAACTTCATGGCTTCGAGTTGATTGATTGACTTGATATTATTTCGGCCTTCACGGTGCAACTCATGCTTTTCTCTCTGGTGGAGCTTTAGGGTTAACATGAAATTGCGCCATCGACCTGCCGCATTTCGTGGAAGATAACCCGAGAAGGCCAAAAATTTCAACCAAATAAATAAATATATCCTTCCTATATTCATTCTCTGGCCGAGTGATGAGACTGGAGGAGATCATTGATATATCCCGATGACATCGAGTCGTTTTCACGGCCTGACAACGGCCATTCGGCATGATCCAAATATCAGCGCATTGCTTGATCTCGCCAGTACAGAGTTGCCCAAGCTCCCCAGAGGTTCGGCAAAGTACTTGGCGGACAAGGTGCCGATTGTGCAATGGATCCCACGGTATGCTCTGTCTTGGTTATGGGATGACCTTGTAGCTGGTAAGCCTGTCCAGGGTTCGGATCAACAGTCTAACTACTACACATGCTGAGCTGATCTCCCAAGGCGTCACCATTGGCATTCTCCTCGTCCCGCAGAGTCTTGCTTATGCCAAAGAAGCCAATATCCCCGCCAGATATGGACTTGTCTCTAGCTGGCTTCCGAGTCTGTTCTATGCTATTATGGGTACCTCGAAAGGTCTCTTACTCACTCTATACCCAATGTCTACTGAAGCACATAGATGTATGGACGACTGACCATGTAACAATAGATGTCACTGCCGGCCCGACGGCGATTATGGGCCTCTTAACTGGAGAGATAGTAACCGATCTCGTTGCAGAAGGATATGGACCAAGCGCCATTGCCAGCGCCGCAGCATTCTGGGTTGGTATATATTCACTGGTCCTCGGGCTCTTTCGGCTCGGTTTCCTCCTCGATTTCATCCCACTTCCAGTGCTTTCCGGGTACGTGTCCGGTGCAGCACTTACGATCGTCTTACAACAACTCAAGGCTCTGTTCGGAGAGGGCAAATCTGCCACAAACACAGCTGGCATCATCCGGGTGTTTTCCAGCGCCTCCCGGATACGAACTGGCGAGCATTCTTGGTGGGATTTTCAGGAATTGTGATGCTCGTGGGACTCCAATGGGTTGGTCGCACATGGGGAAAGAAATACCGTGCTTTATGGTATCTCTCTGTCGCCCGCAATGCGCTTGTCCTTGTTCTCTTTACCCTCATCAGCTGGGCCGTCAACAGGTTGCGTAAAATGAACCTCTATTCGGAATTTCCGAGGTCATCGGCACCGGAATCGTCCCGCCTAGGACCCCGACACTGCTCTACTCGTAAAGACTGCTGGGCGTAGCGCAGCTTGTTTCCTTGCCGCTGCGTTGGAGCACCTTGCTATCGGGAAAGCGTTCGCTCGCCGGCACGGATACATCATCCAGCAAGACCAGGAACTTAACTATATTGGGATTGTCAACCTGTTTGGCAGCTTTTCTCCTGCATGCCTATTACCGGAGGCTTCTCGAGGACCGCGGTCAACTCCGAGTCTGGCGTCAGAAGCCCTCTTAGCGGACTGGCTACCACTGCTTGCGTGCTTATCAGCATGTACAAGCTGACCGATGCATTCTATTGGATCCCGTCTGCAACCCTTTCAGCCATCATCGTTGTTGCTGTGTGGCAGATTATCTTGCCTCCTCGGGTCTTTTGGCATTACTGGAAGACTTCCTTCGCAGATTTTGTTGGGAGCATGGTTTCCTTCTGGGTCACGCTCTTCGTCAGCGTAGAGATTGGCATTGCTTCTGCTGTTGCCTATAGCCTGGTTTATGTGCTCCTCCAGCTGGCCTTTGCTCGTGTTACAGTGGTAACGCCCGATAATTTCTCCAAGCTGTATCCCACGTCCCCATCTAACTCGGAATGTCGATCCGTGGTTCCTGAAGGCACGTTGGTCTTCATGCTGCAAGATTCAATTCTGTATCCGAATGCTGCTCGCATAACCCGTCGAGTTACTGATTACATCTATACCTACAGCTCTGGTGCGCATGAGAATTCAGTGACTGCCGGTGGCACCCAGCAACAACAGACTCCAGGTGCTGCAGTGGACAGACTATGGAATGACACCAAGACTAGACATATCCGTATCTTGCGGAAGGAAGCCGGAACCACCGTGTCGGAGGAGAACTCTCTACCTCATGTTCACACTGTAATCCTTGACATGACACGAGTGACGCATGTTGATGCAACTGGCATGCAGGCTTTGGCGGATATCAGGGCTACCTTAGAGGAATGGGCTGGACCTGACGCTGAGCTCAGGTTTGTCGGATTAAACGAGAGAGTCAAGGACCGATTCAATCGATCCGAATCTTCCTTTAGAAGGTCTCAAAATAAAGAGAGTCCGCAGGACGCAGGTTACATTGTGTTTGATGTATTGCAAACTGCGTTGTTGAAAAGAGATTCCACATAGCTCGATACAAATGCATACCATACCTATTGACTAATAGTACAATGATAGTTAATGCACCACTGTAAACAAATGATATAGTAACGATATCATTGCACTATGTTGTCGTTTGAATTCAATGCGACTGGATCCATCTAACTCCTCCATAATTGATCTCCCTACAGCGGTGCAAGTACGCCTGGCAAGTTGGCTCAGAGATTCAATATACTCACCCCTCAGCTTTCTCACAATGGCTAAAATCTAGTAAGTAGAGAAAAACTATTGACACTGAATTATTCATTCAAGGGCTGTAAATTATTGTTAAATATACTGTACAAGACAAGTAAGATCCAAATCCATGCCATATACACCATCCACAACGCCAGCCAAAAGAGCGAAAATATCAAAACATAGAAGTCCGAAGCCCGACGGCTGATATAACCTATAATCATTCGTCAATCGTAACAAATGATTGGCTCGATCTTCAATAATCATCTGCTCTGCCTGCCATCGTTTCCGTTCCATAGTCTTCTTCTCGACGGCTTTCTTCACGCTGCCGCCAAACTGATACCACGCCTTATCTTCAGTCCCAGCAGCTCGCTCCGCTTGAACTGCCTCGTTGACGAGATTGTCGACCATCTTGCGCCAATTGCCGAGACTAACCTTGAGGCATTGCGAGCACCGGCTGCGTGGTTCTGCTTTATTTCTATTCTTCTGGCCGCTGCTGTCAATATCTAATATCGCCAACTCGGCGATGTCGACCGCGTCGCGCGTCCAGGCTAGGCCAGTTTCTTTTGAAGATGAAGCATATAGAATTTCGCCTATGTATGTCATCAACCCTGCTTCTTCGCATGGCGAGCCAATACTTCGCACTGGTGGTTGATTCCCATCTGGCGGTGCTTCTGGGTATACAGGAGGCACAAACATGTTTCGCAGCTTCTCAAAGAAATCGTCAAATGGCACTCCACCATGCGAGTGTACCGGTCGATTCTCCTTTTAGGCATTGTCTGTTCCGGTAGACTGCGACGCGCCTTTAGAACAGAAGTAAATATCGACAACGCAGTAGTGAGATCTCCCGCTTTCACATTGTGCACGCCTAAAGCAGTAGATACTCGCATGATGTTATCCGAGGCAATATCCTTGCCGTTTTTCAAAATACCGGTCTTTGCATCCACAACGCGAGAAGCGTCGTATGGCAGTTCTCCTGATGTAGCAATATCCATCGCCCATGTATACATATCTCTAGCCGTGCTGTCTAGTCCCTTGTAGTCTAACCAATCGGCATAGGCAAGGGCTGCATCAATCTTTTGTCTAGCAGTGAATCCCGTCGTCGTCAATATCTTCATATAAAAGACTTCCGGGGCGGCGCTGAAGGCGTGCAGTCCTCCTCGTGCATCACAATATTCGTCCGGCCCGGCAACGTCTTCGCATTCGGATTCGACGGTCCGTGAACATATTCAGCCTGAGCAGTCACGCGCTGCTTCCAATCCGTCATATATCCCTCCAAGTTCTCCGCCGCCTTTGCCGAATCCATCAAGCATTGGAAATATCCTCTTCTCCACGGTTCGCTTTTCATCGACACGTCGTATCCGAGTTTTCCAACACCATCAATCAATATCCCACCATCAGCCTGCTCCTTGATGCCCTGGCCTTCGATTTTCGGGTCTTCCAGTCTTTCTAGCAGCTCTTTCAAGTACCCATAGACATTCTGCCATGGAACAGTCACCTGCCCAATTTCCTCCGGGTGCTGCAGCGCAGTCGCAGAACGCAAAGCCCATCGACTCTTCCAGCTCCATTCCGGCGGAGTTGGCCATTTATGCTCGATCTCTTCTTGATATAGGCCCGTTTTAATCAAATGCAGCATCCAGAGCATAACATACAGAGAAATCGAAATCTTCAACCCTCGGTAAATACCCCGCTTGTACTTGCCCGTGTGCGAGGTGGATATTAATCTGGTGAAATGCTGTCGAAGATGGATGGCGAGCGGTAGTCTGCCCTGGGTTTGCGAGAGAAATGGCAGTTGAGGACGAAATGGCGAGGGGAGATGAAGGACTGTCGGGGAGATTGGTGAACGGCCGGGGTCGAGAGCCTGGGTGAGCAGCCCGCGGCAGCAGTAACGGCCGTCGTAGGCGTGAGTAGCGAGGCGTACGGCCCGCTATTATCTGATGGGACAGCATTGTTTTGTTTCTTAAATGTCGCAAATGCGGAAGAAGTGAATGCGGTTGATTTCGCGGGCGATGTGTTTGCACTGTTTGTCTTTTGCGCTAACCCTAAGTGTTGTGTGAACCTCAACTCCGACCTGCGACGACCTCGAAAATTCGACGCCTAGAAGCCGGAAATTGATATAAGCGTGATTTTGAAATTGCGCTTGAACCGGTTATTTTAATCCGCATACGGACAGCTCTACTCGTCTTGAGGACATTAGATTCAGGCTCCAGGGAGTTGAGCGAGGATTCTTGGAAGACCAAATTGAACATAAGCGGTAATTTTGGCATTCCTAAATAAACTGCTCCGCTGGGTATGTGGTCTATAGTCTATTAAAGCGCCTTGGTCCAGAAATATTGCGTTCCCCATGAAGAGCCACCTCGCCAGCCTCGTTCCTCGGCGCATCCTTGAGAGCCCCATCAAAAGCTCTTTAAATTCCTATGAAAGATAATTAGTCATCGTCCACGTGATAGGAAACAAGGCAAGACAAACCCTCATAGTATCCTCCTTTGCCGTCGAAAAGATGCTATACGTATTCAATCTTGCCCAAACCGCCTCCACAGAAAGCCACTGGGTATTGTACTCTTTTTCCTCCTGAAGCGGTGTCTCGAAATACTTCTGTTCCTTTTCGTTAAAGACATTTATCCATGTCCCGCTGCGGAAACGGGGACATCGTCGTCGTGAAGCCAGATGAACGATTTGATGGCTCCTTCCCATTCGCTCTGGACGGGGTCCTCTCGGCGCGAATTCCTGGTCATGAATGCGGAGTTAGAAAGCTCTTCGCATTTTGTTCGAGAGACAATGGGCTTTTGTGTGAAAACAGAGATAAAACTTACAGGCGTCGACGTGCCAGATCAGTGCCAAATACCCGTTTTGCTTGAGCACGCGGCGGATTTCTTTCAGGGATTCGAGATTGGCGAACCTATTGAACGATATAGTCTGGTCAATTCATAACGTACACAGAGCGTATACTAAGTCCGGTATGAAAACGAACCAATGGAATGCCTAGGACAAAATAACATCTCGTCAGCACATCGTCCAAAGCTACTTAGGTAAGAAATAGCTTACCTGTGCCGCAAAAACAACATCCACACTGCCACTCTCGATGGGTAATCCGGACGCCCACCCTTTCACCACTTTCACACCAGGCAATGCCTTATTCTCCAGCTCCCTCCTCATATCATCATGCGGCTCAACAGCCACGATATCGTAGAACCCAGCGTCTCCTTCTTTCGGCCTGGCTGCGACAAGAGCCTCCGTTAAAAGACCCGTGCCAGCGGCAAGGTCTACGACCTTCCGATTTCCGTCCCGGGACTTGATAACGTGCGCGTCAAGATGAGTTCCGTCTCGTGCGGGCTGTAGGTAGGCCGGTGTTTGTCATAGGCCGAGGCATCTGCGAAGCCGGCTTGCGCGATGTGGTGGATGGATTGGGACATTTCTTTCAGTGCTACGTGCGATTGAAGTTGGATGTTTTGAAATATAAAAATATTGCAAGGAGTCAATCTATTCAAATGGTCGAGAACTTGTTTTCGTGCTTGCGCCATATCGGAGTTATATCCGATATTGCTCCCCGCGTTACCCCCGTGTACCCCAATCTACCAGAATAGGCCCAAAGAACTGGATTGAAGAACGCCTCTATCATAAATTGTATAGCCTTCCAAGGCTGATGGTACTAGTAATAACGTCAAATGTTTATGCCAATCAAAGTGAAAATCTCGTTATATCATTTTACGACCGATCAAGGAATCCCTGGCTCTCAAGGATCAAGATAATCTCATGCACGATACTGCGCACACTCTGCTTCTCAAAATCCACAACAAGGTCGGCCTTGACAGGGGCCTCGTATGGGTCGTCGACACCGGTGAAACCCTTGATTTCGCCCCGTCGAGCCTTGGCGTAAATTCCGCGCTTATCTGTCTTCTCGCAGTACTCTAGTGACGTGGCTACGTGCACAAGAATGAAGGTGCCATGTTGCGAAATGGTCTCGCGGGCTAGCTGTCGAGACTCCTCGTAAGGTGCAATTGGGGCCGCGATGACGGCGGCGCCGGCCTTGGTTAGTTCGGCAGCGACAAATGCGATGCGTTGAATGTTCCTGTGTCGGTCTTCTCGGCTGAAGCCCAGCTCTGCTGAAAGCTCGTGACGGACTGTCTCTCCTAAGAGCAGCGAGACGGAGCGACCACCTTGCTCGTTCAGAGACACCTGGAGAGCACGGGCGATAGCGTCCTTGCCCGAGTTTTGGTAACCGGTGAGGAAGATGGTGAAACCTTGAGAGGCACGCGGAGGATTCGACTGGCGCAGGACCTTGATGACTTCCGGGTACGAGAACCATTCTGGGATGTGAGCGCCTGTACGAAGACGTTTCCGAAGTTCGGTGCCGGAGATATCAAGAGTCTTTGTACCAGCAGGTACTTCGTCAACAGGCTTGTACTCGTCGGTATCTGGCAGGTAAGTGACCTGCTGAAACTCGACCACCTCAATTCCGAGCTCGTCTCTGTACTTCTCAACAGCATGTTGAGCATCATAAGGACCGTAGAATTCAACACCCTTAGAATTCTTTCCTGGACCGGCGTGGTCACGTCCCACAATGAAGTGAGTTGCTCCGTGATTCTTACGGATGATGGCGTGCCAAATAGCCTCGCGAGGACCACCCATACGCATCGCCAGAGGAAGAAGACCAAGAACAGCCATGCCGTTGGGATAACGAGGTAAAAGAGCTTGGTAGACGCGGACACGTGTGAAGTGATCGATATCACCGGGTTTGGTGAGACCGACAACAGGGTGAATGAGGACATTTGCTTGGCGAGCTCGAGCAGCGCGAACGGTCAACTCTCGATGAGCACGGTGCATGGGATTCCTTATCTCTTGGTCAGTGCTTTTCTTTTCTTTTCCTCACAAACGAAATGTAGGACGCACCTTGTCTGGAAAGCGACAACTCGGGTCCAGCCGAGCTTATCGAAGTGAACACGCAATTCAGCGGGAGTGTCTGATGTAGTCAGCCTATAGGTCCTTTCACACGAAACCAAAGAGCAGACTCACATCGTAGAGCAACATAGTCGTAATGGTTGAGCTTGTTCACAGCCTCCACCTTTCCTCCAATGTAGAATTCATGGACCTTCGTGTTCAAGTATTTGATTGCGGGGTGCTCCTCGTCGCCGCCAAAGACAAGCTTCGCTTCTTTCGCCCTGTAAGTAAACCATTAATATGCATTGTTGGACATACAAACCAAGCGTGTACCAACAAAGCGGAGAAGCTTACTTATCAGGGCGATAAACATCATCGACGGTCAGGATGGCGAGATTGCGGTCGTCACGGAAGTCGCGCAATGTGACACGAGCTCCAGGCTTCAGGCCCAGCTCTTTGACGGTTTCCCCGGAGGCATCTAGAGTAATGGGCATAGAGAACAAATGGCCGTCGGCCAGGCGAGAATCGACAACAACTCTATAGCGCCCCTCATGTCAGATTTTTAAATCAACCAAGTATATCTAGTACATACCCATCGTAGTCCTTTTGATTCATAAAACCTGCATTGAACAAGTAACTGTCAGTCAACTCGCCCCTTCGCTTTGACAATCACAAACTGCAAATAACTGCTCCGGTGCAAGAAGAAAAGAATAAAATAGGCATACCTTCCAAGGGGCTGAAACCACCATTCATAATCAACTCCAAATCACACAATTGGCGTTCTGTAAGCACGATGGCAGGCAATGTGGCAGCTTCAGCCTCCAACTCGTCATGTCGGGGAGCATCGCGGGCAAGCAGGTCCTTCAGGACACCACCATGAGGTTTGTTGGCCATTTCTGAGCGAGTGCTTATTCTTGTTCTAAACCGCAGCGCAATAACAACAGCAGGACAATGGCAGTAGCGAGGGACAGCAGAAACAATAAGCTCTGCAAACGTTGGCAAGAATTCTACAGAGAGGAAGAGAACAGAAAAGCTCTCCAGATTATTTAAGAGGAAACAATCAATGAAACTACGTAGCACGCATGACATTACGTTACCGGTGGGTCTAGGCTGTATTATTCGATGATCGGCCGGGGGCATGTAAAATGGCTAGCTGTGATTGGCTTAAGATCTTAATCTGACAATCTGTTACAGATAAGATATAGTTAACTGTACTAGCACTAGCACAACTATAGCTCGTTGCTACTTGATGATGATGTCAGATGCGTACTCTTATTATCAGCACGCTCCCTAGTCCGATACAGGGGAAATGATGTTGAAGAGAAGTGAATGTACTACATGCATACTACATATCTGCAGATGCGTTGTGTACCAGTGTATTGAATGTAATGGAACGTATTAAAAAATATACTTGCATCGTCCCGCACTAGGCTGTAACAGTACAAGCGCCAGATGACAAAAATGTCCCCACCTGCCTATTTAAGCCTGCCCGATCAATCACGACATCGCTGCAGCGGCTTGCGTGATTGCGGCTTGAGCGCTTCTTTGCGATTGGCGGAAATATATAGGGTTCCTGCCAAGACGTCTACGATCGTTATACTACGATTTCAGTAGGTGATACGTATTATGTAGGAAGTCAAGTGAAAAATGTATGATTGCTGGCATCAAGTATGTACATATATGTATTGAAGGGAAGGAAAAAATCATCTATAAACAAAGACCATGCCAAACACCGCTCAGATAACGCCGTCATAAATATGCTCGTAGAAGAAACCATCAGTAAAAGGCTCGTAGTTCAGACTTCGCTTGTCGTCATTTGAGCCTTCTGAAATGCTTGCGCAATAGCTTCTTCCTGTCGCTTGCGCTCCATTTCTTGCAAATACTGAGCATACTTCGACCGCGGGTTGTGGATGCCACACTCAGTCTTGGCCTGGCCCTGCCAACGACCCGATCGTTCGTCTTCATTTGCCTTGACGGGCTTGGTCGAATGATAGTCGCCAATGCTCTTGTAGCCTTTGTCCAGGAGCTCGTTGTACGGCACGTCGTTGTCCTTGATGTACTGGTGGACCTGGTCAAAAGTCCAGTTGGCCAGTGGGTTGACTTTGATGAGACCGGCCTCGTCGATCTCGAGAACGTCCAGATCGCCTCGCTTGCCTCCTTGGCTTCGTCGGCGACCTGTCAAGACTGCATCAACTTTGAGCTCACGGTACGCACGCTGAGCAGGCTCGACCTTGGCAAGCCAGTCGTATCGTTCATCGTCCGTTTCCCAGAGACGTTCACCGTACTTGTTTGCGAACTCTTCTTCTGTCTCGACGCCAAGAGGCTTGTACACGTGGATGCTGATGTGAGGGTAGCGTTGACGGACACGATCCACAAGAGAAAGTGTCTCCTTGAAGTGATGTAGAGTATCCAGGAAAATCAGGTCGACAACTTGTGGGCGAGGAATATCTAGCTTGGATAGCATGTCGGTGATAGCTAGCCCTGTGAGACCGAAGGCGGTGGTCTGGTAAAGGTTGGGGAGAGTGGTGATGCACCATCTTAAGATATCTGAATGGAGAGTCAGTACGGAGCCAATCAATCCCCTCCCCTCCTTGGGAGAACCACATACCTTGAGGCTCAAGAAACTGCAACTGTCGGTTCAGAAATTGAAGGTGGGCCTTGGTGAAGACGACCTCAGGCAAGCTGGCTTCACTAGACGAGGCACTGGCATAGCCAGACTCGGTCTCGTCCACAGGGTAGTGGGAGGGCACCTTGGCAGGCATTGTGATGGCTTGCAAGTTACACGTATAACGCCGAGTGTTGGTATAGCGCCGGAAGTGTTCAAGTAGAAGTAAAAGGCTGGCTATTTGTATACGAGCGGCGTCTCAAGGAGCTCTAAGCGTGGACTTTGTAAGCCGTGGAACTCCGGGGAAGAGAATGACACAGGCATGTCGAAATCCTCCCTCAGAGCCCAATGCAAAATCCAAATTATTAAGCGTCTTTGCCTGTCCTAAACAGGAAATTCTGAGCACGCAATTCTTGCGCGTGTGGTCTTTCTCCTCTGCCGTAATCCCTGCTCTAACCCTAACATCACGTGATGAAAATTAGGGTAGGGCTGGTGAGTCACGTGATTGTCCATCGAACAGGACAGACGCTTTTCTTCCCCAGACTCAGTCAGTAGTCACCAGTCAGATCTGCGGGCAGGCAGGATGATACGTAGTTGTGAAGCCATTGCGCAGAATCGGTCAGCGCAATGTGATACATTTCCTGACGTCATATGCAATTTGAAGAGACGATCGCTTCAAGACGCTCGGCTCTAGCACTGAACAGTGCAGCATCCCAGCAAGCCATCGTTATTCGAGGCTGCAATTGCCAGCCAATAGAGAGCGTCGTCAAGCAGCGGACAGTGGAAGTCGAAGTGGAAAGTGGACAAGTGGAGGTTTTGGCACTGGAACCAAGGCAGGAACTAAACCCTGTCCCCAGCGACTCCCCGCCGTCACGTGGCAGTGTCCTCTGACTTGCAAAGACTGCGAAATACTTCCTGGCCCCATGTCTACTACTACTGCTGCCACCTCTTCTCTTTGTACATAAATCTGCATTTCCTCTTGAACACCACGAGCCCGGGTTTCGGTGCAAGTCCGCCCGGTAGCCGGGGAATTCTGAATTCGAATTCTTTGGCAATTGCTCTGTTCGTCGTGCAAATTCATCATATTCATAATGGCCGAAACCAAACTCGCCGTGCGCTCTGAAAGGCCAGTGCTGCGACATAGCTCCTTGACGGGCGGTTCCTTCATACAGGACCATCAACAGTACAAGCCCACGCCACCGATAACGCAAAATATTACCGATGTTCTGTTGGCTGCGGGCGACAACTCATTCTACAATGCGAACCCCATTAGCCCCGACCTGAAAAGGTGACCGAGAGTGGCATTGTACACAGCATTTTTCCCAAGTCGCCGAATCCGCTCCCGGCTGGCACCACGAAGCTTGTGGCGACCATCTTTTATAAATCAGGCAGTCCTCACCACCATACCAACTCATTGAGTGCCGAGGGCGGTCTCTTGCCCTCTCCAGTAGTACCCGTGGGCTCTGCGCCCACTGTTGATATCGAGAAGCTGCCGCGGGAGCCTCCAGCACCAGAACCAGAACCGCTAGACCGCCTATACGGACCTTTTGTCTCACAACTATGCCTCACTCATTTCTTGCAGATTTTGGAAAGCCTGCACACCCCATACCAGCGCATGAACACATCGCACCGCTGTTTAGATCAGGATGACCAGCCTCGAGTCGTCGAAGTCACACTTTCTCCGTTGCCTAACCCTGAATATCTGTCATTTAGCGATCTGCGCAAGCACGAAAACATTTGGCGTTTTGAGCGAGAATGGAATGTGGAAGTTGTCTTGCAGAAAGAGAGCGTCTTCAGGCGGTATAAGCGACTGGTGATATTCGACATGGACAGTACACTGATTCAAAACGAGACAATTGACGAGATTGCCAAGTTTGTTGGTGTTGAAAGGAAGTTTCGGTGTGTGGATTTCCTTCTCCATCGTTGTGATGACTGTCACTAATCAGAAATAGGCAATCACTGAGCGAGCAATGAACGGCGAACTTGATTTCACCGCGTCTCTGAAAGCTCGAGTTAGCCTTCTAAAAGGCGTTCCGGCCGATGTATTCGACAAGCTCCAAAATATCGTCACTATCTCCCTGGAGCCCGTCAGCTGTGCAAGGCTCTCAAAGCTCTGGGCTTTAAGATGGCAGTTCTCAGTGGAGGCTTCCAACCGTTGGCAGAATGGCTTGCCAATGAACTTGGCCTAGACTATGCCTTTGCCAATCATGTATGTCCGGTTTCTCCTAAGAAAGATGACGAATTCTACGTAATAAACTGACGAAAATTAAACATTATAGCTCGCAGTTGACGAATCCACACAAACACTAACCGGCGAACTGGTAGAGTCCACACCCATCATCGATGCGGAGCAGAAAGGAAACTCCTCCGCAAAATTGCAGCGGACAACAATATCCCACTTACACAGACCATCGCCATAGGCGACGGGGCCAATGACCTCCCCATGCTCCACGAAGCCGAGCTGGGCATTGCATGGCGCGCAAAGAGCAAGGTGCAATTGGAGGCGCCTACACGTTTGAATGGGGAGAGTCTGACGGATATTCTATATTTGTTGGGGTTGGGAGATGAGGATATTAAAGAGCTGCAATCTACCTATCAAGCCAATTAACCAGATTTGGATGAAATTCCAGAATAAACTAACAGAACCAAAGAAGGAAGAAAACAAATTATACATACTTGACGAATACCTACATACACTTTCTCACAGATGGATTGTAGAGATAGGAATGAAATGTCAGTAATGAGGTAGCAGACGAAATACTTAATTGAAATGGATATTTATTTCCAGATGTTTATGGGGCTATTTGCCTAGGTATAACTTTAGAATCTGATATGATTATTCAAGAGAAAAGAAAAAAGGGAAAAATAAAACAAGATAAAAGACAAGTCTTCCCAAGTCCCTATAATCCTATCATTATGAACACCTATTTAAATCAATGGTTACGAGCCTCCGTCGCTATCTCCGGCGAAGAGGCAACAGTCGAAGAAGAAGCATCTGTATTAGCGGCCAGACCCTCCTCTTCTTCAACACATTCTCAATAAACGCCTCTCCAGCCTTGTAACTACTCCTGACCAACGGTCCCGAAGCGCAATACAAGAACCCCATATCTAGCGCGCGCTGTCTCCACAGCTCAAATTTATCCGGCGTGACATATTCGTGCACCTTCATATGCCGCTTGGTCGGCCGCATGTATTGCCCAAACGTGATCACATCCACGTTCGATGCGCGGAGTTGGCGGAGAGCATCCCACATTTGAGCCTCAGTTTCGCCGAACCCAAGCATCATGGAGGTCTTGGTGATGAGCGACAGGTTAGCGCGTTTGGCAGCCTCGAGAACGCGGAGAGATTGCTGGAACGTGGCTCGACGGTCGCGGACTTCGGGCGTGAGCGCTTCGACAGTTTCGACGTTGTGTGCGTAGACGTCGAGACCGGAGCGCGCCACGAGAGATACCATCTCCAGGTCGCCGGCGAAATCGCCCGTGAGACACTCAACAAGGATATTAGGTGCCTTCTGCTTAATCTTGATAACTGTATCTGCAAAGTGCCGTGCGCCGCCGTCCGGGAGATCATCGCGATCAACGCTAGTGAGCACCACGTACCCAAGACCCCAGCGTCGCAGAGCCTCGGCAGTGTTTTCGGGCTCGTGAGGATCCAGTGGTGCGGGAGCTCGGTTGGTCTTCACGCTGCAAAATCGGCATCCTCGTGTACACGTGTCACCCATCAACATAATGGTCGCGGTTGCCGCGGACTTGCTACTGCCTCCCCAGCAATCTGAGATATTCGGACACCGAGCTTCCTCACAGACTGTATGCAAGCCCAAGCCTCGGAGGTCCTTCTTGATGCGTTTGAAGTTCTCGGAATCCGGAATGGGTGTCTTCAGCCACGAGGGTAGACGAGTGTGTTCTCTCTTGCGTCCTGCAGGTCCAACCATAACCGTGTCGAGCGTATATGCCTCTGCGTTTCCGCCGCCGCCGCCACCGACAAAATCGGCGAATGATGGTCCGGCATTGAGCTTGTCTGTGAATGTGGTTGTCCTTCGAGGTCTAGGTGCTACACCCCCATCCGGCGCTGCTGTCGTCGCAGTTGAGGGAGAAGGATCCGAGTTGGTGGTCGTAGCATAGTGGCGAGATAGGTTGTTGAGTGATCTTTTCCAGGGCGCCGACGACGCATATAAGCATCGCAATCGAGTCGACGAGGCGGCCATATCCAAACCAAGACCAGCAGACCGCGATAGAGAAAAATGTCGTTGTACTAGTAAATCAAGATTGATAATACGAAGAAATTCTATGGAGTTTCGGCACCCGGAGAATGGAGAGACTAGGCCCAGATAGGAATAGCTCAGTGTTCGCCGCGGACCGGCGGACAAGCCAGTTTGTTTGCCGACTTTTGACAGACCTTGATATTGTAAGCCCTAATGTATATGCCCATCTTTGATGCCGTGAGGAGTAAAGATGCAGGTCCTATCAAAATCCCGTTGGAAGATCGGGCGAGACCTGGCTTGATTCACGTTGATGATGTGCCTACCGCATTCCAAAAGTCCGTTGAAAAGTTGCCGCTGTACACCTGTATTTGATCTTGTTACTACCTAGCCAGGAAAGCATGTGTAGCGTTTTCGATTTCCTTGCTGGGTATAAGGATATTATGCAGTTAATAACCCTCATTCGTGTGTGTGACCCAATACAGTATCATCCATGGTCCATCATAGAACGTGTAGGATCATATTCGTTACAGTATGTACACAATACCTACTCGAAACACCCCCACGAGTATGGGTCATTCTTCTAATTAAGTCGTTTTGAACTGGGCGTTCTTGGATTCCTGCAAAATCTTTTCAATTCTAATCAGTTGACAATAGGCGCAAAATTGCTCCTTTAGGAAAATATCCGCTCTGTACTATCCGCAACCGGCAGGTTTGTTGCGCTTCAGCGCTGTTCGTCTGCCATATGTCGCCTGTCCAACAACTTCCTCTCCTATAATTTGTGGTTGGGATGAATACACGAAGGAATGCTCAATTTGCTTTAGAAAGTTCCGCATGATTCTGCTCAGAATGTTTTCAGCGTGAGAATGGCATCACTATCATCAATCTGGATGCGCTTGGCGACTCGTCCTTTACTGGCACAATGTATTACAACTGGGGTGCGCTGCTTCCTCTCCTTCTGTTATCATTGATGAGCCAAACTGAGACTTACTCTTGCAAGGGCTTATTCGTTGCCGGAGACTTGCTGGCTCAACATGCCTTTGAAAAACGCAATTTTCAATCGGCGGATTACTCCCGCACGATGAGACTAGGTGTTTATGGAACTGGTAAGGACATTATATTCCATGGTTGCCTAGCTGGGCATTATAAAAATGATTTAATAATTCTGTGCAGTCTTCTTCGCACCTATAGTATCGAAATGGTTCCAGTTTCTACAGAGAAACATTATCCTGACAAGTCCCATCCAAACACTATGTGCGCGAGTAGCATTAGACCAAGTGGTGTTTGCTCCTAGCGCTCTGTCGATGTTTTTGCCGTTACATCATTAATGGAAGGCAAGGATCCTCTCGTGCAGGTCAGGGAGAAGTTACTTGCAACATATAAGATGAATCTGATGGTGTGGCCTTTGGTTCAGTTTCTGAACTTTACCTTCATTCCTCTACAATATCGATTGTTGTTCGTGAATACGGTAAACTTGGGTACCAATTCCCATTACATTTATCTCGCTCAGGAAATTACCTACTCACTAATCTATGTGCCTAGGATGGAGTGGAGTCTTGAGTATGATGAGTTTTTCGGGATCCTGTAATGATTCATAAATCAGAGGCAGAGTTTTAGGAGGTCCTCGACGACGGATTTACCAATATAGATCAGGTAGTGAACGATAGACAACCCTTTTCAAGATCGTTTGTGTTGTTCTACTCCAGTAAATGCGTCGATTGTCGTATCTTTCAAGATGAAAATTGCAAAATATCATGGAGTATACTTTCTTCGAAGACTATCTAGGCATTTAGGTGCTAACTCCCATAATGATGATATGTAAGGTTTTACACAATGATCGTGCCAGTGTTGACTTGAATGCAATTAAATCCCAACCTTAGAAATATATCTAAACAATTCATCTTGTGGAATGCGAAGGTTTCTAAATAGCCGCGAAATGAATGCTGCTGAGATGGCTGGCATATAAAGGGATGACAGAACCATTGGGACAAAACTCTTGGATTTGCCTTTTTGGCACTCAATACATGTGAATTCATGATTAAGTCTGGTGATTGGGCATGTCTCATTGCTTCAACTGCCGACTTGGGTGTTCCTGATTCGTCCGAATGTAAGCAATCCGCATTACATTTTGCCCCAAGTGCAACATTTCGCGTATACATGTGCCAAGGGAAAGAAAAGGACCGATTTTTAAAAACAACTCAACATTGCCTAGGTAGCTCGCAACTGGTACGACCGGACTCGCATGTCGGAATTTTCCTATTTGGGCAGCTTTTCCTATTTAGGCAGTTTTCCGCCTCCGCATTCTTCGACTCCATTGCCACAAGCGAGTATATAAAAGTGCCTTCTTGAAATTCACTTCTGCACCAACAGCCTTTTAAGCTATTTACAGTCAACTGCAAATGCTCACCGGCAAAATGGCTGCAGCAAAACGCATTCCTCTATCATTTGTGCGCCATGCATCCCAAGCTGCTGGCGATATCAGTTCTGTTTTTCCATCTCTGTCTGGAATAGCTTCAGAGCCCCTTCCACCACGATTTCAAGCTCTCAAAGTCCAACTATCTAAAGGTAGAGAGAAGGAATTGACCGACTCGTGGTCACAACTCTTGACTTCTCTGAAGGATGAAGTTCGGAAAATCAAAACACTTGGAAGTGATGTAAGGAATCCAATCCCATTTTCTCAAGCTGTTTTTTACAAACGTACCCTTTTAACATCGTATTAGATTATTCCATCTATTGACTACAAAGACATTCAAAACGGAGCCGTGACTGAAAATCAATTGAACGAAATCCGCCATCGCGGCTCCGTCGTCATTCGGGGTGTCGTTCCCAAATCGACCGCTCTCGGGTACAAAGAACAGGCCAGAAAATACATAGAAGCCAATAAAGAAAGAGTTAGGGCATTTCCGAGTGATGATCCAGCTGTCTACGAACTTTACTGGACACCGAGTCAAGTACATGCCCGCGCGCACCCGAGAATGATAAACACACAAAAGTTTCTCTCAAAATTATGGTATTCCTCAAATCCGGAGTCGCAAATATCCACCTCAAATCCCCTTGTCTACGCGGACCGTTTCCGTATCAGAAATCCAGGTGATGCCAAATTTGCACTGGGACCCCATTCGGACGGTGGATCACTGGAACGATGGGAAGACCCTGAATACCGTCAATGCTATTCAAAGATTCTAGAAGGGAAATGGGAGGAGTACGATCCATTTGACGCCAACCATCGAATCTCTGCTCATCAGGATCTCTATAATGGAGCCGGTGCATGCTCCATGTATCGTTTCTTTCAAGGCTGGCTGAGCATGTCTTCCACCGGTCCAGGGAGGGACACTCAGAATCTGTCCCCTGCTCAAACACGCAACGGTGTATTTGATATTGAGACCTTTCATGACGACAGGATCTGTTCAGAATCTTAATGCCGAGTTCCCAGGCTCTGTTCCAGGTGCAGCCCAGGAATATAACACCGAGAGCCATCCTCATCTTGATTTGGCTAATACTATGTGCTCTGTGCCACACGTTGAGCCTGGTGACTATGTTGCTTGTAAGTTTAATTCTGACTATCTCCGAACTTTTCGTGAAACTAACTTCATCGCCAGGGCACTGTGATTCTATCCATTCTGTTGACAAAGAGCATCATGGTAAGGGAGACTCGAGCGTCCTGTATATTCCAGTGTGCCCAATGACAGCGTCGAATGTGCAATACTTGGTCAGACAGCGCGAAACAGCCTTAAACTATGCTCCTCCTCCTGATTTTCCCGATGCTGGTGGCTCTGGTGAACGAGGCTTTGTAGGGCAGCTTGATTGGACTACAATCTCGACTGATGGCCTTCAAGCGATGGGAATGGGATCAAAGCCTTGGGAAGTAAATAGCTTGATGTCTCAGGGTGAGCGATCCATGATTGAGGCCGCGAGGAAGGAGTGTTTTGCTTGAGAATTTCAGTATCATATTTTGTTTTCAAACATTGGATTTGTGTCATATTATATAGCTCTAGGCATGTGCCCAGTATAAACTGAGGGATAAACCGGAGGGCACAATTCAAGGTTGCTCTGAAAACCGCATCAATGTTCTCCAATCCAAAATTAGGATCAAACATATCAAACACGTCGACATCAGGGACACTGAACGCGACGTTGTTTGCAGAGAGCTCTGGGTTCATGTCTCCATTTTCGACAGCACTTTCAGGCGCATCTGACGCCACCAGTTGATTTGTATCGGAATATGGTAGTGGCTGGGAGGCTTGAGAACAGTCAATGAAATTCTTTTCTTGAAGTACACTTTTGGAGACTCGATCCATCTCCTCTAATGTTGCCTTGCCCATCTTGGACATAATGGAAGCAACAGAAAAGTAGTCTGATAACCGATCTAATAGATCACATGTCGATTGTAGCTCCCATCGTGCGCGTTGTCGGAATGTTGGAACCTTGGTGTGGCGCATCTCATTATAGAAAATTCCCAGAGCATGTGAAACGGCATATGGAATAAATGAAAGGCAAACCAGTTCATTTCAATTTCTTGTCCTACAATAGAAGTAATTCTGGAGGCCGCAAAAGTTGCTGTACACGATTATTTGAAGATTTCTCCTCCATATTTCGGCATGAGAGAATAACAATAGCAAAATATAGCACCTCAATTGTGTCTGAGCAGTATTAGTGCAAGGTCTCTAAAAACCGATTAGCTTATACTTACTAAGAAATCTAGCAGGCAAATTAGCACATTGAGCAGATACTATAATATCCTCAAATGGAGGACAGTCGAAATTGGTAACTGCGGGATGTGAAATCTTTTGCGGGCGATATAAATCAATGACTCGATCCAACTGAGAAATGACTAGTAATAGTAGTCTAAAGGCTGGCCTCTGAGATTTGAAGCACTTATCGAGATCTCTACCTATATCTCGTTCATGCATCAACACAGGCCGTCCACAGATTGCTGCGTTTAGTCGGTCTATTGCCCAGGAGCAACAAAGAGACGTTACTTCGTTTTCACGATCATCTTCTCTCTGGATATGAAGACCGATTGTATGAACAAGATGTATCATCTTGGCACAAAGCTGTGACGCTGTTTCGAGCCTTCCGGGCCTTCTGTGAAGAGTGCCAACGCGCCCAGAGCTTGAATTTGCACCATCTTGTTTGATACCGCGCCGAACTCAATGATATTGCGCATAGCATAAGAAATACGATGTCCAAATAATCGAGGGGACAGTAGCTCATTGCTCCCGGAGGTATAGAGTTCCCTACATTGGGGGTTTGTCGAGGCAAGTAAACACATAGCTTGCGAAAGTAAGATTTTGGAGTTGCGGTCAAGATCATCACTTTGAAAAGACTTGGTGTCAATGAGTGGGAATACAGGATGAATCTCCTCCGCATAGAATGAGAGAAGCCGAGAAAGATATGACTCTGAGGGAGCTCGGAAAAACATTGTTCGTCAAAATTGGATGACAATTTCTCAGTAGTAGAGCTTGTGTTAGTGAGAATCCCATTTTCCCTCGCGTTGCGACCTTCTGACTCTAGAGAGGTTCGGCTGGATTTCAGGTTCTCGACAAGCCAAGTTCCTATGCTCCCTTGGCTAGACGGTCCTCGCGTGGAAGTTTCAGGACGGGTCGCAGAGAGGAAAACGCTCTCTGGACTTAAATCTCCGATAAACCGTCTTGGAGTTCGCGAATTGGCTTCGGAGGAGGCCTCTTGGGTTTGTGCATGGCCAGGCGTAAATTTTCGTTCCGGAGACAAACGCGAGTTAACAGAAAAATTAGACATATCTGAAATGTCATCCGCATTAATTTCAAAGTCCAGAGTATGGCTGCATCGCCTCTTTCTTCTTCGGCACGCTTCACAAGCGCGGCGGCCTTGTTTCTGTCTTCTGGCAACTGTCGCCACACTGCTAGTGATAAACTTCATTGGGAGAATGAAGAGGCCTATGACACCCCTTGTTCATTTCACAGTGCGTTTTCTGCAGCAAGTCCAGATGACTAAGTAGTATCATGTAGGTAGTAGCCAGGAATATGTCACTTAGAATGTACGCCCATGGCTAGACGTCAGGTGGCGGAGATTCCAATCTTGAATCCACCGATAAAACTAAAAGTGGGGCCTACATTACATGGTATCCTCCTCTAGCCTCCAGGCTTACTCAGTGAGAGAATTCCCATTCCATGTATGAATCCATATGTATTATTATTATTATTATTATTATTATTATTATTATTATTATTATTATTATTATTATTATTATTATTATTATTATTATTATTATTATTATTATTATTATTATTATTATTATTATTATTATTATTATTATTATTATTATTATTATTATTATTATTATTATTATTATTATTATTATTATTATTATTATTATTATTATTAATCTTATTTATAGTACATTACTACATATCCAGCCTACTGGCTATGACGCACTGTCAGATTCCTTCAATGGCGCCCCTAGTCCCCAGCGTTAGGGGTAGGTACCGGGCTCTTTCGTTGCTCTATGGCGCTGTCGGAAACTTCGGTTGGTTAACCGTCGAGTATAGCTAGGATAGCTATTAACGGGCGAAGTTAATAGGCTTCTGGAGTACGAGGGCTGATAGAAAGCAAAGTAATAAAGAATAAGGCTAGAATATCCCGTTCGATAGAAGAACGTATACTCAAGTTATCACAGTTAATTCAAGACGATGGAAGAAAACTAGATACATGGTAAATGACCGTCCTTATATAGCTTTCCTCCATCATACCCTTCATACCCGCTGCCATGATGGGTATACTTCCCATCATACCCAGTGGTATACTCGGTATCATTCCCGTCATACCTAATGGTATGTTCGGTATGTTGGTGCCTTGATGCCTTACCCACAAGGCATCTCCTTCTTGGTGCCTGAGGAGTCGTGGGCACTGACGGAAGGTGAGAACGGTAGGATTAGTCGAATCCTACTACTCCGCCCACTCTGCATACCCTGTGTACTCCAGCGTAGTTACACCACGCTAGGGCACCCTTGTCCGGATAATCTATTCTTCCGTATATTTATTGGCTGTGAGTCAACGATTCTTCTGACAAATTATTAAATGGTACACTCAATAATTAAGAATAAGGCTATCTAGATATGCCTTCGCTATATTGATATATACAATCACTAGTTATATAAACAGGTACAAGATAATAAGATTAACGTCAAATAGGTCAACACCAATAGCATGACTGCTAATAGCCTTACCAACTTACCAAGCCTCTCTTAGTTAAGAAGTATAAAGCCTTTGTCAAGCACTTAGGCTTAGTTGATATCAGGCATCTTATTAACTAACAATCCTACGCTCAAAGAGTCTAAGACAAGATCTGCCTTCCTTTTACTGATTATCAGTTCGATTCTTGAACCTGCCACTCTTTTACTGCTTCTCAACGCCAAGTTTTCTATACAGATTGCCAGGACGTGCTTTCTTTTGCTTCATTCTTTCCTATTTCGGATTACAAGCTGGGGGTATGACGGCGGATTATAACCGCTATTCCAGATACAGCATGTAATCCACCACCAATACGGAGGTGCACCTAATTAGCCGGATTAGGCTTCACGATACGTGGCCTAGTTTACCCCTATTCTGCTTATAAATATGGCCTCAAATGACCCCTTGAACACTCTTTTTAGTTAGATATGCAGATTGTGTAGTATTCCTAATACTAGTCAATACAGCGTTCGAATCCGTCATCAGAATCACATGGCTTCTGTGAGGGCTCAATCAAATGTCATTTGGAAGCTAATACGAGAAATCTAAGCATAGGAGGGAAAAGGAAAGGGTGTAAACATGAAGCTATCCCTGGTCCCAGATATCAGTGGCGCGCTCACGTGCCCCAGGTAGCCCCTTCTCGTCCAGCCCTAATCACGTGATCTCTGTCCGGACCTCCAAGTCAGCAAATCTCACCATCTTCTGTATAGCCTCAGCACCAGCCGTCACAGCTTCTTTGTCGTGATAGACCAAGTCCTTGCAAACTGACTATACTTTCGTTCTGAGGCTCCATCCGGCCTTTGAAACTCGGGTTGCGACTACGGCAATGGCCGAGATCATAAGGGCTGAGGCAGAAAAAGATTGCAGCGCCGTCCAACCCCCATAACGGAGGATAGCACTAGCTACTGGAGTGCCGATAAGAGACCCAGGCTGACCACTGCACAGCCCATACCCATCTGGACTCCAACTACACCAATATTAGGACTGAGTCTGACGATACTGCTAAATAGAAGCGTCATGAATGCCCTAATAAAGAAGCTGTAGAAAATCGAGAACACAATCAGCCTAGGGTTGTTGTTAATGCCTGTCCATGCGAAGGACAAAATAGCCAGACTAAGGCAGATAGGTGCAAATATATTTAAGGGCCCTATTTTGTCCACTCCATACTGGAAATATCGGCCATATTAATCTTTGATAACATTGAAGGCAGTTATTCTTTGGAAGGAGAAAAGAAAACTTCACATACATTAGGTATAATGCGGCCTACTACTAATCCTATATTAAGCATGGGCAATAGATAAAATGCTAGCGCCGACAACATGTTCCCTTTCTCAATGGCATATACTGTCACGTAGAACAGCGGTATATATACCTCAATAAAGCCAAAAACTGCCCTAGACAGAAAATATACCAGGGGAACTCACTCCAAGCCGACATATCAAATAGTTTTCGGACAGCCGATGGTTTGACCCGAACTTGTATAATGAGAAGCGGAAAGGCAAGAGTGACTAGCATAATGAATGCCATGATACAAATAGCCCAAGCAAAGCTAATTGACCTCATCAGCTGCTGAAAGGCAATAGGGTACATAACACCTCCTAGAGTGCCCGTAAGGATGAAAGCAGTCCTCTAAAATTGACTAGCAAGATAGTTATTGCTGACTTACCGAGATCACTACTACTTCCAGCCACTCCCATGCAGAATGCCATTCGTGTCGAAAAGTATGTAGGTAAGATTGCCATACTGGGAACAAAGAGACACCCGTCTCCTAGTCCTATAATGACATCTTACGCGAGAACAAATTGCTAATATTTATTGCATAGGCTTACCATCATTATCCTAAACACCATTAGAAAGCTGCCCGTCGCCAGCAAATATTGAAAGTATCCATAGTCGTAAAGTGGTCCTGTGAGGGCGCCTGTGAAGATCACTAGAAATGCTTGAATTGAGCCAATCCAGGCGATGTTAGATGAGGTCTCTTCTTTCAATAGCTCGGTCTCGTAGTAGGTTTGAAAGACACCATACGCATTGACTAAGCCCCTGGTAGATGAATTGTTGACGTTAGCTACTTTTTCTTCTCTTTTTCGGTACAGAAGCTGCTTAGTACTGACAGAGAATTAAACATGAGACACCAGCTCCCAGCGACTTGCATCCAAGCAACCCATCCGCCGTTAGGGGTGGCGAAGGGGCTTCGAGCGGCGCGGATGCTCGCTGTCCTCCTCCTTCTTCCGTTCCCTCAAGGCAGGCTTGTGCGGCCGGCGACGCAGGCTTAGTTGACGTGCCAGAATGCAATTGGAATGACATGTTTGGAGAAGAGAAAGTATGGGAGATGGGAGACAGAGAGACAAAGAAAGACATGAGTTTGATGGACACCACTCCAGGCAGCAGCTCCTTCCTGTGCGACTTGCTTGTCTTCAGTTTCATGCCTGAGGCTTCCACAGAGCCTATGTGCCATTTCTGTGATTGTAGTATAACACCACTTGGAATCGATTCAACCACAGTGCAACACACTTCATATCAACCTATCTGGGACCCTGGGTAGTGCAGCCAGACGTGTAAGTTACAATCAACTCCCTAACATGCTTTGTTAAAGATGTGGTATAATCTTCAATAAATGTTTAACACAAAGAAACGCCTGTGTCACCTCAGACCTGTGTCACGTGTGTTACAATCCGATACAGAACAGGCCTGTGTCACATGTGTTATACTATGGTGTGTCCCTAAGTAATGTTAGTACGGTGGGGCGAAGAAGGCCGTGGAAATATTGCGAATCCACCCGCCTGCTATAAACACGCATAATATCTCTCCGATGGCTTATATGTACTTTGACACTCTATTTCTTAGTAAAATACATGGCTCCCACCACATCTACACATTACCAGTTACACTGATATGAACGGCTTCAAATTCAAGCTTTACGAACCTATAGCAAGCTTACGTATAAGCAAATTGCTTAATCCACTGGTTATTCTATACGCCAGATTTAATTAGCTTGTCAGGATATATATTCAACGCCTAGAAAGAGGAAGGACAGACTATTATCCCTTATAGCTGAGGAAATTAATAGGCTTATTAAGTACGTGACTTCATCTCAATATACTCGTCGCCTCTCGTACGCTGAGTTAGCACGTTATCTTGATTTTAGATGTTCGAAAAAGGCTATAAAATCAGTGTTGAATTCTCAGGGGTATTTTCGCTATATTGCACGCTGGAAGCCACCTCTTTCTTTAACGAATAAAACAAAGCGACTTACGTGGGCTTATGAGCATATTAATTAGACATATAACGACTGGAAAAATATACTATGGACTAATGAATCTTAGATGCTTAGAGGATGACTGTAAGAGAGTGGATAGGAAGCGTGATAGTAAGATACGAAGTAGACTTCGATTCGTATAGGAGGTAGAGTACAATTCGTAAGGTAGCTATTTGCTACCTTCCTCTGTCCCAGTTCAATCACAATTATGTATGTAACTGACTCAGATGCAATTTGGGTGCTGACTTAGCAACCCTAGGATAAAAGCAGAACATGTAATATAGCTCCGCATTAAAGCTATTCCTATATCCTAAGCTCTCTATCTTATAGCTATTCCCTCTTTTAAAGCTGAGTCCTTGCAGCTCTTCATCATGCCATCCTTAAAGTAATTATGATTCGCTCTTATAATAGGCTATATAAATAATATAATAGCTCTTAAGACAGTCTCCTATCACCACACTATAGTACTTCTTTATTTTGATTTTATCTCTTAATTTTTCTTCTCCTTCTCTCCTTCATATTAAATTGTATAGTAAGTATAATCCTTTTATTACTTACATGCATTTTTCGCTTCTTTTCTTATTATTTTTGATAGTATAGACCTTTCTATATCTTCTATTGTCTTCATCATTTCATTTCTCATATAATTTAGGGGTTTGTGTAAGTCATCCTTATTTTAATCACTTAATTAGTCTTTATTTCTATATTTATATGCTTTCTTAGAGCTTTTTTTATGTATTATATCTTATTCAAGCCAGTAATAGGTCAAGTATGTCTTTGCTATTCCTTCTTGCTTTATTATATTAATGCTGGTATTATAACGTGTCACGGTGCCAGTACGTATCAAACCTACGGGCCTACGATAGGAACCGGAGTAGGAACGTGTGCATGTAAACGAGAATATTCAGGATGGAGGAAGGAAGAACTAGCTAGGGGCCTATGGCCACATCTTTATACCCAAGGCTTCACACATGATGGCAGGATATCTCCGGTGAATAGAAATAACACTAAAGGGAGATCAACAGAGTATCCCAACGAAGAGCAACTCGATGAGGAATAACTAGAGGTACTGCCGGAGGTTCCCAACGAGCTCTAATCAATATGACGGAGTATGCCGGAGATGACCCGAACCGTCACATAACGCAGCTACATTGCTTAATATCTTAAGTTTATTATTATATTTTTTCTGCTTTGTGCTTTTATTTCATACTATTTATTTTATATTTTCTCTTCCTATGTTTCAAGTAACATCCTAATATGAGCTAACTCATATAGTTTCGATATAGGTTTATCTCATAAGAAGAAGAAGCATAGCTAGTGCCCCAGCTCTAATTTATGATTAAGTACTTCTAAGTCCCTTAAATCATATTCTAAGATTATTCCTATTCCTTATTATAATCTTGCCCCTAAATTCTGCAAGCCTTTGAGTCCTACTTTGAAATCTTTAACCAGATTATCTTTAAAACATGATCGTTTAATAACTAGTGGAAAGATAGATCTCTCTTTCTAGAATCCCTTAACTCCTAAGACCATGCTCTTGACTCATCCTACTATTAAAACTAAATTAGAATTAGATTTCTTTCCTGATAATAAGATAGCTAAGTCTGCTATCAAGAGTCTAGTGCCTCGTGGTACAAAATAAAAGAAATATATGGCTTTAGTTAGTTCTAAAGCATCTAAAGCATCTAACTTAGAGTTAGGCTATTTAACTAAGCTAATTAATTTAAAGTAGCTCAGATTAATTCATTAAATTCCTTGCTCTAGTTATGTGCATATCCTACTTAGTAATTTATTTACTTTATATCTATATCACTGTAAGAGAGTGGATAGGAAGCGTGATAGTAAGATACGAAGTAGGCTTCGATTCGTATAGAAGGTAGAGTACAATTCGTAAGGTAGCTATTTACTACCTTCCTCTATCCCAGTTCAATCGCAATTATGTACGCAACCGACTCGGGTGCGATTCAGGTGCTGACTCAGCAACCCTAGGGCGAAGCGGAACACATAATATGGCTCCCATATTGAAGCTATTCCTGTATCCTAAGCTCTCTGCCTTACAGCTATTCCCTCTTTTAGAGCTGAGTCCTTGCAGCTCTTCGTTGTACCGTCCTCGAAGTGGTCACGATTCACTCTTGTAGCGGGCTACGCGAATAATATAATAGCTCTTAAGGCAGTCTCCTGCCACCGCACTGTAGTACTTCTTTGTTTTAATTTTGTTTCTCAATTTTTTCTTCTTCTTCTCTCCTCCACATCAAATTGTACAGTAAGTATGATCCTTTTATTACTTATATGCGTTTTTCGCTTCTTTCCTTATTATTTTTAACAGTATAGACCTTTCTGCGTCTTCTATTGTCTTTATTGTTTCATTTTCCACGTGATTTAGAGGTTTGTGTGAGTCGCCCTTATTTTAATTACTTAATTAGTCTTCGTTTCTGTATTTATATACTTTCTTAGAGCTTTTTCATACATTATATCTTGTTTGAGCTAGTAATAGGTTAAGCATATCTTCGCTATTCCTTCTTACTTTGTTATATTGGCGCTAGTGTTATAACGTAGCTATATTGCTTAATATCTTAGATTTATTATTATGTTTTTCTGCTTTATGCTTTCATTTTGCACTATTTATTTTGCATTTTCTCTCTCTATGTTTCAAGTGATATCCTAGCATGAGCTAACCCATACAGTTTCGACATGGGTTCATCTCATAAGAAGAAGAAGCATAGCTAGTGTCCTAGCTCTGATTCGCGGTTAAGTGCCCTAAGTCCCTTAAATCATATTCTGAGATCATTCCCACTCCTTATTATAACCTTACCCTAAATTCCGCAAGCCTTCAAGTTCTGCTTTAAAATCTCTAATTAGATTATCTTCAAAATGTGATTATCCAATAACTGGCAGGAAGACGGATCTCTCTTTTAAGAATCCTTGACTCCCAAGACTATGCCCTCAACTCATCCTACTATCAAAACCAAATCAGAATCAGATTTCTTTCCTGATGATGAGATGGCTAAGTCTGCCACCAAGGGTCTGGTGCCTCATGGTATGAAATAGAAGAAATATGCGGCTTTAGTTAGTTCTAAAGTATCCGAAGCATCCAACTTAGAGTTGGGCTATTTAATTAAGCCAACTAATTCAAAGCAGCTTAGGTCAATTCATCAAATTCCTTACTCCAGTTGTGTACGCGCCCTGCTTAATGATTTATTTACTTTGCATCCGCATTACTGCTACAATACTATGCATAAAATATAGGTTAGCAAGATCAACAAGTTGTATTCCAAGTATGCTTAGAAGCACGCAAAGTTTTGCAAATTAATAGGTCTATTATTCTATTTTACTAAATATTCTCTGCTAATAATTTATAGATTCCTAATAATCTCACCTCTAAAGCTCATAAGATCTATGACATCTTTAATTCAGAAGAGCATAGCGAACATTTTATTAGATTAGCAACTTAGCTTATCAGCAAGCTCCCAGCCCATTGCTTAACTTATTTATTAAAATGTAAGCCTTCCATTAACTCCTTCAAGGCCAGCTTACCTGCTTATCTAGATCTATCTTTCATAGACAGCTTAATTCCCGTTTTAGAATACTCAGCGGCTATTAGCCTCCTTAGAACTATTAATAATAATAATACGCTTTTACTTGAGTTGCAAAACACCATTGCTAGCCTTATTAATTAGTAGATTGGATACATTTTGGTCCCTATTTCTTTTTATTTCATGGCTAATCCTTCTAGGATATATTATGGGGCTTAACTTTACCTAAATCAGCTCTAGATTATTTATAATTTAAATACTTTTTGTTCTTATAACTAGTTTAACTAATAGATAATTTTTCTTCTCTTTTATTTCGTATCATGTAGCTCAAGCGGGTTCTATAGGAAGATCTTGAAAGCTGTGGTCTTCTTGACTAATTTAAGAGGTTCCTATATATATTTATTATCCAAGTACCCTTCCCATTTAATGTAGTATTCACAATTTCTTAGAGGGCCTTATACTATTTAAATGCTTTCCACTTTGTACTCTAGATAATCATCTACCAACATATCTTCTAGTGGCATCAGGTTTCTTACACTGTCTTGAAATGGTTCAAGTAGCAAGATATAAAATATATTATGTAGTTTGCAAAATTTAGATAGGAGTGCCAGCTTATAGACATTTATTTCCTATATATCGATCACCTAGAAGGGTCTAATCTATTTTGAATTGAACTTCTTCTTGCCTTCTGACGGTATAATATTTGTTGTCTGAAGCATAACCTAATCGCTAATTTAGAACTGCATGTCCATTCAGTGACAATTATAGTAGTATGCTTGCACTTTAGCAGCCCTTTATAATAAGCCTTAGAGCTCAGTCCTTTGTTCCTATATAGCTTTGGCACATTCTATAGCATTCTTTACCCTCTTTGACACCTAACACATATCTATATCAGGATCCTTATTGAATTCATTTTTAGATAGTGACTGATCCTCAATATTAATTTAGATCTAATCTCAGAAACCCATAAGGGCTTCCATCAGAGTTATTCTGGTAACATTATGCTTTAAATTATTATATATATGCTGAGCCATAAAGATCTATCTTGCCTAGTCATCTTGCTCAAAGTTAATATATGTTCGCATAAAGTATTCTAGGGTTTAGTTTTATCTCTCTGTTTATCTATTAGTTCAAGGATAGAATGCTATAGATAGCTTATACTTCGTCTTAACATACTAATAGAATATTTTCCAGAACATAGATGTGAAGATCTTAGCTTGGTCACTAACAATATATTTTAAGACCATAAAGAACTTAACTAATATATCATATAAGATCTTGGCTAGATCCTTAGATATAGTGTCCTTTATAACTGCTAGATAGATAATATACTTTATTAGCAGTTCAACAATAATAAGAATCAAATTATATATCTTACCCTTCATTTTGATAATAGGAGATCTATAATAAAGTCTAGAATGACAATCTTAAATAGCTTGCTTAGTTTCGGAAGCAGCTTCAGTAATCTATACTCCTTATACTGATATATTTTCATTTATTAGCATAGGTTACAAGTTCTGACATAGTACTGCGTATCAAGATATGACCTATACTAGTAATACTTACTACTAATCACTTTATAAGTTTACTCAAGGCCAAAATGGCCTCCTTAAAGGTCATTATGGTTCATCCTCAAGATTTCTTGTCTAAGCGCGTAATCCAGTAGGATATATACAGCGCCTTTAAACTGTAACAGGTTATCTAATCCGATTAACCAGTCTTCTTATTTTGCCTTTTCTCCTAGATTCGCAAGACACTTCCTCATTGATTTAGTAAGCATGTCTACTTGCTGGTAATGATAAATCAGAGCCATAAGCTCTTCTGGCATATCTGAGTAGGCGGTCTCAGTCTGCGTGACTGCTAATACAACAGACTGTAGAGTCAAGATTCCTAGGTTATCTAGACTGCCAGCGACACGTTTCTGTCTTTAACGCGCATTTTGAGACGTTGGAGATTTAGGTTTATTGACATAAGAAGGGTCCTTTGGCTTCTCTAGATGCATGGGAGCTTCTATTTCGGTATTACTCTTAATTTGAGGATGTAATTCAGGGTTTAAATAGAGTCTATGATATAATTTCTCTTATAAGATTGGCAGGAGAGTGATACCTAGTTTATTACCAGTATTATAGTCAGGTCTGCGGCTCAATACATCTACAGGATTCATAGTCTCGGGCTAATACTTAATATTAAAATCGAACATAGAGAGCTTCTTGGCCCAATAAGCCTATCTATGATTTAGTTCCTTAGTGGTCATGAAGTAGGTTAGGTTATTATGATCTATTAATATGGATATAGGTTATGCACTGCCTTTAAGGTAATATCACTAATATTTAAAGGCTTTGACAATGGCTAGCATTTCCAAATCATGAGTTTTATACCTCACTTTAGGGCCTGTTAACTTACAGGAGTAATATATAATAGAATGCCAATAACCATCTCGCTGTAATTAACTCAGGATCCTAGAGATAGCAAAGTTCAATACATCTATCTCAACCTATAACTGTAGTTCGGGGTCAAAGTATCTTAGAAATAGGGCTATTATAAATTATTCTTTAAGTAAATTAAAAGCCTGTTGCACTTTCTTAATCTAGACGAACTTAGCATTTATTTCTTGGTCCGCTTTTAATCTCTTTTAAGCCTACTCATGCCCTTTGGTCATATTAGTAAAGGGTGCAGCAATCCATGAGTAATCTTTAACAAAACAGCGATAGAAGTTTATGAATCTAGTGAATTAGAGAACTTCTTAGATATTTTACAGTATAGGCCAGTCATAAATCATAGTAACTTATTCTAGTTCCATATATATACCCTTAGGCGATATGATGAACCCAAGGAACCAAATCTCAGTTTTCTTAAAGGTACACTTCAACAGCTTAGCATAGAGCTTATACTGTCATAGCTGTTCTAATACCCACTATACATCATCTGCGTGAGACGATTTGTCTTGCAAATAGATAATAATATTATCCAAGTACACTACACAGCAGATGTCAAGTAGATCGGCTAATACGCGATTCACATACGCCTAGAATATGGCCGGCGCATTTGTAAGGCTGAATAGTATAATAGTGTACTCATAGTGCCCATAATATGTATGAAACGCAGTCTTCTACTTATTGCCTTTCTTAATCTAGATGTGGTAATACGCATCTTAAAGATCAAGTTGGGTATAGATCTTAGCCCTAGCTAATCAGTCAATTGTCTCGCCAATAAGAGGAAGTGGGTAATAATTCTTGATCATAATCGCGTTCAACCCTTGGTAATTGATATAGAGACGTAATCTACCATCCTTCTTAGGAATGAATAGGATGAGGGCACTAGCAGGACTCTTTAATTCATAAATCCAACCCTTGGCTAGGTTTGTCACAAGATATTCTCTTAATACTTCTAATTCTTTTGGACTGAGGCAGTACAATGACCGGTATAGAGAATCCTTGCCTGATTTGATATTAATAGCGTGATCACATTCTGTATAAGGAGGTAGCTCCGCAGCATATTCCTCTAAAAACATATCTGCAAAAGGCTTCACGTATCCTAGAAGCTCGTTAACCTCTATGACTACCAGTAAATCTATAACTTCAGTTAACAGTTCATTAGATTCAATAATATAAGTTTATGCTCTGTCTAGTAGTTTCTTCTTCACTTTATATACAGAGATAATTTTAGGAGTGCCTAGGCTACAAAGCTTAGTTAGGTTAGCCTTCTACTATTAGATGGTACTATTTCAAAAGCAGTAATACTTCAGCACTATTACCATAGATGTTTCGTCTTGATAATACCACTCTCTCTAAACCCAGAAGATGTCTAGGTTGGCCACAATATGCCATAAGACATTAAGAATAAGGTTGTACTTTATTATATCGACTATATAATATAATAGCGACGTCTTTCCAATCATATCTCTAGAATCTGGCACGATTATATCCAATATAGCCTTTCTGTACATGGCAATTCTATGCCTGTTGATAGCTTCAGCCATTACTGCCCATACTATAAGCCGAATCTTGTTCTAATAAGCCCATGATTTACTAATAAAGTTACTGTTAGCTGCTTTATTAATCAGTATAAGAGCCTTCACTAATCCTTGCTCTATTTTAATATATGCATAAACGGATATGCAAAGCCTATAATCCCGCTATATGCTCTGCAAAGAAAGGAGTGTAGCAGTATCAGAAACTTAGTCTATAAATTATCTCTAAGTTACCTACTTAGGCTTCAAGTTAAGATGCTTATCTCAGTACTTAAGCTCGGTATAATCTTTCTTTCCATAATAGCCATAGGTGACATCTTTGTCTCACTGCTGCTTCTTGCAACTAAAGTTATCTGACCTAGAGGATAATTTATCTAATTTGTTTCAATTACTATTATAATTTAAACCATAGATTTGCTGCTTATTATCTCTTTCTTATCTAAATTGTTATTAACCCAATCTTAAGAGAATAAAAGGTTAATTTTTATCTCTGCTACCTAAGTTATTATTATTTTGACAGTTTTATTCTCTCTAAAGTATTACTTGTTTCTCCAGCATGCCATCTTCAAGGGTTTATAATTATATTATGAAGTAGTTATAGTCTTCTAGTTTATCAGAATATCAGGAGATAGCCAGGGTTCAAATAGGTGTAAAAATCTTAGCACGTAAATGCGCTTTATGTTGTGCTTTATCTAAAGGGTTTAGGACATATTATTCCTAGCCGCGTAGGTAGATATTGAAATCAGTAATAATTTGCTATTCGCGTTATTTAGCCCTTTTGACTTTGCCTTTAGCTTTAATACCTAGAATTCTCAGATCCTTGATGCATTGGACTAGAAATATATCGAATTTATCCTATGTCATATTCTCCAGGTCGTGGCCATCCCATTTAAATGTGTGCCATTTCTTCACTATATCATCACTAAGAGTCTCCTTGGCGGCAAGGATACGCTTATGATTCGTATTCCCTATATTATAATACCATATATGACAACTAAAGTGATTCTGCATCTTAATATTATAAATCATCTTTTCATCAACCAAATCGCCCTTAAATTCCTTCATATTGATTATTGAAGGCTTCTTATCTCATTTCCCAGCAGACAAGGATAATTCACAGCAGCATCTTCTTGCTCTAGAAGCAGCTTCAATAGATTCTTTAAGTTCTATTAGGTCTCTGGGAGCATTGATTTTAATAGAAGTATTATAGATATTACTTTGCTCATTTCGTCTACCCTATACAGAGATAGCAATAATTTCTAAAGGCTTAGCTAGTGCTCAAATCATAGTGAGTAGGGTTTCGGCTTTAAGTTCCCACTCTCATTATACCTTTTTGTCCTCAACTTAGGCCTTAAAGGCCTGACGTTGAGCCAGAGTAAAGGCACGAAGTTTTTCTATTATATAAGACGCAATAGGCCTTACTGGATCAAGAATAGGATCCAGTAGAGAGGTCACATCATTTGACTGTTCAGTAACAGTCTTATTAGAGGCTTCAGCAGTAGTTATTGCTAATTCATTAGAGGTTCCCTACTCTATCAGAGAATTTAGAGTATAATTTATTGACAATTCGTAGTCTCCTATAGGGGATTAGCAGCCTGCTGGGAGCCAAGTCATTTGCTGTGCCGCATAGCCATTTTATTTCTTATAATCGGGCCTCCTTCTCAAGGGAGCAAATAGACTATAAGAGAGTAGATAGGAAGCGTGATAGTAAGATACAAAGTAGGCTTCGATTCATATAGAAGGTAGAGTACAATTCGTAAGGTAGCTATTTGCTACCTTCCTCTGTCCCAGTTCCAATCGCAATTATGTATGCAACCGACTCGGGTGCGATTCAGGTGCTGACTCAGCAACCCTAGGGCGAAGCAGAACACGTGATATAGCTCCGCGTTGAAGCTATTCCCGTATCCCAAGCTCTCCGCCTTACAATCACTATTACAATACTATACATAAAATATAGGTCAATAAGGTTAATAAATTATATTCTAAGTATACTCAGAAGCATATAAAGTTTTATGAACTAGTAGATCTATTATTCTATTTTGCTGAATATTCTCTACTAATAATTCATAGATTCCTAATAATCTTATCTCTAAAGCTTATAAGGTCTATAATATCTTTAATTTAGAAGAGCATAGCAAACATTTTATTAGATTAGCAACTTAGCTTATTAATAAGCTCCTAGCCTATTACTTAACTTATTTATTAAAATATAAGCCTTCCATTAACTTCTTTAAGACTAGCTCATTTACTTATCTAGATCCATCTTTCATGGGCAGCTTGATTCCTATTTTAGAATACTTAGCAGCTATTAGCCTTCTCAGAACTATTAATAGTGATAATATATTTTTACTTAAATTGCAAAATGCTATTACTAGCCTTATTAGTTAGTAGATTAGATATATTTCAGTCCCTATTTCTTTTTATTTTGTGGCTAATCAAAAGGCAACTTCCCTCGTTCCGAACCGACCTGCCCACGAGGGCGGTCGACCCATCCAAATTCCATATCAGTTTAGAGCCCTCATCGCGCTCAATACAATTTTCGCTTCGCACCCTATTTTACGTCGAAACCGTCGCGCAATTCGAGCTGGAAAACGTCCCTTCGTCGCCGGAAAATTTTTCGTGTTCCCTCGCTCCCGCGGGTGCCTCAGGCCACCAGGCCACGTGACTTCCGTTCCTTAGGTCACTAGACCCCGCACGTGACCCTCCCGCTCCCGTTTCTGCCTCAGGCCGCCGCGTTACCGTATATCGAACTATATACCTCAATACACTCATTTTTCAACCTTTTTCACCCAAAATCGAATCATTCGAACCCCGTTTCTTTCCTAATTAGGAAATCGAATACAAGGAATATTTGTGAAGGAATACCCTACGTTGATTTGCTGAAACAGTCCCTATAGACTATTTTATTGGCAATCAATAAATTAGTAGCTATCTTGGATTAGGATATTTCCTAATAATCCTTTATTTCTTATTTCCAACAAATAAGAAATAGATAGACATTCTATATACTAGTGGTTCACCAATAGATATTCTGGCCTCTTATTATATTATTTGGAAGTAATATAATATTAGGAAGTCTGGGTATTCTAGAAAAATAATCTAGTATTTGGGTGGGGCCCATTATTAGCAGAGCTATTTAAAAGGATTGTTAAATAGTTGAAAGAGCAAAATTTTTCTTGTTTTAATGATATATAAAACAAGAAGCTATTCCATCTGCAAGTTTTCTATTATTTTCTTTGTTATCCTTTTTATTTATAATAAAAGAGAGGTTTAGAGAATTCCACACAAAAATTGCTCATCAGTTTTAGTAATTCTCTTCAAAATTACTAGTTATTTATTTCTTATAAAAAGAATAAATAATTATCTATATTCCTTTCCTTTCCAATTCATTGCACTACACAAAATCCTTGCCCACGATTCCCATTCTTGTATAAGAAAGAGGAGGAAATAAAAATCTTATATATATATATATATATATATATATATAAATCAATAAAAATGGAACCAGTTTGGGGCCCAGGCTCCCTATACTAGCCAGTTCACCAATTATTGAACCTCAATCAGAAATGGAGGCATTTCTTCAATCTAAATCTATTCAAAAGGAATTAAAATATGAAAAAATATCAAAAATTAACCAAGCAAAGGTGTAAGAGAGTGGATAGGAAGCGTGATAGTAAGATACGAAGTAGCTATTTGCTACCTTTCTCCGTCCCAGTTCCAATCGCAATTATGTACGCAACCGACTCGGGTGCGATTTGGGTGCTGACTCAGCAACCCTAGGGCGAAGCGGAACACGTGATATGGCTCCCGCGTTGAAGCTATTCCCGTATCCCAAGCTCTCCGCCTTACAAAAGGATATACTATCTAATCTTATTGAAATTGAAACTAATCAACAAATCCAAACAGATTTAATAGAAGGAATGAATTATTTGGACTTTTTAGTACAAAAATAAAAAATCCTATTATTCAAAGCCCAAAACAAACAGCTTATAATCAACTAGAAGCTAAAATTATGGAATTAAATATAAAATAGATAACTTATCTTCTAAAGAAGATAAAATATCAAATTTTATTCCTCATACAAGCTTTAAAAAGCTAACTATTCCACCAAGTCCTAGGGTTGAAGTTCCTAAATTTAGTGAAATTATAACCCTAGAAGAATCAATTCATAATAATCCTAATAATCTAAATATTCCTAGTTCTGACGGGTTTACACAAGTTCAATATAAAAAGAAAAGAATAATACTAATATTAATAATAAAAAGGTTAATACTAATATTATAAATAAAGAAAAGAACAACCTATTCAAAAAGAAAATAATATTGAAAATAAAAATAATAATAATTCTATTAAAAAGAACAAAAACTAATTCAAAAGAAAAAGGCTAATGTCGGTTTACGCCGGTCCTCCTATAGGCCAACGAAGCAGGAGGATTGGGCGAAGGGCACGTCCGACAACCCTATATCGGAGCCCATGTACTACGACGTATGGGATACGAATAGTACATATAAAAGGCTCGATTCCTACGAACGAGGTAGGAATCTAGAGGTGTTTATATACACGATTCAGGGTTCCTAATCCGGTCAAATTAAGCGAGGGGCTTGAGCGTAGGCACGTATGTGCTGTGCGTGCTGTGCTGTGCCGGCATACGACGAGGTCATATACCAATACTGGGAGTTCTTCGGGGAAAGAGGGAATCGGTATAAACACCAGGGAACGAATGTAGCATGTAACCAGTATATAGATAGTAAATCAATAAATAAACACAATCATACAGGCATGAGTATGAGATTTATATCCATAATCAGGGAATAGAGACTGACAGAGATGAGGCGAAGGATATATTTTTAGTAGGATAGTCAGTAGTAGGTGTCTAGGTGCGCTCCATCTATTTATTGATGTTGACGTTAAGCTTATTGGTATTAATAAGCTGCTTTAAGGCTAAATAAGCCTTGGATTTGGTTATCGTGTTAGTAGGATTAGTGTTGCCATCAATCCAGTGTACTTCAGAGATCTCCTTGCGTTTATAAGATTGCTAGAAGCATATTATGTTAATCATAAGGTGCTTCTCTTAAGTTGTGCTAAGCTTGATAAGGCAGTTATATAATAACTTTGAATTAGTGTATACCATAAATAGAAGAGATTCATTCAGGTATAGGATTTGCATAATTATACTCTTGATTGCTATAGCAGCGTCAAATGCATATGCTATTGCGTAGAGTTCCAAAGCAAGTACGCTCTGTATTACTTATTTACACTTAATAGATAACCAATATATAATATTCGCGTTATTTATAGTGTCAGCAAGAATAATAATATATCTAATTTGGGATAACAGGTCCTTATTATTAGCAAAGGAGGAATTAGCAAAAACAATAAGACGTAATATGCGGAGGTTGAGAGATATGAATTGAAGTCCTTAAGTAGCATTCTTAAGTTACTATATAAGTCATTTATTAAGTGCCTTTATATTATCCTTCTTAGGGTTTAGGGACTATGCAGCGAATGAGAGATTAAAGAAGGTTTTAGGTTAATATATAGAAGTAATGTAGGCGCTAAGTGTGTATTATGTAATATACTGTTCCTTAGATAAAGCATTTTTGCGCGTTTTTTCTCTTGAGGTTAGGATATTGCTATTATATTTCTTAATAAGATGAATATTCTTGTATATGTATTCCTAAGTGAGTATTATCCCTGGCCAGACTTTGTTATAAGTCCTCTATTAAATTTAAGGGGGTTCTTAGGTGTTAGTCATTCATAAGGTTTACAAAGTATACTAGCTTTCTTGATTTTTTCTTTTCCTTGCGTGCAAATACTAGGTTAGCAAGAATTAATATATTATCAGTTTGTATATCTATAGTGCCAAAGCCTTATTCCATATTAGTGGCGTAGACTAAGCACAGGTCATATATGGACGTCGTCATGTTTAGCTTTTCTATATAATGCGTGTGGTACATTTTGAACCAGTGATTGCTAGCTTCAGGGATACTGTAGAGAGGTCTTACTACTTTTAGTAGCGAATCTGGGAGCAGTGTTAAGGCAAGTTTAGAAGGCGGTTTAATATAAAAATCATGGTTAAGAAATGTCTTTGATTAGATATATGCCTGCATTATATTATAGAGATAGAGATCTGTTCCTTTGGTGCAAGCTGTGAGGCAAAGTAATAGGTATTAGCTGCACCGTTGGATTATTAGAGATTGGGTCAACATAAGTGCCTTATTCTTGTTGTTATAGGCTTGAACAACTAGTTGTGACTTTTATATACTTTATCTGTGCCTAGATTCTTGATCTCGTCGACAAACCATAGGGTAAATATACATATATTAGGCAGTACGTCAGCTTTCTTAACAATATTAAATACACCATTATCAAGTAATCTATTAATTTTCTTTCTACGCAATTCTTTGTAAAGCAATGCTTCCAAACTAACATAAACTAATACCTTTGCATTGTATGGGTTTCTATTAGATGCCTTCTTAGAGTCGATTCGGTTTCTATTAGGAACTGATGTTGGCGCATGTTGTTGGGCCAAGCTTTTTATACTAGGTAACACAACAGTGGGAGGCGGTGGAATCTAGGGTTAAGGCTCTTTCTGCGCATTCCTATTGGGTCTTAGATTGGTATGGGTCTCTTTATCCTTCTCTTGTGTAATGTTGGGGCTGATATTAATATTAGGATTGACTTTATAAGGCTTCACGGCAGTTGATTGAAATTCGGTAGGTCCACTAGATAGTTCCATGGTGTACATCTTGTTGTTAATACTTATAAGGCGATAGGGACCAGTCCATCGGCCTAAGTGACCAGTTTTTCCTTTACACTAGACTAATACATCAGAATTAAGAGGTAGGCAATATATAAGCGTTGAGGAAGGTCCATTCCGCATATTAAAGGCTTCTTTGATTTGACGTTCTATATAAAGCTTTTATACTTTATTAGTTGCCTTTTATAGCGTGGCAGTTCTCTATGTAATTATTAGGGCAGAAAGGTCTAATTTAGTTATATAGGGATAAGCACCAAAGACAAGTAATGTGGGTATAAGCCCATTGGGGCCAGCGGTGTCATTAATAGCTTTAGTGGCTATTTGTAAAGCAGGTTTACTTTAAAGGTCTAGAACTTCTTTTTATAATCTTATAAGCGCGGCGTAGGACAGTATAGTAGCGCTTAATAATCCTAATTGACCAATGTGCTTTCACAGAAACACTTTTGACAATAATTTCTATTGTCTATGTATACTATGCAAATTCCTTACTTATAAAGTTCTTGCCAGCGTTAGTAATAATAAAGTTGGGTGGTCCTAAGTATGTATTAATCTAAGTTATATAAAGTACATTTTATGTAGTCCTTACGCTCATATCCTTTAACTAATATGCCGTATTATACTAGGTCGCTTCATCGATAATATGAAGAACTGGGTGGCCATTAATATATATAATATCGACAATAATTGAATGATTAAAGGAAACATCATCATGGAGGATAAATCGGAATCTGCTAGGTGATTTCTTATGTAATTAATAATGATGGCATACTTCGCGTATATATTCTAGGATACTAGTTTGAGGTTCATGTCCTACACATTCTAGTAACCTTTGTAGTTTCTCAGTTAATAGGTGGCTAAATTAATGGTGAAGGCAATGTAGTTTAATGTCAGTGAGATAACAAGGATTTTCACTAAAGGATTCGACTAGGAAACTGTATGTAGCGATATTCTATATAAGGAATAGATGACCGAATCTGCGCATAATTAGGAAAGTTGTCTTGTTTGGTCTAACAAGTATGTTATATATATTATCAAAGTAGACGCTTAGTTAATTAAGATTGTAAAGTGATAGTAAGAATAAGATCATAACTTCGAGTATATAGAATCTCACACTTCTAATAGGGGTCCTTATATTAATTGATCCTATAGAATGTAAGGGGTCATTAGAGCCGAATTTGATTGACATAGTGCCTATGGTAGATTTCTTAAGGTTAATATTCTTAGCAACCTTCTAATATGCGATGTATTGACTATATCTAACAGTTAAGAATTCAGCGGCGCCAGAGTCAATTAGTATGCCTATAAAGATGTCTTCTGAATAGCGATCTGAAGAGATATATGCCATAAGGAGGTCTATTTCTAAAGTTATAGGAATCCTATCAGAGAATCCTAGATGCCTAATTAGGTAGGAGCTGCTAAGATTCCGTGAGCCAATAAGAACATTCTCTAGAGGTACTATAGGGCCAGAATAAATATAATGCAGTGCTAAATAATTTTCTAATTCCTGTGTAATATCAAGCCCTAGGCTCCTATTTGATTCCAAATAGATGTCTCCTAGGTTCCTTATAAGTGACGTAGAGAAAGTAGTAGTAAAGAATATGGGCGCATTATTCTTTAATGTAGGATTATCAAGATTAAGGTTGTTGATGGCAGCAAGGAATTCTTTAAAAGAACTGTCATTAGATTCTCCCTTATATTGGGCAATATACTAATTAATCCGCTTGTTAAATCTTCTTCTTAAAGCATTGCATTCCTCCTAAGTATGTTTACTTGACCAGCAATCAGATTTCTTGCATATAAAGTACTTCTTGTCCCTAGATTAACTTCTTCAGTAAGGGGATTGGCTATAGTTCTAACTTTGGGATCTAGTTCTATGATATCGGCAATCTGTATAGTATATATTAGGGACGTTGGTGGGAACAGTAGGATATTGGGGTGCAGGTTGTCTAAAGTCCTTATATTAATTGACACTAGTCCAGAGGGTAAGAATAAGTCCTTCAATAGTTAGAGGTGGATTTGCAGTAGCAAATTGACATGTAGGATGCATACAAGTAGCTTCAATAAGCTTCATCTAATAATTTGTATTAGTCTGGAGGCTTTGTTCAAGGTAGTAGTATGTTTTCTGGAGAAGTTAAAGTATCAATTCTAGGTGTTCTGATAGGGGCTTGTCAGGGTCCTTGCTAATCATATTCGTAAATATAGTTGACATCTACTATACTTGCATTCTTCACTGAAATTTAGATTCTTCATAGTATTCATGAATCTTGATAATAGGGTCAACATCATACATTTCCTATAAGTATTTCTAGGTATAGTAGTAATCCAATGCTGGGGTCTTAAGCATTGTGGGTAAAGCCTTCTAATAGTAACTAATTGTCTTAGGAAGCAATACTTTTCACAATAATTATAGAAGATTTGTAGCTTTTTATGAGGAAATCTTCGCCAGTGCCATATTTGAGATCATTAATATACATTTTGGCTAATTGGATTAACGGTTGGTTTTCTCGTGTAGGGGTAATATAGTTGGACTTGATGGGCTTATATTATTGGGCATTAGGCTTAGTTCTCTGCGAGGTGTTTCTGGAAGTTCGACAGTGGTTAGGGGCATTAATCTGAGATCTCTGCAAGAGGGATCTGCGAATTACTCTTAAGATTAGTCTATGGCGGCCATGGATCTAGTGATCCGGCTTGTAGTAAAAGTAATGGGGGTTAGAGTTCCTTTGATATGAACTGTACATCGAGGTGGTTCTGTGGAATCAGATTGAGGGTGATACTCTTATATTATTATAATAAAGTGGCGATTAAGGTCCTTTAAATTAAGGTTATATTCTCTTTAACGTGCTAAATTATCTCATTCTTAGTCTATGCGTGCGGAACTGATTCAGAGATTATAATATGGAGGTTTTCGGCAATCAGATATCCTTATTCTTGAGGAACAAAAACACTATTAGTTTAGAGGAGTTAGATGAGTTCTTGGAGATAGAGAAAAGACATCCTTTTAAGGTCTTTGAGGGTCCATTTTTCAAAGTCTTATTTGAACACGCTCTATAGGGGCGTCATACACACTAATATAGGACTTGGTCTTGCTTATCATATAAGTGTTAAGGTCCTTCCACTCCTTTCTGGAGGGATCAAATGAGGTGGGATCCGGATTTAGAGACATTGTCAATAACAACTAATACTTAGTTGGATGTATCAATTGATTGATTCCTAGCTAATATTATTAATCAAGCCGTCGGGAATCAGGCAGCGGTTATAGATTAAAAGATCTATATAAATCTGGAAATAGGTTCTCTAGGTAAAGCCCTTTAAATCTGATCTGCGAATTCACTGATTAGTGTTGGTTTACGCCGGTCCTCCTATAGACTAACAAAGCAGGAGGATTAGGCGAAGGGCATGTCCGACAACCCTATATCGGAGCCTATGTACTACGACGTATGGGATACGAATAGTACATATAAAGGCTCGATTCCTACGAACGAGGTAGGAATCTAGAGGTGTTTATATACACGATTCAGGGGTTCCTAATCCGGTCAAATCAAGCGAGGGGCTTGAGCGTAGGCACGTACGTGCCGTGCGTGCCGTGCCGTGCCGGCATACGACGAGGTCATATACCGACAGCTAATATTATAAGTTCCTAAGGAATTTAGTGATAAATTATCACCTTTTTCTTTAAGAAATGAAATAAATAGATTATTTGAAGATAATAATATAAAAACCAGTTATTGCTTCAATTACTAAATCTCAATCAAATCTATCAATTATTATTACCACTATGAATGATTTTTCAGCCAAATTCCTAATTGAATATTATTATTATTATTATTCTTCCATTTTTGAGACCATTTTTCAGTCAGGGACTATGCATGGTCTGCCTATACCCTTTTAGGTATAGGACTTGATTATGTAATGTAACTAGCTAAAGTAAAATACCCATATAAAAATACAATGAGTGGCCCCTGCAAGGTAATTCAGTAATATAAAAATTAGAAATAAAGTGAGTGTTTTAAACAGTAGAAAATTAACGATAGTGAATAGGATTAATTAGTAAGAAGATTAGCAGTAGGCTATTCTTCTTCTAATAATAGCCACTTCCTTGTTGCAATTTTTGAATTCTTTAGAAATTCTATTAGAACTGGGAGTCTTTTAGAATAAAGAAAATATAGATTTTGTTCATTTTTGAGTAGTTTAATAGTAGAATCTCTAAATATATTATATTTAGGGCATTCTAATATTAAATGATATGGTGTTTGCTTGCTTTGCATATTACATTTATTGCATATATCTGTTTCATATTGTTGATTAAACCTTTTAAATAAGATAGGAAGTAACCATGTCCTAGTTTTAATTGTAATATAGTTCCCCATAATAATTTATTAATTTTAGTGGATTTGCCTTCCATTTAAAATCAATATTATTATATTTTTCAAATAGAGATTCCCTTCCTTTTTATTCTTATATTTGTCAGAAGAACAGCTAAGCCGCTGGCCAAGCAGCGACAGCCAATGGTTAAATAGGTTACACCGCAGGATGCGACGCGCGGGAGTCAACAGAGTCGACTGAGTCAGCAGAGTCAGCAGAGTCAACAGAGTTGACAGAGTAGACGGAATAGGAGGAGTCACATGACTATTAGGCAGTCCCCTGATAAGATAAGGACAACAGTCCTAAGAGGGACTGTTGAAAGCAGTCCCAACATGGACTGTCGAACACAGTCCCGGATAGACTGTGTGCAAGGCTGAAGAAAGAGACTGTTCTATGCAGGTATAAAAGGACACTCGTTTACTATGTATTTAGTTTTATTCTATTGTCTTGAATTAACCATGTTAAGTACCCCTTAACTAAGATAACTTGAGTATACAATCTTCTATTAATTAGGATATTCGAGCCTTATTCTTTATTGCTTTGCTTCCATAAGCCTTTTGTACCTTAGAAGCCTAATAACTTCGCCTATTATTAGCTATCCTAGCTATACTCAATAATAACCAACCAAAGTTTCTGATAATTCAAGACCCTTATCTACAAAAGAGAAGTCTTAAAGAATAAATAATAACAAGTCAACATGGCACCTCAAGCCCTAGTTACTCCTAGGAACCAAGCAACGCCAAGTACTAACAATAGTACTAATACCACCACCACTAATAACAGAGACATGGCAGCCCTAATAAGATGTATCGACAAATTAGAACAAGCAGTGGTCCAGAATAAAGGAACCCAACGACCTCGTTAAGAAGTCAAGATTAGGAAAGTTATACCATTCTTAGGAGAACAAGGAACCCTTAAGACGTTCATGGCCTAGATCCGTCTCTACTTTGCACATAATAGTGAACGAATTATAAACGAAGCCAACAAAGTGCTTATAGCATCTAGCTTCCTCACTAGAGAAGCTATGAAATAGTTTTCACTCTATATTATTGACTAGTTACAAAGCCCTATTGATTAACAAGATACTAAAATGGTCAATATGTTCTCAAGCTACGCCTATTTCGAAGCACAATTAAACCAACTATGGGGAACTATGAATGACGAGTTAGACGCTATTAATAGGATCAAAGAAGTCAAGCAGTATGGATCTATTGGAGATTATATCTCGAAATTCTTATAAGTATTAAGCAGTCTTGCATAAAATAATCAGAGTTTACAAGATTAGTTTTACAAGAATTTGAAGGAAAATGTGAAGGATTGATTATACCAAATTATACCAAGACCTGACATGCTATAAGTAATGATATCAGCTGCATCCTAAATCAACCTATAAATCTACACACAATAAATTAAGAAGAATAAAGAAAAGAGTTGGCATATAAATAAGTCTAACACTTCCCACAAATAAACTAAGGATTAAGATAAAGATACCATCATGCAGTTTAACATGATCAGAGAAGAAAAATAAAGAATAATTAAGGATAAGAAGTATTTTAACTATAGAAAACTAGGACATTTTGCAAATAAATGCTCTAAGTTAAGAAAGAATCCAAGAACAGCCAACTCAAATTCACGGAATAATTCGCAACAATGATTCCATTAATTCACATCAAAACCGACAGCAAATATGAAGAGATTACAGAAAGTAATAAGGACTCAGATTTTAATATTAAAGAATTCAAGATTAAAGAGCAAGAATTGGAACGACTAGCCAATTATAAATAAGTCAGAAAGTAATGGATTGAAGAAACCAAGAGCAAAGCTAAAGAAGCTGTGAAACTATAAAAGATAGTCGACGATATCAACATTAATTGAAATGGTACCATGAGAATAGAATACAAAGAGATATTAGTCTACGAAAAGCATGCAGAGAAAATGAAATAAGGATTAGCACTGAGTTAAGGGAGGAATGCCAATCTTATGTTTCTAGGAAGAGACAGCTTAGATAGGCATTTTTCCAATATAGAAATCATCTATAGAAGCAGAGAGCTTAGGATGAGCTAAAGATGTTAACCAAGCTAGTATTAACGCAGAAGACTTTAGTATAGATGAGACCTGAGTAATTTCCTCTTCAGAAGAGTCGCTTTATACTCTACCAATATTATAGGATAATGAGCCAATGACAATAACTTATAAGGACCTGCACTGTAAATAAGAAGAAAACCTTGCTAAGGAATAGCTAGAAGAAAAGAAAGCCTATGATAGTGTAGCAGAAAAATAACTATGCTTGATAAATAAAGAAACATAAGAAGAAGAACCTTAGAGAGATGAATCTTGCAGTTACACGCTAACATACGCAACTTATTGGGAAGATTCTTAGAAAACTTAAATATAGCATATTAAAGAATACAAGAAATGCATAGAATAGATATTCTATAAATGCACTAAACATGGACAAAGAAATAAGGAGATTATAGACTTATATAAGCAAGTGTCGCATACAAGAGGAATTTAGCTATATAATAGTCAGAATAGATATACAAAAAGATGTTCTTACCACTATTTCCAACTAGGAGGAAACAATATACACTTAGGAGTATATTAGATAACCTATTATGATGACAGCTGTATATTACATGCATCTATAAAAGAACATTACCAATAGAATCTAAAGATACCGACAGTATTGACAAAGAAACCATTCTAAGAATATCCACAGGGATAGGAGACCTACAGATGCGTATATAAAGAACTAATATACCCATATCATGCCAATGTTAAGCAAGAAGAATGCCAAGCAGAGCGTTGCGACTAGCATAAAGATAACTAGATAGAATAGAAAGAACAAGAGCAACTATATAATCAATATATAAAGAGACACTATAAACACCCAGAGCTTATTGCAATGACCATAGAAGCTAAGCATCAGACAATCATAATACTCACAAGAATTGATAGTAAAAGTGCAAGAATCCTATTAGATTCAGGGTGACAAGTAATTATATCAGTCAGAAGTTTATAAAAGACTATTAAATACTAACAAAAAAATAATAACATAAGTACAAGTTATTGGAGCAGATGGAAAAATAATTACTAAGAAGTATAAATAATAAATAGAAAATATCCTTGTACAATCTAGAGGATATGCAATAACAATAATGTTTAATGTTATATCTATGAACAACTGGTTTTACAATATAGTATTCAGAATAATATAGCTAAAAATGCAGAACCTAATAATAGACTAGATAACAGGAAAAGTCGCAGTTAACCAAGTTATGCTACAGATAAAGATCAATCATTAAAAGGATGACAAGAATATTACCTAGCTATGAGAGAAATCAGGGAAAATCCTTAGTATGCTACCAGAGGATACAGAGGCACCATAGAAGACAAATAAGCAGGAACAGAAGATAACGTTCACTAATGATATTAAATATATCAGAAATAGAAATAAAGCAAGAATTATAAGATAAGATAGCAAAGCAAAGATAGTAAAACCAGCATAAAAGATCAACATAATAAGAATACAAGAAAAGACGCTACAATCAAAACTAAAGCTAAAAAGAAATATAAGAAAGAACTAAAGAAAGTACTCGAGAAGTTATCAAAGAAGTACTATAAATTTATTAAGCTATTTATAAAAAAGAATACTGACTACTGCAGCACACGAAGAAATTTAAAGTAAAGATTAACTTAAAAGAAGGATTTAAGCTACCCTTAGTCAAACAATTCTGAAAGTCTCCAGCAGAACTACAAATTAAGGATGAGTTTATAGATAAATTTTACAAAGCAGGATATATAAAGACTAGAGAAGAAAAAGCCTCTATAAGAATAATATTTATAAAAAAGAAAGATAGAATAAACCAAATGATTCTTGATTACAGAGCACTAAATAATAGAACAATTAATAATATAAATAAAGTATCACATCAGGAATAGAAAAGAGATCTTTTACAGGAAGTAAAGATTATGACTGTCTTTGACATTTAATAGGGTTACTTTAACCTACGAATGGCCAAGGAAGATAGGTGGAAGATAGCATTCCTTATAGATAAGGGATTATTCAAATAGGAAGTTATACTAATAGGTTTAAAAACCTACCAGCGCAGTTTGCAAGATATATAACGCATGTTCTATAGGAATATCTGAATAAGTTTATTGCAGTATACTTTAACAACATTATAGTATTCTTGAAGAATACTGAAGAACATAATAAACACATATAATAAGTTATGAAGACACTTATAGATAAAGGATTAACTCTTAAGATCAAGAAATGTGCATTTAACACCACCACCATCAACTATTTAGGAATGATTTATACGCTAGAAGGATTAAAGATTGAGCTAGAGAAGATAGATGCAATTCTTAATTAGCCAATACCAGAGAAAGTAAAAGATATCTAAGGATTTCTAGGAGCAAATGATTACATTTGACGCTATCTTAAGAATTACTCTAAGATTGCAAAGCCTATGACTGAACTACTCCAGAAGGATAAAGAATTTAAATAGATCAAATAACAAGACAAGGCATTTAACAAAATTAAAAGACTAGTAAAGGAAGCGCTAATACTTGCCTTATATAATCTAGAATTACCAGACATTATTACTCCAGACACATCAGGAGATAGTCTTGGAATAGTACTTAAGCAAATTAGTAATAATAGAAAATTAATACTAGTTACCTTTTACTTATAATAATTTACGCAAGCAGAAAGGAACTATAATATTTATAATAAAGAACTACTCGCAGTAGTTATAGCATTTAAATAATAAAGATACTACCTCAAAGGAGCAAAGCACAAAATCATTATATAAAGTAATTACCATAATTTAAAATATTTTATGATAATGAAAGAATTAAATGGATAATAAATATAATGGACTAAGTACCTATCAAGATTTAATTTTAAGATTCAGCATATCAAGGAAAAGACAATGTTATAGCAGATGCTCTGAGCTAGAGACTAGATTATACTATTAAAATTAAACAGCTAAAACCAATATTCTAGTTAAAGATAGAGATGAAATCTGTTATAATACACAAGCAGTGTTTGCTACCACAATTACTGTTAATAAAATAGGATTCCATCAGTAAATGATATAAGCTATAAGAAAAGACAATGCAATTATAATAATAATAAAGAACAAAGAGATGAATCAGAAAGATGGATTAGCAGTTTAGAATAGATCTATCTATATTCTAGGATTAATGATTACTAAGATTATCAAAGAATACCACAATCTACTATTTTAAGGACACTAAGGAATCGACAAGACAATGGAAAAGATACAATAACAATATTATTTCCTGCACATGAGAAGAAAAGTCACTAAATATATTAATAAATATGATAATTACAACCGAAATAAGCTAATCAATTATTAACCTTATAAAAAATGCAACTACCAGAGATACTAGATAAACTATAGGATAATATCACAGTCAATTTTATACAAGGACTACTAGAATCAAAAGATCTAATCACTAAACTACAATACACGGAAGTAATCATTATTGTTGATAGATTAACGAAATATATTATTATATGACCAATATCAAAGGATTTAACAGCAGAATAATACGCAATACTTATACTATAAGAAGTATTTATATGGACCAGATTACCAACAAAGATCATATCTAATAGAGACAAGCTATTTAGATTAAAATATTGACAGACAATTACAAAGGCATGTGGAATTAAACACAGCTTATTAATAGTAAATCACCAATAGATAGATGGACCAACCAAAAGAATGATACAAACAATTAAATAGTACTTATAGCACTATTTAGATTGAAATCAAGACAATTGGATAGAGTTACTACTATTAGCATAGTTTGCATTAAACAATGCGAGGAATATTTCTATAGAAGAAGTACTGCACTTCACTAACTTAGAAAGATATCTGTAAATAACATGGACTTCTATATTAATAGAAGAAAGATCCAATAAAGCAATCCTATAGGCAATACAAATGCAACAGATACATAACATGATGTCTAAAGATATATAGTAGGCGGAAGAAAAAATAAAGCAATATTATAATAAAAAGTGCAAGGACGCGCCAGTCCTTTAGAAGAGAAAGAGAGTTTATCTTTTATAATGAACACTAGGTTCAAAAATTTCAACATTAAAAGTAAATAACTAAGTGACAAGTTTAACGCAGTCAAGTATGGATCATTCAGAATCATAAAGAAACTTGAAAATAATAACTATTAACTCTAACTACTAGCAAGAATGCGCATACACCTAATATTTCATATATCACTATTAGAACCTACAAAAACCTAGAAAATAAGAACAATGAAGCAGAAGATGAAGAATATAAAGTTAAAAAATCTTAGATAGAAAGTTAGAAAATAGTTAGGTCTACTATTTAATAAGATAGAAAGGATACTCATTAGAAAACAATTCATAGAAATCTATTAAGAACTTAAACTATCACAATAAGATTCAGGAGTACTGCCATCGACATAGCCAGGAAGTGAAAAGTCAAAGAAAGAAGGGTTGGTTACACCCTGCATATTAAAGGAAGTAACTAAATCTAGGGGTTATTACCCCTAGAATATAGTTATCATGCAATAATATAGAATGACCCTGGGCTTACAGAAGCTCTAAACTCTTTCAAAGAGAAGTGTGTAACTCTAACTGCTTAGATAAAGCATCCTAGACCATTTTTAATTTTCATTAAAGCTTATTAAATTTATCCTGAAGTAAGGATAATATATAATTAGATGCACTAAGCTGCTCATTTATTTGCCTTTCCTCATTTTAAAAGTTATCCCACTTAGCTGCATTAAACAGACAGTTTTCACACTTCTGACCCTTATGAACGCACTCCAAACAATGACCACCCTTAGGACTCATAGTACACATCTTAGACTCAGAAAAACAAGAAAAACACAGGAATTCAACTGGAAATAAAATACTAAATTAATTACTGAATTATTCTGCAGACCTTTTCTATAAAAAGTAGGAATATCAGGCTCATTTAATAATTCATATTTGAATTTAGTTAGCCATTTAATAAGATTTTCAGCTCTAATTTGATTATTTATTTTTTATTCTACTAAGGATGATGAGCATTAAAATCTCCTGCAATAATGGAATACTTTTCAGGTTTTATTTTTAATAGTTCTCTTTCAATTGTATATAAAGGATTTTCTGCTTCTAATTCTTTCTCATTATAGATATTAATTAATTGAATCTTCTCATTATTAACTAATATATTTATAATGAGAATATCATTAGAACTATACATTAATTCAAAATTAAACTTTGATCTTTTGCTTGGAATATTGCAACCCTAGGCCTAGGGCAATTTTCAGGTAAAATATTGATGTATGCTGGGTGGGAGATAGTATTTAAATTATAAATAAAAGGTTCTTGAAATAAGACAAAATCAATATTAGATTCTAGGCCAATTTCTAAGCATGTAACCATATAATCAGCTTTTCTAGTTACATTGTTTTGCAAGAAATTTAGATCCATTATTCATTTAAATCCATTATATTTTCAATAGGTTTATTTTCAATAGGTGGTTTTTGATTTTTAGGATTAACTTTTTCCCATTCTATACATTTTTATCATTTGCTTTATGTGAAAGGCCATAATTTGCACATAAAATAGGCATATGAATACATTGTGATTTAGTATGACAAATAGCACAAAAATGGCCACTAGTATCATGATTTTTAGCACAAATTTGACATTTATAGCTATTTTTGCATTTAAATTTAGTATGGCCAAATTCTTGGCATTTTTCATATTGAAAATATTTAGGAATATACTTTTCAACTTTGCATAATTCCCCAGCAATAAATATTTTACCATTTAATATAGAGTCAGCCACCAAATAATCTGATAAATGAATGATAATAGAAGTATGATTTTTATTTATTCTATTTTCTTCATTTGTAAGCCAGTTTGGGGGTCTTATTAACTTTATATTTGGATTAAAGCTCTCTATTTTATCCTTTAATATATCAAGGCCTTCTTCACAATTAAATGGTTTAATAGGCACTTTATGAACTATTAATTTAATCCATTCTTCATCTAATTGATATCTAGTATATGGGATTAAATTACCCCATATATTAATATATTCAATTAGGAGACGGCCGCATGGTGAAGCGGTAGGAAGCCATGTTGGTACCCGCAGCCGCTGCCGGCAACAGCGGTTTGTGGGTAACGGGTTCAATTCCTGTGGCCGTCATAATCTTAATTTCTTACCCTGATAGCTTTCAGGTAAAAATAAGCGGATAGTTTATCATTTCTATTACTTAACTAAAAATCACGCTAAAATCCAGGAATAGATTTAAAAACTATCCAACTAATCAAATTATAATAATAGTCTTGCATAGTGTATTAGGTTTATAATTAGTATATAGCTTATTTAGTCTTGTATAGTGTACTATCTTCTACTAGAGAATCTATTAACTAAGGCTTATAGTCATTAGATTCATTCTTATATTAGATTAGGGTTAGGTAGTGCGTAAATAAGCTAGTTAGCTAATTATAAATCCTAAGGTTAGGCAGTGCGCATATATTATAATTTGATTGGATAGGACACCTGGGCTAATAAGGGCTTAAAATAGCGGTTAGTACTTACTGCCAATAAGTGTAAGACTATAACGGTTAATAGGTAGGCTGAGATGCCGATATTAGCAGCTGGAAGGTTATATTATTATATAATTGGGCAGCAGCAGAATATTAGAAATAGGAACTAATAATTCTGGCTTAAGAGGACAGTTCGCGGTAGTTGGTTAGTATAGGCGTGAAGGATAAGACAAAATGTATACTAGGAAATAAATCTAGAAATAGCTTCCGGATCAGATCATAAAATATTATTATATTCTTATAAAAGTGCAGAAAATATAGTTCTAAATTCTACAATAGATTTACCATATAATTTTGAAAAGTTGATTGGAAATTATTCTCTGAAAATATTATAAATTTAGATAAATAATATGATTTGTCAAATCTGAATTCAGAAGAAGAATTAGAAAAGAAGCTTTAATATTATAAGATATTATTACTAAATCAGCAAATCTAAGCATTCTAAAAAGAAAATATGCTCTAAATCTAAAGCTTGGTGGAGACAGCCGCATGATGAAGCGATAGGAAGCCATGTTAGTGCCCGCAGCCGCTGCCGGCAACGGCGGTTTGTAGGTAACGGGTTTAATTCCGTGGCCATTATAACCTTAATTTCTTACCCTGATAGCTTTCAGGTAAAAATAAGCGGATAGTTTATCATTTCTATTGCTTAACTAAAAATCATGCTAAAATCCAGGAATAGATTTAAAAACTATCCAACTAATCAAATTATAATAATAGTCTTGCATAGTGTATTAGGTTTATAATTAGTATATAGCTTATTTAGTCTTACATAGTGTACTATCTTCTACTAGAGAATCTATTAACTAAGGCTCGTAGTCATTAGATTCATTCTTATATTAGATTAGGGTTAGGCAGTGCATAAATAAGCTAGTTAGCTAATTATAAATCCTAAGGTTAGGCAGTGCGCATATATTATAATTTGATTGGATAGGACACCTGGGCTAATAAGGGCTTAAAAATAGCGGTTAGTACTTACTGCCAATAAGTGCAAGACTATGACGGTTAATAGGTAGGCTGAGATTGTGACGGTGCCTAACCTAACTAACTACTACTGAGCAGCAAGGGTGCATGTACACGAGAATAACGAGAATGGAGAGAGGAAGGAGGAAAGAAGAACAAATCCAGTGTGCGTACGTGCCCTTATATGCGAATCGGGCGTATGTAGGCCTTTCCCTAATTAGCACCGTTACTGAGGCTATTCCCAGGTTAGCGCCGCTGCATAGGGTTTGACCTCCTATAGCCCTAATGCATGCGCTCGCAACGTTGGTAAAGCCTTATACTAATCTGTCATATCACCCTCTCATAAGACATGCGCATGCCCTTATGTGCGACAATAAGGAACAGCTATTATATAGGTAAATTGTCCTCTAGGTGCTCCCTATGAACTTGTCATATAGCGCTGCAGCAAGCCAAACCAGTAAATGCTTTAGCGGACCAGGTTTATTAGAGTAGGTACTATAGAAATCTTAGAGCTTCTTAGGCACATTTGTGAAATTCCTAGCGAGATACTATCTAGGATCATTATTATGATTCAGCTATTTAATGTGGTAGTGCAATTTTCTATAGTATAACTTCAAATCTAATATTTTATTAACTTCCTATTCTGCTTCACTGTTGATCTTAATTAATGGAAAGAGGTTAATTACTTGCCTAGGAAGAGGTTCCTTTGTGGAAGTATAGCATAGTTTATTAGACAACAGTACTGGGTGTATATTAATTCTATCTAGGAGATCAATCCTCCAAGATTCCCTTCTTTGGCAATGACCTTATAAGGTCTGGCGGATTGCTTAGTAAGCTTATAGCTAGGGCGACCAGTCTCCCAGTTCTTTATTATAACTAGGATGTCATCTCTAATATCAAAATCAATCTTCTAGTAATGCTTATTAGCTTATACTGCTTATTTCTCTTATACTGTCTTGATTCCCTTATAAGTATAGATCTATGCTTCATGTATTTGCTTCACCTACGCTTGTGCTTGCTTATGATTAATTATTAACTGGCAGGGTTCCTTAGGTTTCTTCTAATTAAATAATGTCTGGGGTTAATATCTTTTATTAATAAGGAATAGTGATAGTCCTGTGGACTCCTAGGACAATATAGTATTCGCAAAATCTATTATAGGGAGCTAATCGGACCAATCATCCTAGAAGTGATTTATAAATGGTCTTAATCGCTGAGATAGATACTGATTTACAATCTCCATCTAACCATTGGATTGCAGGTGGTGCGTTATAGAGAGCTTGATTTAGACCTAAAGAATCCTATATATCTTACCCTAGAATTCAGAGATGAATTGGCCTCCTCTGTTAGATATAATAGTATCTGGGGGTCTGGTCTAGGGGTAGACATATCAGATATATAGGAACGCCATGTCCTTCGCGTTGGCGGCCTTTTGGCATAATATGGAGACTACCCTCTTGCTTAGCCGGTCAACAATGATAAACACCGTATTATATTTCTTCTTATCCTTTGGATAGAACATAAAGTCCATGGATATATGCTGCTATGGCCAATCTAGTATTGGCAGGGGCTTCAGTAAGCCCAGCGGCAGATCTCTCCTAGTATTTATCTGCTTGCAAACTATACAATTGTCCAGATATCTAGCCATATCTGCAGACTAGGTCTCCCAGTAGTAGCACTCCTTTACTAGTTATATTGTCTTATTCCTTCTAGAATGCGCAGTAGAGGGTTGCTAATATATCTCATCTAATAGTCATGCTCATAGGTCATCCTCTATAGGGATATATAGTTAGCCTTAAAATAACAGTTAGCCCGCATCTAGGGTCTAATCCTCATCTCTATTGCGAGCCTTCTTCCTAAGGTCCTCCATGTCAGGATTTGACATATTCAAAGCAGTAACCCTAGAGATAATATCAGTCTCTAGATATATTAATAATATCTCTGCCAGGCTAGCTTCCTTTATAATTTCTGGATTAAGGACCTCCCTAGATAGAAGAACCTAATTCTAATGGTTAAAACTCATCTCTAAACTGTTTCCTCGTCTAGTGAGTATATTGGCCAATATATTCATCCTTCCTAGACAGTATCTTAAGAGGAAATGATAGTTATATAATAGCTTGCACTAGCGCGCCTATCGCGTATTAAGCTGCTTCTTCATCATGAAGTACTCTAGTGCTTAATAGTTAGATAGAATCTCAAAGCAGTTATCCTAGTTAAGACTAATTAACTCTGGCTGTCATTTCTCTAGTGCCTGCACTACAGCCAGCATCTTTTATCATAAATATCATAATTTGTCTCCACTGAAGCTATAGTCTTGAGAAGTAGGCAATCAGATACTAATATCCATCTTCTTGCCTTTAAGATAATATGCCAGCTACTACTCTGTCGGAAGCATCAGTCTTAATCTTTATTAGATAATTGGGGTTATAGTGCGCAAGCACTAGAGCCTCTAAGAGGCAAATCTTTAGCTTATTAAAAGCCTCCTGGCACGCCTTTGTCTATTGGAACAGAATATCAGACTTTGTCAATCTATTAAGTGGCTTAGTGATTCAACTATAAGCGTATATAAACCTCTGGTAGAAGTTGCAGAATCCTAGAAAGGATTATACGCCTTTCACTATTACTGGCTTCTCCTAATAGAGGATTACCTTAATCTTGGAGAGATCAACCTCAATTCTATCAGGAGAAATAATAAAGCCTAGATATTGGGTCTTAGTCATATGGAATTCACATTTATAGATTACTACTTACAAACCAACTTTACAGAGCTTCTCTAGAATAATCTAGATGTATTTTTCATGATCTTTCTCATTCACACTATAGATTAATAGATCATCAATGAAGCCAACTATAAATTGGTTAAGATACAGCATGAAGATATTATTGATTAATTGCTAGAATATTACTAGCCTATTAGTCATCCCAAAGAGTATAACCCTATATTTATAGGTTCCGAATTAGCACTAGAATATGATGAGATCTTCTGATTCCTCCGCCATCCTAATTTGATAAAACCTTATTGGATGTCAAGCTTTATAAAGATCTTCGCCTTATTAAGGCGCTCAAACATCTCATCTATTAGTAGTAAGGGGTATCGATCCTTTTTATAAGTATATTAAGCTTCTAATAGTCGACATATAGCTAATAGCTGCCATCTAGCTTTGCCACCATAAGGATTGATGACATGAATAGTGTATTACTAGAAATAATAAATCCTTTATTAAGATTCTCTAGGATATATTTCTATGCGGCCTCTAGCTCCTTTAATAATATATAGTAGAATAGACTATATCCTAGCTCTTATTCCCCTTCGAGCTGAATTTTATGATTATATAGATGGTGCGGTGGTAGTTTATTGGATTTTGACTTGAGAAAGATGTTAGCATATTTATAATATCTCTCTAATAGGCTTTTCTTGACTTCTTCTATCTCTAGATTATTATCAACTACTTTCTCCTAGGCGTCGATCACCTTTTTAATCTTATGAAGACTTATTATAAAGACCTTGTTCTCTTTCTTCTGCATACACCGCTTGAATTCTGCTGCTCCTATAAAGATAATACTAATTGAACTCTTTTTTCTAATATATAGACGACATAGTTAAGGCTTGACAACTTATACCTTCTTATAAGGCTTCTTTTGAAGCTCATGATTTATTTGGCTCAGCTCCACTCTATATATTTTAATATATATTTAGCTATAGCTAACTAGAATAGGAATTAGCTTCTTCTTTTAGCTATTATTCTTAATATCATTTTCCAAAGCAAGATCCCTTTGTCGGACATCTTCTTAATATATAGGATTAGCTATCTCTCATTTAAGAATTTACTTTAATAATACTGTATCGTGCTTTATTACTAATTGATCTTTGAGGCTTTATTCCTCTGGCTATATTAAATGATGGTTTGCACAATCTGCTAGAACCCTATGCTTGGCTATCTATATTCTTCTAAGGATGATATCGTGATTCTTAATCCCAATAATGAGTAGGGGAACATCTAATTCTTAATATCTATTAATAATAAGTAATAGAGTAATTATATATGTGATTACTAATAATAGATTCCCATTATACCCTTTAATGGCTACTAGCTTCCTAAGGCGCACCTATAGCATCTTAAAGTGTCTTGTAATCAGTTCTGCGATGGTCATATTAATAAAAGTATATCTATTTGCTTCAGTATTAACTAAGAAATATATTATAACTAAGAGAGAGTTCTTCATTAATCTAATAGAGATAGTAAAGCTATCTCTATTCTTTTCTAATAGTTCTGATAAGTCTAGTTCCTCTATATTAATACTTATTCTACCTAGGAAGGAGTCTTCCCTAGGTATTATTTTTTAGCTTATTACTAGCCTATTCTAAGGCCTTAAAATCTGCCTTTAGCCTCTGTAGTTTACAATCTTTCGCCTAGTAGCCAGGCAGCTTGCATATAAAGTATAAACCTATATTATAAAGCTTCTTTTTATTAGCATTAAATGGCTTATACTCACTCTTTAGCTAGGCAGCATTATTCTTTGCTGCATCAGAGTTCCCTAACCTATTTCCTAATATAGTTACACATTAGCTTGCAACGCGTTCTTCCTTTATAATCTATTCTAGGTAATTTGCCGTTATAGTACATTCAGTGATGAAGGCCTAGTAGCCTATAGTTGGATTATTGCTCTCCTTGATAAGGGCGCGCTTTATATTAGAATTAAGCTTATAGTAAAGCTCCTCTTTCCACTTAGTTGATGACATCTTGGCATCTTGCGCGAGTAGGACAAATTTTAAGAGAAGCGTCTGTCAACATGCCAATCGACTTGATTTAGCTATCGAACTAACTAAACAAGAGGGTGCTTTCAACGAGAATATTGAGCATGGGAAAAGGAAGGAATCAAGCAAGCTACGGCCTCCAGGTAAACAAATACTGTGCGCGTGACCTAATCCGTATCCAGCTCCGACATATACGAATTCGATATCAGGATAGGGCTTGTGCCCTATACGGGACAAGCCAAATCGTGAATAAGCTGTGCCGACATCAGATAGGTGCCTTAGGCATCGTATAAAGGTCCGGAGCCGTCACATTACCCCCTTCGAATACGCTTGCCTTCAAGCGGGTGAATTGGTATGCCATCCTCAGGATGATCCTCAACAAACCTATCCTCCTCAGCAGCACGTAGCCACAGTTCCAAACGCTTCGGCGGACCCGGCCTATCAGGGCACCGATCATGGAAGGTTTTAACACTAGTGGAGCGTTCTTTAAATAGCTGGCAGGATACCACTTAGGATTAGGGTCCCGGCCTATCTAGCTTACTCGGTAATGGAGCCTCTTCCGCCGGATTCGGGATTCTAAAACCTCGTTGATCTCCTATTCTGAGTTACCGTTGACCTGGAGCTCTGGGCCTGGGTTCTCTAGTTGGCCTGCTAAGGGCTCCATAGAACTTGCCAACCACAGCTTATCAGGTGAGAAGATACGATGCATGTTGAGGCCTAGAGGCAGGTCTAATTCGAATAAATTGCCTGCTTTGTGAGCAATAGTAAATGGCCCTTATTGTTGATAATCAAGCTTCTGTCCTAGACAGCCCATATTTTAACCCTCGCTGCTCACGTAAACAGAATCACCAACCGTAAAATTGACTGGACAACGTTTCTTATTAGCCTGCCGAGCTTGACGTTCCTGGGCGAGCTTTATGTTGGTTCTGGCAAACTCCCATACGTCCTGAATCCTCTTTGTCTAAATCCGCGCCTCTGCCTTATTGAGTGTCAGCTTTCTTGGGGACGCTGGCTGCTTCCAGTCAAATAATATTCGAGGTTAATATCCTTTCTCAATCATAAATAGGGACATGCCTACTGAATCCTAGGGCAGAGCAGAGGCTATAAAATCAATAATTAGGAGCAACTCAGACCAATCGTCCATGGTAAAGCTGATATATGGCCTTAACCGCTGCTGGAGATACTAATTGGCAATTTCGGTCTGCCCATCTGTTTGTGTATGCCTGGCGGTCGATAATTTGATCTTGATCCCTAGGATACAGCATACCTCATTCTAGAACTTGGAGATAAACTGATTACTGCGATCAGAGATAATGCTATCCAGTAGTCTAGTCCAGGGAAACATGTATTATAGCTACAGCTTAGCTATATCCTTCGCCTTAACAGTCTTATGGCATAGGACTGACACTGGCCGCTTGCTTAGCCTGTCAACTATTATAAAAACTGCATCAAAGCCATATTGATCCCGTGGCAGTTCCATGAAATCCATTAAGAGATGTTGCCAGGGTCGATCAGGAATAGGGAGCAGCTGTAATAAGCTAGGAGCTTGATCTCTATGTAGTAATTCACTTGCATGTCTTGCAATTATCAACATATCAGATCATATCTACACTCTAGGATTCCTAATAGAATCTCTCCTTAACAAGTTTCTTCGTCTTTTCCCGTCCAGGATAAGCCGTAGAAGGGAGTCAGTAGACTTTGTCTAGCAAATGAGCTCGTAAATCACCTTTATCAGGGACATAGAGTCTATCCTAAAATAATAACTGTTTATCTTTAAGATGCCAATTTAAATTCTTCCTAGATAGCTACTCTTTAGCCTGATTAGTAGTTGCAAACTCCCTATTAAGCTGTAGAATATAATCCATAACATGCTCTAGGGTATCCTCTTGACCATCTAGAACCGCTATCTCAGTCTAGATCTCCTTATCCAGTCACTCTGCCAGTAGTAAGGTCAGATTCTGGTGGTCTAGATTTCAGGCATTCTCATCCCTTTGACGCGTAAGGGTATCTGCCAACATATTGGCCTTTCCTGGCCAATACTTCAATATAAAGTAAAAGTCCTTAAGGAACTTGTATCACCTAACTTGCTGGGGCTCAACACTTTAGTTGTCATGAAGTACTCAAGCGCGCAATGGTCTGATAATACCTCAAATCGCTCCTGCTGACATAGACTAATTAACTCCAGCTTCCACTTTTAGAAGGCCTTAATGATTGCTAACATCTCCTTGTTATAGATATCGTAGTTATGCTCAGCAGAGAACATTAAAGCTGAATAATACTCTACTAGGTGCCACTCTCTATCCTTATATAATTGAGATAGAACCTCCGCAACTACTCCATCAGAGGCATTAGTTTTAATGCATGTCAACCGGTTCAGATCATAATAGGCCAGCACTGATGTAGAACTAAGCCATAATTTTAGGGTGTCAAAGGCTTCCTGGCATTGCTCAGTTTATTTGAACGGAATGTCCGCGCGAGTAAGTTAATAGAGCGGACAAGCGATCTGGCTATACTCCTTTATAAACTTCCGATAGAAATTGCAAAAGCCTAAGAATAATTGGATACCTATAACTATACTAGGCTTCTTCTAAGAAATCACAGTCTTAATCTTAGCAGGGTCAACTTTGACACCTTCCGGCATAAGGATAAATCCCAAATACTTTATTGTTGTAACGTGGAATTCATATTTCCTAATACTGGCCTGAAGACCAGCATCTCGGAGTTGTTGCAGCACTATCTGTACATAGACCTCATGCTCTACCTTGTTATTACTGTAAATCAGGAAGTTATCAATAAATGCTATCAAAAACTTGTCTAAACAGTCAAGGAATATATTATTGATTAACTATTAGAAAGTCGCCAGCCCATTAGTTAATCCGAACGATATAACCTTATATTTATATGTCCCATATTGGCACCAGAACGTCGTTAATTCTGCTGAATCCTTATGTATCTGAATTCGATGGAATCCCTGTCAAATATCTAGCTTGCTAAAGATCTTAGCTTTACTAATCTGCTCGAAGACCTCCTCGATCAAAGATAACAGATATTGATCTTTCTTAGTAAGAGCATTAAGCTTTCGATAATTCACATAAAGACAGAGTCTACTATCAGGTTTCTTTACCATCAGGATTGAGAGGCAAACGGTGCATTGCTGGGTATAATAAACCCTTTATCAAGGTTCTTAATAATATAGTCCTTGGCTGTCTGCAACTTCTTTGCAGTCATTCGATACAGAGGGCAGTATCTGAGCTTAACTTCTTCCTAGAGCTTAATATGGTGATCGTAATCCTTACGCTCTAGCAACTTATCTAATTTAGACTTCAAAAAGACGTCAATAAATTCATAATACTTCTCAGGGAGCCGCTCCTTAATCTCAGTGACCTCATTGGCCTGCTCTGGGATTTATGTTTAATCCTTAAGCGCCTTCTTAATCTCTGACAGACTCATTATGAAGGTCTCCGCCTTCCTATTCTTAATATGGCGTAGGAATCTAGCTCCACTAATTAGTGCTATATCTGCGATTGGATGCTTATTTTTGAATCAAAGCACCTATTCTCTCTGATCTTATTTTGGACGTGCCTTCTCTCTGGGGTAGGCTCTACTGTATCCTCTGTATGGAGGTCCTTCTCCATTTTCTCTAGTTTGACCTTGTGCTGCTTTCGATAGGTTCTACCATAGGTTCTAAAGATCCCTCGGGCTGGTACCGACTTGGAATCTTCTGGGTATCGCCTAGAAATCTCCTCAGGATCATCCTAGAATCTAACCGATTTCTTAGGCTTCTTAGACTCTGCATTGATTTCCTGCTTTAGTAACTAATCTTGTCGATTTGCATCTTCTTGGTGCCTGATTTCTACCTGCTAATCTCTAAGCAATAGCTTCTTTAGCAGGCGGATGAATTAATATGACTGAATCTCATCCTGCAATATGATATCCTCCAGCTATAATAATCAGCGCCGGTAATAATCTACTAGCACTTGGTATTTGGCCAACCACATCTTACTTAAAATGATATCATGCTTTCCCAAATGCATGATAAGAAAAGGAAGATCATATATAATATACTTGTTAACCACTAGGGTAAGAACTATAAGATGGGTAATTGCGTTCTCAGTTTTTCCATTAAACCCCTTCATCTTGCATGGTTACTTCAAGGGAATAATATGATGCTGGAAATATTGAGCCAGCCACTTAGCAAGGAAGATATCTATAAATGCAAGTCTATTTACTCTGGTGTCCGCTAATGCTTTTAAACAAACTGATAATCTATTCTTTGCTAACTAGATAGGTACAGTCAGGCTATCATGGTCACTGCCCAATAACTGTGACAGATCTAAAGCATTAGTAATATCAATCTTGCCTAGGATGAAGTCTTCTTCTAGGCATTGCTGTTTTCTGACTCCAAGTTATCCTCTGTTGCGGCCAGGATTGCCAACTTTACAGGTTCTAAGGCCTTGAGATTAGTAGCCTTCTTGAGTGGGCAATCGGAAGCCATATGGCCTGGCATCTTGCAATTGAAGCACTTCTTCTTATCTATAAGCTGCTTCTTCTCCTTCTAGGAGAGCGTATTCTTGGCTCTGTTACTGGTTCCGGCACTGCCACCATTATTGTCCTTCTTGTTAGACGCACTAGTATTCTTATTGTTTCCGCCAGCCTAGTTACTGCGAGGCTTGTGCCTTTTCATATTGGCAATCTACTTAAGTTGATTTGCTGCATGGTGATAAGCCTTCATAAATTCTTAGAAGGTCATTTCTAAATTATAGCTCTCCTTCACCATTTGTAGTTGCATAGCTGGTGATATTTGTTTATAGAGCTTCTCCCTCCAGGAACCAGGAGCCAGCTCAGCCTCTTAGGCTAACAAAGTGAATTCTGTAAGGAATGACTGGAATCTTGTGCTATTCATATACAGATGATGGAACTTGCTCTTAGCCTTCACAACCTAGTTCTCATCCATATATAGCATCTTAAGGTGATTAATGATGTTGTCAATATCCTGATAACACTGCGGCAAATCCTTTCTGAAATAGGGAAGCAAGTGGTTCGCAGCTTCACCCTTGCACATACTCTTTATATACTACATACATACCAAAGAGATGAGATAATGGTCAGCATTGGCTTCCAGCTTGTTCTTGATGTCGATAAGCCATGACTCAAATTTGGGATCTACCTCGTCTGTGAGGTGCTATTCATCAGGAAGTTTGGTACTCTTCTTGTTGCTAGATGATGCTTATTCGGTGATAACCTCATTCTGCCCGCGCTGCTCTAGCTATTCACATGCTTTATCATGCTCTTGTATTAGCTCAAGCATAGCAGCCTTCTGCTGCTGTACCCGCTCATAAAGATGAACATTCTCCTCCTGTATAAATTCATATTCCTTATTGTTAGGTTGTCTGCTGCCAGCTGCTTCCTCCAGCTTAGCTAAGTGCTCGTATAGGCTGTTAAACAATACATCCGGATTGCTCTCACAGAGCTGCCAGAAAGTCTCACGATCTAGAGGCCCTTGCACATCAGCAGCCTCCCTATTTAGATTAATATCAAGTGTAAGGTGTTGGCTTAAGCTGCCTGCTCCCATACCTGCATTAGACGATTCCCCAGCCTCCTAGCCAGCTGGTTTTGCCATCACTAATGACCCACAAGTCGTGCAAAGAAAGGTATGAAAAGGTGATGTATTAGGCTTTGTACTTGAGCATCATTGGTTCGGTTAACGCTTTGTAAGCTCTCAAAGTTATAATGAAAGAATGATAATAGAAATAGGAAAGGGCTTCCTCAATTGAAGCGTTAGGCTTAATAGGCCTGCTTTGTCAATTTGCAAGGAAATAAATGAAAAAGGTGATGCTTAATATTATGTCAACATGCTAATTGACTTGATTTAGCTATCGAATTAACTAAATAAGAGGGTGCTTTCAACGAGAATATTGAGCATGGGAAAAGGAAGGAATCAAGTAAGCTACAGCCTCCAGGTAAACAAATACTGTGCGCGCGACCTAATCTGTATCTAGCTCCGACATGTACGAATTCGATATCAGGATAGGGCTTGTGCCCTATACGGGACAAGCCGAATCGTGAATAAGCTGTGCCGACATCAGATAGGTGCCTCAGGCACCGTATAGAGGTCCGGAGCCGTCACACGTCTAGAATCTTATGCTCTTATCTTGCACTAGCTCCTAGAAGTCTATCTTTACATTAATCTTTTAGTTAACATCTAGATAAATCATGTCCAGATGATTGAATATATCTTATATATCAGTATAGGGCTCAACTGCATTATCTCACATATAGGTGAGTAGGTAATTTGCTGCCTTATTAGTGGTCATGCTCTTGATATACGCCTTATAGGTATCAGTGGATTTATAGTAATTAGCATTAGCTCTAAGCTTTGCCTATACATTAATCTTCTAAGATTCGTACTTTAGGTCTTTCCTATCCTTCAGGATAGGACCATCAGGCAGCTTTGCACTATATTCCTTCTTTATAGGTACTAGACTACTCTCTTGGAGGGACAGCTCTGCAAAGGCATATTAGTATTTGTTATATTTGTCTACTAATAGGGATAGCATCTTAGCCTAATTATTTACCTTCTTTCTTAGACAGAGGATCTCTCAAGTAGCTATACCCTTAGCTGACTCGATCTGTTCAATTAGTGTAGCAAAGAGCCTCTCTGGGTCCTTTGTATACGCGTAGGCAAAGTCTCTATATAAGAGATGTTTGTAATCAATTAGGTCCTTCTCTTCTGCAAGGGGATATCTAGGCTTAGCTGAGAGATGATGACTTAGCTATACTGGCATATCTTCAGCTGCTGGTTCAGAGTCACTTAGCTTAACTAGTTTGATAGGATCTATGCCCTGGTTCTATTTAATGGAATACACTATCCTAGCACATTATTCAGGTTTATATTCGGTAAGAAAGGGTTTAATCATAGTATTAAGCTATCTTCCACCTAAGAGGATAAGCTGTGCAACGTCAGATTGATAAAAATAATAAAAAGAGATGAAAGGAGATAGTTCCTCAATAAGTTGAAGTTTTATTACATAGGGACTAGCTGTATCAATGTTCATGAGAAAGATAAGCAATAAAAAGTGATTCTCGTTATTATGTGATGATGTCTAACCTAACTAACTACTACTGAGCAGCAAGGGTGCATGTACACGAGAATAATGAGAATGGAGAGAGGAAGGAGGAAAGAAGAATAAATCTAGTGTGTGTACGTGTTCTTATATGCGAATCAGGCGCATGTAGGCCTTTCCCTAATTAGCACCGTTGCTGAGGCTATTCCCAGGTCAGCGCCGCCGCATAGGGTTTGACCTCCCGTAGCCCTAACGCATGCGCTCGCAACGTCGGTAAAGCCTCACACCAATCCGTCACAGAGATGCCGATATTAGCAGCTGGAAGATTATATCATTATATAATTGGGCAGCAGCAGAATATTAGAAATAGGAACTAATAATTCTGGCTTGAGAGGACAGTTCGCGGTAGTCGGTTAGTATAGGCGTGAAGGACAAGACAAAATGTATACTAGCTTAAGGTGTATCCCCTCGGCCTAGGGGTTAAAAAGGTTTAATCAACAATATGAAACAGATATATGCAATAAATGCAATATGCAAAGCAAGCAAACACCATATCATTTAATATTAGAATGCCCTAAATATAATATATTTAGAGATTCTACTATTAAACTTGTGACAGCTCAGTCACCTTGATGCCTGATGGCTGCCTTGGAGCCTTACACGTGATCTCGTCTATTTGTCAACACCGCTCCGCGATCACACACTTACTCTTCCTCTTTCTTCTTCATGTTTTGTATTCTCGTGGAATAGCACCTAGATTAGGCATAGCAATGGAATTGTTATGAGATCTGGATTGGCACCGTCACATAATACAAAATATCCTCCTTTTATACCTTAGGAGAGAAATACCAAAGGCCACCCTGTACGATTCTTCTACGCGCCGCAGATTGGGGCTGGTCCGGCTATAAGTAGAGAATTACTTCTGTTCTGTCTGTTCTGTCTGTTCTGTCTATTCTGTCTGTTCTATCTATTCTGCGGTGGCTATGGCCATGCCAAATAACCTCATTTTCTGTCTCTGACTCTGTTTTCTGGATCGTACAACTATACGCGAATACCGAGTCAGATTTTCGACCTCATCTTCGCTAGTTTGATCGTTTCTGTCTGTCTGTGGTGGCTGCGGCCGTGCCAACTATTCTGATTCTGAACCCTCTGTCTGTCTGTGATCTCATATTAATATAGATCAACTCACTCAATTACGAACCGAATTCGAAGCTACTATCCAAGCCTTACAAAACGAAAATCAATTCATTAAGAACCAACTTAATCAATTCTCACAATCTGCAAAGTCTACCCATCCAAAACCAAGCTTACCTGAGCCTGAGAAATTCTCTAGGTAATCTCTCAAATTTGACACATAGCTGCCAGCTATTAAAGCTAAACTCCGTATTGATGGTGCAGCAATTGGAGATGCCTCAGCTCAATTCTACTATGTCTATCTCAACCTCGATAGCAGCGTTCAAGCTATGGTTTTGCCTCAGCTTAATTATGCGGAAGATAATACAGATTGGGATTATCAAGCAATATTGGATTAGCTTGCACGGGTATATGATAATCCTAATAAGATTCAGGAAGCTGAGGACCGCCTTCTAAGCCTTAAGTAAGGAGATGATAATCTGACAGCATACGTGGCCAAATTCGAGCGTATTCTCTATGAAGCTTGCAGTCAAACCTGGCTAGATGCTTTTAAAATCTCTGCCTTCCGCTGTGGCCTAGGACCAACTATCAAGAATCGTCTCTCGCAACAATTGAATCTTCCTACTAACTACCCTCATTTCCTTCGCGTTGTTCAGCAACTGGCTGGCCAATCTCACTCTTACTCGAACCAGCCTCATTCTCAATCTTCCTCCGTTCCGAAGCCTTCTCCCCGTTTCTCTGACTCTATAGATATTACTGCTATCAATACTGTGGAAACAACTGTCAATAATTACCGGTCTCAAGGTCGCTGCTTCCGCTGTGGCTCTAGTGAATATTAGGTCAAGAATTGTCCAAAGAGCGCTCTAGGAGGTGTCTCACTGTCAACTTCAAAAAGCTGTGGAATCCTGAGATGTTGGAATCGCTGGAAATATCCTCTGATACCTCGTTTGATAATTAATGTACTTGATCGAGGCGCTCAAGCCTTTTGGGGGTAATGTGACAGCTCAGTCACCTTGATGCCTGATGGCTGCCTTGGAGCCTTACACGTGATCTCGTCTATTTGTCAACACCGCTCCGCGATCACATACTTACTCTTCCTCTTTCTTCTTCATGTTTTGTATTCTCGTGGAATAGCACCTAGATTAGGCATAGCAATGGAATTGTTATGAGATCTGGATTGGCACCGTCACAAAACTACTCAAAAAATGAACAAAATCTATATTTTCTTTATTCTAAAGGACTCCCAGTTCTAATAGAATTTCTAAAGAATTCAAAAATTGCAACAAGGAAGTGGCTATTATTAGAAGAAGAATAGCCTACTGCTAATCTTCTTACTAATTAATCCTATTCACTATCGTTAATTTTCTACTGTTTGAAACACTCACTTTATTTCTAATTTTCATATTACTGAATTACCTTGCAGGGGCCACTCATTGTATTTTTATATGTGTATTTTACTTTAGCTAGTTACATTACATAATCAAGTCCTATACCTAAAAGGGTATAGGCAGACCATGCATAGTCCCTGACTGAAAAATGGTCTCAAAAATGGAAGAATAATAATAATAATAAAGCTTGGTGGAATAATAATATATCTAAATTAAGAAAAGAATTTGGACTGTCTAGAAAAGCATGGAAAAAAGATATAAATAATGAATGTTTATATTCTTTATTTCTAGATAATAGAAACAAATATTTCCAAGAAATAAAAAATGCTAAAACAAATATATGGAATGATTTCTTAGAAAAGCTGAGGGAAAGGAAATATTTAAAGCCTTTTCATATACTAAAAAGAGGTTTCTTACTAGATTACCTACTTTATATTATGAGAAAGAAAATATTAAAAAGAAGCTAGTTCTTTTCCTGAAAAATGTGATGCATTTTATACTACATTATTTAAAGAACCCCTATTTCTGAAGAAATAAGCCCAGATATACTAAATTCTTATATAGAAAAATATTCATGGCCAGAAATAAAGGATTCTGAAATTTCTAATGCTATTTTTCAATCTTCTAAAAATAAAGCCCCTGGCCCAGATAAGATATCTTTTATTATTATTCAAAATGCGTATAAAAATATTAAAAACAGATTTAATATGCTTTATAAGGCTTTATTAAAATATGGATATCATCCTAAATGCTGAAAAAAGCCACAGGAATTATTTTAAAAAGCAAATAAAAAAGATTATTCCATTCCCAAGGCTTATAGAATTATTTCTTTATTAAACTGTTTAGGAAAAGTTTCTGAAAGAATATAAGCAAAAAGATTAGCTTTTATTGCAGAAAATCCTAATTCAGATCTATTATATTTTGATCAAATTGGGGGTCGAATAAATAAATCAGTAATAGATACAGTTTTATCATTAATAAATGATATTCAAATTGAAAAAGAAAATAAAAATATTACATCAGTTCTATTTTTAGATATAAAAGGGCGTTTGACCATATTTCTAGAAATTAATTGATTAGAATATGTATAAAATTAGGCCTTCCTAAAGTCTTAATTTATTGGGTCATCTCCTTTTTATCAAATAGAGAAATTCGATTATCTTTTGACAATAATAAAAGTCAAAGCACCCCAGTTATTGTTGGAACCCCCAAGGTTCACCTTTCTCCCCAATATTGTTCCTTATTTATATTTCTATTCTCTTTATATTTAAAGAAGAAATAGAAAATGAATTAGATGAGGATCTAAAAATACAACTAGAAGTTGCCAGATTCCCTAGTTATATTGATAATATTGGTATAAAAATTAGTTCTAAAAGCATTAAAAATAATTGCAAAATACTAGAAAAATTGCATTATATTTGATCCAAAAAGGGACCAAAATAACATTCAATTTGATAAGGAAAAATGGATTTAATTCATTTTCCATTAAATAAGAAAATTGACCTTAAAACCCAGAGTTTTGGGTTAAATTTAATGGAATAGAAATTAAACCAAAAGAAAATATTAAATGGTTAGGGATTATAATCGATTATAAGCTTAATTTTAAAGAACATATAAAAATCAGGTTTCTAAAGCAACCAGGGTTTTCCATCAAATAGAAAGACTTTCTAATACAGAAAGAGGATTATCTTTTCAAGCTATAAGACAGTTATATATATCATGTATAACCTCTATAGCTGATTATGGAGTTCCTATTTGGTGGAGAAATCAATCTAATTATTTATATAAATTTCAAAAATTACAAAATCAAGCTTTAAGAAAGATTTTAGGGTTTTAAAACCTCTCCATATAAAATTATGGAATTATTAGCTGCTTTACCCTCCAGAAATAAGATTTAATAAAATATGCAGATCTTATATCCTAAGAGCTTTACAATTTGAAAATTCACATATAATAAAGAAAAGATTACCAATTGATTTTATTTTAAATCCTGGGATAAAAGAAAACCTAACTTAAAATATTATTATAATTGGAATGATCCAATAACCCCAAGAAATATAAGAAATTTAAATAACAATGACCCAGATCCAAATTATAAACCATATAAAAAGAAAAGAAAATATAAATGTCAAATAGATTATTTATCTTCTTTATTTACATTCTATAATTGGACTAAATATAAAAATCAGATTATGAATATAAAGCAAAAGATGTTAATGAATTAATATCTATAAATATTTCGGAAACATCAAAAGAATTGGCTGCATTAGATCATAATAATATGATTAAAGAATGGGCTTCTAAAAATATAATAAATTCCCATTTAATATTATATTCTGATGGGTCAAAATTAAATGATAAAATGGAATAGGAATTTATGATTTAAATTCTAAAGATTCCTATGCTTATAATATTGGAAAACATCAAGAAATATTTGATTCTGAATTCTATGGAATTTATAAAGCTTTAAAAATTGCAAAACAAAAGCTAAATCCATTTATATTAGAAATATGGATTTTTTCAGATAGTCAATCAGTCCTAAAAGGCCTAAAATGAACCAAAAATAAGAAATCATTTTATATATTCAAAAATATATAAAGTAATAAAGGAATTAAAAATCAAAATGTTTCTATTAATATTGAATGGTCCCCAGGCCATAATAATATATTTGGAAATCAAAAGCAGATGAAGCAGCAAAGTATGCAGCTGTATATACTGAACCTAAGGATATTGGAATTTCTATTAGTTTTATTAAAAGAAAATTAAAAGAAAAATCCTTATTAGAATGGAATCAAAATTGGCAAAAATATAAAAAGAAAAAGAAAAAGATTCATTATTTGAAAAGTATAATAATATTGAATTTAAATGGAAGGCAAATCCATTAAAAATCAATAAATTACTATGGGGAACTATTTTACAATTAAAAATAGGACATGGATACTTCCTATCTTATTTAAAAAGGTTTAATCAACAATATGAGAGTGATATTTGCAATAAATGTAATATGCAAAGCAAACAAACACCATATCATCTAATATTAGAATGCCCTAAATATACTATATTTAGGAACTCTAGTATTAATCTACTCAAAAAGAATGAACAAAATTTATATTATCTTTATTCTAAAGGACTCCCAGTCCTTATTGAATTTTACAAAAATCAAAAATTGCAACAAGGAAATGGTTATTATTAGAAGAAGAATAATTTACTATTATTTTTCCTACTAATTTCTTTTATCCACTATCGTTAATTTTCTTTCACTTGAATCACTCACTTTTATATTATTTCTTATATTACTGAATTACCTTGCAGGGGCCACTCATTGTATTTTTATATGTGTATTTTACATTAGCTAGTTTTACATTACATAATCAAGTCCTATACCTAAAAGGGTATAGGCAGACCATGCATAGTCCCTGACTGAAAAATGGTCTCAAAAATGGAAGAATAATAATAATAATAATCTAACTACCAGCAAGAATGCGTGTACATCCAACATTTTATATATCACTATTGGAACTGACAAGAAACCTAGAAAATGAAAACGACGAAGCAGATAACGAAGAATATAAAGTGGAAAGAATCTTGGACTGAAAGCAGGAAAATGGTTAGATCTACTACCTAGTAAGATGGAAAGGATACTTACTGGAAGATAATTCATGGGAACCTGTCAAGAACTTGAATTGCTATGAGAAGATCTAGGAGTATTAAGCAATGATTAGTCTGGAGAAGAAAAGGCAGCAAGCCAGAAAGAATTATCTGTGGCTAGGTCATTAGTAATGCTAGGGTTAAGCAGGGAGTCTAATAGCTCTTATTATTCCTGCTTAGCTGCTAATCTTTTCTTTTATTTTCTTTCTCTATCTCTAATCTCTCTAATTCTTCAATCTTCTTGATATTACGAGCAATAAAATTGCCAGCACGTTTTTGAAGAAGCCTATCTTATTTCTGTAATTAATTTATTTTTACAAGAAGACGCTTAACTTCTTTATAAGCCTCTTCCTCTTGAGCACAAATTTAATCTTAGACAGTAATAAGCTGCCGCTACTTATTATCTAAAAATGTTAAGGTCTCTGGAATATACTTTTGGTTCAAACAAGTACATTTACTATAATAAGAAGAGTCGGCACCTCTAATGCAAGACTTCCTAAGCTGAGAGCAACAAAGGCAGGGAACCACTATTTCGAATCCTTCCTCAGCTACATGGCGAGCCAATTTGTTCTTGCGAATTCTCGAGTTCTTTAATAACATGGTTAGCTAGTATCACAGCACAAGCATTTAAGGAACAGAAATAATACCTATTAGATAAATGGGAGTCACTGACTATTTATTAAGCTGTCAAGGACGCCAGTCTTTAGAGGAGGGATTGTCAGAGAAAACAGCACGTCACAGCCAATCAATAGGTGACACTGGAAAAGCGGAAGGACTACACCGCAGTTATTAGGGAAAGTAGCCTAGCGCAGTCATATAACATAGGCGCTAGAAGCAGCCACTACTATATATTGAAGCAGCCGCTTTGATATGTCGAAGCAGGTGCTACTAGATATCGAACCAGGGTGATTTGATATGGGAATTATAAAAGGACACTCGTTTACTATGTATTTAGTTTTATTCTATCGTCTTGAATTAACTGTGTTAAGTACCCTTAACTAAGATAACTTGAGTATATGATCTTCTATCGATCAGGATATCCGAGCCTTATTCTTTATTACTTTGCTTTCATAAGCCTTTCGTACCTCAGAAGCCTATTAACTTCGCCCGTTAATAGCTATCCTAGCTATACTCGACGGTAACCCAACCGAAGTTTCCGACAAGGATATTAGAATTTCTATTAGTTTTATTAAAAGAAAACTAAAAGAAAAATCCTTATTAGAATGGAATCAAAATTGGCAAAAATATAAAAAGAAAAAAGAAAAAGATTCATTATTTGAAAAGTATAATAATATTGAATTTAAATGGAAGGCAAATCCATTAAAAATTAATAAATTATTATGGGGAACTATATTACAATTAAAACTAGGACATGGATACTTCCTATCCTATTTAAAAAGATTTAATCAACAATATGAAAGTGATATATGTACTAAATGTAATTCACAAAATAAACAAACACCATATCATCTAATATTAGAATGCCTAGATATGAGATATCTAGAAAATCAACTATTAGAATACTCAAGAAAAGCCAACAAAATCTATATTATCTATATTCTAAAGGACTCCCAATTCTAATAGAATTTTTAAATAACACAAAAATTGCAACAAGGAAATGGATATTATTAGAAGAAGAATAATTCATTATTATTGCTTCTTATTAATTCATTCTAACCACAATCGTTCTAATTTCTTTATTTGAAACACTCACTTTTCTAATATTTTCTATATCTCTGAATTACCTTGTAGGGGCCACTCATTGAATTTCTTCATGTGTATTTTAAATTTACTGTATTTACATTAGCTAATTAAGTCCTATACCTAAAAGGGTATAGGCAGACCATGCATAGTCCCTGACTGAAAAATGGTCTCTAAAATGGAAGAATTATTATTATATCCTTTCTAGTATTAACTCAGCTAAATATAATCTTATCTTAATTAAATATAGATTTCAGCATATTTAATAGAAATCCATATTGTTGGGCCAAGAGCGAGTTGCCGATTCAGGATTAGTGGTAATTCCAGCTTTCACTCAGGATGTTGATTCATGACGCTCCTTCTAATTCGAAGGCTCATTGTCAGACGCCATTCGCGGACAGCAGTTGCGAACATGGACGTGCGAATCAACACATCCTCCGCCAGCAAGAGCGGCAACTTCGCTCGTATAGAGGAAGAAAGAAGCAGAACACGTCACTAGCAATTTCTGTATGCGTGCTTTTGCCCAACCAGAGCATCTACAGCGTCACCACCGAACACGTGAGTTGAACTGGTCAATTGGACGTTGTCCTAGGTAGCAGTATCAATATATACAAGGATGGACTAGACTCAGAATCATAGGAAAAGAGAGTTATGCCATTTGTCCATTCGGGGGTAGAGATCGAAAGCGCCCGAGTCAAACGTTAGGAAGTTTGAAAACAGCTTTGTAGATTTTACGAGCCTCGAAATCCTTGTAAGCCTGGGGAGCCTCTTCCAGGGGCATAACCTTGCCACACAAGAAAGCAAGCCGAGGGTGCAGTTTTTGGAATAACGCCAATGCCTCGTCAAAAACACTTCGTACAGGGCACCGACCAAATGCCATCGTCACGTTCTTGCCATAGCACAGCAGACCATTCAGAGGGATTTGTTCAGTGTGAACACCAACAGAGCTAATCTGTCCCCATGGTCGGATCATGTCGAAGGCGAGCATAAAGGCGTCTGCGTGCCCGACGACCTCCATTACAACATCAGCTCCTCGCCCTTCAGAAGCGGCCTTGATTTTCTCCACGGGGTTGTCGTTCAGGTTGAGAGGAATTGCTCCCAGATTTTTCGCCTCGGCAAGTCTCTCCGGAACAGAATCTATAGCGTACACTGTCTTGACCATCGTGAGGGCACAGGCAATAGTGCAGAGACCTACCGGCCCGCAACCGACGACGACAGTAGTAAATTCCTCTTGATCACGCTTAGGAAGATTCTTTAGGAAGCGAGCCGCCGCGAAATAGCCCGTCGGGAAGATATCGGCCATCAAGACCAGCAATTCTTCGGGAACACCTGCCGTCGATTGATATAAGCAGCGTTATCTTTCCCTCCATTGGTTTTCTTTTACTTACCTTGGGGGCTTTGACACAGGTGCTTTGAGCTAAGGGCACCCGAACATATTCGGCCTGGCCGCCAGGTATTGTATTGGTGGGAGTCGAGTTTCCAAAGAGCTCACCTTTGAAGCATCGACTGGCCTGTCCGCGAACACAGTAATAACACTTCTGACAGGCTGTGTAGAATGGCACAACCACCTTTTCACCAAGATCGAAGTTGGTCACGTCCCCGCCTTTCTCTACCAAAGTTCCCACGAACTCATGACCGCAGATAAAGTCGGGTGGGCATTTGAGGTGGCCACGGTAGAAATGCAGGTCGGAGCCCTAGCATTGTGTGAGCTGAATAGTATAATAAAATGGTAGAAGATAACAGAAGAGAAAGCAAAAGGCGTGAGGCAATCATACGCAAACCGCGGTCGATGAGACCTTCACAATAGCGTCCGTGGCGTGTTGGATTTTGGGATAAGGGCGGTCCTCGACTTCAATCTATAGAAAATATGAAACGCCGAATAAGCTTGGGTGTCTTTCGCTGTAGTTAAGGGATATAGGATGATACAGTTCTCTTCGTACCTGATAAGGCCCTTTGCAGACCACCGCACGCATTGTTTTCGGAGGCATGGTGAAGACCCTGGGAGGAATAAAGCAAGAAGATCGAGCCGTGGTTAGGAGCTAAGGATTGGATTTACAGATGTGATTGCAGTATTCACTAACTCCTACAGCGTCATCTAGGTATTTATAGTGACTTGGAGGTCCCTGGACAGCACTCGGCTGTAAATACATACAGGCATTAATTAGGGCTTAAGGTGCAAAACAGACGACTCCGCAACCCCAACAACCCCGCAACATTAGCCCCGCAACCCATGGAGCATGGCTAATTATCCTCCTGAACCCCAAAACGAGGCCCCGTTGGGGCAACTATCGGTATTTGAGGTGGTATTTCGTTCTATTTTCCGGCTTTCACTTCCATATCATCCGCTGTACCTCTCGGCCATTGGTTCGCCAGATAGAATATGCTAGCACCATTTAAATGGAAAGGCTACAAGCATAGCTGTCCATGCTTATTCTAGAGGGCAATGGCATTAATCGGACCGAAACACATGTACATTCAGAGTTTTGCGCAACTATGAACAGAAAATGCTCAAAGCGCTAACTACAAAATTTCCAAATCAACAAGATGGTAGTTTGTCTCAGTTTGCAACATTGATCAGAATGCTCTTGACGGTGAGGTACTCCTCAATGCCTTGACGTCCTCCTTCACGTCCATATCCGGACTGCTTTACTCCTCCAAAGGGACTCTCACAGGCGCTCAGCATACCCAAGTTTACACCCACCATACCCACTTCCAGGTTCTCGGCCACTCGCCACATGCGCGATGTCGATTCAGTCATTATGAAGCTTCCCAGACCAACATCGCAATCATTTGCTTTCTCGAGCACCTCCTCCTCGGTATCGAATGGGTAAAGAGCAACAACCGGGGCGAAGGTCTCTTCGCGCGTAGTCAAGGACTCCATGGACATCCCACTTAGAACAGTAGGTTGGAGGAAATATCCTCGAAGGCCATCTGGCTGGAAAGGAGAGCCGCCGAGCTCAACAGAAGCGCCTCGACACTTGGCATCTGTAGGGCCATAAAGGTTAGCTGATGATGCACATTGCGGACCACCTGCCCGGTGTTGACCTCAATATATATACACGACGCTTAGGTACCTACCATTGATGTGATTCATGGCTTTCGCGACAGCCCGCTCGTGAGTAAGAGGTCCGATAACAACATCGCTGTCCGTCCCATTTCCTACCTTTAGTGTCTTGATTTTCTCAATCAAGGCGTTCATAAAGTCTTGATAAATGCCCTTCTGCACGAAGATGCGATTGGCGGTAACGCAGGTCTGTCCGGAATTCCGAAATTTGGCCACGATAGCGGCTTCCACGGCAGTTTCAATCTTCGCATCATCAAACACAATGAAAGGACTGTTTCCGCCGAGTTCCAGGGATAGCTTGGTGAGATTCTTGCTGCATTGTTGCGCGAGCAGCTGTCCCACAGAGGTCGAACCAGTGAAGCTAAGTTTTCGTACCTGCTTGGAATAGCAGAGCTCCTCTCCCACTTCTCTTACTTTGTTCAGAGTCGTGATGACATTGATGGTGCCTGCTGGGAAGCCCGCTTCCTTGGCCAGCAACGCCTGCGCAAGGGCGCTAAGGGGTGTTTCACCGGCCGGCTTCCAAACCGTCGTACATCCAGCTGCCAAAGCCGCCCCGACCTTACGGGTAATCATGGCAATGGGGAAATTCCATGGGGCGAGACACGCAGCGACGCCAATCGGTTCCTTTATGGTGAGAATCCGCTGGTTCCGATTGGCCGTCGGGACCACCTCGCCGTGCGTCCGCTCAGCTTCACCAGCAAACCATTCGAGGAATGACGCTGCGTACATGACCTCGCCTTTTGCCTCCGCCAGTGGCTTGCCATTCTCCAGGGTCAGGATAAGGGCTAAGTCATCGACGTGTTGCAGACAGAGAGCATTCCATTGCCGTAGCCATCGCGCGCGCTCTCTTGCCGAGGTCTTCCTGTATGTCTTGAATGCGTCGTGTGCAGCAGCGACAGCTTTCGCAGTATCCGCAGCACCCATCTCCGGCAGAGTGGCGATCACTTCCAGTGTTGCTGGATTGTGAACCTGGAAGGTGGTTCCATCCTGGGAATCAGCCCATGAGTCGGCGATAAACCCCTTCTGCAGGAAAAGGTCTTTCCGCTTGAGGTCGTTCAGACTAGGCGACATGAGTGCGTGCTGTGAAGAGAGGATACGATTGTCACGACGTAGAAGGAAAATAACTAGCTGGTGCGGGGTCTGTGATATGGCAAAGGCTCCATGATGCGCGCTTTATACCAAACCCCTACCTTATGTAACCGAGGTGCAACAAGTCGGCACCTGGGCAACTTGGGAATAGGTTGTTATCACCGAGTTGGAGTAGTACCAAACCTGCCTAGGTAAATCCCCGCAAACTGCCCCCGCCCCCAACTGGAGATCCTTCCAAGGTTAGGTAGCATCTGACGAGTTTGATGGCTGGGGTATATCAATAGTTTCTGTCACCCTTGGTCAAGTCACCCTCTTGAACGTAATCTACTCTCTCTCACTTATCTTTCTTGCCGTTCCTTTTAATCTACTTCCCAAAATGGCAGCTATCCAGAATCAGCTTCTGCAAGGCGCTGTCCCTAACTCCGTGTCCAACGTCTGCCCCAAGGCACCAAGTTTCATGTGTTGGAGGTCGGATGGCTGGAGTGTGACGAAGGCTTTGTGGTCCGTGGCGGCAACACCAGCCTCAAGAGCACGGAAGGCGAAACATTCATCAACAAACGTCGGGAGCTGCCCATGTATTGTATCTTAATCGAGCACCCTCATGAAGGTTTGATCCTTTGGGAGACTGGCTGTGGCAAAGATTACCCGACTGTTTGGGGTCCTGCCGTATCTGATGTCTTTGCCCGGGTGAAGTACGAGCCTCGCCATGAACTCCGCGCGGCAGTTGAGGCTACCGGGAATCGCATCGAGAATATCAAGAAGATTATCATTGGCCATCTTCATCTGGATCATGCAGGTGGCTTGGATGAGTTCCTGGACACGACAGACACCGAAATCTGGGTTCATGAACTCGAGCTTAACTCTGCCTTCTGGTCTGTTGCCACAGGTGCCGATGCAGGTGTCTATCTGCCGCACTATCTGAAGCTGTCCCTGTATGTATATTTTCCATGGTTCCTTTTGATCCAATGCAGGCAGCTAACCCAGCCGTAGAAACTGGAAGACGTTCAATGACCAAAGCATGGACTTCTGTCAAGGTATCACGCTGCACCATTTGCCTGGCCACACCGCTGGCTTGATCGGAATGCAGATAAACATGCCTGAAACTGGGACTTTCTTCTTCGTCAGTGACCATTGTCATGTAATCGAAAATGTAAGATGGTTCCAATGTGCACTCCTCATTCTGTAGCTAATGTGGCCTATAACCTAGTGGCGTGACGGTATCCCCAAGGCTGGTTAGCCCGGGACCACGCCGCGTGGTTCAGGAGTACGCAGCGTCTCAAGCAGCTGGAGCGCATTACGAAGGGCCAGATCATCCCTGGGCATGACAAGGAGACCTTCCTGAGCCTACAGAAGCAAGCCAAGGTTTTACCTAGAGCCTGTATATCTGGATTAAGGATGTTTTAAAACTGTTACAACCACGCCGGCCTCGACATACGTACGGTTTTGTGTTTCCGATATCTTGAGCGTCTCATACTGGAATTCTTCCCCAACCAGTTGTTTTCTCCTATGAATACCAATGTAACTTGTTCTATTGCAAGAGTCACATGTAATTTCCTTAATCATTATTACATAAAGTTTTTCAGGCCTTCGTAAAAGGAGGCATTGTGTCAATCAGGGTCTGCTACAGAGAAAGTACCTGTAGGCTGTTGGTGTGAGCAGAAAAGGCCAAGATGCAATTGGCGAGTATCGCTGTGTGTACCTAGGTACGTCCCCATCTTATTGTCCCCTGCTTTACGACACCGTTGGACTAGCGCCCAGTGTTTCTAGATTAAGGGGTTCGACTCAAAGGAGAAGATGAGGAGCGAACAAGCTATCAAGGCTCTCAGTAACTTGCTGAGGAAGATGAATCTATCGTGCGCAGGGCGCTCTATCAACTATCTCGAAACCTAACGAGATGCCCTAACGCTAAGCCTAACCTAGAACCGGCCAGCTGCAGCCTAGAGCGCTACCGGTGTACGGGGTCTCCCGTCAGAAGATACCACTTGAAATAGTCCAAGACCATGCAAATCGAAACAGGGGCATTGACAAATCAGCACTTCCAGGATGGACATAACCAACACCAACCTATACCCAACCCGTCCCATTCGTATGCGTCGGTCGGTTGTATCAACGCGCTATGGGCTCGACCCTCCAAACTCCGATCTCCAAACCCCAATCTCCAATCTCCAAACTAAGCCCTAAGCATCGAATCGAGGGCTCAGGCACTGATTATTTCATGTTAGTTACGTTTTGGTGGTGGACACCATTCCGTGTAGCACTAATAATTAGGTCTCCAAACTCAGTATTGAAAGCTATGTAGATTCTCAGCTTTCAGTCTAGCAGTGCTTATCAATCCATTGGCCAGAATGCGGCCATCAACCATTCTATCCCACTTGCTTAGAAAAGCCCCTCAATCGAGTGGCTAAAGCTCGGTGACGTCAAGTTCTGACGCTGAATATTATACGGACTTTCGCTGGGATGATCGTGTGGAATCATAAGCTTCCTTTTCATTAGCCTCAACTGATCGTCAACTGCATAAAAATGTCGCAAACGGTGTTCCGCATTGATGGCACCTCAGTCCAGAACTTGAAAACATTTAAAGAGGAGATCCCGGAGCCAAACAAAGCATGAAGTTTTGATCGGGGTTCATTCCGTTTCCTTGAACTTCCGCGATATTGCGGTGGCTACATCACAATATTCATTTCCCGTCAAAGAGCACGTTATCATTTCATTCCGGCATTGAGAATGCTTTTAGTTATTACCATCTTGGAGATGTGATTTCTTACTTGACTGGCAGCATGCTTGATGGGATTATCCGAAATATAAACATTATAAATATGAGATACTAATATACGTACTAACTAGCCAGACAATTGCTCAACGGAGAGAAAAGTACAAGGTTAGTCAGTAAGCAAATTGACATCGCAGGTCAATATCAGACTAATCGCTACTAATGCAAGAGGTGAAGTTGAAATAACGGAGACTGCAGAGAGAAGAGAAAGGGTAGATACTAGCACCGCACTGTTCTGATATATTCAAGCAGTCGAGAAAGAGAAAAGGAGAGGAATTAGTTTGGAAGAAAACAAAGAGGTAATCAAGAGATAAACATTACTTGTAATTCAAGTAGAGAAGGGAAGTAGATAGACTGGTAAGGCAATAAAAATGAAAAGGTCATCACGAAAGTTCGTTCAGTACAAGAAAGGAAAGATATTTGGAAACCGAATTGTAGAAGAAAGATTTGTGGGTCAACAACGAGAGAAGTGAAAGACAGTAAGTGGTATCAGATAAACGAAAAGAAAAAGAATATCAAATAGACTATGGAAGGAAAAGAAAATTGGCAAAAGAGCGTGCTCAAGCCTTTTGTTCGAGAACCTGCGTCAACACAGTCACTGCCGCTTTCAAGGTCTCATCGTGTCGTCCACAGATTGTGAATAGTAACTTGTCGACTATCCGATCAAGATCCTTCTGAAGTTCCAAACTTCGAGCATTCATCGACTGGCAAGGTATATTCATTCTGCTGTTGCCTGGATTGACCGGCAATGCAATCCCAAGCATGGCCCTTGCCTTTTCGGGTACACTGTCGAGTTTTGATAGATTGCTGATCGTATTGTGGGCGGTATTATGATTACTAATGTTAGGAAATTGAGCCGTGGAATAAGGCGGCATGAATGAGTGGCTGAGTCGGTGATTTGACGATGCCATCGAGACAAGATAGTTTCTGGCAATCAAAGCTGCACAAAGACAGTCGATTAAGCTATCGTGTGCGTCAGAGAATATCTTCCTGAACGGCCGAATGAGGGCTTTTTCATGATTTTGTCGGATTAAGATAATAACAGGCGATGTAAGACGAAGCGCGTTGTGGGGATACTCCTTGATCGAATCCTCGAGTTGGTCAAGCGTCCATTCGTAGTCCCACCACTTCACCAGCGTCTCCTGGTCAACGGTTTTCGGCGACACAGCTGGAGGTGTGTGTGGAGGCTCAACTCTCGTGCTGCTTGCCACGGGTTTAGTTCTGTTATAGGATGACATGTAATACCGGTGCTTAGGCTTCTGATCAGTGAAGATACTTGTAACAAACGAGATGTTGCACGGTGGCTCTGACGAGCTAGTCGTAGCTGCCATGTCAAATTCCTCATCCCCAAATTCGTGACTTTCGTCTGATGATCGATTGACTGCTGCGTGACATAGCCGCTATCAGGGATGTCTTGAGGAGTGTCCGGGCTGAAAGCAGATATTTCATTGATGCTTCGCCGCTCTGGCGTCAACGGTCGTCTCCACGATGGTGGTGGATGGATGGGTAAAGAAAATGTCGTGCCTGATGACGAAGGGCGAGAAATATCAACGAGCTTAGGTTTTGTCTTGCTAGCTACAGCAAACATCTGCAACTGTCAGTCTATTGCCTATTCGAATATTACTATTGTCTGAAACTTACTACCGAGTTATTCGCTGCATTTGTATCAATCCTTAGATCCGCAGGCTTTCTAAACTGATGACTAGACCGACTCAGCGATATGTCATTCTGCTGGACTATTCGAAACTTTCGTCGGTTAGCTTCCCTAGATCTTCCATCATGACGTTCCGGAGTTTCTAACGGAACTCTTTGAAGCCAGTCCTCGCAATACGTCAAATTCTCAGGAACCCAACTCGCCGCACTGGAGACAGTAGTTGTTCTTGACCGTTTATGATTCTTGGCTGATGATGATGTCGGTGGAGATCTAATCTCAGTGAGTTGCTGCATTTGTGGGGTAGAAGTCGGATTTCGAAGCTCCTGAGAAGAAGAGCTTTGCGCAATCGTTTGTTTCGGAAATTCCTCAGGCGCTTCGGCAAAATGAATGTGCTCTGCAGCCGGATCTACAGGGCGGTTCACTTCTCTGGCAGCCTCGCAAGTCCTGAGGAGACAGGTTTCGCATGTTTGCTCCAATGCCGAGCAGGGGCATTTACTAATAGGAAGTTCTTTAGGCTTCTGGAACGAAGACTCCTTTCGTATAGCGTTTGACCTTTCGGTGATGCGAGACTCGGAGAGAGTAGGGCTGGGGAGAAGTCCAAATGTCTCCAACGCACCGACAACCAAGTTCTGGTCTGACCTACAAGTGCGTAATGGACGCAGACCAATAGGCGATTGAAGACTCCTTGATTGCCCTTTCTCTTCCTTGAATTCTCTGCTGGGAATTGTATTGACATGATTGTTTTCAAAAGATGGTGAATGAGGAAGCTTTAGTTGAAAAGGTTCTTTCATTTGTCGAACAGATCGAAAAGGCGAAACAGTGACCGGCGGTCGCTCCATGGTTCGGCGAGAGGGAGCAAGCAATTGTTCAGAAGACTCAGAACGAGTGATGTTGGAGGAAAGGAATGACAACGACCCGGGCGATCGCCCCGGTCGTGAAGGTTGTGAAAGCTGTGAGTACACTGAAGAAGGAGAGAGTGGAGAAATGCTATCTGGTATGTATGTCTGGCCGAAACCCATGTTTCCATGGCCGTAATTGTGAGCGTGAGTGAGCAACGGATCACCCATGATGGGTAGCTCGATCTCAACAGAGGGCATCAGTAACGTCGGTACTAGAAAGCCAATGAAGCAGAAGTGGCAAACGAACGAAAGCAGTATAACACAAACAAGAGAGCGACTTGAGGTGAATAGTCCAGACGAGCTGGGGAATGTACCCTAAATTTTCTTCGCCAAGGGAGAAGAGGGATACCAGAGACCCTTATACTCGGATGGACTCCCCTTGACTCTACCGTTCCTATGGAAAAAGGCTGCGTTCGGAAACATTAACTGCAGGTGGGATGCCATGCTCTCTGAGCAACGAGCAGAGAAGTATATACGTCCCGATCGGATCACAACATCCTTGCATACTTGCAGGAAGCCAACGAGGCAACGAGCGAGTCATTGGCTATGATATAAGTCAGGCGCGGATTGCGAGCGGGGCGAACGCTCATACAATCGCAGGCACAGCGTCAAACATGTCGGCTGTTGACGATAAATGACGGCAAGATGGCGCAGCAAGCATCCCAACGAAGGAAGGGGTTCACATCTGCGAAAATTGCAGTCGAACGGGGCAAATGAGGAGGCGCGGACAAAACTGCTAGCCCCATCCCTTGCATAGCGGCCCGGCTTGAACATCATGCTTCTCTGTGGCAACTGGCAGAAACATAGTTAGATTCGATTCCGTATGTAGGTTCTGTATTAATCAAAGATACTACGTAGTACATACAGATGGCACTTGACACATACCAAAGCGGTTATATTTGCATTTTGACGTATCTATGGGTCGTTCCGTTCGTCGAAATTTTGTTAAAGGTATGCATAAAAGCATGACTGAAAGTGTACATAAGATCAAGTCTCTTTTCAATTGCTGCCAGCAACTCATCATTCCGGATGCAGATAAAACAATTTCTTGCGCGATGTGCATACTCGTATGATGCTTTGAGGTGTGCAGTTAGCGGAGCATCGCGAGATCTGAATGGACGACGAAGAGCCTAGAAGAAGAAAAAGCAAATGGAAGGAAAAGAGTTTATTAGTCCAACAAAAGGGCGAAGCTAATATACACGGTCTAAGGCCAATAGCCATGCTTTCATCTCGCAGGCGACAACGATGTAGACTATTGTGAATGCAGAGGCTGCGATGGCGCAGGCGACGTGTGCCAGTTCGCGTAAAATCTCCTACTCAGCCTCGAGCTATCCCGGAACTAAGCATGCATATCTTGCGCCGTCAGGTTGGTAGAACTGTGATTTCTGTGGCGGTTGAGAGTTTTGGACCGATCATTTTGTCGGTTGAGTTTGCGATGCGATTCTGAGATGCATCAAGTTTCAACTACAGTAGCTTTAAGGAACTCACTAATCCTGAAGAGAACTAGTGTCCAGTGCCTAAGGCTAGCACCTGCAGCTTCCCCACGATTAGAGCAAACGGAGCAAACACCTCCGTTATCAGCGCCGTTTTATCGGCCCTCAAGAAAAAGTCAGGACGGACAAAAAGGCGCCTGCAACCTTCCAATTGCCCATTTCCCCAACCAGCTATGCTGTCGGAGAGCCTAATCGCCTCTGTGCTAGGCTCGGCCAAAACTCAGACATCGTCGACGCTAAAAGATGTGGGCATATGTGTTCAGGAATTGCAACCTGCGTCGGCGCTTCGAGCTACCTTCAAAAGAGTTCTACTCCCCAATGGGCTTGCTGTCACGCCAACACATATCTTCGCGGCACAGGCTGACAAGTCTGTCGTACATGTCTACAGCAGACTCCGGGGCAATCAAGAAGCTACAGTCCCATTTCCCGAGCGCATTCGAAGTCTTGCCGTGGCAGGCAGGCACAACGGCGAGCTCTTAATTCTGGGCACAGAAGGCGGTAGATTAATCCTGTGGGAGGTATGTAAACTTTTGTTTTCAATACTAAAACTTACCCATGGCTCACAATTGCGTCGTAGACTTGTACAGGACGGCAGATTTCCACGGCTCCTTCTCATCTCCAACCTGTCACCTCATTAGTCGTTGATCCCACGTCCAATTTTGTCCTGTCTGGCTCGTCAGATGCCAACGTCCATGTCTGGTCTATACCACAGTTGCTGTCATTTTCAAAATCCGTGCCGACGGGGCAAGACCAGAGAGCTCCAAACTCGCCTATACAGACATTTGGAAATCACCGGACAGCGATCACAGCGCTAGCTGTTGGACACGGCATTGGGCGCGGTAATTTTGCCATCTCTGCAGCGCAGGATAGCACAGCAGTCGTGTGGGAATATACAAGCGGGAAAATATTGAGAACATACTTGCTACCATCCGTGGCAAAATCCATCACAGTTGATCCAGCAGATAGAGCGTTCTATGTTGGTTACGATTCCGGCAATGTTCAGCGGATAGACTTTTATGAGACCATCTCAGCCCAACACCCGCTATATGACCAGCGACTTCAGAGCACTCCATCCCAAATCAGTGTTGAACATCAATGGCCCGTTTCGTCGACTGACAAGGGCGCTGCGACAACTTTAGCCTTGTCCTATGATGGCATGACATTGTATTCGGGACATCCGAATGGCTCCGTTTTAGCATGGGATATTGCGCGCGGGAAATTCTCTTCAGCGGTGGCTGATTATATGAGTCCGGTAACAAATCTGCATATGCTCCCGCCTGCGGGATTTCCGGCACAACCATCGCAAGATGACTCGCACTTTGCGATTCCAAACATTGTCAAACCTCGATACGAACAGAATATACCAGATAGATCTTATGGTGATGGCACTGTTCCATACAACTATACGCTAAGCGTCCAACTTACCCCGGCAGCCACTAGGAAAACCGACTCAAACATTCTCTCCGAAGCCTTGACCCATCCTGTTTTCCCTCCATATCTACTTGAAGAAGGTCTCGCAGAGCTAGCAGCCTTGAGCCATGGACAGGGAGGGCATAAAGATACGTCACCAACAACAACTACTACCACTGCTGTTGACTCTTCACAACTTGCTGCTCTAGAGGAGGAGATTATCAACCTCAGAAAGCAACTCTCAATCAACGAAGTCGCACGACGCGCCGATGCAGAAGAAGTCGTAAAACTCAAGTCGAATGTTCGTGAATTGCAAGATTGCAACGAACGACTTCAAACATTACAAGCACAACTTACCCGCCACAAGGCTGCCGCGCGTGCAGAGAAAGAAGACCGTGATTTTGAGCGACGCACGGCCTGGTTCGAAGCTGAAAGGACAGGCATAAATGGCGACGCTGCTCTGCACAAAGCGCGAGCACAGGATCAAGACGATGATAGCAATGCCGATTCGGATAAAATGAGCGAGTAAAATACAAAACGACAAGCCATCATTACATATAACGAGATAACGACTTATCATTGTACAATACAGGACTTTTTCATACAGCACGCCTGGCGTTCGCCTAGTATATACCCATGATTATACAGCTTGGCATGCAATGAATACCTATAACCAAGGGATGTAATTAGTGTCTCAAATAAAAACACCTCGAGTCATAGCGACGTGTCCCTAAATGGATATATTTACGCTATATGCAGCAAGCTGCAGCAATTGGGTCAGATATTTTCTTAGAAACACAGAAATATGCCCGTCCTACCAGTCTAATTGAAGCTCGACAGCCCCTTGCTTACACCGTACGGAATAAGCACATAGATGCAAATTATTGAAGCTAGACGTGCATATACTTTTGGCACATTCCAGTCATGCAAGAGAAGGAATGGAAGAGTAAAGAAGAAGCAGGAGTTATTTTCGACATGGAACCGTTTCGAGGCCAATGGATTGGCTGTCACGGATGTCTTTTCTTGCACATCTAGTTTGGGAACTATGATGTGCATTTCCATTGCTCAATCGTTTTCTTCATTTCTATGACATAAAACTTCAGATCGAGCTGAGTATTATGGTGCCCATATAAACACCGCCGGCTCATCTGTATCCTGCCATACGGAACATCCGTCTGAAGCATAACTTGCTTAATTAATATTCACCTCCAACAGGCGTCTTTGCATTCGGCCGCAACGCATTCCCCGTCAACTCTTTGACAATCCTCACTCCAGCACTGGCCCCGATCCTGTCCGCACCGGCCTTTAACAGCTCAATCGCATCCTCCGCTGTCCTAATACCGCCCGAGGCTTTCACTTTGCACCCATTCCCCAGTAGACCTACGACCTCTCTCATCAGTTGCACATTCTCAACACTCGCTCCAGCGCCATTGAATCCCGTAGAGGTTTTCACAAAGTCGGCACCAGCCATGTCGCTTATGGCGCTTCCGGCGATAATCTCCTCGCGCGAGAGTTGGGATGTCTCCAGAATCACTTTCAGTTTTGTCTTGGGACCCGGTGCGGCGCGTCGCACGGCGTGAATATCGTTGTATACGGCTGTGTATTTCCCTTGTTTCAACAACGGCCAGTTAATGACCATGTCCAACTCGGTGGCTCCGTCGGCCACGGCCTTGGTAGCTTCTTCCACTTTTGCGGCTGTCGGGTGCGTGCCCTCATGGAACCCAACCACGCAGGCGATTCCGACTTCGTTTTGATATCTGCCAGGTCATGAGCTGCGCGCGAAACGTACTGCAGTCGCACGCAGACGGTTGCGAATTTGTGCTCGCGTGCTTCTGCGCATAGTGAGTCGATCTGTGCGGGTGTGGCATCGGGCGCGAGTTGTGTGTGGTCGATGGTGTGCGAAACGCCATGAGGGAGTGGTGTGTGGTATACTGTGTGAGAATCGGGCAGGTCGTCCTTGATGGTTGAGATGAACCCGGCCCATTCAGGGTCGGTGGTGGGAGTTTCGAGCTTTGTTGCCATTATTCTCTTCTTCTTCCTGATTAAAACGTTTTTCTGGAGTGCTTCTTGTCAGAGTGAGATGTCAAGCATCAACATGACTTCATAGCTCGAAATGCGGTTGAGGCTCTGATTGGCTTCCCCACGCGTGTAGCTGTCAACTCATGCATGCACGTGATTATGGCATATATTCACATTGTTATGAAGATACTCGAGACTACTTCAATAATTCAAGCAGAGAAGAAACGCCATAAGCATAAACACTCGCCCAGATCTGTCCGTTGTCGTACCGCGTAAACTAGCGCATGTATCGTATCCACGAAGTGCCTGATGTTGAAGCCTTTAGACAAACTAACAGACCCCAAACCAAGCAAAGAGTCTGACCAGCGAAGAATTCCTTGTCCAAGTTACTGGCAGCTCTTACATTCCGGCCCTCGAATATCATCTACTCGGCCGATTCTCCTTCCACCACCACCACCACCACTTGGTCCTCCTCCTCCACCACCGCCGCCGCCGCCATATCCTTTATCAATACCAGAGTTCCAGCGAGATCGCGTGGATTGCTTATTCCGTGCGACGGTGATGTTGAATTGGGAACTTTCTGCGGCGCCATAGGAATCGAGCTGTGGGCAGGGCCATGTCAGTCATCCGTATATAAATCATACGTTGAGCACTCAAGGGTGGAAATCAGAATGGAGTCGCCTCTAAAAGCAAGAAAGAGGGAATTCTTGGTCTCTGCAGAACAGGAAAGAATGCACGACGAGGATCATCCCAGCCCGACAGACTAGACATGGTAAATGTAGAATAGATTGTCCTTACCGCAAATAGAGTCACCAGATAAAGACCGAAAAAGAGATACAGGCTATCAAAATTCGTACGATCCGTGTTGACATCGGAGGTCTGGATAGAAGCGCAGAAGCAAAGATCAGTAAACTGCATAGAAGACACGTTCATAGAATTGTTCGGAGCAAGCAGGAGAAGCAAGTAGCCAGTCTTACGCTTCGAGCATGTGCCCGCCAGAAATGTATGGCGCTTTCGCGGTTCTTGGTGCGGACATGTTGGCGTCGATGATGGATTTGATGTTTGCAGTTGTGGGATGATTCGATATTGTCTTGGTTGGGGAATCCTGAGGTGAGGCTGCGGCTGGTCAATGATTCAATCTACAGCCGGCGGTAATAATACCCGGTAATATCGTAATTACAGCGTATCCGTAACTTGCCATACTGAATGATATTGATATTGAACGTCTGGTATCTCAACCATGCTACCTAAGTACTCTGACGCGCCATCCATGCAAAATATGTACAAAAAGCTAGACCACTAATCCAACAGCTCAGCCCACGCTACGTAGCGTTAGTGGCTTCAGTGAATAAATCTCCAAGTTCATCTAGCGCTCGAAACCCATCTTCAACCACCCACTTTTGCCCTTCTGGCGTATGAAGGACATGGCAGCTTGCGCCTACAACCAGCAACCCAGGAGGCCGAGATCCCTCATACTCTACCGCCTGACACACATGTTCCAAAGTAGTGCGAATAATCCGTTGATCTGGACAAGAGGCTCGTTCAACGACAGCACACGGAGTACATTTCGGCCACAGTCTTCGATTGCTTCCAGCTTCTGAAGGGGTATTCGTTGTCAAGCTCTCCACTAGTCCGGCGAGTCTGTGAAGCGCCATCAAGAAGACCACGGTCTGTGTAGAAACGTATGTGGGTGGCTCTGGAGCAGCACCCTTTCGACCAGTCCCAGTACATACAAGGACCTGATCTGAGACGCCACGATGCGTCGCCGGAATGTCAGCGAATAGCGGTGCGCTCAAGGCACTGGTTATGCCCGGAAGCACTATAGGGATATATCCTTCATCCCGGAAAAGACGTACTCCTCAGCGCCACGCCCGTAGAGGTAAGGGTCGCCTTGCTTCAGCCGCAGGACATATTTCCCTTCTCGCAATGCTTTCAACCCCATTTGCAAGAACTCCTCTTGCGCTTGATCTGCATTCCCGGGAATTTGCGGGCGATGTGGACTTCGGTCCGTCGGGGAATTAGGTCTAAAACCGACGCCGGGACGAGTTTGTCAGCCAGAATGATGTCTGCACGTGTAATTGCAGTAAACGTTGCTCGTGTAAGTAAGTCGGGATGTCCGGGGCCAGACCCTGCAAGAACTATCTTCCCTTTTCTAGGATGCTGGGAAACACCATTTGCAAGTGCCACGGAATCGATGTTGCGGTCTCGGGAATAGGCTGTGAGAATACTGTCGATGTCGGAATCAGATATCGATGCAAGTCGTTGTAATGGCCAGTATTCGCAAATCTGAGCGAGCCACCTCATCCTTCTAGTCTTGGCCGTTTGTGCGTCTTCGCTAGTAATTAATTTGTTGAATGTGTGACTTTGAGTTGCTAGGTCCTCATCTTCAACCTCTAGTTTCGACGCTTGCTGATCTGATGCATGATCTTCTTCCCATAATCGTCGTCTTAGAGTACCCAGTCGGTCGATTGACTTTCCAAGATTGGCCGGGAGTGAAGAGGCAATCTCTCGTCTCAGTCGCGACGCAAGCTTGCATCCTCGGCCAGAGGTGGTAATTCCAATATGCAAAGGTCCGTCGGAGTATGTCGAGAGTAATGTGAAAGAGCAGAGATCAGGAGCATCAGTAACATTGACTGGGATTCTTAAACGCCTGCATAGTCGAGATACATGCGTGTCTATCGAAAAGCGTCAGTTGTGCGTTCTCGTACCGAGGTAAATATATACACAGGCCATCTTACTGAGAGGATGTTCGCCACCTAACGTCACGAATACCATATCAACGACATTATCAACTTCCTCACGGCCCAATGTCTTCAGGTCTTCATCTTGGAAGTTTCTTTTTATCCATCGGACTGCGCCTTGTTCGCAGCGGTCTTTCAGTGCGAAATGTATATCGGCAGTCTCTGGAGCGATGATCACTGGCTGTGCGCCAGCCTCCAGGCTCTTGAGACAACGAGCAGCCGCCAGTGAATTCGAGCCAATAATTAGATGGACTTGGGATGTGGCGTTTACAGCAAGTAGCATTGGTGTTGAATCTGGCATATTGACAGATCTGGACCTAATCATATGGCTGTTTCGAAGTGTGTATTATTATTTGCAGGCCATGTTCAAGCGCAAGACCGTGACAAAGCATATAGAAGAGGAAAAAAGGGTAGTCATCGGTATGTTTTATATAGCATCTAGTTAGATATAAAAAATATGGTTCCATGCGATAAGCAGACGCTAAATTTTTCCTCGCCCGAAATAGCGTGCTCACCGATAAGCGGCCTTACGGCCTGAGGCATACTCCGCGGAGTCGTGTCCGTAGGTAATTAATACAGGTAATTACATTTCCGAGGACTTGCTTGCTACGCTCGCCTTGGCAGAAATACATACAAATGCTGCATTCTGTATTGCCGAGTATATCGCTAAACGGTGGATAGATATTTTGTATCATCAACTTATTAAGGATTCGGAGAATTGCTTCAAAATTAATTAAGCAGCTCGTTTAATGCCTAGGTGCTGCAAGCTTCGTTTGGCAAGTATGTCACGTGACGTGCCCGAACTGTTCTTGCAGCTTCCTTTCCAAGAGCTGCAGCGCTTCTTCATCCAAATCCTAACTAACACTCTCTGCACGCTACCCTTGCCTTGAAAAACTATCATCCGAGTACAAGAATTCTCAAAAAGGAATCCAGTTCTTGCCTTTTTAATTCTCATTCGTATCGGACGGTGACGCATCGCCAGTCGTCATCATGTCCGGAGAACTCCTCAAGCCAGAGAAGGACTACAGCAAGGATGCCGACAAGATAATCCCAGAGGCCCAAGAGCTTGCCAAGGTTTGCTTTACAGCTCCGCATCCTGCATCAATCATTGTCTAATCGCAGGTTCTTAATAGAGCAATGTTCAAGCCGCCATCGACAAGCTGTCCCTGCTGGAGAAACAAGCTCGCCAGGTACGAAGCCTTGAGCGTCCATCAAACTAACGTACAATGGAACACCGTCCATACTAATCTATGAAAATACTAGGCATCCGACCTTGCTACCACCTCCCGAATGCTCATAGCCATTGTCACGATCAGCAAAGAGTCCGGTGACTGGAGCTTACTAAACGACCAGGTGCTTTTGCTGTCAAAGAAACATGGCCAGCTCAAGCAGGCGACGACGAAAATGGTCCAGGAAGTCATGGGGTTTCTAGAGGATACACCGGATTTGGAAACCAAGCTGTCGGTGATTGAGACCCTACGAACTGTCACGGAAGGAAAGGTGCGTTTGTCGTTCTCTTATTACCATTGTTGAATCATCAAACAAAAGCGATGCTGATTGGGCTGGTCGAAGATCTTCGTGGAAGTTGAGAGAGCTCGCATCACCCGTTACCTATCACAAATCAAAAGTCACAAGGCGATCTAAACTCGGCCACCGATATCCTTTGCGAGCTTCAGGTGGAGACATTCGGCTCGATGTCCAGGAGAGAAAAGACCGAGTTTATCCTCGAACAGGTGGCTCTGTGTATTGAGCGAGGAGACTGGACCCAAGCAACTATCCTCAGCCGCAAGATTAATAAACGTTACTTTGCCCGCAAACCCAAGAAGACACCGGAGCAGTTGGAGAAGGAGCAAAAGGAGTACGAAGAGCGGCTAAAGACGCGCGCTTCTGACGAACCGATGCCAGAGAAGGATGAGTCAGTCGAGGACTTGAAGCTTCGGTACTACGAGCAGCAAATTATCCTTTCTAAGCATGACCGTAACTACCTGGAGACTTGCAAGCACTACCGGGACGTTCTTGATACGGAGTCGGTGGAAGAAGATCCTGATCGGCTCCGAGCTGTGAGTTTATTTACAGTTAACAATTTGGGGAAAAAGAAAGAAACCTGGCTGATATTGTCAAAATAGGTCCTCGCACGGATTGTTTACTACGTCGTACTCGCCCCATACGACAACGAGCAATCGGATCTACTCCACCGTATACACCAAGACAGTCGGCTGTCACAAGTCCCCGTGGAAGCTCGTCTTCTGAACTTGTTTACGGTGCATGAATTAATGCGCTGGCCGGAAATTGCAGAAACGTTTGGCCCCCATCTCACCAGCACAGATGTATTCGACAAGGAGCAGAACCCGAACGATCCAGATGCGTATACACGATGGCAAGATCTGCGGAAACGTGTCATCGAGCATAATGTGCGGGTCGTTGCCAAGTACTACACCCGCATTCAGACGAGCCGGTTGACGCAACTGCTAGACTTGACCGAGGAAGAGACGGAGAAGTACATCAGTGACTTGGTGACGTCGAAGACGATCTATGCGAAGATTGATCGTCCTGCGCGTGTGGTCAATTTTGCCAAGGCCCGGGATGCCGATGATGTGCTGAATGAGTGGAGCAGCAACATGAGGAGTTTGCTGGGCCACCTCGAAAGGATTGACCACTTGATTACCAAGGAAGAGATGATGGCTCGTATCCAGCCCACTAAAGGCGAGAAAGTAAAGGCCTGATTAGGCTTGATTAGGTAGCTAGGCCTGGTAGATTGTATAGTACGAGGAGAACAGAAATGTATCTGCGAGTTCTATAATGCTATATACGCTATACCAATATTTGCAACTTTAAGTCTATACATATCATGGGTCTATCACGGTTCCCAATCAAAATGGCACATCCATATCCTCTACCCTTCCTTCCTCCTCCTTTTTATTATCTTGATTATCGACCTTCTCCATGGCCATCCTCACAAACCCCACGGCGACATCAAGATATCTCTTCCCACCAGGCACGAAATGGCCACCAGGATGGAAAATCACATCTGAATCACCACCGCAAGTCTCCGCCAGCTCTCTACCCATAGCCTCGCTCACAAGCGCATCCAAAGTGCCCATAACATGCAAGACGGGGGTCATCACGGGCGGATCGTACAAGGCGCGGTACCGCAAATCCGCAAATTTGAATCCACTATAGACAATACAGAATTTGAGCGGGGATGATTGCGCGTATTTTCCGGTAAAATGATTCTGGGAAGTAGTTTTATCTGTCGCTGCTCCTGCTGTTGCTGCTGCTGCAGAAGAAGAAGAGAATGCTTCCCTCCTCCCATTTTCCAGCAAACTGGCCACAGCAAAGGCAAGACTGGCACCCTGCGAAAACCCGATTACGCCGTCAAACGGGCCTTCGTCTCGGAGGGTCTGGGCGACAGTGCGGAATCCATCTTCGATGCCTTGATATTCTATAGGTGGGATGGTGGAACCGGGCCGGCGCCACCAGCCGAATGCTTCCATGTCTGGGATTTCCTTTTGCTTAATCTCTGGGGTGGGCACGTAGCCGGGGACATCGGCTGGGTTGAGTGGTAAGGGCCCCGTGGGGAAGGAGAAGGAGACGTTGTGCAGGAATGCCTTTGTGATGGCTTTTGTGAGAGCGCCGGTTTTGGCGCGGAATAGGTTGCCGGATTGTGTGAAGCCGTGGAGCATGAGGATTCGGAGGGGCTTTGGTGGTGGTGATGATGATGACGAGCTGGGTGCCATGGTGAGGACGGACGGTGGATGCGATGAGATTGGATTTGTGTTGATTGCATATTGCATGTTTGCGCCTACTGCTCAGAAGTAGTTAAGTAGAAGATAAGATAACGTATCTCGGTAGATACCCTGTAATTACCGCGCATGTAAATTACATACAACGACATCCCTCAACAATGGTGATGGGGCTGAATGAACGAAATAGCTACAATGTTTCTACAAGGAATATAAAATGCGTCTCCTCAGGAACAACATGCGCAGCCAATGGCATCTCCCAATTGAACCAGTACCTTGACCGTGCATCCAATAGCCACCACGACGTCACATGCACAGACATGTGACATCAATCATTATCTACTTTCCGGCGACTCCTTTCTTCAACTTTTGCGTCCTCCAAGTGCGATACTTCATCTCTCACCTTACACATCAACGACAACAGGCAGAACAATGTCGAGTGAAAACGTCTTCGATTTCAATGCGGACAAGGTGGACGGCCAAATAGCCGAGTTACTCGAGTTGGTCCCCTTCCACTACAAACACCAAGAATAAAAAAGAAAAAAAAAAATAACAAAACCACAAGCTCCTTCGAAGCTCACCCCTAATGCAACCGCCCGACACTCATCCAACCCTCTTCTTCCTCTTCGACTTCATCCGCAACACGCGCAAGGAACTCAAGTCCATCGATCCCGAGAAAGTGCGCGCCGGCGACGCCGAGTCCAGGACGAAGATCACCGAGGTCATGGGCCGGAATGTCTTCACCAATGATCTTATCAACGATACGTCGGGGAAATTGGCGTTGTTGACGGGTGGTGATCCCAGTCGACCGGTGGAGTTTGGGCAGGATATTAGAGATAAGGCGAGGGTTTTGATGGAGATCTAGTCATAGTATCTATCTATCTATCGAATGCTGGTACTATTAAATTGATGAATGTCTTTTCCTATCCTGTACGGAACTCCAGGGCGTGTGGATTGGTGCAGAGTTAATTGCGTGCAATGCTGAATTGACAACTCGCTAGCATACAAGAGACCAATCCACTTTGAACTTTGACTAAATACAGCGTCGTCCATAGATAACTATCCTTCTTAACAAGGGATATACCCTGGCCGTCGACTAGCCGTTCAATCACTGAATCCAGTCCAAAAGCAATTGCTCATGTAGATGCATGCGAATGCTAGCTCATTATTTTCTCTTCCCTCGATGGAAGAGAAAACACAAAAGACTAGCCAAACTTCGAATCCGAATTCGAACCAGATATCCGAACTCCGCTCCATGTGTGTATGTGTGGGGAAAAAAGAAAGAGGATTTCTTTTTAACATTTTTGTATTGGGTGGAAAGGTATTTTCCTGGTTTGGTATAATTTCAGGGCGAAACCGGGGTCCATCTTCTATCTGTTCTTTCGCGACCTTTTTTTCTTTTTCAGAGCAAAAAATAGATAGAGGAAAACATTCAAGAGAGACATGACACAATAAAACACATATTCATCGACCGGCCATGAAGAACAGAGATGAAAATAAAAAAGACGAGAAAGACGAAGGAAAATGAATTGGAAGCGCCACCAGGTTGTCTTTTAATTCATGATATTAAAATGAATTTTTTTTCACGCTGACGTCGTATCGTTCGAAAGGAAAAGAAAAAACAGAATTCTTTCTCTCGTTTACTTGCGTCGGAAAGAGCAGCCCTCGGTGAGACGAGCCTTGCCACCGGTGGGCTGGCAGAGGACAGTCGAGCAGCCGGCGCAGATGACGACGGTCTGGGCGTGTGAGAAGACAGTGGTGATTGTGAAGCATCCCGGCACTTGACGTCCATGAAGAAGGAGCGAGGGGCAGGCACAAGGGTCTATATCAAGTCCGAGTCAGTTTCTTCTCTTTCCTCTATTTCATTTCCATCATCCAACTACTCCACTATCCTCCCTTCCCTATGTATCATCAAAATGGCGCCTATTTCATCTTGCTTTTCGTACCTTGAGCTTGTGCTTGCGAGCCTCAGACTGAGGAGTTGGGTTGAGGAGATCGACCGCGAGAACCTGCACGCACACACACACACACGGGTTAGTCGAAATTTCTCAATCAAGGTCGGATAGCATCAACGGCATATGACAGAAACGCCGGGAAGCTGGTCAACGCACCATCTTGACTGTGTGGATTTGCAATCAGCGATAAAGGAGTGATCCTGGCGAGGTTGAAGGCGCTGACAGAGATGGTCGGTGATGAAGGAGGGAGACAGAGCAAGAGGCGAGAAAGACTGAATTGAGCGAGCGGAGCCGTGCCAAGCTTGCAGCGAGTCTACGCTTCTTGTGCCGCAGCGCAGTGTGTGCTCTCGCTTAGCCGCTGTTTTTCCGGTCCGAGGGGCCGGCCAATCAGGATTCAAGACTCGCGATGACTAAGGATGAATCAAAATGTTAACCAGTTACTCCTATATAGTATGCTCCCTGTGTATTTCCATGCCTAACTAACAGCTAACAAATGCAGTATGCACATTAAGATTATGAAATATATCACTGATCAGCTCCGCTCATGAGCTCTTCTTGCCATTGGCCTCAACGTACGGATGCTTAATGGTCAGACACCAAATGTCGAGATAGTCGCAAATAGTGACAATCACGGTATGCTGCACTCGTCAGCAAGTCCTAGAGCAGTACACAGGAAGGGGAGAGAGCTCACCACGAAACTGGCATACACGCCAACCGCAATACCAAGCGCCGTAAACACAAAGGCTACCTGGTAGATATCATCCCCAAGCGTGCTGGGCCACAGACCAATATAAGGACCTAAACTGTCGAGAACGGCCACCGCGAGCGGCCATATGAGCACGTTGCTCCGCGGGAAACGCGTCTTGAGCAGATGCGCGGTAATCATTTGGCCTACGGAATAGGCATTAACGATACCCACGTACGCCAGGAACGGGACAAGATGATTCTCCAAAATACGCGGTTGCAGATACAGATACGCCGGCGTCAGCACCCACATGTACACAAAGGGCAGGAGGCCGCAAAGGGGCGTAAGTGGGTTTTCGGATCGTGCACGCCGAGCGTTCATGACGTTGAGGATGCTGCTTCCTGTCGCAAAGAAGAGCACAAAGGCCCCGTAGACCATGTACCATGAGGTGAATGGCAGTTCGTAGATGGCATCCGGAAGGAAACTGAAGTGCGGGACGCCGACGGTCTCGAGCATCGAGCGATGCCAGAAGCTGCCTCCGCCGATGTACGCGGTGAAGGAGAACACCGCGCACAGCGTTAGAATGCCCTCGACCGGCCCAGAGACGATGCCCAGCGTCAAGACATGGGTATAGTATTCATCCCAGGTTTGAACGTAGAATGTCATGACCGCTGTGTGAGTTTGTGTGATTAGAAGTTATATTCAAAGTTATTTGACTTTTACTCCGACTCCCTCTCTCAACGTACCTCCCCACAAAGTCAGGACGGTAGCCCAAGATTGACCGAGGTTCATGGTGGCCGCAAAATAAATACTCCCAAGACCGTGTTGCAAGCATCGACACCTAATTAGTGAATATCAGTTCCAGTCTTGACGATAATACACAACGCAGCAGCAGCGTACCGTGATCGAACAGCTCACCCAAGGGCCGCTCTGTTTAGTCCTGCGACTGTTTCATATCATGAGTAGCTATTCACCAATAGTATTCCTTGCCGGTACTGTAACATACGCCTGCATTCCATCAACAGCGTCGAAAGTCTGGTACAGAAACAGCCCAACAGCCCAGCTCACGTAGACCCACGGCGGGCAATCCTGATCCAATGTCGGATTGTAGTAAAGCATAGTCAAGAAATTCACGACAACGAAGGAAAAGCCAATCAGCGTGACCTGGTGTCATTTTCGATTAGTCAATGGCCCGCGGGACGAATCCGTACGACATTGCGAACGAAGAGGAGACCTACGAGGTTCGGCCTGGGATTATGTGTCAGTATGTCATGAATTTTAAAGATAGAAATATAGACTTACGCCATGCCCATGGGAAACAAATGAATCACAAAATGGTTGTAGAATGGCTTCAGAATGTAGCGACTGACCAGCGAATGATCAACGCCGGAGTACTTGTACTCACGCAGCTTGGGAGGTCATTCTGTCGTATCCAAGTCATGTTGATTTGATGTGCCGAGAGAAGCAGAAATGGGAAATTAGAAAAGGCAGGTGAACAGCCCAAGGGCTGATGAAGTCGCAAGCTGGCTCTGCGATGGGTGGGCGTATTGAATTATTCCAAGTTTTTCTTTTCTCGCGATGTGGAGAAAGCTTGGAACGCGCCGTCATTTATCGACCGCTGGTTCCTCGATGGTGGGGCCGCGCCACACACGGTGATTCACATCTTGGATCTGGGGTTGCTAATGTATACAACAACATACAACTTGACTTTGCTATTCTCTTAGCAGAAAAGAAAATGCATATTGACTGGTTTATAGCTACATATGGTTCAATACTGACAAAAATCTCTCTCATGTACCCGAGCCCGCTAACATCATAAATATACCATGTACTAGCACAACTCGGTCGAGACAAGACTTCAAGCTTCAACCCACAGGGCTCCAAGGCATGGGAATTAGAATCCTGCTCTTCATGGACTGAATGAGCGGAACTGTCCGATGCACCGTGTCCGCCCAGCCTTCAATGCCCCACGACTGTTCACGACGGATCTTGCGTTCCTCCAAGTTGGCAAACTGCCAGAGATGATGCACCGTGTTAAGATCGCCAATCTGCACGAACCAGGCGCCTACCCCTCCATGACCTCGCGACGCGCCTTGAGTCCCTGGCGCCAGTGGGTTTCCCACTCCAAGAGATTGCCCGGGTGCAGAGTATATGAGCGGAGTTCAAACAAGCCACCCAGCCGACGGGGAGGCGTTGTCGGCCAGAATGAGAACTCTTGCATTAGCGATGTCTGTTTACTCTTGATCAGGCTCTTAAGCTTTTGTCGAATTCTCGGAATTCCGGGTGCTGGGAAATCGCGTGGAGAGACTCATGGTAGCCCGTATAGCGTTGGTATTCCCAGATGTGCACTGCGCCAGAAAAACTTAGCCACGACGACTAAAACAAACTCCAATGAGGATAGGATACTGCGTACCAAATGTGTCGTTCTCTCCAACTTGCGTGCGCCAGCTGCCAACAAGATTCACCTTGTTCTCTTCTAGAGCGGCCATGCGAGGATACCACTTGCCGACGAGCTCGACATACTCATCGACTTTGCCGGGCTTGACGTCATGGAAGACAATTGAGTGAACGTACTTTCCACGGGCAATCACCTGAGAGAACGATCGCTCAATGCTTTTGTCGAAGACTTGTCCTTCTTTGGTGCCGTAGATGAGAGACGACAAAGGGCCTCGCTTCGTGGGATGCTCGTTTGCGGCATCTAATTGCTCTTGCTCTCCTAGAAGACCGTGGCCATTGTCTTGATCAGTCACCGGCACGTCAACACATAGAAATGGTAAAGTAGCCACGTCGGAGTCAAATCAAGCGTGTATAAATATAAATATAAATATATATGTGTATACACCACTCGCATTGCTCACAATCGGAGCAGTGGGAGCAGAGAAAACTCACGGGCACGATCACGGATGGCAGTTGCGACAGACTGACTCTCTTGCTCTTCTCTCTTCTTCCTAGCGGCCTCTAGGCTCTGTCGGAACTCTTTCTGCCGAGCATCGAAGTCGGCAGCATTGTTCGGGGTAATGTCACGAATGGAGGGGAGCGATGATACGCGGAGGAGGTGCTGAAGGGGCGAAGGGTTGAAAATGCGGGGAGGCGCGGAGCACCTTGGAGGCCTGCATGCTGTCTGTCTGAGAATACGGAAACACAGAGTGAGAAAGAGTATGGCAGAGGCAACGATAGCTTATATTTGTCAGGATGATAGATTGATGCGGTCCGAGTATGAAAGAGAGAGACGCAAAGAAAGAGAGAGGAGAGCAGCCAAGTAAAGTCCGGGGTAAGAGACTAAGGCGGCAAGCACGGACCGCAACCAACGTCCAATGCGAGCTTGCACGAAGACGGAGCAAGCGATGGCCGGGTTAGGACAGTTAGGCAGCCGAGCGTCTGCAGATGGATGGAATGGAGGAGAGAGAAAGAAGGAGGAAAGACTCAGACAGGGGAAGAGAGAAGAGGAGGGAGTGGGCGGGGGCCCGGAAGCAGCTTATGTAGCAGCTTAGCACTGAGCAGGGATCAAAGACAAATCCTCTAACTACTGCAACTGCGCTGCAACGCTGAACACTGAACAGTAATGCTGCTGCTGGAAGGATCATACAATACCTACTTGCTAACTTGACTGCGCGCTGGGTATTATCTAATAACTACGCATCGAATCCCAGCATATACCTCAATGCTGACGGTGACGCTCGCGATGATGTTATGCAGGGCTGACTAACCAACGCTAACTTCACCAGCCCACTCGATAAGTTAGTCGATCCTCCAGTCAATTTTCAAGCATCAGCTTATACATATACGAACCAACCAGTCAACCAGCAAAGCACTCGACTACTCTCATTGTTATTGACATTGCCATTGACATTGCCGTTGCCGTTCCACGATCATGGCCGACGGACCGAACCCCCTCAGCTACGAGGCTTCGGCCACCACCACCCATCCCCATGTCGGCTCGTCCTTGCTGCCCGAGGTGGTTACCTGCCTGAAGAACTCCCGCTACGTATGTCGCCTGTGATTGCTGCACCGTGGAAAGAAGAGAAGAGTTGACTCGAACAGCTGCATCTAGCAACATGCGACGGTCTCACCCCGCACGTCTCCCTCATGTCATACACCTACCTCTCCGAAACCCCTTCGATGCCTATCCCGTAATCATCATGACCACGAACCCATCCTCTCGAAAGACACTGAACCTACAAGCCAACCCACGCGTCTCCCTCCTCGTGCACGACTGGGTATCACACCGTCCGCCAACCCGAGCTCCGAGTGGCCGTGACGGCTCGCCGCCCCCGCCGCAACTCGCTCTTCGCTAGCCAGTCTGTTGCTGAATCTGAATACGAGCGCGATGTCGAGTATTTCTACGACAATCACAGGCACAGCGCGCTTCCTGGAGTGTGGTTCGGACGAGGAGCGGTGGTGCAAGGAACGGCATCTGGAGAATAATACCTTTGTGGCTGCCCCAACGAGGAGATCCCATTCGGTCAGCGCCGTGGTAGCGGAGTCGCGGAAACACCTACGATTGACGATAACAGTCGCGTGGTTATAGTGCAAGTGCGAGAGGGGCGGATTGCAGACTGGAAGGGCGGCGTGCGAGATTGGCAGCTGGTGCGAGACTCGGGACATGTTTCGGAACAGGCAAATGGGATAATATCATGAAAACCTTTATAGAGAGTATAGGCATTTTTGAAACGAAGGAAAAGTTATCCTGGTTCAAATTTGCATCTGACCATCTCTAAACTAACTCCTTTCAACTTGTAGTTCCTTCTTCCAGCGTCGTATCCTAGTGTTCTAGTCATTTTACTCTCACCGTTCTTGACGCTCGTCACAGATCCCAGGGTCGGGACTTGATTCGCAGCAATCTCCATATTGCCCTTGGGGTTAGAGTCTGTGGTCTGCCGTTGATGCGTGGAGTCAACAATGTTTGAGGCCGCGACCTGGCCAATTGGGTAAATCTCACAACGCTGACTGTAGTTTGTTTAAATTCAAGACGATAGCCAGCCATAGGCGCACCAACAGCATGGATCAGGCAGGGTGCCTGTATTGGGATCTGTTGCAGATGGAACAAAATTAGAAGGTTATAGGTACAGTATCTGGTACATCGATGCGGTCCAATATGCCAGGATCTTTGAAGAGCTCCCCATTCTCCACGTATGTTTTCAGCACGCCTAGAACGCTCCTCTCGACCAGCATTACCGGCGATGGAGAAGAAATAGGGAGAGTATTATGCCCTAAAGTCAGGATGCGCGACAAATATCTCAAAACATAAATCAGCACTGTGGATCTGTCAGTCATTGAGCCACTAGCGACACGTCCCAGGAGCGCCGGCATATATGTCGGTTGAACAACAGGCTTGTTAATGGAACCATCCATGTTCAGAGTATGTACCAGCGAACTTTTGATTGGTTCATCGAGACCATTCTCCCATACAGCTGCATAGAGCTCCGAAGTTTCCAGGTCTGCAACACCGCCCATGCACAACAACCGCGTCAATGCGCGATCCTCCGGCTTCCCAATGTTGAGAAGTCGAAAGCCTCGTTCATGAAGCAACCCCGCCCTCCGAGATAATATCAAATCGTAACCTTCGCGGAAGCTCAAGTTACCAGCTATAACGCCTCTTGAAGCTTCGTAAACCGCCTTATACGCTTCAAAGATGGGCTGGGTGAGCATTTTCGCGCACGTCCAGTTGACATGACCTGCAGCCCCGGCAATGTCGAGGATCTGCTCCATAAAACGGAGATTAAACGAGCGCTCCTCGCCCTTCATGATCAACAGAGCGGATAGACATATTGGAGCATTTTCAGCCTGAGCGAGTTGGCCAAAATTGAACGTCGCGCCGAGCTCCATCGCGCGAATGAGATCGTTTCTGTCCTGGATCGATGGCAGACGCGATATAGATGAGACGAGGTCTATCTTGGCCGCTTTGAAGAGAATCGCGTCATGATTTGAATGTGAAATATCTTCTTCCGTGCGTAGACGATACTTCCTTGCCAGCTCCGGGTCCTTGCCCAAGTCATTAACAATGATGGAGGTAATCAGAGTGAAGAGATCGTCTTGTGTTACAACGGTCCGGAAATAAAAATCCCGGATCCACTGAAAGGATTGGCAATTCTATTTTCCGTTCCGCGCGCTGTATACTGAAGTATATGTAACTATTTAGGAGAAGATGCAAAGTACTTCACCTGCGACAATAATACAATGCTCCAACGAACTATTTGATTAGCCATTCATAAGAACCTCAACTGAGGTCCGGGCCAGCTTTCGGATGCTCCCGTTCAATCCATCACGATGCGCCTCGCTCACTTGCACCTCCTCGGCATCACACCCTTCAACACGGTGTCGCAGATCCAGCAAGTCCTCACACTGCGCAATCTCGCTTTCAAAAGGCCATATCCTCTTCCTACGCCTCACCGTCAGCATCTCCATCAGTATCGACACTCACACCCCCGACCCAACCATCATAACCTTCACGCCCAACCCCGTCTACACCACCGGCCGCCGCGATCTCCCACCATCCAACACCTCATCCCCTTCCGACCAACACCCATCCCTCGAACTCTCGCTGCCACCGCCTCTCGAACCCATCCGCTCCCTCCTCACCAGCAATGATCCTCAACGCAACCCGCCAATCGCAGAATACCACCCGACCCTCCGCGGCGGACAGACGACATACCACGGCCCCGGCCAACTCGTAGCATACACCATCCTCGACCTGCGACGTCTGGGACTCTCGCCACGATGCCACATACGTCTACTCGAGAATTCCGTTATCGATCTTCTCTCCAAGTACGGGGTACGCGGCTTCGTGGCTGCCGATCCGGGGTATGGGTCAATGATAGAAACGCAGACGCCGCAAACGCAAACACAAACGCACGAAAAATAACAGCTGTCGGCGTGCATCTCCGCCGAAATATTAGTTCCTACGGCATCGGCCTCAACGTCACCGAAGAACCCATGTGGTTTTTCAAACAGATCGTGGCCTGCGGTCTAGAAGGAAAAGAAGCCACCAGTCTGGAAACACAGGGTGTGAAGACGAGCGTGCGAGAAGCTGCGGATGGGTTTGTGCAGGCTTTTGTGAACAGATTACAGGTTGATTTTCCGCCGGGGCCGGAGGCGGAGGGAGGAGTTAGAGGGGTGTATGAGATTGGGGTGGAGGATGTTGTGGGTTCTTCTACTTCTTCCTCTTTATATCGAAGATAGTATTTCCTTGATATAGGCTTTGATTATGAGCGTCTTTGCTAGACTATTATATATAGATAGATGGGTAACATCAAAAGACGTTGAATTTAACTACCTAAAAATCAAGTAATCATCACATCACTCCAAAAAAAAGGTCCAAAAATACATGAATAATCAAAATAAACGACAAGAAGATTAGTAGAATTAAAACGTAAGGTAGAATTAAATTATCTGCCAATAATATGGCAAGGGGAAATAAACGTAAAATAAGAATCAAAAGAAATGCCGCTTGTGCGTGCTGCCAGGCCAGCCATTTCATTTCAATGCCCATAACCAATTCAATGTCAATAGGCTGGATTAAGCTCATGGCATGGCTGGGCTGCTGCTGTCTGGGAAATATCATGTCATATCGCATTGCATTGCATTGCGTTGCACTGCATCGCACCGCATCCATCGCACCGCATTTGGTTATTTTTGCGACAGGGACAACGCCGTTATCAATGCCAACAGTGTTGAAAAAGGAAAACTCCGCGGATAATGGTGGGAAGTAAAGGAGGCGAGTTGAGAAAATCTGAAGGTCGAAAGAATGTGCATGAATAGAAGAAGAAAAGGGAAAAAAGTTGCGTCGTATATAGAACTGGCCGAGGCTTGCTGTCTATAGAATGACGCATACTCCGCTCGAGCTGCCCCGGCGGGCTTCACTTCCAGCGCGACTTTGGCAGCTTCATAGAATGTTTCGCGGATTCCGCGATTCTGCACGGCCGAACATTCTTTTCTATCGTTAGATTCATACAACTATTTCTGTCTGTAGGTTAAAACAAAACATACCTAAATATTTCACAGCACCAACTTCCTTCGCTTTCGCAAGCCCTTCATCAAAAGTAACCGCCTCCGGATTCTCGTTTTGATCCTCATCCTTTCGCAAATCGCATTTGAGCGCAGTGAGGACCATTTTCACACCGGGGCAGTTTTCGTTTATTTCCGCCATCCATTTTGTGGCTATGTTTTCGAAGGAATCGCGGTTGTCGACCTATTCCTGTCCATCAGAATAGAAAAAAGATGTAAAGATGGATGTAAAAGCATACGCTGAAACAAAGCATGATCACATGTGTATCCTCATACGAAAGCGCGCGCAGCCGGTCGAATTCTTCTTGCCCTGCAGTATCCCATAGCGATAGTTCCATGTGCGTATTATCGACGAAGATGTCTTCAATTTCGGCATGTGGTTAGTCGAGCTCTTTTGTCGGGCGGCCTAGTCGAGGGGCAATAATCACCATGAACATAGTTTTCTATACACATCATATTAGTTAAAATGCTTCTCCTAGGATCTGGACTCAAGCAGAATCCATACTCACCAAACACCGTAGGCTCGCTTTAAGCACGAGGGAGCTGTGTTAATCAACAAGGACTAAGGACAGCAACAAGAGCTAGAAACATACTAGACGGTCGGGAAGAACCTTTAATTGATCAATCAGCAAGTCAATCCATATCGCTATTATTCCTCAGAAGACAAGTACTAACCCTCGAGTAAACACGTTCAAAGCCGAGGTCTTGCCACAAGCTCCATCTCCACTGCCCGGCATATCATGAACCAGAAGAACTTGTCAGTCGTCACGTCGCTTCAGTTTTGGGACTGCAAGCACCGCGACAAACAAAGCAAAACTTACAGCAAAACCATCTTCCGCTGGACGACTCTTTGGCGGCCGCAGAGATTCATCTTGGCTGGCTGGATCGACCGATGGGATGAAGTATGGAGACGCCTCTTTTCGTCTATAATCGAAGGTAGAGTCTAGCGAAGATAACAGGGTTGGCAACTTGGCGACAGGGTCCGGTGGCTTAGGTATGCACGGAAACCAGGGAAGCCTCCTCCACCAGCTCGAGGAGAATGCCAAGGGAGTGACACCTAAGACTGCGAGATATATATAAACAATATATAAAATAAATGATTGTTCGGCGTGGTCTCCCCAGCGGATGTCTTCTTCTGTTGCGCACAAAGAGGACGCGACGAGCAAACGTCCGAGGGAGCTAGATGCGAGTTTTAGTTAAGGCTCAAGCTAAGGTGGTCGATGTCATGCCGTCTGTCTGACGCACCCGCGTGGGGCGGGAACTAGAGCCTCGTCGACATTATTACTCCAGTATACCAAACTACTATCTGGGTACTCTATGTCTATGCCAGGTGATTGTGTGATCATTTATTATTTCGACAGTATTATGACGTGAAGTGACTACGAGAAACGCCAGAAATGTGCAATATGAAAATGTGAATATTAATAAACCTCTTGCTCCTTCTCGACATTGCGCCGTCCCCGCTGAAGCCGTTCAGAGAGATCCAGCTCGCCTGCCCGCTTGTTGATACTCGACAGAAAAGCGCCTCTGCCGCCTTCTTTGCCCGTCTGAGCCCGAGCTCTTTCATCAGCGACACGCTCCGCCTGCTCGCGCGCATCCGCCGCTGCTAAGCGATCCGCTCGCATGCTGTCCAGATCATTCGCGTTCTGCTGCATCGCAGCCAGCTTGGCGGCGCGTTCCTCGTCGTTAGGTCCGGGAGGAGCCTGCCTGTCTCGAGAGGATGGCGGCGCTGGCCGTGCGTTGTGATGCCATGTCTGTCGTCTGTCGTCTCGGTCCCGGTCTCGCCGCGGTGAGCGATCGCGACGACGAGGTTGTGGTGAATATGACCTTTCACGGTGATCGCGACGCGACGTGTGTCTGGATGGAGAAGAGGACCGTTGACTTCGCGAATGTCTGGCCGGCGACCGGGACCTGGAAATGCTATCGTCACGTCGGCGCCTGTGCTTTCGATCGTAGTCGTCGTCATACTCATGCCTTCTCGAGCGATGCCGAGACCGCCGATCCTCGTCGTCTCGGTGTCGGTGCCGATGGCGATGGTGCCTGCGCTCCTTCTCTGAAGACCCGTTCTCCATACCAGCAGCCTGCATCAGCTGTCTCCGCCGAACAGGATCGTTCATCATCGCCTCATATGCAGCCTGTTCCTGCTTTTTAATCGCAAGCATCGGGTCCTCTCGAATCTTGGCAGCTGTGTCTCGAGCCGTGTTGGCATTTTGCAGGGCCATGAACGAGTCCTGGTTCGCCGACTTCTCCAGCTTCTGGTTCTCCGAGCCCTTAATCAAGCCGTCAATGCGGCGTTTCCCAAGTAGATATCCCTCCATCTCCTCTGTTGTTCCAAGTTGCCCGTTTGAAGGTCCCGCGTACATCCAATCGACTCGGTTAGGTCGTTTTTCCCGCCTGCTGCCTCCTGGAGTTGCTGGATTTCCAGCATCTGTCGCTCTTCCTGTCGCTCGCGCATCATCTGGTCGATGCGTTTGCGCTCCTCGAGCGCTTTCTTTTCTGCCAGCCATGTTTTTCCTGGTTCTTCTGCAGAACCGGGTTCCAGCTCTTCTTCAAGTTGAGATCGCCACCCATGGTGAAGTAGCAAATCGACCGTGAAGATTGTAGATAAGCCGAATATTTTGAGGGGTGAGTTTATCTGCAGCGCGATGAGTTGTAAGTTGTTGCAGACTTGGAGTGGCGCAAAAGAGTAAATGTTAGTCCATAACGCTAGTCCCCTTTTGGCTAGCTTTGCTTATATAACCAGATGCATAGATTGGACATTAAATGTCGCATCACGATTAGTATTCGCCATGAAGGCATCTTCGTGAAGTTGATGCAGTATAATACGTATGACAAAGACTAAAATTGGGTATTTTCCTCTGTTTAGGAATGGCGATGTTCTCCGTAGATGTCATCTTCGAAGTTTGACGCTGTACTAAGAACCGCCGGATCAATAAAGCCCCGCGCCGAGGCGATGTTTGTGCGGAGCCAATGATATGCATGCGTCTCCGTCATTGAACTCAAAGCAGTCTCGCAGAAATATCACACACCCTGCTTCCTACCAGGTGCTTCTGCCATCAGCATTTGCAACAGGCATTTACAACGCTCCTCTTCTCAAATTCCTCGTCTTTTGTTTAACTGCTCAACGCGTCATGTCGGACGACGATGATTTTATGCAAGATTCTGGGGACGAGCAGTAAGCTTAGCTCTGCCACTTCCCTTTGATAGCATCAGCTGACCAGACAGATATGACTTCGAGTACGAGGGCTCCGACGAAGACGACTCCGGCGATATCGGAATAGAGAATAAGTACTATAATGCGAAACAGATCAAGGCGGAGAACCCAGAAGAAGCTATCGATGAGTTCTTGGGCGTGCCAGCCTTGGAACAGGACAAAGGCGACTGGTAAGATTTGATGGCAGACAGGCATGATTCGCAAGGTGCATGTGCTTATATTTCATTGAAAGGGGCTTTAAGGGACTCAAACAAGCAATAAAATTGGAGTTCAAACTGGGTCGATACGATGATGTGAGCTTGACCAAATCATCCTCCAGATAACGTTTCTGACAACCAGGTTTACCTAGGCTATCGAACACTACCGCGAGCTATTGACCTACGTGAAGTCAGCTGTCACGCGAAACTACTCGGATAAGTCAATAAACAACATGCTGGACTTTATAGAGAAAGGGTCGGATGACCAAAAGCCTTTTCTTGTATGGAGGAGTTTTACCGTCTGACGCTCAAGACTTTCCAAAACACCAATAACGAACGACTATGGCTTAAAACGAATATAAAGCTGGCGAAGCTATGGCTGGATCGGAGGGAATTTACACAATTGACCAAGAAATTGCGAGAATTACATCGTGCATGCCAACGAGAGGATGGCTCGGATGACCCCAGTAAGGGAACATATTCTCTTGAAGTGTACGCTCTCGAAATTCAGATGTACGCGGAGACGAAAAACAACAAACGGCTCAAAGCACTCTACGAGCGAGCGTTGCGGGTGCGGTCGGCTGTTCCACATCCGAAGATTATGGGAATCATTCGTGAATGCGGAGGCAAGATGCACATGAGCGAGGAGAACTGGGAACAGGCGCAGAGCGACTTTTCGAATCATTCCGCAATTATGATGAGGCGGGATCCATGCAGCGTATCCAGGTTTTGAAATATCTCGTGTTAACGACAATGCTTATGAAGTCAACATCAACCCCTTCGACTCCCAGGAGACGAAGCCGTACAAGAACGACCCGCGCATATCGGCCATGACGGATCTCGTAGATGCATACCAGAGGGATGACATCCATACGTACGAGGACATTCTACGCAAAACCAGGATGTTTTGGCCGACCCATTCATAGCCGAGAACATCGACGAGGTCAGCCGCAACATGCGCACGAAGGCTGTTATCAAGCTCATTGCTCCGTACACACGGTTCACGCTGAGTTTTATATCCCGACAGATCAAGATCTCCATTTCCGAGGTACAAGAGATCTTGGGATTCCTGATTATGGATAAGAAGCTCAATGCGAAGATCGACCAGGAAAACGGCACAGTCCTTGTTGAGAGCGCCAGCGACTTGGAGCGTCTGCAGGCAGTTCGCGAATGGTCTTCGTCACTGAGGGACTGTGGCGCACGGCACTCAACGATGGCGACGGGTTTAGACTCGACGAGTCCGCGCTGTCGCAAATTGGTCCTATGCACTCTCCATTCCAAGGCACGGCATTTGCCGGTGATACCCGTACAGCATCGCATATCATGGGCAAGGGACGCGGTTGGAGAGGCAAGCCAAGTTTTGCGAGAGCGGGAGGCTACTGAATCATGGATGGGAGGGTCCGTCCATCATTATGCATGCATGGCAGCAGACATCACACGGATAATGAGATGCACTACTTGATATGGACTAGAATTAGACCATTACAACAAGTCATTCTTTCTAAGATATGCTAGCCTTGTTGCCTCGGTATGTATGTACTACAGTACTACTATGTAGACCCTACCGAATCCCCAATGCCGAACCCGCTGGATGCACCCAACATGGCTGAATATGCCTGCATAAGTAGGTTGTAGTTATACCTAGGTACCTAATGTTAGGTACATATACATCGCAAGTCTACTTCCTACGTATGTTTAGAGACTCCCAAGATAAATCTGTGTATCCCCGCTATGTCACTCGTAGATGCTTTAGCTCGGGCTCAGTGACGTGGTTAGTGCAGTTTTAGCACTAACTTGTGACTACAGTACTGCATAAACATTCAAGTAGTATGTACATACGACGAAGTAACTACTGCACTAACTAGCTGGCAGCTACGTGCTAGTTGTCTTCCCAGGTGGATAGTGACATCGAGGGATACCCACGTACCCAGAGACAATATAAATTTCCGTTCCGGGGTGACACACACGGTCAACCTTCTCAGCGGTTCAATTCGACTTACCTAGGTAATAACTAATTCCAAGGCTATGGATATTGACTTCCAAAGTTGAACAGAAAGCCAAATCATTACCCAATGCAGTGAAAAGCGCGCTGGGCTACCCTTAGGATTTCGGCTGAATGCACCCATCTTCTCCCAACAGTTCGAGAGGAAATACGTGCACGTACGAAGAGAATGAGATGTATCTGCTCGGCACTTGGCACGAACAAACAAGAGAAGACCAAGAAACAAGACATGTGGTCTGGTTTGAAAGCGTCGAATAGGAATATACCAGTCTCTGTTCCGGATACATGGAGCCCTGGCCGGGTTTTTCTTTTTCTTTCTTGGGGGTTTATTGAGCGTATTAGTTATGCTTTAACCTATTTATTCATATTGTTTGTTTTAGATGAATTCGGAATATACAGCATATAGAAAGAAAGAAGGGAGCTCAGACTGCCAGTGCCGTACTGCGTAGGTAGTATGTACGTGTGGTTAGTCTAGCTAGCTGCTGTAATATCATCGTATGCAGCTGCCGGTTTCTGGCAGATGTATAAGCTGCTGGCATTTGATTACGAGTAAATCGCAAGAAGTGCATTTATAGGATGACTGACTAGATAATGATAGTAGTATACTGTTCCAGTATATTCTTTGCGTAGAATGCCTACAATTTATATGAAGTACCTAGGTACGTCTTGGGTAATGTATGTACTGTCAGGTAACGTACGCGATACAGTACCGCCGGCGTGACTTCACCTTCACCCCGCTCCTTCCTCTCTCGCCCGAGGGAATATCCCTACCTCTCTCTCTCTCTTTTTGGTCTTCGTTGGTTTTCTTTAATTCTTCTGATCTTCCTCTGCCACGGCCAGTCCCAGCTGCAATCGAATCTCTTTGACTCCGAGCAATAATATCGCCGATAAGTTGTTCTTCTGCTCTGTCTGGACTCTGCAACGCACTGCCTCCACCGGCCACTCGCAGCCTGCCGAGAAAAAGCAATTACTAAAGCTCCTACGACCTACCTACTCTATCGCCGCTTCTGGTCTTGGTTGGCGTAAGTGCTGCTTTTCTTCTCATTGCTGTCGATTCTTCTCTACTCCGTACTCCCTGTGTCAATTTCAAACGCGCTGTGTCACCTTCCGCATTGACCGCAAGCGGACTTTTCGAGATTCATCTGCCTGCCTCCTATTGATTGGGAATATCCTCTTTGTGCTTCCCTTCCTACCAGTTCCGTCTTTAATGGCATTCTATTCTTCTCCATCTTCATTTTGCCTGACCGTTGGGAAAGACGTTTCCCGCTTGCTTTCAATTGCCCGGATACCCGCATAAGAAAATGTTTGGACTTGCGCGCCGCCCGTTGTTGAGAGACGGTTGGAAAAAGAGCAGAACAAATCATTGGCCAATCCGTAAGTCTGATAACTGGGTGTGACAGATTCGAAAGCGTTCTCAATCAGTATCAACGGCGAATGTTACATCTGCATCCTTTGACAATACAGTCGCGGCGGAAATTCGGGGATTGTCCGAGCATCAGAGCAGGTCAATCGATCAAGCAACAACCACCGGGCATGATATTGAAGCAATATATAAAGAAGCATACCAGCGTTCCCAAGTCAGCTCGAGTCAAGTCCATTGAATCGAATTGAATTGAAGAAAAACGCTCTCGGACTCGCTGCTCGTAACTTATTTCATTGCGTTGCTGCACGAAAGCTCTTAGTGCGCAAGGACAAACCAATCCTGTCCGCCCAAGCGCCGGTCGCGCTTTTAATTAAGCATTGGAGGACAACAGCTGCTGCTCCAGGCCCAAGTCACTTCTCCTCCGTTCGATACGATAACAATAGATCGGCCGGCCACATGCATGACGGTCTTTAAGATTGGTTGATTGATCAGCATTTCTAAGCACTAGTTAGTTAACTAGTTCCACTTGCTGAAGTTGCTGCCATCTCCGCACGCACCTTCGTCCCACCTCGGTCTCGATCATATCCAGAGTAGAGTGATACGCCCAACAACTGATGATGCTTATTTGATGTGCGCACCCCCACCGCGCTTGATTCTTCTTTTTCGTTGCTGACAGCATAACTAATCATGTCTTCTCTAGTCGTTCCTCGGCTCAGAGCATTGGAGCAGAGAAAGGGTAATAATATCACTAATGCGATGCAACTTTCTGGTGCCTCTTTAACTCACGACATCTTGTACTACCCGCATTTCTCTCGTGGAGCATATCTGGCATCAAACCTCGAAGAAAGCAACAATCCCTCGACTTACGGCAATCCTTATAATTATTTTCCTTTTCCTTTCAGCGGCTTTTCGGCGTACGCGGCGAAGCCTCAGTCTCACGCTATGGAGCCTTTGTCTCGGGAAGAACTGGAACGGTTCCAGAAGCTCTCAAATGATTACGAAGCAGAAGTACCGGTGCGAGCCTCCCTCGTTATGTTGTTTTATGTGTTGTTTTGTGCTTGTTGCTGATTTCGTTTCCGACAACAGGGCCCATTGGTATCACCAAAACGGTCGAGTCAAGTCATAGCAGCCGAGTACATGAATGCGGACCCTACCTATGTTACAAAGACTAATGTACGTAAGATGCTCGCTGTACTCCTAACACGACCTCGAAGGCGAAAATCATTCATTGACTGATTTTGTTGCATCTTTCCAGGCTCTTGCCTTGACACATCCTTTTACGCGGACCATGAAGGGAGATGGAAACTGTGGATGGCGAGGTACGGAAATATATAGACAACTCCACTTGCGTTGACTGTATCCATTTTCTCATACTGTTTTTCTAGCGGTTGCTTTCGGGTATTTCGAGAACTTGTTCATGCTCCGTGACACGCTAAAAGTCCAGCAAGAGCTCGCTCGGATCAAGTCCATGAACAGGTTTCTCGACCAAGTAGGCCATCCGGAATACCTATACGAGAGCTTCGTTGATGTTACTGAAGAAACCTTCGGCCGAGTAATTGACTCGATACAGAAAAATGTCCCCAACGAAACTTTCCTGGAGGACATCTTCAATGATTTCAACCAATCCATGTCTATAATTGCACATTTCAGAGTGAGTAGTGACTCTTTTTTATGTACAGTTTGTGGAACCTCTCTAATCGCTACGCAGCTCCTTACCGGCGCTTGGATGAAACTCAATCACGTTCGTTATCAGGCATTCCTGTCCACCCCTGTTGACCAATATTGCGCCACGCGAATTGAGCCTGCCAAGACTGAGATCGATGAGGTTGGGCTGCAAGCGTTGGTAGATGGTGTTATCGAAGAATCTGGAATTGCTGTTGAGATTCTTTATCTCGACCGAAGTCAAGGCGATGCAGTCACGCCTCACCTTTTATCTCCCAACCGAGAGAGTATCGCGAGCATCAGACTTTTATACCGCCCGTAAGTTTGTCTCTTTCCTTTCCATCGATGATAAATTAACACGTGCTTCACAATAGTGGCCATTATGATCTTTTGTATTCGGCGGAACCTACTGTTCACATGACGCCCATCGTCAATTATCAATATGGAATGTCAACGAGTTTCAGCCCATGGGACGACGGTGCTCTGTCATTCGACGCCAATCCCCATTTGATGTCCATTCCAGGCCTCATGATGGACCCATCTACGTTTGGTTCCGTCTCCAGTCCCTTGATACCGACGTCTCCGCAGCCACCTACTTTCATACCGTCCCCTCGCAGCACGAGTATTATTCTCCATCGATTAGCCCCGGTGCCGTCTACCGTCTCGTCTCCCGCTCCTCCGACTCTGCCGCTCAGTCCGTCGTCAACAAAATCGTCCGACGGGCCGCAAATTCGGCTGAACCCATTGGTGATGAAGCCCAATCTTAGTCATTCACTTCCGGTTACTACACCATTCAAAAGTAGGCCTCTCCCGTCTGAGGCACTTACATATCTTGGTGTTGTTTTAAAGAAGGCTGACATTATTCTGTAGCTCCCCGTACAATCAAGCACATTTTCTCAACTCGGACTTTGAACCTATTCATTGGGAGCCGAATGAAGGACGGAAATAGGCGGAGTTTCGGAACTACAAAAATACGGAGAGAACGAAATAACGGAGGGAAAGGGGATATGGAAGAAGGAAACATAATAATTTACCTCACGAAACGACATCCAACTGCTAATGAAAGCATCGCCTTACTTGATATTTACCTGCACTGAAACGGAAGCACGGTCGGAAGTTCAACCAATATACCTTGACGTCAATGGTCCTGGTCCTCTAATTAATTCATGGAAGGAGACACATGCGCATTAAATGCTAAGTCCTCTCTTCTTTTCTCTCATTGCCTACAACGACCGGAATCATTTATTTGCTTTAGGTTTGACAGCGCTTCAGCATTTTCCTATCTCTTGCTTGTTTCTGGCTCTGGAACGAAATGATGTAGCTAGTTTTGTTAAGGTGTACTGTCCGCGTGAGAAAGATTATGTCCAGTCTCTTATGAATGCTTTTTTTTCCACTTCGAATGAAGCATATTCGATGGTATTTCATTAGCGGAGGCTTATGTGTTTTCTCTCTCTTCGCTTCTTCTACGATACTTCTAATAATGAGAATGACAACGTACCTGAAGTTCAAGCAGCTCATCTAAGATGTTAATAATGTACAGCTATTTTAGTGCACGCACTAGGTAGGGGCCGGCCGGGCTAAGCTGTTAGTTCGACTTAGTTTGATGCAGAGTTGGAGATGCTGACGCAGTGTTATGTTGTGAACAACCTCCTTCTACAAACATGTCGTATGAGCTGCATCCTATAAATCAGAGTGGGTTCGAAAATATGAAGCTGAAATGAAATGTTTGCCGCTTTCTTATCCCCTTCCGCATACGGACTGCCGTCTTTTCTCTGACAGACGGACCAAGCTAACAGAACCACCATCAATGAAATAGGATCGAGCTCGATGTTTCCGCACGTCTTCGACGCGCCATTCTGGAAAACGACGTCTTGCTGGTCAAGCGTCTCATAAAGAGTAATCCGGCTTGTCTCGAGAACCCGGATTTCGAAGACCGGAGTAATACTTCCTTGCATTTGGCGGCGGTCAAGGGGCATTTGTACATATTGGTACGTATGTCTGTTACTCTTACCATACATTTTGCTCGTTTGTTTACCTGACTGTGTTGTTGAATAAATATAGGAACTTTTATTATCGCTTGGCCATGATTCCTGCACGCCCAATATTGATCGTACCGGATATGATTTGGCGCCAGGTATCAGTCTCAACGTCGATTCGTCGACCGCTCTCCATCTCGCCGCTGCCCACTGCCATCCCGACTGCGTTGATCTGCTGTGTCGAACATTCCCGCACATCATAGACTGGAAGGATAAAGAAGGCAAAACTGCTCTTATGCTTGCTGCCCAGAGCGCGAATCCAAGTCATGTTCCAGTAAACACTACATGCCATGTACAGTCCTCTAGCCGGCCTCGTGCGACTTCGGCAGGCTCGGCCATGGCCTCCGAGGATATCACTGCTATCACCATCCTCCTCTCCCATGGCGCTTCACTCACCGCGACCGATCACATGGGCAACACGGCTCTGCATCACGCATCTGCCTGGGGCAACCTGAAAGCTGTCCGCGCTCTCCTCTCAGCCGGCGCGCCACCTCTGGCGCCCAACAAAGCGAACCATACTCCTCTCGACTACTCCATCACCAAGCAAGCTGCTCAGTACTTTCAGAACATTGTCAACGACTTGAGAGCCGGAAAGCGGGCGGCGACCGGCCACCGCCGGATCAGCTGCAACAGCAACCAAAGGCCTTGAAACTCAATACCGCCGCGGCGCGGGCAATTGTAACACCACCAGATGAAACCGGAAGCACTCGCCGATTGGGATCTCCCATGTCGTCGCCGGTCAAGAGTCATCACAACCAGGAGCAGCGACAGACCATCATCAGTATGTCACCTGTGAAGACGAATTTCGGCGGTCTCAGGCTCGTGATTGACACCGAGAGCGCGGAGCTTGCAGATGTAGATGATGTCCGCCGACGGCGAAAAGGATTGAGCGGTCTCCTGTTGAAGAGCCGAGAGTCATTCACTCTTGAAGATAAGAGGAATTCTATAGTAGGTTCGACCATATATCGTCAACATGAATATACATATATAACTAGATGCATACATATTATCATTGTGCATATGGGTGGCCCGCGGACTGGACTGGAGTTTTGTGTCGTTTTTCTTTTCTTTTTTCTGCGTGCATTACTCTCGAGTCTTGAGAACTATTGAATTGGCATAAGCGACTGTGTAGCTGTGTAGTTATTTGACATTCGTATACATTGATACAAGCACTCTTTATGGCATACAAGGAGTAAACGTATTGTATTCGTAATACGCGGTATTGAGGTTCCCGGACTGACGAATGGCGGGGCCCCGTTCGATCATCCGCAGCATCTGAGTCGTAAGTTACGCCGTAATGCCGTATACGGACTAGCCCGGATATCCCGCGCCGAAACATGGAGCGTCGGCGTCATGAATGATGGCACCACGCAGCTAAATTCACATACTCCTCTCTGTTTCTCCAACCTCGCCTTCTCTTTGTCGACGCTCGCTAGCTCGCGTTTTTCTGTTTCCTTCCTCCATGGATCCGGCATTGCACCGTTCCCGTCTGCTGCAGCTGCTCCTGTGAACTCGAAACCATCAATGGGTTCATTCACCGGTTATGTGATCGTCTACTTTCTCGGCGGCGTTACATTCATACCTCTTGTCATCGCCCTTCTGGTTCTCCACGCATATCTCACGCTCAAGCCGCCGGTGAAGCAAGAAGACCCTTCCCTGCTGCTAGTATATCTGCTACTGTCAACAAAAATGGGATCCTCGGCGGATCTTCCTATGATGTCAACAACAGCAACGGCCACAAATCGAGTCTGCTTCAACCCAACGACGACCAATACAGTCTAAAAGCGGCACGGATGTTCTCGCCGAGAAATTCCAGCGCACCCATGAATCCGATGTGGCAGCCGGCTTCTTTGCTGTTTGTCGTGAATATGTTCCTGGCGGTGTAAATGGGAAGCCGCCCGAAAGGACCACGCCGGCCGGCGAGGTGGTGGGCTCCGAGAGTCCCAGCGTCTATCAGAGCATGTATCGGAGCATCTTTGAGCGGAGACAGCCTTCGGCGAGTATTGAGCCGACGAATAATAACGGGAAGAACTTCAAAAGGCGCGGAATGTGTTTTATATCGTTCTTAGGTGTGTTCTCTTTTTAATCTTGTCGAAGACAATGCAATCGTATAAAAGCTTTGACACGCTGACCATTAGAACAGACACGGCCATTTGATGCTCTACGACGACGAGCAACAGATCGAAGTCCGCCATGTGATTTCCTTAGCGCACCATGATGTTAGCATATACGGCGGCGGAGAGGATATTCCAGAAGGGGAGCTCTATGCCAAGCGGAATGCCATATGCCTGAGTCGAAGGGAGGATTCAATTGCCGACCTGCGAGGACTCACCCGCCTTTCTATCTATTCTGTCAAAGCCAATCGGTCAAGGAGGACTTCTACCATGCGCTACTGAAGAATCAGGAGAAAATACCCAACTCGCCCAACTCTCCGCCGTCACCGCAGGTCTATAATGTCAAAGATATCGTCAAACTTGTGCAGGATCTCCACGCATCCGAAGAACACCTGCAAACTCGTTGGATCAATGCGTTGATAGGGAGGTGGTTTCTTGCGATGTACAAGACCCCTGAAATGTACGAGTTTGTCCGCACCAAGATTACCAAAAGATCTCGCGGGTTCCAAAGCCGAATTTCATCTCTCACATTGCCTTGCAGAAGATCGACATGGGCCAGGGCGCGCCCTCTATTACGAATCCACGACTCAAAGACCTGACTATTGACGGAGACTGCACTGTTGAAGCTGATGTGAACTACAGCGGCAACATCCGCATTGAGATTTCTGCAACTGCTCGAATCGACTTAGGCCCTCGAATTAAGGCTAGAGAAGTCAATCTTATTCTAGCGGTTGTCTTGAAGAAACTGACTGGCCACGTGCTGATTCGCTTCAAACCACCCCAAGCAACAGAATTTGGTTCTGTTTCGCCAGCAAGCCTGACATGACTATGTCTATTGAACCAGTTGTCAGCGCCAGGCAGATCACATACGGAATCATCCTCCGAGCGATCGAGTAGGATCCGCGAAGTGGTCGAGGAGACTATTGTGTTTCCTTACTGGGACGATGTTCCTTTCTTAGACACATCGTCCCTTGCATTCCGTGGCGGCGTCTGGCAACGCGAGATCCCAAATATCCAGGCTGGATTCGAAATTCCCGACGAGCTCGAGTCGGAGAGAGCGTTGTTGCCCTTCCATCTGACGCGTTGAAGACAAAGGACGAACGCAGCTGGAGTACCCTGATTTTGTCAAATCGAATCGTTCGTCACTTAGGTCCACTAAAAGTGCCAAATCTGTGCTCTCCGATGCTCCATTAGATGAAGCCGCTGCTGCCTCCTCATCGGTAGACAAGCGCCATAACTCTACGCCGCCAGAAGCTATTCGAGCACGCACGTTTTCCAATGTTGCCGAACCCGTCATCACAGCAGACCACGGTAAAGCGGATAAGACCGATGCTGAACCCCAAGGTTGACAAGCGAAACAAGATGAAACGAGACGCCACGAGTTCGATGATTGAAATCAAAACTCGCTCCCAATCTAATTCCATTTCAAGCACGCCTTATGGGTCACCGCCAAAGGAAAACTATTTGGAGTCTGCTTCGTTTAGAGACCAGGTAATCATGTCGTCTGCTGCTAGCGACACGTTAGCTAGCCGCGACAGTGGGAACTTCCAACGACCGGGTTCTTCCAACTCTGAGGCCATGTCTAGCACTGTTTCTTTAACCTCGACCATAACTTCCAGCGAAGAGACGCTCCGCAAGGGAGGTTTGAGAGCATCAATAGATCGTTCGTACAGTCAGTATCTTCCGACAAGCGGTCTGCCGCCACGGCGATTGGCACGGCCACTGCTGCTGCGAAGAAATGGGGCTGGAATGTCTTAAATAAGGCCGACCAACGCAGACAACCTGGCGACACTGGCCCCAAACCGGGAACGCCAGAGCATCCTATTGGACGCGGGCGTCCACTTCCTCCTCCAGGAACACCGCTACCGCCTCCACAGCGAAGTAGTTTTATGGCCGGCTCAATCAGTATGCCCAAGAGAAAACCAGTCCCACCACTTCCTGGCCATCTGTCGGATGAGAAAAGGGAAGAAAAACGGCCGGTCCCGCCGCCACCCCTGCCGAAAAGAAAGAATGTTCCTGTTCATGACAACAACCACTCGGCTTTCGCGGACGACCTTCTTGTTGTTGAAGCACCACTGGATTCCGAACCAAATAGTCCCGCAATGTCGATTCCGCCGCTTCTACCGGCAAGGGTTGAACCTGATGTAGTGCTATCGGAGTCATCAAACCGGGAGATAACGAGCACACAGCCTCCGGATGACGAAAAGCGCACCGAGACTCATTTTGACGGCGAGGACGAAGGTGATGATCATTCGGATTCCGGCTTTGAACGCATCTCAGGCTCCTCTACTGAAGATATTCATAATTCACCAACATCACATACAAAACAGCCTACGTCGACAACTGTGGTGAACGATGGGACTGATGAAAGAATAGATAAGCCGGGTAGTCGGACGCAGTCTCAGGAAGACTTGCTCTTATAACTGTCTCATTCTTGTATTCTGGCTGCGGTATTTTTTTAATGTATGCATGGTATTCTGTTCTTTTCCTTTGGGTCTTGGATGTCTGGCGCATAGCAGATCGGGTTATCTGCGACGGGCGTTTGGGAAGATTTAGGTGGCGTTTGTGCGTGCATTGATTCTGTTTATGGTCGGAGCATGGGTTATGTAAATACTGGCATCCTATAGACACCAACAGATCTATTCTCTTCACAGAACAGTATATCCATATGTCTATCTGTCTGTATATACTTCTGGAGTGAGAATTATATGCCAAGATCCGCAGCTGCAGTGTGATTGGCCAGGGCCCGTCCGCACGGCAATCCAGGAACGTCATTTGGCTGGTTTAATCCGTCTGCCTGTCTTTCGGTTTTTATATTCTCTGCAATTGATCTCCAGCCTGCATTTCATCCTCTTTTTCCTTTTTGTTTGCATCGCGATACAGTCGTCTTCTCCTATATTCCCATCTACCCAGATTTGAAACGCTGCCACGGCGGGCGGCGGGTACGTACTCCAGACTCGTCGGACTCGATTAGTCGAGCTTGCTTGCTCCTGAGCCCCGCCCTCAGCAACCTCTGCTCGTCCTTTTCTCCTCGCTGCTGCGTGACCGGTCAGAAGAAATAATTAAATATGAGCAGGTATATATCCTCGGAATATATAAAACAACGAAGAACAAGGACAGTGGCTTACTGTTGTTGTTGTTGTTGCTAGGACCGAAGCCGATCTTGCGGTAAACATCCGCAAAGCTACTAGTATTGGTATGTTTGTCTGCCTTCTTATTATCTTAGCTAGGAGGACTGTGTGCTGACGGTTACTGTGATGCAGAGGAAACTGCGCCGAAAAGTACGTACCCGTTGTCGAACACAAGCCCGACGCCTAGTGATCACTGACGGTTACGTTTTTCTAGGAAAACATGTCCGGAGTTGCATTGTCTACACATGGGACCACAAATCCTCGGTTGCGTTTTGGGCTGGTATGAAAGTGTACGGTCATGAATATAAGCCTTTCCTTTTGTTTCCGTTTCCGGGGCTTTGCAGCTTCGATTTAAGATGGAATGAAGGAGCCGGACTCACATTTTGGTCCAAACAGGCAACCTATCCTCGCAGATGAAGTGCAGACTTTCAAAGCCCTTATTACAATCCACAAAGTCCTCCAGGAAGGCCATCCGGTTGCCATCCGCGAAGCTCAGAATCATGTCAATTGGATTGATAGTTTGATGAGAGGTGTGGGCGGGGAAGGTCTACGAGGTTTGTTACTCTGTCCGGTTGAAGCATGATGGTTTATTGGAAACTAATAATTCACATCTACGTAAAGGCTACGGTCCGTTGATCCATGATTATGTTATGTTTTGGAATCGAAACTCCATTTCCACCGCAATCATCCTGAGTTCAATGGTTAGTTGTTGCAGTCTGCTTGTTTGATACCTTGAATTCTTGCTGAATGGAGTCGAACAGGTCTTTTGAGTACGAGGAATATATCAGTTTGAAGACCATCAATGATCCGAATGAAGGGTACGCCTGATTCAAGGTTTGTGTTAAGAGTTGCTGGCAGCTAACAGATGAACAGATATGAAGCGATTTCAGACCTTATGAATCTCCAGGACCAAATCGACTCCTTCCAGAAACTGATCTTTTCTCATTTCCAGCATGGTACGAACAACGAGTGCAGAATATCTGCCTTGGTACCTTTGGTGCAGGAAAGTTACGGAATCTACAAATTCATCACTAGCATGCTGCGCGCAATGCACACAAGTAAGTGTCTATTCTACTGGATAATGAAGAAAATTCGAAACTAAGGGTTAAAATTTAAAGCAACCGGTGATGACGAGGCTCTCGAGCCACTCCGCACCCGTTATGATGCGCAACACTACCGTCTCGTTCGATTTTACTATGAGTGCTCGAACTTGCGGTACCTGACCAGTTTGATCACCGTTCCCAAGCTCCCACAAGATCCTCCGAGCCTTCTGTCTGAAGAAGAGGAACGACCGGCACTTCCGGCACGGCCGAGAAAAGACGTTGAACGAGAGCCCACACCACCTCCCAAACCCGCCGCGGTGGAACCAGAGCCTATAAACGAGTTCTGGAATAACGAAGCCCGGCGTCAACAGGAAGAGTTTGAAGCAGAACAGCGTCGGTTACAGCAGCAATGGGAGGAGCAACAGCGTCAACAAATCCTAGCCCAACAACAGGCACAGCGCGATTTCGAAGAACAACAGAGACTACAAGCGGAACAACAGCGGCTGGCTCAAGAAGCGCTCCTTCGTGACCAGTACGCGCAACAAACGCAAGGTCGTCTGGCCGAGCTGGAGCAGGAGAACCTCAATGCTCGTGCACAATATGAGCGCGATCAGCTCCTGCTGCAACAGTACGATAGGCGGATGAAGGATCTCGAGGAGCAGCTAAACAGTATAAATAGCAATTTCAACCTGCAGATTACGTCAAAGGACGACCAGATCAAGGCGCTCCAAGAACAGGTAAACACCTGGCGCTCCAAGTACGAGTCTTTGGCCAAGCTGTATTCGCAGCTTCGACAAGAACACCTGGACCTGTTACAAACCACCAAATCTCTGAAATTGAAGGCGGCATCGGCTCAAGAAGCCATCGACAAGCGCGAGAAGCTCGAACGGGAAATGAAGACGAAGAATCTCGAGCTTGCGGATATGATTCGGGAGCGTGACCGTGCCTTGCACGAACGAGACCGTCTGTCCGGTACTAACAGAGAAGACACGGAGAAGCTGAAACGTGAGCTAAGGCTTGCTATCGAGCGTGCGGAGAACGCGGAGCGACAGAAGGGATCTGAGATTTCGTCGCTGCTGTCTAAGTATAACCGCGAAATGGCTGATTTGGAGGAAGCATTGCGCGTATGTTCTTTTCTTCTAAACTTCTCCTGTTTAATATACTGGTTACTAATTTAAGTAGAACAAAACTCGTGCTCTGGAGGAGTACGCTTCCAAAGGCGGCGAGCTTAACGAAGACCACGAACTCGCGCTGCGCGAGAAAGATGAAGAAATCGAAGTGTACAAGTCTGGTATGGAGCAGGCTCTCATGGAGCTAGAAGAGTTGAAATTGGTAAGATTACATCCTATCTTGAAGTGTGTGAAGTTTTTATTTATGGGTTACGCATGATGCTCATTTTACTATAGAACCAAGGAGATGCGGACCACGCTTTGGATTCTCAGATCGACGAAGTCCTGCATGGCACTGTGGCCAAGATCAACGATATTATTGACTCTGTCTTACAAAGCGGTGTCCAGCGCGTAGACGACGCCTTGTATGAGCTGGAGTCTTCGATGCAGGCTGGTAACCAGAATGCCTCACCGGCTTACGTGCTTTCTCAAGTGGAAAAGGCTTCTGCCTCGGCTACAGAGTTCTCTACTGCTTTTAACAATTTCATCGCTGATGGGCCGAACAGCTCCCACGCCGAGATCATTCGCACAGTGTCTGTTTTCGCAGGCTCTATTGCCGATGTATTGAGCAACACCAAGGGTCTGACGCGTTTCGCTACGGACGACAAGAATTCCGACCAGCTGATCAATGCTGCTCGCAAGCCTGCACAGGCGACCATCCGATTCCTCCGCGGCTTGCAGTCATTCCGCTTAGAGGGTCTCGAGCCACTACAAAAGACTGACGTGGTGATCAATAACAACCTGGAAGTGCAACGCGATCTCCAGACCTTGTCCAAATTCGTCGACACGTTCGCTCCCAAGGGCACCAAAATTAGCACATCTGGAGATTTGGGTGACCTTGTGGACAAGGAACTCGAGAAGGCAGCAAATGCAATTGACGCAGCGGTTGAGCGCCTGGCCAAGTTGCGCAAGAAGCCTCGTGATGGTTACACTACGTATGAACTTCGTGTCAACGACACTATCCTGGAGGCCGCACTGGCCATTACCAGTGCGATTGCGGAACTCATCAAAGCCGCGACCGAATCCCAGCAAGAGATTGTACGGGAAGGCCGGGGCAGCTCGTCACGAACTGCATTCTACAAGAAGAACAACCGCTGGACAGAAGGCTTAATCTCGGCCGCTAAAGCAGTGGCTACGTCGACAAACCGACTTATCGAAACAGCCGACGGTGTTATTTCCGGCCGCAACTCTCCCGAACAACTTATCGTGGCCAGTAACGACGTGGCAGCCAGCACGGCGCAGTTGGTGGCAGCGTCGCGCGTCAAGGCGACATTCATGAGCAAGACGCAAGAGCGCCTTGAGACAGCGAGCAAAGCCGTGGGAGCAGCCTGCAGGAGCCTAGTTCGGCAGGTGCAGGCTATTATTGCAGAGAAGAACAAGGAGGAGGGTGAGGCTATTGATTATACGAAATTGAGTGGCCATGAATTCAAAGTGCGCGAGATGGAGCAGCAGGTTAGTTTCCCTCTCTCTCTCTGTTTTTTACTCTACGGAACAAGTTACTGATTATGCATTATTTGTGCAGGTCGAAATCCTTCAACTCGAAAACGCGCTTTCTCAGGCTCGCACGAGATTGGGAGAAATGCGCAAGATTTCTTATCAGGAAGAGTAGCCTCTTTCTTTCATCGAGTCAAGATTCGGAGCAGGAGAAAACATTTGTACAGAAATTGCCTTCTTTTAATCCATGTCATTTATTCCACTGTCTATTCGCTACCTCCCCAACTGCCTATCTAGCTATGGCTAGTTACATGTCGCTTTGTTTTTATTTTGTATCTGTTTGGTTCAAAGTTGAAAGGAAGTATGGTAGTCGTCGTCCTGCTGTGTTCATTCGTTCATTTCGTCTCGTGTCTGTTTACCAATGCCGAGTTATTTTACTTCGTATATAGTGTAGATCCTCTCTGTTAATTGCTCCTTTCACCGTACCGACTTTGATAGTATGCCAGCAGCCAGACTCTTGTAGCTGCCTAACAGAGTAGCATGTTTCCCTAACGGATTGCACGCAGATTATTCAAAAATAGATATTGCCAACACAGAAACGCAGAAAAATCACACTGAAAATCCGCATTTCTTCAGCAGCTTTGCAAGGAGAAAAGCGTCGTCCTCTCTCCCCATCGATCGAAGTGCATCGCGCCGGACGCAGGAGCTTTATTCCCGGGCCGATCCGTCTGTCTGGGTTGCGTTGCGTTGCCTCGCATTGCATTGCATTGCATGGCATGGCATGGAATGGCACGGCATAGCATGCATGGCCTTGCTGCAGAAAGCCAGCCAGGGATAGGGCTATGTCGACCATGGAACGAACACGTATAAAATTCCCGTATATTCTTCGTAAAAGGGCAACGTCCCTAGACTGGAATATGAATAAAAGACGTCTCGGTTATCGGTCAAATCGGATGCAAAGCCTGCCTGAGATACCTCTATATAACTAGCACACATACACATCGGTCAGCCTGCATGGACGTGTGTTCATGGCAGAGATAAGAAAGACATGCAATGCAATATGCAAGATTCAGAATCGAGAACACTGCCTCGGTACCTAGTTAGTAGTACCCCTGCTTCAGCCATGTTTCTTTCCGGGTGTATTTTCCCATGTGTGCAGATAGGCGGGCCTGCCTGGCAAAAGTCGTTGCTTTTCCGGGAAAGGCGAGAATGCAGCCGGCCATTTCGATTTGGACTGGGATGCAAGCAGTTGTTGAAGAAGTACCTAACGACAAAGACGGTGACAAAGAAGCCAGAAAATTGCTGGTGCTTCCTCCTCTGGGTAATGATCCTCGAGGTCTGGCCAGGTAGAGTAGAACAGTTAAAGGAGAGAGAGAGAGAGAGAGACATAAGAGGCGGCCTGCATGGAAGAAGAGCGACAGGGGTTTTTTGTGTTTTTGCCGGCATCATACAGCAAGGATAGTACGTAGATAACTGTCTCAGGTCGAAAGAGGAAAAACCTCGACGAGCGACTAAAAGAGTACCTTAGCAGGTCCATCATCTGCCTGTGTCTGTGAAACTAACTACCTAACTGAACTAGTTACATCGAAGAAGAAAAGAATATTAGCTTGACGCCATAATAATGGACGGTCAAGGGTCTTTCTTTTGTTGAAAATGAAAAGAAAAAAAAAAGAAAGAAATTGGAAAAGAACAACGCAACAAAACATGATTTTTGTTTTTCCCAATACCATCCTGACCTTAGAACCACGCCAACGCATGCAAGTGTGCGCCTGTCTCCGCCAGCGTAAATCGTGAATCCTTTTCGCCGATGATGCAAGAACTCGAGAGTCCTGACTGATCCCATGGACTGGTAGCGAGCGAATCGTTGTGCTGTGCCACTCAAGTCGAGGACATGCGGACAAAGAGAAGGAAAAAAGAAAGAAAGACCATCCCAGTCATTAGAATCATCGAAATGAAGAAGAGAGAAGAAAAGAAGGAAAAAAAGAAAAGATCGTCATTAAATGCATCGTCTAGAGATGAAATCCTGCCCATCAAACACCATTCTTTCTGGTCTGCTTTGTGTGTTAATAGATGCACCGTCCATCAACGCTTCATGCTATTCAAGAGCCCATGTTCGATAATGCCAGAGCTTGGGTACATTTTCATCATAGGACTCATGTAAATACAACGCAAGCCCCGATTTTTGAGGATTTTATGTAGCTCAGAAGAACATCGCTGATAGTGTTTCAAACAAATCGTGTGAAAGTCATAGACTCAGGTTGGACTTGACTGGCAACTAGAGAAAACCGATGAAACATGCTTCCTGTTATTGATAGGTAAGTAGCTGAAAGGTGTGAAGGAATGGAGTAACTTACAAGTGCGACCAGTCAAGACTCCAAGACATGCTCTCATCGCATGGTACGCTTTGCGACCCGAGATCAACCAGTTACCTGCACGATTAGTGATGGTTAAGTATCGGATGACAAATATGAACTTACGAAACATCAGAATGTCATAGGGATAAGCCTGAGTGCTATTGATGGCGATTCGTAATTCTTCCAATTTCATGTTAGGATATTTGTCGAGAAGCTCATAGAAGGTCATCTGAGTACGGCGACGCCATTCCTGACCACGAGCGTCTATCCTCATAAAGTTGTAGTATTCAACGATGATCTTTCTTTGAGATAGTTAGGGACTCGGTCTGCGAGGAAGGAAATAGGAAGATAAAACTTACGTCAGGAAATACTCGCGAAGACCAGCTCGGAAAACATAGTGATACCCAAACAGTCCTGCAAAGGCCTGGAGTTGATCTTGAGCGAGGCGCTGGTATTGTATCATTTTATTGTGAAGTTCAACTCTTGTTTGAGCATCGAAAGTAGCTTCAAGCGCTTTAGGAAATGCGCTGAGCATTTCAAATGGATGAGCTTCGAAGTCAGAATTCGCTGGCACGACTCGAAAACGATCGACGATGTCCTCAATCTCGCTGCCATGGCGTACCACGAGAGTTGATGGCCCAAAGCTAGAGCTTCTGATAGAAGGTTGAAGGACAGGAATTCTTCTCTACACATAGCGATGAATTGTGCAAAAGATGGTACACATTGCGAGAGCGCCCGTAGAAGTTGATAATGTAAAAGCTTGCTGACGGCGCTCAGTAGTATTAGCAGAGTTTCTCTGCATCGCACGAAGCCACATGAGCACCAGTTTGACGTTTGTATCCATCCTGAATAGCAGTTTGGACAAGACAAGAACAAGAGCCTAATGATCTAGAGAACTCTAGGGAAGAAGCAATGTTCGAAGTTGATGAGGACGGATATCGGGGATACAAGAGGTGTATGAAAGACGAAGAGAGGAAAGAGGCCCAGTGACCGACGAGAGAAGTTTAGAAGAGCTAGTGAAAGTGAATTTACGGCGGCTGGGAATAGGAAAATGAAAGGCTGGGAAGCCCAATGAATAAAGAAGGTCCGTTATTGATGGGTTGCTTGGGCGTTGTCAATTGACGTGCATGGATTTGGTCAACAAAGAAATCTAGCCCATCCGGGTCCAACGACTACTCATTGGCCTCCACCATCTTCTTCAAACCTTTGCTAAACAAATCATTTGCCCCTCTCAATATCTCTTCGTCTGAAGTCTTCACTCCATCTTTCTATCTCTCTACACTCACACTTTCGTCTGAACACTGGCTGAAAATCTCCATTTCACTCCAAGGACATACCATATACAGCCCCAATTACCTTGAATGCACTGAGTATCACCATTTGCAAGAATGGAGACGCTTCTTCCTGTCAACGTCGACGTTCAAATGGCAGCGAAGGCAACGGAGGTCATTTGGAACGAAGCCTTCAATCATTTCGCTTTTACCAACAATGAACTTTTGCTGCCCCTGAACATCACTGCCATCATCGGATCACTCAACATTGAGCGTCTCAAATCTAAGCTAAGGTGAGTCTATAGCTTCTGACACGGGAACTGAAGAGCTAATATCTTGCTCAGCATTTTCCTTGGGCGCCCTTGTGTGGCTTTCGTCGACAACTCCATGGGCTGTGTGAGGATACTGGCTCGTCCAGACTTCAACGGACTAGGATCTGTAGCTGATCATGTCCTTCTTCCACGAACATCAGCTGGAGGAGCAGAAATACTTGAGAACGGTAGCGTCGCTTCTGGCAGCAAGATAGAGACAAAATTGGAAAAGAAGGCAAAAGTTCCTCGTCCTCCAAATGCGTTCATTCTCTATCGAAAGCATTATCACGCAATACTCAAAGAGCGTAACCCAGAGATGCACAACAACGAAATATGTAAGTAATTTCCGTTACTTGAAAGTATTTTGCTAACAAGTCTCAGCGGTTACCGTTGGTAACCAATGGAACCATGAAAGCGAGGAAGTCAAGGCTCATTACAAGGCTCTCGCAGAGGAGGCGAAACGTGAGCACGCCCAGAAGTATCCAAACTATCAGTATGCCCCTCGAAAGCCATGTGAAAAGAAACGTCGCAACTCTCGTCGTACAACTACAAACGTCGAGTCCGATGCATACTCAGATGACGAAGAAGAGAATTCCATCCAAACTCCCTGCGAATCACCGACGAATTCTAGTTCTTCTACCTTGTCAAGTGTGCATGGCAACGACGATGTCGACATGCAAACCTCGAATGCGGTCCTATCGTTCCTTGATATATCAGACTCTCCATCAACCACTGTCTACTATGGTTTCACGGGTTCTCCTATTCCAACATCTCCACCGACTAACGGCCTTGGTTTGTCGGAATTTGACATGACCGAGTATAGTGACTGGGTCAACAATGCCAACAATGCACAGAGATTGGCCGCTCTTGCACCTCGGTTCCCAGCTCACTGAAAGGAAGATAGTTTCGACATCAATAACATACCTTGCGAGATGAACATATGAAGACCGGATGTGTTGCCATCCCTACGAAGTTTGCAACTCGATCACATATCAAACTTTTCTTCTGGAGTTTACGGGGACATGTTATACCATACAGCGAGTGACATTCAGTTTTATTATTATCCTACTATCTTTGGAAATATTGTTTGTCTCCATTACCTTAACATTTAAAAGTCACCATCCAAATCATGGACAGGCTATTGACAACTCAATCTGCCAAACCCTTCTTGGCGAGTACTGAACTCTTCCCTTGACAGGATACTAGCGAGACACCAAATCAGCAAGTGAACAACGAGAGAGAACAAAATTTCAACAGCTATGATGCGCACTATTCTCCGTCGTTTCGCCCTTTCCTTGAGTGCTTATGCAAGATCATTATTCATTTTCAGTGATGTTCCTGGAGCAACAGGTCGAAAATCGGCAAAAGAAAAGAAAGACCATCCCAGTTATTAGAATCATCGAAATGAAGGGAAAAAAAGAAAAGATCGTCATCAAATGCATCGTCTAGAGATGAAACCCTGCCCACCAAACACCATTCTTTCCGGTCTGCTTCATGTGTTAATAGATACACCGTCCATCAACGCTTCATGCCATTCGAGAGCCCATGTTCGATAATGCCAGAGCTTGGGTAAATTTTCATCATGGGACTCATGTAAATACAACGTGAAGAAAGCTTAGTTTGTTCGACCCCACTTAGTATCGCATTTCACTGATATCGTATGCATCAAATGGATCATGAGCCATAGGATCAAAGATCGGGAAAGTTGAAAGTGTGGGATTGAAAGGGGCATAGAACTCCGGGTCTCCATTGTTGTACCCCTGTAGCTCAAGGACAGCATTTTCGACGTCGGTAACCAAGTCATCTTGACTCTTGGTTGGCTCGTGCGTTTGGAGTAAAGCCCGGACTTTGCGACTTTCCTCCACTTCAGGGTCAACATGTTTCTCGCGTTGGATTACACGGTTGATGTTATCCAAATCGATTAGGGCTTGGCCGGCTTGGATGTTGGAATTTGGTTGAGCGGCGAAAAGAACCTGAGAGGTGTTTCCAGATTCCTGAGTGGATTTGGCATTCTCAACGTATCCACGCTCATAGCAGTAGTTGACGATGTCCGTAACAGAGTAGTTAGTCGCAGAGTCGGACAGCTCAGGTCTGGATGAAGAAACATTCTGGATGCGGAAGTGCTGTTCGTCTGTCATCACGATCTCGCAGCCCATAGCCCCAGATAGTCCCCAGGTTGAATTAGACCAATGAAAGGAACGGTCAATGCTAGAAACGTATCAAGAGAAACATCGCTACCGTGATCGTCACGCAAGATAGAGTAAGCCTTCGCTAAGATAGCCCATTTGCCTTTATAAGGATCGGCCTGCCAAAGGCATCTAATGATACCGGATTTGGCTTTCTGGGTCATGTCTGTGAACATGGTAGAGTAAAAGCCTAAATCTTTGTTAGCATATAGTTCATAGGCTGTTTAACAGAAATAAGAGGCGAGTCATACTTCGATAGGCAATGAAGCTGTTGAGAGGACGTAACTTCCGGTCGGTTGCCTTCTTCTCACGAGTAGAGCGAGTGCTTCCACTAGAAGAGGCAGGAGATGGCGGAGTGTTCTCTTGAGCAGAGAGAGCTTGGAGAACCTCATTCGTCTGTCTCATGAATTCATTCTGACTGAAGATACTCTCTGCATCATCGGACTCCCGAACAAAGTTAACAAGGTCATTCAGGTCTGCGGATGGCAGATTCATGATGAACGTGTTGAACGCCCTCTGTAAGGGATTCAGTTCAGTCGCATTAAGCAAGTTGGCCTCCATGCTGAATGGGAAGAGCCAGTGTGATTAGAGACAGGTAAGAAAAAGGTCGAGAATGAGGATATGAGTGAGAAGAAATTGGAGATGAGAGCCTCGATGTATTTGACAGGAGATGTGGAAGTTGGTTGATGTTGTATTTGAGATTCCTGAAGTGAAGGTGAGACGAGTGCGAAGAAGAGAGAAGGAGGATGAGATGACAAAGAGGGAGGGGCAAAAACATTTAATGCTGCCTCATGAGCTTGATAGAGGATCGCTGGTATCAGCGAATTGGTGGATAGGAGGCTGGGACTCGTCGTAATGCAAACAAAGAAATCCTTGACACACTCATTCACTTGTGGGCTAGACGCGGATTCATCACCTGCACCCAATTTCGAAAATCATTGTACTTGCGTTTGTTTCACGCCAGCAGGACTGACTGGATATTTTCGTGATTTATATTTCTATTCGTCGACAACTACCATATCAACTGTCTCAAAATGAACGCATTTGTCCCTTCGGACAATCCTAATGCGCCTTTATATGGGGCAGCTCCTTAAGATGGAGTTTCGATAAGGGCACTGTTGACAGTAAGACCAAAGTGCCTTAGTATTGATGTCGACTAATATCTTTCTTAGACCGCGGGAGGTTGTTTCGCCTTGTGATAATCGCTTTCTCATCGAACTTAATACGAGGTTGGATCGTGGTTATCATAATATCTTTCAACACTTCATCATCGAGCGTGACGAACCAGAAGAAGGAGAAGAAGGAGAAGAAGGAGAAGATGGAGAAGATGGAGAAGATGGAGACGATATCAACATGCTCGTCATCCGAAAACCTCCTAAAATTTTCGTAGTTATGTCTGATGATCTTGGCCAAGCTATCGAGGACACTGCCAACCTTTTCGTCGAAATCGCAAGAGAAGTCCGTCGTTTACAGCGCTATCCGAAGTTATTCCCTGATGAATCTTCCATGGCGACCTTTCACACTGTCCTTTTATCAAAGCTGTTCTCGAACCATGAGAAATGGAAGAATACGACTGGGGTAGAAGGCAATGAGACTTGCTGGAAAAGACTTCGAAATGGTGAGTGGCTTGTCGAGTTCTGGTTGAGGCATCCTACCTATCGGCTTGACCTCAAGCCATGGCAGCAATTCATGAAAAACAAAGCACCTGGGAGTGGAATCAATCCTAAAGCCAAATTCCTTAACAATGTTTCTCCTTGGAGTCATTTCAAAAGCCAGAGTCGGCTGCTAAAGGAAATTTTCATATCATGCCTCCGGGTGGGCATGCAGTGTGGAGGGATTGGTCCGACAGCTTTCGAGTGCTGGAGCGTAGAATTCATCAAGTAAGTCATATAATCTTAAGGCAATTAGACATGTAGCTGATGCATTGAGCAGACAGTTATTCCGGACCACCTTCGAATGGACGAAGTTACGGTAAGAAAGATATCGAAAATAGAACAAAAACTCTCATTCTGATTGCTGTGTAGACAGATTCTGAAGAGATGCTACGCCTGAGACCAATGCTATACAGATGCGAAACACTACCAGTAAGGAATGATGATTTATTAGATTTCTTTTCTACTCACATACATGCAGTTTCATTTTCAACTCAACTTATGGAATCCACGGATATGCAGCGATGAAAGGGTCTTCCAAGAAGACGTCCTCCCAAATCTCGAGACAATCATAGGTACAATGATCAAAAATGTCTTCTTAACGCTAGCGAGACTGATGTATTGTATAGGAGACCTTGAAGGTTTCATTGACATAGGGTTTGAGGAAACCACGGTCAGTGGTACGATCGTTGCGTGTGAACCGAGCAACGAGCATTTCGTCTTTCATCACGGAGGCAACTGAGTGTTACATATATCTTGAGTTTATTGGTTAAGTAGCGCGAGTTTCAATTTAGTAAGTTGCTATCTATCCTATACTCGCTCAGTGAACTAACGTCCTTAGCATCTCTTCGCCGGAAAGCCACCATCCAAGTCCTATTGACAACTCGATCTGCTAAACCCTTCTCGACGAGGACCGAGCTCTTTTGACACGATATAAGCGAGACACCAAATTAACAAGTGACGACGAGAGAAAACAAAATTTTAATCAGCCATGATTCGCATTATGCTCCGTCGTTCGACTTTTCCTTGAGTGCTTATGCAAGATCATTATTTCATTTTATTCAGTGATGCTTCTGGTGCAGCAGGTCGAAAATCGGGCACCAAAAAAGAGAGAGAAACAACAAAAATTCGGAAAACACGAAATCCTCAAGGAAAGAAAAATGCAGAACATCGACATCTCTGTCCTCCTTTTCAAAGTCGTTTTGCCTTGTCTTTTTCCCTTTTCCTTTCCAATGTCTCTGCGTTCAGATGCTAGCAATGGCCATGCATAGTTACGCTTATTACTTCTTCCAATAATCACTTCCTTTCCTTTCAATTCCTTCGAGTTCTACTTTTTACGATCGTTGTCGTTCGGATGCATGCATGCACGCACGCACTCACGCACGTACGTACGCTTGCTCGCTCGCTTCAATTCTATGAGTTTTAATCGATGACCGTGATGTTTTCTTTTTCTTCTCTAGATGCTAGATGGGCGTCTACTTTTCCTACTTTTCTTTTCTATTGAAATTGAGATAAAGGCCGTGGCTAGAAAAAAGAGCAAATAAAAATTACTTAGTGCAGGTAATAGAATTCAATGGATCAAATTGTTGTTCGATTATACAAAGTAGGCCGTCCTGTACTACATAGAGTATCTACTAAAGTAACTGACTGGAAAAACTCGCTGAAGGAAGTCGTAGTGGATAACGAAATAGGTGCGAAAGTCTGAACAAGCGTATTTGCAGAATATCGCGAGACCATTTTCTCAGTCCGAGGCCTATGGACTTTTCCTCTCTGCCTATGTTATGTATCCCAGCCACCTCCTTATGAAAAGGTCATTCACTGAGATGGCAAAGGGGCTGGGTCATATCGAGTGGCAAATGTCTCAGGAACATCGTCATGTGGTCGGGCAGGCAGGCGAGAACAGCCCTTCAGTGCACCAGTAGAGACATTATATATTGTCGAGCACAGTACGAGGGCTGGGAGTGAATAAAAGGAGGCTGGCAGTCTAGTCAACCACATATCGAGTGGCGAGGAGGCTGGGAGTGAATGGCATTGTCTGGCTCAAACGGAGAGGCAAGACGAGGGGCTGGCCAGTACTTATAGAATTGTCTCGACTGAGGTGGCTGGGGTGGTTGGGGAGGTTGGGACTGCTGTCTATCAACAAAATATGAGATGGCTGGGAAGAGGCCAGGAAAAGGGGCGAGGCAGTGTCAGATGACTCAGGGGTTGGCCAGACGGAGAGATCTAAGACACAAAGAGTCAGCTGCTGCGAAAAGATTTTCTTCTATTGACAGATTCAGTCTTGAATAGAGATGAAGTTTTCTGCTCGTTTTTGGCGGAGGGGGACGTGGTGCCTGAGGCCAGCGACGACGACACCTGACTTCGAAGCGTGCCTGAGGCCTCAACCGTCTTTGCCAAACGAAGTCACTGAGCTGCTTTTTTGGCAATGCAGCAATGATATGGAAGATTGTCTATCAAAGACGTATAAAACTGCGTAGATCCGCTTCCCTACAGTTGGGTGACCTACACTCGATATCTCTGCACAGTCATGTTTCAACTCGTAGATATTCTTCGTAACAACATGCACATAGCAACAGACGCGATTTCCCACAAAGGCATGATAATCGAATCAAGGCCGCCCAATTCCAGACATAGCCAGCCTTACCCATTCCAATCGCTGGCCCATATAAATGTTCTGCATCGCCATTGAGTTCCCTTCTCCTTCTGCCCCGTGGGACCCAGCGGCCTTGAGCACATCCAAAACGATCGCCCACAGTTGATGCCCGGCTTCTTCGTCGTGAGCATGATGCAAGGTTCTTGATGTTCTTCGCACGTAGGTATTGTTTTCTTCGTGAATAGCTTGGTCCAGGATTCCTTGCTGACTATAGGATCGATCACAGGCTCATCGAATGCTTCCGTCGTTGCATCGTCTATACCCTGGATTGAAGGTTGCGACTCTTGGATAGGTTTAGACGGCGAGGGTGTTGCTGGACTTGAAGGGCTGGGCTGAAGAGTAGTTTGTGAAGCTGGGTCGTCGACTTCTTGCACTCCATTCAGGTTCCGTGCCTCCTCCGCTTTCTTTGGTTTGAAGAAGCCCATCAGACTTTGCTGGCCTTTGCCTGATGTTCCTAAATCCGACTTTCCTGTGGATTTGCTTCGTTTGGGCGGCGGTGCAGGCACAGTTTCTTTTCGAATTCGCTTGGAAGAGCCATTAGTAGTGGGGAGGGTCGTGTTTGATTTCGTCAAGCGTTTGGATGGACTCTGAGAGGTATCGATTGACTCCGACGGAGCAAACTCAGATGGAGTTATGATATTCTTTTCGCTTGTTTCAAGTATGGTAGGCGTACGGCTTCCCTTGGAGGATGAAGATGGCTTGCGGGAAAACATATCCTTGATACTCTGTCGCCGGTCAAATTCTGGAATGAGACGGCCAGACAAAGGCAGAAGGTATTTTGTCGAATATTCATGCAGCCGCTTGCCATTCTCAAACACGCCGGGGGTTTACAATATCGAGGATGTCTTGTTCCGCTCCGTCTACGAGAACCTTGTTCTTGAACACAGCAAATACCGGACAATGATCAGAGCCCTGTGCGAGTCAGTAAGACGTGTAGGAACGATCAAGAGGCACCTACCATAAGACCCTCCTGTATATTGCACTCGCTCCACCAGTCCTTCATGTCTAGGCTACATAGGATGTAATCAATTCTCGCTCCATAATTTCCCGGTCGTGCATTCACCCTCGTCTCCCAGCAGGTGTACATTCCCTACGATCAGGATGGAACGATCGACAGATATCCTGGAGAACAGGAGATTCTCTTTCCGGGTCACGCTCGCCTATTACTTTCGCTCCTTCGACTAATTGATTAAAGACCCGCCGAACAGGGGTCGACACGAATTCATCTTCGCTCCCAGTGCCTTTGCGGATGGCTTCGGTCAGATGGGCGGAATCTATCTCACCCACCGAGATGTTAAGGTCTCCGGCTAAGATTACCCTCTTACCCATCGAAACAAGGTTGCGTATGCGGGCATCTAGCAGACTAATAAACCCTTGGCGGAAATCATTGCGAGTCTCGTCACGGGCAGCCGGACAATAGACCCCAAGAAGAACAAATGCTGGGAATTCAAGTATGACGCAGCGCCCTTCGCAATCGAGTGTCACTGGGTCAGCTTCCAAGGCGAATAGCTGCTTCTCAGAAGGGTACCCCCAATTTGCTGATGATCCGGCAGATCGCGATATGGGATTGTGGAGTTTGGAGGACACAGGACGCCAGTGATGCCTTCCTCTGCGCGGATTGGCGTACATGTTGCATTGCGCGTATAAACTGCTACGCCGGAGTAGCCTAGAAAATAGTTAGATCGTGGCAGACTGTGGAATTGCATATTGTAAAACATGCCTTTCTTATGCCTGGGAAGACTAAAGTAGCAGTCCCAGCCGGGCACGAGGACCATGTCATCGCGAAGGTCTTTCCGCTGAATCTTAGTTTCCTGAAACACGACGATGTCTGCTTCGAGGATATCGAACATAGCCTGGTACCGTATGAGGATTTGCTCGCTATATGGATGGCACCATGCTACTCACATTGAATGACCGGTTATCTGCCCATGGTTGATATCCGAATGGATTCCTATACGGAGACAAGATATAAGCACTATGCTACAGATTGAGCTACATTTCCAAGGTTACCTAGGCATCTAGGTGTACTTGCCGTATGCCATTGACTATTCCATATATATATCATTAGCCTCAGTCAGACAACGAACGAATCAACCAAACATACCGTTCCATGTCGTTATCCGGAAGCCCATCGCGAAGGTCTCTCTCTGCCTTCGTGTCACATACTTTGTCGAATGCAGAAACAATAGAATACAGCCGACTCCTATAGCCGGAATATCCAGAGATCAATCCCAGAAGTCCACGGAGCAGGCATATAATTAACTGAATGCTGAATTTCTAGCACGAACTCAGCGTGGCGGTTCAAGGTTGGTCCCTTCCCGAAAAGCTTCTGTGCCTGAGGCTGCGAGTGATGTCACGGGCCTAGCGGCTGACATAAGCGGGATGTTCGGCGAATCACGGGGTTTACTAGCGGATTTCGTCAGACCACCCAAACGAACCTCACCACAACTTCGAGATCCCAACTCCAACCCAACGCCCATTGCACATCTCCCTTAGCGCAACATGTACCGATTCGGTCTTCGTCTGGGTCCGCAGACCCGTGCTGGCCTCCTCCGCAACGCCGTCCAGCGCCGTTTCAACAGCAGCCAGACCAAGCCCGACTGGATCGTCGACAACGCCTTCAACCGTGAGCGCGATAATGTCAAGCACCATGCCGCCGCTACTAGCAGTAGGTTGCCTCTCGCAGGATATTGGATCGATTCTCTTTCTTTTGGTTTTGCTTCAGTGACTCAATTACTAACGCAACCTCCCGCAGCTCTGTGGAAGAGACTTTCTATCTTGTATGTACCCGACTCTCAGCCTGGCACTTCCCTCTTCTATACTTACATTCTCGTATTAGCGTTGTGATCCCTTGCCTCATCGGAGGAGGTGTCAACGCTTACAATTTGTGGACTGAACATTGGGAGCACTGGAACCACTTGCCCCTCTGGAGGAGCGTACCGAGTACGCCTACCAAAATATCCGCTCTAAGAACTTCCCTGGGGTGACGGTGACAAGGTATGTAACCTTCTCTGATAACGGAATCCCGATTGATTGAAGATCTGACTAACTTTTCGATAGACCTTGTTGTAAGTTTCAAGTCTTCTGATTAGTTCTACGCTAGCTGCCATCGGATATTCATGCACGCAATTGACGAAAGATACTAACTTTTTCCAAAACAGCTGGAACAGCAACGTCAACTACCACAACCCTGACAAAGCCTAAGTTCGGCCAATCATGTGACATTTATAAAAGACCCCATCGCCTCTCAATATTCATCAGATCTCAGACTTCATTACACTGGCAACTGTGTGGATATAAAGAGGGACGGGTCGGCCCCAACTGCAAGTCATTGGCGTTAGAGCCATTGACATGCTTGCTATCTCTGCATTCTTGTTCATTTCCTTTGTATGTGTAACTCATATCAATGAAACGGATGATATCCCGTCAAGAAGTTGACGTCTTCGTGCATGCATTGCGCGATTTCCGCTTAATTGGCAGCATTTCCTGATACTAGGCGCTGGCTGTATCTATCCTGCTCTCATTCTGCTATAAAAATATTGGATATCATAAGTTTGTAACATGTTTAATAATCATGGACTTACCTTTTCCAGCTCCGGTATGGCGGGGCCTGCCGTGATGGCGCAGCTGCTGCAATCACGTGATTCCTGATCCGGTCATTTCGATGCCTTCGACGCTTCGGCGGCTTCGCTGACTTTTGTTCTCAAGGCTTCTCATCGATCCAGAATCAGGAACTCAGACCATGGTCCGCATGTCAGGTTGGCGCCGCTATAGGCTTTAATGACTTTTCCGAGGCTGCCGAATCTTGCAAGGTATTTGCATTTGCGAAGGGTTGCGTGAATCAATATCCACCTCGGGCTTCTCGCATACATATATGTATGGGTGAGTGCCGCCGCTACCCGACTTCAGACTTCAGACGACGTACATCCACAAGTGTTTTGAAGACGGGACAATTTTACGAGCACCTTCTTATTCTCTTTGACTTTTCTTCTCATTCTGTGTTCATTCGGATGCAATACTTCTTGTTTTATACATAAAGGGAAAGAGAAAAGCGTTGTTCCCTGACCCGTCAAAATTATCTAATTCAATCCGTTCCATACCATCTCGCTAATCTGATTTAGATGATTGAATGTGCTGCTACGAGTATTCGTATGTCCTTTATTTCGACTTGCTGTGCGGGCCGAATGTTACAAAATGAGCAGCGCTCGTGATGTACAGAACTTTGCTGTATGTTCAGTGCTTGACTTGAACGGCCAGGATGAAACATCGCTGACATAATATCTAGTGTGACGAATGTAGAGCGAGAAAGTCAAGGGTAGCTCTCTCTCCTATGTAAGTTTAATTGCAAAGCGAAGGTCGACTGACGGAGGTTTTAATACAGTGCTCCAAAGGGAAGCCAACATGTCTCCAATGTTTGAAACTAGGCAAGGAATGCGTCTACAGTCCCAAGGTCATTCGGAGCCCTTTGACGAGACAGTAAGTTGAACCCTCTGTATTGGTGGCCAAGTAGGTTACTGATTATCTATGCAGACATCTTACTTATGTGGAGGATCGCTTAAGTGCGTTTGAGACGGCACTGAGCAAGTTATTTCCCGGAGGAGATGTAGACAATGTTGTAGCTTCTTTACTCCAGGAGCGTGAGCCTCGTCATAGAAAGTCACTATCGCCATCAACATCGTCGAAGGAATCGCCGCGTCCTCGTCCGGAGAGCAAACATTCCGAACCTGCTGCAGAAGCAGTACCACAACAAGCCGACGGATTTGACTGGGCGGAGCGAGAAATTTCCCTTGGCGATCTAGCCGATGGCATGGCCGCCTTATCAATTAAGCCTGAAGGAGCTGGCTACTTCGGTGCTTCTTCCAGTGTGGTTCCGCTACGTACAATTACCGAGCATGGCTTCAACCTGGATATTCCATCGCCAGGCGGGACGAGCTTCCACAGGACCGCACCACTCAAATCCCAGTTGATTAGCTCGGCTCCCACTGGATTAGTGGAACAGGCCTTTATCGACGCATACTTTTGAACTATCACACCAGCTACCCCTTTGTCCACGAGAGTACATTCAGGGCACAATACCACGAGCAGATTCCACGACCCCATGGGCAAGCATGGCACATTCTTCTCAACACGATTTTAGCACTTGGTGCGTGGAGTATCGGCGACGATAGCTCAGATCTGGACATTACATTCTACCAAGAAGCCAGAAATCATCTGCAGCAGGCATCCGCGTTTGAAATGGGGAACCTTACACTTGTACAGGCATTGCTCCTTCTCAGCAACTACGCCCAAAAGCGAAATAAGCCCAACACGGGCTGGAATTATCTTGGCCTGGCTGTCAGGATGTCGATGAGTCTTGGAATTCATAAGGAGTTTCCAGGATGGAAAATCAGCTTGCTACAGCGAGAGATTCGCAGGCGGCTATGGTGGGGGTATTCATGTTTGATAGCGGAGCAGCGAAGACTTTTGGACGTCAATTCTGCTGCCTGATGAAACCATCATGGACGCGAAGCACGTTCTCAATATTCACGAGGAGTCGCTGACACCAGCGACAACGACAATGCCTGCCGAAGTTAATGGACCGACGAAGTATACCGGTGTTATTGCACAAACAAACTTTCATTTGAAAACCAATCATGTTTACCAACGATTGCTCATCTCTAGTCCAACAATCACCATAGAGGAGACGCAAAATTGCAAAGGCCTATGGAGGAATGGTACAATGAGCTACCCATATATTTGAAGAGCGCAATACCTGATGAACCGGATTGGCTTGCTCTCATGAGAAATCGATTGATGTGGCGAGACTTGAATATGAGGATTCTGATCTATAGACCCATCGTTCTTCGATGGGCATCTGAACGTTGGAAATCGGCAGATGCTTCAAATGACCCGGAAGATGAAGCGGAACGTGAATGCAGACTCCGCTGTTTGCAATATGCTAGGACGACGATCTTAGCCATGATGGAATACATCCAGACCCATGTGTGTACACGGCTCGGTGCCTGGTACATATTGTACTTCCTCTTCCAGGCTGCTCTAATTCCTATCTTATTCATCATGACTGATCCTAATTCCCCGAAGCTGCATCTTGGTACCAAGACGTTGAGACGACCAAGACTATACTAAACCACCCATCTCTCAGTAACAATGGTTTAGCTTCGCGCTGCCTCGACGTGATCACTCGCCTCTGCTCCCCACCTCTGTGACAGAAAGACAGTCTGACATGCAGACACAGTTTATGATGCAGCCGCCTGGACAGTTATTTAGTGACACGGGCGCGTTTGGACTTTTCAGAACGAGCTTGGGGCCCCTGGCGCGATTGGAATTGGTCCACCTAGTGCAGCAACCTTCAATTTCGGCGAGTGGGTGAACTTCCGGGGCAGGAGAATTTTACTTGAAACCTGTCAACACACGCGCATTCAGCCTTGTGTGGCTACTAGTTGTGCAGTTTGAAGATTAATATTTAAGATATCTGAAAAAGGTTTACTGCTGCTCTACGCGCGACTCTCGAGAAACGCACATTTGAGACCAAACGTCAAAATAACTCCGCGGACAGAACAGTTCATGTCATAGGCAACTGTTGTTAGACTTAGACTTTACACCACATGTCAAGTCGTCTTCTCTACAGCGAGCTGGCTAGTGAATCATCAGATTTGTGTGTGAGCATGCTTCGCCACCCTCGTCCGCACCGTCTCGCCCGTCCTCTCCCCAGAAACCTACGTCTTCACAACAAGGCTCCAACCCATCCTCATCTTTCACAAAGCCGAAGGTCTCACTCTAATCAACACCAAGAAATCCGCCAATACCCACAGTCTGGAATATACATTCCTATGTAAAAGATTTCACTTCAAGCTTCATTCCAGACTCGAAGCTGTGGGGATGATGACTGCAATTTTGGCGAGGTTTACGGATTTGGGGATCAACTCGAATGTCGCCAGTAGGTATTTTCGTGGTCATGTTTGTGTGCCGGAAAGGATGGAAGCGGTTGCTTTGCGAGGGTTGGAGGAGTGGAAGAGGGGAGGCGACGAAGGATGTATGACCTTTGTCACTGACTGTTTGTTGAGGTCACTTCCTCGAGAGGCGATAGGATATGTAATTTGATCAAATCCAATAAAGGGGTATCGATCCTCTATCAAGCTTAACATTGACATATTCATGGATGAAAAGTGCTTCAGACCCTGAACTTTGAAGTTTAACTTTATGGACCCTTTCATTTTAGTGCATTTTAGTGCATTTTAGCGCGCAAATGGTCAATGCCAATCACTGGGCGATATGACCCTTTTGGACATAACTAGACCTGTCTGTACGGCACTGTATCGGTGTACAGGGTACATGAGTGAGCAAATCAAAACTTCGATTCCAATTATCGCATGGCGGTTCGTGCTCCTGCTTGGGCATAGAATGTGCCAATCAGCTGTCTTAGACTCTTAGCACCAACAACCGAGGCATCCTGCAAGCAAACCCGGCCTGTCCGACAGCGATTCTCGTATTTGACTGGTGGACGGATTTGCGGCGCTGCAGCTGAACGTGCATAGGCTCGTAATTAATTTCGTAATTCTATGAACACGTTACGCAGTTGTCCTGTTGGCATTTTATTACCCCTGGGCCCTGAGGCAAGTGCCTCGACCGGCCCGCCCCAGTTCTTACATCGAGTTGCGCCATACCAGTAGACAGTAAAACTTGTCCTTAACATACCGTTTGTGATGAAGTTCAGCAGAATATGCGCCGAAGGAAAAAAGGAAAAAGGGCCGACATTCAAACGCGTGGCGTAGATTACTAGATGGAGATTGGACGAGCCTACGAGGAAAAGCAAAGATTAGTACGTGTTACGTACACAAGAGTGGATGACTTGTGTTTGTAAAAGTTACCACCTCCGTCTCTTCGTCTCCAGAGTCTACAGCATCTCTTCGATTTCTCCATTGGTCGTTGAGTAAGCCGGAAGCGATTTCATGCACGATTTCTGATCGATGGAGCGATTCTATTACGCTCCACATTACCAGGTCTGGATTTGCCAGTCCTGTCGATAACTTAGTAGGTTGCAGGAACGCAACTCGTATGTAATTTGCTGACGAGGGTACATAATACATAACTAGTTAACTATACGTTTCGGTAGGCGATTGATTACCTTTTAGAGCTTAGCACTTGTCTCTAGTGATAAACCTGGAAACCATGCAAGACTACAAAATAGGTGAGGAGATAGCGGTGTCATTTCTTCCTCCACAAACATCATCATTGTCAATGTCTCTCTTGTCAAGAAACAGGAATCTTCGCGATGACCTCAGCCAGTCCTAATGTCACAAGCTACTTCAACCGCGGGCCACTGACAACCACCTTTACCCCGCCAACAACATGCTTCCAGACCTTGTCCGTGGTCTCCCTTTATATAGATAGCACACTTGTGACCACCACATACTACGGGCACTACTTTGACGACGCAGGTTACACATGCTTACCTACAGGCACCGCGCCTGGCACTCTACTTGCCCCCAGCATACTGGGCCACTTACTGGTGTAAGGAAGATACTAAAAGATGCCGGTAGAAGCTTACTTATCTTATACTTCGCAGACTCCCCAGGTCTCTACTGTCCGACTGGATGGACTACTGCAGCATCCTTAGCCGGATTATGGAATGGGTTAGAAGTGACTGGAAGTACAAGTGGTGCTATTTGCTGTCCTTCGTAAGTTTTTCGCTTTTTCATCTCCATAGAGCAAAGCCAAGTTGACATACTGCAGGAGCATGAGCTTCTACTCAAATTACCACGAGTGCAATCAAGTCATATCAGCAAGTAGCACCATTACGATTGCAACGTCCGGTATAGTGTTCGCTTCCACCCTGGCGACACCAATCACGGTTTATGCGGACGGAGTCCCGCTGATCTGGGAGAAGTCCGATATCCCAGTAACGACCAGCGCATCAAGAACGCCCTTGTCAACGCAAACATCGGCCGTGACGAGCGCATCAACAACGCCCTTGTCGACACAAACATCGGCCGCGGCCAGCTGACAGCAACAAACTCGCTCAACGATAATAGAAGTGGTGGTTTATCAGAAGGAGCTAAGATCGGCATTGGTATAGGGGTCCCGTTGGCAGCCATTGCGATAGGAGCAGCGATCTTTTCTACTTCCTCAAACGACACAAAAGGCCAAAGACGAGCGAAGTGCAGAGATGCATATTTCTCCACGAAGTCCCAAGACTCTTCTAGAGCTTGCTAACAGAAAGTCTTCTGGGCCTTTCGAGCTCTCTAATGGGTCAGGTCGCTCGGAGCTCCCGGTGGGCAGTACGACTTATGCCCATGAATTGGCGTAAGTTATGTATAGTTTCCTCTAGCTGAATCTCCTCAGAATAGTGATTTCTGAGTATCATCACTTGAACTGGCATATGACTATGTACTCTATAGATAATAAAGATATTCGCATTATTTTTTCTAAACCCCTCATAGCTAGCTGAACATGCACATTCAACTCTTTCTACTTCGTATCACCAAAGGACAATCGAACTATCCTGCACTAGCCATCGATCTAAATATGACTACTGTCTTGGCGCCTTGCGGGCAGTTCATTGGCTACAAAACTTTGGAATAAGCGCTCCATTGCCAATCACGGTTAGCCTTAGTGCCCTAGTCCTAAATAGGAGATTTCTCAGCATCTGGTTAGGGTTAGAGACTGGAGACTTAGAGAGGCATATGTATATCACAGCAGGCAGGATAGAAAATTCCGCTGGGAACGGTTGATGAGACGGAGGAAGTACAGGCTCAGACGTAGATATAGGCAATGCAGACTGTTTCCTCCTGCTGCCTTGGGTTGAACACCCCTCAAACTAGTCTTGGCATTATGGTTTCTAACTAGGTATTACCCAGGTAGACAACTGACACTGTTGATCGAGGTGGAGGTTCTATCAAGAGGATCTTACCACGTAGGAGGCCCATGCCCTTGGTTTAAGAATGAAGACTCCTTAATCTATACCTAGGTAAAGGCCGCCGAATATGTGATTTGATTGTAGAATTACCTACCTAGGTATCTTGCGCACATAAATATCAGCATCGGAGTGCATAACATGGCTAGACTTTCTTTGCATTCCTTAATCTGCGATCAATACCCATAACAACAGCATAGGTCGCATCTAACGTTGGAGTATTCAGCCCTAATTCCTTTGATTTTTTCCACGGATAACCCAAAATAACATCAACCTCCAACGGCCTGCCGGCCAGACAATCCGTCTGCATGCTCGAGCCAATAGGCGGCATACCCAGGATTTTCTTAATCAAGGAATCTGTCAGCGAGTGCTCCAAAGAAGTGACACCGCACGCTCTCCCGACATCGATGACTTCATTCATCAACCTCCGAGTCATTGGCATAGCCTCGGGGCTTGAGCCAAGCCAGGCATGAGTATTAAGCAGTGTGATGGTAGTAAGCGAGTTCCAGGCCGCGTTCCAGACGACTTTCTGCCAGCGTTGTAGCGGCATGTCTTCTAGAATGGTGAATCTTGTGCTGCCTCCGCTGAGGAGGGAGGAGAATGTGGAGAGCCGGGTCTGCTCGGCTGCCGATGGCGAGATGGATGATGGGAAGAGCCCGATTTGCATGTCTTCGCTTTTGGTGTGTTTGACGTAGCCTGGGGAAATTTGAGTGGCGCCGGTCCATGTCTTGTATTTTTTCTTTTGTCAGTAGGTGACAGACTTTTATAGTTGAAGGTGTAGGAAGTTTTCGTACCACGCAAGTTATGATCGTTGCCTTTGGCCATGCATTTCTGAAAAGTTCCTCGTTACCAACCCCGTTCTGGATAATGACAATGGTAGTCTTGTCCTCTTCAATCGCAGGTCCGAGTGCAGCAACTGCCGCGTCCTGGCCGATGGCCTTGTGTGCACAGACGACGTAGTCGAAAGTTTGCCCTGCCTCGGAGGGTGTTTTGACCACTTTATCGGGGGTGATGGTGTGTTTTCCGTGGTTCTGAGAGTCGATAACCAGGCCCTTTTCAACAATTCAATTAGTCATGCTGTTTCGGACTTCTTATATTAAACTCTTCCCGATGAGTGGGCGCCTGAAAACCGTACATTGCTCTTCACAGCATCGTAGTTTGACCGTGCAACCACCGTCAATCTGATATTCGGATTGCGGCTGAGAATGAAGGCATAGAATGAGCCGATTCTGTACAGAACGTCAGCTAACTGCCTAATATACCAGTCGATAGGTATATCACTCACGCCCCCAGGCCATAGAGCAAGACGTCGATCTTGCCTTTCGACGCCATTTCTCGTCTGCCATGTAGTTGATTCCTGTTTATATATGTCCATATGTTCTTTATATAAAAGTTCTCCCCGCACAGAAAGTAACCCCCGCGTTCCAGCTTGTTTGGCGCAGACGTGGGGAACGGCGAGAATGCCGAATGTACAAACAGTTGCTGGGTGGAGGACATAAAAGTAATTGGAATCTACGAATTGGGAGAATGGGCTTGAATATAATCAAAATAAAGGTATGTATTTACAGTTTCGCGACAAAGCTTGTAAGATCCCTCTCCAGCCGCGACGTATTGAGCAGCTCCTGTTCAGCTCCGATATCTTGGTCGCTCCAACCAAAGCCATATTCTGCTCGATTTCCTCTCGCAGAATCTCAATCATGCGCCGTGTCCCCGCCTCGCCGTACCCAGAGCTCATGCTGTACAAGAACGGTCGACCCATGCCAACGGCCGTGGCGCCCAGGGCAAGGGCCTTGACGACATCCGTGCCTCGGCGGATGCCACCGTCGATGAAGATCTCCATTTTCTTCTCTTTTACAATGTAAGGAGCGTATTTGTGGATCTCCAACAGTGTAAGGAGCGGCGGCTGTGCAGTGTCTTGGGAGCGGCCGCCGTGATTCGTAATGACGATGCCATCGACCTTGTATTTGTAGGCCAACACGGCATCCTCGACGGATTGAATACCCTTGATGACAAGAGGTGAATTACTGAGCTTGCGGAGATAGGCAATCGTCTTCCAGTCCAGGTAGGGAGCGACTGTGCTAGACAAGGTTTTGGCAATGCCCTGCACAGGCTGGCCTTTACCGCCAATCTTGTCGTTTTGCTCGCCCACCTATTAACAGTTAGCTGTAAGTTATTTAATAAGAAAAAGGTGACCATACATCAACCTGGGCTTTCAGGCGCTCGTCCCTCTCTCTCTTGCCCGTTACCGGTGAATCCACCGTCAGCCAAATTCCTTTCACTCCGGCCTTTACAGCCTTGAGGATAGTTATCTCCGAGATCTTAGGGTCTTTGTGCATGTACAACTGAAAGAAAACGGGCTGTTTGTCCCTCCTGTTCGGGCTTTCATAATTGAATCAATCGACATACTTGACCGTGTGGCCACTAATTGAGCAAGCCCCTCATGACCAGCCGCCGCTGCTAGGGTGCATTCACCCTGAGGATGGGCGAATTTTGCAATACCAACGGCCGAAATGTACACCGGTAACGAGACGTCATGCCCCAGAATCTTTGTCCGCGTATCAATATTGCTGACATCCCGAAGGATGCGTGGGCGGAAGAGTACTTTTCTGTATGCAAGTTCCGCTTCAGCTATAGAATACTCGTCATCTGCACCGGCAGCGTAGTATGCCCACGCGTTTGCAGGTAGATGGCGTTCGGCCACTTTTCAAAGTCTCGAACGTTGATCAATGTATCCAGCGGCGGGACAGCGTTGCCCTCTTTGGACGGGCTGTCGGCAACCCTGGCTGATTTTGGCTGCTCTAGCGTTGATGGGTCAACGTTTCCTTTGAATGCTGACGGTGGAAGGGTTTCTTCAATGAGCTCAGCTGGGTGAATGGCGTCGTAGTCGTTGGTTGCATCGCGGCCAGCGCATTTGAGGATTACACGAGCACCGCCGGGATGTTCGTCAAGGAAATCTGTTTGCTGCGTCAGACCGATACAAAGCATGCGTATGTGCGCCCACTGCCCTGAAAGAAACGAGATAATCTTACCTGTCACATCGTAGACCTTGCCCCGGACAGCAATCCAGCAGGATTCTTTGTTGTTGTGCCGGTAGACTTCTGCTGCCGATACATTCAGCTGGGCCATTTTGGAAGTCTGAAGAACAAACGAGAATCCAAACAAAGTGGTCCCAGAATTGGGTACTGCATGATGGGTCCAAGCAATAAATAGCTTGTCGAAAATACGGAGTTAAGTTGTCGCGCTTATATCGTGCGCTAAATTCCAGAGCGCCCCACGCGCTTGAAGAAGCAGACGTGGGGCAGTTGCTTTGGAACTTGCTCTTTCCCGCACCCCTTTCCCTACCTAGGTAGACTGCATCCCTACGACCTCCAAATCCATGCATACAAGACACATTTGAAGACTGCACAAAGTCCTTGGTCCCAGTCAGCTCCACAGCTGACAGGTCCAAGCCCTTTATCGCCCGATTTTCTTTTTCCCCGTTTGCCGGTGAGACATCGGCCTTGGTTCGGTGCAGAATACAGACACCGGTGATACAATGTTGACCAAACAGCAAAACACATCGTCAAGAGAAACAAAGAAAAGATGCCATCTTTGGCTGACCGCCAAGTGGAACCACTGCTAGCGTGCCCAAGAAGCGTCCGCGCATGCTACGCCCAATCTTTTGAGTCCGAAAATGGTGGCAACAACCCATATTCCACCGTCTATAAATGCCCCAGGGTTCATCTTCTAATTTCATCTTCCTTGTGTTTCTCAGAAAGAGCCACCGCTTCGGCCACGCCATCATGAATCTGGCTTGAAATCCATATGATGCTCTCAAATATTTGAAGCTCAATCCCAAATTATATACTCTCCAACTTCGTTCTCTTGTTCTTTCATTCTCTCAGACGATGTCTCTACCTGATCAAGTCTGATTTCCTGCTTCGCTAGCTTACAATGATGTCGTGGAATACGATCTTGACAGTTCGACTTTACACGCGGTCAGCCAGCTGTTCATGAAACCGAACTTTTGTCCTTGTTCAGCGGTGAAGAGTATCTTGAGGTTTTCCATCGGCTGCGGAAAAACAAGAACCTGAAGTTCCCTCTGTGGTACGTTACAGTGATCTAGTTATGGCTACTTTTGAACTAATAATTAAACGTAGGATGGATTGGATGAAGTGGCACAAAGATGTGTCGAGAAAGGTCAAGAGCACCATCGTCCATTAGCACATCTCCGCCATAATACTTTTGGCCGCTGTTCCATAAATTCTGCCAGACACGATATGGAGAGCAGATGCAGCAGATGCTAACTGCGCTGTCAGCCCAGCTCGAACAGCAGCGCCAGCAGCATGAGGAAGAGACGCGCCGGCTCAGCGCCAATCCAACGAACAAGCTCGGGTTCTGGGATAGATTACCCAGTTCCTCCAAACTGCCTTTAAGCAGACGTTATATTCCGCTCATATGCGAGACATGCGTTCGTACATATGTCCAGGACAGACCGTGAAATGAGAATTGGCGGAGAAGTCAACCGTGTGTTTCGTACGGTGTGGGTCGCAGGGTAGTCCATGTTACCACGTATGTTCCAGCAGTCTTGTGATACTATCGATATTGACCGTGGGGATAGATACATCACGACCACAAGGTTCTCATCGATGAATTTGTCGAACGATCCTACGAGACAGTCCACCAATATCTCCCTACGTTAACCATCGAATTTGATGGGCCGAATCATTCCCTCGCCTCCGTGATGACATGAACTTATGGCTGGTGGGTGGGAATGGCAATGTCAAAGTCTGCATCATCATAAAATGGAAAGGGAAAGCCAACACCAATCGTCCGGAGGAACATAGCGCATTTTTTTCTGCGCTGAGCTATAAGCCACTGTGGGAGAAGTGTCTTGATTACGTCGGACTGCAAGAAGAAAACAGGCTTTAGGAGCAATCTCAGCCATCAACGCCAACTGTGCCTTCTGCGGACCCGGGATTCATTGATTCCCCGTTCCTGCCGCGGTCATTTTCTATGTCGCTGTCTGAAGGTAAAGGACTCCCACTGTGACATCCGTCGTGTGGTTATACATACTACCCACGATGGCCGTTGGAAAGGTGAACCCGGACTTGGTTCTCGCCACGACGTCTGGGTTACATGAGCTTCGTGCGGTTAGGAGGTCAAGACTTTCTGGACCCATGGTATCCATACCTCAGCAAACGTCGTCTGTCGCCCATGACCACACTTGGTCAATTGCAGCTTCGTGCTACGGTGCAAGCGAGGTCCGATTCCTAGAAGATCGTCAAGATTCCTGCTTCCAATCATTTTACGACCTTGACGAAGCAAAGATCAAGCTTCAAGAATAAGGATGTCTCCTTGACTGAGTTCCATCCCGGGATATCGAACTAGAAAAGGAGAAGCTTCTTATGAGTGCAGACCAAAAAGAGAAAAACGCAAGCACTCCGTCCAGGCAGCTTTTCCTCTAATTTTCTAAGCTCTCTCATCAAAATATTCGTCCTATTTCGCTGGCAAGATGGTCCAGCGAGAACAGCTGAAGCCGAAGGAGGAATCAATTTGAACCTGAGGAAGCAGCTGTGGCTCTTTACGGAAAAGCACACAGCCTCGTCGCCTCCTCTCTGAGACAAAGAAATCGGCACACGTTACCCGGAGCGAATTTCTTGGTGACGGCCACTGGTACAAGGGCAATTCTGCAGACACATACACTGTGGATCATTCGGAGTTAAGCACAAAGATGTAGATAAAGGCTGGATTTAGGATAAAGATGGAACTCAGCCCCTGGTACTCGCCATCAGAATGTTTTTGCAAATCAGTGCTTGGACGCAGACCCAGCCTCACGCATAGCGGTCATCGTCGCAGTTAGTAATTTCAAAATTCCACGCTGCGTTGCCGAATTCGAAGATCTGTTTACCGGAGATGTCAACATTCACAATTTTGCACACTTTCAGAACAGAAATTGAAAATGCCATCCACCCTCGCCCAACCAGTACTGAAAGTTCTTGCTGCCCCATTGGCTACTCTAGTCATTTCTCATGAATGGCTTCCTAGGCTCTGGCAGCAATGTAACCGAAAACAATTCATTGCCCCCAGAATTACAGTCTCGTTCGGATGTGTCCTAAAGACTTGGAGAATTGCCTGGCAAGTTTTGGCTTAGACAGTGGCTCTCCCCAACTACAGCTTAATGATATAACACATGACCTAATTTACCTTTCTTTCTAATATAATAGTATAGGTTTTGTGCTTGCGCTCTCGCTCCTGCAATTGACGATATTACAAAACTGCCGTACGAATCTCCCTAGATCTTGCCGAAGGTTGTGAGACGATTCAACCCGAGCCAACTTTCGGATCCGGAATGAGCCATGGACAATGATGATATGCCACCACCCGAAGATCAATACGGGAAGGAGTCTATCGCGGCATTAGCGATCTCTTGAAGGTGTTTCGATAATCCCAGCTCTCACGCCAACAACGATGTCATTGACAACAACGACGATGATTATGAGGGCCACATCCAACTGAGTTTGGCTATCATGCAGGAGGGTCTCGACAAGTTGATGGAAAAACGGCTTCGTGAAGGTAAATCTGTTGAATATTGGGACCGTCAACAAGCGGCAAAAAGGCTGCGCAGGAGCTTCAACAAATGGAAGAGCGTGATACATCCATTCAACATCAGCCTACCATCGCAACTGCTCGGCATCAGGTAACATTCTATAGTAACATTAAGTGTTCCAGAATTAATTTTTGTCAATAGGATTATAATTCACTCACTGTGCGAGAGACATTTCAGCACAAATTCCGCCGGCTAGTCTCATATGGCAGAAAAGCGCCGGAAACCGCAACACCAGCAACCCACCTACTAGCTAAGAGCGCAAATTGGTTCAACAAGTGCCTGACGGGATCCTCGCAGACGCCCACGCAACATGGAGACTCGTGGTTGCGGCTATCCACGGTCTCAATTCGGTTGCTGATGTCAACCGATTGATCCAGAATTTTGCAATATCCCTTGTGTTTTCGCTCAGGGCCAGTGTGGTCCCGAGGCTTCCGACCGAAAAGCCTACGATATATACCGCTCAGAGAAGCCTGGCACTACATTCACCGAGGCAAAATTTTAAATCAAATCCCTGCAAAGCAACATGCTGGCACAGTATATGAAGGAGACATTCCAGAAGCCAGACCCGTATCAGGCCAACATCGACACCATTTGCCAAAAGATTCTGGATTGTTATTTCAAGTATTACGTTGGTCGATATTCAACTTCAATTTCGAAGTAATCATGTCCTGACTTCAGTTCCGCAATTGAGAGCCAAGATGGACTGTATTCTGATCCACTGAAGAAAATCTCCAGCTATATGCTCTAGAGTGCAACACTCATGAACTAAGTGGTGAGTCTTCTAATATCAATGATTGACGTTCTATTTGCAGGTAACTAACATTGTGAAGATTGAGAAGAATCGCGAAAGCACAGTCGAAGCGAAATGATGGCCTGCTGAACCTCGACTTCCTTGAGAAATCGTTTACATGAAAACTTTCTGGATATATCGACACCATGAAAGCAGAGATACATGCAATAACTCTGTGAATGGTATGTGGCGGGCATTGCTAGATGAGAATTGTCTTTCTCGGTCTTTAGCCCGTCATATACATAAAGTTGAGAAACAGAACAGCAGAGCAAGAGACGGAACAGAGAGCACAGAACCTCATTGCTTCATCTCCGATGGAAATAAATGCCCACGAGACGTCCGGTCTTTTATAGGAACATTGGGCATTACTAGGCCCTGGATTCAAAACTTTGAAACCGCTCACCAGGCTCATGGGCCATGTCCGTTTCGATGGGGAATCTCTGACCAGCGTTGGCGTCTCAAACACCGACGAGGACGAGGTTCATGAGTTAATCCGCCGGCATATGCTCAACCTTCTAGCACCAGGCAGCGTGGTAAAGCTCCAGGGCTATGAGCAATCTGAGAATCACAAAGAATTCGTCGGTCAAGTTCAATCGTTATCTAACTTTAAAAATATCCTGTGGTATCCTTACCTGGGGAAACGCTCAGGCAACCCTGTCACACAGTTCCTTGCTAGTGTGACTTTCTAGCAGGCTTATGGGTGCCTGATGACAAAGATGCCTCTATCTAATCATTTTACGATATACTGTAAGTGAAGCGGCTATAAAATTCATTTATGGCGCTTATTTGGAACACTAGGTTTTGCTCATCCATCTAAATCGCATTGGACGAGCAATTTATAAGATAATCATCTTTGAGGTGCTAAATTCCAATGTTCTGCTAAGTGCCGCGGAGTTTGGAAAGTTGAAGGAAGCATTTACTCCTGCAGATCGCGTGGGTACTGCGGCGATTATTCTCGATGGAATTGCCAAGTTGCGTTCCAGATACCCGATACGAAGAAGCTTTCGTTTGAGATCCTTCGTGCCTCTGCCGCTACTAGGGCCTGCTCAGTTCGGAATTGATTGGCGATCAAATCCCTCATTGGAAGTTAGAAACATGGAAGATTCGGTGCACACCTAACACATGGTCTGAATAGCTTCCTTTTTCCTTTCCCTCCCTCATCGCAACGTTCGCCCTCTCAGGTATTCAAGAATTCACGATTAATTGAAGGAGGATCAAGCCCATACACGACAGAGTACCTGCTCCTGGTGTCGCTGCTCCCCGGCTACGTGCCCGCTCGCCCGGTCACTGGGACTCAAAGGACTACGCGATATGTGCACACAAACGTCTATCAGCTGCCGCCCAACCCGGCCTAGGCTGCTTCGCCAAAGGCCCTGTAGGCATCAAGAGCACTTACTTAGTCGACCATATATATCTTGCCAACGCTCGATATTCTCCTTGTCAAAATGGAATACGAGCCTCACTGCGTGGGGTGCAGAAAGTTTGGAGACATGTTAATGAAGCACCTAATTCGAATGAGTAACGATGGACTCGACGAACAGTTAATGCATCTCGGCACCGCGTATTCTTCATACAATTGATCCAATTGACACCTGAGAGTCTCCTTTGCCTCGCTTCGACTCGCTTCGACTAACAGTATGGTTTGTGCGGGGCGCACGCTGGTTGTCTCCATCTGCCCAGGTTGCTGTTTCCTTCGAACGCAAATGAGGAGACTTTGACCAAAAAGCTTGCGTCATTTAAGGGGCGAGTTGGATCTGCGCTGCCTAGGGATGCCGCTTTCGTCGTACAACCAACACAAGGTTCACCGGCCTTCCGTGTGGTGACGCTGAATAAATCAGCAATTCCAGTTGGTGGAATGGAGTACTATGTTCTGATGGAAAAGGACCATCAGACAGATTTGTGGTATGGTGTCACTATACCCGTTAACCCAATCGATGATTACAATGTCAGAGTTGTGACCCTGCATAGAATCAACGCCGACACCGATTCTTTTCGTCTGTCGAAAGGATCATATACAGGTGGATCAAATTTTCTCTGACCGTCTTATAAAGTGGGCACGACCCTACTTGCCACACATGCCATCACCAGATGCCAACTTCGCGCGCTTGCTTGCTGTGAACGTCGTGAACTCCGAGGTGGTCACGAATGAGGCACGATCGCGATCAAATCCCAAGTTTGTCCAGGTCGTGGCCAAGTTATTGTCAGTCGTTTTTCAGGAAAAACCGTACACAGATTCGACAATTACTATCATAACACCATACAACGCTCAGAAAGCACTCTATTTGAATGTCTTATGTGATCTGCAACAAATGACTGGCGAGCACTACCTAGTGCGGTCATCGAGTTATCCGACCACTTTGGCTCAAGTTTGGGCAGCACTAGCCATGTTCAAAGGAAATCAGGACCGACGCATACAGCATATACCTTCTGAACAGGAGCAAAATGAAAACGATCGTGAAGGTGACGCTGAAGAGAGTCTCCCGTTTGCGAAACTTCCTCGTGTAGCCACTGTTGATTCTATGCAGGGCCACGCCAAAAGGGTCCAAGTGAATCTTCGGAAAGCAGAAAAGTGGATTGCTTAGTCTCCTTCGACTGAACTTGTACCCCTAGGCACAGTTGACATCGAAAGCCTGCTACGGCATTTGATCTTGAAAGTTGGCGAAAAATTCGCTCACTATGGCGAAGTTTTCGACGCCCTCGGTCAAGACGAAGCAAAGCGACATATGCGGCTGTACCTGTCTGACGGTGTGAAAAACCTGTGCCAGGAAGGGAGTATACATGGAAAGGTGAGTTCCACCGAGATCTTTTCCATATGTGATCTAACTGTATTTCAAGAATAAAATTTCTTTCCCAAGCTTGCGGAGACGCAGCTCAGTCAGAAAATGCGAGTCCGACATCGTAATTGTCGACTGGGTTAACGAGTATGGTGACAACATTTTAACAGTAAACGACCCGAAAATGACGCCCTGAGAAGGTTGATACCCGATATCTCTTCTGCAAGAGGTATCAACCATGGCGGTGCTCGACTTGGTTGTCCCAGCAACGCATAATGTTGAGATAAAGATGTCGTCCACTGAAGCATCTTTTGTCCTAGTGGTTTTCTGAATATCTGATGTATCTGAACACCGAAAGATCTGTCAATGGCGTCATTGTTATCGTTGCAGAAAAAGAATGCTGGTTGGGGACGTCAAGGTCAATCTCATTGAATGCTGTACTTGTATTCTTTGCGGAGATCCTGACGCCAGACGAACTTCAGGACACGTTTGCCCTATCAAGTGCTGTTCTCGTTCTACCAAACGTATTCCGGTCGATCAATGCTTCGAGCATCGGAATGATTGTGAGCTACCCGACGTCCAGGCTTAGATCGGCCAACCACGGCATCGTTCTGACAACCCTCGACCTCCAATCATCGACAAAAGCTTCAATGATGACACAACCAGACAAAGCAGCTCTACCAGGCCGTTCTTCGCAAGGCAGATGTAGTTGTGACCACAATGGCTAGAGCGACCAAACCAATGGTGCACAGAACAATGAAACCCACCATCATTTAAGTCGACGACGCTGCAAAGACTAGTGAGTAGGAGTGCTGGCCGACTACTGGCCGACTACTGGCCTCAAGCATAGCTCCTCTTAAGGGATAACCACCAGCTCCAGCCACACAAAGGCATGAATCCCGTCAGCCGAACCCATTCTACCTGGAGTACCGACTCTCCTTATTCTCCCACTTAAGGCAGGCTTGCTTGCTCTATTCGCTCATGACTATCTAGCAGAGAATAAGGCTAATTATGCCTGCCTAGTTTGCGCCGTGCGGCTGAGCTTTACAGGCTAAGCGCTGCGAATATGTTACTATGGCGCTCTTTGATCGAGATGAACCCGTTCCTAAACGCCTAAAATTAGAAGAATCGAATGTTTCTCCAAGAACCACCTTCAAATCTCTCCCCGGAAATCCGATTGATGATCTGGGAATGTACATGGCCCGCGGCACAGGTTGTCGAAGCTGCAAGCCGCGAGAAATTTGATGACGATGACGGTGACGGTGACGGTGACGATGATAATGACAATGACGATGGCTACCATGACTTCACGATATTTCGTCTTCTTAGCTCCCTTAATACTCTCCTGCAGTCGGATTTCAGTTCCAGACCGGTGGAAACAAGTCGCCAAACTGTCACCAGCGTCTTCGAACACAGGTGACTCTCCGCAGAACTGGAAAAGCACTTTCTTGGAACCCTAATTATGGGTGTACGGAGCCTGTCCCGTGAGTACCCGGAAGAGGAGATCAGGAACCGCGCAATCAACCCTGCTCAGATTCGTGAGCTTAAACTTTGTGATATGATCCTCAAAGCAAAAGACCAGGGTCGGTGGGGAAGGAATTGACCCTTTTTCTTTGTATTCTACCGCATACAAACCAAGCAACTTTATGCAAAGGTGAAGTTGCTCCATCGAGATGAACGCACAATCTCCCCGTCAACATTCCGGGTATTCCCCGACCGCTGTGAACATCAGCAGGTGCCTTAGTCCTGGGCAGCAGTGGATTGTTGCTGCCATCCTTGATGCTGTTGGCATACCATGTGCGGTCTATCACGCAGAGCTCACTCAGCACAGAACTGGTATAGAAATTCACCTCGGATGACAATGAGGTCATGGTTTTCATCAACTCGTACTAGATTAATTCGGCTGGATCTAATCTTCAGGATTCTTGTCGCAATATTTATCTTGTTGACCACCCTCCGTTGCAGGCAACCCTTGAACAGGCTATTGGCCGTACTCGACGGTTTAGCCAGACAAGGCTGGTCAAGGTGTACGATTATTATTTGCGTATCAGTTACAGTCTTAAAAAGTTTATGCAGAAGATAAAGGACTCTGTTGGGATGCTTGCCCTCAGCGCTAATCTCCGCGATCTTCATGCCAAAGTCACACGTAGTGGTCAGGTGACCCTGCCTCGGTACGTGAAGAACCACGATGGCACTGTTAGCTGTGTGCCCGCTGCGCTGTCTTTGCCCCATACATTCCTAAAGAGGATGTCCTTCGCTCGACCATCTTTTCCACGAGATCTGCCAGGCCCATAATAACTCCAATCATTCCTTTATGCGGGACGACCGGATCCCCGCCGATATCTTTGTGAAAATGATCCAGGATAAGGATCTAATGTCATCCATTACTCCATCTGAACTATGGAACCTGCCTGAAGATCGTATGAATGAGTTTTTGCTTACTATTCTGGGTCCACCGGAGAAGCAAGAGTCTGAAATTGATGCTATCCAATCGCCAAACTGTCACCAGCGTCTTCGTGCACAGGTGATCTGCGCTCTCGCAGTCGAGCACTTATATGATGAGTTTCGGCGATGAAAATACAAGATGGATTGACTAGGAAATCCAGAAAATGCCTGCCTCTGATTATTTCTTTGATCTGGATGAAGAAATCATCAAATTGACATATGCGGCACTTTTGGATTATCAGTTTTCTTTCATTGAAATCCAACGTTTAAGCGAGGGGCAACACAAGATCAGAATTTTCCACATTCCAGATACAAATCTTGCTCTGGGATGTATCAATTTCACAAGGTTCCAAGACCACCCCTGTCGATATGAAAAACTGAGATCCGATCATTTCTGACAATACCTTGTGCAAACTCTCGGTTAGCCACACAATATCGCGCAGCCAACAAAACCCATGTCAATTATCGTAGTTACGGCGGCGGGGATTTGTCACTGAGCTAAGGCACTTCCTTTAGCCTCAGTATTCAGAGTTACATGATATTTATCAAGTGAATCAGCAATATACTATGGCCGCTTCTCGCATTTGGGACATTTCTTAGCGTGTTACTTGTCATTACGACCCAGCAAGAGTCAACGGAAATACCTCGAAAATCGGCCTATGTTCTCATTATGTATCGGAGTACATTACAGAGATGAGACAAAAACAACGAAACGAATGAGCTGTTACCTGAATGGTCGACAAAGATAATGACCGACAGACATATCCAAAGATATCGATGGAGAGTGATAGAAGGTCAGTCACGAATGGTGACCTGATTGCCGAGTGACAATCAGCGCCTTCCAAAGCTGAACGGACAAACGCGTTGCTCTTGACGGCAAAGACCGCATGCCTCTTGACTAAAATAGACCTCGGCTATCGGAGAATGACACGAAATTCGTTCAAGGATATAAATGAGATGACATGTATAGCGCGTGTTGAAAAAGTGGGTGCGCGATATGCCTTGGCGTCGCGCCGACCATCTTCTCGAGCCAGGCTGCGGGATTCGCAACGGTCTGATCAACCAGTATGCGATTGCCTGCGAACGCATTGCGTAAGTCCATAGATTTTGAACTGAAATCATGATGTACATAGCTGACAGTCCATAGTGTGGAAGATGATGCCTTGGCCGCCAAGTTTGGAACTGTTTTTCATCGTGCTGTGAGTAATCCGATATATATTGAATGTGTGGTCGATTGATGCTACGTCCCGAAAGTGGGCGCAAGCGCAAGCGCAAGCTCGCTAAGAAGTATGAGACGATCAAATTGAAAGAGCAATCAATGGCTCGAAGACCGCGTATGACCCGTATCTTGAAATTGCGTCCCTGGAACCCCTGCCCACTTGAACTGTTCGATGTTTTGAGACATCTTCCAGGAATGGCTTTGGATTCATTGAAGGCATATTAGGTTGTGGAAAAACTCTGTGCCAGGTTATGCTCGCATCGTTATACCTGGAACTTGGGAAACATGTTTTGATAGTGGCACCTACCAACGCTGCAGTAGCAGCCATCGCTGAAAGCCTCGCCAAACACGCACCAGAAATTGAGCAATCCGACTTGTCAGCCGAGAAGCATCCAAAACGAAGCGATTCACGAACGATGATTAGCAGGCAGAGTCCGACGCCCTTAGTGACATTGACGAGCACATGCAAAGTTCTGGCCATCGTTGAACGATCCTGAGAGAACGAGTCGTGGCAGCTGTTTGCGATCACCAAACCGAAGAACTGCTCTCAAAGTTGGGGCATATCCGGGAGGGTGATCGGAATCCAGCCCACAGGCTCTATTGAGACACCATCTTCATCCGCGATGATCAGTCTCATTGCCCGGATCTTTTCGTCGCCCGCTGGAGAAGACAGAAAGCAACATGAGCTCAAACGCAACATGTTTCGAAAGGCGTTGGGAATAATCGGAGCAAAAGTCATCGCGAAGACCAAAGTTTTGCTTTGCACTCAGCAAATCGTCGGATCTGAGCTTGTTCGCCTATATTTAGATTTGACTACGATGCATCCATCAAGAACGTCCTGCTGAACTTCAAATCTGAATGGAGAACTTGATGCGAACGACCATGTTCATGCCTTTGGATTGGTTGACTAGGCGCGTGTAGCCCAATGACGCTATGCCTCAACACCTCTTGAAACAATTCCAGCCACCACAAACTGGTTCTCAAGCGAGCAAGTTACCATCTCCACTGCACTGCATTTCTTGCTTGTTTAGCCGGCGCCGAAATTCTGTATATATCTCCTAAGTTTAAAAGTTCGTTTGCGATCTCCCGCGATCTGTTCTTGGGTCTTGCCGTTGACCAGCATGAGAATGACATACTCGGTCAATGCGGAGTCCTCCCCAACGTCTGAACTCCAACTACGTTGCGGAGGCGTTTAGGCTTCTTGGGCGCGCAGAACTCCCAGTCGCTACATACGCTGCGCTGTGGCTCTGCGATATCCCAAATCTCAGGCAGATTGCGCTGACTCTGCAAGAGGCAGCCTCTTCATCAAGCCGACTGAATGCCACCAGGAACTATATATAATTTACTCGTATCTGACATTTCCTGCAATCCCCGTTTAAGTGACAGCGAACTCAAACGACTGCGTTCCTCGACTATCGGATGAGTGTCGGATGAGGTGCCTCCAATCGTTTTAAACGTGCCGCCTTGTGTGTTCTGCGAGTCATGTCTCGAAAACAGCTGGAGTAAGTACAAGTTCTTACCAAGGATATACATCGAATGCATTGGACTAACTTTTGCCAGCTACACAACGGCAAATGCCATTTCTGCCCATGCAAACTCCATCCTCACAAATCAAGACGTTGAATTCGCCGTTCGAGAGATCATACGTACATGCATTCTTTTATACCACAAGCTGTTTAATGAGCCTACTTTCTTGGTGCTTTCATTAGTGAATTCAGCGATACCCTCATCTTCTTGTTCATCTCACCCAACTTGAAGGCTATATGATAAAAGCTCGAACACAAGACATTCAATCATTCGCTTTCATATATGATCAATGGAACCTTGTTGCGCCGCACCGTACATCTTGATGTACGTGCTACGGCACGCATATTTTCCTTCCTTCTGTCACCATCAATATAAAGAAGAAGAAGAGATCTCACCAGCTGGGTAGGAATTGGAAAAGCAAGCCACTCAGGCATTGGGATAGCGTCGTGTGCCCTGTTTCTATCGCCGTGTGAGGTTGAGAAGCAGTCGATTCGGTTCTGAGAGAGACGTTCCTTGCAACAATTGACCTCCATACTCTGCTTCAAATTCGTTGAGAAGATCTGAGCCGCTGGGCTGCGTAAGTTTCCCCAGGTCTTCCCACTATTTCTCTTGCTGATTCGTGTAGGAGCCACAAACCCGGCGACGTCGAGGAGTCTAGCACCAACGCCAAGGAGGCTTAACCCAATGCTCTAAAACTCATGCTGCGTCGCTCCCTTGCCGGCTGAATTGTCTCTTTACTCTGAATCCGCGCAATGATGAATACTGGGATGAGATAAGGTTCGAGGACGCTAACGAAAACCCCTTCCTCTCCTGCCGCCTGAGGATGAGCCTCTACCTCCTATGATGCTGAGTCTGCAGGCAATTAAAGAATGGATGCTCCGCTCGCCCAAGGTGAAAACTTTTATGTCTACATCAAGTGTGTGTCTTCAGCGGGTCATAGCGGCTTCACCATACAGCGCAGGGTCAACTCCACCATCACTCTCAACGGTCCTCATGCTAAATCCATCGCAGGTCCATTCCCATTGCCAAGAGAAAAGTTATGTATTGCGAGTTTAACGAGCTAGAGCAGTACAATACAATAAATACGCAAAGCAAGCTCTTCAAACAGTGAATATGGTAGATGCCAAACGCAACAACAGACATTCGACCAATTTCGGCTCCTGCCGACAACTTTTTCTGCTAGGAACCTGGCTAGGCTCATATGAACTTGGTCGGACACTCATGGCAGAAGCCACCAAGGATCGAGCTAAGAAGCTGAAGGAAGGAGGCTTACTAACCCGGTCCATAGCTCGTTCTGCATTAATAGCCACGGCAAAGGACATGAGGACCAAGAAGGATCAGGCTCTTGCCAGTTTAAACCCGAAGCTGCAAGCATTGGGGCTAGACTTCCAGATCCACCACATGTGCCCGAATTCAAGGATTTCAACCGTTACGCTGCGCTTGTCATTCTACTGCGTGGAGCACCCATTCTACGACGCCTTCTACACAACATCCTAACCGAGGTTGTTCTTCTCAAAGAAAAATCCAATGTGTGGTGTTTGAATCCTGGCCAACAATGGCTTGTGGCAGCGGTCCTCCCCACGCTCTCGTGTGGATGCGGCCGATCGGACTCTTGCCCCTCTACCTGCGTGATGACTGAAGTGACTCGAGGGTATAAATGCTCCCCTGGGAGAATGGGCTAGTAACTGAACTCTGCCCACATGTTTTCACCAGGGTCAAACTTCTCTAGAGTAAGACGCAACACCTCAGACACAACATTGAACACGCTGCTGATCATCCCAGTCAGACTTAACTTCGCTACACGCGTCACTTAATGTGAGGCTGCTGAGGTTTTCTTGCGGCCGCCCTGAAGCTCATGGTATTGATTTCGGTAAAATTTGTCAGCATGTATCTTTATTGTCAGGGCTAGAAATGTTTTTGGAGTTGGGTGAATTCATTTTTGATAACTATGTATGGACTTCCTGGCTGTCCCCGACCAAGAATTCGCCTTGTTCCGTTGCCACAAAGATCAACGTGTCTAGCCTCATTGCGATCCGTCCAATAGAGGCCGCTAGGCGGGTATACCCGCAGAGCCGCAGAGAAACGGGGCTCAGGTCGAATATGTCAGGTCAGTCTGGAGTCTCTTTAAAGGCCTCCTTAGACATAGGAAGCATTTACTCGTGAAATCTATTATTATGTCTAGACTGTCGTATGTACGTTAATACAGATATCTAAAGCCTGTCCTCGCCAAATCCTCTCTCCTTTTCTTTCACTCTCAAATGAGGCGCAGATGTAAAATCGCCCTCGCGCTCGACTTCCTACAGTTTTCTATTTTCCCTAACGAGAATGAACCGTATCGTCACGGCGCATGTGATGCATAGCCCCCAACGCCGGCAATAGTGGCACCAGCAATCACGTACTGCAGTGCATCGCTAGCTAGGTAGAGGTAGCTTCTTAGATCTCTTGTTCCTCAAGAACAGGCTCCTCTTCAGAAGACTCATCCTCATCGGTCGCCGAGTGTTCGGAACCATCTGGTGTACGGTGTTTGCGGGCGGGTGGCTGGCTATGGTTAGGAATGGCGGTAAGAGAGAAGAAAGACAGTGATGGCAACTTACTTTGGACTTATTTTTCTTCTGGCTATGATGAGTTTGCCAATACTCGATAGCATTGTTCATGGCTGTCTTCTCATCCTCTGTGAGTTTTAGTTTTTAAGGAATGCAGGTCTGGTCCAGTCACGACGTGCGACCTGCACAAGTTTGAACAGAAGGAGGTAATGGCGATTGTTGGGGATATCAGGCATTTGAGAGAAGAGAGAGGTATTGAGGCCATGATCCTTTTGCTCAATCTCTAGAATCAGAGATGTGGTTCAATGGGTATGGGTCCACTGTGAGTGATCCACATCATCTTGGTGAGGCGCTTATCACCCACGCGGTAATTGTGGCCATGGATGATAGGAAGAATGAATTGAAAGGAATATGTCTGACTTGAAGAAGTATGGGCGAGACATTCAACCGTGTAGTGGATTTACAACTTGCGGAAAGGATAGTTGCCAATCTATTGGTTGATATCCGCAATCGAGTTAATGCCATGGATAGCTGCTATCAGAATTCTCCAGGATATACCGGACTTGTGTTCAAGAACGTCGTTGGGGAGTTGTAGTACGAACTTGCGTTCGTCAGTGGTGGGAGGCTTGGTAGTAGTAGTTATCTCCTTCAGCTGGCGCTCCATCTCAGCCACAGTCAACCGGACATGGTGATCATCGTCTTCATCAGAATCTTGAAGAAGAGCAGGGTCAGTCTCAAACATAGGGTCTTGGTGATCTGTGAATAATTCGGCATCACGCCAGTCATAGTTGTTGAGTGCATCGAACGTCATCCTATCTTGGGGGTCGAGGTCAGGGATCGGCGCGGCACCAAATTGATCTCCTGAAACTGGAGGGAAAGCGTGTTGTTGCTGTTGAGTATGGTTGTTATGATTGCCTGGATTAGGCATGGGATTATCTAGACGTTGTGGTGGTGAGAGAAGTTGTCGAAAGCCCCCAGGCCAGGATAAGGAGGATGGAAATATGTCCAAGTAATGAGCGTAGAGGAGAGGTCTGTCAAAAGCCCCATGCTTGGAGGAAGGAAGGAAGGAAGATTGAGATCGGGAGGAGGGAGAATTCGCTGTTTATATGCCCCAGAGCCTGGGGCTTTCGACAACCTCCAGTTTTGGCACAGTTGCCATGTACAGTTGAGGTGTATATTAGAATATATGGTCAAACAAAGAAATATTGTGCCAAGGAACGCCCTGGAGGCCTGGGGGCTCTCGACAAGCTGAGGAAGAGACCAAGATAAACTGTCTGCGACAACAAGATGCAGTGCTTCGACTCGTCGGCAGCATCACCGTCATCGGCGGCATCTATCAAGGTAGTTCACCAAGAACATGTATGCCAGCAGAGGCAGCATTCGAAAGTCGATTGTCCGGAGAAGCTTCTTGTTATACTAGGCATGCCACTCCTCTGATTTCGCCGCAAAATTCCAGGGGTCATCTGGTCCGGCATATTCGATTGTTGAGATATCCTTCTTCTCGTCTAGAGTCTCTCGTCGGTCTTTCTGTCATTTGTCCATGACTGAGACCTCCACGCGCTTAAGGCTGAAGAATTGTAACCACGGAGGACTTCCTTTTGAACATCCTCGTATGGGCATCTATTCAAGTACCATTTGGATTATTGGTGTAGTATGTATAAGCTTTGCTCGGAATCCGGGATGCCAAATATTTGAAATCCGGGGCACTAAAGATCGGAGAGAAGCGTGAGATTTAAAGATGGATTTTGACAATCGTTCTGGACTCTTCTCCTTTGCATTTAGAAGCACCCGGTTGGCCAAGTCATAGAAGCATTGTCGTGGACAGGAGCAATAGCCATGGATAGACTCCAATGCACCTCATGGAACCCATTATCAAGGCTGGCAAGCAAGCTTCATTCTCCAAACACCAGATGAAACGCCGTGATAACTATGATAGTAGGAAAGGGGGATCCCCTACTTACCTACCTAGGTACATAAGATCCATCCATATCCAGCGCTGAATCCAATCCTTCCAACCACCAAAAGAATCTAAGACCTCCTCTGCTGCAAACTCAATTCCTTCTCCTCTATTACGGTACCTGGGTACACCATAGTACATACCAATACTTCGTCCAAATCCAACATGCATTACTCCGCTTTGCTCCTCTCGGTGCTCGCATTCTGCGCTTTGTACGCAAGTGCCGCTCCTATCCCTGAAGACAGTAAGTATCACTCTCTTTTCGACCAAAAATGAGTGGCATCGGCATTAATCGTCTTCAAACAGGCGCTGCTACTACCGCCGAGGCTTCCACCGAGGTGGCTCCCCACGAAAACGACGCTGACGATTCGTTTGCCTACCGGTGCCGCAACTAGATGCGAATCTCCAACGATATAGGCGGCATGCATGCATGATGAGTCTGTTGTTGTTGTTGTTGGAATGACCTTTTCTATTGCGGTTTTATGCTTGATGACATTACCTTCCAAGGTTGTTTGTGTGGGAACAGACCAATGAACAACTTTCATCTTTGGATCTGGTTTTTAAACTGGTAGTTACAGGGTGTAGTAGTGTCCCTTAAACATTATGCGGTCTAATAGCAATCACTTATCAATATTTAGGCCCTTCCCTAGGATATTATAATGTAGAAGTACCATTTTCTTTATATAGATTGCAGGAGGGCTTCAAATTATCTTGATCATTGTTCTGGATGTTGTATTGAGATTGGGAGCCCTCCTAGGATATTATTATATAGAAATATTAGGTATTTTCTTTATATAGATTGCAGAAGTGCTTCAAGTCATCAACCCTCCCATATTATCTCGAGGATAGCCAGCCGAGATCCCTCCGGCTGAATCACACGTTTAAAGGCAAATCGTGGATCAGCCTGTTTAAACAGAGTAGTCCACCCCTCGGCGTCACGCTCCCTCGCATTGCCAATCTCCAACATTGTGAGATCCATAGCCCTGACGCCCGATCAGTATGTTGTAGCGGTGTGCATGTATGATTACATCAGAAACAGTGAAAGAGTTCTTACCTCAGTTTTCGCTCCAAATCATTCGGCAGCACCCCAGGTGGCGGCATCACAAAGTCCATCACCAGCACGCGCGCCCCCGTCCTCAAAGCCGGAATCAGCGACCTCAGCGCCTTCACGCAGTACTTATCCGGCCAATTGTGCAAAGTCCAGCGGAAAAGATACGCATCAGCGCCCCGCACGGGCTGCTCTTGGAAGAAGTCGTGCACCATAAACTTCACATTCAGCCCTGGTTCCTCCTTGGAGTTGGCAACCACCTGCGGCAGTTCCTGCACGATGAGGCTGAAATTAGGGTATTTCCGCGCAATAGCGAATGCTGCGTCGCCAAGCGAGCCGCCTAGGTCAATTACAGTTCCCTTTCCGCCCGAGGAATCAACGATGGTGTCCCAGGGATATCCGTCGGCCAGATGGCGCAGGGAGTATCCTTCACCAGTGGTGAAAAGCTCATTGCGCCGCCGAAACGGCGTGCTCGATTGGGATCTTTCTCAAGTTCAACGTAGAACGATTCGTTCGTTCCGTTGGCAAGTGAGAAGCCCTGCATATGTCTATGCATTAGTGAGTGATCTCCTAATATGGTCTTAGAGGCTACCTGGGTATGCAATATTGCATACTGTCTGGTTGGGCTCCGAGGCAAGCGGCCATTTCTGCAGAGCGTCGACGACTCGCTCAGCCGCGGGCCACATGTCGTCTACACAGGATCCCACCCAGCTGGCCACCCGCGAGTCTTCTGCGATTTGCCTGGAAGCCGCCGAGTGGGCAATAACCCCGGGCGAGGTTCTTTGAAGATCCGCTGTGCAATCGCGAACCGGAGAATGGTGGTGAGCGCAGCACAGTCGATTCCGGCAGAGGCTGCTAGATCGGCAAAGGTAATTTCTCCGTCGAGGGGCACTTTGTTGGCAAGATCGAAGCGCGAAATTGCTTTCAGATACACCAGGTAGTTGTGCTGGTTGTTCTAATCAATAATCCGGGATTCCAACTTTGGTGAGGGGAAAATTAGGGTGTATACATACATGGTGGTTGAAGAGCAAGTCCCGCGGTCCCTGCAATAGATCGTTGAGCTCCTGGCTTGCCTGCAACACTATCGTGCGAGACAGCTCGAGATCTGGGGGCAGACCCAAGTCTGCAGGCCCATCGGCCTCGAAGGAGGGATATGGCAGGCCGTGCTCGGCGAGATAGGCGTCGATTCGCTGGGTGTGTTGAGCGACGGTGTTCGCCAGCTCGGCGATGCGGCTTTGCGGTGATGAAGACATGGTTGTTTGCTATATAGGAGAACAGGATTACTTAGGAGGAAGATATATAGTTGTTTGTATTTTTATCTGGGTACATCACTTGTTGTTACGTGTTATACTACCAGGATCAGGAAGCGTTAAGGTAGCACAAAGACAGCCCCTCTTTGTGTTGGCAATGTTGATCAGTTTCACCAGCCAGTAGGACCAATGCATGGAAGGAATCTGTACTTAATTCTCACCCCATGTAGCTCCAACTTTCTGAAAATCCATTCCATGTGGAGCAGCTTAGAATGAACAGAAAGCACTCGCACTTTGTAAAAGCTTGCTCAAATTCAGACAAAGGTCTTTTGCAATACTTTTTAAATCAATCCAGCGGAAGATCTAACATGATTAGTCGCTACTAGTGTCAATCCATGTTGATCTTTTAAACTTATACCTCGTTGGGAGTAAATGAGCTTTCCTTTCTGGCCTTTGCTTATGCATAGACTTGCTTGTAGTTAGGCTTGCTGTAGGCTCTCGTGCTCTACATCATTGCTCTGGGTCTAGAAACTAGAGTTTAACTGGGAATCCCAGATTATTCTACTATGCAAGGGACGCTCAGTTACCTTGGGCAGCTACTCGGTATAGTTTCCAGGTCTCTAATTGAGAAAAGGATCAGTGAAGGGGCCTGTTTAGAGCAATTTGAGCAAATTCTGGAGAATGAGATCTGTAGCCCTAGCCCTAACCCTATTCTATCCTCGTCCGGCATAGCGGGAAGCTACCACGGCCTTATCTAATCGGGTTGCTTCATCTTCAGCTTCACCTTCGCCTTGAGGCTTGAGCAAGTTCCAAGTTACTCCTCCCTGCTCCAACCTTTGGCATTTTATTGTCGAATATCGCCCTCAATCGTAAGTAAAGAACAGTTGAATGCTTCATCAGCATGCCCCTGGCCTACACAGTCTTCGTGCGGCTGCCCTTCCCCGGGAGACTTCGTCGACCCTCCGCCTGTGAGTTGCTACACCATCCAAGCTGCCTATTTTTGCTGACATCTCCAGGCCAACTGGGACGCCGTCAAAGATCGCGCTCTGTGGGAAATCCTTTCGCGACCGTCCAAAGGGGATGACATTGACTGTATGACTCTCAGACAGACGTTCTGCTAGAAAGATGTGCTAATATACTTCATCAACATCAACAGGGAAAGCGATGTACGGTCGTCTTATTCTTTATTTTATTTTTATAAACGGTTATTGACAACTACCTAGCGCCGATGACTTCAATGTCACCCTCTCGTTCCTCCTCCAGCAAGCCGCTTGGCTTTACGATCGACAGCTATCTCAAGTCCGGGCACAGATGCGCAAAGTGGGCAACACACAATCGCAGTCACCTTCTCCAGCACCAGGGCTGAGTTCCGTGTCTGGAAGTGGCGCCCTCGGTGGACAAACTATGAGGAGAGCTGGCAGTGGCGGTTGGTCTTGCAGTCGTTGATATCAAATGGCCTTTAGTAGATGCTGACGCTGGTCGCAGGATCTCGTGTTCCGTCGAGATTGTCGGCTGTTCAGAAAGAAAATCAACCTACCCGCACAGAGAGCAGCTCGTCTCCTACAGTGCCGAGAACGAAAGGTAAACTAATCAATCTCGCCAAGGCACGCCGAGGGTCCACAAACCATACGCTGACGGACTTTGTGACAGGCCCCGTCCGAACAAGTTCTGCAACAACCGTTACCCAAGCAGTCGAAACGACCGAACCCCCAGCCAGAGCACCGAATACATTGACCGGGACTGGTCGAGCGTTGCCGCGACGAGAAAGACCGAGTTTGGCTATCCTACAGAGGCCCCCAAAGCAGCTGAGAAAAGCCCGTCATTATCGCCTAACTCGGATTCAGAGTCTGCGTCGGACTTAAATAATGATGATGACGACGACGACGACGACGACGACGACGACGATGATGATGATATGGTGACAAGTCGAGCAATGCTACCGGGTGGAGTGCGTCGATTTGGCAAGTTTTCAATGCACAAGCCAAGCCTAAGAGACGACGATGAGGACGAATCGCCTGCGTTCCTGCCTCTACCACGAGAGAACGAGTCTGGTGCTCAACACATGAACGCTACGCTTCGTCAACAAGGTAATGACCCTGAAACGTCACGCAGACAGATGACAGGCTACCGACGCGAGTTGGTAAGCCTTGATAGTTCTGCCAGTTCCGGAGTTGCTATAGCCAGTCCGCGGGCCAGACCTCAACGGCCAACAGAACCACTCAGTCCACAACGCGTTGCCAGTCTGTCTCGGAGAGTTCAGGCCGACACGGATCTGCGAATCAAAGCAGCGAAGAGACGCCGAGTATGGGTAGTAGTTTCAGCGATTTGGATGGTAAGTCGCATTCCATTTCCGCTCGTTTATCGCCATCTAATACGCTCCTAGATGCCAGCGTCACGCAATCTGCTCTGGAAGAGGCGCTCATGAGCAACATGCAGCACGGGGCGGTCGCGAGCCGAATGAGCACCATCAGCCAGGCACTTCGCAGCCGGTATCTTTAGTATTTCTGCAGGTTCACTGCATGTATGTAAGTACTCAGCGACTGTAATATACCAGACACCTCGTTGAATGAATAATAAACACGATAATATTCCACGCTGGCTGTGAGTCTTAGCTGCGTATGGTCTGCTATCTACATCGTACATCTGATCACTGCCGGGCTGACTACTTCAGACAGAATAAAGATTCATCTCATTCATCCTTCATTCTTCATCCTTCTCGTCCATTCTTTATTTGCCATTTCGTTGAGGGCGCACCTATGTAGTCATCCTCGCGATTAGCCTAGGTAGATAACTAGTGTACCCCGCATCGACCAGGACGATTGCTTATCGATCTCCTTCATGAAAGTTGAATCTTCAATCACAAGGAAAAAATGTCTCCCTCAGAGTCGGAGATGGAATCAAACTACTTCAGCAACTACCCACCGCCGAAAGAGCTCCAGCGACATGAAGCGCTCGCTCGAGCGTTCATCGAGCTCCAGCTCGAGCACAAGCGGAGAGTCGTCCTAGTAACCAGCGGGGAACCACAGTTCCGGTCAGCCCTCTCCCTACCATACTCAATCAAACCATGCTATACTAACAAGAAAACGAAAACCAGCTCGAAAACCAAACAGTCCGATTCATCGACAACTTCTCCGCCGGGACTCGCGGCGCCGCGTCCGCCGAGCAATTCCTCGAAAATGGCTACGCAGTCATCTTCCTGCACCGCCAGTTCTCGCTCCTGCCCTATTCCAGGCACTACAGCCACTCGACCAACTGCTTCCTAGACTTCATGGACGAAGACGCCAGCACCTCTTCGATCGTCGTGCGCAGCGAATACCAGCACGCCATGCGCGACGTGCTCCGGAAATACCGCTATGCGAAACAGAACAACCTCCTGCTCGTGCTCCCCTTCACCACCGTGACGGAGTATATATTCGAATTGCGCGCGATGGCGAACCTAATGAAGCCGCTAGGCGCGAATGCATTGTTCTATCTCGCCGCGGCCGTGAGCGATTTCTTCATTCCGCGCGACCGCATGGCAGAGCACAAGATCCAGTCTTCGGAAATCCCGTCTGGCATTACTACCTCTTCTTCTACTTCCACTTCATCCGCGCCCAAGGCAGGTACTAATAATACTAATAATAATGCTGACCAACCCATCCAAGAGGATGACGTGTACACGGGCTACAACGAGTCGCAACAACACAAGTCCAAAAACTCATCATCGACCTCGACCCCGTCCCCAAATTCCTCCACCGGCTGGTCGACGGCTGGGCGCCGCAGGGCAGCATGATAGTCTCGTTTAAGCTGGAGACAGACCCGAACCTGCTCGTGTACAAAGCGCGTACGTCCCTGCAGCGGTACGCGCATCACCTGGTTATTGGCAATCTGCTGTCGACGCGCAAGTGGGAAGTCGTCTTTGTGACGCCTGAGCCGCCGTATGAGCGCTGGATACGCGTGCCCAAGTCGAAGAGGAGTAAGTCCATTTCCGGCGAGGAGAATCAGATCGGTCTTGCGGAAGCGGGTAGTGACAAGCAAAAGAGGAACGGTCGGGAGGGCAGCAGGAAGAAGAGGAGCACGCGGGACCGGATCTTGAGATTGAGGTTATGATAATTTCGGAATTGGTCCAGTTGCATACGAGGAGGATTGAGTTGGTGAAATAATAATTCAATCTTCTATCAGAGAACATAATAAGATCGAACGCAATATCCTGTAGCATAAAACTAATACACCAATGGTTCCAAAAGAAAAATCCAAGCGAACGCCATAGCTATGCCTATGTTGAACTCCTCAATCCTCCAAAAAGAAAGAAATCCCCCACCACAGAAACGGTCGTAAAGAGAAATGTATTATTAAAACAATCAAACAAACAGAGAGAGAGACCACTACTCCCATTCAGCAACCTCACACTCCCCTCGCCCTCGCCGTAACCTCAATCCTCGTCATCATCCAACCAGACTGCGTCCCTTCACGAGGCACGCCGAGTCGCGGCGATTCAAAAGTGCGACATTCCGGTCGCATTGTCACTGCGCCTGCGCCAGTCTCGTCGTAGCTATCGGGGTCTTCGCCCCAGCGGAAACTGTACTGTCGACATAGCCCATCGGCTTCGCATACGCGTCTGCAGTCTTGTATGTTCTCGACTAGAACGTCTTCTACCAGGTCGCCCGACAGATTGTCCCAGTCTTGCTGAATGCCGGGTTTGAGCTGCGGGAGGATGCGTTCGTGGAAGACGTCGGCGTGGAGGAGGAGATTATGTTTTTCTGCGATGCACATGTCAGTTGATAAAAATCATTAAAATCGGGGCACGGCATGGGTAACTAGCATACCTTGATAAACCAATCCTGGTCAAAGCGCCACATGTCTTCCACGTCCGCGGGAGTAAGATGGTGATACGCAACCACAGGGTAACACCACGGTTGACGATAGAACGTATTCGTCAGCGGTTCAATCTCACCCAACCGTGCATTCTGAAGCAGCGGCCACGTGAAAGTCAGGTCAACACCTGCATCCTTGAGTGCCTTGCCCAACACCATATCCCCGCCCACTCCATATCCGTATACTGATCGTACTCGCTGACATTCTTCGCGCGATGCGCGGACACCATACGCATTGCCGTCTGCGAGATAATAAACCCGGACCCGCCATGCGCAAACAAGACGTCGCCTATCTGCGTCTCCGTGCCCAAATAAAGAGGCTCCTCCGGATCCAGCCGGTCCAGCCAGGCCACCAAGTTCGGCCAAACGATGTGCGTATCTGCCTCCATGAACACGAACCATTTCGCGTCCGGCTTCGCTTTGAGCGCCTCGTCAATCATAGGCAAGAACTTCCACTTATCCAGCTTCCAACCGGGGTTGTTGGGCATGCCAAACACCCCATTCTCCTCCTCGGTGGCGTCTGAGTCCTGCAGCCCCTCGCGTCCGCTCACTTTCAACCGGTTGTACAGGTCAAAGTCCTCGATGGTCATTCGCACTTCACGCCGCACGTTCTGCAGCACATCGTGCAGCTGTATTCCTTCAATCTCTTCCGCGTAGTCGGAGAAAACCACGTAATTCGGCACGCAGCGAAACGTCGTTTGGGCGTGGACGGGCACCTTGTCGAGCGCCTCTGTGACGCCGGTTTTGAGCACGACTAGCACATCTTCGATGCCCGGTAAGGGCGGACAGGCAAACGGTTTTTGCTTTGTCGTTGTTGCTGTTGTTGTTGCGAGGATAGAGGAGCTTGAGCTTGCGCTGGAGATATTTCTCGTCGCGGCTGTCGGTCTAGGTTGTAGTGGCTGCGGTGGTCATCGCTGGGCGACTGTGCGATGAGAAACCATTGCGGACCTCGTAGAAACTGCAGCAATAGCACGAATCCTATGAGCGGCGCAACCACTGTGATCCATCGACGCGATTTGCGGCGAAGGGGTAGCATGAGGATGAGGTCGACGTTGTCGTCGTGGTCGTCGTACAGTGGCGGCAGGAGCGGGAGACAGTAAGCTGTGGAGGTGGTGCAAGCGTTAGACGGGGGCTAGATGTTACTAGTGGCATTAATTATAATGAATTATCGCGAGTGAAGCAGTAAAGGAGAAAAAGGGAGAGGAAAATAGGGAAAGGAGTGGAAAGAAGAATTTCAAGGAGAGGCAGAGAAATGATAAGATAGAGAGTGGCTAGGAAGGAAGGATAAGAATGACGAAAGGTTAACACCACCAGCGAAGAAGAATTTTCTCATTTTTCTCCTCAAGAATGCCAAAACAATTAAATGCTTACCCCTCAAGGACGCAAATGAAAGTCCGCTCGAACATTGTCCTCGATCATCACTATTAGTGCAACTCCATGAGGGGCGCATTACACATTTTCTCGTCTCCGTGTGGAGGAGTATCTACGTCTTGTCCACAGCGAGCTCCAACTGAACGTACAGAGAAGTAGTTAGTACGTCGGTAGTTCACGAACTGCGGCCTTTGCCATGAAAATCCGAATTGAATTTGCTACTTCTACAAGCAAAGCTGTCAAGTCCCAACTCCCACTCCAAAGTCAAACCACAACTGGCCGACGTATGGCAGCGCAGGGTTGGTCGCGACCCATAAAACTGCGTGTCGGGGACGGCTGGCGATGGAGTCCAGCGTGTTTCAGGTGCTTGGGGCCTGCGATTAGTGCGCGATCGTCTCATATACTGAAGAAGTCGGCGAGCCGATCGTCATTCCTTTGCGCGCGCAGTTCGACGATCCTGTCCGTGATTCCGTGCGAGGATGCGAGGATCCGTACGTACTGGTAAGCTGACTCCGTACTCGGTACCGCATGGACTCATGGAGGCAATTAGTCTGGCTCAAATTATCCCTGGAAGCATCGTTGGAAGCAAGGTGTTGAGGAGGACATTCAACAGGGAGGAACAGCGCTCGGCGGAATAATTCTCCGGAGAGGCATTTCTTCAACATTCGGCGATCTACGTCCACAACTTCATTCGCAGTCACGATGCTAACTACATACATCCATCTACCTGGCCACCGAATCTTGCCAGACCATGGAGGCTATTAGTTGGCCGGCGTCACCAGCAGCACGACAGCTTCATACGGCCGCAGCGGCCAGATCTCTTCCTTGTATTTCTCGCTGACAGCATAGCTGTTCAACAACACCTCGCGTACCTTGCCCACCCCATTCGCTGCCGGATGCCACTTGACCGTCTGGTCCGTAAAGTTGCAGAGCACCAGCGCTTGCTGATCCTCAAACTGGCGCGTGTACGCCCATACCTGCTCACTGTCCTGGTCGACCATGACAAAGTCGCCATACACAAATATATCCAGGTACTTTTTGCGCAGATTCAGCACCGAGCGCCAGTAGTTGAACACCGACGTGGGATCCGATACCTGCGCCTCAGCATTGATCTGTTTGTAGTTCGGGTTGACGCGCATCCACGGCTTGACGGCGGCATCATCAGAGAAGCCTGCGTTGGGTCGGACGTCCACTGCACGGGAGTTCGCGCGTTGTCTCTGGATTTCTTGTGGTATTGCAGGCGATACTCGTTCAGGGCTTCGATGTTTTGAGGCTCAGCGGCTAGATGCCTACGCCACGTTAGCACGTCCCTCCGATGGATAAAGAGCAAGATTTATACATACTGCTTCCAATGGTTCAAGCAGTCAATGTCCTGATACTCCTCTATAGGCCAGTCGATTGGGACATTACGCATGCCCAGTTCCTGGCCCTGGTAAATAAACGGCGTCCCAGACATCAACCCCAGGCAGGTAGCCAACAGTTTCCCGGCAATCGTTGAATCTTCAGGCCTAGCATGAGTATACCTATCAATCGACCGCGGCTGATCATGGTTTTCCCAATACAGCGCATTCCAGCCATCGTTGTCATACATAAATGTTTGCCACTCATTGAACATACGCTTTAAATCTGTAAGTTTCCACTTGCCCTCGGTAAATTTATCAAACTCGCCGTGGTCGATATCCACATGGTCGAATTGGAAAATCATGTTGATTTCGTTGCGGTCGTAGCGAACTGCCTTGAGTACGTCCTCAGTATCCGTTGCGAACGGCATCTCACCCACGCTGAATGCATCGTATTCCTTGAGGATCTGTCCCAATCCTTGCAAGTACTCGTGTAATCGCGGGCCATTGGCATAGTATAGGTTTCCCCATTGCCAAACCGTATTCGGGTCTTTCAGTGGTGCGTCGGGAAAGTCTTGATGCTTGCTAATGAAGTTGATGACGTCCATACGGAAGCCGTCGCACCCCTTGTCAAGCCAAAACCGCACGATATCATGCACAGCTTGGCGTACGGGAGGATGCTCCCAGTTGAGATCTGGCTGTTCCACTGCGTAGAGGTGCAAATAGTATTCGCCAGTCAATTCGTCATATTCCCATGCGCTGCCTACAGTGGGGAAAGGAAATTAGTCCTGGAAAATATACATTAAAGGAAGAAAGAAAGTACCTTGAAAATGCGACACCCAATTATTCGGCGGGTGCCTATTTCCTTGCTCATCGTATCTGGGCGGTTTCCAGACGTACCAGTTACGATACTCATTATCCTTTGAGCTCCGTGATTTCTTGAACCACTCGTGCTGGTCACTGGTATGATTGACCACCAGATCCATGAGCAACTTCATGCCTCTCTCATGGCTCCCTTGTATCAGGCGCTGGACGTCCTCTACCGTGCCGTATGGAGGGTGGATGCTGTAATAATCCGAGATGTCGTAGCCCATATCGACCTGGGGCGACTTGTAAGACGGCGACAACCAGATGATATCGACGCCGAGCTTCTGGATGTAGTCCAGCTTGGACACGATGCCTGGAATATCACCGATGCCATCGTTGTTGGAGTCCTTGAACGACGCCGGCCAGATCTGGTAGACTGAGCATTCCTTCCACCACGCCCGGTGAACGGTTTTGTGGGTGCGTTGGTTGACTTTCGTGGCCATTATCGATGTCAGAACATAAACTGTATATTGATTTCTTCAAATCAATTGCTCTGCGTAGAAGAGAGAAAAGTGGCAACAAAACAGCAGCATAGAAGCTGCCAAGTTGGCACCAAATGCCCACCTGCCCCGCGTCTGTCCCAGCTCTTAGGTAGTATCAGCAGCACGCATAACATCCTAACAATCTTCATTCGATGTCCAGCTGCATCGGGTTCCGCATTTCTGGTTTGGACCCGTCGTGCTTCTCCACCAGCAGGGATCTGTGTACACCCTCACGCATTCTCCCTTCGCGGAAAAGTCGTGGCCAGTTGCATAGACATACAGGAGGGCGGCAGATAACTATACTTGCAGCATCTCTGCAGCAAAGATATATCCTGGCCTCAGGAAATGCACAATCGTAAATATCAAACAGGAATAGAAATAGAAATTGTCGACGCTCTGGTTCATGATTCATCATTTAATGAGTCCGAAAAGCCCTTCCTGGACTAGCGTCACTGCCTTATTGCCTTGCTGCCTCAGGCATCAGGCCTCAAATATCACTTTTCAACTCGCTCCTTCTGTCTCTTTCTGTTTCTCCTCTCGCAAAGTCGCAAAGCGTCACCATAGCCATCACAAGCCAGAATGACGCACGACAACAGGTACCCCTCCGGGCCTTATCGCTCCTCCGGTTACGACGACCGCATGTATGACGATCGATATTCAAGGTCTCGCTCCGTCGAGCGCGGACACCTCGGCGGTACACGCTCCTCCCTACATGGTATAACTAATCGTGTTGTTTGAGCGCAAAAGCATTTTGATGAAGAAAAGAATAGAAAAGAATAATGTTTGCAATATTCGAGCTTCTGGCTAATGACTTGATGGGGTTTTATCGCAAAAGACCATGCCGGGATACTCCTCGAGGACCAGCCGGTCATCATCATAGAAGACACGATTTCCCTGAAGATCGAGACTACAGAGGCCGAGATGACCACCGTGGCGGCCGTCAAACTGGCTATAGAGATCGTGACCGTGAAGGCTACCGCTCTCCAGATTACGACAGTCACAGCCGCAGCCCCAGCCATGGTCGCGGTCGTGGCCGAGACCGTGACCGTGACCGTGATCGCCATCGCCCTGGCCAGGAAAGCCGAGAAGTTATCATGGAAGGATTGCCGGTGGACATGGTTGAAGAAGACGTTCGACAACACTCTTTATCCCTCTTTTTCTAGTTTTGCTTCAACCGCTAAGCATCTCTGAGATCTATATTTGTTTTGTGGAGACAAGAAGCTGAGATGTGCAAATCACTGGGCGTGCGCCCCGTTGCACCGGTTGATGAGTGGACAGATCTCGAATGAATTATTAGACTATTATCATGTTCAAGGATTGGAAGACGTCCGAGTCATCCGCGATAGGCAGACAAGTGAGCGCATACCTATTTTTGCAAGAGCGAAAGTGAAAAGAAGAACTAAACGTTTGCTATGACCTGTCTACAGAGTTATCCCGCCAGATAGGATTCCTTCGCTTTCATACTTTGAATGACTCGAGAGTTTTCATGGATCAGAACGCACCCACTCTCTACCTTTACGGGCGAAAGAATGAAAACGACGATCGCGCTGCTAAAGTTCGCATATCATACACTCGAGAAAGGGACGACCGTCGTCCTCGGCCGGAGGGCGAGTGGACTTACAGAAACGTCGGTGACCTTTTTTCCTTTTGAATTCAGCGGCATACTGATTTATATTAAAGTGCTCGTTCGAGAATTTCTCAACACGCCAGAAATGCTTTCGTTGTCAGGCGGACCGCGCTGGTAAGTACTCAGTCGTTCTTTGCAACTGCAGGTTCTTATTAGAGTAATTAGAAGCCGAAATGACCCCTGAGGAAATGCCGGCTCGTGTCGTCAACATCGGCGACAACGACGTGGCTCCAGATAACACTCCGTCTCAATTCTTACTCTTCAGAGGGTTGGATGGTTCTGTTACTGAAGAAGTGTTTTCCAAGGGAGTCACAAAACTATACAAGCCCAGCGCCGATGAAACTCAGAACGCAGAAAACGCCCCCAAAAGTCAAAGGTTGTCTCTACTACTGGAAACTCGAATCTAGGCGCTAGAGAAGGGTCTTTACGTCGAGTTCTGCTCGTCCGTGATCGACGAACGAACGAAAGCTGGAAGTTCGGCTTCGCGGAATTTGCTACTGTCGAGGCATGTTTAGATTCAAAGCTAACATTGTAACAACCACCCATGCTAAGTATCTTCCAGGATGCACAAGCCGCCCTGACGAAATTGAACGCCTTTGAGAAGTTTACGATCGCCTCAAAGACAGTCTTGGCGAGCTATATACATGCTGGTGTCTTCGTGCCTGTGCTCAATCCCACTCCCAGCACTACAAGATTCACTTTCAGTCCGTTGAATAACCCCGCAATGAAACTCGCATATTGGGACGAAGAAGGCTATGTCACTGAGCTGCTAGTCTCAAAGGAAGAGCTCGACCAGAAGCCCAAGACCGACTCAAAAGCTACAAGAGACAGCGATAAAGCCAAAAGAGAAAGGCAGAGGCTTCCGCCTCGGCGGGTGCGAAAAGACAGCAATGCCTTCACACCTCCAATTCTGGTCCGACCGACATGCTGAATTGCACGGTATCCAAAGGAAGGACGATCACGACAACGAGGAATCGAACAGGACATCTGAAGGGCGGCCTCCGAGTATTACATCTACAACCGCACCTCCGAGCCGGTCATACGCGGACCTCAACCGCAACTGCTGCTACCTATGTATGCGCCAATTCAAGTCAGCCGCGGAAGTCAACCGACACGAACGACTCAGTCAATTACACCGCGATAATCTCAACAACGAAGCATTGATAACAAAGGCTTTGGCGAAGCTCGAAAAACACCGCGATGACCAACCCACCACCGAATATCGGGATCGAGCCAAAGAGCGCCGCCATGCTTTTGGAAGCACTCGACAAACCCAGAACAAAACCAAGCCTGGTACTGCCTCTGCTGCCGTCAAGGAACACGACGAGCCCACAACTGTTCCGGCTCAGTCTAAAGGTGCAGCTCTTCTAAGTAAGATGGGCTGGTCTGCAGGGTCTGGATTGGGTGCGCAGGGAACGGGTATTTCAGCTCCCATCGCCACTGATGTGTATGCACAGGGTGTTGGACTCGGGGCACAAGGCAGCAAGCTCGGCGACGCATCTGAAGAGGCAGCCCGAAACACGCGAGGACGGTACGACGAGTTTTGGAGAAGACTAAGGAATTGGCCAGGGAGAGATACGAGCGGATGTCCTAGTTGTGTGTCTCTTGATCGGAAGAATTTTCCAGTAAATGTATAGTACAGTAGCAATGCATTTTTATACACCTATGCAGCAGCCATATGCAATGAGAATCCCTCATACCTTTTAAAATATATTCATCCCAGCCCAAGTCCAGAGTAGCCTATCAATATCAAACATTCCAGCCAAATACACCTTTATCCCGAGACCAAGAATGGGGAAGAAACTATTTTTCCTGCTTTTCTTTGGCAGCCTTTGCCGCCTCGACCTTTCTCCTAACTTCCTTCAGATCCCTCTTATCCAATATATTCGCCAACCAAGCCTCCATATCGCGCTCAAACTGCTCTTCTTCCTCCCTTGTCGGCGCAGCGCCTTCGAGCGATGACGACGAATTAGCAAGCCGTCTGCGGAGCCGAGCGCGCGCAGCCTCCACAGAGTCAATGTCGAGGACGCACAAGGTGCCGCCGGCAAGAACCATGGCGACCGATAATGTGTTTATGGTGGCGAGGTTGAGTGCTTCGAAGGCGTCAAGGGCGCCGTTCACGTTTGGCTTGTGGTATACGGTGGATGTGTAGAAAGGTGGGACGCCGGCGAGGTGTTTGCGTATGAGGGTGCGGCGGGTGATGAGGGAGGAGAGGGAGAAGAAGACAAGACCGCCGAGGAGGAGTTTGAGGTTGTTTGGGATGAGGCGTGGAGGATTATCCTGCTGTTGTTGTTGTTGCAGAGGCGACCTGTGGTTGTCTCCTGACGGTGGGATTGTTGTTGTTGTTGCTGTTGTAGTCGGTGTTGTCGGTATTGGCTTTGAGTTTTCCTCTGCTGATGGGTGTAGCCATCTTCTGAGAAACCATGACATGATGGTGCTTGTCTCTTTTCAACTGCTTCTCCTGCACAAGAATATGCCCGAAGATGGAAGTTGCTCAGCTCCACTTTTAGTTTTCTACTCCGGGGTAAGATGCACTAAACCTAAATGGGAATCTTTATAGCGAAATACATCTGGTTGAAGACATGAAATGAGAAAGATTTGTTGTACTAGCAGAATCTACAAATCCAGCTTCATAAATTGACTGCTTACTACCCATAAACACGACGTCTTTCCAAGTAATAAGATGTGACCCGAAGGGCTATCAATGCATACACAATGAGACAGAGAGCGACGTCGCATTTTGAGAACAGTACTTCAAAGCGCAAGAATTCGAAGACCGCATACCAACTGGAGATTAGGCGTAGCATTAGTACGTATAATTGGACATAGAATTATGTCTCATGTGAAGAGACTGACAATATACGCAAGTCCGCGTCTTGAAGCATGGAATTGGATGCGTCGAAGCTAACTATGAGTGTTCTCTGCGTGTCATGGAGAATGTCGCCAGGAATTGAATTTGCTATTTGATGAGGCTGACATGAAGCAGCTGGGGTAGGCGAGGAAGGCGAGGGAGGAAGCGAAGTAGTCTGTGTTCTCTGGCTATCCGCTGGTAAGTGTTCTCCTTCTGGTGAGTCCAAATTAGACGGTGCACCTACGAAAATGCCTGAATAGAGCGGCGAGAATGATCGAGAGGAGGGGTGTTTGAAGCTCATTGCTGGCGAAGGACTCTTCACCTTCGAAGGAGAGCAGCAGGTCGTTCGCGGAGTCGATGGCGTAAATGGCCTTGATCGGCGACATGTTTGGGTCGAAGACGAGTAGCTAGCCATGATAGACGGTGAAGAGTTGCTCTTGCGGGAAGAGAAGAAAGTCATGTGAACGCGCTTGCCATTAATTCATTAGTCCATTAGCTCCTAACTGTCTCTATTTTTCTATCATCACATTCATCAGGAAAAGAAAACGCTCTCTATGCACGCTCAAAACTCCATGCTCGGAACAATCATTCATCGTGAAAACATTAGTGTGAAAACGTGAAATCAGAAGAAATAACGCCATGTCCCATCAATCATGATATAGTACATCTCGATCTCGACTAGTTGCGATTCGAGATTGCTGACAGAAATGAGAATCATCAAGTCTTCAACGCCGCAGTCGTTATTAGCATATCCGCCCTTCCAGGCCGCGTGAGACGATCAACACCTAGATGGTCCTTCCAGTCAAGCCCCTTATAAATGCCAAAGCCATACAGCGGCTGCGTGCGTTCAGTCGGCGGCGTGACAACCAGTCGTGTGACAAGGTCCGTCTTGGTGCGTGGCTCTCGCAGCACTTGGTCGTACAGAAGCGGGCTTTGGTAGAAAACTGATCAGATCTGCCAGCGTGGATACGTCGTGGGGCAGGTAGCGGTGACGGCGAGGCCAGATAACCAAGTATGAAAGTGCGTAAACGCCACAGAACGCTACCAGTGCATAGAACGCAGGCAGATCAGCGGCAATGCGCACTTCGCTCTGAATAGGGTACCAGAGGGCAATGAAGACACCCCGCTCAGAATCGGGATTGCGAGGAAAAGCAAGCTCATCAGCGAGATATAGGCAACTTTGTAGTGCTTGGCGATGAAAGCAAGAAAAGACACCTCCAACGGAAGACAGGCTGGGTACGATAAAAGCAGGCTTCTTTCGGCCAAAGCGCCTTCGGGGTGGACATGGCTGCAAAAGGTTGCAATGCTCTCATGTAGACGTCAATTGGTTGCCAGGCGAGAAACAGAAAGTTCCCAATCAACCCAGGGATGAAGCTGAATAAGAAATTAGACGCCGAGAACCCATTTGCTGATGCCAGTGTCGGGACCAATGGCAAGAATCCCTTGGAGATAGCCTCGTGAACAAAGCTGACCACGACAAAAGCGATGAATAATCCCAGCACGATTATAATCCAGGCTATTACGGCATAGTCCCGCAAAACCAGGCCGTCCATCGAAATCGAATGAAGGGGAGTGCAAGGTGCGCTCAAAGGACTCGTTTCTGAGAAAGCTCTGCTGTTCCAAGTCTTCCAAACCTTGACCAGAACGCGTAGCAGGTCTTTTTCGTTTCTGATTGGTGAAGCCGGAGCTGGCATGTCTCCAGAGGCGTACTCTTCACCAATTCCGTAGAAGATGTCCTCCTTGTCCATCAGTCGCCAGTAGCCAAGCCGCAAGGTCCGGAGGGAAGCATATCACGAACGGATACACTGGTTTCGGAACCTTCAAAGTCTCGAAGGATGTTCGATCGCTGAATTAATGGGATGAGATCTGCGTGGCTGGTCGGGTCCCACAGTAAACCAGTCCAGCTCCTCACAAAGCGAGCCATTACCAAGCCCAGAGCAATTACCAGCAGAGCATAAAGCCCAACGACAACCCAACCCACAACTTGAGATGTAGCCCACCGCCAGATGCCTTGGTCATTGATGGTATAGTACTTTGCCTGGAAAAGACAGCTAATCAATGGCATAGTGAAAAAGTTTACCAACCACATTGCGAGTAGACCTACTGCGACAAGGGGCTCGCCGTATCGAAAATGGACAAAGTCTGGGAGTATATGGTTGCGCGCCAAGATGGGGAGAATTTGCAGCGTTCCGGGTTTTGTCGTTCAGAGGCGATGATGCAAAATGGCATCACGCGGTAGATAGCCGCTTGCAAGACTAGATTCCAAAGAACAATGAGTCCGGCAAGCAATTGAGGAAGAAACTGTACGACAAAGTATCGCGAAGTGCCAACACCGTCCCACTTCCAGATACCATCATGTCGCTGAGACCACACATTTGAAAAGACCACGCCGGCAATCATCCACAGAACCAAGAAAATGTAAATCGCCAAAGCCCAAGGCCTCAGAACCACAGGGACAAAGTCTAGTGGTGGATGGCGAGCATCGTTTACCCTGGTTCCACAGCTACAAAGACAGCCTTCGTTCCTTGTTTCCCCGTGCCAGCGGAATTAGATGAGCCGTGGCGACTCGACGGTTTTCCGATCTCAACCGTGGTCGGCCCACTGCGATAGTAGTATCCCAGGTTCTCATCTGGAACAATTCTCTCAACCGAGTAGTCGGCACTTACTACGGAGCCGTGTCTCCCCACGCCAGTGACTTCCTCATCGCGAGTGAGTTGGTCAATGGCGAAGCGCAAGTAATGACTATCATCGACACCGGGGTGGTTCCACTAATATGCTGTCTTGGATCTTGTATCTGCCTTGGAGGAGTGATTTCGTTGACTTCTGTGGGTCCAAAACGAACAGAATTTGACGTTGCTGGTCGATTGTATGATTCGTTCTGTCCTGGAGCATTATTATTGGTAGGACCTGTAGGGGCAGCAGCAGCTGCTGCTGCTGCGGGGCGATTCTTCATGTCTTCTTCTCCCGATCCCGATCGCGACTGAGATTTGGCTAGGTTTGCCGAAGAATGTTGAGCCGATGAGGAATGCGAGGGCAAGTGTGATTGCGGCGTGGCATACCGCACCACGGTGACCTTGCTGTTGGAGCTCTTTGTCGAGGACTGATCAGAGTGCAGAGAGAAATAGTCGTCCGAGGCTGCAACGGATTGTTTTGAGTGGGAATGCGTGAGCTGGGGTTTACTTGCTATAAGCCTGTCAATTATTGCTCTTCCACTGACAATAGATTGGCAGTACTCACAATTAACAGTCTTCAGTCTAGCGAGCTCAGAAGGGTTCATGACGGGCGTGAAAGGGAGAAAATGTGTGCGGCAGCAGCAACACTAAGAATGTGTCAGCCATGACAAAAGACGCCGTCTCCATATCGGAGTCCATTGCCATTTAAAAGGGCGCAGTGCAGCCAGTGCTTGGGCAGGTCGAGGGAGGTTGGGTTGAGGCGGGAGGCTGGCGCCCGTCTTTCTTTCTCTGCCAGCCACCGATGTGGCACAACCCGACTGGCTCATGCAAGGTAGCGCAGATATCCCAAAATCAATTATTCAATAATTACGGATTATATTTAGTATTTACTATGAATATCATCCTGGTCAATTCCTGTGCCTGTACAAGGTAGGTATCATTTTAGTAAGTATGGCTCGGCGCGGGCCGAGCCTCCCAGATCCCAGCCTTATCTTATTCTCATCAAATCTCACTTGTACATCCGCCCCAGCCTACACTCAGCCGCGTAAAGACTCGGGAACAGGGCACCGTAGTCATAATCATGAAGCGATCCGAGCAGGAAATACTCCCCGCTGACATGCTCAAGGTACCTAGGTAAGATCTTCCGGGGATATACGCAGATAGGGGCAGTGTGGCGGGAGCGTGAGAGAAGGAAGGGATGGATAGACGTGTCGGATTGGGTTTTGCGCATTTGCTTTGATTCTCTCTAGGTACTTCGCAGCTTGTACAGTCTGTTAGCTGGGAAGTGTACAGTGGAAGACAGACAGAAATCACCTCCTATCGATCCCAATCGAACCTCTGCTCCATCGGAACACCAAGCTTCTCACAATTAGATGAAAAGCAATCCTTTTAGCCGCAGTATTCCGGCAATAATACCGCACTATAGTCCAGATCAGGGAACAAGATCAGCTCCGTTCCAAAAGCGTTCATCCAGTGAATCATCCAAGAGAATATGCGCCTGGTCCCGTGTAAGGCAGCTTCTCATTCTCCGGGTCTAGGGTCAATCCCATATTACTTTGTGCACTTGGTTTGATAGTGGCGGTTTTCTTACACATTAGACAACGTGCCCACTTGGCATAATCTAGTACATTGGTGATTACTGCTCCAGCACCAGAGGCTTCGTCGCAGTTCATCCAAGGACTTTGCGATATACGGTCTCGTTGTCGCTATCTCTATCTTTAGGGGTGCGTAAGCCTATCCATGCGCTAGGTGGTGTTAAGATATGCCACTCAGCAAGCACGTCACCATCGAAGACATCCTGTTGCACCGAACGGGCCTACCGCGCCATGACCAAGCTCGTGGCCATCATCTCAGTCGAGACGTGGCCGTTCGCGAAATTGTCCGCCAGATACGCCATCTTCCATTGTGTCCCATTGATCTGTGGATAGGTGTCGTTGTCCTCGACGAGCATGCCCATCATCGCGGCCGTGAGGGCCTTGGTGGTGCTGTCGGCGTAGAATAGGATGGGAGGCATTACCGGTGCTGATGGCAGTGATGCGATCCCATAGCCCTGTGCATAATTGTCTGTTAACAGACTCCTTCCCTCAGCATAAAAGTCCGCGATACCTCTGCCCAGGTGTGGTCTTCATCCACGACCGCAACAGACATGCCCGGAACCTGTTGGAATTCCCGTTCAGGGACTTTGGACGTGTTCCATGGCCATCTTGAACTAATTGTGTGTCTATTCTTACCTCTGTGTTGGTGAGGTTGAGTGAGGATACGACGCATTGGTTAGCTGCGGGGTAGTATTTAATGCAGGCAGCAACTTCCATTCAACGTAGCTGAACTTGATAGATGTCCCCAGACTACCCACATAGTCAAGATATTCTAACTGACTAGCAGAGTAGTTGGCTCACGGAGTTCGGATTGATAGCCGGAGTGCCTCACCAGCGCGTGAGTCACGGTTTATCGGACTACCAACTAATTAGTTACCAATCTACATATTTAACCATCTTCGAGCCCAGTCCTCAGAAACAACAACTGCTGAAGTTAGGTACCTACGTATAGATCAACATGGCATCCAAACCCTCCATCCCCGTAGAAAACCCCACGCTCCCCTTCTGGCTCACAGACCGGTCGTCTCTAGACGAAATCCGTTCCACGCCAGAACTCCCCAGGAGTCCGACATTGTCATCATTGGCGCTGGCTACGCTGGAGTGAGCCTTGCATATCACTTACTAACCTCTGATGCCGCAAAAGCGTCACCTCCATCAATAACCATCCTCGAGGCGAGGACGGTTTGCTCAGGCGCAACGGGGCGGAATGGTACGTACTCTCTCACCCCGTCAGACACGTACATACATACATACATACATAAGATAGTACTAACAAACAGAAAGGTGGCCATCTGCGACCAGATATCTACGGTGAAATCCCGCTATACATCCGACGCCATGGTTTAGAACTAGCGACAGAGGTCGCAGAATTCGAGCTGTCGCATGTCAAGGCCATTCAAGACGTGCTCGAAAAGGAGCAGATCGACTGTGATTTGATCATCACTCGCAATATGAACGTCTACTTGGACGCGGAGCGCGGCAAGGCAGTGAAAGACGCCATTGACAAGTTACGAGCCCAGGGGTGCACGTTTGTAGATGATATATTCCATGCTTCGGACAAGGATGCCGAGGCTGTAAGTTTACCTTTCCTTTCCAATCTTCTTGCTCAGGTACCTAACCTTGGAAATTTGATAAATTGACTATGGAATGGACTAGATCTCCGGAGTCAAAGGCGCCAAAACCGCCTTTTCATTCACATCGGCCCCTCTGGCCCTACAAATTCATCCTCGGTCTCCTGCGCAAGGCACTCGAATACGGCGGCGACAAAATCAACGTCCAGACCAAGACACCGGTCACTTCTGTCAGCAGCAACAGCAGCTCCGAAACATCCCATACCGTAACGACACCGCGCGGCACCATCAAAGCCAAAAGGTCGTCTACACAACAAACGCATACACCTTCGGCATCCTGCCGGAATATGCACCTGCAATCATCCCCGCGCGCGGGATTGTGGCACACATCGATGTGCCGGAGGATCGCAAGCCGCCGCCGCATTTGGGCTATACGTATGCTATTCGGCCGCATGCAGGCATCGGGGTGGATTATATGGTTGTCCGGCCTGATGGGAGCATTGTCGTTGGCGGTGGGCACCATGTACATGTGAATCCATCTCGGACGGCCAAAGATAATGCCGAGTGGTACGGGAATAGCGATGATAGCACGCTTATTGAATCGACCAAGGATTACTTTGAGGGGTATATGCAGAGACATTTTAGAGGGTGGGAGGAGAGCGGTGCGTATGTTAAGGAATTATGGACTGGCAGTATGTCTTCCCCTCCCCGACCACTCCTCTACCTAGGTATGTAAGTACTTGACTAAAAGAATAACTATACAGTCATGGGCTACTCGGCCGACTCGGCGCCGCACGTTGGACAAGTCCCTTCCAAACCGGGACAGTATATCAGTGCCGGGTTCACAGGACATGGCATGCCGGTGATATTCCTGACGACCAAGGGACTGGCCGCGATGATTCTCGAGGGAAGAAGTTTGAGGAAACGGGTGTACCGCGCATCTACAAGACGACTGCGGAGAGATTAGAGGCGGCGAGGACAGGAAAGGAAGGGGTGACATTTTATCTTGACCTTTGTTTTTTTCCTTTTGTATATATTCAAGTTCCGCAGTTTAGACTACCATTTCCTCCCTCCTTTCGCAACCACAATCCCCAAAATCATCAGACACAGAAACGCAATGATAAACGTCAAGGCAACCATAGTACAGCAGTGGCGCTCATTGTTCCGTCTCTGCTTGCGCTCCAGCAGTCGATCGCATGCTTCGCAGTGGATGTGTTCGGGGAGACAAGTTGTCGACTGCCAGATTGGCAGGGGTTGATGGGGTTGACAAGAGGGAAGGACGGGATATGATGATGGCTGTGGGGGTGTGTTCAATGTCGTTGTTTTCTTCGGCCTGGGCGATGGGTGCGTACTATTCTGATTGATTAATTGCATGTTTACGCATCAATGGAAAGAACGAAGTGATGTAGACGTACGCCCGAAACCGCATTCGGCGGTCTTGCATGTCCGTCGAACAAGTCGTCGTATGCAGGGGCGGTTTCGTTGGAGGCAGGCGGTCTGGTGCCCATAGTAGATGTCGGAATGTCACTCGATTGCCGGCTGGCGAACGGGTTGCCTATAACAAAGCTGAAGAAGAAGAAGGTGGGAACGATGATGATGATGTTGTTGTTGTTGTTGAGATAAGTTGCTGCCTGCGGAGTATATGGTCTTACCCAACTAGGTTAGTTCATTACCAATCCTGCGCGCGATTAGTCATGGCGCAAAGTGGCTCAGTTCTAGACGCATCAAAATTCCAAATCATCGCTGCACGGCGCTCTGGGACCATGGGTATACAACGATGAGTGACGTCGTGCGTTGATTTATTGATTTGCTATGCTGCTGGTGGGGAGGGAAGCAGAGCAGTATTTATACCGCCCAACTGTCCTTCAAGGTCCTCCCAATTCTGAGCACCCTGCAAGCTAGTCCTCTTCTTTCTATCCAATTGATCCAATCAATCAGTCAACCAATCAATCAGAAGTCAACATGGTTCTCACTGGACACTGTCTCTGCAAGGCTGTGACGTACAGCATCGACGTCGATCAGCCTCTGCTCACCGGCTACGACCACTGCGACGACTGCCAGCGCCAGTCCGGATCGTCCTACTGTACAACTCCACTCCCACCCAAAGTGCGTAGTATAATTCTAACTAACTGTCGACAGCCCTCGTCGCCGTCGTCCCCAAAGCCAAACTCACCATCACCGGCGAAACCAAGAGCTGGGCGGGCCTGGGCTCCTCCGGCAAGGCCGTGCACCGCATCTTCTGTCCCCAGTGCGGCTCGCCCATTGCGCACGACCCGGACGCCGCCCCGGACATCATTGCCATCAAGGCGGGTACTTTGGACAGTGAGATTAAGAAGACGCTGAAGCCGGTACATACAAAGAATATCCTTTTCTCTCCATACTATTGATATCTAGTAATCTACTGACTGACTGAGTGCAGGACACCGAGATCTGGACCGTCGGTAAACTGCCTTTGTGCAGGAGAAGTTGGCGCATCCGTTTGAGCATATGCCTCAGTAAGACGCCGGAGGGTAATTAACCCATTCTCTACGAAGACCAATTGAATGACGAACATACGAATGAATGGAGGATGCTAGTAAAATAGTAAGATAGAAATATCAATTCGATCCGTTCCATATATCTCGCCTCGCGCAATGACAAGTATAACCGTGTGTAAAATTATAAGAACAAGAACAAAAGTCGTACATCAACAAAGCTTCTTTTCCCGCTGCAAATACATAGACTGGCTGACTGATGGGTCAGTCAGATGAATGAAGTGAATCAAAATGAAATGAAACGAAACGAAATCGAGAATGCCCTGACATATATTCCAAACATAAGTCTTTCAAATATTCGTGAGAACGGCAGGAAAAAAATAGAGAAGTGGAACGAGAGTGAGATGAGGAAAATATGACAAGAAGTATATCGTACATCTACAAGTAAAAGAACGAATAAACAAAACAAAATGGTAAAAGCCGTGGCCACAGTATACCCAATTCAAACCATGCAGCCTGTCCGCCAAACGCAATCTTCTTGCTTGCCGGCGTCGGGTGTGCAACGCCGGTCTTAGGGTCACGCTGCAACAACTCCTCCCGATCAGGCATGGACGGTGGATCTATCGCGTAGGAGACAGGCGTCCAGAGGGACGTGCAAATAAAGAGAAATGTCACCGGTGGCCAGAATGCGTGCGTAATAAGGCAGAGGAAAATGTTTCGGAAATTGGCTGGGCTTTGTGTGTAGAAGCAGCGATAAGACGTTAAGCATACTCCGACGATCGTCACATACACAAACGCAAGGTGGAACCAAGCCATGTAATTCACCAGAATCGTCCACAGCCGGCGCACCAAGTTCTTCCGCCTCTTCGGGTCGCGTTCTTCGAGCGCCGAGCCGAGAGAACCTGTCGGTTTGAATGCCTGGGTCTGACCACCGAGCCACTTGGGCAGGAAAAACGAACGGACAATGCACAGCGCAATATACGGAGACATCCACAGCTGATACCGCGAGCCTCGTTGGCCCGTGTGATATCCAGCTGGGATGAAAAGCGCAAACTCACACAGACGGTTAGCCATAGTAGCCGCGAAGCAGGCCCAGATGAGCCATTTCAATTGCTCTTCGTTGGCATAGGCGACCAGAGGACGGCCCCACATCAGGATAACGGGGATCGCAAACAGGGAAGCAGTGAGGAGAATAGTGTACAGACTGAGTGTGGCATACAGAAATCCAGAGAATCGCTGCGCGGCGGTCATCTGCTTCACGGCGTCACCCCACAGACAAAACTTAAGCTTGAAAGCCGTATCCACAGTTCCGATAGCCCAACGCGTACGCTGCTTGAGATGTCCGCCAAAATCTTCGGGGACGGTGCCGTATTGAAGTGGCTCGTGCACGTACGCAGTTTTCCATCCTTTGCCAAGCATCAGGGTAGAAGTTGCGACATCCTCGGCAAGCGAACCCAGGGGAAATTGCCTATGTCGTCAAGTGCCTCGCGTCGAACAACGTAACCAGATCCAGTGCACCAAGCCACCCCGAGTGCGTCCTTGACTGGTTCGATGACATGCACGAAAAAGTCAAGCTTTGTGCCAAGGGATCGGACGGTGGAGTATTGTAGAATAGCTGGGGCGGGCATGCAAGGGCCATTTTAGGGTCGTTTAGCAGGTGAGGGAGGACCGCGCGGAGCCATTGTTGCTCGGGAATCTAGCCAGTCAGTATTTCAAATGAAAGTAAGAAAGACAGAAAGGAAAGAAGACTAACCATGTCGGCATCCAATGCAGCCATGAACTGGCCGGCACCACCCGGCATGAGTCGGGTTTGTTCCAGACCGTAGTTCAGATTACCAGCCTTAAAGTGGTGTGGAACTCCTGGAATCTTTGTCCGTGCCATATAATGCAGATTTGGATAGGTCAAGGCCAACTGGCGCGTCGACGCTTCCAGACTCGACGATTTGGCATCATCGAGCACAATGACGCGAAATTTATCCATGGGATAATCTTGATCGCAAGCGGCGTGGACGGTGTCAATAACCACATCGTCCTCTTCTCCGCAGCAGGTGATGAACACATCCACAGTCGGAACGTCGTTCCCCGTCAACCTCAACTTCGGTCGATGTCTGTCCTTAATGGACCACATTGTCCAGCCGTTGTGCATCAACGAGGAATGGCCGTAGCGACTTCAATTCCGATGAAAACCCACGCTCCCGCAAAGGTAGCGTGCTCTGCTCTCTGAGCGAGAATCACACAAGCAATACGCAAACCGAGATAAAACAAGTAGAGGCCAGTGTTGGCTAATGTGAGAAAGGGAACAAAACGGAACACAATTCGACGCCATCCCTTCCAGATGTCCGCGTCATCTCGGTCGTGGATACGCGCGATCGAGCCTTGTTGAACCCAGTCTTTCGCATACAGCGGCGAGGGCGGTTGGTCCACAAGCGCTGTCAGACTTTGATGGCTCTGAAAGCTTTGATTATTTTGATACTGTACGGGGCCCGGAAAGTACCGCGCCTGTCAGTGATTGCTCCGCCACATGTTATTCACGAATTGGATGCAAGGAGAGCAGAGGAGATATCAGAGAGAGAAAGAGGGAGTGGGTAGAGGAATTGCGGTGGACGAGTACACATACAAATGCTGGAGTGGCTGACCGAGAACCGGCCGGTGTACTGGACAGGCTTGCAAAGGAGTCTATGTGTTGACGGTCGTGACCCCGTCGAGGGCAGCGAGCGGCCAGCCTTGGGACGCCGTGTCATCGACGGGAGTCATTGGACTGAGGCCCGGTCTGATCGGCTTCGGCGGAGAGCGCACCGGGGCTCGCTCGTTGAGGTCGTAGGCTTTATCATCGTCCATATTCATACTGTTCATGTATTGATGATCGTTGGGATAGCCGTGGTCATGATCCAGGACATCGAACTCGACCATTTCTTCGCCATATCCATAGTTTACATTACCGCCATAAGTATCGTGTGGATAATGGCCATTGTGGGCGTACGGAGGGTTATGCCCGTACTGGCCATTATTGTAATAGGCACTCATCTTAAATGCTGCCTCTCTCCTTCCCTGTCCGCCGCAGGGTGGAAGGGGAGAAATGCGGGTTCCCTGAAGCGAGTGAAATAGTAGTAGTAGGACTAACTGGTTAATAGACCATCGAAGCAGGAGTGAAACGGTGCAAAAGGAGGCGTCCTCCGCTCGTGCGAGCAAGCTAACGATGACAACGAGAACAATGAACGAGTGTGAGTTTGGTCGGCGAACGAACGAGAAAGCTAAGCAGAACGAAAAGTCAAGTCAAGTCAAGCATGGCATGGCATAGGGAGAGCAGGCGAGAGTTGCAGGAAGGAAGTCTCGGAGGGAATCCGCCATGGTTGGGTTATCTCTGGTCCCTGGAGGCGCAAGACCATTCGCTGCCTGCCGCATTAGGTAATCAGCAAATCATACGTACGATACGTACGATACGCAGTCCGTACGGGCGGTACGATCGAGAAAAGATAAAAGAAGATGCTTAATATAAAATCAGATACAAGTGGGTCGCAGCGCGGCTACTGGTTGGCTATGTCTTTGCCCCATGCGCCACAAACGGACGCGAACATACGGTACCGTACGCGGTCTGTGCGGCGGGCCAATCACACGCAGCGGACCCACGGTTAAACATACGCGATCCTGAGATATGGAAATTTCCTTTTCGGGGCTAGAGCCACTGACGGCACTGCAACTAAGCTTCCGCTTGCAGCCGCCATTGGCTGTTGATTGGGTGGCCTCCGGGCGTCCTCTGGGCCTCCTCTGGGCCTCGATCGACGGCTAATACAGTCTACACCAGATATTCACTCTGCGGTCCGCACAGTGTACAGAGTACGGTTATCTCTATGTAGTTAGAGGCTGTTAGCTGTTAGCTCTTAGCTGTTACCATCCCGAGTCACGCGATACCGCCAACCCTGCTACGCATATACATATTCCCTTAGCTTGTAAGGAATCAGGATGTGACGTACGTGCATAAAAACATAATCAAAATGGGGACAACCCGAAAACGGACGACCGAGGTGGGCCGCTCCTTTTGCAGTCGCCCCTTTTCCTGTGCGTATTACGAATACGGAGCCTGCAAAGATACGGACGCAATTTCTCGGCGCTAGTATCCTTTGGGCTATTTGCCGAGCCTCTGATTGGCCAATGTAGCCGTTCGCTGATCCTTAGCCGTAAGCTTGGCGCGGTGCGATTCAGGAACGAGACCGACTGAAAATTTTGAGTGGATGCAACAGAATCGCCCTTACGTGACTGTCAGACTGTGTCTGACTCTCCGTCCTGAGGCTCCGCTGTGAACTCCGTATTGTCTCGGATTTTCCTTGGATCTTTTTTTGGAGGATTTCGCTTCGCCTCTTTTTCTCTGGCCTTGGCTGTGTTGGTAGATTAGAGGTCTCGGCGTGATAAGCAACCCCTGCTCAGTCCCGTGATACCGAACCACGCCGTATCTTCTCTGCCGCTGCATACGGAGTGATAGTTAGTACACCTGCAGCTGCAGCACAGCACTGCCACTTGTCGTCCATTCAGTCGCTCCTTCATTAATTCGATTACTTCTTTATCCTTCAAACCGTACGAACGGCGGTCGCACTCACCGAACAGAGTCGTTCTTTCCCTTCTCCGGACGCCGTCCGTCACTCGTCGTCATGGCTTTCCGCTGGATCGTCAACGCGGGCCTTGTCGCCATCCCCGTCGGCACCACGCTCGGAGTTCTCTTTGGAATCGACGCGCAGCGAGCAGCATCAGGAGAAGCGCCCTTGTTCACCCCGACAACAGCACCTCCGGCTCTGGAGGGTCAGGGTCAGGATCAAGCGGAGGCCAAGATACCACTGGCGGCGGCGGTGGGAGCAGCGGCAGCATCGCCGACAATGGCACTGTGAATTCCCAGTACTGCCAGATTTCATACGGTATCTCGCCGCCATCGAAAGGAGAGAATTATACTCGTAAGTGAATCCATCTGTGCGCCCGGACACAAGTCCGTCTGACTCTCGCTGCAGTGAACCCTAATCAATGGAGTGTAAAGGATGGAGTATCCGGATTATGCTTGAATGTGAGTTTAGTTCAGATTTTTCTCTACCTTTGTTAGTCAGAGTGTAGAGACCATTGACACGACACTGACAAAAAAGGTCACCACATTCGATAACATGACATATCCCACAAATTATTCAGCGCCCCCGTGGTCCGCGACATGGAAATACGCCCAAGGTCCCGAAAATCAACCCGTGTGGGCATATCCTAATATCATGGTAAACGATGGTCTGCCAGTCGCACTGTCAGCCGTCTCGGCCATCGATTTTGACTTGTCCTGGTCTTACGCCGTCGGCGTCGCGACGTCGACTTCAACGGACACCACGGCGCTGGAAGGCGTCTCTCTCAATGCCAACGTTGCCATCGATATGTTCTTGGACGCGGATGCCACAAAGTCGTCAAACAGCAGTGCAGCCAAGTACGAAATCATGGTGTGGTTTGCCCGTTTTGGTACCTCTACATTTGCAATTGGTAACACCACGCTCGGTGTGATTAATACTTATAATTTGAACGGAACTGAGTTGTATGTCCGCCCTCGCATTGTTCCTGAAATGAGTATTGTGGCTAATGTTATATATAGCGAGCTGTTCTACGGCACAAACAACCAAGACCAGAATGTCTTCACATGGGTTGCGTCGGAGACGACAGAGAGATTCACCGGCGATCTTTCGAAGCTCATCACCGAGCTGACGTCTAACAACACCGCGGCCTATTATCCATCTCCAACTGATCACCTGGGATATTTCAGTTTTGGCTCCGAAGCCTACTACGCCGATGCCAACGTCACATTTTATGTACCCGAGCTTTCGATAGATATACAGTCGTAATATAGCGTGTACTATTATATTATATCATATACATATATACTATTCATTCTACTTCATTTCTACAGCAAAGACAAATACCTAGGTGTATCTAAACTTTGTATGCATTATGAAAGTACCTTGGAGCTATATAAACTCTCGAAAAAGGCAAGTATCTTCCAGATTTTCTATTCCAACCGAAAGTAGAAACCTGAAGGTAGTGAGTGTCCAGACCTAAGGTTTTATACCATGCTACATCTAGTATGTCACCTAACTATGCGAAGGAAGCTTGGAGCAGACGAATCACGGAACAATCACGGCCATCTTCCCCGGACCGCTCTGCTCAGCAGCTGCATCAAACGCCTCTTTCCACTGCTCCAGGCCAAACCGTCCGATAATCCCCTTCTTGCCCAGCTTCAACCGACCGCTCTCCACCATCTGAATCAACCTCAGAACATCCTCGCGCTCATACATCCATTTACCCTTCAGCGTCAGGTTCCTATGCACAATCACATTGACCGGCATGCCGAGTTCGTTCCTCATCCCGCCCATGAACGACACGCGGCCGCCATGCTTCAGCGAGAGAATCCCGCTCTTAGTGTACGTCGTCCCGGCTGCTGCGGGCGGCGAAATGTCGAAGTAGACATCAACCGGGAGGCCGATTTGGGCAATAGCTCTCATATCCTGCTCCATATTGTTCGTGATGGGCACGGTGTGCATGTGCTGATATTCGTGCTCGCCCGCTGCTGCAACATCCGCCTTCAACTTCTCTAATGCATCTGTATTGCGTCCCATGGCAATCACATTCGCGCCCATGGCCAGCGCGACGTGCACCGCGGCACTGCCAAACATCCCCGTGGCTGGGGCGATGAGAACCGTCTCAGAGATTCCCAGTCCGACATCCCTCAGTCCACCGAAGGGGACAAGGTACGACGCAGCGTGCAGCAAGTCTTCAACGGTATACCCAAGCCCTGCCTCTCCTTGAGCAGTAGCAATACTAGGAGTAGGATCTAGCAACCGCTTCTCGTTCAACACAAAGCAATTCTCCAACGGCACCTTGGCATATTCCGCATACGTCCCATCGCGCCATTCCCCATGCATCATGCGTTTCGCGGGCGCCGAATGCCCATCATGGACACCAGACAGCGCCGCGACGCTGGCATTGTCGCGCCCACGCACAAAGATGTCAACGAGCACCAAGTCGCCTTCCTGCAGCGTGGTTGCATCTGCGCCGAGCGCAACGATGCGTCCGATTGCGCCGCTGCCGGGCACGGATGGTGTAGGCAGGGCGTATTTGCGATTGCCGTTGTAGATCTCGCGTGAGTAGGAGAGCGTGCCGGCAGCGAGGACTTTCACGATTGCGCTGCCGGGCGTGGGTTGAGGGGTTGGATAGGCGTTGTCCACGCGAAGGGGCTGGCCGATTTGGTCGAGGATGAGGGCTCGATGGGTTTGTGGGAGTGACTCGGGCATTTTTCAGGTTGTTACGTATAGAATGTGAAGTTTCTTATATCGACTGACGCTGAATTCAGGTATGTCCGGGGAAAAGAACAAATATTTGAACAATTGGTCTTATATGAATCAAGGACAATAATTGATACTACTTTTATTTCAACCCTTGACCTGCATCTGCCATCTTTTATAGGCATGGCCATGAACTAACCATGCAATCATGATATCGGACACGGAAAAGACCTCACGCCCGATTCCGACCACATATTCGCAGACAAACTCCATTATCTCCGACATCAGCATAATGTCATTATTTCAGCGTTACGCAACTGAAAGACCTCATGAGGGTATGCCCATATCTCCGGTTCGTTGTCCATTTTATTTCATGGGATTCACGTAGTCGGGTGTTCCGTCTGTCCGGTGTGCCCGGTAGTTGGTTGCTGGACTGCCTATTTGGGTAATAATTGGATATCCCGAGTTATGCTCGATGCCTCGTCTCAGAATCACCTGTTCCACGGTTCCGTTTTACCTTGACTGAGAGGCCCAGATGCCTAGAAGCTGCCAATTACAGGAGCATGTACGACCACCTGTTGTCTTTTTGCTGTCGTTCTGTGAACAGTTTCGAGTCTCTGATATTGCTCTCTTTATGAATAGATGATCTCAGCTAAAAATAATAATTGAGCAGACCATAGTAAAGCAAGTTAGTCGATATTTATCTAAATTATTTGGCTGTCGTTAACTATATCACTTCGAAGTTCTGATTGATTAGGGCTAGGGCTAGGGCTATTCCGTTTCAACACTAGATACCGGCCCTCAGGTTAGCCAATTAACTACAACAACTACGACGGAGATATTGGTATATCACTTACTAGATAATAGAATTGGACCTTTAAGTAAAAATGCGCCTGTTTCTTTTCTACAATGATTAAAGCTGCTAAGCCAAAGGCTAGAAATCACATTTCTAGTGACTAGTCAGTTAACTAGATAGGGAGTGTATTAGTCATTCCATGCCTTTTTCATTCTCGTGATATCGATTGACTGTACAATCTAACCATCCCAGTCATATGACAGCTTATGTAGGGATGATGCCACGTGCAATTCTGATCAGGCCTATGCCAGACCTAAGTTAGTCCATATAGCGTGTGATGCGAACTAGGCCAAATACAGTCCGTAGTCACGTCCATGGCTCGCCTCAGCTCGGCAGTTAGATGCATCCTGCAGGGGTTCTCAAGATCGGTTTGCTTGGTATTTCTTAGCAGTACTCTGAGCGTAGTGACTTGATGGGACCAGGACATACTGCATCAATCTACGCAGAACATGGCGACTACGTACCTTGGAGCGGATTGATAAGGGAGCACCGCTCTTGTAGCCGGTCTCGTTTTACTTAGTTTGAGATGAGGCTTGCCCTTTAATCTAGATTCTAGACTGAGAACAGTCTAAGGTCCTGAGGAACCATTTGCATTTGGGCTGCAGATCGGCGTCTTGCTAAATGGTGTACCCCTTAATATTCTGGTGCAGCCAACCAGAAGATCGCGATTGAGGCGGATCGGACCGTGGCCACGTGGCAGAAAGGCAATCTGGCGCAAAAAGGTCCGTACAACCACACGATGTACCTCTGTAATTATTGTCCAGCGCCTATATACTATACACTATATAGTATATAGAATCCATCCTGCCGATAGCCTTGGCCGGTCACATGGCAGATCGAAATTTTCGAAGTGGGATTCGCAAAGGCTGAAGGTTCGAAGCGGGCGGGTGGAGACAGACAGTCTATGATCAGTCAGAATCGCGGCGTGTCGTTAGGTACGCCCTTTTTCTCCTACGTAGCGAACTACCACCTTCGCTGCTCGATCTCGCAGGAATTTCTCATGCCGTCTCGCTCATCACCAGCGTGCATCAATGATAACGATACCACGACCGCCATGCGGCCCTCCGGTCGACAGCCCCCAACAAGCTTTAAATTTTAATTAATGAATCGGCTCATCAGTGGGGCATCACTTCCTTGCCATCTTTGGCAGCAAGAGGCAAACAGCTCCCACCCGTGGACGCTCAGGGAGGGCCCACCACTTAAACCGGAAAACCCGTGTAAGTTTTGCTCTATATTCAATTTCTGCTTTTTTTTTTCCCTTTCCTAATTGCACAGAACCGAGCCAGCTTTCGGGACGTTCGTCCAGAAATGGCTTCGCAAGAGTCGGTACCCTTGTTGTCATCGACGGACGAAGCCCGTTATCGGACGGAGGTGCTCCGCCTATATGACGACGAGACTGAAGAAAATCTCGAGGAGCGGCTCGTCGCAGAAGCCTCCCAACTTGGGTTGAAGATACCCGATATCCAGATCGCAGCCTCCCTGGCAGCAACCATCAACGCCGGGATTCTGGATGTATCCGTGTCATCCGCCGGCGCCACACGCACTCGGCCATCGCTCACCCATCCGCACACATTCGCGGACCTGGTACGATCCAGCGTCGTGTCGGTTGATCAGCTCACAGGTTCGTTGTCCGATCGCGGACATTCTGGCAGTATACCGTCCATTGGCTCCTTTCCACGCGGCCAACCTCGATCAGCTCATACGCTGATATCAGAATCATTCCACCGTCAGCACAGCATGAGCGCCAGTCGCAGCATCAAATTCCTTCTCCGTCCTCCGCCTCCTCGAGTGTGACAAGGCTGACAGAGCGGAAACGCTCCAGCTTCATCAGTGCAATTGGACGGCCGTTCCGAAAACGACGCACCCCGTCCGCTGTCAACCTACCCCCGAATGCGCATATAAGTCTGAAGACACACGAAGCAGCAGCAACAACAGGAGGAGGAGGACGAGCGCCGACCAGTACGGTTCTTGTCGAGACAAAGCCTCTTCGACCGAGCCAAGCCGAGCACTCCGAGGAGGAAGCGCAAGGGCAAGGATTGACTTTACAAGTTGAAGTGCCCGTGTTCGACGAAGCGGCCCTGCAGAGAAGCATGGATGATGCGGAATTAAAGAGCCTTTTCGAGAGACACAAAGAAGAAAGGTCGAGATTTCTGCGCTTACAGAATGAATTGCTCGACTCGTTGAGAGAGGCGCACCTGGTAGTTGTCGCGGAGAGGGAAAAGCAAAACGCAATAGCCGAGAAAGAGAAACAAGAGCAGGTGAGATTGAGAAATATCACAGTGTGGCCATTTTTACGAACAAGAAACTAACCACAGTGTGCAGAACAATGAATACATTTCGCGAATGGAGGAACGACAACTTTCCGCCGAAATCGACCAAATGAACGAATTCCAGAAAACAAAGCGAAACTCACAGACCCGCATCAAGTATATGGAAGGATACGTGAGCACCTCCAGTCCCCACAGTCACCACTGCTCTCGGGGCCAGGATCGAGACCACAATCAGCGCACTTTGAGCCGATAACGCGTCGGCAATCCCAAGCTAGTCACAGCAGTGACGGCGCCTCGCAACAGCCACAACAACAGCGAATCGTGACCCGCCGACAAAGGAACAATTGGCCCAGGAGTATCTGGACCGAGACTCGATGGACCGGCTCCACGAGGCACGCATCAAGGTTCTCCGCGAACGGCAAGAGCAGCAATTACAAGAAACGACGGCTCGACTGAGAGGGAATTGGCGATCCTCGTCAGCAAGAACGCGGAATCCATTGCGGAGCTTGAGCGTGACCATCAGCGCGCAGAGCAGGAACTGCTTCGCGCCTTTGATGCGAAGAAGAATCGCCTCCGACGACGCTGGAATATCGAGGAGGCTATTCTGCGGACAAAGCTGGAGCGTCAGAAGGGCGTCCCGTATGGCCCGTTGCCGACTATTTCTTTCAGTGATTCGACGATGGACGATGATGAAGATGGTCGTGCTTTTCTGGATCGTGACATACCTATATTAAAGAATCCTTTTGCATCTGGTTCGTCTTGAATGACATCACCAATTCACTCCGAGTTTTATATTTCCTCGTCAGATTACCATCCAATTTTTGAACGCCCCATGCATTCCAGCACCTCGCTTTATACGTAATATCCATGGATAGATACCCCGGGCGGCAATTTTGTTTTCTTCATGCTAATTGATACCCATGTTTTCTTTCAATTCTGTATACATATGATTTAATGAGCGAATCATGTAATTTAGGTACTTCATGTACATGTGTGGAGTTGCTTCTTACGTCTATGTTATTCCTACACTTCGGAAATATATAGCGTTGTGATTAATAGAGCCAGATTCCAGATTTTCCAGTTTCGTGCGGATTATGCATGCAAAAGCACAATATCCAATTATGTACCCAACAACCGATCAACCAGTGTCTCAACTCGCCGATCTCCTCCCATCAGAATTGTCTCCGTTCGTTTATCGCGGCCTCTGTCATCAATAACAACAGCGCGTTCAACCAATCCCGAGTTCGAGATCTTGAATCGACCGACCCTGCCATCTCTCCACTCTAATCGCACATATCTGCATTCTAACGATGTAGCAGCAAGTGACACAAGAAGCGCCGCGTGGTTATTGCGCTGTTGCCTCGTTTCCTCTTGCTCAGATACGCCTTCATCGCCATCGGAAATCGCGCTAGAAGTAATACCCATACGTTCTTGTAGCCATGAAATCGAATCACGGCGCACATGCCATGCGGCTATTTCCTTTCGTAATTGTCGCACAAAAGCAGACAGGTCTTGCTTCCTTGTGTTCGCTTTTGCCTTCAATGTCTCGATCTCATCGTCTGCCTCGCCCGCTTGCGGATCGGCCGAGGTTGCGGGAGATACCTATGTGCCAATTTCTCCATAGGTATAAAAGCCGGGATTGTATGCCGATAGATGGAGAACAGCACTGTTGACCGGCGCTGTCTTTGTACTGATGACGATGATGATGATGCGCTGTCCTCTTTCTCCCTTCGCAGAAGCACATAATACGGTTTGGCAAATGTGCCACTCCGTTCAGAAATATCAATTCTTATGCCCAGCAGATTAGGGCAATCTGAATACGGATTCGGGTCCTTCCAGGGAAACGTCGTAGTTGCAAATGCTAGGCGGTGGAGGTTCGTTAAGCGGTGTTTCTGCGCATTGCTGAGCAAGGATGAGACTTCTTCGCGCACGCTTCTTGGGACAGTAGCTGAGGTGCCGCCATCGCGTTTGCTGTTGCTTTGTTCGATTCGTTGGTGCACATAATCGGACGATAGGAGACTGGCCGATAGCAAGCGTCGTCTATTCTGGAAGTTATTGACTAGGAAGTCTTAGCTGATGTTGTTTTGTTTCTCGGCAGAACACAGACTTACTCTCCTGCCGGATTTTAGCAATTTCCGAGTCCAGCGTCTCGATTGAATTGTCGATGTTTGCAATTGTTTCGTTGTCCATTATGTTGTGTAGTTGTTGTGTTGATGTCAAGGTGAAGTTGCTGTGTTTGTCTACCTTAAGAGCCTAAGTTACTAACCGTTGTGTGCACGGGCCGCCGGCATGCAAGAATAATTTCTCCGTTGCTTTCTAGTATCTACAACGTCTGGTTATTCGGACTTCCCTATTTCTACCAATCTGCAGAAAATACATCAAATTTCTATCACGTTGTCAAGCCGAAACAGGAGCTTTTGGAGATGCCAAATCCAATCAATTGGGCATACGCTCGGTGTTTTCACTACCAGATCCTAGTCCCCGAGAATATTGATTCATATCCTAAGAGGTATAAGAGACCGGAATTATTGTTCCCCGTGCATGACCGGTTGGTCTTCGCACATTCACATGTAGATCAAGTTCGGGTCACCGGCCAGATTGGGCTGGGTCGACGCTGTTTACCGTTGGCCGATACGACGCTGAAATATTGACGATTGTCACCCGTCCGACAAGTGGTGAACAGCTCTGTATATATTACCTGGATCGCAATTCTCTCTCAACAACGTCAATAAAACTGTGCTGTGCATGTGCAAGACAACTGCCTACAGTCAAGATGAACTTGCCCGCGGTTTTCAGCATTCTCTTTTTAACCGGATTGGTTACTGCAAAGACAGATGGGAAGAGGGACATCGTCTCCGAAATCGTCTCGGATATAGAAAGCGCAACTACCTGTGCCGCTTGCAATGTTCGTCTTCAACTCAGGTAATGCTTATAATTGATATGAGCATGTTTGTTTACAGTCGACACAGGCTCTTCTTCTCATTCTGCAACCCCTCGCACACCTGGGGAATGACGATTTTGTCGATGTAATTACAGACGTGTGCATTGTCCTCGGCGTATGTCTTGTCATCATTCAGGGTATTTTTCGTTGTTGTGTCTTTGCATTGATTATTGCCTTGTCTGTCTTCAGGCCGAAACCGAGGACGTCTGCACTGGAATCATCGCCAGAGAAGGACCTATCTTGGCACATGACCTACGAGAGATGACCGTTCCCTCGTTCACGTCTCAATGGTTTTGCCTGACCATCTTTGGCCTTTGTGACTACCCGGCGGTCACTCCTTACACGGTCCCTTTCCTTCCCTAAACCCAACACAACTCGCCCTGCTGTCAGCCGCGAGACTCCAATTCAGATCGTTCATTTCAGTGATATTCACGTCGATCTCTCCTACGAGGTCGGCGCTAGTTACAACTGCTCCGATAACATCTGTTGCCGGCCGTATACAGCTGCCGACGCGCCAGGAAACACATCATATCCCGCAGGGCCATGGGGAAACCACAACTGTGACTCCCCGTTTGATCTGGAGAAAAGTCTGTATGCAGCTATCCAGGAGATTGCGCCGAATGCCGCTTTGACCCTTTTCACTGGAGATGTGGTGGAAGGGGCAGAATGGGTAGTCACAAATACCGAAGTCGTCAGCGACTTGGATAGTGCGTATGGAAACATGACCAATTTAACCCTTGTTTACGGCGTTGTCGGCAACCACGATGTGAACCCCATTAACAGCTTCCCACCGTCTGACATCAACACGACCATTAGTAGCCAGTACACCTATGATACATTGTCCTCCCTCTGGGAATCGTGGATTGGTCCTACCGCTGCAACAACGGCGGCCACAAATCCAGGAGCATACTCGGTACTTTATCCGGGAGGAAATCTGCGTGTTATCTCCTAAATACCATGATGTACTACAAAGACAACTTCTGGCTCTTTAAAGCCACCATGGAGAAAGACCCAAGCGGGCAGTTGGCATGGCTGGTAGACGAGCTCCAGGCAGCCGAGGATGCTGGTGAACGTGTTTACATTCTTGGCCACATGCCCATGGGCTCGAGTGACGCGTTCCATGATGGATCGAACTATTTCAACCAGATCATCAATCGATACGACGCGACAATCGCTGCTCTCTTCTTTGGTGCGAACGCCATTACCACAAGGCTTCATTTTAATGTCATTGCTAACAAAAACTGCTTCTTCTGCAGGCCACACCCATAAAGACGAGTTTGAAATTGCTTACAGTAATTATACTGATCAGACTGCCGATACAGCCGTTGAGGTGTTGTATATCGCTCCAGCGCTGACACCCACTAGCGGCAATCCAGCCTTCCGAGTATACGACGTCGACCCGGTGACTTTTGCAGTCCTTGATATGACGGAGTACATTACCAACATGTCGACCAGCACATACCAAACGGACGGTCCCGTGTGGGAAAAGTACTACTCAGTCAAAGAGGCGTACGGTCCGCTGATGACGCCGCCATTGACAGATCCCCTAGCAGAACTAACCCCGGCCTTCTGGCATAATCTGACCGAGGTGCTAGAGTCTAACTCGACGGCATTCGACGAATATTATGCCCGCAAGTGGCGGGGATACAATGTGGCAAGCTGCACGGGCACATGTGTGACAGACGAGATCTGTCAACTGCGAGCGGCTGAGGCGCAGTATAACTGCGTCGCTGTCACTCCGGGTATTCAGTTCTCGAAGCGTGACACTTCCGAGACCGAGCATGAGAGAGGCCATTGTGAGGGGAGTCGAGCAAAGGCCATTTTCCGGAAGCTTCTGCAGGCAGGAAATCTGGGGCAACTCATCCAAGAGCGGACCGAGCTGCGACATAAGTTGTAGATGAAGTTATGATCCATAGAGCAGTTTTGATTGGCTGGCCTCGAACCTGGTCACGTGAATATGTTTTGCACGATTAGTCAGACAGATCGGCACTAGAGCCTTATTAGGATTAGCTGCTTCCTCGATTCCATTTCCCAGTAAACAAATCTCTATATTCGGGGTATATACATCACATCACTTCGACGATGGCCGGCCGAAGACTAATTCGCCCACGAAATATCCAATAGTCACTGCAAAAAGAACCCAACATTCATCGTCATGACCAGTATCATTCTATTGATATGATGGGATTAGCGGCTGGCTACTTCGTACTCAACAGGGAAAGAAGCTCAACAGGGAAAGAAAAACATGAGACGACCCACAGAAGATATGAGATGGATTGTGCGACATATGCCAGCGCTGCCCGCGGCAGATTGACCGATAATCTCCACGCGTGAACAGAGCTCGAGTGTGTGAAGCCGGGAACCTCGCGCAGAATATCGGTATGTGAAGGCGACGAATACTTCTTAATCCAGTGCTGGTCCAGTCGCCGTTGCGCAAAGACCAGGGCTCGCCATATCACTGCCAGGACGAAAATGAAGATCCACGAGCCGACATACTGGCCCGTGGTGGACGGCGTCCAGGCGGCGGAGAAGATCAGGGTCGACAGGTTGTCGGTGTTGAAAGCCATGGTCATGGGCGTTGTGCTGGACATGGACATTGAAGCAGTAGATGTCGTGGCCATGGGCATCGCCATTGTGTCGGAGGTGCTCGACATGATGGATGCTGGTTGTTGATTATTGAGAGCGAGGGAGAGATCGAGGAGAACACCAGATGGCATGCCTGCCATCGACGAAGCCGATCAAATGCGAAAATGCTTCGATCTGCCCGATTTGGCAGGGCCTCGCTGTGATTGGCGGGCGGGCGGCCCAATTGCTTAAATGGAATTAGGTTGCGCTGGAATGAGCAGATTTGAGAAGAATCCACCGCATTCCGCCGCTGTGATTGGCTGCCGGCCGATTCCCTCGATTTTTGACAGGAAGATACTCGGTTTGGCATCGCACCTTCACCTTCACAGTCGCTCTTTCCAGCGACGCAGCTGAAGAAACATCGCAATGCCAAGATCGTCCAGCAAGGTAGATTAATGAACATGGACATGGGCAGCACGGCCTCTTCAGGGCCGCTGACTGCCGCCGGCGTCGATTTCTCCAACGAGACCCAGGCCGCCGCCTTTCTGCAGGACATTCTCGACGACTCCGTCCTCGGCGTGGTGGGAAACCAGTATGCGCGGTATTTCTGGTACGGCGTTGTCGTTGTCATCGGCATTGCGACGATTTTCAATCTGGCGGAAAAGGCAATTCTTCACACAAGGTGAGATCCCTTCTCGACCGGTGGTAGGTGAGTCTGACTGTATCTATCATCAGAATCAGGGCAAGCGCTGCAAATCGGGCACGGCCTGCACAACCATCAAACGCCTTGACTCAATCTGTAGCAACTGTGACTGCCATTCTTCGAGAACTGTCCTACCTGCAGATCACCCCCGTACGGGCGTCCTCATGGGTAAAAGTTCCGCCCTTTGGCTCTCTCTTCATCTGTGCCGCATATTTTGCCTTTCTGCTTGCTCTCGTGTTCACCAATAACGATGTCCCGGGGCTCAGCACTACCAGGCTCTGGGCATCCGCGCCGGCTGGCTCGGCGCAGCACAGGTGCCTTTGCTAGTTCTTCTCTCGAGCAGGACGAACCTGATTGGCCTATTGTGCAACTTATCGTATGAACGGTTGAATGTCTACCATCGCTGGGTTTCTCGCGGGTTGCTCCTCCTAGCAACTTTCCACTTTGCCTTCCAGAGCCATGCATGGGACATTTACGGCCTGATGGCGCTCGAGTGGAACACTGACGAGTGCCCGCCAACAGGCATGGCCGCGTATGCCATATTGCTCTGGATGAATCTGACCACCGTGGCTCCGTTACGATATCTGTCGTACAAGTTTTCGTTGTCCAGCATGTCCTTACCTATCTTGATTCACCATTGCTCTCGCGTACCATCTTTATGGAACCTCCTCGCCTTATTCGACGAACTATATTTACATCAGCGCTGCATTGTATCTCGTTGGCCAACTTGTCCGGATCGCATGGGGCGCGGTTAATCTCTCGCCGAGCAAATGCACCCTGACAGCGCTGGATGGTGGCGCAACAAGAATACGCGTGTCTAACAAACATATCAAACGTTGGAATCCCGGCTCGTATGCCCGTGTGTATATTCCGCGCTTTGACATTGTGCAGGCGCACCCGGCAACCTTGTTGTCCACCCCAAATTCCCATGGCGGCGATCTTGTTTTCTTCTTCGGTCGTACAGGGATTTACCCGGAAAATTCACAGGGCCGCCGCCGCTGCAGAAAATCAACAATCACATCGAATCCTGATCGGTGGACCGTGTCCCAGTTCACAAGCAGATCTGGGCTGCTTTGACACACTAGTCCTGATCGCCGGCTCGACGGGTGTGACATTCACACTGTCGAATCTATTAGATATCGCACACCGAGCAAAACAGCAGAAACCACTTCCTCTTCGAGTGCTCCACTTCACCTGGGTGATTAAAAAGAAGAGCTGGATATCCTGGGTTGCCGAAGAACTTCAATCGGCGTTTGAAATGCTGGAAGAAGCCGGCATCGAGACGCATTATAATATCTATATCACTTGCGATGATTCCATAGCAGGAGATTCCAACTCTTCCAGCTCAAAACAAGTGGTATGTCAGTGCAAAGATGCATGTAAATGCTGTCAGCAAACAGAAGACGATGGCCAAGCTATGGAAATTGCAGAGAAAAGAGCTTCAACGTCAAACAATGAGCTTGGGATTGCACCGTATGCAGCCATACACACGGGGCGTCCCACGTTTCACCACTTCTTAGTAGGGGTGATTTGCCAGGCACAGGGTGAGACCGCGGTTGCGGTTTGCGGGCCTCTAGGACTGTCGGTGTCGGTCCGATCTGCTGTGGTCTGGGCTAGTGACGAGCTGGCCGTGAGTAAGGGAGCGGGTTGCAGGGGTATATTTACATGTGGAAGGCTTTGGTAGTTAACGTTTAGATACGCATATATAAATGAATGAATATTTTCCTCTGCGGTTGCTCGGCCATGCAAAATTCAAGAGTAAAGTGCCTACCTAGGTAAGCAGCCAGGAACTCGAGGTTTTATAGTCCTTGAGTTGTTATCCCAACAGGTCAAGCGCCGTCTCGGCCTGGTGCCTGGGGCAGCGGCCTTGCGCAATGATCAATCGCATGTCGCGTCTTACCCTGTTACAGCCCACAGCCTACAGACCTGTACAAGGGTCTCTCACTCGTCCGTTCAGTTTCTCTTTCATTCATCGTCATGCCGCCCAACTGACGGTTGGCTTGCCCAGCAAACAGTGCGCACTGCGCAGGGCGACAGCTTAAGTTCCAGAGCTGGACTGGGACCCAATCAGGAACGAGACAGCTACACACTTTCCTCTTGAGGCCAGCTTGCCTCCCACAGGACAGCACCGTCCCCGCCGCGTGAATGCATTCCACAACCTTTACTCCAGGTACTTCACACGCTCTTTGAGAACATAATAATACTTTCCTGCCCAACGAAGACATTGCACCACACTCTCTTAATTATACTAAATCTTCCTTCCTCCGTGCCCACAAGAACAAACCGAGCTGGAGCTGCGAGACTGGCCTGCCGTTCTTGACGTACGCGACGACGAATCGGATTTCTCTGCGAGCGACACCGACGACGAACAAGAAGGAAACGCTGGCTTGCTGCACGGAAAGAAACCGATGAAGCGCCGGACTCGTGATAAAACATCGAAACGGGGCCCTCCTTCGAGCCTGACGATAGAAACGAGCCAGAACGGCCACTCCGACGGCGATATGAATTCGCGTCTAGAAATGCGGAGGAAAGACCCATCAATTGAGTCTCCCTCTTCTGCACAGCATGCCAATAGGGTCATGGGCCGGGAAAGCTTTACACTGGACGATGACCCTCCCGCCGCACCCAGTACACCGACGTTGCAAAATACAAATTTCTTGGCCCTTCCCGAACAAGACCGAAAGAATTTTCTCTTGCTCGTGCTGCTGTACTTCCTACAGGGGATACCCATGGGCTTGGCTATGGGTTCAGTGCCATTCCTCTTAAAACCGCATCTGTCGTACGGTCAAATCGGCGTATTCTCCTTGGCGTCATACCCATATTCCCTGAAGTTGCTATGGAGTCCCATCGTCGATGCAGTCTGGAGTAGACGGTTTGGTCGACGCAAGAGTTGGATTACCCCCGTGCAACTATGTTCCGGCCTCGGTATGCTCTATTTGTCTTCTCGGGTCGAGTCAATGATGAAGACGGCCGGTGACAGCGACTCAACCGTGTGGGCCTTTACCAGATGGTGGTTTTTCCTTGTCTTTTTATGCGCAACTCAGGATATTGCGGTTGATGGCTGGGCTCTTACACTCCTTTCACCCCAAAACATTTCTTATGCCTCTACCGCCCAAACGGTCGGTCTTACTGCCGGACATTTTCTTTCGTATACTGTTTTCCTTGCCCTCAACTCCCGGATTTCGCCAATCGGTGGTTCCGCACCGAAGCCACGTTCGATCCGAATCGTGGCCTTGTTTCACTGGGAGGGTATATTGCTTTCGCCGGATGGGCGTACATTATCGTCACTATCGGACTGTTCCTTTTCAAGAAGAGGAGCGCACCAAGGACAAAGACGGCATCATGAAGGTGTACCGCAGCATGTGGAGTGTTCTCAAATTGCGAAACATCCAGATGATTATTGTGCTTCATCTGATTGCCAAAATCGGATTTCAAGCTAATGATGCCGTAACTAGTTTGAAGCTCATTGACAAGGGCTTCGGGCAGGATAACATGGCACTGGTTGTGTTGATCGATTTTCCATTCGAGATTGCTCTAGGATACTATGCTGGCCAGTGGTCGACCGAATACACGCCCATGCGACTGTGGTCTTGGGCTTTTGTCGGCCGGCTTGCAGCAGCACTATTTGCCCAACTCACGGTCATGATATATCCTGCGGGGCCTCATGTGCCATTTTGGTACCTCCTAATTATCATTGCTGAGCATGTCTTGTCCACCTTTATGAACACGGTCATGTTCGTGGCAATATCTGCATTCCACGCTCGTATTTCTGATCCAGCCATTGGCGGAACTTATATGACTTTGCTAGCTACGTATGTTTCCTCTTTGTCCTGTCCTATCCTGAAGTTACTAAATTTCCACTTTGAATTAGGGTGTCTAATCTTGGAGGAACATTCCCCAAATTCTTCATTCTCAAAATGGTGGACATGTTCACATCTGCCACCTGTATGCCACCCGCCACGCCTCCGGATCCTTCCAAATTGACAGGCGATGTGGTCACTTCTGCGTTTTCGTGCGCGCTCGAGGCAGACAAGGGTCGCTGCCAGGCTGGAGGTGGACAATGCGTCGTCCAGCACGACGGCTATTACATTACCAACTTGCTTTGTGTGATCATTGGCGCTGTCACATTCTACATGTATATACGGCCGACGGCACTCAAATTGCAGGCCTTGCCTCTGCGCGCTTGGAGAGTGACACCTGGTTATGGCAGTCCAGAGTAAGTCATCTATCTTCAAGGCCGTGCTGTATTTCTAGATCGTATCTACATAAATTAGATAATAAATGTCTTGATCATTATACTAGAGGGTTCACAGGATGAAATGTCTTGTCCATAATCTTTTCGAATAAAGCGTCCCGCCTTAGTTTTCACGTAGATGCCATGCCAAGTCATGATGCCCCGCGGTGTTGGTTTCTGCTCAGCTCTACTTACCCAAAGACATAATCCCCAATCTTGAAAAAAAGGACTCGAAAAGCAATATGGCTCTCCAACTCTTCCCCGACATCAGCAAGACAACATCCGTCTCGGACGGCACGAAATACGCCTACATCCACGTGCCAGCAGCCGACAGCAGCAAACCAACCTTTTACTGCTCCATGGCTTCCCCAGTGCAAGCTTTGACTGGCGCCATGTTGTGCCGATGCTGAAAGAACGCAAATACGGCATTATCGCGCCGGATCTGCTGGGATACGGTGACTCGGATAAGCCAGCCGATATAGCGGCGTACTCCTTCAAGCGTATGGCAGAGCATGTCATTGAAATCGTTCAGAAGGAGGGGTTGAAGCAGGTCATTGGCGTTGGGCATGACTGGTGAGTTTTATTCTCCGTTCTAAACACACTTGGGAATGGCCCTAAAGAAAGAAAAATATTAGGGGCTCCACGCTTCTTTCCACGGCTGCTCTGGTCTCGCCAACTTCATTCTCTGGCATCGCATTCTTGGCGGTTGGCTATACACTCCTCGGCCCCTTCGATGTTAAAGCTGTGAATTCGCTCCTTAAACAACATGTCGGGTACCCAGCTTTCTCGTATATGGAGTTCTTCAATGAAGACGACGCTGCGGCGGTAGTGGACGCGCATGCAGCCTCGTTGACATCGATGCTGTATTCGACAACGCCTGAAGACTGGAAAGTCCACATGGGCGGAGGGATGGCGCGGCGAAGGAATGGATTAGTAGTGGCAAAGTAGCGCCTCCGCCGCCGTGGATGAGTGATGAGGAGGTTGCTACGCATGTGCGGATCTTTCAGAAGGGAGGGTACACCGGGCCATTGAATTGGTGAGATCTTTTTTTCTCTCTTCGTTGCTGTCACGATCTCTCTCTCTCTCTCTCTAACACGAAATGTTTGAGAAGGTACAAATCTTTCATTCGTGGAGTCGACGAACCATTCTACTCCAAGTTGACTACGGACGAGAGCAAAACCTCGATATCCCCGCGCTCCTGGTCCTGGCCGAGTATGACTATGCCTGTGTCCCGCAGTTTCAATTGCCGGCGGCAGAGAAGCATCTGCGAAACAGACGCATTGAGAAATTGGCTTGCAGCCATTGGATTCCGACGGAGAAGCCGGGAGAGTTGGTTGCGCTGCTGGACGAGTTTGCGAGTAGTTTGAAATAAACTCAACATAGTTTGAATTGTCCAGTGACAAGAATATAGCTCGCCACTCTTGAAGTTAATGCCTAGGTATACATATTTGTAGTAATATATTATGTTCATGGGATATACATAACACCCTTGTTAATATTACTCCGTCTTAATCTCCACGGATATAGATTTGGGGTTCTTAGGGCTGGTGCAGGATCAACTACCTTCCAACATGTCATATTGGACTCCGATTTTCCGAATCGTCAATGAGAGACATGCACAATTCACAATGCAATTTTACAATTTTATACCGATTTCAGAAATTCACCTCTCTTTGGCTATCTTCGACTTCGCGCCCCGTGAGAGGCTTGCAGGTCCTGTGCTGGGCAAGGCCGCTTAGATGTGAGAAACTCGTCTAACAGGCTTAAACATGACTGGATACATGCATGCATCACACTCTCCGAGCCCTCTGAAGCATCCGGTTGGTCGTGGGCTCTACCTGTCATGTACACTAGACCGAAGCCGGGCGCTTCAGGCTTCTTTGTCTGTGGCCCAAATCAATGGGATTTGTGGCGCTGTCCGACGTGACACAGAGATGTGCATTATCGGATGGAGCAGGGAAGCAGGAATACCTGGGTAGATGCCCCGGTACTCCCCGTGATATTTCTTTACTATTGTCGATGTTGAACGAACTGATTCTCCAGAGTTAGGGTTCGGTTTACCAACATTGAGACCCTGAGCCAGCCGCCATGGCGCATCGCAAGAGCTGGTTGGCGCGTCAACCGCTCAAGAGTGTCTATACTGTGTTCTCCGCTGTGAGGGCAATAGCACGTCTATCGTTTCTTTCCACCTACTACATTCCGCGCAGCCTACGCCCTAGGACAAGCTGGACCTGGAAGCTGGCTCTCGAGTCCGAAGCGGCCAGGCTCAGCATCGTCTATGCCACTGCAATACGGCTCCAGGTGCCCATGTCCCTGGAAGCAGGCAGCGAAGGGGAACGGTTCGTTAAGATCAGTCCAAGAGCAGACCAGGAAGCATTCTATAGCGGAATTCTGCAGAGCAATAGCAACATAAAACCCAAGACGCTTGGTGGCACGTGGTATCCCCATTGTTACGGAGACAAAGACACAGACACTAGCAACAAAGTGGTTCTGCATTTCCACGGCGGCGCGTGGGTTTTGTTGATTCGCGCGAGGGATACTGCGGACACGGACTTCGCGCCTTGAGCGAACAATTCGATGGAATCCCCGTGTTCTGTCCTGAATATCGACTGGCAACCTGGCCAACGGGAAATGGCCGGCGCCCTTGCAAGACGCTGTCACATCTTACCTGTACCTTCTCTACGAGCTGAAGATTGATCCGTCTCGTATCATTCTCTCCGGTGATTCGGCCGGTGGCACACTGGCTCTTGCTCTGCTACGATATATCATTTCATCGCAATCTCGTGGCTCGAATGCGCTGCTCCCGCTGCCTGCTGCCGTTCTCCTCTGGTCTCCCTGGGTCAACGGCCACGACGAAGAAGCCAACAAAGAAGACTACATCAACAACAAAGGGATCGACATAATCGGACCGGGCATCCTCAAATGGGGACTTGAAGAACTGACTGATAGTGAAATGATTATCTCGTCCTCTGATCCATACCTCTGTCCTCTCGCGGACCCATTCAACACACACTCCGTACCCTTGTGGATACAAATTAGCTCTGCGGAGATATTCTACAAACCTGTACTGAGGTTTGCGAAGAGCATGCGTGCAGTGGGTAATACGGTCGAAGTGTATGAGATTCCGGACGCTGTACACGACCCGCTGATCTGTTGGAAATTGGGCTTTCAGGAGGAGCTGAAAGAGGGATGCGACAAGCATGGGAAATGGTGAAGGAAAAAATAATGGGCGGGCTGGGATAAAAGACATGTTTTCTCGTTTGTTTTTCTTTATGGGCGATAGACGAAAGTCCATGTTTCACCCCTGGCTGCGAGATTGAAAGGATTATTTCGGGATGCGTGCTGAAAGAAGTTACGAGCAATAATAAATACGGTGTCATCCATGAAGTAGTCGGAGAGCTTACTCTTCTTGTTCAACCTATGTATTATTTCTAACAGTACCTAGGTACAGGAAGTTGCTTAGGCATCTCCAGACACGCGAATGCGCCGTACAAAGAACTTGTCTGCATGAAGATATCGGGAACAATCAGCATAGCCAAAGTGCTCATTTAATTCACCACGATGGCCGCGTGGAATTTGCCCCTTGAAATCGTGGGCATGATCATAGACAATGTTGAAACGGTCCCGGATCTCTTGAACTGCACTTGCGTTAACAGCACCTGGAACGTGGTAGCTTCGAGGAAGCTCTACAGGGGTTGCCAGAACGACTTGCAATTCCGCACGCCGGAAATCGAGGCTCTTATATGTCTCTATGTAGCATCGAGAGAGCGTTTTACTCGGAATATGAGTTTTGTAAGGCACTTGCTGCTCTGCCCCGAGACCCCGACGGTCGATATATCGGCATACCCGAATACCAGGCTTGCGGCTTTTGAGAATGGTGGCTCTGTACGCCGCACGAGATTTGCTGAACTGTTCGTGAAGTCGGTAACAGGGCGTCTTGAGAGTCTCACGATCCCCTTCGAGTTCATGGGTCGTCCCTGGTCGGTTATTTCTGACCTCCTTTTCAGCCCTAGCATTGAGTTTCTCGCTATTGATGGGCAATACTGTGAAGTGCTCTTGAACAGCCCAATATACTCTGTTGTCAGTTTTGTTACCCCTTCACTGCAGAAATATTTAGTGTAAATGATTCTAATTGTTGTAACAGGGTAAATTTTCAAACCTCAAAGCTCTTACCATCTACAAATCGGACTGCAGACAGAAGACAGAGAAACTGTGCCGAGTTATAGACGCTTGCGATTTGCAGTTCCTCCACCTGGAGCACTTGTGCGCAGAGGACTGTTTAAGCATGCAAGATGGTGTGGATCTCTTTCAGTGCCTTCAACGACAGGATAATATCAAGGCCTTGGCTTTGGTCATTCCTGAAGAATCCTTCAGCACCGACTTAACATATGGTTTGATAGCAGACAGTGATAAGCAGTGGATCGGCCTATGGCCGGAGTTGAGGTTCTTAGAGCTGAAATTTGCAAACCAATACATACTGCAGCAATTGCCAAATTTCAAGGAACTTCAAATCCTCACCCTACATTCACTCGACACCGAGACACCCTTTATCGGCGAAATTGCACTTGTAAACATTGCGAAATGCCGAAATCTGCGCGCCGTTGAACTCATCGTCCCCGATCTTGCTGACTGGGATATGCTTTCGGTCGTGGCGCACGGGTGTCCTCTACTACGCAAGATGAGTGTGTGGCTAAGTGAGACGGAAAAACCCTGCCTGAATATGTGTTCAAGGGTATCGTGCATGTCCTGCCGCATCTGGAGGCGCTTGAGCTCAACGCCAATTTTGAGATGGATGCTGCAAGCCTTGAAGTGCTCGCACGCGCCTGTCCTCGGCTAAGGATAGTCGACATGCCTGACTCTATACTGCGGCTGTCTGTCGAGCATTTGGCATTCTTCACACCATTCCGCCAGCTAGAGTCACTGAGTTTTCAGACGATAATCTTTGAGAATGCACATCGCTTCATGGAGCAGAGACTCATTGCGAGAATCGCAGAGGAATGGCGCAGGGTCTTCCCGAAGCTTCGCGCGGTACCATGTCCTAGAGACATGCACATTCCACCTATAGCAGAAAAGAATCTGGCTGATGATAACGACGACGAAGAGGAAGAAGAAGAAGAAGAAGAAGAAGAAGAAAAGATGTCGGTTTGTGAGAATGATCTGAGCAACGAAGAAAAACCCGATGAAGAAACGGGCAGCGAGGAGGAGGACGAAGAACCATTGCCTAGTCCCTCGCTTGTCGAGAATGACTTCGAATCTGACTGTTTCAAGCTGCGAATAAAGCTGTGGAGAGCACTTGAGTATAAACAAGATGAAATGCTCCTGGTTCAGGTCCAAGCTATGTGGCGGACGTCTCTGCAAATCGACACAGTCGGCTGGTCGGTGATTCCTCTGGATGCTCTCACCAGTCCGAATTCGTACTCGCCTAAATGGGACGACGCTATACCCCCGTCATTTGGATAGTTGACTGGCCTGGTTTCGTGGAATGCAAAATGACGAATGACGGTGGACTCCAAAAGCCAGAAGTATTCGTGGTAACAATGTTCAGATAGGTGTCTCCATGCTCATAATGACAAAATATCCATAGACCGATAACTAGGTATATACGGGGACAAGGTGAATGAAAAAGTTCATCCAATGTTATCCATTAGAAAGAGTGCTCGAGGGTATAAATTTGCGCCTGATACGGACTTAGGGCTAGGGCTAGGGTTAGCCTCTTATCGGGCGGACAGATAAGGAAACCTTTACAGAGGGGCAGCAAAAATTCCATCTTGCTTTCAACGTCAATCCATTTAATCCATTTACAAAGCCCCGTTGTCTCGCCTCTCGCCTCTCTTCTTTTCTTTTTAAATAGATAGAACTATAATTATACACATGATATGCCGTCTTCACCTTCTAGTTCCACATACTCCGGTCCTATCGCCTCCAGCTACGACAATGACATCAACACCCAGCGAACCGGACAATAACAATTCGCTCGACGACATCTTTGGCTACTCGCCGCCGGTCGAGCATCAACAATACATACCTACTGAGAAAGAAGACCAAACACCACCTGCAGAGCCTTCCGACCTCCCATCCCTGCGCCGTCAACACGTCACAGCCGGATACCGCGACGGCATCGCATACCCAAAGCAGAGCATGTGCAGAGAGGGTTCGACGGTGGATACCCCGTTGGAGCGCAGTTTGGGCTGAGAGTGGGTACGATTTTGGGGATATTGGAAGGTGTTGCTGGTGGGTTGGAGTCGACGTTGTCACCCGTTAAGAAGAGGGCGGCGGCGGCAAAGCGCACTCCTTTGCGGGATGGAGCAAAAGATAGCAGTAAGGACGGCCTTGGTATGGAAAAGGGCGAGGATTCATCAGAAGTACGGATGCACAGGCAGAGGATTGAGAGGATAAGGCAGTTATATAAGAATGCTCTTAAAGAGTTGAATGTTGAGACACTGTTTGGTGGGTTAGATCAAGAAGGAGGAGGAGGAGGGAAGGAGAAGGCCCTAATTTCACGGAAGAAATGAAACCAGAAAACCGCCTGCGCCAAAAGGCTGATGCGATTGTAGCTCGATGGGAGAAATTGGTTGATGTGACGAAGTGGGAGGAAAGTATGGAGGCCATTGAGAGCATGGAAGATCAAAATGTCGACACGGATGAGAAGGAGCTGAGTTGAGCTGCGTGTCCCGTCGCCTATCTCGAACTACGATTGGCACGCCAGCGAATGTCGGTCCTCGAACAGATTGAAGTGCAACCCGGTACTTATTCAAGCATGAACACGCGCGGCATTTTCAATAGACATGTCTCAGGAACGGGCCATGGCTTGAGAATCGCACCGTGTCCGCCTACCTACCTACCTTAGGTACATATGGGACAACGTGTTTGCAGCTACATGTCCGGAATCCTGTCCATGGACGCAATAATCAATTGATATACGTGTAACAAATTATGCAAGCACAGTCCCGCGCTTGTCAAAGACAGGGTTGAATGGGTGGAAGAAGTATTCGGCCAATCATGCTCATACGGAAGAAGAGCAAATAAGGGGTATTCACTATTCATGAATATTTCGAAGCTCTTCTTGAAGAAGAAAGGAAACAATCGAGCCCAACTCACCTTACATTACACATGTACAGCACTAGCTTAGACAAGCCAAGAAAAAGATTGCATGCTTTCATCACATTCCACGCTGTCCTATCCACTCTGACTCCTAGCATCAAACTGCACTCAATCCACAGCATAGGGCCACAGCATAGGCCACAAGCAATAGGGACAATGGATGGATCGTTGGATAGTGATACACACATGCCTCGTCGGCGATCAATTCAGCGAGTGTACCCAGTTCGTCATTCAACTCGTTCGAGCGTGTATACAGCGTACACAAAGATAAATTGAAAAGACAATTTGCCAAACCCACCTGGGCAACCAATAAAAAAATGAAAATCAAATGGGGAAAATAAGGGGAACCGAAATTTTTTCTTATTTCATGCATGAAATTATTTACTCGATTTATCGAATCAAACAGCCCCAATTTCGATTCTTTTTGTTCCTTGGTTGCACGGGCTGTAGCCTGTAGGTACAATTTACCTGCCTACCTAGGTAGTATGACCCGAATTGCAATGCAAGCTTGGTAGGAAAAAGGTTTCCGAAAACCAATATTTCTTTCTTATTCAATTGTCGGATTTTTCTTTTCTTTTCTTGTAATACGATAGTTACAACGTGTGGTGTTAAGCTGTCAGATTGGTTCATAGTTCATACAGTCTTGATAGAGAGGAAGTGCACGAAACTCCGAGAACTGCCCAGGTGAGTGATACTTGACGACAGCGCGAGGACTTGGCCCCGTAATGTTCCCTCGCGTATTGCTTGCTATTAATTATTATTATATTATTCCTCCTTTATTGAAATACGCAGTCCCTTGCACAACTTCATCCCGGGCTTGGCTACCGACCTGAACCAGGCACCCCTTCCAAGATCTTTGGCTGTTGTGTGACGAGAGCAAGTGCTACTGTACATGTTTAATAGTCATGGTAATAAAAGTTATACCGGCATACAATTCCGAATTGAGGTTGTGGTTGTACTGGCCACGTTTCTGGTCGGATTCATGTACCGCAGTTTACATCGCTTAACTACCTAGTTCATAGATAGGAATGAGTTATATGATTTATGGCTCTCGACGTCCAGACTCATACTAACCCTCCACCCTCTGGCTGTTTAATGAATACGAGGCATCAATCAAAAAGTGGCTGTCGTTAATGGTTAGGTAGTCACAGATCTAGTTACTTGACTACCTAATCTAGGGCTGGCCCGGTTGGAGCCAGTGGAAAGCCTTGTGTTACCTAGTTTATATGCAGGTACGGAGTATTGCCTGGATAATTACTTCGCTGACAGGGGTGTCGTTGTCTTACTGCATCGAACTGTACCTAGGTATGGGTTTATGTATGTCTTGGTGGTGATGGGAATCCGACCGGTGTAGTCTAATTGGGAATCATACTATGTAGTATTGAAATCAAAAAGTATCATTCAGCTATTCCCTAGTCAAGAAGTTCAGAAGCTCCTTGTTGTGCTTGTTGCTATAGATCATCCTGTATCCGTCTCCCTGGCTAGGTTAGGTACATGATTCAGATGCCCATTTTCGCATTATCCAATTCGTCGTCCCGATCCATAGTATCCTCGTGAAAAATGATTTTTGAACCCCAACCAACCAAAATCACGCCAGAAATTTAAAAGGCAGAAAAACATCAAACTTACGCCAATGGCGTTGATTTTGGGCTTGCGCCGTCCGTATCCGCACCTTTCCCCTAGATGCGGATAAATCTTGAGTTGAAACATTGGAAGACAGAATATTTGTTAAGGTAAAAAGATCGTCGAAAACAAGGAATGAAGAAGGAAAAATGAGTGAGTACTCACAGGTGAGTCAGAGAATTCCGATACATGCCGAGAGAAAAGGAGCAATGAAAGCAGGTATACTAGTGGATAAACATAAAGATAAGAAAGAGTCATAGTCATGACCATTGAGTCGTGTGAAATAGAAGCATATCCGTAGACCATAAGGAGCGTGAGACGTTCACAAGCGTTGGAGAAAGCATGAAACATTCATCATCAATTAGAACCGAGTTAAAAGCCAAGAAAAGAAGCGAAGACGCCGCCAAGGAACATGTCTCAGCCCTGGCGACAGTCGAGAGATCTCAACGAACCCCATATCCGCCTGAATACGGTAGGCTGGTCCGTCGAGGGTGTGTTTGACGATACAGTGCCGGACGACGGTAACACATGACTGTTACAATAGTACGGATGCATGGTTTCGGTCTTGGGAAATGGGAAGAACTCGTCCGTGGCATTAGACCGCTGTCGACGCCGGGACTGTGCGTGGATTGCCGCGGCAGTGGATGAGTCAATGTCTAGCTTCTCGCTGCTGCGTGGCGACTGAGGCCGCGGCAGCAGCGACGTGGTTGAGGGCGCTACTAGGCGCAGAGTCTGCTTCAGGGGTGGTGGGGAGGAGGCAGCATATCAGGGATGGACGTGGCACTAGCCGCAGCGCGGAAGGCCAGACCTGGCGCTGCTGATGGGCGGACCCAGCCCCGGGCTGTTCCGCGTTTAGCGGGGCGCCGCCCATGATCCCCCATTTCGATTGGCAATAGTCATTGTAGCGCCATTGATCTCCGCGTGCAACTTAGCATCCGATTTGGCAATGCGACGCAGCTGCACTCGACTTCGGACCTTCCGAAGCGTGTCTATGGGCCCACGCCGCGATTGTGACCTACCACTAATCGACCCTGAATCCGAGTCCGATTCCCAGACCGACTGCTCACCGTGAGCCACAGACGTAGACGTAGAGGGCCGGCCTTTGGCCGACGCATTGGCGCTCTGTCGTGCAATCAGGGAGATATAGGCGTGGATTCGGAATGGACTAGGACAATCATGCGCAGGAATAAATAGAGCATGATTGAATGGTGACATGTGGGGTTCCATTGTCACTGGATTCACTAGACTCGGCGGTGAGATGAGTGACGCATCAATCGGGCTCTTCGACCCACCATTTTGGCTCTTCTTAGGCGGAACAGGACAGGGATTCTTGAGGATGGGCGGTAGACTGGGTAGGGGCTTCGTGTGTAGGGAAGATGCGGCAGCTGCAGCAGGCTCCTTTGGAACCATCGTGAGTGTTTCAGATGACGAATTGTGATATTCGGCGAGTGCCGCGGCTGCTGTTCTTTCGATAGGGGTATTCGACCGTGTGCATGCTCGGGACAACGTGTCCGGAGTAGCAGTTGGGAGGTAAAACGCGCTGCTGCTCTGTGCGATCGTTCACGAACAGCGCTGTTGCGGTACATGAACTGCTGCTGGATAGGGTTTCTTGTCCCTCTTGTATAGTCAGGATCAGAGTAGGTGGAAGAAAAAGAGCTGCTCGGTGTAAGGTCGGGAGTTACACCCGTAGCATCAGTTTGAATGGAGCTGCAAGAAAGTTGGCTTTGATGGTTGAATGTTCGTGCCCAATCGGGTGTTGCTGGATACGCTGGTTGTTTCTGTAATGCCTGTGCTTGCTGGTAATGACCGACGCGTGTTTGAATAGAGTTATCGTGATGATACGGTGTCGTTTGCGTCTCCTCAGTCATGTATGACATGAAATATTCATTCTCGAGGTCTTCCAGATCGATTTCTGACTCGTCATCAGGACAAGCAGCCCACTGTTTTGAAGCCTCCAACGCTCGCTCAAGGTAGAATGGGTCGAGGTTGGGATCCTCAACCAGAGGCACTGTCTTGGACGAGACAAATCTCTCTACCTTGGGCAGTCCCTTCAAATCATAAGCCGCACAATGGTTCCCAGTAATTTCCGGATGGTGGTAGGGAACCTCAGCATGATCGCCAGCCATGGGCTAGATTGTTTGAGATGCTTGACGCTTTTGGAGTAACAAGAAGCGGCATAAGTGTATAGGAGCAGGCAGATAGACTGTTCATGAATCTTAGCCAGGTTAAGGACGATATGACAGGGGAGAATACTTAGGTGGATAGACTCAGGATTCCAAGGGTAATGGCGATCTGTTTATACACTGCACAAGGAGGGCAGTGGCCAAACAAAAATTCAGCCATTACAAAGGTGGCTGACATTAGACATCTGCATGCCGATGCAAAGGCTTGTAAACATACACTGATCCGTGCAGCACTGGCCTATCATGCCTTGCATATGGGTTGCGCAGGGATGGGGTTCCGGTAAGGTGGATATGTCTTTACAGATTCGATCGGACGATCTTCGCCAAGAACCAGTCCTTTAGCAAGGAGGTATCGGCTCCCGATTCTGCAGGCCCAGAGAACTGGCTTTTCGGAGTGCACAAATCCAGCTGGGATAGATACCTAGGTAGCATTTGAAGTGTTTCCGAAAGGCAAGACTTGATTTCAGTTCCATTACACAGAACACGCGATAGGCAATAGTGTCATGAGCTGATGTTGATTTGCCATTGATGCTACGCGCTACACGAGACATTCCGTTTCTCAATCTTCGGGATCATGCTTGATCCAGAGTGATCGATGGCCCGCGTAGGTTACGAAGAGCTTCCCTATCGGCACCATATTGGACATTCATTTCACGTCCGGGGCGAGTACAGGCGTAGAGTTTAGGCGCGTTCGCTTGACAACAACTGACTCGTTCGTTTTCTTCAGTCCCCTTCTTTAATTTAGAATTAGGCTCTCTCCAATAGTAGTATGATTCCCGTGATGCTAGGTCTGCAGCCAAGACGCCTAGACGTCTTCCGGGGTTCCGTAGAGCAGACTGTCCGAGTCGATTGCGATTAACAGCGCGTCTGCGAGAGACACCATTATGTCACCGGCAAGGAATGGTACCAAACTGTTGGGAGAAGATGTAAACAGTATGCGGTTCCATCAGCGTAGCATCGGGACGAGCTTCACAGCAGAGCTCGTTGCTATGCATTAGGGTGGGATCCACGCATTCCGAGCTGTAGATGTAGCAGTGCGTATATCGTATGTCTATCAAACACTCCGTCCAATCTGCGTCGTTTGGGCTGGGGTCCATAATTTTGACTGTTTTCAAACGCTCTCGATGGACAGTGATCTGCCCTCTGCGCGGATGTATCAGTAAACAAAGCACCGTAGCGTGCGCGCATGACAGCTCTCTTTCATCTGGATAGGTCTGTGGTATATGTCTTCGCGGGAACCTTGGAAGAAAGCGCGATTGTCTGTGGGGAAAGGCAGGGCCCGTTTCGTTCCTGCCTGAGGCCTCCACCTTCCTCATCCTCTCTTCTCTTCTTCTCTTCTTCTTCTTCTGTCTGTTCCGCAACCCTTTTCCCTGAATCTTTTCTTTTATGACCATTCTACTGCTTGCTCTCTTCAACCAACCGTTTCATCGGATGACTCGTCCAGTCGCCCCTGGAATCTCCCGGAACCAGTCAGTCCACACCTCTCCACAACCTTTCTCCTTGGTGATACTTCACAGAATCTCACTGTATGAGGAATATTGATTGGAGCCCATGCTCAAACGCTGCGATGGGCGACGCACCTAACAGAGCCTTCCTGCTTCCCCGTCGAACTTGCGGACCAATACTCAGCTCCTATCATGGCCAAGGCCTACCAAGCACGCAAGGGCGGCAAGGCTTAGTTGCTCTTGGTGGAGCGCACTCCCAGTTCCCACTGTCCAGGAAATTTTGTCTTTGCATGTCTGGCAGTGGCTCTGTTCTAATTTATAGCATCAACTTAATTTTCCGAAGCGGGGTTCTTCGCCTAGTTGTGAGCAATCGCCAAGGAGTCTTATAAAATCCAGACGCCCCTTACCCTGCGTGGAAAAGGTGCAGGCAAGTCTTCGAGGCCTGATAATTCAGAGCGCTGCCCTTGCTTTTCGCTCATAGAACACCACTCCCGTCTCAGATGTTGTTGGCTGGGCTGCCCTAGCAACGGAGCCATGTATCCTTCTTACTGCGACGGTTGGATGATCGATTAATCTATAGGACTACGTGCTGCAAGCAGACTATCGATCGTTTATTGTAAACTAGCATGGTCTATGGTGCGAGAAGAGAGGTTCGTACACTGAGTGTCACTCGCGATTTGACGAACTATATCCCAGTTACCTCCACGGATTCATGATGCATATGGTATAGATATAACTAACCACAACTCTTCTTTTCTAGTATGAGGGATAGTTAATTGTCTATGGACAATATTGTCTTGCCAGATCAAGGAGTAGTTCGTAGTTACTGACATAGGAAATGTAAATACCAGCACAAACTGAGAGCTGCCAGCGCATTGGTCTTCCGCTACTACCAGCTGAAGGAATCAGACAGGTTCCTATAACTATAAGGAGTAGTTAACTGCCTAGGTAGAAGAAGTGCTGGGGTTGTGCCCTAACTTATCCACCGACACACCGCCACAGCTGTGGCTCAGCAGACAGTTGACAGCGCATCAGCCAGCCTTCTTAATTAAGTAGCCTTGGACTTCACCACCAGCGCACTCAGTCCCAACGCAGCAGCAAAATCGCCCGAGAATGCCATTGTGATGCTCAACGACGTCTCAGACAGCGCAATTGAGTCGCCTGTGCAGGCTCAATGACATGTGGCGCCATTACTGGCTTGTGCCTTTCGCTCCGCGCCGCTCTTCCCAGCCATCTGAATTTATACAGCGCGGCGCCTCATCCTATTCGACCAGCCACACTGAATGTTGAGCTGTCGGCCTTTCTTTTCTTCCCTTCAATACCTTTTCGAGTTTCTTCGCTTCGTCCAAATCTCCCTTATCTTGCTAAACGGATTTCGTAATTTTGTGCACATTCTTGAGCCCACGTCTTTTCTTCTTCGAGGAAGGCGCTTTCGAGATCGCGATTGCTCAACGATCTTGGATAGGTACATTTTGGGAATCCATCGGTGCTTGCCTGCCCATCCCAAATTGAATAATTACTATCGATTCTGTTTTTTCTCTCATTGTTGCATCGCATTGTGTGCATCACATCCTCATTCTACCACACCAGCGACTTCCGCGGTGCCTCCCACCGACACCGGAGTGTTTGACGATACCCACGACATTTACGACCCGTCTACGTTAACGAATCCTTCGCAGCAGCGCCAGCAGCAGCCCGCTCTTGAGCCTAGATTTTCTTCATCTGCTCATCCTCATCCTCCACCAGCAAGCGCTTCAAGTAATCTTCGCCCAGTGAGACGATTCTCATCTCGACGCGGAAACAGCCAACCGCCATCGACAGCCCACCGCCGTGTTGCTTCGGCCGATGCAACTTTGCGCCCTCCCCACGACCCCAGCTATAATCGACCAGCAGCTAACCCAGAATTTGGACGCCGTGAAGCTGGTGTTACCTCTGCTGAGATAGCTCCAGCTCTCTCCGAAGCAGAGACAGAAGCTGGCGCTTCAACAGCAGGCGACTCGGTTGCCCAATTCGACCAATCCTACTGGCCACCACGGTCCACAAGGATTTCTCCGCGCACTGCCTCTGCAATCCGCTGGGCTTTGGAGGAGGCAATTCGCAAGCCCTTTCCTTTCACCCCTGTCCTGGAGGAATTGAACGCTCCCATGTCGGAGCTGGTGGGTCCTTCTGGACCAGCGGGATCAGGAGCTCAGGCTCGCCCCCAGAATGGAGGCTCGCGTCCAGTTCAAGGGCCACGCTTGCACACGCAAGTGCCTGCAGGTGTGCGAACACCGACAGATATCATGAGGGACCGCCGAGACCGGGAGGCAAAAAGGAAAGCAGAAAAGGAAGTACGCGAGCGTGAGCTGCAGGAACAAGAGCAAGCCAAGCAACAACTTCAAAGCCAACAGTATGCTGCTGCTGGCGCTACGAGCGGGGATTATCCAGTTCAGCGAAGACAGCCCAATGTACTCCAACCGGCTGGAGTTGATCCAGCCGCTTACGCAGAACAACCTCCAACTTCTTTCCAACAGCCGTCGGCCAGTAGAAGAACAGAAATGACTCGACCTCCTGGTAATGTGGCGAGTACTCAACGATCAGCGATGCCTCAGAGCCAGATGAGGCCACCGCCAGCTGCATCCCAGCAACAGGCTGCCCCAGTTCTACCTGCAGCAACTACCTTCCAAACGCCCCAAGCTCCACCCCAGCCACAGCCCAGACAGACACTACCTACTCAGGGTGCTGCCCAACCGGGCCCAAGTGCGTCTCAGTCCTCCCAAGACGCAAGCCAATCCCAAGCTCAAGAACAGCAACGCAGGGCTGCATTCCCTCATGCATTCGAGCGATGGGAAACACTCTCGTCACACTGGGAAGGTCTCACTGGATACTGGATTCGCAAACTTGAGCAGAACAATAATGAGTTGAGCCAGGATCCATTGAACCAGCAGATGGCTCGGCAGATTAATGACCTGTCTGCAGCGGGTGCAAACTTATTCCATGCAGTGGTAGAATTGCAACGCCTTCGGGCATCATCTGAACGTCGCTTCCAACGGTGGTTCTTTGATACGCGTTCAGAGCAGGAGAAAGCCCGGGAAGTACAAGCTGATCTTGAACGGCAGGTGTCTGCGTTGAGATTAGAGCGCGATGAAGCCATTGAACTACGCCAGAAGGCGGATGCTGACCGCAAAAGATCCGAAGACTTGGTCAAAGAGATGCGCCGAGAATTACAGATCTCCAAGGAAGAGGCGAGAAGAGCTTGGGAAGAGCTTGGTCGCAGAGAACAGGAAGAACGAGAACGAACAGCCTCCCTTCGCAACGGCGAGCCTACAGTTGTAGGGGAGTCCAAGTCTTGCCCATGATCGCGGGAATGCCTAGTCGACAGAATAGCAGCGCGAACAGACCACCAACGCGCGAGGGACCTTATGCTGGTGGACCTGGAGCGTCTAGCATGGGTGGCCAGCACGAAGCGCCCGTGGAACAAGATCCATATCATGAGGAGCAGTCGTCTTTGTCTGGAACCGATCCCTTTGTTGAACGGCCGCGGACGGGCCAACAACATCCGCCAACGTCTTCTTCAGGCACAGTTGTTGGCGGCACTCCCACTTCTCAACCTCCCACCCATCTGGGAGCCTATGCAAACCCTCCTGGTCAGTTTTATCAACATGGCGGGTCGGCACTTCATAACGAGCCAGAGCCTGATGCTCGCTCCTACGTTGCTAGTACCGAAGGCAGCGAATTAGGAGAGGAGTATGCTCCCAACCCCGAAGAAAGATATGGCCGTGACCCGCAAGGCCATGTTTATGCGGGCAGCGACGACTATGACGATGAGGAACAGGCAGAGTACGATCCTGCTTATCCGCCAAGTACTTCTGCTTCGTACGAACAGGGCGGTGTTGATTACAGCGGTTCGGGCTGGGGTGGTTGGGATTCTATAACCCCTCGACACCGCCATCCAACGCGTCTGAGTGACGTATTGGAGGAAGAAGATGAACGCAGCCGAACCAGTCCCAGTCGTGCCAGCCAAGCAAGCCGTGGTTTACATTGACGGTCAGACCGCAACCATGGGTCAGGCACAAAAACAAAGACCAGTTCCCTTGACACCCTTTGACTTGGAGTGTTTACACCATCACGTTAATTCGAACTTCTATTTCCATGTTTCATCTTTAACTTGGATATGATATGGCGTGCCGATTTCTCTTCTTACTTTCGGTACCTCAATCCCTTTCCACCATTTCCTTATGTATGTATGTAGGTGCGCGATTTCAGATCATTTTCTTGTCTCATTCTTCAATACATACTGGCTTCAATTCCTGCGCCAGTTTACGATCTATTAGTTTATTCAAGCGTTGCTACATTGAATATTTTTTTTTTTATCTTTCCACAACTTGCATTATCACACAGCGTGGGATTGGTGATTCTTTCTTTGCTTCTTTCTGTCTTTCTTTCCCAACGTCGTCTTATTATCTAGAGAGTGGACAGCAGAAAAAGTCGGTCCTCCTTTTTCAATGTTATACCTCTTTTCTCTTCCGTGGTTCTTTGCGATTGTGTTCAGATGTAGACTGTAGTTATTGGAAGGTAGACCATTTAATACTTAATCCGCGTTGTCATTTCTTCTCTGGAGGCTCTTTGTTTGATTTATCTAGTACAGATGTCTTTTCAGCCTCACACTCAGGTTGTGGAGTGACATCCACCTAGTTATATATTCCTTAGAATCGTGCTTTAGGATATTGAACGAGACTGCAAGTAAAATGGATCGTGATATAGAAGCCCTCTGGTTGAATAATAAACCGATTACTAATACGCGCTAACCGCATTGGATGAGACTCTCATGATTTCTCCGCAATTTATTCCAGCAGTCTCGATCTGGCACAGCACCCCGAAGGAAACCCCCATGGCCTCCTCTCTAAAATATCTGACCCATTCAATGGGCAGGGCAAGTCGCATTTATGCGCGAGTTCCACTCAAACGCCAGTTCCTTTCTTCGCCGCACCACCCCGTACCACAAGCGGTAGCAGCTCCGTCTCGAACAATCTGCAGCCAACAGCAGCAGCAATTGCTCAATGGCCATGCAACAACCCGCTCCTTCTCGACGACGTCAACAAGACCCGCCAAAACAATCCAGCAGATGAAATCGAGACATCGAACGGGCCCCTTTTCCTGGAAAGCGGGGTTGTTGTTCATCATCACCGGCGCCGGGATGATCATCTACTTCCGAGTTGAGAAGGCTCGGTTGGAGAGGAAACGAATCACTGAGATGAGTAAAGGTGTTGGAAAGCCCAAAGTTGGAGGACCGTTTGTCTTGAAGGATTTGGATGGGGAGGAGTTTACGGTAGAGAACTTGAAGGGAAGTATAGTTTTGTAAGTTGACTCTCTCCTCCTCTTTGTTTCCTTTCTCTTTCTTGTTGCAAAATTATTAAAGATAATGCTAATATGGCTTATGCAAAAGGTATACTTCGGTTTCACACATTGTCCAGATATCTGCCCTGACGAACTCGACAAAATGGCCGCTATAATCGACAAGGTCAAAGAAGCCTCCAATGGCGCCGAAGTCATGCGTCCAGTCTTCATAACCTGCGACCCAGCGCGTGATACACCGGAAGTCTTGCGCAAATACCTCGCAGAGTTCCATCCAGACATCATCGGTCTGACGGGCACATACGAACAAGTGAAGCAAGTCTGCAAGGCGTATCGCGTATACTTCAGCACACCGGAGAACGTGAAGCCAGGCGAAGATTACCTGGTAGATCATAGTATTTACTTCTATCTTATGGATCCCGACGGGGATTTTGTGGAGTGTGTTGGTAGGCAGGATACCCCGGAGAGTGCGACTCGTCTGATCATGGGGCATATTCAGGATTGGAAGAGGGAAGGAAAGCCGTTGGATACGTCGCCGAGGTGAGGAGGTTAGCGGCTTGTGAAGTTGTGAAGAGAAGAATCTGAGATGGCAGTTTCTTTCTGGACTGTATTATTATTTCTTTTTTTTCACGTTTGGATAGAAGTGGTGGTACGATTAGTTAGCGTAGGGATCATGTCAAGCAACCACTCATCTCGAATCGTCAAGTTTTGCATATCATTCTTGCTCAGAAGAACAGAGACTGGTATCGAGGCTGATGTCAAGTGCTCGTGGGATTGTTTTCACTATCTCAGCCTCAATTAAAAGCATATATCTCGTGCTAGGCATATAAATGAGAGAATAAACGAGATCACTTCTCGACCAACCTCCCTCACGGTCCGTATCCCTATTAGCCCTCCACTCACCATCCTCCGGCCTCTCGCCTACAAATTCCTCTCTCTTCCAAACCTCCAGCCTCTCCTTACAGCTCTCCAACAATGATTCCGCCGCTCTCCACGCCGTCCCCCTATGCCCCGCACTCACAGCAATCGCTATACTAGCCTCTGAAATCGGGACAACGCCCAACCTATGCGCAATACTTATTGCTACCAGGCCCGTACTCCCACTGCCACTGCCACTATCGGCGGCGAACGCTCGTTTGGCTTCGCGCGCAATCTCGGTGAGAGTCTTAAGGGCAAGTGACGCGTAGCTCGTGTAGCTCAGTTGGGATACGGCGCGGTTATTGAACGTGTCGCGCGTTGTGCCGAGGAAAAGGACGTTGGCGCCTGCGGACGGAGAAGAGACTTGCGACAGGATGGCGGTTGTGTCGAGAGGTGTGTAGGTTAGTTCGAGGTAGATCTTTTCGTCGCTAAGGTGGACTTTGCGTGGGTATGTTGAGGGGTCTTGGTGTGCTGGTGTGGAGGACATCGTGGATGGTTGTTGATTTGGGGATGTTGTTGTGTTATGTATGGTCGGAGTTTGGGTCATTTGGGGACATTATTTTATTGGTTTGTATGGGCAATGCATGCTTGAGCTGTGGTCCAATCCAATACGGCGATGAGGTGAAAAGGCGTTGCGGGGTACAGTACACAATCTGATAAGATCTTGATGATAACAAAGGTATGCATTTTCTTGATAACACCTTGAATGGTCGATCATTCAGTATAACTATGCATTTCTGATATAATTCCTCTTTCTACCTAAGTACGTATCAACTACCTTAATAGTCGATGAAGGTATAAATAACATAATGATAGGTGGGTACAAATATCCTTTCACCTTGCAACTTCAGAATCAAGTGCGCCTTGCGACTGCAGGTGCGTCCGCAATGATTTCCCATCTTCTCCAAGTACCGAAATCAACTCTGGAGCATCAGGATCCATCATACACTGGTCAATCCTCATGATTTTCTTGCCTGTCTCTCTGGCAATTCGTATGAAGTCGCGGAAGTACTTCACTGTCTCCCGACTGAGGTAGTGCATCACCACCAAATCACCCCTCTATTGACGTCGCGAGCGAACGCTGCTAGTTGCTTCTCTGGTTGATCTGTGTTAGCCCATAACCAATCCTCTACGTCCACACTCCAGTTCACAATGTATGGGTCATCAAGAAGCGTCGCTAATCGTTGTCTCGTGCGGGCTCCCACGGTGCCATACGGCGGGCGAAAGTATCGAGCTAAGAATACACAAAGTACATCAGTGTTGATCTCCATGTAAACAATATAAGGGCAAAGGGAGCAAGTAACTGACATTCAACGCCGAGAAGTTCCTTGATGGCATGATATCCTTTCAAGATCTCATCATCAATCTTCTCCTGAGTTTGCAGGCCCTCCATTCTAGAGGAAATTAGCTCGAGGAGTTTAATAGAAAGAGATTCTACTTACTTTGGGTGCGTAGATGAATGCAAGGCAACCTGGTGACCCCGCCGTAGCATCTCTATAGACCTCTGTGAAGTTTGTGCTCGGGTCCAATAGACCTGTCCCCACGACGAAGAATGTCACCTGGATACCTTCATCATCAAGGATTTCCATAACCTCCTGTGCTAGCCTGGGATCTCCGTCGTCGATACCAAATGCGAAGGAATCAGGCCTCTTGCAATTAAGCACCATGGTGCCCGTTGGCAGCTTTCGTGGAATCTCAACATCGTCCGGTAAGTACTTCACAATCTCGAGCTTGCGAAGTATAGTTTCGTCGGTAGTGTAAAAGCCGTGGAAGCCAATTGAGGATACGATATCGAGGTCAACATAGAAGTGAGATATCGGGATATAGATGTCTTCGGCAGACGTTGCGTAGCGAGCGGCCTCAACACTATCTGATGTCCCTGGGTACGGTGCTCGGAAAGGGTTACAGTCGGCATTTTGCTGAAAGATCGAAATTGTGAATGCGGCGCTTCCGGAATACTCGACATGAAGATACATGTCCTTATGGTGGTTGAGGTCGAAACAGGAATAAGAGAATTGGGTATGATAGTTATGGTCCGGATTGAGGGAAACAGGCGCATAAAACAGTCACCATCGTCGTTCTCGTCATATTCGATCGGTAGGTTCTCTCCAGGGCCATGCCACGCACCCAGGTCGTTGAATGGCCTCTCACAGAAGCTGTCGATTACGAATTCGTACGGGCCTATTCGTTGCGGCATCATGGCGACGGTCTGGGAGACGCCAATGAGAAGGATGAAGTACATCAGCACAGAGATGGGCGCCATGATGGCGATGGCGACGAAAGAGTAATAATCGATGCTGCAAATATACCGGGCTGAAGAACGGTTGATGGTAAAGGAGAGAATGGTTTCTGTGGGAAGGATTGCTTTTGACTTACGCTGAGCCTGCATGCGAGGCAAGAGCTATCGGGGACAACGAACCGCACCTGCTCAAAATTTTGAACTCATACTCGTCCTTTATTTTCATCCGCGAACTTTTGTGGCTAATTACAGACTTTTTTTTCTTTTTGCTTTTGCTTTTGCGTGCTTCACTCATGCTTGATACAGAAAGAATCTTGAAATTGATAGGAAAAGAAAGAGAAATATTCCACTCAAAATCGTCTGACGGTGATGCAATCGACGATTTGATTCGGCAATCGAAATATTCCAACACACAAATGAAAGAGATGATTCCGACAGCCTGTTGTGTTAGAGTTGCTTGATTGCTCTCAGGTCATGTTTACCAATCGAATCCATCCCCGGCGGGCGGCGCAGCTCCGTTCGAAGGGGCAGCCTCAAAGAAAGAAGAGGGGCTTCTGGTTCTTGTACCGGCGCAGGTTCCTTGATCTCTCCTTCTTCCTCGGTATCATCATCGAAAACAGGCTTGCCTTCTGGCTTCAGTTCCTCGAGGAAATCTGGGATCTCTTGATTGGTTTCCATCAGTACCATGACCAGATCACGAGCAATATCGCTGTTCTTGTCATGGTTGTAGAGCGACGTAGCGAACCCTTCATTGCCAATACGGGCAGTACGACCTTTGTGGAACCACACCATAAATCAGAGACAGGACATTCAAACGCAGGAAAGAGTGTTTTAATGAAAACCTACCGATTCGATGGATGTATTCATCGATACCGCCGTGTTCGACATTGGGCAGGTCGTAGTTGATGACATGCATGACATGCTTTACGTCCAACCCACGTGCCGAGACGCCAGTTGCAATCAGAATAGGGTCTTGCCAGAACGGAAGGCGGAACTAAAATATTAAGAGTTAATGAAGTTCAATGGTATTTAAAAAGGGGCCATGTTCATAGTAACTTGCATTGCATCTTCGCGTTCGCGCTGGGTACGACCACTATGAATGGAAGTACTAGGCATGCCCATGTTGTAGAGGTAGTCGTCGAGTAAGTCAGCCTGTGCCTTGGAATTGACGAATACCAAGGTGCGAGCAGGAGGCATTGATAGCAGTCGATCATACAGGCACTGCTTTTGGCGCCTTCATCTGCATAGATAATCTGTGCTACCAGCTTAGTTTATTATCCTTATACAATGTATATATGCAGTACTCACCCTCTGCTGAATGTTGACGTGGGTACTGCCGGCGCGACCAACACGGATGCGAACATGGTCGTTCTCCAGATACTTACGAGCGACTTCGCGACAGCCCTTGTTGAAAGTAGCCGAAAACATCATGTAGCAGTGATCACCATCTTCGTTTGCATCTAAACCCAACTTAGTTTTTTCCTGGAAATATGCGAGAACAAAACAACAACTTGACATACCACCGCCAGATAGGAGTTTTTGAATTCTTCTTCCCAATCAGCCTGCAAAAGCTCATCGGCCTCATCGATGATGGTGTACCTAAATCAGCATTAGAAATGCATCATAAGGGTCTGAATAGAAAGTTCAATACCTAACGCGCCGTAGTGAGAGGATATGGGGCTTGCTCATAAAGTCGATCAGGCGACCGGGTGTTCCAATCAGGATGTCGCAGCCCTGCTGAAGCTCCGTTCGCTGATGGGAAACAGGGCCACCGCCATAAGCCACACAAGGGCGGAGCATAGACCGATAGCATAGACGGCGAGCTTCGTCAAAAATTTGACAAGCAAGTTCTCGAGTAGGAACAATGATCAAGACCAAGGGCTCGGCGCGCACCGCGTTCACTTTAGGGTCGAAGCTTGCTCCGAGATTTGGACGAGGAGCAGTGAGCTTCTTTGCCTTTCCCATCAATTTTGACAGGACGGGGATGAGAAAGGCGGCAGTCTTTCCCGATCCTAGGTTGTTTTGTTAGCAACAAGAAGGCGTTCGTTTGGATAAAGAGCATACCAGTTTGTGCCACAGCCATGATATCGCGTCCTTGGAGGATTGCTGGGATACCATATGCTTGAATGGGCGTTGGAACTTTGTAGCCACACAAGCTTATGTTTTCCATCATAACAGGGTGCAAGCCAGCATCCTTGAAGCTTGCAATCGGTGCAACCTTAGAGATTGCTTCGACGACAACTTTGATGCTGCTGATACTGTAGGCAGATATTAGTATATGTGGCGAGAACATAGCAAGTTTCCATGGAGAATTTCCTCTTCAGGTAGCAATAACCATCACAAGTTGACTTGAAAATATGCTTCAAACACACAAAAATAATGGCGAGGAGAAAAGAAAAGCTACATACTTCTCAAATTTAAGACCAGCGCGGTTGATGAGCTCACTGCGAAAGAGCATCTTTTCAAGTTCCTCATCCTTGGGACCAACGTCACCATACTCCTCTTTCCACTCATATTTACGAGCGTCAGACGCCCAGGGAATGGCGTTGGCGAGGGCATCGTCCCCATTAGCAGGCCTCTCAGATGGACCAGCATACCGCGCGTAGTCATACTTTTCAGGCTCTACCCAACCCTTGTCACGAGCAAGTGTGGCTGCCTCTTGGTCCAGACGGCTTACTGGGGCCTTGGCCTCAGGGAGAGTATCAGCCATGTCTTGAGTAGCAAAGGGGTCCATAGCGAACGATGTGTCTTCAGCCTTCAATCGAAAGGCCAGAAGGGAGAAAAGACGTGGTGGGATGAAAGGTGCAGAGGAAGAAGGAAGGTAAACAAAGGAGACTGTTGCCTCTGTTTGCACTGCAAACGCCCAATATCACATGTCCCCAACCAGTGGTTGCCTGGGTGCCTGGGTGCCTGGATGCCTGGGAGTGTGTTACAGTCAGTGGTACGGGGCAGATTCAATGGCAATAAATCCTAGGATATGGTCATTAAGGCTAAATAAGGAGCTGCATATCGCCTGGTGCTATTTTGACAACCACGGCATCGACATAAGAATACCCAGGAATCTGGTCTTGGAAAACGGACATCGTAGCATAGCTAGCTCACAATAACAAACTGTCCCACTCCGGGCACTCCATCGAGTACAACGTAAATAACATAAGGCCCAGGAGGCACAATGCTATGCGAGTCCGGCATAGATACGCTAATAATTTGGTACTTCAGGCCCGGAACAAAATGGTCATATTCCAGGAAGATCAAACGTTGACCCATATGTAGTGAGTGTGTGACGAAACCACCGTGGTAGAGGCTAATCTTGAGCCGCTTTGCGCGTTCGAAACCAGTAAAGGCAATAATGAAGGACGTCCCATCAGCAGTGAGGTGCTTCCGTGAAATCCAAATATCCTGCGGCCGCTTGAAGGCGTTCTCTTCATCGAGGTAAGGAGGCGTATAAATTTCGACTCGAAATTCTGTTACGTATGTAGTTGCTGGGCTGCTGAAGTCTGGTTCAAGCCTGGGTTGCTCTAAAGGGTTTGAGCCAGCCACCATGACGGTGCCATCCAAAAGGAGAAGTGCAACCGAATGGTATAAGCGAGGGATTGAGGAGATCCCCGCAGTCTTCCACCTGCGTCCACGAGGCTTGTCAGGGTCGTATAGCAGGGCATCGAAACACGGATCTTGCGCTATGCCGAAGCCTTGGGCACCACGCCGAGCTCCGTTTAGCCAGAGTACTTTGCCATCTGGGAGAAGAATACCCTCAACCATTACCCTTGCTCCCGGCATTTCTTCCATCTGCCACACGGGGTCCGCTGACAGTGGTTGGATGCGTCCACACGTGTCGTCAGCAGGGCTCGTTATGTCCACGTAGGCTCCACCACCGCAAACAATAATATCAGGTTCCCAATTGTTATCTAGCGTTAGTGGTAAAAGGACGCTTCCACCTGTATTAGGATACGTCCTATGTGCGCCTGGTAGATCCGGGAGTCGTCGGGTGGTCTTTTGCCTAGCAACATCGTATATTTCTGCGGAACGAGAAACAAAGATGAAAAGCCTGCCATCTTTCAGCAAATGCAAGAATGGGTACATGTAATACGGTTGGTTCCTCTCCAGGATAGGAAGACGAATACTGCGGCTAATAGGCCTGCCATTATGGTTTAAAATTTCGAATGTCGGGTTATTATTTTCTTCTTTCGTCGGATCCAATCCATTGAGGCTGCCGGAGGCCACGAAAAGGCTTTTATCTGGCATTATCTGCACACTTGGATACCAACGGGGAGTGGATAATCGATGACCAGATTCATACCATCCGTCGTCATCAGGAGGGCTACCATCAAGCTCACGCTCGAGGTAGCGTATCGCACGAAATCCGTCACCAACAGTTGGGTCGATGTGCGATAAAGGTCCATTGCCACCAACTGATATGGCACGGCCGTCGGCGAGGAAGGAGCCTCCAGAGCAGAAGGCGTTCGTTTCGCAGGTCAGGCCTCGCGCGGTGTTTGTTGTGAGATTATACTCAGCCGAGTACGCGTACTGCCCATTTTCTAGTGTCAGTTGTGTATAATTTTCGACCTTGTCGAGGAACACAACGTGTCCATTTGGCATCAGAACAGCTGCCATTGCCGGAACGCCGGATTGGCCGACGACGTAAAAGGACTCCGTATACGAATGTTGAGCATATTGAAACTGGTCTCCTGCCGCGGCATTAAAACTGGTGGGTGGCCGGCCTTCGATATTTCTGTCATCTTCGAGCCGAGGATTTTCGTGAAAGGGCCGAAGGGCACGGTCATGCAGTGGCCGTTGATGAACGAGAATAGAACGGGCACATCTCGTCAGTGCACATAACCAAAGAAGAAGGCGGTGCATTGCGTTTATCCATTCAAAAGCGTGATGCTTGTAATCTTGGTCCGACGAGGGTTGACTTTTCTGCGTTGATCTCGTCAACATGCTGGCTGCCAATTGAAGAACAGCAGCTTCGTGCTTCACTTCGCGCTGGGCACGTGAGTCGGCCAGCCGATGAAGACGGGGAAGGTGCAGGACGCTGCGTGGGAGGAAGGAGGTGCCTTCCTAAACTGTCCCGGCCATTCTCAATTTCCCTCTGGAATCAACTGTCACGACTGAGCTGTTTGCACGAGAGCTTGCTGCTTTTCAACCTCCCGGTCATCAAACACACGGAATTTCGTTGCTGCGAACGCATCTTCTATGTAAATATCGTTCGAGCTACTCGCGATCGGAAGTACTCCCAGCAGTCTGTGTACCTCTTTGCCGACTTGGAACTTGTCTTGACTCTTAAGACACAGCGTGAGTGTGCTGTGTCAATTTCGTCCGCGAAGCAGGGAGTCTGGGAGCTTCAGGAATTTGCTAGCCTCTATTTTGTCAAAGTTAATCCGAGAATGTTATCGCTGGTGCCTGGTCTATACATCAACCTCGGTGAAAGTGGATGCTTATCCGAAGCCCCAGGCTCCCCAATTTCCTTTGACGTTCTTTGTTGAATGCTATTCAACCGGGCAAAATTGACAACGCGGAACTAAAAGATGGATCGTCCTCGGGCCGATGGAGTGACAGAGATACTACTACGTTGGTCAGAAGGAGATATACGCTGTAAGACTGGGCACGGCCACCATATTGGGAAAATCTTGTGTCGATATCCCCAGCCATGGTTCAAAATCTAGTCTCATAATACTTACACTGCTTTTGTCCACCGTTAACATATTGCGACGCGAGACCTTTTCATATCGTCGTCCGTACAATGTCGCCCTCTCAAAATGCTTCTGCCGAGGCCGACGCCTCCCGCCCCAGTCTGGAGGACGCTATAATCAACCCTGGCGCTGTGAAAATCAACGTACAGGGCGCTTATATCGTGGATGATCAGCCTGGAACTCCAGACAGTTCGGCAGATGAAGATGGTATCGTGTACGAGCGCAAGGATATTCGACTACCGCATCATACGAGTGTGGTCAGTCATGTGGCAGTGGATGTGAGTATCGCGTGCGCTCCGCGGCAATTGCATTCCCCGCACTTGGGTTCTCCTGCCTAGTTGAGAACGATACTGTACACCGATTTTCTCGCAACAAATAGACTGACCATGGAGTTCTACTTGCAGATTGGAGGATCCTTGGCTAAATTGGTCTACTTCACGAGAGAACTTGGCTCAGAAAACGAAGGTGGCCGGCTGAACTTTATCAAATTCGAGACAGAACGCATAGATCGATGCATCGACTTTATAAAACAGCTCAAGGAGGATCATGGAAGGCTCAATGGCTCTGCACCCGGAGAGCTGTGTGTAGTCGCAACCGGCGGAGGTGCTTTCAAATATTATGATAAGCTCAAAGACACGCTGCAGGTGGATATTATGCGGGAGGAAGAGATGGACTGCTTGATAGCAGGCAAGTAGACCCCGTTGATTGCAATATTATGCTGTTACCAGCTCTGCTTTCTAGTGCTAACCGTTTCTTTTATATTAGGACTCAACTTTTCATTACCGAGATACCCAACGAAGTTTTCAGCTATAGTGAAGCCCAACCCATGCAGTTCGTGGAAGCAAATGCAGGCGTCTATCCTTATCTACTTGTCAATATCGGTTCGGGAGTATCCATGATAAAAGTGTCTGGACCCCAAGAATTTCAACGCGTCGGAGGGACACATCTAGGCGGCGGCACTTTCTGGGGCATCATGGCGCTTTGACTGGCGCTACTACTTTTGATGAGATGCTAGCAATGGCCGATCGTGGCGATAACAGCAATGTGGACATGTTGGTCGGGGATATCTATGGAATGGACTACACCAAGATCGGGCTCAAAAGCACCGCAATTGCCAGTTCGTTTGGGAAGGTTCTGAAAATGAAACGGATGGCTGAGCGCCAGGCTGAAGATGGCGCTGATTTGGGTGAAGACCCCGAGAAGACACAGCCAGTAGAATTCAGACATGCAGATATGAGTCGAAGTCTTCTATTTGCAATTAGGTAAGTACCTTTCTCTTCTTTGACAACCGGATCCAATGAGGCTGACCTCAATGTAGCAACAACATTGGTCAAATTGCCTACTTGCAATCAGAGAAACATGAGCTGAAACACATTTATTTTGGAGGTTCTTTCATCCGCGGTCACCTGCAGACTATGAATACGCTTTCTTATGCTATAAAATTTTGGTCAAAGGGCGAAAAGCAAGCATACTTTCTGCGACATGAGGGTTTTCTCGGCGCAGTCGGCGCTTTCTTGAAGAGACAGCCCCAAAACTGGGGCCGCCGAAATAGCATCGAGGATTCATCAGCGTCTAAACAATTCCGTGAAGATCTTGCTCGCCAGAGTCAGCCGTCCGAGCAGTAGAACAGCATCAATCAATGACCGCTAGGAGATTGATTTTGTCGCCATCATGACTTGGCGATTAGAGAGGTTTGAAACCGGCGGAAGTTTCATATCATGCCTCCTTTTCGACAATGCCTTTCTAAAGTCGAATGGAACTTTGGGAGTCACATCATATTACATTATGAGCATCTTAGATGTGATGAAACTCGCGAAGGAGCGTCAGGCTTAGAAGTTTTTGACATAGCAGCTATCTGGTTTCTTTTTGTAAACTAAAAATTTAGTTGCATAGACATATAGAACCGCAATACTGACGGTCTTACTCTCGGACCATATTTTAGATGATACTTTCTTGTGGTCTCTTTTCCTGCTCTTTTCAACGAAATAAGAGCGCAATGAATTCAACTATAATTCGTTGGCTGAAGCGACCTGGAGTTTTGAGGCTAGTTTCATTCGTTTAGTGTACCTAGGTCATGAACATAGGTATCATGCAGGTTGGTAGATATCGAGTAAGGAAATTCGACGTAAGACTGAACAAATCAACGACGTAAACTATCAGACGCTAAAAGACAAGAGTGAAATCAATGAAGATCAAGAACTCTGCGTGACTATGACTTTGACTATTCGTCGCCTCTCCCGAAGCTCCTCAATGTAGTAACTCAATTCCTTCGCGTTATAAATGCATCTGCACTCTGCCTCGCCTTCGATAACACACTCTAATACAGACGTCCCAACAAGTCTGTCGTAGCGACGGAAGAATTCCCTGGCCTGGTTGAACAAATATTCCGAGTTATCTTCGTTATTTTCGGCTCGTAGGTGGCGCGCCATTTTGGTCCTAGGGACCATAAATTTGAATTTAATGATTGTGGCGGGTGCAGAGTGAGAAGAAGCTGGCATATCAATGCCCGAATCGCTTGCTGTAACCGAGGTATTGACAGGGGATATGACGGTAGTCTTGCGTTGAGTGTGTTCAAGGATTTTCGGGCTGGGCGGCTTCTGTCTAATTTCCTCTGGGCGTCTGCATTTGCCGATCCGTGAACAAGCCCCTTAGTAGACTGTGAGCGAGAGATGACAGGCAGGCCCCTATTTGATAACCCAACGGGGACTGCTTCATCTTCATCTTCCTCTTCGTCTTCCTCCTGTGATTTACTTTGACCGAGAGCAGCATGCCTGGAAGCCCTTCTCTGCCTGGACACAGAGTGCTCAGAAGTACTATGTCTCCCCTCATGTGTAGAAGCCCATGGGGTAATTTCTGGAGGAATATCGCTCCCTGAGCTGCTGAGACTTGTCAGGTCTGACTCGGCGTCCTCCACAGATGATTCGCGGCGTCTTTTGCTGGGGATAGCAGATGGCAATCCATTTTCCACACCATTTTCTTTGAATTCGCTGGGTAGCCTTCTCATTGTGGCCTTTTCCCATATATCTTTGCTAGGATAGTCTGGGAACGAGCCATTTCTGCATGTCAGTCGCGTCGCAACCGGTTCTGCTTGGAACCTGTAGCCCCGAGCCATTTTTCAAGAAGTGCAGATTCTGGCCGAAGCTGACGAATTTCGTAAGGATGCCTGTCTCATTTCCATCAATGATGGGGAAGTAGTATACTTTATACGCCACGGGTTTCACAATTTCAATCTCTTCCAAGGCAGGTAATTCCTTCAAGTCTTGTGATAAGTATTTCATTACTCGCACCTCCTCACCAGAGATGGGGATTTTACTATGAGTCGCACATGGTGGCGTTTCTTTATGGACTTTGTGCCAATCTTCGAGCAGGTTGAGTAAGTGGACGGGCAGCTGGTCCTTCACTGCCAACACGACTCTGTTCTTGTTCTCAGAAGCTTCATGAGACGATGGCAAGGATTCTTTCTTAGAATCAGTGACCGGCGATTCAATGCCTTGTAAAATTGTACATATCCGTGAATACGGATGACCTTTCGACTAGTTAGTGGGAGTGACTTGGCAGGCTGGTCTCTAAAAGTGATGATGCCACTATTGCAGTCTGCGTACCTAATGGATGCTGGGCTCCCTTTGTCGCCCATTGGCCTGGATGCGCTTGGGTTTTGATCTTGTTCCTGTTCCTCAAAAAGTCTGTCCGGTTCTCAAAAGATAGGCGAGCTGCATTTTCAGGAGTGGTAATTCAAGTTGTCTTCAATCGTGACAAAGGGGGCTTCGGGTTACGATGAAGATAAACGCGTTGGGCGCGCGCACCAATCAGAAGAGCCTGAGCTAAACCTCTTTGGGAAGGCTTGTTGCCTCAGGCTCACAAAATCCACCGGGCATTTTCACATTTGCCTCAGTACATTTCAAAGCACGGAGATAGCGGGTATTTCGTATTTTCCCAAATTGGAGGGCGCAGTTAGGCGGCAATACACAGCTTGCTCATAATTATATTCTATGGTTGGTTAAATTTATGTGTTGATTTATAAGCACCGTTATCCAAACTTGTGCACGGAGAATGAACAATCCCCAGGATCACATTATTAATCACATACCTCAAATCGACAATATATAAGTACCCTCAAACAGGCATTTGAGGAAAGCTGCAAACAGACAGAAACGTAGAAGACTCGCCTTTTTTCTAGGACTGCTTGCTGCACATCATCCTTTTCCAAAAGCCATGGCACCAACGACCAATAATCTCAAACTCGTCTTTGGCGGAGGAGCTTTCATACAGCCCGAGGGCTGGTCAGAGGACAGATTGACGGAGCTGCTCGATTATTTGGAAAAGGAGGGATACACGCTATTGACACGGCCCAAGCATACGGAGAGAGCGAGTCAATCATTGGAAAATCCAAGGCAGCAGCGCGTGGGTTTCAAATAGACACCAAGGTTTCTGGAGGATTGGCACCGACCGTCCGTGCAACGAAAGAAAATGTCATCAAATCCGGAGAGGAGAGTCTGGAGAAACTTGCCACGGACCAGGTACGTCCACTTTAGTTTGTCATGAAGATTGTGTGAGCACGGAGCAGTAGTTAGCTGACATGGAAATTGAGCAGGTTGACGTCTACTATATCCATGCTCCCGACCGCAAATGGCCGTTCAAGGATACCCTCGAGGGCATCAATGAGCTGTATAAAGCCGGCAAATTCAAACGATTCGGGTTGTCCAACTTCACTCCCGAGGAAGTAGAGGATGTTGTTCGCATTGCCAAAGAGAACAACTTCGTCTTGCCGTCCGTCTACCAGGGCAATTACAATGCTGTTGGTCGGCTTATCGAGACACAACTCTTTCCTATTCTGCGTAAGCACAACATTGCTTTCTACGCCTACTCCCCAGTAGCAGGTGGCTTCCTTACCAAGACCCCGGAGGATATTACTCTTCATGGCAAGGGTCGTTTCGACAAGAGCTCGGGTTTCTTCGGACAGATGTACAACTCCCTGTACAACACACCCGTCAAGCTAGATTTTCTGGCCAAATTTGGAAAAATTGCGAGCGCAGAGGGATCTCGCAGGCGGAACTGGCTTATCGATGGGTGACTTACAACTCACACTTGGAGGCGGACAAGGGAGATGCCGTCATTGTTGGCTCTAGTTTTGGCAGCCAGTTGGCCGAAACGCTCAAGTGGTTGAAAAAGGGACCGCTAAGCCAGGAGACTGCTGATAAACTTGATGACATATGGAAGGGCGTTGAAGGGGAGGCTGTACTGGACAACTTCAACAATTTTATTTCCAAACAAGGAGGACTGAGCCAGGAAATGTAGTCAGTAAGACCAAATTGGATCCGATGCCCTACATGTGGCGCAGAATAGAAATGTCCCAAGCATATATAGCAGATAATGTATCGTCTTCCTCGTTTTGGTAGTCAAAAGATCCTGCACTATTCCATTCAGGGAATATCACGTGATTGGCGGCCAGTTGTCGAATCAGAGCTTGCCGAGCTTGTTGAATCTTTCTCTAGACATCAAACTGTCATGATCGCCTCCTAGCATCGCTTGAGGCCGATGGCGCCTCAACCACAGTCTCCCCGCCTCCAATCCCTCCTCCTGTCCCTGTTGAAACCCATCCAAACAGAGCTGGAGGGTTAAAGCCGCCGCTACCACAACGACCGCCGGATCCGACACGTCTCGCTCCGGAGCATGCCTACGGTCACTCCCAACCGCGGTTCTGGCACGATAGCTCTGCTCCTTTAAGACCAATTGATGGAGTTGTCGCGACACCCGCTGCTGTTGCTGCTCTCCGCCCGCCGCCTGCAGTTCCTGGCACCGAGCCTAAAAGATTGATGTTCGCAAGTTCCGAGACGGACGGCGCAAGAAGCGCAAAGGGGTCTGGAAGAAACTTCTATGGGTTCGCCAGTCATGTATGATATTGCTCTCTTCATGTTACTACACAAATACAAGAGGGCTTACCAATTGGCATGATAGATCCAGATAATTATACCGATGTGGAAACCTTTCTGGACCATTTGCAAAGAAACCCACGCCTTAGGCCGTACGATTTTTGGCCCTTAGTGGCCGATTCCACAGTTATTGTCCAACATGTCTGCTCCGTGGTAATATTCGTCTGCTGTTTCGTGGGGATTTTTCAGAACAGGGTTAGCCCTGTATCCGTCGTGGGCTGCGGGAGTATAGGCACAGTGTTGGGCTGGATATTGTGGGATTGGTGGGTGTGCAAGGAGCAAAACGAGGCTATTAAAGCGGCCCAGTTCCCTGATGGCAATGAAGTCGATGATGGATCAAGTGCGAGCTCCACGGCTTCCCAAACACCGGCTGCCGGCGTCGCTGCGAATGGGCATGCGGACAATGTCCATGGCCTGGGATTGAATCTTCCACCTTCAAGTTCCGAGGTCAATCTGCGGCGTAGAAGCACCGGGTTGAGTGTGGCGTCTTTGCAATCAGTCAATCCAATTCATCCAGGCATGTCAGCGGCTGCATCTTTCTATTCATACAGCGAGGACATCAAACATGTATTCTCATCGCGAAACCGACAGCGACTTGCAACGATAAAATCCGCCCTTCTCATCTATTGCGCCCTGTTGGGCCTAAGTCCTATTTTAAAGTCCCTCACAAAGTCTACTGCGAGCGATTCCATCTGGGCCTTGAGCTGTTGGCTTATGATAATCAATATTTTCTCTTTCGACTACGGCAGCGACGAGGGTAAAGCTGACGCTACCAAATTCCCTGCATCGCTGTCCACGAACGCCGCACTGATGGCGTCGACGGTGCTAGCTTCACGCTTACCTTCGACTACACACGTGTTCAGTCTTACGCTTTTCTCCATAGAAGTGTTCGGCTTATTCCCCGTTTTCCGCCGACAGTTGCGTCATGTGTCATGGACAGGCCATGTTCTATTGACGTTTAGTCTCGTCCTTGCAGCCGGCGCAGGCACTGGTATTGCACTGCGCGGCGGCTGGGCTGCAGCAATTGTTGGCGCGATTCTGAGCACTATTCTCACTGCTTTGGCGATGGGATCCTGTAGCTGGTGGCTTATCAGTCTGCAGAAGTATAAGAATGTGGTTATCGGGCCGTGGGATCCTGCGAGACCGATTATACGTGGAAATTGGGATTTAAGTTGAGCATTTTATATACTGCGACCAATGTTGATAATACCCGTGATAGAGAAGCTACGAGTTCTGACCAGTTTTACTATTCTTATCAGTAAAATATAATTGTCGTGAATCTCATGGAATCTGCGTCTGCTCGTATCAATCGTGACATTTCCTTAGGTACCTATTTTAAAGGTCGCTCTCGCGTGGTTTAGTACCGCTCTATCAACCATGTCCTCCTATCGTCCTCTGCCATAGCAGCCAGCCTTTTCGCCTCCGCTCTCTTCACGGCGATATATTTCTCGACGAATCCGACGCCTAGTATGGCACTCATATCGTCGTCGTTCTCTAGCGCAACAAGACTATCCTCCAAACTTCTCGGGATCTGATCCGTAATACCTAGCTCGTCTCTTGCGGCTTGCGACAGTGCTGACGCATCAACGGGGCAGTCCTTGTGCGTGAGAGGTAACGAATGAGTGATTCCCAGGTACCCAGCAGCGAGCAACGCAGCCATTGCGAGATACATGTTTGCGAGACCATCGACCTGTTTCAATTCCCAGTGCCCCTTGCGATTTTGCGGATCGGGACTTCGCGGTTCTGTGTGCCCCAGGCAATCCATTCGCTGCCCGCCCAGACACCTGAGGCAACCCGCTCATAACTGACTTCTTGCGGAGAGAAAAGGCCGTTATGGATGGGAAATGCTCGAGTACTCCGGCTAGGAAGGACTGTTCTTCTGTAGTCGGTGATATCGAGAAATGTGCGTGCGAGGCGGTACCCGCAGCGTACGGAAATGGTCGTGGATAGAGAGTGGCGCGAAGGCCGTACTTCTCGGCGACGTTTACAATCGTCTGGCGAGCTTTTAAAAGTTTATCAATGGCGCTGAGAGGCTGACCTGGTGGGAGGATGAATTCGAATTGTCCAGGCGCGGATTCGGCATGGAATTGCTCGAGGTGGATATCTATACTGGCCAAAGTAGTCATGATCTCCTCAAGCAAGCGAAGAGCGTTCTGTCGAATGTCGCTTGTCATGTTTGACCAAGAATGGGTTTTGTAATAGGCTCCCACGCGTTGCTGCTATCCTCCGTGCCACTCCTCCGTCGAAGGAAGGCTACTTCGATTTCGAATCCGAGCATGATTTCAATCGGTTTCAGGGCAGTGACAATACGCTGCAGCGTTGTGCGCGGACAGCCCTCTAGTTGCTCACCGTTTTCATCTTCCCAGAATGTCATAACAGTGGCACTGTTGGATTCGAGGGCGGCATTTCTGCACAATGAGGAAAGATCCGGTCTCATGTAGAACTGCCCAGTGGCGATTCCGCCTGGTGCAAGCAAGTCATTTTGGAGCAGGTGATAAACCGCTAAAGTAATACCGATGCGCCGCTTCCCTTGAACTATCTTTATGAATTCGCGGATTGGAAACATACGCACACGTATTGTAGCTGTATAGTCTACCCATTGCATCCAGACAACCATGTGAGGGTTACGGGTAGCTAGTTCATTCAGGTCTTCTGAATTAGTGACGACTGATAGTCCCTTCTCTGCGAGTTCATGTGGTTTCGACGGTTTCGACACATACGTCGAAGGAGGCAGCTTGAGATCGTACAATTTGTTCGAATTGTTGAATAGGATGTCCACTACTGCTTCTTCCGCCTGTGAAAGAGTGAATGTGCCTTGTTGAACATAATCAACTAAAACCTGAGGACCGAGTCAGAGACAATAGTCAGCAAAACGCCCAGCTTGCGATACTCGAATGTTAGACGCTCACCGTCTCCAGCGTATCTCTAAATTGCTTATTCGATAGCCAGTAAGTTTCCGGATGAAAATGTCCATCTGTACTCCATAATAGACGACTGGTCGGTGTGAGTTCCATACTTTGCCGTAAGATAGAGTGCTCGGCATCTTTGCTAACCATCGAGAATACTTCGCCGAGGTCGAGGTAGACATTCGGATAGACGGAAGCGAGATAGCCAGCCTCTCTGGTATAAGGATATGATGAGTGAAGTAGCACGAAGTCTACATTCTTAAAGTGGGCAATTAACGGCTGCATATACGCCGGGTTTGCAAGCACCAGATTGATATCGTTGTCCCTAGCCCGGTGTGGAACTGTACAGGCTTGCATTTCTGCTTGCCGTGTTTTGCGGCCGTTTCTTGAATAATCCGCAGCGTTGTTGTTACCAGCATGTCGTTAAAGGGCTTATCTGCAATACGAAACGGAGCACCTATACGCAACAACTGTTGGAATGATTCTTTCAAGGCCGCCTCGCTGGTGTCGACTTTGATGCTCAATCCGGTCCTATAGCAGACTACCGACTTGAATCCAACAACATTTGGATCCAGAATATCTTGCTCGATACGTTTCTCGAACTCCGAGAAGAACGTTTGGTGGTCCCCTTCAGCTTGTGTTTGCCTTGTGGACGGCCAAAATCAAGCAAGATATTCGACGCAACGGCCTCGATCCGCACAATTCTCTTTGTTCCCGCCGCCGAGCCGAGGAACTGGCTATGCCATTTGTAGTCTTCGATGTCGGAGTCTGTGAGCAGATCGTCCAGAAGCAACGAGTAGGTCCCGTCAAGGCATTTCTGAACCAATCCCTTGTAGTCGGTAGTAACCCACTTCTGTCGCGCGGCCTTGATTGCCTCCCAAGTTGGCTCACAAGCAAAGAGCGTTGCAAGCTGTTTAACGGCGAGTCGATGGGACAGTGTATGCGGCGCTTGCTGCAACGCTCTCCCTGGGCTTCAGAGGTGATTGATTCTAGAGGATACTTCTCGTAGTCCAGTGCCTTGTCGGCGGAGAGCAGATTGTGTGCATGATTGTCAATGACGGGGTGCGATTGAATCAGAGAGCGCAAGCTGTGCAGATTTTCTTCGCCCATTGTGTTGGCCGTGGAATGGTCAAGTAGGCAGTCCAGTTACGCAAGGCGGATGTTTGTTTGTTGTTTGTTTGGGCGTTGTCGCCATCCCGAAGCCTTATCGCGGCTATCCCGCTTCACTCTCTCCAGTCTCTACGCTCTCTGACATCGCAGACTGTTCGGACTGCTTCATGAGAGATCTGGATATAGGTCCTCTTCTGAGTACACGAACGCATTGGATTTCACTTATCCTACGATATATGGAGTGCAACACGCAGCACTTGACACGTTTGTTCGTTCATTCACCGGCCGGCTGGAATCCATCCCTACGTACCAAAAAATAGTTACATGCGAATCGTTTATTCATTCGTCAAAAGAATCAACTAGATTTCCGACTTGGAGTCCGCTTTAGAAGTGGTTTTCATATCTACCGCCCATTCAAGAGTCCCTGCGAGACACTTTTCGGCGGCATATTGCTTTTGAGCTTGCGTGTATCTTTGTCGTCGTACGAGACCCTGTGAGGACGTCGGTTTAGCATATTTGTCACTGGAAGGGCAGCTTTTATCCACCGCTAGATTTCGAAGCATGACGTGGCATATGCTTGCGCGCAAGAGCTGACTCACCACTGTGTCTGGTCCCAAGAGAAGTACTTAACGGCAGCCTTCTCATCCACCACAGGCTTGATATCCGCATTATCCTGTAGGATACTGTCGATCTCAGCATAATGCAAAGTTCCGCCTCATTGGAGCACGGTCCTGCGAGCCCGGGCCCTGTGGCAGCGCAACCAGGCTTTGTACAGGATCCGCTAGCAAGCGTATAAGTTTTGCCATAGTCCGCAAGCCCCAAGATGACTTTGCCCGGGCTGACACCTGCGTTCCATACAACGTCTAGGGACTGTTCGATATCTGAGAGATTTGTATGGGGCTTCGCGATAGTGGGCTTTTCCCAACTTCCGTGGAGATCATATGTCATCACATTCAGCCAGTCGACATATGGCTCGAGGCCTTTGAGGTCGAAGCCTTCCATGTAGACTTCGTCGGGTCAGATGAGAATATTCTCTCAAAAATAATACGTCAGACCGCTGAGCACTCACATTTTCCTCCTGGTACTGTGACACTCAGTCCTTTATTCTTACACTTATCTCGATACTCCTTCACCAGCGACACCATATTAGCAGTATCCGCCGTTGTTCCACCTGTATCTGTGGCGGCCGGATATTCCCAGTCGAGATCCATGCCGCTGAATTTATACTTATCCATAAATGCGCACGCAGAGTCGATAAATGCACTGCGGCCTTGCTGGGTGGCAGCAAGTTTAGCAAACGGCGCGGATCCCACGGCATACCCGCCCACTGCAATCCACAGCTCCAGGTCGCTATTCGCACTTTGGTCGCGTACGGTTTGCAGCTGGTCAAACAGGACAGTGTCGTTGAGAGAGAGCATGATCTTGCCCTCTGTGTCAATTAGAGCGAAAGCAAAATTGATGTGTGTAAAGGGAGTCGGATCGATATCGGAGGGCATATATTTGTTGCAAACACGATGGCTGGCCCAGCTTTCATAGTATGCAATAGAACGAGTCATCGCATCCGGGCAGTTTGAGGGCCTAATATTACATTGATAGATAAGTATTGATTTTCCATTCCTGCCGTTTATGAATGATACCAACGGACAATTTCACGGTTGACTGCGCCGCATTGCAGTTACTCTGACATCCAAGGCCGCAATAGTCCTTTGTTGTGCCGCAATAGCTGAACCCATCAGTGTCAGAATATTATGCACGGTCTATGATGGCTGAAGAAGCATCATACCCATATCGAGAGCAACAAATGCCTTGGGGACATACTTCCTGTCCAGGTGGTGCGTTCGCTGCAGAAGCATTGATCAGTCAATGTCAGTCCGACAGTAAGAAAGTCGACAGATGCAGTTAAAACCTACCACCACATTGGACGTCCTTCTTTTGATGATGCCTGTATTTATTAGGCGACAATATCGACGATAGTGGCACCACAAATGGACACGTGATTAGACATATTAGGGCGAGAATGCCTTGCACTTTTTGTGTCTTTAGAAAGTGGAAGAAACCGATATACAACATGTCGTCTAGCGTATGCCCGCAAGATACGGCCGAATTCAGTGCGTGCTGATGAGAAATTGACAAATGTTCTCTCCACGCCGACCCCGACGAAAAGTCATTTCATGGACACGTCGAGCCAATGCTAGGGCACTCAGTGCATATCTTTGTGCAAATCGCGGAAGAGCAATCAATACGAAGGTATTAGCAAACTCAACAAGCGTATACCCCATGCTCCACGTGTGAGGAGAGCGTTGACCGCAAAAGATCTAAACACATATACGTATAGTATAAATAAGGAGAGCTTGACGGTCCTTACCCAGGTACACGAGGAATGCCTCTAAGCTGGCCTGTGATAGGTTGGCCTGGATGGTCTATTCTACTGCCAATGAGCTTTGATGGAATGTGGCAGGCTGGTATTTCACTATGCATAGCGCAAAAACTTGGTAGATCTTGAGGGTATAAATGAATAGGTAACCTGCCCCATCCTCCGCAGTTTGCTATCGATCTGCATTCCTCAGGTTGTTATGGGACAAACGGCCAAGTGAGGCTTACATTCCACATTACGGCTTTTAGCATACCCCTTAAACCTGATTCAGTGGTCTGCCCATGCAGTGTGCACAAATTGGCGGTAGCCACTCGAAATTGGTATTCGTATCACTATTCATGGATCATTCAGGGACTTGATACATCATTGATAATGGCCCTCTAGTTCCAGCCTTCCAGTACACCAGTCTTGGTGATTAGGTACTCTTCAATGGCAGCTCTGCCTGGCGCTTTGCCATAGCCAGACTCCTTGTTTCCACCGAATGGAGTCTCCAGTGTTGACGGTTGCGCTATTGGTTCATTAAATATAAGCAATCAGTTACTTAGGCTATTATGTCCTCAAGTCAGACGAAAATAGAGGAGGGAAATGACTTACCAGAGTTCAATTCAACCATTCCAGTCTCTAAATTCTCAAACATGCGCCAGAACCGGTCGACGTTCTGAGTGAATACATAGCTAGCCAGACCTATACTCATCTCGTTGGCCTGTCTGGTGACTTCCTCCTCGGTGTCAAACTTATACACGGCGGCGATAGGCGCAAGGCTCTCCTCGAGAAATCAACGTATTGGGCTTCATGTCTGCAAGAATCGTGGGCTGTAAGAAGTATCCCGGTTTGTCTGCGATTCGCCCGCCCAGGACAACTCTTGCACCCAGCTTTTCGGCATCTTCGATCTGGTTGCAAGCCTTGTCGACGCTTTGAGGCGTAGTTAGAGGACCCATGGTTGTTTGGGGTTAGCCCCGTGGCCGACAACAATCTTGCTAGCATACTTTTGCAGGATCCTTATGAATTTATCGTATACACCCGACTGCACAAAAATACGGTTTGCGGAGACGCACACTTGGCCGTCATTCATTTATTTAAGAACCATCAGTGTGACAAGAGCCCACTCAAGTCTGGCATCGTCAAAGACGATGACTGGGGAGTTCCACCTAGCTCCAACGTCACCTTCTTGACACCCTCAGCACAATGAGCGGCGATAATTTTGCCCACGCGCGTTGATCCGGTGAAAGTAACCATCTTTACGAACGGGTGCTTGCAGAGAGCTTCACTGACGGATGGAGTATTTGTGAGATCGGTGGTAAGCACTGTGAACACTCCAGGTAGGAATCCGGCTTTTAGCCAGGAAGGCCAGAGCCAATGCGCTCAGGGGTGTCTCAGGGCTCGGCTTCACAATCATCGTGCATCCAGCCGCGAGTGCGGGGCCAGCCTTACGAAAGAGCATGCCCACGGGAAGTTCCATGATATCAGCCCAGTTGTGACGCCGATGGGCCGCTTGATTGTGAATGCTTGACGGCCAGGACGCGCTGAGGTGGTGTTGATGGTGCCCTCAATACGTTCTGCCTCCCCGGCAGACCAACGTAGAACTTCTGAAAACTCTTGGGTCTCCAATGCTGCTTGTCTGACTGGTTTACCAGACTCGTGGGTCAAGATTTTGGCAATGTCCATCTTGTTGGCTTTGACGAGATCGTACCATTTGTAGAGCCAGTCGGCCCGTTGTCGAGGGCTCGCTTTGGAATATTTTGGAACGCCGCTTGTGCAGTCTCGACGATATGCGGAATGTCCTCCACGGTAGCTATGGGACAGCTAGCCCATGCGATCTCGGTAGCAGGGTCTACTCAAGTTGTCATAAGCATGGTGAATAGGTCAGTGGATGGATTATATTACCGATGACTTCAAACCTGGCACCGCTCTTTGATTGAACCCACTCATTATTGACGAATAAGTCATATTTGAGCAGCTCTGGGTTGTTCAGCTAGTTTAACCAGTTAGAACGATATCTTTAGCTTAGCCGGTATAACAATATGTACCTCGAATGGGACCTTATATTCTTTCGCCATTGTGTCGTCTTTCTAAACGAGCTTTTAAAGCTATACAGCTGAAAAATGGAAAACAAGACAGTAAAATGGGTGCCCAAAAAAAAGGAAAGAAAGAAAGAAGAAGAAGAAAAAATAAAGAAAAATAAAATAAAATAAAATACCGAGGTCTTCGCAGATGAGAGTATTGACGAGGGAATATCCTGAGTAGGGATTATTCCCAAATCGGCACCGCCAATAGGCGAGAGCGCACATATAAAGCCTCTGCCCTGGCCTCATCCTCGATTCTTCCTTGGGGACAGGCTTTTCTTATTATTACTCTCTACGTTAGGGAATAGAAGCTCGATATCGAATCACTACGCCTGTCGATGATGCAGGCGTTCGGAAGAACTATCATCTCGACGCATCAACGGCACAGCACTTCCTGCGTGATCACTGAGTGCTTAGATAGGACCAGATTGAACTGTAACCTATCGATTCTTTCCCAGAACTTGCAAGTATATAGCATATGCTCTAGCAAAGAGAGACCAAATGCCCGACTCCTTTTAGTGGTTCAACGTTAAAATCGGTTTTACTCTATATCCCGACCTAGTCTCCTGCAGGGATATCATCAGGTTCCCTAAGACTGGCTGTAGAAATATCATGAGTCATATCTTAGTACTAGTATTTTATGTCAGAGTGATCGTCAACGACGGATGTGCAGTCTTGGGATTTGGTCATTTCAGTTTCGACGGATACGTTTTAGGGCATGGTACGATTAACCCTAAGCCGTTCAACGTTGTCTGAAAGAAGCACACCAGAGAATCATCTTAACATCTATTCTAGCAGAGTAACTAAGTATTTCCAGTTTACTCAAGCAATTCAAGATATATCTTACGATTCTATACATAGCGTCTACTTAATTGCGCATATAACTAGCTAGCAATTAAGCATGAATTTCGGTCTATGCATACGTGACATTACCTAAACGAATGAAAATCTGCTTTCAGTCTTGCGTCTATTGTAACTACTAAGTCCCAAGTGCATTTATGCAGCGTTACCTAGGTAGTTCTTATAAGTGAGAGCTCGTATGGAGCAGTACTGTTCGTATTTCCAAATGCGGCTGTTCTATTTTTAGTACAATATCCGCCAACTTCATCTTGACCTGGTATCATGAACACGAACGACAATTTGACTCGTTATGACTTGGCAAGAATATGGACTTGAACAGTTTTCTTGCAGGACTGATAATATAGAAGTAGGTTACTTTGACGTGAATTCTGTCAGTTGGATTGGAAAAAAGGATATCATCTAATTCATACTCTCATTGAATAATAATGCGACCCAGGGTATATACGCAATAAGGACAAGACAAAAGGGAAAATAGGATAAAAGAGAGCAATATCTATAAACGACGACCACGACCACGACTAGCGAGCGCAGCTCAAAACCCGTTCCTCGACCCCTTCTCGTACTACTCCATAACTTTTGCGCCTGATCTCGCACCGCTTTCTCCCGCTCCCATTTCTCCAATACACTCAACTGCCTCTCTGGACCAGACAGGCGAACTCGCCGACGGCCGCGTTCAGGGAATTGTTCTGGCACCCAGCGGTCATGCACCATGTCAATAACTTCCACGAGGATGACAGCGACGGGCACGAGGAGAAAAATGCTTAGTGCAACGATTTCGGTGCCATATTCACTGCATACTGCGGCTACATCCATATGCTTGAGACTGCGCAGTATCTGCTCGATGAAGCTTGTTGCATGTTGTGAATGGTGCGGAGAAGAGGACGGAGGGCAATAGGTTGCTGCTGTAGTCGCTGTGCATGGGCGCTCCACACTACTGTCATTATGCGACAACGGCAAAGGCTTTGTCGGATATTGCGTGCCGTAGAAAGTAGACCATGTTTTCAGCATTCTCCGAGCGTCATCCACCCAATTGCCTCTATGTGATGGTCGACGTGCCTCGGCTCGTAAGAGCGCATTTCGTCGTTCGGGTCGGCTCTGCGCCAGCCATTCTAGAAAGTGCGGGCCATACTTGGATGACGAGGATGCTTTCATGACAGGGATAGAGCCGCCATAACTGAAAGCGCCATGCGGCGCTGCTAGGCCGGCTGCTTGGTTGCTGTGATAGGTGCCGATGGGAAGACTGACGGCCATCCACGCATTGAGAGCGAGGAGGACGAGGACGAGCCTGGTCTTCATCGTGAGGCGAGGGGCGACCTGAAGACAGTCAAGAAGAAATTAAGAAAAGAAAAGTGAAGAGAGGAGACATGGCGAGCATATAAAACGGCGATCTCGAATGGGAAGGAGCAACTACGAACAACCGGCCAATCAGGCGGCCTCACCTGACCAGCAGCCTGGCAGCAGGAGAGCCTCAGGCCCTCGACTGAATGCAGAAGGAAAACTTCACTTGATGCCTGAACGTCCAAAGGAATGCGCCCTGTCTGAACGCGTGGATGCTGTGCAGGCTGTGATTGGCCTGTTCGGGCCCGCCAAATCGGGATCGGAGAGAGCCAATCAGAGAGCGGCTCGCCGTCACGAGTGTATGTTTTCAGATTACGCGCACCGGACGGACATCTGCGGCTGCAGAGTGCGGTATTGTGTACGGTATTTACCGCTCGCGGAATAATGATAGTCCAGATGCGCTCAGCTGAGCTGAGAGACTGAGAGGGAGAGAGCTATATTCAAATGCAACAGTAGTCTAATTCTTCTAAAATGCACCTTCTGTCCCTGCCCCAGGAAATCCTTGTCCTCATTGCAAGCCACCTAAGGACTGTCGACTTCGTCTCGTGTTTACCGCTGAATCGCATGCTTTACGATATCCTCCTATACGAACTCTTCAGACGAAATGTCCGCGAGACGGGCGGCTTGGCCTTGCCGTTTTATGCATTCTGGGGCTATAAGCGTCGCGTGCGCGACATGCTCCTTATGGGCGCCACAGTTGATCTGCCACACCCGCAATGGAGAGACCGGACGCCTCTGATGCTCGCGATCAGCCGGCATCATGTGTCAGTAGCTAAGATCCTGCTTGAACATGGCGCCAACCCAAATTTTATGGAGGCTGTCAAGAACGGGCCCTTGGACATTGCTATTTTGAATGCACCTGGCAATGATTTCTCCATGATACAGTTGCTGCTGGACTATGGTGCCGATATCAATCTCAAAGGATATCAGGGTCGCACGCCCATATACACGGCTATCCTGTGTTGTGAGCCTGCGAAAGTAGCCTTCCTTCTTGCTCGAGGAGCCGATCTGTCTGTTCGAGAATCGAAGAGGGAAAGAACGCCGTTGGAATTTGCCGTCGGGGAATGGCACACGCCTCCTGAAATCATCAAGATGCTCACGGAAGCGGCAAGAACATCGATATGAACGATAGTGTAGAATTAAATTTAGATTATAGTTTCTCTTAGTATAGGGATCCGTCCATTATATTAATTGGAACACAGGACTAACAAACGAGCACATCAAACAGGTCCCTTATGAATGCAGTATGAATAACCACCGAGAAGGAAATCGAGTACATATACTTGGAATACACTTAAACCGCCATATATAGTAATATCTTCTCCGCTATAACTTGTCTTCTGGTTTCTCCTCCAACTCCGCCATCGCCGGCAACTCAACAGCAAACTGCTGCCGGCCATTAATCTGACTATTATTGTAATTATTATCCACTAGCACAAACGGTGCAATCTTGCTTGTCGTTGACATTGGGCGTGATGTGTTGTTGTCATAGAATGGTGGGCTGTTTGCTGTCGACGACGCTGACGATAGCGAGGATACATGCGACCAGCCACTCGTACTCGGGTACGAGAGTGTAGATTGAAGCGAGTCACGCGCGTGATTGTGGTTGACCGTAGGAGAATTTTGACTTAAATTCGTATCGCCTGGAAGTTCATTGGCAAAGGATGTTCCAGGAATACGACTGTCTGTAGCACTTGGATGAAGGAACGTCTGCTGTTGGTAATCATCTACTGACCCACGTGTACTAGGCCGAGGCGACGCTTGATACAGCCGAGGCGACGATACCGATAACGTGGGCGACGCAGGATATTGTTCTTGCCCTTCTTGTTGTTGTTGTTGTTGCTGCTGCTGCTGCTGCACCGTCACAGACCGATCTGCGGGATTGATCGTTTTCAACTTCCCATTCTCCATCATTGCCTGCAACACGCCAGCATCCAATAATTCGGCCTTCTTAATCAACCGATCAACAAGCACCTTGGTCGCCGATTTGAGCTGGCTTTTCACAAACCCAACCATCGCGAAATTACATCGAATCTCAATGTCTTCCCGCAAATAGAGGCCGGTCACTGGCGCGTTGATCCCCAATTCTCGATATTCCGCCGGCTCGCCGGGCTGGGTGCCCGCGACGCGATAGTTATGCCGCAAGTCAATGCCCATCGGGGCATAAACGTGCGTTTGCACGCCCCAGGGAACGTCGTGGAAACACGCCCGGAAACTGATTTTGCTTCCCCAAGGCGACCCGTGCCGGGGACTACTTGGATGCGTTCGGTTATTTCGTACCAGGTTGAGTAGTATTCGTCCGCCGGGGCATCGCGTGGGGCAGCGATGGCTCGGTGGGAGAGGACGAGGGGTTGAGCGTAATGATTTCGCTGTGACTGTGCAGGATGTCGAGGGCGAGTTGGCGGGGATGAAGGATGGGAGAGGCGTGATGTTTGTGTGGGATTCCTTCTTTTCATCATCTTGCCTGCTATCTGTTGCTCTGGCACTTGCGCTTTCAGTAGAAAATTCGTTCTGCCCAGATGAAGTTGAAAAGAACAAAGAAAGGGGCAATCGAGTTCTTTCGCACAGAGAAGTGGGCTAAGATGGCGCTGTCACGCTGTGATACAATAAAAATGGCGCGTGCAACGTTGTCGCAAACAACAAAGAAATCCACGTCGTTACAAAAGTCACAGGTCACTGAGTGTTGACCATATTGACTTAGAGCTCGTAGATAGAGCAAGTACTCAGCATCGCCTGAAGGCTGGGATACGAAGTCGGCGCATCGCAACGAGACTCAGCCCGCATTGTGGGTCCGCGTGGAGTCCGGAAGGGGAACGCCCCGCTGAGGCTGACAGATCTAGCCGCAGCCAATCAGAGCTCCCTCTGCCGTATACTTAGTCTGGACTGTAACTACTAGTATAGATACATGCTGATATCTTCTTGCTGGCTCTTACACCTCTTCAGTGCACAGGCAACAATCAGCAGTCAGTCGCTTCAATGTTAATACACTCTTGCAATCGTCTGCGCGATAGAGGAAGTTCACTGCGATTCTCTCATGATTTGATGAATCTGTTGACTGCTTTGAAGAATATAGTATATACTTGCTGGACTGTGCCAGCACCTACCTAGACATAGAGAAACCTATACCTGGGATCTTCTAGGGTTTGTATTTGACCGACGAGGCGAACGCATGCGTATGGAACTAACTCATCGATTGCAAATTCATTCTTCCGCCGGGCCGGCGGAAATTTTGGCTATAGTATCAAAGCTCGATAATACACTTAGCATGCCAATCGCTTTGCACCAACGTAAAAGGGGCCATTCCTCCACCGGTATGCCGGAGTAAATCATGTTGCTTACCAATGGATTCATAACATCCAGGTCTCTGGTAATCAGGCAAGCCTTGACCATGTCTATATCAAGAGCGCACACCTCCTGAAAAGAAAATACCACAATCATAAACACGCAGAGTCCCACGCTTGGAACAAGCAGCATGGCAGCCCTCGAAGACCATCCTAGTTTGTCAGACTCGGCCAGCCACGAAGACAAGCTTGCTCAGCAGGCGCAACATGATGCTACTCAAACAGACGGCAGTGAGCAGACCAACAAGGAAGATGAATCAGCACCCAAATATGCAGGCCCATTCCAATTGACCATGATCATGTGTACTATCAATTTGAGCACTCTAATTGCATCTCTGGATCTGGTGGGTTGTTATCTTGTTCAACCTCCGCCTTGACCGAGCACTTTCTAATCTCTCAGCTGCTTCACAGGGCATTGTCGCCACGGCAATTCCTTCCATCACCAATGAATTCCACTCGCTCAACGACATCGGATGGTACAGTGGCATGTGCTTCATTCTCGTCGGTGCTACTTCAGCCATGTGGGGAAACTGTTCACCTATCTTTCGGCACGATGGGTCTTCATTGTCTCTCTCATCATATACATCATTGGGAGCATTGTGGCAGCAGCCGCACCGAACAGCAATGCCCTAATCGTCGCCCGAGCCATTCAAGGTGTTGGATGTTCAGGTATGTTTGACACATTTCCCTGAGCGTTGCACTTGGTTAGTACTCGCTCGCTGACACTGAACGCTGCAAGGCACCCTCGCTGGCTCCGTCATTATCATCAACTATACATCAGCTCCCAAGCACCGTCCCCTGCTGATCGGCATTTGGATGGGCGTCTTCATGGCTGCCACCATTCTCGGTCCCTTACTCGGTGGCGTGTTTACAACCGAGGCTACGTGGCGGTGGTGTTTCTGGGTTAATTTGCCAATAGGAGGACTCGCGCTTGCCATGCAGTTAATTTTCTTGCGCATACCAAAGCACATCAAGCCAGCTCCGGCAACGTGGAAGGAGATTCTGTTGCATCTTGATTTTCCAGGCTTCGCCTTGATTCTAAGTGCGCTCATTTGCTATACTTTGGCACTACAATGGGGAGGATTGACGAAGGCATGGAGGTACGTACAATCGCAATATTCCGTCTATGCAAGTAGGAAATACTGATTGTCTTCTAGTAAGCGCAATCACCATCAATTTAAGAGGAATATTAAGCTTGTATACTGTGTATTCTCATGTAACAGAGTGCGCTGACTTGTAACAGGTAACGGATCCGTGGTTGCCACTTTGGTCATGTTTGGTGTCTTGATGATAGCTTTCGTCGTGTGCGAGTGGCTTCAGGGCTCCTACGCCATGATCCCCATGCACCTTTTCAAACCGCGTACATTCTGGACTCAGGCACTGTTCATCTGGATGTAGGTAATCCCATCCACCCCTGCCGATTCGACTTCAGCGGTAGGCTAACGGGGTTAACATTCTGAAAGCTATAACGGCCCGGCCTTCTTGGTGCTATTCTTCCTGCCTCTCTATTTCCAGTCCGTCAAGGGAACTTCAGCTATCATGAGCGGAGTTTACCAACTTCCGTATGTGGCGTTCTACGCTCTAGGAGCACTAATAAGCGGCGGCATTATTGGGAACACGCGCCAGGTACAGCCAATCGAGCTAGCCGGCGCGTTGTTTGGTACACTTGGTGCTGCGTTGGTATATGAATTAGACGCGAACACCTCAAAGGCTTGGTTCATTGGCGCTCAAATCCCCTTTGGATTTGGTCTCGGGCTTGGAGTACAGCCCCTGTCATTGCATTGCAAGGGTTCTCGAAGCCTGAAAATGCTGCGGTGATAACGGGAGCCTTGTTCGGTCAGTAACTTAACAAACAAGAATAAACGTAAACTGGTCGGTCGTACTGATTCTCGAAATAGTGTTCCAAACCATCAGTGGTGCCTACTTCAACACCGCGGAAATTCCCTCATGGAAAACCGTATGCTGGAAACCCTTGCTCGTGACGCTCCTAGCATTGATACAGAGGCGGTCCTAAGAGCTGGAGCATCGGGAATCTGGCAGACTTTCAAGGGTGAGGATCTGGACGCCGTCGTCAATGCATACATGGTTGGGATCAAAGATGTCTTTGCCTTCATGCTGGCTGGTGTGGTTTGCTCAGTCATCGTGACGCTCCTGATTCCCTTCAAAAGGATCCCTATTCACGAAAACCAGAAAACAGAGGATGTTGAGACTGCTGCTTAGTTTCGTTGCAACACTTTCATCTATGCACAGCTTATTAGGCCAAAGAGGCAGAAGCCCTCAATAGGCAAAACAGAAAATAGCTGTATCACTATTAGAATGAGGTCTGTTTTTCTTCAAGCGTGGCCAGTATTCAGGTATTTAGGGCTTCCATAAACACTTCCAATCCTTAAGCCAGCAACTTTTGGTCTACAAACAAAATCTAAAGATACGCAGGTTATTGCTTGACACAGAGAAAGATTGCATGGTCGATTAATAAGAAGCTATCTAAGTAACTTAGTTCAACTACGTACCCGTAGTTAGTTGAAGGATTTTTAGTAGGCATCTTTTCCCGCCGATTCGGCGGACGAAACTACCTAGGTAAGAAACCATTTAATAGGTAAATTCGGCCGGAACCCGGCGGTAAAAGCGTCCAGCACGACCGTGAGAACAAATGCCTGCTCGAACAGAGCACAAAAATCTAACGTTCCATTATCTTTATATGCTGTAAGCCGCACAATGTCTGCAATGCGGTCTTCCAAGACCGGTGGCGAGGGAGATCCTGAAGCCGACGTCCACGCCATGGCCAGCCCGCATGCGAAGCGGAGAAAGACTCGTAAGGGCACGCACAGCTGCTGGGCGTGCAAACGACGAAAGGAAAGATGCATCTTCGAGCGAAGTGACAGATCAACATCCGCCGACCATGCCGCCGCCATATGCCTTGGCTGCCAGCGACGAGGCACACGATGTGTGAGCCAGGAGTTCCCAGACGACTTCTCGGCGCCATCATGTGGCGTGCCCCAGATGACTGACCGTATGGCGAGAATCGAGGCCTTGGTTGAGCGGTTGGTTAAGAGATTGGATAATAATGGCGAGACCTTTGCTGGTAGTGACCGTGGATTGGTGCCTCCTCCACCACCGCCTCTCTATGTGGAATCAGTACAACAACAGTATCCGCCTCAAAGAAGCTCAGAAAGTCGTCGTCAAGCGACTCAAAATGCATTTCACGTTCTCCGTCAGGATCAAAGCACGGCGTCTACGGATTTTGCATCCCGCGACCTTGAATCCACAGCAGATGCACCTACCTCCTCCACTCTAGGAAAACATGCGAGGCTGTCCCGGACATTGTACGAATCGCTTCCCTCTCCCAACGATTGCGAGATCATAACCGAGGCCAGAAAGCGGCGTTTCTTCATGTTCATTGGAATTCTGACTATGCCATACAAAACCGTCAAGGAGAATGGAACAGCACCAGAAAGCACACCCGTGAGACCCGGGCCGCATACGCATCCGGTCTTGATAGCGAGGTACATGCTGCAGCTGGCCCAGGTTCTGCAGCAATTCCATCCAAACCTTGACGAAGAAATGAAAGGATTGTCGGAGCCGCCGAACGAGATCCTGAAACGCCTGGTGGATAATGCTATCAACCTAGTCACGACTCGGATCCAACTTCTCGGTAGCATCGAGGGTCTTGAATGTGTGATGCTAGAGATTATGTACCATATCAACAATGGGAGTCTGCGGCTCTGCTGGGCCGCATCGCGGAGAGCAGTGACTCTTGCCCAACTGATGGGCTTCCACCAGCGCGAAAGCCGACTGCAATATCAAATACTTGACCCCAAGTCACGATCTGATCCACGCCTCATGTGGTTCCGCATTGTCCTCTACGATCGCACTCTATGCCTCATGCTAGGCCTCCCACAGGGCACCAACGATTACAGCATGGCTGATGAAATGACGCTCGCAGATGACATACCCCTTGGACGGATCGAACGGATACATTGTGTTCTTGCAGGCCGAATACTGGAGCGTAATGAATCAGACCCAAAATCCCAGGACTTTGCGCTCACACAGGAGTTAGACAGGAGCTCCAAAAGGCAGAAAGGATGTTTCCAAGCAAGTGGTGGCTCATACCGAGCCTAGGGATCAATAACAACAACAACAACAATGACGACGGCGCACAAGACGAGGAGAGCCTATTTTGGGACCTCAAGAGACTAGTCGACCAGATGGCGCATTACAATCTACTCAACCGGCTTCATTTGCCCTACATGCTTCGCTCCTCCAGCGAGCACAACAACTTCGCATACCCAAGATTGCCTGCGTGAATGCTTCGCGGGAGATCCTCTCGCGCTTCGTCGTGTTGCGCAATTTCAACCGGATCGCCTTCAGCTGCCGCATGGCGGATTTCATGGCCCTCATGGCGGCCATGACGCTCCTTCTGGCACACTTGGACAGCCACCGCCTCTCCTCGCAAGCCGATAATCTCCTCGCACACCAGTACCTCAGCGACCGCGCCATGATGGAGCAGGTGCAGGAGAGCATGGAAGAGGTCAGTCGCCTGAACGCGGACGAGTTCAGCAGGCAGAGCGCCGACTTATTGCGTCGTCTGCTGAAGATCGATGCCGAAGCGGCCAATGGCCACACCGCTCGTGCGGAAGGCGTCAGCATACAGACACACGAGGGCATCGGCGCCAATGAGCATGAAGACAGTGATGGCGTCGTGCGCGTCAACATCCCTTATTTTGGCGTCGTCAAAATTGCCCGCGAGGGCACCATATCAAAGGAGATGATGGCGCCCATACCGTCATCCTCCTCCTCCTCCTCCTCATCATTATTATCAGCACACCATCCTGCCGTCGTGCCATACGAGAACGGACAGCTGCCATTCCCGGCACCTACTACAGGATTGCCCAGCATGGGTAATCCAAAGAGAGCCGATGCAGAAGAAGCTTCAGCACCACGTTCTTCCTTGCAATTTACCATCCCAGAGGGTAGGGGGATAATGTGTCAACGGGGACAATACAGGCTGCGCAACCGCATGACATTCCGGCCCATGCTGTTACTACTGTTAGCCATGGGACGTCTGTTGCGATAGATCCGCAGGCCCAAGGAGGCCTGTTCGATCCGCCATTACCGGGTCTCATTGCCGGCGCTGATGACTGGACGTTCCAGGGGCTGACCTGGCGTTTTTGACAGCTTGATGGGGAGTGCCGACGCTGGGTATCTTGATACTGAGATGACGTGGCAAAATGATGCGTCGTGATATTCCGGTGATAGGTAGAAAATGGAATGTATTGATAGGTAGCTGAAGCTCTACAGAAATTTGGCGATTTTCGAGCTCTAGATAAATTAATCGGAAATCGAAAAGAGCTCCATGTTTATCCTTATCTTGCATTCCACGTTCCGTATACGTTCGATTCTGTTGTCCTAAAATCCATCTATATATACCTAGGCATACCACATTGGACGACGTGCAAAAGTAGTCAACATTCGTCTGCTTGTTGGCCTAATCACATGTAATCATCATGTCGCAACATGCTAGCAGTAGACATCTCAGATCACAGACCACCCTTGAACCTTCAACCAGTCAAATAAAGCACACCTGTTTCAATACATAGGCCGTGCCGACGTAAGAACCCTCACAAACGCCGTAGTCGATACGTTTTCTCGACTATACAAATGATGAGATCAAGTCTCCCAAAAATAACAATCGCAAAAGGGGTATTCAGTTCCGTATGCTTCTGATATCTCCCAGAGTTATCATGCATTTATGCAATACAATGTTTTCCATAAATCCAAAAAGAAAAGAGATCGCTCATGTCATGTCATCCCTCTCATAACTATAGATAAGGACTTGAGCGAGAAAAGATCAGTTGAGAAATCATGAGTCGAATTGCTGTTTAGGCTGCCACTCGTCTAATAATCGTGACACCTCTTTCAGCGACACCGGCTTGGTCAGGAACAGATCGACTCCAGATGTCATGGCTTCCGTCTCATCACGCGCACTGCTGAGTCCAGTCAAAGCAATGATCGTGGCTGGTCGTCGTTCATCTCGTTCGTTCTCCAGAGAACGAATCGCTCGCGTCGCTTCAAATCCATTCATGACTGGCATAGATATGTCTATTGGAGGAGCTATGTTAGTAGTTTGCTCAGAGAAAAGTCTTATGCAAATCTTCTTATTTGGGAGGACTGTCGCTACTCACCCATAAAAATTATATCATACCCTCCGGGCGCTTCTCTACTGCTTCTACCGCCATTTTCCCATTCTCAGCAGAGTCAAGACTGGCAATGTTCCGTCTGCTGAGATACGTCAATAAGAGGCGAAGGTTGATGTGATTATCGTCGACGACTAAAACGTTGACTGGAACCGCAGGCGAAAGAGATATTTCCTGCTCTTCCGAGACCGACACCAAAGCGTCTCCCTTTCCATGAATAAGAGTAGGGATAGCAGGCGCTGATCGCCGGCTAACGATCCCTTCATCTTGAATTTCAGGGGTTCTTCAATCGCTGGCGAAAGAAGATCTGGCTGTGAAGATATAATATCTTGTTCACTGCCAGACCGTACTTGTGCAAGGGAAGGTTTCGAGTTCTCATCTTGCCGTATGTTGTGTCCTGTATTGTCTGCCTTCACTCCCTTTGCTTCCGGAATTATCATGCGCGAGCGATCCGGTAAGCGAGAATACTGGGTACTAGCACGCTGGGATGGCGGAAGACCTGCGGACTGTCTGAAGCACCGAAGAAGACTGCGAACCAGCTTGTACGGACCACAAGGTCGATAGAGAAATTCAACGGCACTAGCCAACTTCGACCAAGCAGAACGGTAAGTATCGTAGTCCACTGTGTTGCTGCAAACAACCACCATAGCTCGCGATTTGATATTCTGTCTGAGTTTCAACTCCTCGTTCACATCCTTGTCTATAGCCAGCACCAGATCCACCGAGTCAGATGAGGCAGGCCATGGTACGAGCGTAAGCCCACACCATTTCGTCAAATAAGTAGCAAGCACAGAGGTCGTGCCGAAATTAGACGAAGAGTCCGGATCATAACCAAGTATTGCAACTGTCTTGTCTGCATACCGTTCTCGGATTACACGCAAATCTTGACCAGGTACCGAATGATGAGGTCGTAAGGGCGGAGAAGCGGCGTCTTCGGGACTTGGTCGTGTAAGAGGTAAGGTAACCTTGACGCTTGTTCCTTCTCCAGCTCGACTTCGGATTCCGATATGACCACCGAGCGATTTAACAATGCTGCGCACAATTGACAACCCCAGACCCGTTCCGACAGCCAAGGTATCTTCTTGGGCGAACGGTGTAAACAGACGGGCTCGTAGGAAATCTTCCGATATACCTTTGCCCGTATCCGAAACGGTAAGCACCACAAGCTCGTCTGCTTCCTTTTGGATCTTCGGCTTCGCAGATGATATGTCTCCCTTGAGAACCTCCAAACGAACAATGATATGCCCACTATCAGTATACTTCATGGCATTACCGAAGACATTCATGATAATCCGACGTAAAGCTCCAGGCTGTGCCTTGTAAACCCAGTCGCCTTCCTCAATGTCTACAATCACTTCAACCTCCGGGCGGATTTCGCCGGTCGACTCACTATCTGGAGTAGATAGTGAAGTTGATGCAGCACCTGACGGCATTGAAGCTGTACGTGATGACGGCCCCGTGGAGCCGCTTGCTGAACGGCCATATGAATGACCCAGGCAAACTCCCTCCACTACCTCTTCTACTAAAATACATATGTCTTCACATATGTGCGTGTCGAGCAGGGCTGCCATGCTGTCGACTCCTTTGATATTATCCACCACATCTTCTTTCGGATCCCGCCGGGCCTTTTCACTTGTCGCCAACTCTTCTCCAGCGATACAATTTTACTGAAATCAAGTACCTGGTTCATTGTATCCAGTAAAGTCCGTCCGCACGCGTTGATGGTCTCGAGCAAGGATGCCTGGAACTCGTTCAGGTATGTACCATCCATGAACTCCGCGGCGGCAAGAATGCCATGCAGCGGACTGCGTAATTCGTGTGAAATACTACCGATAAAATCGCCCTTCTGTCGGTCGGCAATGATGGATTCTAAACGACTCAGTTCAGCCATGATAGAGTAACCGAACCCCATAATAGACGCCAGTTCCACAGTCGGGCTGAAAACTTGGGTTTCGGTGCTGTTCCAGCAGAAACAACCGGCATACCACTGCGATGTAGCAGCATTCCACAGCGGCACAAAGATAACCTGACTTGCATTAGGGAAGTATTTGGATAACTGGGTGGCTTCAGAAGCCCGCCATTTCTTGTTGGTGCCTGGAGGAGCTTCGGGAGTTTTAACCGCGGAAACCGGGGAATTCGGGCTTCTCTCATCGTCATCAGAAGACGCGAACAAAGATCTGTCACGGTGAAAGGTCCAGATCTTGCCCTTCGGATATCGACGCAGAACATTCTGCAAAAGCGTCGGTCGCAATTTGCAGCCGCGCAGGTAGCAGTTGACCCCGGCACTGGGGCAAAAGGCTCGTCATTCGTCGACACTCCGAGAACGGGTGCAGGGGTATCTGTGTCTTCGAAATAGTCCATTCGACCATTATCAAGATCCAGTGGCACGTTGCTATTTTCTAGGAAGATGACACCACTGTCGCCTGTTAATTCCAAGCTTTCGCGGATCAGGTTTGCCGCACGACGAAACGTCAATGGTTGTTGCGCATCTCATCAGCTAGGCGAGCTTTGGAGCTTTTCGTTCCGGCAATCAGCCAATCTGGAAGGGGTGTAGTGATATCAGACGAAGTGCCAGTCTCAGCCTTCTCTTCAGACGAGGACGGTCCGGGTGATCGACTCGGTCGTACATCCACGCTACTTCCTCGCGATCCACGAGATCCACGAGACCCTCTAGAACCTTGAGACCGGGCAAGTAGACTTTGAGCGGCTGGGGAGGTAGAGGAGCGGGCAGAGCCAGATGACGAAGCTGATCCGGAATTAGAGCCGGAACGTTGAGATCCGGAGAGCGGAGAACCAAGACCATCGACGAAACTAGAACTCCCTTCCACGAAGCAACTCAAGCCACGAGACAAACGAGCGGCTCGGCGTCCTTCGGAGGCCTGGCGGCTGACACGAAGAAAATCCATGGACATGGCCGATAACGAGCTCAAGGAATGTTTCTCGGCCTGCGTTAAACCATTGCGAGGCTCGCGGTCAAGGACGAACAAGACGCCAATGTTGATTCCATTCTCCGTAGTCAAAGGAGTGCCAGCGTAGAAACGAAAATAAGGAGCGCCAGACACGAACGAAAGGTCTGCGTACCGTTCATCGGCGGACAAGTCATTGATGATTTGATAGTGGGCTAGTGTTTTTGAAGATGCTGGAAGTGCCACTGTATTCTGATCACGTTGTCGTAAACATTATAGTCAGATATTCTCCAAGTCCGATGCTCCATCGTTAATTTGCAATGAATATGCTTACCAGGTTTAGCTGGGGACCGAAACGCCCATCACTACCATATCCGGTCCACAAACGTTGAGAACTGGTTTGTTCATCACGGGCAGCTTCGGCTAAGATATACTCAGAGTCGCGGCCCAAGACACTACAACCATTTCTGTCAGTACAAGGGAGTCAAGGAATGATATATTACACCTCCGATTGATTGGTAGTACTCACCAGATAATAGCCCGTTCAGCGTTTAACTTGTGAGCCGCTAGCTGTGCAAAAGATGTCAATATGGTGTTGGGACTGGCCAAATCTTCTTGAGGTGGCATCAAGGACACGGCCAGTGGGTTAGGGGCATTCGACGGGAGGTATAGGATCCGAAGCCTCCAAAACCGGGGACTCCTCGGTATGTAGAACATGCTGTTTGTAGAGAGCGGCGGCAGGGTTTGTGGGCTGGAAGTAGCGGTAGAGTTCGCGAAAACGACGGTCGTCGCGATGAGCAACGAGCTCTTCATACGATGGAGCCATAGTATTCCGATATTACGATGCCATATGTCTGGACAATGGACACTCAAACCATTCTTTCACCTGGCGGCGGGAGGGCGAACTGTGATATGGCCCCGCCTCCTTCTGCCTTCTCTTTTCGTAGTCTATTCGATCGAATATGCACGATGCGACGGAAACGACGGGAAGGAGCGATGGACCGATTTTCGCAGTTGAATTGTCTTGGTGTTGTTTTCTTGAGGTTATTGTTGTAAAAATAACAGACAGAAACGCAAGCACGCAACGGAAGGCAACGGAAATTTTTGGTTGACGGGACGGAACAGTTGACCAGAACCACCAAATCGAATCGGGCGACGGGACAAAATTCAGATGGCCGGGATATTCACTGCAGTTGCCTCCTCCCAATTCGATCTCTTGGGTCGCAGTGGAGCGCGAAGTAATGAAAGTAGACTAATTTGGGCGTTGCGACCGGCGACAGAGTAGATATAATTCCTCGATGCGATCAAGCGGGCGCTCGTTGGCTGATGAAAGGGCTCGGAACCGGTTCTGAGAATTCGTACGGGCACTAGGGCATTTTGCATGGCATCATAAGCAATAAGTCTAGGTCGCCACTGAGTAGTAACTACCTCGTTGTAGCTCGCACGAGACGGAAGATTAGTCCCCAGGACGGCAAATCACATCGCCTTCAAGCGTACGGCGGTGGAGGAGAAAGCATCCGAGAGAGAGCGAGAGAGAGAGAGACAGAGAGACTGTGGCGACAACAAGAAGGAAAGCACGACGAAAAGTTGGAAGAGCCAATCACATTGCGCGTAGTTGTTTCTCCGCATTGCCTTCGGATTGCTGCCCCATTTTCAGGAGCCAATGGCGATGGAAGCCCCAGGCATCAGCAGAGAACGTGCCTGCAGTCTGGATTGCTGTCCATAACGCGACCAAATAATAGTAAAGCCATACGTGATGTCCTCCTGCGACGATCTCTTTATCGTCATGCAATACCGTAGTATTTCTCGACTGGTGAGTATCGAGGTACCTAGGTAGGAGCGATCGATCATTGGCCGGAGGAGGGTTCCGATTCCTTCTTTGCTGCCATGGAAATCGCCAGGCATCGACTCCACGAGCTATGTCAAGTCGCGAAAGGAATCAATAAATAAGAATGCCGTCGTTTTCTGTCAACAAATCCCTACTTTGAGATTGTCAAAACCTTGGATGGTGAATCGGCGTGGGAGGAAAGAAAGTAAAGGAACATGAACCACCACCGTTCATGCCAACAGCGAGGGCGCAGTGAATGAAAACGCCCCTGAGCCCCGAGGTCGTCATCGGCCTTATATATAAGAACACATAGGTGCTCTCCGTGGTGAGAGAGTACGGTCGATGGCGATCACTGGCCACTGGCGCCCTGAGCCGTACGGGCCTAGGCCTAGGGACGGGATACAGTACCTAGCAGTCACTACGGTCGCCAGTCTACTCCTCGTTAATGCTTGACGAGCACTCTCAGTACCTAGGTAGTCGGCAGTCAATGAATCGTAGACAAGAAACAGAGACTTACCACGTCATGTCAGTGTCAAATCGTGCAATTTCTCGCGGGTGCAAAATGAGGCTGCTCAGGACAGTGAGCTGCCTATTGTTATCTAAATAACACCCCAAACTAGCTGATATTTCCCACGCCCGCTCTGGGAAAATACGTAGATAGTAGAAAAATAAAATAAGAAGACAATAATAGACGGTTTTTCATTGTTGAATTGCGGATATTAAGTATAAAGCAGTATGTACAACACGAAGCGCGAAGAACGGAAAGTAAAGGGGGAAAAAAAACGGAAAGTTCCTATCGCGGGCAGGCTGTGACCTGTGTAGCTATTTATATGTTTCCGCTTTAGTCTGTTCGTTGACGCCTTTACTATGTTTGGGAACGAGATAAAATAATTCGATTCACTTCTATGCAGCCCTGATCGCGATGATATCATTTCCCGCTGTCCATGCCGCTTCTGCGCCTGTGATTGGTGTATTTGTCCCCACATGCGGTTGAGGATCCACTGTGGCTGTCTTTTCCGTACTGTGATTGGCTGTGATTGATTGTATACAACAAGTATGAGAAGCAATGGCATAGATAGGGATAAATAGTCTCGAGTCATCACGCGTATCACGAACAGCCTTAGAAACAAAGTAAACAGAGCCAAAAATGGGGACGCCAAAATGAGCATCATATAGCAAAATCTATGCCCAATCATCACTGTCTATCTTCTAAATCTTCTCCATCAACTTCTTCTGCACCGTCCACATTCGCGCCCGCTTCCCATAGATGTACATCGGAATAGAAGTTAAAAGGCAGGCAAGTTGTATGCCTCCAATGGCAATAAAGACCGTGCGAGCGCCGTCGCTCTGGAGCCAATCCACGATAAACAGGAGAAGACCAGCCCATGAAAGATATCTACAGCCGCCAGAGTCAAGTCAGCGCCGAAGGGAAGAGAAAGCAGTGGAAGAGGACCTACTTTTACTGAAATTCAACGTCACCAATGCCTCACCCGCATACTGTCGATAGCTATCCACACAGAATGTGATCGAGGTCGTGCTCCCCAGAGAGCAACCAAAGGAGATGATTCCGAAAATACGGTGGGCACAATCCAGGCGTCCCTCTCCTGGGCGCTCCATCCAAAACCCATAAGACCGATGGTAGTGGTAATTGCAATGGGAATAGCCATCACAAGACGAAACTCCGGCTCATAAATGCCTCCATTGTGCCGCGTCATGGATTGGACGATGATATCAGACACTCGTCCCGCGACTGCGGTGCCGAGAATGCCGCCGATAAACGGAGAAATATAAATCAGCCCAGTTCCTAACGCGGAGAAATTATAGGTTGCTTTGTTTTCATAAATCGTTGCAACCGACTCCGACAAAACAATCAACCATCCGATAGACAGCGAGTAGACAAGAGCCGACCACAGAACTGCCGGGTAGGCGAAGAGAATAAACGGTCGAACTGCCACTCGAAGCCACTTGTCATGGCTTAAGCGTCCATTCCACGGTCGCAGAGTTTGCAAATAAGGAAGCCGCGGTCGTTCACGTAGGTTATGTGTATACAGGGCGGATGGGTTCATCGGGACGTGTTCCTCGGATTCATACCTCACAGGAGATCTGGTACTGGCCTGTACAGCCTCCACGTCCGCAACGTCTGAAGAACGGCGGCCAGTATCTATGACTTCAGGGCCATCCTCGAGCGTTCCAGGAGTAGCATTTGTAACGTCTTGAGAAAGAGTCCTTATACCATCAGCATTAGAAGTCTCCCTTGATGTGAGAGGCTCCGCATCTGAAGAAACATTCGCTTGATCCACTGCTACAGTGGCCAGCTCAGGGGTGTCTTGCTCATCTAACGCTTCCTGGGTCTTCTCATTTAACGGGTCTTCAACAAAGCCAACATGCACATCTCTTCTTGGTCTCTCTGGTCTTTCTGACGTCGCTGTTTGAGCACCTTCAGGACTCTGCGGAGACGACCCTTTCTCGTCAGAACGGCGCTCCGGATGTCTTCCGCGCCACAAGCTACCGTGTGCAAGCTCCGAAACGCTCCGGTGGAACCCTGGACGTTTCGACTTTGACTTTGGACGAGGAGTGCGGTCCCAGAACGTCTCAGGAACAAATAAAACAGAAACACTAAACTAGCCCCGACAACGATGGCGACGACCCTATCTCCAATCAGCCGATTAAACAAATGACAAGGCAATTTCCCGAATGGCCTTACCAGAATACCCAGCGCCAGCCAAGTGATTCTACGATGGCCGCACTGACTAAGGGTATGAGATTTTTGCCCCGAGAAGTAGCAACGTATAGATACCAATACGATAAGCTCTTTCGTGTAAGAAAAAATCTCCGCAATCGTTGCGGACGGCAAGCACTCTACTGGGCTTACCGCGATGCCCATAAAGATCCGAGCTAGCACCAGGCTCGGATAGTTTGGGGAGAGCGCACACCATACCGCAGAGATAATGAATAGAGTAGCGCCTAGCAGATACACAGGCCTTTTCCCAAAAGGATGGCCGTCGGTGCCATTATAACAGACCCTACACCTAAGCCCGTCATGTAGAGACCGGTCGTGTAGGCCACCTGCTGCCTACTCACATTATAATCAGCCGCCACGGCATTGAAGCCGGCAGCGAGGACCGGTGTCATTCCACCCCCAATAGGCAATAAAACCCAGTGAAAGCAGGGCGGCATCTCGACGCCAGGTCGGCCAATTGAGAGGGTCATTCATGGACTCCTCGGGTTGGGGATGGAGGACGATGCGGCCATCGGGTGTCTTTTAGTAGCTGGGCGCGAAGGCGATCTGCTGGGAGGATAAGGAGAGGGAAACGACGAAGCGGATGTCCGAGCTGGCTGGTTTCTCAAACCAAGAGGTTCGTTACGGTTTGAGGATAGGAGGAGGATGGTGCCTTGATGCTGGGATTAGACCGGCGGAAGTAGTGAAGGTTCTATCTGTCAGAACATACCGGGAACTTCGTCTGTCTCTGGATGGCTCAGGACGCCAAGCGTCCACTTTTGGCGGTTCTCCCAAGGCGAAGACATCTGTGCCGTCGTCGTTGAATAATTGATTCCCCAAACTCAAGGGCGTTAAGCAAAAGTGGGAAGGCAATCAATCAAGGGGCAGACCTTGCGAAAAGAGAGCTCAAGACAAGGCCGCCATAGATCTATTTCATTTCATTTTCGCAGGGGTATCGTGAAGACAGGAAGGGAAAGAATACATATGTAAAGGTCGCACCACGAGGAGGAGGATGCATGTGAAGTGACAAGCCATATGGCAATGACGCAGGCTGCCGTATTGGCACCCACACGCGCTGATACGCTCCGTAACGTGTGGAAACATTCCCTCACCGCATGTTCCGTGTAGCAATGGCGGTAGCTCATGGTACTGATACGGTATGGATACGACCACGATACTTACTCTCCGCATTGGCAGTTACTGACTTCAACCTCTGACATCTTGAGAGCACCTGTGACTCCAACATGGCGGGGAAGCCAGGCAGGAGGCGGCCTTGAGCTGAGGATCTTCGCATCACACGACGTTCGTCTCGTCGCTCAAGCCATGCCAAGGGCCGCATGACTGGGATAGTGGGATTCCTTTGGCATCAGCCTCCGCTATTCGTAGCACCCCGAACAATGAAAGCCTCGCGGACCGAAACAAGTGCTCAGGCATCCTATCTCTACGAGAATACATCACTGATGTCCATGAGCAAGTCAACATGCCGACGCAGCGTTTTCCAACCTTGGAAACATGCATAAATAGCTTGAACTCTACCTAGGTAGGAATATCGCGTTATATATATATCCGCAGCCAAGCACGCTCCGTTGGCTACCTACGTATTCTCTGTTACACAGCCAATTTTGGATGATGTGCAATTTTAGACCTGGAAAGTACCTAGGTAGCTAGAAGCTACAAGCATACCTAGGACCCTAGGTATACGTAGGTATGTAATTGAGCTGACAGTAGACTCTAGAGGATGGGAACGAAGATGGTCACGTGACTGAAACCAGGGGAATGCGTGCGTCTGCCAGGTGGCTTGGAAACGTTGTTGTTTTCATCGTCGCTCATCGACCGTCCTTCTCTTTGCGTTGCACTTTTTTCACGCAGCAATTGCAACGATAATTTGACTTCTTTATTTGCATACTAATCATTGTTCGATGCATTGATTCCGAGTCTGTCTTTTGGGGATCTGCAGATCCGCGTCCGAAAAATATCTATCGCCAGACATTGGACGTCCACTTCCGTATTTCCAACCGTCGCAATTACGCACTCAAATACAAGTCGCTGCAATGCGAATCACTCACCTCTCGACAGCCGCTGCCGTGCTTATATTGACCATTGGTACAGCTGCCGTCGAGACCTCTTCAGATAGCGTTGCTGGCGCCAACTATGGAGATATTTCACTCGAGCCGCCACCGGGCGCGTCCGACCTGCAAAAGGCTCCAAAGCCGCTCCCAAGGGGACGCTGGACGCCCCGTTGACGGGAAAGATGGCAAGCCTCACGATGGACCCTGGGTGGAAACAGAAGCCGAGCGAGACCGCAAAAGGACAAGGCGGATGGCAGAACGTACACGGCTGCTGCAGATACAGAACAAGCTGGAGGTCGTCTAGGGCAGGATGGGACTCCTATTCCACACTCGAACGAAGGGGTCATGGACGATCCTGGCAGATTGGGTCCCAAAGAGGGTACCCGAGGTACGGAAGGTGGTATGACGGAAGACCAAGGATATCAAGCAATCCAAGGAGAAGGTCCCGAGACACCTAAGGAGGCACGCCCTCTACCGCACAGCGAACAAGAAAAATCCCAGGTTATGAAGACGCGTATGAATCGACAGATAATAAAAAGACAGGAGAGAGCGTTTTGGAGGTGCGATTTGCCCGCTTTGCTTTCTTTTTTGGGTACCACAGAACGATGGTCATAGCTAACAGCATCTTCATACAGAAACCAGATGACCTTCCAGAGAAGCCCCATGACGTCCCTCTTCCCAAATCTCCCGGTCGAGTTACCGAGGATTCTTACGATCATAGGGGACAAAGAGCCGACAGATTGTCTGGAGGAGCTGTTGGTGCTTCCAGCCCGTTGCATTCTTTATTCCTATCGTTTATCATGATTATTTTCTCCGAGATTGGCGACAAAACCTTCCTAGTTGCTGCGCTCATGGCAATGCGCCATCCTCGACTCCTCGTCTTTTCTGCTGCTTTCTCAGCCTTGTTTACCATGACTGTTCTCTCTGCTCTCGTTGGACATGCTGTGCCCACCCTCATACCTACGTCCTACACTCAGTTTGCAGCCGCCATTTTGTTCCTAGTTTTCTCAGCAAGAATGTTCAACGAAGGGCGTGCCATGTCACCGGATGAGGGTGTTGGCGAGGAGATGAAGGAGGTCGAGATGGAATTGGAAGAGAAGAGCACGAGCAACGTCGTTTGAGCCGCAGACGATCATCAGTCAGCCCGTATGCTCTGGAATCTGGCCGTGGCGGTCGCACACGGTCGACTAATCGCCTCCCCTCGCCTCCAGAGAGTGTTTCTTCTGCATCGTCTCGAGAAGTTTCTCCAGAACGGGGCTTTACGTTGACGACGATCACTGCGGGAGCCAGAAATCTTTTCTCGCTACTACTCAGTCCTGCATGGGTGCAGACATTTGTCATGACCTTTCTAGGCGAATGGGGTGACCGCAGCCAGATTGCTACATTTGCCATGGCTGCTGGGCAGGATTACTGGTGGGTTACTATCGGAGCTGTTGTTGGCCACGGTATTTGCACGGCTGGGGCGGTAATCGGCGGTCGAGCAGTCGCCGGGCGAGTCAGTCTTCGAGTTGGTATGTTCTGTTCCTTCCCTTTTCCTTTGGCACGCAACACGTTACTAATGTACTTCTAGTCACTTTGGGCGGAGCATGTGCGTTTCTTGTCTTCGGTATCATCTATCTCATTGAAGCGATTTTTTAATATTACGCTCACGCATAAACCTGCGCAATTCTTTCGATGTATTGGTACCCAATTCTTATTATATATAATACCTATATTTCTTTCTTTTACTCTTGAATTTCTACCTGTAGCCAAGTAGCAATAGAGATAAGTGCCATAACACCAAGATCGATCTAACTATACATATAACTACGCAGCGTATACACAGAGTATAGGTCGGATTTTAGTACATCCGTCCCGACAGCAGCGTACACTGTACAGAGGACACGCCAGAATCAACTTTTCGTTACTTTCTTTTTTGATTTTCTTAAAACCGCTCAAGGGATATATTTTATCTAATTTATTTTATTATTTTATTTATAATAAATAATACCCGCCTTAGTACGCATGCGTGAGTACTAAAAATAAAAATTATATAAAATAGAAAAACGATAAGGATACGATCCAAAACTGCAACACCATCTGCTCGTCCCAGCCCGGGACGAGAATAGGTTCAGGTTAAGGTTAGGGTTAGGGGTAGATTTCGTATGTTCACGTTTTGGAAACGTGAATTTTGGTCATGATATGTTCAAAACAAAAAGACGGACTGCTGGTTGGCTAGCCTCCGCTGATCCCGGTTAAAAACAGAAAATACAGCGTAAGGATGAAGACGGCAATTTTACCACGCCTGAAACTCGTGTACAGCAATGCCAAGACTGTATTTATGCTAGTCGAATAGCGGCAGGCGGTGAGACGCGCGGCATAATCTACCCTAGTGTTAGGATAGTTCCTCGCGCCATCCGATCGTCCACCACTTCTTCTTTGTTTTTCTGCCCCTTTTTTCTTTCTCCCTCCTTTCCCTCTCGGACGCGATCCTCCTCCTCGCTTCTTCCCAACGCCCTGGGAATAACTTCATCTATTGTTTTCTCCCATTGCTTCGGTCTTCATGATCTGCGAGGCTTATCTTATCAGTGATTAATCCCTCCAATGTCGTTTGTGAACCCACTACAAAAGTACCCGAGTCCTCGTAGCACGCGGTCGGCTGCGGCATCGCCCGTAAAGAAGGACTCAACCAGGACTATGAGCGCAACTCCGGGAAACTGAAATCTCAGATTACTCCACACCGGTCTCAGGCTGCTGGTGATGGAAGAAGAATGACTAGAAGTCAAAGCCGAGAAGCGGAGACGCCGTCGCGCAGGAACGGGAATCAGAAGGAGAGAACCCAGCCTGGTTAGTATCACCAACCGTCACGGACATCATTTGTTACGATGAAGCACATAGTTAATGATTTTCATCATTTTCTCATTGACTTGACCATTTCCCTACTTTGTTGCTTCCTCACTTCATACCCTGCTTCTCTTTCTCGCCTCACCTTGCACAAAATATCGTTCCTCTACTTCATACCATGCATCACCTGCCTGAATCGTCACGGGCGGAACACAATCAAGGATTGCAGACACTAATCGTGATCGGACAGTCCTGGCTCCTGCGGGTGAAGAAGAAATCAGCGATAGTAGCTCACTAGAAGTGTCCTCGAACGCTGCAAACCAACAGCTGAATTCCGAACTGGAACATGAAGCTGACTCTCCAAATGCTCAAGACGTATCTGGTCCCACACTTCTCCCATCAGAGTCTGAGGCGGAAGCCGGTGATGACTTCGATGCAACTTCCATGGCTGAGTCACTCCCCGATTTGCAGCGATCATCTGCTCGGGTTCTCGACTTTTGCTTCTGGCCTCTCGTCACCTAGCCGTTTTGCAGATTTGACGCGAGAACTAGCAAACCCAAAAGCAGCCAGTCCAAGAGGCTGAAGGTTCTGAGCGACAGCTTTACCTCGCAAAAAATATTTCGGCTCAGAAGTGTACCTTTCAGTTGAAAAATATCTGCTATTCTCCCACCTATCGATTCTGCATCTAAAACATGGCGTGTTGACGGCATCATCTATAAGTCGAACTGTGCCCAGTTTGCCTTGGAGATCCTCACTAGAATCGGGATGACAGACGATGTAGTAGACAGCATGTGGACACTTGAGGGGACATTCCGTTGCCGTTCCTGAAGGCTCTGGAGAGTGGCAACGTAGTTGAGAGTGCAGGTAAAAGCGGCTTACGACGACTAACACTTGATTTGGCCCTTGAAGTGAGAACTCAGCTTCTGAAGGCCCGCCTCCTCGATGAGAAGGGCAAGAATCCGAACACGCTACTCGATTCTGTGTTTTTCAACGAGGATCTCGACTCACAACCAGCCGCAAACGCGATGTTTCCTCTCCGGGGATTTAATTTGCCCGGGTTCCTCCAAGACGCGGATGGAAATCTACCAGAGAAATATTCTGAGGACGTTCAAGAACGCGTACGTGAAATTCGGGCCTGTTTCAAAGAGCAAGGTCAAGACGCTTCTGATACACTTGAGGCACGCTTCCCTGGGAAGAATTTATTTTCTTGGTAGCGAAATGGCTCCGTGCACGAAATGATGAGCTCAACCGTCACTTGGATCAACAGCCTTCGGTGGACGACATTCTCGTTGAATTGGAGGATGCGATTAACCATGCCGAGAAGGTTGACTCCATCGAAGAAGCGCAAACTGTGGAGCCTACTTCTCAAGAAGAGCAAGCTAATCAGCAGCGCCGGCGTGAGTTACTTCCAGCCGCGGAGATTTTGGAGGGCGAAGGAGGAAAACGCAAATCATTTAATGATATGCAGTCCTTGATTACCTTTGCCAGGCTACAAAAGCATCTAAATTCAGGTAATAATCTCAAAACTCCGGAAAGACGTAGCGACTTTGGTCCTCGACTCTCGAAGCTTGCTTCTAAACCGGGTGGGAGAACGTCAGTTCCGGTCACACCTGCACCAGCTATTGATTCCGGCGATATCGATCAGCAATTCGCAGCCGATATTCGCGGATACGAATCGCAGCAAAGTGTGGCTAGTCAGAGACAGTCAAGGCGTACCATGGCAACCAATCAAAGGTTGTCAATGCCGTCGAGACAGCACGGCCTGGCTCCGGGATTCATTGATCGCCAAGCTAACGCTTCTAGAGTGTCTCCGATTGATTCTCAGAGACTAGGTAGCGGCGGTCCAAGCGCATCCCGTAAACGCACGAGAGATATATCCTTTGATGATGAGGATGAAGACGGGGATGGAGAATTTGAAATCGACAGCAGAAGCATTGATTTGCAGAACAGACGCGGCCAGAAACCAGTCCAACATGCGAAACGTCCACGATATGATTACGAGCTTGATGGCAGACGACAAGAAGCGTCGAATGTGGTCGCGCGCCCTGCAGAGCGAACAGCGACTGTGTTTGTCCCTCGTCCGCCCCTCAATCATCGCCACAAAAGCCACCACAAGTCCGCCGACCATGGACAGCAGAGGAAGACCGGCAGTTTATCCGTCTTATTGAACAATACGGTACAAGCTGGGCAGAAATAAAATCCCAAGATGAAACCTCCGAATCGCCGAAATTGAGGAATCGAGATCAGGGAAACCTGAAGGATCGAGCCCGTAATTTGGTTATGATTATGCTGAAGTGAGTTTATGCGTTGATTTATGTCCGTTCAGCATTTTACTAATCGTTGTCCATTTTGCTCTGTCACAGGAGTGGAAGACCTTATGACCAATTACCATTAAATTTTAATCGCATTCCCTTGAAGAAAATCGATATCGAGAATCTTCGAAGAAGAGGGATTGAATTTCCCGATTCGATTGAGCAGCGTCGGAGGAACTATTTCTGATGACTTCAGCGTACTACTTCTTTGCGAAGACTTTGAGCGAGCATCATTTAATTTCGTCGATGCAATGTATATATGATTGCCAAAGAAGATCGACGTTTCGATTCCATTTTTGACAACGCGACGTTTTCGTTTTCGTTTTGTCTTTATTTTCTTTTCTTTCACTCCAGGCTGGGACTTCCTTATACGTGAATATGTAATTATTTCATATATCTATTTTTCTAGGCTATGAAAATATGGATCATTATTCATCGGGTTTCCTTGGTTTCCTTCGATACCAGAATTTATCATACAAGCACCATGCTACATGACAAGCCGGTTTGTTTATAAGAGCTCCAAAAGTCTCTCAGCGATCAATTCTCCCATCAAATCGTATCCCTTGTCCGTGAGGTGCAGACCATCATCCCAGATCTCCTCGCGTTGCTTTTCATCCATGGCATGGTAGGGAAGAGCCGACCTCAGGTCGAACGAGTAACTACATCGTTGTCAACGCTAAACAAACTATGTAGATATGTATTAAAAAGGAAGGGGATGCACTTACTATCTCTCCTCCTTGTGCTCGAGAATAGACGCATTCAACGCATTCCGATTCCTGTCTAGCTTTACAGATACATATGCGCATTCGGGGACGGTGAGCGCGAGCACTTTGGTGGTTGGCGAGGAGCCCAGGGCTAGGGCGTAGACAGCCTGGAGCCCGGCGAAGATTTGCTCGGGGTGAAGGAGCCGTAGCCTAGGTCGCTGCAGACGCCGTTAGCTGGATAATTAATTACCTAGGTTGGTTGTATAGTGCGGGGACGGAGGGATATAAGTATACTTTGTCCCACCGAGGACGATGACCCAGTCGTATGGCTTGGATTGCACTGAAACTCTGCGTCAACCATGGAAGCCCGATACATAACCAACTATACATGTAGAAGTACGCACACGCGCGCTTCATTCGCTCCAGAAACTGCCCAGGCGGGCTATTGACCAGGTCGCCCGGCAGCCCTTCGACGTCTATGTCGACGAGGCCGCCGTGGGATGTCACCACGGCATGCTCGGAGGACAGCAGCTGCTCTTTCAGGGTGAGTGCGTAGGGGTGGTCAGTCTCGAGGCCGTAGTGCCAGTAGCCTGCGGTCAGCGAGTTGCCGAAGCAGAGGATGTTGAGAGGCATGTCTGGAGGTTGCTGACTGCGCGAGGGAGTCAGCGTAGTCACCTGCAGACTAGTTAGTTACAGTCGGTGAGAGATAGCCACGGCCTCAGGCAGCTTTGTGGGGGTGGCGGTGATGAGGCTGCTCGACTTCCATAAATACTTCTACTCTTTTATCCTCTGTACACCATTCGCCTATATGTGCTGATCTACCCGGGTATAAGACAATGTTACATCCAGCTCCAAGGCAGCGGATTGATATTATCCATGTCTCACTTGCCCATCGTCAGCGCTCAGTATAGAGTGCTAAGTAGATACGTCACGATCCTTGGCTCATCCTACTGCAACGGTGCAACGGCACCAAGCTGAAACACCGTCTGGCGCTACAGGGCTGATCTGCCGGGCGTGATTGGGCCCGAGCACTGCTTTGCTGCTAGTTTGGCCCCGTTCGTTTTTACTAGATTGCGCCTGTGCCATCTCTCTTTATGACGATCCAATTGTGCCCGCCGCATGATCATGCACCTAGGTACTTATACTGCTTGTACCTCTGTGCACCGGGCAAAATAAACACGTATCAGACACAATTGTTTGCTTCTACCTAAATATTGCTGCTTGACACGACCTGACGAAGCCGACGATTTGTTACGTTCACCCCGAAACCTCAACCGTCAACCGGCGTTTGAGAAAGTCCAGAGTTACATCCAGCAATTTAAACGGCCTGATCTCACGGCCAATTTCCAATTCCACTACGACTCTTTCCATGACACAGTGTTATTAAGCATTGGCTTGTTGATTGATTGTTTCGGTGCTAAAAGAACATCTGCTGATACAGTGAGTCCGGTCTGCTTATTTATATGAGGGCGCCGCACCTCTTCCCGCCTCGAATAGGCCTGTTTATTTTATAATAATATTTTGCTGCTGTTGTTAGAAGCACATCACCTAATTTGTTTATATCATGCATTCGTTTGTCCCCGCGTCGCTTGTAGCGACTGCTACTCTTTTCTCGGCTGTGCAGGGTGAGTCTGTCCTCTCCTTTCTTTCCAAGCAAGTACAATATCTAACATCACCAGGAATCAACATCCTCGAACCCGCCGCTGGCGAAACCGTCTACGCCTCCCAGGGATTTGACGTCGTCTGGACTTACGACTCATCCGACTTCACCAACTGGGAGATTGAACTTGCCAACCCGACTCCTGGCGCTCTTCTGGCCACCAATGTCATCCAGCCCTCGCTCGCCAGCGGCGCAACTTCCACCTTCACCTACCATGTAGCAGCCTTCACTGGCGTCGCTGATGGTGACGACTACCACGTTGTCATGGACCCGAGGAACGGAGGAATCGGCTCGTACCCGGAGTCAGGTGCATTCACCATTGTGAATGGCGCAAGTGGGACGACCACGACTTCGCCTTCGCCTACTTCTTCTTCTTCTTCGTCGTCGTCGTCGTCATCCGCTTCCTCGTCCAGCTCAACCAGTACTAGTTCTACCCTATCCCAAACCAGTACCACTGGCAGTACTTCTATATCAAGTCCAAGTTCTTCTAGCAGCAGTACCTTACCAAGCACAGCGTCTTCATCGTCAACATCTACCTCAGGAAGGTAAGAACTCTATTTTTCAATACATAGATATATTATATATATCGATATCTAACTGTTAGCAGCACAACAAGCTCCGCCTCAACCACCTCAACCCTTCCCACCATCTCCGTCTCCACGGGCAGGAACAGCACCATCGTCAGCGCCAGCACCAGCTTCTCGACCTACGTATCTGGCACTGTGTCGAGCTTGATTCCGCAATCAACCATCTACAAGACCACCGTCGTCGGGCCAACTTCGACCACCGCCTCGTCCACGGGTACGGCATCGGCCACTTCGTCGCCGACCATTGCCCTTGCAGTGTGTGGCAAGAATGTTTCGCCTCTGGGATTGGCGGCTGGTGTTGTTGGTGCGGTTTTGGGCCTGTTTACGTTCTAATTGTGCTAGTCACTAGTATGTTGATCGGAATTTGAACTATTTTTTAGCTGGATTTGTTTTCGCGCGTGTATGTATGTATGTGTGCATGTATATATGAGGTTAGGACATGTGAAATAACATCCGAACGCATGACAAGTGTCGTTCCATTCATTATTCACTCTATCTTTGTATGTAAATCAGTCGAGGATCTCGTCCTCACTATATCCATCATGTTTATTGACATTTCAATTGCACGTTTTCATATGTCAATATATGTACATGTCGATGTGGGTTAAGTATTTACTCCTCCCATGTATCAAACGCTCTAATCAGCTCTGCATATACGTATAAATGTCAGCTTAGGCTTAAATAATTTGGAAAAAGGAGAAAATTACCGTAATAAAACGCTATCGCCTCCAAGTGCACCGCAATATCGATCCTCTCGTCAACCGTGTGAATGTTGACCGACCCGCCACTGCGCATCGGACTGAATCGCCAAATATTGCGCGTCAAGTTCCAATAGAACCGTGTATCGGTGTTTCCGGTCATGACGTCGCCCGTGAGAATCACCGTCTTGTCGGACGGGAATATGCTCTCAAATACTTGGCGGGCGACGCCGGACATGCGCGTCCAGACCGCGTCAGATGGCGACGTTGGGCTGATCGGGGCCGGTTCGAGGGAGGGAGAAAAGTCGGAGATGTCGAGGTGGTTGTTGTTTGATTTCTTTGACTCGCCCCGGAGCCGAACGCTGAAAATGTCAGATTGCGATTTTTGCGATTGGAGTGATGATGTCAATAGCTCGTCTGCGGATAACGTCGGTGTTTTCGTGCAAGGCAACTCGGTAGTTGACTGTGGCGTTGATCTTCTCCGGCAGTGCGTTGATTTTCACGCCGCCCTTGATGAGGTCGGCGGCCTGGGAGGTTTGGTATAGGAATCGTACGCGGTCGCCGCGTGAGATAGCGAGTGCCTCGGCCAATCCAGTGTAATCGGATGATTGTAAGGCTGGCCAAAGCCACGGCTCGACATAATCGGCCGAATGCTTCGCTTGGCATTCCAGACCATATCGGGCAGGGTGAGAAAGATCGAGTCGAGGAGTGAAGAGCTGCTCCCGCTCAAGATGGTAAATGATCTCGGACATGATGCCGATTCCCGTATGCGCTGGTGGTACGGAGGAGTGTCCACCGGCAATGCTCAGCGCGATATGGATATCAAGCGCGCCTTTCTCCCCAACACCTGGCAGGACGTAGACCTTGTCACCGATCGTCTGCAAGCCCATTCCACCCTCGTCAAGGATGAACTCGAAGCTGTCTTTGCCATAGCGGTCTTCGAGATGCCGAGCCAGATGGCCGGCTCCCTTCTCGCCTTTAGACTCCTCATCATAACCGAAGGAGAGCACGAGAGTACGGGTTGGAGTCCAGCCTTGCTTCAATAGATCTTCGACGGCAGATAGCTCGGCAATGAGGGTGTTTTGCAGTCGCTGGCGCCTCGTCCCCAAAGCCATTGGCCGTCGAAGTGAGCTGAAAAGGGAGGGTAGGTCCAGTCGTTTGGATCGTCAATGGGGACGACGTCCTGATGAGCCATCAGGAGCATGGGTTTCAGCTCGGGATTACTGCCATTAATCGTGAATAGAAGGCCAAGACGATTGACCTTTTCGATCTTGGCGTAGGAGTGACTGACCCGGTTAGTTTCCTCATAACTATCGGATAAGAACAAATGCACGGAACGACTTACAGCAGTGGAAACAACTCAGCTAAGACATCGTGAAGGTCGAGGAACGGCGCATAATAGTCGCTCCATGGGTCATTCTCGAGCTCTGTCGACGTGCTGGGTACTTGGACGGCACGCGACAAACGGTCAACCTGTGTTTCGCGGATGGCAGAGTCGCGGACAAAGTCAAGAGAAGAGTGGAAACCATCATTTGGCGGGGCGACTTTTGGTGGAAGAGGGCAGACATCGTCGCCGGGCGAGTCTACATTGTCTATGTCATGGAGGCCATAACGACTGCTCGCTTGCTTATCAATCGGAGTTTGGCCGAAATCCAAAACCGAGCGGGCGACCACCCTGGTTGCTAGGAATAGCGCTAAAACAACGCGCATGATTATACAGACAGCTCAGAAAAGCAGAGAGAGACGATGCCTCAATGTTCAGCGGTAAGAGATAGCATGTGTGAGTTATATCGAGGTCGCCCAATGCCCATAAACCTGAAAGTCGCACTATCACAAGAGTGGATACCTAATTAGGTGCTCGTTCACGGCCAATCACAGGTCTTCTGTCCAATACTTGATATTGAGAAGATTAGTCTAGTTAATGACTTGTGTGGAGATTGTTTAATATTAGCTCTGCTAAAGATGTAAGATAGTAAGAAACAACAGCTAAGTAAATATGCATAGTTGTATCTTTATCACAGTGAGAAATAGAGCTTTTATATTAAAAGATGGACTACAGCCATCGTAGGAACCACGGCGGAAATGGAATTGCTAGTCCCATTGTGGAAGGTCCTCACGCTCCACATTTGTCAGGCACTCGTTCGTCACGTGCTGTTGCTTACATCAGCGCAGTTTCCTAAACCAGTTAGTCGCTATCTACATAGTTCCTCCAATCAGATCGCGCGAAGAAACGACCCATACAAATTGAATTCACCACCAGCCAGCAGATTTTTAAAAGAAAAGGAAGAAAAGAAAATGCCCGACATACAGCCGCTCGCAGCACCGCCCTCAACGCTCCATCATCAGCCAATGTCTGCGATCTGTGGGTGATTGACACTGCAACCGAGATTGTCTGCGACCCGGCTGTGCTCCTGCAGCCCACAATACGCGGCCACAAGAATCTCAACCTGCCAACCTTTGCCTTCTACATCTATAATCCGCGCCTGGACAAGCGTGTCTTATTTGACAGCGGCGCACGTAAGGACTGGTGGAATCTGCCGCCACGCGTCGTGCAGGGCGTCACTTCTCGCGGAGTTCTGGGACTCCATGTGAAGATTGAAGTCTACGATATTCTTGCCGAGCATCATGCAAAATCCCAGGATAGTAGTAGCAGCAGCAGCAGTATTGTCGATCCGGATGCTATTGATGCCATAGTCTGGAGTCACTTCCACTACGATCACGTGGGCAACATCCAACGCTTCCCCAAATCCACCAGCATTGTGGTCGGACCCGGCTTCAAGGAGGAATTTCTTCCGGGATACCCTATCCGCGAGGACGCCCCTTACACCAGGCCGACTTTGACGGGCGAGAGCTGGTCGAGATCTCCTTTGACACTGGCCTGAAGATTGGCAAATACGATGCCCACGACTATTTTGGGGATGGTAGTTTTACCTGGTGAATACGCCGGGACACACTCGGGGACATATATCGGGCCTCGTGCGAACAACAGCAGACACCTTTGTTTTCCTGGGTGGCGACATTTCCCATTTTCCGGGTATGTACAGACCGAGCCAGTACAGGCCCATGCCGGTGACAATTCCAGTTGAAACGCCTCTGGATACGCCGCGATTACCGGTTCCCTGTCCCTGCGCATTATTCGCGGCGTGTCACCCCAGACATCCAGACGAGAGGGCGGCGCGGACTGAGCCCTACTACCAAGTATCGCAGGACCCGGCGTCGTGGTACGATTTCCCGTGGAAGCTTCACGCACTGTCGAGTCACTTCAGGAGTTTGATGCGAGTGAAAACGTCTTTGTGGCTATTGCGCACGACCCGCATTGCGGGAGATTGTAGATGTGTTTCCAAATGGGAAACTGAATGATTGGAAGGCTAAGAAATGGGGTTGAAAAGCCATTGGCATTTTGTCAATGAGTTGCCCGTTGATGGGCGTCCTGGTCGAGAGGCGATTGTAGATGGATTGATTAGGAGGGCAAGCCTTACCAGGCTTAAATTGAATGTTAGACTGTAGATAGGCATAGACTCATTCGTAGTTACATACCCGACTCTTCTTCCACGACGCTGTGTCCTACGAGTAGAGCGGCGTAAATGCTTAGAAACTAGCGGTACAGGCGACAGCGGAGCTCAATCACCAGACACCTCGATATACTCGCATATTTGGGAACCCAGCCTATAGCACCGCCAAAGCTGGGCTGACCCCATTTTACGCGGCCTGTAGGCTGTTGCGGTCGAGTAGGGCAAGGTTGGAATTAGGGCTAATGCGGTCGCGCCGGGGACTTGCCTGCCGGTGGCGGGTTGACGGGCCTGTATTATCTGCATCTGTGATATTCCTGTTTCTATCCTTGTTGATTTAAAATTCTGACTATGACGCCTATTATATGGCTGCAACCTAGGTGGCCAATGAAGACGCGGTCAGTCCTCGACTCCTCTCGATGAAACACATCGTGCATATCGACTCGATGTTCTCGGCCAGTGAGCTCGTTGCTACGGCCGGCCCTGCTAGCTTGGCTAATCTGCTAAGAGCATTAGCGGCGATGCTTGGGCCTCTGCTATACGAGGATACAAACAGCTACTGCAGACTAGCGTCGCCCAGTCGGCCTTCAATGGCCAAGCTCCGTTTCAGCCTCATGTGCAGAAAGAAGAACAGACCTTGCGCATGTCCAAGTTGCCAAAAATAAGAAAGGATAAAAAAAATTACCTGACCGTTCAACTAACTCTGGTTCCTACCCTCTCTGTCTTCGTGTTTGCTGCAGTGACTGTGTATCGTATACCCCGCGTTTCATAATCGCAGCCACGCGCAAATGTCGACGCTGCAGGTGGACGACTCTCGCCTGCGCAGTCGCTCCAAATCTCGTGAGCGCTCTCGATCTCGCGACGTCCGTACGGCCTCCCGTTCTCCAGCGCCGCCGTCGACGAGAACAGGAACAGCAGCAGCGAAGAAATACTACGACTCGGATTCCGAGGAGGAAGAACGGCGCGACATACAATATTCAAGCCGCAGTAGCCGTGCTGACTACGATAAGCGAAGCTCGAAATACGACCTTCCGACTCAGAGGAAGATCGGTATCGGGGCAAGGAGCGCACCAAAGATCGGTACTACCACTCCGCATCGGAAGACGACGATGACGACGGTGCTGTAAGGAAGCGCTACGCAGAGAAGGCGCCTCAGAGCACCGCCAGCAAATCGTCGCGTTACAAGGACGAAGCAGAGAAGGATCGTGCGTATCGTCGCTCAGGTCGCGGCCATTCTCCTGTCTATGATAGCGATTCGGAAACGGAGAGCGACTCTGATACGAGCGCGCTCGCATACGGAGAGGCTCATGGCCACACGAAGCACCGCCCAGCACAACAGGATGCACGCTCCTCGCGCGAGTCAATCACCAAAATGGCGTCAAAATGGCTTCCAGCGTGGCCTCAAAGCTTGGCGCTAGTTATCGCCTAGACGATGACTCCGACCACGAACGACCCGGTGTTCATCCCAGTTATGCCAAACCCGGTCAATTCTCCTATCAGCAACCTCCTGTAGCCCCTACACATGCTCAGCCAGCCCAATATGCAGCAGATGCCAGGTTACAGGCGCAGATTAACAATGGCCAAGTTCCTCCCGTGCTTCCTCCCGACTGGGCTCCGATTCCCCGACGGAGATGCCCGGCTATGTGCCTCCCAGCACCCATCCAGCTAGCGCACAGTCCATCCCAGGCGCTTTTCCGGGGATATCCTGCCACAGCGCCTGCCTATACACAGGCTCAAGGGTATTCCTCGGCGCAGTCATATACAAACCCGGTTCAATACCAGTATGCGAATCCCGACCCCAATATCCGGTATGCCCCAAGAATGAACGACAGCCTTATACTGCGTCAGTGCAACCGCAATTCGCGCCATCCACGAAGTCGTACACAGCGAGTGCCGAACCTCAATTTCTGGAAATTGCGCCTGGACGTTCTCGCGCTGAAAGTGTCGACCGACAGGGTAGGCCGCACAGTCTGTCTGTATCCAGCAATCTTTCAGTCGGCGCTGCAGGAGGAGGACCTGCTGGTAGCCGACCTCCAGCGAGCCCCTTCTCGAAGCGTACAAGGGCACTTATCAATCCATATCCCCGATGCCTTCTCCAATCGTCAACCCGGCCGGATTGGCTCGCGACGAAGACATCTCTGACATTGAAGGACTGGGCGGAGGAGGAGGATCTGGATCTGATCGTCACCGGAAGCACCGATCCAGCAAGTCCCGAGACGAGAAGAAAGACAAAGAGAAAGAGAAAGAGAGAGACACAGAACGCGCTAGGGAATCACAAAATGACCGCAAGCGTCATTCGAGACATGCGAGCCGTAGCGAAGAAGTTATTCTCATCGAGCCCTCGGTCCGGAAGAGAGTCACATTCTACGATCCAGTCCCAGATGCCCTGGACCTGAAAGATGCCTTGTCTCGCCACACCAGTCTTGACACGCGACCGCTGATTGAGATCCTCCCGAATCTTGCTAGCGATGATATCCTAGCCCTCCGACAGGAGTACAAGAAACATGCCAAGGTGCACGGCAAGGGAATCAACATTGCCAAACACATCAAATTGAAACTTGGTAACACCTCCTTCGGCAAGGCGTGTTACGCTACTGCGCTGGGGCGATGGGAATCCGAAGCCTACTGGGCGAATTGCTATTACCAAGCGGGCACGTCGCGGCGCGAGCTACTCATTGAGTCTTTGATTGGACGAACCAATGCAGAAATCCGCGAGATCAAGAACTCCTTCCGTGATGCGCGGTACACAGACAGTCTTGAGAAATGCATGAAGGCAGAGCTCAAGGCGGATAAGTTCCGTTCTGCGATCCTGTTGGCGTTGTCGGAGCAGAGACAGCTCGACAAGGGCCAGGTGGATGTGCGTTTGGTGCAGGACGATGTGAGCGATTTGCGGCGAGCGGTGACTGCGCGTGAAGGAGGCGAGACGGCGATGATCAATATTATTTTACTCCGGAGTGATAGGCATCTGCGCGAGATTATGACGCTGTATGCCGATTTATACGGGTCGAATTTTGCCAAGGATGTGATTAAAAGTCGCAAAATCTGGTTGTGCGTCTGAATCTTTTGGTCGTCTTATTTTATGAGAGATTGTACTAATGTTACTCCAGGGTGAAACGCTCGTGCACATTCTCAACGGCGCCGTCAATCGTCCCATGCGGGATGCCCTATTGCTGCATCAAGCCATCCGCGAATCGCACAGCAGCAAAGAGCGATCGGAGCTGCTCATTTCGCGACTGGTGCGTCTGCACTGGGAGCCGAAGCACTTGGAGATGGTAAAACGAGAGTACCGGTATCGATACCACGAGCGCGTGGAGGAGGCCATTGCGCAGGAAGTCATCACGTCTAGTGGAGGCAGTGAATGGGGAGTTTTGTATTGAGCTGGTAAGGAGTTCGTCGAAGTTGGCGTGAATATCCTGTTTTACGTCTTGTTATTTATCTTTTGGCACGGTTTTGCGATGATTTGGATGATCTATGAGAGTGAGCATGTGTATGTGCTACAAGCGTAATACGAAAATGTTATCAATGTATGGTTCCTGCTTTTATTCTGTGTAATTCAACCCACCTTTCTATATACACTACAACTCAATTCTATAAATCAATCACCAGTCCCGCAACGTCCGTCGAATAACGGACGTGCCATTGCCAGCAGGCTTGAACTCCTCAACCCAGGCACGCATCTGCTTCAGCTCCTGCTGAACGACTTCCATAATACCTGCATTCCCTCCGCATTCCGATACAACAAGTCGTAGCAGTGGCTGGCATTGGTCATGACGAAGATCGGGTTGGGCTCCGATGAGGCCAATGGACCACCAGGCCGGAAGTCAGAAGAGACAGTCTCTTCGCGCCAGGGGTCGTATTGTCTATAAACCTGTTAGTCTATGCATACATTTTTCTACCTAAGAGGAACAGAAGGAGGAGGAGGAGGAGGAGGGAGAGAGTAGACACCCTTGAGCCCAGATTACGCGCCCGTTGTGCCATACCAGCCGTGAGTCCAGGCATTCACGGAATCGGGGCGTTTGCCCCAGTAGCTGGCATAAGTGTATCCGTCGTCTGGTTGGAAGTATACACCACATGTCCGAAAGAAGTAGTCGTCTGTTATGAGGCGGGAGACGATGGACGGCGTTCCGTAAGGAGCACCACTATACAGCCAAATCCATTTTAGTTTTAACTTCATTTTCTTTTTTCTTTCCAGGGACTGTGAGGGATGAGTGAAACTCACTCTTGCCATGCACCGTAAGGCTCGTTGCAGCAGAGCCACACCCACTGCCGATCAGCGGTATTGTTGAGAGACTTATCTGCGTATAATGGGTTGGAGGAGTTGTAGCTGTCGTAACAAGCGGTTTCGTATTCGCCTGTCCAATAGCCGTAACCCGTGCAAGCTGGATGGAATTAGCTTGACTTCAAAGAAGAAAAGAAAAGAACTACTTGCATCCAGGGAAGTATACAGTGGTCCACCATTGAATGTATCCCTGCAAGGCTTTGGCCACGCCGACTCCGTTTGAAGTAGCATTCACTGGGGAGTAGCATAGACGTTCTATTTTGCTTGTTAGGTAGATTTCTTTTCTTCTGGGATATGATATAGTGCCTACCTCAAGGTAGTCGCAGAACTCGTAGAGCTCGCCAGCTTGTTCCCAGGAAGTAGTCTGGCCGAGATAGGGGCCAATTGCGAGCGCCCTATTGTAACCTGTAAGCTGTATATTCCACGGCAAACGAAGGAATTTTGGTAAAACCGTACTCGACAAAGTCATCATCCATCAAATCTCCCAGGAGGAAACTGTTCTTCAGCTCTTGTTTTGCCGTCTCGTTGAATCCAGTCAGGATTCCGTCGATGTATCCCATCACATTGACCAGGTCTGTGCTGCAGTTTTGTGGGAGACGCTCGTGGATAGGGACAAAATATTGCCACTAGAAGAATAAGACGATCAGTTCAATGGATTCATACGGAGCAAGGCATGCTGACATAGTTCCAGATAGCCTCAACAGGGGCACTGGAGGCATGGTAAGCCCAGAAAGTACCGGGCAGCGTGGCCGCAATCCAACCGGCTTGGGCGCCACTGTAGGAACCGCCCACGAGAATCCAGGGCTACAAAAATTAATCCATCAGTTTTCTCCGAACAAACAGCAGCAACAGATGATCGAAACATACCACCTTGTCCGGAGTACTCTGATTCGTAGTGTCGAATGGAAGTTTGACATTGTTTGCAAAATTGACAGTGTCGGCAAGTGCATTCTTGAAAGTAAGGTATTGCATCGTCTTGGGGGTCAGGACATCGACGGGAGAAGAGTCGCCATAGTAGCGGTCTTTTTTCTCACCCCAATTAACAAGGATCAGCATAAGTCCGATTCTTCACATCAGATGAGCCGAAGCAAGTGACTCACGCTCGAGGATCAAGGTCGCAGCGCCGATCTCCTGTGCATACAGACCACTGAGGGTCTTGTTGGTGAGATATCCTTGATATCCATCCGCACTTTCCTCTCCGGGCTGGAATAGAACAACCTGAAAGTAACAATTAGCAATTGGCAAAGAAGAGTCTGAATGAATAGGACTCACAGGTGACCCCGGTCCGTTCCAGTACTGAGTATCCCAAAAGTAACGCTGGGAAAAGGTACCAAGCTTGGGGTTCTCGTGATCCAGCAACTGCTCAAAGTACCCAGTGGAATAATAGCTACCATCCTGAGAGCTATAAGCCGCAGCCGGTGCGATTGGAAGCTTGGGAAACGCTGTCGCAACTGACAACCATGAAGCGCAAAGCGCTATGAGTGAGATGGTGGAAGGCATGGTAGTTTTCCCCGTCGAATACACACGGCACAATCGGTTATGTACGCAGCAGAAAAGGGAGCGGTCTCCCTCAAAGATAAAGCGTCCTGTTTTATCGATGCTGGCAAAGCTTAGGGTACCACTTGTGCACCTCATGCGAGTAAGCTAGCTCGTACAACACAGAGCACGTAGCACATCTAGAACTAGTAGCTGCATACTAGGTAATTTTGCACAGATTAGAGGGAATTGCGATTGACCGCTCGTCGATCGCCGCCGTTTCGGCGAATAAAACGGACTGGACATATTGCACGTTTGACGGCGCAGCGACCACACGAAGCGTGGCGCTGGGCTAATTGCCCAATACGGAAGCTCGGCTTAGGGCTGGGCAAAGATTGTAACCGCGGGGTCGCAGTCGTCGCCGCGGACGAACAAGCGTCTGATAAGAGTCATAAAAGTCTTTGCGTAGGCTTGATACCTGGCATGGTAAGATACATATAGACTAGTAGGTTTTAATATGAGAAGTTAACCAAGATTGTTTAGGCGCTCATGTTTTGTCCGTGGTGCTTTGCACATACCTGGTATTGATGAACATTGGCTACACCCCGGCGTTGATTTTTGCTATATTTGATTTAAATATCATTTAGTTAACTATGAACTAGTTCTCTGCATGACATAAACGAGTCACGGGCAAAATATGATACTCCAATATAAACAGATCTAATCGAGGCCCCTTTCCTTATACTGAAGAGCTGCATAATGGAGGTATCGAGAAGCAAACATGCGTCGAAATGCCTTCCATATCGAAGAAAGACAACGAAAACCATCAGAATAGCAATTGCCATGACCAAGATAGTGACGAAAGTATTCTTGAGACCAACTTTTGCAACCCACGGGGCGAGGGCGAAGATGAACGCGGTACTGAATGAATTTCGCACGAAAGTAACGCCCACAATTGCCTCTCCGACTATCTATACTGATGTGAGTACATGGCCGCGGAAACAGAGAGACAGCGAGAGGGAGACTTACTTCTTTATACGAGTCGGTTAGGTAAGTAATGGTGACGGTATTAATTGGGGTTACGCCGACGTTATACAAGACCAATCCGACAGCAATAACAGGCCAGGAACGGTGGTCATTGAGCCCAATACCAAATAGAAGGGCACCAACGATGACAAAGGGTAGAAACGGGATCATACACCATAGGCGCATCTCCGGCTCGAAAATCCCATTTCGTCGTCGAGAGAAAAACAATCCACCAATCGCTCAGCGGGCCGACAATGAGCGCACCAATAGTGACCCCGATTACTCTGGGAAGGTTCATGAGCCCGACCTGATAGGGAGAGAAGTTGTACGGGTCTTTGGGGAGGTATGCGGACATAGTAGTGGACATGACGTCTCCCAGTGCCACCAAAATGCCGTAAACAAGAGCCGTCCAGGCGACGGCGGGGATTGTTGCCAGAATGATGAGAGGCTGGTACATGTGTTGGAAGAAAGAGTGGTTCGTGCTAGTAGATGACGGCGTGGTGTTTGTCAGGGCGAGTCTTTGCCAATATGTCTTCATGGGGATATTGCGGTTGATTGTAACAGCATTAGATGTGGGCGTTCTCTCGGTCAATTCAATTGATGCCCGAGCTATGGCGCCTTGGTCCGCGTTTGATTGCTTGATCTCAAGATTTCCCAAGCCCTCATCCTGCTTGATGTCTTGGTTCTTCTCATTCTTCATCATCATACTCGTCGGGTGCACCCCTCTGTAGTTGGCAGTGAAGCCGGTGGGCAGAACTTGGTTTCTTCGTATCCAAAACCGACGACGAACATGTTAACGCCGAAGATGATGGCGTTCAACCACCAAATCCACCTCCAACCGAGACCACTGGCAACAAACCCGGCAACAAGAATTCCTAGGTAACTAGAAAGAAGCCATGTCCAGACGTACAGAGCATTCATTCTTCCTCGCTGGTGCACGAAAAGAGATCCGCGATAGTCATTTGGACGATGACCTCCGCCAGACTTCCAAAGAAGCATTGTATAACGTTGATCGCCATCAAGTCCCCACAGTCTGCATTTTAGCAGACCATATCGAAACAGCAAACTGAACCACTGTGCTGAATAAATACAGAGGCCGACGGCCAAACTTGAGTGCAAAAGGGATTAGAATAACGGAGCCAACTGCCAAAGCCGCACAACCGGCAGCATAGCTGTCGTTCAGGATATCGTTGGTGTATCCGAGCTCCGTCTCCATGGGGCCCCAGGTTGGCGAACTGGCATTGATGAACTCGGCGACCATGGCAACATAGAAGCAGACTAATCCCATGTTCAACCCTTTGCGCCATCGGGCCCAGTTGAGGGATCATTGGGATCGTCCGAGGGCCGGGGCTGCAGAATTATCTCGCCTTCATGGGACGCAGTGATATCTGCAAGAGGAAGTGTGCCAGGAGGCCACATTGTGGTACTATTCGTTGCGCCCGTAGTCATTTTGAAATCTTCCAGAGGGACAACCCGCGAAGGACAGGTAGACTAGAAGCTGGAAGTGTAATCACCGACACAGAACCGGGCATTCTGAGGTTATAAGAAGCCGCTCTCCAGCAGTGAGCGTCAATGATAAGCATCCTTTTGTCAAAGCTCACAGAACTTGATTAACTACAGAGGAGGCATATCTCAATGGCGATAGATACTCTTACAGAGCGGTTTAAACGAGGAGTAGTACCAAACACTGCGATTTGTGGAAAATTCCGACAGGACCCGCCGAGCAATGAATAAAATTCTCCCAAGATTGAGCTAAGCGGGTGGTGGAGCAGAGGACCATGACTGTATTACTTTTGATTGGAGGCAAGTTCCAGATCAAGAGAAACTTGATATGGCAAAATATGCTAGTGCTGGCCATCAATTTGATCTCTATTGTAGTCCGATGTCGCAACACTCGTATGATTCCGGGAAAACCACGAAGCTTTTATGTAGATGGTGCTGTATAGTCTACCCAGGTAGAAAAAAATCCTGCCTTTCACCTCTGTGCCAAACCCTGTTTAAGTTTTATAACATTACGAGAAAGCCCTCAAAATGGCATACGCTGCTTTCAAGAACTATGGCTTTCCGAAAAGGACGGGATACTCCATTTCGCACTGGTTGCAGTCGGTGGAAGGGGATCCCCTTCTCAAACATCGAACGACATCTGAATTGCCCCAATCTGCAGATATAGTGATCATTGGGTCTGGAGTGAGTATTCATCTTCTTCTACAGGAAAGTATATCATTGAAAAGAGGGCTAAATATTTTGCAACGTGTAGATGTCCGGCACGACAATCGTTAAAAACATTCTAGATACCTGGCCTGAAAAGAAGGTAGTCATTCTTGAGGCTCGTCTATTTTGCTCCGGTGCCACTGGTAGAAATGCAGGCCATTGCAAACCTGACCAGTGGCGGGGATTTGTGGATTATGAGAAAGATTTCGGCACTGAGCAGGCTCTGAAGGTATGGACAGGTTTTATTTAGCAGTATATCTCTATTCTCAACCTGCGCTAAACGTAGGCTTTGACAGATCCTGCAAAATGAACAACAAACATGGACCGAAGTAGTACGCTACATTAATGAAAACAACGTCGACTGTGAGCTTTGGACTGGAGATACACTGGACGTTCCACTTGACCCTAGGGCCGCGAAGATTGCTCAGGAAACCTTTGAACGATACAAGGCGGCCGGGGGCAAAGTTGACCATATCAAGGTTACTCAAGACCCTGAGGAGGCAGCAAAGGTCCGGCACCAATATCTATGTTTGATTAGAAGTAATTGACTGACATGATACACCCGTCAGATATCACAAATCAAAGACGCACAAGCATGTTATGCCTGGCCGGCATCAACATTACATCCATGGAAACTTGCAGCACATATTATGCGTGACAATATCAAGAGAGGCGCGAACCTCCAAACAAATACTCGAGCTACTGCTGTCGTCCGTTCCGGAAAGAATAAACACAAATGGATTGTGAAAACCGAACGTGGCGACATCGAATGTTCGCAAGTCGTTCACGCATCCAATGCTTATAGTTCTGCACTTGAACCATTACTCCGCGGTCTGATTACCCCATGTCCTCATATGTGCAATAAAGTCATTCCGCCCGAAAAGAGTGAAGAATTTTCTGGGCTGAAGGGCTCTTATGGCGTTCTTATCGGTAAAGAGAACCTGATTACCATAAATCCTCGTCTAAATGGAGACGGAGCGGTTCTATTCGGCGGCAGTAACCCTGGTCAAGGAGATCTGTTGAAATGGCTTGAGAAGAATTCGGATCGACGCACTGACGACGGCATGACTGGTTTTGACTCGGTTTCCAAGGCTGTTCAGGAGTTTGCCGTAGGAGAACTGATAGGATGGTCAACGGATGACGCTATGAAGCGAGACGAGACGTACAAGCATGCCTGGAGCGGCATTCTCGGACTTGTAAGTTCACTCATACCTCTTTCTCTTCCTGTGATACTCCGAGTGGGGGCTGAGAAGTATATCAGAGCGCAGACGGGCTTCCATTCGTTGGACAATTACCTGGGCTCCCAGGCCAGTGGGTTTGTGCTGGGCATCACGGACAGTAAGTCATGTACGCCTCAATGGGTTGCAACTTCAGTTATGCTAATAATACCACCCGCTAGCGGCATGGCACGCATCTTCACTGCATCGTCGGGCTTGGTTAAATTGATGGGAGGCAGTCCTTGGGCCGACACGAAGCTGCCTGAGGTGTTCCAGATCACAGCAGCAAGGGCTGAAGCATTGCGAGAGGGCTTGAGAACATCATCTGCAGTTCGAGCTCGTATCTAAGTTGGTAGCTCACGTAGTACCAGTAACCCTGCGAGCATAATATGCTTCTGCCTACTGCAAATATTAAAAGTCGTAGCCGGAATTGCAAAGATCCATGTATCCATCTATGAACCTTAGTTCACAAGCCAGGAAAATCCATATCATTCATTGTAAAGGTCGTACCCAAGAGTGTTCAATGTTATTTGGAGCGGCCAAATATACAATCCGTATACATAAGTGTATGGCGGTCATTTTTCAATGACTAGTTGGACATGGCTGAGATATCATACTTCGGCACACCAGAAAATCCACATTCCGATTGATCCATGGGCCCAACCTTGGCAACCGACAAACCACTACCTCGCCCACTAGAAGAAACTACGAGTAATCTTCCACAGACCAATTCCTGCAGTTCATCTATGTTGCAGCGGCCTTCTTCCGCTGATAAATTGCGAGCTCAACAGAAACAAGGCCCTGCCTAGAGAGTTGACTCCATGTTCCCACATGCGGGACAGAAAAGACCGTCATCCAGAGGGACTTCTCCACGCATACCGTCCGGAAACAGAACCTTTATCGCTTGTGTAAAATGCAAGGAAAAGAAACTAAAGGTGAAGAGTCTACTGATAATCGGAAAGCTCCATGATCTACTAACTGGACGATAAAGTGCGACAATGGTGCTTCGGGATGTAGTAACTGTTTCCGTGCTGGATCTGGTCAGTATAATTTTGCCACTGAGTGAAGAAGAGATTCATATGTCCCTGCTTTTCGATGTTTATTTGACAATAAACTACAGTCTGCCTCGTGGAAGACCCGATAACGAAGATATATCGGCCACGAAACTATGTCGAGAGTTTAGAGAAACGCGTGGCTCAACTCGAGAACATTCTGAGGCAACACCGCCTAGACATTGCCAATAGCGACATACCTCCACATCATGGGCTTCAGTCTGAACTCGAGTCAAATTATCCTTCTATACAGCAACATACGCAGACGCCGGATGTTCAGCATACGGATCAGCCAGCGTCATCCACAACTAAAAATGATAGCATCAACGAGGATAACGACGGCCTTGAGAATCTAGCGTCAAAAGTCGGACTATTAAGTCTAAGTGCAGCCGGAGCAGAGCCTCAATATTTAGGCACATCTTCAATCTTTGCTTTCTCGCGGTTGATTAACTCGACCCTTCGACAAGTGGTGTCCCCGATCTGCCCGCAATCAATGCGGTTGATGCATCTGGGAACCGGCCTTCTCTGCTTCCCTCACCATGTTTGTTGCCTGATTACGACTCCGCGGTGCAACTTAGTGATGTATATTTCCAAAATGTCAATACACATTACCCCTTTTGCATGAGGCGACATTTAGGGCTTGGGAGGCAATGCTGATGGACGAGTCCGTGAAAATGGGGAATTGTTACCCCAACCCAGTCTCCCTGTTCTTCTTGAATATGGTAAGATAGGGAAATGGTCTCGTGCTTATTTTTATAGAGTAACAGCTCACTGTAATAGGTATATGCTGTTGGCGCTCTGCTTTTACCCAACCTTGGGTACTCGGCCGAGGTAAGCAGACAGTCCTTTTAGGACCTTCATAAGGCTCACTGACCCTTGCGCAGAGTTTATACATGTCAGCACTTATGTACATTGATGATATACTAGCCCACGATAATCTAGAAGCTGTACAGGCCATCCTGTGCTGTGCGATATACTCTGTCAGGTCGCCTACTGGCACTTCCCACTGGTATGTCAATATATGAAAAATGTCTATGGGTAGAAGTGACCCTTTACGTATGATATACAGGAAACTCGCTGGTTTGGCACTTCGTCAGTGCATTGATCTGGGCTACCATCGAAATACGAAGCACTTTCCTCCGTCTGGAGGCGTGTTAAGGGTAGAATTGCGCAAAAGGGTGTTCTGGTGTGCCTACGTTTTGGAGACTCAAGCCGCCGTCATGTTGGGTCGACCTCTGGGCATCCCTTATCAAGAGGTTGATGCTGAAGTATGCTCTGAATACTTTTGTTTTGGGTTCGTGGCATGGTTGTTATTCTAACGCGTTCATCGTACAGTACCCAACCGACATTGATGATTTATGCATCAGAGACAATGAGCTTATTGGAACACCACGAACCTCACCAACTGATGCACCAAACAACATGACGAGAGCGATCCATACGTTTAGGATTAGACGCCTATTGAATCGAATTTATACTCACCTTTACTCAAAACCGGATCCGCGATGTGTAGGGAAACACGACCGGCAGAGAGACATCCAAGAAATCCGTGCTGAAATAGAGAACTGGCGCTCTGAAACTCCGCCCACACCGTTCCACGCAAATGAGGAGCTTGTCCTGTTTACGACGGAAGACTGGTATGATTTGGAGTATTACTACACAATCCTACAGCTCTATCGCGGGCAGATCATCGATTACCGAGCAGAGACACCAGATAGCATTTTCCTTGAATGTCTCGGGGCTGCAGAGAGCATTTGTCAAAGCTACCGTCGCCAATTTTTAGGAAAACGGACTAGCTGCACCTGGGTGGCTCTACATGAGCTTTTCCTCGCGGGGCTGACATATCTTCACTGCCTTTGGACATCGTCCGCAACGAGAGAGGCTTGTGGCTACAGGCGCGCAAACACAACGTGCAATGACTGCATCATCACACTGGTGATCATTGCCGAGCGGTGGGATGCTGCTGCGCCTTATCGGGAAATTTTCATGGCGCTCGCTAGCCGAACAATGTCCATGATGAGTGAAAGGGTTGTTGAGAGCGTATCCACAAACATTACTCCCGCTTATCCTGGGGATGGCGATGAGGAGGACCTGACGGTGTGGATGGGAATGGTGGCCGATGCGGGCGTGCTTCACGGCTATAACGGACTGTTGACCGGTTTAAACAGGTATTAATTAGTTGTCTATAAATCCCCGGCCTCGAGGTCTGCTACAGTCGACATGCATGGGGATCAAATGGGCGCTGCCTGCCAATGAGCAGAGTGCAAAGCATCCACTTGTTGACTCTGGCGGCATCTAGGTAAACGTGCTGGTAGGGATGAATCTTATTCAGCTCTCCATATATTGTCTAACGTTTACCTCATTGGGGTACTTCGCATGACATTCACATTATACATCGCACCGTTGCGTTAAACTTTAGGGCTCGTGAATGTTACTTATATCTTGCTATATCCAGTACCTAGATGTCTGCTAAATTTCCTCATGTATATTTATCTACTCACGGATTCGGCCAAAGCTTCCGTCTTGGACTTGCTATTCGGATCCAAGTACGGCTTCTCCCCAATGCCAACCGCTCGATGACCGAATCGCTCCCCAGGCCTTCATAGTCAAACGTGGCGGTGTGGAAAACGCTACGGTTATCCCAGATTGCTGTCAAGTGTTAATTGTATTGAAAGAAAAGAAATTACGGCCGTGTCGGATTACTCACCAATATCGTTCTTGTTTCTCCACTTGAATCGTACTTGCAGGTCATGGTTGTAAATGAGCGTCGAATGGAACTTCTTCAACAACTCCTCCGATTCTTCCGAATTGAGCTCGTTAATATATTTAGGAAAAGGACCCAGTGCATAAATGCTCTTCCAGCCTGTGACGGGGTTGGTGCGCACAACGGGATGCACGGCAATAAGCTCATTGCCGACGTTAAGCGGGCTTCCTCTGGGCTCAGTATAGATTCGGACGTTCACCGGATCACGCTCAGCGGCCTTGAGGAAGCCTTCCCCAGAGAACGTCGCGGTGAGGCCTTCTAAGAACTGCTGGTACCTGCGGGAGAAGCGGTCGTAGATCTCATATCCCGAGGCCCAAAGGGTATCACCTCCAGAGCTGGGTAGCTGTGTGAGGCGAAGGGAGGTATAATCGGCCGGGACAGGCTCAAACTGGATGTCAGAGTGCCACTGGGCCGCGTCGTAGCGTCGACGGTCAGGCTGGCGATCAAGCTGGAACAACTTCTTGCGTCCAAGCGAGCTGATGGTGCTAATCTCTGCATCGGCCACTCCGAACTCACTGGTGTTGTTGAGTACCGGGTGAATGTGCAGCGTCGAGCTGGCGGGCTTGCCAGTCAGCTGGCCTAATCGCTGCACCAGCTCCTTCTGCAAATCGTCGGTGAGGTTATCCTGAGCGCGGAAAAAGACGACACCGCGCTGGGAGACTAGAAGTGCGAATTCTCATCAGCATCGAATGAATGAATGAAACATAACATAAGCACCCGGGTTCCTTCCTACTTGTGATGGCCAGATCCCGGAGCCGTTCGTCCGAGTTGGAAGCACGTAGCAGATCATCTACGATATTGACATGGGGAATTCGCGGCCAATGACTGGCGTTGTCTCTTCAAAGGAAAACTGGTCCAGGGCGCCACTCAGCTTGAGCGGTTCAGGATACGCAGACGGTTCATCCTTGCGCTCTTTGGCAAGAGAATGGATGGGGAGAGTTTCAGCAATGCTCGGTGCCATGATGTTTCAAGAGATAGTATGTATAGTCTCAATACGAAAGAGAAAATTTGGATTGACCGCACGATGCCCAAGGATCCTGATAGCATACATCGGGAACTTATACCTAGACTCTCCCCATCACGCAATAGCTGGCTCTAGTTGTGCAAGGACAGACAGCCCCGCGCCCTCACGTACGTTCGTCGCTTGGACATCCATGGCTACGAGAAAGAGACTGGGACTTTCACTTGAAAGTTGAGTCCGTAGTCGGAAGGTTGCCCAGGCCATATAGGTACATAGCCCCGCGCGGATGCGTGATGCAATTCCTCCTATCTCTCCGTCACTATAGCATATAGTTATACCATCCAACATGACCACTGGCCATTGAACTTGCAATCTAACGCTTATTAGAGTTAGAATGCTTGTTAAGAATATGAATCAACTCTGTGGTTAATTAATTTGGGGCTTCTTTTGTTGTTTCGAATCGGGTTTCCTTTAGCCCTAATTCAGGGCTAGCCCTAACATCACCACCTTCATTTTGCCACCACTCCACTGGCAAGAAAAGCATTTTCACCTTAGATTATGGTCTATTAGCATCTTTCACTATTTACCGAGATAGGAGGATGGTAACATAACCAGAAGAAAAACTGCCTAGGAAATAATCCGCTTACTGATGGACGCCGAAATGATTGATAAGACAATACGTCAGGAACTTTCCAATTCGAACGATTTGCAACAAAACATGTGGACTATAAACACACACACATAAGAGAAGCATATTGGGAATCAATCAACACAGGAAGACACGAAGAGAAGAAGAAATCGAGCACGGAAAGGGTAATGTTGACACTACAAAAGTCGCACCCTCGGGATGCTACTCACAGATCCGAAGACATGAGAAACATACATTTCCCTCCGTTCACTGTGACATGGCCATTCGTGCTCAATGAGAGGGTTTATTGCTCATATGTCACATTGAACGCAGTCTCACGAGTTGGAGAAAGGAAAGGAAATAATGTGCAGAGTAGGTGGTGAATAATCAATTGACGATCATCGACCGGCGCCCGGCCAGAAAGAAAATAAGTAGGGAATTGCTATATGAATATCAAGAGAATGAATGTTGTTAAGAAACCCCTTCACGGCACACATATCTCCAAAAGAAAAAAGCTTTTGGTTCGGTCTGCGAATCAGAGATTATCTAGTACTTTAGCAACGCGCGCAGACTATCGCGTAGCACGGCCACCTTGCAGGCGGAGGTCCAAAGCGGGCCGAATTTGCATTGACGGGCTTCTTGGGTGCTTGTTTAACATGCAGTCGACTCGTACGCCACCGTTCATAGCACACCTCGCGGCTTGCTTCCCGCAGTTCGGCACGCCAGTCTCTGAAGACAGACTCCTTCAGTTTCACGAAATCGCAATGATCGGGATTGTAGGGATCCGCGTAACCCCATGGAAAGTATCGACCAATGGGGAGATCTGGTGTTTCCAAGGAGTGCGAGTCAGGGGATAGGATAGAGAGGGGATGAAAGGCGTGTCTGATGTCGAGGCACTGGATATAGAGTTGTTGGATCTGTGGCTTCGTGAAGGCGACGCTTTCACGGCTTTCTCTTGTGGCAGAACTTCGTTTGCCTCCCTTTCAGTGTCATCACCGCCAGCTTTGCCCAGCTTCTCGGAACCCCTTCTTCAGCGGCAGACGTGGCTTCCTCATCCTCTTCATCATCACCAGAGGACTCTTGCTCTTCGTCTTCCGGTTCTTCCAATGTCAAAACCTCCAAGGGATCAATCCTAGCTTGCTTCAAACTATCCCAAACTGCCTTTTTCAGGTAAGCCATATGCGCGGTGGTAACAGTGTCGGCTTTGCTGATTACAGGTACGACGGCTGTCTTTCCTGCATCACGCGAAGTACTTGTAAATCCAGATCTTCGTCGAGAATACCGATCACTCGGGAAGAATTGGTATATTTTCCATTGACTTGTCCAGCAGCCTTTTGAGCGGCCGCAAGATTCGCGTCCAAGCGGACAGGATCGAGAATAAGAAAAACACAGTGAATATGGGTGTCCCGAGCACCAGGAGAGCGCACGACTTTCATCTCTTCCGTTAAGGTATCCTCGAATTTACTTTCCAAGAAAGCAGTGATGTCTCTGAGTTGTAAATCAACGACATTTTTCTCCAAGCCCTCGGAGTCCCACAGTGTCAAGCCGACTCGCTCTCCTTCAATCTCGGTCTCCAAGTAGTGGGAGGTGAAGTTGGGATTGGACGATGAATTGATCTCCTCAAGGATATCCTCAGAAGAACGAATGGGGTGCTTGTTCGGAGGGAGCGCAAGCGACTGGCGCAGGAAATTAAGGAAAGATGTCTTTCCACTGTTCTTGGCCCCAACAACGAGAAGGCTGTTTGAAGGCAGGTTAGTCGTTATCCTCATGCAGTCTTCGATCCACATAAGACAACTCACTTGTACGGTGTAGGATCCTTGCGTCGACGTAGTCTGCGAGGGCTGTTGATAGTGCTCACAGCGCTACTAGCGTAGCTATAGCGACCACGATGAGTCATGCTCTCAGTTCTTGCATAGGGATCGAGCACTGCTGGTGGGGAGGCGGGGGTGGCATGCTCTGGTGTGCAGAGTTCGATCGACTCTCAGGAGCAGGCGCACCTAGGCTGGTAGCTTGCTCCTCTCCTCCGAAGGTTTGCATTTTTGGTGCTGGGGCGAGATCGGGAAGACGAGGGGCGTGTTGAGGCACAGACTCGCGCTGGCGACGCAGCTCCTCCTCTCTGAGCTGGTCCTTCATCCTTTTGTTGGGTTTGCTGCCAGAGCTCTTGCGCTCAGACAGCGGTTCGGTTGATTTGGAGCGACGCAAGAACCCAAGTGAAGATCTGCGCGAGGCAGCGTCCGAGACGTTCACGCTCAGGCGGCTATTGTTGCTGTGGCTGTGGTTGTTGTCGCTGAAGGAAGATGACGCTTCAGGCGGCGGCGGAGGAGGCTGGCTCTTGCCTGGCGTGCGAGGTCGGACGGCGGCCATGGGGAAGGAGGAGCCTTCCTGTTTGGGCGACGGCGGGAGCGGGCTAGAAATCAACAGTTGAACGCGCACGTCAGCAAACCACTCTCCCCGCCCTGCGTAACAAGCTTTGCTTGTCCGATGGCACAAATGGATATGATGCCTCGCGGTGGATTGGCACTGGGGCTGCAGGCAGCGGATACTCACAGCGGAATGATTGTTTGGTTGTACGGGTGGTGATTCAGTCTTGCACAGCAGGCCAGGCCGGCTGTATTGGCAGGTCTTATTGCTAATAACCTATCGCCACTACAGTCCAGTTGAACACGCTATTCCTCCTCATGAAACGAATGGTTTAGCCACGCAGATGACAGTCACAAGACCAGCAAGCGAGTGTCTACCTTGGCCAGGGGTAAACCGAACGGAAATGAAGGCTCTGGAGAGACGGACCGGCTCTCGCAAGAAATATAGTCACCACGTCACAGGCCCGATGACCGTGGCTCCGCGATAGAAGAAACGAATGACAGGCGGGCACAAGTCAAGAAGAAGAGAAAAGAAAACAACCTTGGCTGTTCCCCAGAGAGAAAGACAGAGGTACAATTCTCTCCTGCGTGAAGTTTTCCTACGAAAATAGTCTTCTCCACTCAAGGACTAACTAACAGCCTTCTAGCTTAGAGCCTTAGGTTCTCTCGGCACTCCATACCCTGGTAGCCTGCGCGATCTTTTTCCTTTTGTTTGAGAAAGTTACAAAACCATGAATTGGGACTGAGAAAGCCCCCGAAGCAGAACTCAAGACTCAGGGGCTCCCGTTTCAGGAACCCCACCTGTCTAGTTCTCAGCTGCTGTTGGCTGACGCGATGACGCCGGGCAGCCACTAGGAACAGTCCGGTCCTGGCTGGACCAGTGGAGCCAGATGACTAGAATTGATTCAATTGAATGGATGCCAGAGCATTGGTCGGAAATGGAATTACGGCCTTCATTTCAGAAAGCCAGCCAGAGTACGATATATATCACAGAGTACGTACTACGTTGAGACAAAGAGCTCTACCTCAGCAGTGGACTGGAATGGCGACAAAGTATTGTATGATTGTGCTCCCCACCACGCACGTTCTGGTTCTGCATTCTCATTGACTGCTGCATGCCGGAGCACGGGCCGAGTCGTGCGTACTAGCGTGACGCCTGCAGGTCACGTGCTGGCATCAGGGGCTTCTACAATGTTCATGATGATCATTCGGCGTGAGTCTGACTTCTTATGACTTTTATAACATGCCCTATAAATTCTACATCTACGTAGTACGTACGGAGTATTAATATCGGAATCCCCAAGCACGATTCTAGTACTCGAAGGGCGGAAAGTCAAGTTTGTCTGGCGCCTGGACGATAGAAGTTTGGACATATTAAGCACTAGTCTACAAGATCGCCAGTCCTGGCATTTATAACACAATAAATGCCCTCAATATTATGAACATAAATAATCTTGGAGATATATAGTCCAAAATGTGCTAGATGATGTATCTTAACGAAGTAGACGGCCATGTTCCTGTTCCAGGCGCCCAGAAACAATTCTACCACTGTGCCTTGACATCATATTGTCCATCATCGTTCATCACTTTCCCACGATCCCATTCTCTCCCCTCACCCTTCTTCGCCCATATAACATCTTCAATCCTCCCTTCCGTATCGTCGCCGCTGCGTGCGGTAAAGGCTGGGTCTTGTTTCCACCGCCGAACGGCATTATCATCAAATCCTGCAGAGCGTAGGCGCTCTTCACCTTTCTGTCTCCAGTGCGCTCGGTCGCGAAGCGCTTCTAGTGCCATATCCCAGTCATCATCATCAGTCATAAGGCCGGCAACGGGTCTTCGTGTGGATCGTTTCGACGGCTGCCCCTCTTCATTCTCCGAAATATCAACATCAAGTTTTGGATCGTAGTCATGTGCAAAGTGAGAATCAATTGTACTCGAATTGAGACGACGGGTGCCTCTCCACGGGTTGGGACGCCCGATACTCTTTCACTTTTGTGTAATGAAGCGGGTAAAGGACCGACGATATCTTCCAATGGGTCAGATCCGCCGTCGGACGTGTAAGCATCGATTGGTGACTCTGACGGCTGATTGCTTTCAGTTTGGGAATGGTCGGTAACGCGCTTTCGCCGTTCATAATGCTTGTAGTCATCTCGACGGTGCCGTGAAACCTCCGGCGACCTCGATCGCGATCGACTAGAATAGCCGCCTTTTCATTTCTTAGGCGTCTGGAGGATCGATTCCTTGGTTCAGAGGAGTCTCGGGCGTTTGCAGAACGTCTCTTTTCACTACGATATCTGTGAAGAGACTTCGAGAAACGTTCGCGATCATGCTCTGGTTCACTCTCATCATCTTCGTAGCGTCGATGATGTCGCCTAGTCCGAGTCCTATCCGAACAGCCTTCTAGTTGCTTTCTTTTTGAAGTGCGGTCTTTCTCTCTGTGGTGAGGCGACCTATTTCGATAACTCCTCTCGTTTTCTCGGTGTCGCTCTCGGCGGTCCGATCTATTGCTAGGCGGAGACCGATCCCCGCGGAGTTTACGCATACGCTCTCGAGCCTCTTGTTCTTCTTTGCGCCTAAGGGCGGCATTGTGGCTGTCCGTGTCTCTCAGGATATTTTTGAGAAAGCGCGTATTAGGCTTCGGAGCTCGATCTGTTGGCCTGCAAAGAGTTAATAGGGATGGATCGACACAAGGTGATCACAAAAGTGAGGGAGACTTGCCGACGAGGGAGGTAAGCTTGAAGACCAAGCGCGGAATACTTTATTGACTTGTCCTTGGCCTCTGAAGCAAGCAGCTGCGCTACATATTCGTCATTGCTGGTGGGGTCGTCAATCGCCTCTCTGAGCGTCATGGTGAGCGCGTAAATGGTAGGTATATAAAGATAGTTGTACGGTAAATATAACTGGGCTGCAAGGAGGCAGCCTTGAAAGCGGAGGATTTCAGCGCATTTGAAGCATGATGCTTGCAAGAGTGTGGCTTCGAAAGATTCACATCGGAATTTAAAGCGATTCGAGGTCTGTACTCGGAAGTGAACAAACAGTGCAAACTTACCGCAATAGGCAACTCGGATTGTTTACATTTCACGACTCAATCGCGATAGCGATTTTCAAGGTCAATTTTGATACGATTTTCCATGCCAGTTACGGGTCACTTTCGTGGTGTCTGCCCTGGTATATACTTCTTATACAACTATCTACCTGATTGATTTTTGGCAACAATTCTGAGAATGGCGACCTCCATATCCCCAGCCGAAGCTCTTGCGACAGTACAAAAGCTCCAACGAGGGCGAGATGACGAGTCAAGCAGTCTAGCCATTCTGCGAATTAGCGAACCTATAACATCTTCTCTGGAGATTTACGGAATACCGCGATCGCCATCAAAGCGCACTTCTGATGCCTCAACAGACTCTCTCGAGAATCCGACGCCCAGGTCGTTGGAGGCGGACTTGACACACTATAAGGTTTGTAGGACCTTTGTCTATGGATTTCTATCTATTCATAAGCAAGGCTGTTGATGTGCTTACTCTCTGAAATTAGGAATTATTTTCGAAACTCCGCTTCTCATATCTTGAACAAGTCACAAAAGAAAAATTTCTTCGTGGAATTGTAGGCGACCCGCCACTGATTGTCGGACACAACGAAAACGTAGAGTTGGAAGCGGAGCTAGCAGCACAAAACAGCAATTGAAGCAACAAAAGAAGATGTCAGGGTTATGGTGGAAGAGATGGAGAAAACTGGAAGGGAGCTGGCTAGACGTGAGTAAACAAGACCTCTTTAACTGTTGGCCCTGAGCCTCATCACATTTATTACTAGGCTATAAAACGTGCGATTAGAGACAGCCAGATTATCCGAGTTACCGGAAGAAATCGCGAAATTGGAAAATACGCTTAAGTCACTAAAGGAAGCTCAAGCTGCATATTCGTCAGCTGCCACGAACCCCAAAGACCCCTCCTCATCTTCTCAAAACCTATCTTTAGCAGGAACTTTATCATTGTTGGCCGAACGTGAAGCTGAATTGGCAGCGATTGATCGCCAATTGGCTTCTTTGCACAACACGCTTCCGCGAAAGACACGGGAGGCAGAAGCAATAGAAAGAGAGCTGGGTATCTTGGAGGAGAAAGGCCGAGGCAATTGGCCAGGCGCGAGAAGCTGAGAGGAAGAAACTCGAAGGCGAAAGTGATGGCTTAGAAGAGATGGGAAGGTGGTACCGTGGTGCGGAACATAGTTTGAAGAAGTTAATCAATGTTGAATGATATAATTTTATAAGTCCGAGCTGCGATTACGATTGATGATGGATTGGGTGTACACATACGGCGTTGTTTAGGGCGCGATATTAGGAAATGAAACTGTCTGTGCTCTGGTCACGTCTACAATACCATGAATTGAGTGTCTCTGGAAGGAAAGCTACGTTCGTAGCAAACTCATATTGAATCGTGATCATACAAAATGCTATCCTGTGATGCAATAGAAAACCCTCAGAGAACCTGGTATAAAAGAACTTTTTATTTGTTATTCGTTTACTCTTCCTCCTCCTCTTCGCCATCGCCATCACCGCCCTCGGCGGCCTTGGCCTTCTTGCGGCGAACACGACCAGGACGGCCACCACCGTAGGGAGAGGTGAGGGCGAAGTCAATGTGCTTCTGGGAGTCAAGGCGGACCATGTAAGAAGGAACGTTGACGATCTGCTTGCCAACTCTGTAATCAAAACCATTAGTACCCTCTGGGTGCGAGCGATGCGAATTAATTCTAAATGCTTACCGGATGTGACGCTGGCGGATCAGGACACGGGCGTGGTGGATGGACTTGGCGAGACCGAGCTTGTAGACACAGGTCTGGAGACGTCGCTCCAAGAAATCCTCAGTCTTCAAGGCCAAGACGTAATCGAGCTTCATGCGGGACTCATCGAGCACACCGACACGGACAAGACGGCGAATAAGGGCATTTCCCTCGAAGAGACGCTTGGGGTCTTTCTCATCCAGAGTAAGAAGCTCACTGCACCCAATTAGATTCCTGACCGACCGGCACGACACTGTAGAGTTCTTATGCAAACGCTTACCGAGCAGCACGACGAATCTTGGAAAGAGTGAGCTGGACACGCCACACCTCACGCTTGTTGCGGAGACCGTACTCGCCGACAGTCTTCAATTCGGAGTCACTATCGATTTGTTAGGAATGGACAACACGACATAAGTAGAAGCACGCTTCTACTTAGTGGCCGGGGAGTACTGACAGACGAGCCGACTCGTATGCTAATGAGACGTCAGTCTATGGAATCCTCAAAGATATCAAATTTTATGTCTCATTGCAGAGATACTCACGTCGACGAGGGACCTTGTAGGTCTTGGAGTAAGAACGCCTGGAAAACACAGATCAATCAGAATTTGGGTTCCTGTATGAAAGCATATGCGCATTGCTATACTCACGGAGCAGGGGCCATGGCTGCGGTGGTGCTCTCCCGATTGTCGCGATGAGGTCGAAAACTTGCAACTGGATTTTCGAAGTTCGCTCTTTGAGATCCAACGAAGTGGAGGATCCCGAAAGACCCACCAAGCGAAGCGAAGCGCTTGTGATTGGTTGTTGTAGGGCAAGCCCTAATATCTTACCTGATACGACTAGTCCGCGCACTAACCGAAAGACCCAAGACAGCATCACCAAGTTTGCTTGCGGAGGCATTTCTCCGTGTAAGTCGACAAGCTTCACGATCCCAGCACAAACGACAACACCGCCGAGATGGGTCACTCTCACGGTCTTCGCTCCGGCACTCGGGTATGTGCACTCATCAATTTCATCAATTCCATACAGAGGACTCCGGGAATGAAGGAGATAAAAGACGAGCAACGGAGCTGACAAATATATACATGTAGTATGCCTTTTCTCGCGACTTCAAGAAGAAAGGATACATCCCACTTTCCACCTACCTGAAGGAATACCGGTATGCACGCCTTTGAACTACAATAGCATATGTTGCGAAAACCGAGATTCTGACGGAATACAGGGTTGGTGATATTGTGGACATCAAGTGCAACGGTGCTGTTCAGAAGGGGTTAGTGATTGTCCCATTTTCCGCCTACGGAGTCATTCCTTGTATACGGAGCATCTTTTTCGGAGGAGGCATTGTCCTGACTGAACATTCATTTGCAGTTTGCCATACAAGCTCTACCACGGCAAGACTGGTGTTGTCTACAACGTCACAAAGAGCGCCGTCGGTGTTATCATCTACAAGCGCGTCGGCAACCGCTACCTCGAGAAGCGCATCAATGTCCGCGTCGAGCACGTCTCTCACTCGCTCTCGTGAAGAATTTATCAACCGTGTTAAGGAGAACGCCATCAAGAAGCGCCAGGCCAAGGAACAGGGTATTCACGTGCACTTGAAGCGCCAGGCCGTCCAGCCCCGTGAGGCTCACGTCGTCGCTTCCGCCGACAACTTCCCCGAGACCATCACTCCTATCCCTTACGACACTCACATTTAAATACATTTTTCTTGTTGCTCGGACGGTGGATTCAGGGAAGCTGGGTGTTTGTTTTGTTTTGTGCGTCTTTTACCACCAGATGGTGGGTTGCATGATGAGTAAAATGGTTCGGGAAACCTTATGTCACCTCATTGTTTGTGCATAGAATTCCTTCAATGAGAAAAGAAATAATATCAACAATTTCAAGTTCAACGGCAGCTGCCCATGGTTCGACTCGACAGTGCATGTAGTTATGTGTGAGCACAGCGGAGCTTTGTTCTGGGGTTCTTCTCTGGAAGATTTCTGGTCACTGGAAGTTCAAGTTGAGCTCGCGCTTACCAGCTAGCACTGGGTTTTCCAGGGTTTTGTGCGTTTGATGTTCACGCTGGGTCTACTCAACACCCCTGTATTTTTAGTGTCACTGAAAAATGGCGTGGAAGGCATCGAGGTAGTCAAGTCTTGAGAAGTTCTCGAAGTCCGCTAGATTGCGCCGGAAATGCTCGAATTGTTCTGGCCTTAGTTCCTTGCTTGTGATTGGCTGGCTGATCTGTTTCCGGCGCTCAAAAGTTCTCGGCAGCTCGTTCAATTCCATCTCGACTTGCTTACTCCAATTCTTCCTTGTATACTTACGAGCATTCTTTTATTATTCAATGATCCGGAATAGATAATATTGTCGGCGGACAAGCGTCCTCATCTCCCTCACACATTTTATTTCGCAAAGGCCGGGAATGACCTTCTCAGCTACTTCTCATGGCAGCTCTGCGCAGGCGCATCTCCTAATAAAGCCCATCTCGAACAAGCCGCGATAGAGTCCAGAGAGATGGGCGATGTTGTACCGGAGAAAAGGAAAAGCCCGCGGTGAAGCCTCTGGCTCATTTTGTTGCTGGAGGGTAGGTTCTTTCACCAGTCGCATTTGGCGCTCCCTTTGAATTGCTAACGTGAATCTCCTTTTTTTACTTCGCAGCGTTGGTGGAATGACCGCTGCCACGTTAACAAGCCCCTCGACGTTCTTAAAACCCGACTTCAGTCCGACTTTTATCAGAGTCAGCTACAAGCTTTGCGTGCTTCACATCCCACCCGCCCAGCTCCGTTCTTCATCGCCCTCCCACGCAGCGCTATCGTGCATTTTAAGGAAACCTTCCAAATCCTCCATTCTATATACTCACACGAGGGTCCTCGCGCTTTATTCAAAGGTCTTGGTCCCAATTTAGTTGGTGTTGTACCAGCCCGTGCCATCAACTTTTATGTTTACGGTAATGGCAAGCTCATTCTCAGCAATTACTTTGGCTACCACGATTCGATGACGACTCCATGGAATATCCACCTTGGAGCAGCAGCTATTGCTGGAATAGCTACGGGAACCGCGACAAATCCCATCTGGCTTATCAAGACTCGACTCCAACTAGACAAGTCGAATGCTGAAAGCGGCAAGGGAGGCCGACAATATAAGAACAGCTGGGATTGTATCAAACAGACTGTGAGGCATGAAGGAATTCGCGGTTTATACAAAGGGCTATCTGCCTCATACCTCGGTGTGGCAGAGAGTGCGACACAATGGGTCTTATACGAGCAGATGAAATTATATCTGGCTCGCCGAGAGGCCGCGAAGATGGCTGACCCGCATCATGTCCATAATGTCTGGGACGATGTGGAATTATGGGGTGGCCGCGTCACAGCAGCTGGCGCGGCGAAGTTGTTTGCTGCAGTTGCTACATACCCCATGAGGTAGTACGAACGCGGTTACGACAGGCACCTGTTGTTCCGGTAGGAGGCGGCAAAGTGCAGGTGAAGTATACTGGTCTTATACAGTGCTTCACGGTTGTCGCCAAGGAAGAAGGCTTCGCCGGCTTATATGGAGGCTTGACGCCGCACTTGTTGCGTGTGGTTCCGTCAGCAGCCATCATGTTTGGAATGTAAGCAGTTTAGGCCCTTCTCTCGTTGATTGTGAGCAAGCTAACTTCTTTTAGGTACGAGGTTATTCTTCGTCTTTTGGCACAACTTCCTAGTGCCTTCATCACGTCGCCTAATTCTCTAAACTTCTTCAGCTTGTATTATAATATCTTATTTTCTGCACATTACTCTTTTTAGAAGCTGCCTCGCACTTGAACAGGATGCGAGGTTGTGATTAATTGGTTGACCTTTGGATCTTCGCTCCTACATGACAATGTCACATCATTGCTGGCGCTATATGGGTGTGGGTTTTGCCTCATTTTACTCTAATTACGACGAGCTGGAAATTATGGATTGAGGTCCGTTGCTCAGTTTTGTAGGACAAGGTACAATCGCTTCTTCGTTGCTTTTTATGGGATGGTATACTTAGACAGGACGGTGGTGCAAAACTCAGCTTTAGATAACTTCTCACAAACACTGTAGGATATAAGGCGCAATGGATCTTGAATGCTTCACTTAAAGTGTGTTTTGGTTATGCCGTATGTACTCAAGGTAAGTCAGCAGCACAGACAGTCGTGATGGTCATGATCGCCGCACAGAGGTCACGGCGATGCTTTGATTGTTAGACAAGTCCGGGTATTGGTAAAATCCCATGATGCATACTTAAATAGGTAAAGCAGATATTTTCCTCAAGTCTGAAGCATGGAGCCGAAGGATTCCTTCTTCCAATTGTTTTGGACTAGACATGCGCCTCCAGTTTTTGGAGGATGGCGATGTTAGCAGATCGAATATTTGCTATCTTCGAAACATGTGCAGAAATGGAATGAAATCATGAATTGTGTGTTGGTGTTAAATAATCTAAGTGAAACCATGAGATCTCTCAAAGATTTCAAAATTCACGCTCGCTCATATGACGATCCAAACCCTAATTGCTCGGAAATTACTAAAGATGGTAAAAATCAAACATGTACATCCCAATGAGTTTTCAAAAAGGTACCAAAGGAAAAAGTGTAGTAAGAATGAATAGTACAAATAAATTATGGATAATAATAAGTATAATGAAAGAGGTGAAGAAGAGGGAAATATTTTACTGCTCTTACTCTCAAGCCAAAGTAATCACGTTGTTCGCTTCCCTGATCTCGCTAACAAACATGGCACGTCCGTTTGAAGCATCTTGTCCATTCAGATCGGCATGGAAGACAATCTTGGTGCCATCGACTGAAAAATCAGCGCCGCCAGGTGCACTCAACGGACCTGAGGATTTCGTCTCGACTCCAGTATCCAATAGCGGGGCATAGGGGCTGACTTGCTTTGTCCACGGCCCCGTAATCTTTGTGGCGTACGCGTATGAAGTATCATAATATCGAGTCCAGTAATAGTTCGACGAAAGCTGAGGTAGTAGATTCCGTCCCTCAGCATCAAACTCGGGCCTTCAATCAAAGGCCCATCAGCAGAAGAGTGGTCAATGAGTTCGACTGGATCTCCAGTTGGAGTTACGCCGTCTGACTCCATCTTTTGGAGCATGATTGGCGTTGAGTGTGTGGTGCCGTCGTTATCTAGGGCCTCGCCATTGAGTTTGTATACAACGTAAATGGTGCCATCGCTGTCAATAAATCCGTCAGGGTCAATAGCACCGCCTTGGTCTAAGGGGCAGGCGACATAATTATCGACTGGCAAGTAGGGCCCCATGGAACCCACGAAGTAGCCGCCCCAATGCAATGCAGATTTGTGTTTTCAGACGTGATTGCCGAATAATACATGACGAATGTGCCATCAGGCTGTTTGACTTTGGTTAGTACTGCGGAACATAGAATATGAGGAACTGAACGCACCATCACTAAGACATCCGGCGCCCAAATGGCCGGAGCAGAGGAGTCTACCCAGGACGGAAAGGGGCCCGGCAACGCATCTATGCCTGAGAGGCGCGTCCAGGTAGAGAAATCTGGTGAAATAGCAACCTGTGCATTAACCCGTTGCCCTCTGTTGCAAATGCCCAGTACCCGCTGTCTGTCTGTATGATACTGGGATCTGGAAAGTCCGCGTCGATAGCCAAAACTGGTTCAGCGATGGCCCTGCCCAGAAAGACAAGCAATGGAGCATATGAAAAGGCGTGTCGAGTCATTAGGACAGCAAGAAGCCGCGCGCTATGGTATAATATCTGCTTGGCAAAGGAGGCACGCGGATTGGGCTTTATATGAGAGCTGCCGGATAGGTGAAAGACTAAGTAAAAGGAAGAATTCCTTATTTATATATTACAGACTAGGCTGTCATTGTTCTTTGTATAACCTAACAGCACATATAGTTAGCCCCGAGAACAATTTCAAAATATGCAGCTGTCTGGCGTTACACCGATTCTGACTCCGAGCAGCAGGGGACAGGCATAGCTAGTGGTCGAAACACGTACTCGAGATAAAGAATTAAATAGTTTTGATAATCTCCACACCACTCGGATACTATTTTGTTCATTAATTATTGCTTCAAGGTTCCCTTGCAGTAGGGATGAAATCAAGGTGCAGTGAACCCGCGTAATATCTTGAAAGGTGGGAAGTATATCCATATTTTCTAAATGATTTCTCAAACGTGCCTCTGTTTATGCATTAATTCTCGTTTTATTTAACAAATAAAAGTATTACGCCCCATGCTTCAGGTTGGGTACACTCGGCTGCGAGGAAGTCGTGGATTGGGCAGTATATACAGGCCACAGCATGACACTGGGTTCCGAGGATGGTCACACTGACTTTCGAGAAAATGGCCGATTAGCATAAAATTAATTAAACTCATTTAAGAGTGCGTGGTTCCAGCCGCGAACCCCTAAAGGCATCGGTACCTAAATTGATCAGCGTCGTCTCATGCAAGGGAATTATTACTACTGCCTATGTATCCGCCAAGGTGAACCGATTTTTGACTGGATTCCTGGAAAGATCCGATCTAAATCATCAAGCGCTCTCTTGACACTTAGTTAACTACTTAACTTAAACCTACGTAGGTAATTAGCATGGCGTGTTGCTTCAGGTACCCCTTGCTTGATTTATTCACTAACTTCTTCTTTGCTTGATCGCCAGTTGAGCATTAGCCTGCATAAGCAGTTTCCCCATTATATGTATACAGGGTAAGACGCGAATCGATTATAAAACCTGTCTATTGAGGGATTAAACGCCGTCAGTTGCGTGGAAAGTCATAAGGTGAGAAACGGGAACGCGATGTCTAATATTCTCCGTGAAAGTGACTGCATTGAACAAGGACATGGCCGATAACTAATTCCCGAGGGTATAATGAGACCTGAAATCTCGGTGAACCTGTCAAGGTCTGATTGTCATCGGAATGAGGACTAATGTACCTTTTCATGTACGATTATGCACTTAGTATCTAGGCAGTCCTAGAGAGCTCGTTCCTTCCGAAACCTATCAACGTGCGAGCAGGTTGGCATGGGTTCGCTGACTAGATTCTACGGCCTTGTTGTCACACGATCAATCGAATGCTTTGGAGCCTCATTTAATAGGTTAATAAGACGGCGAGTAACGTAATATAATTTGGTAACAACCACGCATTTCTAGCATCGTCGTCTCGGGGCTTTGGCTCCAGGGGCTAATGAATGATAGCTTCACAGATCATCTGAGATCCGGTATGAGCTTCGGTGCTAAGAAATGCACTCTGTTTTCATCAAAGTCATCTGACTTTAGACAAGATTCGCAACCGATCAAGACCTGTGAGAATGGTGGGAAAGGGTACTTTCCGCGAATTGGCTGGAACCGCAGCGTTGCATCTAATCGTATCAGTGAAGAGTTTTGTTCCCCTGCTGGCATGTAACGTTGCCTATTTTGTCTCCAGTCATATTGGAAGAGCATTGACGAATGCGAAGTAGTCTATTACCTAGGTAATTCTCACTCGTTAAACCATAGCTGCGGTGCAAGTGATAACTAACTTACAAGGATATGCTTATCCGCACCATGGAGGGACAAAGTCGTCATGAAGTTGTACCACACGAAGTTATGAACACATCTGGTTAATCGACATATAGCTAGCCATCTAGCCTAGGGAGCCAATGATACCATGAGCTGGTCATGATCTTTGGCCGAACGCGTGTAAGGTTGTACCGCGTCGAGCTGAGGAGAAGACTCACAACACCTAATGCTCATTTCTAGATGCTTTCATGTTATTAAGTACACCGAGGATAAAAGCTGGAATTCCCGAAATAGTTAAAACAAGCAAAGGGTGATTTGGTTGTGCGAATTAGCAAATCTCGCTTGGCCAGAATAAAAGGACACCAGCAACCAGGTGAAATTCCAGTAACACGAAGTACTTTTATCTGCCAAAGAGAATATAAACGAGATAGTGCAAATACACAACTAGGAAGCTGATGAATCACAGTTTGGCTGTTCGGTTGGTTGGCTATCGCTTCACTGTTGACCCGGAAAGATCGCCCGTTACAACGTCATAATGCAGAGAAGCGGTGACTTGTTTGGACATTATGCGTCTATTATAACCTTGGGAAGAAATCGCAATTATCATATAACAAGTATCGCGAGGAACGTGCCCTAACAACGTGTCCATGTATATACAAGTTACTTTGATGGCTGGGCCGCATTGTGGAGACCCCGGCCTAAGCCCTAAGTGCTGGCCGTTTTGGGTAATAAAGCTTGGGAGCGATCCCATCTTTCTTTTCTTTTCATCAAAATGCTAGTGCTCTCAATTTGTCACGCATATGGATGGGTTTTCGTCGCTTGAATCGGGAGCCAGACAACTTCTATACAATGCAACTCTGTCAAGTTAAGTAGATTCAAGCTCGGGGACTCTAGTTCGATGATATGAAACCTGCGGGATACTTTTAATTGATTGAAAAACCACATGATCTAGAAACAATACGAAATGACGATAAGCAGAGTTGTCGGTTGAAGAAAGCTGTGGATGCCCTAAGAACTCGCCCTCAAGAGTTAATCCCATCACGAAAACGAGAATTCAAACCCAGTCTCTACATTCTTGGTGGTTCAACAGTCCATTATGGCTTGATGCTGTGGATAATGACAGTAAGGATGGATGCAACAGGAAGGGATCTCATCCCACCTTGGCAACCATCAATCCAGCCATGACTATCCAGGAACCAGTATAACCAACATAGGGTATCTTCCTCAGGTCATGAAAGCCAAAAATTATTCACCAATGTTGGAGGATCCCCGCCTTTAACCTGATATGTATGATGGGTCGAAGACCTTGCAGAATGTTCGTCAGGGCAGCGGTCTTAGTACTAGTTCGCTTTTGTATAGAAGCTGACGGGATCTTTGCTAGCCGCTGGTCTGAGAGCCCACGTGAACCGACATGCTCCCATTTTTCTTTTTCGGCGATTGCATGGCAAGGGTATCCTCAAGAGTTAGCTCCTGGTTCCAAGCTGTGCCTGGAATTGAGCGCTGGCCGGTAGTGCTGCCCAGCAATTGTTCCACGAGCAGGAGTTGGCTGTCACGGAGTTAGATTCGGAAATACGAACAGCAATGATAGGTATTAAGTACCTTGGTTCTGGTTGGTGACCGTTGGTATCTGCCAAATGATTCTTTTGCAATGATAGCCCCTGAAAGTCTTGCTGATCGCTTAAAGGATAAGAGATCTTGGTGGCAGGTTTATTGTCGCTCATTTTGAATGATAGACAGAAACGGAGAAGAGATGGATAAGAAGCCACCAAATAAACAAGAGGTATTCGTTCAACAGAGTGATCTATGCTTGTGCAATATGAGATGCCGGTACAGACTTACCAGCGTCGACTATGGAGGGCAATAAAGAAGACGAAGGGGAGCGAAGAGAAGAGAAGAAAAGAAAAGAACAGAAAGCAAACCAACAACGACAGCGACAACACCGGAAAATAGCGATCGTGTTCTAGTCTTGCGCCCTCCCCGACGTTTTCCCCGTGTGATGGATGGTGTGCTAAGCCTCTGGATTTCCGTTGCCCTGAGCGGAGTGATTCTCACTGGTCACCTATCCAGGACTACAGTTTTGTGGGACACGGTCTCGCGTAAATTTCTTCGTTTTCGGGGTCGAATTGAGCTTGAGATGATCAATCGCCCTGCCGTCGCACCTGGCATGTGACATTTTGGCTCCTTTTCTGCCTTTCGGTTTGGATAATTGATATTCTTCAGACTAAAACGATTCAAACTAGCACAAAAATTCGCCAAGCTCTAAAAGCAGCGAGGACGGAATACGTTACACGCGAAACAAAGAAGCTCTTTAGAATACTAGAACTCGCAAATCGGAAGTTTGGCTTTGCCTCCCCGTCCACTTTGTGCTTGCCCCTAGCCTCTAAGAGGATAGCATGACAAGAACGTGTGTCACGCATCAGTTTTAGGTGGCTTTACCGGTCAAAGAAAGGTGAATCGTAGATTGAGCCCGAAGCCACCGGGCGAGAACGCCCTTAGCCTGATCGCGGAAATGCCATTCAGGGGACCTTTCTTCTATCTTGATTATGTCGTGCCACGGACAACAAAGAAACACGCTGGCTGTGTGACTGCCTATGCGGGGAAGAGCAAAAAGAAGGAAAATGGAAATAAGGACGTTTCTTTGTATGAGTCATGGATGTTGTTAAGGTGCCTGAAGAAATATTTTACCTAGGTATTCTACCGCGCAACCCAATACTAAAGATATTAGGTTAGTCTTTATGGACCCCTATCGAGTGTGGTATGATAAGTCAGGAATCTCGATTCTCTCTCAGAGAGCTAGATAAAGACAGAGACAGTGCGTATGTACCGATATCCTGACTTCGTCGTGTACCTAAGTATCCAACCCCTCCACTTATCAACCCCATTACCACGCCTGATAATTGTATAGCCCCGTTTATAGCTCCAAGAGCGGCCGATCCTCCAGCACCTGCACTTTGGAGAATGGCGAAAACGCTTCCTGTCGCTACATTCCCAATCATGGCTTGCACAGCAGCACCTATGGAAGCTGGTGTCCAGGAGATAGCGTTAGATAACGAACAGTAAGAACCACGGTCTGCGTAGCTGAAAATAGCCTTGAACTTACCTGCTTTAACTCCTGATGCCGTAAACCCCGTGCCTGCCAAAAGAGGGGCAGATACCACTGCTGGTGCAGCAATCAATAACGCGCTTGTCACAGCACACCCAGTGAAAACTGGGTTGCTTTTACTCTTGACGAGTATCTTTCATGGGTGTAAGCAAAATTCAACATGACAATAATATAGGCGAGCAGACCTGGATGGCACCATCCATCGTGTTCTTGTACATCTTTCCTCCTCTGGTAACCAGTCCAGGACCGCATCTTCCGGCTAATTGTTGTAGACAGGGATGCGAATATCGGAGTTTGTATTCACAATATCTCTCGTATTGATGCTATCCTAAGATAAAAAATATATGTTCACCGGGGCCTACAAGAATGTGCGAAGCGGCCCGCGGCCCCCAAAGGAGCACAGTCGGGGCGCAATGACCTAGCAAGCGAGAGACACCTGAGTGCCTGGGGCATCTCATTAGAATAAACGTAGCCTCTCAAATGTATCTATTCCAGGAAAGGCCCGAAGACTGTCCATAAGGGTATTTCTCCAATTGAATTATTAGCCTGCCATATCATCGTATATCCTTGGCGGGCCAGCCTTGAAACCCATATTTTATGACCTACCAAACGCATTGGAGAGGGTTAAGCAGGGTCATGTCAGTTTCGGCATCGAAATAAATGCAACCCTAACAGATGGACTGCTGGATTAATTATCCAAGCTGAATGACTCTACGCTGTTGACTCTCATCAAAAGCCACTGAGTAGGCGCTATAAAAGCAGAGAAGCATGTATATATCTTGCAGCATACTCTACCTAGGTACCTAGGTACAGGGGCCATGTAAAACTTCAGAACATGTTTGATTCGGAGCTTGTTGGTAGCTCATCCGCTATCACTTTCTTATGCGTTGTCCAGCCAGGAGTCTCTGAGTTGTCGATTGGTGCATAGCAAAGGATGTTTTGTATACCTGTCCGACTTCTAATCCCGTACGCGAATATGGATTCCTCGGGATCCTTCTTCTCTCAAGGGAATAAAACAATCCGAAGCCATCTCCACGTTCTTGATCGTGGTCTGGTGAAGCTCTAGCACACCCTCGTCGCCCTGGTCCCGCACACCCTGAGCCCTCCCAAGAGCATCTGTCCCCGTCGATCCGAACCGACAGAAGATACTCGACAGGCAGATATACAACTCAGCATATGCCAAATTCATACCTAGACATTGCCGGCTTCCCTTGGAGAATGCGACAAGATACCGATCTAGCCGCTTGTTTTCAAGCCATCGTTCGGGGCGAAACTCGTTAGGGTTGGGGAAAATAGTCTCGTCATTATGAATTAGAAAGCTAGTCATACCAACCGGCGTCCCTGGTGGAATGACCCAGGTCTTGCCTGATGAATCGGGAAAAAGCAGAGGCTTCTCTGGCGATATCCTTTGCAGACGTGTTGCTACTCCATTGCTCATCCGGAGAGCCTCGTGAATTATTGCTGTAAGATAGGGCAGCTGCTCCAGATTTGATAGTGGAATTGGTTTATTTCGGTCTGGGATGGCTTCTTTCAATTCAATTTTTAGTTTTGAGAGTATATCAGGTGACTCAAGCAGGTAGTAGATCGCCACGCAAAGCGCCCATGAGGTACTTAGAGTGCCGGCACCAACCACAATAAGCGCCTCGTCTTTCAATCGTGACACACTTTTGTCGGACTCGGGCAAATTGCTTTTCAGGATTTCATGGAACAAAGTTGGATGGTCGAGATGCTCGTAGGCAGAAGCTGGTTGAGACTTAATACTCGTAATGATTTGCTCAACAATCTAAGCGACCCGAAAGAACGAATTTGTGTCAGCACTTAGATTGAGGGCATTTAAATAGGTTTCCAGATTCCTACCCGGTAGAATCGAAGGGACGATGCCAAAGCGGGAGATAACTTCGCTTGCAGCCACGGCGGAAGGCTGTTGATAAAGTAGAAAATAAACATCATCTGCTTCATCAAATTGCCGGCTTTGGCTATGGTAACGGCGGCATCATAGTAATCGGACCCCCAATCGTCCTTGTCCAGATAGTTATCCGACTGACCGTACGAGTACTCCTGACAATGTCTGCCATTCCAATCAGATTCCAGGGATTCTCAAACATACTACCTAGGTATCTACACACATACCATTTGTGAATGCGGCCAGTGCATATTCCAGAGGAATCGGTTCATGCAAACTTTGAGCTTTACGAAACCGGGCGATCAAACGCTGTGCACGCTCATCCAAAAGTGGTTGCAGCCGCCTCACACTTGCCGTTGAAAAGAAGCGATTCAATGCAGCCCTGCGTACTCGATGTTGGTCGTGGCCAGTGGTTGAAAACATGGACTCCGGTGTGCCGAACTGTTTTGTAAACCAACCCCATCTATCGCGCTTCTCGCCACTTGACGTTGAAGCATACAAAGTGTCATAGTAGTCTGGATCCGCTATATGTAGTTCGTAGGGATTTATACGAACGATGGGTCCGTACTTTTCGTGGAGATGGCGAATATGGAAGACGTACCGGCCGCGGAGGATGACGTCGTAGTAGAATTCGTACCTGTAAGTTCCATTAATATTAGCTCACGTATGTCACTGTAAGCCCTCTTCTCACGTAAACACTTCGAACAGAGCATTGCTGTCGAATTGAGGGAAACGTCGTACCACAGGGTTAGCGCTGCTAGTTTCGGCCCTGGGAATTTCGTCAAGGGACTGAAGTACAGTCTGAAGATACCCAGCCCGACCAGATATACAATCCACAGGGAGCCGAGCTGGAAAAGGGTCATTACCGAAAATTGATCAGCCATATTCTACTAGATTCCACTGTGTGCTCTTTCTAGGTGAGTGAGCATAATCTGAAGGAAACTCACCTAGGTATAAACATGGCGAACGTTGGTTTTAAGTCCAACGACTAGCAAATTTTAATTGAAGTAATATGCTACGTAGTCATCAAATTCATGCAACCAAGTTGCGAGCTTGCATGCTAGCTGCATGCCATGATAACGAATCAACTTCCCTTTGGCTGCATTTGTACTGCGTTTATTTGGTGCGGGGCAAAGCAGGATTTATATTGAGAGTCATATACTGTACGTGACTAAAAATTAAATTAAACGTGCTAGCATTAGTGGTATTGTGTTCGTTTTAAATATGTAGTGATAGTACGTATACTAGATCGCTAGAAAAGCTGTGAAAAGACGGGATTCTATTGGTATCTGAAGCTATCTTACTCTCTTAGATTTACATTACTACCTCTGTGTTCGGTCCAGTCGCTATTCCTCTCCGTTCTTATCAATTTAGGTATTTCGTACCGCGGCCTCATGTTCGGAGTACAGCGGATACGAGAGGTAGAATACGTGGGCCCTTTGCGAGTAGGACCGTCCTATCATAAGCTAACTTTATCTCGTCTATCTACTCCTATAGGCAAACATATTACCAAAGGATCCTTAGTTCACAGCCCCGCTCACATACTCTTTACCTCCGCAGTCAATGGAATGATAGAAGAAACGAGCCTGCTATAGCAAGTAGGAATGTCCAATTCCGTATGAAGTTGTAAAGCATAACCCCAATCGCAATATCACAAATGATGCTAAAAATCGCAATTAAGAATTTCATTCCACACTACTAATTCAGCTTCTGTTTCCGCATGTATATGGATGCCAACCTTAGGGTTAGCGGCCGAGGACGGTCATTTAGTTAGCCGTTGTGGATCTTGTCATAAACCTAGGTATTATAAAGATGCTAGATGTCGTGCTCATGTGTAAAGCAGTCGTGATTGCGCTAGTAGCCAATTCCGTAGTGAGAGGTATATGCTTGTACAGTCATTATAATATTCACTAATGCTATAGTAGACAATACCTAGGTAGAGCTGTGGCAGTGTCTCATCTATACAGCAATTCTTCGTACTCACGATCAAGACTGCGAATAGAAATTCTCTCGCCCAAGCTTTGTGTCATCGAAGGCAAAAGGGACTGGATATCAGTGTCGGTGCTTAAAGCTATTATGGCCAATGCCTAGGACGGAATCAACGACTAGCTCACCTAAGCAGGTCAGCTTTATCCTGGAAAGGCATTCAATTCAACCATGCTTACTGCTTTTCGAGTTGTACGGAGAAGAAGCTTCTTTAAACTTCTCTCTACGACTAGCGTAAGTGTCATATTTCATTCTTCTCGTTAGCTGATATTTACATGTAGCTGTATGGACCAGTAGTCTCCAGGGCTGTCTACCTGGTCTGTATTTTCTTCGTTATTTACATTTCCCATTATATATTAGATAGAGGGACCTTTATTATAATTGAGCGACTGAACATATAAACACCTCATGTTTTGTGGTTTACAAGTCGGCTAAGGTGGCAGGTCACAGGCAATACCATAGGGTGGCCAGAGTATAGCCTTATTGTAATTCTGCGTAGCTGGATATTTCCAATGATGCAAACGTAAAAGGAAAAGAGAAACAATGTTAGGTTGGGGAAAGCTTTCTGCTTTTACCTTGTCATGTGCTTAGCCTATTGGATTCTTAAAGGTCGACAGAAAATGCGATAACGCAGTTGTTTTCCTGCGACAGTTTTTCCGGACTGACCTTCATGAATCAGTAATATGGATCTTTTATGATTGATTGATAAACCATAAAGTGTATCGCCGATGGTAGGTGCCAGGTGGATACGTATTACTATTTTGGGGTGTGGATACTCGCGGAGCGGGCCGTCACCCAACCAAATCTTCGAAAAGCTTATCGTGACATGGAGATCGTGGTTCCCGTTGATTTGGGACTGCATATCCACCCTATACGTCACTCAAATTTATCGTTTGTATATTGATATACTTGTTGATTAATCAAAAGGAAGTTCAGTACTAATTTTACTTCGTGCCGGGCACGGCGCATTCGCGTTTTCCCTGACAGCCTCGCCTTCACACATCCAATCACACTCTAGAGCCTGTCACCGGTTTCAGCAACGGGGCGACCAAGGCAAATTTACCCTTAGCGTTTTGAGCTCTCTATGGCTAGTGGAATAATGTACGTAGCCAAGCTTGGTTCTCAACCTATCAAGGGAGCTATTAGCAGTTATGTTGTGGAGTCATGTTTGAGTGGCTCTGCTAGGTACGTAGAGTGGACATTGGACAACGCATGAAATAACAAAATTTTCCCTTAAGAGAGCCCTTTACCCCACCTGATCGACAAAAGTCTCATGCTTAGCGATACCTTTCGTCGTAATATCGAGTAGAAAGCGTACCGGGAACGACGAAAATGACTAATATGTCCGTCACAATGCACTTGCAGATTGCTTGCACCGCCTCAATCGAGCCAAATGGAATCAACCCACAACTTTCCAGGTTATGGACAGCTGCGCCCACCACTAGTTAATGATTCATTCGTCCGGGTGTTATCTCTCGTAGTTTCTACAAAGTGGCGGTGATCTCTCTCCTAAATTTTCAACGAGCTTCTTCATGCATAACAGCATGGGTAAATTCCCATCAGTCCGTTTTGAAACAGCTATGCCTATTAAACTATACCGCCCATTAAGTAGGCAGTCAGACGTATGTATCTGTATGGGTGGCAAATTACTCATGCAGCCGGTCGCTCTGGCCTTATCGCCTGGGTAATCAGGCCTCGCTTTCCCCACCATGATTCCAAAAGAGCCGCCTGGTAGTCTATAAATCTCCCCTGGTTTCTCTTACTCCTCCTTCAATTTTCTTTCTTTTGTGCCATAGCCATAGTGGTTCCGCTCCTGGGCCACGCAAAATTTTTATATTACCTCTTTTCATTATTATATATACATATGTCCACTACATACAGGCCTGGTTCTTCCGGCAACGGCAACTCGTTCTCTTGAGTACTATGTTTCCTTGACGCTACTGTTTGATCCAGCCCAACGTCGACGAAACAGCTATCGAGTCAATTTCGACGTTACAGCACTTGATTCATAAACGTATAGGATTATATGACACAGAAAGCCCAGACCTGTCCAGGGGTCAATAGTGAAAATGAACCCAAGGTTCATCGATTACTCCCACCTTGCCCCAGGGCTTCATTACGAGCGTCGTCCAGCCAGCGAGCGAAGGTCTTCTGCCTCATTTACTGATGGCATGAGTAACATGCGGCGAGAGCTCTCCAGCTCATCTCATGTGACTGAGTCATCAGAAACAACGAATTATATACACTCAAATATAGGCGACTCGATTCCCCGAATCCTGCCACCCCCGCATACGTTCGGTATGACTCAGGTGCCTTCTTCTGGAGTAACGGCCAAATCCAGGTAGAAGATGACAATACATTTATTTCTGATGACCACAGCCTGTTGCCTCCAGCTACTCCGCTCCCTCAGCTTACACTGAGTGCCGAGAATGATTTCTTTAACGTCGAGTCCGGCGTCAACGACCCTGACGCCCTTTTCGAATTTATTATCAACAGACTACGACAGGAATATCGTGCACAGTCAGATCGCTTAAGCTATGCACGGAATTTGGCCCGTATATACTGGGGAGTGGACTCGATTCACAGTTTCTTACCTTCAAGAGAACGGAGTTCTAGGCCTCCGAAGCCGCGCTCTCAACCTCGATCAAACGCCCAAAATTCTCAGAAGAAAGAACAGTATCTTTGTTTACTCTGTGACTCCCTCTTCATTTATGCTCGCGAGGTGCTTTCAAACGTCATGTGAACGAAATGCACCAGTCAAAGTCCTTATTCCTGTGCATGCACTGCACTTGGCATAATCCTCGCAAAGACAAGCTGCGTGACCATATTCGGGTCAACCATGGTGGTCATACGGTGCAAGAACTGAATGATCGGGAGCTCATGTTAGATCCGCCATCTAGCTGCGACCTATGTGAATCTTATGAATCACCAATACACAAACCACCCTTTCCATCATGGCAGGCGTGGTTTGAAGGCATTGAAATGCACTGCCGCGTTGAGGATTATGAGGGAAAACCAGGAACCGGATCCAACCCTCCTGATCAGAATGGGGGAACGCAGGAGGGCCAGTGGTGGCTATTTTCCGAGCACACCATTTTTCAAGGGCCAAATGCAGGTGGACCATCGCTCGGCCAGGGAGAAACTGGACTTCTGGAGCATCGTTTTCACAATGGGCATCCAATATACACACCAGACCAGTATCTCAGCCATCCAATCCGAGTCTAATTGAGCGACCGAGCCTATCCAAGGGTGTTCCATGCGGCGACCTCGCACAGAATCGGAAGCAATGTGCTTCAAAACGTTGTCACATAAGCCATAGAAAAGGTGCTTTGGTCTCGTCATCAAAGGAACCGGGGATTCACGTACAGAGACTCTCAGCAAGAAGGATATGCCCCTAAAACAGATTCAGCCCTGGCAAAACTTTCCAACAAAATATCCTTGTTGCGCTTGGATTACAAGCGTAAGGATATTCCAAGGTTGTCTAGTGCTCAGGCTCCCTGTCTATCCAGAAAGACTTAGACGCCGGCGAAAAGATGATTTCGGGGAAATTCTATTTGTCGGAAGTCTCATGAGCCTAGGCCGTGGATACATCAATCCACTGTATATACAATATGGTCTTTTATATAATCCGGTTCAAAACTATGTCTCCGAAGGGTTTGACAAGTCACGAAGAAAAATGGTGGCAGCTTGATGCCTTTCATTGAGAACTTCCTGGTTGTGTCTGGCTGCGGAGGGAGGTTCGAGAAAAGATTTAGATTCACTTTTCTCATCTTGGGGATACGAAAATCATCGAGCCACTGACTTCGATTATGTTCATTTTATGAAAAAGAGAGTCCATTCTCCAAAGCCGAATTCATTCCCTTTCCCAACATTCAATCCCCGCTATGGACTGCAACAACGAACTACGGAACGAAGGTTCCCAGACGACGGCATATATAAGCCCAACAACGAGTGAAAACGAAGGGAAAAAAAGGGAAACCGATAGTGGCATGTTCAGGAATTGAAAAGAACCCCGAAAAGAACAAAAAGAGAACGTCGGAAACGCTCGTCTTACATTTTCCGAAGTCCAACTCGACGGTCAACGAGCAGCATCTAACGAACGTTATGCCATCCCATACCTAGGTACATTTGATCGTTCTCCTATATATTCTTTCTTTTCATCTGCTCCTATACCGTTATCTTCCAAAACTGTATACCATGTATACTTCCCTTCTTCCCTCTTCTTCCAGAGTATTATTGTTCTTTCACATGAGCTTACGTGGGGAAAATTGACATCATGTCGACATAAAGTTCTTAGAGGAAACATTTTTGTGCTTGGAAATATTTGAATCGGATCGTTTCTTCTCGTGTTTTTTTCTGACTGGATCTGGAGGCATAGATCGCGTGGGACTGGGACTTATTTCTATAGATAATGAATGATAGACGCCTGTGGTCCTCTTTATTTTTACATAGGAAACTATTATCAATATTCTCTAAACTTCTCTAAACTCTGAAATGCATAATTTTATCATATAAAGGTCATTGCAGAGCAAGTAACTTTAATAGAATTAGCTGACTTGAATGAAGAACGAAGAGCGAACCATCTGTGTAATTAATTAGAAAGCAAACACCATCCCAGGATAGATAAAAGGAAAAACAAAACAAGGAAATAATTATATTGACACACTCGATCAAAAACAGCATTCTGCCAAACGCCCAGGAAGTTCCTAATCAATCAAACGTATGAAAAAAAAAAAGTAAAGAAGCAAATAATCAAAGGAGAAAAGCGCCATTCCAGATATTCTTAGTTAACAGACGCACATAGAAGAGAAAATTAAAAAAAAGAAAAAAGAAAAAGACATTACAGAGAGTGACAACAGGCAAAAAATATAGAAACAGAAGAGATGCCTCGGCATTCACGGTCCAACTTAATTCGGTACATGCAAAAGAGATGCAGAAAAAGCCTCGAAGAAAGGAGAATAGGAAATACTTTTCTAAGACAAGTTTAGGAATAAAAAGGTGGCGGATAGAGCATATGCGATGATGGCACGATTGAACGATTCAGTGTCTCTCGAATCAGAAGGACAAATAATCGCTCGGTCGAATTCCGCGATCTAGTTTGGCGAGGCTTGAATACCAGTACGTTATTCTTGCCTTGTCCTCTTCGCACCATGAGGATTCCAGGGTCCCTGATCGCCCATTTGAGGGTTGCTTTGGAAGCCACCGCCGAAATTGGGGTTGAAATTTCCAGCTTGAAATCCTACAGATTCGCAAGATGTTAGAAAAGAACAATAGCCAAGGCACGTTTTGGATGATTAAAAAATACACTTACCCATGCCCATATTGCCCATCATAGGGTTCATTCCTCCAGCCATTGCAGGATTCATACCCATTCCTCCCATCGGGCTCATCCCCATGCCCATCATGTTAGGGGCACCGCCCATGCCGCCACGACCACGCATGTTAGGGCCACCACGCATAACGCCGCCCATCATGTTTCCACCGCGGTTGTTAAAGCCGCCATAGTTACCCATACCTCCTCCCACGTTGTTCTGATAGCCCCTCCACCCATAGGGCCAGGACCGCCTTGGAATCCATTGTTCATACCTCCGGAGAAATTGCGGTTGCCATAACCCATACCGCCACCACGGTTAAATCCTCCACGTCCGCCACGGAAGCCCCCACCGCCAGACATGTTGTTCATACCGTAGTTCATGTTCTGAGGGCCGCCTTGGTTGAATTGCCTGCTACCGCGGTCGTCCTTACGGGCAGGGGCATCCTTTGGAAGTGTGCGGAAAGGGTTCTGATGTGGGTTAGTGTAGTTGGCGCTGTGTTTACGGCCAGGCTGGCCAGTATTGGCGTAGTGCTCGATCAAATGCTTAACAGCGGTAGCGGCTTGTAAAGTTGTAAATTCAACAAATGCTTGACTAAAACCAAAAAGAAAATACCAAGTTAGCTATACTGCTGTCTTAACGAAGAGAGACCTTGATATTTGAGAAGACAAAAAGCGCGCGCACAAACCTTTTGCTCTTTCCATTCACCTTATGTTCACTGAATGTGACATCTTTCAATTCATCCTCGGCACCAGCTTCCCTTACCCAGCCGCGAATATCATCATCAGTTGTCCACCAGAACAATTCCGAGAGGAAGAGAGCAGTAGTGGCATTCGGATCAGTTGGCCGGTCTTCCGACGAATATATCTCTTTGCGCTTCTGGCCTTGCTGTAAGGGCTGCAGCTGCAGCTGCTGTTGTTGAGTGACATTCTGGCCACCATCATGTGAGGCGTCATGGCCGTTTGCTGCCTGTGCATTATCATTACCGTACTGGGCCTCCCCGCCTTCGTGGCCGTTTGTCTCCGGGGCGTCCAAAATCAACTCGGGTCCTTCCTGTCCATTGTAGCCACCGTCTCCGTAAATGTCAAGATCAAAGTTATCGTCCTCAGCCATCGTGACGGATTATGTGTGAAACGGGTTTGGTTGATAGACAAGGAGAACAACTATCAATATTGATTTTTCTGGGTCTGTGTCTTTCTTTCTCTTTTATGCACAAGTCTGGGGCTATGTCACTCCTCTTCCCTGTGTGTGTAGTCTTTCTTCTCGATGAATCAATATGAATACATGTCTGTTCATGGTGGAAAAACGCATTAGCATGGAGAAAAGTTATCAACATGACCTGGTGGTAAGCAGCAGGAATCGAAGGTGCAGTTGCCGATTCAGGAATGAAAAATCCAGCGAGCAGAAAAAGACACAAGAAAGATACGTACAAGCCGGAGGTGGATTATTCTTTTCTTTTCTCTGGAAACAAACAGGGTACCACCAGGGGAAAGCTCTGAGTCTTATCTTCTTCTACCCGGACTGTCCTTGATGACAAGTGCAGGGTGTATTTCTGACAGAAGCGTCTGTGACGAAAGAGATATGGACCTATCCACAAAATGCAGCGAACTGCCACAGACCAGCAGGGATTGATATCAAGGCTCGAGAAGGAGACGCGCGAGTTGGGGTGAGGGCGAGGCAGCTCCGGCCGAGTTGCGGCAAGTGAGCTGGGCCGTCGGAGCTGGAAAATTGTTTCTCCTCACAACTAGGCTCAGTCGGGCCTAGCACGCTTCGTGCCATGAGGCCAGCTGGATTAATTCCGTCGCGACCTCAACGGGGCCAATGTGCAGTCAACCAAGCCAATTTTTCTCCTTTTCCCTCTGGTCCACTCGTGCTCTCTTTCATTTCCTTATCTGACCTACATCTGAATTGCATTACACAACAAAGACGATCGAACGCGATGTCCGAAACGTTCCAAGAACTCGCTGATATCCCCAAGGTATCCCCGTCCCTGATTCTCTGGCAAACAGCCCACGATGCCTTGTACAGCATTGACTAATTGCGTGATTCGTTCTTACAGGATTTCATCCGCGATGGCATGCAATTCGTGAATCGCTGCACTAAGCGTTAGTTACTCTCCGCTAAACCTTTAAACAATATCCCACCTGACTACCAACCGCTTTGTTCATGTTCTAACGCCCTCTATAGCAGACAAGAGGGAATTTCTGAAGATCTCTCAAGCAGTCGGTAAGTGCACTTGACATCTGCTTTTTAACCTATTGGTTGTCTAGCTTCTCAAGTAGCTAATATATTTTGAATTTGCGCAATAGGCGTCGGTTTCGTTATCATGGTATGTCTTGCAAAATCAGTATTATGCGGACTTCCGAATATGCATTTACTAAGCAATTGTTTGTGTGCTTGGATAGGGTGCTATTGGATATTTCGTCAAATTAAGTGAGTTGCCTTTTGTCATCTCCTCGACTTTCGATGCCTTTGCATGAGCCTTCAAATGTTTTCCGTGATTTGATTCGGGAATCATTTCCGGGAATAATTTAGGAAACCTTCCATATCGAGCGATTCCTCCGACTAACTATTGGTTTGATAGTCCACATCCCCGTCAACAATGTGCTAGTGGGATAGAATCGACAAGTCTTTTCGACAATGGGGGTCAGACGAACGACGATGGATGGAATCGGAGCAACCGAAAGGGGAGAAATACAATCACCGCCTAGATGTATTAAGGCCGTAATTACCACGCATAATTCTCGTATACTGCACAGATTACACGGGTGGCAACGTATCTTGATTTTGATGATCAAACACTCAGGAGTTTTGATGGGGAAACAATGTTATTATATACCAATCGACCTTTTGTTTCTGGAATTGTCTCTTTCGAACAAGATTTCTTGAACCCACTTGATAATAATCATCAAACAACCAGTTCGCGCATGAAAGAGGAAAGAGACCCAAGAGAGATCGGCGTCTTGCTGTATTTTAGTTAAATCACAAATGCGAGAGAGGCATTTTGTAAACGAACTAGTTAGATTGCTTCCTATTATGACTAACTAGCGCAAGCAAATAAGTATGCGTGAACACCTTGTATACCCAGGGTATATCACCAATAACCTAGTTCAACAAACTGGAATATATAAGAGGCTGGAAAATTGTAGTCAACCAAGTAGTATCACGGTTTGTATTGAAAATTTCATTTTCCCAAAAAGCCGAACATGAAGGTCGTAGCTTATAACGGCGCAAGACTGTAATAGCAGGCGTTCTATGTCCGAATACTTTGGCGGTAGCTGTTGAATTCACTATGATAATTGAGCTTTTCATCGAAACTCAAGCCCATTGGAGGGTCGCCTTCATCCTCAGTTGCCGAATCATTCCAAGAATGCACACTACATGTGCCTGAAGACATACCCCATCCATTCCAGGACGTCGCTGAAGAATAACTTAGTGAAAGTTGCGTTAAAAGAAGGTGGTACGAGGTATCCAACTTACCGGCCAATACGGGCGCAGATGGGTGCCAGCTAGCATCACGGACACATGTCTTCCATGCATCATCGCCCCTCATCTCAAACTCTGCAAATAGACCCTGATCCTGCGGCCTCGAATGCGCAGTCACGCTTCCGACATCAATGACTCCAGCTAACGTCGCATCGATATTGTATATGTACACCTTGCCATCCTCACTTCCCGAATAGACATACCGAGAGTTGGTGCTAGACGGGGTGAGAAGTGGCAGCGGATCAAAGTTCTCAGTACGCGATGACCCCGGTAGGTCACAACAGAGCAGTCATGGGGGTGGGGTGAGTAGTCTTCGTCTGAGTATGACATATATCGATAGTCAAACCCGGTGGTGTAACGACTAATATTGATGTTGTCGAGTTGCTCGGTCGTGCACATCTTCCGCAAGTCCCACAATTTCATCATTTGATCCTTGCCATTCGATAGGACATAGCGACCATCACCTTTGCTGTCAACATAGGTAAGACCTTCTGTATGGCCCACAAAGGCTCCGGCCTCGCGATTGTCATTCATGGAACGTCGGTCCCACACCCGAATTGTGGTATCGTCCGATCCGGAGTAAAGAATATGGGGAGGAAGAATCACCAAAACAGACGGCATTGACTTCGTCTTCGTGGTTCCGTAGTTGAAGTATTGATTGTTGCGTCTCTACATCATAAACAATCACTGACTGGTCGGACGTGCCCGCCACAATTTCTCTACCGTCACCGGAGAATCGAAGAGACCATATCTATTCAAAACGATTAGCAAGAAAGTAATCAGGCAGTGGGAAGATGAGAAATTCATACTCCAAAACGCCGATAGGACTCTCGTTGTCGTGCTGAAAAATCGAGCAGTATAGGGTCAGAAGTGTCATTGGGGTCTGTCGGAGCCAAAGTTACTTGTCGTTGAATCGAACTTATGGCAAGATATCTATTATCCGGGCTCAATGTGGCATCGGTTATGGTCCATTGACCGCCGATGAAGCGGATAGTCTTGTAGTACTTCCAGTCGTGAGGGTTAGACGTATCATACATCCGCACCTTGAAATCCTGCCCGCAGCAGAAGAAGAAATTGCCGTCGTCCGAGAATTGGCCCGAATAGCACCGAGCATCGTAGTGGATGATCTTTTCTGCCGAAGTTTCGGGAATCATGTCCTGTTTAACAACAGATGATAAGCAAGATTGCCAGAAAGTTGCGACCATGCCAATATTTTTGATCGCTAGTTATAAATCTCATACCTGAAGTACCAGCCGCGTATCTCGTTTCCTCTCTCCGGGTGCTCCAATACCAAGCTCACGCCACATTATCCTGGTCGCCAATTTCTTCTTACGCCTTTTAGCACATCCACATAGTCAGGGTTGTTGCCATAGAAGCCGGAGTTCATCAACGCGATTCCGTTCTCGCTGGGGACTTTCGGGAAAGCGTGACATGTTGCACGGTTCTGACGTCTTCTGCGGAGTCGGGAAGATTGGTACCCATATCCATCGTCTTCGTCATCATCGTCGGCAGCAAACAAGCCACGACCAAATATACCGTGTGATTGAAGGATTCGTTGAAGGCCTCGGGTGTCAAGAAGCTGAAGTATTTGTGCCGGTGTCACTACATTGATACCATTCATTAGCAATGAAGAGAGAGAAGAAGAAGACTCTTTAATTTATCGATGAGCAAAAAGAATACCTCTTGCTTGTCGAGAGTTGGTATTTTCTCCTGCTTGTTCGTCGCCCAAAGAACCCATAGTCAACTCGATTTGAATATTGCCTTGTTGATCACCTAGTAATATCGTTAGCAATGAGTTCATCTATCGAGGCCTGCCGTGAGACCTAACGGAAGATTCCTGCAGTCGCAGTTCCCTCGTCTTGGCTATCCTCCTCATCCTCGTCTTCGTCGTCTTCATCCTCATCGTCATCTTCACCATCGTCTGCGTCGAAGAATAACATTGGATTTGTCAAATCAGTCTCGGGGTCGTAGTCCATGTCATCGTCATCATCATCTCCGCCATCGAGCCACTCGTTAGCTGGGTGAAAATCGTCCGAGAGGTCGTCAGAGCCGGGCCCGTGCAACGGCGGGGAGCTGTGGTCAGCCATCCGGGAATTACACTCTCGGGAAATAAGAGAAAGACGAAGTCGGGACCACAAAGGTATCAAAGCAGAGTAATTGTCTTTTTCGAGCTAATCTGAGCGCCCAGCAACCATCAAAAGCAGCAGAATATGGGAATGAGTGACAGAGGGATTGCAGTGCGGATGTGGAAGTCGACGGTGAGCGGCTTATCGATAATAGTACGGTACAGTACCCACCTTGTGTCATGGCGCTCTGCTTAACTCCGTCCTTCTCCGTGTGCAACTTTTCGGATGTCTCTTCTGATCTGTTTATTTTCTTCTTCGTGGTTCTACATTGTCTGGCACATGTTTTGCCTGTTCATTGCACCCATCAGCATAGCATTGTCGCTAACACACACAACGATTCTTTTCATAGACTGAAATGCTCATTGAGACGCTGATAACTGTGAATTTTGCCTTGTTGCTGACTTCAGTACAGACAAACGAGGGATGCTGGGAGAGGCAAACGATAGTTATTATATAGACAGCACGCTATTCGTGTACTAGGCACCACAACAGCACGCTATATCCCTTCTCCGCATAGGACATCCCTATTTAGGCATGTAGTGATGCAGGCCATTGTTATGGACGTGCACTTCGCAGTTTCGAGGAAGTCCTTAACTAGAAAGACTCAAAAATTTTATGACACAGAAGTCTCAAGGCGCAAAGTTATTGGGACCTTTGGGGCTGAGTAAAAGCTCTATTCCTGACTAGGATATCCCAACAAATAAGCCAAAAGTGGCAAATGAGATCCAAATGGCTAATGCGAGCGCTTCCTAAACATGAAAAGCCCCGGAATTGGTGATTCTATGATCAAAGGCATGGCAACAACCAGCGACCAGCGGCCACTCAATGACAAAGTTACTTGCGGTGCGGTGCTACCTAGGTACCTAGGTAGTTCTTCTTCCTGATTCGTACCACGCGCTCTAAGAGTCGTGAAAGCCTCTCTTGGACGAGGGTGTTGAATAGTACTAATTATGGTATAGTTATAAGGGTGATCGAATGCCATTGAGGAATTAGATGGCTTACCTAGTTCTCATTGAGTGCGGTTCGTGCGGTTCTCTCGCGAGGTTCACAGTAGGTATATCATGACCAAAATACGGGGAGAATTATCTCACTATGTAGAACTTAGAAGAGTCATCACGGCTAAAGCCAATTTCCGTACTTAGTCAACATAGTACCCTGTTACGGACTACTTGTGTATCGGGAGCAAATAAATATCCAGGCCAGAATTTGGCAATACTCCCGGATGTGGTGCTTAATATCAACGTGATAGTACGTATTATACCTGGATTATTTTGCCACAGGCTAGCTAGGAACCATACGGCAAAAGTGAGTTACTATGAGGAACGGCATAACGGCTCCCCACGGAAACGTAGCCAAATAGGGGTGCATGACTTGACCGTACTAAGTATTATAACTACATAGGAAGATCCATAGATTAATATATGTAGATAGATAGAGCACTTGCCAACGCAGGTCACCTTAGGATATACCTATAACTATAACTAATAGATGGCAAGAACAACACGGCCTTGGAGAAAGGCTTACATCCGGCCACACCTTTAATGCCTATGTCTCTATAGTACTTGAAGCGTGATGGCGTGCCTCCCAGATACTACTATGATGACCGAAGTGAAATGGAGCGACTATTAAGCATAAGATTGACGCCTTGCTTCCTAGGCTTCCTAGGCTTCCTACTACTAGGCTCCCTGGCATAAATCCTAGTTGATTTCCTCGTCGACTTCCTTCAACCATATAGGCTTGCTCGTAGGGCTCCTTACCTGCGTACATATTTCCCAGTAAGCTTGATGAATTAGCAAGGTACGACGCCTTTTGCCGTCTCTTTCCAATGTTATTTTTGCTAGAGGCTGGAAACTTAACCTAAGTAGGCGGTAAAGGTCTGGATATACTTACCGGCCTCGATGTAAACCCTACCTAGGTACTTATATAAGTAGTTATAAGCGTTGAGTACTTACTAGATTTGGTAATGTGTTTTGGATAAAATATACCTCAACTTACTTTTATCCCTTTTTACAAGAAATAAGAAAAGATGCACATATCATAATTTAATCCTATAAAATTCAATCTGATTCATCTGCCTAGCAAGTACAGCAAAATAACTAACTATAAATACTCAGTCTGGCTAGATGGCTAAGAAATAAAGCCAGTTCCTAGATACCATATTCTCAGACTTATTATAGATAATAAGCTCAACTGGGACGGCCATATAGAATACATAAAACCAAGATAACTAAATCTCTAGAGGCCCTTAGTAGCCTTGCAGGATCCACCTGGGGTACAGGCTATAAAGCATTAGGGAGGTTTCGCAACTCTTGACAACACAAGTTGTGGAGCCATTCTAGAGCTCTGATTGGTGGAAAGGCCAAAATGGCCTTCACCGCCTGAAAAGTGGGTCCCCACTTCAACTCCACGTCAACTAAATTAGTCAGCTAGTTGTACTGACCCACGTCAACCCTTGAGGTGGGCCGGTGCAACTAGCTGACTAAACACTAGGCCCAATAAGGCTAGTTATTGAGGTGAACGCAACTTCACATAGCTATACTGCTTTTTGTATGTGTTTTTAGATGCTTCCTATATAATGCGCAGTTACGAATATCAGGCCAAATGAACGATTATTAGCCCGTCAATATGAACGCTTATAATCCTCAACTAGGATTTGACACCCCAGAGGCGCTCAGCGCACTCGCGAACGAGGCCCTAGGCACCCCGTCAACGAAGCCCCGTCACCGTCACCTACTCCTACGCCAGGAATCTCACGCATGCCATTATCTTCTCAAGGCCGTAGCCTAAACGACAACGAGTTATTGACGCTCATGCGAATTTGCTCAGATCATTCAGATATTCTCAGAGAGCAGTCAAAATCGGCCTTTTAGAATAAGTTAGTGCCAATTTTGAAATCACAACGGGCAGGACATACGCACCTAGTTCTTGCAAGCGTACAATCGATCGATTGGCCACTACAAGGCGTGCATATCTTGATCAACACCAAACAGGCAGAGCAGACGGCACAAATACAATGGAATTGGACGAGTTGGTTGACGAGTATATTGAGATATTGGAGGAATTGAGTGATAGGAGAAAACGGGTCAAAATGACAGCTGAGAATCGGAAAAATGAAGCTTTACAAGATCAACTTCAACGTGAGGCCTTAATGACAGGATTAGTGACTTCAAGAGATGTCTCTACTTCCTCTATCTCAGAGAGCCCTGAGCCTGTCAATATGCGGCCTGAATCTTCGAAGCGAAGCGCTCAACGACGTATTGAGGAACGAGAGGATAAACTTGTCGACGCTCTATCAAAGATTAGTAACGTTATATTAACTCCGCCAGCTGGTTCAATTGATACTCAACTTTCTATGCGAATTGAACGTTTGGAGGAGGATTTGAAGAAGCTTAAAGAATCTGTCGACAATATACCAAATCAAATGGTAGAGCAACTAGAGGCTTGGTTCCGTACTCGTAGGAATTAGATATTTATCTAATTCAAGAGGCTTTATTCCATACCGCCGAGATATCAGATTCCCATATAAAATCGTATGCAGATTGGTCAAAAGAACGGATATTTGATAATATCGTGCAACTGGTTGAAGGCCAATTTTAAGGCTAGTACGTAGTTGATTCATACACCAGAGATTCGTAATATTGCCAAATGCCTGTTCCACCGATATGCGATCGCTCGATAGCTTTTATTGAACGTTCTTTGATCTTGTGACAACGTTTGATGCCTCTTAAAGGGGTAATAACATGATAAGAACCCTCGTAAGCTGCATCTCCATATAAATATAGAGGTTTCTGGCCCCGTAGAATTCCTTGAAGCCTTTGCTTCATTTTCGTTCGAGTAAAATAGAGGCATCGTTAGTCTTCCCTAGAAAAGGCCCCATATATGATAATATCAATCCGTCTGGAGTAACGATTCCTTGGAATTTGAAGCCGTGAGAACGATAGTAACCACTATAATAGTAACGTTGATTAGTTATAGGCCTGCATGTCTCCCTAAACGTGCCATCAATAAATCCCCAAATATCCTCAATCTCACTTGCTTCATATAATAAATCTGCGTATCGCTTCATATTATTATATGTCAACGAAGGGTGCCAGTAAAGAATAGGCCCATATCGACGAGTAAGATATCGAGTAGCGGTGTTGAAAATAATAGAAATAAATGATTCAGAACGTCCATATAATTGCTTTTGATCATGAACACGATGAGGCCTTGCTAAACGTCCCAAAATAATACAAAATGCAAGCTCTGGTGAGGGCGCATAGCGATTAGGATAAATAATACTCTGAAGCTCAAGATATGGGAGTATTTTATAGATTTCAGCGTGTTCGAATCTAAAATCATATTAATTAGTAATATTCTATATAATATTGATTATTTAGAAGGCCTACCGGAACCAGTATTTGCATGATTCAGGATTTAGCTGAGCAAGATCGAAGATAAATGGTATATAAGAATTCGTCGCTCGTAGATCGTACTTTTTAGACCTCATTCGAAGAAGTAAAATCGTTCCTATTATAAATAGGACTAGGAGCTGCCTCTGACGATTCAAATGGTCCATTTTGTAGTAAAATGAGCGATATTTGGTTGAGATATGAAGCTTTATAAAATGTATGCGAAGAAGGCCGACGTGGAGGATTCATTTTGAAGCTCTTGAGTATGCCTAATCGGGTTAAATATACGCTAACTCATTATAGACGACGCTAACCGTATTCAGTAATAAAAGTGGGTCTTTTCGAATAAAATCGGCAGATCCACTTGACTTGTGTCGAAAGTTGCGAAACCTCCCTATTATGATAAGCTTATCAGGCTACAATCCTACCCTAAATACTTGGACAGTTGCTAGTTCCACCACAGATGCATACGTTTACTTCAATTTACCATTTTTATCAAAGCCGGTTGCGTTGAACGAGCTATTGTCTCCGCAGGTGGTCCAAAGATCTCTTGTCAAGGGCAGGGTCTCACTAAGCGTCAGGAGTCTTTGAATGTTGGTGTTCCTCCATCATTCACGGAGGAAGAAGATGAAGCCTTCAAGGCATTTTACGCGAACGCAACGACGTATTATCCATACGAGCCGATGATCTGGGCAGTTGGAAGCATTATATAGTCATTAATTACCGGCATTACCATAGATTCAAAATAATATTAAATATTAATGCGACGTGCCCCATTTGATGCAGGCAACGTTTTATTGATAATTATACCTAGGTACTATTCCCTTTATCTATATTAAAATAATAGCATATTGTATAGTTACTTGACGAGAAAGCACTCCTAGGAAGCCTCAGCTAAGAACTCGCTGAGGATCAAAATCTATTGTGGGCTTGCGCCCTGACGACACTATCACAAGCCCTAACTAGAAGCCCTAGCATTAGGCCTAATTGGGCCGCTGCTGCCTATATACGGGATTTCCGTCATTACTTAATTATACTTGAGAAGGTTTGAGGGCACGTTGGGATCAAACCGCGCGTGAATTCATTAAGAACAAGACTAAAGAAGAAGGAAGGATGTTCCCCAAGCAGACTCGGAATTAGATATATCCCGCTTTGTGGTTGGTGCAAAAGTTTCCTGTGCTTTCCCATTTAGGAAATAGGACGCGGAATTTTCGCGATATTGTAGGGACGAAAACGCGACTTCAGAGCGACACGGGCTACACCGCACAGTCCCATTCTTCTGCGTCAGACGGGATCATGGGCCAAATTGGTGGAGGAGAAGATTCTTGCTTGTCTATCTAGCGGCTAAGACCAGTCTATCTATTATCACAATCCTTCAAAGGCTTTAGAGGAGGCCGGCTATCCACTTATTCCAACCCTTCCTGGTCGTCTTCGCTGGTGAAGTTTGTTTTCTCACTATCGGTGAAGTCCTGGCGTCCAATGCCCGAACGGTCGCACATAGCCCTGAAGATGCCGCCCTTTTCCCACAGCGCGAGGGGCGCGTCGAGCTCCACGATCTTGCCGGCGTCCACGACGCAAATCCTGTCGTAGCCAATTACTGTTTTCAGCCGATGAGCTATACAGAGGAGTGTTTTGCCCTTAAAGCCGCGCACGATAGTCCGCTGGATACTCCGGTCGGTCTCAAAGTCAACAGACGAAGTTGCTTCATCACACACGATAATTTGCGAGCCTCTAACGAGCGCCCTTGCAAGCGCCATCAGTTGGCGCTGACCGAGTGAAAGTTCGTGCCCTCCTCTTCGATGAGTGCGTCGAGGTGGATGCGGTGGCCCTTGGTATCCTTTATGTCTTGATCTTGACCGACCAGATTAGCTTGACGGAGGGCTGACCAAAGCTCGAGATCAGTATGCTTATTGAAAGGATCCAGGTTGCTACGGATGGTACCCTGAAAGAGAATCGGCTCTTGAGGTATAATAGATAGACGCGAACGAAGGTCATAAAGACCTATCGTTGCAATGTTTATTCCGTCAATAGTAATAGTGCCACCGCTTAGCTCAACCAGCCGAAAGAGTGCCGATACGATCGAAGATTTGCCTGCTCCAGTCCGACCAACGATCCCCACGCGTTCACCTGGCTTAATACGCATGGTTAAGCCGTGGAGGATAAGCGGTAGGTCTTTACGGTATCGCATTTGCACATTGTCAAAGACAATCTCACCCTTCTCCGGCCACGTAGACCGCAAATTAGTGGTGTGAAGCGCGGCCTCTTCTTCAAGGTTCGTCGCGTAGTAGTAGAGACGTTCTGTCGAATTCATATTATTCTCAACTTCGGCTAGCTGACGTACCGAATATTGAAGGTATTGCACGACGGATATAATGGACGAGAGCACTAGACCGCTAATACTCGGATTGACCGATAGTCGTGATGTCACGACTAGGATACCAATAGTAAGAACCATTAGGTTTCCAATGGCGTCTAGACGGACGGAGAGCCAGCATTGGTTAGCAAAGGTTAAGAAATATGCGCCGTCCATGTCGTCTACCGCTTTGTTTACCGACGCAGTAAACTCTTGTTCCAGTCCATAAGCTCTAATAGTCGGGATACCAGAGACTGCCTCCCCAAAGCGGGTAAAGACATGGCTTCGTAATAGAGCTTCGTGTCTCTTTAGTTCCCTTGCCGAGGATTGGTAGTAACGGACAGACACGAGAAATATAATGGTAAGCGCCGCAAGGGCGACTGCAAAGTAAGGGAAATAGGCGATTACCAAGATAAAAACGGCGACAATCTGCCCACTGAAGGTGAGGAAATTGCGGAGAGAGTCGGAGAGATTGTTATCCATAGTATCAACGTCTCTGGAGAATCGGTTCGTGATTCTGCCTAGTGGTGTCGTATCGAAAAGGACATAGGAGCGCGAAGCACCCGTGCAACAGCTGCTTGCAACATAGCTCGAGACGCGCCGGTGCCAGAGTTGGTCAGGTGTACATAAAAGGCGAACGAGAGACAGGTCTGAGTAAACCCAAGGGCTGCATAGATCCCGATCTAAAAGCTCGGTTAGTGGCTAATATTACTGAAGATAAAGAGGAATTGCTTACGTATGTCCCTAGACGGAAGCCAAACTTGTTCGACGTCCACCACGACAACCACAGGCTTGTGCTGACATTGGATCCTTGAGCGGCAATAAGCAGGATGATCATCAACGGCAGGTTGAGGATGGTTCCGGACGCGCGCACGTAGGCGGCGTAAACGGACCAGCTCACGCTCTTCACAGCACGCTCTTCGATCTGCATGAGCACAGCCTGCGAGTTCTTCATTTGCTTCTGCTTGCTTTTCCTCTCCTCGGCTTGCTCCTCGTCTTCTCCCTGTTCTTTTGCCCGTCTTCGTGTGCGACAGTCGCCATCATACGTTGGAAAGGAATATTGTTTGCCATCAGATGATCGAACGGGCCATCTGCGATGATCCGGCCTTCTGATACGTACACGACCCTGTTACAGCGGTGAAGCACGTGAAGCTGATGCGTTGCTAGAACGCGACACTTGTCCTTTAAAGACTACAAATAGCTTGGTCCATGATGTGTCGACCAACATGGGCATCTACCGCAGACAAGGGATCGTCCATTAGAATCAAGTCAGCATCGGAATAGATCGCTCGGGCTATGTTGAGTCGTTGCTTTTGACCGCCCGAAATAGTAATGCCTCGCTCGCCGAGCTCAGTCAAGTCTCCGTACGGAAACATTTCCAGATCTGGCCGGAGGGCGCAGGCATCGAGAACGTCGTTATACCAGCCATCATTGATTTCCTCGGACTTGTCTCTTCCGAAGATGATGTTCTCCTTAACAGATGCATTCTGGATCCATGCAGATTGTGGACAGAATGCCCGAGAGGCGCCAAGCGTAATGGATCCCCAGTCTTCCTCATATCCCCAGCTAGAGCCGCAAGAAGAGAGCTCTTTCCGGATCCAACGGTACCAATAACAGCAACAAGTTCGCGACGTCCGAACGTGAGGTTGAGATCTTTGAGGCCGAAGGCCTGCTCTTCATTGCCTTCACCTGTGATACCATCTTCATACATCCCTGGCTCCTTCGATTGTCTTTCCCCTTTGCCTGTTTCGCGGTCTCCTTGTCCGGCTTCTTCTGTTTCGCCGTAGCAGCCTTCTTCGTCGCATCGATGTTGCTTTCCCTTATAGCGTTCCGCTCCCAGATAAAGCTTGCGTTTTCCAGGACAATGGCGTTCTCATTCTCGAAATCCCAGGTCACTGGGTCTTCGGCTTCTTCGGCAAGCAAGAAATCCTGGATTCGGAGGATCGATTGTTCAGCGTCGGTGACGTGCCCGAGTATTTGAGGGAACTGATTCAAGGGCATGCTTAACGCGCTGAAGAGCGACAGGGATGAAAAGACGCGGCTCGACGTGAGCTCCTGGCCTGAAAGCGTGAAAGTAATGAAAGCTAACATTGTCGCAAAAGTCGACATGGACGTGCCGATTGCGGTAATGGCGTGGCGGATAGCAAGCATCGCCCGAATACGGCTGATCTCCTGCTTTCGAATTCGAGCCAGACGATCTAGAAACGCGGACTCCCAGCCAAAATATTTGACAAACCGCACACCGTGGAGCATCTCTTGCGTCAGTGACACCCTCTGATCTGTTATGGTGTTGATTGTTTTGCGCCGAGCAATCATTGCTTTGATTGCCTTTGCAAGGAGCGGCATGACGAGGACGAGTAACGCGAAGCCTGGTAAGGCACTATAGGTGATGTTCACCAAAAGCAGTGCCAAGGACAAACAAATGGAGACCGGTGAAGTCCAGAGAAAATGAATCATAATCGAGCCCTGATTGACACGGCTGGTGTCCATAGACATCAGATTCACGATCCTCCCGTTTGACCAGCCCACGGGGCCCCTATCCTGCTAAGATTTTCTTTCATCCATTCCTTCTCCTCTTCACTTCCCGGCTTCACGCCAGGTGGCGGTTTCTCGACAGGGACGCCTCCTGCTCTAGCTCGGCCTGACAGCTTGGTGGCCTTGTCAAAGATAAGCGCAATTAGTACTGCGCGCGATTGACCGCCGACTATCATGCCGCGATAGAGGAAATGATTGAAGCACAGTGTCTGTACAATTTGCAGAAGAGTGATGCCGATGACCAATGCTACGCCGTGAGAGATAGGCGGAGCCTTGGGACCGCCACGAGAGGCCATGTACGCGTCGCTAGCAAACTGAATGAGGTATCGCAGCGTGAAGGGCGAAAGGACCTGCAGGAGCGACGCGACGAGAGAACAAAAGCCACCAAGCAGAAACTCTTTCCGAAACGTATCGTAAAGCGCGTTCCTCAAAGGCTTCCTGTCGTGCCTTCTTCTTCTTCTTTCAAACGAAGCCAACAACTTCGCTCGCATTGCGGAGACGCTTCTGTGCGGATTGACGTCCCAGATGTCGTTCAGCTCGAGTGACCTCTGATACCCGACTTGCATGAAAGAACCCATCCATTGAAAGGTGAGAAGGCTGAAGAAACCGGCCTTGTGTTCCGGACTGGGCTGTCTTTCTGTCGGCACCGGCGGCTCTGGTCTGCTCCTGAATGGATTTGCAATCTTGGTCCAGCGTCTTCTTCGGTGCTCCTTATCACTAACTACTGCATCGGTAATAGGGAGTGCGGTGTCCACCTGGGTCGTTGTATCATCTTCCTCTTTGGCTGTCTTAGCCGTGGACCATGAACTAATGGTTGATGCTCTAATGTTGGTGGCCATAGTCGACCTCCATATAATCATGCGAAAGCAATCGGTGCTCTAAGCCTTTCCGAAACCCTGTAGTTATTTTATACAAGATTGTCTAAGCAGTGGTTGTTGCAACAAACCCCTTCTCGGAGTATGGGTGAATGTCAAGGTGAGTTAGAGTGTTTTTGTAATACGGCTCGGTAATTTGTCCATGCTTCTTTCTTTCTTTATCTGTCCCATCGTCCGCAGATATCAAATGCAGTCTCCAGAAGGGTTGAAATGCTTATCGACGGCGCCGGTCTCTGCAACTTCGTTTCGGTCCGAAAAACGGATGAGTTTGCGTGGTGGTGTAGGAGTACGTATAGGCATTGGTATGTGAGTGTGCGATTGCGCGATAATTTGTGCGATGTGGTACGATGTGATGTTATTGTACGATGCGATTGCGCGATATTGTAGACTTCAAGTCATTGTGTTGTTGGTATTAGAATGGCTGTCCTGGCTCTTTCACATGCTTGGTGATCCCTGATAGCAAACTTCGAACTGCGTCGTTTGACAATCCCTGCGGCATCATCTGTGACCAGCCTGCTTAAACGAGTTCAAATGAAATCAATAGAGATACGGGCATATAGCAGCAAACGTGTCAATGTTCTATTCGTCATGCCATTTACTGGATTCCGAGGTCTCACAACGCTTGGAATGCCACGAACAGAAGACCTCCGGCATATATAAGTGTCAAAGCAACCCGCCCCGAAGTTGGAGTCCCAAGGCAATCATTCAAAAATCAATTGTAACATCCTGACTTATTTGTGACATCTTTATCAAAACTCGCCATCAAGACACAAACATAATGGCCGCCGCAGCTGTACACCCAACAGCATTCCATGACAGCTGTGAACTGCTCGCAGCTGTCCAGGTCGTCGACAGGGTGCTCAAAGGCCTTGGCCGAATGCACATGTTTCCTCAACCTATGACCACGGTAGCAATCATCGGGCAAATCCAGTGTATGTCTGGTCTAGCAGTCCATGCAAACCAGAACAACCCAATGGGCAATCCGCAGCCTCCAATCATGGAAGCATATAATCGCTGCTCTGGCGGAAGGCGACCAGTGCCTCCTTGAACCGTCCACTGTGCATTACGCTTCTGATATATGGTCTGATCAATCCAGATGAAAGAAATGGAACCCAGGACAGTACCGATGGCAACGGAATAAATGTAAGGCCAATTTCCTGAATGTCAAACCCGTATATCGTCGCGTATACGTACGGAAACGCAGCGAAGAAAGAATAGAGCACGGCAAAAGTAAAGCCAATGTAAAGCGACTATGCGATCACGATGGGCTCTGAGTAAAGCATCTTTATAGGCCGGAGTAGGGTGACGTGAAAGAGGAGTATCATGGCTTCGCGGCCTGATGGACCTGGCGGCATGAAGTGGGCTCCTGCTTTTGGATGCTCGTGCCACGATAATTTTCTTGTAAGTTTCGTGCATACCCGGAACGAGTAGATAGGCAAAAATAGCCCAGAATAAGATGATCCACTGTGTCCATCGCCAGCCTTTGGCTGCAACGGCAAAGCCGCCCATTACAGGACTGAGATATTGCTACATGTTAGCAACTGTGCTGTGGTTTTAGTATGTAACTTACTTACCCCAGTGCCGGACCTAGAAAGGGGCAGAGAGCAAAAGAGTAGTTGTCAGAGCGCGCTGCTCTGGCTTCCAAATATCTGCAATGGTGCCAGCGCCGACGACTAGCGGGGGCTCGCAAAAATACCAGCTAGAAAACGGCATGCCACAAGAGCACCAAATGTCTGCGAAAAGCCTGCTCCTAGGGTGAATAATGCGTATATTGGGAGAGAGATCACATAGCTCGATGTTCGGCCAAAGTTCTCGCTCAATGGCGCTGCAAGCATTGGGCCGAAGCCCAGGCCCAGCAGGAAAAGGGAGAAAGGAACAGTGGCGGCGACATCAGAGACCTGAAAGGCCTTTTCACATCATCAAGGGCAGACGTGTATATTGATGAGCCAATAGTCCTTTGCATTGATTCATTTATTTGTTAGAATATTTCCGAAGTATAATTAGGGAGAATGAGTCATACACCACGAGGCCAAAGACGGCAGGGAGAATAGAGTGGTAGGCTCTCTTCCAAGTCGGCCAGTTGTGGGGTTTCTGCTATCACTGTCCCAGTCTGTTACTGGAACACTCTCAGTTGATGTCTTTTTGGGGGCATGATTCAAGCAGTTGAAGATTCCAGCAAGGATGTGCTTGCGTACTAGGTACTATTAAGGTAGTCAAGTAGCAATCAATGAAAATGAGGAGATGACTCGGATAATATGTTCAAAACATAACGCATGAGGGTCGGAACAAAGAAACACAATGCCCAACTAAATCTTGTGCAGCACGGCATTAAATATTTGCAGTCTTGTACATATTATGTAGGCAGATGCCATCAAGAATGCCATATTCGTTCTTTACCACGGGTATTTGCTAGTAGTTGGCGAGCTGCACCTACGGATATATATCTCCATGCATGTAAGTCACACCTACCTACATACTAGTAGTAGTTACTTGGTTTTAATACAAATGTTTTGATATGTACTCCGTATACATATAACACCAAAATGGCTCTGGTAAGATCTGCATGACTGCTACCATTTTAGTAATTTCATCTTGATGGTTCCAATTTTCCTCATGCATGGAATGGGACGGTAACCATCCATTGTTGGTGCATAACCAACTAGACCAAAAGCTGCGCGCTTTACTAGATGATCTAGTATGGTATGATATAGACGGAGCCGATGTCCCAACATTTATTAATTACTGTGTTAATTACCGAAATTAGCAAACAAAGAATCCCCCATAAATATTATTTATTCTTCGCATTCTTCTTCTTCCCCTCTTCTTTCAATCACAGTTCCTTTAGTATTTCTCCTATTCAGAGCCGAATCTCAATTCAGTATCAAACAATATCATGTCTTGGTCTCAGGTTGATAACAACCGGTACGAGCGTGCACTTGGCGAAAATGAAACATTCATCAAAATCCTCGCCGACACTGCCCGTCCATTGAACCGCGAGCACTGGGCGATCAACATTGTTGCCACAGTCACTCCAATGGGCTCTATCGCACAGGAAGATTTGACATCTCTCTTCCGCGAAGCCTGGAAGGGCCTGCGATTTAAACACCCAACCATTGCTGCATATCTCATGGACGAGACCAAATACGTCTACGACGTGCCAGATAAGACATTGCTCACCGAATGGGCAACAGAGACCTTCAGGGTAGTTGATAACAAGACAGTCGATGAAGTCATCGCATCTACCACTCTGAATCCCTATGCAACAATGACCTATTTCCCCAAGACGTGCCAACTCCTAGGCCATGCACAGCACTGGCGCACGGATGGCGTTGGCGGCTTTATACTTATGGATGACTTCCTTGACCTGGCGAGTCGGTCTGTTCCTGTAGATGCTTCGTCACTGCCGTGGGGTGAAGAGACCACCCGTCTGGCACCATCCATTGAGGAAGCAGCAGGCCTTCTGTCCGCGAATCCCTCCGAAGAAGATAAGAAATTGGCCCAACAAACTGTTGCAGGTTTCGGTCATACCGTCGGAGCTATTGGAATCGTCTCTCACGCCGCAGTTGAGACTGTACCAGGCGGAACCCGTATCTCCTGTCTTCAACTCAGCGAGCAAGAGACCAACGCCGTGGTGAAAACTTGCAAAGACAAGCAAATCTCAGTTACAGCAGCAGTGCATGCATCGGTTGCTGGAGCCAACTATGCACTGGCTGCTCCTGAAGATAAAAATAAACATTATACTAGTACTATCCGCTTTAGTTTCCGGCCTTTCTTGCCAAAACCATATTCCGGACGGGAGTACGCTAGCACCATCTTCACTAGTGGCTGGATGTTTCCCGTTTCCGCTGAATTATCATGGGCAGAGCGGGCAAAGGCATATCATGACGAGTACCGCAAGGGTTTAACTCCAGCATTCATCTCGGCCCATCGCGAATATGCAATAGGACTTTGCAATCTTGTTCAAAGTATCCCTGCCGGACTCCCTTCACCAACGGACGTGGATATCAGCAGCCTCGGTGTAGTTGAGAGGATGTTGGCCAGGGAGAAGGGGACCACGGAGCGAGGAATTCGGGTTGACCAAGTTTCTGGCGGCTTGAAATGGCCAATAGGCAGTGTGTGTGCCATGTGTGGACTTTTCGAAATAAGTTATGCTTGAATTTGGTCTACAATGAGGCCTTTCACGAGAAAGCAACCATGGATGCTTTTGTTGGGAGCGTCAAGGGTTTACTACTTCAGGGATTGTCCGTTTGAATTGATTCAAGCCGTCGAACAGCAAGGACAATTACGATGCTCATGATGCACTAAATTTCTTCTTATTTGGGACCCGTCCTGTTGAGGCTTAAGCAAGCCCTAGATCGAGCCTACTTGTACGAGAAATCTACCTACAAACAAGCTATCTCATCCAGAATACTTTAAAATGACGGTATCGGGCACTACCTAGGTAACCTCTCGGGATCATTTCGTAATAATCGATAACTAATAGTATTCACTTAGGGATGATACTGATAAGAGTGTCACTGTCCTTCTCAGGTAATTCTACTAAACTATCTAAAGCTCCCAAGGACACCGCGTCGCATGTGATGAAAAAAAAAAAAAAGAGAACTCATTAAGTGCGGTCATCACTTCGTCCAATAAAATAGAATCGTGTGGATTGGCTTCCAGTCAAAATTCCCAGCTCTTCTTCACTCCCAAATTGGTCCACGGGTGTTGATCTCGTCGACGGCACGGTTCGTGTTGTTGTGGTGTGCCATTCAGTTGTTCGAATGATCCCGTTTTCTGGCGCAATTGCGTTCATTTCGTAGGTGTTTTGTCGTGCTTTAGAGTGTCCTGCCCCTAAACCCTGGCCAGAATAAGGGACTTTGCGTGCGATAACGACGCGGAAACGTGCGAGTAAATTTGGCGTGCGAAACCGAGAATGTTTGGTAGGGAGGCTGACGTTATGGAGAGGGCACCTTCGCATTGCGCCCATTTAATGTAAGTAACGTCGGACCAGGTGATGTCCTGAGTCAGGCCTGCTCCCACTTTGGCGACGGTGATGAGGCGGCCCAGAGAAGTGACGATGACACTTTATTTGTCAGCATGCAGGGTTAGGAGTTCTGGTCTGAACTACCATCCAAGTATCAAGGGTTAGGTATTAAACTACCAGTATCCGCAGACGAAAATAATAAATACTAGGGCCCTTCGAGTTTTCGACGCATGTAAACCAAGAAGTAAGGGCATGGGCATGTGTCAGAGAAATCAACACGTCACAGCCAATCGATAAGGTAACACCGGAAGAATGGGCATGCACTGCCGCAGCCACTAGCATCAAGAGCCAAGCATGGGCACGTGAGAAGGAGACTAGGACTAATTAGGGAACCCCTAATCAGGCTGATTCGACATGGTGAATTGGGATAATTCAATATAGTGAATCAGAACGATTCAGGACGAAGTATTAGGGCAATTTGTTGAAGATATAAAAGAACGCTCATTTACCATGTATTTAGTTTTATTCTACTATCTTGAATTAACTGTAATAACTTAAGTATATATTCTTCTATTAAATAGGATATTCGAGCCTTATTTCTTATTACTTTGCTTTTCAAAGCCTTTTGTACCTCAGAAGCCTAATAACTTCGCCTATTATCAGCTATCCTAGCTATACTTAACAGTCAATTAACCGAAGTTTCCGACAATTCAAGACCCTTATTTACGAAAGAGAAGTCTTAAGAATAAGTAATAATAAGTCAACATGGCACCTCAAACCCTAATTACCCCCAGAAACCAGGCAACATTAAGCACTAATGATAGTACCGAGACTACCACTACTAATGACAGAGACATAGCAGCCCTAATAAGATGCATTGATGAGCTGGAATAAGCAGTAGTTCAGAATAAAGGAACTCAATGACCCCACTAAGAGATTAAGATTAGAAAAATCACTCTATTCTTAGGAGAACATAGAACCCTTAAAATGTTCATGGCTTAGATCTGTCTCTACTTTACGCACAATAGTGAATGAATTGTGAATGAAGCTGACAAGGTACTCACAGCATCTAGCTTCCTCACTAGAGAAGCTATGAAGTGGTTTTCATCCTATATTATTAACTAATTGCAAAGCCCTACTAATCAATAAGATGCTAAAATAGTCAATATGTTCTTAAGCTATGCCTATTTTGAAGCACGACTAAACCAACTATAGGAACTGTAAATAATAAGCTTAATGCTATCAACAGGATCAAAGGAGTCAAGCAATATGAATCTGTTAGAGATTATATCTTAAAATTCTTGCAAGTATCAAGCAGTCTTGTATAGAATAACTAGAGCTTGCGAGACTAGTTTTATAAAAACTTGAAGGAAAATATGAAGGATTAATTATACTAAATTATATCAAGACCTGACACGCTATAGGTAATAATGTTAGTAGTATCTCAAATTGACCTATAGATCTATATACGCCAAATTGAGAAGAATAGAGGAAAGAATTAGTATATAAATAAATCCAACACCTTCTATAGACAAACAAAAGACCAAGATAGAGATACCATTATGCAATTCAACATAACCAGAGAAGAGAAACAAAAATAATTAAAGATAAGAAGTGTTTTAACTATGGAAAACCAGGTCATTTTGTAAGCAAATGCCCTAAGCTAAGAAAGAACTTGAGACCAGCCAACTCGAATTCACAGGAACAAATTACGACAATAATTCTACTGGTTCACATCGAAACAGACAGCAAATATAAGGAAATTAAAAAATCAGATTTTGACATTAAAGAATTCAAAATTGAAGAATAGGAGCTAGAATAACTAGCTAACTATGAACAAATCAGAAAACAATGGATTGAGGAATCCCAGAACAGTATACAAATCAACGTAAAAGTAAAGCTACAAGAGCTTGTCAATACTATTAAGAAAATAAGGATTAGCACTAAGTTAAGGAAGGGACGCCAATCTTATGTTTCCGGGAAGAAATAACTCAGCCAGGCATTTTTCCAACATAGAGATTATCTATAGAAGCAGAGAGCTCAGGACGAGCTAAAGATGTTAACTAAGCTAGTGTTAATGTAGAAGACTTTGATATAGATAGGACCCAAGCAATTTCTCCTTTAAAAGAGTCACTTTATACTCTACCGATGTTACAGGACGATAAGCTAATGGCGATAACTTATAAGGACCTATATTATGGATAAAAAGAAAACCCTGCTAAGGAATGAATAGAAGATAAAGAAATCTATAACAACACAGCAGAAGAATGGTTATGCTTGATTACTAAAGAAACCTATAATAAAGAAAGTATAGAAGAACTCAAAGAGCCTTAGGGAGATAAATCTTATAGTTATACATCAGCTTATGCAATTTACTAGGAAGATTCTCAATAAACATGGATACAGCATACTGAAGAATGTGAGAAATATATAGAATAGACATTTCATGAATGTGCTAAGCATAGAAAGAGAAACATACAGATTGCCAGTCTATATAAATAAGTATCACACATATAATGGATTAAGTTATGCAACAGCCTAAATGGTTATATATGATAGTGTACTTGCCATCACTTTGTAACATAAGAAGGAATCTTGCATTCAGGAATACATTAGATAACCTATTATGATGATGAATATGCACTATATTAATCTATAAAAGCACATTATAATTGGTACCTAAAAATACCCTAGGTTTTGATGCAATCAGTTTTAGAATACCTATAAGAATAGGAAAGTTGCAATTGCTTGTATAAAGAAAGCATGCACCCCTATCACTCCTATATTAAAGATGAAGAATGCCAGACAGAATAATATGATTAGCATAGAATTAGTATAATTGACTGGGAAAGATAAGAAGAACTATATGATAGATACTAATGGCGACATTAGATACATTACCATACATTTGCGGCAACAATAGAGGCCAGGCATCAGATAATTACAATACTTGCAAAAATTAGTGGAAAAATGCAAGAATCCTATTAGATTTAAATGCAATAAACAACTATATTAGCCAGACATTTGCAAAAAACATTAGATACCTATTAACAAGATAACAACTTGGATATAAGTTGTTGGAGCTAATAGAAAGATAATCACTGAAGGATATAAACAACAAATAAATAATATCCTTGTATAAATAGGAGGATACATAACCACAATTATATTTAAAGTTATACTAATAAACGATCAATGCTATGATGCAGTATTTAGAATGAGATAGCTAAAAGAACAGAATCTAATTATTGACTAGATAACAGGAAAAGTTACAGTCAATTAAATTATACTATAAACCAGAATAGATTATCAGAAGGATAATGAAGACATTACCTAGCTATGAGAGGAATTAGGGAAAATCCTTAGTATGCTACCAAAAAGTGTAAAAGAAGTATTGCGGAAGGCAGAAAAGCAAGAATGGAAGGTGACGTTCGCTAATAATGTTAAGTACATTAAAGGAGGAAATGAAGCAAAACCAAAAACAAAATAAAAGAAATAACTGAGAAAAGGATGATAAAGCTAGTATAGAAAATTAAAAAGTGAGAATAATTAAGTAAATACCACCTATGAGGCCAAAGCCAAGGAGAAATACGAAAAGAATTAAAGAAGATACTTAAGAAGCTACCTGAGAAGTACTATGAGTTTATTGAACTATTTATAAAGAAAGAATATTAACTACTATAATATACGAAAGAGTTTGAGGTTAGAATTAATCTAAAAAAGGATTTAAGCTACCCTTAGTTAAGTAATTCTGAAAGTCACCAGCTAAACTACAAATTGAGGATAAGTTTATAGATGAATTCTATAAAGCAGGATACATAAAGACTGGAGAAGAAGAAGCCTCTATAAGAATAATGTTTATAAAGAAAAAGATAAAATAAATTAGATGATTCTCAACTACTAAGCACTCAACAATGGGACTATTGATAATATAAATAAAGCACTGTATTAAGAATAAAAAAGAGATCTTTTGTAGGAGCAAAGATTATAATAGTCTTTGATATTCAATGGGGTTACTTTAATCTATGGATGGCTAAGGAAGACAGGTAGAAAATAGCATTTCTAATAGATAAAGAGTTATTCAAATGGGAAGTTACACTAATAGGTTTAAAGAACCTACCAGCGCAGTTTGCAAGATATATAACGCATATTCTATAGAAGTATCTAAACAAGTTTATTACAGTATACTTTAATAATATCATCGTGTTCTTAAAGAACATTGAGGAACATAATGGACACATATAACAAGTTATAAGGATGCTTATGGATGAAGGATTAACCCTTAAGATTAAGAAATGTGCATTTAACACCACTACTATCAACTATTTAGGATAGTTTATACACTAGAAGGATTAAAGATAGAGCCAGAAAAATGGATGCGATACTGAATTGGCTAATACCAGAAAAAGTGAAAGATATCCAGGATTTCTAGGAGCAAGTAGTTATGTCTGATGCTATCTAAAGAATTACTCTAAGGTTGCAAAGCTAATGACCGAACTACTCCAGAAGGATTAAGAATTTAAATAGGCAGAATAACAGGACAAGGCATTTAATAAAATTAAGAAACTAGTAAAGGAAGCACTAATATTTATCTTATATAACCTAGAACTACTAGATATTGTTACTCTAGATATATCAGGAAATAGTCTTAGAATAGCTCTTAAATAAAAAGGCAATAATAAGAAACTGATACCAGTTACCTTTTATTTATAATAGTTTATATAAGCAGAAAGGAATTACAATATTTATAATAGGGAGCTACTTGCGATAGTTATAGCATTTAAGTAATGAAGACATTACCTTAAAGGAGTAAAATATAAAATAATTATACAAAGTGATTATGATAACTTGAAATATTTTATAACAATAAAAGAATTAAGTAGACAATAGATATAATAAGCTGAATACCTATTAAGATTTAACTTCAAAATTCAGTATATCAAAGGAAAAGACAATATTATAGCAGACACTTTGAGCTAAAGACTAGATTATATAATTAGGATCAAACAATCAAAGACCAACATCTTAGTTAAAGATAGAGATAAAATTTGATATAATATGCAAGCAGTACTTGCTACTATAATTACTATTAATAAAACAGGATTTCACTAGCGAATAGTATGAGCCATAAGAAAAGACAATATAATCATAATAATGATAAAAACAAGGAAATAAATTAGAAAAATGGATTAGCAATTTAAAATAAATCTATCTATATTCTAGGATTAATGATTACTAAGATTATTAAAGAATATTATGACCCGCCATTACAAGGATATTAAGGAATCGATAAGACTATGGAAAAGATATAATGAAGATATTACTTCCCATAAATAAGAAAGAAGGTCACGGAATATATTAATAAATATAATAGTTGCAATTAAAACAAGCTAATTAATCATCAACCTTATAGAAAAATATAATTACTAGAAATACTAGACAAACTATAGGACAATATCATAGTTGATTTTATACAAGGACTACTAGAATTAAAAGATCTAATCACTGGACTATGATATACAAAAGCAATCATTATTATTGATAGATTAACAAAATATATTATTATATGACTAACGTCAAAGAATTTAATAGCAGAATAATGCACAATACTAATGCTATAAGAAGTATTTATATGGACCAGATTACCAATAAAGATTATATCTAATAAAGACAAGTTATTCAGATCAAAATATTAGCAGATAATTATAAAAGCTTGTAGAATAGAGTATAGCTTATTAACTACAAATCACCAACAGACAGATAGATTAACTGAAAGAATAATACAGATAATTGAATAGCATTTATGACATTATTTAGATTAGAACTAAGATAATTAGGTAGAGTTACTACTATTAGCATAGTTTGCATTAAATAATATAAGGAATATTTCTACAAGAGAAGTACTACACTTTGCTAACCTAGGAAGATATCTATAAATGATATAGACTTCTATACTAATAGAAGAAAGATCCAATGAAGTAATCTTACAAATAATACAAATGCAATGAATGCATAATATGATGTCTAAAGACATATAGTGGGCAGAAGAAAAAATGAAGCAATACTATAATAAGAAGCGTAAGGACGCGCTAGTCCTTTAGAAGGAAGAAAGAGTTTATTTTCTATAATAAACACTAGATTTAAAAATTTCAATATTAAAAGCAAACAACTAAGTGATAAATTTGATGCAGTCAAGTACAGACTATTTAGAATCATGAAGAAACTCAAAAATGATAATTACTAACTCTAATTACCAGTAAGAATGCGCATATATCTAATATTTTATATATCGCTATTAGAACCCACGAAGAATCTAGAAAATAAAAGCGACGAAGCAGATGATAAGGAATATAAAGTAAAAAGGATCTTAGACTAAAGGATAGAAAATAGTTAGATCTACTATTTAATAAGATAGAAAGGATACTCATCAGAAGACGATTCATGGGAATCTATTAAGAACTTGAATTATTACAACAAGATTCAGGAGTATTAAGAGACAATTAGTTTAGAAAAGAAAAGGCAGTAAGCTAGGAAGAATTACCTGCAGCTAGGTCGTTGATACTGCTAGAATTAAGCAGGAACTAAGTAACTCTTATTGCTTATATTCTACTGCTAATCTCTTTCTTTTATTTTTTTATTTCTAACTTTTCTAGTTCTTCAATCTCCTTGATATCACGCGTAATAAAGTCACCCGCTTACTTTTATAACAAGTCATCTTGCTTTTCAAGATGATCTATCTTTGACATTAACTCTAGAAGCTAAGAATAAGTCTTCTTCTGCTGAGCACAAATTTGATTTTAGGTAGCTACTAGCTGCCGCCACTTATTATCTAAAAAGGACGAAATACCTAGAATATATTTATAATTTGAATAAGCATAATGATTATAATGATTAGAACCGCCAGTTTGAATATAGAGATGCTTTAAAGAAGTGTAAGAAATATAGGAGACAACTATTTTAAAATTCTCGTCTTCGAAACGCTTTAAGAGCCTGCGTTTGCAAATATTGGAATCTTTTGACGACATGGTCAGCTAGTACCATAAAACAAGCAATTAGAAAACAAGAATCTACTCACTATACTGACAGGAGTCACTAGCTATTTATTAAACTGTTAAGGATGCCAGCCTTTAAAGAAAGGGATTATCAGAGAAATCAATATATCACAGCCAATCAATAAGATAATACCAGAAGAATGGGCATGCACTGCTGCAGCCACTAGCATTAAGAGCTAAGCATGGGCACGTGAGAAGAAGACTAGGACTAATTAGGGAACCCCTAATTAGGCTGATTTAACATAGTAAATTGGGATGATTCGACATGGTAAATCAGGACAATTTAGGATGAAGAATCAGGGCAATTTATTAAAGGTATAAAAGAACGCTCATTTATTATATATTTAGTTTTATTCTACCGTCTTGAATTAACTATAATAACTTGAGTATACATTCTTCTATTAAATAGGATATTCGAGCCTTATTCCTTATTACTTTGCTTTCCAAAGCCTTTCGTACCTTAGAAGCCTAATAACTTCGCCCGTTATCAGCTATCCTAGCTATACTCGACGGTCAATCAACCGAAGTTTCCGACAGCATGGTAATGATGATGAAGTCGATGATGGTGCTGACAATAGAAGTGCCGATGTAGATTCTTCCAATTGGGATACACGTACTGCCTGGAACAGTCGTCCAGGCTGCTCGAACGGGAGAGCATTGAAATGTAGCGCAGAAATATGTCGTTATCAGCCATGCCATGTTCAGGGTTCCGGTACAAATTGAAATTCTACAATTTCTACTTATAAAATACGTTCTCTAAATAAGGCTAGTTTTAATTTTTAAAGATAATATTAAGAAAGCTAAGTCTTTTCTAATACTTCTTAAGTCTTCTTTGACTTTCTTATTTAAAAATGTGTATTATATTAAGAGAATATTAATTTATTAAATATTAATAATATTAATATATATTAATTATACTATATATAAAACTATGTAGCAAGTGCCAAGCTCTTTTTAAGATTTTTAGAGATATAGAGTGTAGTATATACTATATATAAAAAGCAATTTTCTTAGTTTCTATATATTTATTATTATCTATTATTAATAAAGCTTAGCTTTTAAAGATATTTTCTAATATTTTGTCCTAAATAAATTAGTAAAAGCCTTATTTATAATTTTATAATAGATTTTATATAAGAACACCTTTAAAAATAATAAAATATATAATAACTAATTTTAATAGATTTTATATAGTGTTTTAATAATAAATAATTTAGATATGTTGCTAATCTATTATAGGCTGATATTCCGTACTAACCGAGTTCGTTATAACCAGCTTTTACTGTAGTCAGTTCTTAACTTCTTAACTTCTTAAGAAGATGGAAATAGCAAAGCTTCTGTGACGGTTCGGGTCATCTCCGGCATACTCCATCATATTGATTAGGGCTTACTGGGAACCTCCGGCAATACCTCTGGTTATTCCTCATTGAGTTGCTCTTCGTTGGGATACTCCGTTGATCTCCCTTTGGTGTTATTTCTATTCACCAGAGATATCCTGCCATCATGTGTGAAGCCTTGGGTATAAAGATGTGGCTGTTGGCCCCTAGCTAGTTCTTCCTTCCTCCATCCTGATTATTCTTGTCTATAAGCATATGTTCCTACTCCGGTTCCTTATACATTATAGGCCCTTGGGTTTGTATTGGCACCGTAACATAATAATTAGGATCACATTTCTCTTCTTTTAGATATATCTATGTGATTGCACTATTAACTAGTTCAGAAGCTTTCTTAATTGTTAACGACTTAGATAGTATAGCAAGATTAATCCCTATTTTCCCTCTAATACACAGTTGATTTGCACTTTCCATATTATAGTATATAAAGGGGTTAGAGCATATTGATGGAGTAAGCATATTAGTATAATACTTAGCTACTCATCCTTAATTACTTACATTCTATTCAACTAAGGGTTAAACTGTGCGCAAGGTGCTAGGGGATAGCTTCTAGTTATTAAGATAGTAGCTGGCTCTAAGGAGTAAGTTAGTATTAACTATTATTATTATTATTATTCTTCCATTTTAGAGACCATTTTTCAGTCAGGGACTATGCATGGTCTGCCTATACCCTTTTAGGTATAGGACTTGATTATGTAATGTAACTAGCTAAAGTAAAATACACATATAAAAGTACAATGAGTGGCCCCTACAAGGTAATTCAGTAATATAGAAAATAGTACAAAAGTGAGTGTTTCAAGTTAAAGAATGTTAACGATAGTGGAAAAAATAAATTAATAAGAAGCAATAATAATGAATTATTCTTCTTCTAATAACAACCATTTCCTTGTTGCAATTTTTGATTTTTTAGAAATTCTATAAGAACTGGGAGTCCTTTAGAATAAAGATAATATAAATTTTGTTCATTCTTTTTGAGTAAATTAATACTAGAATTCCTAAATATAGTATATTTAGGACATTCTAATATTAAATGATATGGTGTTTGTTTACTTTGCATATTGCATTTATTGCAAATATCATTCTCATATTGTTGATTAAACCTTTTTTTTAAATAGGATAGGAAGTATCCATGTCCTATTTTTAATTGTAAAATAGTTCCCCATAATAATTTGTTGATTTTTAATGGATTTGCCTTCCATTTAAATTCAATATTATTATATTTTTAAATAATGAATCACTTTCTTTTTCTTTTTATATTTTTGCCAATCTTGATTCCATTCTAATAAGGCCTTTTCTTTTAGTTTTCTTTTAATAAAACTAATAGAAATTCCTCTTTCTTTAGAATCAATATATTCGGCTCCATATTTTGCTGCTTCATCTGCTTTTTCATTTCCATAAATATTATTATGGCCTGGGGACCATTCAATATTAATAGAAATATTCCGATTTTTAATTCTTCTGTTATTTTATATATTTTAGAATATATAAAATGATTCCTTATTTTTGATTCATTTTAAGCCTTTTAGGACGGATTGACTATCTGAAAAGATCCATATTTCTAATATAAATGGATTTAGCTTTTGTTTTGCAATTTTTAAAGCTTTATAAATTCCATAGAATTCAGAATCAAATATTTCTTGCTTGTTTCCAATATTATAAGCATAGGAATCTTTAGAATTTAAATTATAAATTCCTATTCCATTTTTATCTTTTAATTTTGACCCATCAGAATATAATATCAAATGGGAATTTATTATATTTTTAAAAGCCCATTCTTTAATCATATTATTATGATCTAATGCAGCCAATTCTTTTGATTTTTCAGAAATATTTATAGATATTAATTCATTAATATCTTTTGCTTTATATTCATAATCTGATTTCTTAAAATTAGACCAATTATAAAATGCAAATAAAGAAGATAAATAATCAATTTGGCATTTATATTTCCTTTTCTTCTTTTTCTTGGTTCATAATCTGGATCTTGAATATTATCTAAATTATTATTTAGAAATCTTATATTCCTTGGTGTTTTAGGATCATTCCAATTATAATAATATTTTAAATTGGGTTTTCTTTTAAACCAGGATTTAAAATAAAATCAATAGGCAATCTTTCTTTTATTATATGTGAATTCTCAAATTGTAAAGCTCTTAATATGTAAGATCTGCATATTTTATTAAATCTTATTTCTGGAGGAGGTAAAGCAGCCTGTATTTCCATAATTTTTATTGGAGAGGTCTTAAAACTCCTAAAATCTTTCTTAAAGCTTGATTTTGCAATTTTTGAAATTTATATAAATAATTAGATTGATTTCTCCACCAAATAGGAACTCCATAATCAGCTATAGAAGTAATACAAGCAATATATAATTGCCTCATAGCTTGAAAAGATAATCCTCTTTCAGTATTAGAAAGTCTTTCTATTTGATGGAATACCCTTGTTGCTTTAGAAATTTGATTATCGATATGATCTTTTTAGTATTAACTAGTACTATACTAAACCCTAAGTTACTAGGCCTTCTATTTCTTATTCTATTTTTATTCTCTTTTTAACTCTTTCCTTTTTCTTATAATAGATTAATTCTAAACTGCCTTCTCTAAACTTTAGACTCTTATTTAATCTTAATAACAGGAAATTCAATGCCTTTAAGCGATTTATTAAGCCTTATAGCTTATAACGGCTCGACCTATTACTTATCTAAAACTAGCACTTCTTGATCCTAAAAGTTTGCTAGATTCTCTTAAAAGTATAATATCTAGCTACTATTAATTAAGACAAAGCTCTGCATTAATGCTAAGACTATTAGAGATAATATCACTTAATTCTACTATATCTACTTGAACCTTGAGACCTATGTTTAAGCCATAGTTCTTTCTTAGCTTACTAAAGCTAAAGCCTCTTAGTTATAGGATTATTATATAATCCTTAATTAACTCACGCGTGTCTATAATAATCTAAATAAGATATATAAAGCTGAAGATTATCTTTATACTTTTAAGTAATAACTCTCTGAGTTAATTCTAGCTTTTATTGCTAAATTTAAATATATCTTATATAAAGTATATAGATAGGATTAACTAGATTTAAATAAGATCTCTGTCTTCTAGAATGGCCTTAATTTAGTAATTTGTAATTATCTTGCTTAGCAGCTTTCTCTATCTCATATATATCTAGAATTTGTATAGATTACCTAGCAGCTAGTCTTATATTCTATATTAGCACCCTATCCTATGAATCCTTTCTCAAATCTAAATATAATAGACCTCTCTATAGTAGACTTAGCGGCTCTAGAGCTTCAAGAATCTAATTCTAAACCTAAATCTTTAATCTATTATTAAGTCTTTATTTTCTTCTAACTACTATCATTCTTTTTACTATTTCCTTTGTATCTAACTTAATTCTTTAATTCCTTTCTTATGCCATGTAGACATGTCATTTCTTTTTAGGGGTAATATAATGGTTTAGGTTATCTCCGGCATACTCCATCATATTAATTAGGGCTTACTGGGAACCTCTGGCAATATCTCTGGTTATTCCTCATTGAGTTGCTCTTCATTGGGATACTCTATTAATCTCCCTTTAGTGTTATTTCTATTCACTAGAGATATCCTGCTATCATGTATGAAGCCTTAGATATAAAGATGTGGCTGTTAGCTCTCTAGCTAGTTCTTCCTTCCTCTATCCTGATTATTCTTATCTATAAGCACACGTTCCTACTCCGGTTCCTCGTACATTATAGGCCCTTAGATTTATATTAGCACCGTGATATAATAATTAGGATCATATTTCTTTTCTTTTAGGCATGTCTATGTAGTTATACTATTGACTAGTTTAGAAGCTTTCTCAATTATTAATGACTTAGGCAGTATAGTAAGATTAATTCCTGTTTTCTCTTTAACGCGCAGTTGATTTGCACTTTCTATATTATAATATATAAAGAGGTCAGAGCATATTGATGGAGCAAGCATATTAATATAATGCTTAGCCACTTATCCTTGATTACTTATATTCTATTCAACTAAGGGTTAAACTATATGCAAGATGCTAAGGGATAGCTTCTAGTTATTAAGATAATAGCTGGCTCTAAGGAGCAAGTTAGTATTGACTAGTATTATACTAAACCCTAAGTTGTTAGGCCTTCTATTTCTTATTCTATTTTTTATTCTCTTTTTAACTCTTTTCTTTTTCTTATAATAGATTAATTCCAAACTGTCTTCTCTAAACTCTAGGCTCTTATTTAGTCTTAATAGTAGGAAATTCAATACCTTCAAGTAATTTATTAAGTCTCATAGCTTATAGTAGCTTAACCTATTACTTGTCCAAAACTAGCGCTTTTAATTCTAAAAGTTCGCTAGATCCTCTTAAAAGTATAATATCTAGCTACTATTAATTAAGGCAAAGCTCTGTGTTAATGCTAAGGCTATTAGAGATAATATTACTTAATTCTACTATATCTACTTAAACCTTAAGACCTATATTTAAGCTATAGTTCTTTCTTAGCTTATTAAAGCTAAAACCTCTCAGTCATGGGATTATTATATAATTCTTAATTAACTTATGCACGTCTATAATAATCTAAATAAGATATATAAAGCTAAAGATTATCTTTATACTTTTAAGCAATAATTCTTTGAGTTGATTCCAGCTTTTATTGCTAAATTCAAATATATCTTATATAAAGCACGCAGATAGAATTAGCTAGATTTAAATAAGATCTCTATCTTCTAGAATGACCTTAATTTAGTAATTTATAATTGTCTTGCTTAGCAGCTTTCTCTACCTCATATATATCTAGAATTTATATAGATTACCTAGTAGCTAGCCTCACATTCTATATCAGCACCCTATCCTATGAATCCTTCCTCAAATCTGAATGCAATAGACCTCTCTGCAGTAGACTTAGCAGTTTTAGAGCTTTAAGAATCCAATTCTGAACCTAAATCTTTAATCTATTATTAAGTCTTTATTTTCTTCCAACTACTATTATTCTTTTTACTATTTTCTTTGTATCTAACTTAATTCTTTGATTCCTTTTTTATGCTATGTGGATATGTTATTCCTTTTTAGGGGTAATATAACAGTTTAGGTCATCTCCGGCATACTCCATTATATTGATTAGGGCTTACTGGGAACCTCCGGCAATACCTCTGGTTATTCCTCATTAAGTTGCTCTTCGTTGGGATACTCTGTTGATCTCCCTTTGGTGTTATTTCTATTCACCGGAGATATCCTGCCATCATATGTGAAGCCTTGGGTATAAAGATGTGGCTGTTGGCCCCTAGCTAGTTCTTCCTTCCTCCATCCTAATTATTCTCGTCTACAAGCACACGTTCCTACTCCGGTTCCTCGTACGTCGTAGGCCCTTGGGTTCGTATTGGCACCGTGACAGCTTCTAATTGTCCCATAGTTTGGCTACATTCGTAAAACACGAATGATATCATGCTAACCGCTCCTAGAGCATTGGGAATGTATTGCATTTGCGATATATATTCCGAAGCCTTGCCTAGTACGGCCTAGTTATATCATGATTAGCTGGAAACAAGGACAAAGAACTATTCACAGACAACTGGAGAGAATCGGTGTATTACCTACATGAACAGAGTCAAAGGCAAGGCCCGAGGCGAGGAATAGACTTCGCCTGCCCCAATGGAACCATCCATCCATCCATTCACTTGTAGAAAACGAGCCTCCACTGTCTCAACCATGGTTCACCTCTGTTTTATACCCACAACAGATCATTCTCCACAATTCTACAGAGTCCCTAGATCTTCAAGCGTTGAGTAAAATCCCAATGCGGTTTAGCTTCTAGTCCTAAAAGGAACGTGGCATTGGTAGAGCATTGTGGTACGTTCTATACGCGAGTAAGAAGTGATGTTGAAGCTAAATCAAGCCTAAGGTTAAACTGCTTTTATTAGACCATACTGGTAAAAGTTTGGTTTGGCCCCAAAGCTGCTGAACTGCCTGAACAACAGCCTGAAGTTCTGTAGGGGTGCATACTATACATATAATCGGCCTCGATTGCGCCGTTTTCTCATTGGTCAGTTCCGGTTGTACAACAGGAGTCTTGTATTCTTTGTTGTCCTTTTAGTGTTATTCTTATCAGATAATCCGAAAAATTCATTTCTTTATAAGCCACGACCCTCCAGTTGCCGGAATGATTCTCTCGTACAAATTCTTTGTTTTCGCACGGAGCGCACAGCAGACTTCATTCCGAAGCAGCAACCAGTCATATCACAGCGATTACAGATATGGAATATTTTTCCTACGTCACTTCAATTACCCTCCAGGGCTGATTGAGCTTGTTGGAGCAATCGTCTCGCAGACTTTTACAGTCCTAATAGCAGGACTGTACTCGTATATAACGGTAGCTTCTGAAGAACAAAAGAGCCTCTTTACAAGGCAACCCCTGTCGTGATCCGAAACTTTGCCATTGCCTTTTCTCTTCAGTTTTCGATTTTGGAACTGTTATCCTGGCATCGAGGAGTAGGGTTTTAGGAGCTTCACTTTCCGAGGTGGTTGCATCCCCACCAAGTGCAATAAGGGCGGCCAAAGAATTCGTTGTTGCGGTCACTATCTTTGAATTACTCTTCTACATCGCTCATCGGGTTATGCACTGGCCCTCATTATACCGAACAATCCATGCCACTCATCACAACTTCGAGGAGAAATACCATGAAAGGCTGCCTTTGGCTACTTTTATACACACCCACTGGAATTTATAATCCCTTATAACTTGGTCCTACTAGCTGCCGCTCTGCAGCGAAGCCATGTGGTGGTTTTATGGTCTTCTGGGGTTGCTGCAGCATCAGCTACAATGTATCTCCATTCGGGCAAGGATATCCCTGGAATTATGTCGCATGAAACGCACCATCAGAAGCGAAATTTTAATTTTGGGGCAATTGGATTCATGGATTATCTTTTGGGACTCTGTATCACAACAGCCTGGGAGCTAAGGAGCACTGAGCTTCGTTCTCCGCGCCTGGGAAGCTGGACAACATGCTTGGGTAGCGACCAGAATATGCTTCACGGCTTTGCTAATGGTGTCTCAGGTGGCCATATATATACCTCAATCTATCGCGCTTTGTTGTTCTTGGGAATCTGCGAAAGTTGGATGGGAATTTTGAAAATGTTATTAGTGGCATGAAAGTGTCTACATGAAATGGCTTTCGGGCTGGGGCAGGAGATTGAGATGTCGTCCTTACCTAGGTAGTGCCTATATTAGCTGTTGCACTGTTCCCTTTGATGATGTTACAGGAAATACCAACATCGACTTCATGATATGACACTTTCTCCTCTAGCTCCAGGTCTGCGTAGCTGACGAGTAAACTGCGATCTCAAGTTGGCCATTAAGTGAGACCCCATTTTTCTTTATTGGAGTTAGTATAGTCAAGTAGCGATGAAATAACAAATGACAGACGAGCAATATATTAGATCTGGCGGTTACATACAATAGCCAGAAAAATTTCTATCTGCAATACGGATCTCAAAGTTAAGGCCATGCGTCTGAACTTTTGCCTGCCCACGCTTGGTCTTTTCCTGATACGGCATAGCTCCTACTGGACAGCCCTAATTTACCGAATTCTTACTCAGGGCAATCATTGCCTTTCAACATTCACTGTCATGTTGCCAGTCTCCTCACACCTATTCAAGAAATGTGCTAGAAAGTACGCCTGTGGACAGAATCGAAGCAGTCTGGAGCAGTAGCAGCAGTAGTATGACTGATATACAACTCTTATAAAAAGTACTCTGTAGAGATATGCTACTTAATGATGCAGCAGAACTGCTACCTAGGTAGCACTCATAAGTTTAGTGTCATTGACAGTGTCTCTCAAACATTGCAAGTTGATTGCCCAGCTTGGTCTGTTTATCAACCACAAATATAGTAGGACCAACGTACAATGTTAGCTTCCGTTAAGCGCTCTGTTGGAATGAACTCTTATCCCTTTCCTTCCGAACTACGTAACACCAGGTGTCTAAAGTTTTCTTTCTTTCTTGACCCTACCTACTTGTGTGATAAATGCATATATCAATAAATCTCGATTCCGGCGTCTTCAACTCCCCTGCACTTCGACAGCACCTGGCAAATTACGAAAATTAGCTTCGAGTTCATGCACATTTCAAATAGGTGTATTCCACTATTCATGTTGTTAGAAACCTCGACTATTTGACTCGGCTTCTTCGTAGACCAGTCATGGTCCGTGGTTGAACGCCTTGTGCAACCAGGAAATGTACGAGAAGATAAAAAGGGGCTAACTTCTCCTATTAATATTTCCTTCTTTTCTCATCTTGTTAGGTAGTATTCTTGACAATGGATTAACCGCCGATATATGCCTTGAGAATGGGCTCTGCCAAAATATCTGCCAGACAACCGAGCCCATGGCAGTATGGCAGTACCGTTGCGAATGTCACATACTTCAGAGATTCCTGCACAAGTGCGGACTGGAAAGCTAGCGGTGGGAGTTGCTTGAACGTCTGTAGGCTAAAGATGGTAAATTCTAGATAGTTAATAAGGGACTGACAATCGTTTTCTGTGTTTTAGAATCCAGGCATTGGCATTTCTGATAAATCGACTGTCATGACGCGTTGCGATGGGACAGCAAACTAATCCACCTGTGTATTGGCAAGAACAGAACGTATGGCCTAAAATTGACGTACTGGGTCTATATTCTACCTAGGAGGCGTTATACAAGCCTGACAAGAAGGCATGTAAAAGTGAATTTGAATTTCTTGGAATAGACCAAACTCCTTGGCTATCTAGGTACTGGAATAGAATCTTTTGTTTCTCTTCATTCACAATTGCCGGCCTTATGTTATAAGGCATGAGCAATGTCATATTATTAAATACACCGTTCAACAATCATGATATGCTAGCTAACTATATTAGAACCAGGGCAATAAAGAAACAATTGTGCGTATTGATTGATAAGTTGATAGTGGGAATTGGCTTTCCTAAAAGACTGTACCCTTGACCTGGGCAACCTTCGCGACGTTGATGTCTTTAAAGAAGAAGATCCAAAGGATGGCCAGTCCCATGACACCTGTCCCAGCAGCAAGCATTCTCGTCTGTCCATAACCGTACGCCTCCTGGATAGCCAATCTTGTGGGGCTTCCAATTGATAACTGATTTGCGCGTTTATATCGTCATAAATCGCGGAGTAATTTCCCTTCTCTGATTCTGGGAGATTGTTGTAGAGGGCCTTGCCATAGCTGTTTGACCAGATAGCACCGGAGATGGCTCCGCCTAAGGCTGCACCGACACCCCGACGACATTAAGCAATGCAAGAGCGGCAGCGACGTGCTGATGGTCAACGGCAGCCAGAATGGAGAGTTGCTCAACAATAATAAAGACACTTCCACCGATGGAGATGAAAATTTGGCACATGACAAGATAGCCAACGGACTGGTTGGGCCGACGGAAGTAGATCATTAAACCCTGTGCGAAGATGTAGAGTGGTACAGCAATATATAACAGCCATTTGAAATGACCAGTTCTCCGGATCGACCAGCCGACAAGCAGCAGAAGTACACCAGAGACCACATTAAATGTGTTATTGACGTATCCGGCAGTTGTAATAGTCAAGTCATTGACGACAATGAGGAAGGACGTAAAATAATTGTTCCAGCAGTAGTACGATATTTGGTATGTTGCATCTAATAGGCAAGCGCCTATGACGGTGCGGTCAGACAAGAAGCCAAAGTCGAACATTGGCTTAGGTGCCAGTTTCCACTCGTAGATGCCAAAGAGTATGAGCACGACAAAGCCAACAACAATCATGGCGATGATATAGCCCGTTGCCCAACCATCGGGAGCGGAGCTGGCGATATCAAACGGAATGAGGAAAACGACGAGGCCAGCAGTAAACAAGAAAACACCGGCCGCTGTGCAAACATCAGTATTCCTTGGATCTCGATTTAACGAAGGAGCTGATATATACTCACCATCAAACTCGATTGTATAGTACCATATGCTCTGCATCCATGTGTGACCGCTCTTTTCCTCGACCACAAGGCCGTTTTTCTTAGCCTTGCTAATGTTGTGTCTTAGCATAAGGTATAGAGGAGCGGCCGCAACGGGAATATTATCGACCAGCAGCCAAAACCCCATTCCCAGGTAATATCGTAGTTGAATTCTTCCGCTACCTTGGGGCCGGCGAACGCGGTGATGATATATGGCGAGGATGTGAAGGCAAACGCCAAACCTCGATTTCTCAGTTTCGACGAATCTGCTGTGACTACATCCACACAGTATGTTATGCCAGAGAAACCAATAGAATAAAAGACCTGGTGGGGAGGGCGGTAAATGTTAGCGGTTTTTGTGGTATTGGATTATAGTTAACGGGGACGGCAAGTCTTACATATGCAGCGCAAAGACGGAAATATTTGTACTGCAGGCCATGAGTACCAGGCCCAGAGTACAAAAGACGGCCATGAGAAGAAAGCCTTCGGATCGGCCCCAGACGTCCAAGATTTTGACAAGGGATGAAGACTGCAGCTGATGTGGCATAGCCGACAACATAAATGACATTCAACAGTGACTGGGCCCCAAAATCACTAGTGATAAAGTCGATGAGATTGCTGAGGGTCGACGATTGGAATGCATTAACGAGATAGATCATCCAAATGCTGCTGGATGGTTAGCTTTATGGTCTGCCAAGGACGTATAGGCAGTAACGCATCATGGATTGTAAAATAATGTACTAGACGTACTTGCAAAAACCGCAATCAGCGTCCCTCGCGACCAGGTCAGGGCTAGTGCCTCAGCTTCGCGAACACCGCGTTGCAAGCCTTCGTCAGGGGTTCTTTCTTGTATTCCCTCATGTTCCTGCGTTCCAGCGGTGCTCTCAACGGCAGCCGGATCAATTTTATTTTCCCCACCGTCGTTGTGGTAACGGGCGCACCTGGCTCGACGGACCGGTGCAAGGCATCGAGGATCTTGTTAATCACTGACATGGTCGCGTGAGACCTGGAGAGGAACCAACAAAAATTTTTCACAGTGACTGGGGAAAGAGGGAACGAGAAAACGAGATATTCCGGGCGCATGGGAAAAAGAGGAAGAAACAAATCGCTCAAGGGAACGAGCATCGCTGGTCTATTAACCTTTATGGCAACAACACGCTGAATATGGCTAGCCAGGCTGGAAAAGACTGAACAAGTGTTTTCCGAAGTCGGCCGGAAGTTGGAACATGCAAGGCTTTTCTTCCCTGCTCACGGCACACCGAGAACGAGTGGCTGAGAGCGGCTGGCGAAGCAAGAAATCTAATCAGATAACTCCATTCCATCTAATCAATCAATAGTGGAAAGGTTATAAAGAAAGAACAGTCCAATCAGCGGAGGCCTTGTTCCATAAGTGTCCCATTTTTAATCAAATTATGCTTAAACTGTCATAGTGCCAACCTTCGTGCAGCCAATGAGATCCTTCTGTGTGTTATCAGATCGTTTAGTGTTTTTCCCGCATGGTGAGGTGGGGACGTCTGGAACAATACCGATACGCCCAACCGAAACCATACATACTAGCGGTATTTTGTGACATACTGCGTACTCCGTACTGCTCAATCGCAAGTCAATTGACTTCTGGATGTCCGATGCAAGCGAATATTTGTGATGCAATACGATCATATTGATTGTTTATTCCTACAAAGACCTAGGATTCGCAACTTGCTGGACCCACGTATGTTACAGGTGGGGATACGCTACGCGTAGCCGTAAACCCGAGTTGTCAATCTAATCTGATAAGATGAAACCTCGTCCCTTGGCACTTGGCTTGCTTAGCACGATGGATTGCGGATGTCGCACCTAATAAACACTGCATTAGACAGGTTTCCATTGAATGAGGAGACAAACATACAGAGCTTCTGCTGTGGTCCTTGAGGAACTACAATTTCGAATTTATCCAAATTGGCGGTCGTTTTTCGACAAAGGCTTGAATGCCTTCAGCAAAGTTTTTCCCACCAATCAGACGTGGGTACCATTCCTCAGCTAAATTTGACACGGCCTCTTCCACGCTACCAGCCTCCCAGCTTAGGCGGATTCCGTGGCGCCCGACAATCAGACCATCTGGACTGTTTTCGCACATTTGCCGAGCAACTTGTACTGCAGCATCCACGACCCCATCTGCAGAGTCCACAATTCGGGAGACAAGCCCCCATTCATAGAGCGTCTGGGCACTCACGTTTCGCCCGGTAAGTACGAGGTCCATAGTACGTTGCAGCCCCAGCGTACGCGTCAGACGGGGTAAACATCCGGCTACGGGCACTATGCCTCGCTTCACTTCCGGCAGAGAAAATACCGCTGTTGACGAAGCTATGACCATGTCGCAGTTTGCCACCATTTCGAATCCTCCTCCCATGCATATGCCGTTGACAGCTGCGATGATCGGCTTCTTCCCAGTTCGACGTGGTAATCCCGCAAGGCCGGGTGCAGTCATGTCATTGATCACGCCGGATTTGTTCATCGAGTTCCATTCTGCGTGTCTCGACTGCGATTAGTTCGTGACTGAAAAAATGAAAAAAAAATTGAAAGACCCAACCATGTAGATCGGCCCCGTACAGAAAGCTCTCCCGGAGCCTGTGATGATTCCCACCCATAAGCTTTCATCTTGATCAAACAGATCCCATATCTGCTGGATCTCCCGACTCGTGGCTTTGTTTATACAGTTCAACTTTTCGGGTCTGTTCAATGTCACCTGGATGACCTTTTCATGCGGAAACGAGACAATGAAATTCTGATATTGTGGAGGTCTCGATTTATCGAGATATCGTAGAGACATCGTTGACAAGTTGCGTACTGCGCACGATGAAGCTCCCGGAGGATGTACAACAGTCATTACAAACGATAAGCCTTGGCTTTCATTTTATATCTAGCGTGATGGTATTTTAAAAAGCATTCCTGGCTCCGTACTTGTCGGTAAGGATGTCACAACGACCACGCGATATCGGTCCCCGGTACAAGCCCAAAATTACAGGTTCCGGATCATCAGCGTACTAAGTTTTTCTGTCTACACAAATCAAATTAGTCAACAGTGGCGCGGGTCGAAGAAAAGCTAGGTATGGACGGATGCGGTTGCTTTTATCTTATTTCCTGCTTCCTCAGCTTTTCGCTGGGATTATTGAAAGGCATGACCTCTCACATATCACATCTTTCCATTAGAAGCTTGATTGGAGAATGTATCTAGGCGCCTAGGTATATCGTGGCTGCATATATCGGCCTTCTAACCAAAGTCCAAATCACTCAGCCTGAGCACCATGGCATCTAGCTCAGCATCTCCACACGAGTACCCTCTGGTAAAGCTTCCCCATCCATTTCTAACCTCATACCGGGTGCAGATTGTCGCAGAAACCACACCGGCCAGATTCAACTTGACTCTCGATAACCAGCCCCAAGCTGGCCAACCTCTACCCCAGCCACTACACCATGACTCGCTTTCATGGCTCGACTTGTCCGCCGCACCCAAAGACGAATGTCCGCCTAATTCAAATAACAGTGCCTGGGCAAGAGCACGACGAAGCCCACAGACTACCTTTCAATGGGCAGGAACTGATGCTCCATCTCTGGGCCAAATATGGAACGTAATCCACGCGATATGCGTCGCTCATCCGACCTACGAATATTTCAGACTTTCGCTCCGTGGCGCGGAAAGGAAACCCTTCGGAACGAAATGCTCTCTACTGGTATAGCAATTGAGCATCCTAAACCGTGGCGTCCCAACGATGACGTGACCTTCCGCACCGAGGATATTATGGTCCTTCGAAGTTCATTCTGGCAAGGCGCAGCTTCTCCAACAGGCCCTCGGCCGATCTGGGTTGTCGGAGATGGAACAGATGGTCCTATGCGGCAATCCTTGGCTCAGTATCCCATTATGCCTGAGACCTACCATTTCACAATGAAATTTCCAGAGGAGCCTGTATACGCTCGTCATCCTATACGTCGGCCCAAACCATATCCAGGATCAATCGCCTATAGCCGCTATATTCCCGACCTCGACGAGTACTTCTCACTTGAAGTAGTTGATTGGCAAGACGATGAACATTTAAAGATCTTTAATAGATGGCAAAATGATCCGCGCGTTGCGAAAGGATGGAATGAGACAGGGACATTGAAACAGCATCGCGAGTATCTACGCAAACTTCATTCGGATCCCCACGTTCTGTGTTTGTTTGGGCGCTTCAACGAGACTCGATTTTCTTACTTTGAGCTTTACTGGGCAAAGGTATGACCACTTTCTGCACTGTTTCTTTACTGTTGCTTGCTTGCTAATACCGAACGGCATTCGCGTCTACAGGAAGATCACTACGGTGCGCATTACGCAGCCGGAGACTATGATCGTGGGCGTCATTCTCTGGTTGGGGATGCGTCATTTCGGGGCGCTCAGAGAGTGAATGTGTGGTATTCGAGCTGTATTCACTATTGCTTCTTGGACGATCCACGAACTGCAAATGTTGTGGGCGAACCTCGAGCTACAGGTGGCACTATCCTGTCTTACGAAAATTCCCAAGGTCTCGTCATCGACAAGTACGTTGACTTGGGCCACAAACGGTCAGTTCATTCAATAGCCAGCAGAGAAAAGTGGTTTCAGCTATGTCCGCTATTTTGGGATGGTCGTGAGCGGCCATTGGAATCCGCTGATCGAGCAGCCTGGAATGCGAAACTTTAGCCATACATACGAGCAGCGGAGTCATACAGTGGCTTTATGGCATCGTAAAATAATAATAATAACAACTAAAACTAAAACTCTACCTATGCCCAAATAAAATAGGGCGTGAATATTAGTAGGGACCGTTAAATGCATCATTGACTACCATACCATGCGTCCGAGTGAGGACGTACGCCGAGAGAGGAGGGTACGAATCAACGATTGTGCGTTATTTTCCACCTCTTCCCACAATCCCGGCCTACTCACGTCCACAATGGGCAGGTTGCAAACTAGTGGTGTTGCAGGACGTTTACGTGCTTGCGTTTTCGGGCCCTTGAGTGGGTTTATTCGGCTCGTGTTTTATGGTCCCAAAACTAGTGTGTTACGGTTAAAAACCGATACAAACATTACGATACGGGGTAAATTACATGAGTTATTACCAATATCATTTACATGCGGACAACTAAAAATACGCTCAGGATCACGATCAGCAGCTAGGCCCAAATTTATCGGCTGTCAGTAACTCGCTTTTCTCGAACAGGATCCGATGTCGGTGAGTCCTTATGTTTTTCTTCGTTGCTCTGCCATTGGTTTGAGATGGGCCACGAGGTGGGAATGTTGAAACTCTTTGCCTTCACGCCTAGACAGGAGATACTCGTACTATTCCCTGTGTCGAAACAAATGCCCGATATACACCAACACAATAACAGACCGGTTGAGCAGTCGTCAACATTGGAGTCACAATGACGTTTGGCAAGAAGCTCGCAGCGTTTCCCACCCTACTTCTGGCCGCCAATCCCTCAACCAAGGACATAGCCGCGCTTCTGATGGGCATAGTATGCGCAATCGCATCTGGAGTCCCATTTCCATTGATTGGGATCATTTTTGGTCAGCTCCTCAACGACTTCAACGCAGTCACTTGCGATGAATCCCAACCCTCGTCGGGAACTGACTCTGGATCCCATTATCAACGAAGTATTGACAACAGAATTCTACTGATCGTGTATTTGGCCATCGCCCAATTTGTTTTGATATACGCCCATCTCTCATGTTGGACAATGTACGGTGCTCGACTAGCACAGAGACTGCGAGAAATCTACCTGCAGAACTTGCTCCGACAAGAACCTTCATACTTTGACAATCTTCCACCAGGCGAAGTTGCTTCTCGACTGAGTGCCGACATACAAACAATTCGTTCCGGCACTTCTGAGAAAGTAGGCATATGCCTCGCAAGCGTGTCTTTCTTCGTAACAGCATATATAGTCGCTTTCACCAAAGATTATATCCTTGCAGCAGAATTGATTTCGTTGATCCCAGCATATTTCTTGATGTCGTTTATCGGCAGCCATTATATCGAGAAATACTCCGGACTCATGTCGGATTACGCTGCGACAGCCGCATCAGTTGCCTCGGAAGCGCTTTCTAACATTGTTGTCGTACAGGCCTTCGGGGCCAACCGTCGCTTGAGAGCAAATTTTCCGATGCTCTTAAATCCTCAGAATGTGAAGGCCTGAAGAAGGCTACAGCAGTTGGCGTACAATCTGGGGTCCTATATTTTATTGCGTACTCTGCAAATGGTCTGGCATTTTGGCAAGGCAGCAAACGTATTGCCAATGCAGTGCGCGATAACTCCAATGGTGCTACCGTTGGCGCTACTTTCACCGTGATTTTTATCCTCATCGAAGGTAAGACGAGCTTAAACCACAACAAGGCAACAGAGTGGCGCTAACTAAGCAATAGCTACGCTGCTCTTGAGTCAAGTCGCCCCGTTTCTCCACTTGTTCGTAGCAGCAGTTGCGTCCTTTGAAAAGTTGCGCGAGGATATAAACCGTGAACCCCTAATTGATGGGACTAGCGTCTGCGGTCTTCGACTGTCACAGGCAGAAGGCAGCTTTGAATTCAAGAATGTTTCATTCGTTTATCCCTCCAGGCCTGAAATCACCGTGATCGACCAGATCAACCTGTCCATACCTTCCAACAAGCATACTGCAATTGTAGGTCTTTCCGGTAGCGGTAAGTCAACTATCGCTGGCCTGGTCACAAGACTGTATGATCCCACCGAGGGACAAATCCTCTTTGACGGCACAGATATCCGCGACATCAATGTCCGTGACCTAAGAAGTTTTATTAGTCTAGTACAGCAGGAGCCTTCCCTTTTGAACCGTTCCTGTTGGAGAATATTGCGCATGGCTTGATCAATTCAAGCTCTCCCAGCCATCAGCACTTGAAACCGGTGCTACTTAGCCATGATCTCGCAGATCTAGCCAGCGAGCTCAGGGATGGAAAGGATCTCATGGTTGCAGCAGAGCAACGAGGATCGGAAATCGTTGAGATTGTTACTTTAGTACGAAACGCCGCAGTGCTTGCTGATGCAGATTCCTTCATTACCACCTTACAACATGGATATGGCACGGTAGTAGGCTCGGGTGGACGCTTACTTAGCGGTGGTCAGAAGCAACGAGTGGCCCTAGCAAGGGCTCTGGTCAAGGATCCTGCTGTACTCATCCTGGACGAGGCTACTGCATCGTTAGATTCACAAAGCGAGCAGCGTATCCAGAAGGCCGTCTCGAACATTGCTAGCGGTAGAACAATAATTACTATTGCTCATCGCCTGTCAACTATAACCAATGCCGACAATATTATTGTTATGCAAAAGGGGCGTATCTTAGAGGAGGGTAATCATTCGACACTGATGGCTAAGAATGGTGCATACGCCGATCTAGTTAAATTACAGACCCTTGGATCTGCATTGCAAAAGAACAGTCAAACAGCAGCGAGCAGTGACAATATTAGCAGGACGGATCGTACCTTGGCGACAGACGGCCATGCGGAGAATCGCAGCATTTCAAACTGCGAGGTTGGAAAAGCTGAAAAGACCACCATTATCTCAGCGACTGAAGCATCAAGCATTTCTTCCCCAGAAGAAGAAGATGAGCCCGAGACTCCATCCAAGTCCTTGTGGGATCTTGTGAAAGGCTATGCGCCCGCCGTGAGGCCGCATCTAATCATAGTCCTCATCGCACTCCTTGGTTCCAGCATTGTTGGCGGAGCGTTCTCTGGCGAAGCTGTGATTTTCGGGAACACTGTTGGAAGTCTAAACCCCTGCAAAAGCCCCAGCAGTATTGATTCCCGTGGAAACTTCTACGGCCTCATGTTTTTCATACTTGCAATTATTGAATTCTTCGCAAACATGGCTAGCTGGTCCGGATTCGGCTGGGTTTCTGAAAAGATGGTGTACACCGTTAGAGTCTTATCGTTTCGGTCGTTGTTCGAACAAAACCTCCAATGGCATCAATCACAAGGGCGAACGCCAGCTTTGCTGTTATCTTATATTACCCGAGATGGCAATGCCTTGGCTGGCTTGAGCGGCTCAGTTATCGGCTCTTTGTTTTCAATCACTGTTAACCTCGTTGCTGCCATTATTCTAACTCATATTATTGCTTGGAGAATAGCACTAGTTTGTCTGTCTCTGGTGCCCCTTCTGCTTGGAGCCGGCCTCATGGAGCTCCACGTCCTCGGTCAATTTGAAGAGCGTCATGCAAATGCATACACTACTTCAGTAGATATCGGAGTGGAAGCAATTTCGTCTATTAAGACTATTGCCTCTCTGTCTCTAGAAGAAGAGATGCTACAAACTTATCGAAAGTCCTTGAAAGGACCTCGCAAAGAGATACTGAAAGTCACCATGCAAGCAAGTCTTTGGCAGGCGATGACCTATTTCCTTGGCAACTGCGTGAATGCGTTAGCTTATTGGTGGGGTGCGAAGCAGATCATAGCAGGAAACTATACCCAGACGCAGTTTTTGATTGTGGTGTTTTCTCTTCTTGTCAGCGCACTGCTCTGGAGCCAAATGTTTGCCCTCGCCCCTGAGCTTTCCAGTGCTCGCGCAGCTATGGCTAGGATTTTAGGCCTGATCGAGATAGGTTCAGACAAGATGCAAGGATACGTGCCTAGTCTTTCCCAGGCTATTTCTACGCTACCAGAAGAAAAGGACGTCGAAGCAATGGCTGCACGAGAATCATCATTTGCATCTGAAAGCCAAGCCGCGAGCGTACAGCTACATGACATTCATTTCTCATATCCTGCTCGACCAGACATTAAAGTATTAAATGGCTTGAGCATTGATATCTCACCAGGCAAGTTCTGCGCCCTTGTAGGTCCAAGCGGTGCTGGTAAATCGACAATCATCTCACTGGTTGAACGATTGTATACTCCACAATCCGGCTCTATCTTGATCGATGGCGCTGACGTGTCGACATATCCGGATGCATCTTTCCGAGACACGATTTCGCTGGTGCCTCAAGAAAGTGTTCTCTTTGAGGGGAGTATCGAGTTCAATATAGGTCTTGGTGCCAAGCCAGGTCAAGAAGAGGCCTCCTTAGACGAAATTATAGAGGCATGTAAGCTTGCTAACATCCACGACACTATTCAAGCATTGCCGAATGGTTATCAGACTCTCTGTGGACCGAACGGCAGTCAATTTTCGGGTGGTCAGAAACAGAGATTATCTATTGCTCGAGCGCTGGTGCGGAAACCTAAGCTGCTGATTCTGGACGAGTCGACGAGTGCTTTAGACGCCGAATCAGAAAAGCTATTGCAAGACGGGCTTGAGAAAGCAGCAAGGGGATTACAGTCATCGCAATTGCTCATCGCTTGCACACTATCAGGAAGGCAGATGTGATATTCTTGATTGAAGCCGGTCAATGCATTGATCACGGATCGCACGAAGAATTGCTTGAAAGGTCGGAAAGTTATAGGATGAATGTCATGCATCAAACAGTAGTATAATTATAAAGGTTATCACTTACAGAGTCGCTATTAAAATTTTTACTTGAATTCACTATTTTGCTTGTATGTGAAAGAAAAGGGGGATTCCATTCCCGAACAGAAGGTGTACTGCATTTTGTTCCAGGATTTAACCTAGTATAGCAACAAAATACGAGAATAACTTAAGAAATTTATTTATAGAGCAAGCTCTGAACTAACATACCTTTTCTACCCAACGATGGGACCATCATTAGACAATTTGACTGTCAAGAAAAACCTTCTCAGACCGACGCATGATCAGTTCACGAACAGTTGCACCCAGCTCAGTAAGAGCCGAATTCACGAACTCGGCATCTCTTTCATTTCCAACCATTCCGACATGCATCTGGCCGCCTCGAACGAACGAGACAACTTTCAGAGGATCAGCAGCATCCCCGTGTGGATTTATAATCTCTACCCTGCAAGTGCCCCAGCAAATGGCATAGAATCAAAATCGTCAAAGTCCTGATGATGCACGACAAAATCAAAAATTGTCCTTCCTGCAATGAGGACCACTGCGCACAATCCTTAGATATCTTGCTGAAACCGAGGAAATCATAGGCCGCAGATTCGGCGCTCTGTCTCTGCACAAATCGCAAAAGGTCCATCACTGTCCACTGAGAGTCGAATATGACTCTCACTGGGGTCAATTGGTAACATGGGCCCACGACATTTTCTATATTTTCCATATCTATGTTTCGTCCTGAAGTGACGCTGCCAAATGTCACATCTGCTGTTCGCAGACGCCGAGCCAGCACAAGTGCCCATGCTGCGGTCAGCAATGATGCTGTAGTAATATCTTCAAGTGGTAGGGAAATATCTTCCACAGCTCTCGTATGAAAGGTCGACTTCTTTGCAGGCAGGTGCGATTTTCCGTTTAGTACAGACAATGAGGAGCCATTCAGGAGATTCCGCCAGTATTTGGTTGCTTCTCCTTGGATATTTTCGTTCCGAATTTGGGCTACATACGACGCGAAGGGCTCAAATTTGGCAATCATTCCTCCAGTGTACAAGACCTCCAGATCCCGGAGCAGTCTGGGCAGAGAGATGCCGTCATACTGAGCGTGAGACAGACCTATGACAAGGCAGTGTTGGCTATTGTTATCTTCGACATGTAGGACCTTGAGGAAAGACGATCCCAGTTGGAATTCCAATTCTATGTCTTCCTTGCAGAGTTGGCTAACGTATTTCTCGAGATCTCCGTCTGTTCTATGCATAATTATGGGAGCCTTCATCTCATTCAAGACAACTTGAAAAAGACTAGACTCGTTTTGTATGAAGACGGTGCGTAGAATATCATGAGTTCTGACCAGCGTATTACAGGCATGGATCAATTGCCCCCGATCTATGGCGCTGTCGAAGTACAACGTAGTGTATTGAATAGACGTCCGTGGAACCTGAATGGTATTGTTTATATCAACCATCTGGGAATCGGTGACTGGAGCTACGTCTTGAATGGGCCACCGAGGGTCTGCAAGATTTGGCCGGACAATTTCGGACAGGAAACTTTCGACATCAAAATGTCCAGTGTTGAGAACGCTTTGTAGGCCTGGGCCTTCTTTTTGCTTGATACTTCGCCCACTTTCAGCCTCGTGGCGGCATCACCAAGACGCATGTGCTGAAAAATGTCCGCTACTGTCAAGTTGTGCCCTTGGGCTCGGAGATTTGAGACCAACTTCATAGCCAAAACGGAATCACCACCTAGACGGAAAAAGTTGTCGTCGAGGTCAATTTTTCGGGGTCGATTTTGAGTACATTAGCCCAAGAAGAGCGCAGGATCCTCTCCGAAGGCGTCAAATCTGTCTTAATTTGGTTCTTAGTCCACTCTTTCTTGAAACCTTCTCGAATTTGGTCAAGGACGTGAGTAGGTATTTTGGAGGCCAACTGGTTGAGTAAATTTTGATCGACTTGTGCCGCCACAGTAGGTATTTTGTCAACAACAACGTAGGCAGATGGGACCATGTAAGATGGAAGGGAGTCCTGGAGAAACTTGTTGAGTCTTTTCAATGTTGCAGCAAGGTCTGTGGTAATCGTGGCACAAGTGGTAGTTTCAAAGCCTTGAGCGACTGATGCATCGAGACTTATTCGATGTTGCATCCATGTGAGCTCTACGCTGTCTTCTTCGGAAGAAGTGTGCTCCACAAAACAATTAGCACCTTTTCCACGACTTGCGAGGCGCCGCTTGTGGATGTTTGGAATACAGCAGGTGCGGTGCGAATTGTTGACGGGAGGTGTCTCGCAAGATGAGCTTCGAGATCTGGGATATTTACCGCATGCCCTTGTATTTGTATAACATCCTCCTTTCGTCCAAGGAATATCAAGCTGCCGTCCTCCCGTAACTGGACCATATCCCCGTAGCTTGTACTTTCCCTGATCGACCGACATGTTTAGAACTTCCAGCCACAAGCCAAGCTGGAGACTGGACTACATCACCAGAAAGGAATGTCCCTTCGAACCATAGCTCGCCCAAACAGCCGATGGGAGACAATAGAGATGGGTTTCGCGGATCGCAAACCCAAGGAACTACAACCTGAGGATAAATCGACCCTTGCTTGACGCTTGGATCTGCTCTCAGATTTCTCGATGACTCGTCAAATGAGCATGGAGGGTATTGGTTCCAACGCCAGATCTGGTCCAATTCCGCCTTGGGGAGGCAAGATATCTCGCCGACTTTTCGTGCGAGACCACTTGTTAGTTGCGAACAAGCAATTTCAAGCTGTACAAGAATTCGCTCCATTTGCGCTACATCAACCAAACTACTGTCAAAGCTGGCGCAAACTCTAAAACCGCCTTTTCGTATACCACATGCTAGCATAAGGGGATATGGGTTGAAATGCAGCGCTTCACGTACGACATCCCCATTGCCAAAGCCAAGTTCGTTGCCCTCGTACTCCGGCTCCGGTTGAATGACCAAACCTGTACCAGCTTCACATGCATGTTGGGCATCACGGCTGACCTTCCTGATGTTCTGCATGCCCATGTGCTGATACGGTATCCTGGCCAATATTTTCTGTTGTATTAACTGCAGGTAAGATTCGACGGATGCTGTGCGGTAGACATGAATGCGGACTGGTACCGTTGCTATTAATGGACCGATGATGCTTTCAACGCTAGCTAATGCAATATCCCGGCCAGTGAGTGTCTCTCCAAACACGACATCATCACTTCCTGTGTACTGTGACGCCACCAGAGCCCATGCACCGCGGATCAACGTTGCCATGGTAAATGGGAATCCTGCAACTGTTTCTATGGATATGTGATGTTCAACCATGGCATTCGTATTTGGTAAATAATCTCTCGAAGGCAGGCGTGGGAACTGAGGCCCGACTGCATCTTTCAGTTCCGTTGCCAATACTCCTTCATGGCAACTTCATCTGCATCGTGCACGTATTTGACGAAGTTTCTCATTTGTGCCAGAACATCAATGCCCCGGTTCTGCAGAAAATTGCTCACTTGTTTGAGTAAGATAGGCTCCGACCATCCGTCGTAAAGTACGTGATGAACTGTCCAGACCATGTACCTTTTGCCATCACTGGAATCATCCACAATGGCATAACGAGCTAGGCTTTGTCCAAGATTCATTTTCTCCTTTCGGTCAACATCAAGATACTGGGCCAGATTATTCGAAAATTTCCAGGAGATGCCTTCTTTCAGTACAACTTGCTGAAGGCCAGGCTCTTGTAGCTGAGCTAAGCGAGTGCGCAAGATAGGGGTTGCTGCGACAACCTTCTCCCATGCAGTTTTCCAGGAATCTAGGTCTATAGTAGATTCGAGACATGCAACTCTTTGAGCGATGTAAGGCTCTACTGATTTGAGCGAAAAGGTGAATAATGACTCTTGAGTAGGCGTGCAAGGGTAGATGTCGTCAATTGCTTCCCGGTCAAATCCATAGACTTGGCAGGCCTCCGAACAGCAGGCCTCAGCAGTTTGGGATATCATGGAGAATGGCGAGATTTCAGTGCTCTCCTGCGAGTCGCGAGTACGGACTGCGCTAGCCATTGCTGAGAGTGGGATGATCAAAAGTATTGGCAACAGAAAGCTCCAGCAATTGTTCACGACAGATGGAAACAAGCCTCATTGCCGCCAAGGAGTCACCACCTAGTACGAAGAAATTATCGTTGAGTCGAATAGATTCTGCATCAAGCTTCAGCGTCTCGCTCCACGCTTGTCTTAACCGTTGCTCAAGATCGGTCAGCTCTCGAGCAGCTATGTTCTCTGTTTTCCGGCCCAGCTGTCGCAGGTCTACTGTGGCCCCAAATTGCCGGAGTTGTCTTCGATCAGTCTTTCCTGAAATGAGGACAGGGATGTAGTTGACCGGTATGTACACAGTTGGCACCATATATCGCGGCAACACCTTTGTCAACTCTGCTTCCGCTTTTGATAGCTTGTCGCGCATTTCACTGGTAAATCGTTCTAACTTGAGGCTGGTGTTGCTATCAGATCCGTAGTCGATTCGAATGTAATAAATGCCACCAATGTGGCCTGGCTTCCAGTTCCGTGAGGGACGATGACCTCGGCAATCACTCTTGTTTCCATTGGCAATGTTGCCTTCAGCTGGCTCTCAATTTCGCCGAGTTCAACTCGCTGTCCACGCAATTTAACCTGTGTGTCTTTTCGTCCAGCGAAGACAATACCCCGGAGCCGTCAGGATCATACTTCCCTAGGTCCCTGTCTTGTACAGGCGCCCTCGACGACCTGGGTAGTCTCCGTGGCCAGCGACAAGCCAGTGTGGATCCTCGATGAATGCCTCCGCAGTTTTCTCGGGGTCATTCAAGTAGCCCTGACCTACAATCGGTCCTTCGACAAGTAACTCGCCGACTGCGCCAACCGGCATGAGTTTTCGTGGTCATTTGGGTCCACGATCCAGATAGCCGCACCATTTCCTGTGCCAATTGATATGTAGTCCCTTCCCGTGGCAGCGCTGCTGTTTACTGTGCACCCTATCGTGCACTCACAGGGCCCATATCCTATGATGATCCTAGTATCTCGACCCCATATAGTGACATCTCTTGCCGAGACAGCCTCTCCTCCCAGGCCAAGACCACTGAGTGAAGCTATAACTTCTGGCTCCAACACTCGGGCCACTGAGGGCGTTATACCAGCATAATTAACCCGCATTTTTCGTATTACCCCATTTATATTGTTCATTCGATCTTCATCGGAGGGGATGCAAAGACAGCCACCGTTTGCCAAGGTTAAAAGCATACTGTCAATACTGACGTCGAAAGCGTAGGATGCAAAGTCGAGAACCCTGGACTTTTCTGTATAACCAACGGCTTTTGCTCGCGGGAAGGCACTGCTTGTATAGGTTTCGTGAGATATTTTGACTCCTTTAGGGGTGCCCGTACTGCCTGATGTGAAAATGATGTACATCAGTGTAGACGACGGCACAGGCTCCAACTCTGGAATGGCATCTTGGTTTGAGATATGTGTGAAGATGTCAGCTTCTACGACAAGGATTTTTCCGTCAGGCACTATCGATGTCGCCAAGTCATGCTGCTTGCGAGATGCTAGCATATTTCTCGCACCGAGTTGTTTGGTCATATTCTGAAGACGGGCGATTGGAAGTGTTGGATCCATGAGCACGAGAGTTGCACCCACTTTCATTGTAGCCAGCACAGCAAGAATTGTCCACCTCGACTTCTCGAAACACACAGGCAAAACATCATGTAACTTTACGCCCAGCTCTTTAAGAGACATCGCTATGAATGTTGAGTACCGGTCAACCTGGCCGTATGTCAAGCTGCCATCCCAGGATTCAATAGCGCCTTTTTCTGGAGATTCATGAGCTCGTTGAGAAATGACCTCGTGCATGCAAAGTTTGTATGAAGGAGGCAGTTCATGATTCCAGGCCCATAGATCGTTAAGGTCATGTTGTGTTGGACGCATGCTCTCTTTAAGGGTGACACGGGGTTTGGAAATGCACATTTGGATAGTCTCAGCCAGTGATCTTATATGCCGTGTTACTGTATACGGCAGCATATTCTTAGTGTGCCACACTGGACGGATACTAAGGCAGTCATTTTTGAACTGCACTTCCAAGTGCAACACGCCCTTGATTTCCATAACGGTTAGGTTACCTAGTAATCAAAATGGTATGAATTTTCAACTCACTTCGTCATTCGCTTCCTCGACCGTCTGTGAGAGCAAACCGGTACTTAAGATAAGTGACGCTGGGCCACCTGTTAATATTCCCTCATCTAATGCGTCCGTGCTGATGTAACGCGCAATGGATGCGGCAGCTTGTTCAACGGTGCTCTGTAAATCCGGGATTGCCTGATCTGTAGATAGAGACCTGTGCATACTATTATACATATTGCCACTGGAGGGGCTTTGATAAGCCCACTCGTAGGAAACATGACCTTCCTCATGCGTTCTCAAGAGCACAATGAACCAAGATAATAGCACGATTTCGTCTTTCATTCCAGTCGGACTGTAGTTCAGATCGGTTGCAAGGCCGGATATCTTCGAATTTTTGAGCTTTTCATTATCAAACAATCTTGCAGAGATGTTTTCCATAGGTTTATTCTCCCTTTTCACGCCATTTCCGTCGGGATTCTCAGTCTCGTTGAAATCCTCTATAGACCCCATTCTGATAGCAGTCGAGCTTCGCTTTTCCTTTTAGCTTGTGTATTGTTGAGGTTGAAGTAAAGGCACGTAAACCTCTTTCTGGATACCAATCAAAAGTACAGTATATTGAAAAGAAAGGAAAAAGAAAAAGAATTCAGCAAATCTGGCAAGGACTATCTATGTGAAGCTTTTCGCAAAGAACCACCGCCAGTGGTCACGTAAACGCTCTGAAATCCGTACCACGACTATGCAGAGAGAATGGCGCCGAAATCGGTTACTGCAAGCACAGAAGTGGGTGGGAACGACAAGAACGCCCACAGCAATGCGTCTTTTAAGCTCGGGCGAAACTTCAGCATCTTGAAGAGTTTCCTCATTAGGCCAGCCCTCGTAATTTTTCAGCAAGTCTCTGCACGGAAATGAGATTACGCGAGGAGCATAGGCCCACAGAACGCCGAAGGAAGGCCATTGAGACAGCAAAAGCGCTGTGCTGTCTTCCTTGAAACAAAGTTATCTGATCCGAAATTTAAAAATTATCTGATCCGAGCAGCGTTTTAGTTCGTTACGTATGTAATGCAGTGGGGCGGTAATTTACGCATGAGGGGAATGCTTCTAGCCCATCCACGCAGTGTGCCAGTGGAAATTAGGCCTTTTGTAGAAGCGAGTCATCGCTTACACAGAGTCATAAGCTATCACAAAAATAAAACTATTGCGAAGTACGTACTACTTTTAGGGTTCGTCAACAGAGAAAATTTGGACAGCGTTGCATCCACGGCCTCGGCTTGGGAGGGCGTTAGCTGTAATACCAGTCCATCATACCGTCACGTACATACGAGACAGAACGGTATTACAATACCACGTTCGTACTATGTATGCAATCTCGGGGCCATATATTCCAGTCAACGGAATATTCCGCCATTTAAATTGGAAGCGACTCCGGCAGTTGCAGGATGCCGACCTCGGAAATTTGCTTGATCTCATAACCTTGCATCAGGCGGTGATGGGCCGTACAGAGAGAATGACGCTGGTACATAAGCGAGCGCATCCCAGACGCCGTACGGCTATAGTATACACACACTATAAAATCCTGGATATTTGCGTCAGGGCAAATAATTTTGTTATACGACTAGATATTCTTTCTCCTCGCCATCATGTATTCCAAGTTCTGGCCTAAAGGTGGTCTTCCTGGTATTTTGCATCATTACGTATGCTGTATACTCTTTCTTGGTTTATGGATATCCAGCAGATTTTAACTAACTGATCACATTGGAATTATTAGACAGAGACTCTCGTCACATTCGAGTATACGTCAAATACCGTTCAGCAACCTCATAGCATTCTCTTTGTTGGGGGTCTAGGCGATGGCCTCGCAACAACATCCTACACGGCCGATCTAGTCCGCGCGCTACAGCCAACGGGCTGGTCGTTGTTCACTTTGAACCTCACATCCTCCTACCAATCCTGGGGCCTTGGGCACCTTGACAGAGACACAGATGAGATCGCGCAATGTTTACTATACATTCAGGAATATAAAACAAGCAAATATGGCAACAGTAGCGACAGCAAAGTCGTTCTCATGGGCCATTCCACAGGCAGCCAATGTGTGCTGCATTATTTATACCGACCAAATCCTCATATAGGCACGCCGGCGTTTGACCCCGAACTCAGGCACGTCAAACGCCCAGTTCTCGACGGAGCTATTATGCAAGCACCGATTTCTGACCGTGAAGCAATCCTCTGGGTCCTAACCGAAGGCATTGGGGGCAAATCGCCTAGCGATGTTCGAAAAATCTATGAAAAGGTGGAGACAATGGCGAAGGAAGCCGATCAGGAGAACAAAAATCAAATTCTCCTTTTGATACAATTCTACCTATATCTATGACCTCTCAGATCGGTTATCCAGCCAATACTCCACTCAGTGCCCGGAGACTGTTAAGTCTTGTGAGCCCTGAAAGCCCCGGGCGCCTCGTGAGGATGACCTTTTCAGCTCGGATTTTGACGAGAAGCAGCTAGAAAAGACATTCGGAATGATTAGGCATCGTGGCTTGTTGAAAAGAAAGTTGCTGGTTTTATATTCCGGAGCGGACCAAGCGGTTCCAGATTGGGTTGACAAAGAAGAATTATTATTGAGGTGGAGAAATGCCACTGATCATAAAGGAGAAGCCCGTATTTGGGATCAACAACACAGTGGTGTCATTCCAGGCGCCTCCCACGCGCTGAGTAACGACGATCAAGCTGAGCCACGAAAGGATCTAGTTAGGAGGATTTTGGGATTTTTGAAGGATTTAGAGGAATCTTAAGAAATAGCACTGCGGGAATCACCAAAAACTCTTTTGATTTAACTATGATAGGGCTACGCCTTACCTGTATAGGAAATGAATCTCTTATTGGCTGCGCGGCCCTCTCAGACCCAGCCAACTGGGTCGCGCCTTGCCAAAACGGGTAGTAAATCTCTTACTGGTTCACGCGTTTTGGCAACTATATCGCTGGTTTATTCTTTGTCTTCATATCTGTTCTTCGCGTTTAAGACACAATTCCGCATGGCATCGGTATTATTGCTGTTATATCCGCTAATTCCATGATTTAAGAGTCGTGAAACAGAACATAAGCCGGGCACAACCTTGGAAGATGAGAGATATAAAAGACTGGAACTGCTCACTGACAGGAAACATCGTGCTGAACATAAGCAATACTCACAGTCGTATTCAACTTCCCTGTTTAATTATTTGTGGTTCCTGATACTCGACTGATCATTCAACCATCGACAAAATGACTGCGACCTCTCACCCTGAATTCAATGACCAAACTGAAGGCCTCGAAGTTGCCCGGGTATTCGCTGATGCAATCCGCGGCAGGACGATATTGGTGACGGGCGTGAATCGAGGAGGTATTGGGTTTGCGACGGCAGAGGCGTTTGTAAGAACCTAGTATCCAGACTTGCGTCTCACCTTAAGCTAAACAAATATGCATTTCAGGCCTCTCAATCTCCCGCCCACCTCATCATCTCCGGTCGTAACTTTTCCAAGCTCCAGGAGAGCATCGACGAACTTAAATTGAAATTTCCTTCCGTGGACTATCGCCGTCTTGAGATCGATCTTTCCAGTCAGCAGTCAGTGCGTACCGCAGCTACCGAGTTCCTTTCCTGGTCCGATGTGCCCACTCTCGATATTATCGTGAACAGTGCAGGCATAATGCTGCTTCCGGAACGGATCATAAACGAAGACGGAATCGAGATGCACTTTGCGACGAACCATATCGGACACTTCCTATTCACCTGCTTGGTCATGCCAAAGCTCATCAAAGCAGCGGAGAAAAACCCCAAGGGAACTACACGCATAATCAATGTCAGTTCCGCCTCTCCCATGTTCTCGGTCATGCGCTGGAGCGATATGAATTTTGAGAAGAAGAGCAAAGACCTCCCAGAAGCAGAACGACCAAATTACGACGGGCACCGAATGTGGGGAGAACCCGATCCAGAAAACAAATCGTACATACCACTGGAAGGCTACAATGTGAGCAAGGTAGCGAATGTCCTATTTGGCATCGCTGCAAATGCTAGGTTGTATGATAAGTACGGGATCTTGAGCCTGGCCTTGCATCCGGGAGTGATGCAGACGGAACTGGGCAGGTACGCCTCAGAGAATTCTTTAGAGGCAGTGAAAGATTTAATGAAGAAGAGAGTATACACCTTGAAGAGCTTAGGCGCAGGAGCATCGACAAGCCTTGTTGCTGCATTAGACCCAAAGCTAGGGGTTGGAGAAACGAAGGACGGAAAAGAGAATTACGGGGCGTTTCTGGTTGATTGCCAGATTAGCGATCAGGCTCATCCGCTGGCAGTATCAAGCAACGAGGCTGAAAAGCTATGGGAGTTGTCGGAGAAATTGGTCAAGCAGAAATTTGCTTGGTAAGGATAGAAACACATTAGTAGCGTACCTCGCAAACAATCAAGTACATATTTCTTCTACATACGAGATCAAGACATTAGTAGCTAGGTAGCTAATAACAAATGACAATGCATGAGTCTTTGGTCGTTATATTTAACATCTAAAGCAACTAAAGTCACCGAAAAGTTAGGTTTCATATAGTGAATTCCACACTGCACAGCTTGGTTCGTCATGCAAAGCATTGATCCACGGAAATATGGTAACGCGGTTGTGTGCTTCTATCCATGTATTGATGGTCAGATGTTGAGTCAATGTCCTTATTCTCGGAATAAGCCACAATCCGTCGGGACTGCATCTAGTCCAGATACCGCCCAAAAACAGAAACCAGAGAACTAGATTATCATCAAGTTCAATTAGGTTTCTATCAAGGACAGTTCGAGTCGCATAGAAACATGCCCGAATTGCACAATTCGGCCAAGTCTGTACTGAAAGAGTAACGTCATCATGAAAATCGTCAAGCCCATATGATGAACAGCTTCTATATTCGATAACTGGCTGCAATCATGCAATGACTGAAATCGAATCAGGCGCGAGAAAATAGACACCAGCAACTCTTGGAAGGTACGGATATCTAGTGATCTGTTTGTCGGCATATTGTTAAATAAAGAGGCGAGCCTTGTGACATCTAAGAATATCTGACGAAGGTATGGACTGAGTCCACTGTGGTGAACAGATGATGCGGCCGAGTTCCAATCAAAACCAAATCCTCCGTCTGCCAATCTCGTCAATGCTTCAGGCATCTGATCACGATAGTAGGTCATCGGCCGTCCACGTTGCAAGGCATAGGTTATATCTATTCTGTTGTATCAAAGTTAATATAAGACAGAGTTGGGAATCACGGGAACTTAAGTTAGCAACACCTACTTGAAAATTTGCAGGACCAAAATCGGATATTTCTCAAATTGGCCGAGACCGCCACGCAACTCGATCAGGGTTTTAGCCCTTCATAGTGGATTTCAGATTCTCGCAACCCGTTTCTGAGTTGCTCGTGAATTATTACCATTATAATAATTGCTAATGTGGAATCCGACATGGCGTTCTCGCTCTCCAGTCTTCTCTTCAGTAGGGTCAATGACCGAGAGAGGTGCTGAAGAGCATTTGTTGAGCTAGCACTCCCGCCAAAGAAGAATTCATTGGTTGCTTCCAAAGCAGCAATGGTACAGTAAAATGCTTTTTTTTCAAATAAAGAAAAGATTAGCAAAAGCATATCCACTAGTAAACGATGGCACTCACCAGCCTCATCCGTAAGCAGAATTCGAAGCCACGTGTATTTACTCTCGTCGGTTGAAACGCCGAGCTGGCAGGGATACAACTTGTCTACCACATAGTTAAAATCTAGAAGATTCTGCATTAGCAGCTAGTCTCGATACCCTAAGGGCATTTGAATTTTCGCATGCTTACGCTCGTTAATAACTTTCAATGAGTGCGGTGTGAGCTCCAAAGGAAATGAAAGACTCAATAACGAACTTCCCAGTCTTTTCTGATTTGTAACTGGACAGGGAAGTTTCTGGACGGCTTTCTCATTTGAAGCACGAGGGGTTGTTCCAAAGTTCCATGGGTATTGTTATATGGAGTTCGTCGGACTATGTCGAACCTCGAAGACCGATGATGTGTCTTTCCGACATTTTTCCCGTTCATCACATGCCTTCGAATCGATTTCCTCGTGGCACTGTCAACATTGGTGCTGTCGACAAATAGAAAGCTCCTCTCCATTGCATCGCACACGCAGTAGTAAAATCTATGAGCTTTGAAGCAGGGAAAGTTGCAGGAAGAAGGCCGAAGCACAGCTTGTCGGCCATGCCAAGCCGCTAAGTGCGGGATGACATCGACGCCTACAAAATGGGTTTAGTGCTAGGGCTACCTCCAGCTTCCAGAAGAAGACGTCCATCGCCTTTGAACACCCTAAGAGATAAATCTGTAAGAATGATCTTATTTTTTACATGTCTTGTTACGTAGCAAGATCTAACAGTTGTGACTTCCATCCCGGGCAGAAGTTCGGACTGAATTGAAATTTGATAAAGGGATAGAAAGCTACTTGCATCTACCCTGTCTACCATAATTCAAATCTGGACCAGCATGGGTAGGAATTCCTAAGCACAATAGCTAAAAGGCCTATGCTTTCGTTTACACCAGGGCCAAAATTGGGGAACGTCCAACGCCGTCTAGAGTACGGCGTCCTGCATATTTGAGTAATCCAACAAAGTTAGTTGGCTAAATAATACGACTTCTCTTTGCTACATGGTTAGTTCTTGCTTCGCATTGAAAGGCAAAAGATTTATCCATGAGGCTCATCATTATCTCTGGACAAGCAACTAGTTAGCACCTAGTTACTAGGATAGGCACCTAGGTCTTGTTACAGAACTCAAACGTAACTTGTTTCGGAAGCCACTCTGTTGCTCTTTCAAAACAGACTAACGGCTGTCCAGGCCTACTGGCGTTTCATATACAAAAGCCAGAGATTACTTTTTAAAGTCCATTGGATATTGTTGATATCCCTACACCGGCATATCCCAATTAGCATTATTCCCAATTAGGCAACGGCACAAGCGAGAGTGTACATATAAAACCTCTCTCGTGGTCCCATCCTCGACATCCTCTTACTCAGGCTTTTGATTATTACATATTGATATCGAACCAGCTACGCTAGCGTCGTAGCAATAGAGTCAAACCAACAAATATTTTCTTCCGTTCATCGTTGAAAAGCATTTCATATTTGAAGCACCTCTGAGATATCGAAATCTTCAATTTCGTTGAGCCTTGCAAAAGGTTGCAATGTCTACTGAAAATCCGGTCCAAGAATCCAGCCACCTGGCCAGCCCCAGGTACTGCGCAAGATCGATGAACTACGAGAGAGAAACGTGGGCCAGCACGTTCCCTACCACAGGTGCGCACTTCCATAGGCAGATCCATACATTCTTCCATCACTCTCTCAGCCTCTTTAATTATGCAAATGTGCTCACTTTACTTTTAGCTGGTCGTCGTCGGGGACCAAAGTTCTGGAAAATCGTCCCTGCTGGAAAATCTAACAAAGATTCCTTTCCCTCGCAACGTCGAACTGTGCACTCGCTATGCAACTCAAATTACATCACGCCGGGATTCCAAGACCGAAATTGTTGTGAACATCATCCCGGGGCCAAATGCATCCGATGACCATAGGCGGCGTCTGGAAGGGTATCGCCCTGAAGGATTATCTCCAGCGGATTTTCGAGGCCAATTTCCCAAAATACTCAATGAGGTATGCGCATCTAGTCTCTAGAGAGACTAAAGGTGGTAAAGGGGTCCGAATCACCACGAGATGCTAACTATTCGTGGCTTCTAGGTAAACGTTCGAATGGGAATCCGATCCGATACTTCCTCCACCAAGGGGAGCGTTTTCAGCGAAGACATTCTCAAGATCGAAATATCAGGGCCGAAAGAAGACTATCTCACTTTGATTGACGTTCCCGGCATTTTCCGAACACCGACTGAAGGAGTGACCACCAAAGCCGATATCTCGCTGGTACGGGACATGGTGAAAAACTACATCAAGGACAGTCGAACGGTTATCCTTGCCGTGCTTCCAAGTAATGTTGATCCAGCCACGCAGGAAATATTGGATCTGGCCAAGGATTTCGACTCTGATGGAGAACGTACCTTGGGAGTGCTTACAAAACCGGACTTGGTGACGGAGCGCAGCGCCCAAGTTGCTGTATGCAATGTGATACTCGGCAGGAAGAAACCCTGAAGCTAGGCTACCATGTCGTACGAAATCGAGGTGCAGATAACGATGACCATTTCGATTTTGACTCCAGCGAATATGAAACATTCAACACCGAACCCTGGTCCAGCTTGCCCAAAGATCGCGTTGGTGTGAAGGCATTGAAGGCACGGTTGGGTGTAATTCTCGGTGAAATCACTCGACGGGAGTTTCCCAAGCTACGAAGTGAGATCAGAAACCAACTTGCCGATTGCAAGCGTCAACTGAAAGATCTTGGTGAAGCTCGCGAGTCTGAACAAGAGCAGAGACTGTTCCTGAATAAACTTAGCAAACAGTTTCAGAATTTGGTCCAGGCTGCGCTTAATGCGCACTACAGCAATCACAACGCCTTTGACAAGAACGATCGCTTGAGGCTAATTACCCGCATCGTCAACATTACTGAACGCTTTGGCTCGGAGTTTGCTCAACTGGGACATCATCGTCTCTTTCGCAGGCTACAGAGCGATTCCAGTGGGAGTAGCGAGGACGATAATGATGGACGGGACAATGGAGAGACTTTTGCCCAGGTTGATCGAGAATCATCGTCCGAGGATTTCGATGAAGAAAGTGACTCTGAGGACTTCTCGCGAGACTCACTTCTCGATGGACTCATAACGGAGAATCTGGATGTGGGACCGCCACAAGATGGCATCATGGACTGGATTGAAGACCTGTACCAACGTTCTCGGGGCGCAGAACTAGGTGCTTTTGGGGTGCAATTCTCGCAAGTGCTTTCAAAGAGCAGTCAAGAAAGTGGGATGCATTGACACTTGGTTACTTGGGCCAAGTCATCTCCTCTATCCACAAGTTCTTAAAAGATGCCCTTGAGAGTCTGTGTACGGATGCACGCCTCCGTGATGATTTGTGGTCAATGATAGACGAGGAGATAGTAAAAGGTACAAAGCTGCGATCATGCATGCCAAGTTCTTGCTATCTATTGAACGAGAAAAGAGACCGTACACTTTGAACCACTACTTCAACGAGAACCTCCAAAAGTCTCGCGGAAACAGAATAGCTAATATGCTGAAAGACAAAGCCAGAAAGGAAATCGAAATCATCGACGGTAAGTACCAGTACAGCAAGAACGACGTTGTGGATATTGCAGATGTCAGATCAGTTACTGCATCCAAAAGCAATCTTGATTCTGCCAAGGAAGATATCCATGATATCTTGCATTCTTACTACAAGGTCGCCAGAAAACGGTTCGTCGACAATGTGTACCATCAAGCAGTGGACCACTATCTGTTGACAGGGCCAGAAAGCCCACTGTTCGTGTTCGATCAAGAGTGGGTGATTAAACTCAAAAAGGATGATCTAGAGGCAATCGCTGGGGAATCACCGGTTGTTACGGAACAGCGTAAGTTTCTGCAGGGGAAGATTGGCAATTTGGAGTTGGCAATGCAGATTTTGAAGTTTTAATTTCGCTTATCATGTGATTCTTGGGTTCCTTTCTTCTTTCTTTCGGGTTTTACATATCAATTTCGGTGTTTTTCAACTTATCCGCACTTGGAAGATTACATAGATAGATCCATGGATATCAAGAGTTAATTTGGTGAAGATGCTCAAGTTTCAGAGCAACAATGAAATGTTTGTAAAGGCAATCAAAGTTGAAGCCAACAATCTGCAGAACGCAACAAATTAAGCCACCCAAGCTACGCATATCTCCTTCCAAATTAATATTCCTACATATCGTAAAGCATACCAGATTAACAGTCCTCCACCACCTCAACATGGTGTGCGCCGGTCTTTTCGACTTTCTCATCAATCTGAAATACGTCAATCACAGTCGACTTAAACTTCCTAGCAGGCACCCCTTGAGCAAATAGAGCGTCAAGTTCCGCGAACGAGCGACCCTTGGGTTCCGGTAAACGAAAGTAGCTCCAATCAGCGAGGCAAAGGCAAGGCCTGAAAATAGCAGACCAGACTTGGCACTCCAATTCCAGGCAGTCGGGTTCAACATATATGGCACGATGACGTTGGTGACGATGCTGAGGATGATATACGATCCACGTGAGAGTACCACAGTGCGAGTCCGGAGTCGACCTGCTGGGATCTCGGAGACGACGCAATAGCACAAGGGGCCGACAGTGAGATCGTAGATAAAAGTTGTTAGGACAATCATGGCAGCGATGACCCAAGGAGCTGTTTTGTTAAACGAAGGAGCCAGATCTACTAAAGCAGTGACAAGTAACAAGATGCCGATGGTTGTCGTCCCGATCAAATAGATGGTGCGACGACCCAGACGCGCCATGAGGAACCACGAAGACATAGTGCCCACCGCGCCCATGGCGTATTGGCCCATAGCAACGTTAAATGAATTTGCCTCATTTAGCCCTGCCTGTTGAAAAAGTACGTTGAGTAATTCATGAAGGTAGAGCCGCACAAATTCTGGAGCATGTACACCATGCAAGCTATCTCAGTGCGGCGAAGATCGACTTTTCGGAAACAGTCGAGATAAGAGGCTCCAGTCTGGATCTCCTCCTCAAGTTGATGTGTGCAAGCCATGAGCGCAACCGTAGCGTCAAGTTCCTCTTCCGTGGTGTAATCACGCGACTGCAAACGGCGCAGGGCGTTCTTAGCTACTTCATGACGACCATGGCGGACAAGCCACCAGGGCGATTCAGGGGCCAGCAGCACACCAATCGCAATAGGTATAGGCCAAACCCATTGGATAGCAAATGGGACACGATACGCCCACTGACCAGCAGAGGGGTCATCCAGGAAGCCTCGAAGTACCCCTTGCCCTAGCATGGTACCGAGAACCCAGCACAGGTTAACATAGGTAGTAAGATAGGCACGGGGTTCACGGGGCAGACTTCGGCAGCATAGACGGTAGTCAGCGACTGAAAGACGCCCCATGGAATTCCGCACAAAACCTCGCCTGCCTCGAGCATCTCGACGCTGCTGGCAAAGAAGAGCAGAAATATCAGGCAACATAGGACTGCCAGCGAGCCGAGGGTCATGCGGCGGTATCCAAAACGCTCCGAGGCCCAGCCATTCAGGAGCAGGCCTAAAACCTCTCCTGCTGACGCGCCATTAGATAGACCAGACTGCCAGCGTGCTGGCAGCTGGTAGGAACCGTCGGCGGTGGGGCTTCCATAGCGACGCTCGAAGGGACCAAAAGCAAAGAAGCTCGAAAGCAAGTTGACATCATAACCCTCCATGATAATACACAGAGATATTACAGCCGAGAACATCATCGCCTTGGGATATCGACGCAGGCCCACCGCAAGGGTCATCTTATGTTCCTTGTCGGCCGCATTGCCGGCTTCGAGACAGTCGTAGAAATTCGGCAAGAGTATGTATTTGGAAAGGAAAAGGAGAAAATCACTACTATCTTGTTCGCAATTGTGAATTGTTTGAATTGTTCTGGCAATGGATGCTCTCACCGAGATGCTCATCAGCAACTGGTCCAGTTATATACCCTGCTCTCCGGCTGCACTCCGTCCCATGTTGGTGGGTGCTAATACCCCGGACTGTACCCCGGACTTCAGACCGGAGGCCGCATATCATCACCAATCAAGGTTGCGGCCCAGGCGGGCCGCAAGGAGTGCTCTTTTAGCATGTTGTCATGTTAGGCGGGGGTTACTCTTGCACGTATAACAGAAAAGGTATATCTTGGGGTCCTCGTCATGCTTGAGATTGATGGTTTTCATCCCGCCAGTCTACGCATCGACTTGTCAACTTGTATTCACTCAATTGACCGAATCTATCAATATGGGCATTACTGGCTTGAAAAGCTCGATGAGCAACGTATGTCACACAAATAAAGACTAGACGCCACTGCTGCTTGACGAAAGAACTAATCAGAACACTCATCGGTGAACATCGATGTGGACTGGATAGACCCGGATTTCACAAAGAGTCTACCTATTGTGCCACATGACGTGACGAGCAACCCAGTTCTGAGTTGGCATCCAGATGGACCATCCGGATAACATTGAGTTGGTACGCACGGCAGTTCGTGAGTACAAAGGCGAGGGTTAATTAGCCGTGTACACAAGAATTGTATGTATTTCCTTTCCTATTACAACATATCAGCCACTTTTCTGATCAACCAGTAGTCTGTACTCCTCACCAGGGCCAATATCGACGATATTCGAGGCCATATGTTGCTCCAGGTTCTCCCCTCAAAAGCATACAATACACTTGCTCATGGTCGATTGTACGCATGCGAATTCGCCAAAGTTGGAATCCCAACCGACCGCTATTGTCTTAAGATTCCCAGTACCGGTCCAGTGTTGGTTACTGCCCGCATCCTGGGAGTGAAGACATCCGCACGCTCGGCACCGCATTGTTTGGTCTGCCTCAAGCCATTGCTTGTAGTCAGGCTGGATGCTTGTCTATCAGTCCGTACTATAACGGGCGTATCGAGGCTGCACCGCTAGCCGACCCCGCCGCCGACCATCCCATGTCCCCGCGGTTGATCCAGATACTAGCGATTGTACGCACAGTCAGGCAAGGAGCAACCACTAATGAAATTGGCGAGGTAAGATCACTATGTCAGACACACGATACTCACAATAAGTACTGACCAGAGTAGTTTCTGTACACGTCAGGAGGTCATGGCAGCCGCTGGACATGTTGAGTAGGAAAGCTTGAGGGTTTGGAAGGAGTCAGGATAATGCCAATGTCCCGTTTCGGATTTCCCCGCACAGCCAGTCCGAGTCAGGCTACGTGTGGCAGTGAAGAGCACTCCAATGTATTCATCTATTATATTAGAGCGTTGTGCAATTCAAGCTGGATCAATGGAGATACATATATTAGAATAAAGTCATGTTTACCTACCTAATGTACAGAGGGACAGGTACATCTCGGCCATTCTCATCCATCAACCTGAAGTGCTAAGCCATCTCATGTTCAGACCACCTTCCACACAGTGAATTAGTGGATTCTTGTCTCTATCAGAAAAGGAGAGGTCCAAAGAAAAGCAAAGAAGAGAAAAGAAGAAGTAAAAAGTCGAAAATATAATAGTAGTATGGTAGGGCAAGCAAGGCGGCTGGTCTGTGCACAGCGACGTGCGCTGTGATTGGCGCGATTAGGATGCCCCGCGCCATGATGCGATGCGATAGGAAGTTGGAACTCAGACAGCAGCAATCAACACCATCAACATTATTCGCTCACAGAAGGGTATCTCCTCAGACACAAGCAGCCTGTACCTTACGACATTCGCCACTTGTGTGTGCGTCGTGTACATTATCCATTGAAGACCGATCCTCGCTACTCGCGCCAGCCGTCGGTCGTTACCGAGCTGTATCTACGCCCTGGCTCCAACAATTGCCAACCCAGCAAGCGACCGGCACGCGATCAATCTGCAGCCCTCGCAGTTCACACTGTAACAAGTAATCCCGATATTTGGAAGACATCATGCAGTCAATACCGGACGCTCGTCATCAGACCTTCGAAGAAATCTACGGTCCGCCGGAGAATTTCCTCGAGATTGAGGTAGGTCCTGTCCAAATTTCAATCTAGCAAGCATGGTGATCCGCATTGGAAAAGGTGCAATTTAATTAAAAGTCGAGCTGACTCTCCTGCCCTTCTATCAATTAGGTCCGCAACCCACAAACTCACGGAACCTCACGATCAATGTACACCTCCTACGAAATCGTATGTCGAACAAACATCCCGGCCTTCAAACTAAAACACTCCGTTGTTCGCCGTCGATACTCAGACTTTGAATATTTCCGAGACATTCTCGAGCGCGAGTCGTCCGCGTCACCATCCCGCCGTTGCCGGGCAAAGTGTTTACGAACCGGTTCAGCGACGAAGTCATTGAGCACAGAAGGGAAGGATTGCAGCGGTTTTTGCAGATTGTGGCTGGCCATCCTCTGCTGCAAACCGGCAGTAAAGTGCTGGCAAGTTTTATTCAGGGTGAGCCTACCTTAATTCCCTTCTTTTTTAATTCTCTTTTGTATGACTACAAGAAAGACTAATCAGTCCATTTCATTTCTCAGACCCGAATTGGGATCGAAATGCGTGGTGAATGACAGGACCAATGGGTCTTCCTTTTCCTCCTTTATTACGCGCATTGACTATATCCTAGCAAGCAATAACATGTCATTGCATGATTGATGTCTCCCAGTCTTTTCGTGCCATTTAGTTCTATGTTCAATTGTCCGGTGGTGTTTCGTTTTTTCCCTCAACTATGTCTCCATTCGATTAGGTTGGTCTCTTTTCTTCTTCCCAAAAGCAAACTTCGGTCTTGCAGGGTTACGTTCAGCGTTGATAGTCGGCGTATATTATTCACTAGTATAGCAAAAGTTTCTGTGGCTATTCAGCCGAGCTTGAGCATGGCTCAATGTTTAGACTACCTAGTATATATACAGCCGTGATATTGGCCTCTTTACCAACGTAGGCAAAGACAAGTGCTACCGAGGTAGAAAAGAAGATCATTCAAATGCCGGAAACGACAGGTTCCTTAACCCTAAATGTACTATTAAACATGATCATCAAGTAAACGAAAGATGCACAAAAAGTTTCAACCAAAACAATCATGAATCATTTAATTAAGATCGTCCCAATTTAATGGTGGAAGTGTGTTGTCCTCCCACGGCGTATTATTACTAGCAGCTGAGTTGAAACTGCCAGTATTGTGGCTGTGGTTACCCGCTGCCATCATGCTCGAGTTGGATGAGAAGGACGATATTAGCCCTTGTCCTCCACCTCCAATCGCTGTAGCAGCAGCAGAAGATGACTCTAGTACCACGCCGGACTGGCCTGCTAGGCCTGGTGGTTGTAGAAGCGAGCCTATCGATGCTAGTCCGGAGGACTCCGGTGGTGATTTGCGTTTCTTTTCGGGTTGTTTTGTGCTTTTGTAGGTGCTGGACGCGGGTTGTGGAAGTACTGGAGGAAGTGGTGGTATTGATGTAGGCTGTTGGGCATCCTTTGCCAACGGTGCGGTGTGTCCCTTGCTATCGCTCGGGGATGGTTTAGTTTCGTTGCTATTCTCCCGTCGTAATGATCCTATGTTTCCACCGCTAACACTTCCACCTTCTCGGTAGGCGTTTGGAAACTTCGTTCTAAACCTATCTCTCAGATCAGTCGCTCTCCGATGCGACAGATTGAGATGTCGATCCTGTTGGATAAGTGTCCATTGAAAACCGTGAACCGCGTAGCCTTTGAGGAGAGCTTCGTCTTCAGCCGGCGTAAAAGGCCGACGCGAGCGACGTTTGGACTTGATTGTAAAGTACGGCTCAGCTATACCCAGCGAGGATAAAGTTGATTTGGATTTGAGTGACTGGTTTGGCGCAGATTTGGATGAGGTAGAGTAAGGGGATGCCGATGTTGAGGAGGATGATTGCTTTGACTGCGTCAATGCCAACGAATCGCTCAACTTGGATGCGGAAGGGTCAACGAGCTGCTCCGCATTATCTTTGGGCCTGGGATCGGGCAGAAGAATTTTGCCACCAGCCGAGGTCAAAGATTCGGCTTTCATCAATGCATTGGCTAAGGTGTTTTGTATTTGCTTCGTTGCTTCATTTGGATCGGCCGCTCCGTAAGCCCACGGACAGCAGACTCTGAAGCGATCTTTCAAATTGGCGGCGCTACGTTTGTTAAAGTTCAATTCTGGCTGTTGTAGGATAGCTGTCCAGTTTCCAATACCACATTTGACCACGCCTTTCAACAGATCAGTGGTCTCTTGTTCTGTCCATTTTCGAAGATTCTTGCGTGAGCGGCCACGGGTCTTTGGCGACATGGGCTCATTCGAGTCGCCAGGTCTTTCTAAAGATTTCTCTTTGTATGTCGAGCGTTGTCCAGCACTTTCATTTGCATAACTTACGGAAGTCTGGCCTAACCTCCGTTGCTCGACATGATCAACAGCAGGTCTGTCCAAACTGTTCGGGTCTAGAATCTCCTCTAATCGTAGCTCTCGTTTATCCGCGTGTCTCTCGGTTTGCTTTTCGGAAACGGCAGACTCTGGCTCATTCGTAGGCCTCGTCAGAATGGGCGGCAGTGGGAATAGTGCTGCATTGGGGGCGGCTCATTCAGTCCATTTAAGATGGCAAATGGACCAAATGGGGAGGCTTCTTTTCGTTTTGCGTCTGCGGGACGGGAAGCTGAAGGTGCTCACTAGCAAACGGGTCTCCCAAAACATCTATCCGGCGACGCTTCGATGAACTGTTACTCTCCTCGAATAGGTACGGTAGGTTTTCAACTGTTTGGAGATTGATGAAGGCGGGTAGGATGGTCTTCGGGGAGGCGGAATATTCGGGTCGACGTAGTTACTCTCGCCGGGGTTAGTGTCTGATGTGCGAGCGGCATGAACGAATTCCTCGAGAGTTGGAAGCCTTTCCGGGAGATTGGTACCCACGGATGCGACAGCAGCTGGGCTTGCGTTTGTGGCTGCGGTTATCTCGTGTTCCAAAGGGAAGGGGCCAGCGGTGTTCCATATTCGACGAGGAACAGGCTGGCGCAATGGGGCAATCCGCAAGCCCGGGAGTCGAGAGTGCACATCGCGAATCTGGGGCAAGGACGACTCGTTGGGAGGCGATGATGACAACAAGCTGCTATTAGTGATAGTTTTGTTATCCCCGGATTTCCGCATTTCTTGGTTCACGATTCTAGCCCGCGGGAATCAAATGTGCTGCGTGGCGGGACAGGGACATTGGATTTGGGAGTGCCGGTGGTGACGGGCAAAACGGGTGGATATGGCTCGAATCACAGAGGTGATGGGAGGCTTCCATCTGGTCGTAACAGGATAAGCACTGCTATGTGCTGTCGTGACACGACGCGACTCGCGAACTGTTGGGTAGTTGGTGGTGGTTGAAGTTCGGTTGGATGGAGGAAGGCCTGAGGTGCGCACCTTTCGGGCAAGGCACGGGCCGCCCATCCATCCTTCCTTCGTGAGTTCGTTCATTCTACTCAACCTCAACCTCAACCTCAGGAGGATACTCTCCTACCATACATGCTGCTTTCTTCGTCTTCTCTGTCAAGTTCACGTACAAACATGCCGACACTATTCCCCACGTGGCCATTCATCCTCTTCGCAATTGCGGAGCCCCTTTCCATGTGAGTATACCCTTCCTTACGGAGATGCACAGAAAGTTGAAACTGACCGGCCACCCTGTCCGCAGGGTCGCCGGCACCCTCGCACCCATTATTGACACGAACAACTTCATCACCGGTCAATACTCTCTTGCCCATCCTCCCGCGCTCCCACACCATCCCAGCGTTTTGGCTCTGAACTATCAGCTAGCGAACATCTACGGGCTTGTCTGCCTTCTCGGCGTTGGGATTGTCTATGGAACGTCTGAGCCACATGTGCTGCGCAATGCTGTCTTAGCATTGGCGATTGCAGACGTTGGCCATCTATACGCGACGTACGCTGCCATGGGACCCGAGTTCTTTTTGATGTAGCATCCTGGTCACCGGTAGCCTGGGGTAATATCGGATTTACGGCCTTCTTGTTTGTGAATCGTGTCGCGTACTTGTTGGGCTTGTTTGGATTCAAGAATGCTGAAGCTTCGAAATCGAAAAAGAGGAACTAAGCTTGTGAGTGTTTTCGTTTTATTTCATTCCTCTAGTCTTTTTATTCTGCCTGTTCACTACCTTTCTAACAAGGACTTATTCAGATGTACATGTAATTGACTGCGCTGGGCGGTGGTCGCGGAGGATCATTGTTTATAGAACTTCGGTGTCTTCTATATGTCCATACTAAAAACGACAGCACATATAAAACGAAGAGTTCTGAGATTCGTGGAATACCAAGGTATGCAGGCGCGAACCTGGACCGGGCATTAACACAGCGAGTGGACGCCGTACACCTAATTGGGCCTGGAAGTTACAGACACGGTAGGGATGCCAGCATGGTAGCTGACACCAAGCGACTACGCCTCCACGCCGCATAGCTTTCCTGATCTTCTCGCTAGCGTCGATCTCGGCAGCAGCTCTCAGCTGACAGAAACGCGTGGCTTAAATCCTAAGTAGTCACGTTCGAGATCCGAGGAAATCCGAGCTGGGTCCGGTGGCGCGCGGGATATAGAGTTTGGCAGTAATTTATACACCGTTCATGAAACTTGCTATCCAACCTTCAGGTCTTCTTTTCAAAGTTGACATTAATATTCAGGGCCGAATGTTTGCATAAAGCTGACTGAAGAACTAGTAGTAGCCTCTGTAACGGCCGCGTATCCTGTGTTGTGGCAATCCTTGATCGCCGTTAGCTCCGTTGAATAACAATCCATTGACGCCTGCTCGCAAGTTGCCTCCGTTTCCAGAACACGAGGAGACGTAAGCACTTGCTTCGTGTATGGTAAATTGAGTGTGCTCTGTAATTTTCTTCCCTACAAGGGCGATGACGATATGAAAATTCAAAGAATGTGAGCGATCAACTTTTCGAGGTCAGGCAAAATCGACACGCTCTGCGTGAGTAATCAAGTATGCAGAATGTAACTATCTCCTCCAAATCCCAATCCATACCTAGGTACGCTAACGCCCTGCAACTTAATCTAGCTACTACTAACTAGTTAGAGTACTTACTAGTTACAGCTTTGAGGACTCCGTACTTCAGCCTGACGAATTTCTGAAAGTTTATTTTCCCAAGGAGAAGAAATGAGACTGTTAGTGTTGAGCAGTCATGGGATTGAAACGATCAGCGCATCACAAGAAACTGGATGTGTCTGCCTTAGGTTGGGCCCGAATAAAGGGGTCGACGGCACTTCGACCCATGTCAATCCCAGCAACCGAGTACCTGGGAGCGCACTAAAAGAGAGTTAAACTTACTGAAAATTGACTTGGGTATTTTCTAAACTTTGCGTTCAGGCTTCAGACTTCGTACTTAACTAAGTTACTTATGCTGAGAGTGGATCACAGTTACATGGAGGTACTGGTACTAGTGACAACTTAGATCCTGGCCTCCAGACAGGTTACTCATGACTCGAGAACACTAACTAGCCGAGTGAGTCATGCGAAGCTTGTGAACAGGACATAACTATTCATGACCAGGACAAATTACGTATCGATCATGTTGACATCGAAGGCGTGAAGAATGGGGCACTGGTACGGAGGGGATACCTAACTCAAGCAGTCTTCTTCTCACGTAATCTCACGTAATCGTAAGCCATTGCCTTGGCCCTTGACTAGTTACGTAGTTGGTCAGTTAATTAACTGCTTTGTACTCCCGTATCCCGTACTTTACGAAGTACGTACATATTGACATCGAGAAAACGGAACATGTGAACCCATCGTATGATATTTTAAGGTCCGGCTGGTTGGAACGTTCGACGCAGGGAAGACCAAACAGACGGACAACCGCGTACCGAAGTACCCGTGGCTAAACCCAATGAAGGAAATAGAGCTTAAGCAGTCCTTGCTCTTTGCCACCGCTAAGCCTGTTCCTGGGCTTGGATATACGATAGTGACCCCCGGATCTATCAACGATTGGATGGAATTCCGAACACAATTGTAAACTTGCAAAGCATTGCAACTCCTTTACTCTGAGTCCTCTCGATACCGTCGTCAAAACTGGTAGTGTAATTATGTCGCCTTTATGTTTATCTCCTCCTTAGCTCCGATCCAATTTGCATTTCTTGGTACGCTACGGCACGTACCGGCATATTCCGGCTAAAAGCGGTCCGTCCCTTTACGGAACCAGAACTTTGGTTTTTCTTCAAACCCAGTAGCAGGCGATGCGAAAATCCAAAATTGTGTGTATCAACTACGCACTACGTAGTTTTAGAACGAGTGTGCCTAGTCATTGAGTCAGCGTTTTGGGCATTTATTGATCTTGCTGGCGGAGTTGTAATATTTTGTCCTCTTTCGTTACCTCGCACGATGAACATGCTGCACGCATCCTAAAATGATGTAAATTATTTCAGTGTCGACGGAATTTTCACATGTGAACATCCCAATGCTTGCTCCTTTGGCTCTTTCTTGCCGTCCGCAGCGGATTTTCATAGAGCACTAAACTAGTAAACAGCAAGAAAACTGAGATTGACCAGGTTGGTGATCACCGACTAATGCGGCAACTACTCCTGCGTTGAGACAGTGGACCTGTCACATTGATCAAAATATTGGCGGCATCCTAATTTATTTGTTAACTATTAAGCATAAATAATCTTCGAGCGCAGCCACGTGTGTCAGACGAGGGAACGAGGTGGGAGAATAAAATTTAAAAAGAAAATTAAAAGGAAAGGAAGAAGCAAAAAGAAATGAAAAACAAGCCAAAAATAGTGGGGCCTCTGCACAGAAAGAAATTGTAACGAGACGAAACAAAGAAGCCGTTCTGATCTGTATGATACATACATCATCGCCATCCAAGGCAGTGATAGTACAGCATGACGGCAAATTGTTATCGACAGGCTCGGATTCACCGCTCGTTCTTTTCCCTGGACAGAAAAGTGCGCCTCCTACCTCTATCTAGGTAATGGCGGTCTGTCTTTTGCCGATGCATGTCCAAGGATCTATGCTTCTCTTTTCTCTGACCGCTTTTCTGTGCTTCCAGGGCTTCCATTATTAGCGTTCCCTACTTTCTTCATATCTTGTGCAAGGGTGGGTGACGGCCTTTGTCACAGAGACTGACTTACTCGATAGTGATACTAAAGGGCTGGAAGGTAAATAAACTAAAGGAGCGAGATAAGAAAGGAATCTGGAAGAAAAGAAAGAAGCTACAAAAAGAAACTCGTAGCACGAATTTCCTACGCACCCCGCCGTAATTACAGTCCAATCGCGAATTTTGCAGCCCTGAATCTTATTTTATTCCGTTTTTAGAAATGGCCACACCAGCTAACATTCTCCGTAACTACGGAGTACAAGGGAGAAAGAGGGGCAGCGGGTCTTTGTATAGCTATAGGCCGGCCCATAACACTCAAAATGAAACTGTTTCCTGGCCGAATCAGGCAGAATGCGCCGTAGTTAGTTTGCGTTGTCGTCATGGGTGAGTACCTTAAGTTATAACTAATGGCGCGGAGTACGAAGCATGTAGCCTAAAGCTTACCTTACGTGCTACGTACGTACTACTGCGTTTTCCTCAACCGGTATATTGCTTACTTCACTGGGAAGGCTGTTCAAATCTGGCCTAGCAAGCTCCTGTTATTGTCGAGTCCTTGGCGCTATGAGGCAGTCTGCGCATATCACTCTCATCCGTACATTCTTGGACGTAGCAGTGTAACTATCGTAATTATCGTAATTGTGCCGTATTGCGGCCCCACTGTAAAGAGTTTGTTCCAGCAGCTCGGGTACGCATCTTACCGTACCGTATGCACGGGTAACGTACCATACGCCGTACATAGTAAATTGTGCAGGCCAAACGCCTCCTGCGATCGCCCACAAAATTAGCTAGAATCCAGAAACCAGGTTTCGATTCTCAAGTCATACTGTCACAGATAGGCTATGGCGCATAACTAGTGTTTACTAGTCCTAGCCTGCGCATCCGTACATACTACATAGTGCGGTGCTCCACCTCACCCAAGCATCTCGCAGCCCTTTCGTCCATTGTGAACAATGAGCATGCATGCTGCTCTGCCTACCCATGTACGCCATCGTCACCTCGCCTGTATAGTGACACACAAAACTGCCGTTCAGTGGAGCGCCTGCGGCACTAGCTACACTAAGCAGATAAGACCCTGCCAGATCAACCCTGATTAGCCCCGAATCAAAGTTACTCGTACTCGGCAGTTGAAAGGCAACAAGAAAAGAAAGGAAAGAAAGAAAAGAAAAGAAAAGAGCAGAAGAAGAGCTTCTCCCTCTTCTCTCGCCTCCGCACCAGAAACCGCCGCACAGGCACACGGCGCGTGGCAAACGGTTGTGCTGCTCTGACTGGGCACTGTACAGCTCCCCAGGCCCCTTCGTATACAACCTCCTCCACTCTGTGCATCCAGCAGACGCTGGACGGTCGATATTATCCCTAGCTATAGGCGCAGCTGGCTGCCACCGCCCCTGGATAGGGAACATAGCGCATAGCCTTTGATTGATTGATCGATCGATAGATATCGTTCAAAACAGCGCCTAGAACTTGAACCGCCACCACACCTGCACAGCTCTCATTCTTAGCAGTTCGCCGCTTTGCCTGGCCTTTGCCATACCTTGACTTGACCTTCACCAGACAGCAGTACATAACAGCTACAGATTTGCTACACTTACATAGCAGCCAAGGCGGACACGGGCACGGAGCGGCTACACGAGGAACTGACAATTCTAACATTGACTGACAAGACCACAGTCCCCAAGTCGGAGCTGCAGACACCAAGCCAATGGTGACGCAATGGACCTTCTAGCCCTTCTTTGAACGTAGACCCAATACATCAATCAGAGGACGGATTGGCATTATTGTATCGTGATTTGCTTGGCTGACACTTCAACGGCTAGCCATTACTATGACGGCTGCTCCGGATGATTTGTGGACAGCCTATCCAACCACAGTTTCCATGACATCTCTGGCCGAAACAGCATTCATACCTTCTCCCTACGCCCCCGAGTTCTCTGAAAGCTTTATGGCGGCAACAACTACTACTACTACTTCAGCTCCTTTCGAATCTGCTGTCAGTGCATCATCAATAGTCTCTCATAGTGATGGGAATGAGAACGCGAATATCAACATGGCACAATCCATCCCCAACACAGCAATTCCTACCCTCTGCTGTTTCGCACTGCGTCTGAAATTCCTCGATTTTCCGTTCCTTATCGGTGGTGGGAAGATGATGCCCGCACCCTCTTGTGGAGTTTTGATGTGCGCCAGATTAGTTTGGTGATTCGATTCAGCCTTTTCCATGACAGCAACCAACCTCGTGCAGCTCTGCAAAGACGGGATGCGAGCTTTCTTGACACGTTCTTAGCCACCGTTTTACAGCCTTACGAAGTGCCTTTCATCCATACCCTTTCGCAGACCCAGAAGGTAGACGAAATTCTCCGCAGGTCTCAGAATACCATGTCGGTGAATCCTCCGTGGAGTTGGCATCCATCTCAGCACCTTCGGGGCCCCGAGCCAGCGATTATTGCCCAAGAGATTGAAGCAGAGAGTCAGCTGCATTTTAAAGCGGTGCCGTTTGAAGCATGGGTGAGATGCGCGTTGGGATTTCCGGCAGCAGAAGTCGACTGGTTCCTTCTGCAGCATAATGCACTATACATTATTCTTTTGACTTATTTACAAGCACATCAATACGAAATTTTCAAATATCGAGAAGTGGAAAAGGTACTGTTACCCCTTCCCCGGCCACTTTCTCGTGCTTTTATTAGCCGACACAAACTAAATAATGAACCATGCAGCTACTTAGAGGGAAAAGCCCGCTCGCCCATAAAGCTGTTGTCCACAGTCTGAGTCAGTTTCAGAACGGGAAAGACGTCCAAATTCCGCAGGCCAACAGGCCAAGTCTCGATTTTATTGTCGGCCCGATACAAGACTTGTTCAAGCGGTATCCGGCCAACTTGGTATCCACTTTGAAAACGCTGAGTGTTGTTGCGATCCGCTTCCAAAGGGCCTATATTCATGTCCCAAATGTGGACTGGTACAAGAAACTTGACACTCGAGTACCATTCTTGGACAGTCTGCTGGCGTCTCTGTCAGCATCAGAACTGGCTCGTTCACTGAACCGGGCCGATCAGTCCATGTTCTCTCAATTGTCTCCCGAGCAACTCATGAACGAGCAAAGCCCGATCATTGAAATTCTGCATACTAGATGGTGTGATTTAGTGGTGGCTGTGTGGGAATGCTGCACTGCATTGCCAGACCATGTACCGTGGATACAGGAATGCATCGAGGTAAGTTCATAATTGTTTCAGCTGCATTTAGTATTTAATTAATTTTGCTGACGTATTATTCAATAGGTCCTGCATAGCCTGCACAACTACAATTCTACACTGGCCTTGATTCACGGATTGAACCGCATCAGCATGTCGTTCCTCTGGATAAATTTTGCGCCCAACAACGGCCAGCACGGCCAGACGGTAAATGCACTCTCGCTTGCGCCACCTAGTGTGTCTTATCTACTGGATTCATCCAATAACTATGCAGCGTACCGTCAGGCAATGAAGGTTTCGCCGGGCATTCCTTTTCTCCTGCCACATGTCATCGAGTACCGACAACACGGCAAGGCAGCTCTTGATGAGTTGTTTATCACGACATGAGCAGGCGTTTCTTCATCTTCTTATTTTTCCTTTTCATTCGTCTTCCTTTTCCCTCCCACACTTTTCGGTCTCTCTTCCTTCAATTCATTTCTGACATGTATAACCAACCACCTTACTGAAATAGCTAGCTTGGATCCGTGGTCGCTTACAACCCTTAGCTTAAAGCGAGTCACGCTGACTTATCTCTTGACCTGGAATGTCTGTCTGGTACTCATTGTTAGGGAGTGTTGTGCTGTTATTTCGGCTCTTTCTGTTTTCCACTGTCCGCAGACTTCATAAAAGCATGGGATTCCATTTCGTTTTCTGTCTGGTATTTCGTTACATTTTACACGATTGATTCGTTTGATTATTTGTTTAGCTATTTACCTGCAATTACGGCCTGGTTTAAGTATCATCATTATATAGAAAGGGGATAAGATGCAAATCGCGCGATATGTGGAGCTTTTTCTGGCGTTTTGTTCTGTTTTTCTTCTTGCCTTTTTCCAAGTATTTCAATATATCCCACATGCGCAATTTATTTTGCAAGTTTAGATCTATTTTGTTAAATTGAACAAGGTTGTCTCTTGTCAAATTGCGAATTGATCTATCTACCTGCATCAGATGCGAAGAAGTTCACTACTTGAGATTGACGGTCAGTTTTAAATTATCTCGTAACCGATATAGCCGACCATTAAATCAATGCCTAAGCCTAGTGATTAGTACCACTAAAGCTCGTATTTCCATGAGATGCACGTATTTATCTTTCACAGGGGCAAGGATGTCTACTTGGGTTACAGTCGAACGTCGTTGGAACTGCTATCCTTGTGTCATAATTCCTGTCTTTATACTTATCGACCAAATCAAATTACACCAATGTAGTTACCAATATAGTAGTACTTCGAGAATTAACCTGGATATGGTTCTTTGCTGATCTTGATCCGGGTACCTAGTAATTTATACAGACTCAGAGACAAGGTTTATAAACAATCTTCATGGTTATTCTAATGTCAAGACGGAGGATAGTCCTTTTATGCAGTAATGCAGTATCTAGGTATACATCTAGGCAGTCCTGCCTGTAATATTTAAGCTAGCTACATCTAAACCTGAGCACAGACAGGAAAATACCTACTTCAAGTAAACAAGACTATTATTCTAATGTCCGGCGTAGATTTGCGTTCACTCCAGAGCTCTTTCTAGCAAAACCTAGGGTCTAGACCTTGTTCTATTGTTCGTTTATTTTCCCTCTGTGCACTTAGCTGAGGTTGCGTGTTCCAAAACCATTGGATCCGACTTGATAAATCAGTGAGATGGGACACAATTTGACAAGTTTCGGTAATTTTATATGTGTCAGTCGAATGGTCAGGCACCGCTGCAGTGCAATCTAGCATGTAAGTACGTTATTTCAAGTACCTAGGTACCTATAGATGCATTTTGGCAGCTGATATTCGACTGAACATTGTTTCTTATTGGCAGTATAAAGCCGTTGGTTTAGCGAGATTGATTTAATAGGTAGGTGGTTTGCTTAGGTTACTGATCTACTGAGGGCATTCAATAATTAGATATACATATACTATACATTGATGTACGCAGGCACCCGTGCACGGTGAGGTCTACACCTTCCAAGGTTCAGAAGTGAACTCAGTTGACATGGATGCAAGTCTTAATAGACACCTGGTCGCAGCTAGTACATACTCACATGCATATATACATATATTCGTGGATACATATTTAGAAAGCAACTGAATAATCCAATCGTAACTATCTCCAGTGCAGGGTTTCATAGATATGTGACCCAATCAAATTTTCGTAGGTTGAGCACTTCCAGTTGCATACCTAGGTCATATACTCCGAATGGGGATTCAGTCAGAATTCGAAATATCTACATGCTACCCGGTTGACCTCCGGGATATAAAATCAGACAAATCTGGGCAGTTCGGTGGATAATGGACATAGTCTTCGCTGCATGTCAGTATATAATATTCTTGAATCTTTCAACATATCAGGATGATGATCTTTCGATGCCTGTGGGTGTACCTAGGTATGCATGCGGGCATAGGTACCTAATCCGAGAGCCCGACTTGCCAGGTAACTTGCCAGATTCATGATTACAATGGCATTGTCCGTGCATGCATGTCGTTTAAAGTGCATAACATAGTCATATGTACATACTACTCAATTTCTAGGAATGTTGGATCGAAATCAAAGCGTCCTGATCTCCAAGTTTTGGCAGGCAATCAAGTTAGGGCTAGGGCTAGGGGCGTAGGGTTGTCAAAACTACATGAGACAACTACACTGCGTACAATTCACCAGATGGAACCAAATGAAATACTATATAGTGTCATGTCGTGCCACGGTCCGTGACTTATGGGTTATCATTAAAATCGTCGATTCGAAGTTCTTTTAACACTTTGAACCGACTTATTGAAACATCAATCTGCTGTCCCAAGATGAATTAAGTTCATTGCCGGGTAACAAACTGCGAGGTATTTTCTTGAAATCGAAATGTTCAAGCTCGTTCTTTTGAAAAATTTCTTTTTAATTTGCCACACCACTCTACGGCTTCTACCTTCTACCAGAGTAAAATTAGAGACCGTGGGCGATAGCATAGGCACGGCGGCGATCACGCTCCTCAGCAATAGAAAGCTGGAAAGCATGAAAGTTAGCTAATTATTCTGTAGTGAAGACAGTCATGAGCGTAAAACTAACCTTGACACCCTTGCCCTTGGGAAGCGAGATCCATGGCTTGTCTTGTCCAATGATGAACACGTTGGACTCACGGGTAGCGAATGTGTTGTCAACAGCGTCCTTGATGTGAACAATGTTGAAACCACCATCGTGACGCTCACGGTGGGTGATGACACCAACACGACCCATGTTACGACCACCAGTAACCATAGCGATAGCACCAGTGTCGAACTTGATGAAGTCGGTGATCTTGCCAGTGGCAAGGTCAATCTTGACAGTGTCGTTGACCTTGATCACGGGGTCAGGGTAACGGATGCTATAGAAACCGGATTAGCACACTTTGTCCCGCATAGAACCACAGCTTACAGAAAGAAAAGTTCTTCCGTCCTCCGCCGATCAACCAAAGCTTGGTCCAACGACTGAATGACGCAGAGAACTTTGTGGGAGTTTGCACTCACGTTCTCGCATCGTGCGTAACCAAGAATGGGATCCCGCCCTTGCCGAGCTGAACACGCTTGACCTTGCCGAGCTTGTACTCAGCCTCCTCGGCCTGGATACGGTGCACAGTGAAGCGACCCTTGGTGTCGTAGATAAGACGGAAGTTCTCGCCAGTCTTCTCGATGGTGATAACGTCCATGTAACCGGCGGGGAAGGTAGGGTCGGTGCGGACCTTGCCGTCGACCTTGATGAGACGCTGCATGAGGATAGCCTTGGTCTCGCGGCCATTGAGGGCGTACTTGAGACTATACAACCACGACAAGTCAGTTATGTTGCCCGTCTCTCTTATTCTTCGTTGTCAAGCGTCAAAACGAACCGGTTGCGGATGAACACAATCAGAGGCAAGCAGTCACGCAGCTTGTGAGGACCGGGAGAGGCACGAGGAGCATAGGTTCCGGACATCTTGTCCAGGAGCCAGTGCGCCGGGGCGCTCAGGCGCTTTTGGTGCTTCTTTCTGTATCACGAGTTTTGGTCAGTCATATTCAATAGATTTGTTGGAGTATGAGAAAATGTCTTTCTTGTTCAGACAAGGAAGCACAACGTGTCGGTCGCTCAGATAAACTCAAGTAGAGGAAAGCAATTGAGAGGGTCACTCACGGTCCACGAGGCATCTTGACGGTTTTGTCGACTTTACCGTTGAGATTGTCGAAATGTCGCGCTGAAGGAGAAGAGCTGAAGCCGCAGGATGTCGAAGGGTCAACTCAACAAATTCTCGCTAAGCGAAGCGAGTGGAGCGTGTGGGCACGGCTATTCCCGATTCGGACAGTTAGGGCGTGTGAAGGTCACGTGACTTCAATTTCTACCGTGTCCTGCCGCCTTTCTATATTTCTATTTACTTTGCGAATTTAATTTAATAACAATCTCAGATTGGCTTCGTATGAACATGACTACCTACGTACAATCACTATGGCGGGTTTTATGCTGGATATTTCAGGGACTATGCAAGAAAAATAAAATACACCAAAACCCTTGCACATATGCTGAAAACCGAGACAGTTAAATACAAACATTGGTATCACGCTATTTGTGCTTATTCGCGCCCAATTGACGCGCCGAGTCGAAATCGGCTGGGTCGGCAACTTTGCTCTCCTTAGAGTAGTCAAATATCTTCCCGGGGTTCATCAGCCAGTACGGATCGAGAGCGCGCTTGATGGTTCGCATGATGTCGATGGTTTCGGGTCCTAGCTCTTTCACAAGAAACTCCTTCTTTCCAATGCCGACGCCGTGTTCGCCCTGTTACGTATTAGCAAGCCTTCCATCACTTCATTCTTAACGGAGAAACGTGAAAAGACGATGTCCAACATACCGTGCAAGAACCCTCCATTTCTATGGCCCGATCCACCATGTCGTGAACCACTTTCTCTACAAGCTCGGTCTCCTCGCGGTTCTTGCGATTATACAAGATACTGCTGTGGAAGTTTCCGTCGCCAATGTGCCCGATAATACTCGTCACAGTGCCGAGTTCTCCAAGTTCCTTCTTGGATATTTCTAGGTTGATCAGTAAACGAACCTGTGTGACATGCGCAGAGTTACAAATGCGTGGGACACATACCTATCAAATCTGGAAGTCGAGACAGAGGGACGGAAACATCAGTCGACCAGACATCGCCTTCACCCTCACGCAACGCAAGAAAGCTCCATAGAGACTGCTTGCGCGCCAACCAGAGTGAATGAGCTTCGTGCTCGTCCCTGGCGAATTCAAATGACGTTGACTGGTTGGCCTTCGCGATGTTCTTGGTGATTTGAATGCTGTCTGCAACCTGTGCACTTGTACCAGAGAACTTGAAAAATAGGGTTGGCTCTTCTTTCCATGTCCGACCAGTGCCACCGGCACGATTGATGACATTCATTTGTATTTCGTCCATGATCTCCACGGCCTGAACGGGGACAGACTTGCGTATCACCTGCATCGCCGCAGCGGCGGCGTCTCGCACTGTCGGGAAGGTCGCAACACCTACTCGCATCAAATCAGGAATTGGAGCGAGCTTGAGAGTGACTTCTGTCACAATGCCCAAGGTACCTTCGGAGCCGACAAACATGCCGGTCAAGTTGTAGCCGGCAGCAGTCTTGCGCGGTCGTCTCCTCGTTTTAATCACCCGACCATCGGCGAGTACGACAGTCAAATTGATAACCCAGTCCTTCATCGTGCCGTACCGAACGGCATTGGTACCACTGCAGTTGGTGCCGACCATACCGCCAATCTTTGCCGACGGACCAGGATCAACCGGGAAAAGAGACCGGAGCTAGCTATTTCATCGTTCAATTGCATCCATTGAATCGACGGCTGGACCACAACATCCATGTCATCTTCGTGTAATTCCAAGATCTTGTCCATGAAGACGAAGTCGATGGTCATGCCGCCGAAGGGGCGGAGAAATTAGCTTCAAACTGGAACCTGCACCGTACGGTATCATGGGCATCCGGTACTTGGAACAGACTCTGGCAATCTTAGAAACCTCTTCTGTAGACCTGGGGTATGCGATCGCGACGGGAAGCTGGTCTGCATTCACCGATGACCACTCGGAGTAACCGTGCTCGTGAAGATCGTCGTCGTCGGTGCTGACGGCATCTTCACCCAAATCTGCTCGTAATTCGGCGATTGCCTACGAAGACGTTAAAACCCATTCGTATGTCATATAGTATAGTCCGTGGAGATCGTGGTAGTAGGGTACCTTTCGAAACTGCTCGATATCCCCATAGCGGGGAGCTTGTACTGATGGTGACGGTCGTCGCTGGTAAGCAGCGGCAAAGCGCCTGAACCGACAATCGCAGCCAGAGCCAAAGCACGGCTGGTTGTCCAGAATGGTCCCTTGCTCTGTGAAGCACCGGAGGCATTGCTGCTGTTCCATCTCCGTCTCCGGTATGTCTGCAGCCATGACATCGCTGGCGCGGGGCGAACCCCAGACAGTGCGGAGAAGTGCCTGAGGGAAAACGCGCTCTCATGGTCTAGACGTTCAGACAGAAGACGGCTGTCTACTGCATCTCAAGCAGGACAACAGGAATACGGGGAGACATGCTGAAGAAAGAGAGAAATCCGCGTCAATGGCATCGCGGTGACGAGCTCCCACGTTCAACTCTGCTCCAGGCGTGGGGAGGACAAGACGCCCGGACAAGATGCCGAGAATGCGGCTGATGCCGATGATAGAAGGCTTGCTTTAGGGATAGTTTAGTTATTATTGAATATTCCATGCCTGCGTTCACAAGTGGGGTGCTAGACAATGTAGACATCATGAGTGTCTGCTGTCTAATATCTAATATCTACTGTCTACACTGGTTTCAAGCATCGATTGCCTCAGGTCCTATACCTAACTCGGCCTACCACCACCCAATGCCCTTCACTCAATTTTTCTCTCTGGACTCATGATACTCCTGCTGGACACATCTGTGACAAGTGCTACATCGTCAACGAGTATTTATTTGACTGTGTTGCTCATTTCTTAAAACCATCCGCCTCAAGATGTCCCCGTCGCTGCCTGGGGCTCCCACTTCCACGGTTGAGGGGCAACCGCCGAGGGAAAACATCGTCACCGCCGCAAGTAAAGTCGTGCCCTCGATCAAATACCGAACATTGGTGTATATTTTATATGGATACGGACTAGAAATACCTCTCTGGCTACGGATCAAGCGCCATATTCTCCTTCGACCGCGGCACGGCACCGGAGGCAAGATGCAGGAGACACTGGTGTGCAACCTCACCCGCGAGGTCCAGCGTGTGATTACCACGCCGTACACTCCCTCGCTACATGTGTGTGCCCTGACCGGAGAATCAATCTAGTATCTACTATCAACTAAGATAATCTTTTGCAGAATCTCGAGCGTATCATGGATGACATCCCATACGAAGCGCTTCGCCGGTGGGCAGATTGCAAGCCGTGCCAGGTACCGCTGCTGGCTGCCGTGACTCTGGAGCAGTTTCCGTCTACAACCAAACTTTTAGCAAAACTTGGATATATTCGAGAGTTCCGTGATGCCCTGTTGGACCGTGAACCAACTTTATTGGATCAAGTACTTCGGCATGCTATTGAAAATAGCAACGAGGAGGCAAGTTCCTTTTGGGGCACTTATCCACATGTCAGTAGAAACTGAAACTGACCTTGCCAGAATCTCAATGTTTGCATTGCGATGCTATCATGCCCGATCGCTGAGCATGTGGCCGTTCCAGCCCGAATACCAGTCTTTCTAACCAAGCTGCTGAGCAGCGTGGTAGAAAACCCTGTTCAGCTAACATAAAGCCTCTATATGAAGTCACGGAAGGACTTCTCAGTAACTCGGAACTAATCAAGCTCCTGCCAAACAACTTAATGGAGACTTTCCAACGCGAAGGCACCAAAATAATGAGAAGCTTGAACGATCCCTTGGGGACATTGCTATCTATAGCTACATTTGCGCGGATACGCAGACTATGGCAGCCGACTATCCCCAGAGACTATGAGCCACAATGGCTCGCAAACATTTCCCAGATATTTGGTCCTAAGAAAGCTTCCAAAACGCTTGATTTGGTAATAATGTCGGCTGTGATGGCCTGTTCTAACTCGAGCAATCATGCACCGGCGGAACGCACCTTGTTAGTCAGGCTTGCAATAGAAATTTGCCACGAGATTGACGAGGAGAGGAAGAAAGAATGGATAAGTGCCAACTCAGCAAAGCTTGCCAAGTTATGCGACAAGCTCAGGCATCAAGAAATAGATGCCGGGTTACAAGTTATGGTAGGTGGATTTTCAGCTGAATAGCCAGATTCTGCTAATGGGAAATATAGGGCTTGACTCTACTCATAAATTTCTCGCGTTGGTTATCATTACCACGGGAGATTTACCAAATGATGAACGACCGGCTATTCACAGAAAGAACGTGCAATATGATTACTCTTGTGCCAGAAATAGAAAGAGAGACTTTGTTTGAGCGACTAATAGTAAGTTACAAGTCGGTATAAATACAGAAACTTGAATTGAAACTTACTGAATCTTAAGACTCACTATGATGACAAGGCGAACCTAAGTCACCTTATCTATGCTATTTCAGCTCTGGAAGAAAATGGAGATATGCATGAATCTTCCTTAGCAAGAATCAGAATAAGCCTGCTGTGGCTTTCAACTTTGAAAAGGTTAGGAGGTCAACACTTGTCCGTGAGCCGATCGTATATGCCGCAACTACGTGTTGAAGACATGGGAATTTTAAGAGCTTATGCTCAAGAATTTTCTTTTCATGATACAGCCTCCCAATGTGGAGTAACTCCAGTCTGCTGTAGTGAAGCATATGCTTGGAAAGACCGACTCTTTCTCGAGTTTCTAAGCTTGATCCTTTCAGAAACCACTGCCCGCGATGGTGCCGAGAGTATAGAGGCCTCGTCCCACCCGCAGGAATTGCTTGAGACATTCCTTAATTCCCTGAAAGAGAGTTCGCTGAAAAGGAGCCATTGCCTATTAAGACAACTTAAGGACCCGGAGGGGTGGCTTTGCCCTCCACAGGAACGGGAGATCAAAGCCACCAGTAATAGCGAACGCGGAAGGCTCAAGCCACGATTGGCGATCCAAAGTAGCCAGTCTTTTGCTGGAGAGTGCTCAGGCATCTCATGAAGCAGTGATCCAACAAATGCAAACCATATGCCAAGATTTTGAAACTCGATGCATGAAAGTCGAAGAGCCATTGGCAATTGCCATCCACGAACGTGACCAACTCAAAGAACAGCTGGAGAATTCCAGGCGACTCAATCTGGAGTCAGAGGATAGAGCCCAACAGTCGATGGAGTTGGTGAGCACTCTGAAAAACAGATAGAGGAATCCGTCAAGCAGGTCAACGAGTATTCTTCTCAGGTCAAACACTTGACTGACCAAGTCGATGCGCTGCAAAATGAGCTTGACGCTACCCGAAAAGAGTCGCAGGCGAACGTCGAACTGGTGCGCTCAAAGGCACGCGATCGGGAGTTGGATCTCATGGCTACAGTTGCTGAGAGAGACGACCTTCTCGAAGAACAGCAGACCGAAATCAATGCCATCTCAAAGGAAAGAGCGCACCATCAGGCAACCTCCCGTGAGTGCGATGCTTTGCGCCAAGAGATCGCGAGACTACAGAAGGAGTCCGCACAAGAGCGTGATATTCTCCGATGCGAGGCGACTAAATTGCAGCAAGTAATGGAGATACGAGAGTCAACAAATGCTGAAAAGGATAACCAAATCATGGCTTTAAGTAGCACAGCCAAAGACCTCCGTAGCGAGAATCAGATGCTGAAAGACAAGGTACGTAATTTTACAAGCCTATCAATTTACTTTTTCTAACTCTTTTTATCAGTTGGAACAAGAGAAATCGAATGCCATGGCATTGATATCATCTCTCGAGGAGGCGCGTCAAAACTATCAGACCAGCATCATCCAGATGGAAACAAGGCTTGAGGAGCAAATCTCCCAGGCTCACAAGCAAGTTAGTCTGCTCTTCACGTTTAGTGACGTTGGAAAACTGATTTAGTCTTAGGCGGAGCAAATGACAAATCGCCATAACCTCGAAGTGGCAAGCCTGCGAAAAACGCGGCAAATGCAACAGCCAAATCTGAGAAGGATCTTTGTGCCAAAGACAAGAGAGTACAGCAATTGGAAAGAAAGGTAGCTAGTTGTCATACACCACGCACATAATTTGTCCTGAGAGTAACATTGTGAAGGTTGAGTCTCTTCGAAACGAAAGGGCAGCAAAAGCTCGTGAATTCAGTGAGGCCCAGGAGCACATAAGCCGCTTGATGAGTGTAATGGGCTTTACCAAGGATTCAAAGGACGAAAACAGACGACTAGACAAAGTTCCCAGACTCAACAGAGAAGTTCGCCGGTCAAGTCGCCTGAGCGAATTACAGACTCAGTCCTGCCCACCTTCGCAGGGCGAGACACAATTCTCCGTCGCACCCCGACTCCGCCTCCACGAGTGACAGAATCCTTTCGTCAAGATACGGCGACGCGGAGATGCAGCCATCGTCTTGCACAAACAATAAGTTTTGCCAACGATTCCAACCTCTCATTCTTGCCGGATCAGAAAGAGCGCCAGCCTTTAGGTCATATTGACAGGAATAGTCCTACAAAGTCATCACAACCAAATAGTAACTCCAAGGAGTCCGATTGTAACAACCTAGAGCCTCCCATTGGTTCCCCGACCAATATGAACATTGCTGACCTGGGGATGTTGATTTGGACTTTGATGATGACGATTTTCTCATAAGTACTCTCCCTAGATAGTCCAAGAATCAACGCATTAGATTACGTGATACCCTAATGAGACTGAGGATATTCAAGCTCATTGGCATCTTGCCTCGGACTTATGTTCATAGGTCTTGGGCTCTCTCCGTCTATCTTTCATAATTCTCCGCGGGTCAATGCCTGTCCCATCACGGAAGCGCTAAGGTCGATGATGCCCCTATTCATTGTTTGCAAGGGCTTTGTGTAACATATTCCTTGCGAATTACTCAGACTTCTATTGGATGCCAGCAGTCAAATTTGATATCCAAAATTGGCTATTTCTGTTCCCAAAATCTTCAACAGGGTTGACGATCATGCGCAAACAGAGTCGTTTAACCAGCTGCATCATTCCTAAAAGACCAGCCTCTCGATCCGGAATTCCCTGAATGAAAAAGCCCGAATAACAATTTGATCATGAATAGGTATCCACGAATTGCGCCCGAAAAGATGGCCATACCGGATTGCCCCATTTGTCTCCGATCAGATGTCGGGGATGACTAACAATGGAGACTCATTGTCCTTTGACCTTGCTGAATATCTTCAGCATTGTAATTCCTCCTGCAATCTGCCATATCCAGAGCATTGAGCTCTATTCATGACGCCGGGTCCCGAAGAGTCACCGGATCAGAAGGAAGGCCGGAGGGTGGAAAGCCTCACTTGGAAGATCACTAAACCATCAATTCTTGCTGAGCTAGGATTCACCTTCGCTTTAGGCTCTATCCAACAGTGATATCAAGTTCTGATCCTCTCTCTCTCTCTCTCCCCGTTCACAGACAGGGCGCTACACGTTTTTCATTTGATACCTACCTAGTCACTCCTTCCGCTATGGCCTCTCGTCGCCCTACCGCACATGCTTCTTCAGCCCAAGCATGCCGACGTCCTTTCGTCGCGAAAGCGCCGCCAAAGAGCGCAACCAAGAAGTCGTCACCCAAGAAGTCCGTGGTGTTTAAAATGAGTGAGAACCGTGCCGCTTCGGCATTGAAGCCCGACTGGCAGACCCGGGAATCTCTCGCAATCAACCTCTTCGGCGTCCCGAACGATGCAAATGCCAAAGTGATCTGGGCAGCATTCAAATCACAGGGAACGCTTTATTCAATCGACCTGTACGAGGACTACACGGGGAAACGCAATGGAAAGGGCCGGGTGCGGTTTAGGTGAGTGTTCGTTGAAGTTATAATTAAGGAGGCGGATTATTACTCATTGTTGTATAGGCCGCCTCCAGATACAGACTTCTGGAGAAGATCTCGCTGGCAAATCGTGTTGCCAGATGGGCGCAAAACCGAAATCAGAATCTCGCTAGTACCTGAGGATAGAGATACTAGAATTCAGAGTCCAGTGCACCCAGATCAACTCTATCCGGCGGAATTGGTCAGTTTGCTCTTGCTCTCCTTAGTCCCCTGCTGTCATCGTCGTATGCATCAGTTGAAACATTCTCTAATTTTTCTCTTCGTACAGGAGATACAGGTGTCAATGCTGGATTTTGGGCCTCGAACAGGTCCCATGGCTATGCTTTCTATGCGACGTTTCAAGCGAAGCCAGAATGAGTATCTCAGGTTGCATGTTGATCTGAAGAATCGAAAACTGCTAGTTTTCTTTCCGGTAGCACTGCATACAAACCAGAGAGAAGCCAATAACCAAACTATTTATTCCCACTTTCGGCTGAAAGTGTCTTTTGCTCAGCTAACGACGCTGTACCAAAACCGCGACGATTCTACCCAGTCTTTGTCTCACATAATATACTTCGACAGTCCCCTGTCTACCATCGCCATCTTCACGACGTTGAAGGTACCTTCGACAGCCCCGACGCGGAAAATGCTTGGCGGAAAATGGATTGTTGGTACCGCCAGACGGATATCGTCCATCGCTTCGCAGCAGGGCAGAGTGACAGGGTCCGCCAGACAGCTTCGGACAAGCTGCCCATTAGCCTGCGCAAGCGGAACCCTGTCATAGATATTGGGCGCTGGAATTCAATTCGAATTACTTACGACCAAGATACGATCCGCTCGAATGATTTCAATCTACTGTGCAATGCTTTTCGAGACTTCAATATCGAAATCAAAGAGGATAATGAGTTCCAGCTTGCCATCCCACAAGTTCAGCCAGTCCCTGTTATATGGGACATTTGTGATGAGCCTGAGAATCCACAAACCGCTCTTGATTACTTGATCCGTGATTCGTTTGTCGCTCTGCCATTTGCTATTCGATATCAACTCGAAGTGTGCATTTCACATGGCTACATTAGCGAATACAATGCCGCTAGTGAGACTTTCGTGCGCAAGTTAAGAGACATGGATGAGAGGAAAGCGCTCACATTATTGGAACATGTCGCTACGGAGAAGATAGTCTATTGGGATCCCATGAAGATATTCGACATTTTGTTCCCAAGGGCCGCTACGAGGAAGAATATCCCCAACTACTGTTGCATGGTTCACACAGCGACTGTAACTCCCTCCACGATTTACTGGAACACTCCATCGATGGAAATCACCAACCGCGTTCTCCGCCGATATTCAGAACATAGTGATCGGTTTCTACGTGTACGATTCACGGATGAGAAATTCGAAGGCAGAATCCACTCTACCAATCACAACACTATAGACGAGGTTTTCACGCGCATCAAGCGCACAATGACCAATGGAATCAAACTTGGCGATCGAAAATACGAATTTCTTGCCTTTGGTAATTCTCAGTTCCGCGAACACGGTGCGTACTTCTTCGCCTCGGATGCACATGTAAGCGCAGCCAACATTCGTGCATGGATGGGAGAGTTCTCAGATATTAGGAACGTTGCAAAATATGCAGCGAGGCTAGGACAGTGCTTTTCGACAACGCGAGCTATATATACCTGCCCGGCTCAGCTGCAACGAGTTCCTGATGTTGTACGAGGAGGGTACACTTTCTCAGACGGGGTTGGCAGGATCTCAAACTTTCTTGCCGAGATGACACAGCATGAACTAAAGATCCAAACCCCAGACGGAAAGCCGCCATCGGCATATCAGTTTCGTCTAGGAGGTTGTAAAGGAATGCTTGTTCTTTCAGCTGAGGCGCGTGGGGTGAAGTACATATTCGGCCAAGTCAGGAGAAGTTCTTTGCTGAGCACCAAGGTCTCGAAATCATTCGTTGGTCACAATTCTCAATGGCAACGTTGAATCGCCAGCTCATTGCCGTTCTCTCTTCGCTTGAGTCTCAGACGAAGCATTCCACAAGAAATTACGCAAGATGGTCTCAAACTTAGAAGAAGCCTCTCATGACGAGAAAGCTGCTATGCGACTTCTTCAGAAATATGTCGATCCAAACCAAATGACTCTCGTCATTGCGCAAATCGTGTCCGACGGATTCCTCGTATCGAAAGATCCTTTCGTGACGTCGATCTTGACTTTGTGGAAAGCATGGCAGATAAAGTATTTGAAAGAAAAAGCAAAGATTGTTATTGATGGAGGGGCGTGTGTTCTCGGTGTGATGGACGAGACTGCTACCTTGCAAGGATTCTCGTACGCAAGAGCAAGATCCCCGCATTCATCATTAGAAGAAAAGGTTGCCGCTCTCCCAGAGATTTTCATCCAGGTATATCGCGCAGACGAGAAGGAATATCGAGTGATTGAAGGGGTTTGCTTACTAGCTCGCAACCCGTCCCTCCATCCTGGGGATATTCGAGTAGTCAGGGCAGTCAAACGACCAGAGTTAATCCATCTCAAGGATGTGGTTGTTCTCCCACAGCTCGGTGACAGGGATGTTGCAAGCATGTGTTCTGGAGGTGACTTGGATGGCGACGACTACTTGGTTATTTGGGATGAAGACCTTCTTCCCTCTGAATGGTTCCGCCTCCCCATGGATTATACCCCTATCAAGGGCGTCAACCTTAACAGACCGGTCACAGTCAATGATATTACTACGTTTTCGTGAACTATATGAAAAATGATACTTTGCCGAAGATCGCTCATGCTCATGTGGCGTGGGCAGACTTCCTTCCTAATGGGGTAGAGGAAGAGAAATGTATTCGTTTGGCTCAGTTGCACTCAAATGCTGTGGACTACAACAAGACAGGGGAGCCAGCGTATCTTCCTCGGAATTGCGCCCACGCAAATGGCCCCATTTCATGGAAAAGAACTATAAGCCCAAGGATCAGATATACCACTCCAAGAAGATCCTGGGGCAGCTCTACGACGCTGTGGACCGAGTTGACTTTCATCCGGACTTTGAAATGCCCTTTGACCAGCGAGTCCTAGAGTGCGGAATTCCAATAGATGAAGAGACGAGAAAGTTTGCCAAAGATCTCAAAGTGAGCTATGATATTGCTTTGCGACGCATCATGGCACAGCACGAGATCCGCACCGAGTTCGAAGTGTGGACCACATTCGTTCTTAGTCACTCGGATCAAAGCAAAGACTACAAATTCCACGAAGAGCTTGGTAGAATCTCCGAATCACTTCGAGACCGATTCCGAGGAGAATGTTACAGCAGAGTTGGAGGGAATGACTTCAAACAAGTTGCTCCGCTGGCGGTTGCGATCTACAGCATCACCAATGAAGAGGTAGTTGCGGCGCTGTCGGAGTTTCGCAGAAAGAATCCAAACGCGACGTCCAAGCCGAAGCCAGAGGGATTTCCTCTGATTAGCTTTGCTTGGCTCTTCCCAGACATTCTAGGCAGAGTTGCATCACGTTACTTTGACGAGCGGACGCAGGGAGTTGTCAGCGGAGACCGTGAAAACGACATTGCTAGCGGCGTGAAGCTCATGAAGCCGCAGGAAGGAAAAGAACCAAAAGGAGGTTCGCGCTCTATGGATATGCCTCTGATTGACCTAGAAGAAGACGGTTCTCCAGCTCCGCCTGCCACGAACACATACACATACACCGGAAGCAAATCATTGGAAGGGCTTTTCGACGCTATTGACGAGGAGACCCAAACTCAAATAGTGGAAGAGCAAGCGCAGATAATTCCTAGCGCTGTTGACGAGGAGACCGAGACTCCAACAATTGAAGAGCAAGTGCAGATAAAGCCTAGCGCTCTTGACATTCTCGAGGACATGCTTATGGACTCGGACGATGATGAGCAAGATTCAGCTTGAGTTTGTAGAGTGCCATGGCTGTGTGTTATTTTCTGTGCCTAGACAGTTGCAACATAGTTCATTTAGCATGCCAAATTGAAGAATGATCAAAGTATTCCATTAGAAAGATTTAGTAGGTTGAGCTTTGCTCGAGTGCCCAGGTGAGTAATAGATAGACCAATCAGAAGCCCCTCCAACTTTTTTTTCTCTATATACATTTCCAGACATACAGACGTCATTTCACGAAACACACCCCGAATTGGACTTATACATGGCCCAGCAAAGCCATCGCTGTCGATCTGATTAACCAGTCTCCAAAACATATATACAGATACATAGAAAGAGGAAATCGCGTGCGAGAGCGAAACATGCCCTCTCAACCCCCATCCCGCCTCCGCTCACGCCCTACCTCTCCCACTCCGCACGCTCTCCCCAGTCACTCACGTTGATAACCTCCGTGCTGGCGGCGACGTCGAACTGGCTGGTTTTGCGATATTTATACTCTGTGCTATCACCATCGCAATCAACAGCATACAGCCACCCCAACGATAATGATATTCACGTCGACAGCAGTAGTAGGAATGTGGCTAAGAGGATTGTCCTCGTGAGCTTTTGCGGACTGGGCGTTTTGGAAGGCGGAGGGAAGAGATTGGTATGTTGTCTCGTTCGACTGCGTTCCATGATCTTTAGTCTTATTGCGGGCGCTGACTTCGCTGTGAATTGCGTTGCAGGGATTGGATTTACAGAAATTTGTGGATGCGGATAGACTCAGGTTTGTGGACGGTTTGACGGGCTTGTTTGATGGGCACTACCCGCAGCAGCAGAATGTGAAAACGGCCGGTATTCCGACACGACCAGGAACTGGACCTGGATCTGGACCATCTGGAAGGCCAATTGGAACTCCCATGCGAGGAGGACCAGCCGAGTCCATCCCAGCGCGAACACATTCGACGGCGAATACTACCGCCTCAACAAACCCGAAGCAATTACACATCTCCAGTGGAAGCGGCGGTCTCCCCGCCCTGAATATCCTCGAAAATGACATTCTATCCGTGATCAAAGCCATAGTCGCCAAAGACGCAAATAATCGCGCCGATAATAATAATAATAATATTCACGATGAAACAGAAGAAGGAGAGCAAGACGTCCTCCTGATCATCGACCAGCCGGATTTTGTGCTCGCTGCTACTCCCGGATTGATGCAGATGGCATGTCTGACTGGGTTATGGGCTTGCAACAGGTATTGTTTACGTGTCCGTCCTTTTCTTGGGTGGAAGGTTCTCTACTAACGCGCATTAATAGCATGTCCATTCGACGATCGTGACTGCGTCCGCTGATTTCCCCTTTACATAATGCAAATGCAAACGCAACTTTAAATAGTATAGCGGATGATAATGGGCCTCCGACGCCGTTGGAAAGACATCATGCTGCCTTTGTGGTTGGGTTGGCGCATCGCGCGTCGATGGTTCTACAGCTGCGGATGCTTGATACGGGAGCAGCTAAGGATGTCAGCGGGGTGATGAGGATGAGCAAAGGTGGAGGAGGATGGTTTGATGCAGATGAAGATGTTGTTGACAAGGAGGTTTTGTATTTTGTGCAGAGGGATGGAGGAGTGAAAGTTTTGGCAGGGGAGGTATGATCATACAAAGATACCTACCTATTCGGTTGTTGTGTAACCGGTTGAGAAGTCTGAGAATCTGCTGTATACCCCATTAGAGATATATAATAATAATGCCAAAAAGACTAGAGCGTCCAGATCATGGATTTGTTTTGAATTTCTCAGTTCATTTCTGATAAATATGAAATGCCATGTTTGATTTGACATGATGAATCCATCTCCGTTGGCTAGATAGATACCAACGCAAATTAAGAGAATCCACAAGCTGAGCAACCATTTCAGCCAATCCTTTTCCAGCCAAATAGGTCGCCAGGAAGAACACAAGAGAGTTGTTTTACATTCTCCCGTAGTTTTCCAGCAAATCCACAAATCCAGTCAAATCCCACTGGACGACTTCCTTTTTCTCTTTTTCTTGTCGAATCTGATATCCACTTTTTACCAACTCCGTCAACTATATTGCGAAACCATTATGCGAAAACGTGTAAAGAAAAGAGGATTCGTTAAAAACGGTAATCGAACTCAAGCCTAGAGGGAAGGGGAAAAGGGCTTAAGCAGTCGTGGGGCCACGAGCACCCTTGGGAGTACCGGTTCGGAAGCCGTTGTGGAATTTGCGGTCGACGGTCTTGAGGTAACGCATACGACCAGTGCCGGTGGTCTTGCGGCGCTTGGCCTTTTCGCTCCAGTTGTCTGTTTTTGTAAAAAGGAAAATTGTGTAAGATCTCCAATTCAAAAGAATGCCAAACGGATTGAGGAACGATATAACAAGGAATTCGTACATTTTCTTGTCTTAGCAGCAGGGTAGCCGCAGTTGGCACAGGTGCTCTTTTGGATGTGGAATGAGCGCTTTCCTGGAAAGGTTGAAAATTTCATGTTAGCCATCGTATGTCTTGGAAAGACGTTTTTATTCCAATCTCGCGAGCCCTTCTCCGCTTCTTCTTTCTTCAGAGGATGTCCGCCTAACGACTCATGTCCCTCTTCTGTTTCTTTTCTTTTCTCAACACCCTCCAAGACTGGCTGATTGAATTGAATTGACAAGGACTGGTGTACTAACCGCATCGTCGGCAGAGCGTGTGCGTCTTGTTGTGACGCTTACCAAAGCTGGAGGTACCCTTCGCTATAAAACTGTCAGCTTCTCCTGCTGCGTATTCGTCGGTGATCCAACAAACGTACTCATCTTGAATCAAGGGGATCTAACGAGTAGAGAACACAACAGTTAGCGTAAGTCAACGATGTGCTAGACACGAATTCTCCGTGTACAAAAGGACAGCACAAACGTACCTGGATTCCACTGAAGGGGTTTGTCGATGTGGTCGTCGTCGTTCAGTCGCTGCAGGCGCAAGTTCGTCTTGCGGACCAATTTGGTCGCTTAGCGTCGTGCGGAACGCGGGCCTAGGTTTAGCCCTACCTGCTGCCTTCTTTGGGACTAGTGCGCCAAGCCCCATTTACTTTATCGCTCGCGTGGATTTTATACATCAAAAAATCAACAATATGGGTGGCCTATGTTCTAGTTCTACAGTATGTTACGTCCGGTAGAAAATATGATTTATATGTATTCAGGCATGCCTCAAACATGCACAGTCAATAACACCAGCCCGATGAATGGAAACTTGATTGTTTCAAGCAACGCCCGTCAACTAGTCCATGGACCCAGTCAGCGACTATAATCGTACACGTTTCATGACTTGCCCTACCAATATGTCAGCGTGCCTAGGTATATGGCGCGCCTTATTTCGTAGTCTCAGTCACATCTCCCAGCATCGCTATGCTCAGCTTAGACCGATCCAAAACCTCTCCTCTTCCTCCGCGATCTGAGCGGCAGCCTCTGGCGCCTGAATCTTCGCAACAAAAGCCTGAAATGCTTCGGGACTGGCAAACGTAAGCTCAGCCTGGGCATCAAAGTCAAAGTCTGACTGCTGCCCGGCAAGCACAATAGCTGGAGTTGCGGCGTTGCGAGCAGTGGCACCGTCACTTGGCGTGTTGCTTCGAGCAATGTAGCTGCGTTTGTGGGATAGAGGGAAATCGTCTCCCGCTAGCTTCTTTAGGTTCGTGATATGTTCCTCATAAAGCGTTCTGAAGTCCTCGAGGGACAGACCGGGCTTTCTGTAGGCGAAGATTAGAACCTTGGTAGTCATCGTCACCTAGAAAGGCGGTATAAAAACGGAGAGAGAGGAGAAATCCGGAAGTGTAGTTTGGATAAGTAGGGTAGGATAGGGACTGAAGCAACGAAGAATGGACGATCTAGGTAACTGCCCAGGTTATAGGTAACAATATGCCGAGGTAATGGCCTCGTTGCCTCGGAAGGTATTCTACAAAATACGAGCTGAACATCATCCTACGCAAGTATCCAGGATCAACCAAAGTTTATAGCGCGACCCCGTATGACTAAGGGGTCGGTTATTATGCAGCTAGCAATACCAAGGTAATTAGTGAAGCTTTTATAGTAATTTTCCCATCTTCCAACATTCAACTAAGAAATTGCTTCAGCTGCGTTGAATACGTTAACCATGTCACGTATATAACCAGGTAGCTGTTGTTATATGTGCGGAAATACTATCTCTTCCGGGTATTAACTCAAAACCAAACGCCATCCCATGCTGATACACTATATCTGCCAATTATTTGTAATAATATACCATGAGAAAAGCCATGCTATTGAATCAATTCATCCTTCCCCAAAAACGCCGCCATAGGGTCTGCTGCAGCTAACCGACTCCGTTTATACGACTCGAGTTCTTCCTCGTCTATACCTTGGTGGAGCGCATGGAGGTCTCGTTTTTCCTGTCGACACCCGCTAGCTGGTCTTCTTGCTCTTGTTTGGAGGGCTCTTCGCCTTGTTCATCTTGATCCACAGAGTCGAGGATAGCTAGACTCTGCGCATCCTCGAAGGCTTTCTTCCCTTCCTCGCCTGTACAATAACTGTTCTTGACCGTCGAATGACAACAAGCATAGCCCCATTGAAAGTTAAACCACCAGCTACCCCATACCGATTTGTGATTGTTGACAAGTATATCCTCGGCGTACTTCGATTTGACTGCTTTCTTCGGCGCACCTTTGATTGCGCCAGTCTCATCGTATTCGACAAATCGCTCGTTCTCAATGACAGCAGCGTCGCGTAACGGAGCGGCTTTCATGTGCTCTTCGCCACCGTATTTCTCCAACAACGCTTTTCGCTGTGCCCGGCGTTTCGCTTCCATCTCTGCCAGTTCTCGCTTCCGGAGGATCTCCCCAGACGTGGGATTTGCCTGAAGATGGAGTTGCTTGTTACCGCGTTCTTGTGATTCCCACGCATATTTCTGGGCTCTCTCGAATTCCGCAGCGTCTCCCGAAGCTCGAATGAAGTTCTCCTCGGCAACAAGCGCCGACGTCGCATCTGCTTGCACTCCCATGCCAATCATCGAACGGGTTTTGGGGTCGTATTTGGCCGAGTCAAGATCCAAGTTTAAAAGATACTTGGCCGTGTCTTCACGGATTCGGAGGTTTCTTGTAGCCGTACTCTGTTTCCGACCCATATCTGACTCTTCAGCATATCGGGCTTCTTCTTGGTCGCCTTCGTCATTCTCGTCATCATCATTATCGCCATTGGCCGCCTTTTTCGCACTTTTCTTGAGATTCTCGAGCTCTTCGTATTCCTCCACTACGTTTCGGTATTCGGTGGCATCGTATCCATTCCACCGATCTCGCTTGGCATCCCACCCAAGCTCGACATCTTGTATAACCTCATCCGCCTGGATATCTTTCCCAGTCCATTTTGCACCGTGCTTCCTAGGCCGACTCAGGCATTCCTTAGTTTTATGTGTCATGGCGCCACAGTTCTCGCAGGCGCCTTTTCGATACTTGGTGGCGGCGGGCCCGGCGCGCTTCCCTCGTTCATACCATTTTGAATCGGCAGCTTGCTTTTGTAGACGCTGATGTTCTAAATAATCGGCCGCCGAAGATTCGTCGTCGATATAGAACGGCTTCTTCGCAATGAAAGAGGGAATGTACTCATTGCGCTCTTTCGACGGCACATCGGTGGGGTTTCGGGACATGGCGATCAAGGGAAGAGCGAGTGCTCATATATATGACAAAGAGAAGGAAGCGGACAGGTAGACGAGTGCAGGGAGAAGTGGCGATATGTCTGAACGAGAGAATCTCACACTGCGGTTCGTTCCTCAAATGCCAAGCCTCCGATATTGTCACGTGATCCTTTCCCAAATTGGCATAGCTCGTTGTACTAATTTATGCACGTCATGTTTTCCATTCCTTCCTTCATAATTCGCGGAATGTTCAATGCCCAAACGCGCTCCTTGACTCGCGATGCTTGATATCTTTGTCGCCCTCCACGCTCTTTGATTACTTTTCAGTCTATCGCACAAACACTGTATATTAACATCATGGTTCTGCTCAACCTTGCATCTCTTCCTAATACGTACGATGGACACCTTTCGCGTCCGTTTGAATTGCGTCGATCACTATCAAGCGACCCCGACTGAATTTGACCCTCCTGTCCCTTTTGCCAACGGAGCTTCACAACGAACTGAAAGGCCCAAAGTCCCAGTCATTCGAGTCTTTGGTGCAACGGAAACCGGCCAAAAGGTTTGCGCTCATATCCACGGAGCTTTTCCGTATCTCTATATCGAATATAGAGGCGGCCTTGCATCGGACGAAGGTAGGCACTACACACACGACCTCAGTATTTGTGGAATTGGCAACTTACATTCTGCTATTTCAATCAAGTGAATAGTGCTATTCGCAACTTGCATGGATCTATTGATCATGCCTTGGCGAACAGTTATCGTCAAAACGCGTACGATGGAAAAGTCGCCTATGTTGCGTACATTTCTCTGGTTAAAGGCATCCCCTTCTACGGATTTCATATTGGATACCGCTTCTATTTCAAGATATATCTCTTAAACCCTTTGCATATAACTCGGCTGGCCGATCTTTTGCGTCAAGGCGCAGTGATGAAATGTTCCTTGCAGCCCTATGAGAGCCATCTACAGTATATCCCTCAGTGGATGTGCGATTATAATTTGTATGGCTGCGCCTACTTGGACTCCTCCAAAGTCAAGTTCCGCTCTCCAATTCCAGAATATCTCGAGTTGTCCAACTTGCATCATCAGTGGCATGATCGATCTGTTCCTCCGGAGCATATCACTAGCGATACAACCCTACCAAAGCAGAGCCATTGCGCATTGGAAGTCGATATCTGTGTCCAGGATATTCTTAATCGAAACGCAGTTAAGGAGAGACCACTTCACCACGATTTTATCGAGCGGCTGCACCCTATCCCAGCGGAAGAAAAACTCGTCCATAGCATGGCTGGCCTGTGGCAGGATGAAGCACGCAGGCGCAAGGAAAAACAGGGAATTGAGGATCCCGGAAGCAGCCCCTTTACAACAGAGGAGCTGGTTTCTATGTCAGCTAGTCCGCGGGATCGGAAAAAGGCTGGCTGGATACACGAAGATGAGTTTCGAGAGCAGTTGTTGAGACTCGTGAATGAGGGGAAAAGGCAGATAGGCATGCGTCGCCAGTTACTTTTGACGATTTTGTTAAGCATGATCCTCTTGCACATACAGTTCGGTCCACCAATGAAAGCGTGGAGGACCTCTTCCCTCAGAGATTGGAGCCGTTAGTGTCCCAAATCTCATTGCCAGTGCAGAGCGGCAATATTGGTGTCGATGATCACGGCAATACGACTTTTACCGATAGCTTTGACATTGAAAATGAATGTGAAGATATTCATACAGATTCAGAGAATGAGTTTGATGAACAGGTTGATCTGCCTGTCAATGCTCCACCCGATAACTCGTTCCAGATCGACGACGAGTTGCTGAATGCTTTCAACGGTGGAACAAAGGAAAACAACGAACCAGGCGAGGTTTTTGTAGAAAGTGAAACAAAACCGAACGCCCGGTATTCCGCGCTTTCGAGACTGGATCATTTGGATCTTAGCAAGCGGACAGAACCAAGGAATGTAATTGCAGCTGAGGAACGGCCGAATAAACGTCCAAGGCATGGTTATAATGACTTGGATAATGGTAAGATACAAGCGAATCCAAAAGGCGATGACAGCTTTTCCTCGTTTGATATGGCTGCGATTTTGCAAGAAGCCGACCAAGATGGCGAGCGCATAGGGCCCGATGATACACCACCTCTCCCTTCACAAAATGCGCTTCACTCTTCTCAGAAGACTACGCGGACTAAGAATACAGGTCAAATTCGGCGACTTCCGTTTCCTGTTGTTAAAGATCCCAATAACCCCATGACTTTACAGCGTTTCAGCCAGAGAAGTGGTTTATCGAAAGAGAACTCGCAACTTTCTCAATTTTCAGTAGATGCTAGTTCAGGAAGGGCCAGTGGCTTGGACAAGCCCTCAGATCCACCGCTGGTAACCAGCGATGATACGGATACGGCAGATTCACAAATACGCATGGCTACATCGATGGTCAACATATATGATGCATTCAACATTCCGCCTAATCGCAAAATGCTATTCTATCGTTATCCTTGTCCTAATCCCCGTGGTATCGAAGCTAGTATCCAGGGTGATGGGCGGCCAGCAGTGGTCTACCAAAAGCATACTATAGTGATGACAACGATGTCCCTGAGCGATCACGCGAATATGCTGGACGCGATTTCCGCTTGGCGAGTAGTTCAATACGTTATTTGCCTGAATTCCACATGCAAGGGTCAAGTATCCATTTATTCACGGACAGGTTGCCGCCCATTCTCGGTCTCGAGGAACAACGGAGACAGGACCAAAGACTCCGTGAACTCTCGCCATCACGGATATGGGAATTTGCCCAACTTCCGCCAACTCGTACTGAAGTGATCGAATGGCTCGAAGACGAAAAGAAGGTCCATCAAGAGCAGAAGATCCAACTTCCTCCAACAAAACTCAATGTGTTATCTCAAATCGAAGGTGCTACACAGAGGAATCCATATGGCTTCAAATACTCCCAGAAACAAAAATCCACCAGTATGGAATACCAAACACAGTACATGAGCGTCATGAGCTTGGAGATTCACGTCAATACGCGAGAAGGCTTAGCGCCAAATCCTGAAGAAGACGAAATAAGTTGCATTTTCTGGAGTCTTCAATCGGATGACGAGGATCTGGACAACAATAGTCATCTACCAGGTGTACATATTGGCATACTCGCACAGCCAGCTGATATTCTAGTTCCGGTAGTCAGGTCATTGGCTGTTGAAGTGCAGACAGAAACTTCAGAGCTAGATTTAATTACTTGCTTTGTCGACATCGTCCGATCTCACGACCCTGATATTCTCACGGGATACGAAGTCCATAACAGCTCTTGGGGTTATCTGATTGAGAGAGCTCGGTTAAAATACGACTATGACTTATGCGATGAATTATCGCGAGTCAAGACTTCAGCACATGGGAGATTCGGCAAACAAAGTGATCGGTGGGGATTCAACAGCACATCTTCCATTAATATAACGGGTCGACATATGATCAATATCTGGCGAGCCATGAGTAGCGAACTTAATCTATTGGGATATACAATGGAAAACGTTGTATTTCATCTGTTGCATAGGCGGATACCTCACTATCCCTTTCGAGATTTGACGCGCTGGTTCACAACGGGCAAGCCCCGAGACGTGATGAAAGTTATTGAGTACTATCTCTCGCGCGCACAGTTAGATTTGGAAATATTGGACTCCAATGAATTAATACCGCGGACAAGTGAACAGGCTCGCGTGCTTGGGGTGGACTTTTTCTCGGTGTTTTCTCGTGGATCTCAGTTCAAAGTCGAATCGTTGATGTTTCGAATCGCCAAACCAGAGAACTTCGTATTGGTATCTCCTAGCCGAAAACAGGTTGGTCAGCAAAACGCCCTCGAATGTTTGCCTCTCGTGATGGAGCCGCAAAGCGATTTTTATCCTAGTCCCGTGCTAGTGTTGGACTTTCAATCGCTATACCTAGCATCATCATAGCGTACAATTACTGCTATTCCACTTTTCTAGGAAGACTTGACAACTGGCGCAGTCGAAGCAAAATGGGGTTCATGGAGTATGAACGCCAGCATCGAATCCTTGAACTATTGCAAGATGAAGTCAACATTGCGCCGAACGGGATGATCTATTCCAAGCCTGAGATACGCAAATCCTTACTTGCCCGGATGTTGAGCGAGATTCTAGAGACTCGTGTCATGGTTAAAAGCGGCATGAAAGCGGATAAAGATGACAAGACTTTACAGAAACTGCTCAACCATCGTCAATTAGCCCTTAAGATGATCGCCAATGTCACCTATGGCTATACTTCAGCATCTTTCTCGGGCCGAATGCCTTGTGCCGAGATTGCAGACAGTATTGTTCAGACCGCGCGAGAGATACTGGAAAGGGCAATTGCTTTCATTCATTCAGTAGACCGATGGGGCGCAGAAGTGGTGTACGGAGATACCGACAGTCTGTTCATCCATTTGAAAGGCCGGACACGTGCTGAGGCTTTCACAATTGGCGAGGAAATCTCTAAGGCAATCACCAAAATGAATCCTCGCCCGGTCAAACTGAAGTTTGAAAAGTCTATCACCCCTGCGTGCTACTTGCGAAGAAGCGCTATGTTGGATTCAAGTACGAGCATCGAGATCAAGTGGAACCTGAATTCGATGCCAAGGGAATCGAAACTGTTCGACGTGACGGCACGCCTGCAGAGCAAAAGATCGAGGAGAAGGCATTGAAGATCCTCTTTAGGACGGCTGATTTAAGCCAGGTCAAACAGTACTTCCAAAAACAGTGCTTCAAGATCATGCAGGGAAAAGTTTCAGTGCAGGACTTTTGCTTTGCGCGCGAGGTCAGGCTAGGAACTTATAGCGAGAGAGGCACACTTCCGCGGGGGCTTTGATCAGCACCAAGAAGATGATGGAAGATCCACGGCTGGAGCCACAATACCGTGAACGTGTACCATATGTAGTTGTCACGGGTGCTCCTGGTTCAAGACTCATTGATCGCTGCGTGGCCCCTGAAGTTCTGCTGGACAATGCACATCTTGAACTGGATGCGGAATACTATATTACCAAGAACATTATCCCTCCATTAGAGCGAATTTTCAATCTCGTTGGCGCAAATATCCGCCAGTGGTATGACGAGATGCCCAAGATACAGCGAATGCGCCGCATTGAGGGAGCGTTTACAGGGCTTGGCAGAGAAAACGGGACGACGACAATGAAAATGACCACAACTGCGACTTCCAAGAAGACTCTTGAGTCATACATGAAATCCTCTACTTGTATCATCTGCAGAGAAAAGCTTCAAGATACTACCGATCTCCCGCTCTGCACCACTTGCTCCAGTCAACCTCACCTAACCATTTTCAAGCTGACGTCGAGGCTTCAGCAAGCAGAGCGGCGGACAATTAATCTTCACAAGGTTTGTCGTTCTTGTATGGGTGTTCCATTTGGCGACAATGTTACCTGCGATAGCAAAGATTGTCCTGTATTCTATTCCAGGACGCGAGAAATGAGTCATTGGAGAAGCTCGGACTCTGTATTGGGGCCTCTTATCAGAGAATTGGAACGACGAGATAACGAGCGAGCTTTGGAGTGGTAGATAAGCCGTTTTGTCTACAGTCTGCTTTGGAACAGAGCCTTGTTTTCGAGTTTTAATGATGGTTAGATACCCCAATGTACTGTTGTAGCCCCTGGCACCCCTGCTAGCTTTCAGAGGATGGGACGGAGAAATGGCAAAAATACCGCATTAAACACGTTCATTCTTCTACTATTTTTGGACCTCTCCTGGTTACTCTCGCCAATAACAACCACCATGCTATAAGATTCCCAACGATAAGACTTCCATGACGGACCTCATTTCATCAAAGTGGCGTAGTGGAAGTCTAGATTTCGCATAGCACAAATGAAGTCAACCAACTAGATGCACAATGAAGAACGTGGTGAAGAATCAAGATGCGAGCCGTAGCCTTTTTGCGTGTGAATGTTAGGTAATGTCTGACTATTGGTCCTCATTGAACAAGCCATTCTGTAGCTAGGTATGTGTGGTAGATATCGTCTTAGGTAGCTCAGCCTTTACCCTCGACTCATGAGAGCTGCCTTGTCCAGTGGTAGTCCTGGCTCGAATCATAGCGGCCGGGTTGGTTGTATGCCAAACGAATTCAAGAGTGCCTCGCAGAGCTAGAGAAGAATTCAACCCTACAGACTTGTGAACCAATAGAACACCAGAATAACAGTTATAGGGCTGACTACCCAATCAGGATCACCTGTTAGCCGCCAGCCTGATACATTCCCACGTTTAACTTCGGACTCGTTTCCCACCGACCTCTATCAGCTTGTCTGAATCAGATCTAAGTACAGGCGGCTTATTGAAGGTACCACTAGCTCTTGCCGCCGTGTTTCATACCATGCATCCCTGCGGCGTAGTTAATATGTGTCAGGCTACCAGATCACAGCGTCCATGTCGATATGTCCTTATAATCACCGCCATGGTACGATGCGAGATTTCACTCAATCCAGATCCCATCTCTCCAGACGTCTTCGGGAGCTGACTCGTACCACTGTTCCCAATCAACAATGTAACTGAATAGGATAAAGTCAGTATAATCATGCTTGGAAATAAAACAAGCGAGGTGGGTGCATATACCACTTCTGGCTTTTCGGTCCCAAAGCAGGTTTCGAAGAGCGGGGTCTAGGTTGATTATGCCACAGGCAGTGCAGTCTCTAGAGAAAGAGCTTGTTAGCAAGAACCGCGGCTTTATTCGTAACGAGTATATATATATATATGATTATATGAAGGCATTGACTCACAACCATGCTGTCTTAAACGCCTCCCGGAGCTCATCCCGTTCCTCTCTATCCATGAGACCGTGGTACCACGAAGGGGCCACATCTAAGCCTGGTGCATATTGCATTAGGATATAATCTATGTAGCCTCCTGGTACCCATCCGTCATCATTTTGGTTTTCGTGCTTCCATGCAAATAATGCAGGTGCCGAAGAACACCCTGCTGTAGTCAGACGTTGCAAGCCCTCAACTTCCATCTTGGAACTTAGATCGATTTCCGGTCGCGCTTGCTCGGCTCTCTTACTGGGGCTCCTGTGTGCTGTTTTGTAATATGGGATCCTAAATCGATCAATTTAGTAGGGTTTTAGACTTAACAAGGTAGCAGACCGTGCTCACTGCATTCGAATCTTTACGACCGCTTCCTGGCCTGGGCGATCAAGGCTTGAACACACGAAGATTCCACGACATGATGATTCCATGATTGAGAGTTGAACTACATTTTCGGCCACAGTCAATTCACGTTCTCTGATTTTCCTCGTTATTTTCCATTTGGAAACAGTAGGGTCCTTGAAGACGATTTCGCTTCCAATCCAGTCCTCATCTTCGAACCACGTCACCCCGGACGTATTTTCGGCCATATTGACAGGAGAGAAATATCAGAGAATTGATACAAATAGAAGCGATAACACCGACAGGGCGACGATTATCAAGAAGGCCAAACGACTTGTCCCAGTGCGAAGTTAGTGCCTGTCAGCCTGATCCGAGGCCGCGGAGCGAGGTCACGGACTACCTAGGTAATCGTCTCGGAGCCTCCCCAACCGCAAAGACGCCGAGCCCGTTCCGGGTGGGGAGGCTCCTAGACGATTATGCTCTGTTTATTTTAGACGGTTTAGTATGAGTGCCAACTACCCAATTAGGATGGCCTGTTAGCCGCCAGCCTGATACTCTCACGTTTCACTTCAGACTTGTTTCCCAGGATTTCTATCACCTTGTCTGACTCAGGGCCAAGTGCTGGAAGCCGCTTCAAGGCAACTGTTGGCTCTGGACGCGAGAGCTGGTGTTCCACTAGCTCTTGTCCCAAGTTTCATACCATGCATCCCAGCCGCGTAGTAGGCGACGGTCAGAGAATGAACTGCCCTCCTACGGTGTTTGGCTAGGATTCCTCCGCTGCAAATATTCTCAAACAGCGAGTTGAAACTGCTTGCGTGATTCTAATTATGGCCAAGGGGTTTCTCCTTAGCGCTTGTCTTGCGAGATGGAATTAGAGCGGGACACGATGTCTATTTAACCTGCTGGATTGCTTTCTGTGTCTCTCTTAAGCATTCACCAAAGATTCTTGAATTGCACTCTCTTTTATCTTCGTCGTCTTCTTGTTGTCTAGCTACACAATATTCAATCGCCGTCCTTTTGACAATACTACGATGTCTCCTTCGCCAATGAGAGGCAATGACCTTGTCCAAGAGACTCTCCCAGCCTTGGTGACAAACGGTCATAGTACAACCTCGAATTCAACGCAAAACATCTTTTCAATTCGACTTTGGGTTACTGGGGTCGCTTTGAGATGAACGCACGACAGAACTTTGAACTGATGCATTGGAGTCGTGCTGTACTTGACTATGCACCAGGCCAAAGCAATAGCAAATACCACGCTTATCACGAGCAACTGGTTTGTGGTGATGAGCATTCAGTGGTCGCACAATATAACCAAAACGTGGGTCATGTAATGACCTCTGTGGTGCGGTCGTCTTCCGTTGACATTCGCTTCGGAGACTATAAAACGATATAGCCTCTACCTGCTGCCTCCTTTAAAAGGTCACAGATTTTGCCATCATTGGCCCAGAGGCCGAATTACTAATAATGGGTGAAGCAAAACACCCTGGGTTCATGAGATGACAAGACCGCTTGTGTCAAATGAGCAATCTTTTCGAAAGTATCTCGGTATGCACCAGTGGAAGTTGTTGCCTAACTCGTCCAGCTCTACCTGCTCACATGCTAACATAATATCCTTTATCTTTAGGCCAGATAGCACGGTATATGTATCAGACCGAACGCAAATTCGGGTTTTGGACAAGCTATGAAGAGACCGTTTTCCTAAAACAGGAAAAACACCCGACTAGAAAAGGGAAATGGGTACTCTGGTATTCTCCCGTGATCCGACACTCGACTTCCTCGAAGGGTGTGCAAAGCGGAGATTCTTCGAACCCTGCTACTTATCGAGGCAAGGTCTCGCTGAGAGAATGTTTTCTCTATCTCATCAAATTGGCCAGCGAAGGGCACAAGACCCATAATGGGATGCGAGAAGAAGATTGGGTTGACGAAATGTTTACAGCAAAGAATGACGACCGCATCTCCGATGAGGACACGGGTTCATCGTCAGAGGAAGAAGTCCGGCCGTCACGCTCACAAGCAGATGACCGCGCTGCTCGGCATGCTGCTCGTGAGGCAAAGAAGAGTACGACCTCGGTCAGTGACCTGGAAGATCGAGCCAGCCGACTAACCCTTGATGACTGGCAACGGCCTCGGAAGGAAAGTCGATGGAGTGATTTTGTGACAGATGTCCACTACAGCCAGTCAGAAAAGAAGTGGTATTATGTGAGCAAGGACCAGCGGGTGTATGTCAATCTGCATAAACTGGAAGATCCGCATCGTGGAACTGTGAACTATTTCGTACAGCACGAAACTTACTACGAGGTTAAGTTGAAGGGCAGAAGGTAGGGGTCTCATTTTTCATGTCATTTCATTGGCCCTGTCTGTCATTTTGCGTCGGTTTTAGTCATCTTATGATCTTCGTCTCTCTAGTGAACGTCAGTTGTTAGTTAGTTATTGATTCATTAGTGTCTTCCACGTAACTGACCTCGCGAGGGCATTGGCTACTATTGCAGCGTATAATCAGAGCAGACTAGCCGTATTAGGCCAGTGCATGCATGCATTGGGCCATTACCATTCAAAATGCAGAGTAAATGCTACAAAATTAGTAAATAGCTGTAAATAGAAAGGATGTAGTAGAGAGCAGGTAGTAAATACTACTAAATACCAGCAGCCAATCAGCGGCCAGAAACGCCGGCTTCATGCACGACGTTCCGGCCCGTCACCCTAAAGTTGCTAAAGATAGAACGCCGGCGCTTACCGGCCGCCCAATGGCGGACCGCCAGACGCACCTCTTGCTGCTGCATCACCAAACTAAACGAACCAAAGGCTTGCACCCAGTGCCACCCACCGCAGAATGGTCCTGCCGTTTCCCACGGACCCCCGCCTTGTGAGATCATGGTTCTTTTTATCTTCTTATAACGAGATGCATCGCCATCCTCCCGCCGGTGCTCCTTCCTGCTCTGCTCTTCCACTCGTCTGCTCTTTTCTCTTCTCTTCTCTTCCCTCCGGCATCTTTGTCCTGATCTCTCTTCTGTTCTTTGCTGGTCAAAGAGATCGTATGTATTCCGTTGATCGGATACATCATGTTATGATGAGATACCCCGGCCGTTGATATTGCACTTCTTGTTTGGTGGTTTCCGAGATCAGGACAAAGATCCTTTTCCCCAACTTACTTCATTCTTAATATTGTTTAAATCAAACCCAAAGCACATCAGAAAGAAAAGAAGAAAAAAGTGTGATCTGGCATCACCGTCAAGCATCATGGCAGACTTTCGTCGTCAGGTTACGACTTTGAGCTCGCCTGTGCGGCTGGCCCGCAGACCATTACTTAATACCATAATTGAAGCGAACGAAAACTCGCCAGGAGAACAGAGTCGAAAGGATGAACTAGCAAGGCAGAGCTTACATTCCATCCAGATTGCCATGGCGTTCTCTCCAGAGACGGCAAAACGGATATCGACTCCGGCCGATTCCATGTCGACAACGTCGTCGTCGTCGTCATCCTGCTCTGACGAGGAGTGGCAGCAGGAGATGCGGTCGTTTGACGATCTCTACGACGCAACAGACGATGACGAGTCCTGCCCCTCACTCACAGAGAGCCGGCCCAGCAGTCTTGCATCCATGTCTATCCGAAGCTCAACATACTCCACTCACAGTCGGAACCGATATCCAAGCCTCATGATTCCCACGGCCAGCCTCTGGCCGTCTCTGAAGAACCCTCATAAGAGCTCCCGGTGCCACCGACACCGCCTCCTAAAATCCCGGTTTCCCCGCTGCATTGTCAATGATCCGGGATTGTCCCTGCGCTGCATGCCCCTCCTTCCCTCGATGGCAGCCTGTCTTCCGATCAAATATCAAACATAAGCTCCCCGGCAACGCCAGATTTACGTCCGGTTCAAGACGACGAATGGGATAACGCCGTGGTTCGAGTACGACATGATTCAAATGCCCCAAGCAGCGCCGGTGGATCCAGCGCGGACCTCACCGCTGATGACGAGCGAGCAATTGAAACATCAGTCGATGATTGGCATCCTTTGCTCGACAGCTTTCCGGCAATTCCTTCCGGATTTGAGAGAGACGTGCCGTCAGCCAACTCCCAAGACTTGGCTTATGAGCCAGTCCCCGTCAGACAAGAGAGCCCCGAGCTTGAGGGGATAAATCTTCCTCCTGCCGCTATCGCCACGCTCCAGCATATTCCCCTTGACAGTACGCCAGGTCCATGGTCGGAGACTTCCGAGAAAAACGATGAAATGTGGCAGCTGTCTGCACCACCGACCCGTCCACGGAGTGCAACACCCGATTCCGAGCTGTCTGGTTACAGTTTCACGAATATAAGCATCCCTTCTCCCGGCGGTTTCTTTTCATCGTTGGACCCCAGGTCGCGTCATACGTGGTCACTGCCAAGTGTAGCCAACCCACCGACCTCTGCAGTTGCGGCACGATTCTATGATCTTCCCTGGGGCCAAAATCAGGCCAAGTTGTCGAGCAGGTGGTGGAAGTCGCGGAAGAGGATCTCACTGATGATCAGCCTACAGCTGTTCCCATTACAGCCATCAGAATTCCTCCAACAAGCCACACGCGTAATGACTCCAATACCAGTCATAGTCCCGTTGCCGATGTGCAGGAACTGGACCGATCTGGAGTCGCATACGAATACGATGAGGCTTATGATGAGGAATTGAAACGACAGGCTGTTGCCAACCTCGACCGAACGAGTGTCTGGTTGGCAGCTCAGCGATCATACTTGTCCGCTCTCCGCGAAACAAACCCGGCAAACCAAGTAACAGAGACGGAGATCACTTCACCTGATGTCGAGAATCGTCCGACCTCGTCTTCGGCGGATTCTCCACCCAGAAAATCTGTCCGATTCTCGGAGACTGTGCAAGAAGCAATAGTGTCTCCGCCACCTCCAGAAACAGCCAGCAAGGACTCCATCTACTGGCGTGGGTTCCAATTTGTCTTGCAACAAACCCGCCGTCGAGATGTTTTCCTCCACAGCGATACGCGTTTCGATGCTGTGCAGTCTGGTAGACTTGCTCTTCCTCATAAGCACACAACTGCACTACTGGGTAAATTTGACTTGACCATCCCAGAACGGCCCGCCTACAAAGGCCCATTCTCACAATCACCACGCAAATCCGTGGTTGCAGAGGTGCTCGCAGACCAAGCTCTGTTTTCTAAGCTGGAGAAAGAGCAAATGGTCCTGGCACAACTACGTCAGGCCATGTGGGCTATTGATGCTCTGCGGTATCTCAACAGTGGTCGACTAATCTCTAGTCCTGCCGCACAGCGACTATCCAAAGCTACCCAACCTTTAGGAAGCCCCCAGACCGCCGGCAAACGTCGAATGAGGATCCTAGACTTTGGCGGCCAAGCAACTGGAGGATGGGCATGGCATGTCGCTCATGATTACCCGAATGTCAAGATATACACGGTCGTTAACAAGAGCCAAGAGGTCAACAGTCACATCAAGGGACCTCCCAACCACCGACGGATTTCGGTGCCGTGTCTGTGGAACTTGCCATTCCGCAACAACCAATTCGATGTAATCTCTGCTCGGTCTCTGCATGCTCTTCTCAGGTCAACCGCCCTGCGGGCGAGGACCTGGATGAGTATGATCTCTGTCTAAGGGAATGTTACCGCTGCTTGAAGCCAGGTGGATACCTTGAATTCTTCACAATGGACTCTTCTATTGCCCGCGCGGGACCGGTAGGAACCGCCGCCTCTGTCGAGTTTACATTCAATTTGAAGACACGCGGCTATGATCCGTCGCCAACACGGACGTTCCTGGGTCGTCTTCAAAGGACCCATTTCGTAAATGTGAAACGAGCCTGGCTGTTTCTCCCCATGGGACTTGAGCCCGTTGTACCGGAGCCCATGCGCGAAACGCCGAATCCAAGAGTGAAAAGCCAAATCGACTGTGAAGCCGTCCAGGGGCCTGTCGGTAGCACTGCCGACGTAGCCAGTATGACGGGCTTGTTTGGCGGGTGGATGTGGGAGCAGTGGTTGTTGAGGCTCCAGATGGAAATGGGATACGAGCAAGATGCGCTTTTGAAGGGCGTGGGCGAGGTTTTTGACGAGGGTCGTAAGCATAAAGCGGGTTGGACTTGTTTGTGTGGTTGGGCTATGAAGCCAAAGCGTCGGAGGTCGACCATAAGTGAAGTGTTATCTGGATATTAAGCTGCCCCCTTTTTCTTTCCTCTCTCTTTCTGTCTCCCATTTTCATGTCTATCCTTCAATCTTATGAAATATACCCCTTATGTTGTTGTTGATCCCTTTGCCTTGTATGCTCGTTCCTTTGGATTCGCACTGCGCTGTAACTATCTACTTCTAAACAAAGTCTGGGAGCCTTGGGGATAATAATGTCAGAATACTTGGATATCGAACAATAAGCATGGAGTAGACGTAACCCATTTCTGCCAATGTTGCGTTAGATCACGTGAGCTCAAAACAGTGTTAGAACAGTGTTTACTGTAGTTACACCTTGCGGCTGACATCCTTCACCTGAGGCAGCATGGAATCAACGTTATGGATGTTTTATTCCTATAACCCTCGTTTCCTTAGCTGACTCGCCATCTCCGCACATTTTCCCTAAGAAGAAGACCATGCCACCCGTAAGACGCCGAGACGACCGTTCTGTCTCCGCAACTTCAACACCAGACGGGCAAGCACGAGAATACTCCTGTGTATCGTGCAAGAAACGAAAGACTCGCTGCGACCGCCAAAGCCCATGTTCGAAATGCCTTGAATTGGGGACTGAATGTGTCCCTGGCGTGCGCGCTCCATACTCTTATCGTAAACGGAACAGAGGAAGGCCAGGTTCACTGCCCAGACCAGCAAAGGATGCGCAGACGAATACCCCAGGCTTTGTACAGTAAGGGGAAATTAATTCAACGATCTTATTTGTCCCAACTGACATATTTGACAGGAATTTATGGCATGGCCTGAGTGACAAGGTATACATGCCATGCTGTGATGCATTGAAGTGAAGCTTACGGTGCATGCAGTTCCTGGCGCCACAAGCCACCGAAGCAAGGACAAATGGAAGTCCGTCTCTAGATCCGACTGGCCTTGTCCTTCCTGGTAGCTCGGGAGCTGATGTCGATCTAGCTCAATTGTATCCCTCAGCGAACCATGCCTTTATTCTATGGCAGAAATTCCTCGAGAATGTCAACCCCTCTCCAAAGTAATACACGCTCCCTCCGTTCAACCAGAGGTTATCAAGGCGACTACAGACCCAAGTTCATCCAGTTTTACTTCGCTTGCTCTTCTATTTTCCATCTATGCTGCCGCGGTTATGTCTCTGACGAAGAATGATGTCGAATGTCTTTTGGCCAAAGCAAAGAGGCATTGCAACATATGTATACATCAGGCGCACAACAAGCCCTTTCCAGCGCTGGCTTTATGAAGGCGGCAAATATGACGCTTCTCCAAGCATTCACCATATACCTTGTAAGTTATATAATCTCCAAACTTGCTTCTTTTGTGCTAACACATGTTGATATGTATCACTATTTTCTCAGCTAGCTACTCGACATCTGTATAATTCTGAAACCATGTGGTTTCTTACCGGCCTCGCTATTAGGATGGGTCAGAGTCTTCGATTGCATCAATACGAAAGTAATATTTCAGTCTTCGACATGCAAATGCGTAGAAGGCTATGGTGGCAGATTCTTCTCATTGACGGCCGAGCTGCACAGCTTGCTCACTCACCTGGCTTTATCATGCTTTCTCCCGGCCTTGAATTTACACTCCTAGCAACCTAAATGATGCCGATATATCACCGTCAATGACAGGGGAACCTATTCCTCATGAAGGTCCGACAGAAATGTTATTTTGTCTACTAAGATATGAGCTGGGCAAATTCCTCAACGAACAGGGAAGCAACTTGCATAGTCCTTCTGTATCGATCGTGGAGAAGGACCGGCTTATTGACAAGTTTGAGAAGCATATAGAGCGCCTTTATTTACGATTCTGTGACCCCGCTCTACCTTTACATCTAATGGCCTCTGGCGGGCACGCTCTGCAATTTGCAAGATGAGGTTGATGGCTCATCACCCGTCTCAGCAGCATGATACCGAAGATTCTAGGAGAACGAGCGACATTTTGAATTGGAGTGTCAAAATGGTAGAGTACGATGTTCTGGGCCAGTCGACTGAATTACTTAGGAACTTCTCATGGCACCTCAATGCATATTTCCAGCTTGACGCTTTTGTATTCATGTTGATAGTTTTACAAAGTGAGCATCCGGGCCTCTCACTTGTCGATAAAGGTTGGGATTTGGTCTCGGAAACGTACAAATACCGCCAGTCTCTTCTGATGGATGAGTCCAGGGATTTGCACAAACAAGTCCGGAAGTTGACGTTGAAGTCATGGGAGGTTTACCAGCTCAATCGGGCCCGTCATGGTCTCAGTGCCTGTGCTGCTCCACCAATAATTCAGCAGCTGCTGGGTTTAACAGCCGACGAGTTTGGTGAAGCTAGTGGCAGACGACAGCCCAATGGAAAAGAAGGTGTCCAAAGCCAAACGGACATTGATACAAATAAAATTGGCCATGGTGATGATGATGCAAACAATGGCTTGATGGTTTATTCGGATAGTTCTGTGGCGAGCAGCTCATATTTTGATTCCATGCCCTCTGGATGGGATTTAGTACTTGGCTCGGACATCTCTGATTGGGAATACTGGGATCGCCTGTTGAGAGACTACCACCCAGGACAGTTGGCGGAATAAATAGGAGAGGCATTTCTGACTCGCCACCCGTATTATATTAGATATTGCTGGTTCTACACGGTCCCCGACACGAAGCGGAGATTGGTGTAAGGCTAATCCAACAAGCCTACAGAGGTCAGCTCATAACACTCCTAAGAGTTCAAGTTGGTATCGGAACATTCGGAGAATTCGCAACATTCGGATATTTAGTGGATTTCTCCCTACGCCGACATCATAGTGCCTCCCAGTCATTAATTATAAATATTTAGAGCTCTGGTGCGGATATGGTAGGTCTTGATACTATTTTCCTTTTTATATTCATACTAAAGGCTTTTGATTTCCTCTGGCTATCCTGATTTCGGCATTATCATAGCTCTAGAAGTCTCCTTCCAGGTTGTGGGTATATCTATCCAGGGACAACTGTACTATTCATGGAATAAGGCAAGCATTCATTTCAGGAGTCTATATACAATAGACCATTTTTGTCTCGACTCTTTCTTACTTGCATCCAATGTCGAAGTCAGTAATTTAAGAACAGCTATGAATTCAACGCCGCCGGACATAGCCGATTCCCCAGCCCAGGACAACATGAATCCGGACATTGAGATGCAAAATGAAAAGACACAGTCTGGCACCGTCGATAAAAGTGACGCTGCTCCTGCTGGAAGCGACGAGAAGAGCGAGAACGAAATGGAATATCCGCCATTACGCATTGTGGCCATTTTGATGGTTGCCCTTTACCTTGCCATGTTTCTTGTTGCGTTGGTGTGTCCAGGCTATTAACACCCCATGCATGGCTCTAGACGACTAATCGAGGAGTTAAACGCGTCAGGATCGCATCATCGTTTCGACTGCCATTCCAAAGATCACAGACGAATTCAAATCCATTGACGATGTCGGCTGGTATGGAAGCGCCTACGTTCTTGCTGGCTGCGTAACCCAACTACCGTTTGGACGGCTGTACCTGTTTTACAACAACAAACTCGTGTTTCTTGCCGCAATCGTCATCTTCGAAGTCGGCTCAGCGCTGTGTGGAGCAGCTCCCAACTCGATTGCATTCATCATTGGTAGAGCACTCGCGGGTGTTGGGTCTTCGGGGGTCTTTTCTGGGGTCATTGTCATTATGATTCCCGTGACGCCGCTTGAGAAGCGTCCAATGTATCAGGGGCTGTTGGGCGCAATTTTTGGCGTTTCTTCGGTAGTCGGACCATTGGTTGGTGGTGCATTTACCACATCTTATTTGACATGGCGATGGTGCTTCTATATTAACCTACCAATCGGCGCGGTCTCGATGCTTATCGTGGTGTTCTTTTGCATCTCTCGCCTCCGCAACAGGCTGCCCTTAAATTTCGGCAGAAATTCATTCGCATGGATCCAATCGGGAATCTTCTTTTCCTTCCTTCGATCATCTCTCTTCTTCTGGCACTTCAATGGGGCGGTACTACATATGCATGGAACAACGTGCGAATTATTGTGCTGTTCGTTCTTTTCGGAGTTCTGCTGATGTGCTGGGTGGTTACGCAAGTTCGAGGCAACGAAAATGCAACAGTTCCACCTCGTATTTTCCAACAGCGAACGATTATCTCTGGGTTCTGCTTTTCGGCCTGTATTGGCGGGGTCATGTTGTCCATGAGCTACTACCTCTCCATCTGGTTTCAGGCTATTGACGGAGTTGATGCACTGCAAAGCGGAATCCGCAACCTGGCATTCATACTTGCTTTGGTTGTAAGCAGTATTCTTGCCGGTATATTCGTTTCCAAGGTCGGTTACTACTCGCCTTGTGTGATTGTTTGCTCCATCTTGATGTCTATCGGAACGGGCCTCCTAACGACGCTCCGTGTCGATAGCGGCAGCTCGAGTGGATTGGATACCAAGTTATAGCGGGTTTGGGCATGGGATTCGGCATGCAGCAATCCGGCCTGGCCGCGCAAGTCGTCTTGAAGGCCGAAGATGTGCCCATTGGCGCATCACTCATGTTCTTTGGCCAGCAGCTGGGCGGATCCATCTTTGTTTGCGCTGCCGAAACAGTGTTTCTGCAGCAGCTGGAAAGCAATCTGCAAAGGTCATTCCAGCCGACACAACAGCCCAATTAGTGGGCATTGGCGCGACGGAATTGCGCAGCGTCGTGCCGCCAGGACTGCTGCCGCAGGTCCTTGGGGCATATAACGAGTCCATCGACCATACGTTCTATGTCGGTATGAGCGTTGCCTGCGTTAGTATTATACCCGCACTCTTGTTCGAATGGAGGTCGGTGAAAGGACACGGGGACCGCATGATAATGGGATTGCTGAGAATGGCACGAAGGCTGTACTTGGCAAGACCCGTCGTTGAGGACGTTAATCTTGATTTTCTGAAGTGGTGAATGATTGAGATATATCTAGTTAGTAGGTTATACCTTGCCTAATAAGCCTAGATTTCATCTGATCAACCAACAAAGGTGTTCGGCTCGAGGTTTTAGTGGGTCGGTTTCGAATCTAACCTAATTAGGATAGCGCCTAGTAGAACCTCGTTGAAGTTTTGCACGGTTGAACCAGTAAAAGGCGCTAAGCCTAAAGAGGATACCTAGAAAGCTCGAAGCGGGTAATCGTCTCGGAGCCTCCTCCGGAAGTAGTCAGAAATCCAACCAAGACCAGCAAGGGCTCGCATTTTTCTGCTCTCAATCAACGTTGATAGCTTAGCGTTGAAAGCATTGAAAGCAATTATTTACTGAGAACAGACGCAAAGACAGAAATGCGATAAATTCCCATCATTTGGATCTTTTCGCTATTACCCACCCATCAAAGCTGTTGTCTTGAACGTCGGCTAGTTCTAGCACGATGTTGTTCTTCAGGTAAGAGTTCTCCGTCTCTGTATTTATTTATTTTTTAAAAGAAAACCAATTATACTATATATATCATCAAACTAAAACTGTCTCTTCAGCTTCTTCAAAACCCTCACCAACCACGTCGTCACCGTCGAACTGAAAAACGACATTCGCATCCGCGGCACACTGAAGTCGGTCGACCAATACCTCAACATCAAGCTGGACGATGTCGACGTGCTCGACCTGGATAAATACCCGCATTTGTCGTCGGTGAAGAACATGTTTATTCGTGGCAGTGTGGTGCGATATGTGGTTTTGCCACAGGCTGAGGTTGATCGGGGGTTGTTGGAGGATGCGACGAGGCGAGGTTAGTCTTTTTCTTTTCTCTTATTTCGGGGTGGAATTTTCTTGCGCTTTTTTGATCTGTCTGTTTACTGACGTGAAATCTATCTCCAGAGGCTGCAAATCAAGCCAATAAAGCGCGATGAGTGGCATGCTTCCGATTACGAATAGAAAGGGAAGGAAAAGAAAACGAGTTGTTTTTATACTTCGACACGAGTTTCGTTAGTAGTAGGACATGATACCCAATGATGATTGACGATTGCCCTGCAAAATGTGGGACATATATGCTCTTATTGCACGATACAGACAAGACACCTTAAGAATGATGGCGGCAATTATGCACTGGGCATGTCCTCCGTTCAATAAACATGCCATTGAAGGGAGGCCATGAAGTGTCTTGATACGAGGAGAGCTAGCGAAAAATAAAACAATGCAAGGGAGATCGCTCAGCAATGCGAAGGGATATGACGATGATCATAATATGTTGCCGGTTTTTCTATATCGAATGTCGACGGATTGTTGTCTGCTTGTTGCAGCGGTAGCTCGTTGGTTCTGATAGAGCCACTTCGTGTTCTACGAGCTTTTAGGCAGTGATATTATTTATAAACAGAGTCTAACATTGATCGTTTTCACATAGTTAACTAGTAGACTCTTTAGTACGGTAAATACTAAATAGTACTGTAGTAGCGATATAGAGCCCAGCTGCGGCTGACCAATAGCGTGGAGAGATCCAATCAAGTACCAATAAACGGAAACCCGAGGACGTCGCGTCAACTTTTACTTAACAACACCTCCAGTGCCTATGGCTGGAGCACGATGACGATTACTCCGGCCGCAAAACGGACTCCGCTACGTCCCGCGAGAGGAGGATCGTCTGCCGTCAAGAAAAATACCAGTATATTGAACTTCTTCAAAAGGCGGATCCTCCCCAGTCGAAACAGCCCCGATTGACCGAGTTCGGAGTCACTGTTTCCCGATCTGCGAAAAATAATAATGAGAAGGAGAATGACGTTCTACTCAAGGAAGAATCCGGTTTATTCGTTGAGGATACGAAGCGCTCGTGGAAGAATCTGGTAGATATCAAAGATGAGGGCGGACCACGACGACATCCAAGAATTCGAATCCGACGACAATCAACGCGCATAACTCCTCCCAGGAGGCTGAATCCGAGCGGTTCAACGAAAAATCGGGTTCAATCAAAAGCGAAAAGTCGATTCTCCGATAATTAGCAGGAGAGAAAAAGAACACAGAGGTCCCTTTATTGATGAGTCTGATAGCGAAGAAGAAAACGACGACGATATCATTCAGAATGCAGATATCAACAATATCGACGAGATGAACCCTCCGCAGCCACGCCCTGAGCGAAGTGTCGATCAAACTCCATCCTTCGACCCCCACCGCTGGTAAGAGCAGCCACTAGCAACGATGAATCGAGTGCGGTGGCCGACGACTTTGGTGATATAGAAGACGAATTAGAAGGAGAAGATTTTATGGAGCGGCCGTGGACGGAAGAGGAAGCAGGTGTGTTGGGAATACTGGAAGGTGACGACGTGGTGGACGGGCCATCGTGTCCAATATGTCAGGCTAGTTTGGAGGGACAGTCGGATTCAGTGAGTGTATTCGATTTGTCAGTGTCAAGGGCAACTCGTCTAATAATCCTATTCAGGAAGCATCGTTACACGTAAATGCCTGTTTGGATGGGAATCTAAAACCTCTTCCGGAAAAACCCAAACCTTCAGCGACTCGTTTGACACGACAGGAAAAGGCGGCGATAGCTAGACCTGCACAACGAAATCCATTTACTACGGGATCTGCTGGAACGCCTTCTGCATTTGCAAAACTAATGGCTGGGAATGCCGAAGATTCAGCGTGGGCTGCCGCTGCAGCTAACGAAGTGGCCTCGCGAGGCAAGCAAGCTTATGAACGAACATGTCCCTTTATAAGATTCTGCCGGGACTTTCTATTACAGTGGATGCATTTCGCTATGGCTCTGTTGAGGGGTGTGAGGCATATTTCTTGAGCCATTTTCACAGCGATCACTATGGCGGTCTTACTGGCTCGTGGACTCATGGTCCCATATACTGCAGCAAGGTCACGGGGAACCTTGTACGGCAGCAGCTCAAAGTCGACCCGAAATATGTTGTCGATCTCGAGTTTGAGAAAAAGACCGAGGTTCCAAACACGAAAGGGGTCTACGTTACAATGATCCCTGCAAATCACTGCCCAGGAGTTCTCTCTTTTGTTTGAGAAAATCATGGATAACGGCCGTATCCATCGTGTGCTTCATTGCGGCGATTTTCGCGCTTGCCCGGCTCATGTTCAGCATCCCTTATTGAGGCCACAAGTGGATACGGCCGCGGGTCAGTCGCGACAGCAGCGCATCGATGTTTGCTATCTAGATACCACTTATCTCAACCCGAAATATAGTTTCCCGAGCCAGGAGGATGTCATCAAGGCGTGTGCAGATATATGTGTTCAATTAAGTGACCAACAAGGTGACAGCAGAGAGGTCCTCAAGCTTGACAAAGGGGAAAGGGGCGGATGCAATGAGCAAGTTCTTCGCTAGCAAGGAACATGATGGGGCAAAAAGGAAGACTCGACACCACCGTCACGCGGACGCCTTTTAGTTGTGATTGGAACATATAGCATTGGCAAAGAGCGGATATGCTTGGGGGTCGCTCGAGCTTTAAAATGCAAGATATATGCTCCGCCGCAAAACAGCGTGTCTGCGCCTGTCTCGAAGACCCCGAGCTCACATCTCTTCTTACGGACAATCCACTGGAAGCGCAGATCCACATGCAGATCCTCTTTGAGATCCGCACGGAGACCCTTGCAGACTATCTACAGTCCTTCAAGGGCCATTTCTCTCGCGTCGTCGGCTTCCGCCCCACCGGCTGGAATTACCGACCACCTGGCGGGCGTCTTCTTGACAATCCGCCCGTCGCCAATGTGCTTCATTCCGGCAACTGGAAGACAGCCTACAGTGCAGCGAATCTCGTGCCCCAGCGAGGCAGCACCAAGGAAGTGTCGTGTTTTGGGGTGCCGTACAGCGAGCATAGTTCTTTCCGAGAACTGACCATGTTTTGCTGCGCGTTGCGTATTGGAAGGATCATTCCCACGGTGAATGTGGGCAATGCGAAGTCCCGCGAGAAGATGAAGGCGTGGATTGAACGGTGGGAGGCTGAGAAGAGGAAGTCTGGGTTGTTTCGTGTTGAGGGCGATGTGTGGTAGTCCAACACCAGCCAGGTTACTGTGCCCTAATTGCGTACGCACTATAGATGTACATACTCATTGAACTGCACATAACCGCACAATCCGATTCTTGAGCTTCGTACATAGACGGAAACTTCAAGCATCACCAGCCATGGCCTGCCTTGTGTCAATTGCATATCCGTAGCCGCTGTCGAATGCTGGTAGTTTCCGGGCGGTGCGTCCTGAATAAGATCACTTCTTACCTAGGCATCCCTGTCCATGTCTATACTCTTATGAGCATAATTGCGCTGGTTGATGCGGAGAGCATTGAGCAAGTCCCGACTTTCTGAGCCGAGCACGGTTATTCCACGGCCAAGGTAACCTAGCCGACCTCTTTGTATCGCTTCAAATCGAATCTACATTGCACAAAGGTAATAACCTTGGAATCAAATAGCATGCACATAGCTATCAATGAATTGCTCCCACACCATGTCGCAGTCAATTCTTGCCTTCTTGCTCACGCCCTACACCATCCCTCTCCTGTTTGTCCTCTATTACTCGCTCCCGTATCTCTCCAAGCCGCACTGGATTGCCCTACCGGCGCCTTTCCCTGCTGCTTTTACCAATCTATGGCTTCTCTACCAGTGTCGTCGTGGCCGTCGTTTTCTGGCGGTGCACGAGGCCCATCAAAAGTACGGAAAATTTGTGCGCGTCCAGCCCAACCACGTCAGCGTTGCCGACGACGCTGCAATCCAAGTTATATACGGGCATGGCAATGGGTTTTGAAATCGTACATACATTCCTTTTCCAAAATCATCGTCATCGTCATCATCATCATTAACATGCACTGACCACTGTTCAGCGAGTACTACGATGCATTCGTCTCGATCCGGCGCGGCCTGTTCAACACGCGGGATCGAGCAGAACACACCCGCAAACGCAAGACTGTCGCGCACACCTTCAGCGCAAAGTCCGTGGGCCAGTTCGAGCAATACATCCACGCCAACATTGAGCTTTTCGTGGCTCAACTGCGCGCCATCTGCCAAACGCAGACAAATCCCCGCAGCGGGTATGCGTCCATTGATGCGCTGAATTGGTTTAACTACCTAGCCTTTGACATCATCGGCGACCTGGCCTTTGGCGCTCCATTCGGCATGTTGGCTAAGGGAAAGGATGTGGCGAAGGTGTGCATGACGCCGGATTCACCACCGAAATACGCGCCTGCTATCGAGGTTCTGAATCGCAGGGTGAGGTCTCGGGGACATTGGGATGTCTGCCGGGCCTGAAACCGTATGCGTCATATCTACCGGATGCATTCTTTAGCAAAGGGTTGGAGGCGGTTCAGAACCTGGCGGGAATTGCTATTGCGCGTGTGAACGAGCGTCTCAAGCCTGAGGTTATTGAGAACAATACCCGGGTAGACCTGCTGGCTCGACTGATGGAAGGCAGAGACGAGACGGGGCGTCCCTGGGACGGGAAGAACTGACGGCAGAAGCTCTTACGCAACTCATTGCTGGTAGTGATACTACTTCTAACACTTCCTGTGCCCTTCTTTACTGGGTTCTCCGTACTCCAGGTACTATGAAGAAACTGCAAAAGGTCATTGATGAGGCGGTTCCGGACGGTATTGATGTGCCGAGTTATGCTATGCTCAAAGATATTCCTTAGTCAGTATTTCCTCTCGTATCTTCTTCTTTCAAGAGTCTCGTTTCTTCTTCTATGCAAAGCTAGCGAGTACTACCTGCTCACAATCTTGAACAGCATACAATACGTCATTCAAGAGACAATGCGCATCCACAGCACCTCTGCCTTGGGACTCCCTCGCCTAATCCCGCCCGGCAACCCCCGTGGACATATGCGGACGAACATTTTATGCCGGCGACGTTGTCTCCGTCCCATCATACACAATCCATCACTCCGTCGAGATTTGGGGCGCCGACGCCGAGTCCTTCGTGCCTGACCGCTGGGCTCCGGACCGGTTGACGGCGCGCCAGAAAGCGGCCTTTATCCCCTTCTCCACGGGGCCCAGGGCCTGCGTAGGCCGGAATGTGGCAGAGATGGAGTTGACATGTATCGTGGGTGCGGTGTTTCGGAATTTCGAGTTTGTTATTGAGCAGGATCACCCGATGGAGACGCGGGAGGGTTTTTGAGGAAGCCGTTGGGCTTGAAGGTTGGTGTGAGACGACGGGTATTTGCACCACATTGTGATGCATAATGCCATATTATGACTTGTGGTGCGTCGATCTCGTTTTTGGTATTGTACTTTGCCTGCATTCTATTGGCTGGTTGCTCTTGTTAGGGTAGCAGCCATCAGCCATACACTCACTGTACAGAAATTGGAAGATGGTCGAGGTCATGATGCTGAAATATCCACTGGAGCATGCCATACTGGGATTGGGATAAGTATCTTCATGATCCAAGAACAGCGGTAACCACTTATTCCTCTCATGTCTCTTCGTCAAGAGAAAGCCTGGGCGAACTTGTCGCGATCTCAGACGAGTCAGGATACGTCTCGCTATGATTCTACGAATGTCCCGTTTACTTCTGAACAGCTGAATCGCTTCTTGAAATTTTGGAGAGACAAGGGCTTCTTTGCTTGAAGTTTGTTGGCGAATTCTAATCGCATGTACAAAAGAACTTCTAGAGTCCAGACTGCAGACCATACCACAATGTTGCCCTAAATTACCAAAATATGCAACGTCAACTAGAAATAACAAGCGTATAAGTGAATATAATGCATTGTAAATATGTAGAAATGCTACCTTACTGGTGTTGTCCAGCAAATCAAATTCGCGAGGCGACTGTTAGCCACCACACGAACATTCTGACATCACTGCTTCCAAGATTCATTTTCAACGCTGCTTTCTATTTTCCTATTTCAATTATTTTGTATACTAGTATCTATTATCTGTTAGCAAGCTTTGCTGTTGGAAACACCAAATATGTCGTTCCAGAATCTCCCCACAGTTAACGATATCAAACGCGCAGCCACTGCGGGCCAGCGGTTCACTCCCGAAGATGTCTCCAGCATCGCTCAGGCTGAGAGCGAATTGACCGGAGGAGGGCCGGTAAAAGGCGGTCCAGCAGGTAGATATCCTAGATTATTCGTAACCCACTTCAAAAGAGGATACTGACCACATCAAGCAACGGCACACTCCCTCTCCTCGAAACAGATGAATTTCGACGCGAAACTTGACGCTCTCGCACAAAAGCCCCAGTCGCATATTACCCAGGAAGACGCTCGCCAGATCCAGTCTGCAGAAGTACGTTATATCCGTACCCAGACCTCGAGCACACCCCTTGATGACGACGAGTCTGCTACATTGACGGTCTTGGGGAATCTGCTCCCGGAGTAGACGTTTTCTTTCTTTATTTTATTCAATTTCGAACTGGGTCTCGTTTCGTTTCGTCTTGTTTTGTTCTCGCCTCTGTATGTGTATATATACTAAACGAATGATTCTTGATGATCGTTTAGGGTCGTGCCTTCAATAGCGCCCCCGGCCCGGCCAGTGTCTCGGCACAGATAAGGTCAATTGCTGATCGTAATGAGGCACTGGGAGTCCCAGCGAATCTCGATCCGGGCCCGGTATATGTGACGAAGGAGGAGGCCAGTGAGGCGCAGTCGGTGGAGTCTATGCATACGGGAGGGATGGTGCCAAAGGGTGGTTATGCGGCACAGATGCAGGTTCGCATTGCTTTTAGCCTTTTTCCTTTCCTTTCCTTTTCTTTTTTCAGAACAAAAGCCAGGGATCTGGCTAAGGCTGATGGTCTGGCGATTTAGAGTGCGGCTGATAAGCGAGAGGCGGCGATAAATGGCGTTACGTGGTTGTAACCGTTACCGTGATGGCTTGGGGAGAGGATAGTTATAACTAGAGGCCGTCAATTGTACATATGTATCACTTATCAAGTGTTAAACAGATAGCGTTATGAGATTTTTCCATGCCTTACTGCAGATGTTCAGGACTGATCTTTCGCATATCCGTTGCTGTAGGGCCAGGCAATGAGGCATACTCATAGTCACACTAAGGTAGCATCGAGCAACTACGTGGCTGCTTCGCCGCGGTAGTTAGACTCAGGGGTCAGGCTAGCAGATGCTAGGCGTTAGCTGCTCCTTCGGCTGACTACGCTAACAACGTAGTTGACTGCAAGAAAGAGTTGCAACGTCGACGACACGAAGCGGACGGATGTGATTGGCTGATCTCGCACTTCCGGGCCTAGGCCCAATCGGTGCAAGGCTGAGCGAGAGTCTGCGCTCTAAGCCTTTTGGGAGATCTGTTACGAAGCTCGACTCGACTCGCTTTTGATTTGATGATTTGATTTGATTTGCGCTGGCCTGCATGGGTGACACTCAGCTGGCTGTGCACGGTACCGATGCTGTCCAGTGTCCGGTATCTGCTCAGCTATGCTTTTGTATCTTTTATATTCTTGGTGAAAACGCATAAAGGAGAGCTAGCACTTACTGATGGGTTTCTTGCCACGTTGAGTCAGTCTTCCAGTTCCCAGGAATCGGACGAAGACAGACACATACAACCTCGATGATAGTCGCATTCATGGAAGATGTACTGATCACTTCTACCGCGCTTGTCTCAGCATGAACAGACACTCCACGGTCACGCACATCACTCCGCTCCCGTCATCACACATCTCGCGCGAATCTGTTCTCGCGCTTCTCCACGATCACTCCGCCATAATAACCTTGAACCCCTTGGTGACACACCATGCCCGTTGCACGCCTCCGCCGCATGCCTTACCCGACGAACTCGACTCGCCATGGTACGAGATAACCGACCGAATCGAGTACGTGCCCGGCACCGGACTGACCGCTGACGTAAACTACACCGCCTGCATGCACGATATTCCCAATGGCCTTCAAACACACATCCACGCTCCAGCCGGTCTGGAGATGCGCGGAAATGGCAACTACTAGGCTGGCTGCCGGGCGAGGAACGCTCCGCTCCCGAAATCGGCGCTGAGCAGCACGAAATTCCCAAAGAAGGGCTCTATTTGCGAGAAGACTGCGATATGAAGTGCAATATCCTTCTGGTCCCCTTTGTGAAGAGAAATATCCACAAAGCACACAAGCTGCTGGTTGAGAAACTCGTTGCAAGGGCTGGCCATTTGACGCTCCGACAGTCTCTGCATGTCGTAAGCTCGCAGGATAATCTGAGGCAGTTGTCCACGGACAGTTCTGAGAGTAGCAGCAGGAAAAGGAGCACTAGTGAATCGGCGTCGAAATCAGGTCATTATCAAGAACAGACCGACCGTCTTGAGAGACCAGACAGCGCCTCGCGCTTCGACGAGCAGCGACAGCGAGCCGCGCTCCGGTGGCAGGCCAGTGGCTACTCGGTGTCTGTGACAGGGGCGAACAGCGGAACCGAGCAGCAACAACATCGCAACCGTCGCTTATTGACACTAATTCCTCGTTTGTGAGGAGAGGGCGTTCCCAGTCTCCGGCTTATTCTCGTCAAGACGTCGCTAGGGTCGTCGAAACGGTATCCTTCTGAAGGCACTTCTCGACGCCGCAAGACGTCGCCTGCATCGTTTCCGACGAGTGCTTCTTCTTCCCGAGGTGCAAGGGCTTGATCATCATCCTGTACTTCAGTCATTCTTTTCCTTTTTATTTTCTCGGCCATTTTCTTCCATATTTCTTGCTTTAATCTATTCCACTATCATATTCCTTTATAATTATTTCTGAAAGGCGTGTACCGGGGTTATACATGCATAGCTAACGCATGGGTTGGGTGGAGTCACATAGATTTCTTACTCTGAGTTGACACGGATTTCCATAATTTCATTCACTATAAAATTCTAATACTAAACCGGCAAACACTAATTCGACCCAGTCCATTCTCATACGTACTCAGCAAACATATTCATCTTTGCCCGCACATGGTCGCCGTAAATAATGGCATCGTTAACATCATTCTCATCCGCATCAACGGATCTCACAAGACAATTCTCGCCGGGCTCAAAGAAAAATGGCAAGCTGAAGCGGCCAAACTTGGTCGTTTCTTCCTCCTCCTCCTCCTCCTCATTATCATCTTGTTTCTTGCAAGACGAAGCCCTTGAAGGCGGAGCGCGTACACGATGCATTGTAGCCACGAATCGCCCTCCGGACACTTGAGACATGAGATCGCCAATGTTGACGACCAGAGACTCAGGGACGTAAGGAGCAGAGACCCATTTGCCCGATGAATCTTGGACTTCGAGACCACCGGTCGAATCTTGATGGAGGAGAGTTAGGATTCCGCTGTCCGTGTGAGGCGTGCAGCTGAGTTTGACTGGGTCAGATGGCTCCGGAGGCGGCGGTGATGGCGTTTCTGTGATCGTGTTGTCATCCGTGTCCGAGACGGACGGAGGATAATGGAGTAGCCGCAGCGTGCTGAGCGAGTCAGTCAAGTATGGAGTGAAGAAATCAGCTGGTTTGCCTAGAGACAAGGCCACTAGCGATAGAATATCAGATGATAAGCTCTGTAGTTCAGAGTATAGCTGCTCCAGGCGAATTCGGGAGGGATATGCGCTTTCGCTGGGCCAGACGTTTGCTTCTGTCAAGTCAAACCTTGAAATTTCGCTCGAGTCTGAGGCTGTTTGTACTGCTGCCACTGGGCCCATTTCGAAGCCCTCTTTAAGATTGTCGGATGCCATGTTTGGCTGAAGAGGGAAGTATCTGTTATGATTAGTTTTGGACACGGGGAGACATGCGGAACGCCAACCCTCTGTAGGTATTTTTATTGCCCCGTTGAAACGAGGCCTTGGCTAACTTCATCTTCTCGTGAAGAGGAAGGTTGAAAAACTCCAACGCCAAACCAAAGACATCAGCATGCTTAAAGGTCAGTGGCGTATTGACGAGGTACGCGAACCCTGTCGTGGCAAAGACCTTGTATAGCTGTTTGCTCAGATCTAATCGATCAGAGTCCGATAATTCTGAGGGATTACAAAGGGGCGAAAGATCGACTATGGGGAGAGATGTGAATGTGGTTGACATGATGATAGTTGCTTGAATAGTCTTGTATACCTCGTGGTCTGGTGAGTGATGCACTCCTTCTTATAGTCGTCACATTGCGTCTTCATGCTCAGGCATCATGGCCGAATCCAAGTGCCATGGACACGCGCACACCTTTGCCTTCTCCATAGGGCAAACATCTCCTGAATGGAGGCCTCTTTCCATGCACTTCTGATTCAGAAGTCACTTCCACATCGAGTAATTTCATCCTGCAGTCCGATCACGTGAGCGGACTTAAGGGACGCCGCATGAAATCACACATGGAATATCGCCAATTCGGCCGAACAGCGAAGACAGCTAGCGTTAGGATGTGCCATCGTGGCCGGCTCGTGATGATGCCGTTTGGGCATCAGCTACTTCTAACTGATTGCAAAAATGTTGACTCTGCCAGAACGGAGCTCTTTCGCGATTCCGTGGTAGCTCAGGTTTTGATCCGTCGATCTGTTGGCGGCAACCATGGCTACTCGCATATAGATACGCCAATAAGATGCCACAGACGCGACCTTCTTTCAAAGAAATATCTGCCGAGCATCGTGGAGTCGCACAGCTTGAGCGCCGAACGGAGCAAAGGAATAATTATTCGTCCGGCGAATGCATGCCAAGCACATAATTCAATGATTTGCCCGACATGAGCCGTATGCATCCGGGCTTTGCTCGACACTGGCCAGTCCAGTCCATGGCGGTTGAACCCCTACTTAGACAGGCTGCCATATTTGCAGATAAAAAGAAAAGCCCTCTCTTTTCCTCTCATCAAATGCGAATCTTCATCAGACGTCTCTTCTCTCCCTGGCGTCGGGACACCGGTGCCCCACGCTCATATCCCTCCTCCTCCAAGTTTGGCGCGCGCAGTATGTCGTCTTCAACATCAGCAATTCTCTACGCTCTGACCGTCTCGGCTTCTCCGACACCTTCTTCAATTCCCGACGACGCGGCCAGTAAGCCTCATCATGGCAAAGGCAGATTCTATAACCCCTGGGAGTACTGACGCCTTCGTTCAACACTGAATTGATGTCTAAAGGATTGGCCGCTAACACGATTTAGCTCGTGGGTCGAATACGAGCTGTTGGATGTAATTAAAGGTATGACTAGGTGGGTACTTCGGGCCCTGAAGATCTTATTATTCGGAATGCTAAGATAGATATCTACGTATCTGCAGTCGGCGGCTGTCAGGAGAAGCCAACAAGCCCGATACAACGCCCCCAACCGTGCCTGTGCATACACCGACCTTCCTCCCTTCTCGCGAAACGCCAAAGCTCCGAGCTACCTGGCTAGGCCATGCCTGCTTCTACGTGGAGTTCCCCGGCGGTCTTCGAGTGCTGTTCGACCCCGTCTTCGAGGATCGTTGCTCCCCGTTTTCATGGCTAGGCCCTAAGCGATACACGAAACCGCCCTGCGATGTCACGGAAATACCCATGATTGACATGGTCGTCATATCGCACAACCATTATGACCACCTCTCGCTGCCGACGGTCAAGGCGATTGCGAAGAAACACCCCAATTGCCATTTTTCGTGCCCCTGGGCAATGCAGCGTGGTTTAATGAGGCCGGAATATCCAAAGTCACCGAGCTAGATTGGTGGGACCAGCGCGATTTCTCCCTCTCGCCGACAACTAAACAGCCGCAGGAAGTCACTGAACCCGACGCGCCGGCTACAAAAGCGCCGATATTGTGGGCCGCATAAGCTGTCTGCCGTGCCAACATATATCTGCCCGAACCCCATGGGATCGCGCCAAGACTCTGTGGGCGTCCTGGAGCGTGGAGTCCGGTGGCCGAAAGGTCTATTTTGGAGGGTATGTCAACTACTTCTTTATGTGGCTGTTGATTAGATAGAGGCCGTTTTGTCTGACACTTTTTCCTTCTCTCTTCTTCAACAAAACAGCGACACCGGCTACAGAGCAGTACCGAACGCGAAAGGCGTAACAGATGACCACGCTCCAGAGTACAGCAAATTGCCAGTTTGTCCCGCGTTCAAACAAGTAGGTGAACTAAGGGGCCGTTCGATCTTGGGCTCATCCCAATTGGCGCATATTCCCTCGATGGCTGATGAGTCCCATGCATGCCGACCCCCATGATGCCGTCAACATCTTCCAAGACACGCAATGCAAGAGAGCTCTGGGCATTCATTGGGGAACGTGGGTTCTGACCGAAGAGGATGTTCTGGAGCCTCCGAAGAAATTGAAGGAAGCTTTGAAGCGGAATGACATTCCCGAAACCGGTGTGTTTGATGTATGCGATATAGGAGAAAGTCGAGAATTCTAGTCTCGACAGGGCATGGCGAAGTGGGTTGTATATTGCGAGGCGCTTGGGAAAAGGGACATATATACAAGGCAGCCCATGCTTGCATGCCTTCTATCTGGATATCTTGAACATCTTCATGCACCAATTGTCAGACCATTTTTGGAAAATTGTACTTATACTGTTGGCTTCTTCATACAGCGACATCTGGCTAATCTCTCTTCTTTTCTTAATCGTTTTCCTATATTGGATAATGCACTTACTCCGTATGTTCTCTGAGCTTCATGTTCGCTCAATGCGGTAAGAGTAGGCGGACTTAGAGCGGAGTTACTGACTAGCGCGGTTGCCTTCGAAGTTGGGACGACTAACTACCAACTAGGCTCTAGCGCCCGCCCACCCCAAGTCTTGCACCTCATCACCATGTGAATTGCTTGCCATGGGCTGTAAATGGCTTCACTGTCTGACATTTCCCACGCAGCCTATATTCGTCCATTGACGCGATGAGTGGATCGGAACGACCGTATGTATCCGCGTCCTGTCCTCTGAGATGCGCGAGTTGCACTGACCATCAGATGATCGCAGAACCGTCTCCGCGCGGCACAAGAAAGCATGCACCGAATGCAGACAGCAAAAGGTTAGTCAGTCCCTTTAGACGCGTGTAACTGCAAACTAAACATTGGACGTGTCTTATGGCATAGGCGAAATGCGATGCGTATATGAATCCCGATGCGCCGTGCTCGCGCTGTCGAAAAGTCGGGGCGAGATGCGTTATTTCAGATCCATTCAAACGCGAACATAAGCGAAAGTGAGTCTGGCCCACGATATGGCTTTGGCTTTTTCTAAGACGAATATGTTAGACGGCTGTCCCAACTTGAGCGCGAAGCGGAGGATCTACGCAAGAGACTGCATTGCAATAATCGAGGCACAACAATGATGTTGCCAGTTGGCGGCTTGAACGTGACCGTGACAGAGACGAGCACAACTCCGCGGAGTTTAGGGTCCTCAACACCAGATGTTTCTCCATCACATTCGATAGATCCTCCGTTCGCAACGCAAATAAACGCTCGTCCTGCGCCGAGTGTACTACCTCCAAGCAATAGAAACGATGGCCCAACGCAGGCAAGGGCGTTGAAAGGAACGCAGTTAGAAGCACATGAAATAAATGATATTTTCCAACTGTTAGTCTTCAGGAGTCATCCAGGAAGGGCTGCTTGATGCTTCGATGCTGATCTAAGTAAACACAGATTCTTTCGGGATTTCGCACCGTTTTTGCCGATTCTGGACCCTGCGATGGGCCCGAATGGGTACTACGACCAGTCGCCTCTTTTATTTTGGACGGTTATCCTCGTGGCTAGTCGCAGTTATGACAAAACCCTACGCTATTTCCCACCCTGGCCGACCCTGTGTTTGAGATGATGCTCCTATCGATGAAGTCCAACTCGACACCCGTGTTCAAGATCCAGGCATTTTTGCTTTTCTTGACCTGGCCGTTACCCATCTTGGAGGTACCTTTTCCTCTTTGTGGTTGGCTATTAAATCTTGCCATGCAGAATGGACTTCATATGCCTATGGCCAGTCACGAATTCGGGCGCAATTTGAGAACGTCGCAGCTAGAGCTCTCGCGTGCTAATAAAAGTGTATTGACTATGGACATGCAACGTCGGTCCGAACTCTGGTCGTATTGCATTGTTGTTTATCAACGGTAAGCATTATTACTGCTATATATACCTATAAATCTGTATGCATAGCTAACCGTCAATAGTGCGTGCTTACAAAAGGACAGCCACCCCGAGCAATGTTAGGCCTTGTCCCCGAATCCGGACAGCACTTGTGCTACCAAGTCCCTCCGATTTTGGCTCTTCAGTTAAGATGTCTGGACATTGTGTCCAAATGTTCTACATCAATATTTGCCGCCGGTGTGAGAAATACATCGCCTGAGCATGAACGGTCAATGAGCATCCTTATACGAGCACACGAGACCCAACTCAACGATTTAGTATCGCAGCTTCCTCCGAGTGAGTAGTTACTTGCTTTTATATCAAGTGAAAGCATTTTTCTCTTTCTAATCTTCGCTGCAGATCATAACACCCTTTACCCGACTATTGCGCTGTTACAAGTTCAAGTATTCTACCTGTACAAGGATCTTACTGGTCCGTTCAACGAATGTTTTATACGACTGGCGAACACAGCATGCAGCGTAATTGAGCACATCAAGGTTTTGTTCGACAGGCCAGCGGCATATGCGGCTAGTCCAATTTTCGCTACAAACAGTTTAATATTGGCATGTGCCTCTTTACTTCGACTGTTAAAAGCTCAATGGCATCCAAGATCGACGCTGAGAAGGCAAAGAGTTATCTATTCACCGGAATCACGACAATCAAGCACACGATTCTCGATGCAAACGACCTGGCCTCGAAGTGTTCTCAAGCTATGAACCAAGTGTGGAACAGCTCCAAGGCTTTTCGCAAGAGCGATGGTACTGAGTACGCTACGCTGCGCATCCGAAGTCGCCTTGTTATGTCGCCGGTTATTGATCTAGCGTGGTGGTGGCGAGAGGAGTTTGAGCCTGAGGAGGTCGCTCAAAGACTTGAAGCGGAAAAGGAAGGTACGAAATATCAATCAGTCAATCAATCAATATACTGATAGTGGAAATGCTCACATACAACTTTTGCTGCAGCCAATAAGCGCGATGACGTCGATATATCTATGCTTGGCCCGTCCAATGTGGAAGAATATCAGTTCTTGAACGACGAGTTCCTCACCGACTTTGAATGGGCACTGGGCAACGATATCCTGCTTCCCACGGGTAGCGGCTTTGCGGATATGCCATGGCCAGGTGCGAGCAGCGCACTGGGTGCAGAGCTTAGTTTGCCCTTGGTGTAATCGCTAAGCTTATCGGCTGGACGGCTTCATATCAATAGGAAGTAGATTCGTCGCGTCTTCTAGAAGGCCGGACGCCCCCGCCTGCTCTAACTTTTAACAATGCTTTATCAGTATCCACCACAGTGCATGACTCGCGATATCCCGGTGTGGCGTGACGTACGCTACGCTGTGCCTACGCCTAAGCCACGGGCTACGATATGGACTATGCTATGCCTATGGCCAAAATGTTATCGCGATGGCATCTTCATCCGTGATTTGGCGGACACCCCGTAAGCCAAACCGAGAATAACCGCCGACACTACGTACTAGTACCCTGTCGTGTGCTTCTGTGGCTTGCTCGGCGGTGTCATCAATCGAGGCGCCACGGCCAAGCTACTCGCGAACCACCAGGGTTGTTTCTTACCATGAGTTTTATGCATTCATTTCTCAGGCGGAAGATGGTGCGACGGCATTGTACATGGTGAATTAATTGCCTGATCAGGCTAGGAGACGTCTAACTCAACACAGTGGATATCAAAGCGGGCTTCATACTACCATGGCAGGTGTTTACTTGAAAACATTATCTGTTTGATTATACCAGAATTCTGATCGACTTGCAGAGATAGCACACGCAAGCAGTATGACGTATACACAATTTATTTCATACACACCTAATCGAATACTCTTTATATTGATATATTGATCCTTACCAAGGTATTGTCCAACCCATACCAAGAGGGTGGAAGTTGGAAACAATAAACCGTCCATCATTGGCATGCACGCAGGCGTTCTGAATAGAAATGCATGTCTGCCTTCCTTACATCAGGTCGAGAATTGTGCCTCTGTGCATAGTTATGTACACAGCACTGAGTACTGTGCGGAGTATTTAGTCACCAATGGCGCGCTGGCCGCTTATCTTGCGAGGCTAGTTAACTAGTATGTACTGCTAGTGCTCCCCACAGTCCCTCGATTGATAGACACTCTCGGCTGTGGCCGACGCCACTCAGAACCCTAACCTAACATTGCAGGGTCCAGTCACTTGGCTCTTGACTTGGGTTACATTGGCCCGGCTCGTCGTTTGAATGAATGAATGAATGGATATTATCGTGTCGCAATTAGGAAGGAGGCCACGCCGCACGCCTGATTCGCCGTCGAGAGCAATGCGATTGGTCAATGGAGGAGAGGTTCTGCTTGTTATCGTCGTACAAGAGATGCAGCGAGGGAAATTCTTTGTTGGCAGAGGAGGAGTATGCACGAGGTCCAGCACTAGTCGTTGTAGCCAATCATGTACCAGCTTATCGCACATATTCGGAGTATTGTTAGCCATGTACCTACCTTTGGCGTGTGTTGTCTGTGAGGAAGAGGAGGAGGTTCCTTCCTACCCTCTGTCCCTGCCTCAGGCTCTTTCCTCTCCGCGCCTTCCTTCCTTGCATGCGCATATAAGCATAGCACCTTCCTCGTGCATTTCCTCCTCCTTCTTTCTTTTTCTTTCTCTCTCCCTTACCCAACGTCGACTTGGAAACTGTCGATAAGTGAACGGTCAACGCTCCACCATGGCGGACCAGACTCCCAAAGAGAAGCTCGCTGAGCCCACCGTGGCTCTCACCACGGGCGCCGCCGTCGGTGATGCCGAGGAGGCGTTGGCCCATGTCAAGAATCTCAAGAAGCAGCACATGTGGGATCCCAACCTGCCAACCGACGTCTACGACGAGATCGACCAAGCCCTGCACGGCGATGTCAGCACCACTGGCGTCGCTGCTGAGTTGATGGAGAACTCGCCGTACCCTGAGGTTCGCGCTGCCATCCCCAACTACGACGAGGGCGGCCACAGCAACACCATCCGCGCCTGGGTCATTGGCATGGTCTTGTCCACCATTGGCTCTGGTCTGAACATGCTCTTCTCCATGCGTGATCCCTACATCGTCATCCCCAGTTACGTCGCCCAGGTCGTCGCCTACCCGATCGGCAAGGCCTGGGAGAGGCTCTTGCCCGATCGCGAGTACAGTCTCTTTGGCCTCAAGTTCAACCTGAATCCTGGCCCATTCAGCAAGAAGGAGCATGCCATTACTGTCATCATGGCCAATGCCACCTTCAATGGTGGTGCCGCCTATTGCACTGATGTACTCCTCGCACAGCGCGCCTTCTATGGCCAGAATTTCGGCTGGGGTTTTGAAATCCTCCTGGCAATCTCCACGCAGATGTTGGGATTCGGTATTGCCGGCTTCTTCACGCGATTCCTGGTCACTCCCGCTGCCATGATCTGGCCCTCCAACTTGATCAACGGCAGTTTGTTCAACGCTCTGCACGACCACCGCCGTCCTGACCCCAGCAAGACAAACGGCTGGTCCATGGGCAAGTACCGCTTGTTCCTGTACACGATGATCGCTTCGTTTGTCTGGTACTGGTTCCCTGGCTACATTGCTCCGTTCCTGAGTGTGTTTGCCTGGGTTACTTGGATCAAACCTAACAATCCGTAGTCAACCAGCTGTTCGGTGGATGGACTGGGATCTCCTGATCCCAATGACCTTTGACTGGACTCAGATCTCTGGCTTCAACTTCTCTCCCCTGATTACTCCATGGTTTGGTATTGCCAACACGCTCATTGGACTGGTTTGTTGGTTCTGGATCGTTACGCCTGCTGTCCATTACAGCAAGCTCTACTACAGCGAGTACTTGCCCATTAGTGACTCTAACAGTTACGACAACACCGGTTCTACGTACAATGTCAGTCGTATTTTGAATCCTGATTATACCTTCAACCTCAAGGCTTACGAGAACTACTCGCCGCTCTTCCTGTCCACAACTTTTATGATGTGCTATGGTCTGTCATTTGCAACAATGGTCGCTGTCATTACGCATACAATCTTGTTTCACGGCAAGGAATTGTTGATTCGCTTCAAAAATATGGGCAAAGAAGAGGAAGACATTCACGGCCGCCTCATGACTCGCTTCAAGCCGGTTCCGATGTGGTGGTATGCTGCCGTCACGCTCATTATGATTGGTATATCTCTGGGGGTCACCCAGGGCTATCCCACTCATCTGTCTTGGTGGGCATTCTTCGTCTCGCTGATTGTCTGTGTGGTCTGGTTTGTTCCTTGCGGTATCGTGCAGGCCACAACCAACATCCAAATCGCTCTAAATGTCATTACCGAGTTCTTTGTCGGTTACATCCAACCGGGACGTCCCATGGCCATGATGCTGTTCAAGACGTATGGATATATTTCCATGTACCAAGGCTTGTTCTTCTTGCAAGATCAGAAGCTAGGTCATTATATGAAGGTCCCGCCGCGAGTAACGTTTTCCGCTCAGATGATCGCTTGTCTCTGGTCGTCCATCGTGCAAATCGCTGTCATGAACTGGGCGTTGGGTGCTATCACAGACGTTTGTTCTCCGGACCAGGTCTATAACTTTAACTGTCCCAATGGCCGTGTCTTCTTCAATGCGTCTATCATCTGGGGCGTCATTGGTCCACAACGTATCTTCTCGCCCGGTGCCATGTACTCTCCTATCATGTGGTTCTGGCTTGCCGGCTTCGTTCTCCCAGTGCTGATCTACCTGGGCGCTCGCACTTTTCCCAAGTCTCCGATCCGCTACCTCAACGCGCCCATCATTTTCGGCGGCACTGCACTCATCCGCCTGCCACGCCCCTCAACTACCTCTCATGGGCTATTGTTGGTTTCATCTTTAACAAGTGGATCAAAGACCGCTGGCGAGGTTGGTGGATGACGTACAACTACGTGTTCAGTGCAGGTATGGATGTCGGCCTGGACTTGTGCACCATTCTCCTCTTCGTCGCGCTTCAGTTGTGGAACCACAGTATGCCGAGCTGGTGGGGAGTGTCGGTTGCCGATAACACCATGGATGCGCAGGGTACGGCGATTCAGGTTACGGGCAAGAAGTTCGGACCTAAGCATTGGTAGATCAGTGCATCTCTTTCATGGGGTTATGTTGTGATGAAATTAGAAATGAGAAGATGGGGGTTTGTTATTGAATGATTTGAGATTATCTGTGATGTTCGCCAAGATATCATAAGCAGTGATGAATATAATGAGTGTGTAATCCTTGCCCTAGCCCTAACGATCCTTCGTCACGGACCTAATACCTTGAGTCATTTGACAGATCGGACAGGATAAAGTTCGTCTCTTAGAATAACAAATGCCAATTCCACATCTACAAACCAACGCTCTATTTACAACGCCTCAAACTGCTTTGCCAGCTCCAAAAGCATATCAGCCAACTTCTCCGGCGCCGCAAGCTGAGCGCTATGCCCCGTCTCAATGTCTCTGGTAATCCACTCCTGGCCACTGGCCTGCAGCATCATACTCTGCGCCTGGTAGGGCACAGCGGCGTCATTGACAGTTTTGATATACGCGATTCGGCCCTTGAATGCTTCCGTGTTCCAACTTGCGGCTGGACAAGGACTGGTGAATGAAGTCATGCCCTGGCTCATGGAAGAAATTGCCGATGCATCGGCGAGTTCGGCGGGCAGATCGTTGAATAGTGGTGGTCGAGGGTCGTCGCATTTTAGGAGGTTTGCTTCTTTCTGTTGGCATTTTTTACTTTTAGAATTCCCATTTAATCTTATCAGGTAGGAACAAAAAAAGGAGGGAGGTGATATTACATCCTCTCGGATATGTGGTGGTAAATGACCACCAAAATTAGCAACCAGATCCTTCCCATCGCCTCCTGGCGTTACCACGGCCGCAATGAAGATCTGCCCCAGCACTGAGGTCGATTTTCCTTCTGCTGCGCGCTCGGATTTCCGAGACCGCGCGCTGCAGCGCTGGCCGGAATGCCGCTGTACGAGTGACTGATGATGATTACGTCGTGCTTCTCGACATCGAGGATGGGCAAGAGCAGTCGGTTGCGTACATAGTCCGTGTCGTCTTGCACGGTGACAAGGCCCGTGGCGCCGACGCTGGGGAGCAGGGCTGTGAAGGCGCCGTAGCCTTTGGTTTGGAGGATGTGTAGCAGGTATCCGTACGCGGCGGGGCTCTGTGAGGCGCCGGGGACGAGAACGAAGACGGACGAGCCATTGTGAGGTTTGGAATGGTCTGCTGACTTTTGAAGTCTCACGGGTTCCTTCAACTTAAGTCGGTCCAGCTAGTATTTATAGAATGGGACTGTCGATTGGCATGATTCTGCTACAGCTTAGTGCTTACCCGTTGGACATGTCTATCCAATAATACACCGCTTCTCGCCGAAAACCAACATCCTGAGCCAGACCATGGCATTCTGTCGGTGGATTGATCCCACTCCATGGTAGTTACCTCAAGTCTCAAGGTCCTCAACAGACTCAGCCGTAAACCCACTTACAAATTAAGCGTGGGGATTCTGCCGAATTACCTCCATATCGGGAAAAGAGTACCTAGCCAATAATATTGCTTTTGAAGGCGGTGAAGATATGATTGGTCGTAGGAAAGAGCTGTAAACCCCACTATCCCAATCAGGCTAGCACTCCTGCCGCCCGGTGCCAAGACGGTTAAAACCCGCGAATCAGAGGCCCTACATTTTTGCCAAACCTAAAAATTTGAACTTTGTTAGTCATATCGCTTTCCCACGAACTTCCTGCTTTGAGATAATTCATTCTTCATACACCTCTCCTCCTCTTCTCCCTCGCCTACCTAGCTGCTTCTTCTGTGCAGCACAAGATTTCCCAATCAAACGGCAATTCGGTAGAATTATCGCGCTAAATTAGCAAGTGACTATACCTAGATAGTGAGAATGGTCCGTGCTCTCCGATCAGGCACTTCGAACTGCGATGGCTCGTTTGGGCTTCTTGATAAATGTCAGATGTGGCAGCTGTTATTGCTTCCATTTCTATCGATTTTTTCTTTTTTATTTTACTCCCGTAAATATGGTCCAACTCCGTTCCGGGGTGACGTGGTTCGAAGATGATAACTGGATTGGAAGTGAGATCTCCTTTGAACACCCTCTATCATCTCCAGCTGGAAAGTCACTCGGAAAATTGCTGAACACGAAGAGTGCGTAAGTGGAAGCGACGTGAAAGACTGGGGTGCTGAATCATCCTGCCGTGCGGTTTTGTGTGTTCAAGTCTTGAACATCCACGCAAAAGCTGCCTTGAAGATTCGCATGCAGTAAGCACACTTTTGCTAACTTCTTAGCGTAAATTTTCCCTACCCTAAAGACTGTCCTTATTTTATTTCGGGATCCCATATTATAACACAGCACACAGTCTCCTCTACGAGAGGGCTGAGCAAGCACTGCCAGAATTGCAGTGGACTACAGCAGGATGTTCCTCTGCACCTGCATTATTCGCATGGAAGCACCAAGTTCAAGGAAATGACGGATGGGTTCCATCGCACTAGGCTCTCAGTCCAATCTATGTATCCATTTCTTGCCTATTCTGACATCAAACGCTCCATATCATACGGTCTTCATTCCTACATTCGCTTTCCCTATACTAGTCCGCCCAACCTCGTTTATGTGCCACAAACTTAACGGCGTAGACCAGCCCCAGCAGCACTGGCACTTCAATTAATGGCCCTACGGTAGATGCAAGTGCCTGATTACTATTTGCCCCAAACGTCGCGATCGCCACAGCAATAGCCAGCTCAAAGTTGTTGCTCGCTGCAGTGAAGCTCTGCGTCGCAGCTAATTTGTAGCCAAAGCCCATTTTGTATGCGACGCAGAGAGTGGAGAAGAAAATGACAGCAAAATAGACAATGAGAGGCGCTGCAACGCGGGTAACCGAGACAATTTGGTGCACAACCTGGTGGCCTTGAGAGGCAAACAACACCAAGATTGTGAATAGAAGACCGATTAAAGACCATGGACTGGCCCACTTCAGGAAGACTTCATCATACCATCGTGCACTTGCCCGTCGAAGAGTGAATCGTGTCAAGACTGCAGCCGCCAGTGGGATTCCAAGGAAAGCGGCGACGCTTTTGCAACAGTCGAGTATTCTAATGTGATAGTATCGCCGTCGATCACTTCAATAAATAAGACAGCCAGGGTGCGTATAGCACCATTTGAAGAAGCGAGTTAATGGCTACTAGAATGGCGCAGTATTCGTTGTCACCTCCGGCGAGTCCAGTCCAGACCAAGACCTATCGTAAGAAGCGTAAGTGAGTATCAAATGTGCACTTGAAGAGCGTTTGAAATGACTCACCATAGCAATACACCGCGCCAGTCCAACGAGGATCAACCCCTGACGTAGCTCCGGCTGATCAGGCAAAAGGCCCAGGACAAGGCCAGCTAAGATCATTTCACATTCAGCAAGCTGTCCATAAGCTACACCAGCAAGACATCAACTTACCATGAAGAACGGAGCTATGATCCAATTGAAAACTATGCTGAAAGCAATCTGGATCCAGATACGACGTTCCCGAAATACACAATGCAACGTCTCATATTGCACCTTGCAGAGTATAGGGTACATCATGACAAGAAGACCAATAGCTGATCGGACAGAATTAGAACGTAGAAGGAAGCAGATATAATCAAACTATCGGTGCTTACCGATTGGGATGGAGACTCCAACAAACGTCCCCTTCTGCAACGCAGGTCCAATGTTAGGAACAAAATTGCCTAGGACAATCCCAATTACCATAGCGAGGAAGATCCACAGAGCGAGGAGGCGATCAAGTATTCCGAGATTCTGGAATGCGGATTGCTTTGGCAAGCTTGGAGCGTCTTGTTTTTCCACGTCGCAAGCCGATGCAGTGGCATGGTCAGCAGGACATGAGGGTGAATGCGTCATCTTCGAAGATGTTATTATAGAATTCCCGTTCAAATCGAAAGCTGACAAAAGTTGATGTAGATCTGATGGCGCATCGGTTATGATGGTCGAAAGCTCATGCTGTGAGATTTATAGATATATCAAAGGATTCTGAACTTCTGCCCTTTTATAAGAAATAAGGTTCTCGAATAGAAAAATCCATGGGAAAAATGGGTCATCATAGAAGGCTTCATCCGGATGTCACCAGCGGAAGCTGATTGGACGGGAGGAAGACTTTCAAGAGGCAATCCACGGAATATTACGAACTGGATATATTATTATCATTATTAATGGCAGTGAGAAAGCGCAATGGAATGACCTAGAATGGGGAAATATGCAACACCAAAGACACAATACACTTTGGCACCTAAACGTATCAGCGTCAGTGGCACAGAGAAGGTTCCTGTTATTCCTAGTTCTGTGCCTTATCAGAGGAGACGTCACTACGACAGTGTTCTTAGACTCGAAAACTGCTCTGTTATACGATATGCCAGATAATGCTACAGGGTAATTGCAAGCCTGCTCCTATCTGGGTGACGGTCTTGATAATGGACGGCTATAAAGGAGATGAAAGAACGGAATAGTACTGCGGACTCGCGTCTAGGATCTTGACAAAAGTATCACCAGGAAGATAAGCCTATACTAGAGGTAAAATCTATATCTCTCGTGGCTTAGTCTTAGTATGTCCATGCGACTTTCCAGTGTCACTATTCGTACAGCGAGAAGGACACCGTGCGGTCGTCCCAGTGCGGCCTCAGTTAGAAGGCAGGAGCTCAGCAATGAGTTTCTCGACACGGTAACGAATCTCATCGCGTATAGGTCGCACAGCATCAATGCCCTGCCCAGCAGGGTCGTCGAGTTTCCAGTCGAGATAGCGCTTGCCAGGGAAATAGGGGCATACATCGCCGCAGCCCATGGTGATAACAACATCACTAGCTTGGACAGCCTCGGTGGTGAGAATCTTCGGTTTCTGGTTCGCGAGGTCGATACCTTCTTCACGCATGGCTTCTACAACAGCAGGATTCACGGAGTTGGTTGGCGCTGAACCGGCCGAGCGGACTTCAACGGCGTCGCCAGCGAGGTGAGCAAGATAGCCCGCGGCCATTTGCGAGCGGCCGGCGTTATGGACGCAAACAAACATGACGCTGGGCTTGTTGGCCATAGTGTCTTCCTTTATGATCGATGTGGGAAGACGTCGTCGATATTGATGCTGATAGCTTGACAGGGAAGAAACCTAAGAGACTATACATATTGTCCTCCGATATGTCACCACTGCGTTATGATTGGCCGGGAGTGGTAAAAGGACTTGATGAATCTGCATGTTTGCCCACAACACAGACACATTAGAAAAATTTTAATTCGCAGAAGAGCAATATATCTAGGTACGTTATAAGTCAGTACAAATATACAGTTTTCTTGATACTACCTAGGTAGGACTCGGTCAATCTATATCCCTGCAAGTCCTACGGCATTATTGCTCGCTAGTATTTAAATTCTTGGAACTATATTTCAAGTGACATTCGAAGACCCTTTTCGTCCACTGTAGGATTGTACTAAAACTTCTCTTTTGATATTAGAAATGTGGAATAGTTCCAGGTCCGGCTTATGTCAACGGTGAAGTCCAATATATTCTTTATGATGGTGGCCATTCTATACATATCACGTTTACTGCATCTAAATGTTGGCATTCCTCTTCTCCTCTGCCATTCTCTTCTCCTCTCGTTCACTGAAACGATCGCCAAAAGAGCCATGTGAGGTCGAATCAGGATAGTATATTTCACAAACTCCTCCATGCAATCTACAAGGCGGTCCCGGTTGCTACTGGGCATGAGTCTTTGGTCCCCGGGTTGGCCTTCCTCCGGGAAATGTGTATATGCTTTGGGGATGGAGGATTGATTCGGAATAGTGAACATCCGCATCCACCGGCCAAGAATACGCAGCGAGTTGACTGCATTGAATGACTGTGATCCGCCACACACCTGGGCGATGGCGAGAGTCCGGCCTTGTGTTGGGCGGACGCTTCCGGTACTCAGAGGTATCCAGTCAATCTGATTCTTGAAGACGGCAGTCTAAAATTATAACATGTCAGTAATGACTGCTTGAAATGTAAGAAAAGGGGTGGCCGCACTAACTAGATTGCCGTGCTGCTCTGGAGAAACCCAAACATGTCCGTCGCTCCACCTACTGAGCTCACGGAGTTCTTGCACCTTGTGATGGCCATGGTCGACATCGTTCTTCATGGGTAGCCCTTCAGGGTCAAAGACGCGCACGTCACATCCCAACCGGAAGAGAATCCGGCAAGCTTCGAATGCCACAAGCTTTGAGTAGGATCTTCGGCGTAGGCTTCCATACAGTACCAGCACTTTCAGCCTCTTATTTGTATTTTGCAGATCATTCTCCGCCATATTTAGGACAGTTGTCAGCTCCAAGCCACTGACCCAGTCCTCTGCTGTGTCGGGACTAAGGATGAATGGACGGTACTTTTGCGAATATCGTGATTATCTTCGCTCTCTGGCAAGGCTAGTGATCGGTATCCCGTGTTTAGCTTTCCATAACGCAGGTCAGGCTCAGGTGCTGTCTGGGTAGCAGTAAGACAGGCCATTGTTGTATATCCGTGCGGCCGTAGGGCCAGTCTTGGGCAAATCGCTCTGGTTGGTTTAAATAATAACAATGGCACGCGGCAGAAAGAGCTCATTTGAAATATCGCAATCTTGGAAGTTCCAAGATATCCCAGATGGTTTGTTGATTCAATCAGGTACAGAATTTTTATAGCCATATTTACGGGCAGTGAGTCACTGCGGCATGCTGATTGGGCAGCTTCCGTGCCCTAAGACGTCGCATTGGAATGACTAGATATGTAGCCAAGAAAATGTTCATGTTGATTTTCAGAAAAGAGGAAAGACAGGGAACTATATGCCATGCCATATATACCTTAGGTAGGTAGTTATAGCTCATCGTTTCCTAGTTCAAAGTCCCGCGCTTGTAGGTAAGAAGCGCCTCCAATCACAGCTTGCACCATGGTTTATCCAAGTCGAGTTATTCATGCTCATCGGTCATGGGCCCGGGCATTGACGTCCATCCTCATTATACAATATTCAAGCCACTTTCAGCATCTGTCCCATTCTGCTGACAGAAATACGGCCAACTCCTAGTAACTTCTATTCCCAGGATAAGTAGACCAGGAAAACTTAGCCGATGACGAGGTTACTTCCAAAGTCATGCCTTGGGACACAGAATCTCCCAACGTAGGGAAGTTCTGGAATAAACAATGAAAATCATCCATTAGTCCCAACAAAGACGACTTGGATAGCCGCAAAACTAATAGTCGTCAACTATAGAGGAATGTCGCGAAGGGATTTGCGTACTTACGCAGAAGTTGCTGAGAACACTCCCACTATATTCCCGTCATTCAAAACCACAGGCAGGTTGAGAAGAGGGCACTGAAGAGGGCAACCAGTCCCAGGCGAGTGCTCGTACTTCCCACCAGGTCAAGCACAATGATTGCAATAACAGGCAAGATGGAAGCAAGCACCGTTCCCACGAGATTTGCTGCCCTGGTGATGCCCGTGTCAGAATACTCTGCGAAATTGGCGCCGAATTCAGGACTACCGTCTTTGGTTTTCCTCTGCGACTGTAAGCGACAATTCAACCCTACAAAGAGCAGCCAGATAGTCGCTGTCACTTACAAGATGCCTTCCTATTAACCTATGTAAGATGGGCATCAGAGAATCGGCAATCCAACCCGTTAATCGGTTTGAGCGTGGCCGGTCTCCAATTGAGACAAAGTCCGACTCTTGAAACCATACCTCTCTATCGCGGCCGGTGAGATATATGGATCCTAGAGTCGGTCTTCGCAACCATTCTTTGAGTGCTTCGGATTCTTGAATACTAGGGCTCGGCAACCTTGACATCTGGTGGTGCTGTAACACTGCTTCGTCTGGCGACCTCCGTCAATCTAAAGCCTATGAATAGCAATCCAGACGAGAGAGCATTGAATGGGCTCTATACTGTACTCCTTGAGTAGTACTCGAAGCTGCTCGATTTTCTGCCATTGGTCATTGCTCCTCCCGTCCTCGGCTTTGGTGGTAGCAAGCGTGTACCAATCCAACGAGAAATTCTTTAGATCATCCGACGACGAGTTTTGGTTTCGTGCTTCAATCTTCCGAAAATCTTCTCGCAAGCCGTATATTTCAGCCTGAAGATAGAGGATGTTTTGCAGATTTATATCACTGAAGCGCAATACCTGGGCGGATTCGGGATGCCTGCTCATGAAGGCAGCGATTTTAGCGTACCCTCCATCTTTCATTCTATGCTCCAGTCAATTTTCCTAGACCCGTGAGAGAATTGTAGATAGGCTATCAAAAGGGTTTCTTGTACTCTTGCTCTCTAGCTGAGAGAGATAGACGAGGCGGACTCTACCTAGGTAACGTGGCTGTGCTCTTTTCTGCCCAACAGACGAATATCACGACGGTGCCCGATTACTACCACCCATCTCCATCTACCTGACCGAGCACCTAGCCTTCCTACCAAAAGAGGTAGACCAAGGGATCCAGCTTTATTCCCTTTGTTGAAAAATAACCAAAGAGGGTTGGATTTGTCAGAGTTCCAGCCCCGGCCTTGACCTCACGCTTAGCAGCAGTCCATACTTATTGCGCCCCTCGTCGCGCTCAGTTGAGAAACCTCGTTTACACTTCCTCCTTCTCCTCCTCGTCCTCGTCTACTCGTCGGATCACTAGTAGTAGTACTCGCCCGACGACCATGCCCGGAGCCACACACATCACCGACCGGCTGGAAAAGCCCGAGTTGGATGATCGCTCGTATAGGGTGATCAAGCTGGCGAATCAATTGGAAGCCTTACTGGTTCATGACCTGGATACAGACAAGGCCAGTGCTTCGGTGAATGTCAATGTGGGAAATTTCTCGGACGACGATAGTATGCCTGGCATGGCGCATGCTGTAGAGGTGTGTGGAACTACAGGGCTAAGATATAGAGAACCATGTACTTATATTTTCTATTATATGATATAGCATTTGCTGTTTATGGGAACTAAAAGGTGAGTTGAATATGCTGCTGGATTAGGTAAGAAAGAAATGAGTTAAATACTGACAGACACTTCTTCTTTTACTAGTATCCTATAGAGAATGCCTATAATCAGTATCTTGCTGCCCATTTGGGCTCTTCCAACGCATACACTGGGGCAATAGAGACGAATTATTTCTTTAAAGTCGCCACAACTGGAGAAACAAAGACAGACGCTGCTAACAAGATGGACGAGAAGAATGCTCAATCACTATCCTCCAATGATACAGCTGCATCCTCATTGTATAGTGCCTTGGACCGGTTCGCGCAGTTCTTTATTGCGCCTTTATTCCTAGAATCAACGCTAGATCGAGAGCTGAGGGTGGTTGATTCGGAGAATAAGAAGAATCTACAGAGTGATGTGTGGCGATTCATGCAGCTGAATAAATCCCTTTCAAACCCCAAACATCCATATCACCATTTCTCAACGGGGAATTTGCAAACTCTACGCGACGACCCGCAGAAACGCGGTGTCGAAGTGCGCAGCAAGTTTATTGAATTCCACAAGCAGGCACCGTTACATGCGTTTCCTGCAAACTCTGATGTTCCCTCTCCAGTAGCGGCGTGCAGACGGTGAAGGAAGCGCCACTGAAGTGTGAACCACATGTTCGCAATGGGGACCTGGTCAACCGCCCCAGCCCAAATGAGCTTCAGCATCAGCGCCGTCGAGGTCGGGGCAAACGCAGAAATGATGCATATTGGAAGGATTACAATTCCACAGACGATACAGTGAGTTTCTCAAGCGAGAGGAAGCAACGGAACTTCACACTAAGAAAACGAACTACCTAGGATCCATTTGATGGGCGCGAGTGTCTCTTTTCAGACGGAAGGGGCAGCCTGCGAGTGCCAGCTTTGGCGAATCTCGACACCGCCCTCAAGGTTCCTGGTGGCTTGATCATGTCCACTCGATACGCCAGAGAGCTAGGAAGATACCAGGATATATCACATGATTTCGACGACCCATGTCTGCGAAGTATCTCGGGGCATCTTACCCCGGTGACGGGGTGCTGCGTGACGTTGTATTCCGGCTTAGGGGACTTCCTGCACGTTCAAACGCGACTTCTTCATCTGCGACGCAATAGATGATCTAGTGGACATCATGCTCGGCGCTAGCTTCATTAAGGATCATTTCAAGCTACTTTTCGAGCGGGTTTGGGAGTGCATGAGCACATTTTCAGCATGGTTTTCGACTAAGAAGGAGACTAAAGAGGAAAAGTGGAGAGGGAACGTCGCGAACGTGATCAAAAATCAGGGCGCACGAGAGAGAGATCTTGCGTCTGCAGAAAGAGCAACAAAAGGAAGAAGCGGCGCAGAGGCGGAGTCGAGCAGAGGGCGCCGCCACTCAGTCGTGATGGAGAGTTGACGCGACCCTAGAGCGATCAAGAGGCCGAGGGAAGGCCACAAGGGTGATCATCTATTCCTATTAGCTGGCTTTGTGCTAATTAGGTATACGGTTGGATCCTCGGTCGTCCCATCGGCGCTCTTATTCGCGCTACGGAGCCTGATATGAAGACGTATACTCGACATCTGAACGAATTTGACTACATATCTTCCCCTGGGAGCTTTTCGCTACCTGAATCTTACTCCTCGTCCAGTGGATATTTTGCCAATCACTTCTAGTACTAGTTAGACTGATTATTCTTGGTATGTATAAGCTACGTTTCGGTATTATCTTCAACTTTCCTCTTGTGAAGGTCTATAAATCAAACATTGAAGGTGTATCTGTAAAATGCCGCTGTAAACAGCCTCAATCGCTTTCACTTTTGGGGTCGATCTCACCCATGCTCACATTTCTTATGTATATCTACCAGTGACCTCAGTCACTGCCGCCGCTTTCGTACCCTACAATGCCCACGGGTCAGTCATATTGAAATTTGACTAGAGAATCGAGATGTAGCCAAGAAAATATTTGCCTGGATTTCAAATAGTATATGAAAAGAGACTTGAAATTGACCAAGTACGTATACGAAATGCCATATATAGCAATAGGCCAACACATCAGTGCCTGCTTAAAGCCCCGCACTTATACATGTATGCAAGAAGCGCCTCCAAACACAGCTTGCACCGTGGAATACTCAGATCTGAAACAAGAAACTCTGCGTTGGCTCCATGAACAGGTGATTCATTACGATTACAGTTCAGGTCTATCGATACATTCATGAAGCCGGAAGAGATACAAGTGGTGTGTGCCCAGCCGCGAGACGTTTATCCTAGCAAGGCTGTATTCAATTCTCACTTATAATTCCGCCTGCTCTGGCTCATGCCTTGTTGTTGGAGAAAGCACATGAGATCGTGCAATGCCTCTCCCTGCACTAAATGAGTTCCAGATCGGATGGATCTGTGTTGCCGATTGAAGTCGCTGCAGCGAAGGAAATGCTCGATGAGAATTTTGGGATTCTCCAAGAGCAAGATAGTGCAGACACTAATTCGTATATCTTAGGACGCATTGGTAGACACCATGTTGCTATTGCTAGTCCCGGAGGCCAATATGGAACCACGTCCGCTACGACGGTTGCCATTAACATGATGCGAACTTTCTCCGACTCAATTCGAATTGGGTTGATGGTCGGGATAGGAGGAGGTATTCCGTCTGCCAATCATGATATACGACTGGGCGATATTGTTATCAGCCATCCCGAGGGTACTTGCGGAGGCGTTGTTCAGTATGACGTGGAGAAGCTCGTCGAAGAGGGCGAATTTTGCCAAATTGGCTCGCTAAACAGTCCTCCCAGATCAATATTGACAGCCGTTAGCAATATAAGGGCTATGGAGTTAACAGATGACCCCTGCTTTCCTGAATATGCCGCAAGTGCAATGAAACGGACAGCAAAGACACGTAAGACTTTTGTCGACCAGACGCCCGAACCGACCGATTATTTCAGGTTGAGCATGAGCACCCGTCGGCAACAACAATAGCAACGCCATCTTGCGATGAATGTCCGGCAGAGTGGGAGATAGCAAGATGTACACGTGAGGAGGATGCTTCTCAAGTTCACTACGGCATCATTGCATCAGCGAACGTCGTTATGAAACATGCAATTACTAGAGAGCGGCTCCCTCAGGAGACCGGAGCATTGTGCTTTGATATGGAGGCGGCTGGTCTCATGAAGGACTTCCCTTGCATTATCATCCGTGGTATCTGTGATTATGCCGACTCGCATAAGAATAAAGAGTGGCAAGGATACGCAGCCTTAGTTGCAGCATCATATACCAAAGGACTGCTCGGTTATCTGCCTCTAGGCAGAGCTTCGCAGGAGAGATTACTTGCAGATGTGTGTGGTAAGTGAACGTTTATATTATTAATCTGCTTGTTCAGTCCAGCATGGAAAGTATAGTATTAATCTTCGTATAGGCGAGATGGTCAACGAAATCAAGAACGTTAACAAAGGTCTTGAAAATGTTATTGCCCTACAGGAAAGTCTTCATCGTGAACAGATGGCTTGGGCTTTGACTCAAGAACGGCAAGCATGCCATCAAGCATTCAAAACCTCTTCTTACGAAAAATATAAGAACGTGAATCCTGATCGGCTCGACGGAACCTGTAGATGGGTTCTTGAGAATCGTCAATATCTTGATTGGTAAGAAAGCGGCCTTAATAACATTCTATGGATCACACCAGATCCTGGGCGTGGAAAGTCTGTCCTCGCTAAGTCTTTGATTGACATTGACTTCAAGAAATCCGATCCCCATTAAACATTTGTTATTTCTTCTTTAGTGATAATGACGAACAGAACGATGTCGCAACGGCACTATGTGCTATCCTACACCAACTCTTCGAGACATACCCGGATCTCATACAACATGCTTTACCATCTTTCCGTAGCAACGGGCTGAAAATTCAGGAAGAAGTTGAAGAACTATGGCGTATTCTTATTACAGCAACATCGGATCCCGCCTCACCAAACACTATATGCATATTTGATGCGATAAATGAATGCAGAGCAAATGATGCACAGCAGTTAATCGGAAAGCTTGAGCGGTTTTATACGCAGACTGCGAATACGTTGAAACCAAAAGGATGGCTGAAGTTCCTTGTAACGAGTCATCCTTATGAAGAAATTCAGCAAAGCTTCCGGCCGCTCACCGCATCGTATCCTCGAATCCACCTCCGCGGGGAGGAAGAGAACGATCGAATCCGTGAAGAGATTGGGTTGGTTGCAAGGAAGCGAGCAACAGAGACTCGAAAAGCATCGTCACAGATGGAACATTGCACCTATTTGTGGCTCTCTCTCACAATTAATGATATCCGTACTACATTCCAGGAGAGCCTTTGTCCTGAGGAAGAACCTATTCGATTGATCCCGCCATCAGTCGCCGCCGCGTATGAAGGAATCCTCGATAGAGTACCAGCGGCCAAAGCGGAAACTGTGAAGATCATCCTGAAACTCATTGTTGGCGCGAGACGTCCATTAACGATAGAGGAAATGGCCACGGCTTTGGGAATTGCTATGTCCTATGGATCAGACACTGCAGCCCAGGCCGGGCTTAACCCGGAAGTATTAGGAAAGAAGATCCGCCACTTATGCAAGTTGTTCATCTTCATAAAAGATTCTAAAGTCTATTTGATCCATGAGACAGCTAGAGAGTTCTCGCTTTCCTGCAGTCCGGAAAGCAGATGGTATTTTGGCCAAAGCGACGTCGAAAACTTGATGTCACGGGTTTGTATCCATTATTTATTAATGGATGATTTAGAGAGTGATCATTCGCAACATAATCCTAAGAGTCGGTGCCTTCTGGCGTATGCCAGTGATCATTGGACTGATCATGTACGGAACATGTCTCTTTCGGCATATTTGGAACTCACAGAAGACGTAGCCCGAGTCTACGGTGTCACTCGCGCACAAAATATGTTACGGATTCCTGTATTCTCGAACACTGTGATTAATGATAACAGGACGCCTGGAACGAGGGCATATCATCTGGCTGCTTTCAACGGACATGGGAATGTGGCACAAAGATTTCTTGCCCAAGATAGAGTCGACATCGACCAATCAGATAGTGTAGGAAGAACTACATTATTCCTAGCATCGGAAACAGGATATATTGAAATCGTGGATCGCGGATACATTGTTAGCACGGGGAGCAAATGGCAATGCTCTTCAGGATGACTCTCATACAAAACCTCTGAAGAAACTGGAACTTGACGCTGACAATTTTGGTGTTTGAATAATTTGTAGTAGCACCTCACAATATCAATTTAGTTATGATAATAAAACAAAGGTCTAGGAAACGATAATTCGTGTATCGCCTTGCCTAATCGGGTAACACTTTCCTAATCGGGCAGATCCCAGTACTTAGGGTTCGACAGCAGCAATCTAGCCGACACGATAGCGACTACAGAGTCGACATAGAAATGCCTGGTAGCTTAGGAACTGCACACCTATGGTAGATCTCGCTCTATTTGGACTTACCCTTGACGTCAAAACATAATAATAACCCTTACAAAGAACCGGAGGAACTAAATTTTGCCGTTAATGAGCCTTAAAGAATGCATTTGCTATGCATATAAGAAAGATATTTCAATTTCAGGTAAAGCTTATGAACTAGTCATATTTACAGCATCATCAGCGCATCGTGTTCCAAACTTTTCGGTTTGACATATCTCTACTATCTGTCATTTCCCGTTCAACCGATGAACGACTTAGCCGTCTAGAGGCATTGATAGTAGTAAGGATTTATGACGGTACAAGTGTATGGGCTAGCGCAGGTGGTTGGGCCAGTCCATCCCTGGCCACCACATTGTCCGTAATGCTGAGCAACTCCACTTCCGGTAGGGAAGATGAAGTGGTAGTGGAGGTCGTTGTCGTAGTACTGCTGCCACCACTAGGGCTAGTAGTACCAGTACCACTGAAAGTAGAGTTCAAGGGGCCAACTCTGATATCCGAAAAGATAACATGGGCACTCGGCGAATTGGCCTCAACGTCCTTGGGTGCACCGGATGATGTGGAGCAGGTACCACGAGCTGCACCGGGGTACCAGTCTCATTTGTCGGGTAAGTGCTGTCGAGCCAAAGCATGTCGACGGAGTAGTCATCCCACAGACTCAGGACCAAAACCATACCATTTTAAGAGCGGTGCTCACGCCTGCCAAACCGCCATGTTTAGTGAAGGAGCCTTCTCCGCCGAAAACGCTAATCTCCTCAGTGCAGTAGTCGGAATCGATGACGTTTCCGCTGATTCCGGAGATCTTGGAAGAAGGCTGTGGAATGACCGTGCCGCCCTGGACATAGTAGCGTCTGATCTCGGAGAGGGTGCCACTGGATGTGCCGTCATCGGTGACAAATTGAGTTACAACAGTTATTGGCTTGGTAGTGTCAACGGTCAATCCGGGACCGTAGAAGTTAGTGTTGCCAACTCGGTAAGGGTTGAAATCACATCCATCAGGATCACAGGTACCACCATAACGGTCATTACTGTAGGTACCACCGCAGGCATCACCGGTGCAAACAGTCGGGGTTGCTGTATCGCAAGGGTGAGGAGTCAAGGCTTCCGAGATACTGTTAGCCTCCCAGATATCAAGCTCCGCGCAGCAAGATCCGTGATTGCCTACTCCGGTGTTGGAGTTATTGGTTGAGGGCTGCCAACCATCGATGTTGGCCTGGCCACCAATGAACTTGAGGTCACGCGGGCATTGAGAGTCACAGTATCCCACACCGTACTGAGCACCGGCCTTGTTGTTAGGCTGTGTTGAGACACCACCATCCGCTTCCATGGCGACAAAGTAGAGAGCACCATTCAAGCCACATGGGAGGGAAGACACATCAACAGTGAAAGTAAACTCCTGGTTCAACAGGTCAAAGATCTGGTAATGCGTATTATCGGCCATCAGGTAAGAACGAGATCCAACGTTGGAGCCGGTGACGAAGTTCACACGCAGGAATTTCCGAGGTAGTGATACCGTACGTTCCCGAGTAGTCTGCACCGTCGAGAGCACATTCCTGGGCGCAGGTAGTATCACTGTTACAGATGGATGTATCCCAAGTATTGCCGGTATAGCAATTGGTGCTGCTGTTGACGCTGTGAACCCAACGCCAGTTGGAATCCAAAACAATCGAGCCGCTGTTTGAGGTACAGCTACCACCTGAAGTGCAAGTAGACCAGGTCAGAGGTGGGTGAGTTTCAGCATTGTAAGTGCCAATCTGCTGAGCCTGTGCTGTTGCCAGCAGAGAGGCTAAGACGAGGGCGTTCTTGTACATTTTGAATGAGTTCAAGGCAGACATTGTGTTGGTTGTTTCTGTTCGAGCTGCTTTGCGATTGATGATGGGTTGATTCTTCGAAGCAGAACCCCATAATTTTATATTCCTGGTCATGGCCTTCATAGCTACAATAAGCAGGAGAGCATAAAACGAGCTACCTGCAATTTCCCCATACTCACGGGGCCGCGGAATGTCGGGGCATGATAGAAGAGCGGATGAAGACCAACGTTACAATATAGGACCTTAGTTTACAGCCAATATTGACCATAATTGAACGTCAGCGTCTCCTCTGTCTAGAAAACAAAATTATGATGTGTTTTACCTCGGGCTAAGCGTTTTAGCTCATCGCAGCCTCTGATCCGTACGTCCAACTACCGGAATACGCATGCACCTCCAGGGCTAGCATTATGCAGGAGTCTACTATATTGATTTGAATCAAATGTCCGGAAATGAGGTGACATTTGACTTGCCCAAGAAACAATCAGATACCCTGTGCTATTGGGGATCAAGACCGAGCAAGACCGAGGAAGGTGATCACACCGGCTGATATTCTGCTCCGCGACGAGGCTCTCCCTGATCAGCTGCCAAGGCCAAATCATGTTTCTTCAAAACAATTGAGGACTCGGCGGTGCATGATTGCGGAGTACCTAATATTGAGGAGAACGAATAATCTAAATTGTTGTTGTTTCGTCACCCTCCGCATCTCCGCGATTGATATTGGGGAGTTAATCTGTAAATGAATAACCTACATTTTCAGACACCGGGGCAATTGACCTAATTTAGCTGCCCTGGCTTGTAGGTCGCAGATTGGCTGTCAAGAATAGCGTGGTGCAATACATTCACAATTATAACATGCTGCGTACAGTGTTAATAGTGTTATAGAACAAAACTTCCTTAATTGTTGCAAGTATACAGGCTCCTGCCATAGTTACTTCTTGAATTTGACTCTGATTACTGCCATGAGTACGAGTAAGCCAGCATAATTGAGGCATACTTACACCAAATTCGTATAATTTGAAAATCTCGCCGTAGATACCAAATTAGGTTAGACTGCCCCTTATTTTAATTCAAAAATATTTGAGTAAATTTTGCGACCTAGGTACCACCTTCATGACGTTGTTGAATCTGTCCCCGCCGACTTGGCAACCTCTTTTTTCTGTCCCAGACCAATTGACATGCCCTTCTTTACATTTTAATTTGATCAATTACTCTCTTATCAACGGACACAATACGCCGGAGACGAATCCAACCGAGAATACGAAGAAGAAGCAAAAAATGTCTCCTCCAGCCATCATCGCACCCTCCATTCTGAGCGCCGACTTCGCCCAGCTCGGCCAAGAATGTGCCACCACCATGGACCGCGGAGCCGACTGGCTTCACGTCGATATCATGGACGGCCATTTCGTGCCCAATATGACCTTTGGTGCCCCGTCGTGACTAAGATTCGCTCGCATGTCGCAAAACCAGCTACACCGGGAGAGCGGGGTACCTTTGATTGCCACATGATGATTGCGGAGGTATGTTATTCCTACCCCAAGCAATTTGTCTTGACAAGAAAGAAAAAACGACCTACTAACTATAGGGAACAACATAACAAGCCTCAAAAATGGGTATCCGATTTCAAAAAGCTGGCTGCGATCTGTACTGTTTCCATTACGAAGCCGCCATCTCCTCAACCGCCGCCAAAGAGCCTGCCGACTACGAGACTACACAAACCACCTCGCCGCGTGAGCTGATCCGCTATATCCATGAACAAGGCATGAAAGCCGGCATTGCCATCAAACCGGACACCAAGGTCGACGTATTATGGGATATTCTGGAGAATAAAGAAGAAATCGAGCGGCCTGATGTAAGTCCTCTCATCCCCACTCCCCGCCCTCTTTATATGCGTATATATATGTTTTGAAGTCAAGATAAGAAAGAGTCAATTCCTAATAAAAGGAACGTATGCATATGCACAACAGATGGTCCTCGTAATGACCGTTCACCCGGGCTTCGGCGGACAAAAGTTCATGGCCTCCGAGCTCCCCAAAGTAACTGCTCTACGCCAGAGGTATCCGGACTTGAACATCGAGGTCGATGGTGGACTAGGCTTGGGCACTATTGACCAGGCCGCCGACGCGGGGCCAATGTGATTGTGGCCGGATCTGCTGTCTTTGGCGCTCAGGATCCCGGCGAAGTTATTAGTAAATTGCGTGCGGCGGTTGAACAGAGGCGGAAGTAGGAGGATTTTTTTATCTACTTATCTTCACATCTAATGCTAGATTATGAGTTATGCTGTATAGGTCTTTGAACGAAGGGACATGAATATAGATGTATAAATAGAAAAGCGAGGTAGATATAGATATGGATATTTGGATTGAATGACGGCTCAAACGTGCTAGTTAAATGCTATACCGAAGAACATTGCCAAAACGCAGACGTAAAACACAACGTAGCAAGGTGTAAGAAGAATATCATATGATGCTCGAAAGTAAAACGTCCGCTATCTGGTATCACGAAATCTTGGGCAGAACATGCATTCATCCAGTCGTAAAAAGAAGGGGCTTAAAGCTGAAACGCAAGAAAAAGTAGCAACCCTAAAAAAGCAAGTCAAGAAGGGGAAAAGAAGAAAAGAACGAAGCTCGCTGTCGCAGTGCATAGAAAGATCAACTTGCTCAGTCCTCAACACTGACGCCAGCTTTACTTGCATCTATAGGATCCTGTTTCTGCGTATCGTTACTCTCGAGAGCAGTAGCAGCATCGGTCTTGTTCTGTTCTCCCTTGTCTTCTTTCTTCTCTTCCGACTTTTCATCTTCATCTTCCAGTGCACCCTCATCCTCCCTCTCGTCCTCGACAATCGTATTCTTCTCCTTGTCCTTTTCCGCAGCTGATTGCCGCAGAGCTTCAATATCGCCATCGGCCGGCGGCTCGAGACACCGACGCTCGAATATCCTTGCGTACTTGTTCCTGCTCATCTTCCGTGGTGGCTGAGACAATCGAGCCTCGATGATGGCCAATTAAGCCTAGAGTCTCTGCGTTCTCTGCCCGGAAATTTGCGGTTGACACTGCAGCGCTTTCATCGGCAAGAGAAGGTCTCTTCTGGGGTGGAACAATCTCAGGCGCGACGGATGAGCGGTGACCGGCCGGTGATTGGCTGTGTTCTCCTATATCTTCTAGTTTGCTGCTTGACTCCGTCGAGGTTGCGGTCGTGGCGACGGCGGCAGACTTGCCAGCAGTATCGGGGATAGCCTCTGTGCCCTTTGCCTTTGGGTTAGAGGTAGGTAGTGCCTTGCCCTCGCCTTCTGCCGTAGGTGGTTTCGCACCGAGCTTTGAGCGCGCGTTCTCCTTGGCTTTGGCCGCTGCTTCCTCGCTGGCCAGCCTCAGAGCCAGGGTACGCTGGTCCTCTTTGATCTCGCTCACGGGAGGGTTTTGATTTGAACATGTGGCGTCGACGTGCCGCTCGTGTTCCTGGAGGTTGGCGTGGTGGTGGTGGCCGTCGTCGTCGTGTTATTATTCAGGGCTGCAGGCTTCGGAGCAACTGCGTCGACTGCTCTCACATCTTGAGCAGAAGACGAGAAGTCATTGGGGTCAGTAACGGAGCCGATTTGGCTCTTGAGCTCTCCATATTCGTTCCATTCTTCTATTTGCTCGAGGTCCTTTTTGTGATAGTGTCAGTTGTTCAGTTTCGCCTGGGGTCATAACGGAGTAAGAACTCACGCCAATTATCGTACGAAACTTGACCAGACCAGGCAACTTGCGGCCTTTGGAATATCTCCCCACAATCTCCTCGCGGCATCGTCCGTGGCAATATCAATTGCCTGGAAGGGGATCTTGTTCGCTTTGAGAATGGTCTCGAGTCTTGAAGTGGCGGTGATGATATGTGACGACCCGCAGTCAGCGATGTGTAGAGATACAGGGTATTATCAGCGGCCATGATGATAACAGCGACGGACAGAGTCTGTCCTAGAAAAGAGTAAGAGAAGGGTATACTCTATAGTTCCGAACGTTGACGGATTGAATGGATTGAATTACGATCGTCGAGGTTGTTGTCGCCGCTGTCGATCGATCACGTGGGAAATTCTCCCGCTTGAGGGAGCTGCAGCTAAAGATTTGGAGGTCGCCCGTAAATAAATTCGAGTTCTTGTCTGTCTGTTTCGTCGCCAACTCAGTCGACGATAATGATTTCAGTTCAGTGAAAGGGAAAACTGGCCGTGAGCGTCAGAGCCCCTTTTGTGGACGAGGCAAGTGGGCTGACGTCAGGCGTCGAGTCACGACTTGCTGGGCACTTTCATCGCCACGCCAGTTAACTGCTCCTTGTTTTCGCTCGCATTCATTAACTGGCTTTGGGAAGCTACTTGTTACTGTTCGATCGCCGTTGAGAGAATTACTACGTCCATACAGAGTTCATTACGACTACGAACTACGACGATGAGAGTAGCGTTTTGACGCAATATGCCAATATGAGAGTGGATTGATTCTCAAAATCTATGTACACTTTCTCTCTCCCTGATTGAGGCTCTCTTTATATCTCCAATCCACTCCAATCTAGGATCTATTCACCAATCAATAATACGCATACCTATAATCCGGCTTCCCTTGACTCTCCTTCCGCATCTTCGACCTCGTTCTCGAATTCGCCAGCCTCTTAGACGCACTGCCGCTGCTCCTACTGCGCGATCTCGACGCCGTGCCACTCCGCCTCGGCCGTCCATTTAGATGAGCAATGCGCGAACGGCCCCTCTCATCTTGGTCTTTGGTATGCGGGTCGTCGCGCGACAGGGAAGAAGGGGATTGCCGCTCGACGTTGCGGAATGAGTGCTCCGACGGCTGGTTGAAGTCCCCTGGATGCGGATCTTTCATTTTGTCTGATATTTGCTCGAGTCGATCGAGGTAGGTATATGAAAGGAACGTCAGAGAAGAGAACGTGAGAGAATGAATATGTTAGCGCGAGATAAGGTTAGCCTTCTCCCCTCAGTTTTATATGCTTATGTTTCTGCCTATAGACACTGCGGCGAGTATGCCGTCATGAAGGCAAAGCACTATACTTCTTATTAACAAGTGAAGGCAAATACTAGCCGCCACAGACAAGAAGATTGTCAAAAGAGAAGAAAGAGAGCGCTGAGGCGAACAGACTACTCATTTCATTTGACTCCAGAATCCTGAACCATGGAAAAGGGAGAGATGGAATCTTCCTGGAAGTGGCGCAGTTGGGAGAGTTAGGGTTAACCAGACGGAGTGCAATCGTGGTAACTTTTGCAATCGCATTGTATAAACTTCTATTCCGGCAAAACAGACGAAAAGTCCGCGTATATAAAAAGGGAATGCGAAAGCATGAAAACGACCTAGTAAAGGAAACGGGCAAGGAACAGTCTGTTTTAATTAATTCAAAAGCCAACAGAAAAAGCAACCCATACATCCAGATGAAATGTTTAGATGACAAAACCATTGCATGCTGACTTGCACAGCGGCAATAACAGGTCGAGGGAATAGAAAAAGTGAAAAAGTGTCTCGGAGCATACAAGTAATTCCAACAGCAGAACTCGTCATAGCACCTTCAATGCCAGGAAGGATGCCACACGAGATACAACATGACACGGTACGCAGTGAGATGGTAGGGCGGCATTCCTGCATTGTATTTGCGGAAATACAGAGTTCCAATAGAGAACCCGCCTTACCATCACCCAAGTGTATCATCCACGAAACGAGAGCAGATTGTGAAAGAGGAAGGAAAGGACATGAAATGAAGGTGTATCATTATTTTAATTACATCACATCCCCTGCGCGGCATCTGGCGTTGCGTCCTTTAGCAGCCTTCACAGCACTCGATGCAGTCGAAGCAGCATTCGCAGCTCTCCTCACAGAGGAAGCAGCAGCACATGGTAGCAAGACTAAGTAAGTAAAGCACGTCCGTTAGTGCCGGGCCATTAGAAGATTATAAAAAAGGAGGGAAGAAAAACATACCAAGCACCTAAGCATCCTTGATCGCCACTGCCACGGCTGGGTTGCTGCTGGTATTGTTGTGGGGAGGAGGTTGTTGGTAGCCCTGGATGAAGATTTGCGATCAGCGACTGCATCACACGAGGAAATTGAACATTCAAAAAGAGACGCTTACCTGTGGAGGGCCGTATCCGGGTTGCTGAGGGGGTAGTAACCGCCCTGTGGAGGGTGACTATAACACGAAACTAAGAGTTAGATTTCCTCTTCATATGTCCAACTCGCGCATAACAAAACAACGTAAACGTGGTTCTGATGCATAGTTCCAGTCAACGGAATGAGGTGGCACGTACGCTGGAGGAGGCTGGGGAGGATAGCCGTAGGGCTGCTGTTGTTGACCGTAGTAATCCTGAGAGGCCATGGCTGTGTTGGATATGTAGCGACGAACGAGAGAAATAGACAGAGGCGAGGGAGAGGTCGGTCTCTATTTATTTTTTCGGGTCGAGAGGAAGAGAATATGGCGGCAAGAGAGAGACAAGAGATAGAAAGAGAGACAGGCAACGAGATTGGGAAGAGAGAGAGCGAGAGAGACAGAGAGAGCACGGGGAAGGAAGAATCGGGAACTAAGACTGACTAGTCCCAGCTGAGCCACAGCGCAAGCCCGCCAAGCGGCCCCCGTCCACTGCATCCATTGGCTCTAGGCGCAACTTTTCAGACAATCCGCGTTTCGCTTCTTTTTGCTCCTGGTCAGTTGTGGCTGTGGGATGGGACTACGACGGCCTGTCCTGGATGGCAAGGCAAGGCATGCAGCATAAGTCGATAGTGAGTACATAATATGCTAATAAATTGCAATACTCCAGCGAATACTAACCACGCCATGTACCGGTTAGTTATGCGATTCAGCGGTGTTGATCAGTCATAAATTAGCCCGGTGTTGGCTGCACCCCATCGAAGAGCCCGGGATGCCACTGGTAGTAGGCCTGTCGATGACTCGATACTATCCACAGGTCTAACAACTACTGGCGGCGTCATAGGCTCTTCAGATACCGGACTCCAGCGATGGACGCGCTTTTGCCAGTAGACTCCCGATATGACTACAGACCCTCCCCGACTCGGGCGAAATCGAGACGGGGATGCAAAACCTGCAAGTACGGATTTCTTTTCTTACCCGCAAGAGACGATAGCTGCACTCAGGATCTAACATTTGCCCTGCAGGATCCGAAGAGTCAAGTGCGGAGAAGAAAAGCCGCACTGCGTCCGGTGCACGAGCACAGGTCGCAAGTGCGAGTACGATGCCACCATCCTCAACAACCCGCTGTCGTTGGCACCAAACACGGTCTGGCGAGAGCGCCGGTCCTTTGCCTACTATTTCCAGCATACCGCGCCCTACATCGGCGGCGGACTGGATGTGGCTTTCTGGAGTACCATTGTCCCACAGGTGTGCCGGAGTGAGCCTGCCATATGGGACGCCATCATTTCCGTCAGCGCGCTGTTTGAGACTCCCGAGCCATCCCCGGATTTTGATTCTGTTTTACGCTGGAAGAGGGATCAGCATCACCGAGATGCGCTGATCTGGTATTCGCGGTCGGTCTCTGCGATTCGGGAGCGAATCGAGCGTGGCCGCTTGGACATCTTAGTCGGTCTCATTAGCTGCGTACTTTTCATCTGCATCGAGTGTCTCCAAGACGGTGTAGAGGAAGCCATACGGCTTTATAACCAGGGCGTGAGCCTAATTCTAAATCTGCGCGCCCAAATAGCTAGCGGGGTCGCGTCGGCAACCAAAGCATCTCTGCTAGAGGATATGATTGTTCCCATCTTCGTTCGTCTAGGAGCCATCGCTCTCCTGTCGGAACCCGAGTGAATACGTTGCAGGAGACACTTTAGATCCACCGAGGCAAGAGTTTACCTCCCTCAAATCTGCTCGAGACGCCACCGTTTCCCTAGCCGCAGATATCCAGCGTTTCGAATACATATGCATTGAGCATCTACGAGAAACCCGTGCCTCTCACGTCGCCGGGGAATTAAAAGACCAACAAATAATGCTATCAGCCAGACTCAGCAGCTGGCACACTTCCTTGACCAACCTTTAGAATCCCTACGCGCCAAAGGCGTCTTATCACCACAGCAAATCGGCACCGGCGCCCTTCTCCTAGCCTATCACGAAATGCATTATATCATAGTCCGAACCTGCATATACCCATCCCTGACCGCCACGGACGCCTATCTACCAAATTATCAAAACATAGTTGAACAAGCCCGCATCGCTCTGGATACTTCGGCACGATCCGACGGCACCCAGCCGCCGTATACCTTTGAACTCAGCATCGGCGTTCCGCTCTGGTTCACCTGTCTGCGATGCCGCGAACCGAAAACTCGACGCATGGCACTAGCCCTATTACGCCGCGCGCCTCGCGTTCAAGGATTCTCCCAGCGCCACTCGGCTGTAGACTTTGGCGAACGCATCATGGCTCTAGAAGAAAGGAACGCCATGAAAATGAACGCACCACCAGCAGCAGTTAGTGGACATCAATCCCGATTCGACCCAAACATCTTCCTTACCTCACCCAACTACGAATACGCGGCAACCCCAGACTCTATCCTCAGCGACGTCAACATCAGACAAAGCAGCAATAACATATTCATCCCCGAAGAAGCGCGCATCGGCTCCATAAGCATCTTCCGGCCACAAGACGGCTTCCCTCGCGGAACGACAGAGAAGGACATCGCGAAATGGAAGCGGGGCCGAAGCAGATGTTTTACGACTGTCGTGGAATGAGCATGATGTCGAGAGCGATACTTGGCGGACTGTTTATGAATATATTCCTACTAACGTATTTCCCGAAGCCAACGGGACGCCCTAGTAAACGGGACAACTATGAATATGCAACTATTAACAGAACTATTCATTAATTAATGCTTGCATAAAACCCTTACATTGCGCATATGCATTGCATCTGATCCAAGTCTTGGTAGTACGACCCAAGCCTGCGCCAATGCTTAGCGGAAGTGTCGGTGAGTGGCCATGCTGATTACCAGTGTATAAGTCAAGTAGTTATGTATGATTGCATAAGTCTGTCATGAGCTGTAATAATATTCAAATCGCAGAGACAAGCAATAAAAGAAAAATATATCGTCACATCATGTCATTACATTAATCGCGTCGCAAAAACATCAAATAACAGAACGTGAAGAATCGACAGCAAAAGATTCAAGAGCAGAAATAAGGAAAAAAGAAACAAATAATAAACAATAATAAACAATAGCAGAACAAGGCTGGAGAGTAAATTATGTACGAGAAATAAAGTCAAAGAGAAAGAAACAAATATTACAACTATACGACGGTCTGCACGAGATACGGATCTTCCACGACCAAAGGCTGCGAGTTCAGATAATAATGATGATCCATCGATGGCCCTGGCATCAGGTTCATCATTTGATCAGACTCAGAACTTATCGCATACTCGTGACCCATGGCCATGGAAGGATCCCACTCGAGCAGCGTCGCGTCAAATTCGGTAGACATGTCGGGTTGTTGCAAGTCTACGGCGGCGGCGGCAGCAGCACCTACGCCAGCTTGGACCGTAGCAGCGTTAGCAAGGACATCAGAAGCAGAAGCAGTAGCAAGATCGGCTCCAGATACTTCATCCTCCCGTAGATACGAAGCATTTTCGAGCACCACTTCCTCCTTCTGCTCCATCCAATGCTTCAGAACATCCATGGAGGGTGATTACCGCCGCCCTTGCCACCACGCTTCGCTGTCCTTACCACGTCCACCACGACCACGCTGGCAAGGGTTGAAATGGGTTCGTCGCAAATGTGCTGCCGCGTTGTAGTTGGCCCCGTATCGCTTGCCATTTCGACACGCCTTGCAGTTGGCAAGAAATGTCTTGTCTGGGGAAATGTCAACACAGACCCAGACTTTGCGTACCACTGAGTGGACGCGCTCGATGTGGCGGCGCAATTCATGTTCCCCATGAAAGCCTTCCGGCTGGTCACTACAGAGGTGGCAATACGTCTTTTGTCGTGGCGGCCGCTGAAAGGATGCTTTGGGGATAGCAGCAACCTCTTTTGAAGTGCCATCTTCGGATGAAATGCGAATCATCCGATGTTGGTCTTTGGACTTTCCCGTCAACGGACTGTTCTTGTTAGAAGATGGCACCTTTGGTGCGAGAAGCCGAGTACTCTGAACTATTTGTTCAGATGTACGGCGTGCAGTCTTGGACTGTGGTGTCATAGACACACCCGAGGCATTGCTCTCGGTAGAAGAAGCCTTCATCTCCACGGATGCAGATGAAGGTGCCAACGAAACAGACGACGACAAAAAGGATACAGGATTTGGTGCAGATGAAGAAATTATGAAAGAAGGATCAGACGAAGCAATTGGAACATGATTCATGTTACCAATTGGAGAAACAGAAGAAGGAAAACCTACGTCCGAATTGGACTGTAGGGCAAGGAAATCAGAAGAGAAAGGAATGCCTGGTGCTTGTTCTAGATTCGATCCTGAGGACTCGAATCGGAACATGTCCAGACATCCAGAAATAGAATCTGTCGTAGTACTACGGCTCATTTCAGTGGCTTGCATAGTCGCGACCGTCAATTGGTCGGACATGGCCGGCACCTTGGCCACCGCTGAAAAATGAGGTTGCTGCATTTGAACGTGTTGAAACGATTGCATCGATGCCTGCTGCTGCTGCATATCGATACTGCCTTGTGATGACACGGCCATATCAATGTCAGGAGAAATGGGCAGAGCAAAGATTGGGGTACCTTGACCAGAAACTTCTTCCAAACACTGCTCCGTGTATTCCGATGGCGAGTATTCGTGCACGTTCAAGTTGTTCTGGTTGTGTCTGTGCATGGCAGATTCGGCCGACAGTCTCCGTGTCTCCTGGATGGCCTGTCTTCGTTGTTTTGCAGATGAAATCTGATGACTCTGCGAGCGTGCCATGGTGACGGTGCGAGTAGATGGTCCGTTACTGTTGCTGGTGGGGATATTTCCAATCCTAGTGCTCTTCGACGTAGCGGATGGTCGTTGGCTTGGGACGCTCGAAGAAACTGCGACTGGGGACGTATTCATAATAGACGTGGATGTGCCAGGTCGATTGACTTTGGCGGCTCCACTCGATTCCGCATTCTACCAATTGTCAACCTAGGGAAAGCCTTGGACGGGGAAGCGAAACATGGGGGTACAGGGAAACGCAAGCATGGAAAAACACTCGCACGGATGGAGTGTACGGAGACATACGGTTGCACGTCGCTTCGCAGAGGAAGGAACTTCAGAGACAGTCCGTGGTGCACCTTGTCGAGTCCGTTTACCCAAAGTGTCCGGGGCGATCCAGTTGTAGCCTGTGTTGAGAAGTCTTTGGAAGACGAAGCACTTTCGTCTGTGATAAACTGGCTGAGTCGCTGTGTCCAAAGACGATTTCGTTCAGATTCCGAAAGGTGTTGATGTTGATTCCAAAAGACATCCCGATAGCCAGAGACGGCTCTTGTGAAGAGGTCATCATGAGCGGCAGCGACAGCCATGATTGAAAGGAATCTCTTCTTTCGTTTTCCTTTGACTCCTGGGACGTGTGATTATTGATATGGGTGCTGGAATCAGTTACAACAAAAAGGGGAAGAAATGTTCAATATGATGTGGGCAATTCAACCAATTCAAGACTGGGAAGTTGGGAACTATTAGCAGGTGACAATTGCTCGGCGGAGTTTCCAAGGCAGCTCACGTAGATGGTGGGAAGGAATGGGCAGGAGATATTCTCGCTGCTCTCGGTTTCGAGTAGTGTATGCAGAAACAAAGAGACTTCGTAGTTTGTATGGAGAAGGAGGTGTCGGAGACTCGCGAGGACATAGATGAAGGGAGGAGAAGGACGAGATGGGAGCAGGGAACAAAAAGGGTGGTCACTGTCTATGCTCGATTAGGACAAGACCAGGTTCGTTCTAGACGCTCAACTTTCCAGAGGAGGACGCGGCGGAGCACAGAGTCGAATCAGCGGGCGCGAGAGAGTCAGGGACAGCGGCAGAACTCGGACTGTGGAGTGTGTGGACAGGAGAGGGAGAGAGAGGGAGAGACGAGCGAGCCGGAGAGACAAAAGTGAGGCAGCGACACGGAAGGCGCTGGCTGACCGCCGGACCAGCAGGAAGGAAGGAAGGCACGGGCTAACACGAGCTAGCCCTTTGCTTACGCCGGGTGTAATTACCGTAACCGACAGCCGGGCTTGTCCTACCTGTATCCTACCTGTATCGCTGGGCAATACGGACTCCGTACAGCCATACACTTGCTATCTCCCAGAGGCTGAGTAGGGTTGCGCCCAGCTACGATGATCATGTTGATACTCCTACTACATTGCTGCGGCTTTTTTCCACCAGAGAGAACCTCAAAACACGTGCCAGACAACATAACGAGAAATCCGGGTTTGCAACCTGGCGGTCTAAAAGGACCAGGTACCCGGAAGTAATCCGTACAGTTAAGACAGAAGCCATCCAATGAGCTAATCAGCTGTTAATCCTAAGTAAAAGACTAAAAGTAGTACATGTTTGGCTGGAAAGGTACCCAATCGTGAGACGCCTGGTCATCCAACCATCCTCTAGCCGATGGAGACATCGAATCATGCGGTAATCCTAACGGCGCCCAACGCAGCGATTCGCTGGCAGTCTCATTGTCGCGCTCTAGATTTCTAGATCGCCGTCCAACGTTTGTAGCACAAACATCGTTTGTGTCACTCTCGCTCTCGGTCTTTGCGCTCAACTTCAACCACTGGGCGATGACTTGAATATGTATCTCCAATGTCAAAACGGTAATACTCGCAAAGCAGTTCGCACTTGCTATGTCTAATAACCTCAAGACTGAACACTGAACAGTGAAGACCATCTCAGATGCAAATGTGGATCCGATCGCGGCCCGTTGCGAGCCATGCTTGGCAGCCAATGAAATCATCCCATCCACGGCGTCATCTGATCTGCCATTAATAGCCAACTTTTACTACCTGAACACTGGACAGCGTGACCATCGAATTAACGCAGGTGAAATTGGCCTTTTATTCTGTCAGACGATGCATTCTGCTTGATTCCGGACGGGGACTCTCAATCTGGCTAGAGTGTTGGAATTTGACAAGGAATGTAGTTGCATAGACCTTGGTCTATGTAAGCATCGCATTAACCGACAATAGGGTGGAAATAATGCCTCAATGATGTATATAGTTAATCTTGCTGAAATGGCTTACTTCAGTCAGCATATACCGCCCAAGCCGCGAGGGAATTACTCATGGCCAAGCAGGTTGCCGATGGATTTCCACAAAATCGGGACCAAATTGTGGTTGGGTAGCAAGGACGCTAGATAATATTGTCGCTCTTGGATGCCTACGAAACAAGGCCCCAACGGGTTAGGCAACAAGGCCACAAGGCAAAAACGGAAACAACTTTGTTCCGTTCCGTGCCAGTAAAGGAAATTCAGATTAATTACGTAAACAAATCCTGACGGAGAGGATGCTAACATTGCTAACTTCTAAGTAACTATGACACAGAGATATCAGAGTAAGGCCTATAATGGCTCCCGCTTCCAATTAATGGGGACCCCAGGACATACAACTACAGACAGGCCCAAGATACCTGCAAAGGAATACAACACCGGAAAGAATGAGAAACTAGGTAGGAAAAAGCACAGTGAGAGAGACAGTAGCAGGTCTCCAGGACCCTAAGCCTATGCCTGGAGAGGTGCCACTATCCAAAACAAACGATTAGGGAGTGGTCACTGTTCAGTATAGGTGCAACTCCCTAGACAGCGACCGAGATGGGGAGTGACACCTCCTCTAGCTTACGATCAGGCATAAATAGATGCTAATGAGGAGGCGAATCAAAACAATTAACGCTGTAAAAGAAATTCAATCCCTCATGCTATGGCAGCTAACTATGCCTGCCATAAGTTGCGCAAATTTCACATACAATGCCATGGCAAACAGCCATCCTGTACCTATTTGCAGCGAAACGCTGAAAATACTGCCCTGCTTTGATCCTTTCCATTCTCCCGGTTCGCCCGATTTGCTGCTGATGACGCTTTCGTAGCCAGGCGTTGTTGTATTTATATTGAGGACCGATATTCACGACTTCATTGACTTTACTGTGCAAATTGCAGATTTGAGGGCTGTTGAATGTTCGGTAGGATGGATATGAAGACAGTTCGAAAGAGTGGGTCTAGATTGCGCCCTTATCTAGTCAAGTCACGGGATACCAAATCAAATGATCCAGCCTCAACTCTAAAGTGCGTAGTTCCTTCCTCTATCTAGCCTCCTACATGCCACGCGGAGCAATTGAGACTGTTGTACGAGACATAGCCTTACCTTTTCATGGCCCCAGTTCATGGACAAGTCAGGTACACGCACTGTGAGCAACAATGGAAAGTTACTACGATCCGTTTATCTTCGCCGCAGAAACACGGGATGAAACGGATACACTCAACGCAATACATTGCAACTTAACGCATGCCGACGACGGCACTTTGCAATCAGACTTTTGCGAGCCTTTGTCGTATGACGACCACCTCGTTCAGGATGCCGTGACAGACTGGTCAAATTTGCAGTTGAGCTTGACCGACATGTCGTCGTTTAGTAGCTGTAACAACTCTCAGGAAGAAACTGCGACGGTTTTCGAGCGGCCATGTATGACCCCGGCGAGCGGTGTTGGTATCAATAATGAGCTGTTTGATTCGACATCTCCTGATAACATGCTTCATGAGCCCGGAAATGTTCCAGGACATAGGCCAAATCCGGCAGTGAGAATGACAAAACATAGTCTCCGCGCTCTCAAAGACTGGAAAATTCAGAACGGCGAGACCACGAAACCAACAAAGCGTGAAATAGGCCAACTTCAAAAGCAAACCGGACTATCCACTGAACAGATCCGGAACTGGTTCGCACATTCAAAACGACGCAATGAAGCATTTGGTAGTGGTGGTAGTCCTGCTGCAAATCATCGACCAGGGGAATGTTGAGCGCCTTGTCACTCGAGCTGTCAAACACATCCACAGTCGAGAATATACCAGCAAGGCCACCTACGCCAACAGTTAGAGACATTCTCCACGCTCCCGCTTCTCCGCTCGGAGACATGTGTCCAATGGAAAGATGGGAGAATTCGCCGCCGGAGAATGAAGCGGCGCTAGTCAGTGACATCGCAAAAGCACTATCGCATTCCGATATTCATTACTACAATGCTTCAAATACAAGTCCGCGATCTGCCTACGGCGCGGGAGACTCCGCGTCTACTACAGGCTCATCTGTCAGAGATCGCCACCGCGATCCATCAGAATCATCCGTCGACTCCGACATGCCTGGCTCAACGGCATGGTCAGACCATTCCGGCCAGTCAACACATTCTGGGAGATCAAGTAATACGGAATACCGACGAAGAGCGCGTAAACGACGCACCGCCAACCCCTACTGCGCGGCTCAAATATCCTTCGCCGCGACATCCCAAAGACTTTCCAATGCACGTTCTGCACCGATAGCTTCAAGACCAAGTACGACTGGGCTCGACACGAGAAGTCTCTTCATCTCGCACTAGAGTCATGGGCATGCTCACCATTTGGAAGCATAATCCGTGAAGGATCTGAAGGAACAGACAGCTCCCAACAACCTAAATGTGCATTCTGCAACGCCCCGTCCCCGACAGAAGACCATCTACACACGCATCGATATCTGGCATGCGACGACCGACCAATCTCTGAACGAACATACTACCGCAAAGACCATCTACGCCAGCACCTCCGCTTAGTGCACGGATGCCGCTTCATCCCCAGCATGTCCAAATGGAAACGCACCCCCGAATACGTCCGATCGCGCTGTGGCTTCTGCGACCAGCAACTCACAACCTGGCAAGACCGCATCGACCACCTAGCCGGCCATTTCCGCGCGGGCCACTCCATGGCCGATTGGTCTGGAGGCTGGGGGTTTGAGCCGCATATTTCCCGACTTATTGAGAACGGCATGCCGCCGTTTCTTATCCACCAAGAGCGAAGCACCGTCTCCCCGTTTAGCGGGTTGATGTCGGTAGCATCACCGGCGAGAAAGCGGAATCGTAGTAGTAGTAGCGGCCAGGAAAGAACAACAACAACAACAGCCGGATCGGAGAAGATATACTCCAGTCTGCACACGTATCCTGCCACGCAGGCGCTTTCCTGGTATGACTGCTTCGAAACACAGCTGGCTAGCTACATTAATGCAACACTTGCAGAGGAAGGTAGGCTTCCAAGCGATAAGGAGATACAGGATCAAGCGCGCCGGTTTGTGTATGACGGAGATGATCCGTGGCATCAGACCATTGCCGAAAATACTATGTGGCTGGAGGATTTTAAGGAACGACATGCATTTGTAGACCCTGGTAGGAGGGACTGTACCTAAAACAAAAGAATAATAATATACGCACATGTATTACTTAAGACACGCCTCAACGACTACCTATGTATCAAAGTTTATCAATTTTTTAGAAAAACATCCACAGTTGTAGGTACATAAATATCAACCGTCATGAATATTTCTCATTGATATACCTTTCTCTGGCAGCGTGTCTCGCAGCGCTAATCTTAAAATAATTATATGCAACCACACTGGCCAATATAGTCACCACACCGCATATATTGATCGGTGTCAACTGGTCGCCAAACACCATGCCGGCAACACTAATAATAACCACTTCCTTCAAGATCCCGCACACGCTCAGCGTAACCACCGACGAACGCTGCAGGAGCGCGAATTGAGATAGCACCATACAAAACGCCAGACACCCCGGCAAGAGCAACAGGGCGACCGCGGTCTTTGAGCCGCAGGTATTGGAAAGCGCATACAACGCTTCTAGGATCTCGGCCGGATCCTCAATGAAGAGTGAAAGTGAGATGAGGGTTACGAATACGACGGGGCTGAGGTAGAAGAGCATGGAGATCGGATTCGACGTGGCCGGGTGCTTCAGGATGAGCAGTTGCGACAATGCCCATCGGAACCCGGAGAAGAATGCGGAGCTGGTGACGAGCGTGAAGCCTGCCACGCTAAAGGTTACTTCGCCAAGGGCCATCATGACTTCGCCTACGGTCATGGCGGCGATAATGAGGACCAGCCTCGCGGAGGGCCGTTCGAGTCGGAACAGAAAAGCAAACAGTAGAATAAAGACGAGCACGGACGACTTGCAGGTGGTGATGAAGGTGAGCGACGAGAAGCGCAGAGACATGTTTCCCAGCCCCATGTCCAAAGCGGTCGCAGCACCCGTGGGGATAAGGTGAATCAAATAAAAGCGCGTCATGCTCATTCCGGTCTTGGGGTCGACACCGGGGAGGACGGAGGACGGCGGCAGCGTCAGTCGTTGCGGTCGGAGAGAGGGATGAGGTAGAGGAAGAGAGAGGCGAGGGCGAATTGCACGGCCTGATGAAGACTGGTCATGAAGATAGGGAACGGAAATGAAATGATCTCTCCGGAGAACATGTATTTGTTGTACTATATATACCCCTCTAGTTAGACTTCTCTTCGTTCTTCGTTTCCGGAAGGAAGGAAAAATGAGAGAAAAATAAAACAAAACTTACTATCGAAATAGCCAAAGAAAAGGAATGCCACAGCACTGCAAGAAGCGCGATGGCCAGCGCATTATGAACGAAATCCAGATCCTGCACGGTTTCTCCGAACGTCCGTTTTGTCGACGAGACAAAAACGTGCAGCGAAGATGAGCGTCGATGCGATCTCGACATGGATTTGTTGTTCGCCAAAAGACCAACTTCCTCCGCAGCAGTAAGGCTCGTATCGTCGTCGGAGGATGACGACGACGACGAGTCGACGAAGCTGACCTCCTGCTTGTCCGCCATGATGAAAGGAAAGACGGGGGCGAGGGCGGGCAAGACGAGGTCACTCTTTTCTTTTTGTTCTTTTAAATCGCGGCGTGTAACCGGGCGTAATCGGCCATGGAACGGGATGCTTTTATACCTGGATAATAATGATATGAATGTTGAACTGGGTTGTAGTTGGGATGATGTCGGAGGGAAAATATGATTCCTCCCAGGCCGCAGCGCTTCTTCTCCTCACGTCGGTTAAGCTTTTGTCAAAGCCCAACGCCCTCCTTCAAAGGGTTAGAATGCGACTTATTAATAGGCTCCTATTCGTTTGGCCCATTTCCGGTGCGCTCCGGGGTCCAGACAGGCGGATTCTCTACTTGTACGTTACTCGAGGTTCAGCCGTGCCTAGCGGATATACTCCGTAGTGACCAGTGACCAGCCTCTCTGCCAGTTGCGCTGTTAGTTAGTTAGTTAACTAACTAGTTATGTCAATGATTTCACGCTGACCTAAAGGCTCAGGCAGCAATCCAATCAAGGGGCGACGCCCACTCGTGAATCATGCCTAATTCCAGCCGGACGAATTGATCGAGCCAGCCCTGGGATGCGATGGAGCCGCTAAACCAGACCAGCGTTTCGCTCTCGCTACGCTCGCAAACATGATATTACGGAGGCTCACGGATGAACGGCTTAACTTGCTCCGTAAATATTATCTTATTATGCACAACTTTTGTTCTTATTCCTACGTTCTGAACTCACTGAACTCACTGAACTGTAGGAACGAGTCGGTGTGTAAGTTACCAAGGCAGATTGTGTGGCCTGTCCTATTTTATTCTTCTCGACTATTGAAGATCGAGGCAAAAGCACATCACAGGGCGCGTCATAGCAAGATCACTAGCACAGGCGACCCTTGCTTGCTTCGCGCCACTAATATGAGAGTATACTCGGCATGGTATCTCATTATCGAGTCATCATGATAAAACCGTGAATAACGTAATCAATCATTAGTAGTTAACTGGACAGTCTTGAGTCGAGTATGATGCATCCATGCAGCAAAATCAAAACGTTGACCGCTATTTGCTTGCTGAGTCTGTGTGGAATTCTTCTGAATCACGTGTGGCTCTGGATTTTCGCTTCCCGCATTTTAGTTTTTGGCATCGATGATCCCCAAAAAGTCATGCGAGAGATCGTCCTTGCCAGATGGCGTTGCTAGAGTTAGGGTTGGCTTAGGGTTGTGCCCGGTTGGTCCAATGCGTCCATGGCTAAAAACTATTTTACTTTGGTGAGAATAAATGAATAGGAATCTAGTGGTCCTTAAGTACCTAGATTTTACATTGTTTTAACCTTTTTCTGATGGATCGGGGATAAATAGGATTTCTACTACGAATAGATTGAACGACTTCCATGGTGTATCCTTCGGAGGTAAGGTGTTTGATAATTTGAGCTTCCTGAAAGTCAGGTGAAGAAATATTAATAATATTTGAATCATGGCCTAGATGAGAATCATGCATGACGGAAGGTAGAGTGTCCACTGTCATTCACGATGGATGGCATGCAACGTGATCACCGCTAAGACTGGGATTTAAGGATAATGCAATTACCTATTCATCTTTTTCCTCCTTAAGAAAATATTCGAATCGTCTATTATAGGCTATATGATTGAAGAACACTCCTAGGTATTCGCGACTGGATGGGATGATACATAGAGTCGCAGGGCTGGCTGTTTTAGTAACCGGCGTGGGAGAAATAATATATGGCTTTGAGGATCAATTCAAGGCTTTTTTACTAATATTCCTTACCATCTAATCCAGACTTATACCGTATCGTATCTCGAGCAGATCCGAATTCGGAGTCCAGAACGAGCCTACGATCTTAAGACTCATAAGCCACGAGCTGGATTGGTAGACGCCATCCTGACAAAGAAAGCTGCACACATTGAAACAGAACAACTGACCATGGAGTCAGCAGAATCAGCCTCGTTCACGATAAGCATAGCCATGCTTAATTGAATGCGGCTCAAAAATTTCCTGATACGGAAACAATAGCCGAATCGGGAGCAGCACCGCCACAAGTCTGAAGCCCTAACTGAAGTATCGGAGTTCATCGCTTTTGAACGCCTTGCACTGCCTGGAGAGGCATATGCATATATAAAGGTCGTTGAGCCTGTTGTTTGACCCGTACATCATGTTCGAACTTTTTTCTCACCTGCAACGATGGAAAAGCACCACAGCGCCTCGGCCACACCGGCCATACAAGAAGACACTATGAGTCACCATAAAGACAGCTCTTCCTTAGGCTCTCCGCTAGACCCTAAACCTTTCTTCGACAATTCAAATCATGTTCATGATGCAGCCAGCACCGTTACACCTACAGAATGTATCGCCCACCTAAAGTTTCTCGCCGCCCTAGCTCAACTACAACATTCTATCAGGACCACAGATGGATTATTCAAGATTAACACACCGACAAGGCACAGTGACCTACTCGAGGATGCGACGATCAAATCTCGTGTTGAAGAGAAGAGGTGGCAGGTGTATGTCTCTCGTGCAGTGGATCGTTTCACGCACTGGTGGTTGAGTTTACCGACGTACAAGAAGCCGCCTACAGTCATGTCTTTGAAGCGGTTTGAAATGGACCCTTGACATTAGAGCAGGATGCAAGGATTGTACTTACGAAAAATGAATTACCGCCTCTAGGTAAAAGAAGAATTCACATGAGATAATATAGTTTGTTTTATTAATTGGCTCTCGCATAGACGTCCTCATGGTTTGGCATTCGTTCATGCTCAACCCCGCAGTTATCTCGAAGATTGTTTCAGACAGGCGAAAATGAACATCTGGGCGACACCATTCCCATGGGACATGATTTCAGACTGCATTACTCAAGACCAGGACAGACAGTATTCCTACGACCCAGGCGAAGCAGCCAAACAGACATGGATCAGTCGCACCGGCAAGAAATGGGACAACCTCGACGACTCGATTTACCATATGTTTGAATGTCCCTGTGCCATTGCAAAACTCTCGTTTACTGGACCGAGGCATATATCACCATGCTAGAACCCAAAGTGATAGACAGCAAGCGTGTTCCCCGTGGCTTTGATATCGCGCGGGGCTACGCTGACAGGTCATTCAGAGTAGTGTGCTCCGGCTGCAAGGAGCTTCTAGATCATGACTATCTATCCGTGCTCAAGTTCAGGACTGACAACCTAGCTTTGATCGAACACGAGCTACCTCTCCCGGAACACTGTATAATCCCAACGGTGTGGTCAAGAACCGAGACAAATGGAGGGCAAAATGGGCCCAACTAACACCCAATTATTACTTTTGAGTAAAGGTCGAGATTTTATCAAATATCTGGACGACAAGGGGATAAAATGTCGCTCTATCCGCGCACTGGCAGATGGCATCTATGCAGATGTGTATCGTCGGAATCTGAAGATCGAGGTTCTCGATATGAACTCTGAGTTGGCCAATAGCGACATGTTTCTGCCATATAAGGGAAGGGAAGAGGCACTTTACGGCGTATGATGTCTCGATACTGGGGCAGGAACTCATCTATCTTTGCTATGGATCTCGTTGGGGCTGTCATTAGGCAGGGGACTTTTGTGCAAAAGATGCACAAGTTGAACTGGCTCCATTCATGTCCAGTCACTGATCTAACCCAGCTTATGGAGAGATTTATCGCAAAGTACAATGTTTTCTGGAAGATTATTGTCGACAATCCTTCGCAGGTGGTCGTGCCGACGCTTGACGTGGATCTTGTCTGGCATACTCACCAGCTGGCCCCTAAAAGATATTACACTCACTCTATCGAAACAACGACACGGAGGAAGCCAGTACGCTTTATTGATCACAATGATAAGATTGATGAAGGACGACTATCGGATTCCTTTGCATGGACAGTCAAGCAATACCGCAAGGCTACCGGGGGTCAGGTCTATAGCGAGTGTCTCTGTTGGTACTGCCAGGCTACGCGCGGTGAAGGCATTCTCGAGAAATTATCGTTGTCATCACAGGTCGGCAAGCAACTGGAGAAACTGCAGATAGAACAGGGCGATACGGATGGCACGCCAGACGAGCAGCCAACACCAGCGCACATCTCTGCCCACAATGCAGTCAGAGCACAAGGCGCAGTGCGCAGCAGTCGTCGAAAGAAACTAGAGAAAATCATCAAGCAACACCAACAGCAAGAAGAAGGACCCAATGGACGGAATGGAAAGGCAAAGGAAAATCGAGCACAACGCCGAACGCTCTTCGAAGTCTTTGAGAAAGACTTTCCGATCCATCAAGACGCATATGTCTATAACCCTAGTTGCATGAATTTTGATGAGAACGCGGTAGGTAACTGTATAGCAGGCGCTTGTCGTCCCTCAATACGCTGGCAGTTGCGGAGGCTCTACTTTTGTCTCCAGCTGCGCGTCATGGGGCAGGGATCATGGCAATGGATTTGGGTATATCCAAGGTGGAGGAGCTGGAGGAGCAGGAGGTGCCGGAGTAGGGTGCGGTGGAGGTTCTTGATTTGCAGAGCCATGGTTTTGGAATACCTTTTATATGACCCTTACCTAGGTATCTGTAACGGTATCATATATGCTCACCTTTATTATGAACTTATCCAATTAGCTATATTTAAACGCAGTTGAAACCATGAAAAAGAATTTCATAGCATCACCACTACTCTCTTCATAGAAACCCCTTTCTATTCAAATCCATAGTCTCTTGAATATGCTCCAAACCCTTGCCCGGCATCTCTCAACGCCCGCGGGAGAAAATCTTCGTAAATAGCTTTGCCAACTTCATTCGCCATGTTGTCGCTGAACTTTGTCCGCACCTGCTTCAACTTCCCCTTCGTTTTGAGCGACATAATTGACACACCCATTCGGAGGCCGAACGCTGGCCAGTCAAGTATACCTTATGGGAATCTGCTGGAGGGCTTATACTCAACAGAGCTTGATACCAAAACTGATATCATTGAATGTAGGAGACTTTCACCATGGAGGTACGAGCTGTGGCGGATGAATTGTGTACTTGTATAGTGTATAGTCAACTTATTTGTGGCAGTCTACCTAGGTACCAAATGGCGTTTACTCGCCAGGACATGCAGATCGGCCAATGATCGAAAGCTTAATATACTTCAGTGGAAACACGGCGTGTACCTGGACTAAGTTGAATATTAGTCAAATATTAAAGATTAAATGGCTTGCTTCTAATACGCCGTAGCCAAAAGCCACATTCAATGACGCATTCACAACGGCCTACAGATCGGGACTACTCAGATCGGCTTAATCAGGTATCGGAAAATCGTGAATCTCCAAGGTTCCTATGAAAGAGAGAAAACTAAAATAAAACAACCGGTTTGACTACAGTAAGCGTAGACTAACATCGACTTCGTGACCGCTCTGCCTTCAAACAAATTCCCAAATCCAGCACTACACATCCACAGGATGTGTCCAAAGATCATTTCAACTTGGCATAAAACCGGAGAGGTTCTCTTATTATGCCTTTAAGTTTGGAACTCGGATTATAATATTCCACGCCCGCAGGCAACTTTGCATAAACAGAAAGTGAGTCGTTCTGCATGAGAACCGAAGGGACCTCGCATTCAAGCACTATTTTCAAGTGGTCGGTGCAATGGAAGAAGCCAGGTTCAGGCCCAAGCGGGTTTCCGTTGATAATCCATGTGACCTCAAATCTCTCGTCTTTCACCCAGCGTAACTGTTTCTTGGTGGTGCGATCATGGAGAAAAGCGACGAGGTCGAGTCTGTCCTCTTTCTTGTTTTGGTATCGATATCCAGCCAAATCAATCTCGTAGTCGGTGGCAACATTGTTTTCTTTATCAAGTCGGGCAATGACATCCCGGAGGTATCTCTCGGTGACTTTTCCTAGAGGCCGCATTTTGTGGTCTGAATTCTTTTCGTCCACAGGACTACAGATTGTGAGCAAAAGGTATGTAGGTTGAGAAAACTGGTTATGTTGCCTGGGGGTTTGAGTCGGTTTTATACCCTTGGACACAAATCGAAACGCAGTGCTCAAAGAACCTTTATATTCTCTTTCTGTGTTAGAACAAATCGACTGGTGTCATAGGAAAGTCGAAACACAACACTCAAAGAGCCTTTATATTCTCTTTCTGAGGCGGAACAAATATGCGTGGTTTCATAAGAAAGTCGAAACAGGAAGCTCAAAAACAATTCTTTATATACTATTTCTGAGTCAGAACAATCAGTCACCAATGTGTGGACATCTACCTCATAGTCAACACATGTATAGTCATCTCCAAACTACCTAGGTACTTAGCACAGAGAAGAAATGAACTATAGCCCCTCAAGTTCGTCCATCAGTAACTTGTCGAGATGATATTTCGGCAATATTTCGTAATCTCTATTCCACGCATCATCTTTGTAGACATATCTAAATTTCGGAACACTGTCTTCTCCAAAAGCCCTAACTCGCACCTCCATCTTTCTAAACCCCAGCACCACACCACGTATATCGTAAACTGGCATCGGACCATTTGAACTAATGTCGACACGTATTGTCTCGATCCACTTAAAACGCATCGGGATGTCCACCTCAGCCGTCAAAGTCCTTGAACCGGTATCTGACCTAGGACGAAATTGAAGTATCCGCTCCATGGCAGAGTTTTCTGGGTCACCGTCTCGCTTCAATGTCACTTTGAATTCATGGCTGCATCTCCATCGTAAGAATTGAAGGCCCGATAGTAGTAGTCGCTCGTCCCACAGAAAGAGGTTTATCGTCATGGTTCGGAGGATCGCTTCATCCAGACGCGGATCCCCTTTGTGTAGGTTCCATTAGTCGGAACGAATTCAATCTCGCCCCGGAGTTTGATAATCCCTTCTTCAGTATTAGGAATAATCCTATTATTAGCTGTCAGTGAGACGAGGCACGCATGTCTTTATTTTCAGGTGTCTCACCTATCACAAGACATGGTTCTGTACCCTGTCGGCATTGATCAAGGTTGAAGGCAGACATACATACACAGAAGAATAAAGAATGTCTCATAGAAAGAGTTTTATGGATAAACTTCCAAATCTACGAGCCTCGTCAATGATTGATAACGAAATAAAGTCATGACGACTAAGATATTCCCAAATCCTACGGTGGGTACCTATGTACTCGATATAAACTCAGGGTCCCTTGACAATTGTTCCACAAAGGTATTGTTTACAATGGGACACTGACAGTGACAGTGACAGCATTCGGAAAGGTCAAGTTGCACCATATCCCGAATATTCCAGCAATGATATCGCGCATTTGACAGTCAAATCTCGATTGAACAGCCATGACGAATTATTCGATGCATCTCTGATTCTAAAATGAGTTGGAAACTATTGACTTGCTGAAAATAAACAGAATAGAACTTAGTTAATTTCATCGACAGCTTGTGTACGTGCCATATGTCCGCTTACGAATCCCCGCAATATATTTCCCGATTCGGAAATCTTAGGGCTCGGACGTGTGACCAACAGCTGCCAACTACAATTCAATGTGATCACCACTTTTAATAGTATGAATCAGCCAGTTACACGAAGGCAATTTTTGGCCAGGGTACTGCCATCATAAGCCAGGGCTAGATCGTCGCTTGGCCATTCTTTCACATGCTGACATGTGTTCGGTAAATTACAATCCGTCCCTAGGCAAGTATGTCTCTGTTGTTAAGCAACAGTCAGTCCTCTCGTAAATAAGGTAATCCTCTATGCCTAGGTACAGAAGATAGCTAAGAAAGGGGCATGACTATAACTACCTAGGTATGCGATTGGTGCCCTCACGCAGCTGTTTTAACTCGCATTCCCAGACAACGTGAAGCAAGCATCGCTCATCCTGATAGCAGGCAGCAAAAGCAACACCGTCCCCATGGACCGGTCGTCTATGATATATCCTGCGTACCAGGTGGTAGATATCCCCACGAAGATATCTTGCATCCACGCACGCTTTACTTAGGAGTGCAAGAGTATATGTTGGGAGTAATCTCTACCGCCGTCAAGCCAAAAGTCTTGGTCAGAAATTTCTCGGATTTGTAACTAATTCTCTATTCCGTAAAATACGGAAAATGCTACACTAAGCTGCTTATGGTTAAAGCTATTATTTCAAAGACGATTATTGGCCGATACACGCCGCCTGGTTAGATCATTATGGCGTAGCCTCGTATTTTGAAAGCAAGCGTTAAAATCCATTACTGTCACAACTTTAAAATGCATAGAAAAGACATGAAAAAGGCTCGCGGTACGTAAATTATGTACATGGAAACATTGAAAGTTACCAGCGTCTTCCGAGATAAGCTTTAACCCGTCCAGCCTACCAAGATCAACCACCTCACACCTTGCTACCTAAGGAAGGCGCTTCATGATGGATTATGTATGTTGGCGACACAAATGACAGCCTACTCGCTTGTTGAAGGATGAAATCGACTATGGAATAAACGAGCGAAGAAGGCCGGTTAGATCGCCCTCTTTCCCATCGACCTGTCTTCGCCATGGACTTCTCCGATTTCAAGCCTTTGAGGCGCTGGATGGACACGCCCCGGAAGTTTTCCCGAATGACTCATATGGTGTTTCTGGCAGTCGCTGGAGTGCTACTGCTGTCTCTTTCTTACGTCCTTCTACAGCCATCATCAACCGCCTTTTCCCCATCGTCGTCGGCGGACTACAACGCTGAAAAACGAATGCGATCGGGACTCCCTCGCCCACCCGGAACTCTCGTCAATCACCATTCACCAATCCGAAGAAGGCACCAGTCATGTCGACCACTCCTCAGCGCCTCTCGCGAAGCCCGCCGGACTCCGTGTTGTCGGCGTAGTATTTTACGGCCGTCGCGATCGCTCTTCGTTGCTGGAATGCTACTTGCGAAAGAATCTTGCGTCTAATGGCGGCTGGTTGGACGAAGTGATCTGGGCAGCCAACACTGAAGTTCCCGAGGATTTGGCGTACGGAGAAAAATCGCAAATACGGCGCCCGAGTATACGTATCTGCCGATTACGAGTGGTGGCTACATGGGAATCTATCTGAGTGCATTCACCGAGCCAGATACGATCTACCTCAAAATGGACGACGATATGGTTTTATCGACCAAAGCGCTATTCCGCGTTTGGTTATGACTCTGCTCAACAACCCAAGAGCCCTATTAGTCTCGTCCAATGTCGTGAATAACCCGGCGTTGGGCTGGGTGCACTACCATATGGGTGCGGTGCACCCCTACGTACCAGAGGTGAGACCAGACGAAAACAGCCTGGCTACGAAGGAGAACGGTGCCTGGCGCGCTTCGGAGCTTCCAACATGGGGTGGAGCAGACTGGCAGATGCCCGAGTTGACACAGTTCTATGAGCTTTTGGCGTGGATGATAGGGCAAGAGTGCCCAGTCATCGCTGGATTCCTACGAGAAATTCCAGCTTTTGTATCAGACACCCGTTGCACAGTCGCAATACGATGCATTCGGCCCTAATTTGCAGTATTGGCCGTTGGCCGCACAAGCACACTATTCGTTGTTGCAAAACATCGAGGAGAAGAGACTCGGGCGGTATTTCATGGTACATGGAAGTGATGAAGAGGCCGTCAGTACGTGGGATATGCGCGGTAGTCGCATTAGCATTAATTTCATGGTCATCAAGGGAGCGATCTTATCGACAACCTGGAGAACCTGCAAGGAAAAGATGACGAGGATATGCTTACGGTAGTGCTACCGAAGCAGTTGAATCGAGGTACTTTTTCTCCTCCTTCCCCGTCATTTTGTAGATGTTCATGCTGACGATGAAGATAGCCATTTTGGTGGAGACGACATCAGTTGTGGCACATTTTTCTTTTGGTCCTCAAAAGAATCTGATTAAGACCGACATTCTAGCGCGATATCATAACTATGCAACAGAAATGATCTGTCCCAATTCACTTCTTGAGCCTGAGACCGTACTAGCGGCTGCATAAGAGCATTTCTCGGCTATAGCCTACCGAGTGATGGAATCGTGTGATCAAAATACTCTCATCTGTCAAATTTTGTGTGACGTTATGGATAATCTGAACATGGTCTTTATTGATACGTCTGATTTTCGACTTCTCAGTCATGATATTTTGGAAAACCATTTTCTTTACATATTTTCACAATCATGCCTTTCTTATTGCTTTGGTCGATTCTTTATGGAGTTAGTTAAAGAGGGATCCAGCTGTCTTGTAGGAGTCTTTTTGGAATTCATAATTCTACATTATTTCACTATTCACCCTGTGCCAAATTATGAAGACTGAAATGCAACATGTATCCTACAAATTGACCATTCCATCCATCTAGGTACCATAGTTCGTTGGCGAAATCATCATTTGTCGCCCTCCAACTTCTTCAAGGCGTTAAAGGATCATTCAACAATAATGCCTATATGAAATAGGGCTTGTCACGTCGTAGAAGTTGTGATGGCTGGGGAGCTTGATATGTATCTACCTAGGTAGGTATCATATATAGGTATCCTCGCTTTCCTTTTGACTCTGGACTAGTTGTTCTCTTTTATAAGTACCTAGGCACCTAGGTATTGCTTCTTATAGATACTTCATGTTTGAACGACTGGCTCAACGACCCTGAGAGTACAGAATGTTTGGTAGTGAACTAAAGAGGATCCAGAACACCTTCGGGATTGTGGAAGCAGAGTTCTTTTGCCCTATTCATCGGTGTAGATAGGATGTTCGGCGTATATGTGGGCTCTGTATTTGGCATTCTCTGTAAATGAATTAACTCTACTTCAAGCTACAAAATCATATCTAATCAAAATTTCGTTTCAAGTTGGGAAAACAAGGGAAAAATGTTACACTCAGTTTGAAGGACAATAAATACTACCTTCGGCACATATTACTCTCCTTTCCCTCTTCTTAGGTACTCTCTCACCACATTCGACGCGCTATGGACCGCAAAGCCTTAAGCAGGGCATAGTCACCCAAGTCCAACGGACCCATTGTCCTGTCTCCCGGTAGATCAAATGGTTTATCGTAAACCGGGCACAACGACCCACGAGTTAAAAGTGTGCCGGATTGAAAATATCTTCGGACTGCTTTTGCAGTACAAAGGACGGTGTTGAAAGTGACAAATGCTAGCAAAAAGATTTTTTCCCCATTAAGTTATTTATCATTATAGGAAACAGAAAGGGTAGGACTCCTCGACTTACACCTTCTGAATCTTGCTGAAGGAGAGCTGATCCAGGAAACCTGTCAGTCATCTTTTGGCACTGTACATAGAAAGCGTGTCAATGCGCATGAACGTAGCCTGATTGGATAAACCGGACGTCAAGCTTGACATACTTATCAACGGACGTGACGGGGTCCAAAGTGTTTCCAATAAACAATATTGGCTCTGTGGGGACTCCGATAGGCCCTTAAGATAGTAGATACGGTGGTTAGACTCTCTCCATTGAAAAAGCCGAGAAATATCCAGAAGATGTGCAAGTGCTTTACCAGTGTAATTGACTTTTGATCTCAATTTCCAAAAAGGCAGAGCAGTCGATTTTGGCTCCACCGATCACCAAGATAGACACTTTCGTGACGCATCTTCAGCCAATAATCCATAAACTCTTCTTTGGTTGTATTGCTTTGATCAAGACCGTCAGAGCAGGATATAGCTCCAACCACCTCTTCTGCATAATCAGGAGGTTCAAAAATTCTCTTGTGACGGTGCTGTTTGCTTTCTATTTGCAATGATGCTCCCGTTCCCATGAGCAAAGTCATATAGTGCCTCGGAGAGCGTATGAAATGTCTTGAAGGGCTCATATAGTGAATCCCGAATGAGCTTCTGCACGTCACTATAGGTGACAATCTCCGGACCGTGGGCAGATGGCACAGATTGAGACGTATTTTCTGAAAGTGCGAGAATATCGTCAAGCAACGAATGGATATATCCCGGACCTTTTCAGAGAATAAATGGCATTTGTCACGTCCAGCTTGAAAGCAATAGATGCTGAATCGGTCCATGATAGCATCTGCGTCTTTGAGGTTTCCATCCCAGGTCCCTGGCGTAGAAGGGGGTTATTTTATTCTTAGCAGTCAACTCTGTGCCAGATTGGGACAAAATGGTGCACTTACCTGCATAGTGGCGATCACTATCAACAACACCGTCCAAAACCATCCGGCCCACGAGATGTGGATACATACTCGCAAATGTTTCACCCAACAGAGTTCCATACGAGAACCCCCAGTATTGCAGCTTATATGGTGTTGGACTTGGCTTTTCATAGTATTAATAGATCCTCCCCGAATGAGTTGGGTGTTCCGCCATCTTGCGAGAGCTTCTACAATCGCAGCCATATCCATCGCAACAATCGGAGTGTTCATTCGTGTACCAATCCCATCGTCCCCTGATTGAATAGAGCAAGTCTCAGCAATTGCTTTCTTTCTCGCCCACATACGGCTGAACGCCTCGCCCGAGCTGCCCAGTAGACCATCCGTGTCGGAAGCTACTTGCCACAATAACCTTTGCTGGGCATCTGCAAAACAAGAGAATGAAGGGGTCGTAAAGCCGACACCCCGGGGTCAAAACCTATGATATCAAAATACTTCTCTGTCACCGTTGATTTGACATCGTCGGGGCTGAGTGGAGAATCGACGATTCTTTGAAGGTTGTTGCCATGCAGTCGGACGAGGTTAATGCCTGAACCTCCTGGACCCCTGAAAAATGCCGTATAAGCATCACCGAGACGCATATTTTTCAAGAACATAATAAATACCTGGATTGATCAGGATAGAACCACCGTATCGTGGGTCCCCACGCCTACGTTTGCGGGAAGTCTGATTAATGCAACAGCAACTCGTTGCGAGTTGGTGGACTCATTCTTCCAGTCTAACGGGACATTAAGACGGGCGCATTCAAAAGTACCATAGCAGGAATGGAAGTGGAGGTGTGTCGAGGGAGAAATCTAGGCAAAAGGGCTCAGCAGGTCGCTCACTAAGTGTATGAACGCGGTCTACCGTACACGATCCCATATTGAGTGGTGCTGAGCATGATCCGGTGATACGGAGGAGAGCATGGATGGTTGGAATTTGATGACTATCTCCCATATCGCCAAAATGAAGGAATTGATGTAGTGCATATCGGAATATAGTGGCAGGGTTAAAAGATTTTGTATAGACTCGTATGGGCATCGCCAATATGAAAGCCGAACAAGATTGATATGGATTAGGCGAAGTGCTGGTAGATCAAGCGAAGCTAATTATGTGCATAATTCTATGTATTACCTACTCAAGTTACTAGTATAGTCGCCGATATAGTAGTATAGGGCATAGGCAAAACCGGCAAATAGGCAGAATGGCAGATAGTGAAGACCCTACAGTTCAGCTCTGCTGTCGATCATCCCGCTAAGAGCGCCAAAAGCTTCTATAGCTGTTACCCACTGTTTTATTATAAATATTAACTTGTCCTTGGAATTCGGGGTCGTGGTATGGAGCCTCTATTATGTTGAAATACAGCCCTAAAGTTTGAAGGTAGGAAGTACAACCTTGTAGCATTTTATGAAATTTTGATAACTAGAGGCATGGAAAGGAGATAAAAAGCCTGAATTTAGAGTGAAGATCAACGTTCTACCTTGTAGAGTGGTTTTCCACATTTCATATGTCAAAAAATAACCTCAACTGCTTCGGCTCTTCATCCACGACCTGGTAATTTTCGACGACACACCAGGCATACGATAGCATTTCAAGTTGGTCAGCCGCATCACTAGCATCGATGTAGCCTCATTCTTCTTATTTTCCGCATTTTCCGCAAGCCCAGCACCGAGCCCCGTAACATGAACTATTTTCCCCGCCAAATCGACTTTCATACTTGTGTCTTCCTTCCCTGACCCTCCATGGGATCGTAATTCCAGAACTTCGCCCACGACACTCGCACTCATGCCTCCGCTATCTGCCACAGCAAGACCTGGCTCCAATTGAACCACAGAAGTCCGCCAGACGTATTGCAACGAGTTCTTCCTCTCTGGTCGCCACATCTCCTTCTCCGGCGGACTCGTGAAAGCCAGGATGAGCCTACTAGAGCTCTTTCCCTTGAACTTCAGATCCTCTCCCCGGATAAGCATCACGTGGAACCAGTCCCGCGCCGCTACGATCTTATGCAGTTCCTCGACACTAAGCTCAGGCGTCGTGGCGAGATTGGCCACCAAAGTGGAGGCTTGCAGATCGAGCTGGAATAGGGACTCGTTTTGATGAAAGCGGTAATTTGGCAGTTTATCACCAAGGAAGTGGGTAACATTCAGGAGGGATAGAATGTTTGTGGTGCTGATTAAGAGAGTGGACTTGCCCTCAGCACGAGGAGCTTGCGGTGCGGTGCTAAGTATGAATATGCTAGCCCAGACCTGGAAGAAAGAGAAGATGAATGAAGGCTAATCCGAAATGAGTCAGTCTGTATTGATATAAAAAACACTCGGGAGATGCTTACACATTCCGAGCAACACGCTTTGAACTGCTCCCATGTCACATAATCATCGCTACCCGAGAATTGATAAGCTAAAAAGGCAGATGCAAGTTCGGAAGCTCGTGATACTTCGTCCGGGCCGGGAATGAGACGAGAGAACATAATGTCTCCGGAGCGTTGGTACGAGTCGTAATAGGACAGCCCAGCTCTCCAGCGTCTATCTTCTGCACGTTGCAGTAAGAAGAGCTGAATCAAAATCTGCAAATCTGCTTTGCTTACTGCAATAGATGACCCTCTGACTGTCGACCGCTTGTGGTCAGCAAGTAGAAGGTGATATGCGGCGGCTTCAAACTCCCCATCTGCTACCGTAGCTCGTCCATGGTGCATATTGTAATTTATAATGGGTTGCGAAAAGCAATAGTATCTTTGGTATCTTGAAGCTGGAGCGATTCCTGCGGATCCTGAGACTGGGTCCCTGATTGCGGCCAAGGAGTGCTCAAGCTCCTGAAGACGATACGTATGAGTCGCGGCATCTTGTCGGTGTAGAACTTTTCTGTGATTGGGGAAAAGGCTGGCCATTTGACTTGGCTCCTAAAAGCTCATAACCGCGTGAGACAATGAATTCAAATGCTCTCCTGAACGCTTTGATATCGATTTCTGGTTCGTTTGACGGTGCCGAGAAAGGAAAGTAGGCGCCGAAAGAGATAGTGCACCAGAGTATTGATACGAAAGTAGTGACTGCTGGGTTTTCAGGTAGCCTGGCGTTAATGTATCTAGCAAAGCTGTCTCTGTTCCACACGCGTTTGCGGCTGGGATTGGTCGTTGCATAGTTTGAGAAGATCTTCTCGACATCTTTGATACCATCCAGCAGTTGATCAAGTGCTTTATCCAGGTGGTTTAGGCAAGAAGCAGAATTGATGTCTTCGAGGTATTGTCGCGTCGCTCGCTCAGCGGATTCCTTGCTGTGGCCGATCAGCCATATGGAAAGGCGGTCGCGCCAGGCCATTTCTGTCAGGCACCAGGAATGTCACAGGTTGCAGCTTGTTTTCCTTGTCGATGTTTGTTCCAAGGTTGTTGATGGTGTTCAAAAGCTGTTGCAACGATGCGGGTCAAGCTAATTCACTAGGCCCATCAGGAATCAGGAACATACGTAGAAAATTAAATATATTAACACTGCTAGTTCCTAGCAAAGAATTCCCTACTCTATACTAATTTATATATTCTTCTTACTAGTTAATCCTTATAGCTTTTAAGCTCATCTAGCCTAGGGTGGCCGATGGGAATTCCCCGCCAATCTTGTCCCCATATTACTCACTCGCTCGAAGGAATATTTCCTTGTGTACATCCATGGATGTGGATACCTAGGCATATATACTCAACACAGTAGCGACATGACCTCTTGGAGAATCCCCTGCTCATCTTGATTCCAATTATGCCGTCCTTTCTCATGCTCAACAGCGTCCCAGTAGAAATTGGCAGCCATCCTCGATTCGAATTGAACGCCCAAGGACTTCGGCGCCGCCGGCCAATTCGCGTCTGCATGAGTCGAGCGATCGCTCCCGCTGGTAGGCAGAATGGAAGGGGCGTGGATATTATGTCGAAGAGCTTCCAAGACAATCTTACCGCGAGTAGGGAAGTCTTTGCCATAAGCGACTGACTGTAGCAGCCCGATACAGCGATCAATGATCTGCTCCAGACGAGGTAAAGGAATCACAGTATGCGAATCTGTGTAGGTGCTTTGATCATGGTTCGTGGATGCTGCAGTTGCGCTTCCTTGAATCTGTATGCGACGAATTTGACCAGCGACTACACCCGCATGAAGAACAGCCCGAAGGATATGAATAGGCAGGGTTTCCCAAGCCAAGGGAGTCACTAGATCGAGAAGCGTAGAGGCCGACTCTACAGCCCGATAAATCAATAATTGGCGGACCGTAGCATGAGCCGCCCTGAGTTCAACCAAGTCTGCTGCAAGGGCAAATCCGCCAACAGCGACATGCGTGGAATGCAATAGAGCCAGAGTCAACAACTCCAGTGGAGCTTGGTCGACACTAAATCGCTGAAGTTCGTGGCTGAAAAGGGAAAGTAAATTGAGACGGTGAATGGGCTCCGTCAGACCACTTGAAGACGGACCATCCCAGGCAATGGCATTGAAAAATCGTTCTCGCAAGCAGGCTAAAAGAACGTGCTGGGTAATCAGTAGTGGTACAGATGGAGCCTGGCTGTTACCAGCTATGTTATTGTTGTTGTTACTGCTGAGCTCTTGCTGCAGCTGGTGGTAATCTCGAATGCCGCTCGGTACCCCGATCTTACTCGCGAGTTGGTGCTCTACAAAGACGCAGGCATACCAGGTCAGTAGCCTAGTTGATGGGGACGATCGATGTGGCTCTGTCAAGCTGTTGATGCATTTGAATTCGTTTGAATGGTGAGAACGATGGAGGCCGAGTTGTAGGGCGAAATGGGTCGCCAGTCCGGCGTATGAGAAGACGGGGTCGTCGTTTGGCTCAACTGCTTCGAAGGACCAGAGACACAGCAAACAGAGAGCCTGACATGTTTCCGGACAGATAGAAAAGGGGTAGAGTGTCTTGGTAACCAGCCGCCGGACGCATCCCTGGAGGGTGCGATAGAGCGGCCGGTTTCGAAAACTACAGGTAATGGCTATGATTGTCCAGAACAGAAGTGGAGACGCCCGTAGGATGGCATCTGCTGTGGGAGGGAGTTCCGAGTAAGGGAAATGGATGTGCATGTTGTTGATGAAGTATGCGAAGAAATCAGTGACTTCGGGAGCACGAAGCACGACGTCTTCGATGGCGACTTCGGTTCCTACATGCAGAGGGCCATCTTCTGAATGAGAAGAGGGTATCTCCGGGCTGGTCGATACGCTGCTCATTGGCCGTGTAGAGCTCTGCGTGCTGGAATCATGCCTGCGACGCCGTCGAGTGCGAGTAAAGTGACGCTCATACCTGCACTGCAACTGTCGTTGAGTGCATCGCGTACACGGCCGCGGTTGTCGCTCCGCGCGATCGCAGCGGACTTTTGCTGGCGACACTCGACGCAAGATTTGGCGCGTGGCAATGACGAGTTCATTGGGAGAGAAGGGAAAAGAATTTCGTTGATGATATGGAAATGGTGGAAGTAGAAGAGGAAACACGGAGAGAAGTCCAGCAATCAAAGCTACGCGGAAATATCCACTACGACAGCCTCGGAAATATAAAAATATTGAAATTCTTCTAATTCTAAATTAACTACTTGATTGAAAATTATCATACAGATAAGATGATCTAGTTTCATTTGCTTTGAAAAATTCTGGACTTCGGGCTTAGAGCATAGCATGGTCTGTGGCATCAGAAACCTCTGCCAGTCTTTTCTCAAAGAAATCTTTCACAAAAGGCAGCATCTTCCCCTCCTCGTGGCCTGCTCCTGCGACGCTGACGAACCGACACTGCATACCAGCACCCGCCCAGGATTTTTCCAAATGTTTCGTCTCTCCATAGCGTCCTCGATACCCGGCCGGTATGGCCCGCCCGCGGGCGACAGCATGGAAATCCCTGTATCGGCGTCTCCTGCCACAAACAATGTCGGCACTGTCTTCAGGGCCTCCAGGTTCACTTCCGTCCCAAAGACGGCGGCGAGGTTCTTGATACCGCCGGGGAACTCAGAGTCAGGGTCGAGGAGCGTCACGGTTCCGGGAGCCCCAACCACCAAACCCATCAGCTTCTCCGGATGCAGGTAAGCAAAGCGATGGACGAATTGGCCACCGCCACTGAATCCCCAGAGCAGAAAGCGGCTTGTGTCGATGCGCGGATACCTCATGCGGGCTTCGTCTGCCATCCGTAGTAGGACATCGTCGTAGCGAACGTCTCCGTATTTCAACATCTTGTAGTTGTTGGTATCGTTCGGATCGAGGAAGCCCGTCGGGAACAGAGGGCATAGGACAGCACAACCGCGGCGTTCAGCTAACGAGATGAACTCTTCTCGCAGCTGGTAAGCATTCCGGCCACTGCCATGGACGAGCACAATCAGAGGCAGCGTGTCTAGTTGGCGGTATCCTCGAGGGATGTAGAGGTAATAGGAGAAGTGAGGAGCCGCGAAGCAGTGGCTCGAGGGAATGCGTCCTACGAGACCAAGCTCTTCAAGGTACTCCGGGGACTTGTTCAACGGAAACGACCTGGGAAGGCATGACTGGGGCTTTTGTCCGGGATTTTGCTTTTTCCCTTCTCTCGTAGCCGGAAGAGGGCATGATTTATCTTCCTCCATGCTTAGTTGCTAATTTTCTATCCCATGAGAGGTAACTACTCTTAGCTCAAGCCCAAGCAAAGCAAAGCACTAAGAGTCTAAGATGAGATGGCGTTCGGAATTGCGATGCGGGTTTCGCAACTGCGAAAGACTAAAGCCAACTATTGTGTTAGTATGCGGGGAAAGCAATGGCAAATCAGACATCCTGAATGTTGGACCAATTTTGCATACTAACCCTATGAACCATTTCTTCGGCCTTCAGGTGGGCCTCCAGGATAAGTTTCGCAGTTGCGATGAAATGGTCAGATATCACTCTTTGAGGAGAAATTCAACCTCGCCCAAGCTTGGAGACTCTATGAACAGACAGATCTTACTCTTCAAAATGGAGTGGGATGTCGGCTATAAAAGGTCCTCCAGATTCCCCGTACAGAGTATCAACTTTCCCTCGACTTCAATACTCCATACAACGCCAGAACCTATATCATTGAAAATCCGCAATCATGGGTCAGTCACAGAACGCTAGCGATGTCCTCTACGTCGAGTACTCTGGAACTACAACAGAAACAACCCAACTCGACAAACAGCTGGAGGCATCTGTCCTACCTCAACTCACCCCAGATGAAGAGTCGCGGGACAAGAAGGTTCGGAAAAAGATTGACCTCCTCATCCTTCCCCTGTGCACCTTGAACTACTTCTTTTCATCCATGGACCGCGGCGACATTGGCAATGCGAAGCTGTCTGGGTTCCAGGCCGACAATCATCTTTCCAATGTAGATTTCTCCACTGTTGTCGCCATCTTCTACGTGGGCTACATCATCTTTCAACCCATCGGTGGTCTGTCTATTCGCTGGTTTGAACCCTATCTGATCCTTGGCCTGGCGAACATGGTCTGGGGAGCAGCTACCATTCTGATGATGGTCTCGAAGAATATGGTTGCGCCGAGTATTCTGCGAGTTGTCATTGGTGCTGCCGAAGGGATCACGGAAATCAACGGTGTCTATCTTACTATGTGGTATACTCCTCGCGAGTACGCTGTCCGTGCTGGCATATGGTACTCATTTGGCGTTCTCGCAACCTGCTTCAATGGTCTCATTGCTTATGGCATTCAAAAGACGCTACTTCAACCCTCAAACCGTGGCAACTCCTTTTTCTAGTGGAGGGCTTGCTGCCCATCGTTTTTGGGTGCTTTATGATTTGGCTCTACCCTTCTAGGCCCGAGAAAGTGAAGAAGTTCTTCACCGAGGAGGAAAAGAACTGATTCTACGGCGCACCCGAAGAGCGTACAACACGCCCGGCGAAAAGGTCACCTTGCGAGGCTGTTTGACCATCTTCGCTCAACCACAGCTCTATGGCATGTGTCTGATTTATTTTGTTGTTATCTGGTCTTCGTCTGGATACGGCAATTTTCTCCCGTCGATTATCAACGGCTTCGGCTACAGTACCGTCCACAGTCAGTTGCTAACGGTTCCATATGCCATCCTGGGCTTCTTGTCCGTAAATTTCTTCTGCTTTCTCAGTGACCGCACGCAGCGCCGAGGCGCGTTCGTCCTCGGGCTTGCCACCGTCGCCTTGGTGGGCTTTGCCATTCTCTATGCTGTCCCGAAGGCCTCCGGACCTCGTCTCTTCGCCCTCGCTCTGATTTCACTAGGAACTACCCTCTGATCCCGATCATGCTGACTTGGGTTTATGTCAATACTGTTGGCCTATCACGCCGTGCCATGGCTATCCCACTTCAGAACGTCGCTGGGCAAGTGGGCGGCCTAGCTGTGAGCTACACATACATCAACCCGCCCCGATACGCCAATGGGACTTTGGCTACGCTTGTCCTTTTGGCTACCTTGCTACTTGTTGTCGCCGTCCTCGAACGCTACTTCTTTGTGCAGAATAAGAAGAAAGCCATGCGTATCGAGGAAGACCCCGCCTGGTATGAGGCGAATAGAAACAAGGCGTTTGATGAAGTGGGCACAGAGCACCCTGATTTCAGGTATACATTGTAGTGCCCGGCCCATCAAGCGATGAATCTCGGATTAGGTATTAGGTATATCGGCAGTTCCTGCAGATCCAGTCACTGTTAAGATAACAGGATCATATCACATTCAGTGCCTAGCTTTGCTGTTGCAATGATCATCGTCCATACTTTAGCAAGACATCAGTTGGTATGTGTGGCCAGATAGTGAGCATTGTGAGCTCAATTCAATGAGTATTGGAGCAAACTACCAATTCTTTTCGTTATAAAAGTCATGTAACTAATGTGCAAGATTGAGTGGATCAAGATTAAACCATGTGATTGACCCCTAACCCTGAGTTGCTATATTCCTCCTATCTTGTGCCCCATTCTGTATTATGAAACTCCTAGCTACACGCTTGAACAATTGTAAGAAAGGGCCACTTTGGGGTCAGTGGATAGGTTACTATGATAAGCAATTGTATAAGCCTGCATGTTCACGTTACATAGCCTTGAGGAGACACAAATACGCAGACAGAAACTCAAAATACCGAACTATTCAACTAGCTCAGTCTTACCATTACAAGGACGCAAATAGATCCCTTCCCTGATGTTTCCCACCTCGTGTCCATAACCCTAGCTGCGTCAATAATGCCAGAAATCGACGCTAATAACGAAATCAAAAAGATTCAAAGTCTACTGCATAAGTAGTATGGGTGACAGAGATCATAGATAGTGAAAACAACAGGTCCTGCTCGGTGAGCTATTTCCAGGCTTCTATTGTAATCACTAGGGCTATGATGCAGACCAAGATGAAGTAAATACTTAGTCTAAATATCTCCTAGCATCTCAATTTCTGTATAATCCTTACTCTTTCAAACCGGAACTAATAGGCGAGGATAGAGTGTAATCATACTCTATCAATTCACATCACTTCCAATCCAATATATCGCTGTCCTCATTTTTCTTAGACAAAGGATATAGTGTGACGAATGTCGGAGTTCCAAGCTTGTTGATAAGAGGATGTCCCTCAATGAATAATAAACATCTACCTAGGTACAATCCCAGTAATCAGCAACAGATATACATCTAGGATGAGCAAGATGCCTTATTTATCCGCCTACCTAGGTAGGTACTCTATAGTCAAGTGAGTATGAGTATGGACAAAGTCTGGCCACCAGCATATACTACAAAGATAGTATAATGCAGGCAGCCTAGAGGCTTCATGAATATAGTAGAGTACTGAGGTCCGTACAAAGTACCTAGGCGGCCTTATAAGATCGGAGGGTTAACGTTGTCTGACTCTCTCCAAGTAGGTCGCTACCTTGGCCTAAGCACGACTGGAAATTCACCCAGTTGAACATTCCACGGCTATTTTCGCTGCTGGCCGCATGGAATGCCGCACCATATGGAGTAGCTATTATTAGCGATAAGCTTAAATTCCAAGACATCCGCTGGTCGTCAAGGTATAACCCGACTTCGGATGAATATAAACTGTAGTGGTCGGTTAGATAGATGAGCTCAGTCGAGATATCATGTCTGCGAGCTTATGTAGATGAGATCGGCACGACTTTTCTTTGCTTTTCCTTGTGCGAACAAAACAAAAGTGGAAAAAGCACGGAATACGTACCAAGAACTTATCTCAGAGGCTCAGACCCTCTTTCTGCAGAGGTGCGCTGCTGTAAGCAAAATATGCCAAGGCGCTAATATCTTCTTCTTATTATATATTTTTTATATTAAAAATAGCAATTTTTATTAATTTCTTTATATTAATATATAGCTTAAAATTCTAAAGGGCATAGTCTAGGCTAAATAAAAATTAAACTAATTGCAACCAATCGAAAAGGTTCCGCATTGTAAGTTTTTCTGATTCCAAAACAGAAGAGAAGCCAATGGCCATAAAAGAAAAATAGGAAGAGAAAAAGACTAACCACGAGACAAAACAGCACAAAACCCTCCTCCCAAGCTCCACTCGCGTCCTCAACTTTCTCCGCACTGCATCCGCTAATGCCTCCGAAGTCGCCAACGCGACTCTCGACCAAGCGAGCGACGTGCAAGTGCCCAAATCAATAAGAGAAACACCGCTCCGCGACGATTTCGAGATTGAGGTTACAGAGTCGCTGCCCACGCCTGAGCAGCTGAATACTATAATTGATTATTTGGGGCGCAGGGGTGAGGGCTTCGGCTGTGGTGGAAGGGGCGGCGAGTAAGGAGGAGGCGTTGAAAAAGTTGAGTGAGAGTGGGTTTAGGAGGCCAGTTGTATGTCTATTACCCCTGAATATATACACGCTGACCCGTGAATTAGCTAACTGGTTGTTATAGGTCGTCGACTGGAATCATGGTCGAGCCGTGGTGGGTGAGAGCGAGTCTGAGATATTACGACTATTAAGGAAAGAGAATGACACGTTATAACCAACCATCACCGTCTGCAATTCTTCTCATCTCTACGAATTTTTGTCTTCATCCTGTCTCTGACTGATCTTGTTGAAGACCCGAAACTCGCCGCTCAAGTTACAATACAGACTGGAGGAATGTGGTATGTACGATAGGAAGAGCATGCCGGAAACGCCGGTACGCTAGAAATGGCAGCGACGGCTGTAGGTTCTCAAAATGATGTTTCAATGCTCTGTAATTCGAAAAGTTAACATGATTTGTCACATTGTTTGGCGAGGAAAGTTTAGACAGTATGTTTGTCTGTCACGACATTTCGTCGTACTTCTCGATACGTTGCTGTTCTAGATTGGTTTCAATGTACGTGAAGTCCCTGATTGCATATAAGCTAGGATGTACTTGAGAAATGGGGTTGTTTAAAGTCTACCAGGCACGATGAATTGTTATGTCAAGTTGTTCTATAAAATAGTGAACTGCTAGTTAGTAAACGCTTTATTTAATTCTGTTTAGACTTAGGAGGGTCTATAAGGTGTTATTTATATCTTCATGATAAGCTTCCGACTACCTCATTATATCTGTGTGATTAACTACTACGGGTCAAACAATTCTATATTTTCCTGTGGAAATGGAGATTAGCCTACTGGGTCTAGGTCATAATGAGCCTGAGGGATCAACAGAATTTTTCTTTTCAATTCTCCATTCCGGGGTGAATGATATATTCACTATCACTCTCTAGATCTCTCGATCGTAGGTATATACTCAGTTATTTTGACTGCAACCGTCATATTCTGAATAAATTACGGCCCTGGTCCCTAACAACCACCGCCACATCCTCCCTCCTCCACAGCCTCCATGTCCCCACCACAAGAACTACAATTACCATTACCATCGTGATCACCTCCAGGTAAGTTATCCAGAACATCATTTAAATCATCAGCAAGCTTTCCGAACGCATCAAAGAAGCTTCTATAATCTGGACCCCATTTTTAGTAGCACATTCACCTGCTGCAACCATATTGGCGCACGTTCCCGTGACGCAGTCACCATATCCCCAATCTTGTCATTAAGCCAACCCAGATTACTAGGGTAAGGACCGGTACTGATACTTGGGTCGGCCATGTAAGGGGTATAGAGCGGATTATGATAGGGATAGCCCCATACCATCGGAGAATACCCATCCATCTCTCCCGTAGCATCGCCATCCTTGTGTCGGTGTTTATGTGCTCGACGACTTGCCTTGGCCCACGATTGCCGGAGACGCTCTCTTCTAATTTCCTTCTCGAACCTGGTCTCAGTGCTGGAGCGAACAGCGTTGTGAGTGGAAATATGTGGACTTTTATCTGGCTCAGAGGGTATTCGCGAGATGTCGTGTAACTCTTTGGCGAGAGTACGTGAGTGTCTTGTTGATGATGATAGTATGGTATTGCCAGAATACAAGATGGGTTCCCGCGTAGCTTCGCAGTACCAACAGGCGCATTCGCTGTATAGCTCACCGTTGGTAATGAGTTTGAACTCCTTGCTAGTCCATTCAAATGCATCAGAGAGTCTCCCTTCGCTAACTTTATCATCATGATTGATAAATGTCTTCGGTGAGGTTCGACTGGTTGTATAAGAGTAGTATTGAAATGTGGACATTTGATGTGTGTGCCACGCAAGATCAATATCAAGGTCGGTACAGCCATTTGACCAGGATTTTTGAATATAATTTCCAGGAAAACCGTGTACTTGCGAATCGACCGGTCCATTATTGTTGATAGCGCCGGTGAGTGTAGCCAGTCGATATTGTCCATCTTTTGTATAAATGTGCCCTGCCGAATAACGGCCCCAACAAGGTCCAGCGTGAATATAGAACTGTTTTCCCAGTAATGAGACATCAGGCGTCGAATACTTATCTTTTGTGTCTTTGTAAACAATATTCCCATCGCGCCATTGATTGTTCCACCATTTATTCCCTGCATTACGTAGGGATCGTTTATCTGAGATTCAATAAGTTCCCGCACACTAACCATGTCCTTCACCTTTCCTGAGGTTTCATACTGTTGTAAACAGTACGATCTCCAGCCTTTATAAGAGCATTGGGAAATGAAATCTCTTCGAGGGACTCGGGAACACCCTCTAGATTCAGGTAAGTTCCGGGCAATGGACGGTTAAACGCTAGCAAGTCTTCCACGTCTTTATTAAATCGAGCGACCCTCATGACTTGATGATTGAACTTGAATCCGCACTCGCAATAAGCCTTAAAACCATTATCGGCGTATCCAGTACTTTTTAAAATGCGAATTCAGGCGAGGCCCCAATCTCACCAGTTGTCCATGGAACGCTGAAATGGTGTTGGCATCTCAGACACTCAAGATCTTTTGCATGGGTTCATGCAAATTATCCCAAAAGTCCAGTTTTCTCCGTGAAATGCCTCGTTGCCTCTTCCCCAGGTTGATAATCGAAACTACTGAGGTTTATTGAATTATCGATTAACTTCCAGGGAAACCCAGTATTCCATAATGCCATTTTGACGCTCGGATGCAATCTTCTAGGTAAGCACGAGGGTTGAGCATGTGGGCATGCCAAACCATGAGAATATCTGCCACCGGTCAAATCTCAGTAAACTAGACTCGTATGACTACTACTTACCAAGTGGGGGCAAGTCCTTTGCTGACCACACCATCTGATCTGACTGCAAAATGCCAGATTGGCTAAAGTTGATTTGAAATACTGTAGGAAGTTCGCCAGACGGTACAACATTTGTCCACCATTCCGCGTAGCGGTCTACTGCACGGGCTGTATATACTTCCCAGCGTTTCTCTTTAATACGCACCAAAGCCCTGGTCTTTTGGTCGTACTTTTCGGCCTGAGAGTCATAAATTCCAAACAATCCATCAATGGCGGAGACAGTGGTGCGCAAGTCGGCTATTGCTGCAAGTAGCTTCAAGTGTAGAATACATTGATCCCGGGTGACCGTCTTGTCCTCGGCTCCTACAACGCCTGGGAAGTGGACAGGTTGGGTGTGAATGAAATCTTGTGCATTCTGGTGTGGGTCATATGGTGCAGGATTCTCATCGCTGCTCAGTGCACATTCATGATTGTGTTTTCCACAAAGCGTTTCTGAAAGCCGCTCGGCCGTCATCTTGACTGTGTCTTAAATGCGGTACGGCGGTAATTACGGCGGTGATTTTTGAGTCGGCGATGCCTGACTTTGATATGCCGAGTAAATCAGAACTGTCGGAATTCATGCCAGGAACAGGCTACAGCACTGGTATATATAACGAGCAGCAAGTGTTGCTTACATGGTGGGAAAGCAGAGGTTCGTGGTAAAGCTGAACGGTTTACCGTTTTGCTGCAGGCGTTTTCGAGGCTGATGTGGTACTTGCAGGGAATACTCGCTCCGCCTTGCGTCTAGCATCAAGAGGTTACCTTCAGCTGAATCTAGCGAGCTAACAATGACTAATTATATTATTTGTGGCATCACAGCTAGATGCCAGGACTGCATGCACTAGATAGCCAACTCGAATCTAATATATTAGAGACAGAAGTTCGTTCAGTCATAGTCACGTTTAAAACTTTAGGGGCTAATTATCATATAAGCATTTACTTTTTATCAAGACACCATTTAGAGATACTGAACACGGTGTTGAGAAAATAAAAATAGGAATCGCACCAACTGTTTGACGAAAGAGATAATGAGTGCGACAGTAGCCGTCTCATCTAATAGTGGCTACAGAAGTACTTCTGGCAAGGCTGAATGCAACGTGTCTAAGTTTAACGCGTTCAACCACTCGCAGCCTTGTTCCGAACACTCATCAGCTATTCAAAACGTCCTTGATTCATGATAATCTAGCCATTTTCGACACTAGAAATCATATCTAGGGTCTTCTGCGAAGAGTTTGAGACTTGTCCAACTCATGTCCCGAAATCTAATGCTCAGCAACATGAATACAAGCTGCAATCATGTCAAACGTGACGCGTGCGAGCGGCCTGACATATGTAGTTCGGTACCTCCGGAATCCTTGCACACGGCTGGAAATGTGTAATGCTTATTCCCCTTCTATCCTTCTGTGATGTCTAACTCTTGGTACGTATTGCATGTATGTGCTAATTCCTCATTACTAAGATCTAGTGCGCGTGCGGCGATTGGACTTCCGACCGAGACAAATGCGACTGCGCGCATGTGCGGTGCAACAAGTGCAATTCTGATACTCTTTGTCATTCCGAGTCTAACGTCCATCCCTCGCGAGTTTGGTTGGCTTTTGGTCCGTGGGAGATACCCAATACATCCGAAATTGTGTGGTTCTGCGTAAGTACTCGTTACAACTACTGCTTATTGTAGAGCTCGACTAAATCAGAATCATTCATTGAACAGTGCGGCTGCTCAGATGGGCCCTATGCCGAAGAGACTATATACCAGTGTCTGAATTGCCGTCATGTCATGTGCCGTTTCTGCAGAGTGTTGATCAATCACCAATTCTATCATTGACTTTGGACGTGGAAGAATTTTCGTTTTCTCCTTTCTTCTCCTTTTGAGCGCAAAATAAAGTCAAGGATTATGTAGCGTATCATGTCCTACATGCAAGCCTGCCTCTAGATGAGAGACAACGTTGACACTTGGATGGATCATTCTGATCTTGCGGTAGATTAATGTCAGGGCAGCGTTGAAATATTGCAAATTGAATGAAATAACAAGAGAAAACAGAGTAAATGGAAGCAAGAAAATTATATATGAGCGCCACGATCCAATAACCTGCATGAAACCCATACTGAAAATGGCCTAGCAACATCCAAATTAGTTGCTGGAAGCCTCTTCAGCATGTTGAAAACTCACAGTTACAAGGCCCAACGGTAGATAGACCTGTGGCTTTTGATTAGCAAGTAATAACAAAGCAGAATTCGGTGTTATGTATTGACTGACTTACCACTGTCACTCTAGTTAACAATCCGATATCTGCCGCTTGAGCATTTGATATTCTAGTTTCCACGAGAGCTGAGGTGTTGAGGATCTCATTGATGTCGCTTAGTATCTTTGCTTGACCAGAGAAAAGCACTGTACACGGGTTACGACTTACCATGCTCCTTCGACTTTCAAAGGCGGTGATGCGTTGTCCAAGCAAAGTATGAAAGTACTTCAGCTCGGAAATGTCTCGGTCAAGTCGCTGCAGATAGCTTGGCACCTGGGACGAGTAATCTGCTTGACCCTCACCGGGAAGAAATGTATAGAGGTGAATTTGGCTAAACTCCTGCCAGGATTCAATGGTTTTAACTAGGGTATTTGTAAACAGCTGCAGCACTTGAATCGCCCAGGTATAGTCATTAATACGTAAGATGTCCGACTTGTGTCCGGTAAGGGAATCTGCTGAGGGCTTTACAAAAGCCTCATCTTCCTGCACGAGGTGGAAAGTCATTAGACATGCTTGACAGGAATAATATCTTGACGTACCAAATCCTTAAGTCGCTGGTCTAGAGTTTCTACCAGGTTTTGCCATTCCAAAGTAGCTTGGTCCATTCGTCGACACAATACCAGCAAGAAGTACTCGCGTGGATTCCAGATGGGTTGTTTGTACGATGCAAATTGACCAGACGGCGCATCTATCATATGGGTAACGTACTCCTCAAGCCCGGTGAGATCTTCCGTCTTTTCAAAATGTGTCTCGACAAGACAGTAGAGCGTCCAAACCCACTCGTCGATTCCGACTAACAAGACCGAGACCTGCGCTTCGTGAAAGAACTCTTTCTGACCGGATTCACAGTTGCGTGTGAAGCTATCGGCGAACACTCCAGATCGTCGTCCCACGACGCTACTGTATAGTTTCTGGGACTCGCTGAAGGATTTCCGGAGTGCAAAATATGGGATATGAAACTCCAGTGCGTAGGGAGTGCCTGGTCGAACAGGATATTCCTTTACAATTTTGAACAAAGTTAAATGAGCATACTTTACTACATGGAAATAGTTGCGTCGTACCATCAATACTCCAAAATAGACACGATTCGTGACATAGCGGGAGAGAAAATCACGCAGAAAAACCGCATACCGCTGAGAGACCGCTAGAATGAGACCTGCCGCGCACGAGGCGTCAGGTCTTGAATGTAACTATACGAATTCCGTTAGACACATTCAAGACCATAAAGGCATCTGGACATACATGCTTCGTCGTTCTGGGAAAGAATTTCCAAGTTGTTCTCGCTTGTATTCATGTCAACAAAGTACACTACAAGACTGGACTAAATAATCAGAAAGCGAAAAGTACCAACTGAGTGAGCTTCTCATAGCAATCTTTTGGAGTCAGCACAGCGGTGTACTCAACAGCGCCTCTGGGGATACTGCTCATATGCTTGCCACTGCCGAGATGTGAACGTGTTAAGTGATTGATCATCTGTCCTCTCATCCAAGATCACAATTTTTTCATATCCGGCATGTTTAAACATGTGGAAACATCCTGTTCGAATAGGCTCGTGTCCCCGAGAGCCAAAAATCACGTAGTGTCTGATAGCTGTACGATTTCGGAAGCAGCCTGTGAGCCTGCTGGTGGAAGAAGTGATCAATCTTGACCCGAGCACCCTCCGTCGCATCGGGCTTGAATGTCTTCTTGTCTTCCAGCCGATACAGGTCTGGATTGCGCCTGGTGAACTTGGTGTCCCAGTGTAGATGCAGCGTGGCATACGCCTGATTATGGCATCCTGGTCGGGAAAAGCCGTTCATGTTGCAATACCTAAATGCCCCGCTCTTGTAAGACAAAGTTTTTTGTCTGAGAGAAATTCATTGATACGTGATTAATCAAGTGGTTGTCATCAATGTTTTACAAGGCTGTGTTACTAGCCTCGTCCTCAGCCCCTCGCACGCAGCGTAACGAGCTACTGGATGTAGTTAGTGCGCAGTGGGCTGGCTGATATATTCTCGCTTCCTAGCGAGAATCTTCTCTCACAACACATAGCTTACACAGATCATAGATATAAGGAATCCCATTGGCAGAGTCTGCGCATGCAATTTCTCCAGCACGGAGAATCCGCTTGCCAGGTAGATTCCATTCTTGGTTAACTGCATTCCATGGCAATGCAAGCTTATTGCTGTAACTTACATATACTAACTTCCATCCAATAACGAATTTAGAAGCCCGGCAGACGGACAATACGTGATCATTGGGAAGACACAAATCGATTCATCGCAGCAAGCAGTGGTGGTAAGGCATAGAACAAGTCGTGCTGTCCGGAACCAACCATGTAAGTTGGAAGACACCCCGTTTATGGACGGAGATAAGCCGATAGCCCGAGCGACAGAATAACTTGATACCATGGAGTCTCTAAATACGAGCCCCAATCCCAGATTCTGTAAAGAGAGTAACTCATGCAACACCGGAGATTGGATAGATTGGTCAGATTGGTCGGCTTGGTCTCTGAATCCGATTATACGAGGTGGTGGTCGCTGTTGATGTTGCTAGCAATCAATTCGTGATATGACATAGACAGCGGAAAAGAGTTAACGTCACGGAGATAAACACTGTATATTTACTATATAAGCCATATTTCGTCTTCGTCACCCAGATAGATAGATCATTTCTTCCGTTTCAAGACAATCACAGCCTATAAAGTATCTGTACTACACTACAAGAAGAATGGAAGTCCCAGACCGTCCCGTGAGCTTCGTTCCAGCCAAAGCAGGAGACGTCCTCGCTTTAGGAACGATGAAGCTGCGTGTGATGGAAGATGGATCCAATAAATTCACAAGTTGCCGAGGTAAATAACCACTGGGATTAAACGATTAGGGAAATCCAACAATGGACGCCTCCAAACCAGCATATCAGGTTTTCGCGCTCATATGTCTCCGGGTCAGAATACAGTAGTCGTCGGTCAACGTTTCCAGATACGGTCCTGGGCAGACGCGCAATGGGAATGAAGACTGATGGAATTATGAATTCTGCGAAGCTAAGGCATAGGAAATCCTCCACTGTGGCTGCGATAGTCGAACTTTGCCATCGGCTTGTGGTGTCTGCAGTATACAGGAGACAACTCCGAAGTAACAAATGCGACAAGACATGCTCTGTTCCTCATCGGAAGAATGACATCAGCAACAATGTCTCGCTCTCTTTGAAGAGTCGTCGAAGATGGCTTTCCACATCACCCAGTTCAATTCATCGATAGGCACGAAAGTTGAAATGACGGTATTGTCAAATCCTCTAATACGGTTAACCCTGCGGATTCCAAGCCTAAAAATATAACGTGGTTCTTTCACATGCCTGCACTCTTATACAGTTGATATAGACTGGTACCGGCCGATGGTGCTTGCCCCGGAGCATGAACCATGCAATTCGGAGCGTCGTCTTCAGATGACTCCGAGGGATTGTCGGAGTCGTCATTTGTAGATGGATCTGAGGCATCATCAGTGTCGTAGGATGCAGATGAGTCAGACACATGACCAGAATCGCCACGTTCAGATGAACCAGGGACTTTTACAGGGTCGTCTAATTCACTATCATCTTGGAAGCGAGTCAAAGTTCCGGTTGTTTCTCCAGTCTCTGCTGCTTGTATACGGTCAGTGGGAAATGTTTGTCCCATGAAGCGAGGCAGCGGGGAATCGTCGCAGTATCCTTGGGAGTGAGCAGTACCTTGTTCGGGGTGGCCATTAAAAGCGCGTTGCAATTGACAGGGAGTGGACATTGACAGTTAACTGCTTGATGCTGGGGTAATCCATCCGTGGAAATCAGGAACATATCATCAAGACATCGATTGAGAGGGCGACCTTTCCGGAAGGTCGGTTGGTGTTCCCTGAAGCATCAAACCAATCCTGTTTACATTCGTCGATCGGGTGTAGCGGAGGAGATTTCTGTGTAGCGGGTATCGGCATCGACCATGCATGTACTCGTCTCGTCGAAATCCAAGTTGTGGCCAACGATCACTAGCACATGACCCTTGTTGTCACCTCGGTCGCCCCATAGTGCCAAAAATAAAAGGGAACAACTGGCCCTTGAGGCAGAATATTGGAAACAGCAGACCGAGGATAAAGCTTACTTCCTAGCTCAATTTCCGGTGAAGAGTCGTACCTGAAGCCTTTTCATGGTTGGCCTGCTTCGTTTTCGTAGGTTGTAAGATTGTGAAGGTCTCTCCAAAATTCGGGCAGCACAAAGGGTTTTCCATGCCAATAGCGAGCAACATATAACCGAAGTGATGGTCAGGGTATACTACTATACGTAGGCCGGCGTACTTGTAAGATAAACCACCGAAGCAGGCTCAGTTACAGAGTTCAGAACTTTCGTAGAGCATAACAAGGCTGGGCATAAGGAATAAGAAATTGGGGAAGGAGGGGTCACGAACAGAAGTGACTGTTCACCAGGTCGTCAAGATATCTATAGAAATATTTCGCTAGAAAGATGCAGAAGCCACCAAAGAGAAGCAAGTGCGCATAGCTGTCTAGGAGCATCTGGGCCTCTGAGATAACCAAGAACTAGGCTGGCCGCGCCCCAAAGGCCAGCGCCAACGCCAACGCCAATGCCAACGCTAACAGACAAAAAGAAGCGATGGAGCGGGGTGGGCTGTTCGTTGTTAGTTAGCCGGACTACGATATTCCCGCGCCGATCTTCGTCTCATCTTAAGCAAGCTACGACGAATTACTCCGGACTACTACCAGGCTCAAGCTGAAAGCTCCTCGGGGCTATGGAAGTTATGCTCATACGAATTAGAACGGCGGAAAAGGCCCTGTTTTTCGTCTACAATTGTCTGTTTTGCATAAATCCTATGGCCTGATTTGCCTGGACAGAAATATCCCGTGGGAACTCGGAGCTGACATGGGCACCTCGAGGAAATTCCATACCAAGACCCGGAATGGATGCACCAACTGCAAGAGGCGGCGTGTGAAGGTAGGCTTTAGCATTTGTCTTTGAAACTGAAACCAAATGCATAAATAGTCTGACGCATAAATCAGTGCAATCTCCAGGCACCGCAATGCCACCACTGCAAAAGGCGAGGGAAGAATGCAGCTTTCAGCCCAAGGACGAAATTGGCAATGCAGACCAACTAAGCACTGTTGCTGCTGCTGCTGATATTAATGATTGTAAAAATAACAATACCAGATTGACCATAGTGAGAAAACAATCACAACAAGACCAACTCTCGAACATCAGGCCGTCACAATGGCCATCTCTTGAAATAGACAAGGCACCCCTCAGATGGCACTACAACACCATCGCAGCACATACCCTTGCTCTACTGAAACACGATCCACGCCGTGTGAAGCTGGTCTGGAAAGGCGAGGTGCCCCTCAAGTCCCAGCAGGATCAATGGCTGGATAGCGCGTGCATGGCCATTTCCGCCCTGCACATCTGCCATTTGCAGCCTCCCAACCCAGAGGACTACTACACGGCCGCGTTTAAAAATTACCACAGTGCGGTCATCGCCTTCCCAAAGGCCGTCAAAGAAATGAACCCGGAGAATAGCGTGGCCATCCTCTCCTTTTCACTGCTCATCCTGATGTTCCAGCTGGGCATTTCATGCGTCCCCGGCGCCGGACCCATGTCCCACGCCCTCCCAGTAGTCATCGACGCATACAACGCCGTCTCTGCACTGCGCGGAACATGGTCATTAGTCGACCAGCTTGGCCCGCATCTTCGCAAGAGCAATCTCAGCGCTCTATTCGTGCATCGACATCACCTCCGATTCGAAACGCTCGACGAAACGCATGAAAAGGCGCTCAAAGCGCTCTCCGAACTAAACGATAAAGCTGCGTACGAGTCACGTCACGACAACGAACGCGAAATCTGTGCTCAGGCTATCACCGTGCTGCGGTTTTGGTTCAGCATCATGGCCGCCAAATTGCCGACTACGTGGCTGCTCCTGCTCTGGTGGCCAGCGGGTGTATCGCCCGAATTTCTGCAATTGCTGAAAGACCGGAATCCCGTGGCGCTGGTTATTCTCTGTCATTGGTGTGCTGGGATCGATAAGGTATCTCAGAAATGGTATCTAGAGGGTTGGGCAGAGCGCATGTTAAGATCAATGCTGGAGTTATTGGGGCCCGAGTGGCATTTTGCCGTTCAGTGGCCCATAGATGAGATTATGCAATAGTGGTGAAAAAAGCATCTTCTTGACAGAAAAGGATCTCTTGATTTAGCCAATCCACATTTTAAACAGTTCCTGTTCTCTACAAGTGAACACAAGGTTGAGTCCTCGATTAGCAGAACATATCATTTCGGCGTTTTCAGTCTTCATCTGCGCTCACTCATTGTCGTCTAGACCATGAAAGATACCCTCCCTCAATACAGGAAAATGATTAGGGATAGGTAAGGAATGGTGTTTATGACGTCCTCTTCATTTCAGATGGCGAGCGAAGAAATAGATGTTCGAATGTAATGACTAGAGGATTTGGATTGCTGGTCTTGATGGCTCCTCGGCTATTCTGAGATAGTGTATTTCTATACACTTTCTGCCGGGGATTATTGCTGTGCCACTGGCAAATTACGATCCGGTTGACCCTTGGATTGACCGCAATTGTTATGGCAGACTTAACGTCACCGTTTGACGGTGTAATCCACCAATCAATTTGATCTTTCCATTAAGGGGGTCTTTCCTATATTCGACGTCGAGTAGACCTCTATGAATATTTGGAATGAATCTGTAGAAGCAGATGATCAGTGGGCAGTCGACACAGAAGCTAATGGATGTGTTTACCTTGATTTTCCCTAAAGGGGTTTCTCTCCCATATTCGACTCCGAGTAGGCCGCCAGGAGCATTTGAGATGAATCTAAAAGGCAGATGATCAGCGGGGACCGACACAGAAGCTAATGATTGTATTCGTCAGGCCACAAACCGCAAAATTTCATTTGACTTCCCCATGTGCTGAGTGAACTTTTCAGGGCTGGCTCGCCCAAGTTGTTCAAGGGTACTTAGATAGTCCTCATAGGCCCTATCCTGCTCAGATACGGAGGCAACTAGGTAGATGCCCATCGTTGGTATATACCCTTCGTGAGCCCCTTCCTTCTTTTTCCCTCCATCTTCCTCCCTCCAAACCCTCCTCCTCATCCTTCTTCCACCACCAAAACCGGGTCCACCCCGGCAGGGAAAAAAGAAAAAGAAAAGGAAGCCGGCGCTAAGATGTGCATTAACACAGGGATTTCAAGACAGTCACTATGATGAGAGTGGCTAAAACATACGCTATGAGGACGACGAGTCCTCCAACAACGCAGCCGATCACAGCGCCGACGTGTTTAGAAAAATTGTCGTGATTGCTGGCTAGTTCGTCATTAGCATAGCTTCAAAGTTGCTAATGATCAACGTACCTACCCCTGCGGCCTTGCCCGTGCAGGCCACTCAGTGTCACCACGAGTGGTGGTGGTCCCAAGAGCGATGAGAGTTGGGAAACGGAGAGAGAGTGTTGTTGAAAGGTAACTAGGTGGCAGAGGAAGGAAGAAGCGTGCCTTCCTTGTGGACTGCCGGAGATTTGATAATCCATCCGACATCCCTATTCGGCAATTCATATGCCTAAGCACTACGACGCACTACGAGGATAGTTCAAGACAGACATACATTATCCAGATAGCCAACACAGCTATGCAAATGATATGAATTGTAAACATGGTCATGAGAGAGAGAAAGAGAGACAAGTGCTTCGTAAAAATTCTTTTCTAAAGCATCAAACACCAGGGACTGAAATCATGAACTATCACCACAAATGCCTTTATTCGGAGACAAGTCGATCGTCCTCATTCACTCGCAGCTCTACAACAGGCAAATCTTCATCATCATCACTGGCAGCAGCAGTATCGTCCGTAATAGAGTGGAAATTGGCGCTGCCATCGCCTGCTGCCTCCCCGCTGAATTGCTCGAGGTCGCTCATATCACCTCCGCCTACTGCTTTGTTGCTATCGTTATCATCGTCGTCGTCAAACAAGCCATCGTCTTCCGAAACCGGTGGTGGTCCCGATATATTATCGAAGGACCAAGCCGGTTGGTCAGTGAGAGAACTTCGTCTGTTGTTGTTGTTGGTCGTGGTGATGATAAGGCGGCAGTTCTGTGTCATCATCCTCTCCTTCGTTAGAATCAACCTCCACGCTCCTCACTTGGAACCCGGCTCGCAAACCACCACCTCCCGCTTGGTGAACTGCTCCGACTCCTGCTAAGGCGCTCGTAGACCCATTGCGGGAGGAGTCGACGAGGCGCCTGCCTTCCCCGACGGGGAACCAGCGCGTGAGTCATCTTGGTTGTCTTCCGAATCGGCTCGCGTTGAGGCCTCCGTGATTTGTTGTAATAACTTACCACCAAGCGGGATGTCTGACCGCCGGCGGTAAAACAAAAGATAGGCAGCGGTGGAGATGACCTTGGAAGGGTTGATAGCCTTAGACACATGGGAGTCTGGATAACCCACCAAGTCAGCAAGTATCCATACAAAATAGAAAGGTTATCTTCCATACATACCGTTGTATTCATTCCACTCGTCGGTCAAAAGTTCTTAGCATAGGCCGTGTAATGTCCACCACCAAGGCCACCGTAGTGATTGTCCACTGCGAAAAGATCATAGATGAGACTTTCACCCGGCTCAGCGGATTCTACACGTCCGTTAAGATCAAGTCCCTCAATAGGAAAATCAACCAGTTCATCGATCTTGTCTCGAAACCCCGACTGGCGCTGAATCGCTTGAGATGAATGACCAGTATGTCCGGCGTCTTCCACAGTTCAAATTTTTACTTGCTCTGCGATGTTCTTTACAACGCGGGCAATACCACGCGTCATTCTCAGACAGAATCTCCTCACGGCCAAATTCATCAAGGCACTGATCCAAAGTGAGTCCCCTCTTTCTCCGACTGGCCCGCTGTGCTCGCTTATGTGCTAGCTCTGGATCCGGCAGATGCTCCACGTTTGTCCATGTCGGAGCGCCACGGAGTTCATTGCGATCCTTGGGGTCGCCACCAAAGATACCATCGTGGCTGGCCTCATTCCAGTCGAGAATGATACCTTCGCCAGGATAAAGATAAATCGTATCCTGCTTATCAGCCTGATCAGAATCTTCCTGGGACTTTTCATTTGTATGCATAGGAAGCACCCCAAGTTCATCATCAGAATCAGTGGATCCACCATTTACAAGCCGTCCAGACTCGTTAGACGATATACTAGTGCGAGACGGCTTCTGAACAGTCGTTTTTGAATACTATTTATCTCGTCCTCACTGCTAACTGGGCTATCCGGGCTCTCTTTGGGTGCAACTGTACGCGGTGCTTTCCGTGCAGAAGGTTTTGGCTTGGCTTTTGGCTTCGGTTTTCGCGACGACATGAGTGGATAATTCGTACTTTCATCCAACCATGAAAATCCCAAAGGCATAGCTTCGTTTTTGATCTGATTATTTTCATCTCGAAGAGATTACGGAAGCGCAAGGGAGGAGAAGACTTGGCCGCTTGCGTAGACACATCTTCAGGTTGCGCCCCGGCATCTTCCATGGATACGTCAACGAGTCCTTCCTCGCCCTCAACCGAAGCATCTTTGACTTTGGGATCCGAGTCGAGGTCATCCTCATTTATCACTGCGTCCGAATCTGTATTATCGTCCTGTGAAGCCTCGCCATCCCCGCTACCTTCATGAAGAAAATCACGCGTCGTTAACGTGGCCACGACCTGAAGGACCTTGTTCAGTATGGCATCATAATCACGGACTTCTTCTCGACTCAGAACAATAAAGGACGGGGCTCCAAAAAGTGGCCGTGACCCATTTCGAGCTGGTGATTTTGAACGCGATTAAAGACGGGCACAAGAAGCCGATCAGCTCGGGGAGAATCGATGGCTGGAACATCTTCGTGATCCATGCTACTGAACATCGAATATGATGATTTCTTCGGTTTGTCCGGATTATAATTCGTTGGAACCGTTTCAAGTTCAAAAATAGCAATGTCATCTGATGCTTGAATATTACTATCAGCGATGGTGCTGGTATTGTCGAACAGTTTGTAGAATTTGTGCTTGTATATTTCAGCCATGACCAGTTTTGAGGATCCGTGCCGGTCTTTTCGCCACAAACTCCTTCAATGCCTTGATGCTCGCATTCTTGTCAAGTTCAGCGTCAATAAGTACCGGTGGTTTATGTAACGGGAAGAAAAATATCTCCTTTGACCATAAGGTCTCAACAGGGAGCTGGAGGGTCAGGTTATTGAAAGGATCGAAGATAATGCTGACTTTTTCGCACACTGGGCAAACCAGAGTTGATTTATACATTCCGGCGAATAAGTCTGTGATCACTGAGTCATTGCGGGCTTTGTAGATCTCCCAGCATCTGTCAGCAAATGTTTTCAAAGCAGCGCGGTCATGTACCATCTCATCGGTAGAATCTGGTTTCTCAATATACGGCTTCTTTTGAATTCTGTTGAGATCTTCCTGGAGACCATCAAGAAGGAAAAGGAGGAACTCTTGGGAATCTTGTTGGCCGTAACCAGAAAATGCAGGTCCATACCGGCCAATCGTATGTTTGAAATGTTTTGGCGAAAATGATGCTGGACCCTCATCGTACACGGCGTGCAATAAATTAGCGTAGGCTTTAGCCACATCACCGTTATGCGACAGAGGGTTGCTCGGATTCAAATCTTTCTTGTAGAAGCCGTCTACCCAGTCAAGTTAGTTAGTATGCTAAAAGACCAGTTCTCATTGTGGAGATCACCGAGACGCACTCAAAAGTAATAAGTCAGCTCCGCGACACTGCGAACACATTGCAGCGCTGAGGCCATATAACATGTGTTTCCAAGATTCGTAAAACCCGTGTTACCCTTAGGTCGGTCATCCTTCCTACGCCCTCGAATCGGTTCGGAAATTGGAGTCGTCCGGCCGCTAGTAGTAACTGCTTTAGTCGATTTAATTTTGCCAGGGCCAGCAGCTCTATTAGACGGAGGGATAGAAAGGCGATTGAGAGCGGATCTTGAGGCGTCAGAGACCCATTCGCCGCCACCAGGACCGCCAATCTGTTCCTCTAATACCACAACGGCATTATCACCAAGCCCAAAATGATCGACTGTCGAGTTTCCATTGTATTTCTCGTTGTTTGTTTGATCCTTCGCTTCCTCGATAAGTTCTCGGTGCGTATCGGACAGAGAGGAAAACGTATTGACATCTAACACAAGGCTGTTGCCAGCATTAGCCACCAGCGTCGCCCCGGGGCAGGGAATTGCTCCTGGAATGCGCTGGGGTGATGACACCGGATGTCTGAGTACTATTCAATCCGTCCAGAATCCTCCACACGCGGACTTTGGTTGCCATATCGATATGGGCAAGCTCCTTAGCCTTCCTCAGCCACTTTTGAAAGTTGGTCTGTCTGCTAGCCAGAAACTTCACCGGAGCTGCATTCTTGTCCCTTAATGTATGATGAGAAATGCCACCGCTAGAACCGGGTAGCTTGTGTACCGTGTAAATCGGCGGAGATATTTCATACTGGATATTGGTAGCATCGCCCTCGCTGGTGTTATGTGCATAACGGACAATGGCTGGTGATTGTTCCGCTAACCCGTACCATTTCATAATCAGGTCCCATGCAGCTTGAGGAACAATCTCAAAATCTTCGCTGATCTGCAGACCGGGACGTAAAGGAACGAAGGGTTCCCCTGCCTCGTCCTGAAAGGTGCTGGTGGGGTCTGTGTCGAGAATTATATCTGAATTATCAACGGGTCCAATTTCTCCCTCGGCAAACTTCTTGTCGATGGGTTTACCACTGCTCTCCTTCTTCGAGGTGCGAGCTAATACTCGGTTGAGCCAGTTGTACGACAGAACGTAACCTTTCTGTTTGTCCTCAGGGAATTTCTGGGCCAACTCTAGAACCCGCTGAACCTGCTCGTCGATAGACGGAAGCTCTGCCCCGGAGTCGGTTGTGTGCATTTTGGCGCCTTCCCTGGTTGATGTGGAGCTATTGTATGTCGACATACTAGAAGGGGTAGGATAAACCGAGTCGGGAGAATTGTTAGTGTTGCTATTGTCGGCGGCATCGGCCATTTCGGCGTCTCCGTCACCTCCTATCATGTCCACAGAAGTTGCTCTTCTCTGGGCCGGGCGTGAGTTGCCGTCGTCCGAATGGTTGTCGGATGCCCTGGTATTGTCCATCTCTATGTCGTCTGAGGATGGATCGTTCTGGTTGAGTTGGGACATGCGGCGTTTGACGGCAGGAGAAGACGACCGGACGTCACGCTGCTCTTCTTGCGGGGCGAAGTTCTTGGTGGACTTTTCTGAGCTTGACATGTCGGTCGCAGGGTCACTGTCCAGCGTAAGCCCTGCGTAAGCCGCAGATGGGGAATCTGCGTGGCCGGCAGGAGTCGTAGCACGGGTGCTGACGGCTCTGGAACTGGCAACGCCGAGAACTTCTTCCTGCAGATGCGCGGGTACGTAGCGTGGTGACGAGCCCGATGACCGGAGAATGTTTGGGGATGCCAGGGTCAAGGCCGGCTGGTGTGGTGGCAACGAGGGGGCGCCGACAGCGTTGAGGTTGAGAGAGCCGGGGATGGCGAGAGCGAGGGCGAGCGGGGACGAGGGCGACTAGCGTGGTCGTGTCTCTGGGAAGGCTGTTTGATGAGATGACGGTCAATGTCCTCGGCCTTGTTGTTGCTATTGTTGATGATGCGGTGGTGGCTGCTGCGGCGCCGGGCGTTGCGTTGCTGACTTCTCTCCTCCGAGTCAGCGTCGTGCCTGGCCCCGAGGCACTGGAGGGCGGGTTGTGAGGGCGGCGAGGCTCTTCAGCAATCTTGCGGCGCTTTGTGGACGACGTGGTGAATGTGAGCTGCGCACGCTCTGTGGCAGCTCCTGAAGAATAAATGGAGGAGGAAGAGGAGGAGGAGGAGAGGAGAGCGGTGGGAAGTGCAGAAGCGACGAAGGGTTCAGGAAATTTGTTCATGTGGAGAGGAGAGAGCGGCAAGCACCACCAACCAGATCAAGCAGGGGAGAAAAATTGAGAGACGAAGTGGGTAATTGCAGGGCTGCTTTTGCCTGCTAAAAATATTTAAATGCCAAATAGTGTAAATACTAAATAGTAATCCACAAACAGGCACAGTCTCTAACCTCGTTTGAGATTTTCGTTTGGAGGTTGTTGTGAAGCCTTTGCCGTTTGCTGCAAACAAGGAGAGTGCAGAAGAAGAGGGATGCACCAGGCCAGAATAAAGGGAGCAGGCAGTCCGTAGTTATAAAAGGACTAAGGACTGGATCTCCAAACAAGAGCTGCCTTCCTAGGTACATGGACATGTCTGGACAAAGAGATATGGGATAGGTTGTGCTTTGTAAGGCAGCACTGGATTATTATGGTGGCCGCCTCTATGCACAACAATGGAGTGGCGGAAAAGGGCACCAGAGAGAAAATAAATACAATGAATATATAGATATATAAATAAAATATAATATAATAGATATAATAAATAACTAATAGGCATGGTCTCATTACATAGATACATACAGTAAGCTCCCATCTGTACAGTGAGAGCTTTAACGCACAACGATCTTGTCCACCTCGTCTCGAGCCTCCGTCCACGTCTCAAGGTTCTTCCGCGCCCAGTCTAAATGACATCGAGCGTAGGCGACCTGTTGAAATCGCGAGTCAGCATACTGAATCTGGAAAGTGAAGTTGCCAGTCAGAAAGTACGTACCATGTAGCGGCGGAGGTCCTCCTCTTTATCCTTCTGGAACCTCTTAAGATCCTGCAGCACCCCAGCGCTGGCGTCTCTGGCGTCCTTCTCGGCTACTTGTAGCGCTTGTTCCAGCTAAAGAGCAGACCGCGTTAGATCGCTCCGTCGAGGGTGGTTGAAATGAAGGAAACTTACCTGCACTAAGCTTTCTTTCGTCTTGCCCATCTGGTCTCGCCGGGTCCTCTCCGGGTCAACATCAACAAATCCATGGACAGCATGGCTAATACGGCCAAAGATCTTGTTCGTCACGAAATTGCCGCTTGAGCTTTTGCGATGGACAGGAGGAACTTCCCGGTGCGGGATTCCGGGGCTAGGAGATGAACGCGGTGGAATCTCGCCATGCGTCGGTGGGAAATCAGAGTCAACCGAGGCAGCATCTTCCGAACCGTGAGTCGTATCGTGCTCGCTTTGTCCAATGCTCGCCGCCGAGGAAGCAGAAGCCGATCTAGAAGATCTGGTCGCTGCGGCACCGGAGCCCGCTTGATTCAAATATTGGTCAATGCGCTTTGCTTCCTGCTCACTCCGTTCCAGAGACTCTAGTAGTGTTTTCTTCTTGGCCAATTCATCTCGTGTCATCTCTTCCTGCACTCGCTTGAGCACGCGGTATCTTAACACGCTACGAACAACGCTGGCGAACTGCGCACTTTCCCTCATGGGCTCGGCAAAATTCGCGCCTAGAGCCGCAGACAATTCTTCCGTTTCAACATATGAGGTATCGGCAGCTTGGCCAATGCGTTCAATTGCCGCTGCCACAGTGGGGACTGTTCCGATAGCGAAAACGCATTATAGCGAGCTCCGAGCTCCGTGAGGTCTGCAGCAAGCGATGACAGATGGGATAAAGTACGACGATTTACCTTCTCGATATTTCCCTGGAGGAGCAACTCAAGCTCCCGGGTTGACGCTTCGAAGTTGATGAAATAGGCGTCAAGGTCCTGCTCACTGAGTGTCCGAGAGGTAGGAGGGAAGCGTCCTAGGACTTGAAGTCCCGGTGTCGACTGTGTAGCACTGGAAGGTGCGTCGGAGGGTGAGGTGGGCGTAGCAGTGGCTGTTGCTCCCGTTGAGGATCTCAACTTTGCTGAAGTTGAAGGGACAGGGAGCCAGGCATGGGCCGGCGTGGGATTCGCCGGATCAAGAGGAGGAGCTTTGAGGTTGTTCTTCGGGACTGATGATGCTGGATGCGAATGTAAGACCTCGCTCTGAAGGCTATGTAAGCACAAGTGTTTTGAACCTAGAAGTGTTTGAGACCAAATCACTCAAATCACTCACCCAGCTAACGTTAGGGTCCAGGAAACGCCACCAAACACCGTCTTCACGCACTTCTTTCATCCTTCGGCACCGATTCAAGAATACGCCCAGCATACGTCTTCGGAGTTCGATAATCGCAGTATCCTCTTTAGCCTTGGTTGGTTTCGCCGCATAATCGGCCATGGTATGTTTCTCAGGTATCGGAGGGATCACAAGCGTTGGATGAAGATTGACCAGTGTCTGTCGAAGTGAAGCAAATTCCGAGTAACGGCGGCGTACCTCCAAATCCTGTGGGAAAAGCAGATTAGTCCTTGCATCAACAATGAGAAATTAAATGAATTTCCAGAGGTACTTACCCCAGTGCGGATGGTGTATACGATGTAGCCGCCGCCTCCTTCATGGTTCTTCCCAGCATCGGTAATCAATATTGGCATCTCGGGGTTTCGTAGAGAATCTGCTCAATGCGACTGTCATAGACGCTCTTTCTGCGACTAGGCTTCTTAGCCGGCTGGCCTCCGTAATCGTCATTGTCCTCGTCGTCGGTGTCCGTTATGCGTGACACGTAGTCTGGTGGTAGCGTAGAAACCGGCGATGAAGGCGACGAGATATCGCGGTCGTATGGAGCTTGACCTTCGTTAGGGGCCACGACGCCATTGGTTTGCCAGGGGTAGAGGGACACTTACGGGGAGATACAGCGCCGGAGTGCAGGGAATCAGAGAGGTGGCCATCAGGACGGTCAAACGCGCCATACGGATTATTGTCTTCGTCGTTCCACATTGTTGTTCGGTAGGAGATGGTAGGAAAGCGCGGAAGTACGGACGGAGGAGGGAAGGCGAAGCTGCCTCTCCGGAGGTACGATCAACAATCGGCCGGAACGACGACAACAGCACGGCGTTCACCCAGTAGTCGTAGGAGGCTGAGAACAGGAGGGAAAACAGAATCGATGGCTAAGGAAAAGTAAAGAGAAGATCGAGAAAGCAGGGCCGGATAAGATTCGACTGCAAGATGCGAAACAAAGAGATCGCTACGATCGTCGTAGAAAAGAGAATAGCCGAGCAGCGCTAAGCAGGAACCAAATCTTTGGCAAGAAGGGAGAGAGTGTGCGAAAGAACACTTCCGGGAGGAGTTATTCTATTCTGCTTTGCATGGGAAAAAGAAATTGGGACTTAAGACTGACGATTCCAGCAAAGCATCATCCGCGGACGATGATCTGCGCGGGGATGGCTGCCTGCACGCTGCCTGAGGCATCGCACCGTCTGATTGGCAGGGCGCCGCGTGGATGCGCTGCCTGAGGCACCCACGCATAAGGCTATGTTAAGGCGATATGCCGGTCCGCTTTAGGAAATTTTACGCTCAAAGACAAAGGGAATTGTCTCATTTCGAGAATACGTAACGCCAGCTCGATTGGACCCATATTAACAAGCATAGTCAAACAGAAATACGTACAAATTTCCAACAGCGTGTGTCATATACATATCGTCCGCCGTGAAAGAAAATGGACAAAGAATTCGCTTAGGGCATCCGCAGATGTTAAGCTTCCTATAAACAAAGCAGTGCACTGCAACTGCGAATATACAAATATACTAAGGTATGACTGAAGAGATTAGAGCTTGTTCGCTCGCAACGGCGCTCCCCAGTCACCCAGGACTTCCTCAAGATTTCCGCTGTAGCTTCGTTCTCCCTTGATGTAATCCGAGACGCCAGTTGGGCCTCCTCCAAAGCTCCAGGCAACAATGTTCACGTCACGTTTGTCGTAGTTCTTTGCGTGACTGAAGAAGGTTGCAAGACGATCGCCCACCTGAGGCAGATTGTCGTTGTCCAGCTGGAGCGCATAGATAGCAACGCGCTTAAAATCTCCGGTACGAGCATCAATGGTGGTGGCAAAAGTAAAGCCTTCGCTGCGCAGAAACGGTTGGATCTTGGCCAGTTTTGTTCGTCAATGGGACCTGCGCCGGATAAAGCGATCAGACGATTGGCCCTCTCCAGGTCGAGGAATCCTCGGACCCAGAAATAAACGTTGACAGTGGACGAGCGCCAGTCAACAGCCGCATGGCGTACAGTATCCAGACCAATAGACTTGAGCTTGTCCTGGAGGGCGCCAATTGCTTCAGGAACGTGAGGTGCTTTGAGTAGTTCGTTCACGGGGTGGCGTCCACCTAGCCAGACCCAAGTCTTGTTGAGGCCCTTAGCCGGATCAAAGTCGCAGGAAGCAATTGCATTCGGATATAGGTTTGCCCAGGAAGAGATCAGCGGGATCATCTCGTGGTGATCTTTCAGTAGACCATGCTTGATGGCTGGTGTGATCACATCCGCCTTCCGGCGTTCGTAGAAGCGAAATGCCATGCCATCCTTGGGGCGATCAGTGGCTTTCCACTGGACCGCGCCACGATGGAAGTTCTCCCCGTAGGCATCGAGGATCCTGTCCATGACGCTGTCGTTATAGCCTGCCTTCAGAACATCGCAGAGACGCGAGACATCTTGTTTGAACGCGGTGCGAGAGAATGAGACAGGCACAGAGGACAAGGAGCTTGCGATAGACCGCACAGCGTCAATGGCCTTCACCATGTCTAGAATTGGGGTCTATATATACAGGGAAGGAGTGGAGAGAGTGGAGACTCAGACAGAGAAGAGAGAGAAGATTGCGTGACTCTGTTGGGGAAGGCATCTGATTATTGGGATGAATGGCGTGCCTCGAGGCGTCTTCGTATACACACGTGCGAGACATTCGGCAAACACCGCTCTGGGCTGCGTTCTGGGCGTACCAGCGTCTCGAAACAAAGAACTCAGGGCACGCAGACAAATGGTGCCATCGTGTCGTCCGTTGTGCCTTTGTTTTCGCTCGTGGAAAGCATCCCAGTGCTTCAGACGGGTCTCTTCATGTGAAAGCCCTACGTTGATTGGTGTGGTATATCAGCTATGACTCCATGGAGCCAGAGAAAGAGGCTCATTGTTGGTAGCTTTCTTTGTGTACAGCAAATACTACTTACTATCCAAGTCTATCAAGATAAAAATCCGGGCCCGCACAATCCACGCTGCTTTTCGTCTCTCCACCACTCCACTTGGGGCGCTCCTCCGGAATTCCATGAGAGACAGTTCAATGCATCAAGGCCATTGAAGCCTCGATACTTGCGAGGATCGTCCGTGGTTGACCCGAGATATGCGGCCCTAACCGATGGGAGGGAGCACAAAGAATGTCCCATACGCACATGAGCCAAACACGAAGCTTCATGGCTCCCCAGATGCCCTGTTATACTGTATGTAGCACGTCCTTTGATGCGCTTTCTTGTTGATCCTCGCCGCACATTATTTCCTGGCTCACTCGCTCTCTAGATTCAGTGGGCCCTCTAGTTGCGCCACCAGACCATGCCCGCCCTTTCATATGGCGTAAGCCTTTTCCAGATGAGCTTTGTGGGTAGGGGAAGGTAGGCCGATTTGTCTTCTTCTTAGGAATATCAATAGGCATGGAGCCGCCCAGGCCAGGAGGGAATGTAGGCTTATATGGGCTCACGCTTCGCGAACGAGGTAGGAGAGGGTGTGCGCTCGTTTTTGCCGTGCTCACGCTTGACGAATCGAGTCCTGCCTCTGGAGCGTCTTTGGTCGATTGCCCAGTTGAATTCTGGATGAAGAGCCTCGGGGATACCACGCTCTAAATCCACACCCAGAATGTGATATTCAAGTCGTGCTATTGGGGCGTCTTTTGCCAGTGGTTTGTGAACATCTGTTGGAGGAACAGGATCGACAGGATTTGGATCTGGCTCTGATACTGGGACAGGCTCATATCCCTTGGTGTTGTGGCGGCGCAGCCAGCTCCAGGAGTTGGCCCACGAGTTGAATGGAGGGCTCTCTGGCAGATCGTCGCTGGGTATATTGTTCTCTTCAAGGTTGACGTGACGTGGACGAAGGCTCTTGGAACGAGAAGCCTTATACAGCACCACAGTGCTAAGTATAATGAGAGTGGTGGCGATGGAAGCCAATAAAAGTGACAACTTGAACCAAAGCTCCATTTTGAGAGAAGCCCAGAGCCGCTTGTCACTGTGAGTTCTGACTGGCTGTTCTGATACTTGATATCTCTCTGACTATGATGGAGGCTGTAGAGGTTTAAAAATGTCGTTCATGGGCAAGAGATATTCTGAAGTGTCAGGACACAGAAAAAGATTGAGCAAACCATCACTTGGAAGGGAGAGAGCAGAAGCCATTTAGGAGGGAAGACAGGCAAACATCAACTGCGCAGTGAAAGGAAATTTCCGTGGCTTGACAAACTGAATCCAACTTTGATGGCCTGGCCCGTGTAATATCAAATGGGAGGCTGGACAGATCTGCTTGTTGCCGCGTTTGCCTTTATGTTCCCCTCATGAGACATAAAGCCATTGTTTTGTCAACGCACTTATCTTTTAAACAGCAAAACTCTTCGTATTGGTTTCTTTTCATCTATCCTAGCCATTCTTCTCTCTAACACAAATTGCAGCCTGGAGCCTATTCAACCAGTGAGGATGCAGAAAAATTGATTGGCCTCTTTCATGCAGAGTGCTCAGTGCCTCTTTGAGAGACGCAGCTGATATGATATTATTAGCTGCCCTGGCAATCTCCATCTCAAACTCTGTAGAGATGAAGATGAGCAGCGATGCAACGTTGAACAACAAAATCCCCAGGGCATACACCTCAGCTTTCGACGTCCAGCCCAGAATATTGTCTTCCTGGCTATCAGGGATAGCGCTATCCTATCATTAAGATACCCCAATCCCTCAAATACCCATTTTGCCAGCTTGCTGATTATATCTTTATCGTGGACAGCTCTGTCTAACTGCCTGAAAATCTTCGTCCAAGTATCGCTGTCTCGAACATCGTCAATAAACAAGTTTTGTTTCTCCACTTCGAAAAGCACTGTCTTCTCTGTGCAATATTTTTCAAGAAGAGTCTTGAAAGGAATAAAATCCAGCTTGCGCCGGTTCTTATTGCGAATAGTCGGTCCCATCAACCGGACGACGCAGTGATGAAACAAGGACGATTGAGATGAGAAATTAACAGCCATAAATTCCGTCAGGCTCTCACGGGCAGGTACTGCACTCAGGGCAACGGTCTGGTTGGGAAATAGCGCCGAATATGACAAAATCTGCGAAGCAATAGGCGCTGAGAGCGAGCGGAGCTCGTCATCGTCGTCATTTAGCATGTCGTACAGTAGCATGTAAAGCTCGAGTGAAACAGGAGGAGACGACGTATTATTATTGGCCGAATGATCAGCCTTGCAAAGCACCCGACTAAACGTCTTCAGAGACATGATGGCAGAAAACCGAGCGGAATAAACCTATCATAAAGTAGTAGTAGTATTAGCGAAGCAAGCGAATGGAAGATGGAATAGAATCGAAATATCGCATACCGTCTCTTCGCTCAAGGCAGACCGAAGAGTAACAGCCCATCGTCTGAGGTCGATTGATTTTGCCATGTCTGTGCTCTCCGCATACATATATCTCAAAGCCAACAGAGAACCTTGCAAACGAAGCACGTTTTCGGCCAATTCTCGGCCCCAAATGCTTTCTTGAGACTGAAGGAAGAGGTGATCTGACACTCGAGCCCATTTATCCAGAAAGCCCACTTTCACGTCCTTCTCTAAAGCATCCTCTAGAATCTCTGTCAGATTCAGAGCTGTATTCGCTTTGAGATTCTCCTCATGAAAGCCCTGAAGCAAGATAAGCAGATAAAGACTGAGGAAATCCTTCTGCTTCTCGTAGCCACAAAATAGAACACGAACGCGCTCCAAAATCCAGCAGGCAGCATCACTGTCGCTTGTGGAAAGGTCGAAGAACGGCCCGATTAGCTTGGCTGGCGAGGATTCGGGCTCGGCGACGATGAGTGACAAGGAATTTTTCAGTATGATACACCAAGTAAGCGAGCGACGGAGCAGAGATTCAGCGCGCATTGAGTTGATTTTGTCCGGACTCTCTGGTACAGTACTGACTAACTCCGCCAGGCCGTGCTCTACTCCATAGCCGTCGAAAATCTCGCTTCCAAAGCTGGTTACCTTGGTGATAACTAACATTTAACAATCATTCGTTAGTTCGGAAACTCGTAATAAGATGACCTTAAAAGTCCCTACCTTCGTTACTAGAGTTAACGACGCTTTCGAGTACATCTGATAGAATGTCGAACAATGCAGCCTGGCCGAATGGAGACCGTATATGAGGGAAGATGACATCAAATGTTTTTGTATAGTCGAAATAATGTCATCAAGATTATCTACTCTGAGTTAGAAAAGGGGCATCTTAGCGTCCACTTCGACGCAGTTTCTTACCTCGCCAATAATCAGAGTGCCAAATTCTTAACAAAGCATATCGTATACACAGCAGCTTTCCATGCACATGTATCTGAGACAGCGCCGGAACATTGCTATTGAGCAATACGTTGATCGATGACAGTATCTCATTAGAACGCAGTAGGGACGCATATACTCTGGCCGACTGATCGCGGACGGCCCAGATAGTACTTTTAACGTGAAGCAAGACCAAATCACGTAGTAACGCATCGTCATCATCAACGGTAGATGGTATTTTCTCGGCGAGAATTTCCAGGGCTGGAAACACTTTCTCCGTCTCTGCGGAGGTCAACATTCCCTTTTCAGCATCATTGGAGGAATATCGTGCCTCATCTGCAGATGCCAGTAACTGGGCCATAAGCTGAGTTAATCCAGCGTATTTCTGGAAAGGAATTGTCATGTTAGACTCGGTGCCTGAAGCGCCGCTGAATCCGAATCGTTTTCCGGGGCGCGTCTACACATCCTATTCATCAGGGCATGGAAAATCATCAGGCCGCAATTCCGAATAGCCCAGCTAATGCGAAGGTTGTCAGTTTATTGTTCAATCTTTAATCATATCTGTCCTCAAGACTTACATGGGAGAGCTCAGACAATCTGCAGCAAGCTTGAGTATTGGCATAACATGACGCTCCATATATGATGCCAGCTTGGTGTGACTGATAATGCTCCTCAGGCAATTCATAGCGTGAACTTGGGGTAAAGAAAGCTCATTATAGCTAGCTGCTTGCGTCGCCGGGGTATTTGAAATCTCTAATAGGTCGTTCATGATCTTGTCAAAGAGTGGCTTGCCAGGCTTGGAAATGGATATCCCACTGATCAAAGCTGGCAAGCCGGCCGATCTTCTTGTCAATTTAGAAGCTTGATCCCGGATCAATTCAAGAGACTCCTACTCGGTATCAGTCATTGCGTACTTTCAAAAGGCCGAAAAAATAACCGTCTGGCTAACCTGGTACCACATATCTGGAAGACTAGAGATTTCAGGGTCTTGGCTCTCGGCGCACCGCACGCAACATGTTTCAAAGGTTTGTGAAACTGAACTAAATGCCCCTCGGTGTCGAAGCTGGGATAGCTGAACAAAGCTAAGCGTACCAATTGCCTCGTAATCGGCACGCTGCATGCCACTTTCACCGTCTTTGGGCGCGTATGATGTGTTTGAGAGGATTGCATGGAGTAGAAGACTATTTTTTATGTTCGTATGAGAATGGCAATAACAACTCACGTTGGTGAATATGAAGTCTTACCTAGAATCCTTCAAGGCCCGCCACGAGTATGACAGCAGATCCTTCGGGCCTACCATAAAGTCGTCTAGAAGCTCGTCGGTATGTCCCTCAGGCGAGTCGACGCACAGAACGGGTTTGACGCTTGTCCAGGTACATTCGCATACTGCTATTATTCGATCATGAACTTTTCTCCACGTTGAATTTTCTTCCTCTGAGGCATTTGAAATGGTAGCATGAAAGCCTGGGGTTGCAACGATATACCTGTGCAATATGAATTAGCGTCCCTCTTACGCAGAAATACGGATTAACTACCAACTCACCTAAGAGCCGACGTATGTCCGTGGAGCGGTGCATCTTTAAGAGACGCGTGAAAAAGCCCTGCCTCGTGGAAAAGTTTTCCCTCCAGCCTCTTCAAAATTTCATCTACCACGCCAATCTTCGTGTGAAACCATGAATTGCCAGTAACAGGGCCATTTGCCTTGTCAGCCATAGAGAAAAGTCCCTGGTACAGTCTAGCAACAGTATCTGCATGATCAGCACGGCTTGTACTGCTAGCTAGTGCCTCGGCTCTTGACAGGGCAGCGATAAGCCGTTCCCTAATATTAAATCCTCCACCCTTCACAGAATCCGGAATATGAATTGGGAAAAGACTGATAATATCGAGGGCAAGTCCTCTAATGTCGTCGAACGAAGATGAGAGAAGGTCCACTAGGAGTCGAAAAAGGCTTGGTCGTAGAACATGTATTATATATCGCCACAATATCTGTTCGTTCCGTGGGACATGTGTAGCGTTCGGATCAACGCCAGAGTTTACCACAACAAGTATCGACTTCAAAGCGGATATGTGGCGCTGATAAGAAGCGGTAGGAATCAATTCTTCCTCCAGAAGATCGATGTAATTCTCCATGAATATTTTGGCATCCTTTCCCTCCTTCTCTACGAAATCTTTCTCCGTCATTGGACCTCGCAAACGCAGCATGAGTTGTTGTATGAGAAGGAGTGCATCTTGGCGGAATTTGGCGTCCGATTCTGCATATATAGAAGGTAGACCAGCTAATATTGATTTCAATGCAGCTGCAGAGATAGGCTTCGTTGAATTGATTACTGTTATCAGTAGTGACAGAGTCGAAAGTCTTATGGTCGCTTCGTTATGCAGCAAAAGCGTCCAAGAAGTTCACTGTTTAGGACTAGTATATCTGCACTCTCCTTCGATATAGCTTTACTTTCCTTGATGTCTGGTCCCAAGTTAGCGGATTTTGGGTGCTATAAGGCAACCGTGAACTGTTTGAGACATACTATCTTCATGTACAAATCCAACTTTCTTGCCTATTCTCAAGGCGGAAAACAGCAAAAGAAACTCGTCAATCGTTCCCTGGTTTTCATGTCCCCAGAAAGTACTGTCTCCAATGGTAATTCCGCAATAAAGGCTCGAAATCCTCTTATATCAGATCCTAGAAGCGATGAGAGTAGAGCTTGGGACCCCATAGTTAAAAATCTACCATTTGTAACATCGCGTACTTTGTGGGCAAAGTCCAGCTCGCAAGAGGATAACAGCTCCGTAAGAGGCTATCTTCAGCTTCGTCTGATTTGGTGTAGAGCAAAGCCATCAAAGTTCCAACAGTTTGGCCATAGCCTTGACTTGCTGCATGCATGAGTAGTGCCAGGTTGAATATGATAGCGACACTGCGCTTCACGTTGATGTCAGCATCAATGTAGCTGACATTGGTGCCAGAGAAAGGCAATGTATCCGTCGATAGATATTGGCATTGTTCAACAAACAGGGGTCGCCATTTGTCATAGTGTGCAACCAACCAGTCATAGACCAGAGACATCAAGGTCAACGGAGATATCCCATCTCGTACAAATCTCTCTAAACAGGTGAGGGAGGATTTTATGCGTGACTTCGGATCTCCCAGAATTATACTGGGCATAATTGCATCCTTGATTCCCGCAAATATCAAGCGAGCTTCATCACCATCTGGATGGCATTTTAGGATCTTGGTCAAAGCAGCGACAACCAGTTTCATTGGTTTTGCAGTGGCCTCCTCGAGTCTGGTCAGAACCACTTCAAAGACAGAGAGCCATGTTCTATGTGAACATCCCAGACGCTGCGTGGTGGATATTCTTGAAGACAATGCATTCTGCATAAACTGGGCTAATGCATTACAGGCAAGGTGCACATGTCCTTGTGGTATAGTCCGGGTTGAGACTGTAAGGAACAGTGATTCCCATACACATTTGACCTGGCTTTGCGGAAAAGTTAGATCCAACACTCTTCTACATAGTTAATAGTTTAGCATTCATATACTCACTGTTCATCTTCGCAATTCTCGACAAAATTCTTGAGGGTTCCTGTCTTGCAGATATCAAACAAGACATTCGCGGGAACCAATTGTATATTGCTGGCAAGAGAATTTATATCTATGGCAGCGCCGTCAGCTGCCATTGTTTCTGCTTCCCGTGACAGTAACACAAGTCACAGCGCGTTCAGTCGTTCATGCTGCTGTCTGCTCGAAAATCGAACATCCCACTCTGGCTCGGTGGAAATTTATGGCTGGTTTCCCCATTGGTACTAGCGCGGTTTGCTCTTGGGCTTCGGGCGTCAGTTTTTCCGAGGCTCCGGCGACCCTAAGCCGTTTTGGGCCCGAACTGGCTCTTGCCGCCGGCGAAAAGAAAAGAATTTATTCTTCGATATCAGTCCCGACATTCACCATCATTATCTAATTCGCGTCTCCACCGTTTAATAATTCGCTTGTGCCCCAGCCTCGTCCGGGAGGTTTTCTTTTTCAAGTTCGATTCTGTCCGTGTTCTTAATTCCTGTTTATTGGACCTACAATGGCCATCTGGGACTCTTTCAGCGGCCGCAAGTCGACCACGACGCAAGATACATTCGATCCCACCTCGGCACCAGACGTTTCATCCATTATCGGCCAGGCGTCTTTTCCTGATCCTTCCCAGCTCCACCCACTTGCAGGCCTCAACCAAGATACCCTAGATTACCTCACCCTCGAGGACTCGGTCCTCGACGAACTTCCGGATCACGATCGGCTCTGCCATCAAGGGGATGGTCAGACGATCTTTGCTATGGCACCGGTACGACATATTTGGCTGGTCTGACAATAGGCGGTGCCTGGGGACTAGCAGAGGGTCTCCAACGAACGCCGGTCACCGCACCGCCCAAGCTGCGTCTTAATGGCGTTCTCAACTCGATCACGCGCCGGGGCCTTTCTTGGGAAATAGCGCAGGTGTCGTGGCTATGGTATATAATGGAATCAACTCGATGCTAGGATATACACGCGGAAAGCACGATGCGGCCAACAGTATTACCGCAGGTGCTTTAAGTGGAATGATCTTTAAGAGCACTCGGGGTACAAGACCGATGCTTATTTCCGGCGGCATCGTAGCTAGCATTGCCGGTGCTTGGAGTGTATGTCCCAAAAATAATGCTCTTGGTCGCAATTTCAAATTTTGTCAGGACACGTTTGCTGACGAAATATCTATAGGTTGCCCGCAAAGTCATCTTTGAATAAACGAGACTGGAGAAAGACTTTAACTTCGCCCTACTCGCCAGTCGAGAATTCGAATATAATCCAAGCTCTACTTCTAAAGAGCTATACGGCAGTTGTCGAGCACTTCGATTTTGCCCAGTGTATTAACAACTTTTCTTTTTCTTTTTCTTTTGGACCTTGATAATTTTCGATCTACCTCTTCACTCCGGCGCCAAGGAACAAATCTTTTGCATTGCTTGATGGATGGAGACCGGGCTTGATCATAAAACTTATTTTCGATCTTGCATTGTACATATAGAGGTTTCTTTTTCTTCGTCTTCATCTCTCTCAAGCGGCTATTCGTGTTGGCATTGGCGATGACCATGGCTATATTAGATAATACATGTTGCAATGAGCACATATTCCAAGATCTTTCTTCCCTACCCATTCGGAGAACACGAAGGCAGACGCATCGATGCTCGAACTGACGAGAAAGACCAGCCTGATTCCACTACTGAGCCACTAAGCAGGAGAGTCAGGGAGGGTTTCTAACAGGTTGTGAGCATTGAAGCTGTCGAGGAATTTGCGGGAAGGACTCTTTCTGTCTTTGAGATGAGGTTTTGAATAAAGAACTATTTATCCAATATCTCCTCTCTGGCCTCAGTGACCAATCACCCACGCAAGTACGTTTAGTTCTTTATTGGGTCATCGACTCATCGGCACTTCTCTTACGCCTCTTGACTCACCTTTCACTGTCACCTTCAACTCTTACTTTTAATCCTCAGGTCCAACTCTTCACTCAACAGTCCACCTCGTCACGGATCTATCTTGCCCTTCCACCTCGTTTGACCTCGCGGTTGTTTCTCGTGCTTGTCTATCGTGAGACAAGACCTTGCCTGAGCGCCAGATCGTTCTCTTATCAAGAAACAGGAAGGTCGCCCTTTCTTCACTCCATAATGGCTACGATCTCATCATTACCCCTTGAAATTCTCGGGTTCATTCTCGACAACGTCGACTCGGTAAAATGTCTTCTGAGCTGTGCCCGTGTGAACCATCTTTGGAATATACTAGCTTTGCAGAGGCTATACAGAGGCTCCCTGGTCAACACAGAATTCCACACCCCAGATATCAGGTCGCTCAATTCCCTCTTTACAATAGCGAAAGAACACTTCGCCCAGAATATGGGCTTTGTGAAGCATTTACTACTTGCTCCAAAGATGCCGACATTTAGCAAAGGGGAAGACAGGAGAGTATGTCTCGAAACTTGTCTCGCTATGAGCCATGGGCAGTTCTTGCAGCAAGTAAGAGGACTAGCAAGTCTCATAATTCCTTTTGAGATCGTGAAACAAGATCCATCAGTTACTCGTGATCTCCTGCTTAGCCAAACCATTCAATTTTTGGCCGTCGATGACAGCTATTGCGCAACTCTCATAGATAGCTTTAAAAACCGCCAATTGTGAGCTCTCCCTTCTTCTTGACTGGCCCCTTCAGGATATGATGATAATTTCTAATTCCAACAGGGAAATTCTCAAACCTTAAGGCTCTCACAATCTATAGATTGTCTGGAACGATCAATGACATTTGCACATTGATTGAAAGTTGTGATTTGCATTTTTTTTATTTAGAGGACAGCCTTGAAGGGTGGCCTTTGGATATTGCAAAACTTATGCAGTGCCTTGAACGACAAAAAAATTTACAGACTTTAGCGATGGATATATGTTCAGTGCCAATTGCGGTCCTGATGGATGAGCAATATGAAATGATGTTGGCGAGGCTGAAATCACTACAACTCACATTTTACACACAGAGGAGCAACTCCCAAAATTCGAGAATATGCGAATTCTCAGATTGGGAGTGATGCAACCCTACAAAATCGCTGGGAATGCAGTAAGACGAATCGCAAAATGTCGACCTCTACGATGCTTAACTCTCAACTCTAAGCTTCGTGACCCGGGAGTCCTACTAGATATCGCACACGGCTGCCCACTGCTGCAACGCCTCGAGATTATAACAGATGACTCGCCAGCCTCAAAACTAGCGGAATCCGTATTTGTTGGTATATGTCATGCCCTGCCTCATCTCGAAATTCTGTACCTCGATTTTCGCATTCATATGAGTGGTGTGACTCTTGAAGGCATCGCACATCATTGCCCAAAGCTGATAGTGTTTGACGTGATGAAAGCTTGCTTACACCTCTCTTTGCCGCTGTTGGAAAAGCTCAAGCCATTCTCACAGCTAAAATATTTGCGCGTTGACAAGATATTCTTCGAGAATCCGCGACGTTTATGGAATCAGAACAAACTTCCCAGCATTGAGGCGGAGTGGCGCAGGAAATTTCCAAAGCTCCGATTGAGGCCAATGTACCTAGAAGACATCAACAGCCAGGTTACGGATAGTGAGACTGATGATCCGAACGACGAATGTGACCGTACCGACCTCCGCTATGACAAGCTTGAGCACGACTTACTGGAGACGCTATGGGAGCTGCTTGAATATGAAAAGACGAGGCGGAAGACACGGAAGACGCTACAGACGCTACAAACGCTACAAACGCTAAAGACGCTATGGTTACGCGCTTGGAAAATTTGTGGCAGGCAAATTTGGAAATGGAGATACTTGGCTGGCCTATAGTGCCCCTTGAGGCATTTTATCGAGGGAAATAATAGATATTGGAATGGGACCTTTGACATGCACAAGTTTTAATGGGTGTAAATGTAGACGTTCCGAAACGACTCGAGTGCCCGCATGTGATATAACGAGATACAAGTACCTAGGTATCACGCAATCTATCCTCACTACATCCTGTACCTTCATACAAGCATAGCCAATACTAGCAGCTTCTTTCTTTTTGACCGTACTGTGACGAAATATTCCTCCTGTATCTGTGACCTTTTGGCACCGCTGTCAGCATTTGGTAGATGCCCTCGCACAGTGATTTTTTCCCTTTCTATATATCACCACTAGGAGCTGTTTTGGAGAGTCAGATATGGCTTCTTTGAATTAGTATTTCGTTGAATTGCTCACCTCATGGAGGTTCTCGATGAACACTTGACCGAACGTTCCACCGTGTCATGCAAAACCCAACTGCTAGTATCACTTCGTGGAATGACTCAAATTAAGGGAAGCCTTAACCTGTGAGTTAGCTACTGCTGAAATAACAAAGATACTCTGGAATAGATGACTTACCGGCATATGCGAGGTATTGAGCAATCGCGGAATCAAGCCCCCGGCTTCCTGCACTTCGAAATGTGTAGGTATCTGGGGCCTCATCTTCACGCCATGAAGCGTAGACTACCTCACCAGTGATACGGCTTGTCTCTTTACAGTATTGGATTTCCATATTTCAAGGGGCTTCCGCTGTAAGCCGGATCCCCCAACCCCTATGGCCAATCCCCAATCTCTCCCTCTCCATATTGACCAAAGTCTTCATCATGAGGCGTAGCCTCATTCGTGTTGATGATTCATAGGCAGGAGCCTTTCAGCTGAAGGAAGTGAATGCCTAGCGCAATGCCGGTGAGATATAGATTGCCTTCTTCCTTGTTCAGTCATATCCGTCTATACAGTAAAGGAACAAAAGCTGCTTACTTATGGTTTTGGATGGGCCCATTCAGTCATTATTGGACGATTCTTTAAGCTTCAATGCTAACTCATGCAGCTTGTCCAAGTTTGGTAGTGTGAATGAAAATGTGTTGTGCTCTGCCTGTTATCAGCGGTACCTACCTAAGTAGCAGCGTCTTCAAGCAACAAAGCAATTCTCGAGATTCTCCTACAGACCGGAACGGATGTTAACCATCCAGACAACTCTGGCCAAACCCCTTTAATGCATGCAGCATATTCTGGCCGATTTGACATGTTCAAGTTCCTTATACAGAAAGGAGCCGATGCAGATTTGAATTTTTATCCAACAGTCACTACTCTGTCATTAGCAAGAAAACTGGGCACTCCCATCACGGGACAGAGAGACCCTTACTGGTTCCAAGACACGAGAGAGAAGCGAAAAATAGTCAGATATCTCCTGATGCAGAGGGCCAAGAAGTATATATCATCTGTCTGGCGAAAAGCTTGTGAACTGAATAAACAACTGAATAAACGCATTGTGATTGTGGTTGTTTCTTAACGTTAGAAATATGGGTTGGTAGTCAGCCTAGGTACAGAACACCAGAAATGAATTATTTACACGCTGGATACATATTGTAACAATGCCTGGGCACAATCTAATATTAGAAAGTTCTCATAGCAATCCATTTTACTCCTGCTGTGCTTTCATCACTAGCCATGCTCGCCTTAAAGAAGAAGCAATAATGATATGCATGAAGAAAGGATGTAAATTACCGTTACAAAACAATGATAGTACATTAATACTACTATAATAGGACGTACTTGCATGCATGCTTAGTTTCGTACGGTACGGCTAATAATAGCAGCAGCACGGCTTGGCGGCACGTCTGATTGGCCAGGAGCGCGGCATCGGACCGCCAGTTCGGTACGCGGTGGAGGTCACGTGATCCTCCAAGGACGAAGTCACCGGATCTTGGAAGGCGCGGAACTGCCAATCTGGGAAAGATTTGGTGTCTGTCATTTTTCTGTTGTTTTCTTTTCTTTTTCCTGCTTCTGCCGGCTGCACAAGACGCACCTACGTATTGGCGTCAACCGCGTGTATGCCGGAAAAGAAAATCGCTGGTGTCGTCCTTGCCTCATCTTTCAAGTTTCGGGAAGTCGGGTGGACGAATCCAACGCGGCCTCAGATTCTGGCAGACTTCCTCTGGATACTACCTAGGCATCACACGGTGTCAATCACTCGGTTCGGCACTCCGATGTCTTATTGCATTTACCGGTAGTCTAGTAAACATAACCATACACCATCTCGGCCGCCATCATGTACTACTATCAATTCATATAGCCCCGGAGACGCAAGCAAGAAAGGACTCGCTCGCATACGTCGAATAGCAACATTTTCACTGACCGTTTCCGTTGCGGCCGTCCTGTACCTCTCCATCCTTCCCTGCGGCCAGAGGGAAACCGTAGCGACAGCGAGATCCTCGAAGAAAGAAGAATTTCCTCTTCCCCACGTCCATGTCGACTGCCGAGTCGCATCGGCAGGCCGTCGGGTCAGAGAAGCAGCATGACGGTGATGTACTGCCTGCGGAATCCCCAACCCCAACGGAAACGTCAAGCTCGACTCCCGTTTGCAATGCCCCTCAACAGCCCACCACCACAGCGTCTTCGCCATGGAGTGGTCGCAATGCATTGCATTACCTTCCAAGAAGCCAGCCATTCCCATCATTACACATACACACCGACCTTCCTCCCGCCGACCGTCGACCTGTAACTCCGCTGAACAACGACAATGACACGCTGCCGCGCCAGAGCCTTTCATCAACAAGCCTTCTCCGCCGAACTGGTAGCTATGCAGTGAGGGGCAATACACTCTCCAGTGCAGACTCCCTTTCCCCTCGTCGATACGGTCGTCAGTAATCTCCTCACCTGCCCTAGCTGCTATGGTAGATATTACTCCTCTACCGTCGCCCATCGGGTATCTGAGCCCCTCCTCATGGCGCTCTGGAGGACGGACAGTCTCGTCGCACTCTCTCTCACGAACGTCGTCGTCACTTTCGCGCAGCGGCTCACTTCTCAACCTGCGCTTGAGCGATTCTAATCAATTCCTCCGAACTGCGCCATCCAGATCACGGTCGAGGAGATACAGCAGCACTCGGTTGACTGGTAGTGACGCGCGGGAAAGCGAGTTGGATGGACAGGACGACAGACGAGGTCATTCACGCAATCGCAGTCTGAGTGAACATATCCCGAAGAAGGAGATCACCTCATTTCCAAGGCCAGATATCTTAACGCGCCCCAATCGCTCGTCGGAACTCTCGTCGGCACCTAGAGAGTCGACAGGCGACCCAAATAGCTTGCACCGTGAGCAATATCTCGCGGTCCAACGAGGCTTGACGATCTCCGCAGGCCGGCCGCCGACACCGCCTCGCTCAACTCGCAGTGGTGATGATGATGATGTAGCTTCGAAGCCAATCATCCAGAACGAGACCGACAATGGCTCTCAAAATGAGACATATTTTGTGCGATCAATACGCACGAAGCAGCCGAGGAGATACAGAAAGCTTCGCCAATTAGGCCACGGCACATTCAGCCAAGTCAGTCTGGCAGTAAGAATACCGGATGATGCCTCAGGAAACGATGGGCACTTTCGAATGCCAAGTCTGATGTCGCAAAAGCTGGTCGCTGTCAAGATCATAGAGTACGGTCCGGCTGGTGGAGCCGATGAGGAGCGTGTTGAGGTTTCTCTGAAGCGCGAGGTCGAAATCCTGAAGTCGGTCAATCATCCATCCTTGGTTCAATTGAAAGCATTTGGAAGCGACGATAAACGTGCACTGTTAGTTTTGGATTACTGTCCTGGTGGAGATCTTTTGAGTTTGCTACGTCAGAAATGAAGTCCTTGATGAGCCCGCCTCTGATCAGAAGGATGTTTGCTGAGTTGGTCAGGGCAGTGCGCTATCTGCATGCCAACTTCATTGTCCATCGCGACATCAAGCTTGAAAGTAAGTTGCCAATATTTTCACCGCTTGTTGCTGTGACAATGGATGATTAAATTCTGACTGCTGTTCAGATGTTTTGGTCAACTTGCCCCTTCAGCCATGGAACAGATATCTGATTGGTGCACATATGACCGTGCGGTAATCACTTTAAGTGACTTGGGGCTGTCTCGAAGAATCCCAGAGCCACCAGAGAGTCCCTTGCTCCATACACGCTGCGGTAGTGAGGATTATGCAGCTCCAGAGATTCTCATGGGCCAGCCTTATGATGGGCGTTCAACAGATGCATGGGCACTTGGTGTTTTGCTATACGCTATGATGGAGAACCGATTGCCCTTTGATGCTCTGCCTGGCACAAGAGGTGATCCAGCAAAACTGCGTGCTCGCACTCCACATAGGATTGCACGGTGTGAATGGTCATGGTATCGTTATGCTAATACTAATGAAGAATGGGACCCAATCAAAGGCCAGGGGCTAGAGGGAGCTCGTGAATGTGTTGAAGGATTGCTGAAGCGTCATTCACGCCGAAAGAACCTGGATGAGATTGCACAACTTCCCTACGTCAAAGAAGCCCTTGATTTGGATGGTGAATTGAAAAGAGGGATAAAGAAGTGCCATGAAAGAGAGAAAAAGACGAAGAAGAAGAATCATGCCTACTGTTTGTACAATATGCGCCATGTTTTATGATTAGCTATGCTTCATGCCTGATTACGACTACTGCCATGCTTTATGCTAGCATTACGGCTCCAGGACTGGTCTGACCAGTCCACCAAAAGAATACAATTTCTTTGCTGCCAAATAAGCAATTTCCCCAGACTTATAACTACTACTAGGCACATAGTTTAGTTATATGCTTGACGCTGACCATAGAAGGCGCGCTGATTGGCTGACGCTGCGGCAAGCCGATGTCGCACCCGTGACCCCAGAAAGACTGGCCGGAGAGAAACCTCGCTTCCCCGGCGGAAACACCAACGAATAAATCAGTCAATTGCCATCTTTGCGTCCATGTTTTGCATTGTGGATGGTTGAGACAAGGATAGGACACAGAAAATATTCTTCTTACCCCGTCACTATATCCTCTCTCTTCCAATCCTATTCCTAATTTTGTGCGCTAAAAGATCTCGAAGTGTGGTGGGAAAAGAAAAATGTTTTTGTCACAAACGCGAGGGCGGCTGCCCTCAGCTCTGAGAGCTTTTCAGAGTACCCAATTTGCCTCGTGAGTTGCGCTTGAAAATTAACATCGACGATGGAGAGGATTATTTTCTCATTGTATGGCAAATTTTAACACAGGCGCTCGCTTTCCACGACACTTCCCCGTCGAAAGGACGATGAAGTAGTCCTCAACAAGGTTTCACGGACCATCACACAGCCCATCTCCCAGGAGCTTCTCAGGCCATGTTATACGCTACGGGGCTCTCGGAGTCTGATATGAACAAAGCCCAGGTCGGGATTGGATCGGTCTGGTTTACGGGAAACCCCTGCAACATGCATCTGCTAGAGCTTAACAACCTCGTCCGAGAGGGTGTCGAGAAGGCCGGGTTGATCGGATATCAATTCAACACCGTTGGTGTCAGCGACGGAATTAGTATGGGTACCAAGGGAATGCGATACTCATTGCAAAGCCGCGATCTGATCGCCGACTCGATCGAGACCGTCATGGGGGTCAATGGTACGATGCGAATATCAGCATTCCCGGCTGCGATAAGAACATGCCCGGCGTCCTGATGGCGATGGGTCGAGTCAACCGACCCAGTTTAATGGTCTACGGAGGTTCTATCAAGGCGGGTTGCGCTGCGACACAGAACAACGCCGATATTGATATTGTGTCTGCTTTCCAGGCTTACGGGCAGTTCTTGACGGGGAAATCGATGAGGAGAAGCGTTTTGATATTATCCGCCATGCTTGTCCCGGCCAGGGTGCTTGCGGTGGCATGTATACTGCAAATACCTTGGCTAGTGCCATTGAGATTATGGGCATGACCTTGCCTGGATCATCGTCGAACCCGGCCGACTCCAAGGTCAAGCAGCTTGAATGCTTGGCTGCGGGTGAGGCCATTAAGAATCTGTTGGTTGAGGACATCCGCCCGTCCGATATTTTGACCCGCCAGGCGTTCGAGAATGCAATGATCCTGGTCAATATCACCGGCGGCTCGACCAATGCGGTTCTCCATCTGATTGCCATTGCAGACTCTGTCGGCATCAAATTGACCATTGATGACTTCCAGGCCGTCTCTGACCGCACCCCGTACCTTGCTGACCTCAAGCCGTCTGGCAAGTACGTCTTCAACGACCTGTACCAGATCGGAGGCACTCCATCCTTGATCAAGTTTATGCTAAAGGAAGGGTTGATTGATGGATCCGGAATCACGGTTACTGGAAAGACGCTGGCCGAAAACGTGGCGAACGTGCCTGATTTTCCTGCCGAGCAGAAGATTATCCGCCCGTTGTCGAATCCAATCAAGAGCACAGGTCACATTCAGATCTTGAGGGGTAGTCTGGCACCGGAGGGCTGTGTCGGTAAGATTACCGGAAAGAAGGCACGGTCTTCAAGGGCAAGGCGCGCGTGTTTGACGACGAGGATGACTTTGTTGCCGCTCTTGAGCGCAAGGAGATCAAGAAAGAGGACAAGACTGTTGTTGTCATTCGCTACTGCGGTCCCAAGGGTGGTCCTGGAATGCCTGGTACGTATCTTATAACCCTATAGATGATGATACGACAACTGACATCTATCAAGAAATGCTTAAACCTTCCTCCGCTCTCATGGGCGCCGGCCTCGGTTCGTCCTGCGCTCTGATCACAGATGGCCGCTTCTCCGGCGGTTCTCACGGGTTTTTGATCGGTCACATTGTCCCCGAGGCAGCGGTCGGCGGACCCATTGGACTGGTCAAGGACGGAGACGAGATCACCATCGACGCCGAAACGCGTGTCCTAGATTTGCATGTCGACGAGAACGAGCTGGCCTCGCGCCGCATGCAATGGGAGGCGGATCGTGCAGAGGGCAAGTTGCCGCCTACCGGGTTAACGATGCGAGGCACGCTCGGCAAATATGCTCGGTATGTTTATCCCAGTCTTCGTTGAGACTTTGTTCATTTGAAGACGGACTGACCTTTTGTTCTTTTCTTTCGATTTGCAGACTTGTCGGAGACGCGAGCCACGGCTGCGTGACTGATTCTCTGGCTTAAGCCTTTTTACATCTGTATCATTTCTAGGTGGAAATTAATCAACCAAGCCATCTATTCGCTGCGAGACAGTTTTGGAATAGAAAACTGCTCGGCAAAATTCAGGCATATTAATTCCGATTTATACCACTGTACCTATTCTACGTGAAACATGGAGGACCTCTTTGCCCGACGACTCCTTTCATGTCTTCAGGGGACGAATAAATTAAATTGTTAATACATCAAAATGATCAAATTGGCTGAATTTTTGTATCTAAGCTATGTTGACTAGCTAAGGCAACTCGGTCTGGACTCGAGCAAATTGAATGATAGATAGAAAAGGAAGAAACAATTCTGGAGTCAGCCACGGCCTACCTAAGAAATCTAAAAATCAGCCTCACGATATCCTTCACAAAATAAGATAAAAAGAGAGTATAACTCCATAGACATGTACCCCTTGATTGACATATCGCATGCATGCCATAACCTAGTTACTAGTTACCTAGCCAGGCTAGCCTCTGCCTAATCGGCTAAAAACTCCGCTTTCGCCATTTAACGCACAGACAATCGACTTGAATCAAGTCAACTACGTATATACATTTTGAAAACGATACATATCAATTGATATTGTTCTCTTCATTTAGAAAAAGAAAGACACATAAATGCTAATATCTTCGACCTCCCTTCTCTTCGCTTTTCCCTCTGTATGCACCAACCACGTACTACGTAGTTATCAAGTAGCCTCGGTCAACCGGAGACTCGAGAACTACCTAGTTAGGGCTAAGCAGGGGTTTGCTGCATGTGCTAGTATCAAGTCACTCAGCCTGCCACTGTAATGTGCATTGTGCACTGTGCCTAAGAGGAGAAATTAAAATTCTTGAAATGAAAACAGATCCATGGATGGGAGACACATAGTATTAAAGTATACCATGTCCGGAGTATCCGGACGATTCCAATCAACATGGAATCATGGATCGAATTTTATTTTATTTTTTATACCGTCCATGTGGCTTTTGTTGCTCCACTGAAACTGTATTTCCGAAATGATTGATAGATCTTGCAGAAATCTCAATCCAGTGATCCACAAATCCTTAGGCGACGATACGACTCCGTAGAGTCCGTACACAATGGTATTCGCGTAAATGAATGGCGGAAATGACGGATTGAATATGTTGCATTCGGTATGCAATTTAATTTCTCACGTGCACTGTGATTGGCAATGACTTATGGGTTAATTAACTGCAGCCGCGTAGTGGACTGAACGGAATTGATCGAGATTGATGTGGCTGACTGAAACAGATCGCAGAGCCTAGCACGATAGCCCCAGTTCGGAGCACTTACCTCGGTAGTTACTAGTACATATGTAGGCAATCTGGGGCTTCTTACTCTTATAGCTTGCAAGCTCATAGGCTGTTGCTGGCTTTTAGTTCCTTGTGTTAGACCCCAGGGCCTTGGGCACCAGCCTAGCCCTACCAAGGTATATCCATGACAGGTACGTATTCCTTCTGCTTCAAAGCTCCACCTGTTTTTTTTTTCTCCCCTTCAACATGGCTGAATACTGACCATGGAGTGCGATCTGGTTTCGTTGGCGTCGGCCGTCTGCCCGGATTTGCACGACTAGCAAGTAAAGTAGCAATCCTGATTCGTTTGTGCTCCCGTCTCGGTGCTGAGTGGCCAGCTCATATCATGCAAGCCTACGGAGTAGTAAGAACTAGCCTCAGAGAAGTTCTAGGCTCCTCGTGAAAACCTAGACAGTGCCACGCCCATGACAGATCTCATAAAAGACCGGCGCGTGGGTAGATCGATCAATTCCGCTCTCCATGCTCCTTTTAGAGTTATGAGTGAGTGCATTGCGTCTTTGACAAGAAGAAAAACTATATCCTTCCTCGTTCTAATCCTGACATGCTTCAAGTCTTGTCACTGTCGCGAAGTATATGACTTGCGACGATCAGCGGTTGTCTTTGAGGTGGCAATTCACGTACCATCTCAATGTCAATGTCCTGACAGCCTTGCTTTCTGCTATCGTGACGGCTGTCTGCCCTGGACCAAGGGAATCATTATGACCGCGGTAACGCAGGCAATGCTCGATGGCCTCGTGCCAATGCCTGTGAGATATTCTGGCGGTTACATCGCTCTTTCATATGTTGTCAGTGCCACAGGCGCAATCACTTGTCTCGAGCTGCTACACCGTAGATCTTCCCGATCTGGCTTGTACAATTGGTATGTTTGATCCTTCCCACCTTTCGCCTGTTCATGTCTAATCAAAAGCCCTTTTATTGTAGGTACTTGCTTTTGACTGCGGCGCTTAGCATGGGAGGAATTGGTATCTGGAGCATGCATTTCATCGGAAATCGTGCAGTCATCCTTGGAGAAGGCTCCGACGCAGACCAAATATCGTACAACATTTCCTTTACCATGATCTCCTTGTTTTGCCAATCATTGTGCTTTCGACTGCCTTTACGCCATTTCCTTTGAAGAGAAACCGGGGTTGTACGTCTTATGTCTGGCGGTTTCTTAACCGGGGCGGCTGTTTGCGCCATGCACTATGTAAGAGCCATTCCTCTTGAGCGGTTTTGCTTTGGTCCTAATGACGGAATTTGCACATGTAGATCGGACAGCTCGGGATTTCCAATTATCACTGTTCGTATGCGGCGGCAAACATTGTCGGTGCTGCTCTCATAGCAACTGTTGCTGCCACCACTGCACTGAGTGTTTTCTTCAGATGGAAAGCTTCCTGGACCAACAGTTGGTGGCGTCGAATGATTTGTGCAGGTCTTCTGAGTGTTGCAGTTTCAGGCATGCACTGGACAGCTGCTGTTGGAACCAGGTACCGTCGTATCCCTGGTGTATCTGGATTAGGACAACTGTCTCGCACCCAGACAGTCATTATTTGCGCTGCGCTGGTAAGCTCCTTTTAAAAAGCCCCCTCTCAACCAGTCGAATTAGAATGCTGAATTCGTTCTGCAAACGAATAGTCTTTTTCGGCATGTTTCATTCTCTCGATTTGCGCCATTGTGGCCGGAGACAATCGACGTCGATCGACTACTCGAGCCCGGCAGCTAGTCTTGTCATGCGCGTTCTTCGATTCCTCGGGTCGTATCATGGTGTCACCACAAATCTTTCTCCCAACGCGTAAGGTGGTAGATCGGTATATCAACACGGTATGTTTGTTTGATGTTTGCTTGACGTTTGCTTGTCTTTTCTTTCCACTCGCTTGGAGGTAGAATTGATCTTTTCTATGAGGCTGACGTGGCAAACTTTAGTCCATGAAAGACGACGACTTCAGCCGCACTCATCCTGCTTTCCTATGGGCGTTCCGTGCCTCGCGCAATTGGAATCTGATCAAGGGCATTATCCCATCTATGAAGGGCACCTTGCAGAATAATGAAGCCCAGATCAAACGGCTGATCAACCAGCGTGGCGTGGCAACGGACGCCGAGCAAGATTCCGAATTCAATTTCGAGACTGTTTTCAAACATCTCTTTGCATATCCGCCCAGGGTCTTGCTGACGAATTGCGCCAACCGCTCTCGGGCTTAGGAGAACTTTACCATGAAGTCTTGTCGACCGTCACGCAAGTTTCGAGGTTTGAGCTTGGGTCGAGATCCATGCCCAAAATCGGAAAGGGTCAGCTCATGTTCACCGTTCGTCAATTGACTGACCACGAAGCATCACGATTCATGGCAAACGGTTTTAGCTTTGCCCCGATAGAGCGTGTAACTGATGTCTTGTCCCGTCACCTCCATTTGCCATCGACCGAACTATCTGTCCATCTACACGATATGCGAGAATACGCCAGTAGCGAAAGGGCTACCCGCCAGGAGTTCATCTTGTCACTTTTGCCATGCGTCCGACAGTGCAAGAGCACTTCGAGGTACTCACTCAGATAGGCAGCGAGATCACATTGCCCAGGTCTACTCTTCCTATCTTTTCTCTCGGAAAGAGCGATTTGGACCTCCTTAATTCGATGGACGAATGCAGCCTTACAACATGTCTGAAGCAGCTGGTGTCCGTGAAGAGCATTATGGGTAGCAATGGCAGTATCAGCAGTCTTGACAGTGGTACAACGACGGCGGTTGCAGAGGAATCGTTCCCCACTCACTTATACCGAGCCATGCTTGAAATGATGACGATCCTACCTGAGAATATCGCATCCGCTGTACGGTTCTCATCAAAGCCGGTCCTTGCACCCTGTCACAGACAGTCGCCGTCTGATCCCGAACAATGTATCCTGATCTGTTTCCGAGTCGTCTCCACGTTGGACACCCGAATTTCAGATCCCAATCTCACCTTCACCCCGCTTCGACTGTTCCGGGCGCAGGAGCAAGTGAACGACAAGATGGCAGAGCGCGAACGCTTCGTGCGCGAGCTCAACGCCGAATTTGCGTCTTACTCAGCACAGTCCATAGCCAACCCGCAGGGCGAAGCCAAGAGGTCGGAGAAGACAATTGGCATCTTTCGAAGCAAGTTATGGAGTCGTCTTCAATCAGCAGCAACGAGTAAGAAAACTCAAGTACCAGGTCATGTACGGCATGCTATTTCGCAGGAATCCCTGGTTCATACAAGGCAACCGCAGCAGCAAAAGCAACCGCAAGTACAAACCTCCGGGCCATTGTCAGATACGCCTGCAGCGTCCTCTCCATCGGCGAAAAGAACTCCTCCCTGAATCCATTCCTCAGGGAGATTCTCGTCAGCAAAGAGGTGACAGTAGACGTGGCGCGGTTGGACGACGTCGAGCTGTCGAATATACCGGTAAAGCGAACATTGTCAACACGCACATCTGCGTCGTTGCCCATCACGGAGGCCGGACATCCTGGGCAAGAGGTCGATGGGCACGTGACCTATTCGACAACTTCGCTGGCAGGCGCCGAGCGAAAGACGGTCATCGAAGGCGGCCTAGCCCGGTTCGGCACGACGTATGTTGACGACCTGTACGGATTGTGCATGCCCAAGGAGGTCCGCATGCGCTACTAATTCGACATCTATTGACAGGACGGTTGTATAGAATACGGAGATATCTTTTGCACTGGCTAGCTGGGTGTGTGTGTCTGTGGTTGGCGTTTGGCGTTCTGGGTTGTTGGGTGGCATGCTTGCAGATTATGACTGGTGTAAATGTATATGACTACTACTTAGGTATTAATAGAATGATGCTGAGCACAGAGGATGACATTGCATCTTGATATTCCGCCCAGGTCTCCTCTGTCCTGTGGTGTCTACAGGTCGGTTGGCATAGTCAGCCGTGACCTGCGAGAATCACAATAAGAACACGAGGCTTAGTTCCCAGTTAATTCTAGTCTGGACCAAGAAGAGTTGTTTGTTCGGCATAGACTGCTAGAAGTGGGTAGAAGAATGTTAACTGCATTGCATTTAAGGGCTTCGGCCATATGATCTCCACCAATTTGCGACGACCTCGTCGCAGCTTTCATAAAACCGGTCAAATTGCACTTGCATATACAAAGGTGAGGTTATGCTCGAACCAAGGTCAACAATAAGCCGTCCTCTATAATTTCTCCTATCAATGTCCGGGGTAGGATTTGGGCTCTTCTGGCAACCTTGAATCTTCGGCATGAGTGTCTTCGGCGATGAACTCTTTCACAATTGCCAATCGAGTGCAGTGCCTTTCGAGTAGTCTTCCTTCCACTAGCAAGGTATTGAAGATTCTCAAATTCTCCATCGTGTTCGAATGATTTTAACTGCGGCCAGGGAGATCTTGAAACTCGGTGGACTGAGGGTTTCGGTGGAGATACAGAATCTTTAGAACTCTTCCATTTGTGAACGCAAGTTGGTTTCTGGAGGTCTATATCATTAGACGTGTTCAGCAAGGGTGTCGAATCGCCTGTCGAACCGAACTGTGGAGCCATCCGTTCCTAAAAGGGAAGGCGGTATCCGAAACACGCAATTTGAATCACGTGACCAAAGAATCTTTGCAGTTGTGTGACCATTATTTTATTGGCCGCATAACGCTGTACCATGTCAAGCACCATGACAAGCAACATGCCAGAAATTCCATATGGCATATGTACAATTTTACATATGTATCCGAACGACCGGATGCAGCCGGCGTCCCAGAAATACCTCGTGTGTGTAATACCAATACACGCTCAGATCGTCAGTTTGATTGCTCCAACGGAGCGCCAAGCGCCAAGCGCCAAGCTGGGAGCGTGTGAAGAGGCTGAAAAGCGGCTGAACGGGGAAAAGTTTGTGTGGAACGTTTCATTCTATTTGTGTCAGCAATACTGCCAATACATTGGTGATCAGCTAGTATTTCATACTCTATATGATCTAACTATCTGTCCGTGTCGACAGACTACCCCGTATTCTCTTCTGTACGACTACGGAGTAATAAAAACTATGTGGTGTGTATCTCGTATAAAACTATAAATACGGTATGACTCTGTACCATGGGTCTCCGAAAGCGGCTAGGGCGATGGGGCGCACCAGACCCAAAGTGCAACGTGGACCCACTACATAGCTCGGCCAAGACCCGCTATCCCTGATTGGACTTCCAAAATGGAATCCCATTGGCTGTAATGGCAATTTGTTCTCGGACGCTATCCCCATCCGGCCTGGGGTCAGCGATTCATCGAACGCAGTGCGGTCTCTGATTGGCTGTGTTCTATCGCATCTTTTCCCTGCTCGTTTCGTGAATCGTGCCCTCCTTTTTCTTACAAGCTGCATCTGCTCCCGGAAGTCCTGTCTGACTGACTGTCAGCTTCCGCCATCGACGACAGCCACATACTGGCAGCGGGCTGTTGGCAGAGTCCACAGGATACCAAGTCGCCCACCTTTAGGCCTTGAGGCGGAATCTTTTATTCATATTTCATACTGTATTTAACCTAAAAGACTCTGCGGGTCGACCCTCGTGCGGCGATTCAACACCTCCTCGCGCTAGTCCGCCTTTTCAAAGACATGGCTCGCTAGCTTTGCCCTTTTTGTATTACTATTATTCCACCTCTGCCTCCTTTTCCCTCGCCTTTCCTCTTGGTCTATTTTCAACAACCCCTCACCACTTGCTCTGGCCTCTGGTCCTACTTCGACCACCTTCCACTGGCACTCCCGGGAAGAGATCGGGCTCAGAGGGACCCAGGACGCCTAAAGAGGCGGGATCCCTATCGAGCCGGGGACGAAGGAATAACGCAAAATAAAAATGAACGCCAAATACTCCTTACCCAGCTGGACATATCCCTGGCAACCGTTTCAATGGCGGGTGAATCGGCTGGCGTATTTCGCAACCGTTGCCGTTGTGACCCTCTTCGTCTTCTCCTGGCCTATGTCTATATCGAAGAACCGCCTTTCTGGAAACAGGGACCCTCTGGTCCGCCACCCAAAGATCTTGATGCTCATATTGTGGTATCTTCGAATTCCAAGAGCAATCTAGATTCGCTTCCTGCGCTCCCATCACTCCCCGTCCTAAACAGCTTGAGCCAACCGGAAAACCGTGGCTAAGTACCGCCACTTCCTCTGAGAAGACCTAGTCTCGGCTCTCTCGACCATACAAAACCCAAGGATTTGAGGGTTGTGGGTGTCATTTTCTATGGGCGCCGTGATCGCTCGTCGATCCTCGAATGTTATCTGCGCCAAAATCTAGTCTCGAGCGGTGGCTGGCTGGACGAGGTCATTTGGGCGGCCAACACAGACGACGTAGACGACCTTGCCTGGCTCAACCGCGTGGCCAAGGCGTCAAACGGCGAATACAAAGTTGTGCGCATGGAAGAGAAGGGATACGGCAACGTTTATGAGGCCTCGTTCACTGAACGAAACACGATATATGTCAAGATTGATGACGATGTCGTCTATATCGAGCCCCAGGCCATTGCTAAAGCCGTCACTACATTAATCAGTAACCCGCATGCACTAATGATTTCCGCCAATGTGATCAATAGCCCAGCGCTGGGCTGGTGGCACTACCACACGGACGCCGCGCAGTCGTTCAAACCGGAACTGCACCCAAACGAGTCCGCACTTGCCACACGCGGGAATGGAGAGTGGAAAAATTCCGACCTCCCTACTTGGACCGGCGATTGGACACACGACTTTACTAAATTTGATAACTTCACCGAGTTTTTCGATGTCGAATTCGCAGAGGATATCCCCAAACATCGTTGGCTGCCCACTCGAAACGAGAGCGATGGGGACATGTATACGTCGAGTATTGCTGCTACGGATGCTTATGGTGGCCCTCATCTAACCAGCTGGCAAATCGGCGCTCAAAATCATTACTCGTTCTTCAGCAATCTTGAAAACGGCGAATTGGGCAAGTATTTCTTGTCCAAGGACTACGGCAAAGGCACCATCTGGCATATGCGTGGTAACCGACTGAGCATTAACTTTATCGTCATGCATGGTGCAGACGTACTTGACTACATGGATATTATCACTGGTCATCCAAATGGTGATGATGAGCACCAGTTGACTGTGGAGATGCCACGCGTACTTCAAAGACGTGAGTTTCAGTCTTATTATTATGGGAAATTTTCAGTCTTGCTAATTCCTTTATTTTCATACAGCCGTCCTTGTCGAATCGCAATCCATCGTCTCTCATTTTTCCTACGGCCCGCAAACCTATCTCCACAAGACCGACATCATGGAACGCTACTTCAATTATGCAAACGAAAACGTCTGTCCCTTGCACAGTCTCGTTGACCCAATGAATCCTGAAAAGACATGGGACTCGCTCCCCATTCCATCACCGTTGGTCGCCACTTCTCCTTCATCTTCGCCCACTCCTTCCCCACACCGGTGCCATCGCGATTTTTCATCAGGCGGAGTCGGGAAGGTGTCCAACACCTCGTTGAAGATTAAGCATGATATATTTCATCCATCATCCATATACATAATTCGATTCGATTCGGTACATGACTTTCTTTAGTCTTCTCTTCCCTTTCTCTTCTAGGGGTTTCAGCGCTTTGGAATATATCGGAAGAAATGTTGGTCGCAATGGCGTTCGCGGTGTATTTTTATTACCATATTCTCGATTCATCTGGCATTTACTGTTGTCTGAGGCGGCACACTTCTTTCATCCTCATCTTGCATCGCACAAGATTCACTTCCTTTAAGCTTTACATTTTTCCTACCTATTATAATACTCGCCTATTTTCCATTTTGTATATAGTTTAATATGTTGATGGGCCTGAATCGAGGTATCTAGGTAGTTGTACGGAGTTATCATGTGGAAAGATACATTATTTAATTTTCTTTGTGCAACACACTCTCTTGTCTCTATCGATCTTTCCATTCTCATCTATAAAGAGCCTGCACGAAATCGTAACAGTTGTCACCTATCGATAGTTAAGTGTACGGATAAACTATTGGACCGCGCAACAGATAGATGACGCCTGCCTGTGTTGTTCCTTTCCTCCCTGTTTTCCTCGTGCTAGCTGCCCAGATAGAGGAATTTTTATCGATTGGATTGATCTGCGGCGTCAACCTATTCCTATGGAATAGTCATTCCATAGTAGTCAAAACGCCCAGAATGACGATCGATAATGCCGATGGCACAGCTGCTCCGGAGACCTCGATCAAGCCGCCAAGCAAGCGAAACCGAATCCAGCTCAGTTGCACGCATTGTCGGCACGCGAAGCTGAAATGTGATCGAGAAAGGCCTTGTTCGCAGTGTGTCAAAAGAGGACGCTCCTCTTTATGCACGTTTCCCCTCCAGTTGCACGCAAGAGACCGGCTGTAAGCATGCACAACCGATTGAAACATCTGGAAAGCCTGGTTAAAGAGGCAATGGCAAGCCAGCCATCAGATCAACCCATTGACCATCCTGGGGTTGAATTGCATTCACCCTTGCCGGTTCCAGCCACACAGCTGCAAAATCACGCCGAAATGGGCGTTACAGACAACTCCGGCAGGGTGGTTCTGGGACCGAATGACCCTACCTATGTAGGGGCCACCCACTGGGCTGCAATGCTTGACGATGTAGGATTGTACATCCTTGCCGCCCACTGGTCCTGATTCAACTGATGCTTTGTAGATTGAAGAAGTCAAAGGCTATTTCAGCGAAATAGGCGAGGGTATCTCGCTGGATGAGGAGAGTCTACCGCCTGAACTCTCTCTGCTCTCCAACTACGCTGGATCGCCTGCCACCAGCGAGGACCTCTTGAATGCTCTACCCGAGCGAAGCATAGTGAATCGATTGGTATCTCGATACTTTAATTCCAATAGCCCCGCGCTGCGTGAGTTGCACCTGGTTACTTGCTGAAATGTTAGGTAGGTATTCGACTAAATGTCTTTCAGATATCATTCATAAGCCAACATTCCAAAAGAACGTATGTAATGATTGAATTCCGAGACGTTAAACCGCCACAATACTAATACAGTAACAGTACAAGAAGTTTTGGGATGATCCTCGTAGCTCCCCGATCAGTTTTCTTGCATTAATATATTCTATTATGTGCCTGGGAACATTTGCCGCACTAGGGTCTGGCGAAGAAAACGCCGACGCTCGTGGCACTCCAATGGAGATGATACGAAGCTACCGTGGATGTTGTGCACGGTGCCTGGAGCTATCCAACTACGCCAAGCATCCAGGGCCATATACTCTTGAGACATTTCTCATATATATGGAATGCGAACTTGTCCTCAGCAAAGGTGATCAGATGGGCTGCTATTTGATAGTCGGCGTTGCAGTCCGTTTGGCGCTGCGAATGGGCCTCCATCGGGATTCGGATAATGTTGAAGGCAACATTACACCATATCAGGGTGAGATACGGCGTCGAATCTGGCATCTCCTGGTGCAGATGGACTTACTAGTCAGCTTCCATAATGGCCTGCCGTCAATGGTTCAAGCCGTCCAAAGCGATACTCGAACACCATTGAATCTGCAGGACCAGGATTTCGACGAGGATACGACCAAGCTGCCACTCTCCAGGCCGGAGACCGAAATCACAGGTATGTCATACGCACTCACCAAGGGTCGACTAGCTCGTGTCTTTGGGAAAATAGTTGAACAGGCGAATCTCTTAACCCTCCCCAACTATGCTGAGGTAACGGCATTGGATGGGGAACTGCAACAAGCCTTTTCTGCTATCCCGCCTTTTCTCCGTGTCGTGCCGATGGATCTCTGCATCACAGACTCTGCCGAGCTTATTATACGGCGGTACAGTCTAGCGGTGCTTTTCAGAAATCTCGGTGCATTTTACATCGCAAGTATATCATGAAAGAGAAAGAGAGTGTCGAATTTTCATACTCGAAAACAGCCGCGATAGACGCTTCAAGAGAGCTTATTCGGTTTCAGTCTGAGGTTCACAAGGCTGCTCAGCCAGGAGGCCCTCTCTGTAAAGACTTGTGGGTTATTTCGTCCTTGGCATTGCATGACCTTCTCCTCGCGGCGGTGATAATATACTTGTGCCTTATCCAGGAGAGTGTGGAGGTTGCTCCCACTGTGGGAGATCAGCAAATACCAAGTACTCGCCAGGCAGAGATGATAGCAGCTCTGGAAGGATCGTATAGGATTTGGTGTGAAACGAGAAGCATGTCAGTTGAAACAAAGAAGGCCTATGATGTGCTAGGCAACATGTTGAAACGGCTCAACTCCGTCTTCCAGCTCGATAGCGTAGAGAGAAGTATCTACACCGACGTAGATGATGCTCCAGGACATGATACGGGGAGCCCATGTCAAGGCTCTCCCTGAGTGGTATGTGCTTCTCACTCTTTCAAGCTGCGCGGCGTTGCAAGCATCCAGGTCCAGAACCCCGAATATAAAAGTCATTTCTAACCAGTCTTTAGAATCAGTACCCTTGCCGGAAATATCAACTGGTACCCTCGGTCGTTTCGGTGAAGGGCAGTACGGAGGATTGGACGACGCTATTCCCTTTTCAAGTCCCACTATACAGTCTAATCTCGCTCTTGGGCCTATACCCATGGATATTATTGCTGATACCACAATGGATTTTGACTGGGTTGTGAGCCCTGCTCCAAAGACTCCAGAACTGATGGAACTAATTTGTTGATAGGATGTTTTCGATAACCACATTCGCCAAACTCATGTGAATGACCAGTCTTGGCCAGATGTCTCTTTTCAGAATTTCAATTCTGAAGAACAGAACAATTCCAGTCTCTGAACTATCAACTCTAAGGTATCAATGTAAAATACAGACCTTCAACCTTCTTCATCATTCCAGTTACTGAAACCTCACCGTCTCTCGCTCGCAATAATCCACGAACATATTCGCTCCGCCACTTCCACCTTCTGCTTTACTCTTGAGACCGTCGGTGATATATTTAGGCAGTTCGAAATTCTTCCCCAAGCCAACACATATCCACCATTATTCTCGGCCTTGAGCTTTGGAGAAAACGCAGCAAAGAGTTCGGAGTAGGCGCCATAGACAGGACCCTTGAAGAGTAATTTCTACAAGGAGCGTTAGCGACGAATTCTTTCTCCTTTGGTCAACGGGAAAAGTGGGATTAGCACATACCATTGTCACTCGGGCGGAAACAGCCATGTTTCTTTGCAGTTCAGTTCGCATCAGCCCTGGATGTACAGACTATAGGTATAATCAATCAGCGCAAATTCAGTATACAGGGGCCATCGTTGTTCGCTTAGACTCACCACACTAAGAATACCTTTGCTCCCGAGACGATTCGCAAATTCGGCTGCTAACCACGTGCCCCCAACCTTGGTCTGCATGTAGTTGTCACCAGGTCTACTCTGCATGTAATTATCGCCCGGCAAAACCTTGGGGTTGCCATCGCCATCGAATGACATCGCACTCGCAGGTTTGTAGAACTCCATGAGTGCCACAACAAAACGATCCTGACGCTGAACGGAGTAGGGCTTGATGCAGCCGTTTTGATAAGAATCGGCTCAAGGAGTTTCGTGAGGAGATATGGTCCCACGCAATTCGTGACCATTTCAAGATCGTGGCCCTGTTAATTCACATGCTTTCTCGTCAACTTTGTTCATAGCCCATGGTCTATTTATCCAGTTTGGATGGATTCTAATAACGGACCTGCTTTCCCTGACTTCCACAGGAGTATTCATCACACCAGCATTGTTGACCAGGACGTCCAGCCGGGTTTCTTGCTGTAGGAATTCCTCGACGGCCGGCTTCACTGTGCTCAGATCTGCTAGATCGAATATCATGGACTTCAGCACACCTTTGGCGTTCTTTCCGCTTGTCTGAGCCTTGATCTTTTCGATGGCACCTTCGCAGCGTGAGACTGAGCGAGCAGTAACGTATACAGTTCCGCCTGCGACGTAGAGCATCTTGGCCAGTTCAAAACCTACTCCGGACGCCGCGCCGGTTACTATGAAGACTTTGCCGGTAAGGGATGGTAGGTTTTTCTCCGTGAAAGACGGAGCAGGGGAATATGGCTGAGAATACAGAAACCATGATTAATTCGACTAGTATGAGGCTGAAGTAGAAAAATATTGTACAACTGAATGCTTGCTTTTGTTTGAGTGTGGGAATCGATGTATGATACAAAAAGGGGACGAGGGCTTTCAAGAACCCGACTCTATATACGATTCCTTATAACGGACATAATGCATTCTCATTCATTCCTTTCCGTACCAACGGACATAGTATGTCTCTCGAGGACAGTTTGCCCTAACAAAAGAGGTGTTATATCCGTCCGGAAAAATAAGGGATTATTGTTTTCCTAAGCCATTTCTACCGTAGGGCCGCTCGCTGGCGTTTAACTACCTATAGCGGCCGATATATTATTTCCTCTTCGACAGGATAGATGCGCATACCTACCTAGGTAGGTATCGACCGACAGAGAGGGAGTGCAATGTGTCTGACTCGCACTCAGATCCCGGAACTATTGTCCAGCGCAGAGCTATCCAATCGTTCATGATGCAAACTCTAGAGATGTTGATGGCTGCAGATCTTCTTTTTCGATATGTGATCGGAAATGCGTAAAATCACCACCAAATCGACAGAGCATTGCTCAGGCAGCAAGCAAGGTACTATTGGTAGTTATCGACCGGACTTGTTAATGCTTTTCCACAGCGCCACCTCGTGTTGTAGAAGTGCCAAACATCCTGCCTCGTACCTGATGCTGATCGACAGAGACGAGGCCACTGCTCAATAGTAAATCATCCCAGAGCAATCTGTCTAAAACAACAACTGGTTTTCTCATTCACGTATGTATGCGCCTAACTACTTGGGAGTTACATCATCTCCTGATCCTAATTTTAGCTCAGATCTCCGATAAGTTAAGCTTCGAGGATGCATCTAAGCTTATTTCGACTTCATAGGTACATTGCCGAGGCGACAAGTGGCTGGATAGTAAAAGAAATCAGACACGATCCCCACGCGCTCCCAATCTGTATCCAGTCCTTGCTACAATCACAAGTCCACTCAGGAAGCACACCATAGCCATAAGAGTAAGCCAGTGTACCATGCACAAAATAAGTACAAAGATATCCTCCAAAGCGCGTAGGCAGGAGAAGCCCGGGCTGTTCGCCATCAGCACGGCATCGTGGTGTGTTTCGTCGTCTCCCTCCGATTTGAGGTCGTTCCTGCAGTCGATAGATTGGAGAAAGCTCCTGCTGCTATCACTGCGGATGTCATCATCATTGTCGTGATCGTCGTTTACGGCTCTGACTCTCTCTTTACGTCACCGTGCTGGGTTGCTGCTGCTGCCGCTGCTTCGTGTTTCATTGAAAATGGTGTAGTGTTGGCTTTGGAGCTAGCAGAGGCTGCTGGGCTCGTCTGTATGTTGGAATGGGGAGGAGAAGGAAAAGAAGGATGAGGATGAGGATGAGGACGAGGAGTAGGATTGGTCATGACCCATTCATATATCCTTGCATTGCGTGCTGAACGTCGAAAAATCATCTTCGGTGGGCTCGTTGTCAAGTCATTCAGTTGTGAAGGGTCTTCGGCAGGGAAGTACGTGTTCTTTTGGGAGAAGGCATCCTTGAATAGTGACTGAGGGAGATGCTGAAGGTTCTTAAGAATAGAGAGTGGCAGTGAAGGAATGGCATGTGTCAGTGTGAATGGTCGTGAGGAGCTCGCTATCTGAACACAACACAACGTGCTGGAATTATCCGCCAGGTTTATTGCTATTAGAGAAAGCTCTGTGACTTGTCAAACACAATGTGAATCCTATATTACTTATTTCACTAACTTTCAATGAATTATGAAAGGAATTGTAGTCTAATTTGAAGGCTGTAATGACCACTTGAACAGGGGTGATCTCAAGATAATAACATGCCTTGGTATTTAAAGTCAAAGGATAGACACAACCTTGGAACTTCAATATTGAAAAGAACCTGGCTATCATTGTAAAAGTTTGACAAGCCACACAACAGACTGTCTCAATTTACAGCTCCTCCTCCTGATTCTCAGAACCTTCCAAATTGGTCTTCTCGGCTTCTTCAACCTCGGGGTTATCCAGCAGGTTGTTAATGAATCTCTCGAAGAGGCTGTCGGCACTCCTCCATAACACCCAACTGCCAAGCGTCCATGGCACGACAACGCATAAGACCCAGAAGCCCATGCCGAGCATGCCCAGGATCGTGCCTCCTCCCAGTACACACACGACAGCACTGATTTCCCGGCTGCGGATGGTGCCGTACTGAATTTCAAGGTCGTTTAGAATGGCGAGGAGGTAGCCGTTCAGAGTCATCAAGCTGGCTAGAACAGCGTCATTGGTCGTTTCCGGAGATTGCTTGTGGAAGCATTTCTCGCATGTGATGGTGGGCAATTTGCCGAGGTTTTGTCTCTTCATCTTTTGTCGAATTTCGAAGGAGGAACTTTTTGGCTGTAAAGAGTAGAATGGCGTGGTTTAGTTTTCGAGCTTTCAAGAGTTTGGCAAGGCATGGGAATGAAATACCTTTCTTCAATAGACAAATGCAACTTGGAATCGTTTTGAACTGTGTTTCTCTTCTAGGGAAGTTGCTTTGTGAGAGAGAGACTGTGTGTGAGTTATTAATAGGGTGGGAAGAGAAGAGGAAGGGAAGATAGAGAGGGGATTAAGAGAGAGGGAGGGAAACTCACTGGAAGTTTCCGGGCAAACGACATAGCCAGCTCTTCATTTTTACACCTGTCGTGAAACAGGTTCTTTATTGCATCAAACAGGACTGCAGTCTCGCACAACGTTCACGGTATTGAACTATGGAACTATTGAAAAGTGCTGAGCCTAGTCCTGTCATGTGCTCATGCCTTAAGTTGACCTGGCTAAAATGAGAGATCATGCACATATATTATGTAGATAAAAATTATTTGGCACAAAACATCTAGCCATACATCATATTCTCTCTGTGAGTGTATAGTTACAACATTGAAGTTGATATCAGTCTAAGCCAAAAGGGCCTGGCCTTGGACAGATTCGTCTAGCGCATTATCAACCTTTTAGTCTTGTACAGCAAGCCCCACCAGTTGAGAACGTCGACTTCACTTTTCGACCTCAAACAATGCTAGCAACGTTCTCTTTCAAGTCTTCCAGGCCTTCACCAGCTCATCAAAAGCGTGCCCAGGTCTCGAGAGCATGTGACTGGTGTCGAGTTCATAGGGTGAAGTGCGACAACAACTATCCCTGTCAAAATTGTCAGAGTCGGCAAAGCCGGTGTAACAGAAGAGAACAGAGCAAGACAAGGACGCTTCCAAGCGCCCTCAGAGAAATCGAGCGCCTAGAAGGACGTATCAAGGAGCTAGAAGAGCAACTTGCTAACAATGCAACCGCCGTATCAAGGTCTTCCTCGTCAGAGGTACCCAGCTCCCAACCCGACTTGCACCCAGGGCAGAAGCTCTTTGAGGGCACTTATACCAATGCGAGTCACTCACAACAAAGCCAGTGGTATGGCTTACTGTCAAACTACTACTATACTGCTCGTCTGAGAACATACCTGGCCATCGCCATGGGGCAACCATATTTGGATGATCACATTCAGCCCAACACCGCCAGCAAAACATTCATCAGCCCAATGTCTTCCAAACCAGCTGAATCTGCCCCTGAGGAGAGCAACCTCTGCGCGGATTTTGGAACATCCGGAAGTTTTTGACTGGAATGCAAGAAGATTACTTTCTGAATCTATTCTGGGAATCGTATCACTGTACATTGCAGATCCTAGACGAAGGCGAGTTCCGTGAGCACTACCGGTCGCTGTGGAAGACATCTTCGTCATCACGAAAGCCTTCTGCACTGGTTGACATCATTCTTGCCGTGTGCATGCAATATGGACTTGCATTTCTTCCTCGAGAAAATGACAACTCGGAACATAAAACTGTGGTAGATGGCAACGATGCGACTATTGCCGGGAGATGGTACTATCGCCGCTCGCAGATGCTTTTGAATTCCCAGCTCGAAAACCCATCTATAATGACTCTGCAGTGCCATATATTTACGGTCTTATATTTATGTAACGCCTCCTACCAGAACATGGCTTACAGTGGCTTAGCTATCGCTGTGCGGACAGCTCATTTGCTTGGTTTGCACCTGGAGCCTCCAGAAGATTTGCCAAGGGGCGAAAAGAGCTGCGCAAACGGTTATGGTGGACTTTGTTCTGTTTAGAGAGCAAAACTGCATGAAGCTTGGCCGCCCATGGTGTGCCCCATTCTCATTGATTACATGTTCACTGCCGGCGGATGACCGTGAACTGGCCTTGATTTCCGGCTCTAATTTCGCTTCATACGGCGAAAATCTCACTTGGCTGACATACACGTTGCAAATGACCAAAATGGTCCTTGCTACTCGCGCCGTATATATCGCATTCTCCAACATGTGTGCAGACATTGCAACTGCCAATTCCGGGAGCAGTCTTTATAAGGACCCGCAGACCCTGGAAGCCTGTGCAGAGTTCTTCAGGTCACAGATGGACATTATCCAAAACTGGAGGGATCAGGTTCCCAATGCGATGAAGACTAAGCGAAAAGATTGTGGCACTCCCCTTTCAACTGATCGGACAATGCTCAATGTCGAGTTATATGCTCCACTTTGGCTCCAGCGACAGCGCCTCATGCTTGAGCTCTTCCACCACAATCTGACGATGAACTTGTACCGTCCATTTATCTGCTTTCCATCGACATTCCATACTACCTCAGGCAATTTTTCATCGTCACAGCCACGCCCTTTTACTCCCATCGCTGACAGCCATGCGCATTCCTGCATCGATCACGCCATTACTATAACGCGTATCATGCATCAAATTCTGACAAGCTCTGAAATCCTAAGCGGCATACATGAGACATTTCATTGGCAGTGGAATGCAACTGTGTCTCTAATTGGCTTCGTGCTAGCGTATCCTTTGTCGCCGTTGGCTGTCGAAGCCCGCGATACCATTAATAGCGCTATCACTGTGTTTGAGAAGTTCGGCAATCATTTCGCGGTTGGAGCTAGTGCAGCGAATGTGACTAGGAACCTCGTGGCCAAAGCCGATTATCTTATGGAGCGTGAGAATGCCCGGTCCGCGGACTTGTCTATCCAGCCGACAGACAGCCCGGACATGATCTCTTGGTATCCTGGGATAATGAGCATCGACGACATGGATTCGTCAGAGCAGTCCGAGATATTATGGCTCTAGAGAGTTTTCCAATATCGGGTACCACGGATTTGGGGTTTTCATTCGATTCGCCCGTGGGCTTCGAACAATTCTACCCACCATCTACGAATTCAGCCGCTTGGACGTTCCCTCAACTGTAAAGGAATATCGATTTACAATAGTTTCTGACCCGTCCTATACCTCGGAGAATATTTTTACTCCTACTTCTAACGCTCAAACTACATATTTGCCTTGTCACTAGGCGAAATTTGATTTGACCGGACTGAAGTATAGTATTCATATACATCAAATCTTTCTAGATACGAAGTCCACAAATATGTCTATTCCATCACCAACACAGACCGAAACCGGACGGTTCCTTTCAACATAGCGTCTAAAATCGCGTTAGAAATTGAAACATGGAAGCAATTTGTCAAGGTATCCTTACTGTAAGCGTCATTGGCTCTCTCCAGTGGGAAGGTCTCGACCATACAATTGATATCTCGCAATCTAGAAAATTCGATTGCCTCTTCTGAATCGGTTGCGTGGCCGCTTGGCCATGATTGGATTGATGTGCCGTAACGCGTCTAAATATTCTCAGTCGTTAACAAAATCGTTCTCTTATCGGGAGCTTTTGTTGCCATCACGATCATGAAAGCAGGGATATGGGAACTAGCTTACCAGAAGAAGTGTATTCATGGTAAGATCATTGATGACTATGCATGCATTATATGATGGTTAGAGCATACTTTTCAATCCCTTTGTTTTAAAAAGTCCGCTTACCAGATAGAAGTAGCAACTTTCCCAGTGGTGCCAATCCCTTCAACAACGGGGCGACAACATTCTTATCTGGTGCCGTTAATACGATCATTGCAGCACCGCCTAGTTTCTGCAACGCTTCGCCAACGTCTTCCTTACTGCCGTCGATATACTCATGCGCACCAAGTTGGCGGGCGAATGCCTCCTTCTTACCATCCCGTGACACAGCCACGACTCGATATCCGAATTTGTTAGCAAATTGGATTGCAAGATGGCCGAGTCCTCCGAGACCCTGGATAGCAACAGTGGAACCAGGAGTGATGTTCATTTGGCGTATTGAGTTGAAGACTGTCACGCCTGCACATAGCATTGGTGCATACTTTGCCGCGTCAATATCTGATGGGACTCGTACAGCAGCTTCAGCGCGGAGGGTGCAATATTCTGCATCTGTTATGGGAAATATTTCTCAGCATCTACCTAAGCAATTCACCTTTAGCTGAGATTGGGAGGAAATGACATACATCCGCCGCCTTTCGTTATACCATTTATGGCCTGGTTATCGCACATTTGGTACCATCCTTTTTGCAGGGGTTGCAAGTGCCTAAAGAAGATAACATTAATTTCGGCCCTTGGCTTAAACATGCTACTGTGATTGGAAATATCATACCATCATGTCCTCCGTGCCAGCCACCACCAATCCGATCGCCAACAGCCCATCCTGAAACACCATTGCCAACAGCAGCAACTTTCCCAACTATCTCGTGGCCAGGTACCAGCGGCCTAGAAAACCATCGTTAGATAGAAAGAAACATGTGTGCGAGACGGTGCAAAATCAGAAGAAGGAAATTCAAAACCAAGGAATCTTCCTACAGATTAGCTCCATTATGCTGTGCAATAGTATCCGAGTAGCAAACACCGCATGCCTCAACTTTGACCAAGATCTCTCCGTTCCAGGAAGTGTGAGGCTTGTCTCTTCAAGGACCAATGGGCCACCGGCTTCCTTGAAAACGGCTTGTCGGAAAGTTTTGGCAAGCTCATGTTGATGTCCGCTGTTCACAATTTTTGATGTGCAAGTGATGCAGGTTGCATGGGAGGAAACCCAGAGCTTTATAGACAGATGATAGCGAAACAATAAGAACAGTTGACCTGCCAAAAACAAGTCCTAATTCTTTGATTGATTAGTTGAAAGAAACCGGAAATCCATGGCCGGTCGACCAATTAGGTATGGTTGAGTAATCTGAAAATTTCCCAAAGGAGCAACCGGAGTTTTCCGTAACCCTAACTTCTCCGTTGGCCATGCTCTGACTGGCATGCGACAAAATACATCTCCTGGAAGCAAATGGCTTATCAATCCACCTGCTTTATGAATAATCCTGTTTCCTAAGCACGATGCATTATAGTTCCGCTGCCAGAACTACGAATCTTTTCGTATTATTTTTGATTCAACGAACCCCAAAGTTGAGAACTCCGATGCTCCGGGGTTACGAAGCAGTGATGCAACCAATACGATTTTTCAACGGACCCAAGGCATTACGGAAAGATAACTGGATTTTTCCATCACGATTAATAAGTATACGTGTTTATTTGGAGTCTTTCGTTGGAAGTCGAGCAGGAACTGATTTTCTTGTTGCCACTCCCATACATGTATACCTAGGTAATGATATACCTAATGATGCATCCGAGCTCAACTCCACACGTTGGGAGCTTTACCTAGGTATATGCCTACGAAAAGGTACCTTGGAAGAGGATATCTTGACGAGACAAAGTTATCTTTATCTTCTTATTACTGCACCATCACTCCCCTGTTAGTCTTCTTTTCTCTATCTGGTACCATGACAGTCGAAGGGCATTTTAGGTACCTAGGTAACTGCGGAAATATTCGAGTCATCCTCAATGAGGTCCCTGATGCTTCTACCTCTGCTACCTAGGTACTGGCAAGTGTTTTCCTTTCCAATGGTTTAGATCCGTTGTACACAAAGGCCAAATCCTGATTCGCTGCAGTGAGCATGTAAATATCATCGGCCAGCTTCTTTCTCCACCGGTGCACTATCTCCATACATGATCACTCGGTGGCTTGGCACAATTATTCAGACAAAATAACGACCTCAGGAGAGCCTATCGAAACGAGCTCTCCGCCTCGCCATAGTGGTTTCAATGCTCTTTTATGGTTCTTGTTATCAAACCTCCTCAGAGCTAGATATCTAAGTCTTTCGTCCTACGTCTCTAATAACTAGCTATAGCGACATTTTTGTGGTACCCGTTGATTTTCCCTGCTGAGGTCGTTTCGAGCATTACGTGTAGAAATCCCTGAATATACGAATTATACGCCATCTTCCAAGGTTACTGACATACAACTTCAAACCTTCACAGCTCTATTATGTCCCTCGTCCCTCGCAACCAGATTCAGCGTGGTTGAAGGCATCGTTATTTGACATCCATGTTAAAGCTAGAGTCGTTTGAGGCGAAGAGGCCGCGGTGGATGGAGCAAATTGTTCGGTCCTCAGGCTGCGCGTGTGTGAACGGCATTCGAAAATCAAGGGCAATCAATTTCCTACATCGAAAGGCACCTAATTCTTACCTACCGGGTACTCAGCTAGTGTATAGTTAGAATATGGCCAAAGGTAGGCTTGTTCTCGTTGAACTTTCAAGTAGTTATATTCCAAATTCAGACTAAAGACTGCTTATTCACCATTTCCCAGTGTAAATAAAGAAATCCTAACCACAAAAAGTGAGAGTTGAATATCACTTTGCTTTTAACCGTATACCCAGTGTCCATACATATAAACCGATGCCCTCCCGCTATCCCATAGTTACAGCCGAACAAACGCCTCTCGTCAGATCAGAAAACCATGCTGTGCCTGGAAAAGTGCCAGTCCCTTAACATAAGCGCAGAAAAAGGAAAAGAAGCGCGCCGGGCCTTCGCAAAATGAACAGGGGTATAAACAATCCCATTAAAGGGGCCGAAGGAGAAAACAAAAATAAGAAAACAATTATGTCAACACGGCCCAGTACACGGAAAACGCCCATAGACACAGAATTTAATTCTTGAAACTGTAGATTCGCACTTCGCAGTCTTCACTACCTGTCACAAAGCAGCTGTCTCCTAGACCAACGCATGTGACAGGCCCCGAATGGCCAGTAAAAGTGCGTTCACACTTACCAGTCCTCGGATCCCATATCTTCACCATCCGATCCTCGGCACCAGAAACTATGCGCAGGGTATCAGCAGCCAACGCCCACACTCCCTCTAAGTGCCCGAAGAAAGTGCGTAGACACCGTCCAGACTGAGTCTCCCAGAGACGAATGGTGTTGTCAAGCGCACTAGTAAGTATATACCGCGGAGGGGCCGGGCGATCACCTTCAAAAATGAGGGAGTTGGTGTGCGACATCTCTGAATAAGGGGTGACTCATCTCCAGCTGTGGAGATGCTGCTATCGTCTGCAGAATGATCGTGTTCGTCCTCAAATTCGAATTCTCGTGGTAAAGGGACAACTTGCTGTACTGGACCCACATGTCCTTCAAGAGTGCGAATGCAATTTTTCGAGTCAAGGTCCCACAGCTTGACGGTACAGTCATCAGAGGCAGAGAATACTGTCCGGGATGCACAGTCAACGCGAACCGCGTTGACCCAGTCCGAATGGCCTCGCAGAAGAAATGTAGACTTGTCCTCAAAATTCCAGATTTTGACGGTATGGTCAATCGATCCAGAGGCCAGGATACTGTTTTCAAAATGCAATCCTATGATGCCGCCAAGGTGTCCGGTATATGTGGAAATACATTCCCCGGTCCGCCAATTCCACACCTTCAACGTGCAATCTCTGCTCCCACTTATAAGTTTCGTATCATCAAATTGTAAGCAGCGAATACCAGAAGTATGGCCGCTTAGAGTGCGAAGTTCCTCGCCAGTCTCCATGTCCCAAATTTTGATGGTTGTATCATAAGAGCCGGTAGCGAGGATGTTGTCTTCGAATTGCAAACACATCACTCCATTTGTGTGTCCCTTGAAGACCTTGACAGAGCATCGGCCATACTTCCAGTTCGTTCCAACCTTGAAGCGATCCTTGTAAACGTCCTTCCAAGGCCTGAAATTGGTTTTATAAAAATCAGGGTCAGCCTCCTCTGTACGCTGGCGTTTGGCAGTCAGAGAATCGGGTGTTTCTGATTCATCGGCTCCGCGCTTGACGCCAGAAGCTATGTCCACTGGTTCCACAGCATTCTTAACAGTGGGAGGAGGCTCAGAGGCGGCGGTAGGTCTCAGGGCGCGCTTTTCAATCTGTTCCTTCGAAGCGCGCAGTCGCTTACGCTCAAGCAGCGGTAATCCCCACCCGCATTTCGTACATTTGCGACGAATATGTTGTTCGCACATTCGGTGCCAAACAACGTCATCGTCGGCCAGACATCTCCAGCTCCGGGAAACTTGAGCCGCGCGACAGAGGGAAGCAGTGTCAAGGTAGGTCAAGATTTTGAAGGAGATTTCAGGAGGCAATGCCGTGAGGAAGTCGATGCGTATGAGATCCCGAACGCTGCTTGAGATTAAAGACAGTTGAGGGAAGCAGCACTGAGCGAGAATGCCTCGTAACATGAGTTCTCGTTGTTTTGCAGGGGCTGCCGAGAATAAAGACCATACGTGGGCAATCCCTTGCTGATCGCTCTGTGGAAGGGACTGTAATTCCTATTCTCTGTCAGTATTGCTCAAGGTATCTATCGGAATAAAAACATACCCATTGCAGGTGGTCCATCGACAACTCATCCGCCTGTCTGCGACACTTGAGATCCGGCCGGTGACGATAACAATATCTCGAGTTTACGTTCTGTGTTGAGGACCCTGCCGTCGTGCCGGTATCTTTCAGCGGGGCATATTGACTTGGGATGTGCCTGGCCAGGAAAGGAGCGATATTCTCGTCGACGAGTTTTGTTTTAGAAATTGCCTGTTCGTGATTGGCATAGTCATCGTTTAATTTATGGGAATCGACATCGTTGAAAAGCGACCGCACACCGTTGTACGGGGTCATGGTGTCGTCGCCTGCAAGCGTTTGCTTGCGGGGTGTCGGATCGACTATGAGGTTCTGCTCATCCTGCAATGTCGAGCCCTCAAGGTGCATGCCAGGCAGCGGAGCCACGCGCTTCGATAGCAGGTGCGAGTATGTCTCGAAACGGATCGTAGGCGAGCTTGATGATGTGTGTATTGAAAGCGTCGGTGGGAGGAGGGAATTGTGCGAGCGACTTTGAAGAAGACGGCCGGGTACCTTGGAAACTTAAGTAGAAAATCCCACGGCAACGGCGCAATATATGGCCCGAAGACTTCAGGGGCCGGCGGTCTGGAAATAGAGAGAACATGCACCAAATTTGTCAGGGATATACGACGTGCAAAGAGAATCAGAGATGTAAATGTCGTGATCGCCGCAGCGCTCGTCACGCCATCCGCTCCTGCTATTTTTGTCTGCCCCCACTTCCTTCCCCGGATTGGCCTTACACTCTATCCCGTGACTGCGCTAGCCTATTCTGGCATAGTCCCTGCCGTGCACGACTTCCTTCGGTCGTATTCGTCCTTCTATTTCACCACTCCCATCCCTCGCTCGTCTTTGCATTTCCGGTGGAACTGTGAAGCTGAATGATGACACAAACAGATTGAACTAGTGCGCAAGCACTTCGGGCCTGCCGATCGAGGCTTTGTCGAGTTTACTGAGCTTGAATCATTACCCACCTTCGAGGCTATTAAGCTGAAGGACCCGCCGGCGGAGCTGCCATCTTCAACAGATGCTATACTATGCTATGCTATGATACTATTGATTTGTCGGTCGCCGAGAGAAAATCTTTTAGAGAGTGCTATTGCGTCGATCCCGCCGTTCGATTTGCAATCCGATCCATCGACGAGTTAATTTGCCAAATACTGGATTTTGTGTCCGGCTTTCGCTTACTTGCCCGTAATGTCGCAATCAGTCTCCTCTGGGACATCATCGCTGCACCAGCCTAGATTTGGGTCCGTGGATTTGGATGCCCCAAAGGAAGCAGACCGCAGCTCCCATGCATTGGCTGAGGAGCCCAAATCTCATTTGGACACCCTGATTTCGTATCTAGTTGCCGCAAAGAGGTCTCTATCATCCATATATCATGTTTCTCGAGCGAATGAAATAGTCAACGCAGCTCGGAATGCCCTGGAAGAAAGCGTTGTAATATCTGCAAAAACAGGATTTCTGAGGCGGGGCCAGAAAACCAAATTCGATTATTGTATAATGTGCGCGGGGAAATCGAGAACATATCTCACCGAGGACGAGCCGAATTTGCCAGCGTACTGAAGGAACTCGATCATGTCGACGAACGCCTACGTCAGACGCTTGATAAACTACGCCAGACAGTAGTCCATCCATCTTTTCGTCCAGATGGCGAACCCGCAAAAAGTCTCCACGATTTTGTAGATGAGCGCGGTGTAGAAGAGCTGCAGACGGTTCTGAAGGCCGCTATTGACCGAACTAACGCCGCCCAATCCCAACTTGACACCTCCAGCTCAAATTTCGATCAAGAATTGCGGTCCTTGCAGCACGCTTTGGGTAGGTATCGCACGACGATGGAGCTCGCCTCTTCACGGTCGTCCTTATCCTTGTCATCTCCTGGGACATCCAATCCTGGATTGGCAGTACCGACGACCATACCATCCATGCTTCGATCATTAGAATCCCACGCCCAGGAAATGGCGGACCTTCTTGAGTCCCTAGTCCATCATTTCGACAGATGCGTAACGGCTGTGAAACATACCGAAGGCGGTGGCGCTGCTGCGCGATCTATCACAGGTGACATGCCCCAGGGCCTCAATGTCTCCCTTGGAAGAGAGACTGCGGATGGGCCTGATCCGAACTTCAATGATTCAGTTGATCCGATGACGGAGTCGGATTATCAGGACATGTTGGGCATTCTTATTAAGGATGCAGCAGAAGCCGAAGATGTGGTCCTCGAAATCCAAGAGCGCAGCGGCGAAATGGAAACCATTTTAGAAAGTGTTCTTGCGCATCGAGATTCCGTGGCCACAATTTATAAAGCTACAACGGAGATTTTTGATCACTTATCTGCTCTTTCGACTAATCGTCTACCAGAATTTATTTCACAAGCCCACGCCTTCACCCGGGTCTGGAACGAAGAACATGAACGTATCCGAACAGGTATGACAGATCTCGCAGACCTACGATCTCTTTACGTCGGATTTCTCGATGCCTATGATGGACTCATCCTTGAAGTCTCGCGCCGGAAACACATGCGTCAAGGCGTTGAGCGAGTGCTCCGAGAGACGCGTGCTAAACTAGACCAGCTGTATGAGGAGGACATTAATGCTCGCGAAGCATTTAGAATTGAGCAGGAGATTATCTTCCATCAGATATATGGCCGGGCCTTGGCCGCGCGCCAATGAGGATTAAATTCTCCAAACAATCCGGCGGGAAGCTGCCTGCCGTCACCGGTCATGACGAGGTGAATGAGGCTACAACTTCAGCCATCGCCGTCGAGGATGATGAGTCTGCAGATGAAGACCACATTCCGGATTTGCCAAAAGACGTCGTTGATGAGGCTATTGCGCGACTAAAAGCCCGGGCTAAAGAAGAAGCAATTGTATAAGATGACTTATTTATTTTTCATCATCCTCGCTTTAGTTGATGTCTAGTTTCATGTGTAGATGCGGTCCACCAGGCCTCATTAACGAGGACCTTTGAGTCCTCCAGTTCTCTCCACGAATTGCTCAGTCCGAGTTGCTCAAGCAATTTTGGACTTTCTCAAATCTAATCTGTAACAAACTGTCTTCCCAGGTGATGACATCAATGGATTTACTTCTTCAACTAGAGATCCGCCGCCATGAGCCTCGAGACCGAGATCGTATACTCCTTCCTCACTCTGAGAGAGTAAGGAAGCGATGTAAGCGCGAGATTTTGAGACCAGTGGCAGCGTGACATGAAGACCAAAGAGAGCTCTGATGGGAAACGAGATCTGACTCCATATCTTTTGTCTAATAAAAGGTTTTATACAATGGATCGCCTACTAATAGGAGACTTCCCTATTTAAAAGAACACGCGAGTGCAATATCTGATCACTTTTTCTAAATTGGTAAAGGATAACGAGAACAAGTCCGTATCATTTCTCTTACACATTCTAACGAACCGAGATCTCGCACGAAGAAGTCACACGTAAAAGCTGCAAACGCCATTATTATTGAGAAGAAAAATGATTAGACATAACGATCCTCCTTTGAAGCGAAAATTAAATTATTTTTGCTTTGGGAAAGGCCACTGCCAGTTACGAATCTCCTCAGAGTCAATTCCGTTTTCGAAAGCACTCGTTTGCGCCTGGATCCTCAAGTTGGTGAATTTTTCACGAACTCCGGAAGCCTTATTGTGCAGTGATGGAATGCGATCGATCGCTGCAATGGCAAGACTGTATCTATCGGTCTGGTTCCTGATGGCGAGTTCGAAGGGCGTATCAATGTTTCCCTTCTCCTTGTAGCCACGAACATGCAAATTCTTCTGTCCGGGCCGCCTGTACGAAAGACGATGCACCAGGAACGGATATGAATGGAAATTGAATATGATGGGCTTGTCGTCGGTGAAAAGTGCTTTCCACTGTCGATCCGACATGCCGTGAGGATGCTCGCTTTCCGAAATCAGGCGAAACAGGTCAACCACGTTGACAAATCGGACTTTGAGGTCCGGTAGGTACTCGCGCAGTAGCGCGGTTGCAGCGAGAGCCTCGTGTGTGGCTACATCGCCGCAGGAAGCCATAACAACATCCGGTTCGACGCCTTGGTCGTTGCTGGCCCAGTCCCAGATGCCGGCACCCTTGGTGCAATGCTCGATGGCCTCTTCCATGTTGAGGAATTGAAGGTGCTCTTGCTTATCAGTCACTATGACATTCACGTAGTTGACACTGCGGAGGCAATGGTCGGTCACGGATAGAAGCGAGTTCCCATCCGGAGGCAGATAGATGCGAACTACTTCAGGGCTCTTGTTGCAGACAACATCGAGGAAGCCGGGATCCTGGTGCGTAAACCCGTTATGATCCTGTCGCCAGACTGTGGCCGTGAGGAAAATGTTCAACGAAGCAACCTTAGCACGCCATTCGACTTCAAGACACTTTTCAAGCCATTTGCAGTGCTGATTGACCATTGAATCAATGATGTGGATAAAGGGTTCGTAGCTGTTCAGCAATCCGTGCCGTCCTGACAGAATGTAACCTTCCAACCAACCCTCAATCGTATGCTCGCTGAGCATCTCCATCACCCGGCCTTCCGTTGCCAAATTGCCACCGTCCTCGTCTTCGTCGAAATACGCGCCTAGCCAAACCTTCTTGCCTGTCTTGTAGATTTCGCCGAGTTTATTGGACTCAGTCTCGTCCGGGCCGAAAAGGCGGAAACTCGTTGGGTTTTAGCAATCACGTCTCGCATGAATTTGGCCATGTTGGTGATATTTCCAATAGTTGTGACTCCAGGATCGATTTTGGAAGCCGCGTAGTCCCGAAAGTCGGGCAAGTCCAATGGCTTACGGAGAAGACCGCCATTTCCCACTGGATTAGCACTCATGCGAGAGTTCCCAGTTGGTGCGAGGGCCTTGAGTTCGGGGATCAGCTTTCCTTCTTTGCTGAACAGTTTCTCGGGATGATAGCTCTTCATCCATGATTCGAGGAGCTTCAAGTGATCGGGATTGGTAAATACGTCTGTGATTGGCACTTGATGTGCGCGCCAGAAACCTTCCAATCTCTTTCCATCAACATCCTTTGGTGCAGTCCATCCTTTGGGGGTACGGAGTACAATCATGGGCCAGCGCGGGCGGAATGCCTTCTTGGATTCTCGCGCTCGCTTCTGGATACTTTTATCTCCAACACACAGTGCTCGAGCGTTGCCGCCATTGCCTGGTGCATGCTTTCTCTGTCACTGCCCTCGACAAAGTACGGAGTCCAACCGTAGCCGATGAACAATGATGTCAACTCCTCGTGGCTTATACGGGCGAGAACCGTTGGGTTGTTAATCTTGTATCCATTGAGATGCAGCACCGGGAGAACAGCGCCGTCAGTGATCGGGTTGAGGAACTTGGTGCTGTGCCAACTGGTTGCCAGTGGGCCCGTTTCAGCCTCTCCATCGCCGACCATTGTCAATGTGATGAGGTCTGGATGATCGAAGACGGTGCCAAAGGCGTGCGAGATGGAATATCCCAGCTCTCCGCCCTCGTGAATGCTGCCGGGAGTTTCGGGAGTGGCATGGCTTCCAATACCGCCGGGGAATGAGAACGACTTGAAGAAACGTTGCATTCCGCTTTCATTCTCGGTCTTATCGGGATAGACTTCGCTGTACACGCCCTCCAGATACGACTGAGACAAAATACCTGGTGCTCCATGGCCGGGGCCCGAAACGAAGAGTGTGTCCAGGTTATATTTCTTGATGAGACGGTTCATGTGAATCCATGTGAACGATTGACCAGCGTCCGATCCCCAATGGCCCAAGACGCGACTCTTGATGTGTTCGCGCTTGAGAGGCTCTCTGAGTAGTGGATTGGCGCGGAGATAGAGCATCCCCAAGCAGAGATATAAGCTAGCACTGAAGTACTCGTCGGTCTTGCGAAGCTCCTCGGGGTCAAGCGGCTTTTCGACCTTGACTGTCGACCGAGCAGGTCCATAAGCGGAGATGCTTCTGGTGTCGACGTCGACGTCGACAGCACTGGGAGACATTTTCGAAACCTGGTTTTAGTTGTTTAATTATTTTGTGATTTGTTTTATCCTTTCCTTCTATCGTGATCAAGAGCTAGTTATAAGTCAATCGAGTTTGGTTCAAGATAGCTGTAGAAACCGTCTTTTTCACACTTTGCATGTTGACCAAATGTCATCATGCTACGCCCTAAACCTTGGGTCAAAGTTGCCCACTCATGCCAGCCATCCCTGGGGAAGATTTTCCCTGGGGCGCGGCCGAAAGGGCTGATGTGGGTTTGGATGACATTTTGGTGATGCATGGGGTAGCAAATCTGGTGGTGACGTAGGAGACTCGCGCACACCACGCAAGCATCGTATGATTAGCCCTAACCCGCCAACTGCTCACAACGCCGCGAGAAAACCGAGTCAACCCCGCAAATACGTCTGTGAATTGATGAACTAGTAAAGAAGAAGAAAAATAATTAACCAATAGCCTACACTATGAAGATTTCGCTTGTCGCTCGCTCCCATAAAGTGGCAACACGCACTGACCGTGAAGGAGTGGCATCAACAGCTACCTACCTGGGATACCAGATGGAAATTTCTATACCTAGGTAAACTTTCCGCATCACAGCTGAAGAGAGAATCAGGACGATGTTTCGCTCGTTCTTCGTCTCATGGTGAAGCTCCTAGTTGCATGAATTTCGAGCTTCTCTCCTTGCCCTCATTTACTCCCCTGAGAAGATGATCGTGTCAACGACACCTATCACAGCATATTGATAATAGCCGCGGCAGACAACAGACATGGTCTTTTGACATCCAACCTCCCTTGACTGACATGGACATCGACGACTTTCCCAATCAGTATGAATGCTGCCAAATGAGCGCAGAGGGTTGAGCCGTTTGTCTTTTACCTAGGTAGGTATATATACTTAAGCATTGATAGGAAAGAGTACCCAGATAAGATGGATTTTAAGATGTCCATCCAAGGCATAAGTTCTCCACTAAAAGCCCTAACAGCAGTTAGCAACAATATTAATCTCACCTACAGCAAATCATCCGAGGCAAATCATCCCACGTGGAAGCCCTAGGTAGAAATTGCAGACTTATAGCACAAACAGCCAGGGTTATTTATGGCATGGAATGGCCCTGTAACTAACCTCCTACAAAATCGTATGATCAAGCTCGAAATGCTTCCCATTTTCAACATGCTTCTTCTCTTCCTCTCTCTGTCGTGTGTTTCATTAAGCAAGAATGACAGAGAATGATAAGTCACCGCTCGAGAGCAAAGAAGAACACACGGTGCCTCATGGCCGCTATCATGCGTGCTGGAGAATTGCCACGCCCGTCTTGATTACGATTCCGTTGATATTAGCCCTGGTCTTTTCGGGGTCGATTTCGTGGACCAGTACATGTTGCCAGCTCCAGAGAAGGCCAACGTGCTTGACTTTGTTATAGATGCAGGCTCGAATAGAAATGTAGAATTCCTCCTTCATCCCGAAAACCACGTTTCGCGAAAGCAAGATGTCTTGCACTTCTCATGGAATATTTCAAAGGCAACGATTGCTCCCGACGGGGTGGACAAGGAAGTCTACCTCATAAACAGTATGCTTTGTTTTCTTGTTCGCTATATGATGGATATATTATCCCTAATCGATCAACTCGAGTTTCAGACCAATTCCCTGGTCCTAGTATTGAGGCACGATCTGGCGACATTCTGGAAATCAACGTTATTAATTCAGCGCAAGAAGACTTGTCGATACATTGGCACGGTCTTCACATGAGAGGTAGGCACTATTCCTTAAACGATAGTTGCGTGTTAGAGTTTCAAGGCCAATACTGACGCGCACATTTCTAACAGGTGCAAATCGGATGGATGGGCCGGTTGGTATTACACAATGCCCTATTAAGCCCGGAACCAACTTCACGTATCAAGTCCCCATTGGAAATCAGTCTGGCACATTTTGGTGAGTGGAAAGGTGAGACTCGCAGACCAGGAGGGAGAGGATTGTTGACGCCCAAGTACAGGTATCATAGCCATTCCGAAGTCCAGCGAGGAGACGGCCTTTACGGGGCCTTGATTGTTCACAATCCTTTCGTTCCGGAAAACACCACGTATCAATACGATGAAGAGCTTGTGCTTCTAATAGGGATTGGTATCATCTATCGCCTGACAAAGTCCTTGCTTGGTTTCAGGACCGAACAAGAATGGGAGTCGAAGTATGGTTTACTCTGATGTTCTTTTGGTGGCAGTCCCAATGAGAACATAATGAAACTGATAATAATTGAGTTCATCACAGCCGACCCCTGACTCGCTACTTGTCAATGGTCTGGGCCATTTTGATTGTTCCAAAGTTAGTCAAAGTGCTCTAGTTCAATGTAGTTGGGTCGAGCCTCCGCGGTTCCCTTTGAACAACGAGTTGCGTTACAGAGTTCGGCTTCTTAATGTTGGGTACGTTATACCTCATACAAATCTGTATGTCATTTTTAGCTTGTTTAATACGAGTGTCCAGGTCCATGTCTGGAATATCATTGACCGTGCCCGGTGCTGAACTAGAAGTTTTTCAAGTCGATGGCGGCCTTTCCGTGGATTCACACATGGTCGATTCCATTGGAGTTCTCTATCCTGGAGAGAGGGTAGACTTTATTCTATCGTGGACCGACTCAGCTTCCAGTCCGGAGTTGCGAATAGAAATCGAGTTGGATAGGAGTGAGCTGTGTTGACCCCTGAATAACTCGCACCTGAACTATCTAATCATCATCCCAGGCTCTCTTTGTGGCCGAACCCTGCGCTGTCTCGCATACAAACCTTTGCCCTAACAGCAAATTCTACTGGATCACAACCCGAAACTGCGATTGGGAACGGATTGCGAAGATTCAACCTCCAAGAAGCAAAAGGCCTCCCACTTGACAGCCCTCTACCGGAACCCCAGGCATTCTACATGATATATACCAATGTGCAATTGATCAATCAGCTGGATGATGAGGCTAAAGGGCTGGTAAATCACACTATCTGGGAACCGCAGAGCTTACCACTCATCTCCTTGGATCGCGAGAGTTGGAACAACCATCAACTTGTTCCTTGGACCGGTCCAGAGCCCGTTTGGGTTGAGTTGACTATCAACAATCTCGATAAAAACGGGCATCCTTTTCATCTTGTACGTTCTTTTTGTTCCTCTCCTTGCGCTGATATGCACAGATCCATAGGAATTTGAAAGCTAAGGATTTCAACAGCATGGCTACGACTTCTATGTTTTAGCCTCATATCAAGGCCAAGGAAATAATGGCTACAACGCATACAGTCCATTTGACACAATGCCACCTATCGGCGGCCCATTCAATTTGGTTAATCCAATCAGTAAAGATACTGTCTATGTGCCTCCGTCAGGCTATGTGGTTCTTCGGTTTTGGCCGATAATGAGGGTATCTGGACCTTGCATTGTCATGTCTTGTGGCACCAAGCAAGTGGGATGGCCATGGCTATACAAGTACTCGGAGACGGGCAAAAGGGCTTCAGTGAAAGTAAGGCTGGAATCGATGCAATGGAGCATTGCAGTGTTCCGACCCATCCCGTCACAATATAACGTATTGAAATATAGTATTCATCCTTTTTAATGTATGTATAGATCTATGCAAAGCCCTAGCTCCTGTATAACAACAAATGCAATGTTCGTTAACTCCCATGTGTAATTTTTTGGTCATTATATTCAACTCTACTTCCGTTTTGTGGAGTTGATTATCTTTTCTTCACATGCTTTGGCATCTTTTTCGCCCTCTGTTCCCTCTTCTCCTCTTTCACCTTCTGCTTGTGCTGACGCTTGGCCTCTTTATCCTCATGCTTTTTGCCTCGAGGGGCTTCTTGGCGAAAGGATCCTCATTCTCTCCATCCACGCTCTCGTCAGATCCGCCTGAGATAGAAACACCACCACTCTGGTCAGATTCGTCGTCTTCTTCAGGGCCTACTGCCGTTGCATTTCCTTGGCTCGATGACTTTGATTTATCGGCCAGCAGGCTACGGTAGACCAAATCATCGCTTTCACCAAACTTCACTTTCTCAGCATCTCTTTCCACGTCGTAGACCTGTTCGAGAGTCTGGGGATGTACTGCTGGCGAAAAACAGCAGCATCCACGTCATCTGCAACGCTAACGACGCCATTGTTTTGGTCTCTGAGTTCGAAGAGCTTTCGAATCTCAGCAATCATTGATTCATTGTCACCTGCCACCATTTCGGGGCCCTGGCTGCTCGTAATAAACTCAAAAACTATCCGTTCAGAGAGAGTGTTTACTCCCTTGCGCCTGAAAAAGTCGCTGACGTTTTGATATCCATCCGCAGGAATTCTAAGCTGCGTGGATGGTCATGTTCAACACTTTGACTCACGTCGATTATGTAGAGCTTGTTCTTGTGGTACAGTATATTGTACTCGCTTAGATCAGCATGTACCAGCCGGCATGTTTGGTACATGGTGCGCATATAACCGACCAGCTCCATATATAATTCTTCCCATCGCGCCTCCGGGTCGGGCAAATCGAACTCGACATCCTTCAGTCGAGGAGCTGGTATTCCTCGTGAGTTTCCAAGGAATCCCATCACAAGAACGTGAAGTCGAAGGTACAGCGGCTCCGGGCTCGGGATACCAGCAGAGTGTATCCTCCGCAAGTTTCGCATCTCTTTTCAGCCCACACCTTTACCATAGCGCGGTTATTACTTTTGTCATAACCCCTGCGGAAGCGAAACTCGCCAGTGACATACTTGTCACGGTCTTTGAATACTAATATACTCGTCTTGTAGACTTTGATTGCACGTTGTAGGGTCTCGGCGCCATCGGCGGCTTCCTCGTCTCGTATTGTGACTGCATGGTATACGTTTGCTTCCTTCCCAGTAGAGAGACAACCATTGATCTCTGAAACAATATTCCTGTTGATCATCTGCAATAGAATCATTCTCGTCCGTGGATCCAACACTTGTTCCGAGGTTGCACGATCACTCTTGTCGACGGTCCTCCCATCTTTCCCCTAAAACCAGACTGTAGATCATCGAGTTTGATCTTAGCAGCATGTTTCGACAGTGAGACGATCTGGTCATCCACGGCTGCATGGACGTTTGCCTTTGGCTTCTGGGGTTGGTCTTTGGGTATGATGACTTGGGGGCATTGGCATCGGCCATTACCTCGTTCAGCCGACGCTGGCGGTTGTATGATTTTGTGAAATCGTTCGGATTCGCAGAGCTAAAATCTTCTTCCACGAGTTCATCTTCAAAGATGTCGTCGTAGTATTCATCGTCCTCCTCGCCGTCTTCTTGGGGCAGGCTCGTGCCTCCGTTGTCGACTGCGGGGTCATCAGAAGTTGTGCTGTCAACATAGCCTGTATTCGCAACAAATTGGTGGGGAGGAAGTTGGCCATCTGCCAGGCCGTGGGCAGTGTCTTCTGATGCCATTCTTTGTGGATATAGAAAGCAAACAATAAAAATAAAACCCCAAGCTCTGTTGTTCTGGAAGAAGAGAAAAAAAATGAAGATTAATCGATAAGCAAGGGCCGCACCCCGCGGTCTTGGCAGCCCAATGACCAGAACGGCAGGCACTTTGCCCCTTGCGGCAAGGCGGTGTGGGCCGTGAACGCGCGCAGGAACGAGTCTTTGCGCCCACGCGTCAACCTCCAGCCCGACAATTACAGACAACGACTCAAGATTATCGACTTCAAGTGCATATTTGGCTGTCGCAAGGCCGACTGTGTCGCTTTTCATTGAGTGAAGCGCACATTTGGCGCATTCCTCTTTCTCTCGGTGATGCTCCAGCCTCACTAAGTTTATCTCCTCGCGTGTCGCCGTGTCAAGATGTATATCAAGCAAATCATCATTCAAGGCTTCAAGAGGTAGGACATTCTTGTCTTGTCAAACATCAAACGAAAAAGCACATTTATACTCAATGGCATTTCATACAGTTACAAGGACCAGACGGTCATTGAACCCTTTTCGCCAAAACACAATGTTATCGTCGGCCGTAACGGCTCGGGCAAGAGTAATTTTTCGCCGCCATTCGTTTCGTTCTTAGCGATGCCTATACACAGATGGGTCGCGAGGAGCGGCAAGCTCTTCTCCATGTAAGCGGTACACTGGTCATGAGAGAGGTCTTGTGCTAACGGTTCAACAGGAGGGTTCCGGTTCCGCTGTCATGTCCGCCTACGTCGAGGTGATTTTCGATAATTCTGACGAACGTTTCCCAACCGGCAAGCCCGAATTAGTCCTTCGAAGAACAATTGGCTTGAAAAAGACGAATACACTTTGGACCACAAGAATGCAACGAAGGCGGATGTCATGAATCTCTTAGAATCTGCTGGCTTCTCGCGATCCAACCCGTACTATATTGTGCCCCAGGGCCGAGTCACAACGCTCACAAATATGAAAGATTCTGAGCGACTGGTCTTGCTGAAAGAAGTTGCCGGAACCCAGGTTTACGAAGCTCGTCGGGCCGAGTCGCTTAAAATCATGAACGAAACCAATAACAAGCGGGCTAAGATCGATGAACTTCTAGATTATATAAACGAACGGCTTGGTGAACTAGAAGAGGAGAAGGATGAATTGCGGAACTACCAAGAACAGGATCGTGAGCGCCGGTGCCTAGAGTATACCATTTACTCCCGAGAACAGCAAGAGATTGCCAATGCACTTGACAGTCTCGAAGGCCAGCGGCAAACTGGCGTCGAGGACACAGATGTGAATCGGGAACATTTTATACAGGCGGAAAAAGATATGGCAGAAATTGATTCTGAGATGGCCGAATGCAAGCAACAAATAGAGTTTTTAAAAGTGGACAAGGCGCAGTTGGAGGACGAGCGTCGTGAGGCTTCTCGCGCCCTCGCTCAGGTTGAATTACAAGAAAAAGCTTTGAAAGATAACCAAGCCACCGCTCAGCAGCTCAAAGCTCGACACGAAAGTGACCTGAAATCTATCCGATCTGCCATCAGCCAACGCGAAAGTGAACTTCAGACGCTAGTCCCTCGATTCAATGACGCTAAAGAGCAGGAAGATGCCGTCAAATTACAGCTAGATCAAGCAGAAACATCCAGACAGCGTCTATACGCAAAACAAGGCCGAAACTCGCTTCAAAAGCAAGTCCGAGAGAGACAAGTGGCTGCAAAAGGAGATTCAGGAAACCAAAAACTCTATAAAACAGCCAATACTGTCAAATCCCAGACTAGCGAAGATATTCAGGAGCTTCAGAGCACTGTCGAGTCTCTGGAGCATGAGATTGACAATCTCCGGGAACAGATCGATGGAAGAGGAGATGCGATTCAGTCAATTGAGCAAGATATCCAGAATGCGAAAGATGAAAGGGATCGTCTCATGGATCAACGAAAGTGAGTTGCCTCAGCCATTTGCCTAAGCATCCTACTAACCGTCGTGTTTTCTACAGAGAATTATGGAGGGAAGAGGCACGCTTGGACTCAGTTCTGTCAAACGCGTCCCAAGAAGTGGATAGGGCCGAGCGCAATCTCTCGCATACAATGGACAATAACACTAGTCGCGGAATAGCAGCCGTTCGAAGAATCAAGCGACAGCATAATCTGGATGGTGTCTACGGCACATTGGCTGAGCTTCTCGAGGTTAACGAGCGCTATCGTACCGCCGTTGAGGTCACGGCTGGAACGAGTCTGTTTCATTACGTCGTTGATACCGATGAAACAGCCACGAAGGTCCTTGAAATACTACAGAAAGAAAAGGCAGGTCGGGTTACTTTCATGCCACTAAATCGACTAAAGCCTCGATCAGCAAATGTGCCGAAAGCAAGCGATACCATTCCAATGATTGAAAATTGCAATTTGATCCGGAATATGAAAAGGCATTTCAACACGTCTTTGGGACGACCATTATCTGTCCTAATCTGCAGGTCGCCTCACAGTATGCCCGAAGCCATGGCATCAACGCGATAACGCCAGAGGGTGATAGATCTGACAAGCGTGGTGCGTTGACTGGTGGTTTCCACGACTCTCGTCAGTCCCGTCTTGAAGCTGTCAAAACATTGACAAAGTGGCGTGACGAATTTGAGTCAAAGAAGAGCCGTGCAAGCGAAATTCGCAAGAACCTGGAAAAGCTGGATCAGCAAGTTACCCAGGCAGTAGGTGAGCTGCAGAAGCTCGAGCAGCGCAAACACCAGTTCCATGGCAACAGTGGCCCATTACGACAAGAGCTGCGAAGCAAGCGCGAACTACTTCAGAACAAGAAGGACAATCTTGATGCCAAACAACGAGCCCTTCGTAATATTGAAAACAATCTGTCTGCTCTAGATGGCCAGGTCACCGCATTAGAGGCAGAAATGTCGACCGCCTTCCAAAAGGCACTCACGTCGGAGGAAGAGTCACGGCTCGAATCTCTCAGCACTACCGCACAGAGCTTGCGACGTCAGTATGCAGAGCTATCCGGGCAACGTAGCGAAATCGAGGCCCGAAAATCAGTTCTGGAAGTGGAATTGCGTGAAAATCTTTACCCGCGGTTAGACCAGTTGAGCAGCCCTGATATTGACATGGGTGAAGATAGTACTCAAGGAACTCTGAAGGAGGCTCAGCGTCAGATGAAGAAATTACAGACCGCCCTTGACAAGATTACTCAACGGCTAGCAGATGTAGACAAGTCCATTTCCGAAGGCAATGCACAGGTTGCCCAGCTTGAGAGTCGCAGGACGGAGGTACGCAACAATTTGGAGGCGTTGGCCAAGTCTATCGAGAAACACCAGCGACGTATGGAGAAGAGCATGCAGAAGAAAGCTGCCTTGACGAAGCAAGCGGCTGAATGCAGCGCCAACATCCGTGATTTGGGTGTTCTTCCGGACGACGCATTTACCAAGTACAGCAAGACAGATTCAAACACTGTGGTGAAAAACTGCACAAGGTCAATGAGTCGTTGAAGAAATATTCCCATGTCAACAAGAAGGCATTTGAACAGTACAACAATTTTACAAAGCAACGAGAGACTCTGACTACGCGAAGGGAAGAACTCGACGCATCTCAAAAGTCAATTGATGAGCTGATCATGGTCCTTGACCAACGTAAGGACGAGGCCATCGAGCGAACATTCAAGCAAGTATCGCGTGAGTTCCATAATGTGTTTGAGAAACTAGTGCCTGCCGGTCGTGGTCGGCTTATCATACAGCGCAAGACGGATCGCGCTCTTCGACCGGATAATGAGGTTGAGTCTGAGGATGAAGATCGGCGCGAGAGCGTGGAGAACTACGTTGGTGTTGGCATCAGTGTTAGCTTCAATAGCAAGCACGACGAACAGCAGCGTATTCAGCAGCTGAGTGGAGGACAGAAGAGTAAGCCTCTCTTTTGAAGTCTTTTTCCTGATGGACACAACTGACAGTTTTCATAGGTTTATGTGCTCTTGCTCTTGTTTTCGCCATCCAGGCCTGTGACCCTGCACCGTTCTACCTGTTTGACGAAATTGACGCCAACTTGATGCCCAATATCGTACTGCCGTTGCCCAAATGCTGCAGTCAATCTCGGAATCAACCAACGGCCAATTCATATGTACTACCTTCCGACCTGAGATGCTGCATGTCGCCGAGAAGTGCTACGGTGTCAGTTTCCGGCACAAGGCTAGTACTATCGATGTGGTATCCAAAGAGGAGGCACTCAAATTCGTGGAAGAGCAAAAATCGTAAGTCAGGGTTAGGGCGATCCTATGGGATCCCGCGGTGCTTTGAGACATTGATTCCAAGTTACGAGGGTTGTCATGTAAGGGTGGTTATATTCAGGCGTTGATAACAATTAGTATTTGATTTTATTTTATGCTTATATCCCTATCCGGCTATTCTGCTCATCCTGAACTGAATGTTTCCTTTGCCTCGATCTTCTATATGTATGTGTTATAGTCGCTGTTATCAAAATTCTTTTGCTACGTTATAGTCACGCGATGTGAACTATGATGCCTCTATCTCCAGTGCCGAATAATCTATAGTCCAGAACATGAAGGGAGCCAGCATCACCAAGCTACCGGACAACGTCGCGCTCATCCGTCCATTCAATGATGATAGCACTGGGAACATTTCTGACCAGAACGTGGAAATGCTCCAAACTCCTCACACTTTGCAACGCCGTCCAGTTCTTGAACCACAGCACATTCTCCCTCCTAATAACTTCTTTATCAAGTTGCTCAAAACCAGGCTCCTTCCGTAATCTCTGCACAAAAGTCCGATCTACAAAGGCCTCAATCAAGGCCCGCGACTCATCTGTCACATCCCCGTTCTCGGGCTTCGTGGCAATAGGCGTCTTGGACCAGACAACGATATGTGTGATATCCGGCGTCACGCCGTAGGGCCAGTCATTGCGCAAGATTCTGTAGTCAGAAGGGTCTGCAAAGGGCGTTGCATTTTTGTAAGGAATTTCTGGGAGTTGAGGGATTGCGGGCGAATTTGAGGAAGAAGAAGAAGAAGAAGCATCCGGAGGCCACCATTTCAGACGCCTTTGGCAGATATAGTTTGTAATGGAGTCGTATTTGGCCTTTGTGTCGTTTGTCCAGACTATGTACCGTTTCAGATCAGATGGTGTACGGCGAAAGGCCGCGAGGTCATTCCGACCTGTTTGGTCGATTAGCACATATCTTTGATGTCGATATATGTACCTGGGAAGTAGTATCTAGATACTTTCGTAGTATCGCGCTAGTACTTACCGATTATGGCTTTCAAGTCCTCCCAGTCGTGGCGGACAAACTCCTCGTCTGTCTGCGCGAGCACAAACCGATCGACCTCGGTGAGGGTGAATGGCGCAGGGGTTTGCGTTTGTGTCTGTTCCTGAATCGAGCCCATGCTGGCTGCGTACCTAGGTAAAATGCTGGAATTGTGTAACAGTGCCGATTTGCCCTTGCTCGGTTATTAACTGGATCGGGGAATTATTTCCTTGACCGTTGACATGTCCCGAACCACTCATGTTATGAGATTTCGCTGAGCTGCACAGCCATAAGCTGACTAGGAATAGGAAATAATATAAAGCGTGTACCTGTGAATTTCTCCTGTTGAATTGCACGCGGTGTTGACAAGTTGGTAGATTTAAACTCCGAGCTCGGACTAGACTATCATCAATTTGACTCTTCAACCTCAACGCTTCTCTTTCCTCCCGCAAGCACCGCTCGCTCATCTCAAAATCTCCCCTTGCTCGCTTCAATTTTGTCAATATGAGGTAAGCATCCTTTCTCCCAGCTTCCTTCGAACATAGTCCCCTTTTAATGCATTTGAACAGCAGCCTTGCTTCCTCCGAGACCGTCAACGGCGTCCTCATTCCTTCGGCACTCTTGATCGCCGGCACGTTTTTGTCAAGCAGGAATGGGTTCCTTACGCTGTCGCTGTCGCCGCAGTGCTTTCTGCGTTTAGGCTGCTCACACAATCAAGCGGTGCGTAATAAAATATTGGTTCACTTGTCATTGGAAAACGCAATTGACCTAACCTCGCGCTCTTTCCCACAGGTCCCCGAAAGGTCCTCGACCCCAAGGAGTTTCAAGACTTTGTGCTCAAGGAGAAGAATCACGTCTCCCACAACGTCACCATTTACCGCTTTTCTCTCCCACGCCCAACCGACATCTTGGGTCTCCCCATCGGCCAGCACATCTCCCTCCAGGCCCTGATTGCTGGCAACCCCAACCCCGTCGTCCGCTCCTATACCCCCATCTCCTCCGACAATGAAGCCGGCTACTTTGATCTCCTTGTCAAGACCTACCCACAGGGTAACATTTCGAAATACCTGCACGAGCTGAAGGTCGGTCAGACCATGAAGGTCCGCGGTCCCAAGGGCGCCATGGTCTACACCCCAAATATGGCTCGTCATATCGGCATGATCGCCGGCGGTACTGGTATTACGCCAATGCTGCAGATTATCAAGGCTATCATCCGCGGTAGACCGCGAAATGGCGGCAACGACACTACCAAGATCGATCTCATCTTCGCCAACGTCAACCCCGACGATATTCTTCTCAAAGAGGAATTGGACAAGTTGGCCGCAGAAGACGACAAGTTTAATATCTACTACGTTCTGAACAATCCGCCAGAGGGATGGAAGGGCGGTGTTGGATTTGTCACAGGCGATATGATCAAGGTGCGCGACGCTCGAATACTGTACAATTGATAGATAGTTATCCTAGCTAACTTGCGCTTTTTAACTCTTTTAGGAACATCTGCCCGCTCCCGCTGACGACATCAAGATTCTGCTCTGCGGACCTCCTCCCATGGTTTCTGCCATGAAGAAGGCCACCGAGGCTCTTGGATATAAGAAAGCCAGCCCCGTCAGCAAGCTTCACGACCAGGTCTTCGCTTTTAGATCAACAATCAGACCCGCACGTATGATCAGGGTACTCTATATCGTGTGATGAACTGTGACGTGCTTATAGTTCATCGATATGAATATAAGGCTATGAATACCAACTTGATTTCTGAAAGAACTTCAAGTTTAGAACTGGGAAGGGAAAAGAAGGTACAAAAGGAGAAAGAAATGGGGTGAAAGTTACATTTTAAACGGCCTAAATGAAATATCAATTTGTCCACTGATGGGTTTCTCTGTCTCTTCATGTACAGAAGAATAACTGCCAGTGAACGACTGAACCTGCTTACCCATGGAGTTCAACCAATCCATTAACCATTTGGAGAAACTTGTCCCTGTACTCGTCTGCCGTGGTGGTTATAGACATTGGGCCCTTGCGCCCGATGGCATTAAACGTTTGCACGACCCCGGTCATGGCTTGAGCCTGCAGTTTATGTTTTGCCCAGAAAAATCTAGCAGTACCGCGCGGTATTTCCACTTTCCATCGGTAGATATAGCTCCTTCTCGCCACTGAATTTTCCGCTTTGAGGGCGTATGAGGGCGTAAGTAGGCTGGGTATCGAACCAGAAACAGCGAGTAGTCGACAGTATTCACTAATCTGAGAAATTTGGTATCCTCTCAATGGTCTCCCTCAGCTCATCGTATTGTTCTTTCGTGATCCGTATCTTGTCTTTAAACTCGTCGTAGAGACGCGAGCCAGTCTCCTTTGCGATGGGCTTGGGTACAAGGTCGCGCTCTGGATAAAAGTAATCAATTGGCTTCAAGTCATACGTCTCCCACTTGTCAGGCTCTCGGGCCTCGTCGTCCTGGTCACATAAGACGTTCTCCATAATGACGTGGTGGGACGGAGTGCATTGGAGCAAGGTGCCAATGGCAGGATGCTCTGCGCCCAGAAAATCTGTTATTCGCACGAGAAGCGAGTCTGCATGGGACATCATGTATCCATGATACGGGCGAAGAAAGTCGTCGCGGAAAAAGGAATGTTCAGACCTGCGCGGCAGGCTTTTGATCAGGTATTTGGAGTTCGCCGTCTTGAAAAATGTCTACGATAAAGACTCGTTAGACTCTGTGAGAGTTCTTTTCTTTGTCTTCCAGGCAAGGCAAAAGTCATTACCGAACCAGAATAACCCAGGTCCCCATCGGCTTCAATCCCTCCTCGGCTCCTCCTTTCTATCGCTTAGAAAGGAATCTTCGTACTCCGCCTCGTCTAGCTCCCACACGTCATTCCGGAGACTTCTGAATGAATCCTCAGAAATACGGACTAATCGTACGTGCCAGATGGAGAGAAAGGCAAGGAGTACCGTCAAGAAGTTATATCTCGTAGTGGCCTCAGGCGCTGGGTCTTGCAAGAGAGCGCGGTGAATGGCCCGGCTGACCGCCACCTGTCGCGTGTTTGTAGCCATGGTTCCAGACTTGAGACATCGCCATCTTCTTCTTTTGCCATGAGCGGGCCTTTTGAGTAGAAGAAGAGTGCAAGAACGAAGCAGGACCAAGAGCGCTGACAGTGACGTCACAGGGCGGTCATTCCCAAAGAGGAAATATTGATTATATATCACGTGCCTTGAGTCCCTCAGCTCACCGCCTCCGGGGCTGCAGTGGCAGTATTTTTGGCCAGCGAAAAAATCATTGGGAGGAAAGGAAGGAAAGCCCTCTCTGCGGTGACTCAACTCAGTCCCTTCTTTAATGCGCCGCCATCTGCCAAGCGGGGCCTGGCTCTTCTTTGACAATTGTTTTATGCAGCCTTCACGTTTCCTCCAGCCCGCCCATTGCTCGATTCCTCGCTATTTCGCAGCGTCTACTCTGCTTTCGCCAGTTAGAGTGTCATTCTCTGTTGTCCATACGAGCCGCCGTTACTCCGCAATGTCAACACAATCACAGGCCCTCCCTGAGGGCCACTCCGTCCCTTCTGTCGAAGGTCTGACGATACACTCGACAAACGAAAAGTCCAAATTTGCCAATTGCTACCCATCTCTCAACCCCGTCGATATCTATCGTGAACACATCGCCGAGGCAGTGGGCAAGGCCGCCGGCATTGACCCGCAATTGGTCTTTTCCAAAATAGCATGGACTAATTCTCTGGATAAGGGAGACTTGACACTGCCGGTACCGTCTCTTTTTCTTGTTGGACCACTAAATACTGTGAAAAGATCTAACACGTCGGATTCAATAGGTCCCCGCCTTGCAAATCAAAGGCAAAAGCCGAATGACCTTGCTGCCGAATTAGCAGAAAAGATTCCGGAATCAGACCTGATCCAGAAGCCAGTTGCGTTCGGTGCCCATTTGCAATTATTTTTCAAACCAGGTCATTTGACCAAAACAGTAATCAGCCAAATCCTGGCCAACAAGACTACATATGGGACAAATGGCAACTTGGGGCTTCGGGATCCTTCTGACCCATCCAAGGGAAAGAAAAGCTTATCGTTGAATTCTCGTCGCCGAATATTGCCAAACCCTTCCATGCCGGTCACTTGCGTAGCACAATCATTGGAGGTTTCCTTGCCAATCTTTTCACGATCACTGGCTGGGAGGTAATCAAAATGAATTATCTTGGTGACTGGGGAAACAGTACGGCTTGCTGGCCAATGGATTCAAACGATATGGTAGCGAAGAGGCTCTCCTCAAAGATCCTATTAACCATCTGTTCGATGTCTACGTCAAAATCAACCAAGATGTGGCCGCCCAGGAAGGTCCCATCAAGGAGCTCAAAGAAAAATCAAGGCCAAGAAGGAGAAAAACGAGGATGCCGCTGCTGAAGCAGCTGAGCTTGAGACGTTGGTTGATGCCAGCGAGGATGAGAAGGCTCGTCGTTACTTTAAGAGCATGGAAGAAGGCGACCCAGACGCACTTGCCTTGTGGAAACGCTTCCGTGACTTGAGTATTGATAAATATAAACAAACATACGCTCGTCTAAACATTGATTTTGACGTGTACTCTGGCGAATCACAAGTCTTGCCTGAGAGCCTCAAGACTGCCTACGAGACGATGGAGAAGACTGGTGTGTCTGAAAGGTCCGAGGGTGCTGTGATTGTCGATTTCGCTAAGCACAATGCTAAGAAACTCGGCAAGGCCATTGTCGTTCGGAAGGACGGCACTCCTCTTTATCTTACTCGCGACATTGGTGCCATTGTGGAACGTCACAACAAGTATCACTTCGACAAGATGATCTACGTAGTTGCCTCGCAGCAGGACCTACACTTAGCTCAACTATTCAAGATCACAGAGTTAATGGGCTACAAAGAAATTGCAGACAAATGTCAACATATTAACTTCGGAATGGTTCGAGGAATGAGCACCCGAAAGGGTACTGTCAAGTTCTTGGATGACATTTTACGTGACGTCGCGGACAAAATGCACGAGGTCATGAAGAAAAATGAAGCCAAATACGAGCAAGTGGAAGATCCACTTGCAACCGCGGATACGCTAGGCATTACTGCCGTCATGGTCCAGGATATGTCTGGCAAACGGTGAGCATTTCCTCTGATTTATGGGTGCGTAGCATCTCAACTAATTTGTTTCACAGAGTCAACGGTTATGACTTCAACCTAGATGCTATGACTTCCTTTGAAGGAGATACAGGTCCCTACTTACAATACGCTCACGCTCGTCTCTGCTCTATCATCCGCAAAGCCGAAATCAACCTTGAGAGCCTCTCAGATGCCGATTTATCCCTCCTTACCGAAAGCCACGCCATCGATCTGGCGCGGTACCTCGCTCAGTGGCCCGACGTAGTCGTCAACACGGCTAAGACCCTCGAACCCACCACGGTTCTCACATACTTGTTCCGCATGACACACATGCTCAGCTCCAGCTACGACATTCTCCGAATTGTCGGACGAGAAGAGAAACTAGCCACAGCTCGTATGGCCTTGTACGAATCAGCTCGACAGGTGCTGTACAATGGTATGAAGTTGCTGGGCTTGAACCCTGTTTCGCGGTACGTTGCATTTCTTCCCTCTTCTGCTTTGCTGTCTAGGTGCTGATACAGATGATGCATAGAATGTAAGAGAATAAAAGCAAATCGAGAAATTTCCTTTTCGGTTAGATTCCCAGGTTGGCATTGGTTTGTTTAATGGTTCGTTAGAGCTGATGTGGCCTGTTTTGTACTCCAACAAAGATAGTCAGCATGAAAAATAACGTATGTATCTCAGCATTTGAGTTCGGATAAGCCTGAAATTTTGGTACTACATAAGCTTATCTCTGTTCCACTGTCATTCGTCCTTATAATCCTAGCGAAGCCATCCGTATATATGTACATGTAAGTAATGGAGACAAGAAAGACTATGCTGGGAGCTGAGCATCCCTCTACTCTAACCAGCATGGCGAACCTTGCCTTTACTTGGAAAGATATAGGAAAGCAACAAGATGACAAAAAAGCGCTTAGCCATGAGTGCGTTGGCAACCTTGCCGATGCACACTTGCTCGCTGCTCGCGCCCTGCTGGACGCCTGGGGCAAGCCTCGTCCCGCGGACCCGACTGTCGTCCGCGTGGACGGCGAAGCATCACCAACGATGAACCCCTGGCTCTTCTGGGATTTCCAGCGCGCGGTGGCCTCCGAGGCACGCAATCCCGTGCGTTCCGAGATTATTGTGGTCATCCCGAAGTGGGTAGGGCTGCTGATGGGTGTGGGCGATTTCAGGCGGAACCCGGACTCCCAATATGACTCGTGAGGGCGTTCGCTTCAGCACCCTCATCCGCACGCTCAAAATCAGCAAGGCTAAACGGGTGCTTGGGTATCGTCCCACGGTGAGCATGCAGGAGGGCATTCGGCGCGGGGTGCGTTGGTTCATGGAGCAGCCCGGGAAGGTGTACAGAAGAGAGTGCGTAGACTGCAAAATGCCATGCCAACCCACCTGGAGTTATATGTCAAATAGATTTGAATACACACACTCCCGCTGGTCACTTCTTCTTTCTTATTAGCATTAGATTTACGGGTTGAGTGATAATAATCTCGTTGACACAGTTAAGTATACCCTTGGCCGGGAAATGGCTCCATCCTAGACAACAACATCCTTGGTCGAATATGCCCTGGATGTCTCTGCGTGGAGAATGGGCTAATATTTCCGATTGAGCAGCCCAGAAGACGACAATATTCTTGCCGGTTTCGTCCCAAGTTACGGCGACGTCTCTGCTCTTCGCGGTGTTTGCACGAGCCGTCTCCGGCTCCGTTTTTCTTTTCTTGTTTTTGTTTGTGGTCGTTCGAATGATGGGTATATTCTTCATTTGATGTCCGCGCCGCTGATGGCAGCATGGGAACAAATAATCCAGAGTTCGATAGAAGCATATCGAACCACAGCCGTCTGTAATCTAACGAAAGATTTTAACCGAGTACTCTAGGTGCGAACAGATTAGATGAGGTGGAAATATTCAAGCTATTGTTTGGCTATTCAAATTCTTCCTTCAGTGTAGACAGTCACAGAGTATGTAACTACTAAGCGCAAGAATCAGCACTGCGACTCCAGCAAGACACTTTCCACGGCTGTCTCGACAATTGGTCCCTTTATCTAGCACGAGCAAAATACCAAATCATGGCAAACCCGACCGTGACACCGTAAATCAGAACGTTATAGTTCATTGATGCGGCCGTCACTTTCTTAATAGACGGCCAGAAGCTCCAGAAGAACACGAGCACAAGGTACAAGCAGGCAAAAATGTTGTTCAGCAAACCAAACGGCTCCGGGATTTTCCATGGCCCCAGTGGAGATTGCCAGGAGGACGCATATGGGCGTCATCAGGGTTGTAAGGGTTGATTCGGCCGGACATGAGTGTCCAGAGGAAGCTGGTAACAAGCAGATAGGAGGAGTAGAGACAGGCAACGGTCAGATTGACAAGATCGTCGAAACCGACTGCTGAACCTAGTAGAGTCAAGGATAGAAGCATGCAGATAGTGCAGTTGACTGCCAGGGAACGCAGAGGTATGGATTGCCGAGAGAGCGGTCGTTTTTCTTTTCTGTCAGAACCAACATGCTTGTAGGAATAATGAGGTAGAGAGAAAAGGGCAGCTATACCTTGCCCATCCAGCTAGAAAAGGAACGGCATTGTCCTGTGTAAATGACCATAGCATACGAGAAGCAGCGGCGAAACAGCTAATGGCGCATGCATGGGCTATGATAAGAATGATGACATACATTAACATGGCACCAGTCTTTGAACGAACGGCTTGTTGAAAGATGAGCAGGGCAGGATTCTCGCCTGCCTCGACCGCAGCGAGCACGGTGTTGAAGTCGCCAATCACGTACATGGTGCAAACAATCATGACGAAGCCTAAGCTACTGTTGACTATAGTTATTTAGTAAGTCTGATGCATTGCTTGCTAATTGGAGCTTCCTTACTAATAAGACTAAACAAGATTGACTGTGGCATGGCTATTGAGGCGTTGACGATCTCCTTAGATATGTGCACAGTGCTATCGGTGCCTGGTTTTAAGTTAAGCGTCAGGTATGCAGTGATAGTAGTTTGTAAACTTACTAAAGAGCGCAAAGCCCAAACCTGGCATGCCTATGAAGAAAGTGAGCGCCTATATCTGCCATCCACCGCTGTTGTAAAATTCTGAGAAAATAGAAACATCCCCTTTGGTCCAAAATAGACCATTGGCACTAGAATAAGGAAGAAACCGAATAGATGGAGGATGAAGATGGCGCTCTTGAAGCGAGCAAGGGCCTTGCTCGATATAGCGTTTATGTATAGAGTAAATGCTACTACAGCCTAGTATAAGAGTATTGTCTGATATGACTTCGGCTTGTAGTCTGGCTTGAAGACAATAATCAGGTATTTAAAAGTTTTCGTAATCAGATATGAGTTGGAAGTGCAAAGGGCCAGCCAACTGCATACCGTGGACCAGCCTATCATCTAGTTAATTAATAGCCGAGTTTGCAACTCTGTTTGGAAAAAGATCGAGGATTGGTGTGTGTACCTGTGATGTAGGAGGAAAAACCCGGTATTTTGAGGGTGCCATCATAGCCACCCAACTATCCAAGTCAGCTAACTACGTGATATCACGTTGTCTTGCAGAGCAAAAACACTCACTGGTATTGACCGCCGGCTACAGGTGCTCTAAATTGTCTATCAGCATATGCAGGTATAAACAAAAAATCGTCGGTTACTCACATAGATGCCATTTCAGCAATAGTCGCAAATACCGATAGAATTCCTAGCCAGTCGGCCAAGAGTGACCAGATCACACCAGCGGTCCCTCCGCTATGAGATGAAGTCAATTGAATCTGTACTCTCAAAATCTTTTCTTTATGGGGCATACTTCAAAAGTGCCGAAGTGAAGACACTAGTTATATCTTCCTTAACGTCTCGATTGATGGATGTGATCGTTGACCTCAATGCAGTGCAATTTGTGGTACGCCGCAAGTAGATATATAGAGCGACTCCTGTCCCAGAAGAACGTTTGGGAGGGATGGATTCCTTTAGATTCAGCCCAATCTTTGGGCAAGGAGATAATACCGTGCCCGACTGTTATAGCTTCCCAAACTTCGTCTTGTAAAGTCGAGTTTTTGTTTGCCGGGCCGAAGGGAGATTCCCAGTCAAAGACCACTAGTTGATCATGAGGGAGACCACCTATTCACATTAATCAAATTCCAAGGCCAAAAAGAGGGAAGGGGAAGAGAAAAGGTATATCATACTGTAGTCCGTTGGGGTATTTCGTAAAGAGACGCTTTCTTGGATAAGGCATTGACTCGCTGCAATTACATTGATGGTTATGGAGAGCGCGGCGATTGAGCCCAGAATGAGGAATTTCCATGAGTGCGGTGTTCTTATTCTTTCTCTTCCGAAGTCGTCGACGGACTGCGAGTCCCCAGAAGCAAAGCATCTGCCTGATCCTTGTGCTCGTTCATGACAGCTCTTCTTTCCTTATTATCCCCAGGAATGTGAACAAGCCAGGATGTATGACACTCACTTACTAACGCGGTCTTTCTAGAATTTCCCAGAAATCACTGGCAAACACGTATATAGCACTAGTTAAGTGCAGTCCTGGAAGGGAATGGCTTAAGTACAGGGTTTACCCATGTTGTATTGTTCTTACGGAGTACGCTATTCTAAGGAAGAGCGTTCTCATTGGCGTGGAATACTACCACTATTGCAACAGCAAATAATCCGAATCCCATACTACATGGAAGCCTACCCAGTGGACCCCTTTGAGCATCCTTATCAGTGGTTACAACGATGCGTTCATACGGATCACCTAGACAGATCTCCATTAATGCCATACTGATTTTCTTTCCATACCAGTTAATACACGTACAGGCCTTGGGACTTTGTTTCAATTCGGCCTAACAACTTGGAGATCCACAAGGTGCCGAATTTTACGTACGAAGTCAGTCTTCGAATAATACGGACAGGGGCAGGAGTCAGGACCGGGGTGGTTGCATATATCGATTATAAAAACAACCTCCGCTCAATATCACTGCAATTCGAAATGCAGACTAACATGCAAGCCTGTAAGACAAAACTGTCAACAACTTTTAGACCAGTCACTTGATTTTACGTTGGGAATGCCTCACACCCCATATGACTACAATGCCCTATATGCCCTCGCACTAGCCAGCTGGAGTTGATGTACATTGATCCGACAATTTACGGGTATAGTGAGCGGGGTTTTCGCATGACGGGACTTGGAACTTATTGAAAATCGAACCAGGAAGAGAAAAAAGAAGAAGAAGAAAGCAGCAAAAGGGAAAAAGGAAAAAACACGGGAAAAGAAATGACATGAACGAGTATCTTCCTGGAGGTCGCATATTGCCTCTAAAATGGCCTTCCGTTGCTCCGAGATCGGGCTTGAGGCGGCAATCATCGGCCTTGAAATTATCTTAAAAGACGGTCTACCAGCGTCGAAAGCTTCGATCTAGGCTTGAAGTAATTGATTCTGTACCATTCGCAAATTACAAGTTCAAATCCAGGCAGCCATGCACGTTGACCGCACGGCCTTTACAGCAGCAGACGTGGTGAGAGACGTCTGGGAGAGCTTAGAACTGCCACGGCATGCATTAAAAGCCTTGGAATTACCTGGTCACCATGGCCCAGCACTGCCATCGTCTTTCAAGATCGGCATCCTGGCTCAAGGCACCATTGCCCTGTCAGCGCTCGCTGCGGCGCTTACCTATGCCACCACTCGCTCCGAGAGCAAGCAGTTTCCACGAGTGCAAGTGTCTCAGCAAGGCGCAGCAATCGAATTCAAGTCTGAGCGCCTATACACTCTACACTCCTCGGGGCACCGCCGCGTGACGTGAAACCGCTTGGTGGAATCTATCGGACTTCAGATGGCTACATTCGTCTACATGATGCCTTCGCTCACCACATACTGGGCACACTTGAGCTGCTGGGCCTTTCAAAGACGGCTAGTCGAGAAGATGTTGCCAGAGAGATTCTTAAATGGAAGAGTATGGACCTGGAGACTGTCGGCACGGCAGAAGGCAAACTGGTCAATTACGCTCTGCGGAGCTATGGGGAATGGGACGTGCTGCCTCAGTCAAGGGCCATCAGCAATAACCCCGTGCTCCTGCAGCAGGTCACTCCAGGTCCACGAAAGGCACTCCCGATTACGCAAAGCAAAAGTGCTTGCATGGGCTACGTGTGGTCGAAATGAGTCGTGTCATTGCAGCGCCCGTGTCCGGTATGACCCTTGCCGCGCACGGCGCTGATGTCCTCTGGGTGACATCCCCAATCTTCCAGATCTGCCCGAAGTTGACCGCAACTTTGGCAGGGGAAAGCGAACGACTCAGTTAGACTTAAACCGTGCATCTGATAAACAGCAGCTCATAAAGCTGCTTGAAACCTGCGACATCTTTATTCAAGGTTACCGGCCGGGCAGTCTCGCAGCTTCCTATGGCCTGTCTGCAGAAGAGCTTGCTCGCATAAACCCCAACATCGTTTGCGCAAACCTGTCCGCGTTTGGCCCTTCTGGACCCTGGGCAACTCGTCGTGGCTTCGACTCGCTGGTTCAGGCGTGTTCGGGTATGAATGTGTCAGAAGCAGAGCACGCTGGGAAAGGAGAGCCTGGTCGAGCGATGCCATGCCAGGCTCTTGATCACTCGAGCGGATATCTCCTTGCCACTGGTATTATGGCCGCCCTCCATCATAGAGCCACGAGAGGGGTGCGTGGAGAGTTGACGTTTCGCTTGCGGCAGCGATGAAGTATCTCAGGAGCCTGGGCCAGTACCCCGGTGCTACAGGATTTCAAGCTCCCGATTATACTTCTGCAGAGGATGTGCCGGAGGAGTTTTTGAAACTAGAGAAACGGGGTTTGGTTTAATGACTGCAATCAAGCATACGCCTATTATCGAGGGGTGCGAAGTTGGTTGGGACGTGATGCCGAAACCACTGGGGTCAGACAAAGCAGAATGGCTGGTCTGAACCAAACAGCATCTATTATCTTCTCCTTCGTTCCAGGGTCTTCATTCTCTTTTATGCAAGGAGCAGAGATGTAAAACAGCAACTACAAGAGGGTAATCAGGAAAGATGATCAGATGTAGCTCAAAATAACCTCTGCTAGCATGGTGATTTCTATCCACTGATTAGAATCGAACTTTCCAGCTGACTTTCCAATTGAATTGTCTGTGTTAGACTTGCCACACAAAATTCGTATTGGATGGATCTGTCATGTTAAATGATGAGCACAGACCGCTCCACGACAAGTCCCAAAGCGGATCGCTGAAGTCGATATTCTCAATAGTGTCTGAATTGTCGGGTGGCAGCTGTAGACCGTCCTCCTGCGATTGAGGATCTAGTCGCTGGTCCCTGGCTTTTCAAGCTTGTCAGTGATTCTCCAATACCTACAGATAACACGTACACAGCGTGAAATTTGGGGTTGAGACATCGTGAGATGATGAACTTACCTCTTGCGCGACTTTTGGCTTGCTTTGCCGTGTCTATAAACCCCTAAGCTGGTCCGTCGCTCCAGCTGCTCCTTCATTTTGCCACTGATGCTCGTTCAGAACCTCGAAAGCTTCGTATATCGCATTCGCATACGCCTCATCTGACCCGTCAATAGCAACATGGAGTTCCGGTACCAACGAAGCCGCGACAATTACTGTTGCAGCCGACAATGTCACGTATACTGCGAGTGCGCTGAAAATCCGAGACGCAGAGCGTAGGTTTGAATGCAAGACGTCTATAGCATCAACAGCAGCCTGGACACCCGTTCTTGATAATTCCGTTCGAAGTGCTACGTCTGTCCGCGAGGGAATCGATCCCGACTCCCACGGCATCACGGCGTGGCGTGCGGCGAGCAATATACTAGGTCGCAGAACAATAAGCCGGAGATGCAGAATTCTGCAAGGGCAAATGCAATTAGCAAGTAAAGTAGGACCAGAACTCGGAGCTACCACTAACACGAAATGTCCTACCTGGAACGAACTCCTGCAGCCTGAAGTTGTATCACTTGACCACGCAATCCATATGAGCTGAAATCATTGCCGGGTTTCAAATGTGACGGCAGGGTCCTCTCGATTTCATCAACCTTTTCGTTAAGCTGGAGAACTTGGCTCAGCTCAAGCGGGGACTGTTTTGTGTAAATGAAGCGTAGTTCATTTTGCAGGCTGTATCAACTACCTGAAGCACTTGGATCGTTACAATAAATGCATCCAGAAGGGATGGAATGCCTGGTGGCTGAACACCTGAGCCATCTTTAAGAAGGTATTCGTCGTCAATCTTGTCAGGAAGAAACAGGTCATCAACTGGGTCAAGCATCGTCTTTCTTCCATAAATTACTGGGTAGAGTCTGCATTTTGATGTTAACAGATAATGCTAGCGAATCAAGAAAAATACGCACCTCTCCAGGGAGAGACAGTGACACCAAACTCGCTTGTTCATCTCCCTGGTTAACTGATCGTTTGAGGTCGGTTCAACGGCCAGGTGCAATCCGATAGCCTGGGCAACCCGGATGGCGACTGCAAGTGTATTGCAGCACCGATTCGAGTACTTGGTGCAACTCAGGTAGATGGTTGTGAGTAGAAGAGACTGAACTATCTCTATGCTGGGAATATCCAGAGTATCCAGGGGTAGGAGACCTCGGGTTCGGCGATAGAATATATCGGCGGTTCGCAGCCTAAACTGGGGCTCAATGTGAGAGCTATTCAAGCAGCCCAAGGCAAACACCATGTTGAGAATCGCATAAAAGTCACTTTAGAAGCCAGGCTTTCAAACTGAGCTTGGTCTTGGGGCTGCCAAAGGAGCTCGTAGTTTTGGCGGAAAGTTGGCATGTGCAACAAGGGAAAAGAGGATGAACGTATTGCTCATAGCACAGGACCAAAGTATCAGCCGTGGGCCTATCCGGAACCACCATAGCAGAAATGTCCGTCTCCATCGACCAGCTATTGGTTGTGCGCGGTAGAGATGCTTGATTTTGCCTGGGTGACTGACCATCCGGCATCTGTGCAATGTCGCGGATGAACCGCGTAGTGGGAAGGTCCACAATCGGACGCTCGCTCGCCAAATCCAAGCCTGCAGTACCGCCGCCAGTGCTGCTGGGATCGGAGACGAGAGGACTTCTGCCCGGAAGACTGGACAGCTGTGCGGAGGAGGGAGACACTAGAAGTCCGTGTTTGCAAGGAGCCAGATCCGACACACCCTCTAGAGCACTTGACACCGTGATATGAGCCAGGGTCTGTGGAGCCACGGACGCAGCCCTTCCTTGCTGTTCTAGTCTCCGGATACGGGCCTCCATATCTGACAAGATGCCAGCAGCTACGGGGCCTGTGGTTTCGCTATATTCGCAGGCGAATCCTCGTGCCACGCACGGGGAGCACTGTGGACGCTGCCCATCGCACCGCGTCTTCTTTGCTCTGCATATCTTGCAAGATTCGGCCACTCGGCGACGCTTATTCGGCTGCGGACTGACGCCTTGATTCTCGGGTGCCATTCTGAGTTCATAACCAATGCCGTTTTTCGGCTCTACGATGCGTCTCGCTCACTCTGATATCGGGGAAGCATCCGAAATGCGCGCCTCGTAAGACCAGGGCTCCGGATCTTCCGCGTGGTTTATTTAAGCCTTGGAAGTTGGCCGCGGTAGCACTACGTAGTGCCGCCGCTACCACGGAGTCTCCACTTTTAGAGATCGACGATGATGCCAGCCGGAACGTTCCGCGAGATCATATCAAGTACCTGCGATGGAACAGGACAACTTGGCGCCATGTAGTGGTTATTAAAATAATATATATATATATCAGACGTTCGCTCGGTCTATGCCTGCCTCGTCTTCATCTGCACTTCACTGGACTCGAGGAAATACATCGTTGGCCTAGGTCTAACATCAATTTGTCTTCATATCTCAGAGCAAGCAAGGCGGCACAATTATCATTAATACGAAATATTCACTCGAAATATAGGAATGGCGGCCATCCCCAAAGTTGATGTTCATCACCACATCATCCCGCCACAGATTGCTGGTATGTATTAAACCTATCTCTCATGCCGTAGCTTCAGTTCCTCCACTAACTCCTGTCCAGGTAACAGCTTCGGCATGGCGGGAATGGAGGCACCGTCGTGGAATGTCAACGATGACAAGGCCTTCAGCAAGCAAATCGGCGTAAAACTGCCATCTTCTCTGTCAGCACCCCTGGTGTTGCTCACATCTCAATCCTGAGGAGAGCGCCAAAGTAGCTCGCGAGATGAACGAGTACTGCGCTTGTCTCCGAGACAAAGACCCCTCTTCCTACGGGTTTTCGCCACAGTTCCCTCGCTGGAGCACACCGACCTCGTCCTTCAGGAGCTTGTCTATGCCTTTGACACTCTGCATGCTGACGGCGTGACTCTCTTCACACGCTACGGTTCCGGCGACGGATACTTGGGCAACCCAGCCTATGTCCCTGTGTGGGAAGAGCTCAACGCTCGCAAGGCAGTAGTCTTTGTTCACCCATGCAACAACAAGAACGCAACTCTTTTCAACGACAAACTGCCCATGCCGGCCTTCGACTGGCCCCATGAGACTGGCCGTACAGCCATGGACCTCATCATCCACAGACGTCTGCAGCAATTTCCTGATACCAAAATCATCCTCTCCCATGCCGGTGGCACCCTCCCGCTGCTTGCGCGCCGGTCGACTCTGATCGCAACGCCTGAGTTTGGTGCCGCCATAAGTTCCGAGGATATTCTGGAACAGGCCAAGAACTTCTACTTTGATACTGCGCTGTCCGGAGGTCCAGAGATTCTCCCGCTCATTCTGCGTTTTGCCAAGAAGGGACATGTCCTCTTTGGCAGTGACTATCCTCACGCGCCGCCGGCTGTGAGCGGTGGCTATACCAAGTTTTTGACGAATACGAGGTAGATGAAGAGACAAGAAGGGAGATGTGCTATGGAGCTGCCGAGAAGTTGTTCCCGAGGTTGAAAGGATTGTACGAGCCTTGAGTCTGTGATATGGAACAATTTCCTAGTTCGTGGATCTACCTTGCGATGAGAGTGAATTGTATCGTAAATGACACGGCTCTAGCTCCAGCGGCTACAGCGTTTGTATATTATTTAACAGTTCTTTCATTTTGTACTCTAGACTGTCTGTACTTACGAACAAGATTTAATGACACAGTACTTGCTGCTTCCTTGCGAAAGATTAAGTCTACTGCACCATAGAATCGATGCGTGAAGAACGTATTCAGTGCCAAAGAGATACTTCTCTGATGAATTTCGAATTAGAAATCCAATTCCATTCCTGCGAGAACTAGCATGGAGGGATCATCTGTAAAAATAACAACTTTTGCTCATGATAACGTACCGTTTTGCCATTCAACGGGCTATAAACTAGTTCAGTGTACGTACTCCGTAGGTTAGTTTGGATTAGAAAAATGGGATAGATACATCTCGTGGTCTTTTGACGGACCGGGCTACTCGTGTTGCTGCCGTCAGTCCTTCCATCCTGCATCGTCTCCATGCACCCATAAAACCCACTATAGTCAATAAGCGTAACGCTTCTTCACAGTTACCTCCATACCACCACGCGGTTTGGCCTCCAGGGCAAGCTGCTGGAATACGATATCGCCATATACCGTATCCAGATCCGTGTGCGACGTCCTAGGCTCGCTGTTCGGCTTTAAATTCGCACACGATATCTCATAGTCCCTAATCGTCATAACCAAAATGATCTTCAGCTCGTTCATCGCCATGTTCTGTCCCAGGCACGCCCGCATGCCCCGCGAGAACGCCCGGAAATACGACCGAGGGATTTCGTTCTCGGGATCCAGCCACCTCTCCGGCCTGAAGACCGTTGGCTCGGGGAAGTATTGGGGTTGTAGTGCAGATCGTGGCCGTTCAGCGTGATGGCCAGGTCATTGTCGATAGGGAACATCTGGCCATTGAAGCTGAGCGTCTCGCCTGCGCTGGCTGCTCGTAAACCGAAACCTATGGGGAACAGCCGGAGGGTCTCTTTTATCACGGCCTCGGTATAGGGGAGGCTTTGGAGGTCCTGGGGGCTCTCGAGGAGCTTTTGGACGGTGGCATCGAAGGAGTCACCGAACACTGCAGTGTGCTCTTGTTGTACCTTGGCCACGACTTCAGGCGACTTTGACAGAAGCATGTAGATGTACTAGATGGCCGATGCCCTCAAATCAGTTTGGTGTTTGTGGTGGGGAATCAGTTCTTTTGAAGAATACGTACGCAGAGACTGTCGTTAGTAGTGCCGTGGCCGCCGAGCAACAGACCCTTTATACTGTTAACAAGATTAGAGACATTTCCAAGATATATAGGAAGACGAGAACCAAGATATCTCTCGGACGCGGACAGCATACTTATTCACCAGCAACTCTTTGTCAAAAGCTGACAAGGGCTTCTTAGCTGCTGTCGGATCCTCACTCTTCTTCTCGTTCTCTATATGCTCCCTCAGCATGAGATCCAGAATGCTTGTCGGATCTTTTCTTGACGGAACGATGCCATCGCCACGCAGCAGATCCAGACGCTCTTCGATCTTGTTCAGAATAGACGGATGGAGTCTGCCCAGAACTTGACGCCTCTTCCGCCACACCTTGATCATAGCAACGGATTGAACGCAAGGCTGATGTCCGAGAGACCCTCTGCCAGGTGAATCATCTCTCGGAGATCGTCCAGATACACGCTGCCGGTCGTCTGGGCATTGAGCCTCATGTTGAAGACGAGCCGCGCGATCACGTCAAAGATCAACTTGGCACCCAACTCCTCTAGAGAAAAGACAACCCCAGAAGCCGCACGCTCTTCCAGCGCTTGACGGAACAAGAGGCACTCGTCGACAATCGTGTCCGTCGCACTGCGGATGTGCGACCACGAGAAAGCAGGCAACAAGGCGCCATGAAGCTTCTTCCAAATCGGCCCATTGACCGAAGCAATCACATTGCGACCAGTGATGGGCGCTATGAAATCCTCGGTAGCATGGTGCTGGCCGTACGGCTTCACTACCGTGACCGCGTCGAGCAGCTGCGGATCCGATAGCACGACCTGCGAGGGCCCGAGAGGCCAAAGGTCCAGGTAGAAGATGCCCTCGAGGTTGTATTTGCGGGCGATGGCTGTGAAGTAGGTTTGTGGGTGGTTGTGCGGCGGGAAGCTGGCTGCGATGTCGCCCATTTCTTTGAGGTGGCCCCAGAGGAAGCTGTGTGGTGGGCCTGGCTGCATTAAAAGTCAGCCGTATGAAGAATATAATAAAGATTGAAAGACTAGTTACCAGGCCCTTAAAAATCGTCGCTGGCGGTACAGCCGGATGCTGAACTGGGCGATTAGTGTAAATGCGATGCTGAGCGCCACGACCAGGACTGGCTGAGCCATGGCGGATTGGACAACATGGTGGACGGACTCCATGCTGGATATTGGCGAGTTGAGCTTCTTTCAACCTGATGGAGAGGACACAGACTGGTCTATGAGATAAAACCGACAGAGTAAACTACGCACTGGAATAGGTTTTCTTGACCATTGCACATCGGCCATAATACTCCTGCGAATAGTTTTAGAAATTAGAAGTGACCGGTGACGATCCGGATACATGTCTAGTACATATAGTTCGCTTTTAGGATAGACGCTTAACCCTTTAAGATGAAATAGACGCTGAGATTCTTACCTAGGTAGCTAACAGCCTAACAGTAAGCGAAAAGGCAGTAAGCACTAGTTAAACACGGAAACAGAATAAGTAGCATGGACTATGCTTACCTTGATGGAGAGAACGCGGACTAGTCTCTTAAATAGAGTCGATACTGTAGAGTACGGACTAGAATAGGTTTTCTTAACCAAAGGCATGCATATATGACTATCAGCCATGATACTCCAGTAAATGTACCAAAACAATAGCAGTTTTGAAGTAATTGGTGACGACCGATATGTCTAAGATAGTTCGCTTCTAGAACCTTTTTAGATGAGCCAACAGTAAGCTGAGAGCTCAGCCCTTGACTAATCGTCTGCGGACTCGCTTTAGTACACTAGATAGTAGTGAGTTGTCTGAACGAATGGGTTACTAGACCTTTTTCCCTTTTCTTTCCTTCCAAAGGGGGACACCCACTGGAATGACGCGTCTTGGTGCGCTGTCTGGTAAATAGATGTAATATATATCTTTAGAATCGAATAGCGAGAAGAAGACTTGCACTCGACCCTATATTCCGGCTCTAATCGTCACACACGGAATATCAACAGTCAATTTAGACTGCACTGTCTGTACTGATCGAAGCTAAACAACAAAATGTACCGGGCATCTGTTTTGCCAGCTCTAGCACTATTGGCTGCTCTCGCCACTGTTGAATATCTGGCAATCTTGAGGATGAAGCGTGTGGCTGATCAGAACCAGTACAAAGGGCTTTATGAGCAATGGAATGCCATGGAAAGGGAAGGAAGAAGGATTACTGTGCATAAATAGCAGGGAAATCTTCTTAGATCTCTTGTACCTGGATAGGCAGCGTAGACTCCAAATTTCAAGCACGTTCTGGGGTGTCCAAACACTTCTACAGTCACGAAAGCTTCGGCGTCATGTCGACTCTCTGCACGGCTGATATATCAGTACCCCGGGATCAGCTGGTTGGAAAATGTGGCAGTGCGCAGGGACGGTGAGGTCCCTGCTGCTTACATCTAACGACTATCCTGGCTCGCTCTGGTCCTTGAACCCATTTGACGGTACAGCACCAGTCCTTGTCGCTACGCCGACACCATGGAACTCGACTTTAGGCATCGTGGAAAGTAAACCAGATGTGTTCTACTTCATCGCAGGCAATTTCAACCTTGGGCAGCCAACTAGATCCGGCACCATATAGCGCGCAGACTTTAACATGCCTAAGCCTTCAGTAGAACAGTTTACCACTATGCCAGAAGCCGACTTCCTAAACGGTCTCACGAAATTCAACGATACGCTACTCGTGGCATCCGACAGCAAACTGGGATTGGCCTGGGGTGTCAACACAGAAACCGGCAGTTATTCCATCATAGCAAAGGATCCCCTTATGGCGCGACCACCGTCTGCTGGATTTCAGGAGGGTATCAATGGCATCAAGTTTTTGCCTCGAAACAGTGGCTTTCAGCAGGGCGGGACTCTGTTCTTCACCACATCTCAACGGTACCTCTACTCCTCCATTGAGCTAGGCCCAGAAGGCTTGCCGTTGGGTCCAGCAGAGTTCATCGCCAGTTCGCGTCCAGAAGACGGTATTGCGCGAATCAACTGGGACGACTTTGCGCTGGACGCGAAAGGGACGGCATTCATTTCCTCAGAGCTAGGTAACTCGGTACAGAGAGTGACGTCGCGCGGGGTCTCCCTCTTTCTGTCGCCTACAAACCAGGCACTTGTGCAGTTGATTTAGGGCTGCTTTCTACCTCATACGTAGGAAGCCATGCAACTCCGCAGCCATTTTAGCAAAGGAAAACCATGATCTACGCAGTAAAGGAAAGCTAGAAGAAGAAGCTTGTTAAAAGGACAACGCCGCTCACTCCCTTTTATAGTACATAGTTGTACGTACTAACCGCGATTTCGCTAACTATCAGAGTACTCGGAGTACATCCAACAAGGGCAATAGCAGCATAGCCTTATATAGTCCGATTGGGACTTGGCTAAATATTCAGGCCAACGAAATGTTTCCTGCGCAAGCCACATACACTAGCTAATCAGTGCCATCTCAGACCTGTCGAACTCGGCCCCAAGAGTGGGTAATCTGAGCTATGAACTTGTAACTAGGCGATGACAAGTGTATAGTGTAGGCTAGTAAATGCTACTAAACCCAGGGTCTAGCCGGCCACGTACACTAAGTCAGTCTGTAGAGTGTATAAGTCAGTGGCAATTAATTAACATAATCTGTACGCAGTAGTATCATCAGCTTAAGTACGCCATGGTTTGAAAAGAGTTCATTTATTATAGCGATTGGCTAACCAAATCGTGCCAATTAATGCAAAAAGATTTGGAGCCATGATAATTACCCCATTTGGAAATATCTACCGAATCTGGAAATTTCTCGCAGATCGGATGCACTCCGTACCGTACAGAGTACATATACTAGTTAGTAAACCTGCAGTGTCACCTTGATAAGTGCATACCATAGAATTAGGTAGACTATAAATGTCCGGCATGGCTGAATTTTTATTCATGTTACAAGTACTTTATATTTTACGGGCCTACTCCTATGATCTCTGGGTTGTGCACCTACCTAGGTAGTAATCAGGGCTTCCAGACCTCAATGGCGTCGGCAACAATAACAATGACACCTCCTCCATCCCCGCCATCCTTTGTCTCTACCGCAGAGCGCAAATACGGTCGCAATGCTTTGGCCAATCTCTTCGACGCGCGGGCAAAGACCCTTCTTCCTCGAAGCGGGTGTTCGCGTATGTCCTAAAGACGCCCGATCCAGCAGATGGCTTCGACATCATCACATTCTCTACTGTGGCCAATGCAATCAATAGGGCCGCCTGGTGGATCGTCAATGAAGTTGGGCTCGCCGAGGGAGAAGTGTTTGGGTATATGGGACCTTCAGATCTGAGATATCTTATCCTGGGCATTGCGGCAACGAAGACTGGGAGGAAGGTTAGTTCTTCCCTTTTCGTTAGGAAAAAGGGGAATTATATTGTTCTAACGCTCATAAACTGCCTCAGATCATGCTACCGTCATTGAGAAATACAATTCCGGCGCAGATCACCCTATTTGAGCGTACAAACACCCGCCTTATTCTCTATGGAGGCGAATTGGAAAAGAATCTACAGTCACTCTTTGCAGCAGTACCGACGATTAAGAAGAGAGGCACTTGGATACCGCGAGCTCCTCGACGAGACTAGCGTACCCCATTACGAGGCGCGAGAACTGTCCGATGAACAGCTACACGAGCCCATTTTCCTTCTACATACGTCCGGCTCTTCAGGTGAGTACATATATACCGTTCCCTCCCTTGATTTTTGCTAGGCTCAAAGCAATATACATTCCTCTAAAGCTATAAATCTGACGGGCATATAAAACAAAGGCAACCCCAAGCCTGTCGGGCAGAGTGCGGCATTCTGGTTGCGCGCCCTTGCCTTCTTCGATGTTCCTGAGGACGGCGGGGTTCATTATATTGTTAATGCTGTTGAAGGAAAAGCCATGTTGCAATTCTTCCCTCCGTTTCATGTATGTTCTATCTTGTTTACAGTATCCCTCTATAAACTTTGCTAAGTGGATTGCAATAGATGGCTGGTCTATACTTTCAGATTCTGGCAGCATTTCTGGATGGGTCTTCGTTGGTTCTCAATCACGCAGCAGCACCAATTACCGGAGAACATGTCATAAAATGCTAAACCATGGGATAGCAACATCATTGGGTGCCGCAGATTCAATCCTGGCAGATCTAGCAAAATCCAAGGACGGCCTCGACGCCTTATCGAAACTCGACATGGTCGTCTACGGTGGCGGGCCACTCGCCACAAACTGGGACAATTCTCGCACAATACGTTAAGAACATGACCAACCTCCTTGGAATGACCGAAAACGCACTTTTCATTGTGTCCAGCTGAAAGGTACTCGCTACTGGGACTGCCTCAAGTTCAACAGCCACGTCGGGTATCGCTTCGAAGAGGCATCACCGGGTAAATATGAGCTGGTCATATCTTTCAGCCCGAAATACGCGATGTTCCATCCAGCCTCCTTGATATTCCCCGATTTGCGAGAATACGCAACCAAAGATCTCTATTCACGCGTCCCCGGGTTGAGAATTGCTACCGCTATGAAGGCCGCAAAGACGACCTAATCGTTCTCTCAAACGGCGAGAAAATTAACCCACTTCCCATGGAGGCAATACTGGCTAGTCACCCGGCGGTCCAGAGTGCTCTGTTTGTGGGAGAATACCGGTTCCTGCCATCGCTGCTCATCGAGCTTCGAGAGGGATACGCGGTGTATAATGAAGAAGAGTATCGGGCAATGATTGACACGCTTTGGGGAACCATTAGCAAGGCCAATCTTGAAGCACCGCGGTTTTCGCGCGTGCCGAAGTCATTGGTTTATATTCTTTCGCCTGCCGAGTCGTTCTGTCGAAGCGGGAAGATGACTGTTCAGCGGCAACTTACAGTTGCTAAATTTGCTGCTCGGGTTGATGCACTCTATACGGCAGCTGGAGAGGGTTTGTTGACCGAGGGATTGGGGTTGCTGGATTCAGCTAGTCCCGAATCAATTAAGCAGATGGCCAGGAATTTATATATCCAGGCTCTGGATTCTGGTGACGGAGCGAAGGGAGGGCTAGGTGATGACGACGACGTTTTTGAACTAGGTATGGACTCGCTGCAAGTGGCTATTTTGGTTCAGCAATTGAAAGCTGCATTAAGAACACAGAATCTCGATGCTGTAAGCGACAGGATTAGCCCACATTTCTTCTACACTTCTCCATCAAGCAACAAGCTCGCTCGCTCAATTGATTGCCTTATCAATGGGGCGAATAGTGTTAATGGTGACGGCGCCGGCTCGCATACCAATCGACGGGCTCGTATAAAATATTTGATTGATAAATATTCCATGGGTCTAGGCGAGAAGCTTCCACCAAAGAAAGCGCGTGATGATAAGTTGACAGTCATTCTTACCGGATCAACAGGCTCATTGGGAAGCTATCTACTACATTCTCTGATCGAATCACCTCGAATATCTAAAGTGATCTGTCTGAACCGGTCTGTCGATTCTCAAAAGAGACAGACAGTAGGCAGCAAGTTGAAGGAATTACCAACGCCATGGGAAGCATCAGACAAAGACAAAACAAAATCAAGAAAGACAGCAATACAATTCCTGCCAGGAGACTTCTCAAAACCAGACTTGGGTCTCGAAGAAGAGGCTTACAGCCAACTCCTAGCAACAGTCGACGCTATTATCCACTGCGCATGGAAAGTCGACTTCAACCACACCATCGAGACCTTCGAGAAGGCGCATATTGCAGGAACTCGCCATTTGATTGACTTCAGCAGAAAATGTAGATACCGTGCCCCAATCGTGTTTATATCGAGCATCTCAACGGTATTGAATTGGAGCCAAACGCACCCTGGCCAGGCTGTACCAGAATCGAGTATTCATGACGTCGACAGTCCCGAGTTTCTGGGATATGGAGAATCCAAGTACGTGGCGGAAAGATTGGTAGAGGCTCACAGTGCGTCGTCGGGGTTTACATCCTCTTTCATGAGGGTTGGTCAGATCGCGGGGCCCGTGTTGTCGACTGCAGGCGTCTGGAATGTGCAGGAATGGTTCCCCAGTATGCTCGCTAGTTCGAAATATCTGGGTCTACTTCCGGACTCTCTCGGGACGATGGATGCTATCAATTGATTCCCGTGGATGTGCTAGCAAGGATTATTGTCGAGCTTCTGGGCACGACATATGATGCAACAAGTTTTAGCAGCTCGCTTCTAGTATACAACCTAGTAAACCCGGAGGCTGTGCCATGGTCTGCTCTACTAGATACAGTTCAGACGGGATTTGGCGGGCCTGGAAAGATCCGCATTGTCTCGTTAACCGAGTGGGTAGAAGCGTTGGAAGGCAGCGCACAGGAAAACTACGGGTTTGTTGTTGAGGCTAATCCGGGCACGAAGTTGCTAGGTTTCTGGAAGAACATTGCAGACAAGAATAAAAATAACAATTCCGTTGAGCGGCCGGCAAATGGTGACAGTGGTCACGGAAAGCTTCAAGAGGTGTTTGAAGTCGCATGTCTTCAGAGAGATAGCTCCGAGGCATCAAATTTGAAGCCTGTTTCGGCTGAGTGGATGAAAATGTGGTTGAAGCAGTGGGCTTTTGACATGGTCAATTGAGCATCCATGGGCCTGATACTAGTGGAATATCCCTATACGGAATGTAGATTCGGACTTTTCACTTGTAGATACCTAGTCAGTCCAGAAATCAATCCTAATGCAGGACACCAAACTGAGAACTCTGGTATTACAAGTGCCAACTTTCCACGACTACTGTAACAAGTGCATTTCCACGCGCACGGTCTCAGGACATTCATCGAGTTACCAATGCCAGCTCATGGAGATACTGCCGGACAATAAATTGTTTGTATTTATTCAGCTAACCAAGTCATTGATTATGAACGGACGGACTAGTTATAGCATCCCTTGCGTCGGCGGTGCACATGGCGCAGGCTGTTTGGATGTTGCGACTCTGACCGCCCTTTTCACGACGAAAGCATAATACGAATCAGCGGAGGCGAAGACCAATCAGAGTACAAATCCAGCGTGAGACTGCAGATGTGGCAATGGGGAATATGACAGTCACAGCGAATCTCAACTTTTTGAATGTATGAAGGAGGTACGGCCAAGCAATGCAATTCCTTGTTATACCTATTGTCTGGGGCCAAACATCGAAAGTAGGCACACTACCTAGGTACTATAGCATGCCACCATCTTTGTCACTCCCTTACAAGAAGCCGTGTAATCAAGCTAGTAATTGGACGATTGGACGGTCGAGATTGGTATGCCGGACTCAGCAACAAGCACTTCTGTTAGGGGAAAGGCATGCCCGGGAGGCATTTCGTGGCGAATACATACGAAATGAATGGGCCGCCTCACTCTTCAAAGCACGTGTCTGCGTCGTCAGCCAGGTCAGGCAGTGTTTATAATATAGCTCCGCTGCTTGAGTACATACGCTATGTATGCTAACCAAGTTAGCTGGCACGCATATCGTCGGCCTAACTGACCTGCATGTGACGCGTCAGAAAACTGTACAGGTTTGTTTTGCTGTAGTCAGCGGCCACTCATAGTGATTGAGAAGTAAGCCGGTGCAGGTTGCACTAGTTCGACGAAGCGAAAACCACCGCTATATGGAGTTTGGAGGCTCAACCAACAGACAACGGGGTTCTGGCCAGAGAGACAGTACTAACATGCAGAATTGTACGAACTGGATTATCAATCTCTGGCAGACTGACGATAATCGTTCTTTTCCTCTCCATCGAAGATCACAGCTCCTAGCTAGCACGATATATCGTGGTGATCAGAGAGCACAGCGGATCAGATGCAATATCCTGCTTTCCAATCCGTCAAGGTGTGATCATGATAAGGGGTTTCAACTTTGAATTGTATCTGCCTCGGTGTCCGAAGGAAGGGGGTGTAGACTTTTCAAGAAAAAGACGAGTCCTCGGCGGCATGAACAGTACCTAGGTACTTATCTGTGAAACCACTCTCTGAAGACAAGCTCTTACTGGTTATAACTAAGTTATGGCAGATGACATCGTGCTTGATCAGCGGAGACGAACATGCAACGCTACCAGTATGTAGGTGATCTCGAGCACAGATCTGTGATAACTGCCGGCGTCGGGTGAACCCAGTGATCAGAATTGCTTGCATATATGGTTGATCACTTTTATGTTGATCCGAAAGCAGGAAAGAGGACAGTTAGGGCTAGCCCTATGTGTACTTATCGGGAAGAGCCATTTGCAAACCGATGGAACATAGTTATCCATATCATTCCACTGTCCACTGTGTCCAGTACTCCAGCCGCCCAGAGTGGAAATTGCACAGGAAAAAACTTTTCTTTGAAGTTCATTTTCTCTGTTGCTTCCAGAAGATTGGATGGTCCACCACGTAGTATATTAATGGCTATTTAGGTAGTGGGTACAATTAAATTTTGTTATTACATGCAGCTCCAGTCCACAGAATCAGATCCCGCACGTTGAGGCCCAATGACTCATACGTATTCCATCAGCTCAGGTAGTTAGTTAGCCAACTACCTAACTACGCATAGCTGGAGAAGGGGCAAAAACGTGTGACATAATGAATAATGGTGTTATCATTGGCATTCACACAGTATGCCAGGAACGAGCAATAGTTCTGTTAACAACCTGAACGTAACATTACGTGGTAATGGCGATACGGCGCTACGTTACGCCGGACGGGAGCAGCCGCGCCGAATCCATGGGTGCCCGAGTGGGTCCGTATTACATTACGCATCAATACACATCTACGTATTAAATACAGAAGTATGTACCTGGGTACATACTGGTGCATGCTACATTGTGCCTGTCGTATACGTAGGTAGATGCTGGATTAATAATTTAGTATAACTATGCCATATGGAGAGATGTATTGACTAGCGCATCCATCTGCCAATGGCACGAGAATCTTCTTCTTCTGGTGCAGGGATGACCGCTGTTGATAGGGCCGTTGGGCTGCAACACATCCTGCGATTAATCGGGCAGCCAACCATCGTTCATTTCCTTGGTGCACTTTAAATTTTTGTTAACACGAAATACCGAAATACGTCGTACATATATATATATTTTTTTCCTGATCTCTTGTATGTAACCAACATCTTGATCTATTGCCGGAGATCAACGCACGCTAGAAAACCGCGTCAACAGCATTGGTTCTCGGTAGATGCGAGCAAATAAATATTCTTCCCTTACCTCCGGGAAAAACAGTTCTCAGGTACGTATTAACTAGAGTATTAACTACGTAGTTAGTATTCAGTAGCAAGGAACTGTCTGGCATCTTTCCGGAAATCCCCATTTGTACGTATTAACAGTGCAGCCCAGCCATACGCAATACATCCATACGCACTGAAATATCTAGCAATCGATGAAACATGCTGACGAAAGTCGAGACGGTAACTAAGTAATGGTTCCGTTGTAAGCATGTATCGTAGTACTATTTGCAGCGGCCAAGGGAAGCTACTGCGCGCTGCGGCCTATCACGGCAACTGCCTTCTCTCCTCCCGCCTTTTCTTCTTCTCTCCCACTCCCTCTCCCACTCTCGCTCTCCGTGATCCCTGTTATAGCCTCCTGTATTGTTCGTCTCGCGTCTTACGCCTCATCCAGTTTTGCTGCCTGTCGTCCAAAACTATTATCCGCATTTTCTTTTCCCCTTCCACCCCCTTCAGTCAACTGACTTCATCTTCCTTGGTCGTCAATCAGCCTCAACTCGCCTTCTCAATCCGCCCAGCCGTTATCCCCGTCCACACGAAAACGAACTACTGCTTATTTTATCTTTTTACTCTATTTTTATTTCTTTCCTTATCGAATTGTCCGATCTGCCCGCCACCGCCGCTGCCAACTGACGTGCGCTGGCTTGCCCTCCGCTGCCCTTTTTTGCTCTCCCTATTTACTGCAGCGTAACGCACCTGCACCCCGTTAAAGAAAAGTGCTTCTCTATTTTCTCTGTCTTACCACGTCTGCGTCGTCGTCGCCTTCTCTCTCCTCTCCACTCGACCCGCACTGCCGAATTGTGTCAGTCTGCCAGATCATCCAACCGGACCGCGTCTTTGCGGCTGCCAGCGAGCATCGCCCATTCACAGCGTGCCAGACAACCAAGCCTGACTCACATTCGCGCCGTGCCGTGAGGAACCCTGCCTCCTCAAAGTCTTACCAGTATCATAATATACTGCGCTGCCAGTTTTCGATGGAGCAACATCCGACTACTGTGGATAACCATTACCAACTCAAAGCCACTGTCGGTCGTTAACGATTCCTCTCCTGGATCATCGATCAACGGGCCTAGACACTCCAAGGGTTCCGCCCAAGGTCGCACACTGACCGCATTGGGTAGAAGATAACTAGGTGTTGCTGCTGGCAAAAGGAGCCTTGCAATTGGGTGGCCACAAGGCCGAAGAATTGGCTTGTTACTTCTTTGAGGGCCTCTCGCTACGGGCCCCTCTCAGGCTGCAACCCACAAAGCCCAAATAAAACCCTAGGCCCGCCCTCTTTGCCGTGATCATCATGGCCAAAAGGTTCAACCGTCTGCAGCTTACTTTGAAGACTACGATGACAACACAGGCGACGTCGTTTCCGGAACTCGCCAAAGCGCAAATATTGCTGCCAAGTTTCCCAAATCGTCGGAACTTGGACCTTTCGATTTTGCAAGCGACTCTGGCTATTCAAGCCGTACTGCCACTACTGGAACTAGTGGACAATCCCGTGCCAGTGGGAGACCCGGACCTTCGCCTTTAACAGTAAATACTGCCACCAATTCTAGGTCATTTCAACAACAACAACAACCTTCTCGGCCACTAGCAACCCGCGTCAAGGAGAGTCGGAAGGAAAAAGGAAAGCCAAAAGAGGATAAAAGGATATCCGCCGAGATGATGCACATGGAACGTTTGCGAAATGCAAACGGCATGGCCGTGCCTAGCAGGTCGGCTTCTAAATCCCAGCGCCGGGAGAGCGTCAGTCTGCAACATCGACCAGAAATGTGCTGGCAGTGTGCAAATGGCTTTCATCATGGCGTAAATGGGGTGCATTCTGCTCCTCCCATGGATCCTCTAAGTGTGAATGGTTACCCAGGGTACTATTACTCGCAGGCCCCTCCAGTGCAGAATGTTCCCCGCGTCTCCTCAGGCGGCACAGTTCTATCCGTATGGCCCTGATGTCTTGATTGCACACTCCTCCCATCGTCAACGGAGAGCTAGCCGTTCCACCGCCTATCATCCCGATGGAAATGGTAGGCCTGTAAGTTACCACGGCGGCGGGCAGGAATCGATGTACAATACAGGTCCTCTTCCAATGAACCACTATGAGCAAGGACCACCCTCTGCGTACTCTTCTTATTACCCCCAATCGTCGACACCACGCCAGCAGTACTATGCTGAACCAGGATCCGCTTTTCAGGCCATCTATGAGAGATCCCGGAGCTCCATGTCCCGACCAAAGGAACATCGACGGTCCTCTATTTATGCAAGACCAACAGTGGAACATAGCCCGGCGAAAGCATCTTATGAGGATGGCTCGTTTCTGGAACGCCACGTCTCCAGAGAACAACGTCCGCGTCGAATGTCGCAGTCCCAGCGGCAACCGGAACCTTATGATGAGGCCGAGGCGTTTTATCGGGGCATGCCACCACCTCCCCGCCGCAACCAAAGCCGAAGATAATCCAGAAACGGCAGGACCTCGCTCCAAAGCAGATGGGCAATGGGAGTATGCCGCCTCCCACAAGCCGTCGTATGTCCCATTCACGCGACTCATGGGACATGTCGGAGTTGAAACACGCCTTGCCTAACCAACAAGTTCGCCCGATTCAAGCTGCCCCTGAGCGTAGCCGCAGCACGAGGACTAGAAGAACTTCTTATCGTGAATCCGATCCTAGCCGTGAGATTGCCATTGAAAATCCCCGTCGCCGGCGTGCCCAGTACCATGAAGATGAACCTAGCAGTCGCCAGCTGCCCACTTCAGATTTGGAACAGAAACACCGCAATGCCGAGGAATATCAAGCAGCAAAATCGGGCCGGAGTTCAGCTGCTGGGGTCGCTCTTACGGAGGATGCCTTGCGGCTCAAATCGAAAATTAATCAGCAGCGCCTGGATAGTGATAGTGGAAGCCAGAAAACTCGATCCAACAGCAGCCGAGGAAGCGATGCCCGTACAAGGGATGGTAGTGGAGTCGGTTCGAGGATTGAAGATGACAACAGCTTTACTATGACCATGCATGGAATGACGATTGGTTTTACTCAGGAATCGGTTAACGGCAAACGGATCCACCTTCGAGCGGATGATAATGGTGCTATTGGCTTGAATATTGAAGGTCGCCGACCGAGACGCTACATCCTGCCTCCTGGCTCTGATTATACGGGTGTCAGTAGTAAGAAGGAAATCGAGGATGGGCGGCGTGCTCGAGAAGAACGACGATCAGACCGTGCTTCACGGCGGTCCAGCCGCTCAACATATAGCGGTCGGTTCGATTGATCAGCTCTCACGATACGATTGTCCAAAAGCTACGGTATGAGTACAAAGGCAATGAGGCGAAAAAATTTGGAGGGAAGGGTAAAAAGGATGGATAGGGAGGCTTTTGAATTTATTGTCCTCTAGCACTCTGCATCAAAAGCAACGCATTTGAAAAGTTGATCGTTTGTTTGTTTCTGGGTCTGGATGTTTGGGGCAAAAGAAAAAGTACCTCAAGATCTTCCTCTTTTGATGCTGGGACAGCTGTGATCAAATCGTGCCACGTCGTGCCACATCGGGAAGAGGATCATCCTTTGTTTACCGTTTTGATGCTTCTAATTTACTGGGAGGAACTGTTTTGTTTTGTTGCAGCCTTTTTTAAGAATTTTTCATGCAAGAGTTTTTATGTTTGCACCCAGCAATGGCTTTGAATCTTGTCACGGTGATACGGCTGTACGATGTAACGACCCTTGAGATATATCTATCCCATCTACTGCATATATCATGTTTCTTTATTGTTGATGCCTGTATGACCGTGACGATGTTGATGATGATGCTTTCATGATTTTCGTTTCCAACAATATTGCATTGCATTGCATTGCATTCTTGTTTACCTCCGAGCTTTTACTGTGGATCTGTGAATTCATTTTTTCTATTTCCCCACCTCTTCTATTGCATTGCTTGTTACTCAACGTTATACCCCTGCAGTCTGATTTCCTCCTCCTGTATTTGACATTCTTGTATGCTTGCGTCGCTGTATCGATGCTGTTTCCCAGCCTCGCTGCGTTTTGTCTAGAGATTTCGACACGCAACTTGTAAAACTTTTTCGTCTAAGATTTGCAAGACTTCCCACAGCGGTTTCCAACGTTTTATCATTGTACATCAGCTATGTCTCATGCTTTTAACTAATACCACCGTCGTTAGTTATATGATAACTAATAAATAACTATCCAGCAGATGTATTCTATACATGTCTCTGTCTTATCGATAAGATTGCCCTACGTCACGTGGTGGGAAACTTACTGACGTAAACAGCGGGTTCCCCAGCCAACGCGCGCCCCAAACAATACGTCGTACTTGCCCAGCCTCCCCGTTTCCCTTGATTCGGTCAACCACCAGAATTTCGATTCTGGACAAGGTAGTGAATCCATGCACATCTCTTTCAGTTGAGTGTCCTCTCTCTTTATCTTTTATTAGAGCCTACTGAAGCTTTCTTTTCATCTTACCTCTTAGTTGACCGCATATCGGTTACACCCACATTCCTGGACCTGACGATAAAGGGCTTGCCCGCATTCCTGGAGTCCGATTCTTGAAGATACGTTACCATAAAGAGGCGGGGAGATTCTGAGGGGCTGGCTGTTGAATTGACAGTAAGTCAGTCTGGCTGTCATATGTCATCATGGCAAGTGAAATTGTTAATCATACGAATCCAGCCTTCTAACATCGTGAGCCTCTGGCTCCGAAGTCGATCTCTTCAATATGGCTCCGGCTGTCGTCGCAGACGGGCCTTCAACCCTCATCAAGGTCGTCCGCAGCGATAGCACTTTAGCCCCGATACCACCACAAAACTCCTCGCTGTGCGAGCAACGACGGCCGCTTCTGATGTTGGGAAGGGCACCATCAATCCGAACAGTATCAACATGCCGGCCATGCTCGCTCTATTTGCGATTCTAGGGGCGTGTTTTGTGATCGCGACTATATGGTTTTCTTTTGGGCTAAGAACGGGGCTGTGTCTGGCGGAAGGTGACTGGGAAGAATACAAGTCCACCGTGTTGCGTCGCAAGGGTCCTGATGGCCGCACCCTGTCTAATGCCACTACGAGCACGAACCTGGGCGGTGGAAGTATCCGCGGTTACGATGATGATGGTCTTACATATACCGACATGACGGAGACGGCGACGACGGTGACCAACGAGAAGGCATCGAAAGCAGGTGGACGGCAAAGAAGAACAAGAAGAAATTCAGAGATACTGCAAAGGACAAGTTGCTCCGGCGCAACAGGAATGAGAAATGGGAAGGCGAAGGGGACGATGATGTGCGTGCGTACCGTCAAGAAAAGCCAGCTCGTGTTGGCGGCATCAATCGAGAAGCTGAAGGCACGTACTACGGAACCGAGTACACGCCAACTTCTCCTCCAACGGCTTATACAGACAGTGAAGCATACTACCAGCATTCACCTGACGATCATCACAACCAGCGTCGTGACACCCGCAACGCGTCTGGCTTCTCCTTCACCGTCGGCAGCGAAGACGTTATCAGCCAAGCTACCGAAGAGCATCCCATCCGTGGCGACTCGGCGCATACTCGTCGAGAGACCACGCGCCGTCAACAACGTCGTCACGAACGAGAGAAAGAGAAGAGAAAGAGAAAATCATCGATCTCGCCAGAACAGTCCTCGCAAACAACAACCGCAATCAGCCCGCACATCAATGCCTGGTGGATATACCGAGCCATTGGACTTCTCGTCCCGTGCCACCAACTCCGAATACCAGTACTCCACTGTCGAGACCGAGGACGACTCTGGAACCAAGAGCTACCATCATCCTATTCCTGGACTGAGCAAGGGCTATCGCCGAGACAGAGATGGCGGTGGACGCCACAGGCGCGATAGTTTGAGTGACAGTGATTAGTCTTCTTTTATGTCAGAGTTTTTTCCTTCTTCATGTCAACTGTATGTTTATGATTTCATGGTGTATATTCTGTTTACCTCGAGCTTAGCATATTATCTTCACGCAAATTCAAGAATTGATGATCAGAAATGATGCAATGTATGTTTTCATTAATACTGCGTTGATATGGATCTAGCCCGCCGTAGAAAATTGAAGCTCTCCACGGCATCTCCGAAGCTCTCCGTCCCATCAATTCTACACCACAACATCTTACAGCGCCCTACCGTCATATTTCATAGAAAAACAACGTTGAAAACCCATACATTGCGCCTATGATTCAATAATACTTATTTCCCGCCAATCCACCCTGAATCCCACACTACAATGGCAACCAAAACATCAACAACGCCGCCATCATCCACCGTGTCCCATACCGGACCTCCAGCAGTCAACATCCTCCCCAATTCCGCCGCGCAAGTATATGCTCACGTCCACCCAACTCTCCTATTAGCAATCTACGCCGTGCGATTCCGGCCTTGGTCGCCGATCCCGCCTCGACACTGCTGAACGATTTACCCTGTACACTGCTCTGCAGGTCGTCTATGTGGTCACTTGTCTACCGTATGCTGGCTCCGTTCATCATCATCACCATCATGAAGGCGACGCGGATGCAGGAGGGATAAAACAGGGAAAGCGCTGTATAAAAGAGACATTCATCAGCGAATAAATCGGATACACTATTCCAAAACTGACTGTTCGTTTTTTCTTCTTCTTCCCCCTCCTTCCTTTTCCCTTGTCAAATTACTAATGCATGACGGAAAAAGGCGGCATTCCTCTCCCTCACATTAACCCTCCTCCTCGGAACACCCGCTCTAGCCCTCCTACTCATCCTCTTCGGTGCCCCTTCACCACACACAACGCGCACACCATTTTGTGCGCGGGCCACATGGCTCTTCTATCCGTGACTCCGCTGGTGTACGTGCACGGCGTCGATGGCAGCGTGTGGAGGGAGATATGGGCATTCGCGCGTCCTTCCGATGCTGTTTGGGGTGGTGCTTTGGGCGCTTGTCTCGGTGCTTGGTTGGGCGCTGTTCCGATTCCGTTGGATTGGTGCGTTTTCTCCTTCTTTTTCTCTAAAGTCATATATATATACGTACATGCATGTTTTACGGTCGTTAACTGAATTGATTGTGTATAGGGACCGGCCCTGGCAGGCATATCCGATTACTATTCTGACAGGGGCGTATATCGGATATTCGTTGGGTCAATTGATTGGTCGATCTCCTTTGCTGTATGGGAAGAGGGTGGAATTCGCTTAATAGGAAGAAAAGAAAGAAATAAAAAGGCGAATCGATATATATATACCAATTAACATCATCATCTACAGATTAAATTGCTTGCTTACTACCTAGGTATATGCAAACATCCTCATCTACCTAGGTACCTACCTAGATAGGTAGGCATAGACGTAATTTGTACCACGTTTGGAAGAAGAATGCATTATGCATTGCTACCTAGGTAACAGGGAAAAGAATAAATACATACACTCGAACAAGTCCAACGCCGAGACTCATTGATCATTGGCTCATACATAACCCTTCGGGGATAGGAGAAAAGAAAAGAAAAGGTACTCACACATCTTATCCTCATAATGACACGCGTTTGAAATGATGAATGGCTGAAAAAGGGGCAAGAGGAAAATAATCTGACACTCGCTATCAAAAATTCGCATAAGAACAAAACAACATGAGGTATCGATTTAATGGTTAGAAGGATACAAAAAAGGGGAGGGAAGAAGGAAATAAAAGGAAAGATGATGGAACCACCCTGGGCATAATAAAGAACAAGACACCAAACAAGATGAAAGACTAAAATGACAACTGTGCATGGGGAATGACACGGGGTATAAGGCAAACTTTTCCATTTCGTTAATGTGAAACCAACAAACCAACTCTTTCTTTAATTTTTCTTTCTTTTCCATTTCATTTCATTCGTCAAGCAGTATAGTACTTGTACAGTACTTGTACAGTGCTTGAGGTGACACTCGAATTTTTCTTTTTAATTTGAACCACCTGCGGTTGCCGGGGTCGTATTGGATTCCTCCGTAGTCTCAGTTGACTGTACTTGCGGCTGTGGTTGGGGCTCCTCCTGCTGCTCACTTTGCAGTTCCTTTTCCTTTTCCTTTCTTCAACTTGAGAGTGACTTGGATCCGGCGTCGGGTCAGACCGTGGCGGGCTCTTAGCACGCTCATTGCCATCCTTCTTAGACGAGACCTTTGCCTTTAGTTTTTCAAATAGGCTGAGCTTCTCATTGTCCGAGGATACCCCGCCATCACGAGAAGAGCTTGGAGCTCGTCCCCTCGTTATCTGGAACAGATGTCACATCAGTACTAGGACGATAAGAACCGTTGGTGGAGTTTTGTCGCTGCGCAAAGAAACTGCCGACAGAGCTAGAGCTGAATTCGGCCCCAGAATTCAACCCAACCGCAGGTGGCGGTGACGTGCTTGACTGTTCGTTGTGCTGTCGCGAAAGCGGGAAACGCCAACTACGTCGGTTATCCTCTTCTCTGCTCTCGAAACCTCCTCATATTGATCAAAATCAGAATGATCGGTGTACGACGATTTCGAGTGCATGGAAGGCGTCCGAGAGCGGTTTGGTTTGAGCGTACTTTCCGATGGTTGGTGCTGGTGATGACTGCTACTGCCCTCAGGAACAGCATGGTTTTCGGCTATAGTAGTGATACCTTCAATAGAAGTTGGTGCTATTGGAGTTGACACTTGTGAAGTTGACTGAAGAAAACCAGGCTCGTTGGAATTTGCAGCGCTAAGAGATTGGCTAGAGCTTTGAGCGCCAGCATTGGTACTGCCCGGATTCGTTTCTTTTCAGTCGATTAGGTTGGCGGACCTCCTTATGTTCAGATGCGACCGGAGGAGGGACTTGCTGAAGAAGCTAGATAGCTTGCGCTCTCTATTAGGTGTGGTGACAGCAGGGAGTGGAGCTACAACAGCGGGCTGAGGCTCCAAATGCTGAGAGGCTTCCACCGTCTGCTCTTCAAACGCCGGCTGGGACCCTGTTTTGGTGGGCTCTGGGTGAGCGACTTGAACGGAGTCGTGCTGGTTTCAGTTGCAGCGGTGCGATTCACTTCAGTCGAAGGTGTCAAGCCAGCAGATGGTGATGGACTTGTTGATTCACCAGAACGACCCAACCTCGGCGCAACGAGACCGGGTGATTTCTTCGATGGAACAGTATTACTGCGTTTCATCGTGCTAACTGTCGACGTAGGTGTGCCAGGGCTTTGGGTGTTCCCAGAATTGCGAGACGACACAGATACATTGCGGCGAAGGGTCTCGTATTTCCTGAGACTATCCGCACCACCACTCGCATTTGACGCGGAGCGACGCACCTTGGGACCGAGACGACGTAGCGGCGGCACCATTTTGGAGTTCTTTGACTGTCTGGGGGTCGGCGGCAGTACCATTCATACCGAACAAGAAATGATCTTGATTCTCGATTAAAAATATCAACACATCTTGACTGAGCCTGTATTCATTCGGTGCCATGTCATGGGTAGGGTGTGACAACAAGCCAGGCTGGAAGATGGCAGACAAATTGGCCGAAGTCATGCGATTCAACTCGGACTTTGATGCGAAAACAGCAAGAAGGTCAAGGATGTAGAGAAGCAATTGCTTGTTCAGTGGAGGTAATTCACGGATGAGTTGCTGATACGTCGCCACGGCTCCCTCATAGTCGAAGTCGCCGGTGTCGGATTCTTTCGCATCAGTGCTGCCAACCGCCTGCGCTTGGTGATTTCGAAGCGGCTGGCGAAAGGATTCGTAGAAGTCGAGGGGACAATCGGCTCAGGCAGCTGATTCAAGTACCGCCGCAGTATGTTGGCAGCATCATGCACTGTGTAACCTCCCAATCCAGGCCTTTGCCATAGCGCTCGGGTGAGTCAAAGATCTCCTGCAATTCTTTGATGCGTCGTGCGGAACCGCTCAGACGGAAAATGCCTTCGACTTCGGTGGCTGGAAAGAGCAGGGTTAGAACACAGAATTTAAAAAAGTGTGTTTTTGACCGGCATACCTTGATCTTTCAGAAAGACGCCACACTTTGCAACGACGATCGGAACATAGCCATATATGAAACTCTCGCCTTTATCATTTGTCAAGGAGATGGCAACATTCGCGTATTTGATGCTAACATTGAGTGGGACGCCAAAGATTCCACCATGTGGCCGGACTAAATGACGTGAAAACAAAGTTAGCGACACTCCTAATCATAGGAAGTGCGTAAAACGAGTGCAAACAAAGTACAGATATTTTGGGTAAACAATATACAATAACGATTCAAATATTGTGTGAAAAGGCTATATATTGTTTGTCTTGCATAGAGAGGAAAGTGTGTCACTGTGTTTCAAGTATGCACATACCTTTGTTGTCATCCTCCTTCTTTGTGTTACGCTTGAAATTCTTCCACCAGGATGCCAGGTCTCGTTTTGACGGTGCAGCAGGAGGAGCTGGCACAGCAGGATCATGTGAGGCAGGCTGAGTGTGGTTGTTTGCGAAGGGCTGGAGAGGTGTATGCTGCCCTGTAAGCGGCTGGGAATTCCCTGTCATCATTGTTGTGGTGGTGGTGGTGCAGTTCTGACAAGATAACGATGTTCAGGTAGTTAGACAGGAACTGCTATTCATGGAACCAATGTTTGTTTCACATGAAAGAAATGGAATTCGTAAAGAATAGGCTGTTTGCTGTGCTGCACTATGTTGCTGTGCTGTGGCTATTTCAGCGCTTCAGCAGAAGGCGCTGACTAGCGGTGCAGATGTGACCCAGCAGTACAAACCAGAAGACATTGACGGGCTTAGCAAAACTGCTAGAGGTGCCAAGGCTAAGGAATAAGAGATAGGCTGGGACACAGGAAAAGTGAAAACGAGTGAAATAAAGTGTGGCACCAGTAGGTTGCGGTTTGCTGGTATCAGAAAGACGAGAAGGCTGGGGCCACAAGTGACGATGGTGGAGGGAACTAGTCACTTAATACTAGTGTTGGAACAGCCGCAGGGGCAACAGAACAACACGAATCTGGAGCAAGGTGGGAGGGAGCGCAGTGGTCCAAAATGTCGTGTAACTCGGAAAGCAGTGCTGTTTTCTTCTGTCCGAGTCGATTTGGTAGTTGTCTTGGAGAGAGAGAGGAGAGAGAGAGATGGATGAGTGCAAGCAGTGAGTGAGTGAGTGGCTTGAGGGCGGTGGCAGAAGGGAAGGGAAGGACTGAGAAGGGAAGGAGCGTGAAAGGTCATGGGAGAGGTGGGGTTCTTCTGTCTGCGCCTCAGGCCTCCAACAAACCCAGGTAATACTTGTTCGATATTAATTCCCAGGGTTTAGCTATACTGCCTACAATGCACAGCGCAAATTCTCTGTCATTTCTCTACTGTCATTTCTCAAGATATAATTAGCGTTCTATAAAAAGACAGCCGTTCCTTGGGAATGCGAGGAATGCTCCGCTTGCAACCGCGGCCGAACACGTCTAGATTGTGTCGACTCGGTATGGTAATCTGCCTGTATCGTAGCCGTAATTCCTGCTATCGCGAGAGAAACGAAATACGAGCGAGTACTCGACCCAAGAGACCCAAGACTCAAGACTCAAGACTCCAAGAGTCAGGGCAGGGTGTTTCATATCATGGCACGTGACATTATTGTTGGTGCCTCAGGCAGCAGTCAGCTGACCTCAAGTCATGTGACGTCGGAGCGTGCGTCGTTCCGGAAGAAGTCGAGCTCCGACGAGCTCATCAACAATAATAAAGCCATCGACGTCAAGCAGAGCAGTCCATTTGGAGAAGACACCGCCTATTCTTCTCTGTCATAATAATTAATTGATTTTTTCTAAAAAAATGGAAGGGTGAGTTAATCCTAACTGCAATAACTCCCTGTGCTAATTTAATCTTTTTCCAGACTCAATGCTTCAGAACAGCGTGAGCTGGCTGCTCGCATGGAAAGGAAGCAAATGAAAGAATTTATGCAGGTATATTTTCACCAGGCCAGTCGACAAAATCAAAACAATTGACCGCCAAAACTCACCCTTCTCCTGTCCAGATGTATTCCCGCCTTGTCCAACGCTGCTTCGACGACTGCGTCAACGATTTCACCACCAAGTCTCTGATTGCCCGGGAGGAAGGCTGCGTCCTTCGCTGCGTCGACAAATATCTCAAGGGCTCTGCTCGGCTTGGGGAGCGTTTCCAAGAACAAAATGCCGCCATGATGCAGAGCGGTCAGCTTCCAGGGCGATAAGCAAGGCAGTAGAATACTGAATTGTGTATAAAATTGGGGATTCATTCATCAAGTTGTCTTAGAATCTTTGACGGTTTTAAGGGGCAAACCGTTCTTTTTTCTTCTTTTTGTGATGATGGTTGGGGACAGATCAGCCGAGCTGGTCTAGATGTTTGATATACCTCGCATCCTTCTTCATATCTTGTCCGTTCCCTCGCTCCGTGTATTATAGCTATTGCTTCGTCATCTTCATCGTCGCGGACTACTTTCTGCTCCACCCGTTTACTCCTGGGATGGAGGACTGCCTAAAATATCATGGAAATAGAATAACCACTCTATTCATTTGCATTTTTGTCGGACATCCTAGACGTAGCTCTAGCCCTGTACTATCCACTAGTTATATCGCAACATACACAAGCAAAAAGAAAATCACGATATAACTTAGTCTTTCTTCTCTACAGGCAGGCATATCTACTAACTATCTACGTATTGCCAGCCCGGAAAGGTTTCCTAATTGAGTTTTCCGTTCCACCAGCCGGTCTTATCTGTCAGTCTCAAGTCTCTGCTGTTTGCCTAGGAATCTGTGCTTTATTGCCTATCTTATCCGAGCTGTCCGTGGAAATTTATACCTTGTCAATGGATCGTAGTAAATCGTACTGACGCCGTACGTGGAGGCGTTAACCACACGGTCTGTATCTACCATACCGCGCGGCTTAAAATGTCAAACGGAATATTGGAATTACCATTCGTATCCCGTATACTGTGCATCGAGGTCTATACATACTGTGCAAATCTATATAGGCATATCGTCGTTGGAGATGCTGCCCCTCATCCTCCTACTCTAGGGTATACGGAGCATAACCCCACCATCGCCAACTTTTCCCCTCACGGCTTCCTCCGCTGCGTCTCCGAATTTTCCTCTCTTGGGTTAATAATATAAGAAGAAATATTCCCCATCTTTAAATCCTCGTTTCTTCACCCATCATCCATCTCCAAGTCTACCCAACTCATCATGGCCGACACCGTCGGAAAGGTCAGTCCGTCTCTTTATCCCTGTTTCTATAGTTAGTTACCTACCTAGGTAACTTACGTACCTAAGTAGGAAATGAATCGTGCTGACCGAGTCCAATCATAGACCATCACTTGCAAGGTGAGTTTATACGAGCTTATGCAGGCCCTAATACACGGACTAAGACCATTGAATGCAATGCTAGGCCGCTATCGCATGGGAAGCCGGTAAGCCGCTCTCCATCGAAGATGTCGAGGTCGCGCCTCCCAAGGCCCACGAGGTCCGTATCCAGATCTTCCACACTGGTGTCTGCCACACAGGTGCGTTTGATTAAAGCTTCCTACTTTTGCTCTGGACATGAAGATTGAAGAAAAGAAAAATCATATCAGATGCATACACTCTGTCAGGAAAGGACCCTGAGGGAGCTTTCCCCGTCATTCTCGGACATGAAGGCGCTGGTATAGTCGAATCTGTTGGAGAAGGCGTGACAAACGTCAAGCCCGGCGACACGGTTGTTGCTCTCTAGTCAGTCTTTTCTTTTTTCCTCCCTCTGCACTTTGCACTTGAACCACCTCGACGGAACCATAGCTGACGTTCTTTTTTGGTGCAGCACCCCGGAATGCAAGGAATGCAAATTCTGCAAGTCCGGAAAGACAAACCTCTGCGGTAAGATTCGCGCTACCCAAGGCAAAGGCGTGATGCCAGATGGCACTTCTCGATTCAAGGCACGCGGAAAGGACATTCTGCACTTCATGGGCACATCGACCTTTTCGCAGTACACCGTTGTCGCGGATATCTCCGTTGTTGCCGTGACCGACAAGGCCGGCACCGATAAGACGTGCCTACTAGGCTGTGGTATCACGACCGGCTACGGCGCAGCGGTCGTCACGGCCAAGGTCGAGGAGGGCTCTAACCTGGCCGTGTTCGGCGCGGGCTGTGTCGGTCTGTCAGTGATCCAGGGCGCGCTCAAGAACAAGGCTGCCAAGATTATTGCCGTCGATGTCAACGATAAGAAGGAAGAGTGGGCTCGCAAGTTCGGTGCTACCGACTTTGTGAACCCGACTAAGCTGGGTGGGCAGAGTGTGCAGGAGAAATTGATTGAGATGACTGATGGTGGTTGTGACTATACCTTTGACTGTACCGGTAACGTCGGCGTGATGCGTGCTGCTCTCGAGGCGTGCCACAAGGGCTGGGGTCAGAGTATCATTATTGGTGTTGCTGCTGCTGGTCAGGAAATCTCCACAAGACGTATGTCATTGCCCTCTTCTTCTTCCCCAATCCTCCCTGGTTGTTCTAGCTAATAACCGATTTTTTAATAGCGTTCCAATTGGTCACCGGCCGTGTCTGGAAAGGATGTGCTTTTGGCGGTATCAAGGGACGATCACAACTGCCCGATCTGGTAGATGACTACTTGAACGGCAAACTCAAGGTTGACGAGTTCATCACACACCGTGACGTGCTAGTCAATATCAACGATGCCTTTGAACAAATGAAGGCTGGCGATTGCATTCGCTGTGTCATTGATATGCGCGCTTAGCTTCTGTTCCTTCAATTCTGGTGGAAAAAGACAGGATAAAAGGAGAGAAAAAAATTAAGGGTTTGTGTCTTAGACTCCCATCTGTTTAGACTGAAAAGCGCTAAAACGATATGAGATGATTCATGTATGGCTAAGAGTAGTAATGAAGTAAATAGTTCGTCTACTGGGCTCTGGTTTAACTAACGTCTTGCTGAGTAGTGAGTACCCTGAGAGCCTGAAAGAAAGTCCCGCAGGGTTCTTCAGGAAATGCACCGAAAACCTGCCTAAGTAGGACTTATTACTAGATACGTTTAGGTTGAACGCATGAGTCAAAAGGTTTGGTGAGTAATAAGCAGGGCTCATCTCTGAAGATGAGTTTACTCTATTTATTGTTATTGCTATTGAACGAGCGACTTAGGGTCAGGCTGCAAGAATAAAAAATAAAATGATTCAATCTCAAACGACCCAGACGTCTGCGCCAGTCTCGCGAATTAGAAGAGCTTGTGCTCCAAGGTCATGTCGGACTCGGGCTGAAGACCGAGACAAGCGCGGAAAATGTTGGTCAACGCAGCACGTTGCTTGGCAAGAGCGTTGACCACCGGTGTGCCTGGAGGAGTCAAAGGCGCCTATATAATAAAATGAGATGTTTAGTAAACTATTCTTCGTAGCTGGAAATGCTTTACAAACTTACCTTGAGCATGTAGCTGAGAACGCTCAAGACACTGTGGAAGCCCTTGTAGTCTTCGGAGCCATCGGCCTTCTTCCAGCTGATACGGGTCATCATCTCGGCGACAATGACAAGATCAATGATCAGTGGAGAAGCCAACAGGGAGTCCTCGCACACGTTGAAGATGCTGATGGTTTGGTGACCGCCCAAGAAGATCTCGGCGTAGTACTCGTCAAGAGCACGTTTGTTGTCTCCAACTGCAGGCATGTACTTGATAACAACGGTATGGTCTGGGTGCTCGCCCTCTTTGTAGAGAACCGAGTTTGCGGCTACCATGTCATCAACGACATTGGACTTAGAGATTTCCTTGGAACGGAACTGCTTCTGCGAGCTGAGGTTTTGCCGTCGTTGTTGCCAAGGTGGTTGTAGCTTGCAATCGAAGTCAGCTTGATACCAGCGTTGATCAGGAAATCAACTAGAGCCGATTTCATCTTGGTCTGTCCGGACTTGAAGTCATCGCCGCCAATAAAAGCACCATGTTTCTCTGCGAATTGAATGGCACCTGGAACAAAAGTGTTCTGCGGTGAACCATTGATGAACGGCGCGTTTTCAAGAACACTGGCCACAGCGAAGACAGTGGAAGGCGACACCTCCTCGTGGCCAGATTTGATCGCGTTAATCAAGTTGTCAGCAGTATCGTTGACTCCAGCAATGATGTCGGAATAACGTTCAGTGTTCGCGGTCCACAGAACAATGACTTTGTCAAGTTCGTTCTTTGCCTTGAATTCGCTTTATTCGTATAGAAATCAGCATATGTATTCGCACGACGAAAGAAGAAGAAGGGCTGGCTCACCGGATATCTTTACGAAGGTGTTCGACATGATCCCATGAAGCTTTGGAACCGGGAATAACATTGTCCGCACGATCTTCTTGGTTTGCGGCAATGAAATCCGGTAGTAGATGCTGGGCAATGGCTTCAGTTCAGCCATTTCCTTGCGGACAAGCTCTTTGAGAGAAGGCTCCAAGACACAGGCACGATCCATGGCATCAGCCAATCCCAGGGCGCTGATATCCCAACCGCCAATGACCAAGTCATTAGGGTGGACCATGGGAAGCATGTCATGGAACGGATGTTGATCTCTTGGCCATTTTCGTCAGTGCCAAGTTTGATGGTAGAGCCCATGACTACAGAGCCGTAGTAATTGGCCGCGCGTTTTCCTCGCGAGTGTCCCATACGAGACCACGGCGATTGGCGATGATACCGGCGGTCACAGTAGTACCGTTGTTACCACCCCAGCCAACCAACATCATACCTACCTTGCCCACCTTGCGGTCGACCTTGAAGTTGTAGCTGTGTGCCTTGGGAGTTGCCACAAATTTGCCGCCCGGTACGCGGGTGACCTCAGTGGTATGGTAAGCATACTTGGTCTCAATTGCATCTTCCGAGTAGACTACGTCGGAAGAGTTGACAGTAAAGAGAGGAGTGTTGGCGTTGTTGCCAGCCAACCCGTTCACGGCGCCATTGGCAGTAGAAGTCTCATTTGCGTGAGGAGCCATGGCTACTGTGTTGATATAGAAAAGCTATGAACTTCACGAGCGGGATGAGAACCGGGAGAAAATTGGTATTTCTCTTCTATCTGAGTTCGAGCTTTTAATGGTAATACAATGAGCCCGATGCCCCGCCACGAGCGGATGAGCGTCGGGTGCCGTTGAACGGGTGGTGACGACTGCAAGACGACCGGTTAGAAGGAGTGAAGACGAGGACAATTGCAATTACTTACGAGTTGAGCGAGTTGGAGAAAATTGTGCCGGTGTTGATGACCACTCCCGTGGAAGTGATCGTGGTGCTTTCAAGAAGAAAGAAAATGGAAGCCAGCCGGGCTGAAGGGCGAAACAGAGAGGAATTGAGAGATTGTGGTGAGAAGGAAGAGGAAGAGGAAGAGAGAGAGAAAGGAGGGGAGCGTTTAAATACTAAGGGAAGGCGTGACTTGGGCCAGGCAGACAGAAATCTGGGCAAGTACCCCGCCAGAGCGCATCGTGTCTTCCTCCGCAATTTTCCGCTTGCAAAAGTCGGTGACCAACGCCGCTCCACAGTCAATCAGGTCATGATGATTCTGTTGGTCTGCGAGTACGAGTCATCCCTCTCTAATCTGCCGCTAATCCCTGGGACCAGACACAGTCTGCCAGCGCCAATGCATCGAAACAAGGGCGACCAGTTTCCAAGGTTGCCAGTGTACCGCCATGGCGATGTCGCTTTTCCTCGGGTGTCTTCAATTGTCTGTCTGGACTTGGACCCTGCTGTCCGCTGGTACTTTCTGAACTAGCGAGAGGTTAACCCTAGTCTTGCTTGGTCTTCCATTGCTGTGGAAGTCACTGGAAGATAAGCAGGTCCTCTCTAGCGGATCGCACATGGGATTCGACGCTTGCGGGGCTTGGGAGCGGTCGTGAAGAGAAGAGAACATGATATATTCATCTAGTATGTGTTATCTGCGCATATTTATTTTTATATGAAGAATCACTATGTAGTAGCTGGCCTCGCAGATTGTGCGTTACGTGAAGCGGTCGACGTGGAAAGCACGTGCAGCCCCTGACTTCCAAGGTCCATCCGGCGTTGCTTGCTTCATTTGCAGCAAGCATGGACTGCCTCGGCTTGTCTTCAGCTATATAGTATAGGACATGAACTGCAGATAATCGCGCGCCGGCGAATATTCTCGAATGCGAGCACATCCAACACGTCTTTAGCGAGATCGAGGGACAAAGACTCGTAGAGACTCGAGACGGCTTGTCGCGGAGAAGTTAGTGCTTGTCCCAAGCACTAAAGCAGGACCCATCAATGCGCAACATCTTGTTGGTCCACGCTCCGGCACGCTTCCTGTTCCTGTCTGCCAGTGCGCGGAGGCGTTCACCGTTCACTGCGTTACGCCGTTCAGGGTAACCAAAATAACACTAGAGGAAAAGCGCTCCAGGGGCTGCATGCTCATCCAATAGCGAACCGCCATGGTCGAACGAACCATCTCAGCGATCACACTGTTGCCATGCCGCAGCTGAATCGGTTGTAACTTCTCACTAGCTATCTTTTCATGAATCACGGCCCGCGCGCTCAGTGTGACAGAACCATGTTCTAACATCTCACGTCTCGTACAACTGAGCAAGTCTGAGACCTCTGCGAGTCTGCGACAGCATTTGCAACGCCTGGACGGGCCGGCCGCGCTGATCGTCGCAATCCTTAAGGCCAAGCAGTCCGTTGTCTGGGGGCGCTTTGATTGCGAGTCTTTAACCCACGGAGTGTCCAGGCGGTACAGCTTTTCAACACCCTTTCAGTACGCACTTGCCGGAGAATCATAGTGAACTATCGAAATCGAGTCCGAAAAATATCGATTCCCACCGAGAATACGTCTTCTTGAGTAGTGTATTAATGATTCGTTCCTTGTGATCGGAAAGCTTCGGCGTCGTTGCTGTCGCGATGGCTAATAGTATGGATTTCGCGAGCGTGCTGCCCACGATAAAATGCTCCAATTGCAGCGTGGATGTCGAGATCTCCGCGATGGGCGAGCATGTTTGTACTACAACACAGCAACGTATGAGAGACTCCTACTCGGACTATTTCTTCCACACAAGACTATTGCTCGGAATGCTGACAGACGATATATATAAACAGCCTCGAATTCTCCGCCTGCTCGTGACATGAAGCCGAGCAGGCCTGCACCTCCTCCACGAATAGACCCTGCTGCTGCGAGTGAGTATTTCTGGCGGAGGATGAGGTTTACGACGAAGTTTCACGACGAGGGGTAATTGAATACTAACATTGGTCGCGCTTGATACAGATCAACCATTCCTGACACCTGGCTATGCAAGTCCTTCGAGCAGTCTTGGAAGTCATCCTCTCACCCCACGGATGTCGCCTTTGCGTAGTCAAACCTCGCCCTTCCCTCTTACACCTTCATCTCTCGACTTCATAGACGACGAAAATGCTCACGATGTGCACGAGCGTTCTGCTCTCAGTCCCAATCCGGCAGCAACTATCCGGGCAGCTCTAAGCCCAAAGTTTCTTAAATCTCCGCTTCGCTCGACAACATTCGACGCTGCGACAACCGATAGCGACGTTGCCGATACAGACATGTCAGGCAGCACGCATACTAGGTCACCCTCAATCGAGAGCAGAAGCACGTATCGAACTTCCGTGTCAAGTAGGCGTTACCGAGAATCCACATCGACGTACTCATCACGCGGACAATCTATGAGCATGCCGCGCGGTCATCGAAATATAATGGACGAAGTGCCTCCAATACCCACCGGGCCATTGAGCTCATTCAGACCCAATTCTCAGACGAGTGCTGTCGACTCGAATTTATCGAGCAGTCCCAAGAAAACAAATTATAGTGACTTCGATTTTGGCTTGACCGATGAGCCCCAGAGTTATGAAGGCGAAGCGCCGGCTTCTCCGGACGAGACCTTTTGACACGAGCCCAGAACATGATGCCGACGATTGGTGATATACCTAACGGTGATATGAATGATAATGCGCTTACTAGGTGGCCTTCACAACCGTCACCTACTGTCCCAGGTCGACCCTATCTCCCAAGAGAGCCCGACGTCCCTGGTGGAGCAATTAAACCGACGCAAAATAGTACACCTGGCCCCAGGCAAGTGGTCGGAACGATGCAAATTCGCCGTCGAACTTCAATATCGGCCTGGGATTGGACAAAAATGCCTATCATGCGACAGGAGGGTCAACATCGTCTAGCAATTCTTCTCCTTCCGATATAGGCAGCGGTAGCTCGCTATCGAGCCATCCTTCGGACACAGATACGAAACCGTCGGATCTGAGTCAAATTGATTCAATGTTACATGAACTAGAACTTGATCAGAAACAGTTTCCCCAAGCGGAAGATCCACCAGCTTTGGACAAGACGACGACAACGATTTTGGAGCCACCTCGAATCGTGGCTAATTTCGATCGTGGACCCGACTCGCCCACCGATCCGTCTCTTGTGAATGGCTCGTACACGACGCGCAGTATTCAACCACCGGCAGCTTCTCCGAAAAGTCCAGCAGCGGAGAAGTCTCAAGCAGAGGTATACGGCCAACAAATTTCGCGGCCATCCACTGCTGGAGGTCAAAAGCGTCGTTGTCGGGGTTGTGGACAGGGAATTGTTGGTAAATCCGTTTCATCAGCTGATGGTCGCCTTACTGGTCGATACCACAAAGCCTGTTTTGTCTGTTTCACTTGTCGATCGCCCTTTGAGACGTCAGACTTTTACGTGTTGGATGACCATCCGTATTGCGCTCAACATTATCATGAACTTAACGGCTCGGTCTGCTCTACGTGTAAAGGGAATCGAAGGGCAGTACCTGGAGACCATTGAGCAAAGTACTTTGGGTACCGGTAATCCGCAAAATTTCATCCCGATTGCCTGACCTGTCGTACTTGTCGTATTGTCCTTCGGGGAGATTACTTTGAATGGAACGGCCAGGTCTATTGTGAGCGTGATGCGCGACGGGCTGCAGCAATGACGCCGCCTCCTGGCAGACGACGTCCAACTATGCCTTCGTCACCCCTTGCTGGGCCTCCAGGGTTCCCGCCAGGCCCGCCACCTCCAGGATTCAGAGGCCCACCACGCCGTGGCCCTCCAGGTTCTCCGGGCTCTATGGGTGCTGCAGGACCAGGTGGCCCTATGCCTCGTGGTCCACCTCCGCCTGGCGGCCGTGGCATGGCGAGACCACCGCCTCCCAGGCAAAGCGGATTAGCTCCTCCAAGCGGTACTCGGCGCTATCCAGAGAGAAGAACAACCAAACTGATGATGGTATGAGAGATTCGTCCATCTCATGAATCTTCACGTGTATAACAATTTACCTTTTCCTCCGTTCGCTTTTCTCTCCCCTTCTCTTTGATTACAGCTGGGACCCTTCTTCTTGTTAATATTTTGTTTATTCTTCTGCTCCTATACCCCTATCGAGCAGGATACATTCGTTATTTCTGCCAGCTGTGTCTGACGATTTTATTTTCTTCATTACATTATGAATCATGTACACATGCTTCATTTCCATTCACAGAGTATATACTTGCATATTCAGCCCTTATTATACCCCAGCATTCGAAAGTTTTATATAAAACTGGGTCCCGTGTTTTCAGCCCTCGACGTTCGCTTTCTTTTCTAATTTTTTGTTTTATTTCTTCGAGAATTCTAATTGATATCCTGACTGCCCACGGCTTGATGAATGCTCGGCCTTTTCATTATTAGCATCACTTACTTATATATTTTATTTATGCTCCATTTCTTATTGACTTGACAAGCTATATCCTTCAATTGAATTTGACTGCATATTATCTGGTTGGGTTTTCTTTTTCTTTTCTTTTTTCTTTTCTGCATCTAACTGGATATTTGTGAGGATGCGCTTTTGTATGTACTTATTATTATAGTCACAATCTCGTTGACAATCATGAGAACTATCAATCTACTGCGTCGCTTCGAAGATGCTCTATCAAGCAGGATCCAAATCTACCAGCTAAGTTCGTCGAAATCAGTGGAACTAAGCCCTAGTATCACACACCTTGGAACCAGGAGCAAAACACTTATAAGATCAACGAAAGGACCTCGGGAACGTTACGGACCATGATCTTTTGGTTAAATCACTACTGACGATCTACCAGGTACACCGGAGTTTCTGTCCTCCGTGATAGTCTCAGATTTTCAAGAGGTACTTCATCCATGAAAGGATATTTACATTGCATTCTGAACCCGGGGTTTTGACCTGTGTAAAAAAGCCGCGCCAGTTGAGGAACTTACGATTGCAAGCCTATTTTTGAAGTTAGTACTCCGTCTTTGAAAACGATCCGAATGTGCATACTGACACTGTGAATAGTAAGAATTCTCAACCTCGCAAGTCCATCCACTTGGGCAAGAGGTTGGTCCGGTGTATCCAGAGCCTCCACACTGGCCGTAAGGTGAGGCTGTCGCCGTAGCGGCCGACGAGGTCGATGTAGTTTTCGAGCTGGATGATGAAGCTTTAGAAGAGGAAGTGGTGCTTAACGTAGTTGAAGTGGAGGAAACGCGTGTTGTCGTGGAAGATACGGTCGAGGAGGTAACGGTTGACGTCGGTAGGCTGCCACTGGGCACGCCATACCAAATACCCCTTCCATTTGTTCCAACAAAGACACGGCCATAATTGTTCAAGTCGCCATTCACTACATTCGCTGACGCCGAGCCAAACCCGTGGGAGGCGTCAGAAATCATCTCCCAATTCGTGCCTTCATCCTCCGTCTTGAACAGGGCTGTGACACCGTCAACGGTGAAAAAGCCGAAGAGAACAGGATAAGACGATGCGTTCGAGGCCTTGCCAAAACCGAAGCTCCAACCGGCAGTGCAACCACTGCCGATATGAGTGAAACTGCTACCATAGTTTGTCGAGTGCCAAAGCCCCGTATCGGTAGTTACCCAGACATCGCCGGCGACAGAAGGATGAGCACGAATGGCATTAACTGCAGTGCTAGAGCCAAGACTAACAGTTTTGGCGAACGAAGCGCCGCCGTTTGAAGAGGCGTAGAAACTACCGGCTGAGCCACCGTAGAAAACGGTGTTGTTGGACTTATCGGACGCAATGGCTGCTCCTGCAGGCAGAGTGGACACCGTGCTGAAGGTACTGCTGTCCTTCGAGACGAGAGCGCTACCTGACGTGGGCATGAGAAGTACAGTATCGCCGTCTGCGGAGAGTGCAACACTTCCAGGCAGCGTATTAGACGCAGCTGCGTAGTCCGCCGACCAGCTGCGACCAAAGTCCGTCGACAATGAGACATTAGGCAAGGTCGAGCTAGCACCGGCTCTGACAATATAGGCCGGGTTGTTTCCGGCATAGTCAATGCCGTTCGTGGAGCCGTAGGTAGGGTTATGGAAAGCCTGTTCTGGCGCGGTATCGAGGTCGGTATGATAAAAGCCTCCAATATCTCCAAGAGCAGACAGGAGCTGTGGCCCTCCAGGAGGCGCGATGAGTCCGAGGACGGCCGTTTCTTCAACCCCACGGCCAACGATTCCAGGGTTACGTTGTGAATGGAATCCCACTTGAGCAGGTCGTGGCCACCGTAGATTGTTTCGCCGGTGCCATAGAGCCAATGATTCGAATCAAACGGATCAATGGCCAGTGCTTCTACCATCCACCCAACCCGGACAGGAAATTGAGCGGTTGAGGTATTATCCTGCAGCCAGGGTGCATTAGAGATGTCGTAGTCGTAGAAGTAGTTGATATTGGGATACCCATTCCAGGCCCAGATGGGAGACCAGGTCGCGCCCGAATCGAGACTTCGCCAAATGATTTCGTCTGGCCACCAGCAATTCAGGGCGGCCACCATGACAGTGCCGGGCACTTGCAAGTCGACTGCAAGACCGCCGTAGCCATAGTATGTGCTGGCCATTGATGTCGGGCTGATATCAGTCCATGCTCCGGTCGAGATGTTATACTTGTGCACCGTTCCATTGCTGCCATCGTACGGGCCAGCGCCGTTGGAGTATGATATGTACAGAGTCTTCTCAGCTGGGGACAGAATGCCCTTGTGAGGTAGAAATCCGTACATCGGCTCGCCCGAGACCCAAGCCCCTAGAAGTGGGTTTCAGTCATTGACCATCCAAAGAGAGAGGGGAGAAAGACTTACACGTCTTACCGCCATCTTCGGACTTGAAAACTGACTCTCCGGTATCGACCACGCCTGTCACAGTTTAGTTTCTGCTGACTTTGTCCTACACTGTCGACTAAACCTACCGACGAAGATTCTTGGAGTTGGCGAGCCCTTGGTGCCAGAGGTCGAGTCGAACGTGACCCAAGCGATTCCCACCGGATCCGAGGTGTAACTTGAACTTGCGTCTTGAAAGTATGTCCCTAAGACGCTCTTAGACTCACTACACTTTTTGTTCTTCTCTACGAGTGACTCTTACCGGTCCAAATAAACGAGGTAACATTCGACCATGTTGCCCCGTAATCGGTGCTCTTCCACAGACCATGGCCACTTCTAGCTCCGAAAAACAAGACGCTGTTATCGTTTGGGTCGACTGCAAGTCTCTACACATGCACTCAGTTCGAAACACCCAGATTAGGACGCTGGGATGTAGAGGTAACCCACCTCGCCGACCCCTCGACCAGGCATGTTCCCACCGACTTTGAACGGCAGTACAGTCTCCTCCCACGTGTTGCCCATATCTGTAGAGCGCAGGATCGACCCAGGATTTGTATCCCATTCATTGGTGTACATTCCAACGGCCAAGTACAGACGCTTGGTGTCGACCGGATCAGTGGCGAGGGCATCAATGCCCCAGTCATGCCTGAAGAATGGAAGGGTTAGCTCATGCCACGGAGTTTCCTGCAACTGAAAGTGCTGGCTCGCCAGTTGCTATTATTGACCCCGTCTAGTAGAGGCGTCCATGTATCGTCTGAATTGAGGCGGTAGGGGCCACCGATATCAGTGCGAATATAGGCAACCCCTTTAGCGGATGGGTTGAATACAATGCCGGGGACGAAACCTCCTCCTCCTATAGACAGTCAGTAATCGGTAACTTTTGAATAACTCACATAGATCACTTACCTCCTGTAACTACATTTTTCCACGTGTAGGCTTGCGATGCAGCACTGTAGGCCGAACCAAGCAAGTTAGCAACAGAAAAGCTATTGCTGTACCACGCATGATGGCCAATAAAACACAGGGAAGGATTAGAAAGGCAGAAAGTCAGGACGAGTTCAGAGAAGAGTCGTTCCTGTTTCACTACCTAGGTGGGTGTAGGTGAGCATGATGTCTTATACCTGGGTAGACGTTTCCGAAATACTTTCTTACTCCACAGCAATTTACAGGCATAATATTCTCTTCTTCCCTACTGCCTCCGCAATTAAGATTTACATACAGTCTATCTAGGAAACTTTAGCCCAATCTGTATACTGAACGTTGCATTTCAGTGGCTTGGTTCAGTCAAGTGATATCAACAGATATACGTACCAAGCGAACCTGTCCGCGAGATTTCTAGATTTATAATGGTCCTCTGGAACATCTGCTCGTTCCTTACTACATAGCTGAAGATTCCTGTGCGGATTGTCGGAGTTGTGACAGTTTCATATTTGACAGCACTCCAATAATTGCCGATAACCCGCGATATGACCTCAGGAGTTTACCTAGGTATCAGGTGCCAATAAGTATTTATAGAACTAGTTCCACATCATCAAATCTAGCTAGTTATCAAGTCGCCAAATCCGACAGATCATGCTCTCAGCGATCCCTGAGCCACGATGAGTATACAGTGCAGTGACACTGAGCGACTTAGCGTCATACCTCGTACTGGCCAGGAACAGGCACCTATTTACGTCTATCTTGTTCTAGTTGGACCTAGGACGGCATGATTTTTGTTAAAGACGTAATATTTCTATACCTAGGCATATAGAATATTGCAATGATTCCGACTTGCAACCCTTTCATGTCATGAGTAGCTCGGCTCACGGAACAACACCTTTCAAGTCCTCGAAGAACTACTCTTTATCTCGGCCCTTACAGCTGGCTTCTCCCGCATGAACCGCTGTAAATAAGGATATAAATAGGGAAAAGCGAAGCTGAAGAACGTGAACCAAAGCCCCACAGGGTCAAAGACAAACGTTCCCTGAGAGTCACCCTATTATCATCCGCCTCATGTTGTTGCGCGTACGCATCATCCCACGAGTCGTAGATCTGCTTGCAGAGCGACGGGTCGTCGGTGAGAATGGCGTCGAAATTGTTGCGGATCGCCCAGCGCATGTCTCGGGCTGCGTTGACTGTCCATGTGAATACAAGTCTGCGCTTGCCATCTTTGCTGCCCTTGCTGCGGTGAACGGCGTCGACAAAGCCGTATCCCAGCGGGCCTTTGACGGATGTGAAGTGCGTGTTGAAGGAGATCTCCGGCAGGGTACGTAGGGCGCTTCGCGCGCCGACAACGTTGTAACCTATCAACACGGCTTGGAAATCGGGTAGATGTTCCTTACAGCTGGGGAAGTAGGCGGGCTGAAAAGTGTGAACATTTGTTAGAGACATTCATATATTCCGGCTATGTGCCTAGATTGATTGACCCACCGTCCAGCAACCAAGGACAATGCGTAAATGCCATGGCTGTGATGCATATGCGCCAGACTTGAGCACCTCTGCAATTCTCTTCATAATCACTTTGACATCATTAGTTATCTGGATTGGTGTCAGTGTCTCGCATGGATGCCCAGAGTGGTGTATGTAGTGTTCTTCAGATACCTTTATGTCAAGCAAGACCCAGACATGGGCGTTGCTCGGAGCATTCAGGAAATCGAGCAAGTCGCTCAATCGAATCATCCGCTCCCGAGGCTCGCGTTTCGTCCACAGGGTGCTCAGGTATTCCCAGTCGCAGTCTTTGATGAGCTTGTCGATGCCAAAGCAGCGATTGAGAGATGAGTCCTGCATAAGATGTATTAGGTCTTACGACGGCTATTTTTTAAAGCAAACAAAAAGCCGAGACTGCAAAGTATACATGTGAAATAACAACCACTCCATCTTTTGTTACTTGCACGTCCGTTTCGATGCCATGGCAGCCAACATCAATGGCAGCGGTGAAGGCACTCCTGGTGTTCTCCGGGTATATTTTGTTGAAGCCGCGATGGGCCACGTACTGCGGCAGCCTCGTTTTGCCATCTTTGGCGTAGAAGGGGTGTCGAAAAACTGCTCTGATTTTAATTTTTGTATAATAGTTAGCCAAAAGCTCGGAGCGCACTCAGGCTTGGGTTCTTGCTTACCTCCTTGAGCCATGCTGGCCAAGATGGAGTCCGATGGCAACACTGTTAGTTCTTACTGAGCGGATCGGACGGATGTAGGTGAGACGGTTTCAAGGTTGCCTGGTCCCTGGACTAGAAGAGCGAACACTTTAGTGTGAGAATGTGAATTATTAATGATTATTTATTATTATTATTAAGTGGCCAATGAGCCATTATAACTAGGGCATGCGAAGGACATACGGTATGCCTATGGAGCATCTTTAGGGTTACGGCAAACCTGCATATAAGGAACAACAGCTCTACCTTACACTGTATCAGGTATAGTTGCGTACATAAATTACATTATTTAGGCATAAAAGAACTCCCATTTCTCCGATTTGACTATAAGTGTGGATCAGGCATGCTTAATATAGCACAAATATTCCCAATACGGCATATTATGTGTGGGGCGCCTTACGAATCAGTGCGTTTCGTTATAGAGAGGTGATCAGATCTCATGACGAAGGTCAAATTATTACCCGAATAGGAAATATATAGCACTCGGCCGACTTTCCAGACTTTTACATGCATCTCAGAACGAGATGTCGACACATCTTGCGCTCAGCTAGCTCACTCCGACCTAGTCTGACAACTTGATATATCTCGATGAACGCAACTGGCTAGATCTCAAAATTTATAAGAACCATCTGAATTCCTCCGTCCTAGGCCCATCCCGCAAACGCTCCGTCGGCACATCGCAAGCATGAATCTTCCGACCAGTCTGTCGATCACGGCGCGCGTTATCGTACCACATATAAACACCCAAAAGGCCAGTCACAAGAGCTCCAGTGCCTCCAAAGGCAGCAACCGTAACCAGAGCAGGCATGTATTTGGGCGCATCTTGGCTGCGAAACACGTTGCTCGACACGAGGCCCATCAGGTTAGCCAACGGGACGCCTATGCTTGTCAATAGCACGCGCTGTCCCTCGTCAGCGACATTGTTGTTGTACCATGTAGTCAGCAGCACGGATGGCGCTGACGTGCCCCAAGTCATCATGAAGCAAGCATAGTAGGCGAGCTGAATATGGGTATTCACGTCGTTGATGGCTGCATAGATAATAAATCCGACCAGGGTAAATACGAAGCCCAGCACTATAAACACCGATCGCACTCGAGTGGCATCCGATGAGAATGCCAGGATAAGCAACATCACAGCACCAGTCACGTTCGGCGCGACGGTGTAGAGGTTTGTCTTGACGGGGAATAACCCAGACGAGAGACGATCTGAGGCAGAAAAAGCGATACCCCTTGTAACGGGACACCAAGACATATCTCAATAATAAAGAATGCATAAGTGGTAGGTCGTTTGAGGATGCCCAGTGCATTGCGCAGATTGAACTTTTCATTAACCACAGCAGAAGAGTCAACCTGAATGCGGTAAAAGGCAAGTCTCTTCTCGTCTTCGTTCAAAAATCGCGCCTCCTGCGGACTCCGTGGCAGGTAGAAGAAAGCAAATACGGAGAAGCAGACGGTGAAAGAGCCCTCAATCAGGAACAAATACCGCCAGCCCTGCAACGAAGAGTTCTTGATCTGAAAGACCCCAAAAGCAAGCAATCCCGAAAAGGCACTGGCGATGTTGGAAGCAGCATAGAAGATGGCCAGACGTCTGCCAAGTTCTGCACGGCGGTAGAAAGTTGTCTGGTAGTAAATGACCAGAGGGAAAAAGCAGCTTCAGACATGCCCAAGAACCATCGCAAAGCAAATAGACCGGAAAAATTAGATACTGCAGCAGAGAGCAAAGTGAACACGCCAAAGCTGAACATCATACCCGATATCACTTTGACTGAGCCGCTTGCCGAGCATGGCAATCGGGGAGCAAATATGACATAAGGGACGAAGAAAATGGAGAGCAGTAGATTGTACTGACTGCCACTCATGCCCAAATCTAATACGACATTCCATTTCATTAGCAACGAGCGCGCGAAAGATAGAAGGAAGTATAATGTCTAGAATAGCGAACCAGTGCCCATCCCATCGGTCTCAGCATTTCCTAGATTGGCTTTGTCGAGTGCATTGCAGAGGTCTAAGCCAGAGACATATCGTGTTAGAATTAGTTCTCTATGTTCGTCAGCCTTAATTAACACGTACACATAAAGGCCAGGATTGGCAGCAATCGAAAGTCGAATCGGCGACAGAGAGCACGCTCCGCTTTGTGATCGATCACATGCGAGAACTCGCGTGATGACGAGGGCAAGGATTCCAAAATCCCAGCGGCACTCGGCACATCTGCCGAGTACTGTGTTTTGATGTGTGCATCATCTTTGGTGCATGTATCGAATGGTTCGCGCTCGATATCGGAGGTTGTCTCGCGGATGGACATGATTTTCCCTGTTCTTAGTAGTGCCAAGATAGACGTGTGAGAGGAGACCTAACTAGTGCTTGGAATAGACACTAGTAGTACGCAACTATTTGTGATCTGATTTTGCCTGCAAGGAGCAAGCCAGGGCGATTCAAGGGAGGTCGTTTGAAGCGGGATCCCAAAACATTCTTGTTCCTGCTGTACGTAGATAATTAGCAAATAGTCCCGAAGCCGTGAAAATACCTAGGAGAGAAATATTGAGAAATGACAGCAAGGTCGACTCATAAGTTGTACAAAGTACTACTCTGCATGTCCTACTTAATGTGTATTAGCCTTATCAGGCCCTGCACCACTGGGGCAATTTCTGCGTTTTCGAAATTCCTCAGTCCAAAAGAAATAACAAATACAGACATTAAAGTGATCATTATTACATTGTTTTTCTATTACCAGGTATGTCTTTGAAGACATGTGTCTAGTATGACGTTACAGCTTAATATCTCTAGAAACTTGACCAACAATTTGGATTGTTAAGAATGAGCGGAACCTGATCCATCTACGCCACTATTTATACACGAAACAGAAAGTAATGAAATACAGGCTGAGAAAAAGATAAGTGATAAATCAAAACTGCCAGCCAATCCTCCTCCCATGACTGCACATGACATGGCAGATTACGATTGCGCCGTCATCCAGATCATCACTCTGGTAGTATAAATGCACCCAAGGGTTGTTCTTTTTTCCATTTCGTTTTCAGGAAACTTCCAGATAAGGATAGCACAAAATTACAAAATGACAAGAGATGCCCCAAACAAAGTGCACAATGCCACCACAGCGCTACATACCACAGGAGTGAGGGTGATCTCCGGAGCGTGGAGACTCGGAGCAGCTCCCTTCGAGGTTGATGAACTGGAACTAGAAGTAGAAGCCACAGAAGCGGAACCAGGAGTCGCAGTTCCTGTAGATTGGACACCTTTATCTTGACTTCCAGACCCGGAAAACCCTGGGCCCTTGCCCGCACCATCAGTCATGTATTTCTCCGCAGGCTGAGGAATGGCTGGAAGATCGTCATTCTCGACATCCCAGTTTGGAGGGTCTGATGCAGGGCAACCGTTGGCACCACCAGTCGAATTGTAATTACCATCCCCTGCGGGTTTGGGGTCTGCTTGAGAGCATTCTTGAGCTCAGTATAATCATCCTTCTCCGTAACACCATTACCATTAACAGTGACAAGACCATAGTTGCTTCCTTCTTCGGAATACTCATAAACCAGTCCACCAGAGTAGACGGCCGTCATTTGAGTACTGTACAAAGATCCGACTTCTTGAAACTGACGCTTGTTGGTGTTGCAGCCGTACTCCGAAAGGAACAAGGGAAGTCCATAGCCGGTGAAGTTCTTCACTTTCTGGTCCCACCCAGACGTAGTGAATGAGGACGGATCGCACCACGAATAGTCGTTGAAGGCGAAGAAGTCGCTGCGCTCGTCATCAGTACCGCAGTTCATATACTCGGCCATTTGAAGACGGTTAGTATCAATATCAGCCTAGTGAATTTGTTAGTGTCCCGGCTAGAGATTTTATTTCCAACAACGGGAACTCATCACTTACTGCAGAGTAGCCAACAGGGACGGCACGCAGATTCCGAGAGCGGATATACTGGCGAATGTCGCGAGTGACGGCTTTGACGTAGGGAGCAGCCTTAGACGAAGCGCCGTCGTTGATGACTTCATTTCCCGAGAAGAAAGCCAGGGTATTGTCGTACTTGGCAAACATCTCCACCGTTGCAAAAACATTCTGCAAGTAGACGTCATTGTAAGAAGTTGCCGGGTCGGCACGGTTCAGTGAATACTTGGGGTGTTGACATCCAGAACGACGTAGATGCCGGCGTCTGCCAAGGCACTCATACAATCATCGTGGTTAGCAGAGTTGTCGACCGAGTATACACGAATGGTGTTAAGTCCCAAGTCGGTGAATTTGGCAATGTCTCGCTTGCAGGTAGTCGCGTCAGCAAGGGGTCGACGAGCTTGGAAGAACCGCCAGGCTGATAATCAACTCCGCGCACGTAGAATCGGTTGTTGCCTTGAAAGAAGGCATTTCCTTTCACGGTGATGGGTGTAATTGTGTCACGAGTACCCAGCTGCTGGGGGCCGCTGCTACGATCGAAGCGGTGGCAGCCAGCGAGGCAAAGATAGCCTTCATGATGAGGATACAAAAAGTCAAGGAAAGAAAGGGTACGATCAGATCAAATCAGATACGTTGGTTGATAAAAGTAGAATTATAAGAGTGACAGACGTGCACCGAAGGAATGAGATCAAACGAGTGAGTGATAATAGAGCAGGAAGAAAAGAAAGAATGGACGAGAGTGAGGAAATCTCAGAAAGAAGAATGCGAAATGGCTCTGCAGGGAGAAGGAAGGAGCGAGGGAAGGAGAAGGAAAGACGGAAGGGGCGCCGGTATGTGAAGAAGGAGGCAGGGGAAGGAGAGACCCGGTCGACGTCAGGCACGCCAAGGGCTTCCTTCCTTCTTCTTCTTCTCCTCTTCTCTCACGTGAGTGTCCACTGTCCAATACATCCGAGACACAGCATCAATGATCATCATACATTGCGTACACGGTACCACATATTGACCGGCGCGTTGAAACATCCTGCCAAGCTGTCGTCTCCATCGTCGGCACCGCAGTCTGCAGGCAGTGGCCCATAAGAATCCAGATCATCCAAATATAAGAAGACGCTCGGGCGTGTAACCCACAGGGCGGTGCAGGCGGTTACTCTTTTGGTTTGTTGTCTGTGGAAGATTGCTCTTGGCTTGCTTATGATTCGCTGTTCGGCGTTTTGGTAGTTGCAGATGAATCAGGGAGCGCAGATCATATCCGAGCCTTGTGCCTGACATCCAGAGCCTCAAGGATTCAACGATGTCAACATTAACAAGGAAAAGATATCTTGTCGCGAATCGATGGATGGATGGAGGTTGATGATCACGAAATTCACAGGTATTTACGACTTACTGTGCAAACTAACTTTAGCCATTCTATAGAGCTAACGCAAGTCATAGTTGATATCTTGGCAACAGTCTATAGATTTGTACGCGCTTAGTCCGGCCGGCGGCTTTACACGCTCAGAGCATGTCTAAGCGGTCACTACGCGGGCTAATCAATCACTGATCGCCTCACCAAGCCTGAGCGATAACTCCTAATACATCTATTCTATTCATAAAATCAATTTCTCGTTGCCTTGGAATTGGTGCGAATGGAATAGCAAGACTGTGGATGCACGGCAAAAGTTGCCATCCCAACTAACCCCTTCGGCAAAACATACCAGCCGGGCAATTGGACGATGGAAGTCATCTATAAATCCTCACAGTGCTCACACCTATGAAACTAGAAATATTCCTCCGTGTCACTACCTAGGTAGCTATCTCTTTTATTTATTTGTTTTTTTCTCCGACGTTTTCTAATTTTTGTTGTTGCCGGTCTATATCACTTTTGCATTACAAGTATCCATTTCTAGATCAATATGCCCGAGCCTCTCAGAATCGGCGTTGTGATGGCAGACTCGGTGCAGCTTCTAGACTTGGCCGCTGTCGACTTGTTCTACATGGCTACTCCAGAGTACCTGGAAGTTTGTGGCCTACCCACGCCAGTCACCACTCTTGCGAAGCCCTGTGAGATCTACTACATTGGAAAGCACAGCTCAGGCTCGTACCAGGACTGCACTTCCCAGCTTTCTGTTCGCATCACAAGGACAATTGCTGATCAAGATGTCGCCCCTGGAAATTTGGATCTGCTTTATATCCCAGGCCCGGATCCCAATTCTGTCCCGCCTAAGGAGGTTTCGGAATTTGTTCAGGCACATAACAGCCACGGTACTACGATATTATCGATATGTACCGGCATATATGTCTGTGGTTACTCTGGCATTCTCAAGGGAAAGAATGTAACTGGCCCTCGCGCCTTGGTTCCTGCTCTTAAGAAAAGTTCCCCGATGCTGCTCGGTGGGATGATTCTATGCGATTTGTGCATGATGGCAATCTTTGGACAAGCGGTCAGTTCGGTTCAATCCCATGGTCTGCTATATTGCGCTAATTTTTTGGCAATAGGAGGGATCACGAATGGCCATGACCTTGTCGCGCAGTATCTTCGTGAGAATTATCCCAAGTCAGTTGTGAATATCGTTCTTGCGATGGCGGACGTTGATAACCGTGGCACACATTACGAGAGTAGCCAAACCTCAAGTCAACTGTACTTTGCATGGCAGATCCTTAAATCGCTTCCTATCGCTGTCATGCGAAGGTTTAGGTAATTGATGAACGACACTGTTCATGGCCCAGGCCTTTTCCACAATTATTACTTTTAATTAGCATATTAAGTCTATTAGTAAAATACACTCTTCTAGTCTATAATCTCTTAATATAGGGGTGAGAAGTTTAAATTAAATATTTGGATGTACGATCCAGCAATGAGTCGCCAATCCTTAATACGAGTCCTGGGCGAGTCTAGAGTGCGAGGGCGGGTAGAGGGACCAACCATAATTGGGCAGCCTCAGGCCCCGATTTTTGAGGCAAATTAGTCAGCGCTCGAACTAACTAAATCTTGACTAGTCCATGCGGAGAAGAACCCGGATACTTTTAGCTCCTTAACGTACGGTACTTGCATCTTCATCTCGGACACCCCAATTCTTGTATAAACACAATGCAGCCTCTCACTTATTATTGCACAACGACACCAATTTACTGAGCGCAGTGAGCGGTATAGCCGCTCATCGCCCATCATGCCTCCTCTCGGAGGCGAGAAGAAACCGAGCAGAAGGCGCGTTCCAGATTCCCAGCGCCGCCGAACTCTGGTGAGCTGTGATCGGTGCAAAACCCGTCGCATTCGCTGTTATCGCACGAATGAGAACGAGGAGTGCGCCAACTGTCTCACTGGGAACGCCAAGTGCGAGTCGACTTTGCCCAGAAAGCAACGTGTATATGGTAGCGTAGAGACGTTCAGCTTGCGGTACCGTGCGCTAGATGCTTTAGTGCGAGGGCTATTCCCAAACGAAGATACCGACGATCTCGAAGTCTTGTTCAGGCTGGCAAAGAACCACAAGATTCATATGCCGTCTCCAGACGACCAGTCGCCCGCCCCGGAAGCGTTCAGTCATGACCAGCAAGTAGCTCCAGTTGCTCCAAGTACGGCATCTGCCGACGTTATCGGCACTCCTGCGACCAGTTATGAGTTCCCAGCCTCTGAGGTGGTCTTTGAAAGAATGATACAGGGCCCTCGGCGCGTACTTCAGTACGTTGGCCCATCAAGCAGCTCTGCGTTTGCGTCCGTCATTCGTCATATGATGACTAAATATGAGATGGCAACCTCACAATCGCATGGAGGAGCGCAGAGAGCAACGGCCCCGGATGAGGCCTCGAAACAGCAATCTCAAGCCAATTTGCCTTCAAGGCAGAGACTATCACAGGATTCAAGTGTAGGTACCAGCGATAACTTGCAAAAACTTTTACCCGAAAGAAGTTTGTGTGATGCTTTGGTGCAAGCGTTCCTGGATAACCTTCACGGCTCATTTCAGGTCTTCTACAAGCCGACCTTCCGGCTTCAATATGATTCTGTCTGGGACGAGAAAATTTCACAGACGGGCAACTCGGATGTGGGCTGGAAGTGTTGTTTGTTCATGGTCATTATCTTAGGTGCTGAAATTCTCGGGCCTGGACAATTCCCTGACTCGTTTGCCATTCAGACGAGATATATGAAGTTGGTACGAGATCATTTTCAGCAGCTTGCATTCACTGCGAGCCTAGAAAATGTCCAGGCACTTCTATTGTTACAGCTCTACGAGCATAACTCGGGCGAGCGGAACACCTGCTGGCTTGTCTTAGGTATAGCTGCCCGAATGGCAATTACTCTCGGCATGCACCGTGAAGGAACCTACAACAGCTTTGATACAACGGAGTCGCATACACGCCGAATTGTTTGGTGGACGTTGTATCACTATGAGTATAACATGTCGAGCATTTTTGGTCGTCCTCCAATCATTGACGCGAGAGAAGTGAATATCTCGCTACCACATGATGATGTGCTGGATGGTCCAGGGTATCCTAAGGGATTTGCGGAGCATTATTTGGAATTGACTAATATTGGGCACCGGATAAGAAGACTTATCACCACGATCACTGCAAAGTACAAGGATGAGCGGGAATTACTAGCATATCATACCCACGTCAAGATAGCTTTGCAAGAGCTGGAGGCATGGAGAACCAAATTACCTCACCATTTAACACCACAATCCCAAGAGTTGACTTCACGGCATCGCCGTGCGGTATTGACATTGCAGGCGGTATATCACCACAACAAATCAGTCTTAACGCGACCATTCCTAATCTGCAAGAGCAACCGCAGAATTGATTCTTTCTCACAGGGTGAGAGCCACTCCATTATCCCGGTGGCTTCTACTACGGACTTTCTTAGCCGGCAATGTCACACATCAGCTATTGCCGTACTTGATTGCTTTATTCAACTTGCCAAGTATGGTCTTCTAGACGGCGTCGCATGCGCAGACTCTTACTACATCTGCCACGCTAACCTAGTCCTCTGTCTTTTTGCATTGGGCAAGATCAGAGGTTCTGCACAAGAGCCAGAGGACGAAACAAGCAAATCTAAAATCGCTGAGATAAGTGAAATCTTTGCCAAGACCAAACTCGCGCCGACGTACAAAATCTTTGCCAAGGTAACTATAGACTTGGCTAAAATGTAGGCTTGGGATACGAGAAACCTCCTCCCGCCGAGGAAGCGGGCACGGAGGAAGAGCAGGAAGTCATTGAGGAACAAAAGCCAGTTACTGCGGCAGCATTCCCTTTGACTGTCGCTCCATATAACCAGTTTCCGTGGTCCACAGCAGAAACGATACCCACGATGCTTCCGCCGACAACGGACAGTTTGCTAGCTCCTCCCGGGCTACTTGGGTGGTTCTGTCAGGGAGCTAGTAGTGGATTACACATGTCCTGGGACATGTTTAATCTTGGCAACATACAACTTAGCGGGGAGGATTACATAGAACCTCCGCCGCAATATCCTAATATGTACATTCATCAGCAGCAACAATTCGGGCATTGGCCAGGGAGCTGACAGCTTTGAGGCGCCTTGTGCATGCATGTCACCCACTACTTTCTTCCGTGAACGCGCAAGCTGCGCTCATCCTTCTCATTACTTACTCCCATCGAGCTCGACTACTTTCAAAGGCATTGAGGGACCTCGGGGCAATACTGAGCAGGTAATGGCATCCATCCAATGACCATCGAGTCTATCCTACGTGCCTCGTACGTACATAAATATGCATTGTCGCGTACATCGACATTCCTTACGCAGCCCTGGTGCATTCTTTGCGTCGCCGTCTTCATATGCATTTGCCGATCAGCGATAAGTCAGTCATCGACTGCAATATAGCCACAATATAACTACCAGAAGATATTTTGATCTTGTACAGCTTCTATTTCCGCGGTCACGTTACTTCGTACTCTTACGTCGCAAGCAAAAATAGATCGGTAGTATCGATGACGTCGGCGCTTCTTTCATTGGATGAAAACGGGCGATCTTTCTTAGCGCGAACCGCACAGTTCAGATCGAGCATGCTGATTGGCTCTGGCGGCTTTGGCCAAGTCTGACAAGGCCCCGCCCAGCCGCTTAGGCTCTCGGCAATTAACCGCTGGATTCTGATTCGTTCGTGCTGTTGCTGTTGCTGTCGCAGGAAGGTGCTGGCCAAGCTCTCCTGCTCGAAATTCCACCTTCAGTCTTTTCTCGCCTTTTTCTTCCCTCTCCGCCAGAGGAGATTGTATACATCGCGCAGTTGCAAACCCAGAAGAATACGTCCGTATAGTTTATACTGAGCGACAGCTTATATTCCAGCATGAACGGACAAGCAGCAAGCTACTATCAGGAGGACCAGGTGCGTCCTGCGCCTGAAGAGTACAATGGCAAAGAACAGCAGCCTCCACACCAACAATATTCGCTCGAGAAACCGGCGCCATCGGTACCGAACCAGTCGGCTTGGAACTACGACCAGGCCTTCAAAATTGAGAAACCAAAGTTCCACGATATCTGGGCCGGCTTGTTGGTGAGTATCGAATGCCGCCTAGCTAGTCTTGCTTGATAGGAGAAATCTTCCTCTGACAGATACGCGAGTCTAGCTCATTGCCGTCTTCCTCGGCTACGTTGCCGTCTCCGGCATCTCTATCAACAAGTATGCCGGTTCTCATGGATTTAATGGAGGAGGTATCTACGGAGCCTCCAACGATTTCGGGCTCGATACCAACACTTTGATTTTGTTTATCTTCGTGCTCTGCGTGGCAGTTGCCTTTTCATGGGCTTACTTCCTCGGTGCCCGCTACTTTACAAAGCAATTTATTTGGGTTACGGGGATCCTAAATTGCGTCTTCGCACTGGGCACAGCCATCTATTACCTTTATAGGAAGCAATGGGCCGCCGGCATTGTGTTTCTCATCTTTGGCATATTCGCTGTGATATGTTTTATCAGCTGGATCCCACGCATTCCGTTCAGTGTGGTCATGTTGCAGACAGCTATCGACGTGTCACGCAACTACGGGCACGTCTTCATTGTAAGCGCAATTGGAGGCTTTGTCGCGCTTGCGCTGTCCGCATGGTTCTCCGTCACGTTGGTTTCGATCTACGTGGCGTACGAGCCCAACGGCAACGGAACGAATCCTTCATGCGGCCCAGGCGGTTGTAGCAGTGCCAAGGTCATTGGCCTCGTCGTCTTTGTCACTTTTGCCATGTACTGGGTCAGTGAGTGGCTGAAAAACACCATCCATGCTACAGTTGCCGGTGTCTATGGATCATGGTACTTCTGGAGCAATGCACCCGACGGTATGCCGAAACGCGCAACTCGAGGCGCCTTCAAACGCGCTACTACATACTCTTTTGGAAGTATCAGTTTTGGGAGTTTGATTATAGCAATTGTCAATATGATGAGACAAGCTTGTTCGATCGCCCAGCAACACGAAGCCGCCGAGGGAAATATAATCGGTAGCATTGCCGTTTGGATCCTTGGATGTTTCATTGCTCTGCTCGACTGGCTTGTGCAGTTCTTCAACCGCTACGCATTTATCCACATTGCGCTTTACGGAAAGGCGTATATACCAGCAGCCAGAGATACATGGACAATGATGAAGGACCGCGGAGTCGATGCTATGGTTAATGATTGTCTGATCGGGCCAGTGCTCAGTATGGGTTCCGTTTTTGTCTCATACCTTTGCGCGTTACTGGCATACTTGTACCTTGAATTCACGCATCCAGGCTACAATTCGACCGGTACTTTTACTGCGGTCATCATGGCGTACTCATTTGTTATTGGACTTCAGATCTGTCAGATCTTTTGACTCCGATTGGCAGTGGTGTCGATACCATCTTCGTGGCCATGGCGTGGAATCCGGAAATTCTTATGCGCGACCACCCTGATATTTACCATCGGATCGTGCAGCGGTATCCACGCGTCCAGGAAATGGTTCATGTTTGATTCGAGGTGAAATTCATTGGGCTTTTCCGCTGGTGCCTCTTCCTATCATTCTTTGCTGGCAATGATACCCTTCTTTTTGCCTTGGCTCGTTTTATCATCAATTACTTGATATTAATAAGTCGCTAGTACGTATCATGTTTACATTATGACTCTCTGAAATGTCATGAATAGATATTGTTCCTCCTTTTCTTTACTCAAAAGTAGCTACCTAGTTAAGATAGACATAATGCATATATAATCAGCACATATATTGTAATGACAATGACAGCATGGCAGTCCACCATTGCCCTAACTTGACATCTATATTCTGGTACTACTAACTGGTACTACTAAGTCATCATGATTTCTAATGCAGAAAGATAATGCACAAATGTAAAATGCAGAAGGGAGGAAAACAAAAAAAAAATATGTACACGAACTCACAAAAACCCTCAAAAGTTAAACCTCCTGAATGTAGTTTGCAGGAACACTCTTCACCTGTCCCCTTTCTCGACTTCCGCCCAGCCATCTCCACTATCCTTGCTGACCAAGACAAAGCGATCGCCCTCAGCCATGGACCATTCAGCGTCTGATCGCGCCTCATAATCGTACAATGCCTCCACGTATTTCAGCTTTTTCGCTCCGCGTCTGGGCGCAACGGCCGGTCCGACTTTCTTCGCGGCAGTACTGCCGGCCAGGGAGGTTGATGAAGTAGAATAGGTCGATGCAGGTCGCTCGACGATTACTGGAGATGGAGTCGGTGCAATCTCTGCATATGCAGCCGGCACAAGTCCTTCATGGGGACCTGCCCGAATACGTATCCAGCCAGAGCCATCTATATAATCTGTTAGAGTGATACACAGTACAGCAAAACCAAAAAATATAAAAAAATTAAAGCCGAAGAGCAAGCAAATAAAGAAAGCACTCACCATCTGGTTCTAAAGGGTAATATCCTGTCCTTCATCAACCGTTACTTCGCCCTCACCGCTAGCTTGATACGGATAGAGCATCTTGCCCTTTGGCTCATTGGTCTTGGTTGATAAACCAACAGCTGGTGGAGGCGAGCTGACGTATTGCGTAGGGGAGGGGCGAGGACCCTATGGCGTTTTGTGGTTGTCGATGTGGACGGTTGTTTAGGGGCGGAAATGCTAGGTTCGGCGTGGTCTTCGCCCGAAGGTTTAGAAGACGCAATCGAGCCAGAGACAGATCGCTGAGCGCTATGTGCGTAGCCTGAACTTAGTGAGTTCATTGTATCTCTGCGGCTCAAGGCCGGCATATCTGCGGGTGCTCCGTTGGATGGAGAGGGCTCTGCAACAGATGGTGTAGCTTGTGCCTGTTCTTGACGTTCCGCTTTCAGTTTTTCTTATCTTCCTTTGTCTGCTCGCCTGGACACTCTGCTGGAACCTTCATCTGGCATTTGCTGTGGCATGTATACCCGCAATCGACGCAGTCAAACCCCTTTGCTGACAGGCCCCATATCCTCTCGCCACAGAGATCACAGTTGGTTGGAATCTTAAACGTTTGAGACCGAAAGTTGTGGTTCCTGGCGCCCAGCGACAGATCACCAACAACGGCTAGAATGGTTAACGTTTCGACCTCTGCAGTCAGTCGTCTGCGCTCAGTCTCGTGGAGCTTTTCTTGCAGGTTGAAGATCGCTCTAACAAGTTCAACTTCGTCACGCTTATCCTTTCCTGTCTGACGTTTTCTCGAATGCGTCTGGCGCCTTCAACTTCTTTTCTTTGCTTATCCACTTCCAATTTAAGCTCCCTAGCCTGGCTCTTACTTTTCATGAGCAGGTTGCGCAGAAATACCTTTGCGTTCTCGTCAGTGATCATCTCGGCATCATCATGCCACACAGGGCTCGGCTCGAACACTATATTTGGTGGCTCCTGAGATTGGGTCGCATTGTGTTGAAGAAACATGAGCGAATCGAAAGTAGGGTTATTGCGCGGAATCTCGGTTGCAAGATGTGTCATATGTTCGGTGCTTTGCGTTAATGCATTCTTCTCCAGCTGCGCTGCAAGTAACCATAAAGAATTTAATTTATCAACGCGAGTTTCATTTAAATCCCCAGGCTCTAGACATTGATAGTAAGTAGCGTGTCACACCAAAGGTTTACGATAGTACTCACGTCAAGTACTTCGGGTACATATTCGTTGTAGAACTGATTTTTCAGTTTGTTTGCCACATGGATGCTAATAATATATGTGTTCTGCAATAAAACGTTACTATTAGCTATCTTCGTCTTCGAGCCTTCGAGACTGAAGAAAAAGCCCTACCTTAGAATTGCTCATTTCCAAGAGCTGCTGCTGATAAGCAGTCTGTGCCTTTGTCTTGTGATAATCAAAAGAAGACTCGCTCTTCTTGCGGCGATTCTCCACCTCTTGACACACTGCATCATATTTGCTCTTGACTTTCTTGAGATCGCTAAGCGACGATTCCCGTTCCTTCTCTAGCTTGGCATAGTACTCCGCGTGGCTTTTGCGCAATTCTTCATATCGAGCTGATACTTGTCGAAGGGGCTCTGCAACTTGGGAAATAAGGTCGAGTCCGAATTTGTCACGAACAGCCGCGTGCGACTCCATCGCGGTCAACTGCGTAGACCATGTCGTCAAGGATGCCGACTCGAGCGACCCGGAGTCATGGTAGGTGTGTCTCCCACACTTAGGCTGCTAATTTTCTTTGCTTTGCGGTCTGAATACTTCTTGCATAGCGCTGACAGTTTAGATGCGTATTCCTCTCAATCCCGCTTCTTTCACGGTAAAATTGTTGGATATCATCCAGCCACGCAATCCCGTTCGACACCTGTCAATATTTAGTAATCATCGTCCACGACCGGGTTGTTATGCCAGTACTCTGCGAAGAGCAGGCGGCACCTAGCGACGGAGGGAATCCGATCCCATACCCACGAGTTTACGGGCTTGAACGCATCCTGTTGATAGATACACGTAATTAGTTAATAGCTTTTTGGAGTCACAACATAGCTTTTCGGTTTTCCTACCTTCAATTCCGCTCCGAATTGCGGTTTCACATTGGCTTCGGCCATGACAGCTTTGTGAAGAAGCCCTCCCTTTTCCCAAGTTATGCGCGCCGCGAATGCAAAGGCATACTCTGTCTGGGACAGGAGTCAGACGAGGCAAGATAACAGCGGGTTGGCTGCGCAGCCGGACGGAATGAGGATGTTCGATGCGGAGCGACTATACAACTGGGATATCTTCCTTTTCTCAAACCCGGTACACGGATAGTTGCTGTGGTGAGAATGGCCAGAGACGGTGTTCATGTTTGAGCGTGGCCTGCAAGCCGGAGGCCGGCACGGCGAGCAAGTTGCCTTAGCGTAATTAATTACCGTATTCAATACCGGCCTTACCAAAACTGCGGGTGCGGGGACTAGGCAATACATACGCCGTACAACACTTACATCATCATAAATACGCAACACAAACAGCGCTTGGGGAGACATCCAGCTAAGCAGGAACGATTTCCATCTCGTTATCCTTTGTCTATTGCTTACAGACGGCTCTGCACATCTGAAGGCGTGGCCCAAGATTGTTTGTTATCGCCAAAAGCGGTTTAGTGCGGGAGCTTTAGCGGGGAGGCATCTTTGCCGCTTCTTCTTCTTCTTCCAACAAACGCTACAGCTTGCGCAGACTGTCGCCCTACAAATCCTCTAGAATTCCCTCTTTTCCTTCCTCCCTCTCAATCGTCCTTCTCAGCTTGCAACCCACTCACTGCTTCTACGGCACGGTGGGCTTCTCTACCCCTCCCATCCTCTCAGCTCGCCCGCGTCGAGCTTCGCAAACATGGCTGCAGAAAATCCAAATGCAGGCAAATCTCTTGCGGACCGGATCACCAAGCCGGATGCGACTCAAGAAAGCGCGCCCGCTAGTATTCCCAATGTTGATGGCGCAAGCGAAAGTCTTGGAGGTAGCAATCTCCAAGAGCCAGAGTACGACGTAGAGGTCAAGCTCAGCGACCTGCAAGCCGATCCTAACAACCCGCTATTTTCTGTCAAATCGTTTGAAGATTTAGGCCTGTGCGTATGCCCATTCGGACATTTCATTTTCTATGATTCTATCTAACATTCGACGTGTCTACCTTTTGCAGGTCGCCGAATATTTTGCAGGGCCTCTATGCGATGAAGTTCTTGAAGCCGTCCAAAATTCAGGAGCGCGCCTTGCCTCTACTCATGCACAACCCTCCCACGAACATGATCGGGCAGTCTCAGTCAGGAACGGGAAAGACGGCAGCCTTCACCCTCAACATATTAAGCCGTTTGGAACTAGACACAGAAGAGATGCGGAAGACGCCACAGGCACTGATCCTTGCACCTAGTCGCGAGCTGGCTCGTCAGATTGGAGGCGTCATTGCCGAAATGGGAAGATTCGTGGAAAACTTGTCCGTTGGAATGGCCGTCCCCACTGAAGGAAAGAGGCCCGCACGGATGGAACACTCAGTGGTGTGCGGAACGCCTGGCACTGTGATGGACCTCATCAAGAAACGCGTTTTGATTGTGAACAGACTGAAGGTTCTTGTTCTTGACGAAGCCGACAACATGCTTGACCAACAAGGTTTGGGAGATCAGTGTATTCGCGTCAAAGGGTGAGTAATATGCTGCATGTGAGCTCCCTCATGAAGCTGACGATTTACTGCAGATTCCTGCCGAAGACCATACAAGTAGTGCTATTCTCTGCCACTTTCGACGACCAGATCCGCCTGTATGCGGCGAATTTTGCTCCTAACGCGAATGAAATTTCGCTCAAGCAAGAAGAACTCACCGTGGAGGGATCAGGCAATTTTACCTCGATTGCGATAGTGACGAAGACAAGTATAATGTACTTGTTAAGTTCTACGGGCTTCTCACAGTTGCATCTTCAATCATTTTCGTGCAGGTTAGTTTTACTTTTTGTTTTGTTTTGCCTTGTTATAATTGGTCTGACTATCTAACTTTGCAATAGACTCGCCTAACTGCTGCTGAGATCGAAAAGCGCATGACTGCGGAAGGCCACACAGTAGCGTCACTGACCGGTGCTGTTGACGGCTCCATACGTGACAAAATCATCGATGACTTCCGTGAAGGCCGCGCAAAGGTGCTCATTACTACCAACGTTCTCGCCCGTGGTATTGACGTTTCTACTGTTTCGATGGTTATCAACTATGTAGGTGGATAATCTATGACACAAGTGATTTGGACTGCTTTGCTGACCTTCTTTTCCTCAGGACATTCCCCAACACTTTGCCCCTGGTCAGCCTCGCACCGCAGATGCGCAAACATATCTCCACCGTATCGGTCGTACCGGTCGATTTGGACGCGTCGGAGTAGCCATCTCGTTCGTTTCGAACAAGGAAGAATGGCAAATGTTGATGAACATCCAGAAATACTTCCACACCACAATCGAAGGTATCAACACTCGCGACTGGGACGAAGTAGAGGCTATGGTCAAGAAAATAATAAAAACCCTCGGGCTCGAGGTGACTTTCCCATGACAACTGCTTGATCTAAGCCAAGATCTTTTACGAAAAAAGAAAAACGAACGGAAAAGATAGTCTTTTATGATATCACGACAATTTCACTCTTTCTCCCCTCTCTTTCTTTAATATGTCGAGAATTTGGTCGGTCATAAAGACGAGCTTTAGCCTAGCACCAATACTACTAGATCAATCATCATACAGGCAATTGAAAAGTTAAGCTAATCTGCACTACTTTCCTGTTGCCAGACCTGGTTCACAGGTACTATTGGCAAGTTGGACCCTCAAAAAGGCCCGCATAGTTTTTTTTTTTTTCCCTTAATATTCCAAAATTTGTATAAATATATACTTCTAATCCGAAAACGAAGAATATTGAAAAATAAATTGCCCCTTAGCAATCAATGCGACAGTCCGTTCCAAACAAGCGATCACCAATATCGCCAACACCAGGTACAATATAGCCCGCTTCATCCAAGCTTGGGTCAACAGCGCCAATAACGAATTCCGTCCCCTCCGGCCAGGCCTTGGCTGCGTGCTCTAGCCCTTGCTGACTTGTCAACATTGACACAAAGGTGATGTGTTCAACGCCCCAGTCGCTACAGACAAAAGATCCCATTTATTAGCCAGTTTGAAATGGGGATGTATTATAAATTTTGATTGCCTGGCCACACCGCACTTTTGTGATAGGCGGGGAAAAAGAAAAGAAACAAAAGAGGGAAAAGACACATACCGCAAAATCTCAATCACAGCTGTAGCCGTACCCCCGTCGCAATCAATGGATCGACCACATATACCCGTTTGATTTCGGTATTGTTATTTGGTAATTTGTTGTAGTATTCCACGGGTTGTAATGAGTACTTCTCACGGAACATGCCAATATGATAGACCACGACATCGGTATCCGGCGCAAAATGGGACAGAAACGCATCCGCCATCCCCAAGCCAGACCGGAGCACCACTATCAGACCAATCTTGCCCTGCGGTCGCTGTCCTGCGTGGCTTCGACAGCCAGAATCCGCGCGATTTCAGCGGTGGTGGCCCGAACTGCGCTGCTGCCCAGTGATCGGTCGCGCAGATGGTTCAGTTTGGATTCCAGGAATGGATTGGTGGAGATCCGCGCGTTGGCGGGTGTGTTCTGAGGCATTATATTTTATTCTCTGCCCTTGCCCTTTGTCAGGCCAATTCAAACAGTCCGGATGAGATGATATGCGGGGAGCTCCGGGAGTACGGCGTAGGCTTATCGTGATAAGCCCCGCAGAATTGCTGGACGGAGAAGATGTGACGAAGGAGAAGTGGACGAAGGGGAGGTGATGAGAACAAGGCGAGGTGATTGAGAGGGGTGTGAAGAGGAAGAAGCGAGGTTAAGAATGGGATTAATATACAAGAATGTTGATTACAGAAGGAGAGCAAGGCAGGAGAAGGTGCAGCTGCAGCAGGGGCCAGTGCAGACCGGCCGGCGTAAAGGTGGAGCCCTGTAGATAAGTACTTACATTAAACAAGATAAGAGATCACATGGCCCGGCAATGACGAAGGTAGCACTCGCTGAAGTCCTTCCCTCTTCTGTTCTTCTCTTCTCCTGTGTCTTGCACTCTGGACTTTGGCATCAGATGAACAGTGAGCACATTCGACTACAATGCACGAATCCATTGCAATCGCAACAGCCAATGTCCCTCCCAGTGGAGAGGCAGGCGTAGGCGCAGGCGCAGGCTCTCCTCCGACATCGCCCAAGTCCCAATTCAGTAAACATATCCTGGTAAGTGTCCTTCGGTCTGTATGCGGGGCCCAGTTCTCTCATCGCTCTACAGTTGACAACCTATCCCGACCAAAGCGGCGTTGATCCCGTCCCGCTACATTGGGGAGCCCCAGATGCGAAAACGCGCGGCCCAATCATTGCCTCGCGCAACCTATCACAGCTGAAGCGCCGCAATGCGATGGGCGCCCATGGAGGCAGCTATAGTATCTACAATGCTCTAGCCATCGCTGCGGGTGACTTGCCAACAGACTTCAAGCCCGATTTCCGCAACACGGAACCCACGTTCGAATTCCCGAGCCAGCCGGCATGGGGAGACCCAAGAAGATTGTCTCGCTGGACCCATTTGGCCATAATGTCGTGAAGAACTTCAAGGAGTACCTGGATGTCGGTTGGGATCTGCGGCCCACAATGGCCGTGACCCGCGCAAACATGAGATTGGCCGAGATCGAGAAGGCTGTCAGCGAGGGCAAAATCGAAGTTGACGGATCCATTGTTGTCGATAAAGACGGAGATGTGCGAGTGACCAAGGTGGCCTGTGAGCCAGTTTGGTATTTGCCCGGTGTTGCCGAACGATTCGGCGTGGATGAGGGCTTGCTGCGTCGCATGCTGTTCGAACATACGGGAGGCAGTTATCCGGAATTGATCACTCGGCCGGATTTGAAAGTCTTTCTTCCCCAATTGGAGGGCTGACAGTATACATCTTTGGTCCTCCAGAGCGAGTGTCTGACGAGAATGTGCCCCTTGCCCTGCGGATCCACGATGAATGCAATGGAAGTGATGTCTTCCAGTCTGACATCTGTACCTGCCGACCGTATCTCGCCTTTGGAATTCAGGAAGCCATCAAGGAGGCGCAGAACGGAGGCAGTGGCGTCGTCATATATTTCCGAAAGGAGGGACGAGCCCTGGGCGAGGTTGTGAAATATCTCGTGTACAATGCCCGAAAACGAGGCGGAGACACAGCAGACAAATACTTTCAGCGAACCGAGAACATTGCCGGTGTTCGCGATGTAAGCATCCTCCTTGAATTTTTCCTTGCATATATATATCCTACTGACTTCCATTTCTAACCTTTCCAACCATCAGATGCGTTTCCAAGCCCTTATGCCAGACATCCTTCACTGGCTCGGAATAAAAAGATCGACCGGATGCTCTCCATGTCGAACATGAAGTATGACGCCATTGTCGCGCAGGGCATCAAGATCCTCGAACGAGTGCCCATTCCAGAAGACATGATTCCGCAAGATTCCCGAGTCGAGATTGATGCGAAAATCAACGCTGGCTATTTCACAACGGGCAAGAAATATACGACTGAAGAACTGGCGCAGGTCAAGGGACGTGGTTGGGAGAAGTGGGAAGATGTGACGGTGAGTTATTCTAAACAAATTCTATATAAATATATAATGGTTAAGACGGCTAACGCGTTACCCTGTACCACAGCACTGATCACGAGTATACAATGTCTCTACATATGATGTATTCAACAGCTAGGCGGTTTGTCTGTGGACATCCTTCAGTATGTTGTAACATTCGCGTTTGGCACACTATAGAATTAACGAGTTAAATTTACTTGAATATTGCAAATATCCATTCCTACACAAAAACATACTTAAGTTTAAACGAGGACCAGTATTAAACAATTTGTTTCACTAAAGTTACTTACATATTGATGAATCGAAGAGGAAAAAAACGAGAACACGGTGACATCTCCGATATCAGAGATGGGATTGTTGAACACAAAGAAAAGAATCGCAACGCCTTCAACCACCCAAGGTACATGGGTAATCCACTAATTCAACCTTCCGAATAAAGTCCTGGAAAGTAGAAACGAAAAAAGAATATCACGCAATACAACAAACAGTTTAGCAGTAACTTCACAGGCCCTCAAGGCCACTGCTCTCACCAGCGGCCCAACGCCCATGCCATGCAGCAAAAGATCAAGGAGTAAATCGATAAAAAGAACCAGAGAAGAGAGAGAGACGTGAAATCATTAGACTTTCAAGTTTGATTGACGACGTGAGCTGGAATGCATGGAAAGGTTATACATCCATGGAATCAACCATTTCCTCACTCATCGCGCGCACGGCGCCCTTGCGGGCATTCCTTGATATCGAACTTTCAGCTTCCTCATCAGACGCCAGATCACCCAGCCAATACCGCTGACGTTTCTTCGCAGTGACATCTGAAGTCAAGTACGTGTCATCGGGAACCCTCCTGCCAATAGGCGTAGCTATGCCATCGTCCTCCCACATGGCCTCATCTTCTTCTTCGTCGCGATTCAAGATCGGAATTCCACGAAGATAAATGTAGCAGACGCGTTTGCGCTGTTTATTGAAGAAGAAATAATTATGACTCCAGATTGCTCCGTCGTCGTCATCGTTCATATCCTCCGGAGAGTAAGAGAAGATCGCGCAGTCGTTCAGTGTCATTTGCTCGTCGATATTCTTCCACATTCGCGGGCCCCACGCCGTCGCGGAGCTGGCGCTGTACGATCCGGAAAATGAATCACTTGGTGGTGAAGGCGTGCCATCTTCGCGTAGATGGGGTCGAAGGTTGTGGAGAGTCATGTCGAGGTTGTTCATGACCTTCTTCAAATTCCGCTCACGTCGAAAGTCCGTTGGGCGTAGGACATGGCTGTAATCGTAATCCGGGTGGCTCACGTTCAGAGTCGCGATCAAATAGGCAAATGTTCTGCGACTTGAATGCTCAGTAAGAGGACCAAACGGGCTGGAGCGCGACAAGTTCAGCGACCGCGCAAGGTTCGAAGAAGAAGCCTTTGGTGGCGACAGCGACGCGGATAATTTGAGTAGCGATTCGTACTGCGATTCCAAGGACTGCTCGATCTTGTTGTACAGTTTGCGATCGTCCGAGGCTGCTTTCGTTATGTAGAGATCGCAGCCGCCAACAACGTGGAGGTCGGGCGTATCGAAGTTAAGGGCATTTGAGACCTCCTCGATCTGCGGCAACGGTAGATACTGCAATTATGAGAAATGTAAGCATGCAATACTTCAAATCACTTGTACTTCGTTCGACGAGCGCATACCTTCATAGTGAGAATTGGCGGAATACTACCGCAGGCTGCGTTTAATTGACAAGCTAGTTGATTGGCGTTTGGAGTTTCTGCAGGGTTTCTTGAATGAACTTGAGTTCTCTGCTATAGAGATCTTCCACCTTGAAGAAAGATGTCAGAGCCGTCTGAGTCGCGCGCGATGAATGACCAAGGAAGATGTTCCCGGCTGCTGAAATCAGGGCTAGGACAGTCGACAAGAGCTAGACGATAAACGTCTAGCAGGACGCCATCGCGATTCTAGATGATTTCACGATAACTTGTATAAACTTGTAGGTTCGGTAGAAAGAGAGACAGGCACGGTGATGGAAGAAGGTTGGACAGGCTGGCTGGCGATGATCCGCAGTTGCGCATCAGCCAACGGAGAATCACGTGACAATGACATTGCGTATCTCGGGCCAGTGAGAACACGCGCTTACTTCACATGGACAAAAGACAACGTCAAAGGCAGACAAGAAAACTAACGTCAGAACCCCATTCTCTGCAGCGCGTCTTCAACGTCGTGGTCAAGCTAGATAGATTCAAAATAGAACAAGGCAAAGCGTCTCAATTAGTACTCCGTAAAGCAAAATAGTCAGAATGCATGTAGAACCAAAGAACGCCATAACGCTCGTAAGTGTAACAAAAGAATTCAAACCCGAATGGATAGAGTCGCTGGTGTGTTTGAGATAGTATACTACATGATTTTCGTCACAGTGTCCTCCTCGACCTAGGGAAGGGCGGCGTTAGCGTCCGATTCCGCCAGGGCAAAGGGTATGGGGACGGAGAGGAAGGGCTGAACGCAGTAGTAGTTCATGTGTAGAACGTTTCGTATAATCATCGTGCAAATCGAAAAGAAACCAAGCCAACCCAGCACAAAAGTGAGAGAAAAGCAGCCACTCACCTCAATATCTTCTAAACTGTCTTGCTGGCTAATGCATCTCAGGACATTTTTCTTGCTGCTCTCCTGCATTTCCCCAGCAAGAAGCAGTTCGTCCAGTATGAAGTATGCTTTCTGGAAATTGAATATGATATCGAGTTCGCAGACATTGCCGTAGTATTTATCCATCTGCTCGACATAACGATGCACGATCTCCAGACTGATCAATTCATTGTCGGTGGCCGAGCAGCCGGCGATGAAGAAGAGAGAGGCATAGCGACGGTAGACTACCTTTTGGTCTGGTGAGAAAAAGGAGCAGTTAGCTTCAAGAGAAGTGATGGCTGGCGAGATGACGAGAAACGCTGGCTGGCTGACCTTTGTATTCCAGGAAGTTGCACATACGAGTGCGCCGTGACAGCACGAGTTGGGAGACATCCTTGACAATCTTTGCCTTTTCTTTAGGTGAGAGGGTAGTGAACCATTTTGCCAGGCGCTTGAGTGAGGTGAACGAGAGGTCAGAAAATTTTGTGACAAAACGTGACAAGCTTATTAAATAAGAACGAGGTGGGCCACGAGGCTGACAATATACACATACCACTTTGCCTTGGCGCGACAATAGAATTAGATAGCTGGATCGAGGTGAACTGTGTCAGAGCATGAATACATCTCAGGGCGCGCATCTCCGACTCACTGGATTGGCATTGTGTCTGTAGGTAGGGTTGCTGAGAGCCTTCAGTTGATTTGGTTGTGTGCAAGGTGGCATCGGCAGTCCGCGGTGGGCAAAACTGGCGGCGACGGAAGCACGGGCACCCACCAAGGGAGTTCCCGCCTTGACAACCATACCACGAAATGAAAACATTTTATCGACCTGGGAGAAGAAAGTATGCGAAGAAAACCAGTGACACGTTGTTGAACGAGATACTTCCGGATCCTAGCTATCTACGCTGTCTACCAATTAGTCGAGGAGCCAGACATGAGCACCATCTCTCCAGCCGAGCGACTCGATCTATTCCGGTCTCTGCCTATCGAGCGGGTTGAAGGACGTTGATTTGGCTATAAGAAGACGATTTTTCGAGTCTACCTTGACAGTATGATCCTACGATGAATGCCTGCGTGGAGTTTCATTAGTCTTACATCACACTGAGCCTTGTGAGTATGACTGGGTTAGGCATTGACGGGGCCTCCTTGCCTAGGAAAGAAGTGATGAATTCAAAGCTTCAAGGGTGTGGATTCTGCAGAACGAGTCTTGTTCCTGAGTATCACTCTTTAGCCCCAGAGATCGCAGGGACTGATTGCATCGGTGTACATACAGTTCAAAAATCATAGTGCAAGCTCCTCAGCTGTCAGTCTGTCACTTTACTTCCGTGGAAGCTTGGGGCTAACAGGCTGAGAGTCCTGACATGCCCTAGTTTGACCACCCTAGCTATAGCTACGATTGAATGAGATGAGCCTGACGGCCATGCCAGAGATCCGGGGTAGGCTGCTGGCTCTAGGATAATACATCCACCAACCAATCGATGAGTCGATCAACGCATCGAGGTCCCTCGGTGGCTCACATGATTGTGACTCGCGCATGACCGGCTGTAGACAAAGGACTTTTGTGTGACTGGTTTGTTTGAGTAGCTAATAATTAGTACTGTATGTAGATGCTCCCTGAACGTGGTTTCAACGGGCAGTCGGATTTCCTGGACTTGGCTGCAGAGAGTGGACACTGGACATAGGATTCAGTATCGTCTTGATTATCCAAGATGGCGAGCGGTACCTGCATCTGAAAGCCTCCCACCATATTTCTGTGCCGTACACAAGGATACCGGATTCCAGAAAGCTGGAGATGCGGGGAGGTATCCTTCCCTGTCAGGAGTGAGCTGAGGAGAAGTCACGTTGTCTGATGCAACATCGCTAAACCCAAATTGGCCGATCCAGTAGGTGTCTTTCTCCATGATTCTACCAATGGCAGCCCACTCAGCACACCGACTGGTCTATATTGACTATGGTGTGAGCTATATTATCACTTCTATGATTATATCCCAGCTGCGGGAATTATGACCTGTTTCTTTGTCGACGCCGCTGACGTGGTCTCTCCTGTAGCCTTGCGTACTCCATACGGAGTGTACTCCGTCGCATCATGCAACAGTACGGAGTAGAAACCCCAGATCCCGCACTCCGCAAAGGAGGCGGAAAAACCTGCTGCCGGCGGATATCTCCGACATCCAGCGTGTGCTTACTGCTTAGTCAGGCAGCGCTCCTTCGGTCACTCGCAGAGGGAAGGAGCGGCAGACAAGGAAGGAAAGAAGGAAACAAGGCAAGAAGGCAAGAAGGCACTAGAGGAAGGCAGAAACGGCAAGTGCTGCAGGAGTCGCTGATTGGCGCCAAGGGGCTAGCCGCTACGCCACTTCCGGCCGCTTCTCGACGATCACCCAGCCTTGGACGAAGACAAATCCAACCGCGTGTACTTCCTCGAGCGCCGAACCACTGAACGCATCAGCATCGCCTAATCCGACGCCCCTACGGTCACTCTGGTTGGCTGCCGTGCCAGTCGGTGGTTTGTTCTGCTATGTGAGAGCAAGCGAAAGACAGCCAGAGATGGAAGATTCAAGAAGGCTAGGCTAAGCGCCTAACGCATGCCAATTCCCTGTTCCCACCGCTGATGGGACCAAAATTATCCGTCTTCGTTTAGGCCCCGGAGTCAGACTCTTCAGGCCAGTTGCGGCGTGCGGATTCAATATTACACATGCCAGGGCTCATACTGAACTGGAGGGGCAAGCAAGGGAAATGATCTTTGCTTTTCCTTTACGTATTCGGATGCAACGCCCTGTCTAACCCCAGTGCGGACCATGTGCAGGTCTTTTCCGTGGATGCGAGTCGTAACGTGACTCACAGCTTGCAAGCAAACTACACCGGAAGAGGAGACTCCTTCCCCTTCGGCTTGCCTGGTTGGCCAATGCTATATACAGGGGACCACATGGTTTGTCTCTCTCCACATGGAAAATAACCTGGCTACGTACCACTGCGCGCAACCTGGCCAGCTGTGCATATGCGGGGATCGCTGCTCCAGGTCTTGGTCTCCACAGTCATGTGTTCCATGGGACCTCGACGGAAAATGGAATACAACGTCGCATTCACACTCCATGCAGGCGGGGAATTAAGAAGAGGAGGAATTAAATCAAGGGCCGATTGCCCTAACTCGGAAGTTCTATATTTAAAGCCGTCTCCCCGGCCCTGCTTTCTCGCCAGAGTTTTTTCTTTTCCCTAGTTGTTCTTTCTTCGTTCCCTTCCTTGGTTGCCTTGCTTTTATTACTCCATCTACCTCGTGGTGAGAGGTAGTGTTCCGCCTTCTGCTGGATAGAAAAGATACGCCAATACATCATGGTTGTCGGAAACCTCTACGTGATTGCCGCGACGGCCGTCGTGGGCGGTGGCCTGTTCGGCTTTGATATCGCCTCGGTATCGGCCCAGTTGACCGAGATGTCCTACCTGTGTTATTTCAACCAGGGCCCCATGGCCCTCCCTTCGATGATTCCGACCAGTGCAGTGGTCCTACAGCCCTGCATCAGGGAGGTATCACTGCTGCTATGCCTGCGGGTTCATGGCTAGGAGCTCTTGTCTCTGGTCCGTTTCCGACCGCATCGGTCGAAAGAAGTCTATCATGATTGGCTGTGTTATCTGGTAGTTAGCCATTAAAAATCCCAGTATTCTTCGCGGTCGAATCAATTTCTTCTAACTGTTCTGAATCTAGGATGGTCGGCTCTACTCTTATCTGTGCCGCACAAAACATTGGTATGCTTGTTGTTGGTCGTATCATCAATGGCTTGGCGGTCGGATTCGAATCAGCACAAGTTCCGGTCTACATTTCTGAAATCTCGCCTCCCTCCAAGCGTGGCCGTTTCGTCGGCCTGCAACAATGGGCGATCACCTGGGGTATTCTTATCATGTACTACATCTCTTACGGATGTTCCTACATTGGAGGCGGCACCTCCACCACCTACAGCACCGCTGCATGGCGTGTTCCATGGGGCTTGCAGATGCTCCCCGCCGTATTCCTCTTCTTCGGCATGCTCCTCTTACCCGAGTCTCCCCGATGGCTGGCTCGCAAAGACCGGTGGGAGGATTGCCACGCGGTTTTGACCCTGGTCCACGGCAAAGGCGACCCCAACCATCCTTTCGTTCACGTTGAATTGCAGGACATTAAGGAGATGTGCGAATTTGAGCGCCGCCACGCCAATGTCACTTACTTGGATCTCTTCACGCCCAAAATGATCAACCGTACTATGATCGGTCTCTGGACTCAGATTTGGTCTCAGCTCACTGGTATGAATGTCATGATGTACTACATCGGCTATATCTTCACCATGGCTGGTTACAGTGGAAACGCCACTTTACTGGCTTCTTCTATCCAGTACATCATCAACGTCCTTATGACTCTCCCTGCCTTGGTCTTCATTGATCGCGTGGGACGCCGTCCCTTAATGCTAGCTGGTAGTACTTTCATGATGATCTTCATGTTTGCCAACGCAGGTATCATGGGAGGCACAGGTGAAGTCGTCCCTGGTGGTATCAATCATGTTTCCGAAGAATCCATGCGGGTGTCGGGCGCGGCCGCCAAGGGTCTGATTGCCTGCACCTATCTATTCGTTGCTTCCTACGCTCCTACCTGGGGTCCAGCCTCCTGGATCTACCCACCAGAGCTGTTCCCTCTCCGCTTCCGTGGTAAAGGCGTTGCTCTCTCCACCTCTGCCAACTGGGCATTCAACACTGCCTTGGGCCTATTTACCCCTACTGCGTTCACCAACATTCGCTACAAGACTTATATTATTTTCGGCTGTTTCAACTTTGCCATGACCATTCACGTCTTCTTCGGTTTCCCCGAAACGGCCGGTAAGACTCTTGAAGAGACCGAGGCCATGTTCGAGGACCCCAATGGTATCCCGTACATCGGAACTGCGCCCTGGAAGACGTCCGTCGCCTTCAAGCGCATCGCCGCTATTGAGAGCGGAGCCGTCGATGTCAAGTCCACCTTGGGTGCTGTCCACTTGGAGGACGGTGCTGAGGGGAGAAGACCGTTGAAGCTGCCGCTGCAGCTGTTTAATTCCTACCATCCTATGTGAAGCATACATACATAACTTGTGTGTATGGGGGCGCAGGTGAAGAATGTGTAATGTCGCGTGTAATGCCATTCACTTTACGGAGTATGTACTTCGTAGTGAATTACTGACTGATATGTTATGCATATCAAGGTCATGATTGATAGTTGTTGTTTGTCTATAACCTATACCTAGTTTCGAGACAGGTTTATCTAGTTATATAGTTAATTATATCCCCATAGTTCAATGACATAGTTGTCTGTATGCATTAGCCAAAAGCCAAGCTTTTTCAGGAAGGTGACGACTAATTTTGCTCATGTAGCATTATTTATATCGGCCAGGTACAAATTCGGACGCCGATTTCGATAACTAACAATGAGAAATTATGACTCATTTCCCCGTCCTCTGATTGGATGGATCTTACTATGTGTAAGATTTGTATTGATCGCTGGAGCTTGTATTACAGTATCGCGTATTTTACGTCTGAGGCGTAATTTTGCATTGGGTTTAGTTTTCCATAGCTTACCCCTCGTGAATCGAGAGTTGATAGCTAAGTATGGTCGTTCTCACAACGTTCTGTTCTTCGAGTGGGATAATCTCAAAATAAAATCAAAAGAAAAAAGACATTAAGATTAAGTCTTCTAAAACAAGCAAAATACAAATACAAATACTAAAATCTACTACTTCTTCATTTCCAACAACTTCCTCAACGCCATCACTTCACCTTCCCATTTCGCCACCTGCAACTTAAGGTCATCTCGTTCCTTGGTCATCTTCGACAACCGCGATTCCAAATCCTCCACGTGGTCCTGTTTCCGTTTGCGGAATCGTCGAGCTGCCATCGTATTACGACGGCGCTTCTCGACGATGCGTTCCTCTTCTGAATCTTGGGCACTGTTGTTACTGGATAGGTCGATGCTTGCAGATTCTGTTGTCGCTGCTGAGCGCGAGCGTTTTGTTGATGTTCTCTGCATATTTCTGTTTGGCTTGACAGCGATAGTGGTAGCGTTGCTCGGTGCAGGAGAAGAAGAGGAAGACGATGAAGATGGAGGAGTTTGTTGTTTCGGAGCGAGAAAAGGCTGATGCTGATATTGTTGATGATGACGATGATACTCTTGCGCAGGAATGGCCGTCATAGACAAAGGTGATACGGCGAGATTCGTAGTTGAAGGAGCAGAAATAGCAGGTGTATTTGCAGAATAAAAATCATTCACGCCCATGTTCAAGACGTTCCCTCCTTCCGACATATTCGCAGGAGAATAAGACGAAACAGAACCGTCTGTCACAGCACCAACAGCCAAGAAAGCTCCCGAGCTAGTAGCAGAATAATCCTGCGTTGTAGGGATTTCAAAGGAAGCGTGACCATGATCACCAAAGGCAAGCGACTGGCCAAAAGACTGCGGCTGCCCTGGGTATTGAGAATGCGTAGACCCAAGCCCCGAGGTAGGATCTGCCAGGAGAAAGTCCAAGTCCAAGATACCAGCTAGTTGATCGAGCGATTCCACTTGGCAAGAGGCTTCCCATAGCGACGATGAGCTAAGGTCGGATAGGGAACGGCAGGAGATGAAGACGAAGAAGATGAAGACGAAGAAGACGAAGACGGAAAAGAATCATGCTCAAAGGAAGTAAAATCAAAGATAGAAGAATTATTCAGTTGTTGTGACTGCTGATTGTCGCTTTGTCGTTCTTGTTGACGTCTAGACGACAGCACGCAGCTGGGGTTGGTAGAAGACGAAGTAGGCCATGGCGGGACAGGGGACTCCGGAGGAACCGCTGACCATGTAGATTGGATTGTGAAGAGAGAGAGGAGACTGCCCTAGTGGCGATGAGAGGCAGGACTCGAGGGTCCTGCACTAGAAGGCTGACAACGCTGAGGGTTGGGGAAAAGTACCACTGCGGGTAGTGGTGGAGGGAGGAGTGAAGAAAGAAAGAGAGGAGGAAGAAGTTGAAGTGGCGGCGATGAGAGCTGTTTTAAACCAGGCGAGTGGTTAGGGCCGCGTATTGATCGTGTAAATTCGGTATTGTAATTTACCCGTTGCAGGGTCGTTACAAGTGGGTTTAGACAGCCAATAGGCAGCGCCAGATGCTTCAGCCGCTGCTTCAGCCTTCAGGAGCGGATCCCTTACGCTGGTTGGCCAATTCGCGTATCGTCAATTTTGAGGCAGTGAAAATTGCAGTTTTGAATTTAAATTTGCAGGTCCGCCGGCGTTTCATCACGTGCAGGATTACGGCAGCCTATTTGTACGTAGAGGACAAAACGATCGTCTTACAATTCTTACATTTGGCGATATACTATACGCAGTATCCTGATTGGCTATATATAGTGATATTTGGGCAAAACCCGCCTAATGCTAGGAAATAGACAGCCTTACAGTCCTTCACCGCCTGCCGCACGCTACCACCTGCCGCACGATTTTATAAGTATAAAATATATAATATTTTGAAGCTTTTCAACACCATATAATATGAAATAATTAGAAAAACTATGGAGTAGTAGTAAATCAATCACGGAGAATCTATTAAGTGAATCAACTAGTCGCGAAAACGTACTGGAAGGCGTATTTGGCGACCGCGACGATTTGTGGTCAGAATAAGCTCATCCGCACGCTCAGAGGCCTCAGAAGCCTCATTCTTGATAGATTTTGCTGGAAAGAGGTTCTTTTGCCTCACTAGAGTCCTCGGAATCGATTCTATATCATTTTGAAGCTGACGATTAAGCTGACATGTAAGATTTTTCTCAGCCTTAAGGCGTTGCTTTTCTACTGCCTCATTTTGACGTATTTCTCAATTTTTTTGCGAATCTCAGCTCTCTCAGCCTTCAAGCGCTCTTTTCCTTCTTTATAAGGCGCTGTTGAAGCTTTTATTCTCTTTTGAGCCTGCGCGTCAAGAATCTCTTGATCTTTTGAATTTGAAGATCGCGTGCTTGCTGAACCTTTTGAGGACTAAAAATATCACACCACCATCCTTCTCGTCAGGAAGAGTGAGTAGTAAAGGTTTCTTTCAATTGTGACGCCTTTGCTCATTAATAAGAGCTCTTTCTAGGCCCTCACAACGCATTTTAAGCAGAGTATTCTCAGTTGTAAGAGATATCATCGTATTATTAAGCTTCTGAGCCTTTTGTCATAAAATCAACAACTACTTCTTTTAGAAGTGATTGAATGCGTCTCCAATCATCTACTTTAAATATTGAAGCTAACGATTCACTAGATAACAGCCGGCTTTCTAGTTTCTTCATAAAACGTTGCAAAATAATCTCCAGATTAAATGGGCATAGACCAGTATTTTGAAAGCCAGATTCAATATTTCAAGGTATAAAAGACGTATTCCAACTGCTCCAAAAGAGCCAAAAAGTCCTGTTTTTGAGACAGCTATATCCTTGACTTTGGTATATAAACTGTTCTAATTCATTGGAATAAGCCCGAGATAATAGCGCAAATAGAGATACGTCAAGAGGCTGCAAGGTATGCGTTGCATGAGCCAGAAAGATTCCTAATAGAATCCTATTCGAATGGCAATAGTTTATAAACTTCATATTAAGATGTGAGCCGTGGCCATTAAGAATTAAGAGTCGATATCCTTGTCCTGCCTTTTTCTAGTTTCTTAATCAAATATTCAAACTAGCCATTGAAATCCTAGCTCCTCATTTGTCCAACCGCTTTCCGAAGCCGTAAAAAGCAAGTATGCTCTTTAGGATCAAAATCGTCAAGCCAAGATTCTTGAAGATTGCCAGATTTGGCCATATAGATCAGGCCTGGAGGAAGCATTATTTTATCAGCACAGATGCAAGCAATTGTTGTAATCCACTCTCGATTTCTATCCTGAATATGCTGCTTAAACCCTCCTTGTTCATATTGACGCTAGAAAAGACCCTTTTGATCTTAATATGATTCTAATCATGAAGCCTTTCTCATCCATATTATAGATTTGTTCCGGTTTGAGGTTATATTTCTCAATCTTTTGGGCTAAAAGTTCAAAATATAATGAATATTTGAACGCCGAATCTGCCCTCTTCCTTTGCACGTCAAGGCCTAAAGAATAACGCGAGATCAGTTGATCCGAATGAGCCTTAATCCAGCGCGTAACCTAGTTCTTGCCTGGTTCTTTTCTAGACAGTTCTTTTGCAAAGTTATTGAGCATTGCTAATATAGATGGAATACCGCGCTCTGTCAACGTATTAATCCATTTTATAAGCTCTAGAGATTGCTGCTTATTCAATAATTGCTAGTTATCATACTGCGCGTCGCGCAAATGCTGAATCCCATGAAATCGTCTTGACAGCATGGAACGCCCAACTCCATAGGTTTTGCGACTTTAGTGATATTGATCTTTTCGCTAGGATCTAGCGATTTCAAATATGCTACTGCCTCATCAATTGGAGCCATTTTGGTGACGTTATTCGAACATATAAAATTGGTATAATTTTGAGAAATCGTGCGGCAGATGGTAGCGTGCGGCAGGCGGTGAAGGACTGTATCCTTACTTGGTACCTAAGAAACGGTGGCGGACGGGGATAGCCACACTTTCACTCTAGCAGGCAGGCATATGGCCTAGAATAAGATTAAACAGGAGTAGTACTCATGCTGGATTTACATTAGCGTGCTGTAACTACAAAGTGAAGTTCTACGAGTGCGGATATTGGCTGGACCACTGCTTAGAAATCACCAGGATATATACTTGTAGTTTCCCATCCATCCTTGGCCCAGCCTGCAACATCCAGCACGACAACAATCAAGGACTGGCTATCTATTCATATTTCTTCATTAAAAAATGCCTATTAAAATTCACGGGTCCTGCCCGCGCCATCTGCACCAAGCGGGTGACTCTTATCCTGGAAGAGAAGCAAGTACCCTACGAGCTGGTCACCAAGAACTGCGACACTCCGAGGCCCGTCGACACCCCGACTTTCTCAAGCTGCAGCCATGGGGCAAGGTCCCGGTTCTCGAGGACGATGGCGTCTTCATCTTTGAAAGTCGGGCTATTTGCAAGTACATTGAAAGAAGTACGCGGCGCAGGGCCCCAAGCTGATGCCAGATGACGAGGACCTAGTAGGATACGGCCTCTTTGAGCAGGTAAGCTACCTAGCTAACAATAACCCAGTCTGGAGTGTCGTATGCCCTCCATACCTGGAGCTAACCAGCTCTACGTCCAGGCCTGCTCCATTGAGAACAACTACTTTAATGACCCTGCAGAAAACCTTGCGTACGAGGTATTCTTTAAGCCGTAAGTTGGTTGTTCTGCGTAGGCGTCCTTTCACTGACAAAGTCCCCACAGGCACCTCGGTCGAGGCGACGCCGATGACGCCCGCGTTCAGGAGCTCGTGACCAAGCTGGACAAGGCATTGGCCGTCTACGATACTATTCTAGGGAAGCAAAAGTACCTGGCTGGTGATGAGATTTCGCTGGCTGATCTGTTCCATTTGCCGTATGGCAACTTGGTCAGGACTCTGGGCTACAAGGAGACGTTTGAGAAGTACCCTCATGTGGAGAAGTGGTTTGCAGAGCTCGCGGCTAGAGAAAGCTGGGTCAAAATAAGCTCTGCGGCATAATGGGAAATTGGTCCATGAGAATAGATGAAATGAAAGTCTCGTCGTGGGCAGTCTGTGCAATGCAAGTATCCTTGGGCCTTTGGTCCGGAGTACGATGTAGTCTATTCCAGACACCAGTCCACTTCCTTATTTTCAGTTGGGGCAGCCATCGTATTTCGTGGAAATCCATCCGCAGCCGTACCGGAAGAGCCCTACACCCTGGCGTGATATCTCAATATACCTAATATAGAAGATTATAAATCTATATTATCTATTATATGAATTTATATCAAACTAGGTAAGCACTAACCAAATTTGGTAACTGTGCTAAAAGTGTCTAAAGCAAGGAGCTGCAAGATTGCAGACCGCATGCTTCCTACACATTTCATTATTAAGCAGTTTTTGTTCTGTTGCATCCTACAAGGCAATTAAATTATTAAGCAGAGTTTTTGCCATGTTTTATTGCATCCATGATGAAGCTGTCTTTGGGCGACACTGTAAAGGCCCTGGGTATAAGTAGGCTGGCTTTCTACTTACATCTTTGATGTCTACCTCGCCATCCGCCAGTCCAGCCGTGTCTGCCTCACGAGCCCGGACAAAAGAAATTACAAGAAAGTAAAATTTCGACAAAGAATAGCCCAGGACTCAGCTGTCTGCCGCAGTAATGGGCGTCGACTCCAAGGTAGAGGTCACGGCCTCGGAGCCGAGCTCCATGGTCGAAACCAAGGACGAGCATGTCAACGAGGATCCCGAGCCGGTGTATCCCAAGGGCTTCCAGCTCACCTTTATCGCCATTGCACTTGCTCTGGCACTCTTCCTCATCGCGCTGGACATGGTAAGAACCCGTCCGTCTCCCCAAACCAGGAATTTTATGGCGGCTAACGCTGAACCAAACCCTCAGACCATCATTGCCACGGCCATTCCCAAGATCACCGATGAGTTCCAGGGCCTCGACAAGGCCGGCTGGTACTCCTCCGCCTTTTCGTCACCATTGGCTCCTTCCAGTCCTGCTGGGGCAAGATTTACAAATACTTCCCCTCAAGTTCTCCTTCCTGACGGCCATTCTCATCTTCGAGATCGGCTCCGCCATCTGCGGCGCCACGCCCAACTCCAACGCCCTCATCGTCGGGCGTGCCATTGCCGGCCTCGGCGCGGCGGGCGTCAGCGCGGGAAGCTACACCATCATTGCCTACTCGGCGGCGCCCGAGAAGCGGCCCATCCTGGCCGGCGTGCTGGGCATCTCCTATGGCTTCGCCAACGTGCTCGGGCCCTTGATCGGCGGCATCTTCTCCGACAAGGTCTCGTGGCGGTGGTGCTTCTACATTAACCTGCCCGTGGGCGCCGTGTCCGTCGCCATCATCCTCTTCTTCTTCCACGACTCGCCCGAGTCGAAGCCGGAAGCGGTCACGCTCCGCGAAAAGATTCTGCAGATGGACCTCCTCGGTGTCGCACTCCTCATCGCCCCGACGGTCTGCTTCATCCTCGCCACGCAATACGGCCAGGCGCAGTACAGCTGGCGCAGCGCCAAGGTGGTTGGCCTCATCGTCGGCTTCGTCGCCATCCTGGCTCTCTGGGGCCAACGAGTGGTTCATGGGCGAGCGGGCCATGGTCGTCCCCGCATCATCAAGAGGCGCACAAACATGGTCATGGCGGGCGTGGCCACGGCTATTGGCGGCTCGTTCTTCCCTGTCGTGTACTATGTGCCCATCTACTTTCAGAGCATCGACGGCACGACGCCCATCATGTCGGGCGTGCGCAACCTGCCCATGGTCATTGCCGTGACTTTTGGCATCTTTATTGCGGGAGGCATCATCTCCGAACGTCTTGCTGTTCTCGCTGGGCCTCGCCACGGTCGGCGCAGGTCTCCTCTACACCTTTGACCTGCACACATCTGCCGGCAAATGGATCGGCTATCAGATCCTCAGCGGCGTCGGATGGGGTCTTGCGTACCAGATCCCCTGATTGTTGGTCAGGGTTCTTGCGCGCCGACAGACATGGCGCTGATCACTGCGACTCTTCTCTGTAAGTAGACACCCCCGCCTGGCCCATATATGCTGGCTAAACAGCTTGCCAAATTTATGCTGACAATGTTTTGCTCGCAGTCTTTCAGTCCTACGGCGCCGCCATCTTCATGTCCAGCGTGCAGGCCGCCTTTGTCAATCAAATGATTGCAAAGGTCATGCAATTGGACCCCACCATCAGCAAGGACCTGCTTGTTTTGACAGGCGCGACCGACATCTACAAGGTCTTCCATGGAGATAAACTCCATGTCGTTCTGATCGGCTACATGCACGGGCTCAGGGTCGTCTATGCCACGGCTATTGCCACCATTGGCGTCGGCTTCCTCATTGCCTTGGGCCAGCCGTGGAAGAAGCTGAACCAATCTGATGCGGCCAAGGCTGCTATTGCCGCTTAGACCTGATCTGTTAGGCCATTCATAGGGGATAGGAGGATCATCACCGGCGCGCGTGGATCTTGTTTTATAGAGCCAATGGCGCTGCGGTATTTGGCATTTGCGGATGTTATAAATAGGTACCTGTCTCACCGCCCACCCACACCGCTCTGGGTTGTGGGTGTGATTAAAAATTGAGAGGAATTTTAGTAAAGCGATCGGTTTACCCAGGTGATTGTATATATGTATATATATCCAGAATCGTGTCCCAGTATAACGCATAACTGAACAACCAATCACAGAAATCATGCGCTTCATAAATCATCACCAATCACAGCTCTCCGACAGCAGCTGCGCAAGCTGTTCGAGGTATTTTTGGTCCGTCTCATCGAATCCAGCGGGCTCGGTGCAGTCGATATCAATGATCGCGACAGTCTAATAAAACCAGAGCAAAGTTTCGTTAGACAATTTGCAATCGTAGACGACAAACAACGTCAGAGATAATACAATACGTACCTCGCCCTCGAATAGAATAGGAACCACGATTTCGCTCCGGCTGTCAGCATCGCAGGCAATATGGCCCGGAAACTCCAAGACGTCAGGGACCACCAGGGTTTCCTTTTTCGCAGCCGCCGTTCCACACACGCCACGCCCATATTTAATCTCCTGGCAGGCCGGCTTCCCTGGAAAGGACCTAGTAGAAGCTTCTTCTCGTCATAGGAGGCGTAGCTCGTTGTGATCGTTGTCGTTGTCAGACCGGAAATACTGTTGGATCTCTTCGGCGAGGCAAGGAGAGGGAAAAGATCATCGCGAACGTAGAAGCCTGCCCAATTGACGGCGGAAGACGGTTTTGGGAGCGACGCGTAGGCGTGCCATAGTAGAGACGCTATATTGGCAAGGTTGCTGAACGGAAAATACCATTTCGTTAGCATTGGTTTCTTCTTCTTTTAATTGTAGCGATGAGCTCTTTTTCTCATTTCTTTTCAGCGCGCTCGGCACTTTCCATGAGTTTGCGCGATAACCAAGGCTGTCTCACCTAACCTGTAGTAATTCTTTTCAGTCGACTGTCATGTGGCATGTCTCTGGTAACAGAGATGAGAGTGTTTACATACCCAATTCCGCTGGCCGGCGACCAAGCCTTGTGCTTGTTCCAATAACTGGTCATAGACCTGATCCTTGGAGGAACCGGCAGCAAAGAACGAAGAATCGGCGTGGGGCTAGAGGGGGCACGTGAGTTTTGTGCGACATTTTTTTTGTTGCAACGAACATCCATGGATGCACGACCATCTTGCAAGGATGACTGACAAGAAAAGAAGCTAGACGGGTTTGGAATGGAATGATGAATCTCGAGGATTCAGGGACGCAAGGGGCCGGCACTTACCATATTAATGAACGGTCTTTGTGGCTTGTAGGTATGCGAGTGATGGGCTCGGCGAAGGAAAGAATAACAAGTCAAATCGATAGAAAGATATCAGATCTAGCAAATCCGAAAGAAAGAGTCAGTGGATTGATTGGTTGATATTGTCCGACTTCACGCTCTTGACGCGAGACACTCTGTCAGGTATATATACTGTAACCAGCCAAAGTTGCTCGCCCAAGCCGTCAGACGCGAGAAAAGAGTATTCTCACCTGGCGGGCCATGCTCAGTGATGGATTAGTTGATGGATTGATTCTCCTGCTTTCTGGCACTCAGCCATGCCTCCCAGGTAGTTAGTGAGGACGTAAAAGCTCGGAAGCGACCGAACGGACGGTAGTTAGCCGAAGTCTGCCCGAAAAAAGAAAAAGCAAAATGAAGGCGAGCCAAAGCCAGAGCCAGACCTTGACTTGCTATATCTGGCAGCAACTAGTGGACGACTACTGCAGGACGCGAGGAAAACAAGATGAGTGGCTGAAGTGGCTTTGCTGTGCGGACTAACGTATTCCGGGCAATGCTACAGAAATCTGCCTAGGTTGGCATTTACGATTTGACAAGTAGACTGTAGTGACTCTATTGATTCTGTTTCCGTATCCATGATTCTATCTCCAAAGCAGTGGAAAACGCCAAACACCGTCCCAAGCATTGCCCACAAGTATTCCTATAAAATGTGTATGACAGTCGGCACGGACTGTAAAAGAAGGCGAATGCCCAAGTACGTGCATACACATATGCGCGTGAGTATATATATATATATATATGTATATGCGTGTGTATGTATTTAACTGTATGTGCACGCAATTTGCAATTGCATCAGGCCCAGCGTAGAGATCGGCACATAACTATTGCCCGAACCAAGAAGAATGTAATATCATCATTCCCGTGTCCAGATCCGCTGGAATATAATGGCATTATGAAACCCGTTACATGCTCAACAGACTCATCTGTCTTCTCATTGGGCTGCCTGCTCCTGTTCCATTAACGTCGCCGTCTTCACTAGGGCCAATACCACTGTCGGTACCCGTTGTTGCAGTGTCAAAGTCTATGTCAAAATCGACATTTTCTTCTTCCATACCAGCCCCAGCGATTCCGTCGACGTCGCCATTCCAGCCTTGCTGGACCGCTCCCCGGACATTCCACCGGAGAGCGCGACGCACACTTTCAAACCATTCACCACCACCAGAGACCACTGTTGGGAAAGGATATTGGCTTGCCACAACAGTGACGTAGTCACCTTGTCGCAATTCAATGCGCCCTTTGCCGTCAAATGAGCAATATGCAGTAGACCGAGAAAGATTCGGCACGGCAATGCGTAGAAGCATCGTGTCAGACAGAACCATGGGCCGAAAAGAGAGTGTATGAGGGCAAATAGGCGTCAGCAAGATGCCCGGTATAGAAGGGTGAATCAACGAGCCCCAGCGGAGAGAGAATAAGCTGTAGAGCCTATACAATGTATTAGATTTAAAGCGAATAACGTAGTTAGTTGTTCTAGGGATATCTTACCAGTGGGTGTAGAAAAGATGCAGCCATCCGCTTGGATGACCGTCAAAAGTTCATTGTCTCCATAGAGCTCAAGATTTGAGACATAAGGCGAAGGCCCACGATCAATAACTAATTCGTTGAGTACTTCGAACTGCTCCCCTCCTCGACGTCCCCAGGCACGGCACCTTTACTTCGATCAGCCCGGTAGACAGTGCAAGTAAATCTCATGCGCAAGTTGACGCGCATTCCTCCATCGCCCATTATATGATTAAGATGTTCTTTATATTTTCGAATTCAAAATTCGTGAGGAAGCCCAAGCTCCCCAAAGAGAAAGATAAAATTGGCGGTACGATGCGCTGGAATAACCATGAGGTAAACAGGACGGTTCCATCGCCGCCGAGTGTAATAACTAAATCGAATTTCTCTGGTGACGTCCAACAGAGATCTGGCGTCCAATACTTTAGCATCGATTCGTAGCGAGGATCCTTGGCTAGCAGACCTGCCGCGTCGAAGCGTTTGGAATTGCGGAGCTTGGAGTCCACGTAGACGGTAATCCCTATATCATTTCCGTAACGTGGAGACCCGAGGAGCCATTCTGTGATCTCACGAGTCAAGTACACAAGGCGATTGTCTCGCGCCTTGGTGACTATCATGACAGTTTTAACAGCTCGCTTTATAGGCCGTCGCTGAAGCTGTTTCGACACTTCTCTTACTCCCGTTGCCGTCTGCATTAGGCGCGAATGTGAAAGCCATTCATCGTCTGCTATCTCTTCAAGAACTTTCTGGATATTTACTGCATCGTCGAACCGCTGATGGAAGAAGCACGGCGATTGCAGTGCGAGTCGTGCTGTGGCCGAAGGAGACTTGTCCGAATATGCGCCGCTTGACTGTAAGCTACTCAGAGCCGCTGAGAGCGTTTGTGAGGAAGAAGAAGAGCCATTTTGCCTTCTTGTTGTGGTTGTGGTTGCTCCACCTCCGGCACAGAGCCGCTGTTCGATCGATTCCTTCCATTGAGAACACCGTTAAGAGAAGAGGCCAAAGGAAAGGAGGGCGGATTGTGGTTGAGCGGGGCCTCGATGCTAGTGCCTTCATAATGGTCTGCCGCGGTATTGTATCTATCGGCGGAGCGCCCTTTCGATGTGACTGGAATGACCGCAACTGGTGGAACGGCGATACAGGTGCCGGCTTATCTGCTGAGCGCTGGGCTTCTGCCTGCTGATGGACAGCGCCGGCAGACTGTGGATGAACGCCCAGAGCTTCGCTCACATGAATTTCTTGGTCGGTGGTGGAGGGATCCGCGGTGCGAGCATAATCTCGAAGAAGCAACCCGCCCACGGCAGACACAGAGGAGGAACGACAGCGGGGTCCTGGGATTGCAGAACAGCTGCAGATGGCCTGGCGTGAGACGCTGAACCGCGTTCGGCGATTGGCGGAGTTAAAATAGGATGTGTGAAAGCTGGAGGCATTGCGTCTATGGGCACAGGCATCAGGGCCCTCCGTACAGTAGCTCCGGCATCAGCGGAGGATTCGTCCGCACTTAATGGAGGTGGCATCGGACTTAATTAGTAGATTAGCAATTCGCTCAGAAACTGGGCGCTGTCGTTATTCCGTACGCAACTTATAAATAGTACCGTCCGTCGGTCTAGTTCGATTAGTCGTGTGAAATAAGCAGCCTTTAAACTTGAAAAGTGCTGAGTCAAAGCTAGAGACCAATCGAACAGCAAATCGCATAGAACGGGCCCCGCGGACGTGGAGAAGTCGATAAGCAAGGCCAAGGCCAGCGGAAACGAGCACAGTCGGGGCAGCCAATGGACCGGATATCCGGTATGTCCGGGCTGCTTTCAAATCGCACTGACGAGCGTCATTGAGTTGATTAAAGGGGAGGAAGAGTGGTTTAAATGCTGTGGTCGTGATGATATAGTTATATGATAGGAAGGAGAAAGGAAGACAGAGCGTTGGTCGGAGAACTTGGCGGCAAGAGGGGCAGTTACCGCATTCGGTTTAGCTTAGTGACTTGAGTTGTGGAAGCAGCTAGAAGGATGAAGTTAACAGCAACACATCGTCAGCGAGCGAAGGCCAGAATTTTATGTTGCATCGAGTATACGGTAGGGGCATTTCTGGATTGTTCCCTGTCTACCATCTTTTACCTCCAAAACGGAAGGGTCGACTCGAGACGTCTGTTGCTTGATGACCGGTTTCACATTGACTCTCTTCCTTCGTTATCTGGGGCTATAGAGGTGACTAGTCGAAGATGAAATTGCGAACGGAGACAGGGAGTACTACTGTACTGGTAGCTTTATTTCATATAGACTAAGTGCGCGCTTGCTAGTCTGCGCTTAGCTACCTGGACGCACTATCATACGGCCATTGCAGGGATGTGAATGCCGGCCACGCTGACTTTTCTGACACGCCCCGAGCGAGTGCTGGCAGCGAGTCAAATTAATCCCGACACGCAGTCTGACTAGCATTTCCTAGTGTAATCATATATCCGGCGTGAAGGTTAGCGATAGTAACAGAGTCAATAGTGTGGTCTGAGACCAAATGCTAGACTCGGCGTCTCACACAGTTACAAGAGCATGACTCTTCTCGCGCCAGGGATGATGGAGTCGTCGTAATACTCGCAGGAGCCATGCAGTCCTTGGTAATCATAAAGGCAGTCGAAAACAAAAGCATCAAGCCGCAGTGTCTGACCATGCATAGTCTCGAACAAGCTGATCTTCGACTGTTTCTCTAATAAAGCCTTCTAAGCTAGTTGATTCATCCATCGCGATGTCACCACCTTGGCTTGCAACCTTTGCTTTTCGGCAAATCGAGACGGCATGTTCATAGATCTGTTCCCAGGTATCGAAATCAAAGGCGCCTTGACTCTCGTTCAAGAGAAGATGGCCCTTGGACGAAAATGCAAGGACGTGCAGTGACTTGGCTTTGGCGCAGTCGTCCAGAGAAGGTTCACGGATAATCTCGTTTAATGGGTTGACAGCCAGGATCGTTGCGACATAGGTCATTGACAATGGTATAGCGGCTGATAGAAGGGCGAGTAAGGCAGCGTGGAGGAGGGCAGGGAGCGCAGGGAGGTACTAACACAATAGTTATTAACATGAGGAACCAACATAGGGCATGGGCGTGGACTCACAGATTCGCCTCTGCCAACCTTCGCGTCGCCCGAACTCCCAAGAATAAGGAGCGTAATCACGACTCCTCGTCGCGCAAAATTCTTTCTCTCCCCAGGATGATTCTCCCCAGCAGAGTCTTCAATATGTCCTCCACGTATCTCTCTCCAACCGCGCTTTGGCCGGATGCGGGCTTCACCAATACCTCGACAGTGGTCTCCTCTGGTTTCTGGGCATCGCGACGGCCAGGGAGTTCAATTGGGCCATTCACAGAGCCGAGGATCTGAAATCCGGTTGCGGGGCAATGGTACCGGGTAGAGCCATCTGAGCGACTCAGAGGTGATATAGTTGCAGAGGGCTCTATCATTGTATGGACACGTAGAGAGGATGCGAGAAGCTTGGAGATAGCCTGGCTAAGTCAAATAATTTTCCCGCTGCCGGACAAACGTTATGCCGGGCAGGGTTCACGACTCAATATGTTGGCCCAAGAGCAGTAGCTAACGTATTTCCCGGGTAGAATCCGACATATACCCGGGTGCGCGGTTGAGCCGGGAAATACGTTATTATATTTGCCCAAGAGCTAGTTGCTGACAGCCTGACTTGGAGTTGGTGGTAATTCCGGCGCTTAAGACCGAAAGGCCATCCATCTGTCGTTCAGTCTGGTTTAATCCTTGCCAGCTCACTCCTAAACGATCCTCAGTACTGCACTGTCTGCTAAGAATTCATACGACATTAGCACCCCCAGAAAAATGGCTTTTCCCTACAAGAAGGTTTTGGTCATAGGAGCCACTTCCGGTATGCGTGTGAACTGGCTCTTTTCCCCTCCTGCGTTGGTTGTAGAAGAAGGTTGCTGAGTTGTGACGGGGTGGTCACAGGCATCGGACGTGCCCTAGCTGGAAGTCTTGTCGGACATGGATGCTTCGTGATTGGAGTCGGCCGGCGTCAAGAGCACCTCGATTCGCTTGTCGAGACATATGGAACGGATAAGGTCGCGACATTACCATTCGATGTCTCCCACCTGGATAAGATCCCTAGCTTCGTGAAAAGGTTGGACCCTCTGCTTAGGTCCCGGGGTATGTTTACTTCATTCATTGACTCAACGATCATGGCATCTGGGTAGCATAACGTCGGTTCATCCAGACCTGGACTGCGTTCTCTTGAACTCAGGAATCCAGCGACGATCGGTATTCAGCGATCCTGCCGATATCAAGATGGATGTGATTCAGGAGGAAATAACGGTCAGATACACATCACACCGGTGTTTGGCCTTTGAAACGGATATATCGTACTAATCTCGATTTCATTTGCCTCCAGGTCAATTATCTCTCTTACGTCGCATTTACAAAGGAGTTTATACCTTTTTCATGGCTAAAAGAGATATTCCAACGTCTTTTATATAGTGAGTAGTTGATACAGCCTAGCTCTCTGCCTCTCTCAAAGCTATATTTACTAACCGAGAAAATCACACTCAGCACATCATCTGGTCTGGCCTTGGTTCCTAGTCTTCGATGCTCAAACTACTCTGCTTCAAAAGCTGCTCTTCACCAATGGATTCTTTGTCTAAGACAGCAATTGAAGGAAACCAACATCAGGGTTATCGAGATCTTTCCGCCTGCAGTTCAGAGTAAGTTATGTTTGTCGTTGTCTATCAAGGCAGAACATGGAGCCTTGAGACTGGTTTCCTGTGCCTGGACATGAACTAACGTTTGTGGCATGCAGCTGAACTCCACGATCCAAAACATCAACCAGATATGTCTCATGTGTACTCGAATTTTGGCATCCCTCTAGAGGTTTTCACTAAAGAGGTTAGTGTACATGCAATGCAATACGGCTTTTCCCTCCCTCCCCAATCCTTTCTCTTGTCGACATCGATTGTTATTCGCAGACACGAACTGGATGAACCATCTAATCATATATCGTTGTAGACCATTGAAAAGCTCCTTGCAGGTTCCGATCAGATTCCAGTTGGCTCTGCCGCCGTCGCTTTCAACGGATGGGAACAGGAGCGCCAGAAGGCCTTCTTGGACAGGATATAGAAAAGGCATGTTTTAGATTGGTCGTCGATTTGTCGTCTGAAGAGCGATGTGATCAATATGCGGGTGGGCATTTCTGAGGATATGCAGCTTACAAACGTCAACTTTAGAACTGGACAACACAGCTCACCCTGTCTTTATTGAAAATCCTATTATTTTCTGATCTTTTCTCCCTGTCACATTTTATTGTAAACAACTTTCAAGTTCTGTATGGAAATATCCATCAACCAGTACCTAGGTAATGTTGATTTACTTTCACGCACACTTTACTTACGGGGTTAGGGTTAGGGCGGATTAGGGCTTCTTGGAATGGTTATAAGAGTACATTACATGTGCATGGGAGGAATCTATATCGTACCCTGGTAATGGATTTCAAATAATTGTCAAGCGTCATATCAATAATTCATATATGCCTATGCAAGAAGAAAGATGGGGAATTCATGATAGACCGGCGTTCTGACGTCATTCTGGAATTCCAGTTGGTGCCAACTTGGTGGAACCATCAGAATGGATCTTGCACACCGAGTACACAGTTCATCGGAAGTGAAAATCAGACCTGTTCATGATACAAAACGTTCTCTTTTGGATGGCCAGAAAAACACAGACTCGATCGGAAAAGAACACTTCGAAATGGCCGTTATCTGGGGCTTGGACCTGCACGAGATGCAGTGGTCCAAATTCAGGTCATCACACATGTTCAATAGGGCGTACCACCTGCGGAGATGCAAGATGATTGTGTACCAGCTCGCCATGGTCCTTTGCGTGTGCTCCGAGTCAGTAGGCACAGCAGCTCTGTCAGGTCAGTCTTTGGAGGCTCTGTTGAGAACATAATGCATGGTTCTAATGACAGTTCCGAAATCTTCAGATTATGTGGACCAGCAAGAATTCATCGAGAACTTGAACAACCTGGCCGCAGTGTACAATGACGACTTCGTCGGGATCGCTTCGTATAATATATTTGTTGGAATTGCTGTTGCCACTATTTTCGGCGCAGCCTTCTTCTTCGACCTCTTCTGGCCAGAGCGCCACGAGAGCCGCTCCGTCCGCCTGGCATGGAAGATCTGTGCAGTGGCCATAACTGTCATGTGCTTTGCGGATGCTATTGCCTTGACGGTACGACCCCTTCCTCCCGTGAAACAAGGAGATGCCTAATCAACCACACAGGTCATCGTTGCCACCAGACATGCTTATATTTCAGGAGTGGACGCGAACGAGGCCACCCTTCTTCTGAAACAATCGACGAAGGACCCCAATCTTTGTAAGTTGGCTCCGCTGATTCATAATAAAGAAGAGTTCCCGCTTACTGGTGTTCCAAACCCACACAAGACTATCGGCATAATCCAAAGGCTATTGCATCTGTGGTTCTCCTGTGGCCAGGCATGATTGCTACCATTGGCAGCTGTTATCTGCTGATTGTCTCCCAAATCCACGACGATGCGCATGGTCCTTTTCGCTCTTCGGTCAAGAGCAACAAGCGACAGCTCAAGCAAAAAGCAGAGGCTCAGCCAAATGCTCATATTTAACCAAGAGTATAAACCTGGAGTCGGTTATGACGATCGTTTTCTTCCCTTTGTGACTTCTCTCAAGGGACTATAGAATGATGGCTTTGTATTACCATTTAACTACCATATATTTTCTTACTGGGTTGAGTTGGATACATGATACCCCATTTTACAAGCGGTATGCATGGATTTCGTCTTCTCTTACGATGCAAGTTTTGGTCTCTTTTAATCATGCGAACTCGTTCCTCATAGAATATACCACTGTCTCAAGGTTTAGAAAGAGATAAATTATGTATAGAGCATCTGAATTTATCTAAATCTATTAGAACTACCTATATTCGCGTTTCATTCATGGTCGTCCAGTCCGGTAGGGCGAAATATCGAAACTATCTATATCTTGTCGTCGACCTCAAAACATCTCATGTGCCGTTTGCCTGCTCGATCTTTGCTGCAGTTAACGGGGAAGACACCCATCTGAGCAGCCGACAGATGGCGAGGGACGTATCCGTTTCCTGGGAATATCATGCCCACCAGGATGCTCATAGATCTTGCGTGCATCCGGATGGCAGAGTTCATGCAGATGGTAACCGGCAAGGTTTCGGGTCATTTGCTCCAACGATATGCACCGTAGGGATATCGATTCGATACGGACCACTAATCATCTTCACAAGTTCCTCTCGGGACAGATCCGTCACATGCGCGAGGTCGTTCTGCCACCGATCCAAGCCCTGTGTGAGAATTGCAGAGCTATCAGCCCGCTTTGCCAGCGACTTGATCCCCGCGGCTTCAATATCCCACAACCCGGAGCGACGGTAAAGCCGAATTCGCCCTCCAACTGCCTGAGCGAAGGACCCCGCAGATGAAAATGGCGAATCGGAAGGGCGGAGGATCGTTGGGCGTCTCCTTGAAGTGATCCAACAATAGACTCGATCCCAAGGTGCAGCCCTGAGAGAACATGATTACTCCGTCGTACGGCCCGTTTTGTTTAATGTGTTGCTTGAGCCATTCCCGCGCTTTCGACATCTCGTCCAATCCAGCCCCGACGGCCACCAGCAGTAGTATGGCGGATCGTAGAAGAGATCTACACCGGCTCCTGGTGGCGAGGCCATGCGCCCGTCGATAAACTCGAATTCGAAGGTATCTCCACTGCCATCCTCGGCCAGTTGTTTTGCAGGACATGGCGGAAAGATACTAATTTCTCAGTCGAGAGATATCCAATCAGCAACGAGCTCAACAAGTTCAGCAAGAACTGCAAGAGCAGAGGAAACTGTATAATTACTTGCCCGTTTGCAAGTTGAATATTGCGGCGCTTGTTCCGGATCCGTGAAGGCCGAGGATGCGGTATTTTTCCCCATATTGGTTTCTTCGGTCAACTGGTTTCTTTATCTCCTATCAAGATGGCAGGCGAAGTATTTAGGGACGAGAAAATATTTAGTCTCCGAGGCTGGGAATGCTCATGGCAGGTCAAAGATTGCTTACTGCAAGGGAGGATGGGGCCGTGACACAACGTTGAACTTGAACGCCGAGACATCTAGCTAGCAACATTTGAGAAAGTGGTCTTACTCCTTGATACCTAAGTATCCATATAGGTACCTAATTTATAAAGACGGGATGGTTCTCAGTTAAAATAAACTATTTAATCACAACCTTCTTCGCACACTTTTATACTACCTATATGTAATAGAATCGTTTCCCTTACAACCAACATGCTTGGCAATTTCAATACAGCAATCCTCGATCAAGGATCTTCTAGCCTTCTATCTTTTAGAAGAATATTCAGCGACTCAGATGGTGATTCCTTGGGTAGCACCATATGTCGTCGCACCGAACAGCACCAATACCCAAAACCACAGCCATCCGATAAACCACCAGGAATCATACAAGTTCTCTACAAAGTCATTCTCAGTGAATCCCGAGCTTTCTGTCTGTAGATTTGCGTTGCCTGTCCCGGTCTCGAGGTTGAAGTAATGAAAGCTGCTCGGCTGTCGAGGGTCGTTGGTAGAACCTGTGTCCTTTTCTCCTTATTCTCTTCAAGTTCGTCTATCATGGGCATCAACAAATCGCCTGGACTACTACTCAACGAGGACAACGGCCGAAACACTTACTCCAAACCATCTCCCAGACTTGAGTACCAGGCAGCAGAAGCAGAAGCAGGGGTAATATTTGCCCAAAGCCCCAGGTATTCTCTTCCCCTCAATGCAGGATTTCCCTCCTCAGTAATGGCACGGGCTGCCTGTTCCCTGATGACTATCACGGTATATGTAGAGTAGAAAAGCGTTGTCCAGATTCGATACAGGTCGACGATCTGTGAGGACATAATTTGTATGGCGGTGAAACAGACCAGCAGGAAGGCAGATGAGACGCGCTGAACCATTCTACTATCCTGGATCGGCCGCGCTGCTGCGAGTTTTGCACTCGTCCATACGTGCCATTTGCGGAGAGAGAAGGGTTTCAAGAGCGGGCCCAGGCGTGTCTTCAGAGAGTCAATCACATCTGGGCAGATGTCTCGAATAATAGCCACAAGCCCCAGAATAAAAAGCAAGATGTCAAAATAGTTTCGGCAATCTTTGCTGGCGTATAGTAATGTGGGAGTTTACTCCACACGCATTGCATAACCAGACTGAACTCGGCCAGAAAGTACCAGTTATTCACAGCGATATTGGTCGCGAAAGTGAAAGCGAAGACAAGAAAAATCACTGCCAATCGCCAGGTCTCTTCCAGTGGCAGTCCCTTAGCTCCGTCACTATCATCATGGTGGACTGGTGGGTGATGAAGCTGAGGATTCCGAGATTATATACGACGAAGAAGTGGTACTGCGTGATGACGCAGTGTCTGGCAAACCCGGTAATAATGATCGACATTCCGGTGATAAGTTGCTGGTCGCTTAACGCGAATGCAATATTTACAATCGCGCCGAAGGAGAATGGTCGATCCTCCTTGAGGAGTTTTGGCAGCAAAGGCCGAAGCCATTTCTTCTTGAATTCCCTGGTTCTTCGGACGACACGTTCATCGAGTATATTGTCTGGAGGTCCAATGCCTTCGTCCAAACTATCGACAAAGAGGAAGGTGATGAGGACGAAGAGAAACGTGGCCCAGGCGGAGATCAGAAAAGCGAGAATAACCTGCAAAACATTAGCGTAAAGGGTTTTATTATTGGTCCCAATTAGTTCTAACGTACGCCAATGCCAGCCTGTGTCGAGTCAGAATTCATAGTCTTAATAATAAAAGTAGATCAGCTGTATCAGTCTGGGACATACCACGTCTGGGTCTGCATCGAACTCGGTGGGATACCCGGAGTCCGTACAATCGGAGTCGATATCAAAATTGGAACAGGACATTATAAGGATGACTTTATAGGGATCACTAATTTTTGTCGGAGTGCAAACATAACAGCAACTAGGCAATTCTATTCCTAGTTATCAAGCGAGATGGTATAGAACCAAAAGTACAGAGGCTGAGGCTAAACGTTACCTACTGCCATGGGCTTGGTGGGCTATTATCAAGAAAAACGTCGCCACAGTGTGCCCAACGTGCAACCAAGGTAGTACAACGATCAATAAGGACAAGGCTGTGTTGCAACAATGCGGTAGCCCTAGCGAGGTTCTTGTTCTTAGCTGACAACCTAACTTGTAGTATCAATTGAGGTCTGCGTTCGTACGCTCCAATCCCATAGCCTCTCGGAAAGCTCCTCATCCTTTGCAAGGTCAGACAATTTCGAATCCGTGGCATCCCAAGTATAGCCATAATAAAACTTTCCAGCAAGCGGCCCAACGTCAAAGTATCGACCACTCAATGATTTGTCCTTAATCTCGGGGTCCGTAGCTAGTAAAAGTATTGTCAGAGCGCCGTCCTCTGGCGGTATGCTCATCAGTCTGACAATCGAAGAGTTGAGGAATTTGAAAACTGGCGGTAGCGCAGCTGACTCGGTTCCTGGAGCAGCGCCGATTGTACCTGTGCGACAGACTTATTAGCATACGCTCGGTTATCCTGGTGTATCTTAGCCACATACCTGGGTTGAGGCAGTTGACTAAAATGTTGGTGTAACCTGTTGTCTGGAAGCGAGTATGGAGATGCCGGGCAAATAATATATTTGCTAGCTTTGAACGTGCGTATCTGCCAAACTTTAGTCTTTGCTCTTTACTTTCAGAGACGTAGGCATTATTTATTGAGAGCAACAGCGGAATATCTACAATTATGGAGCTAAAACTGACCTCTGCAAGCTAGCTTGAACCTCGGCAAGACTCTGTATTGTCTTTGATCCCTCCGTTCTCAAGCCTTCAAAATCAATCTTGTCCGGCTGAACAGGTTTATACATGGCGTGAGCATGAGATGCAACAACGACAATCCTCGCCCCGCCATATTGCTCGGAAGTACGTTGGATCAGGTCCTGACAGTGGATTAGCAGATTGCAAGCTTGGAAAACAACAAGAAGCAATACCCCAAGGTCATACCAGAAGGTTGTGCGTGAAGACGAAATGGCCGAAGTACTACAGAATCTCCAACTCCGTAAGCATCTCTATTGAGGTCGCACATGTAGAGAGGTATATGTGTAATCCCTTACGTTTGTCTGCAATATTGTCAGCGAGATGACATGCACTAAGAGGTTGTTTAGTACATACACCAAATTGTATCTCGATTCCATCACTTGATAAGGTCTCGGGCTATGCCTGGTCAGCAATTGATTTAGTGCCTGCAGGAGGTGACTCACGACAACAGACAGTGCAGCATTCGCAATAAGAACATCAAGTCGCTCTTCGAGCTTGGTGAACTGCTTTGCAGCAGAGATGCAGCTCCTTGCATCTGACAGATTCAGCTCAAGGAAGTGCAGACCTGCTGTCATATGCGGGTCGATCGATTCAAGGTGACTGCAGAGTTGCTCGAATTTTCCTTTCGATCGAGAAGCAATATATACTTTGGCATTGTGCTTTAGTAGCTGCTTTACCGCCTCTTTACCAATTCCCGTGGCACCACTAGATATTGTGTCAGTCTGTATCAAGTCTGCTATAATGTCAATGATTCTCTCACCCGGTGACTATGACAACCTTTTCAGTCAGATTCGGAATGCCTTCAACAGAGAAGGTCTTTTGAAACGACGGCATGACTACGGTCAAACGCAGAGAGACCAAATATTCTGATTGCAAGAGGCCCCATAAACTATGGCTTTATAAACGAGTAACTAACTCTCTCTATATGCCATAAGAAGTTGTTGTCTCAGAACGGGGTTTAGAGACCGGCCACTCCTATCTCCGGGCTTCATAGTTTTAGTAGCAGCAAAGTAAGACAGCCTGGGGATTTGTCATGTCACACTAAATTCTTTGCCAGAAATGTAACTTTTACACGTTAGTAGTTTATGGTTATATTAGGCATACGAAAGAAAGAATGTGTCGCTTTGCTCTATCGATTCCCTCCTCGTGTGAACTCGAATGTTTCACCGAGGCATGCTGGGTTACACGGTTTTCATTGCTCAGTAATAAACTGTCCGTTAGCCGCAGGAAGTTCTGTTCATTTAAGCGGGTAGGATATCTGTCGCTAGTGGTCGTAGAATCTCGTCGCGAACCCAAGGCCAATACACTTCAGAAGCATATCGTGTATCGGTTTTCCGTCGTCGTTTCGACGGACCAGGTCCCCGTGAAGTTGGTGCTGTCACAATCCTTTTTCTCTTTAGCTCGCCTGGGCTAGGTAGTGGGATTGTCAATGGGAATAGATCAGCCGAAGAGGGAGTAGGCAATCGATCGAGCCAGTCTTCAACTTTCATCACAATCAACGACTTGAAAAGCTCGACTTTGCAGCTCGGAATCCTGCTTTCGTTGCTCTCATGCTAGCCTTTACTCGGTAAAGAAGAGCTAGTAATCTGGTGAATTGGTTATTAGCTATAGACGTAAAATAAGATGAAATATAAAATGATGATAATCGATGAAGCCGTGAGTTTTGTAGTGACACTATCCGATAGGTTGCGGGACGGGTTCGCGGTTAAACAATTCCCCGACTCGTCACCCTATTCGGCTATGGGCTTATTCATTTTCTACAAGCCATAACCTTCGACTTTGCGTATATCACTATCCTCTTCCATCAAGCACATGATAATATCCAAAATAATACCGTCTCAACCAGGAGCCATCATGGAGGACTTTCTAGGCTTCTGCATTTCTAAAGAGTCTTCGACGCCTCAAACGACCAATGGTGTCCTACTATACAAACAGGAAAGAAGGGTATCTCTATAATTACCTATACCCAGCTTAACGCTAGAGCTCAGGCATCTACAGTTCGGAGCAGGTAGGAAGCTTTCATGTAGGAAGGATTCCTATTTTCGTGGGAAGAAAGAAGGATAGGAGAGATGCAATGAGATAAAGAATCTGAGAGTATCCTTTAGCGAAGACCGAGGTAACAAACTATTCAGTCGACTTACTGCACTGCCGTAAAAGGTATCCCCAATCCTGATGGCGATGCCATTCCAAGCCCAAGATCAAAAGTTTGGCAAAGGCAAGACTGCCTGTCAGGCCGGCGAGCAATTCCACAAGAGCTACCCCGGCATAAAGCTGGCCCATTGTTGAGATGCTTTCAAATGAAGCGACAACCCCTTGCATTGCCTGCACGACACTGTTCCCGCTGGAAGTGAGAATGGACCCTGAAGATCATGAAATTGGTCAGTCTATTCTATTCACCATTCAAACTGCTAGAACTGCTAGACACCAACGAACCAGTGATAAGGGAAGCTACATTGGTGCTCAGGCCAATCACTAGAGCCCCAACTGCCAGAATGATCAGGCTGCCCCTCGCAATCCAGATATCTACGGCAACTGGTCGAGTTTCCGACCGCTTCTCCACAAACTGGGTCACACCAGCGAGGAAGATCAGCACACCCAGCGCAACAAAGGCTTTGATGGACATAATGTATCCAGCTGTCGAAATGGACAAGCCCAATAAGTTTGAGGCGTATTGAATGAATAGAAAACCGGATTGACGGGAGAAGGCACTGAGAAAAATAGTAGCCAAACACATGGTGATTTCCTTGCTAATGGCAAATACCTGTAAACCCTGCTTGATCTTTTGCGTGAATGACATCGTGGCCTCTGTCTAATCAGATTCTTCAGTCCTCTGCATGCAAATGTCTCATACGAAAGTGTGAAGCCAGCTCACCCGTTCGTTGGACGCGTTTATTTTATAGCAGTTGGCCGTGTCTCAGGCAACGCCAGAAGTAGTGGGTATGCGAGGAGAATGATCGGTGTGCTGAATTTATAAGGCAACCATAGGTCCTTTGAGAGGAGCCACGATCCAACTGGCAGGTCCACAATATCTGTAACAAGCACAGCGGCACCAATCAAATAGAATGTCGTTGTTCTATACAGGATCAGTCTCCAGCCGTGAGGAATTCAACGCAAAGAGCTATTAGCTTACCTCATATTCTCTGGGGACACGTCAACCACTATAGTGTTCATTATCGCCGACATGACACGCGCACCGCCTCCGATAGCTAGAAACACTGGAGAAACAAGGACTAATTTAGTCGAGAATGTCTCATGAAAGTAACCTAACCGTGTTAGCGAGAATCCCATGTGGTTTGGGGTACCTGCATTCATCTCACAAACTAAAATAACCCAGAAGTAAGCAAGCACTTGGCCAGTCATGCCCATGAGCATTACCGGTTTTCGGCCGATCTTATCCGCCAGGCGGCCATATGAAACGGTCAGAAGGATGCCTGATGCCAAGAAAAATTAGGACAACAGAATCCTCGAAGTGGCCAAACGATCTCACCAGGTACGGTCATCAAGAGTGACTTGGTTGCCCTGAGATAGGCGAGGTTCGCCTGGATCTCTTGGACTTTGCAATGCTCTTCGTCGACGTAAGATAATGGCGGCCTCCCGATCAGGCTCGGATCGTGTACGCGATAGTAATCTCTGCAGACGGCCATCTCGAGCAATCTCACTTCGGGAGTGTCAACCAGAGAACCGCCGAAGTCGGCGATCAGGAGACAATGCCGATGAGAATGGACACATATGGAAAGAAAGGCGATCTTGGGCGCCACCCCGTAGAGCTGGAAAGCAACGGAGAAGTTTCTGTTGGGCCGTGATGCGTGTCTGAAGCCATATCGATTTGCATCGGTCAAAGTTCGCGACGAGTTGTGTTGAGGTTGCGAGGCCCGGGAATAGCATATCTTCCGTGACAAAGGATGCCGTTGCTCGCCCGATTTCCTTATCGAGGACCGCCTGAGTTGCACTTTTCTAAAGATGTCAGGCTCATATAAACGTCAGCATTGTATGCTACTGCGGCAATGTATTGACTACCTTGGAAACAACATCATTTGAGATCATGGCACCCTTTTTGAAACTCTACCCTCATCATAGCGACGACGCGAGTTCTCCATTGGCACTAGACTACTCAGAGTACGGACACGTCACCATTTGCCCCGGTACCTTGCTTGCAGCCTAGATGCAGGACCTGTGGTAGATGAGACAACGACACAGTGCCTATGCAAGTCCTGGAACGAGAAATGGCTCAACAAATTGGCCCCATGGCTGCTAGTGTGTGTACGGACCGCATTGAAAGCTGTAGAGATGTTCAGGGAAGGAAAGTAAGTGGAATTTTTGAAGAATCTTTCTCATGGCAATATAGCAATGAACTACCTAGGTACTTGCTTTATATGCTACTTTCTTGTTCTTTAGGTACTTCAATATATTATATATTTGGATAAATTTAATATTCTAAAAAATCTTAGAAGCTTGAATTAAGTTTATCTTATATTAAAGAGAAAAATACACGTTTTAGCTAGGTATTCCTAAACTCCTACTACAATCTAAATAAAGTAGATTAGGGAATTTTAATAGTTATATAGTTTGAGAAATTCATTACAAACAGTCTAAAGAGAATCTGTAATTGCGAGACATCATTTTCACCCTTCTTTGGCTACGATGGATGACGGGTTCGGGCAGGATCAGACTGATCAACTCCCGGGTCCCCTAAATTTCCGGGTTATGAGGGGTGCTCCTGTATGTTTGATGTATTTCGCGAAAGGTGTGCTCTTGGGTATAAAAGCCCTTCTATCAACCGGAAATTCGAGCTTTGACAGTCCTTATCTTCTCCTGACCTAGCGGTCTCATCTGTATGTGAAATACCGGTCTGTCCGCACGCCAAATCTCGCCATCGTCAAGTTATTGTTAGGCATCGCATGTCATATTGCTGCTCAGGGCCGAATAGACGCGATGAGGTCTTGGCGTAGAAGTACTGCTCAAAGTAACCTCTTCGTTGGAAGATATTGTGCTCCACGTCAATCCTCTCCAATAGAAGCCCGATGTCTATCATACGAGGCTCTATAATTCCCTGGCGTATTCTGGTTTCTCTTCCACGTATTTGACATATCCATAGCACGTAAAGTTGGTTGGTCCTTGGGTTTTGCTTGTAGTCCGGGAAGACCTTACTCCTTGTTATTGTGCCATCATGGAAGCCCCAGTCAGACTTGAAAGTGTTCTCATCATGACCGAAGATATTCGCCCATTCTCTCTCTTGGTGAAGTAAACCCCGCTTTGGAGCTTCTCCGTTGAGTATTAGGGACCTCAATGGACCTTCTAATCGCACATATGCGTTTGTGATTTCTCCATTGGCTGCTTCATCGGCTCGGGCATCCATGACACGAGATAGCCATTCAACAATGCAAGGATACTCATTGATAGGCGTCAATAGTTCGGTGCACTGATTTGAAACACGTGTGTTGAGAGCTGCCCATGACCACGATGGTGCATGGTAGGATGTATTTTTGATATATTGTGGATCTTCCGTTTTCCACAGCAGCTCGGCCAGAAGAATCTCTTTCCAAAGCCCAGCAATCGAAGAGAGTCCTGTCCGGCTTTCGATGCCTGCAACGATTCCGTGAAAAGCAACGAGCTTATCTTCATATCTTGTGACGTCGGTCGAAGAGTAAAGCTGTACAAGTTTGATCCACTGGGCATTGAAAGCCAGAAAAGATTCTTTGGAATTTATGTTGGTGGGGACAAGCTCTGGGTTTAAAGCGATGCCATAATAATCCGCTTTGGGTACCTCGCCGAAATTCACCTTTCCCTCTTCTGTTAACTGAGTCTCAATGCATTCCCATGCAAGCCCCAAGATGTGTAGTACAAAGTTCGAGGGGACAATAAGCGCTCCTGTACTACCCAGCCTCTCTGCAATAACTCTCCGGACAATGTCACATGCTCCCATGGCGAACGTGGCTTGATTTTGGTCCCGTCATCCAGTCGTAAAGGTACGGTCATCAGGGGATTATGATTCTGGAAACAGCCTCCATGGCTGTCCTGAGCACCAAGGGCTGCAATAGTGACAGCACTGCCTTGATATATTTCTCCCATGATTGATGATTCATAACTCCAATCAGAGTTGGAGTCCTGGACAATGCACAATGCGTCAATCCATAGGTAACTGAATCCCAAGCGTCTAGTGACCAGGACAGCATGTTGGAAGCTTAACGGCAAGCTCTTCACTTGAATAGAACGCATAAAATCTTCCATGTTCTTCGTCGTCAATTGCAAGATTGGTTGCGTTCCCCAGCGATGGCTAAGCGTGGCGTATTCAACGTATTTTGAAGTGCCTTGAGCAATTATGTCACGCGAGAGACAGAGCCTGATTGCATCCAATTTAGACGCGTTTTCGACGCAAAGTAGTCTTGTCGGTAAGCGTGGTGTCCTCACAATCGCCCTATTGCAAAGACCATGACTTGATAAGCAACATGTGATCCATCTCCTTGCCAGTTGGAATGACATCTCAGAAGCCGTTGAGAGACTTAAACTGGAAGGTAACCGAATGTTGTCTTTGGCTTTGTCAATATAGAGCCATCGCGAGAGACTCCCACGCATGTCCGCATAGGACCAATCCTTCAGGCACATCTTTTTGTTACCTTGTAAGTTGATAATGAATAAATGGAAGTCCGCATCTTTGCGCCCTTTCTTATTGTCATGCAGGTGAGCTGCACGGTTTTCGGGTGTTGTCGGTATGTAAGTTCGACCGAGCCCCAGCCTCAAAGGAAGCCTTGACAATAAGAGGGAACAAAGGTGGCAACCATCCAGGGCTGAATTGTTCAGTGACACAACTGTCCGGTGGTGCTCAAATTTTTCTTTTCTTTCTGCTCCAGACAAAACCCGAGATTGTTCTAGCACATACTGACAGACGGAACATAAAGTATATATCTTGAAGCTAGCATCGACATCTTTGGCGACTCGTTCGTCGACGCTTAATTTGTAGCCATCGCCAGCCATTTTCGGGCGTATCGAAGGGGTTTTCAAATACTAATCATAGATTTCTCAGCTGGTGACATACAACTCGTCTATAGTCGTTCCCAGTCCGCGTTTTTACTACGATGTAGGTTGAAACCGGTACCTAGGTATCAACATACCTACATGCAGATTTTAGGAAGGTCCGAGGGCCGCGGACCAGGATTGAGGGCTTTATGGTCTGACAAGTTTTCGCGCTCCTCTTCGAGACCAGGCCTGGCGGAAATAGAATGCCGCTGAAACAAAGCCACGATTTGGCACACGAGTAACGAGTTTTGTTAAAGAGCGGTCCCAGATTAGCCGCAGAATTACCACAGAATCTGAATGCAGACTATGCTAGCTCTAAATATAGACTACCTCTGTGGTAATATGGTAATTAACTAGTACTCACATATTTGAATGTATTAATATCCCAAAGGAACCTTGGAAGATTCAATCAAGTTTATCCTCTATATAAATTAGAACGGGGAGTTTCAATACATAGTTCGAACAAATTCGTTACAAACAGACCCGTTTTGTATACCATTACTATCATAACCTTCATCATAATCATGACCTTGTACCTAAGGTTGCTCAGCTGTAGAAATCATCTCCATCATGTGCGACTACTACCTCGAATCACTCGCATAGCCCGTGTCAGTGCTCTCAACGCTTTTCCGTCGACCATGATGATCATTCTCATTCTTCTCGTTCATCGACCCGCTTTTGACGTGCTTTTGTTCCTCTTTGATTAGCTTGCGTATACTTGACTGGATGGCCAGGCCCGAATCATGAACATGGCCTGTTCCTAATAGATCGATTCCGATATCCTTGCAGATCGAAATGCATTCGGCTTCGACCGTATCGACCATTGTACTGGTAAGCCCGTAAAACGCCGGGTTGTATGCATTCCGTGCCCAGTACATCAAGTCGCCGGCTATACGGCTGTATTGTGGGACAGGCTCTGAAGCGCTGTTTGAACGTACACGTCTGGAGGCGCTTATGCTTTGTGCTGTGGAAGGCGGTGACGATGGGTCATATGAGTTATGTTTGAGTAATGAGGGTGGCGCTGACTTGGTCGTGGAGACTGAGAAGTCGGATGATGATGATGATGATGATGATGATGTTGCGAATGGTGAAGAGGCGGAGGAAGAGGATAGAATATCGCCATACGCTACAACCGTATGAAGCAAATGGTACACCGCCGCAAAGCTGATAAGGGTTAGTTCGATAGGATCTAGGGAAGCTGGTTGAGCCAATTGATGGCCTTTCGGATGGTTAGATGTGATGGGAAAGACGTGTCATTTGTAGTTCGCGCTTTTATGATGGCTGCAATCATTGCGCAACGAACAGCAATTGCAATCTCCTCGCGCACAGCCATGGGCAATGAGGAATCAAGGAAGTTTGAGACTTGCGACTTTTGGTGCTTCTTCGATGGCAGCGCAGCGAGGACTGATTTGATGTCATAAAGTCGATCCTGTTCAAATAAGACCGCTCTGATAGCTGCTGCCCTAGTATATGCAGCCGACAGGCGAGGGGCAATTTTCAAGGCAAGATTGATTTCTCTTTGAAGCCTGTTCTTGACCTTGGGCCCGCCAGACCCGACATCGAATGAATTGAGTAACGTGTTTTGCAGTACATGACTTGACCACCAGGCTGCAATGCTGTCTGCGAATGTTTGAATCGCTGGATCGTCGGCTACAACGTCCAGCAGTGCCTCGTCCTCGTCAAGCCCTTCCTGCGTTGGCCGACTCCAGGTAAGATTCACGGCGCGCTGAATAATAGGGTCAAGTAAAACGTCGTTACACTCGAGTTCAAGGAGCGCAGATAGATGGCTTGGAAGAGCATCTGGATGATCTTTCGGCAAACGTCGATTCAAGTCTCGTGCTATATTCCACTGATAAGTTGCCACAGCACGGCCCACATTATTGGCAACATTGGATATGAAAGAGCCCGGCTCGCCAACTCGCCAAAGCAAAATGCGGCAGTGGAGTGCTTTCAACATGATTCTTCCCGGATTGCGCGGCAGAGTTCCCGATGCGAAGATGGTAAGGGTGAGGCGTGATTTACTGACTTCAGGATCGCCACCTGCTAACTGAGCATCGATTGCAATATCCCACGTTTTGATCCGACCCTTTTCGTCCTCCTCGGTGATCCCCGTAATCCGGGAATACATTCTTCGACCCAGTAGACAGCAGGCACTGTACTCAACCCATCTGCAGGTGACAGCGAACCACTCTAGAAAAAGCGGTGTCGAGGTACCCCAAGTCTTTGCATACTTGTCAACCAGGCTTGTCTTTTGAGTTCTGCCGGAGTCATCTTGACCCCTGCTGCCGAGGAAACCTTTTGTGTATCATCCTGAGATTTCGGACGAGCGTGGAATAAGTAGAGGAAAACGAAAAGGCACTGCCTACAACAAGACAGGCTGTCAGAAATATGTTCAACATGGCTCTAATATGCCATGCACGCCATAGACCCGAATTTTCTCCCCACAGCAGGAATGAGGTTCGCATTATTTTATAGTGAGTGGCTATAAAGTCACCGAGCAAGTTCAGTGGGACTGCCAGCAGTCCCTTTTCAGTGGATTCGGATTCTTCATTCGTCGAGATAGTCTGCACAACCATCAAGCCTGCAAGAGTCCCGAGGAAGAGCTTACTTGCAGGAGTCATACCTCTGCGGACATGCTCATTACACTGTTGCGGCTTTGGATCGTTTTGATGTAAGATTCAGCGAAGGCGCCTTGAGTGGGTGCATTGGCTCGCATTCTTTTGATGTAATCTGGAACTTTGATCAACCCTTCAGGCGGATGACCGGAGCCCGAGTCCTTTCGTGAGTGTGTAAAGTCATCCGTGTGTGAGAAGACACTTGGTGATTCTAAGCTGTCAATTGTTCCCGAGTAGCTGTCTGGCGATGAGGCGGAGCCGACAGAAGTGGATCTCGATTGTTCAATGACCACAGCGTTGTCAAGTTCACGCAGTTTTTCTTTCAAGGCCTTGTTTTCTTCTTCTAGACGAGTATTTCTTAGCTCCAGATGACGGATATACTCTGTCGCCTTGGAAAGAATGGACGCCTTGTTTAGTTTGTTTCCTGTTGCAATATCGTCATCATGCGCCGAAACTGCCCCATGATACTCTCTGGTTAACACGCGTAAACTGGGAACACTGTCTCTGAGCTCCGCGATCTTGTCATTGAGATTAGCGCGATAGCGCTTCTCAATGACGTTGTGCGAACGTTTCTTTGATGTAGGCTTGGCCTCTGGAGGTGAATCGTCATCGGCTCCGACAGAACCATCATCGTCCTCACTAGATGTCTTCCGTTTTCGACCACCTGACAGATTATTTGCAACTAGCTTTTAGCACCTCCGTTTTTGCGCCGGGTCCAAGAGGCTTGAAATGCGCCTTCTGGTTGTTGTTGGTCCGATATAAAATTAGCTCCCAAGGGCAATGAGGCCGCGGAAAAGTCAATCTTGTCAATGGTCGGTAGATTGAGTCTTGAATTCTGTTCTGAGAAATCGATGTCACTCTTCGATGTTGTATTGAAGCTTGTGTCATCCCAGTCCCACTGCATCCATTGTGACCAGTCTTGGTCTTGAGAATTGCTGGAAACCCCAAGAGGCATACCGGGTTCTAAGGAGTCTTCCATAGGGGCGACTGCGAATGATGATTGCCATTGATCGAGAATGATCGTTCGGGCGTCTCCAAGTAGGACAATCAGAGACCAGGCAGAATGTATATAGCAAATGAACGGATTTCGCGCTTATTGACGGACAGGACTGACTGCCTTGTGATCGATCAAGTCTCAGACAGGACAAAGCATAGAATGGTTTCGGATAGCGATACTTGAAGGGACTGAGCTGGACGTAGTCCTTCTTTGGCGGTCTCAGTAAAGTGATGTATGTTATTGGCGGTCAGAAACAGCCAGTTCTAGTAACTGCAGGGAAAACGTGACTGCCTAGAGAGCTTGTGTGCCGAGCAAATTCTGATTGGCTCTCTATCTTCGCACGCTGTGGCTATGGATTAAGGATGGTTGTTTGATGGAGTTGATTGTGAACGGCACAAGTAGTAATCGTATGACTACGGCTCTTCGGTTCCGCGATCCGCACTGGGCCTTGAATCGGTATTACCGCCAGCCGTCCAATACCAAGCCAAGATTGCTGCCGAGTTTCAATACGATACAGTACGCATACAGTCTTGAATCATGTGACCTCTTGTCTTTTGATCTTTTGACTCTTTGGATCTGACGATGAATCCTTACTACTGACCATTCTATTATTTCTGCCTTTTAGATGGCACTATAGACGGCATAATCATACATAACTCCTTCACCGACATGTCAGCCAGACACATCATACATGGCCGCATTACGCAAATTAATTATGGAGCGATGCTCGGGGGATAAGGGCATATGTCCTGGCGTCCTGAGGAACCCACGACCACATCCCTGTGCCTCCTGACGAGAAAAATCAAGTTGCGACCCCAGGGCCATTGTCAAGTCTCCTGTGCTATCCCATAACTGCACGAATTCCCTCGGAGCCTCTCCATTGTAGTCCAAATCATTGTTGGATAGAACCCCGGTTGCCGTTGTCTCCATAGGCTGAGCCTGGGGCTGCGGCGGCAATGACGAGGACGGCATTGTTGCTGATGATGATGATCTACGGACCGATATCCAGGTTTCTTGAGATAGGGATTTTTCTGCGAGGTCCAACAGTTGCCGTAAGAAAGTATGTGCACGCCGGGCAGTGGCATGGTTAGCACTCATTTGACCTATCATTCGCATTCCTTCTTCCAGGTGCAACAGTGCTTCTTTGTCGTCTCGAAATTCGGGATCGACCACGTGTGAAGCAATGATGAGAATGGCATTAAACACTGTTGGGTTGGTTTTCAAAGAAAAGAGAAAAGAGAGCATGTTAGCAGAGTTTGAGCGCTTCAATATATAGAGCTTAAATCAAATGGACAGAAAGGTGCCTTACAATAATACAGATTAAACCAACTCGGGCCAGTAGCTAACTTGGTCTGGTCATGTCGACGGCTCACCAACTGTATGGTTTCCTCTGCGCTGCGAACACAGATATGTCTGCTGTTCTGCATCATATTGGCACGAAGGCCGTCTGGCGGTGGAACGAGTCGCTCGCCTCGAGAAAGCAGACTGAGTGAAGTGACCACCGAGTGCCGATGAATCAGAATTCGAGTCATGTTCGCTCTCATGGCAAAGATCAACCTCTGGTCGTCCTGGGCGGATTCATGTTCAACGCCAATGAGCATAGGAGGAACCTGAGCGTACCAAGCTTCGAATCTTTCGTCTAACTCCACAATTTTTCCAGTGGGGATCCACAAGCGCTGCTGCGGATTCCATGATCCTGTATAATTGCACGCATTGTATTGAAAAAGACATCACAGATAAAGTAGGTGTAGAGGGATACACTAGTTGAGATGCTTGGATGCGGTCATCGTCCAGGTCCTCTGGGAGCGGGGTTGAAAACGTACTCGACGCTGTGGCAACTGGACGCCCATATATCGTACTCGACAGCTGGTCTGTCGCATAGCATGCATACCACAAACGCTTTCGAACCTCTTTTGTAATGCAGTCTAAATGTTCCGGCGGCGGGCGGTGAAGTTGCAGGCCCTGGGCTATCCGGATAGCCAACCCAAGAACTGTCCAGCTTTCGTCCGGAAAATTTGAGCTCTGGAGATAGCGTGCTCCTAGTACGAGGACCTGGACCTTTTCAATCGACCAATCGAAAAATAGAGTTGGCCCAACAAGCGCCATGGCGCGATCGTAGAATTTGCGGGTGTGAAGGGTTGACGTCTCAAGACCATTACGCATATGTGCTGATGAAATGGCGCAGATCATATTGATAATAGCGAGTGTATGTGGTTTCTCATGTCGGCGAGAGCGATCCATTATCAAGACATGCTCAAGTTGCGGGGAAATCGTCGGGTAATGGAAGATCGGCGTTATAACATGATGGTATTCGAAATACCGCTGAATGAGGGTGCGCGCATCAGGGGCAGATCGTAGAGTTTGGCGTCAGGCATTTCCGAGACGGATCACGCGGTGATGAGAAGAGTTGAGGGGTGACTGGACCTTGTCGGGGAATCAGGATTCATTGCATTGAGGATCAATTGCGTAAATGAAGCAGCGCCATCTCCGCCTAGGAAAAGCGAGGGTGTAGCTGTAATAACGGTTCGACCACGGTCTGAATGAAGAGGCGCGGGTGTATTCCCATGCGACAACAAACTGGGCGATTGTGTAGACGGAGGCAACGGGTTGGGCGCAGCGTTGGTAGTTGCTCTATCATTCTTTTCATAATTATAATTATTCTGATGCTCCTTCAATTGCGCCTCGTACTGTTTGACCTTATCCTCAAGCGACCGAATATAACTTGGACAGTAGAGTCAGCAAAGCATTCGTTGAACGATGGTCACCCACCATCTCGAAAAAGGGGAAGAGTGGATGAGAATTAGCTGACTTATATGTGGCGGCCGACTGTCCGGGAGCAGATTTGGAGACGTCATTTTTCGGCACAATGTGCTCGCATTTGGTTTTGCGCAGCCGACAGTTGGCGCATGCAATTGGAACGCGGCGACGTCGTTTGGGTTGTTTCGAAGCATCCTCTCGCGCCATCGCAGGATTCACAGAGCGTACGTCCTGTAAAGAGGCCTGCACATTGTGGTCTTCCATGTATCTGTCGAGGTAGTACAGGCCGGAAATATGATGCGTCTTTGATGCCAAGGGCGGAAGATATCGAATGGTGGAATCGAGAGTGGAATCGAGACCGGTCAAATCAGTGGTCCGCAAAGGATGATTGAGAGCCGTCCTCTGTGCAGAAGTAGGAGACAATCTGCACGGTTAGAGATGTATACTGCCGATAGAGCGCTGTTTGTCGACAATGCCTGGCTTGTAACTAGTAAGTGAGACATACTAATGGGAGGACTCAGAAAGTCCGTGGAGGGAATTTGCGAGGCAAAGGCTCGCTGGTCCGTTTACGGCATAGCGCCCATTAGCTCCGCGGCTCGGGCCTAGTGTCTTGGCATGCACGTGCTTTCCTTGTAGTCTTGTGCCGATTTGCATGGTTTGCATAACTTCTGTTCATTGTTTGCTTTTCTACTGCAGTAGTTAGATACTGCTTAATACGTATTGTTGCATGTCCTTTCTGTGCTGCGGCGGACCGCGCATCAAGTGACGCTCTTGTATTATGCAAAGACGTGCTCCGGTCTAGTCCCGATTTGAGCATGCTCCAGTCTCCCCGCATCCGCTTGGGCCTGAGGCACCCACACCACACCCCGCCTTGGTAAGTCAAAAGAATGTTGACAATAGACATAACTAACCAAGAGTCGTCTTCGCTACCTAAGACATAATACATACCAATTTATCAAGTCGACCATAAAGGAAACTAAACGTCAAGATGACTGCCCTCAAAGCCGGCGATAGCTTCCCCGACGACGTTGTCTTCTCGTGAGTTTCATCGCGCCTCTAAATCGGATGCGTTCACGATGTCGTCCTGATCAAATCGTTTTGGCAGTTATATCCCATACACGGAGGAGACGGGCGACATTACCGCGTGCGGTATTCCTGTTCCATACAATGCCTCCAAAGAGTGGGCAGACAAGAAGGTTGTGCTCTTCTCTGTGCCAGGTGAGTCAACGAGATGATTGCGATTAATCACGCTTCTTGCATGTCTGATTCATCCTCACTCGAAAAGGCGCCTTCACCCCGACTTGCTCTGTGAGCCACTTACCCGGATACATTCAAAATCGCGCGCAGCTCAAAGCAAAGGGAGTCGACATCATTGCTGTGATAGCCTTCAACGATCCCTTTGTCATGAGCGCCTGGGGAAAGGCTAATAAGATCACGGACGACTCAATTGTATGATCGGTCTCTGACATGGAACTGTAAATGTGTGTGCTAATTAACTGTAGCTCTTCCTGTCGGACCTTGACGCCAAGTTCTCCAAGAGTATTGGCTGGGCCGATGCTGCTTCTGGTCGGACCGGCCGATATGCCTTGGTGATCGACCACGGAAAAGTCACATATGCTGATATCGAGACCGAAAGAGGTTCTCTCAAGGTACGCGACCTCCGTAGTCATATGTAGGATATGCCACTAACTCATGTCTCAACTTGTCTAGAAATCTGGTGCCGACGCTGTTCTGGCATCTTTGTGAATACCTTTCTGCGGATATGAATCATGCAAAGTGACAGACTCATATAGGACAGAGTAAATCTGAATCAGGAAATATAAGTGATCTTACTCCTCAAACAAAAGCTTTCCATAATTCCACGTAAGTTGAAAGTAGAGAGTGCAAGACTCGAAGTTGCGGATGCTTGGTGGGACAGCTACATCGAGTGGCCCGTGCACGAACAGCAAGCTGTCCATAAGTTCATTCCGCCGCGTCCCCACAGAAGCTACTACAACTCCCTACTTAATTTTATAGAAGATTGCTGTTCCAACCTCTCGCTGAGTCGGACTGAATTTTGCTTAATAGAGCAGGCTGCTGCCTATCAGGAAGAATGGCGGACGATGAGGAAAGGGCCAAGGCCGAGAAACTCGCCGCCGCTCGAAAGCGAGTAAGTAGTCGAACAAACAAGGCGCAATTCCAATGTTGCTAACCAGGCAATTTGCGAATCTTAGGTGGCCCAAATGCAAAAGCAAAAGGGAAAGAAGGGTGGCAAGAAAGCTGCTGCTGAAGAACCCAGCAAAGATGAGACTGCAGAGAGACCCCCAGCGTTGAGCCTGCGGCCGAGACGCCCGAAGCAGAAGTCGCAACGGATGTACAGGAAACGAAAGGAGAAGAAGAGTCTCCCGCGGAACTTATGCCTGATACACCCAGCTCCCTGGACCGGAAACTAGTTCTACCGAAGTAAAGGAACTACCAACCAGACAAGCACACGCTCGACAGCCGTCTCTTTCATTACAGTCCAAGCTTCGGTCTTCTTCTTTCCGAAATTCGATCTCTTCGGCAGTCTCCCCGGACCCGGAGTCAAGTCGCCGCCACTACCTCCACTGGCCCCGACGATGAACAAATTCACGAGGTGTTTCGGAAACAAGCTGCCAGACTAGAGGAACTCGAAAAGGAGAACAAGAGGTTGGAAAAGGAATTTAATAATGCGAATGCGCGCAGACAGAAAGCAGAAGATCAGCTAGAAGAACTACGGGAGTCTAGTGTCGAAGTTATTGAACTGAAAGATCGCTTAGCAAAGGCCGAAAAGCAGGTAGCCGAATTGGAGACGTTGGTGGGTTTTGATTTTCCTATTTATTTATGCCTTGGGGCTGAATGCTAATGGCTTATACCTATTTTGTAGAAAGCTGAAATTGCGTCTCTCCAACGGCAGAACTCTCTGCTGCAGTCGAAAACCCACAGAGCCAGTGCATCTGTTGCTGGTCATTCAGATTCCCTCCGTCTGAGCTTGTACAACAACTGGAGTCCAAATCTTCGACAATCGAAGCGATGGAGATAGAAATTTCGAACTTGCGCGCTCAGTTGTCATCTGAATCTACTTCAAACAATGGTTATAAAAGCCAAATAACCGCCTTGGAAGAGAAACTCTCTCAAAGCGAGAATACCCTTCAGAGGACGCAAGGAGAGCTCAATGACGTAAGACAGTCACTCTCGCGTGCCTCAGAAAAGGCATTGAAAGAAGGTGTGGACAAAACAAGCACGGAGACATTGATCAAAAGCCTACAACGAGAGATCGAAGAGCTACAGGATGCGAAATCAAATGCTGAAAAGAAATGCGATGCGCTAGACAAGAAATTGCAAGCACTCGCGAATCTTCATAAAGAGTCAGAAAGCCGGCATCAAGCGCGATTGAAAGATCATGAAAAAGTCGAAAAGGAGGCGGCCCTGTTGAAGAAGAAATTGGCATCCGTCGAAAATGAAAATCTCCGCTTGCGGGAAGAGAAGGATCGAGCCAAAAGCGGGATTCCGAAGTTGAAAACAACGAAGGCCTGGATGAACTGGAAGACGAAGAGCGTTCGCGGCTGGAAAGAAGGGTTCGTGAACTTGAAGGTGAAGTCTTTGACCTACGTCGTGGCGTGTGGAAAGAAAGAAAGAAAGAATTGGGAGCAGGAACAGAAGACGAGAACGACGGAGCCGAGAAAGCTCCCAGTCCGGCTGCGGCTTTCGATGAAGTAGACTTGGTTGGCGGTGCACCTGGTCACTCACGGCGGCGGAGTCTCATGGCGCAGAACCGACAGCCACAACAGCATTCTTCTTTTAGTACAGTTATATCTAGTGGACTGGCTGCTTTTACAGGGGCGTGCGTCGACGCAGAACCACCCACCAGCCGCCAGAGGCAGTCTGGAACTGCTTGCGGAGGAGGATAACGATGAGTTCGACGAAGCAGCATTTGCTCGGGCGCAGGCAGAAGAAGAGGCACGCAAACGAGTCGAATGGACCCGTGAAGTTAAGCGTAAACTGCGCGACTGGAAAGGCTGGCGCCTTGATTTGGTGGACAGTCGAGCGGGCGCAGAGGGAGTCGGCGTGGCCATGGGCGAGATATTCGAAGTATAAACTACCTACATATGATGAAATTATACGAAATATACATCATTCAATTCATTGTCCAGGCGATAATAGCGTCCAATGCTTAGCAATTCACCTGACATGGATTCTGATAGTAGACAGTATTTCCTGATAAGCTGCCCGAGGCGGGCGGACTTAGAGCAGTGAGTCTAGATATGTATTTGCACATGATTAGACCAGTTGGATGAATGATATGAGAATCGCTGAGAGTATGGCTATAATTCGAAGAATGACCCAAACAGTGACAGGGGACACATCAGGTTAGGGTTAGTTAGGGTTACAAAGCGGGACGTGTAGATCGGGATAGCTGGCCTCTCCGCTTTCTTTCCCGACATCTCACTGTCATGCATGTCACTCACTCTCCGCCCTTCGTTTGCGCTCCCTCGATAAAGACGCATCATTGACTGCGCCATATCGAATTATGTGTTCTTAGTTGGATAAATGCTTCGCTCCTTGGTCGCATGACCCTTTGTTAACTGCCTGCTGTCGACATTGCTTGGAAGAATAAACCCGTTACTATATAGCGTCTTGAACCTTTCCCGATGAACGGATATTCAAATCATAGCCTCGATGAGGATGCCTTTGGGGAGAAGAGAAGTCGCGGGTCTGGTTTGAAGACGTTTGACGCCTTTCGTGTGTATTCCTTTTTCATTTTCCCTTTCCATTGGACAGCTAGAATTGGGGGCTGAGAGCTGGGTTCCCCATCAACTGTCATGTTGCAGAGAAGAATAAGAAGAAGCCAATCACTCATATAAGTGAAAAGAATGACCTTCACTAATTAGCTTCGTCACTAGCCAAAACCAAACCCAGCTATACAACTGCCTCGCGCCGCGGAGGACAATGGACGGTATTCATCTTCGCGATATGCACATTTCTCTCGATAGCGGAATTGATGAAATGGTATCAAGGCACAGAAACGCAGCATTTCAGCGTTGAAAAGGGATTTCGCGCGAATTGCAACTGAATATAGATATGGTGGTCAAAATGCCTTGCGATGACGTGCGAGTCAATGTGCAAGATGCGTCTGGCGATCATATAATGGCCGGCTTGTTGCTGACGAAAGATAACACGAATTGGGAACTCTGGAACCAGAAACTGAACCAGATTTCATCCGGTGTGCCGGAATACCAAAAATTGAATGCTGAAGCCACGCAACGTTTGTTGGACCAGGAAGAGGATGTGCATGCCCGCCATGTGTTGCAGCATACGCGCAGAAATCCGCGCAGGAAATTCCCGAAGAGCCCTAGATTGTCCTCGAAGCAGCAAATCGACTCGTGTCGTATTTATGGCAGCTTGGAGGGCAACAAAGTGCATGGAAACTTTCATATAACGGTGTGTAGCAAATATTCCCCTTCTTTATCTTACAATGCTAATATGGAATTCATAGGCCCGAGGGCATGGCTATAGCGATGTTAGTGGCCACCATTTAGACGTAAGTGTACACGCAAATGACATGTCAATTGCTCAATTGACAGTAGACCTAATGAAGAGATCTATAGCATTCTGCATTCAACTTCACCCATATGATCACTGAGCTGTCCTTCGGACCACACTACCCATCACTGCTCAACCCCTCGACAAAACCATAGCCGGCACCGACACCCATTACTACAAGTACCAGTACTTCCTCAACGTCGTTCCAACAATCTATTCCAAGGGCAACGGCGCCGTTGAGAAATACACCAAAACCCCGCAATCGCGTACTCTAAATCCGCAACACGATCTTCACAAATCAGTACTCAGCCACGAGCCATTCATCGCCTCTCCCAGAGGATCCTTTCTTCACCCGGGCGTTTTCTTCAATTACAACATTGAGCCGATTCTGCTATTTGTCAGCGAAGAGCGAGGCAGTTTTCTGGCCCTGTTGGTGCGCTTGGTGAATGTTGTTTCGGGCGTGATTGTCACTGGTGGCTGGCTCTACCAGCTAAGTGACTGGGCTGTAGAAGTGCTCAGGCGTCGAAGACGGGGAGGGTATTCAGAGGGCGTTTTGAATGGACGGACGCATTCGGCTGAGGATGAGGAATGAAGATTATGAATGGGTTTTATTTTGATTGATTGAGTGCTTATTATTGGTTTGTGGAATTATTTTGCCTGTATCTTCTCTAGCTATCTACATAGGACTTGGTTTATATATCATAGTCTGTCCTTGTCGAAGTTCGTTGCCTACCTAGGCAGACTTCCTGTATGTGTGATATGTATGGTACCGTATACGTATGTATTGTAACCAAGAGCAGGGGTCGCTGGCTTACGTAGGTAACCTCGTCTGATCTTTCAAAACCACATCCGGCCTATCTATACCTACTTCACGTCCTTTAAGCCCTTATGCAATGTCTCATCCACCCGGGACCAGGAGATGTCCGACGGACTCCCGGCCTCTTGACGAGGCTGAACAACGCCGACAATATCGAGCGCTATCTTCAGGAAGACGGCCACCGGAAATGGGGGTTTGTGATCTACCGGTGCACATATGACAGCGACTCTGACTGGGAGGAATTCATGAAGCGGCTCTACCAGCGGGCCGAAAAACCCTCCAATATTACAATGGGCTAGATCTGATGGAGTCACTTGACCTTCTTGTCTTTGATGACGCGTCTCTCTTTGACGACGCGAGCACTACCGAGATCCGTGATTATTTCAAGGAATGGGCTGCCACGGCCCCATATCAAGAACAGAATACTGGGCCGGCCCAGTCCCAGCGCTATCGGTATTGCATCCAGGTAGATGACCAGGCACTGGAGTCAGTCCTCTCTGAAGACTCGGACTTTGAGCCCCTGGTGAATCTGATCTGGAAGGACTGGGTGCCTACGACAGATCCTAGAGAGCCCGTGGAAGAGCCGATCGAGGGGTGCACGCAGGTCGACGTCGGGTGGATGATGGTCGAATTTGATTCGGTTGTTGTGGGCATGTATTACTACCTACGCGATTGGAATGCTTGGTATATTGAGTATCGCCGTCCCCTGAGCTGGCGCATGATTGAGATCTAATCAATCTACCTTGTTTTATCAACACAGCAAAACTTGTCACTCAACAGAGAAGAAAGTGTGGTTGCCATTATTGTATGTCGAAAATATTTACCAACTGTATGCAGCTACTCTAGGGATAATCATGATATATTGTATTCTAATCTGTCGATGCATTAACCCTAACATACATTTTTATATCAGAGTTGTTATTTGCTGATCCGTTGTACTCTCGAGGAAATCAGAAAAGGGATATATGCAGATTTAAAGATACCTAGGTACCAAAGGAGGGAAAAGAAAAGAGATCAGAAAAGAAACGCATCATCCCTGAAGTGCCATTTTATATTCAGCTTTCGTCATCGGCTCGCAAGCTGATTGCTAGGAGGATTGGACCTAACTCGCGTATGTGGATGCGCCCAATGTATTCCCTGGGCCGTACTGGTGCATTGTCAAGAAAGAAAAAGGCTTGTTCAGGTAAACAAGATAGTCCTCGTCGTATTTGCAATTGTCACGTATACTTCATTCTGATCTTAAGAAACGTGGAAACGCCTAGGTAAGAGTATGTCAGCGACTCTCATAGTAGAACATAAACAAATTTGATTTATAACGTACGTTTGCGACTCTTCCAAGTCAAGTCATCATCATTTTAATCCAAGCAACCATCTGTGCACTCTCTTGTTGAAAATCTTGGTTTGACTATGGTGGTGGTATGATGAAGATGAAGATAAGTGTCTTCTGAAAAGAATATAGTACGGCTTCCTATAAGCTTGTCGATAACGAAAATCTTTTAATACTTGGAAGGCAAGGAGAACTCAACTCATAATTCCTCTATCGAAGAGTTCTAGCTTGAACGTGCGAAGAAGGGTTGCAATAGTCAAAAACATCTCTGCGTACGCAAGGCTAATGTAAAACAATCCTGGGAATCATGTTAGCTTGGGAACAAAGTAACGCGAGCAACCCAATTGTTATAAAAATCATATCATCTACATACTCAAGTCCTTGACACATACGAGCACCTTTCCCAAATGGCACAAAGCAGCGATTTGCATGGTCCGATGCGTTGAACCAGCGATCTGGTGCAAACTTGTATGGATCGGAATAGACAGAAGGGCCAGAGAGGACGCTGGAAGGGTTCATGCTGATAGGAGTCTATTGATGGAGTTAAAAATAAGTTCTTTTAAACTCTTTCAAGAGATTATATTTCCGGGTTACTTGCGTTTGCTGGTATTACCCAGTCACGATAGTATGGCTCACTTCTAGCCATCTGTGGCAGTTTCGAAGAAACAGGAGAAGCCAGCCGAAGTCCTTCACGTATTGAAGCGGACTTTTTAAAGCTCGATTAGCACCGAAAACAGTCACAAGAAAGAGTATGGACGATACTCACAAGCCATGGTAATCGCTCTAATGTTTGGAGTGACGGGATGGTTTCATGCTGGAGTGTAGGTTGAAGTTCATTTCGTGAAGAGCCATTTTTCATTCTGTTGTTACCCTGTTTTCGACGGTACTAAAGTAGACGAGAAAGCGGTGCGTGGTAGATGCCCTAATATTTCAAATATAGCAAGTCAGTGCCATCACGTAGAGTGCAGAGCAGTGAAGTGAAACATTCTCCTACGTATTTAGTAGTGCATGACACAAAATGTTGAAGGGGCAAATGCTTATCAGGTTACCCATCTGGGTCAGCAGCCCCCAATTTGATATCCTCAAGACCCTGTGTGCATGTAGTTTGACTCGATTTCCAGCCAGTCAGCGTTACCACACCTCCCTGTACGGCGCATCTAGGGCAATCGGATTACATTATTCGTAGGTATATATTGTTGGCATTATCAGTTGGTTACACGGCATGGTAATCCCTGACACTTCCCTCTGTTCTATTATTTCTTCTTTCTTTTCTTTTCTTGCATTTCTTCCACTTCTTTCGTAGATCTCGGACATGGAAAGGTTGCACGAGGTAGAGTAGTTGCAAAACCTCAGCCTTCTTCACAAATTTCACCCGTAGTCCTACACGTAGACTTGCCTGCTCGTTGTTCTCGCTATGCTTCTTTTACTTAAAGACTTAGACTAAGACTTTGATTCTGAGATACTGAGGAAGTTCCATATAAGTGAAGTGAAAGCATGGCTATAATCAGCACGCGGCAGCTTCAGCAAGATGGGCATATTACCGGGCTCCCTACTTCTGCTATCCAGGCAGCTGTGACGGTATCAGTATTTCTTCTTCTTACGACACTTTTCACAGGTCTTCGCATGTGGATAGTACGTCAAAGCAAACGCCCGTTTCTAGGTGCAGATTACATGGTAGCTTTTTCTCTGGTTAGTATCAGTCCATGTACTGGGAAAAGCACTTGATAAACAATTCTAACTGTGAGATTCTAGATTTTTACTATTCCAACGCCATCGTCACATACTTGTGTGAGTCTCTTTCAATATATATGGCTTGTTATCGTACTTTTGAAGCTAAATATTGCGTATAATAGCGCTGGCTATTGGCCACCTTGGGTATCCTATGGAACAGGAGGACGCAGAGCCATGGCGAGTCGAATTCTATTCAAGGTTTGCTTCTTGTATATTTTGTACAATGACATGGTATGGTAAACCACTGACCGTTGCTCTTTTGCAGGTGTTTTACTATGTCCAGATTTCGTACGCAATCGGTATGGGCTTAATCAAATGTAGCATTCTCCTTTTTTCCAAAGGATTTTCGCTAGCACATCCCCAATTTTTCGCAGAACTTCCTGGACTATCCTAGGACTGTGTCTCGCTTGGAGTGTCATGACCATTTTAATTGCATTCTTGAATTGCCGTCCAATTGATTATAACTGGAATCGCAAAGACCCTTCCGGTCATTGTGGAAATCAGAATGCCGAGTTTGCAGCTGTAGGAGTCGTGGATGTTGCTACCGATATAATGATCATAATTTTACCCATGCCAATGATCTGGGCGCGCCAGTTACGAATTACGAAGAGGATAGCCCTTATATGTGTCTTTGGGCTTGGGATATTGTAAGTTATTTGTTATACTAGGGAAGATCACACCGAAATTGTGATAGCTAACTCGTCACATTGTAGTACTATTTCCGCGGCAATCGTTCGGATTGTCATTATCTTGCAGACTGATTTCGCAACTTTTGTCACCACAGGGAATGGGGTTATGATATGGTCAATGGTTGAATGGGGAGTCGCTATCATAGTCGCCAACGCACCGATGCTAAGGCCTTTGATTGACCGCATGATCAAACAATTCAGGAAACAAGACAAACGTCCGTCAAATCTAGAGATGGGTACAGATAATATAATATCACGCGACGCCAAGTTACTGAGTGACACATATAATGAGAGTCTGAACGGTAATACGCATACGGACGAGTTCACAAGGTCGATTCTAAGAGGATCGAATGACTTACAGCATTCCTACAGCGAGGAGTACCGAAGTGGCCAGACATGGACGATCGAGTATCCAGGACGAATTGCACAAGCTGCAGACAGCAACAAAATTCGTGTTTGGACGGATTTGAGGGTGGAATAATGGACATAGTTGTTCACGTTGAAACACTCCATTATGGCATAGACATGGACGAGACACCTTTCCCATTGAATGATTAAATGTACTTCGTCTCATGCTCGCTGCCTGAGTGTCAAAATGCCGAACTGTATCTCGCCACATCTGGTACCTGGTTGCTCTGTACATCAGTTTCCCGGCTAGGGACACTTCAGGCTTTTCTTATCAAGCCAATTTTCTCTAGCATTATAGTAGTATACCAGGTAAAGTATCGAAGGTCTCTTCATCTCGCATTAAGCGTTGCAAACGTGATGGTATTGACTGGAACATTCTTCCAATCCCAGTCACACTTGCAGGCTGGCGCGGTGTCTTACAGCCCTGCATTTGTCTATCACTTACAGCTTCTATGACTAGAAAGGTGATCGACAAAGTGCTCATATGCAGTTGACAGTAGCTGTCAGACGTCCCTGCACCAGTGCCTAGAGACCTACCTATTTCAGCTTCGGCGACAATTGATGATTTCTGCATCATTGCTATGCCTACAGTTATGTTTGTGTTCCCAAGGACAGATACAGCAATAGAATGATTGCCAAAAGAAGAATTGCCACGCATGAAAATAGAAACCCGAGTGTATCCTTCCACTAGATCGTATACTTACTAACGTACCTAGGTAAGTGTCGATTGTTTCGCGTAGCAACTCGAGTTGATGAAAAGCATGTGTTGAGGTTATCTTTAAGAGCCGATTACCATGGGATTCAAGCAATGGCCTAGTGCAGGTACATGCCATTTTCTAGTGGTTCTACTATCAATATGCAAAATTCAGAACCTTGCACTCTTATATTTTCCGATAAGTGCAGCGCCTACCCATTAGTCTTGCATATAAATGAGTCATATCGTTTACATTGTATTTTGTATTTACTTAGGAGAAGCCAACCAGAGATGCCCTTCCCCTGGTGCTGCTACATGAAGCCTCGAAGCGAGAGAGGCGTAATGTTGCAAATATCCTAGTCCAGAGTCCCTTGATTGGAAGTTGATTTGTATTTCCCACAAGTAGCCGTCGGCGTCTTCTGATTAGTCTTGAGTACGTGGCCTTGCATACAAAATGAGTCACATAATATTGGCAGTAGCCAATCGGAGATTCTCTTCCTTCATAACCCTAGTCTTTTCTCCTAGCGCTACATGCAATCCCGTAGATACCTAGTCTAGATAGCATTAAAAATAGAGAACAGTTATGCTGATCCCTGTGCTAGAGACGTATCGCGAGAGAGACATAAATCTGGCGCGGGATCACTTTACTGGGTTTCCTTGTTGGAACGGTGGATTGGGCCTAGTCGATAGGAGCTAATAGCCCAGGAGTAAGAGTGCTTTCGTCCTGCAATCAAGATTACCTACGTAATGCTACATATCTCCCATAGTTATCTCAAGTATGGTCCTACAAACAGTCCGTAGTATCTAGGTAAGAGTTTGCAAATATCATTCCAGAATTGTCCATACCCCTGCCCCCAGTGAGAGTACGGTACGACCTCGGTGATCTCGACATGAGACCTAGTTACACAGCCATCAGCTGATTCGGGGGTTATTTGAGAACAAAGAAGAAAAACAACGCACTTCCCTGTTTAACCCATCCATGATTCATTCTTGTAACGCATATTCTTGGTGTTGCTACATAATATGCAGGATTAGGGCACTTCGAAACTATTCCTAAATAGGTAGTTATCTAGGGTTAAGACTCCTTCCTTTTCGGGAGCAGGGGTATTTTTGTGCAACATATTCAATCACCATATAAATCAGTCGACCCAACAACTATATTCTCGATTATATATTATATATCCATGTTCCAGTAACAAGAGAAATAAGGGACAGAAAAATGACATCAAAAACATATGACTACGTGATTGTTGGAGGGGAACAGCGGGGTGTGTCCTTGCCTCGCGACTTAAACAAGGCAACCCCTCTCTTTCCATCGTCATCATAGAGGCTGGATCGGATGTTAGCAAGCGCCCCGACGTCCTGGATGGTTCAAACTGGGCTCCATTACTTGCAACAGAGCTCAACTGGAACTACCAGACTGTGCCACAAAAGCATCTAGGTGGCCGTGTCGTTGCAAGTGCTGCCGGCAAGGCATTAGGTGGAAGCACAGCTATTAACGCAGGTATAATTAAATTAACCCCATAGAACTTTCGATTTGTTTGTATATGCCAACTAACTCGAATTAAAAAAGGTGCCTGGACGCGCGGCGATAGACAAAACTATGATCACTGGGGCGAAGTGGTCAAGGACAACCGGTGGAGCTATGACGGTTTTCTCCCTATTTTCGCAAAATCGAGACTTTCCATGACCCTAGCGGCGATATTAAGAGTCATGGATTTGACGGGGCAATTAAAATGGTTCCGTCGTCCTTACGAGGATATCCTCTTCGTGAACCGATCAAGGCCGCCTGGGCCGCCACGGGAGTTCCTTTCAATCAGGATATGAATGACGGGGATCCCGTTGGGGTGGCCGACATAATTGAGAACCGCTTGAATGGGAACAGAATCGTGGCGCCCCTTGTATATCCCTTGGATAGCATTGACATCTTGACAGAGACGCTCGTTAAACGAGTAATTGTTGAGGATATAGATGGTAACAAGGTGGCCACTGCTATAGAATTGGCGGACAATGAAGCGACTATTATTACTGCCCGTCGCGAAGTAATCGTTTCTGCAGGATCGTTTCGCTCGCCGCAGATACTGATGTTGTCCGGTTTGGGTCCAAAGAGCGAGTTACAAAAGCATGGTATCGATGTCATTCTCGACATTCCAGATGTTGGTCTCCATCTCCATGATCACATCAGTGTTTTCCAGTGGTGGAAGCTCAAGAATCCCGAGAATGGTCTCTCGATTGGCTCGCCGGCATTCAATAACCCAGAGTATTTCAAGGGAAATCCGGCTGACTTCTTCATAACGCAGTCAGTACCACAACAAGGTCTTTTGAATGCACTAGCCTCCGACGGTGGCAGCAGTATTGATCCAGAGGCTGCTCATAGAGTAGCTTCACAGCGCAGCCATCATGAAACCTGGATCATGTATGTGGCCCAGAACGCCGAGAATCCGACCCTCGTTCCCGATGGGACTCATATCACAACCGCCGTTATCTGCATGCTTCCAACATCTAGAGGCTCTATCAAGTTGGCAGATACAAATCCTCATAGTGCACCTTTGCTGGATCCGAATTACATGGCCACAGAGGCTGATCGATACATCTTGAGGGAAGGTATGCGAAAACTATACCAAGTCTTCCGGGAGACGGATGCTGGAAGGGCAATCATCGACAGCGAAACTGTTGGGGATGATGGTCTTAAAGCAGTCTCCCGGAGGCCACCGACGAAGATCTTGACGAGAAAATTCGTCGGCATACTCGGTAAGTAAGATAGCATCGTCTTTCGCTTTTTCAGAACCACTACTAACCCATTCTCTTCAATTTGATTAGGACAATGTATCATACCGCTGGTACTCTGTCGATGGGCAAAGTAGTGGATACGTCAATGCGTATAAAGGGGTGGAACGACTCAGGGTTGTAGATGCCAGCGTGATTCCTGTTCCGCTGGCGGGACATCTTCAAAACTGCGTTTATGCCATGGCAGAGCAGGCTGCGGATATTATCTTGAATGATACTGTCTGAATCGAATTGCGTTGAAGAGGTGAAGGTTGGATGCAAGCATGGAATCGTCCTAAAGCAAGTGATGCTTCTGTAACGCAATTTAATGAGGAAGATTACAGCGACGCCTTACAAGGAATAAGGGAAGAACTAGCGATCGATCTAACAGGAAATGGCTGGAGATTGGAACAATATTGACATGAAGACAGCTCGTGCTCAGCTTCTGGCTACAATTTTGCGGCCCTAGGCCCTTGACGAGCCAGCCTCTATTTTTATGCAGATCTACCTAGGTAGGGGTTGTTGTAACGAGGTCCAGGTATTTTTGTATCTATGTATGTGTATGCATGAGTGTATAGATGCAAAACAAAGCTGCCAAAAAGAACCAAAACTAATAAAAATGAATCGACCGATTGATCGACCAGATGGATATCGATACATGCTGTGCAGACTTTGAGAGCCCACACATGTCATAATCATAAGGACAAAAACAACAAAAAAAGAGAATTGACATGATCGGGGAGTATTTATTTCTTTATTGCCACATAAAAGACAAAAACGAAGGAACAAAACAAAATGTATAGGTGGGATCATGGGGGTATATGATGGTACAGAAAATCTTCACTCCTATCCGCCGCCTCTTTCTCCATGGCGAGACTCCCAAGAGAAGTCGAAAATGGCATTGGGTTGCACATTAATGTCCATCAAATCAAAATCAACCAAGTGTTTCGAAAACGACAGGCTTCGGCCTCCTCCATGCAGTATGCTGCTAACGAAAGTAAATAGACGATTATTAAATATAAGTATATTAATTAGTATGAAGAGAGAGCTTAAGAGCAAGAATTACTTCTTCCCAGCTCCTAGCCAATCTCAAAGGTCATGAATGGGACTCGTGAATATCATTTGCCTGCCAAGCTGGTTGCTGCCGCTGCAGCAGCTAGATTTCCACCCGGGTTTCTGCGTGGCAATGAAGAGTTTGTGGTATTATTGTTCATAGCTCCACTGTGGGAAATGCGCTTGTTCGTAGCAGCCTGAAGACTGTTGACACTCGATATTCGTCTTGAAGATGCCTTGACAGGAGAGCTGCTCGTAGTCTTGTTGGCTGTCAATCCAGCCTTACTAGGAGGTTCTGGTAGTGGCCTTGCTGCTGAGAGAGCTCCACTGGTTGTCAATCGTTTGGAGAGAGATTGCTGCTCGATAAGTATGCTCGTGGGCGAGCGGTAGGTTTAATCCCTGTAATGAATTCGTGGTTCATGGCTTCATTTGGATTCATTCGTCGTGCAGGGTCCCATCTAAGACAACGACTAACAAAATCCAAGAAAGCCTCGTCATCGCATTTTAATGCCTGTCGAAGATCCTTTGAACTTGGCCGCCGCCTCCGACCTTTGGAAGAGACAGTCAATCGAGGTTTGCCCAAGGAGTCGAAAAACAGTTTTCTGCGTGTGCTTTTATCGATCAAATGTTTCTCTGGTGGACCAAACACCTCCATGATACAGGCCAGTTGCTCTTGTTCGTTCTCTCCAGGAAATATGGGATACCCGGTATATAGCTCGGCAAGAATGCACCCCAAACTCCACATGTCAATAGCCATTCCATAGGACATGCCCAAAATGACTTCCGGGAACGGTAGAAACGGCTTTGGATGTATGTGTAAACTTTCTCATGCTCAAAACAGCTAGAACCAAAGTCAATGACTTTGATCTCCGACCGCAAGGGTGTGCAATCAGGACATTCTCCGGTTTTAGATCGCAGTGGATGACTTTCTTCGAATGTAGCAGAACTAAAGTGCTGAGCATTTGCTTGGTAAACTGACGTACGAGCCTCAAGGAGAATCCCTTGAAGTTATGCGCTTTGATAAACTCGTACAAATTCATACCAAGAAGTTCGGTAGAGATGCAAAGATGTCCTCGGAAGTAAAAACTCTGTGTGAACTGAACAACGCTATGTTTCCGATCGGGGTCCTGGAAAATCATACAGTTAGTAAAATTTAGTCTCGAAACAATTTCTACGATCATGTAACTCACCCATTCCTTTAGTTTCTGCAAGATGTTGACTTCAACCAAGGCCTGCTGATGGAACCTCTTCTTGTTGCGAATGATCTTCACAGCTACGAGTTGGCCGGTCTTGTGGTCGACACATCGGACAACTTGACCAAAGCTACCCTTTCCTAGAACATCCACCACCTCATATCGATATGCGAGGTGATCGCCAATGACAATTTGGTAATCACCCCGGTCATCGTCATAGCCAAAGTTGGCAGACGAAGATTTCAGATCACCCACATGTTTCTTCGCTTTTGCGTGCCACAGAAATAGATGTCTTTGAAATCAATGATTTCACCTCTTTCGAATATATTGAGCGTCGCCATCTTCAGCGCTTGTGCAGGGCTCACACGCTCCTTTGCACTAGCTCTGCGACGTAGCTCATCCAACTCTTTTGCTGCAAGTTCGAAGTCTTTCCTCTTGCTCCCAAGTTTGCGCATTTCTTCATCAGCCGCAGCCTCACCAGGGTCAACATTGGAGTCTGTAGGTCGGGACTTTACTCCAACATTAGATTTAGCGGAGTGAATCATTTTATGCACGGGTGACAGGATTGAAGATGTTGGGCGATAGCTACTAGTTGCATCCGTATCCCCAGATTCAGTTGCGACTGGGCTAGGCAAAGCAAAAGCATTTCCCTCATTGGTGACCCCAGCTGCTTTCCGTTCAAACTGGACAATGAAGACTTGCGGCGGTTGGACAAATAGGACGATTTCGAGGTTGGACTACTTGTACGGGGAGCGACCGAAGACAACCCGTTCCATGTAGCCGATGCAGGAAGCCGAGGTGGTGGCATGCTATCATATTTGGCCGCGTTGGCTTTCGTGTCAGACGACAGGCTAGGTTTAGACACGCTATGTCTGAGGGTGGAAGGCAGTTTGCTCTTCGATGCAACACTGCTCCTGTCAGCATCCGGAGTACTCGAGAGGCGACTACCTGCTTCCGTAGTCGACGAAAAGCAGACGACTGAGTCTGTGGCCTTGGGCCCATCAGCTTCGTGCTTAATTGAGCATTTGAATACTCTCCGCTGAGCTTTTGGTGCATGAAGTTGAAATCGCTGCTACTCTTAGGCAGCGAGGACGATATATATGGAGATATATTCCGGTTCATCGAAGGCATGTCCAACGGCACAACAGCACTGGAGCTGCTTGGAGCTCTATAGCCAGAAGAATTTGATGTGCTGACTAGGAAGTGGGAAGTGTTGCTACGTGGAAGTCGCACTCTGTCCCCTCATCTTCGTCATTCGTGAAGAAAGAAGCTTTAGAAGCCGTCATTGGGGTGCTCGGTGTCTTGGGGCATTTCTACGAGGCGGTGGTGTAGACGGAGGCGGCTGATTAAAGGTGGAGGAGGAATCTTTCAAAGCCTCAATCTTCGCAGTCATAGGCGTACTGAGCGGCAACAGATTCAACGGAGGAAGCTTCAGAGGCTGCAGGCTCTTTCGTCCCAAAGCTGCCTGCTTTCCTTTCATATCAGGGGTCTTAGATCCCATCATCCAGGGTGCGGGAGGTGCAAAGTTTTCTTGGGCAGCAGCAGATAGCCGACTAGACACTGAGCCACGTATGGAGTCAATGTCTAGCGGTAGACTAGATTTGCGAATATTCGTTGGAAATGTGAGTTCAGACTCGGTCTTTGGCGACTCATATGCTTTGGGAATAGCCGGCACGGGAGGTACTTCTTCTTCGTTTCCGTTATTCAACGATTCCATGCGTGGTTTCGGCGTAGGAAGCCGTGAAGAGGAAAACGTTTGGGACAACCGAGGTTGCAGGGAGCCACTGGAATTGCGAGCAGAATTGTAGCTTGTATTTGAGGAGAGTGACATACCCGAGCTATATGACTTGCGGCTTGGCTCTGGAGTCGTCCGGGATGATGAAGGCGTCACGCTCTTTCTCGGGATCATGGAGGGCGACTGCGAGGACCGCGGCCGTAAAGTTAGTGTCTCGGTTGGCAAGGTCTGAGAAGTGGAATGCGTGTTGGGCATAGGCGGAGCTTGAGGCATCATCGACCTGCGCTTCATTCTTCGAGCATCCGTGGGGCTAATTGTACGTGCACCTAGACCGGTGGCATGAGGCATGGTTGACATTCGTTTACTCGCAGAGGAAGGCGTATTGGCGTCGCCTGCAGCTATTTTCATGGGAGTTAGATGGCCATTTGTTGAAGAGGACCTGTCGCCGGCCGCAGGCATCAAAAGGCTATCTTGCGCCAAATAGTCTCTCGGTGGTGGTTGTAGAGATTTTGCTTTGAGAGATCTAGGAGCAGTAACAGACTTGACATCGTCGGTGATTTCGAGGTCATTATTGATTGCTTTTCGAAGACGATAACGCGGCTCGGGGTTAGTGCTATCTACGCTGGGTTTGCGCGTTGACACACTGGGCCCTCGCTTTGCCATAGAAGCCCCGGAGGTATCCAATGTGAGAGTTCCAGGTCCGACAGATTTCCTTGGTGCCCGAGCCGAGACAGACACAGATGATGATGGCGGAACATGACTTTGACGACGAACCCTCGAGGAGGGTGCAGGAGGAGGCGGCATTGATGTGTTTATTGAAGACGTTTGAGAGGAAAGCGAGAAACATCACTCTGACGCCGAAAGGAATTTGATCTCGTCGTTCTCGTCACACTAGTCTCCGGTGTTGCCCACTGATTCGACCGTGGTAATATCTTCTTATTATCGTATCCAGCACCTCCGTGGCCGGGTAAAGGGAAGCTATTTAAACTCGGTTCGTCGAGGATACTATTATGAAAGTCGTCGAAATTGATCGGCGCCAAAACTCAATACTTTCGGTAGAGGCCTTGTTGTTATGGTTCTTGGACAAAGTGTTAGGGTTGGAATTGCCTAAGCTTGTACGAGAGTTGGTGCTGCTAATGGAAGCATTCCTTATCGACTCGTTTGTTAGATCAATAGAAGAGTTTCCGGAGTGTGTAGATCCAGTTCCTTCACGAGACCTATATTCAGGAAAAAAAAGGTCAAATCAGTTACCGACAAAAACAGCATATATTACCCTGACGAAGAACGGGACGTGGTATTACCCCTTGAATTGATTGCATTCTGTTCCCGAATCGACTGCCTTCTCCTTCCTATCGCTTGAAGACGCGGATCGGTCACGCTTCTTGGGATCGACGGGGGTCTTTGGCTTTGGGTCGATACTGTGGGAGTATTTGCAGGAGCCTTTGTTAACCTTCGGTTCTCTGTATTAAGGGCCACGCGATCAGTAATGATTTCTTTGTTGGGGCAGAAATATTAGTTCTCACCCCAGGGCCTGTATCATCATTGCGCGAAGAGTCCGAGGCTCTTGAGGATGTCGTCCTCGTGCGTGCATTTCCGCCGGCTGAGAAAGCCATCACCTTGGGCCGTATGACTTATGTCGGCCAAGGCCAGTGTCTCGCTAGGAGTATAGATACCGTCTGATGTCTGTGTCTCCAGCGCCTCAATGGTCCAATTTCGAAACGCAGCGCGACTGCGGCGACATCCACGTATGCTGTAATCAAGTCCCACGTCAGGCGTAAGCATTGGTCAACTATCCGAGACCCCTTTCAATGACTATATCTGTCCATCGCGAGTGAGATGCGAGCTTGTTGTCCCAGGCTCTCAGGTCGCTTGCCCGGAGGAGGGCTTTGAAATACGAATAGAATTGTCGTGTCGATAGACAACTGTCGAACGCAGCAATTGAGGAGCGTCTAGGCTCTGGAGCTCGGTGGCTCGTTTTTTCGCCGAGGGTGTGGGTGGCGGTCGTGGAGGGAAACAAAAAGTACACGACAACACTTGAAGTACAAATCAACCTGACCTAAAATGAGGACGTTCAGACAAGAGCAAAGAAACGAAAACGAGGCTCTGCTTGTACTCTCGTAGCAGAACAAGAGCGGTCGAAAGGGACGACAGCAGAGGATACCAAGCTGTGCAGTAGTTATGTATGCTTTCGGAGGAAGTGCTCAGCTTGACGGGAAGGCACGTCTTCCTTCTTAGTCTTTGGCACTAGTCGCTGCTAGTTTGCCCCTGGACGAGCATCATCTACTACCTCTATTGAAATTTGAGACTGAGTACTCCGTAACTCTGTGTGCTAAAAGAAAAGGAGATTGTAAATGCTAAATAATACTCTCCGTTGACTTACCATCGCACAAGTCGACATCTTCACTGGCTGCCTGGTTGGTAAGCGCGACAATGGTGAACAGGACGGATATACAGCACTACACACTCATTTATGCTTAGAAAACACCGCCAGCTAGGAATTGACTCTTTTATGGGTTAGTTACTACGGAGCATAACTGCATTCGTGCGTATAACCAGTAAAAATAGCAGCGAGTGTTGAGTCCGCTGTTCACTGTGTTCAGTGTTCAATGTTGAGGTGTAAACACGCCATCCCCGATTTGGACATCAGCCGCCTTGACATGTGAGGTCATCTCCAACACTTCCTCTTCCTTAGCACACTCTGGGCATTCTTTCTGTCGATTACCTCGATTACTATACTTATGTCGTCGTCGCATAGTCGTCCTTATGTGAGCCACTCTCCACCATGGACGAATATACGCCGGACGCTTTTCCAACCGCGACGAGGTTGTCCCCGACGCGACACAGTCCAAGGCGAGAAGCAGCCTGGAGAAAATAAAGGCCAGTCTTCCGGTAGCTTCACCCACGAGCATTAGCGCAGAGGGCGAGAAACAACCTGGGCGGTCCATCCAAGACAGGCTTTTGCAAGGTAGGAGCTTCTTTCCGAGAACGCTGAAGCATCGCGACTGGTCTAACATTCGCAGACTCCTCCAGCAGGTCATCCCCACAGAGGAGGATGAAGAAGAAGAAGCAGAACATGGAGCAGACAATACGACCGATATGCGCTCGTTGAAGAGACCGCCTTTCAGTCTCCCCTCATGACCAACAATTTCCGCCGGTTCAATGCCAGGTACGATATCGTCCATACACATACCATACCATAGCTAGTGTTGCTCATTGATACTACCATAGAATTGGCATCGTGTTTGTCTTCCAAGCCCGTATGATACGTCTCTTTAGCTGGAGGAAACCTACTCACACTTGGTCTTTTCTGGCCATCTACTCGTTCATCTGCCTCAACCCATATCTGTTGACCGTCCTACCGCCAGCACTCATACTACTATACATCATGGTTCCTGCCTTTCTAGCACGCCACCCGCCTCCGCCTTCTACTTCGACACTGGGAACCACTCCTTACTATTCTTACGGCGGGCCGGCGTTAGCGCCAGCAAAACCATCAAGCCCGCCAGCGAAACGTCCAAAGACTTTTTCCGCAACATGCGCGATTTGCAAAACTCAATGGCCGATTTCGCAAACTTGCACGACGCACTTGTCGCATTTATATCGCCGCTCACAAACTTCTCGGACGAGGTTGTATCGTCCACTGTATTTTACTCTTGACGCTCGTCACGGCGTCTTTGTTCTTGGTTGCACATCTTCTTCCGTGGAGCATCATTTTCTTCATTGGCGGCAATACGGCCATTATAGCTTCCCACCCGGCGGTACAGAACTTTTAGGCCATGATGCTCAAACGCCAGATCAGCAGAATGGCCAGAAGCCAATCGCTAAAAGCGGCACATCTACGAAACCAAGTTCGTCGTTAAACCAAGTTCTCGGTCCTTTAGCAAACATCTCTCTTGATTCTGCCCCGGAGGAGCGCGAGGTTGAGATTTTTGAACTACAGCACCGCTCTATATCGCCCCTTTCTGCGTCTTCTGAGTGGGAGACAATGTTATTCTCGCCCACCCCATATGATCCCTTGTCACCATCTCGCATTGCTGGGGATCGCCCGCGTGGATGTCGATTCTTTGAGGATGTGCAAGCGCCGTCCGGATGGGACTGGAAAGGAAAGAAATGGGAACTAGATCTCGAGTGCCGCGAATGGGCTGTGGAGCGCATGATCACCGGCGTTGGATTTGAAGTCCGGGTAATGGTACCTTAGGGAACAATGGCGATGAGCAAATAGGGGATGGGTATGGGATCTGCCACAAGTAGAGACCGAGAGTTTCGCGAATGACGACGATTTCAGCGCGGTGGCTTATGGCGATCTACCAGAATTAAATCCCGACAAAGGCAAAGTCAAGGCAAAGGAAGATCAAGGCCGTGAGTGGGATGATACTATGCAAGTCAGAGAGCCGGTGCATGGCGACGGCGACGATGGGTCCGCGTTGTGCACCGTGTTGGTATGGAAAAGGAATCGTAGCCAGGCATATTTGCTGCTCCTGCATGATAATGTTGTATAGACATCAGTTTATTTTTTAACGAGACTATGAATTAGACACGAACAAAAGAATTCCATTGAATCCTGATTTGGCCAAGAACGCGAAAAACAGATAAACCTCTGATATAGGTACGTACAAAACGCCGAGTTCGCCTGGTAGGAAATGCCGCACGAGAAATAAATATATATCCAAACTGAAGGAAAATAACAACCACTACTACGCCGAATGCCTTTCCTTCCAGACGCGAACTCTCCTCCGAATATCACCCTCAGTTTGCTGCATGGGATTGAGTTTCTTATCGCGAACCATAGACATAATATCATCTCCATGACGAGCAACCAATTTTTCTATCCATTCCTCCTCTCTTTTACTCTGCTGTCTCGGCCGGCGCTTCTTCACGGCTTCCTCTTCCTGCAGCGCACGCAACTCCAACTGGCGCACAAAATCCGAGGACGACGACTGTTCTCCCTTCATCTTCTTGTGCAGAGATATAACCCCGTTTTCAATATCGTTGATCGGGTCAGAAAGAGGGTTGGAGCGTTTGACTTTGCGGCCAGCGACTTCAATCTCGTCCCACTCATTATCATCATCATCATTATTATCGTTATTCGAAATGACGCGCAAAATCTTGCCTGTCTTTGGATCGCGCTCTACGCGAACTTCCTCGGCTTCGGTTCCGGTAATGTTCTCCGGGTGATTCTTGCTGATAATGTGTAAAGAGTCGGATAACAGTTTATCTGCTGTGGCGGCGTCGACATTTTGGGTCTTTCGACACCTCCAGTAGGAGCGTTCAGGCGAGTGGTCAGGCCTAGGCGGCGATAATTTTGGATGAATGTCTCATTCTTGTTCCTGCAGCCGGAAAAATCTAATTAATACACCTCATTGTCCTCTCCATTCTGTTTTCTAGGTGAACATACCAGTTGTCTGCGATCAAAGTATTTCCAAGGTCGATTTTCTTGTGACCATTGCGCACCATCTTGCGCTTCTTGGTGATCTTTGGCACCTTTGTGCGGTTCTTTCTCTTCTGTAATTCGCGACCCATTGTGCGGTTGTTAATATCCCGTATCGAGGACAGATGTTTTGTGATCTATGCTGAGCTGTATACTCGGTGTTGGTAGTCGAATGGATTTTTTGCTTTATCTTATCGCGAATATGTTTGCTGGTGCTTGGCGTGTTTGCACTCCATCTATTACATTGTCAGCGGCAACACATAACTACCTAGTTACCGTTAATATCTAGTTAATTCGGTCGAGGAATAGGCACCATCGATGCAATGGCTGCTCAGAAGCTTATCGCGTCATGGCATATTTACGCGGTGCTCGGTGTCGCCCTTTTCCTTCTATCCTCTCTTGCGGCTGCGAGTTTGACAGCCCCGGTTGCGAGGCTTGGTGCGGCTCAAATCGAGGCAGAGTTGCAGGTAAGGAGGGATGTCTAACTAATTGGCACGACTTATTTCTAACGATTACGATCAGAATTGTGCCGTGGTTCAAGCTTTGAATGAACATAAATTGGCGTCTCGCCCAGAGACTGCGAGCTGGACGTCGCGAGTGTTCGCTATACTCTTCCCGGGAGTCCTGCTGTCAACGCGTTGTTGGCAACGCTGTACATCTCCGGACCACCAAGTGAGTTCGTGCTTATTGATAAAAAGAAATTGGCAGTATTTTAAACTGATTGTTTTAATATTTTTAAAGATTTCTTGCTCGCATTATGTCCCCAAACATCGACCCGTCATCCCTGTCAATTATGGTGGCCTTTGCAGTAGGAGGATTACTAGGTGATACTCTATTTCACCTGCTACCCGAGATCTTCTTGGGAGAAGACTCGCCTGAGCACGCCCGATTCGTGCTCGTGGACAATAACAAGAATCTTCTACTTGGCCTTGGAATCATGGTGGGGTTTTTCACTTTCGTTGCCATGGACAAGTCACTGCGTATCGCAACTGGCGGAGAAGGGGACCATGACCATGGGCATCCCCATAACACCCTAGACTCGGCCGTAACGACAGGGTCTACCGACAAACGCCGCAAAGATGGCGAGCTCAAAAGCGGAAAACCAAGGTGGATGCCACAGCCATGGCTCAGAAGCAGGAGGAGCATGAGGATAAGAAGGGAGAGATTAACCCAAGTGCAAAACTAGGAGGATACCTGAATCTCATTGCCGATTTCACTCATAACATAACGGATGGACTAGCCCTCTCTTCATCGTTTTATGCCTCCCCACCATCGGCGCTACGACCACGGTAGCCGTTTTCTTCCATGAGATCCCCACGAGGTCGGAGACTTTGCGCTTTTAATACAGTCCGGTTTCTCGAAGCGAAAGGCTATGGGGGCGCAATTCGTCACTGCCATTGGCGCGTTTCTTGGCACCTTTATTGGCATCGCTGTGCAGGAATTTGGCGGCAATGCCACCGCGTCAACCACATCGGCGCAAGCAGCTGCTAGTGCTAGCGGACTGCTGGGCACTGGGCTTAGCTGGGGTGACATGCTGCTTCCATTCACCGCGGGGACGTTCCTCTATGTTGGCACTGTGGCGGTGATCCCAGAGCTGCTTGTGACGGGTCAAGACAGAGGCGTAGAGGTTCGAAAGACGCTATCTCAGTTTCTGGCAGTCGCTGCCGGTGCGGGAATTATGCTTTGGTATGTGGTGCTCTCTCGCAATGCGATTGCTCTCTTGCTAATGTACTTTGACTAGGATCTCGTGGTCTTGAATGACAGTTCATCGATGGACGAACAGAATATGTATAGATATATTTGTGTATTGATTGTTAAGCAGAAATACGTCTCATAACGATGTAATATACTAGAATATCAGAGCTCCAATCTCCCCTTCGAAAGGTTTCTCCTCGTGGATGCATACAAGTCCACCCTACCTAGGTACCAAAACACGTTTGCAGTACCTGCTGATACCGTATATGCTAAATAAACATGCGATCGACCTCTGCATGCACGCGCTCCTCGCATGGCCTTCGGCATACGTTCTGAATATCCCGGCCGAATATTTACGTGCATGCAAGGGGTACCTAGGCATGGATGTCCACGGTCTGGAGCACGGCCCGGGATTGAAACAGCCCTTACTTCGAATATGTACCGAAATCGACGGAGTGCATGCATATAACTCGCGTCATATTGGATACTCCGTAGTATGAATACGAACTGCGAGAATGCATTCTTCGAAGCGAGCACATGGTTGACTGGCACGTGGCTGGCGTGTGGAATTGGTTGATTCATACCTAGGTAGGCATGTTGCAGACATGCCATATTCCTAGATATTTGTATATACGAAGATACCTATATCGTGGAGCTGGAGTTCTTGTATAGCTAGGCGAGGTACTTATGTAGATGCAAAGGCTTAAAGCCCTAAATCCGTGTACACAAGTCTAGCCCGCTCGTCGAAATCCAGCATTCAGCTTGCATTTCAATCTGGCCTGGCCATCTCTTTGTTCTATGTCGGGATAGTGATACAAACAAGCCTAGCCAGTCGGTCTCGGTGTTTACCTAGGTCCTATTGGCGAAGGACGAGGGAAATCTAAAGCTCATTGTACAGTATCCACTTGTCATCCCATGTTGGTGGCCGTTGAGGAGTAACGTCGATCTACCCTACCCCTTGCTTCCTGGAATCATCGAAGCCACACCGGGATATGTTCGCTCGTATCATACGTATGTACGTGCTAACTAGCTATGCCTTGCATTCCACAAGGCAGGCCATGTTTCACCTTGATGGGCCAGTAATGTTCTCGACTAAGTTACATACTACGGACGTATTCTTCAGCGCCAGGCAATTGAATTGAATTGTAGCTAGGCATCGTTCGGCGTGACCTGACTCGCGTCACTGATTACTGGTAATTTAACTACTCTCTAAACTCCCAGAAATTCGAGCAGGATCCTGAGACATGACAGGCAGCTGTCCAAAGCACGGGGCTTGTGCAACAACACTAGCAGTGGCGCAGGTGGTTGATCTCGACGACCTCAGCTGAAATTGAAAATTGGCGAGAAGGAAAGTGGACCGGGCGCAGCTCGTCGCCTGATCAAGCTATCGTTACGTGCTACATACACAAAGTGATCCATGGGATGACTCCGTCTCTATTTGTTAGGTCGACGGTTGTTCCGGTCTGTGAGATAAACCTGGTTCATAATACCATTATATCTAGCCTGGGAGCATCACAAGACGATCCATGGCCAAGAAAAGCCCAGGATAGGAGAGTCACCTGTACAAGAAGAACTAATCGCCAGGCTTAGCGTAGGCGACGAAGGCTTGGAGGCTGGAGCAGCTTAGCACAGCAGTAATATTATTAGTAGTATGGTAGGGCTGCTGCCGAAGCACGGACTGTTGCAAGGAACCCGAGTCTAGGTGATGTTCTCAGTTCTCTTGAAAGTAAACTGCACATATGGATGGATCCAAGAGAGAAGAAATCGAAACTTGGAGTTAGAATTAGAGGTTGCAACTGAGGAAGATCCACCACATGACTCCTAGCAGTGCTAGCACAAGCTGGAACAAGCTCCGAACAGTACCTGACAGGCTGCATGATTGATGTAAGGGGTGTGGTATGTCGTCGGAGATAGACTCCCGTTCAAGCGTTGTAGATTCCCTTTTGGAAGGATGCTCGTGGCTAGTATACGCTGTATACAGTGTGCTCCGAATAATACGGAGTATGTGAAAGGGGATGGATGATGGACTGGACCGGCCCGTTGCCGTCCCCACCACCACCCTTGGCCGGTTCCATAATTATTATGAAATGCAAAGAATGTGTCTTGTTTCAGCGTATTTCCGTGCTCACTCGTCTTTTGTTTGCAAGTTAGTTGAAGAATATGCAAGGACGTATTGGTATCCATTCTTTTGACGGGCTTCTTTCAGCGTGTGTTTCAAACAGCTCGCTTAACGTGGGACTCGCTTAACGTGGGAACAATTTGGACATGATCCGGGGAAAGCAGCAGCACTAGCAAGTCCTCGACCGTGATGATGTGCAGCTAAGACGCCCATCCCTGCCTAATAAGAGTATACAGTATATATATGTCGTCCTGCCTCCCTGCGCTATTGGCGACATGGATGGTGCAACCGAAAAGGCTCTTCGTCGCTGCACAGGGCCCGAACAGGAAACCGGTGCTGATAGAAAGAGGCTTAGGCTGGTGCCACACCACCACCGCCGTTGTTGCTCTCGTCGTTATTTCCATTCATTTTTCCTATCACCGAGTCATTCTGTACGTCGCTTGAGTATGTACCGTACCTTTGGTGTTTAGGCGAGATTTCTTGTTTTTCCAGGATGTGCGCTACTGCGTGACTGACATTTGGCGAAGAACATCGATATATAAGTAGACTGGATGCTTACAAGTTTTTGCTTCCATCTTTCAGCTTCGGTTTGCATTACTTCGATCGATAGTGCCTGGTCCTTTGATTCTTCCCTCCGATCTCAGCGAGCACGCACTGAGCACACTGAGCAGTCAGGCGCAGTCAGCAGGAGGTAAGCTTGCCCTTCCTTTCCGAGTCGTTGCTACGTGAAGCATGAAGCATTCGTCTGGGCATTTCCTCATTGGGATAAGCGTGCGTGTCAGGACGCCGTTGGAGTCGGTTGGACTCGTTGGAGCGCGCACTGGCCTTGTGTTGTTGTGGTTGTTTCTTGCTGTGGTTGTGATCATGCTGACCAACCAGTCTGTGTTTGCCACCTGAAGATCAACGTTATGTGCCTGCCTGCCGCACACACGCACACCTGGTATATCACAGACACCGCCAGGAAAAACGAACGCAACAAAACAAAAAGAACAAAAACTACAAAATCTCGCTGGATGACGACATCGAGCGCCGACTAACGCTGCTCGCTCTCTCATTGGTTGTTCGCCCGCAAAAGTGGATCTCCGCGGGCCGGTAATGCGATTACCAAATACCGTCATTACCGCCGTCTGTCTGCACCCCGAACCGCGTATTGGCCGTACAATTACATACCGTCCAATTGGTCATGGCAGCCAAGGAAAGAAGAAGAAGAAGAGTCGACAGCGCTCGACGCAGTTCTTCGCCTTCTTCCTCATGCTCCTCTCACTATCCCTCGTCCTGCAGCTCGATTTCTCCCCGCGACCCTCTCGTGAGTCTTCTCTCTTCATTTTCACCCCTTTGGCATGGTTGCACTGGTGACTGCAGTGACTGGATCGTCCCTTCCCGCCTTAACTGCATTAGTGTCTGCGAAATAATCCCCTCAGTGGAGTGTCATCGATCTCTGATTTGTCCACAACATCCCTCGCTGCGTCGCCAATCTGTTTATTCGCTCGTGCAAGCACTGCATGCTGATTATTCGCAGACCACCATCATCTGTCTCCACCTCCGCGACACCTCCATGCCAGCGAACACGATAGCGCCCGAGAGCATCTCGCAAGTCTTATAAGGAGACACGGCCCACCGACCCCGGTATCTTCATCCTCTTCTCTACGAAAATTGACCTCGACGTCTCCAATCAACACATCATTCCTCCCACCCAATTCCGTCGAGACACCACCGGCGTCTCCCCACCGGCAATCGAAGAGACCTACGAGTCCACCGCAGGATCTCAACCTATTCCTATTCCTCGTGCCAACTTGAATCGCTCCTTTGACGACATTCCCATCACACCACTCACAGGCCGCTTCGAATACGGCCTGTACCTGACAGAACGTCCCCGCAGAACTCGCAACCATCATTAAAGAACCATCATACTAGAAACGATAGAAAATCTGCCCGGAGGAAACGTTCTCGACCATCTGCATCCTCCACTTCGACTTCTGCTACATCTGCTCGTTCCACAAAAGCATGCCGCATGCGTCTGGCCCGTCGTTGACCATGCCAGTCCAGTCAGGCCCTGTCTCGCCAAAGTCGACACCCAAGGACAACGCGATGTACCTCGGTAACTTGCCACGCTTTCATCCTGCCGTATACCAATCTCCCAATAACACGCCGAACGCTTCATTGTCGAACCCCACGTCCAACCACCATCCAAGATCGTTTGGCTATCGCGTCGCATCGGGAGGAGGATCCAGGGAAGCGCTGAGACAATATCGCGAGCTGGTTGCCGCCAGCCTTTCGCAATCGCGCAATACCGAGATCTCGGCTCCTCGACTGGACCCGCTCGGCAGCCCTGGTCCAGTGACTCCGCTTGCTCTCGAGGAGACGGACAGCTACATGGCTGCCAGACCGAATGCGCCCGAAGACCATACGCCAACCGGGAAGCCCGAATCAATTGGCGATCGGGAACGACATGTCTCTCCTCGAACAAAGGATAGCAAGGGGCGATGAGCCTCCACTCCCTCTTCCCTGGGCAAGTCGGTTTGACTAGATATAGCCCTTGTGGATTCGGATCTGTTTATCCAAAATTTTTGCATGTTAGGCGTTGGAACAATTTTGCGATGTCTCATCTTTATCTCCTACATTTCCCTGCTAAGAATTCGGGGTGTTCTTTCTTTATTCCCTTATGAACGTTTGTCCGATGTCATCATTATCTGTATACCCCGAAGTGTCGCGACAAGAAGCAAACACCGCTTTCTTGTCTTTGCTTTCTATTTTGCGTTCGTGTTGATTAGCATACGAATGGCATGCACCGGTAGTTTGATGCACACGGTGTATTCATTTTCAGCATTTCTGCTTCAGTCTGTAACAACAATGTCAGATATCATAGCATAGATACTGGCTAAATAGCCAGTCTCTTGCGCTACTTGCCCCATACATTGGATTCACGATTCACTCATGCTTTTACATGTCTATAAATTTTAAAAATTTGGAAATACAGTAAGACATTGAAGAGATGCTTGCCAAGACTTCCGGAGCAGGGCCTGAAGTCCCGGCTTGAACCGCCGCTGTCGGCTCAACTTTTCCTCCATGGCAGATGGCAGATGCTCTCTTATCCTCTCTTCCTGGCAAGGACCACCTCAATTGACTGAGGAGCATCTACCTATATCTCTGCCTCGATGGAGATTCTTGCCTATTCAGTCCCCTGCTCCAGACAATGTCCTCGCCAACAAGTTTTCGAAGAACACCGCATCGGTGTTGAGGGAAGTTGACCATGGACCGCTCGACCATGTCAAAAGCCAAAGCGCGACTACAAAGGGTTCGTGGCCGGCGTGTTTTCTGGCATTGCGAAATTGACCGGTTGGTTTTCTGTCTACGTCTGGAGCTACTGCATTGTTGGTTAACACAGTATTGTTTCAATTTGATAGTTGGTCATCCGTACGTTCTTCCTCCCATCTTTCGTTTCTGTGGCACACTGCAACTGCCGGGCAGTATGCTAATCTGAAATTTCGATGCAGATTCGACACCATCAAAATCAGACTGCAGACAAGCGACAAAGGCCGCTTCAAAGGCCCGCTAGATTGCGTTTTGCAAACTGTTCGCAAGGAAGGGTTTAGTGGGATGTACAAGGGAGCAACGCCGCCGCTGGTCGGGTGGATGGTAATGGACTCTGTGTATGTCTTGAAAACATGAACAGACTACGAGGAGGAAATTAATGGTGGAAAACTGCAGGATGCTTGGCTCTCTCACTCTCTACCGCCGTCTGCTTCTCGAAAACGTATTTTCCAACCCGGAAATTCGCAAGTCCATACCGTTCATTTCCTCTCAGAAGGACCTCCACACCTTACCGAGCTTCGGTCATGGTGTTGCAGGTATAATGGCTGGATGCACAGTCAGTTTCATCGCCGCGCCAGTCGAGCATGTCAAAGCAAGACTACAAGTCCAATACGCCGCGGACAAGAAGCAGCGGATGTACAGTGGCCCTATTGATTGTACACACAAAATTGTTAGTGCCGAATTGCCCCTCTTCCTGCGCTGGGTGGGTTTACTGACTTTGCCTCTCCTCTGCTAGCTCCGAAGTCACGGTATCCCAGGACTCTTCCGCGGTCTTTGCGCTACTCTCATCTTCCGGTCTTTCTTTTCTTCTGGTGGGGTTCCTACGACATCATATCCCGCATAATGAAGGAGAAGACCAACCTGTCAGCACCCGCGATCAATTTCTGGGCAGGTGGGATATCTGCGCAAGTCTTCTGGATCACATCGTATCCTTCCGATGTGATCAAGAATCGGCTGATGACGGATCCGCTGGGAGGTTCTCATGGCGACGGAGAGAGGAGGTTCCGTCGATGGAAAGATGCTGCTATTGCTGTAGGCCGCGAGAGCGGATGGAAAGGCTATTGGCGGGGTTCTTGCCTTCGTTTCTACGTGCATTTCCAGCTAATGCCATGGCTCTGGTGGCCTTTGAAGGCGTTATGAGATGGTTGCCATAGGTCGGACTGGCCGATGTTGGTAAGATGCGATATGAAAATGGACTTGCCTACTCCAACTGTAGCTAGATAATTGCACAATTGCATGGAATGGCTATTTACACTACCACATGCATGTAAATGTAAAGAACAATAGATTTCATCAAAATTGGTGGTATCGGACAATCGCCGCCAGCCAATCAGCGAGCGCCCTTTCTGACGGGCGATCTGGGCCGTCCGTCTCGAAGATCTCCAACTTCACAACACCTTGCAGCAGAAGACAACCTTCTCTTCTGCAAATGGCCAATTGAACCGTCCATCCTTCAATAATCCTATCATGGCCCGTTTTGCACCACAATCTTCTTCTTGCCTTGACTGCATTCATACGGTATAGGCAGGACCAACGAGTGTCCACGTAATCCCGTCAAGCTACAACCCGCCCCAAAAGCCCTGTTCTCTCAACGACCAGAATTGGGATCTAGTGGAAATTTCCTCTCCGGCACTGGAAGCTGTCTGAAGGGGGCAAAAGAAGAAAGAGAAGGTACTCGCGAGGCCACCATGGCCCTTTCGCGGTCTCTACGACGAACAAGTCCTATAACATTAATCCTCGCGGCCGTTCTAGCGATTGGCTTCATATTCTTCCTTTGGGCCCCGTCTTCGTCATCGATACCAGCAACCGCTCAACAGCGACAAGAAGATGCAGCCGCACATCCCTCTCGCCACCGACGAAACCCTTCCCCAAGAAACAGCTGCAACGAGCCGATGGCCTGCAAGCGCCACCTCCCGTGGTTCATTACCGTATGAACGACCTCACGACGTCAGATGCCTCGGCCGAAAGAGGAGAGCGCGTGCTCATCCTGACCCCCATGATGAATTTCTACCAGGGCTATTGGGAGAACTTGGTGAAACTCCAGTATCCCCACGAGTTCATTTCCCTGGGCTTCATACTCCCCAAGACAAGCGAAGGCAACGCGGCCACCGTCGCGCTACAAGAGGCAGTCGCAAAGACACAATCGGGGCCCGTCGACGATCGGTTTGCGAGCGTGACGATTCTACGGCAGGATTTCGACCCACCGTTGCAGTCGCAGGACGAGAAGGAGAGACATAAAATAGAAAACCAAAAGGCGCGACGTGAGGCAATGGCTCGCGCGCGGAATAGCTTGCTCTTTACCACCTTGGGACCCTCGACGTCTTGGGTTCTCTGGCTAGATGCCGATATAGTCGAGACTCCTACGACGCTGATAGAGGATCTCACCCGTCACGATAAGCCGGTTCTTGTGCCCAACTGCTACCAGCGTTTCCTCAACCCGGAGACGAATGAGATGGACGTACGACCGTACGATTACAACTCGTGGATAGAAAGCGACGTGGGGCTTGAACTTGCGTCGACTATGGGACCGGACGAGATCCTTCTGGAAGGCTATGCTGAGCTAGCTACCTACCGGAGCTTGTTGGCCTGGATGGCGAGCACCGACACAATAGAATATGATCCCAATCGCACCGTCGAGCTGGATGGCGTCGGTGGGACGGCGTTGCTGGTGAAGGCCGATGTGCATCGTGACGGAGCGATGTTCCCTGCTTTCCCATTTTATCACATGGTTGAGACAGAGGGGTTTGCGAAGATGGCAAAGAGGTTAGGATATACGTGTTGGGGGTTACCTGACTATTTTGTAAGTGTGTTCTTAGCCACTCTCTTCTTTTTTTATTTACGTCTACTAACATGGTGCTAGGTGTACCATTATAACGAGTAATCATCTTGTCCTTTTTCTTCTATAGATGCCATCTCATTTCATCTCTATTATGCCCGGGGCAAAAGAAAACGGAAGTCGATATCCATATATTTTCTTTTTTGTTTTATTTTGGGTGGCGTATTTTTTTTTCTCTTTCATAACCCGAGTTTCTTCGATTCTTGTCACATCTATTCTATCTGACTTATATACTTGCTAGTTATCGTGTCTTGCATTTAGCGGTGCAATGGTGCAGTGCGCCGCGGGTATTGGAGCAGCAACACACAATGAAGGCTAATTGGAGATTGAATTCTTTCGTATGGTTTAGTTATCTACTATCTGTTGGGCCCATGCCAGGGCTAGGTTGGTAGGATTAGGGCTAAATAATATATGCGTGTGGACAATTCTATGCTCTATAACCTGTGGAATCTCTGTAAAGCGCTCCATCTACTCCGGTATTCCCTTGGTCGGCCTACTGCCCATGCTCATGCTTTAGAGCAGGCATTGGCGTATTTTGCAGGATATAATGAAACGGCAGTTTTCTATGCAGTTTCAAAATAATCTGTGGACCTCGACATTGTATAAATCCTTGAACCAGATGGGAACTTTGCATTACTGGAGTATGAGTATATCTACCTATCTAAATGATATGTATGTGTCAAGCCCCTCTACTTCATACCATGTGAGGACTCCGTTTTCTCTGACTTGCACATATTCAACAGGAGGCACTCCAGGAAAGAACCCATAGGTGCGAGAATACAAATGAACCCCTGCTTGGCTGTCTCACCAGCTAGTTTTCGACATCTATCCCTAAACGCCGTGTCGAACCGATGGGGAACGTCCAGTCGAATCTTCTGGAGATTGGGCAAGTGGGATTCTTTCTTTGTCCCAAAATCACGGAACAAAGATTCCATAAAATCCGCATCTTGCTTCATGTCGCGTGCATACAACTCGACTTCCGACACTGTGGCCGGTAGGATAGAACACAAAGACAAGTCAGTATGATACTTTGTCATCCACATTGCGATTTGAAGTGAAAATCCAAGATGAACCAGCTTTTGGAAGCCACGAAATGATAGCTCTCCCGGGAGCACGGAGCCCCTCATGTCACCAATTAGAAAATAAAACTCTTCAAGATGAGCCCCTACTTCATGCTCGATCACTGAGATTAGTCGGCACATATCCCAATTCTCAGGATCACCACCATCTTTCGGCGTTGTGTGCTCGTAGACCAGCTTTCGGAGGCAGGGCGTCCGTTTAAGAAGATATGCCATGGATTCGGCATCCACCCAGGAGTTGTGCAAACAGATGTATTCCAACATTAAAGCGAACGAGTCTTTTAGATATTGACTAACGATTCTCGCTTTGCCGACGCACCGCCGGCCGTGAAACTCCTGGATATTGGGCAATGCTAGGAGTCGCAGCCCTGTCTCGAGATGATCTGATAACTCAATGCTGGTAACTTGGGCAAGGCTAGGTTTGTTGCAGGAAGATGGCCCTGTCTGCCCAGCTCTTTGGACAATGACATCTAGCAGCTTGTCGGTCACGTCGGTCGGTTTCCACCACATGGGTAAGTGCAGATCCACAACGTTTGGTAGCAGAGTCAACACAAAAGCAGCGGCATATTGTGAGAAGCGGGCGTCCTTGATATCCTCATCGATGACAGCGTAGTATCCTTTCCAATCTATACCGGCTTGTTTGAGATACCACGACCGAGCAAGTAACCCTGACACAGCTTCTTGGGGATATCTGTCCCATATGACATACCAGGGGCAGCCACGATTCATACTGGTATCTTGGCTGAGGTTTCCCACCTGAATATACCTAAACGTGCAATGACAGGCTCCCGGGCGATTTCAACCATCAGCATGTACGCTGAGCTGGGACCATATGGTCGCCGCACTATATTGACTCTGTCGTAATATTTTTTACCATTTAGTTCTCCTTTCTTGGGCCGATAAGTTATCGTCTGGAAGTGTCTGCGAAGGGTGTTGTGATGCTCGATGAAACGAGCACATCGTGCATAGATTGCTTTGCAAGTTAAAGCTACGCTCTCGAAGCCTTCTGGCAAACAACGAATAACAATCAGCTCAACGATTTCTAGAGGTAATGTATTGAAGCACATGGCGGTAGTGAAAAAACTTCAGCTTTTACGTACATCTAGGTACAGTTCCAGAATTCGGCTGACGCGGCTCAGCACTGTGGCGCAGACAATAAACAAAGAACAGGGATTAGATGGTTGGTTCTTGATAGACATATCTACTCCGTCCGTATTTTCGGCGCATGGGATGAGCTGTAAGAGCGCAAGGAATATGAATGTAGTGTTGTCCTTAAAATAAGCAACAGGTAGTCCATAGTGCGTGTTGATTGGACTCAGGCAATAAACTAATTGCTAGAACAGATTTAGTGTATGATGACATGTTGGTTTTAAGGTTTTGCTCTTGGTGTCCATCCTGGTGCTTTAACACGGTAATAATGGCCTTTCATACTACCCTGCTAGGGCTTCCCAAAGCGAGCGGCCTAGTTACATGGTACATGGTAAGTGCTGACTGGCCAGAACGCTTACTACAACTTTCAGCCCGCGGAGGGTTGTATGTCTTTCTAAGCAGCATCAATACCTCTGGACTCTATACTCATAGACCCATCTCAATGGAATACAGCCGATCCGGCAGGCTCTGGATCGGCAGTCCCTGTAGAGGTCGGGTCATTTTGACAGCAGCAGCAGATGTTCATACACTCATCTACTACGTAGTCACATGTGCTTTTGACATTATTCACTACAGTAGCACAGACCGATGAATACTAAGCACTAGGCATGTGCCATACAGCCGCTTGCATGGCTTGAGATAGGCGTTGGTATGAAGAGTAGCACTCGTACTAGTCTTTCAAAGTTGGCCACGGTTGCCGAGGTGGTATTACAAGCTGTTGGGCTTATGGAGAGATGGAATAAAACACACCTTTAACTTAAGTTGGCGTTGCTCTAGATCAAGCCAATTGCTGGGCAAAGGAACTGTTTCCAGTTGAGGGAATACCGGAATAGGCACCGCTCATAAGCGAAGCGCACATATATGAGCTCTTTGGCTTCTAAGGTTCATCCTCGACCTTGTCCTTGATCAGGATTGTTATTACTTTTGATGGGTAATAAAGCTTCATCTTTGCTCACTGCGGAAGCGACGTCGTTAAACCAACAGGAACGTATTATACTGGGCGATGGACAGTCCGTCTTGTGAAAGTATCACGAGTCGTATAAGCGAGGATCTTGAATTTCGTTGGATTGGCCCTTTTGTACTTATTTCCCATTTCCATTCTCAGTACCGCTGCCTTCGCTTTATTGAGCGGCATACCCTAAGGCCGGCGCCACTGCCAAAAGAGTCCATAGAGTAGCATTGCTTATTTCTGGTGGTCTGGACTCCGCCCACAAGTGATAACAATGATGGCAAACAGAAGCAGAGCCAAGTAAGAGGGGCGTCGCAGTGTACAGCAGGATGAAATTTATTTTACCTAGGTGAGCATTCAATGTAACATAATCTATTATGAATGCCTACTTTGTCAGCATACGCATCGAGTAGGATGATTATAAATGGTGCGACTCGCCTTGAGTTAGAGGAAGCTTTTCTCAAATTGTAATTGATTGCGCTGTTCTTGACCTCTGTCTTCGCTGAAAGACTTCATACTTCATCCACGGGTGTGTACATCTACTTACTCAAGTAGACCGCCATGATTTCTAAAACATTATTAAACTGCTCGGTGCTGGGCTAGCATGGAGCTTTGCTTTCCAATCCTCAGTAGTAGGCTCTCCTACATTGCAAAGACGAGTGTCAAACACTGCAACACCAAGGAATGTCCTTTATGTTCAAACTTTTACCGACTCTCAAGGCAACTGGTTCAACCTCACAGACTTGGTTACTGAACAAAGCGGCGTTACTCATGTGATTTTGGCATCACTTCACCTGGACTCTCCCACTGAGATTCACCTGAACGACAACGATATCAACTCGACTTACTGGGATCCCTTGTGGCCGATGGTCGCGTCTCTGCAGTCTGCCGGTGTCAAGGTCTCGTTGCTGATGGGAGGTGCTGCAATAGGTAGCTGGGCTAGAATAGCTACTGATGTAGGTACTCCCGCGTTAATTCTTTACAATCAATCACTACGAAGCTATTTACACCGTGTTGTCGCATATTAACAAACATTACTGTACAGTTTGATGTCTACTATCCTGAAGTCCTCTCAATCCTAAAGAGCCATAATTTCGACGGCTTCGACTTTGATGTCGAGGAGAACGTCTCTCTGGATGCTCTTGTCAGGCTCGCTCGACAGCTCGACACCGACCTTGGCAGTGATTTTATCTTAACCGGTGCGCCAGTTGCTCTCGCTCTTGCCAACGGAGGGAATTTGGATAATGTCAGCTGGCCTCAGCTAGACGCAGCTGCGACTAGCTCCACGCGTCCCAATGGCAAGCTGTTCAATTGGTTCAACACGCAGTTTTACGATGGATGGGGTAGTGCGAGCACGCCGACTACTTATGAAGGCATCATCAACGCTGGATGGGACCCTAGCCGAATTGTTATGGGTGTTCTCACCTCTGGTGGCTCGATTAACGAATGGGTGCCTCTTTCAAGGCTTTCTACTACTATTTCCAGTCTGAAGTCGATGTACCCAAATTTCGGTGGTGTTTCCGGTTGGGAATATGGAAGTGATGCTGGCTCGGATGATGGTGTCACGCCGGAGCAGTGGGTTGCTGCCATTAGTAGCTACTTGTTTTCTTGAGCAGCTCGCACATGGCTTTATTATTTGTTTGCATATGAGTCAGTGGAAAGGAATGTATTTAAACGACCTGCCTGTACAAAGCTTGGGCATTAAGCGTACAGTTAGGGCTAACGCGGACCTCGAGTTTGAAATATCAGTTAGAATAAAACACTAACTGCACATCTAAGAATTGCTCTTTACAAGATATCTTTTGCCCGTTAAGTTATAACATGACGCAATTGAATTGAAAGGAGTTAATCCTTACGCGCGCATGTTACATGACTTGGAAATCTTCCCATAGTAGCAGTAATAAACCTACCAGACTATCCCGCCTACCTACGTAGGCAATAGTACGGACAATTAAATCCTGCAATGTCATTTTCACAGAGCATCTCGGTATCATTCCAGATTCCCACGATCCTCTGCCTAGCGAAGCTTGGGGTTCCTTATAAATGGACACTCACACAATACGGGGTATACCTTTCGAACCGTAGATCTTCCTGAGGTCGGCAACCTTGGAACGCACAGGAAGAGATAAACCTCATAAATAACACGAAATTACGGTAGTATAATCGGCGCTTCATATCTACCAAATTCAAATAGTCACACGAAAACGGATTGTCCAAGTGTTTGGACCATTACACTGATGCTCGTGCTTTATTATATTAACTCGGATATCTAGGCTTCTCTAGGAGAGTCAGATATGGTAATAATGGATTGCATGCAAAGTCCACATGTATTCTATAGGGCCTGTCTAGTACAGAATTCAGAACCTCAATTGGCTAGGTTTACTTTAGCTTGAGTTTCCAACGGTACGGGCCGCAGGGCGCCCCACAAGCCTGGTGGGTCAAAATAATGTTTTGCCCGAACCCTATTCCCATTTTTATGTGCATATAATGTATACTATCTAAGTGCAAGTTTGACAATAAACTATCACAAAGTCAAGACCTAAGTTTCTTTCCTACTGATACTGGTAGCAAGTACATGTCTCCTTATCCACTAACGAAGGCGCGTTTGGGATCCAAGCTTGCAGCTAAGCGCTCTTCAACTGGATGGATCCCACAAGTGGTCGACTGGGCTCTTTGGGTGATAACATGACTGCAATAGGATGCAAAAAGAATAGCTTGGTCGAATTTGCATATGAGTAGACACATCGTCTTGTCTCTGAAAAGAAATGGAACGAAACATACTTTCGGCTGTCATCTGGGGCCTCGCTGTGCTCGAGGGAAGAGCCAAGTATTGCACAAAGACGCAAGACTATGCTGGAAGGGAGAGCGACAATTAATTTTTAGACTAGGTGTTGAACTCGTCTTTCATGATGAGAGGTGTTAAGAGATCTAATCAGACTCTACCTGCGCACTTCCCTTCATCCTGTGAACAATATTCTCAATCTCCCATCCCGTCTCATGGTCTTACTACTCAAAACTAGTTAGTACTTATTACCACACTTCCGGTCTGCTGAATCCGGCTACAAGGTGCTGCTTCTTCAACTTTTAATTCATATTTTTGGGCCTATTTCACCTTGTTAATATACAGTCTGGTAGTCTATTAGTTATTCATGTGTTTGTAATCAACACCCTCGCTGATGAATCCCTAAGCAAGCATTCCATGCAAAATCCATCTCTCAAAGCAAATTACCCTACTTATCCGCAGCATACTGGCTAGCTTTCCTCAATCGCTCTCCATAGAACCATAACACAGCAGAGCCCGTGTATCCAATTCCCAGAGTAGCGAAAGCTAGCACACTATTGCCCCATCCAAATCCCAAAGCCTTGAACATGTAATCTGCAAATAGAGGGAAACCAAATCCAGTGATACTTCTTGCCACCGCCGTAGCGCCACAGCCGATGCTGCATACAGCTGATATGAATCGATCGTATAGGTTTGCAGGCACGTAAAGGTCATGCTTGCACCGGCACCAAATAGCACAGCACCAAGGTTCGGAACAATCCAGTGCGTATGCGCTTGTGCCGACCAGCCGTACATAAAAAGACCGCCGGAAATTACGAATGTCGAAACGAATAAGAGCGGCACTCGAAACTCCGGGCGGCCTCCATCCGGAGAGCGATCCTTGAGTTTGCGATAGATATAGTCGACTGATCGGCCCGCCGTCTGTGCACCGATCGTGAGACCGATCATGAGTGATATGTAGTTCAGACCGCCGATGCCAGTCGACTCGTGGTAGATGTCAGTCAGACTTGGGGGTATGTGGAGAGCATCAAGTAAATCATTCCATAGGTCAGCGCCATATAGAGGGCGAGGAACTGCACAATCGGCTGTGTTCCAAGCAGGATGAACACTCGGCGAAGAGCATGGGTGAGAACGTGCTTTATATTGCGGTCTGGCGTTTCCCATTGGGTATGTAGGTTTTGGTTACCGGTCTCCTTGCGCAGCTTCTCGGCCTTCAGGTGCAGGATGCGAGGTGCATAGGTTTCAGCCAATGTGAAATAAATGAGGATTTGCACTGTCACTCCGAAGATAGTAACGGCCCAGAAGCTCCATCTCCACGTTGTCCTCTCCGCAACCCAAGCTCCGATCAGTGGACCGAGAGAAGGGCCCATGACGGGAGCCAAAGTGTATAACGCGACCGCCATACCACGTTCTTCTGAAGTCCATAAGTCGGAGAGCACACCACCACCCACAGTCTGTGGTGCACACGCCCCAAGGCCAGCAAGGAACCGAAAGGCCATCATTTCTCCCACATTCTGAGCGAAGCCGCAGACAAAGTTGAAGATGAGAAACCACTGGAATCGAAGTTAACGTTGAAATCCCCACAGAGCCAAAGAGGGTTCTAAACGGTAGTAAGCATTACTCACTATGTTTGCTAGCTGTAGGACAATAACACGTCCATAAATCTCGCTGAATGGTGCCAAGAACAGTGGACCAATAACAAAGGCAAGTAAGAAGATAGAAAATATCAGCTCTGTCTCAATCGTCGATTTGACATGGAGATCCTTGTTGATATCTGGCTCTGCTGGAGCGATCATGGATGAAGCGATGGGCGTCATAAATGTGATCAGCGAAACGAGGCCGGTCGCAAGCCATCTTCTTTTGAAAGACCATGTCTTGGGGTTTGCAGGGTCGTTAGGCCCATCCCATGTAACCTGTTTGTGGAACCAGTCAGCAGGGTGATTTCGAGATATATAGGCATATAAATATTTTTTGGAATATCAAACACGCACCAGATTAGGGTCTTCGTTCTTCGATTCAGCATTTTCGCTCTGTTTTCCCTTTTCCAGCTCTCCAGGGGTGGGCTCGGGCTTTTCCTCTGAACTGGTAGATTCGTCTCCTGGATTTCCTTCGGTTCTGATCCGTCGGACAATGGAGACGATTCGCGCGAAGCTGCAGGATGTTCTTGCTGGTTTTGCTCGCTCATTTTGGACAACTGCGCATTAAGAGTGGAGGTTGAGTAGCAGAACTAAAACCTCACGCTGTCCCACACAGGTTTAAAAGAATCCAAGCCAAGGCCAGAGCAGAGTAGTACAAATATGTTATATAGTGCTACTCAATACGTGGTGTGGTGGACGTTCTCCTGACGTACATCGCCGGAAACGGGCCGTTACAGGATCCCGTTAACGGTTCCAGGAACAGCAACCCTCCGGAAAGATCTACAGATGAAAATTTTGATAATGCACAATACTATATTTTACTGACTAGACATCTGAATTTAGGGATTTATACTTGATGTATTTCGCACATATATCTTACTCTAAGGTGCAGCTACATCACACAATCATCCATCTCATATCAATCTATCAGCGAGTTTATTCGTCTATACTTTTCAACTGCTGTCGAATCGAGGTTACTTGAACCCCAGGTATCTGTAGCTAGGAGTTTGCAACAATTTTCCCGTTCCAGTAGCCTGGATCACTTGAGTGTCACCTGGAACGAGGTCGAAGGCGTTGTCACTCAGCATGATATCATCCTGTTCTTCAACGACAAAACACTTGGTGGGCTTTGACGCTGAAACAATGTACTGGTCGTCCTTCACCTGTACTTGAACCCCGCGCTCTTCGAAAGAGAGATATTTCAGGGGTTGCGGCCAGTCCGCGTCCGGGACACAACCTGTCCATTCTGGAGGAGGCGCGCGGCGAGGACGTGCGGCTCTTGGTCTTCATTGGAAATGACGCCACTTGTAATCTCAGTAGTACCGTTCGCTTTGATAACGTAGTCTTTGTAAGTGACCGCAGGTGCGATGTCTTTGCCAGTTTCAATGGAAATGAAACGCAGCTCTACTTCGGCGCGAATGTCAACATTTTGGCTGTTTACTACCCATAGGTTGTACGGAGAAGTCTTCGGAGGTCGTGCATGGGATACACTCCAGTCATCGTGGTCACGCTGCACGCCAATAGCCAGCGTCTGAAGTGCTCTTTTCGTCGTATAGAAGCCCGGTTTCTTGCGATAAAAGTAGTCGACAATAGCCCACGAAGAACACGGCCAGCAGTCGTCTAGCTGCCACACAAGCGCACCACCACAGCGTCTATCTTGGCCCCATTGACGGCGCCATCCGCGATAAGCGAATGCCATAGCTTCAGATTGAGCTAGTTGGGTCAGGAAAATATGCCCCTAGTAAGAAGAAGGTATTAGCTTCCATTCTTATTAAAATAACAAGATACGCATGAAACGGGCAACCAACCTCTAGCGTAGGATCGACACGGAAGTTTTCCACGACATAAGTGGCAATACGTCTCTCATGGCCGTCTGCCTTATTGTGGAAATCAAGAGTCCTTGATTGTGGATACATTTCTGACTCCTTGGTCACAAAATGCTGGATAGTGCGGATATGAGGGAGGCAAGCAATGCCAAACTCGCTGTTAAAGCGACCTCCTATGGCGGGATATTCTTGGTATTTCTTCTGCGAGCCATGCCACACTAGGTCATGTTAGTAAAATATGTATGGTCAACGATGGTCGAGAGAGACAGCGCACCATTCCATTGGTGAATATCACCACAGGTCTGATCTGAGGTATGTTTTCCGTTGGAAAACGGAGAACTCGGCCAGTATGGGACCGATGGGTCTTCTTCAGCGCAGATACCTGGGAGTAGATGCTCATAAATGTATCGTGCTGGGAATGTTCCACGGAGCCAAGATTCCGCGTCCTTGTTGTCGTAATCGTAGTCCAGGTTATACTGTTCTTGAATTTGATAGTCCTCGTTGTTACCGGCGTATATCGCAATAGACGGGTGGTCTCGTAAACGACGAATATTCTGCTTAGCTTCTTCGCGGATAGAGTCGAGAAGTTCAGGCCAGGTCGGATAGTTGCCACATCTGCCAGTTTGGATTATTAACACACTGTGAAGAAGAGTAAGGAATGAAAAAGGATCAATGACTCACCCAAACATAAAGTCTTGCCACACTAGGATACCGAGCTCATCACATGCATCGTAGAAAGCGTTATCTTCGTAGATTCCACCTCCCCAGACTCTATCGAGACATACGTTAGTTTCCTTCAATTCCTTAAGTCACGAGGAAACCCACCTAGTCATAATCTGATTGCCCTCAATCATCGTCTGTAACCATCGTCGGTATTTGTCTGGCGTGATCCTCGGCAGGAAATTATCGGCGGGGATCCAGCAGCTACCTCCGCAGAACACATCCACATTGTTTACTTTGAAATAGAAAGACTGGCCATATTTATCGTCGTTTTGGACCAATTCAACACGGCGGAATCCAGTCTTTCGAGTTGTCTGGTCAATTGCGGTGCCGCTTTTGAGTAGCTCAACCGAGACGTCGTAAAGATCTTGTTTGCCATATCCGTGAGGATTCCAGAGTTTCGGTTGATCTGAAGAAAAGTTAACATCTTAAAGCATGAAAGATGCTGGAAATATTGTAGAGCGAGGTAGGTACTTGCCTAGTTGGAATTCGAGTATGGTTGCTGTTGAAGACTGCGTGGCCACTGATCGACGGAAAACCTCAGTACCACCAAGGGCAATGACAAGGCGGACCTCGTCAACTTCACCTTCAAAGTCGACTTTGACATGTCCCCGGACGGCGGAAAGGTCTTTTCTAGCTCATAGTTTATTCTTGCTTCCTTAACATGAGCTTCGCAAACTTGAAGATGAACAGGTCTCCAGGGTCCACATGTCATCAATATTGGGCCCCAATCCCAACCCTACATTGCGTTTTAGTTAGTCAATAAACAGGAAAAGGAGCTGTATTCAGAGCCCATTGTCTTGAGTGCAAGTTGACAGGCTTTACTCACCCAGTGGTATTGAGCTTTTCTGACCCCAAGTCTACCGGCCTCACCATTGTGTGCTATAAAGCGATACTCGGGGTGTTTCTTCTCGATTTCCCGGCCCCGGAGCAAGGCGCTATCAAAATCAATGCTCAGGGTATTCTCCCGGAAGGCTTAACAACACTGCTGATATCCACCCGGTGACTGAGAAACATGTTGTCGCTTTCTAAAATCACCTTATCGTTCAATTTTACTACCGCAAAGGTATCCAGTCCTTCAAAAGAAGATAGGTCTTGGCTCCATCGGCAGCGGATGGCGTGAGGAAACTGGTGGCGTAAGTCCACGCATGCTCACCAACCCATTCCGCGTCTATTTCCTTCCTGTCAATGAACGGGTCTTCAAGACTGCAGGGAAAAAAGGTGCTGTTAGCAAATTGGATCCGGCAAAGCAAAATAAGCAAGGTCAATCAAGATCTCACCGTCCATTAGCTATCAAGTCAAGCTGGACAACCGAAGGCACTGAAGCCACCGGAGCCCAGGTGTCATCTCCCTCGTCGCTGCGCTTGAATCTCCACCCGGAATCGAGAGTTTTAGTCTGAGTGATGGAAGGCATCTTGATCGAGCTGACTTGCTACTGTAGACGAACGAGTCACGCCGAATAGCCAGGAATTTCAGGAAAGAGCGAGGGTGATGACTATCCAGGTCCTGGGCGCTTCCTCCACTCTGTTCTTATACAGCAGGGGCAACTCTGGCGAAATTGCCAGACGCCCTGCTTTGCTAGGTCTGCGGCATGAAGCCCGGATGCGCTAGGACGTTGTTTCATAATCCCGATGGGACTGGCATCATGCTCCTGTTTCGTTCCATGAAGCAATGGCGCTAGGACGCTGTTTCATAACTCCGGTGGAATTGCCATCATGTGACTAAGGCGGGCTTTGCAAACTCCGCTCTAGCGCGTACTCCACAGTCTCAGGCTTTCACTAGTGGAATGCGGGGAAGCCAGTTTAACCGTTAACGGTTAGCGTGTCACCCCAGCCGATAACCCTAAGAAAGTGGAAAAATTTTGGCTTTGTTACTATGTAACATCAAGTCCCAAGGACTAATGGAATCTCGCGATACATTACCTACCTACTTCGGTACTGACCGGAGATACAAAACGAAAAAGGAGTTTCTACCGGCCAACGCTGACATAAACTTTGTGGCTTTTGTCCCAGACCACGCCAGGAGAGAACAACAGCCAGGAGCAATCATGGGTATAGCTAGGTATATAAAGACACAATAAGTCGTCGTTCAGACTCATACCTAGGTACACGAAACCACTTGGCCTAGAAGCACGCCTACCCCTACCTATCCATTTCTTGCTGCTTTCGTTCCCCATTTCGCCTCCTTCACTCGTAGTGAAGCATCCTTATCTCATGATGTCAGCCAAAGAGGAGAAGCCAGAACAACTCATGGTCGACGACGCAGACGCAGAGACCTCTCCAAATGGAGTGACTCCAACTGCTATCGCGGCGATGCTGCAACAGAGCGGAGATATCCCTGATCCTTTCGGAAGAGGCCATCTACAACTCTACGCTCTCTGTGCAATCGTGTACTTATGCTCTACTATGAATGGCAAGTCTAAGTTCCCGAGAGGACTAGAAAACTCGATAGCTAACACAAATTGTAATAGGTTACGATGGCTCGTTGATGGTAAGCGAATAACAATTCAAATCTCTTGCAATTGATGGGGCATGACTTAACAAAGGAGACAGGGATCTATAAATTCCCTTCCGGAGTATTTGGATTACTACAACCAAGAGCAATCGAGCCCTTCTACGGGTCTCGTGTTCTCCATCTTTCAAATCGGCCAGATGGTGGCATCCCTCTTCATCTGGATTTGCGACTGGCGGGGACGGAAAATTTGCATTGTGCTTGGCTGTGTCGGCGTGTGCGGTTCCGTTATATTTACCGCGCTTGCGCCTTCGTTAGGTTCGTTTATCGGGGCTCGATTTCTACTGAGTTTCTTTTTTCAACCATTGCTTGTGTTGCGGCACCTTTGCTCCTCGTCGAAATTGCTCCGCCGCTGCATAGAGGCATGGTTGCAGGCGCTTACAACACTTTATATTATATGGGGTACGTGCAGGATCTTGTAATTACCATAGTACATAACATATTTGTCAAGGCTGACTGCTCATGGTTAGTTGTAACCTCATACCTATCCTCATTATTTCCTTGTACTAATGCACAGTCAATATAGCCATTTACGGATGCAACCTTCACCTCAGTGGTAACCTCAAATGGAGACTTCCCTCTGGCTTCAGATGCTGTGTCCTGGTATTGTCGTCATCGGGGGCTATTTTATCCCGGAGAGCCCACGTTGGCTCGTGGCAAAGGGCCGCGAAGAGCAAGCCCGCGCGTTCATTATCAAGTATCATGCAAACGGAGATGCTGAGCACCCAATCGGCGCTATTGAACTGAACGAAATCCGAGAGTCGCTGAAGGAAGGGGCATCCGTTCAGCACGCGATTATTTCGATCTCCGATCCCTTGTCATGAAACGATCATCCCGTTACCGATTGATGCTCGCAGTCACCATGGCATGGTTTGGACAATTTTCCGGGAACAATATCGCCTCTTATTATTTGCCGCTGCTGGTCAAGAATGTCGGTATCACCAGTACGAGCACAGTACTGCTAATGAATGGACTCTACGCAGTCACGGGCTGGGTCGCGGCGACAATTGGAGGTTTGTTGCTTTCCATCTAGAAAAGTTAGTATTCCATCACAGGTCAACTAATGTTGGTTTCAAGCGTTCTTCCACGATGTATGGGGCCGACGCAAGATGCTGATGGGATCCTGTCTCGGCATGGCAATAAGTCTGGCCATAGTGTAAGTCTCTTCAAAGCCATGTGGTTCCTATTCCGATACTAATAGTGGTCAACAACAGAGCTGGTACAGCCGCCGACTATGTCCACACAGGTAGCATCCCATCAAGCTACGCTTCAATTGTTTTCATTTATGTTTTGGATGCGTATTTGCTTTCTCATTTACGCCGATGCAGCCCATATACCCCGCTGAAGTTCTAGCAAGTAAGTTTTGCCCATAGCTAGGAGAAATATTGGCGGGACTAACAAGCAATTCTGATAGACCATATGAGAGCCAATGGCATGATGATGTTTCAAATTACCGCTGGTGAGAATTGGCAATGTTCTAATATCATAGTTGCGTGCGCGAACTCATACCCTCTAGGTTGCTCCAGTTTTGTCAATACCTACGCTGCTCCGGTGGCCCTGAATAACATCGGGTACTGGTTGTAAGTATGACCTTCTTATGAGACACATAAAATATTTCGCTAACATTTTTGCCCAAGTTATGTGTTCTTTGTATTTTGGGATCTCTTTGAAGCCGGCTTCATCTATCTCTTCTTCGTCGAGACCAAAGGTGAATTCAGCGAGAAGGAATTCGGATCAAGTTGTTAAGTAAATTGCTAATCATTGATTTATAGGTCGTACGCTGGAGGAACTTGATGAACTCTTTGAAGCCAGGAATCCACGAAAAGCTAGTACCCGGAAGTCTGTAGAGCAGTGAGATAGACCAACCGGGGAAGATTCGACTTAAAAGTGTCATATGATATCTGCTACAGCCAAAATTTGCTCAAAGTAACAATATAGCGGAGTTCACATTGTAGTCCTTTCCATATTTGTTTTATTTCTCTATAATGTGGAACCAGTGAATATGTGAATATGTATAAATATTTCGCGGGCAGACTATACCGTAACTAGCTTAGTGTGGGGGTTGGAGACCGAGTAAAGTCTAAACCCAAACCATCATGTGATTTTTCTACTTTCTCCTTGTCCCGGACAGCTCTTACCAAGCCTGGCATATAATCATGTCCAGTTAATATACCTCTGATCTGCTGCATTGTCTCACCATGCAGCCAGCGACCAATTCAAGGCAACACCGCCTGAGCGCTGCGCAAGACAATGAACCGAGTCGTCGCCGCACGCCTACACGATCCTGTGCTGAATGCCGTCGCCGCCGGATCCGCTGTGATGGCTATACAACTCCATGTCGTCAATGTGTATGGTATCAAGTACCTCACTTGTGTCATTATCCTCCTCGCAGAGCCCGGTGTACACCATCAATGAGGTGAGCTTTGTGTGGCAGCCGACTAGAAGGATTTAGGCATTGACAGGTTATCAGCGCATTTAGGATCTGTCAAATACTTGTAGCTCTTTGCAGAATGTTGTTACTGCGTTATTTCCATCCACCCCGATTCACGAACTGGAAACTCTATCACGAGACCAGCTCGTGGATCTGATCCACAAGACACCAACGGGCGGAGAGGCTATCCCAAATGACGAGCCGAAACCACTCACAAGTGACTTGTATTGCCTGGAACCACCTCCGGGTCGGGACTTTACATGGGATGAGGTGTCCGACGAAGAAATGCCGAAGAGAAGGGTAGCCGATGATGTGAATGGGCTATCTCTTTTCATCGACGATTCGAAGTCGTCGTATCTTGGCCTGACTTCGGTTCCTGCTATTTTGCGTGTTATGACACATATTTCACCGGAAATTCGAAGTTCAATTTCCAAGAGGTCCCAACAATCAGAAGCGAGACATCAACGGACAAAGCCAGCAGCATCTGTTAGAACGACAGACCCCAAACGCTCTCTGACGAGCTCCGTTTCATTGATGCGTATTTCTTGCATGTACACAACATCACCCCCATGATCGATGAGTCTGATTTTCGCAGACGTTATGCAGACGACGGAGGAACTACGAATCAGAACAAAGGGCCCTGGCTCGCCTTGGTTAATATGGTACTTGCCATGGGCTATATTGCTTCATCCACGTCAGATCAAGATGGGCATAGTACATATTATAAGCGTGCAGCGGAACATTTGAATTTCCGTTGCTTGGGATCAGGCCATATCGACACGGTGCAAGCTCTCGCTCTCCTAGGAGGCTATTATCTACACTATCTGAACCGACCGAATATGGCCAGTGCGATCCTCGGCGCTACGATAAGAATGGCTGTTGCAATTGGCATCCATCGCGCGCCATTCCAACCACGTGAAATTACAAATTGTACATCCGAGGACGTCAATATGATTAACACGCGAGCAAGGACTTGGTTGTCCCTATTCTGCTTAGACACTTGGGGTCCGCCACTCTTGGTCGGCCGAGCTTTTGGCGCGGAAATCTAGAGTCTATGACCCATGTGTCCCTGCCGAAAGGTTTCCTGGTGCGTATCATATTCCAACACCCATCCTCTACTACCCAAAGGAAAGCTGAATGGAGTCCACTTCAGGAGACCAAGTCGCAGGATCTTGCAATTGTTTCCCTCCATGTCAACGAATTGTTTTGTAGAATCGCTACCCGGATTCAAGATCGACTTGTACAGCTTCCACTGATCACTCCTGCTGAGATCGAAAAGTTGGATTCAGAACTTATGGGCTGGCATCAATCTCTTCCGACAATATTCCTCGGGTTTGATGAATGCCCCCTCAATTCGGAGTCGCTCGCGGTGTGCTCCGGTGGCGGTTTCTAACATTACGTCTTACTCTATATCGCCCTTACCTCCTAATCAGAGCACTCGAGGTGTCGTCTCAGCATGATATAGATGAGAAGGAGATGTCTCTCATTAGCACATGCCGCTCTATTGCCAAGGAAGTTATAGACACGATCAGGCTCGACTGGTTTCCGAATCAAATATCAGGCTGGAATGGTGCCTGGTATCTCTTCCAGGCTTGCCTGGTAATTTTGTTAAGTGTCATCTCTGAACCTAGCCACGTTTCAAGACTTGAATGGGATAAAACTATTCAGCAAACGGTAGATATCCTGCAAGAAATGACACCATGGAGTCCTGGCGCGGCACGGAGTCGAGAGGTCATCTGCTTCCTTTACGAAGCACAAGGCACGAAAGCTAGCCCGGCTGCCGAAAATCCAGATTCCTTTACCTTGGAAAACTCCTTTTGGGATTTTTTGACATGGATCAACTCGGCGCGGATATGGCATGGGATCAGTCACTTTTTCCAGGCATGGATACTTTTGGGACTACGCCTTGGAGTTTTTCTTCCTAAAAATCATCGTACTGGTATTGTATTTCTATCTACGATCTCAAAGGAGCTCATCTTAGTTTCGCCAAAATGGCTACTAGACTCCAGCACCACGGTGAGGTGCGAGCTCGTCGCTGGGGACCTGGCGATCACTTCAGGTACCCCTTTTCAGCAACGAGGATGGCAATGGCACTTCTTCAGCACCGCTAGCAAGAGTAAGACTCGTTCCAACTAGGTTGCTTGGGCTTCTTCTAGCCGCCTGCTCGACAAAAGCTTCCAAAGTAGTCAAAGGGGCAGTTTCGCCCTTTCGAAGCTATGAAGTAATGATTGCCTGATAACCACCTCTGAACCGTCCATACAAGCGTAGTAGATTCGTGCATGCTGAGGACCCACGCAAGAGACCATGAGAACCTAATACAGATGTAAATATTTGCTTGGTCGTCCGTCCATTACCAATAGGTCTTGTCGACGGCGATGCGCCCCTTTCGTACAAGGCCATCCGGTCCATCAACTCATCTCCAAACCACGAGAACCGGAAATCCGGTCGGCGAAGTCTTGGTGGCCCATCCCATGCGACCTTGCTCATATAATTTGTCGTAGGTTGCGTCAATAATCTCCTTGTCCTTAGCGCTTGCCGAGTAGACTCGACTAGACTGATCCACAATCTCGCGCTAATTCTCAACCATCGGTATATCTCTCTTGTTTTAGCATAATTTGGGCCCAAGCAGAGCCACATAAATTAGTGATAAGATTTTTATGGTCGCAGGTCTCCTCCTGAAGAGGGTCATTTTGCGCCGCACTCTAGGAACGAGCGCAAGATCGCGAGGGTCAACTGTATCAACCTGCATCGATTTCGTACTGTTAGCAAACAAAGACCCTGCCAAATGAACCTGCATATTTCAGCACCGAATCAAAGACTTCACTCACCGGAGCAGACATTGTTTGAGCGTATCGTACGTAACTAGGAGGTTCTGAATTTACTACGCTGAACTTCGATACGTTAGCATTCCACGAAGCACAGGGACGTTGCTTCCAAAGAGGGAATAGCTGGGCAGATTTGAAGCGTAGGAATTGAGGCGTCAGAAATCGACTGCCCGCGAGACAGCGAAATCCTCAAATCCACCTCATTTTTGCTCCACGCATCGAATCAAAGCCAGAAAAGCGAGGAATCAATAATATGAGATGTGCAGAGTCCATATTTGATAAAATATCGATGAGAAAGCAAGGTGGTGAGGTTATACGTACCATCGAAGCTGACGAGGTGAGGCGAGAGAGGAGAGGAAAGGAAGAGAAAGCGAGAGGTTGAGCGTTTCGCGTGCCATATTGATTGTATTAGGGGCGTCAGAAGGGATAGCCACGGCAATTAAGCATTCAATGTCGTCCGGAGATGGCTGCTTAGCCCCTTGTAGTGATTGCTGTAGAGATTTGATGATCTTGTAGGAAGTTCACGAGGTCAGCTTTATTGCCAGAGGTCGGCAACCCGACTTTAGCACACTCACATCTAAGTGTTTTGACTGTTGGGTTCTTCATATTGTTATTAGCCTTCAGATATTGGTTATAAGAAGATGAAGATGATGACGACGATATAATTAAGTGCAGGAATGCGATAGAAAATGCAGTATGTGGGATATGACAAGACTGAAATTATATTCCCGAGAGATCCCAACTGCTTGGTGGAAATCCTTTCCGCGGAAATTCATGAATGGCCCAGTTTTCCAGATAGTAGGAAACATATATAGCACGCTGTTTCGGACTCCACAAAGTTTGATAAATGTCTTGCCCAGCATCAGAAGGGTTTGTAGTCCTGGAATTCGAGAGTAGATTTTCCAGATAGAGGATCGCTGTTCAAGCTGGCTCTTAGGTTTTGGAAAGCGCTTTGCTTTGATGATGAGCGCTTCTTTAATCCGTGGATGATGGAATTGATTATAAAGCGATCTTTGAAGGGGAGAAGGTGATTCTGAATCCCAAGGGAAGGTGGGATGGTCACGGTAAGTGAGGAAAGAGCTCCTGCTGTTGGTACAGCGACTGCGGGGAGAATGCCATAGAGCTTCCGAAACACCGAGACATCCTGACGTCGATTGAAGCCACTGGTATAGAGCTCCGAGTCTCTCTTCACATTTCCGCCATGAACCACCTGATTACCCTGCCGAATGTAGTTCCGATCGTAGTCATCACTTTCATTGAGAACGTCCCTCTTGAAAGTGCTAACGAAACGATGGCGAAATTCCCTAAATCCGGCCGTGGCTTGTTCAAGCTAATCAGTCCTTATGTTGAGCAGGCTCGTGACCCGTTCAAGCTCGTCAGTCCTTGCGTTGAGTTATTCAGTCATCCTGGCGATGTTGTCGGTCTTGATCTGTAGTTCCTCGCGAAAGGCAGCATTGTCTCGCTCCGTGCGAGCCCAGAATGATGCGTGGTGATTATGGACCGCTCTTTGCCCAGTGGATAGGTTGTTCTCGGCAAGGCGGTATGATGGATTTCAAGCCCGAGAAATACGTGTTGAGCGAAGTGGGAGATATGGGCGGTTTTGGCGTCGCAGGAGAATCGTACGATGTTGGTTCCTCCAGCTTGAAAACTCGTAGAACAGCTGTACGGAACAGCGGACAGAGGGCCAGAACACACACTGGGAACACACTGAGACAAGTGCAAGACACAATCGACACGGTCGGCTTCGAGCGAAACACTGCCAAGTTTGTCTTGGATTTGTCGCCTTTTGTTACACTCTTTTAGAGGTAGGGTCGCCTGGGTACGACTGTGACTCGACGATAAATTGACCCGGCGAAAAGTAACAGGCGCAGATATTTATCATTATGTTCTCAATTGGCGCTTGTAAAGGATTGCCTTCGTGAATGATTTTATCCTTGATCACGATCAATGGGGTGATCGTCAATGACTGACTGCGGACAGGGTGCGAAAAGAATAGGTGGGTCGCATTTCAAGTACGTAGACTCATCGTCTGCTCTTTCAAAGAAATCAGCGATGAGACGTACTTTGTGCTCTCCGAGGAAGTCATCTGGGACAGCGCCGTGTTCGAGGAGGACGACTTCCATCTTAGGAGCATCGACAACTGTCTTCCACAAACGTCGAGACTAGACGCGCTAGGTTTCTTCATTGGGCTGGCTCCGTATTTGCTAATGTCAGAGCCTGATTCCTCTCTTTTCACAACCTTTCGCGCTAGATTGCGTGTCTCTGTTGACATGAGCTGCTTGATGCAAAGGGTGATTTCGTTGTCTTTGTGTTCGTCCCGCCCAAATGTTGAAACTTGTGTGCATCGTACTCTCTTAGCTTAGGACAGATGTGATCCTGGAAGATCGCTTCGCCATCACCGCCGTGGAGGTTATCGAGGGGTGAGCCCTGAGCACCTTCCTGATCAACGCGGTGATAGGCTTGGGAGAATCTTTGTTGACAGACAAGATCTCGAACACCTTGTCTCGTTTAAGATTCGACATGAATATGCGGCGGATTACTGGAGAGAGTGAGAAAGAAGCGTGGAGTGGATTGAGTCAAGTCTCGTACGAAGACGTGAGGTAACGCTGGCGATTTGTAGAGGTTTTGTAACAAGAGAGCGATAAAGCTACCTAGAGGAAAGCCGGGAAATATGATCAATTTGCCCAGCTAAACGACGATAGGTGACTCTAACGGGGCCTCGTTTTGGGGTAGTGATCTATTTTCTGTCGTTCACTCGGTGTCCTAGAGAAGGGAAGGACAAAGATTTTGGTTAACTACCCTGGGCAATCAAAGAGATTAGTCACATGACCGAGAACCGCCACTGTGCAACAGTCAATAGAGAAGACAAAAGATTTCCCACCAGGGAAAGGCTTGAGAGAAAATTTGTGCAAATAACTACACTATACGTAGTTGTATTAGGTATTAGGTCGAATATGTACGAGTATCGGCAGACCGAAGATCGGCCCAACTGCTGGCGTCGGATTATTATCCTGCAAAACTTCTGGGGCTCTTCCCAAATAACCTTCTCGCAAAACGCCGAATATTATATATACACATATGGACCTGCATCTGAAGTCCTCATTATAGCCATCTCAACGCATACTTAGGTATACATCATGCCTCCACACGTGCCTCCTGCCGGAGTTTGGGCGCCCGCCGTCACAGCGTTCAACCCGGAGAACGACACGATTGATATCGAGACGGCGAAGAAATACTATGCCTATCTATCGCGCAGTGGCCTGGCCGGCCTAGTTATTCTGGGCACCAACGCCGAGACGTTTCTATTGACACGAGAAGAACGGGCCCAACTTATAAAGGCTGCTCGTGAGGCCGTTGGTCCAGATTATCCCATCATGGCTGGTGCGAGCGGCCATTCAACAAAGCAGGTAATTTTTCATCGTCAGAAACCGGTGGGCGGGGAAGATTCAGAAATGAAAGCGAGTAAACAAAAAAGTCCCTAACTGAGTTTTTGCCATAAAGGTGCTTGAATTTAGTCAAGACGCATACAACGCCGGTGCCAATTATCTGCTGGTTTTGCCTCCAGCGTATTTTGGAAAACAGACCACCCCGGCTGTGATCAAACGCTTCTTTGCAGATGTTGCCCGCGAGGCTCCTCTCCCAGTTGTGCTGTACAACTTCCCTGGGGTGACGAACGGTGTCGATCTCGACTCAGAGCTCATAACCGATATTGTTAATGCATCCGCCGCCGAGTCTTCCACTGGGATCAGTAACGTCGTGGGCGTAAAGCTGACTTGCGCTCAAGTTGGAAAAATTACTAGACTGTCCGGCATCTTTGGACCTGACAAGTTCTCGATATTTGGAGGGCAGTCCGATTTTCTTCTTGGTGGTCTTGCAGTGGGATCAGCAGGCTGTATTGCTGCGTTTGCGAATATCTTCCCCAAGACCATCTCTCACATCTACAATCTCTACAAGGAAGGGAAGTACGCAGAGGCTTTGGCATTGCATCAGAAGGCAGCGTTGGCAGAGTCTCCCAGTAAGAGTGGCATCGCTACCACGAAGTATGCAGTGGCGCTGTACTCGGCGCCAAAAGCAGGAATTGAGAATGCAGAGGACAAGTTTCTGCCCCGGACGCCGTACGAGCCTCCCAGTGAAGCTACAAAGCAGCTTGTGCGGAGCGTGATGGCGGAACTGGCAGCTGTTGAAGAAGGGCTCTAATGTGTTTTCGGAAAAGATTTCTGCAGTCTAAATCAAGAATATATCATATATCAATCAGTGTTTAAATGAATAGCGAATAACAAAGTCAATTCTAGAATTTGATATGCAAACCATGGAAGGTGAAATAGTGGATATGTATAGTAAGCCCTTCCCGCATCAAGCTTGGATACCTTTTTCTTCTACCCTTGCATGTTCCCGACCCTCCTCCATCTTGCAGATGAAGATCGAAAGGGCCATTCAAACAATAAAAGACAAATATCAAATACCAGCGAAGCAGAATGGCCACAATCTATACTCCGCCTCCCTCCCACCTCCGTTTTCGCACACAACCCCGCCTCCGGTCCTCCTCGCCCAAGGCGCTGAAGCCCGACTTTACAAAACAACATTCCTCACGCCAGACACCCCAGCAGCGCTCAAAATCCGGCCTACAAAAGCATATCGCCACGAAATCCTAGACCGACGATTAACCCGTCAGCGTGTATTGCACGAGGCACGATGCTTGATGAAGCTCGTCCGCGAGGGAGTCAGCGTGCCAGCTGTTTTGGCGCTCGATTGGGAACCGCCTGTTCCCGAGAATCAGCAGCGCTCGGTAGGTGCGTGGCTATTGATGGAGTGGATTGAAGGCTCGTCTGTCAAGGCTATATTAGAAAAATGGGAAACGTGGATGAAGAAATCGAGCAAGGAGCACAACAACGACAACAAACTTAATAGAACACAAGAAGAAGAACAAGAAGAAAAAGCTAGGCTAAAGGACCTCATGAGGCGAATTGGTCGGGCAGTGGGAATAATGCACAAGGCTGGCGTTGTTCACGGAGATCTTACAACGAGTAATCTGATTCTGCGACCATCAACGTACCCTGCACCCTCCGATACCCTCGACGACACGGGGTCGCCGTCAATGGAAGGGGATATCGTGCTTATTGATTTCGGTCTTGCCATTAGCAGCGTCCAAGATGAAGATCGCGGGGTTGATCTATACGTGTTGGAGCGGGCAATTGGGAGCACCCACCCGATGACGGAGACCTTCTTCTCGCATGTTTTGGATGGGTATTCGGTCAGTTTTAAGGGCGCAAAAGCCGCTCTTAGAAGACTGGAAGATGTGAGGATGCGCGGCCGAAAGCGAAGTATGGTGGGCTAGAGCGAGTTTATAGATACAAACATTTTAGATATGATTCATCTCGCTATGACTACTTAGATGCTAATGTTCCACTCATATGCTGAAAAACAAGACGAGAGCGAAAGAATACTTTCTAACTGGATACGAGAAGAAAAATCCTGAAACGCCCCGCTAGAACCAGATGGCAGGAGAAAAGAAGAAGCAATATGAAGGAGACTCAAGATCGGTCGTCGGTCTGAATGCAGCTTCCAACCTCTGCGAGTGCAAAATATCCCTTATTCTCAATAACACCCCGATCCTTCACCACAGCGGTATACTTCACTACCCACTGAGGCTCAATATCCCCTGTAGGTAATCTATAGCGCCGGGAGTCGAGCCCAAAATCCCAGCACTATCATTGCCCGACCCCAGAAGATCTCGCGTCGTGCCCGGGGTAAGATATTCGTGCAGTCATTGTGTGTGAGCAGTCGAATATTCTGCTCCTTGGCATACAAAATGAGTGACTTTGGCACAACGCAGCAATCCTTGACGTTGATCTGATCAACAGACGGCCTGATCTTTGTATGTTGCAGAAACCTGGCTAGCCGTTCGGTACTAAACTCCGCGATGCCGAGTTGTGCTATCTTGCCATTTTCAACCAGGGATTCCAGCGCATGCCACGTTTTCACCATGCTTTCAAAGTCATCGGCTTGTTCTGTGCTGTCGCTTCCGGACTTGCTTTCACTGCCTGCTCTTGATCCTTCGTCGTCGCCGTCGTCAGCTTCAGGCTCTTCGTCCTCGGCGTCGAACGAAACTCCGGAAATGAGACGATCAAAAGATCGATGGATTCAACGTGCAGTTCCTTGAGGACTAGATCAATCGCTTCCTGCGTGTGTGCCTGTCTTCTCGATGCCGGGATACCCGGAAGGTAAAATAACTTGACCGTAATATCGTACTGATTCCTTTCTTCCAACAATCCGGAATGCGCAAAGTCCGTTGCGGGGATGTAGAGTGTATCGTGTTCTCGCTTTGTCCAAGGTGTCGTAACTCCTCCAGTCACCGTGCTGCTCGGTTGTCCCTCCTGCGGTAAGCTCTGTTGCGCTGCTTGAAAATTGGACTTGAGTGAGTTGATTAGTTCGACGTTTGATTTGGTGGTTTGGAAGCGAAGCACCGAGGGCCCGGTGGTCATGATATTTCTTGAAAACCTATTAGATCACCTAGCACGCGCAGTCATCGCAGCGATGGATAACTTACGATGTCGACAGTACGAGCTTCATCGCGGCGCCTCTTTTATTGTGCCTGCTATACAGCAGAGCGACCAAGTGAATCTGGGTGAACAGTTTGACGTTTGTGCTTGCTCTGACTGAGGGGCAGACAGGGCGCTTATATAAGCGTCGTTGACATCCATGTATCACGTTACAAACAACGCAGCTTTTCTTTGGTGGAATTCATAGTTGTATATAAACATATAAACATATAAATAACTATCTAGAACGTAACACGAAGTAATCGGCTTGCCTGATTATGGTGGTTGCGCGGTATACAAGTTGAAATAAACTCATCTATATTTCTACCTAGATAACAGAGGAAATGAATTATGCTATTATAATTAACAAGGCTATTTAGATTAGGGCTGTACGTGTCTAGACTCTTCAAAAATTTTCCCCTGTTCATAATTCGTATGCTTCATGATAGTTGACAAAGATGGCTCTCTTTGGTTGTCCAGATCATGATATATCTGTATATAGATGACAGAGAACACCCTGCGTAAACACTTGCCCAGGTAGTCGACATGTTTAATACATAATCCGCGTTCTGTCGTAATCTCCTAGTTTCGCATCGTGTGCCTATATAAAGTCAGAAAATAAGCAAATCAAGATGACGTTTCAGGATGAACCGTCACATACCATGCGCTCGTCTATGCAAACAACAAGGCACTGCTCGTCTTCAATCCACTCTTTCTGTAGGTCAGTGAGTTCATCGGGATAGGTCTGTGCTCGATCGAAGTCTATCCAGATTTCTCTTTCTTTTCTGTGTCGGCGTCCACGATCATCATGTTCCTCGGATAGACATCGTTGTGCAGAATGTGTGCATCATGAATGGCGCTCATGCCATCAATGAAGTTCTTCATTCTCTTAGGCGTGTAATTGGACCAATGGAGCTCTGTCATATTCGGGATATATTCTAGAAATATCGCTGTAGGGGAATTCATCTTTAAGAAATTTCCGAAGATGCGGCAGGCACAGTATTGGGTCAATTTTTTCATGGTCCCATAGAACTGAGGAGTAATTCCACGAGAGCAAACCCCTGCCTCCGTTAGGCGTCGATATGCCGCTGATTCACACTTGAAGATGTTGTACTCGCGGTCCTCCGTTTCTAGTGGCAGTCTCCAAGGCTCACGGCCGTGATGCTGTGAGAGTATCAATATAGATGGATATTAGCCTAGTTGTTCATCCACTTACCACCTTCATAACGCAGGTTTTGCCCCGAAGGGCTATGAGAAATATGGAGCAATATTCTCTATCCGCAATTAATTCCTTGAAAATTATCTCGGATTCCTTTATGTCCTTGAACTCCATCGTGGATTTGCACGCGCAGGAAAATAATGTAAGACGCGGTAGTACAACCGCGATTTGTTGTTTGGCCTGAAACGGCATATCGACCACTAACATGATTACGTAAGCTTTGACGTTTCAGCGTTTACTAACATAGCATCCCTTCTCTCTTTCTCTTTCTCAGCTACGAAGGAGATATTGAATTACAACTCTCGCTTACGGCACTTTTATGATTGCATATCAGGATGACAGCTGCTTGACCTATAATATACAGTATCCGCCTCCTTCAACGACTTTCTGCTTAACGTTGCCACGTATTAGACGCCATGTCCACTCCCCTGGATCATTTGAAACAAACAAGGCGCGTCATGTTGGGACCCCGAGAAAGCATTGCCTATAATCCCTCACCAGGGCTGTGGCTATTTAAACTTGAAACAACAGAGTCTATTTAAACTGGACTACTTCGGTGACAGCCGGAAAATGGACCAAAATACCACCTAAAATACCGATAGGTCCCCTAATGGAGCCTCGTTTTTGGGGTAGTGGTCTGTTTTCTGTCGTTCGGCTAAGCGCCGGCTGCGCCGCATTGGACAGACCGCTCACCACCACTCGTCTATTTATACTCTTGATATCTCAGACACACGAACTAGTGTCAATTTATTGTCGAGACTTCTCAGCCAATTAAGCTGTTTGAGAATCTAGGGAGCCGCCCTGAATCTGGTTGATAGGAAAGATATGGCTGGGAAATCGGAATCCATTGAAATCTACGATGTAAGAGAGGAAACGGAGAATTGGAATATAAAAGCCCTCAACACTGCCCAGATACGCAAGAAGGAATCGAATCAAACATTGAAGCAAGTTTTCCTTATTTTACAAACTACTCATATCCTCCAATCAAACTATTTCATTCATTAAACATCCAAGGCAAATATGGCCCATATGATCACTTTGATGGATTATTTACAAATTGCACCTCCAGCAATACCACTTGGACGGGTTGCTAGGGGACCTAACACCACGAACACCGCCTACAGTTACAGGGATATCCATCACGTTGGGCGTGGCACAACTTCAACCTTGCGACCATTCTTCATCGTTACGGAGGCCTTCTAAATGGAACTCAAATTCAGTCAAATCCTTTCCCGGTTTCTCCTCCACAAGCTATAATCGCGGAAACTCCTCTTCGACTTCGAATTTCAGACCTAATAAACACACGCGTACGCCGCGCTCTCCGTGCAGGATTCAATCGTTTAGCCGCTGCAAATCAATTGAATGGACTCACTGCAGTTTCAATTGATAGCGGCGAGGCTGCTACGATTCTAGCTGGATTCCGACCAGATGCAGCATATTACGAGGTGGCTATTCCCATGGGTAGTGGCCCGAATCGAGCTCCTGGTGACGTGAAACCGAGCTGGAAGTGGACGACAGCTTATCGCAACGGAGATCGTTATGATCAACGGGAATTTAAACAGGTTCTAAGCCAAGTCAACTGGTATATGAAGCAACACCATGCACGGTACGGATGGGTCCTTAGCGACATCGAACTCGTGGCGATTCGGAGACTAGATGATCACGGAAGTCTCGAACTCTCAACTCCGATTCCCTGGGAGGCACGTGGAGGAGCAGGACAGCCGCGTCTTACTATCTTGTTGGCACTCTGGTATATCGGCATGCTCGCTGCGCAGGATCAGGGTCAGGATAGGTGGAATATGTGATGCACTAGGTATTGTTAAGGGACCAAAGTGTTAGCACCCCTAGCCATCATGTTGTCTTTCAGTAATCAGTGATACGTGTTCGGAAGGTATCTCGTGGCAATATTGTGTATTGTTTTCTTATTTGTCATGTGCATCGCAGGAGGTCTTTGAATTGTTTTGGATATCTGATTTGAATGCCGTATTTAGTTGCGAAACCTTCTCCACATATTGTTTTCCTATTTTTCATATGAATCGCAGGTCTTTAAGTTGTTTTAGTTATCTTACTTGAATGTTGTATTTAGTTGCAGGACGCCTTCTGCACATACCTAGGTATGCCCAGGAACTGTAAGCAACCTAAAGTTATCTAGGTGGTATAATACGTAAAAGACATGTGCAGCGGTTGAATTCATAGATAGTCTGATTCTCTATCTATTCGTTGCGAGATCACGAAGTACACCTTGCCTGACATGACATAGAATTTCAACCGCTCGGGTAAAAATATTAGCACAACCAAGTCAGTAAATATAGAGACGTGATATCCTGGTAGCACTATACCTCCTAGGTAACTGAGGTCATGACGCAAGTCTCAGCTTAGTTCCTAGCCCTACCTTTTATCAACTACTTCCTGTGAGGCTCGTCGGAAATTGGCAACGTTAAGCAGAAAATCCATCGTTTCTGATATCGACTCTCGACGAATTTGCTCAAGAACTGAGCCCAATGTAAAGTTAGTCGGACATCAACACACAATGTCCGGTCGTTTTCACGTTGGATGCAAAAGCTCCAGTGGTGCATCGGGCTGCGCCATCTGTCAGGTTTTCCCACTCATGCATGCCCTTGGGTCTGGTGAGTCTACCAGCAATGACATCTTGTTGTGCTGCCTCATGGAAGGTTGCGACATTGCCCTAATCGGCAACTTTTACGCTCTCCCTCCCTTCAACAGCAGATACTGCGAGCTTCAGCCCAACGGGTCCTACCAGGTGCCCGCCAGATGGCAGTCTAGTTAGCTCCAACGGGCCCAGTGTGCCATGTGGTGAGATTTGTTGTGGTCTTTAGCTTGGGTTTTGATTTGCTGCCTCACGTTGCACCACTACCGACCTGATGAACGGATATTAGTATTTGCGCGGCAAGGAGATTGTCATGTCGATAGTGATCCTTCATGGGAGATTCTGTATCTACTTCAATGTCAAGATCCAACAGGCCTGTGCAAAATTTTCATTCCATTGTAACAGGGCTGCTGCGATAAATACCATTTGATAGTTACCCTAGGTTAAGACTGTTGACCCATTTCGGAGGTTGCGGGATTAGTTCCAAGTTTAACAATGGACAACGTCATCCACCACCATTCTTTCCCATCGACCCTGCACTCCGTACCTTTCTTCTTTGGTTCCTGAAATCATGGTGTAACACCTTCCTGGCTACCTTGGCTTGCCCACTGCCCTGACTGAAAAGCGAAACCCCTCGCTCGGCCTCCGCGGACCAACCGCAGAACCGCACATCTTCAGGGGCAGCCGGTGCGTGTTGACATCATCGGCCTTGCAATGGTCGAGTACTCTGATCTTCAGACGTGGTCGACTCGGTGAAAACAACATATTGCGTCGGATTTTCAATCTCCAACACAAGGACTCGAGCGTGCTACGATCAACGTGCCGGTAGCGAGACATTCAACGAGATGGCATGGTACTCGCTCCTCCCGGATTACCTGAATACATGGGAGACATGGCTTGTTCGTTTGTTTGTGCGTCTTCTGCGCGTGCATTTTGCTATCAAAAATATCTAACCCTTGCGACACTGCTCTAGATCCTTCTCGGTACTCTCACCATCGGTCCTTGGGCCGCTCTCGTCGTGTTCGATCTTGTATATTATATCATCCGAGTTGTCGCATATCAAATACCATTTATTGGAGGTCGAGCGCAGGGCCAACACAAACCGCGCGCTCCAACGTTGACTGAGCGACCGAGTGGCCGTCGACGCGCGTTTAGTATACGAGGAGAGGCTGCGAGCGACGAAGCAACGCATCTGCAGCAACAAGTGGCGAGGAGGCTTGTGCAAAACGACAATGGGAAGAATTAGCTTTATAATACTTTTGTTTCTGATCTGTTTGGAAGGGAGCGGAGCATGAGGGATGGAGTTTGGGGACAATCTATTGGGCATAAAAATCTATTTTGCAATTCATCATCTTGAACCAGGTCGTCACCAACAAGCTGGATTTACGTTGACATACAGGCACTCTAGACGCAGATATAAGCTGTAAAAGGACGCGTAGAGACTCGAGAGACCCTTCGCATCCACCTGCCGTATTCGGAAACAAGCGGCTCCCGAAAATGCGGAGGCGGATCCTTTACAAATTATGGCACTCTTCCTTAGTTTCACTGTTTCACCTCACCGCAAGCCGTCGTTTTACGAGTGAACGGCCATGGATCAACCTCAGTCTCAGGCGGAGATAGCCAAAAGGCTCCTCGCCGAGATTCGTTCCCTCATCTTCAACTTCCCAGAGCACGCGAAGCGCCAAACCGGCCTTATCAAGACAACACTTGATCGCCCAGCCAGACGCAGATACTCATCTCTGGGCTTATAGGCGTCGTTTTGCTTTTCCAGGTTTTCATCAGATTTGTGGGTACTCGTACTCGTCGCTTCTCGTCCTATTTTGCAGTATCATGAATAACGTATCTTTGTGCAGAGTAATGTCACGGCGAACAGGAAGTCTCGCTTCCTCGAATCGCCCGGCTTCCCCTGCCGGAAGGATTGAGTGATTTCGACTGGGCTACGCAAGAACCGCTACAGTTGAGACCGTTCAAACCAAAGTATCATCTTACAATGGGTTAGTCGATTCTGTTGTGGAGAGAGCAAAGCGATATATTTCTTTGACTGATCGTGCTTTCCAGCCCTCGAAAACATGGAGCCTTCCGAACTTATTCTCATGGATAAGACGTACAAAGAACGACTTCTGTATCGTCGCAAGATTCTTAAGGAGCATCGCGAAACCGTCATTGCCATACATGACGAGTCTGACCCGCGCATCACCCCGCGGTCAGCGAATTCTATCGCTACATCATGTCGACATATCTGCCTGTGCGCTATCCAACGATGTTTCGCCTGCACGAAACTGCATTTGAAACCGGCAAGGCATACATGCTCGAGAACCTTGTTCTGAATGAGCTGTATCCTTCCGAGGTCACCCAACTTACTTCGCCAATGCGCGCGCTTGAGATTCTCTACAAAACCGTAGACGAAGACTTTCTCATTCTATTGCCGGAGGAATCAGACGGCGATTCGTCTCCCTCGTCGTCAACCGAGGACTCTGAAAAGACACCAGCGACTGGGGAAACAAAATACAGACTTAGTGCTTATGAAACCTGCTACCCAGCGGGATTTAATCCTCGCCGAAAACTGGGCAAATTCCTCGCTGATATCCATGGGCCGGTTCCGGGCTACCAGGATAAGCTCGAAAAGAGCATGGACCGATATTTCGCAAATATTGAGGTGGGCAAGTACGTGAAACGGGTCAATTGGAGCATATCCACAGATACGGAACTATTTGCTGCTTTTGGCGGGTTACATAGCTCTGGAAATGAGACTCAAAAAGAAGAGAAGATCAAAGAGGGCCAGTTGGATATCGATTCGGTATGTCACTGCTTTCCTTTTATAGGGAAACAAAAATTAAGGTGGCAAGGAACTGACTTTCTATCAATAGACTCTTCTGCGATGCGAGCGCCAAACCCTCCATCGGCTCCCAACGTCTCGTGCTATCGTATTCGGTTTCCATACCTATACATATCCGATTAAGCAGATCAAGGAGGAAGAGCTAGGTGAAGATCTGGCCATTGCCATTGATGGCCTGAAAACCGGAAGCATTCCTGCAATGAATGATTACAAACGAGGGGCAATCTGGGGAGATGCAGTCAAGGCGTACCTACGGAGTTAAGGATGCAATTTGGATGCAATTAAGTGAATAGACCTTAGATACACCATTCCTATTTATACGATTCTATCCCAAATCTTTCTTTTTATCACTTTACCGTCCCCTCATAGTCTTTCCATGACCTTGATGAGATCTGCCGTGACTCCCATGGCCGTCACGTCACCACCGGCACCAGCACCCTGAATAATGAGCGGGTTGCTACCGTACCGCTTCGTGTAGAAGCTAACGACATTATCACTTCCCTTGAGTCCCGCAATCGCACTGTCCTTATCAAACTGCTGCAGTCCCACCCTGACTTCCTTGTTACCGATATCAATACTACCAACGTACCGCACTACTTTACCGGCCCTTTCAGCCCGCTCCTTGAGCGCATCCATTGCGCCATCAAATTCCGGGAGACGGGCTATAAACTCCTCCACACCAGCAGAAGTGGCAGGCAAAGAGGCCAATTCATCGGGGATCAGCGACTCGATGGGAAACGAAGACGGGCTTTCGATCTCAAGACCAGAGATTCGTGCCAAGATGGTCAGTTTCCGTGCCACGTCCATCCCGTTTAGGTCGTCGCGAGGATCGGGTTCGGTGTATCCGAGCTCCTTGGCCTTGGTGACCACATCACTCCATTTTGCAGGGGCCGCCGGATGAGGAGACGGGAGCGAAAGTGTTGAATAAGAATGATAATGTGCCGGAGAAGACACCCTCGATCCGCGTCACTTCGTCACCTGTGGCGACGAGATCGCGCAATGTAGAGAGGACGGGGAGGCCGGCCATGACTGTGCTTTCGTGGTAGACGAGTGCGTTTCCACTCGCTGCCGAGGCAAATATGTCTTTCCATAGGACAGATCAGACGAGAATCCCTTTTGTTTGGCGTGACGATGGAGATTCCAGCCTTGAGAAATTCGGGGTATGCGCTGGCGAGCTTTGGGTCGGAGGTGTTGTCAACCAATACCGAGCGGCCAGGCGCAGAGGAGAGATAAGAGATGATCTCCGATGAGCTGAGGGCACCGGATTCGGTATTGAAGGAGCTGCAGATGCCGTTTGCCAGTCTGCAGCGGGGATGGCGGGTGAGTACGAAGGTGTTGGGGAAAGGAGCGTTTGAGAAGAGCGTGCTAGGAGGACGAGAGACGGCGAGTTGGGTAGTTTGGCGAGTTGCTGAAGAAATGCAGTCCCAACGCCCCCGACGCCTGTTTCGATGTGAGCTAGTTAGCATGCAAGCCAGTACATTCTTGCAGTTCATGCTGTTTCAATCCCTGCTCCTATATCGGACTTACCAACGACGCCTAGATAGATCGGGTTTGGAGCCATTCGCGCTTGTAATGTCGGACAGTGATGAGTATTTATAATGAATTATTGCGTAGATCAGCCGGGAGAATCAATGCCAGCACCTGTCGAGTGTTGATACTCCAATTGAGAAGTTGACGAGCGTCGATGACTCGCAACGCGGGCAGCCACTTTTTCCCTTTCCGTATTGGATCCGCAGCTGTGATTGGTCAGAGCGCCCCATCTCCATCGGATGTGCCCCACTTATGCGGGACAGTCTCTGATTGGCTGAAGCTCCGGCCATCAAACCTATCCAAGTCGCCATCTCCATTTGACAGACATTTCTTCACGGATTAAGACTCTGTCAAACAAATTATATACGGCCTATAATGACTTCCAAGCAGAACCCACCGTCTCTGTACGGCATCCAGCGCACGAAACACGGACCGACTCAGAAAGATATCACCTCGTCCTCAACGCTAGCGTTTACGTCGCATCTATCGTCACTCATAGCGAAAGACGCCTCCTCCGCATCTTCACCGTCAAAACCCAACTCCGGCGGCAGTTACCAAGTCGAGCGAGGACGCGCGCGTCCATCCAAAAGCTCAAAACCAGACATCTTCTCCGTCCACAATAAAGGAGCCCGCAAACGCGCCGCCGCAGACGAAGCAGTTGCGGACGATGCATTACTACAAGTACACCAAAGCAGCGACACGCTCGGCCAGGTCGATGCGGCCACGCTAGAGAGGTCTAAGCGTCGTATGGCAGAAAAGGCTGAGCTGTACGAGAATCTACGGAAAGGACATCACCTGGCGGCCGATGGCGACAGTAGCGATGAGGATGAACTTAAAGATGATCCCGTGTCTCGAATGAGGCGGAAAGAGAGAAATGCACTTGTCGATTTTGATCGGAAATGGGCAGAAGAAGAAGAAGAAGAAAAAGAAGAAAAGACGAAATCGAAGAGGAGGAGGAAGTTGATGAAGATGATGACGGCACAGGATCATTAGTTGACTACGAAGACGAATTTGGCCGCACACGCCGTGGCACAAGAGCCGAAGCTGCACGGGCAGCACGGCTGAAAACCAGTCCGAGGGAAGAGGATATAGTAATACCACAGCGACGACTGAAGAGGACCATTCGCGACCCGCACGACCCTCGAATTTGATATACGGCGAGGCCATCCAGACTCAAGCATTCAATCCAGATGCAGAGATAGCATCGCAAATGAGGCACTTGGCCGCCAAACGAGATCGATCTGCCACACCACCAGAAAGTAAACATTACGACGCGGAGGCCGAAGTGCGCACGCGCGGTACTGCGTTCTACAAATTCTCTCAGGACGCTAAAACGCGAGAGCAGGAAATGGAAGATCTGTTTAATATCCGTCGAGAGACGGAGCGGGAAAGAGAGGAGCGTGGCCGGCGGAAAGCTGAGCGCGAGCGTTTGAAGCAAGAGAGGAGGGCGAAGATACGTGAAATAAGAGGGAAACGTCAGGCAGAGAAGTTTTGGATGGACTTGGAGTTTCGGTCTAAACTTTAGACCTTGTTGATCCTGCATGAACATTGCACGATGATGATGAACGTTTTTTTAACATAGAAATAGTATTAATTCTTTTATCCACTGTATAATATATTGCATAGATAATACGTATTAGCGATCCTCCAAAGGAGCAGAAAATAGAAAGAGAAGTGAAATGAGCATGCAGTATCAAAAGCAAAAAATGCAGCGCAAGTATATATCGGTCGTCATTCGTGAACTCGTTAACCCTCATAAGATTCGTTGCATTCATCATTCATCACAGCACAAAACTTTTTCGCTCCCAAATCCTTCTTTTCATCCGGTTAATAGGCTACAGAAAGTCGGTGAATCGTATCGATGAAACCCTTGGCGTCTTTGGCGACGGCAAAGCATGTCAGCAATTCAATGCCCTTGAGAAGGAAAGAAAGATATATCAAACTACCCACCACTTTCGGAAGTAAATCGTAGAACATGCTCCCCACGAGATGTCACAGAAGCTCTGTATTCCGAAGAGAAAATAACGCGATGTAGCTCGCGGAGAAGCACTTTGCTAATATTCCGACGGATCCAGTAGGAGGAATGAATATAGCCGGTGATGAAAGCTGTCCATACTGGTGTTCTTGATAGGAAAATGTCAGTAGGGGGTATAAGATATGATGGCCATGGATTAAATCTAATCACCTTCTCACGATGCCTTCGTGTATAGAAGCCTGCAGGCGTATGGCACCGGAAACTCGGTCGCGGTATATACGCAACGCATGAATCTGATTGTCTTCTATTATCGGACTATGAAACGTAAATTTGTGAGCAAACTACTTCTAGATAGAAGGGGAGAAAACAGGTAACTTACCCGCCAAACATCTCTTCTTCAGCTGCGAGGTCAAAATCACGAATGTCTTGCACTGGCCGATGAGTATCTTGGGACCGAAGAGCAAGGAAAGTGCAAAAGAACGAAACCATTTCTACTATTCGGTTAGCAAATGCAAAAATCTGGCGTGAGCTTTATTTAGGTATTTACTGACTCTCCATAGTCCGGAATTGCAAATTCAACCACGGCACGAGCTCTGTTCCAGAACGACGTCGACGACAGAGTTGTAAACACGGACCTAGTCGTCTCACTTCTAGTAAATTGAGCGGAAGACAGTAGTATTTGGCTGACCGTCTTGATTTTCGAGCCTTGCACAATATCCGCACACGGTTGTCGCCTCCTCTAACATAAAAGAAGACCGAAAGAGCGGAGCCTTCATCTTCGTCGAATGGTCTGTGTGTATGACAATGTTCGGTCAGCCACCCACTCATTCGTTTGTGTCGAACGAAGCCATACAGATATGCTACCTCGTCAAACCCTTCCTTGTCAAGCCAATCCTTGATATCCGGTTCTACTTCTTCTCCAAGGCATTTAGAACTATTACGCTGTTAGCTTGAATAGTCTGGAATCATGGATCAGTTAACCCTCGCCTTTCTCCACGGACACGAAATCCACTGCCTGCGCCATTGTATGCAAAACATCCTTGGCCCAGTGGTCATTTAGAATAGCCGATGATATGTTGGACTGGGTCGTTGGAGACGTCGAGATTGGCGACACTGGTACCTCAGGAACCCACGGAGGCGGACGTTCGGGTGATGATGTCGGCGACTGCAATGGAGATAAATGAGGCCGAAACACTGGTCTTGCTCGCTCATATGATCGGCGCCTTCCAACGCCATGCCCTTCCTGAGAACTCCCCGAAACGGTGCTACCGCTCATAGACGATTCCGTTGGACTGAGCGAAAGGCTAGCTAGATGCGCCGCAAATCGACTATCCTGTTCTTCAAGAAGCCTCAAGATGCTCTTTCTCAATTCGGCCATGAAGTTGAAATCTACACGTTTACTACGGAACCCGACGACAGGGGAAAAGTGTTAGCGGGAGAAATTGCTGAGCAAGGCAAAATATTAAGCAAGTGTAAAAGCAAGTGTAAAGGCACGTTTGAAGTATACTTTTGCATGACATCTTGCAACTCTTGCAGGAAAAGCTTGTATTTAGTCAATCGTCTTTTCAGCGAGTATCCATCTTCTTCATGGAAGTACGAGTCCAGATCGTGCCATATGCGTCGGTAGTTGTCCGCGGTTGGTCTAGCATCGAGCCTGCCAAAGGAGCTTATAATCTCATTCAGAGTATATCGCAAGCTGGCCAGAGTCCGCTCGAGGTCCGGTTTGATGACATGTGCATAATTGCGAGGGAACTGGCGCGCAAGGCCCTCCAGGCTTGTCAGAGTGGCGCTGATGGCATAGAGGTCGGCGATCACGTTGGTTATTTCTGCACTATACTCAGGAAGCCTTTCTCGGAACTGCCTCAGCCCAACTGCGACGTCCTCAGTGAAGCCGATGGCGCGGTGCACCTGCAAGTCCATACTTGCGACTTGTTCCCACTCAGTAGTAGTAGTGACATGCAGGTGTCTCTCCTAGGTACAAACGGTCATGAAGGAAGCTCTCCCTTTAAGGGTATTCCAAATCATGAGACGCAAGAGAAACATTGACAAGAAAAAAACAAAGGAAAGCACAAGAATATAAAACAAAACAGAACAAAATATAGAAGTATACTGAAAGTGGGCATTCATCCTTTCCCGCTGTCAATTCAAAAATTGAGGCTCTTTTGCTGACCGCCTTCGCTGCGTTGTTGACGTGTCCGTCCAAGATTGTGCATGAAGCGACGATTCATCCATCCCCGCCATCTGGAAATCAGGCATTTGCGATAAGAATATTTATGTGCGACTCTTAAAAGAAAAAAACTATTTACACCAATAACTATCTATCTAGGGCCGTGTTGCCATGGCTGGCTCATTAGGCAACTCGAATACCGGCGAGCGCGTGTCCATTTCATGGTAAACACCAGAGTCGGCTTCCTGTGGCGCTGTCACATTCCCGGACTTCGATAATGGAAGCGCTGCGCCATAATCACTTCGTAGGGCATGATCAGAGGCAGCCCTAGCTCGTCTCCGCCAGACGAAAACGCAGCAAATATTACTGCAATAGCCCCTACAGCGACACCCACCCCGATCCCAGCCTTTGCGCCACTTGAAAGCCCGGATGTAGCAGAGGACGTGGGAGTGGCAGAAGCTGTTCTTGTTGTTGTTGTTGTAGTTGGGTTCGCTGTTGCAGATGAAGTCGAGGTGCTGGTCGTGGAGGATGTGGATTGACTTAGTATCGGAGCGATTGTGACAGCCTCTGAACTACCGCAGCAACTGGTGGTGTCACCGCAGCACCAAGTGGTCGAGTTTGCCGTTCCGTCGCAAGGCGTAACTTGGGTATCAGAGCTCGAGTTGCCATCGGTTGGATCCTGGAATTGCAACGTGAAAATCGTCAGTGCCTAAGTAAATGCGAAGGAGGCTCGGTATAGGTAGGCATTATTGAGCAGTCCACGTATGCCTAGGTATAGGTACGTATCTAAGCTAGACATACCGTTTCCTTTGTACAGATATTCAGACATCCTCCTGCAGTCCAGTTGGTACTCGTACATTGATCTCGATAATACACGGTGGTTTCGATCGTTGAACCATTCTTCGCGGTATATACCCAGCTGTTCTCACACACCCGTTCTCTAGACATATGTCTGCGGAAGGCCCGTACGAGGAATTGCCTCCGGGATGGTTTGTGCGGTTCGTCGCACAGCACATGCTCGTTCCCGTGTCTAGACATGGCTGATATTGGAGGCTAGGCTCACTGTAGCCATTCGGATAATAGCAGACCGCCGTCGCCAACGCGCCAAAGAGAAATAGACTAGATGAGAATCGCTCAAGGTGCCACATCTCAAGTTGCTTCTCTGGATTGAGACTCGAAAAACAGGGAGAAGCGAAAAAGCACAGTGTAGAATTCAAAGCAGACATGGTCAGAGCTGACAGAGATGAACCAAGTCAGATCACTTCTGGCCAATAATGTAGACAGCTGTAGGGCTTCGTGTTGGTTACTTCCATGTGGAATTCTAGAGGAGCTATAATTAGCGTCTGCTCTTTTGATTGGTTTGGCGGCGATCTGCTGTTGGTTAGTCCTGCAACGAGCTGATACTTAAGTACTTACCCGTTCAGGATGAAACTGCGACTCTCGCCCAACAGACCCTCATGGAGCAAGGGGTCACTTTTATGACAGCCTAACCGAGTTATCGACATCGGTAAGCACAAGGTCGCATTCGTCGCGTACGCATTGACTCTTAGCGTGTATACTATATGGGACTGGAAATTCCGTTCCGAGCCTCAAGTTACTAGTAAGTTAAATGTCTATCTATCTTGCCTGGATAAACCTCACTGACATCCTTGACAGCCGGGCTGCCTCGCCTGGGAAATTCCTCACATTTGGCGTAACCAGCCATTAAGCAGCTAGCACAGTCACCCCCTTGAGGAAGCTCCTTGCAGAGCCACTGGCGTTCCGTGATCCAGGAGCAGATTTCCAAGGAGACTTGGATGCTGCGAAAATTGCGCTCGAGAGAATCTAGTTTCGATGTGGCATTATGCTGGGACCTGAGCAATGCTCCCCGCGAGAAAAATGGAGTCGTAGATTCCTGCTTGAAGGTTTATGGTATAAAAGGACGAAGAGTGGTTGATGCAAGTGCTATCCCACTTATAACTAAGTACAGCAAATCTACAGTCCACGGTATATGCGTTTGCAGAGAGAGCGGCAGATTTGATTAAGCAGCACTGGCAGAAATAAGTAAAGCAAAAATCTTAAAGTATACTTCCCTTTATTTTGGTTAACCTGACTCAATAATTAAATCAATCTTATGGGAATGTGGTAGAATGAATCTTCTTTTTCTTTTGCTTTGAAGTGCATAATGTGTATAGTATGCCGGGAATGTCGGGCCGGGATTGATTTCATTTGTCTGGAATTAGGCTGGTTGCTCAACCTGACCATTTCGTCCCAACGCTTTTCTTTCCAAACTCTTCCTGCGTTTACTCACTTTTTAGCTATTTTATTTTGCGTATCCCCGATCTGTCGAATGGCCGCTGTCTGTGCACCTTTAGCCTACGAAAAGCGATCTCTTTCTGTGCGAGGGTTGATACCGTACTGCAACAACATAAAATGCCACCAAAGGCAACATCGAGCGATCGCGATCTGGTACCATGGGTCTACGACACGCTTCTTATCATATTTCGCTTCTGCTTGAATATCTTCTTTCGAGAAGTATACGCTCCCGGAGCATGGCGTATTCCTAAAAGGGCCCAGTCATTATTGTGGCAGCACCCCATGCGAACCAATTTATCGACTCCATCGTTTTGATGCGCATCCTGAAACGTTATGCTGGACGACGAATATCCTTTTAATCGCCGAAAATCAATGAGGGAGCCGTATATCGGGACAATGGCGGCACAAATGGGTGCGCTTCCTGTCAAGCGTGCTATGGATAATGTTAAACCGGGAGAAGGCACTATCTTCTTACCACATCCCGAGAGCGATCCGACTCTGGTCCGTGGGAAAGGGACCAATTTCGCTGATCCCATGTTCATGGAAAGAGGCACTATTATATTGCCCAAAGTGAACCAGGACCCTCCCGAACAACAAGTGATAGCCGAGATCATTAGTCCCGAAGAGCTTCGTCTCAAAGCTCCCTTCAAACGGTTCCCCGCGATCACCCGTTGTACGACCGTCTTCAAACCGGAACCTCGTTTAAAGTGGCACCTCATATAGACCAGAGCCAGATGTTTGACGCTGTCTATCGAGGACTGGAGTCAGGTGGTTGTATTGGCATTTGCCCTGAAGGCGCTAGCCATGATCGTCCACGATTGCTACCCCTGAAAGCCGGTGCTGCCATCATTGCTCTTGGAACTTTGGCCCGTTCACCAGACTGTGGCTTGTCTATCATTCCATGTGGACTAAACTACTTTCACCCCATAAATTTCGCTCGCGTGCTGTCATAGAGTTTGGTCCACCGGTAGAAGTTCATCCGGACCAGGTTGCCGCTTTCAAACTCGGAGGGAATTCTAAACGGAATGCAGTCGGATCTCTCTTGGAAACAATACAGGAGGCATTGGATTCTGTTACTCAGCAAGCCCCTGATCGGGAGACGCTTATGCTGATTCAAGCTACGAGGAGACTATATAAGCCGTTGCGAATGAAACTACCTCTCCCAGTCGTTATTGAACTCAATAGGCGTCTCTTGAAGGGTTATACCCAATTCAAGAAAGAACCCGAGGTCGTTCGATTATCCAAGGCTATAAAGGCTTATAACCGCCAGTGCAACGCTCTGGGCATCCAAGATCGCCAAGTGGAATGGGGCAATGTTCGACGTCGACCATTGTGGCTCGTCTTTCTTACGCTAGTGTATCGTGTCGTGGAATTGCTTGCAATGACTGCGGCGACTTTGCCATCCCTAGCTTTATTCTGGCCTGTGTTTGTCACTGCCCGGGTTATCTCTCATTCCAAACAGCGCCAGGCACTCGCTAATTCACCCGTCAAAATGGACGGCCGTGATGTTGTTGGAACTTGGAAAATTCTCGTGGCAATGGGACTGGCACCCACCTTATACACCTGGTATACCGTGGTTGTTACATATTGGTTACATTACTGTCGACACGACGGCTATTACTCTTCCCTTGCACCCTGGTGGATGAACGCTCGGTTATATGTTCCGGACAGCGTCCCATTGCGGCTTTTCTCTGTCTTCTTCTTCGGTCTCATGATAGCAGTCAGCTTTGCGGGTCTTCGCATTGGAGATTGGTATGGATATCTTCAAGTCCTTGCCTCCCCTGTTCGTTGCGTTAAACCCAAGCTCCTCATCGGCATTAATCAAGCTACGCAACCAACGTCGAGCGCTCGTGGCTCAAGTTGTCAATGTCATCAACACTTTTGGCCCGCAGATATTTCCAGATTTTGAATATGAGAAACTGGTCGATGAGAACTATGACTACGACGGCGAAGGTGGCATTGATATTGACTATGCCACCTATCGGTCTCGCCTCAAGAGCATGCCACCCAGCGAGCCCCAGACGCCTAACCGCAGTCGCAGCCGAAGCAGCGGCAGGAGTTCTTCCGAGTCCTGGCAAGGAGCTAGTAGTGGAGCATGGCTGAAGCCGCTCACGTCGTCTGGGCCATCGAAAGACGAGCTGGGCGAGCTGAACCGGCGCATTGGGACATTCACTTCCAAAGAACAAGGAACCGCAGAGACCAGCGGCAGTTAGACATCGTTCGATCATATAGAGCTATATATAAATAAGGAATATGGATACCAGATACAGCGAGTAGACAAGATTGTACCACTGTATAGTACCTTATAATACTTCCAAATAGTCTAATAATATGACGACGCTTGCCGTGCGGGGACAGTCCCGCACGTGCCATGGCCCATCATCTATGGCATAGTTAGCGTCCGCCACAGTCCGCAACAATCCCAAGCAGGCAGCGACAATGGAAACCGCGCTTCATTCACCACCCGCCATGACCTAGCCTCCCAGACAGCAGTTCTTTGGTAAAATAGCTCTGGGAACCTGCATGCGAGCAGAACACCGGCTCATGCTTGACTAGAACATGGCCCGGAGGGTGCTGGGCGGAGGCCGCGTCCTCGGAAGTGGGAAGAACCTCTCTCCAGCTACCTCGACTCCATCTCCGCAGCCCAAGACCCGACTTTCGCCCTCAGCCAGCAGCTTGTCTCTAAACTCGCAGGCATCGACATCACAATACTCCCCGAAATTCAAGACATTGCGTCGCGCATTTCCCTCGATAATGGCGAGACATCGATCTCAGCCGCGTCCGCCGCTGCGGGAGCACAATTGGCATGCCCAATATGCAACGAAGAGATGGTTAGTGTTTATCCTTTGCGGTACCGCTGCGTTCGACAAACAATATGCTGATTAGTCGCAGGTAACTTTGCTTCAATTGAATAGGTGAACTACTCGATATTTTTCAACTACACATCTACGGTCCACTAACCGGCGCTCGCAGACATCTTGACGATGCACACCAGAACTTGGAAGAGATCAGACAAGATGAAGTGAAGGACTGGTTCAAGTCGCAGATGGACAAAGCGAAGCGATTTCAGCCTCTTGCAGTCCTCAACCAGAAACTTAAAGGACTCGATGTTTTCGAGTCCAACGAGAACTCGCAAGCCCCTCTGTCAGTATTAGTCGACATCCTACGGGCCATGTTGAGGCCAGGCCACCAGATCCAGACGAAGTCGTGACGCGCGAACACTGGCAGATCCGGGGGCTATATGATGTTTGCTATGAACCGAGCTGCGGGAAGAGACTCACATCCACGAACGGATGTGTTAACTGCAGAAAATGCGGCGAGCTTTTCTGCGAAGAGCATACAATGTACCAAATGAAGCTATCGCGGTCAGCAAAACATGAGCCGGTCAGAGGTCTGTGGTGTCGGGTTTGTGAGACATGCTACAAATCAAGGGAAGGCTATAATGACCACAACGGTGAGACGGGAAATCAATCTAATTTGAGAGACTTAATCATGCTGACGCACTCATAGGGTCGATAAGAGATCACACCGAGGAATTCTCACAACTGAGGAAACCGAACATTGACAAGTCCTTTTTGGAAGTATCTCGACTTGAGAAAAGGCTCACTCGATTAACCCAAGCTCTCGCCAACCTACCTGTGGAGCAGATACAGTCTGGCGCAAGTAAACGATGGCCTCTCGGATGGCAAAGCGATCAGCGTCGAGAAATTGAGCAGTCAATTGTGAGCTGGGAGGATGACGCGAGCGTTCCTCGCTGCCCCTTTGTCAACAAGAATTCACAAACTACACCTTCCGCAGACATCACTGTAGGACTTGCGGTCGAGTTGTATGTGCAGACCAGTCGACTGCTTGCTCGGCCGATGTCGGTTTAACAGTGTTATCAAGTAATAAACCCCGTAACATCTTCATTCGAAGCGTCTTACTGATGTCTTTGCTAGAGAGTCATAACTCTACTGAGAAGTCCGTGCCCTCCAAGATCAACGTCGATATCAGATTGTGCAACGAATGCAGAGCAACTCTTTTCAATCACCGCGATTTTGTTGAGGAAAAGTCCAAACAGCCGCCTGTCACTCGCGCTTATGATAATCTCATTCAGTTTGAACGAGGAATCAGATTACTACTACCGAGATTTCAAAAACTGTTGTCTGCCTTACAGTAAGTCTGTGATTTCAGTGTCAATCACAGCGAAGAAATTGCTTATTGACATTGAACATTACCACAGAGATCCAAATAATCCGCCTTCGCAATCACAACTTACGGAGGCTTCAAAGGTCCGGAAAAGACTTATGGATTCATTTTCGCAATATGATACGGCTGCTCGTCGCATTCGAGACTTGCCAACAGAGTCACCTACCCAGAAAAAGCTACAGAAAGCTATTTATCAACAAGCCAGCAATTTTCTCCATCTTCACATGTTGCCGCTCAAGAGTCTACCCAAAATCTTGAAGCATGCTACACCAGATGGCCGTCCGACACTCCATGGCTCCCGACCCTCTGCATTTGGGGATACTACACCGAAACCATACACCCCTGCTCTGGCATCGATTAAATACGGGAACCACAACACTCCAAATGGGAGCAGTCAGAGCGTCACCAGTGACAATAGCAGCGCTATTTCAGCACTCGAAGACGAAGAGAAAGCTTTACGAGAGCAACTCATAGTCTTGAAGAACAAAAATTCTTCGTCTCGGAAATGATCGCCGATGCCAACCGACGACGCAAGTTCGACGAAGTGAGTACTTTGGCTCTCAATATCGAAGAGCTCAGCAAAGATATCGATCGAATTAACGGGACTCTGAACAAACTTGACTTTGAAAGTCTTTATACTGGTAATCAGCATGCATAAAAGCAAAATGCAAACCCTTTTTTTCCCTAAACTATTCGTATTATATATATTATTGACGATCCTTGATATTTTGCGTGCTAACTATCCACTAGCTTGTTAGCTGTCGAGCATTTCTCTATCATTCCGGCTTCCCATTTGTTCTTCTGGCGTTCAGGCACATCAAGCTTAGGTATTTTTCTGCCAAGCCATCGTTCGTTTGGGTCACTGTTTTTGTTTTCTTGCTGACAGCATTTTCCTTCTTTGCTTCCATTCTGTTTCTGCAACTGCATTGCATTGCCTAGGCGTTGCTTGTTGGGGCTTGTAATCTTCTTTTGTTCTTGTTCTTGTTCTTGTTCTCGCAATATTGCATAGGTATTTAAATCCATATAATGATTACCTAAGTATGAGACAACACCGAACTAGTTATCTTATAAATTCTTACTATTCAGCTAGCTAGCTATTCTAACTAGGTAGATCTTTGCCTCTCTTCCATCAAAGCCTTAACAGACTCGGTCAGGAGTCTGACCTGTTCCTTGAGTTCTCTAATCTCGCCGAGTAGCAGAAACATCAACGTTTGGCTTTGTCCTTTGGACAGTCTTGGCCCATTCGTCCGTTTCACTACTGTAGCCATTGAATCCAACCTCGTTGGCGAGATCTTCCCATTCCTGACGCACGGTATCGTCGGCTTCGCCATGACGACGGTTCCATTGAATCCACCGCGCATCACGGGTTTCGAGATACGCCGTAACTAGGAGTAAAGGAGAGTAGAGTACATACATGACTATGTCGTTGAGACGATCGTAGCTTTCGGTTGACAGCCACCATTCAAATGGAAGGATGAGCAAGAGGATCTCGATTAGGTTGAGAGCTACAAAACAACGAACACAGGTTTTGTTAGTATTATTGAGTCCATAGGATTGCATATAACTAGCTTAGAGGGCTGCTTACGTGGGATGAAGACATTCTCATCTGGAGCGCGCACGTACTGGAGCGTCCGCGCCGAGAACAATGCCATGTATTCGTCATCTGCATTTCCGGAGATATCCTCGTATGAACTATTATATAGTGCAATGAGGATATTCAACAGGACTTTACTCGATTGTTAGAGACGACGATGTCCTCAAAAAAATTGAGAGAGAAGGACTGCACTTACTAATCATCACGACAAAGTTGAAAACATAGTATAGAACCATGCCAAATGGCGGAGCAAAAGCCTCAAAGGCCTCAAAATCGGGGCTTTGCATGACACTGTTGGTCATGCCTTTGACGATTTTGCCAGTGACAGGGACAGCAAGGTCGGTGTTGTTTAGGCCAACGAAACCCTGAAGAAAGCCCACAAAAACAACAAAGAGTAACGCGAAAAATATCAAGCTCTCCTTCATCATGACCTTGAGTACGACCAGCATAGCACCGAAAAACGAAAAGTGTCGAGGAACAGCAGTAGGCGCATCCAAAAGAAGGGGCGGCGAATGCTAAGAAGTTATAGCTCAATTGGTTGAAATAGCGGCGCTGCGCATTATCAACGTCGGACGACTGGGCCAGCGCGACCATGCGCAGAACAAATGACACCGCGAGGAGGGTGTAGAGTGTGAAATTGAAAACGTTCCAGAAGCCGATGTAATACCTACCGATCTTCATAATTTTACTCACTTCGTCGCATAGATATGAAAGCGTCATGGTGTAAAGGATGCCTTCAGCGACGTCAATATCGCCATCGGGATTCACGGAATTGATCACAGAGGTATAGAGGATCAGATAGGCGAGCGAGAAAAAATGAGAAGATAATTCTGGTATAGGGGCACTCTCATCCGGTCCGGATCAAAGTGCGACCAATAGCTTGTATTTGTCTTGTTGTCGTAGTCGACAAATTGAGAAGGGTCCCGATCATCTTGGACCAGCCATCCTCTCCATAGATTTCGGACGCATTTTTGATACCCCGACGACCCTATGACACGCAAGCTGTTCATATCCACTGCGCGCTCGACCACATTCGTCGGGGGCGTCACTTCGTCTTTGTGAAGGATAGAGTAGCGTTTCAATAAAGCTTCCTTGTGTAACCATTCTTGGTCTTGTTCAGTCTCGATTCTGAACAACATTGATCAGCACCAAAACACACAAGATATGCTCGTAATTTAACACATACATATTCTTGGCAATAACCTGGCAAGCGAGAGCTCTGCAATCGAGGAGGGAGGAATCCCACAGAGCATTAAGCCCCTCAGTATGGAACCATTTCTCACATACTAAGAGGCAGAACAGAACGCAGCCGCGAAACTCGTCACCACCAGCTTCCTTCGCAGTCTTGATGACTTCTTTGTTATGATGCTGCTATTGGGGTTGGTGATCAGGGACTGCTTGAGCTCGTACGGAATCACCTGCTCAATTTGATATCTGAGGCGGAGCGCGACTTTCGTGACCTCCTTCGCAGGCAGTGCAGGTTGGAGGCCATCGCTCGCGTACGCAGGCAGTACTGTTTACCTGGTGGTCAGCAATCGAGCTCGCTTCTGCAGAGTGAGCTCAAATAATGATGACGTACAAGGACGCCGCTCTCCGCGCACGCGGTGGATATTATGCGGCCTGTTGTCGAAGAGATATCTCCAGACCCCCATCGTTCACGGTTGGCGCGTAGGCTAGGGTCCAATTGACAATAAGGCTCCGGACTGTAGGAGATACGAAACAGTGGAGCCGAAGACGAAGCCCGGAAGCTGAAGCAGAGCTACAGTTTTGGTGGGGCTTAGCCGCCGAGGTGCTAAGCTACTACGTACGTAGCTAACTGAACAACAGTAGCCCTAAGCCTTGGGACGAAGTCCAATTCTTTTGCATAAATTATTAAATCGTACATAGGCCACAAATTGTCAAGGTAATATCATGCAGTGGCTATTTCATAGACTTTATCTGTTACAATGTTTTTAAAACTCAACTGTCGACGGCCTATTTCGTATAGTTACACATTGGCTATAACAAACCGCTACCAGGAAAGAAGCAGAGGCTAAACACAGGGGATAGAGCGAGCCATCTGCATGGCAGGAATCTACCGTATGCAAGCCTTACTTCGAAAGCACATCGAAGAAATGCTGCTTTGTCACGGAACATCTCTCTGCGAGTAGCAACGCAACACCCTCGTGCTGTGCGTGGAGCGCTTTCAAGGTAGGCTTCCAGAATGATCTCGACATTCAGTCAGATAGGCATTATCATACCCAGCAAGAGAACATCTGGGGTTATTGAGTCAATCGGCTTCCATAAAAATTGCCCGGCGCAAGTTGAAACAAAACACTTTTGTATTTATGTGCTTTCCTCTATTCTGGCACGCCCTCATCACTTTCGGACTGGCTCTCATCACCACTAACCTCCATATTCTCGCGCTCACGCTTGTCCATCAGCTCTTGTAGTTTGGCGTCGTCGTGTTCTGTAACGGCCTTTGGAGCCATTCGAACAGTCAATCCACCGCCAGACGCCTTGATCTTTGTCTCAATATTTTGAATGGCTTCTTCCAATAGTTTGATGCCAAGGTTCTTGTCCAGTGTTTGACAGGTCAGAACATAGAGTGGAGGAGACACCAGCTTGACCTTGATTTGGGTATCTGGGGTACTCTTTTCCTCGGCTGTGCGAAGGGCATCTTTAACCGCATCGATTCCATCATATCCAAAGCAGGTGACGTCGACATCGGCACGGACTTTTGTAGGAGCAGGGGTAAGTTTCTTGCTGATATATGCTTGCAGCTCCTCCTTGACCAGCTGGTTGGGAAACGCAACGTCGTTCCACACATCCGGGTTACTATGGGAGAAGATTAGCCTTGGACCAGTCGAAAGCGGTAATGGTGAGGTCCTTACGTGATAGACAGCTTGAAGGCATCGTATGAGTGGCCGAAGTTACGATTCAGAGGCCACCCAATGGTCTGGTATAGTTCCTCAATAGGCGTCTTTGTCCTTTCTGCGACGTGGCGCATAATCGAATGCACCAACTTGCTCTTGTTGTAACGTTCCTCACACTTGACAACATCTTCGGCCGACACTCGTCGCTTTGAAAGATCGATATAACCTGCACGAAGTGGGCATAAATTAGCACGTATAAATAGCATGACCGCTCTCCGAATGTCTTCTCCATACCCTTTTCTTTATCCACACGGAGCACGACGACAACCTCATTTCGGCCGATTCGAATGAGTTTCTGAATGCTTCGAATACGTCTCCGCGAAAGCTCAGACAGCAGAATCATGCCATCAATGTTATCGTACTCCAGCAATTTCACGTAGGCGCCCATTTCGGCAATCTAAAACGACACATGAGCCAGTTTTCCTATCGCCAGAGAATTGGACTGCACGAACTTGTTTGACATTGACCATAACAAAGCTATCCACCTCGGGATACTTTTCCTCGTAGAACCGACAATTCGTTAACGACATCTTGGCGGGGTGGCGCCTTCACCAGGCGGGGGACGGAATACGCAAAAGAGAGGACGGAGTACGTCGACGTTGAAAAGAATCGTTGCTGGCTTGTAGACGGATTGCTGTAATTTTCCGCTGTTCGCAGGCGTTTGAAGTTGTGTCCACGTCGAGTCTCGCTGAGTCTCTGCTGGGAGGAACACAAAGCTTGCTTTTTGTGGCCCCAAATTCTGCGAGCGCACATCCCCAAAACGGCTTAGGGGCCTGAGGGCCTCAGGCACCCCACTATCAGTCACGTGCATGCCAAGGCCCATGGTAGATCACGTGACCTACCCTGCGTGACACCTGGAAAGAAGCTCTGGAGATGGCGTTCCTTGCTTGGGGAGAATCTCTGCAATTTTAATTTCTTGCTTCCTCGCCCATTTCCACTCGTAAACAGCGGTTATGGTGAAATAGAGGCATGTTTACATTGCGCTCCATCCTATTGGCTGCCGGCTATATCTCCGAATACCAGCCCCCGCCGGAGACGGGCCCATGCTGACAATCTTGGAATTGTTAGTTAAGTTGACTGCCAGACGAGACCAATCTTATTCATATTCGCAATGACACCGACACATCCTTAAATATGCGCATCTGATAGTGGTGGAAATGTCCTACGGTCAACCGTCACGGTCAGACGACTCGCCTTCCCTGCGAGATCGCATCGTCGATATCCTCAGTCCTAGGCCATCGCCTATGCAACCTTTGTCTGCTCGCGACAATCGACCGGCCAACGAACCTCGCGGCTCCCACCAACATGCCGGAGCCGATGCTTCCAACGAGACATCTAGGTTGCTAGAAGAATATGACCGGAGACAGTCCGTTTGTGGCCTACGAGAATGCAATCATGGAACCTTCTCCCCGAAACCCGAAGAGCACGAACCTGGGTCTCTTGCAGGCAGTTTCCTTTGGGGATCCCGGACTCCCGGAGTCTTAGCATCTGGATTACAAACGCCTGTGACGGATGGCACCTCGGTCACCAACAGGCTCATCACGGAGATGGGCCTGAAAAATCGTCGGAAAATGTGCGCCCATACCTTAACAATCCGTGTGACATTACTAGCTCCTTATGACTGATGAGGACGTAGGTATCTCTCTTACTATGTTCCATTTGTCAATTGGATTACCCAGTATCGATGGGAGTTTCTCCGAGGTGACCTTGTCGCAGCATTGACTGTATCGTCTATCTATATTCCGATGGCGCTGTCTTTGTCGTCCAACCTCGCCCATGCACCCGCAATTAATGGTTTATATTCCTTTATCGTACAGCCGCTTTTATATGCGCTTCTTGGAAGCAGCACGCAGCTTATTGTCGGACCAGAGGCGGCAGGTTCGCTTCTTGTAGGAACCGTCGTCAAAGCAACGGTTGAGTCTGGACATACCGGTGAATCTGACTCTTTGGTGCACGCTCAAGTCGTCGGTATCGTGACCAGTTTATCAGGTGCCTTCATACTAATTGCTGGCATAAGCCGCCTCGGCTTCTTGGATAACGTGCTCAGTCGACCTTTCTTGCGGGGTTTTATCACAGCTATCGGAGTTGTCATTTTCGTCGATCAGCTCATCCCAGAGATGGGATTGATGGAAATGGCTCGGGGTGTGAATCATGCTAGTACTGTAGAGAAGCTCGTGTTTGTCATCGATCACGGCAAGTACGCACATGTGCTTACGACAATTGTGGCATTCTCTAGCTTCGCTATCATCATGATATTCAGGTATGGCCCTTGCGGTTTTTCCATGAAGCTCTGTATGCTAATCCTCTTTTTCAGAACACTGAAAAGGGTGCTTGTGAAGCATCTTCCACAACTTGTGTACTTCCCGGATCGATTACTAGTGGTCATCCTGTCCGCTGTCCTTACCTGGTATTTCGAATGGGAGAAGCAAGGCCTCGAAGTTCTCGGTGCCGTCAAACCAGGCGAAGGCGGTGATTCGAGTCTCTTTCAGTTTCATTGGCCGTATCTTCCAAGCCAAATGCATCATATCAGATCTGCACTCAGCACTTCTTTCATAATTGCCCTATTAGGATTCTTTGAATCCTCGGTTGCGGCTAAAGGTCTGGGAGACGGTACTAGTGATGGCATCAAAAGTGCACCGGTATCAGCAAACCGAGAAATGGTAGCACTAGGTGTGGCCAACGTCGCTGGCGGGCTTTTCACAGCGATCCCGGCTTTTGGTGGTTACGGTAGAAGTAAATTCAACGCATCTGCAGGAGGACGAACGCAAATGAGCAGCATTTTTCTGAGTCTCATCACGTTGATTGTGGTTGTTTTCTTCTTGGATTATCTTTATTATCTTCCAGTAAGTTATATATATCTATATACCTCACATGACATGGTGCTAATGGCCCGCGCCCAGAAAGCCGTACTTTGCGCAATGATATCTGTGGTCGCCTATTCCTTGGTCGAAGAATGCCCACATGATTTGCGTTTCTTTATTCGGGTCCGAGGCTGGTCCGAGCTCGTACTAATGATTATAATCTTTCTATCAACAATTTTCTATTCCATTACGATGGGAATCGCCTTAGGTTGTGGCCTCTCCCTTTTACGCGTTATTCGACATGCTACTAAGCCACGGATCCAGATTCTCGGCAAGGTCTCAGGGACACCGGACCAATTTGAAAATGCTGAGCTGTATCCTGAGAAAGTCGAGTTTATCGAAGGGTGTCTAATTGTCAAAATCCCTGAGCCTTTGACTTTTGCGAATACCGGAGATCTGAAAAGTCGTCTGCGTCGATTGGAACTGTATGGAACTAGTCGTGCCCATCCGGCGCTTCCCAGGGTAAGGCCAGAGGAAAGTGACAGGAACGTCATTTTCGACGTTCATGGGGTTACAAGCATCGACGCTTCTGGGACACAGGTCCTACTGGAAATTGTCGAGAACTACGTCCATCGTGGAGTCCGTGTCTTCTTTTGCCGTCTTCCTTCTCTCAATGGCCCCGTTTTTCAAATTTTTGAACGCAGCGGGATAGTCGAGATGTGCGGTGGACCAACGCATTTTGTTCCAAGCGTGGACGAAGCTTTACGATTGACAGTAGCTGAGGACTTAAGAGACGCTTTTGTATGATAAATCTTCCGTTGACTTAGCATACTGTAAATTTTGGCGTACCCACGACAATGATGACATGAAGCCGTTCCCTTAGAATATCTTTGCCCTGACACTACCGTCAATATAGTTAATAGTGTGTTTTGGAATCAAAGAGATATTGTATGCAAGCAAATTTCTTTCTCCACCATTGAAAACTAGGGCGATATGTAACTATTTTTAATGCAGTAGCAGGTAACATCTAATTATTTGAATTTGTCATTAACAAGAAGTAGTCTTCTTGTCGGGCCACGCTTTTATGCATAGGCTCATTGAGGCACGACAAGTCTACGTAATCTGCTCTAAATATCTTCTGACATCGTTTAAAATAAAGATCATGTCACCACAAGTTGTCCTCAACTAGTTCAAGTCATCGCCCGCTGCTCGCCGTACGAGTGACCGTAAAATCTGTTCATTGACCAATCCAACCGACTTCTGAACTGCTGTCTGCTCCTCTGAAGACTCCCCTTGACGACTGGAAACATCAATAAGCTTAAATCGACCTTCAGCACTCAGCACAAAAGCTCCAGTAGCGACCTTGCTAAGCCACACATGTTGCGTATTTTTCGATTTATAGCCCATGCTACCCGTTTCCTGGAGATTGACTTTCATAGCAAGATGTCTGTCGAGGTATTGAGACAAGGATGATAAAAATAGTGAAGCGTCGTTGTTGTCGGCTCCCCTACGCGCATACGTTGATAATGTTTCCCGAGGTAAACTAATATCAAGGGATTTCAATGATGGCGCAATCATTTGTCCGAATGACAGAGTCAACTGCGTTTCTTTCAACACCTGCTCAAGGGTCACATTTGACGCCTGCAAGGAGTTGTTCTCACTCGTCATAAGGCGGGTGATAGACGTCTCTAGCGTCGTGCAAAGAAAATCGGACGGTAGATGCAAAGTAGCACAGTACGAATCAAACGTGGTAGATAGGAACTCGATAAAGGTATTCCTTAGTGCAGTCGGCATACGCGTCAGCAGCAATGGTAGATGAGTAGACTGCTTGCGTCTCCTGTCTGTGGACGCTGGCGTATATCCATCAGGGCCTGTGAGAAGAGCAGCCCTGTATCCAATGTGCTCATAATCGAGCGTAATGAAAATCCCCATGCATTCATTCATTTCAATCAACGAACCATCGCTGTCTTCTTGTATGCCATCATGCGTTGAGATAAATTCCCATCGGCTTTCAACCAAAGGCCCGGCTTTACTAAGCGCACCATCGGCAAGACTATTTGTCAATGTCACTTGCGTGCTACGCAGGAAGTCGCCTGCGAGCAGATCGTGCAAGCGCTTTGCGTAAGTCTTCAATGCATCTTGATTGCCGATTAAAACTCGGTGGTCTTTGCTGTGATGCAGCGGAGATAGGCGATGAGCCGACCACGAAATATTAAACAGGTGTGCTCGTGATACAAGGCCCATTATTGCACCATTGCGCATCCATTGGCTGCTGGCTGATTATGCAGGTTTTCTTCAAATTGGAAATTGGGATGTTGTTGTGTATAATTCCAACTGACCGTGTGTTTGCGACGCGTCTGTGAGGCGTTGCAAACAATGCAAAATACATAGGCGGGATGTTTATCATTCGCTTTCATCACTTCATATAACTACATAGTTGTTGTAGAAATACTCAGCGCATTGGTATTGCCACGATATTCCTTTACATATATATTTTCTGAATGAACCCCTAAAATATAATTTAGGCCATCCAGCCTCTGGCTTCACGGCACTGGTCACATCCTACAAGGACTGGTATTCCATCCCAGACAGTGAAACTCTCCGGATCATGGGGAACAGCATTCCTCGACTTTAGCTCGCGGTAGACAATGTCGAACCAGACCTCATTGGGAGAAGAATAATGCGGCTGGCCACTCGGCGGAGGCAAGTAGACGCATGGATGCATTTCCTCCCGCGAGTTTAAATCTACGTCTCTCTCGAAATTCACCATGAAGTCTCTACGTTGAGCCCTGGGGTTCTCTCCGTCCCCAATCTCAGCGGAAAAATATTCGGCAATCCTCTCAAACCCGGATATTGTCAAGAGGCCGCCAATCCAATGGTCATCGACAGTTCCAAATTGCCCGGGCGGTAAGGTTAAGGTGTGTCGAAGATAAGATACGAGTAGATACATGCAGTGGTGCGTCGCAATCAGTGTTGAGGTGTCGGTGAAAGGAGGAGAACGAAGGATGTTCGTCTGCAATCTTGCATACATCTTCCTCCGCACATGGAAAGGGATAGGCACAGGAAGCCTCCCTGATTCGTATGCCCGTAATAAATAATTCAAATGTTCTTTTCGGGCAGAAGCATAAGCTTCTAAGAAGTATAGTACGCAATAACTAGAAAAGAGATGCTTCGCATTAGTACTGCCGTAGCGACCAGAGAGAATTTCCGAATGCTTACGTCAGTGGATAAGATTGAATTGCAAATGTGCAATTCCATTCTCGAAAACTAGATTGCGCTCCAGCTTTGAAGGAAACCGAGTCTTGACGAGAGCCTGCTCGACGGTCAAGAACCTGTCCATCACCCGATTTGCTAAATACCGAGACAGTCGAGCACAGGCCTGTTGCCTACGGCGTAGACTGTGTAGGTATCTGAAGGTATACAAGTAGCCCCCTTGACACTTTTGGTTGGTGGAAACAAGTCGGATAGAAGCACGACGTCGTCCTCGGATTCATCGTATATGTGCGTTCGTGACTGATTGTCGACGGAGTGTACCATGACGGCGGCGTTGTAAATATTCTTGAGCAATAACCAGTTCATGCATAGACAGGATGTTGTAGAACCCTCGACAAACAAGCTTCAAAGGCAGGAAGTCATATACACTGCATTGCGCAAATATTGAAATTTGAATCTCGACGGGAAGACAGTCCCAGCAAGACGACGAGGGTATACGGTTGAGGTTTTCCACGAGGGTCCTGTAATTGGGTCAAACTTGTCAGAAACATAAGAGACATGATTTGTCGGCTCGAGCATACTTGGAGGACTTGGATCTACTTAATCCACTAAATGCCCTGCCCCTCTCCTTTGAGCGGCGTCGGGCCTCACTGGCCTTTTCGGCGATGAAAAGATACGAAGCATGTTGAGGCGAGGAGAACTGGGGAAGAGAAAGGATTGTATCGATTCAAGAAGACCATGATAGCTCGACTGGGTGCGTCAGGCGCCATTTTGAGCCACGCCAGGCATGTCGCAGTTTTGCCGCCGGCTTTCCAATGACGACGATAACGATGCGACGTCTCGATGGGATTGGAGAGCCTGAGGTTTCAAAAGCTGTAATGTGAAGGCTAAAATTAGAACAAGAAACATTTAGCCTGTTCAGGACTAGGCTTTGGCTTAGTCAGCTTTCTTGGCCGGCAACCTCCAAGCTCTGACTTCCCAGCAGCGACAACTCTCGTTGTTTCCAGTATTATTGTCAAGAAGCATTCTTCGGTGTTTGATTTATCGAGGTCCAAGATGCGCTATTATCCTTGTCGCACCCAGTTTCGGATAACTTGACCTCTCGATGCGGGCTCTGAAACGCCCATAGTGCAAAAGGTGTACATATCAGTATGGCGAACCTCGAGCCTGGTGGCCTCAGGCCCCATGCATGCGTTCTTTGCCAGAAGAGAAAAGTAAAATGCGACCGTCACGACCCTTGCACTGGGTGTGCCAAAGCCCGAGTTGAGTGCGAATATCGGGCTCCGCTGCCGCCTCGGAGGAGAAAAAGAAAAATCCGAGGCTGTGATGGCTGATCGCATTAGGCTCTACGAGAATGCATTGCAGAAGGCTGGCATCGATGTGGCTTCGCTCGAATCCGATGATGCCCTTGATTCAGTTGCTACTACAGCCAAAGATAATACATATGATATAGACGAGAGAAATGCCGGAGCGCAGAATCCTTCTCCAGCGTCCGTCGTGGCGGGTGAGAACGCCCAGAGGCATGGGCCTGGGAGGTTAATCACGAAGAAAGGAAAGTCTCTTTATCTCGACAAGTTCGTAAAGCTCCTCCTTAGATATAGCCTTTTTGAAGACAATTGCTTACCATGTATTCATAGTCATTTGTGGAAGAGCGTTAGCAACGAAGTAGGTACACATTCTATCCTCATGCAGTAAATAAACGTTATATACTAACCATGATATAGCTTCAAGACGCCCAGGATATTATCTCGGAGGACGATTCCGAGAAGTCTGCGCCATTCACAACGCAGAATGGAGACGACTTCAATAACAGTTTCCTTTTCGGATCACGTCAGACTCTCACGCATTTTCATCCAAACGCGATCCAGATTTTCAAATTATGGAACGCATTTCTCGAAGGTGTCAACCCAGTTACTAAAATTGTCCATGTGCCCACGCTACAGAAACGAATCTTAGATGCTGCAAGCGATTTGGGTTCCTTGTCTTTCGAGCTTGAAGCTTTGATGTTTTCTATTTACTCGACTGCATTACTTTGTATGCAGGATGACGAGGTCGAGAAATATTTTGGAGAGTCCAGATCAACGCTTTTGACTCGATATCGACAGTGTACGCAGCAAGCGTTGGTAAATGCTGGAGTCCTAGGAACGTCGGAGTTAATGGTTCTTCAAGCGTTCATTTTCTTCATCGTACGTACTGAATTTGTCAACTTGGATCACATTTATGTACTAATTCAATGGTTCCAACCGTCAGCTTTCTATCCGGCTGGTATATAATCCACACATTCTATGGTCTTTGAGTGGCATTTGTGTCAGAATTGGACAACGCATTGGTCTCCATAAAGATGGCTCGAAACTAGGCTTATCGGTTTTGAGACAGAGATGCGTCGGCGAATTTGGTGGGAAGTGACCGTTCTCGACTCAACCATTGGCCACCTGGCTGGCTGTGAATCTCATGCGATACCGAGGTCCGATACCAAAGGGCCATGTAATACCAACGACAGTGCTCTTGACCCTGATATGAAAGAAACTCCCGTTGAATCTTCCGGACCGACGGAAATGGTTTTCTGTCTGATGCGCTATGACCTTGGGGTTTGGCTCTCGAGACATGAGAATTTAAAGACATCATCTTTCGACGGGCTCTGGGAGTTTTAAGCTCCACCTCTATTTCCCTTGAGCGTAAGGATAGTATTATTGACGAAATCGAAGGCCTATTTGAAATGAAGTATATTCAGCATTGTGACCTCTCAATCCCCTTCACCTTGTGACCTTTGTGGTTGCTAAATCCGCAGTGGCCTCCATCCGGCTTCGCGCTCACCATCCACGACAATACCAGGACAAAGGTCTACCGATACCGCAGACAGAAAGGGATTTGCTATTTCAACTCTGTTTAAACATCCTTGAATACGCAGATCTTCTCTTTTCGAGTTCAAAGGCGCAAAAGTTCCATTGGAATGTCGATTTTCACTTTCCTTGGGATGCTTTTATAGTCATGTTCCTAGAATTGCGCCATCGCAGCGTAGGCGAAGATGCAGTGAAAGCATGGCAGTTAATCGATGTTGTCTTCCGCCGGCAGTACGAAGCTCTTAGTCAACGGAAGAAGAGTGCTCTTCACCTTGCTGTCGCCAATTTGGCGATCAAAGCATGGTCGGCCCATGTCACGGAATCTGAGCGTCGCCGACTCGACCCTTTACCTCAACCACATATCATTGGCATGCTATGGAGATACGTTAATCGTGGAACGTCTTCGGCCTCGAATTCTGCTTTAACATCTCCTGCACCATTTTCCACGTCATCCTCCATGCTGAATAATAACAACACAAATAAACAGTCTTTAATACCAGCCGAAGAAGTCATCAAACCGCCATATCAGATTCCCAATACTATATCAACGAGCGGAGAAGGTAGCAACGCCGGTGTTTACAGTTTTAACCAAAATTTCCAGCCGTTGCCGCTTGCTTCGCGAGAACGTGCTTCATATCCGATGGTGGATGGCGAGAATAACATGTCTGATGTGAAAACTCTCTACCCTATCGATGATAGTCCCATAGACTGGGGCCAATGGGACTCTTTGCTTCAACAAGTCCAGGAGTACAGCACGGGCGATATGGATATGTTGTTCGCTCCGCCATTAGCATAAACTTTTCATTAGCAGATATGCGATGACTATTGTGACATGTTGAATCTAAGCCAATCCTATTAATGAAGCGCCATTTCGATTCTGAATTACATGTTTCAAACGATCAACGCCGGATACTTTCGAGAGCAATTTCTTTCCGTCCATTGACTATTGGAACGATATTTTATCTAGTTTTGTTACTGTTCCTTCTCGTGACAATTTCAGAAAAGATATGACTACAATGACCCCAATGCCCAAAGCTCCACCCGTGTGAAAATCACCTAGCAACAACTCAACATTCGCAGAAATATCGTACAACTCAGACATATTAAAGCTAACGCCGACTGAAAATTTCGCCGCCATAAATCGAATGAAACAATAATGAAAACGAGAATGAGTGGAGTGGTAAGTGCAGATCCATTTCCGTACTTTGCCTTGTATATATTCTCCTTTTTGTATGTCCGCCCAGATTAATTATTACTAGCATTGATGTTGTGTTGTTTTCTTCCCACCACAAAACAATATGCTTTGCTTATGCCTCTTCATCCTTGGGAACAGGCTTTTTTCTGCTCTGGCTTTTGACGCTCACCCATTCCGTCGCAAGACCGCCGATAATTGAAGCGCATGCCAGAGCCACACCAGCATAGAAAGTGTTCATTAGCGCCTTGTTATAAGCTGGCAAAATCAAAGGCAGGTCTTCAGCAGGGACGACATTGCGGAAGCCAGTTGCACCAGCATTGATGACTGCTGCAGCCACGTCAGCTCCATTTGGACCCGGGATATTAGCTCGTAAATGACTCGAAAGGCTATTTCCAAAGACCGTTTGAGCGACTGCAAGAAACACTGCGCCCCTAATGACTGTGCGAGCATCATCAGGGATGCACCCGTCGGTACGTCCTTTCTTTCGAGAATGGTCTGTGCCGCGACGCTGCTTTGTTGCATACCTAATCCGATGCCGATACCAAACAGAACCTGGTAACCGATCCACTTACTGTGTCCTGTAGTGGTGGTGAAGGTAGAAATAAGACCTGCACCTATGGACATGATGACGCTACCGGCAAGCATGAAAGGAGTGAAGTAGCCCAGCCGCGAAACTGCAACCCCGGCAAAATGGAGCCTACAACAAGAGACAGGACCAACGGAATATTCATGATACCCGACTTCACAGCGCTCGCCCTTTGATAGCCTGAAACCAGATGGGAAGGTAGTAGACGAATATCATCATGCTACTACCCACGCAGAAGGAAAAGTAGAAACCCGCAGCTATAGTTCTCTTCTTGGCAAGCCGAGGTGGTACAGATGCAGTCTCTTGTTTCCACATTTGTATCAGCACAAAAGCAATGAAGAGAACCCCGAAAGGATGAATAAAGCGATAATGCGAGCATTTTTCCAGGCGTAAACTGTGCCTCCCCATGTCAACGCTAGGATCAAGCACACCATGGCGGGAAGAAAGGTCACTGTGCCGAGGGGGTCGAGCTGGTTCAGACGATCCCGGGCGGTGTGCGCTGGACTTGGGTTTGGCGGAGGAGAAGCTTTCATGACGAACAAAATGACCAGAATGCTCACTGCACCAATGGGCAGGTTGATATAGAAGCACCATCTCCACGAGACGTTATCTGTAAAGGCACCTCCCAGAACAGGCGCGACCACTGAGGCGATGCCGAAGATACTGCCCAAGAAGCCTGTCATCATAGGTCTCTTTTGCAGAGGCACTGCATCAGTGATGATCACGACACAGCCGGAGAAAATTCCACAAGCACCCAAACCAGCGAGAGCCCTGCCTACGATGAAGGCGGTGGATGTTGGTGCAGCGCCACAAACTGCGGACCCTATCTCGAATATGATGACAGCTACTAGGAAAACCCACTTTGGTTTGTAGAAGGTATATATGCGGCCATAAAGCAGCTGGAAGGAGCAACTTGTGAGGAGGTAAGCGCTACCATACCAGGCGATATCACCCAGGGCATGAAAATCGTCGGTGATGCGAGGTATCGCGGTAGCAATGATGGTCCGATCCTGGAAGAACGAAGTCGGTTAACACGGTTTCCTGACTCGTTACGAACGAACGAATAAGCAGCATGGACTTACCAGAGCAACAAGGAAAGTAGCAAAATATAGGGCAATCATGATGGCTGCCAGCGACCATGGTCCAGGATACTCATGCTCTTCAGGAGCATCCTTCGGGAGTTGCTTATTTCCTCGGGGACTTTTCCCCAGTGAGCACTCCGTCATTCCGAGAGTCTCCCTCAGGGACTGGGCCAGCACTCGTCTCGCCTGCAGCTGACTCCTGACGACTTGGATCTTCAGCCATGTTGATCCAAGCTTGTAGATCGACGGTAGGCTGGTAGTTGGGTTGGTAGGGGTGTGAATTGCCGAAGGTTCAGGCTGAATAGCTAGATTCAGCGCACACGCGAGAAATGGGGGTGATAACGAGCGACGATGAAGAAATTCACGGACTTTTGCCATCCATTTCGCTTTATTTATTATGAGAGACGCAGCTTCTCCTGCTCGGGGCCTCCGGGGCTGATGCTGCCTTTCGGGCCCGAAAGCTCACTTGGAGCTCCGAGCAGAGCCGCCCAGTGCTCTAACCGCATTTGGTCATGCGCTAAACTGTGATAGGCTAGTGGCTGTCCGTATTAGTACTAGTTCCAGGACAGGTTCAAATTATCAGTCTAGACTTGGTGAGAGATATACATCATGTAACCTTGGATTAGGGATGAGAGAGAGCTTGCTGCCTAGCTAGAGGACACAAATCTGCAAAATGATTAAAATGAATGGTATATTACACAGCGAATCAACATAACCAAGTATGCGACCTAACTATATTCCCTGCTTCGCCAATGATGGAGGCAGATCTGGAACTTCAACGGGACCGAAATACTCTGTAAAAACATCGGTCAACAGCTCATCGGTCAGCTCCATGTGTTGACCTGGGACAGTCTCAAAGTCGAGCTTGCCTTGCTCGTCTAATGCGCGCAAGCCTAGCCAATCTTCCGTGTATATGGAGCGTTCCCGTAGCGTTGTAACCTCACCACTCAATTGATTGACTTCAGCAAACCACGCACTTTCCTTGGGAACAGCTACCGTGTCATTCGCAAACATGAACATGCCAAAGCGGTTTAGGGACAGCAGGTTGGATTTGTAGCTTTCGTTTTTCTTCTCTCGTTCATTATTGATGTCTGCAAGAAAGTTGCTGTGTTCCAGGTATGAATCATACTCGTTGGAATCACGAAAGTATTGCGCAGGCACCAGCCGAGATTGTACAAAGTCGGACCATCGTCCAAACCGTAACAAAGCCTCTGCACCGCGACAAATCCAGTCTCCAGAGCTGTCGCAAGACTGGAACTTGAAAATGCCGTTGTGCTGACTGCCCATCGTTACTAAATTGTGCACCGGGGAAAGTTGCACCTTTCAACAAAACCTCGCAGGAACTGGCCCCTTGGGAGAAGCCCAAAGCGTTCACGGCGGGTGCCGTGCTTAAGATAGGCTCGGATGCTAATTGCTCGCAGACTTGGGCGATTTGTTCCGTAACGTTGCCGAGAAAGGAAGCCTGCCGATCGCCATTGTCCGAATCATCCAGATGGATTATGTACACATATGTGCCTGGATTAACCTGCTCAGCAAGCTGTGCCACTTGCTTGAGCCCGTCGGCCAGATAGCTATCTCCGAGTCCATGCCAGATTACTAGCGGTAAGGGCGTCATCTCAACATATTTCGTTGCAGGGAGGGCCCGCGACAACAAGGGAAACGCTGCTAATAGCGCCACGAGTCGGCGAAGTTGAGACATGATGGTTGTGTCTCGGAATACACAGAGCATTCGATACGTATATGTGAATTCAAGCCGATCTATAGAGGCAGACAAGGTTGCCTGTAGGCGATGAGATTCGCGGAGACGTTGTTGGAACTTTGGGAGTAGTCTGACTCATGTGGGGCACAGTAGCCTTATTCCGCTAGCCCCGTACGAACAATACATAAATACCGTAAGATTACCGGCTTCGCCTGGAATGTTACGGTATCCGATACGTACCATATTTTTGCCTCCGAGACATCCATTGTCTGGTCCTGGGATGCCAGTCGATGACTACAACTTCTCCACCATCATGAAAGACACTGCAGACCTCATGTGCGTGATGAAAGCAAGCTTCATCATGCGCTATATCTGAGGATCGCTTTTCGAAGAGTTACCGGGCTTGGAGCCTCCCCTGAAAGGGGTATACTACCAAGGCTCGGATCAGCATGGATGCAAATGACTCCGCGGAAGGGCCAAACATAATTTTCAAGCCTGAAAGCCAGGCGGAAAATGATAGAGCAAGATGGCTCTCGAGCTTGTCTCAGTTCCGAGAAGCCTTTGAATGGCCACCGTCTGAGGATGAACAGGCACAGTACGAATCACACACTCCGAATTTCTCTTTTTCTTTTTGGTCTATAGAGACTCGAGAGTAGCTGACCTTACCCCAGGGATTGGTGGGTTGCGTCGACTGCCATCCCACTGGTGGCTGCGTGCACGGCTCCCTTGGCCAACCTCATGTCTGTCGTTGCTTTGGTGACTTCATGGAGAAACCGGATTTACCGGACCAGCTTGATGCCCAGGGACAGGTACTTCAAGTCGGAATTTCTGATCCCCACTGGTAAGCTTTTTACAAATAGTGCAATGCATGAAAGGCTCTGCTGATTCTTGTTTGATGCAGGTGTATTGGTCTCAATGCTTCCTCTTTGGTCTTTGGCATACTGGGCAATATATTTCTTTTTTAATTTCACTAGGAAGATTCGATATATCGTTGCATTACCAGCATCGATATTGTTATGGTTTCTGGCTACTGGTGTTGTAAGTGACTGGTCTTATCGATCTCTTGTGCCGCGCACTGACGAATACCTTTCTACTGGCAATAACAGCTAGCTGGAATTACAGCTTCCATGGACATTTACGCTCCCCGGAGGCACCAGACTATGTTTATTCCCAGGGTTATTGGAGTGCTGTTATAGCAGCAGTTTTGTATTTTATATTAGCTGCTATTCTCATGATTAACATGCTGGGATACATGCTTGGCCATTATCCTCAACATTTCGCTCTTACGGACGACCAACGCACCCTGATTTTGCAAACGACTTCATTGATGATTTGGCTGGCCGTAGGTGGCGCCCTCTTTCAGAAGCTTATTGACATTTCTTTTCCGACGCTGTGTACTTTTCAGATGTTTCCGTTTTAACCCTGGGGTATGGTGATATCACTGCCCGGACCAGTGTGGCAAGGGGTTGATTTTCCCATATGCAGTTATTGGAATCGTTATTCTGGCGCTAATAGTTGCAAGTATCACTCGTTTTGCCAGAGAGGTCACCAATGCTAACGTTGTCAAAACTCACCTTCATCGCAAAAGAGTGGAAGTCTTGCGGCGATCCATGACGATTGATGAGAATCCAATCCCTCCAAATGAAGTCAGGCATGGGAATCAGGTTCGCTTTCACCACAATGAATCATCTCAACCAATTCGGTCTATGGTCAGTAGTATAATGGCGTCAAAGAGGTCCAGAACCTTGGTCATGCGCGAGGAAAGGGATCGATTTAACACCATGAGAGCCATCCAGGACGAAACACTAAGATTTCGTCGCTGGATGTCTCTGCTTTCCAGTCTCATGGGGTTTGCCATTGTATGGTGCGGGGAGCAGGCGTCTTCTCTCGACTGGAGAATATTAGCTATTTCAGCGCGTTATATTTCGGATTTTGCTCTTTACTCACGATTGGATATGGTGACATTACGCCACAATCGAATGGTGGCCGTCCCTTCTTCATTGTCTGGTCTCTCGTTGCCATACCAACAATGACAATTCTCATCTCTAAAATGAGCGACACTATCATATCCGGTGTTGACAATGCGACCAACTGGGTTGCGGAGTTCACCGTCCTACCAACAAGTGGTCGATATCGCCGGTTCCTTTCCAAAGTCCCGCTGATTCGGGATTATCTCGAACGGCGAGCCGAAAGGAAACGCATTGAACGCGGATTCCGCGTCGGAGTAAGCAACGCCGCCAATACAGATAATGTCAATGGTGGCGGTGGTGGTGGTGGTGGTGATGAGCTCGAAAGCGGTGGTGATAAATCGACCAACAACCGCAGCGACGACGACGACGACGACTACGAGCGTGCCCATCCACCTCCGCGAACAGTCGAAGAACTAGAGAAACACCGTCGCTCACCGCACCAACTTGCGCGAGACCTCGTATTCGCCATTCGCCGAGTCACGCAGGATGTGGTGTACAGCGAAATCAAGCGATACTCGTACGAAGAATGGGTTGAATTCACGCAACTGATCCGATTCACCAACCCGAATTATCCGCGCCAGTCGGGAATCGAGCTGGATGAGAATGAATTCGGTTTGATCGAGTGGGATTGGATGGGTGAGAATAGTCCCATGATGGCTGAACAGACTGAGCCCGAATGGCTTTTGACGCGTTTGACGGAAAGCTTGCTTCGATATATGGCCAATGTCGAATCTGAGCAGGAAACGGCAAGGGCTCAGCGACCTGATCGGCCTGATCGGCCTGATGATACCGAGGATAATAGTAATGATGAGAACGACGGAGGTGCTCAACCGTCCTCGGACTCAAACAGTCGTGGAACAGCCACCGAACCAGTTGACAATTAAAACAGTCCATATTGGCGGTGTATCTATTTTGATGGAAAAGTTCTAATATACATCTGATTTTGGTTCGACATGTAACTAAGATGAATATGTTACCTACTTCGGTAGTATGATAATCGATAATGGTACCTCAAAGCAATGCGTTGTCGGGCCCATAATAAGTTTCAACTCATTTAATCTTCCCTATCGACGCCTACGAAATGGAGTATTAAAGACCGGGGCAATGATTCGTTCCTCATCTTCAATTGCACCTGCAGTTTGTCCACCACCCTTCGACAGATTGTCAATGAAAGGTGACGGGTGCGGTAGCGGAGTCACAAGTGCCGATGCTGGAGAAGCAATGTTCTGATCGGAATAGTCAGTGAAAGAATACCGCTGAATGCTACGATGAGGAGTCCAAACACTCGGGAAGCGGAATGTTGATGCTGGACGAGGAGTTTCAGTCACAGTTGCGGCTTTGGATACATTGACCCTGCTCCCAGTCGTCATCGGGGTATTAGTAGACTGCGTGGGAGGCGAAGGGCGTCGGTGGCCGTGTATATTCGGCACAAATAGGTTCTTTTGAATGGTAGACCGCGGAAAATGAAATGTTTTCTTTGTGTTAGTCTGCTCTGGTGATATGCGATGTACTTCCTGCCCAAAAGCATGGTAGGACTTGTTTTGTCGTTGTTATTGTTAGTAGAGATGTGTCTATATATTGGCCTGTCTTTAGTTCCTGATATATCATGCATGTTCTTCAAAGTGCGAGATGGTGTCTCTGAGTAGGTATTAGCTGGAGAATGGGGGCGTGAAGGTGGCAATTTTCTTGCGATCTTCTGCGTCTGAGGTAGAATATCCGAGTCTGTCGGGTTACTTTCGTGAGAACTAGAGAGATTTGTGTGACCATCGTCCGTTTTGACCTGACACTGAAGCTTAAAAGTGTTTCAACCTCGTCTGATACGTCTTGGTGATCGGGAAGATCTCGATTGACATAGAAGTCGTGATGGTCTGATTGATGAACCGCCGAAGATTCAAGTTCTCTCTGCGAATTGGCAATGCGTTCCGCTAGTACTTGATCATCCAAAGTGAAGCGATGCAAAACAGGTACAGGTGAGGTTTTGTGTTCAGCTCTAGTCTCTGAGGGAGCATCTGACATTTTCCCCTTTGAGCTGCAAGCGGGCCTGTCAAAATAGTGGCGAAGCTGATCCGAATAGCATGGATTGTTAGATACTTGCCCCTCAGGAGGGTCGTACCGCGTGTCCAACTTCATAAGCTGGTTTTCCTCAGCGGAGGGAACATTTGTCAACGAAATATCGTGGTGTTCTCCAACATCCGAGAGCATGGAGTCTGAAGACACTGATCTTGGTCTAGCTGACGATTCGGGATTTCCATAAACCTGTCCTGCCTTCCTCGGTGTACTGATCTGAATCTCCATGTCCCAATCTACGATACCATTGGTTGTACGATGTAGCTGAGCATCAGCGCCAGGTGGATGTATGTGAGCGAATTTCGGATTATTCCTGGCTATGGCAGTATGTCTTGCTTCTTCGTCTTTGGATAGTTTTCGTCTCTTTCCTATTTGTTCCTTCTCGTTGATTGACGGGAATTTCATTTTCAATGGGCGCGTTGGCGAAAGTCCAACCCAGTCTTTCTTGCCTAAGAGGTGCTGCTTCAAAATGTCAATATAATGTATGTAAGGACGATCCCTCTAGTTCAAGCATAACGATTAGTAAATGCGCTGATTGCGTATATGCGGACCAGTCTACTGTACCTCCGAGTAATTGGCATTGGTCTCGGATAGTCCATCCCTAATCTTCAGGTTCCGTTGATAATCTTGCTGTGAGTCGGAAAAGTCAAATGATGGACCGCTGGAGTGATAGAAATGTGTTCTCTGTTGGTTCTTTATGGCACGACGAGGTGAATCGGGTGCATCACCTGAACAAAAATCAAATGAAGGTGGTATGGCCGATGCAATGCGTGCTTTGCTGTGAGCTTCTCGTTGTTTGAGACGCGCCCTGGCGAAGTGTTGCTTCTGAACCTTCAATATAGAATCAGGCCGATGGTGTGATTGCCGCCGGAGGCGACCTCCCGTCCAGTTCATTTACGCAACTAGGGAGCTTTGCAATTTGAGGAGAAAGGGGTCGATGTAGGTCGAGATTGTGAAGTTGTCGGTTGAGCCTGAGCTTCATTCCCAAGGTTATTGTCGACGGGCGTGATCCCGTGACAGCTGGTCATGCTGCCATACATTTTCGAGACGAAACTCCTCACAATAAGCATAATAGTTAGAGAGGCTTGACACAGAATAAACTTGCCAAGCGACATTTGCTTGAGCGTTACTTTGCTTAAATTACATGTTGTGAGATGGTTCTATGGTCCGAATACTCGGAGCTCAACAGAGTGTGTAAATGTACAGTATCCATTCACGTACATATATCCGTTGGTATTTTTAATTTTATGATGTGACTTTCTTGAGTGATGAAGCAGACTGTCCATTCGTAACGATAAAAGGAGTAATTCCACCACAAATCTTGGTGCTATATATGCGATCTAATCACATGACCTTATATCACGTGATGCACACTAGCAAACAGGACAAACAACGCTTCGGTAGAGCAGCGATTTTTCTTCCGCACAACAACAAATATCTTCATGCTCTAACACGCCTGTCGTGTATCAATTCCCAAATGGAAAATTACGCCATCAGTCGCTAGTCCAACTGCTTACTGCAGCAACTGTGTTCAGGACTGGAGTTTTTATTATATCAGGTCAGTATCCGCAGTGTGTCACTCGATACAATCTCTCACGAGGCATTTTTATGATGAGCAACCAATTAAATGCATAGTTCACCTGAAAGTCTTGCGACTTTTCGATGACAAACCTTAACCATCTTTCACCTTTTTCTGATTGCCTGTTATCTGTTTTCTTTGTTCGAACTTGACATCTCGCTACAGCGTGCAACGAATGCTAACCCTCCAAAAGATGCCTACAGGGATCCTTGTATTCCGTATTGCGCCAATTTCAAGGCACATGCTGTAACGACAACACGTAGTTAGCAGATGGCCAAAGCGCCTAGTTGCCTGCATTGCTGCCCGACGTGTTCTGATAGCACCAATGAAGGCATCCTGCACAGCCAGCGAGAGTAAATAGTTAAACCGAACTTCCTCGTGTCTTGACCCATCGTTTTTCTCTTTCCCATCAGGATTGATCGGAGACGGGCTTAGAGCATGACGAGTCACTAGCCAGCGCAACCCTGTAGCATGTTCCGTCGTCCAAATAACTTGTAAGAAGACATCGATTGGCTGGCAACTTCGGGATCCGAGTGCTGTTATCGCAGTCAAAGTGAAGCGGTGTCCGGTAAGCGAAGTTGCGTACGCCTGTTCGATTGGATTGTCCTCTCGCAGCCCCGTCATGCACTGCCAACTGTACAGGAGCGTCGCCAGCCAACAACAGGCCAGCGATGAAACGTCCAGCACACCGCTAGTCTGCCAGTGGACAGTTGAACGGTTTGGTACGGTCCACTGCGAGCCGGCCCGCGCCTTCCACAACTCTCGCTCTCGCTTGGCCCCGCCCCACTGCCTTCCTTCCTGCTCCCGGCTTTCCCATTAAAGCCCAACTCCTCCCACTTTTGTCTCCCAACTCTTTTCTCTTCTCTTTCCATTCTCTCTCACTCAGAACTTGATACCCAACTCGAATCTTCCTCTGCCCTCCTCTACTTCTCTACTTACCTACTTGCTTACTGCGATCATCGCCATCCTCGTCTCTTGTGACTGTTTACTTCGTGTTCTTCCGCCAGGAGACATAAAACTGCATACTGCCAACCCGAGGATTCCATCCGCTATCAAGCATTGACTGGCCTTCTCAAGAAGCATTATATCCTAAAGGACACTCGACCCAGATACAATCCCCAGGACAGGACCTTTTTGCTTGTTTCTTTTTAGTCTCTTTGCCAAGGATCTAGATAGACACATCTTGATACCGACAAACAGAACGCATCAGGTAGACCCAGTCCCTTTTTCTTACTGCTTTGTTTTGTTACCTTGAATCGTCGCGCCTGGACCTGTACGCCTTTCTTCATGTACTCCGGCCTGTGTTTTTCTCGCCCCGAGGATTTCCGCCACAAGCAGCTTGATTCCATGGTTAGGGCTTGACACACAACTGGTGCTGTGAGAAATGAGTGCCGGCACCAGTCTTCACTTGTCTTTTTCGAGGAATTTACTGCCAATACCCGTGGATTTATTACCTGGCGCCCCTGACAGCCGTTGGGTGGCTTGGATACCATGTCTCGAAGCTTTAGTGTTGAGCAATCGATGACTTTGTTGTTGTGTTTCTGCCTTGACCGGATCAAATAACCTCCGGATTCCCTGAGTAAGGATGGACTGTACTTACAAACTCGGAAGGATCATTGAAGCAACTGGACCTTTAGAATCATAAATGGACCCTTTTGACTCTCATGGCCCTACATGGACTATTTCTGATATCCTTAGGCTCTGTGGATCCTTGCTGCATTGTTTTCCTACGGCGACAACTTCACCAAATATTACAGGGCCAAGTGTACTCTCCCAATATAAGTACTTTTCTTGAAATCAGATGTGATCGCTTCCTGGATGATTACGGACCAGCTGCATAATGCTGCAGTATCTTTTCTAGCCCTTGGATGTCCGCTTTGAATAGTCACGATGACGAAAAGTTACGACAGGGATTTCTTACACTGTTTCTGCCATATATAGACCGATATTTTGAGCTATTCTTCTCACGCCTGGAGCACCTGTTACTGGATGAATTCATTACCACCTACCTAAATCGGCACTAGAATGGAGAACCTGACACCAAGGAATTCCATGGAAATGCATCTACCTAGTTCGGACCCGATGGAGACATTGCTCATTTGGCATTTCAGGTCTTGTATGGTTCATCCAATACCATCTCAATGGAAGTCTCAAACTAACCTTTTATCCTAGTTTCCTATCGATTCATCCTGGATTACTGGGCGACGAATTCTTGTTTTTCTGTTTGCTGTTTGACTTTCGTGTTTTCTCGACGCCATTTCAATACTAACTGCTGTCATGTTGTTTTAGTTCACATATTCATTACTCCTTGATTTCCCAATCCACTCTGGACAGGCCCTAAGGGATTATAATGATCAAAATGGACTCTGAAGGCATTGTCTCAAACAAACTGCAGACCATGAACAAACCTCATTCAAGGCATACTCCTGCCACCCAGGATTTTTCCAGTATTCCAAGGACAAACCAGGATGATGATATCTCCCAGGATCACTTTTCCTTCAGACAAAACCAGGATATGGATCAATGGACACTGAGCACAACAGACTCAATAAAGTCCAGCCCAATAGTTACCCAACCGGAGACACCAGAGGTCGCCATGCTGTCATATTCATTTACACATCAGCTTATACCTAGCACAACAAGCATCAGCGACACGGCTGCCATGTTTCCCTCGCTGTCTGATATACAAGCTGCCGGAGGTATCAATGAACATGCTGAGATGGACTTTCCACATACACACCACTTTGCTCAGGCCTTTGCTTCTTCTCTGTTTGAATATAATAACTATGAGCAAGATGACACGGCTCGTGGGTGTATGCAAGATGATACGGCGTCGCCGGGCCACACTACGCACCAGGAGGATGGCCAATTATTTTCCACACAAGATACCTGGAATTTGTCCCTGGATACAGCGAACCTTGCTGGAGCCAACTTTGACCAACTGACTCATGTAATGTCACCACCAGTCTCTCCTCCCTTGACGGAAGCTAGCCAGGCTTCTGCATCCTCCCAGGCCGCTTACTCTTTCCGGGAAATGATGATTCCTTAATGAGTGATTCAAAATTAATGTCCACGACCCTTTCCACCCACTTTCGCCACCTCTTAACGCTCAGGATCCCAACAGGTTTGTCCATGCTTCATCAACGGCTGACGTATTCACAATGCTAATGTTTTCCCCTTCAGGACTATCAGACCGACTAAACAGAGTCAGCGGCCGCTCCTGTCGGCCTCTACCTCTCGTCCCTCTAGGAAATCAGACCCGGAAGCCTACACATCTTTGCAAATGGGAGAGTCAGTCGGACAAACCAAGGATAAATCCGAGATCAGGACCCCTAGGGACCATCCGTACTATTCGTTGCCAACCGCGAATGATGGGAAATACTACTGCCCCTTTGCCAATGGAGAGAATCCTTGCAGCCACCCACCAACAACTCAGAAATGCGCTTATCAGTAAGTTCCATTGTCGCAGTCAAGCTCTGGGAAACAGGGAGCTAACAGTGAAACAGCAAATACCTGGATTCCCACTTGAAGCCATATAGATGTAAGGTGACTGCTTGTGCTGCCCAAAATTTGCATTTCTCATCCAATGCTTGTCTTTTTCCGCCACGAGCGCGAAGCGCATGGATTCCATGGCCATGGAGATAACCCACACCTCTGTCTTTTCGAAGGATGTGAACGAGCCGTTCCTGGATATGGATTTCCCGTCGATGGAATCTCTTCGATCACATGAAACGAGTACATGACTACACTACCTCGGAACAGCCCAGTTCCCCAGAGACAAATGCTACTGGCCAAGTCCTAAAGAAGAAGGATCCCGCCGGTGTGCGTAAGAGGAGAATCACGAAGACTGTCACGGCACCAACCATGAGGAGAACCAAATCTACTTCTTCCCAAGGAAATGCTATGAAGACCAATCCAGCCCAGCACGGTCAAAGGCTCCAAAATGCGGAGCGCAACTATTATAACTGTCGCGCACGATTGCTGGAGAAGCTTTCTAACATCAGACCTCAGGACTCCGTGATGCATGAAAAGGCCAATGCCAGTCTCCAGGAGCTTATTACATTAGGACTGAGCTACCGACAGCTGGAAGCCAGCTCTGCGGCCACTCATTTAGCCAATGGTGTCTGAACTATGATTCTGTGGCAAGCGATTACTTGGATCTCTTGGATATAACCGTTTCTGCTTGGAAATGTATTCGACTTGTTCTTGCCTTGAGAGACAGCGTTTTGATTCGTCCCCGGACTGCCTGCGACCCCTTTTTATAGGCATGGTGGCTACTGACATGGTTCTATGTGGCTTGTGGAGTCCATTCTCCAAGGAAGTTCCGTGTAGCACATTGAGTGCCCACAATCATTGAATGAGATACTAGTCTCAATTCTGCGGATGAAGGTACATAGTGCCATCTACAAGCGATAATGGAATGGTCGAGCACGTTGCTCGGTTCCATATCGCATACCGGTGCAAATCGCAGTCTCCATGGCTGCTGTAGGATGTCAACGTATCTTTCTTCTTTTTTCTCTTCTTTTCTCTTCTTTTCGCTTTGTTCAATAATTATTTTTGGTTTGTTTTTCTGGAATTTCAGATGTACACATGGTCAGGGACCGAAGTCATGTATATTTCATAGGATTTGGTTATTGTTGTGTTTGCTTGCCACCACCTTTTTTGTGCTCGCTTGAGGCAAGAGATGTTTATTGTTTGTCTCGGGGCTTTTTTGGGATTTGGAGGAGCTCTGGTTGGTAAAAGGTGTGAATAGAAACATGTTCACGAGATGTTCGGAAACAAGATACGGAGCAATCCAGGAGGACTTTTGATATATATACCTTTTTTCCCTTTTGAAGATGTCTGTATCTTGCAATTCTTGTAATTGGTGGCTATACTATAGTATATTGTCTATGGTATTGATTGTTAAATTGAAAAGCAATCTACGTGTTTTCTTCCTCCCATTCACTTATTTTTTCATGTAAGGAGAGTTAAATTAGTTATTCCGCAGTATCACCAGCAAATTCAAAATTCAAATAACGAACAAACGCGTCACCAATCTGATCAACACCCAACGCACCCTGGATCTGCTTATGACCTATTCCAACAAAAGTCCTATTCTGACTGATCCACTGGCGCCGCAAACGCTGCAGACGCGGAAGAGTCAATATACCACCAGCACCGGCGAGTTCATCCGTTGGCGCGGACCGCACGACATGTGCAGGCACGAAGATGGGGATTGAAGCGTCAGGCACGGGGATAGAGATGCCCGCCTCGTCGGCGCGCATGGTAGTCGATTGGGACATTTGCTGTGCTAGAGCGGCTTCAGCGGACGGGTTGGAGAGCGTGAAATTCCGAATGGCGGTCACTATGGCTGAAGTCCGTTTCTCGAAGCCGTACAGCGCTCCTAAATCTGTTTGCGTGGGTTGGACGGTTGCTTGGTGAGGTTGATTCGCGGTCGGCCGAGGCGGCCTGGAGCGGTGGAACGGATGGTGAATGCGATGCTGGCGGTATCTGATGCAGGTGGAGGGTTCGTGAGAGTGGTAGTCGTTGAATCGGGAGTGGTGTGGAGAAGGGCCGCCAGTGAATTCGGCGATGGTGCTGTTTCTGATAATGATGATGATGACGATGATATTATTGTCGGGTTCTTTTCTATTGCGATTCCTGTTGTGGCAGTCCATATTTCTTCAATGGGCGGAGTAGGATCTGTCCATGGAACTGTGAATAAAGGCTTATCCCAGCGGCTGTGCGTGCTCGGCTCTTCGTATCTGAAAAACAGGTTATTGTGCAGGTCGGATGGGTAGGGTTCCTCGTCGTCGGGCTCTGCGAGGTCGTCTACTGTCTCTGTGGTGTCGGGTAGAGATTGCGCTTGACTGTCTTCGGGGAAGATTGATGACGACGACGCAAACGTGAATTATTGATTGCAACGCATTTATCAATTGGTGTTCCGACATGGACCTAAGATCGATCGAGGGTTGTCAGAATGAAGTTTTCTCCCTGTAGAACTTTGCGCAGCACTGGGCTCTAGGTGACTTACCACACAACACGTGGTGCCCATTGCTTTTGCTTCGCACCATAATTGGTATCGATAGCCCTTGATATAGTTCATCCCATCGAGGATGACAAACGCATCTTTGGCCAATGTGCGCTTTACTCGCGCAAAGGCTACCGCTCGTGCTTCTTTCTCGGTGCGAGCGTTGTCGTAAACGGTCCGGGGATGCGAAGGGTCGTGCGAAGGCAGTATATGGAAGGAGAACCGCTTCTGGTCCTGCTTCGGTTTGGGATTTAAGCTATTCTGCTCGCTGGGAGTATTGTCCTTCTCGAGCGCGTCGAAGAGTTGGTTCTGTGTCTTCTCGAGGAGTTCGGCGAGTTGTTTGGCGCGGTAGGATAAGCCCGAGCACGGGTATCCGGTCAGCATTATTAACTGGGGATCAAGAATTAGTGAATGTTGATGCAACGTTTAACAATGTTTTAAACTGACCGGCATGTTTGGCAGGAGGAGGAGAGCACGCGTGTGTATCACTATCTAGTATCAACATCAACATTTGCTCGTAGAGATGACTTTTTGGATCCCCGCACTGTCAGCCCCACCCCGACGTCTTTCCTGATTAGGATGGGAACGAGAACGAGTTTTGGGTATGCCATAATTGACAGTAGTGATATTTGATTTGGCCAAGGAGGGCGTTTCTTTTCTCTTCAGTGCGTGTTTCTGCTGTAATTCTAATTCTGATTGTGTTGTCGTGGACACAATAACTGTGTGATGTATACTCATGCTGAAGTGCCTAGTCCAGAATACCTGCAATATTCAACCGAGTCCGAGGTAGAAACTTCACCAGATACATTGTTGTAAGTCAGATGACTGTATGGCTATCAGATTGATCACAAATTAAACCATACTCTGTGTTGAGAAGTATAAGTAGAGCTTTGTTATGCTTTGGAGGACTGGTAGAATTGTGGCAGCCTCAGGCAGCCTCACATGCAAACAGTGCAAACCGCAGGCTCCTTTAACAGTTTAACGACGTCCCCTGCTTCCGATCTCTTTTCCTTCTTTCCCTTTCCTTTTGGGGAAAAAGAGAAAAATACGAAATCTAATGAAACTCCGAATTGAAAGCAGCGGCCAGCTGGGTCCTTACTCGTCATTGATGGGTCCCTTGACGACGCCTACCCTGAGCCCTCCGGAACACGGCGGCCTACGTGCCTTGGCTCAGCCATGAGTACGTGCTACGTACACGCACTGCGGTCTGACTGTATGTGACACAGATGAGAGAGGGTATCAGACTCCAGAGTTTTGTCCTACTCCATTTACAGTCGCTACGGAATATGTACTATGCCGTAGCATCGAGGCATTCTAGGAAAATAATCGTCATTTTGCTCCTTTGTTTGATACATGAGGTTCGAGTATTTTATTTTTCAGCGTACGAATCCGGTAAAGCTGGGCGTATTTACCTGAAACACAGCCAAGAGATCGGTATTGGCTAGTATGAAAGCGCATCTATTTTTGGAAGCTCACAGAAACCTCACCTCAGCTTTGTATGACTGACTGTGCAGTGTACTCCATACAATGGCACACTGCCAGTCATACACACCGTACCTAGGTCACATGCAGTATAGACAGACTGACTGCAGCCTCAATCACTGCAATGTGACACCAAAATCTGAGGACAAGGCCTCAGGCTGAGTCCGAGCAACGATGATTTGCCACTGTCCAGCTTACTGTTCAGTGTTTACAAATATGGAATTTCCCAGTGTTTTTGCTTTCATTAGCGCCCAATGATCTGTCATATTGGAGGTCTGATGCGTACTAACTCACCGTATGTGGAAAACGGCTCTGTCACGCCACAGATCACTCCACATATCTTGATTCTTTACGGCGATGATCGTGAACATGTTCTCACTAGATTTCATTGGAAGATCCTTTCTTTCTGTGCTGTTCCTTGAAAATTCTCACACCAACATGCACTGATCCCACCAACTGGGCCATCCTCCCTTTACCTGCCAAAGCATGCTATTAGCTGATCATCTCATCCACGTTCTGTCAAAAGCATTCATTGACATGACTAATTCCACACTGGATCCTTAATGCAATACCTCGACCCGCTATATGTCAAGCATACGTACCTTTCCTCGAGTTCTAAACTAGGTCAACATGGTGGCTGACGAATGCAATACGATGTCCGCGACCCTCCGATTTCCTTTTCGAGCCTCCCTGGATGGGACAAGCCTGGTGGAGACTAACGGTAATTTTATTATGGGCACGACACTGGGCGCGCCTACGCTGAGTTGCAGGCTGAGGCAGAGCCAGGACCAGAATCAGTGACAGAAGCAGAGCGGAGTCAACAGACTGAGGAAAAGACAGAGTCAGAGGCAGCAACCATGGCAGATTCTGAAGAGGAACAACAGCAAGATATGCAAAACCGCCTGTAATCTACCATAAACCGCGGTGGGAAAGTTTGTTGAACGATGTGGAACCAAACGTTACGACCTCACGACCAGCGTCGATGATGCCGCACCTCATAGATACCTCGGATCAGCAGAGATTCGCTACTGTACACGAAATGTCGGCAGAACAAACAGAGGAAGGAGAGGAGGATGACAAGCTATACTGCGAGTCACCAACATCGACAATCGAGCCTCCAGCACCACCAAAACAACAATCGCTCGCACGGAAAGGCGCTCCTCCTCGATTTTACTCGACTCCAATCGTGGAGGGCGACCCTAACTCGACTCCCGTTTTATTGTATGGCCTCGAGCAGCCATCAGAACATACAGTACGCCATAAGAAGCTGGTGTCCGCGTTAAGATCCCGAAACTATTACTCGGCCGCACCAGCTCGCCCATCTTCCAGATATGGCCCTTCGCCTTTGTCATCGGCAGTACAGCCGAGGATCCCAGAGGAACCGGAGCCTTCAGAGTCTTCTTCGAGGCGGATATCAATGATGTTTAGTGGGAGGGCATCGCAGTCGACATATATACCCAGCAAGGCTGATAGACCGGCAGTGGACTCGACTTCCTCATCCACCAACTCAACCATCCGATCAATGGCTACTACCATTGCGACTGATAATGAATCTACAACACCAGCCTCTTCGACGTCTGCTTCCCCAACCCTAGAGGCAACTCCACCTGCAGATGAAAAGCCATCTCCAAGCTTGAACGGTGCGGACACTACCACAGACCACATTCAAGAAGACAATCAACCAGTCGTTGCTTCTCCTCCTTCTCCCTCTTTGCCACCATCACCTCCGAGACCTATTCGTCACCTTACTACGCCCGCCATGGGCTATATTTCCGATAATGTCTCTGTATCAGGAGAGTCTTCGCGCCGAATGTCGATATTCAACTTCCGTTTCCGAAAACCCTCAACACCCATGACTCAGCACTCATTCATGCACAGCAATGAAACCGTGGGCACCATCCGGGCAGCTGAAGGGGATGCGCAAGAGGCCAGCACTCTTCCCCTTTCTTTCCCCTTCCGCCTGCAGCACCGACAGAATCAGAATCACCCTCGAAACCAATGCCATATTCTCCCGATAGTTTCATCTCCCCTCATACCCAGCCTAGTCGTAGCCGCTCAGAGTCCAGAACAACCCCTCTTCCAGACGACAGCACTACAAACAACGACAACAACAATAATAATGATAACAACAGCATCACCTCGCCCAAAATTATCCGTCCTCACACAAGCTACAACCTCGCCACAGCTTCCAGCAGTAGCACACAAACCAATACAACGTCACAGAGCTCTGCATCCCCGGCTTTTCCACAACACCGCGCGACGTCAGAAACTTCTCAAAACCCCGAAATTTCGGACCTACAACACCACAGCTACAACCTTCTGAGCCAGGGCATAGCGGGAAAACGGGGAAAGAAAAGAGGAACGCTGCTCATCGGGCCACCAAATTCCTGACACGAGTTTTCATAACGGATTAACTTGGAACCAGGTATTAATAAACATCATCGGAAAAAAGAGCAGATTAGATCCGCATATTCCGGCGCGACGAGGCGAGGGCATTTATCTCCAGGGTTATTTCTTCTTTTGCTTTTCTTTTCCATCTGCATCAGCATTAAGGGAGGAAAAATTGGTTTCTTGTCTACCCGTTGAAACATATTTTGAGATTGGTGTTCTTGGGAAGGATTGGCGAATGCATAATTGTTTTTCTTTTTGGCGACTTTACAAATAAGTACCTGCTTGCTTTTCTAATCCGTGCTTTCCTTGCTGTCTATGTTCGGATCTGGTGTTGTAAAAATGCATTATTTGGTTGATTGTGGAGGTTGTTTTGGTTACAAACCAGCTTTTCTTTGATTCAGGACAAATTTTAATACCTGAAAGCCAATATTGTGACAGTCAAAAAAAAAAATTGTAATTCCAAACCCATACGAAGCCCGACGCTGTAGAAAATAAAAAGCACTATCTACTCCGGCGATAGTTAGTAGCACCGTAACGCCATTGCTGTTTGCTGTCGTCAAGGTATGCCATTCAAAGGGACAGATAGATCAAAAACGAGCACCCAGGAACATGAATGTGTATATAAAAGATACAGCCAAGAAAAGAAGAGAACAGAAACACCCCCACCCATGTCGCACGCATGTTTGATATGACTGACTCCTGTAATTGTGCACTTAAAGAGTAATGCTCTCCATCTCGGTCATCACAGCATCCATTTGCACCCTCTTCACAGCTTCGGCGACGAGGGTGAAATCTTGGAGAAACGGAGCCGTTGCTGCCGGTCCACCCATGCTTATGCCTTGTGTTTGTTGCTGTTGCTGTTGATAATACGGCTGCTGTTCAGCCATTATTTCCGTTGCAGGACCGGAGCCAGGCTGTGCCGCGGGAAAGAACTGTTGATGTTGTTGGTGCTCATCACGAGGAGGGTGTGGTTGTTGAGGAAACTGTTGTGGATGCCGTCCCGCTTGGAGAGCCGCTTGTGAGGTATTTGACCCAGGTATTAACGACGAAGATAACCCAGTTGCCCCGCTGTGCTGGCCGCAGCTGTATTCGTGAACACTGAGCTACCGACAGTCACGCCAGCGGTCGTCGTCGACGAGGCCGGACGTAATGACGGAGCGACCTGCTGTCGCCCAGAAGACGAGCGCAGGTTATATCGGTTGTTGTCCATAGTCTCGGATTTCTGAATATTGACGAAGAAAAACGATTTCAGCCCCTCGGATTGTGGGAAGCCTTACACCCAAGCTTATCGTTCACGAGGATGGGCGAGTCCTAGGCATGTGACGGGTAGAGAGCAAGTGTCGGAGATCGCTCGGTGCTGGTGGCGTGATATTTATGGTCGAAGGAAAGTAGGCTGAAAGAAACCTTTCACTGTCGATGGACGAACGAATGAATCATCAAATAGTTCCTAGTCAAGAACGATCTGCGGAAAGGTCGCGACGTGGGGGTGAGTGAGGTGAGGTCGCCGTTATTAAGCTTCCTGATGAACAAATGGCGTTTCGTTCGGACGCAAGCCCCGGGTGCTGCTGCGGAGTGTCCTTTCGAAGTAGGGAATGTAGATAGCAAGCATGCGACGATCGCCGGTCTTTGAATGTCTGCTCTCGTGCAGGTATAATTTATTTGGCGGGGGACGCGTGGAAGACAGGCAGAAGCTCTGAGGAGGGAAGCGCTCGGTGTTGGAGAGCTTAAAGAAGGAAGATCGAAATTCCCCTCGGCTGCATGGACGCATGTAATTTATCGTATTGAGCCTGTATCTCCCCGCACCACGTGCACTGCCACGCAGGCATCTCCAGAGTCTCCGACCGTAATTACGCCGTACTGTAACGGACAGAGCCAAGTGTGCCCGGCAGCCACGTGACCGTACCAAGTGGGATGCCTGAACTTCGTGGCCAATCACAGACGAGACGCGCTTCGAAGATTTCCTTCATTGACCTCACTTTTGAACCCTGGCATTATCCCGACATTTCTACGTGCGTCCCGAGGTCGTCATCATGGCTGGAGAGCAGGATGATGACGGCACGCACCTCGACGGGCCCGTCGACATCTTCCAGGTTCCCGACGAGTTCTACGCAGAAGAAAAGCAGCCCACCTTCGCAGAGCACCGGATGCTGTCTGGCGAAACTATACGTGTGCGCCTGGTGGGCAGCCATCCTCTATACGTATGCGACGACTGAGCCATTTTCCCAGTTTTGTTTTTCTTTTCTTCCATGATTTCATTTTGGGAATGTGCATCAAACTGATAGTGGCGCCGATTTTTACCTTTCGCTTTCCGTCGTGGAGGGTAATATGCTATGGAACGCCGGCCGTGTGAGCGCGGAGTACCTGGAACGAAATACCGGGAGACTAGTCAAGGGCAAAGATGTGTTGGAAATTGGAGCCGCTGCAGGAGTCCCCAGCATCATCGCTGCGATCAAGGGCGCCCGCACAGTCGTCATGACAGACTACCATGATCCGGATCTGGTCGACAATATGCGCCAGAACGCGGCCTCGGCTACGTCTCTCATCCCCGAGAACTCACGCTTGCATGTCGCGGGATATAAATGGGGCGCGGAGACGGATGAGATCATGTCGTTTCTGCCAGCGGCGGCGGAAAAGGCATTCGACACTTTGATCATGGCCGACGTTATCTACAGCCATCGAGAGCATCCCAATTTGATATTGACCATGCAGAAGACGCTGAAAAAGTCGGCAGATGCAGTTGCCCTGGTCATTTTACTCCGTATCAGCCGTGGCTTCTGCCGAAGACGGAGAAGTTTTTCCCGTTGGCAGAGGAGAGTGGGTTTATTGTCACGAAGGTTTTGAGCAGATTGTGGACAAGGTTCTTTTGAGGATGATCCGGGAGTACGTCTTTTCTTTTTCTTCCCCTTTTTCACCTCTTTCCCGGCTCCCCGCAAGTCTTTAATCATAACTGTGGTTTGATATACAGGACGAGAAACTCCGGCGCACTGTGTTTGGATATGAGATTCGCTGGGCGCCGCAGCATTTATGAGAAGCACTTGACGACGCGAGATTATAGTATAGAATTGGGAGCGGTTTGCTCTTTGAAAAGTTGAATCAAAGTCTTTTTACATTGACAATACACACGCAGGGGAGCGACAAGATATGTTCCTTTATGATATGCATTATGTAGTAGATATTATATGTTCAAGAAATGATATGCTCTGACATAATCACATGACAAAAAGAAGATGTACATCTGGATTTCCTTGTTAATATAACAAAGCTATCGCGTGTGTATAAGGAAGACGTACCTAACGGATGACTGCAGCTCAGCTGCGGCTTCTGCGAATAGTTTCGCTCGAGTTTCGCTCTAATGTTATTAAGCAACTGCAAATAACTCTGTTTTGGGTACTGCTTCAGCGTCTCGATGAATGCCCAACTTAGGGCTCCTCTGGCTTGTCCGCCTTGAAACGTATCGGCACTAGTTGGGGAAAATAGCAGTATGAGTATGCTAAATTTGTTTTATGCGTGTATACGAAGGAAGGCTCTTACGATGTCTGCGTGTCCTTTGACCCAGAAAACATCACCACGTCTGCAGGCGAAGTCTTCGTCATCATCCTTTTCTCGCGCGCTGAGCCTCCAATTGTCGCCTTTTGAAAACCCGATCGCCGTCTGAGCCATGCCGCTTATATCCCCTTTCCATATGCAGTGAATGCACTGAAGAGGTCTTGGGCGGCTTCCTTGGCAAGATTGGGCTCTTTCAAGACACCCTAGAATTTGGACAATGAATTAGTTCAGAAATTAAATAGAACACGGGGCGCCTCGAAGACAAACAAACCTGAGTAGAGTAGATGAAAGGAAGATCCAACGCCGTTCCTGAATGGCATGAATCGAATATAGCCGTAAGTCGAACACCGGGTCGAAGCGGCTTAACCCTAGGAGTACGACGTGAGATTGTGAATATTTCTGAAAGGATCAAAATAAACACATACATGATGTCATGCATGTCGTCATCAACAATATGACCAGCACTCCTGTAGTCCACGGGGTATATAACATCGTCAAATCCTAGATCCATCAGTCTGTTTTCTCTCGAGTAAAGCATGTTACTTACCGTCATCTTCATCTCCGTCAAGATCTGGGGTTCGCCCACCATGACCTGCTCAAAAGTATTAACATAACCGACTGAAAATATATTCTTGCTGGCTCTATATGACAGGAGGAAAAGTTACCCGAAAAATGGATGAATAAAGAATCGTTCGGCATCGCATCCTTTACCAACCAATGCATGGCCCGAATCATGTTAGCCTTGGTAGGTTGGCTGAGAGGGTTCTGCTGGTCATCGGTGAGAATGACCATGTCCTCTCGTCGATAGCCGTATGCTTGGTTCAGAAAAATTGACATTTGAGTAACGTCGTTGATGCATCCTTTTAGTTGATTGGCTTGTCCGAAATAATTGATTCCGATGAGCAACGCTTTCCGCTTTCCGGAGCAATTGGAGTATTGAAATTGGTAGCTAGAAGGCGCTCCATGGCCAAAGGATTGCGGTGATTGAGGCGGTGTGGGAGGTAGAGGTGCGTAAGGAGGAGGGTGGTTTCCTGTGGTTGTTGATTAGTTTTACCCTTATATCTAATATGCCGAATCCACGTAGGTATATATATAATAGCTTACTTACGCATCGGGTATGACGGCGCTGGAAGGCTTTGTGGAGGTGCAGGACTGTACTGTGTAGGCGCCGGGCTGTGTCGTACAGGCAAGGGGCGGGATGCGTACTGACTCGATGAGGTTGCGGAGGCAGACTCTGCGGCCTACTTGAAGGAATACTATTTCCGTTGTCTATTCAGACAAGGCTCTGGCTAGGATCCCATATGGACACTTACGGATGTGTGGCTGGCCGAGAGGGATAACCCCCAGGGATGGCGGAGGCGGCCCCGGGGTGGTTGGTAATGCCTGTGTTGCGGTGAATATTCTCCTACTGATGGAGGAGGCCCATATGGTGGATGCTGGTGATGTCCGTGGTGTGGCGGATGTTCTCTTCCCCAACCAGGAGGAGGATAAGGAGGCGGAGAGTGAGAGCCATGTGGATCCATCAGGGACAAATGATCTTGAAGATACTCCTCGAGTCACCAAGAAGAAAACAGGAGGCACGACAATAAAGCTCTTCCAATATCCGTTGGAGGGAACGTGAAAGAAATCATGTATAGCAGGCTACTGCTCATAACCAATCGGAGGACTGTGTCCCAGGTGGCTTTGGGCTTGAGGCTCTTCTCGCCAAAAATGATTGTTGATCTACTCTCCTGTCAATTCATTGTTCGACTCCGATGGCATTGCGGCTGGACAAACGAAATCTACTTACCCGCTAGTTCCAGATGGCGTGGAAACTCGGCTGGAATCCTGGATACGGAGGTGGTAATTTGATGTTTGTGCCAGTTCACTCAGCTGACGGACTCAAAATGAAGCACGGAGAGCCGTGATTGTGTCTGATGGGATTATCCATGCAGGATTAATATCGACGATCCACTGGCAGGCCGCGAAGCAAGTAACCTTGGAAGCATTGTACGGCTGAATCTGAAGAAGATTCAAGAAGAAAGAGCGTGCGTGGAGCCGCGGTCAGCTGACGCGGCTCTGGGGCGACATGCACGAATCCAATCGAGAGCGTATTCCACACCGTACAACGGTACCTACCTAGGTACAAGTGAACTCGTAATGCGACAGTATGCTTACGTTTGTTCCTGTTTCTACTCGATATATTTTACCTGGCCTAGCTTGGCACTCTAAGTGTTTGTATTGAGTCGTTCCTACCTAGGCCGCTATTGGCACGCCTTGATACAGAGACCGTGTTAGGTACTGGCACGTACTGCGGCGATTGTCGCGCATGCAATTGCTATCTTGATTTATATCTATCTATATATCTAGGTCTTCGATCGCCAAGATTCCATTCACCAGCGCCTCAGGCCTGTTTATTTACCGTAAACCTTGACCCGGTCCTCGAGAGACTTGAATGTCTTTTCAAGAGGTCCTCCGGTGGGCGTACCAAACACCAGCTGTGATTTAAGCAGCCAGTCCTGGGGAATGTTCCACTCCGCCTTGACCTTCTCGACCAGGGGCGGCAAGAAGTTGAAATGCTGCAGACTGGCGCCGAGGCCTTCGGCTGACAGCGCTGTCCACACTGTTTGGAATAAACAACGTCAGTTGGGAGGGAAAAAAGAAAGCGTGGAAAGAAGGAGAAGACAGCATACCAGCAAACTGATTGATTCCCGACGAGGTATCGGACCACTCGGTTGCAAAAGGAGCAATAATGGCATGCTGCGCGACTAAGGCGTCTAGGTCGGCTTTGGACTCAAAGAACAAGACCTGGAACGCTGGGTCAGCTTTTGCTCTTCGCGATTATCGTCATGTATGAACGTACTGAGCCGTATGCCCCACGGAATCCAGCAATTCTGGGGCTAGTTGCGTCACGACCTCTTCCGGCAGAGCGGCCTTGACGAACTCCAGGGCATAGTCCCAGAATTTCTTGTGCTCGTCCTTGAACAGAATCACGGCGCGGGCAGACTGCACGTTGTAAGAGCTGGGAGAATGTTTGATGGCCTTCTCGACAATTTCCTGGATGCGCGAGTCGGGGATGGGGACGAGTCCGACAGGGCGTAGACGGTGCGGCGGCCGATGACGGCGGAGAAGAAGGGGTCAGAAGAAGCCATGGTTGATTGTGACTGATGCTGAAAGATATGGACTGTCAGGCAGGGCAGATCGAGGGACTTATTTATACTACCGACTCCGGCGCACGCGATTGAGTTGGCTGATAGCTGAGGGGCTGGTCGGTGTCAAGCCGCCCCTCAATTATAACAGCTTTTCTTTTCAGGCACGCCATCACTGGCTAGTACGGAGTTAACTAGTTGCAAGTTGGTTGACTACCCTCGTTCAGGAACTAACTAGTTCACTATCTCGCGATGTTGTTAACTCCGAATTTGTCAGCAGCGCCAATTTCCAATGCTTACGCAAGCATTGGTAATCTCTGTGATTAGTGAATCTCCAAGCAATACTCAATATATTAGCTACAATATGAATATGGAATATGAAAATATGAAGGCAGCATTGAAATCCCGCCGTGTTGTCTCCTTTCATTTCGATTCACGTGACTTCATTGGCAGCCTGCAATTTCGGGCATCAACCTGGGTTATCTTGCCGTCAAAAATCCCTCAATGCGGTGTCCCTACCTAGGTACCTAGGTAGTTGTTCAATTATCAACCCGACTGCAACGTGTGAGCGGATGTGCTGGCCGGTATCCGGCCGCGATGGGAAGTTTTCAGCGGCGTTTCACCGGTTTCATATGCAGGCTATTCTGTGAAGAACGTAGCTCATACACGACTCCTACGCAGTATGTACATTGTACAATGTATGGAGTACTCAGTACTGGTCTGGCGTACGGAGTATTCGTATCGGGGTACGTAATCGAACGGGCTTAGCGCAGAGTTTCATCGTATTGATACCGGGTAATATTACGCGACAAGGCTGCTTTTTCTTGCATACAGGTACTAGTAGTAACTGGATATTAGAAGGTACTTTCTTTTCCTTCAAATCACACTCGAGAAAAGCCTAGCCCTCCTTCAGCCTTGCCATGGTCTTCAAAAAGCAAAAGCTGTCGCTGCCATGGCATCCGTCGTACGGCATATCTATATCTATGGATTCATTGTTAATGTGGATCGCCGCATTCCTCTAGGCTCGGCTCTAACTTGGGCTCTTTGACTTTTGACTTTGAGCCGCATTGTTACCACTATTCTAGTACGTGGTACAGTGGATCATATCCATATCCACGGAGTACTATGACCATGGCTTAATAGAGCCTCATCTCGTTGCCTCGCGTGCTCATAAAATCAGACATTTTTCGTTGCACAACATCTGCGTATCACTGAGGGGTCTCTGCTTCCGTCTGTCTGACGCTATACCTCACTCTGGGATTTCGTGTATAAGACATCTCATCATTCTTGTCTAGTCTGAAAGCATTGGGTTTCTCCATGTCGTCCAGATAGTGCTTCGAAGTGCTGTTGCGTGCGTGCCAGCAGTCGGTATCTTTTATGACAGACTCATATCACTACTTCCCGCGGCCATGAGAGCCACCGAACAGAGAAAGCTGCATTCTGTGCCCTACGATATCTTCTATGATATCGTAGATGAGATTGATCTATCAGACTTTAACAATCTCAGCAAAGCCAATAAGGCCCTGTACAACCTTCTCCAGAATGACCTGCTTGCCAAGCGCACCATCAAGGTACGTTTCTCTCGGATATGGCTGCCTCCATGCGCAAAACTGAGAAGCAATGTATGGTTTTTAGAGACAGGTACGTTATTCTAAGGAGGCGCAGCTAGCTTTTGCTGGGAAAATCTCCTTTCGCCAAGCTATCGCCCGCCTGCACGATACGAGACAGGCGGTGGCGATGGCTCAGCCCTATTCAGTCGCTGTGCTATCGTACGCAAAGGCATTTATTTATCGAGACGGAGTCTTGTCATATGTGACTGACAACGAAATTCGCGTCTTGGATGTCCATAAAGCAGACACAGAAGAGCAAGTAGTGGATGTCCAGAATGTCCTGCGTCGGACTATTCCCAAATTCTGCCAACACGAGGCTGAAAGTCGCTCCGCGGCCCAGCTTTCTTTCCTAAACTATTCCTCGGGGATTCTGGCAGTCTTGGTGGAGATTGGCGATACCAACGCATGGCTCATTCTCCTCGACGTCACGCGCGGGGTTCCAAGCAGCCAAAGGGACACAAGCCAGGTCGCCTGAGGTTTGTGACTCAATTGGAATGCACGCGGCGGCTTTTGTTCGTCACAACAGTGTCCACCTGTTTTACGGTGTAAATTCGACTGTCGACGCTTCTGGCGAACTGCTTTGGGCCGTTCATTGGGCCGATCTCACCAAAGACAACAGGGCAAGCGTGGACACGCAGCCTACGGTGCTGGACAAATTAGCAGGCGCCGAGTTGGGCCACAATGTGTGCTTTGAAATCTTTGACAACCATCTTTACGCAGTGTCCAATACCATTGATGCCGACGAGGAGGCGCTGAATTGGCGGTCCTTTTACGAATGGGTGTGCATTCCGCCTGCCTGCGGTCGGCGCAGGACCCAGGGGCGAAGAATTTGGCGGCGGGACCACCTGGAAGGGCCTATCAACGATACCTGGACAGAGATGTCTCTACGATTGGACGAGGCCACAGGGCAGCCCATGATTCTTGAATGTCGCCGTGAGTGGCGAGAAGGAGGATCAGACCATGTGCGAACCTATTATGCCGAGCCTTTACCGCGTGTCTCGGAGCTGCACACAGCCCCGGATGAGGCTGAGCATGCAGTAGTAGCGCCCCGTGTGACAACACCAACGCCAACACAATCGCCATCGTCGTCGTCGTTCCTACCAAACCTCCTCAGGGGGTACTGGCCCCAGTAATATTAATTTCTCTGCGCCTGTACAAATGCCTCCCCTGCCTTTGAATGGCCCAACCAAGGAGGACTTGCAGTTACACCGGCGACCCGGACGCCATGTACACTCGGAGTACTCCGCTAGTTGCCGTACGAAACGAGACTTTATTCTGGCCAAAACCAAGTATCGCACATATAATCTTTCTGCTTGCGCGTTCATTGATCTCGTCAACGATCCCGAACCCAATAGTAAACTCGGGGCTGCCGCGGACCGAGTTCGCTTGCGCATCAACGCTCGCAAACGCAAATATGTCGAAGATGAATCTTGCCGCTCCTCGGACTACTGCCCTGGCAAACGCAGACTGAAAAACGATGCCCAGACAGAAATAAATACTGCTCGTGACGAACGAAATGCCTCTGATGAGGTCCGCTTGTGGCCGCCAGATGATGCCGACGAAGAGCTCATTAACCTCCTTTGTCCATCGCGACAAGCTACCAATATCCACGCAATTGCCGATGAGCGATCGCTAATCTACTCCGTCGACACGGGCGAGCCCCAACAACAGCAACAAGCAATCATCCTCATCAGTTTTGATCCGCAAATAAAACTGCCCTGTATGCGGAGCAATAGCCGGAAGGAACACGCAAGCAAAGATTCTCCTGCGCCTTTTAGTGTCAGTCCCCTTGACAATGATACTAATATAAAGAGCGCACGAGGGTTCTCAGTAGCTAGTCCTTCCCCAGTGTGTCGTCTTCCAAGTCATCTGTGCACACTGAGCTGGCGATGCATCTATCTATTGATAAGGGGTATTGGTTTGGTTCGCAAAGGTAGAGATGTAGCCATATAGCTAACAGTCCAAGGAGTTCTTTAATGCCTAGGGTTGAAATCTGTCTCTCACATAGCCTTTCACTTGGAGCCATTGAAATCAAAAGCAAACGAGAATTTTATGAACAGAATCTGAACGTCCATCTAGGGTATAATATTAGAGCAAGGGTCAACGCAGCTCCCTCCTATAACTACGTGACTAAGGCTATTGAAATGCTCAACACAGATCACGCATATAGTTCATCCTCAACAACTCGCTAGTTAACCCTATGTACCTTATCTTGTTCTCCAATCCTTTCTCCTACAATAGTCACCGTGGGAATACATTAGAGTCTTCCTGGACGTAATGCAGGTGTTGAAAGCTTGAACAATCGTGCATCGTTCGGAGCTGTTTAGTACCTAGGTAAGAGGTATTAGACAGAAACACGGAATATTTGAGATTTCGATATATATTAAATAGCCTTTATAGAGTCATAAAGATCTTTGTTGTGCTTCGAAGAATATATATGATGAATAGTCTCCTTCCAGATGGGTCTGGTCAAAGTCTATGCATACCGGCGACTTGCGAAACGTATGTGATCCAGCCCAATGACCTCGCACATGCTACAGTATCTCGCAGACATACAATATCACGTACACAAGTATTGTCGGGGTATAATCCAACAATCGATCCGTACTGCAGCAATCTTATCAGTGGCCAGGCAATCTGCATTAGCGCCCCTGATGGCATCTGGAACGTCTCTGTCATTCCGTCCATTGCCCCTACACAAGTAGGTATTTACGCAACAACATCGGTGGCTACTCCAGAACCAACTGCGTTGGGAACAACCTCCAGGGCTCTCATTGCGGTCAGTACAACCAGGTTCAGCCTGGAGATCAATGCCAACTCGTTGCGTTAAACCAATCCATCGCACTCTCCCTCTTCAAAGAGATCAACCCGTCGATTGATGCCGCGTGTGACAATCTTGTTCCCGGTTCTTGGTATTGTGTCTTGCCTGAGGCCGACTGGAATGCCACTACCACCTCTGTCACTGGAACATCGACGCCAGCTGCCCCAACCTGATCCTCGGTGATGCCTACTGTGTCAGTTCTCCCGATAGCAGCGTCCATTCGACCTCTCCAGTTTCCGCCACCACCACCACCACCACGACTGCATCATCAGGTTCGTATACCAGCCAAGCAACCTCAACATATGTCAGCGCCCCGACTACCACGCCAACTGGCACAACGGCCGACTCCTATGAGTGGTATGTGATCCAACCTGGCGACTATTGTGCGCTAGTAGAGTCCGAGTACGACATCACTTCCGCCCAACTCCAGGCTTGGAATCCCAGTATTGATTCTACCTGCAGCAATCTTTATCCCGGCGAGGTCTCTTCACGGACGCAAGTTACCTCCGTAAAAAGCGTAGAGACGGGCTTCAAATAACGGCTCAGCCGAGCACAACTGCTGGTGGTCTACCTCCAAAATACCCTGGAGAGAACCCTGCTTATGACCGGATCTGGTCGAGCATTATGCATGGTGTTAAATAGAGCCCGAATTTTGCGGATTGCAAACAGAAAAAGAGAAAAATCCTGATCTCTAAGCATTGGAGTAGCATCTTGCAGGACAACAGTTGTCTGTAGAACCGGAATATTGTTGACTGCGTGTGTTGACCAGTACATAAGCCACCAAATGGGAGGACGCCTTCAAGGGGCTTCTGGTAATGCTAGGAAAATTATGCAATAAGTGTTTTAAAATTAGAAAACATGCACAACTATTATACACTTAATTTGATTCGTTTCAACGAGCTTAGTGCTATGTGCTCACAAAGGGAAAAACATCAAGGGTGGGATGGTTACCTAAATCGCCGTACCCCGCCACCCGTTTTATTGCTTTCTTCGAGGGGCCATTGTGTATGTTCTCTTTTCTCAGTATTGCCTCCGTTCAAATACGCTGTGTCAAAATCAAAATTCAATCCTTTTGTGGACAAACTCTGGTCTCTCCGTATTCGATACTATTATTCGATATGGATGAGGAAATCCCGCCTCTTCCCGAAGGATGGACTCCAGAAAGAGTCTCGTCCACGGATCCAAGGACAATTGCAGCACTACCAGACGAAATCTATCTTCCGATCAGAGATTGGAACATAGTAATGGGACGTCGTGCTATGGCTGAGCATCAGGCCAGATTAGATGCGCAGAACGCTGAAATTAACGCAAAGCGTATCGCTGCCGGATTAAAGACACAGGACGAGCTTGATCTGGAGTTCACTTTGAGAATGGGCATGCCAGAATCGCAGCTGCACACCACACTTTGGGATGTCGCCAAGGTTATGGATCAGAACGGAGACCAGGCATGGGGTTTCGTGGTGGTTAAAACCTGGGGCTATGGTGCAGATGGGCCTCGGTGGTCTCAATATTGGACCTCCCTTTCAGCAAAGATAGAAGGGCTCCTTCGAGACGCCGGTGTTGGGCCTGACGGCGATATTCACTCTGGAATTGCGGGCAAATTTCGGATGGTATTAATTGAAGATGAAAACGCTCTCGATGGGGCAAACGAGGCGGCCGTGCAGGATTATCTTGGCCCGCTGTTGCACAGTGACGATGAGGATTCATATGATCGCTTCCCTGAGGGAGTTAACCGGGATATTGTACTCGTTGTGACTGAAAAGGCGTCTAATAGCTTACTCAGTCCCAGGGGAAAGACACCGCCCTGGCTGATGGCTGTATTGATGGAGGGAGACGAGCTAGAAGAAGAAGAAGATGATGATGATGACGGACCGCGAGTCCGAAGTTGGAAAACATCTATCGACTGGTTGATTGAGCTCTGGCAGAGCCTGCAACGACAGCCACCTGACGAGCTAGAAGCCTTCGAGGGAAGATATGGCAGGGTTTCTTAGATGAGGCTGATGACGAGGCTGAAGATGGTGTGTAAAAGCAATGATCATACTTGTCAGGCGGCCTTGATGCTCTCCGGAAATTTTGAGAACGGGGATGTACGATACGAAAGCTAGGATTTTCAAGGAGAGCAAGGCAGGTTGCTGGCCCATTGCTGTACGAAGTTCTCTGTCATCCTGCATGTGGATTCCCAACAAATCGATGGCAATGACAGTGTTTTGAATTAAGATACTGTTAGGACTGGGAATTGGTTCTCTAGAGATATTCCGGCTCTGCGAAGTAATATTATATTTTATTTTTACCTTGCAATAGTAGAGAAAGTCTATTGTGATTAGCGAGGCCAATCTACCTGTCATGTAAATGTAAAAGCGGCATTTTTGATCGACAATTAGATGAGAGCGTGCATATTAACATCGTTACCGGTGAAGTCATATGGTGTCTGATGTGAAGATGACTTCTCACAGAGTTCCAAAATCTGAAATACAGTTTCACGTACTCAACTTGCTGATAATCAGTTGTGCGCATTTGGTTACCTAGGTATGGCGTGCTTGAAATGTTAAAAAGTTGAAGCTATTCCGACATCAGAAGCTAGGGCTAGCCCTAGCCCTAACCAGGACTGGGGCAGTAAACCATCACATCCTTAGTGAATTAAATCTTATGTTTCATTGCTTATCTCATAATATTAGTATAATTAATATATGAGGATATCATTTAATCGTATGCCCAAAAAAGAGAGCGAGCCAGAGTGGTTCCTATTAGCCTATAGAAAGGGTTTTAAGACTTTACAGGATTTTTCAAGGAAATGATTAGATAAAATAGACATATGAAAGCTTCCACAGAACTCGTAATTGTAAAATATTTCTAAAGAATCGAGCTTTTTCCGAGGTAGAAAGGGACCAGCTTATGAACGCGCTCAGCTGAGGGCCACTGACGAAAAGCTGGGCCGTTTTGTCCGTGCATGCATGTATAGACCGTCTCCTGCTCTAGCATTGACCCCTCTTCTTTCTCTATGCAGGCCAAAAGCTACTACTGGTAGTTTTAGTACTGTGGTTTGTGCTATTTGTAAACTTGTAATTCATTCCTACTCTTAAATTTGTCTGCGTTAGACTTGAACTTTTATCATCCCTAGAGATACAATATTCAAAGCACATTGGCAACAAGCGAATTTCTTCCCTGGGACACACATAAAGCTGCGGGATACTCCAACAGTTTCTCATGATTATGATGCACCCAACTGCTGTCTTATTCTTGATTATTGCCTTTGCACTTTTCTCGTCTGCTGAGATCATCGAGCGCGACAGCACGACAACAGCAACCACCGCTGCCTACAACTATGGATCATTATCAGCAATTTTGTAAGTTGCAGCCAATATTCTTTCCAATCTGTCACAAGAGTTCTGATTTTTCTTTCCACTGTTCTTATCCAGAGAATCCTTTGCCTCCGCAGTCAGCACTGCAGCGCCGGCGTCAGTACTATCAAATGTGCCAGTCAAAACCGCGAACCTAAGCAACATCGCCGCACCACCCTCAAATTTTATTCCTGTCATTATGACTGCGGTCCCCATGTCTGTACTTGGGGATATTCTCGACTCTCAATCGCGGAGCTCGCTAGCATCCGAGTTCCAGAACGGGACGACACCGGCCTGGTATCAGAGCCTGCCCTCGTCCATCAAGAGTTATCTCACGGTGGTCCATTCGCAGATCAACGAGGGCGCCCTGTCAGCAAATGTCTCTGCGACTGTCGCTACTACATCGAGCAGTACGGCGATAGCGGCACCTGCAGTGCCGGCTCCTACGGGGCCTATGGCTGTTAATATTCTGGGAGCGCTGGGTATTGCTGGATTGGCCCTGGCCCTATAGCCTGTTTTCCTTGACATTTTTCTTTAATCTTGCATTTTACGATTGGATATGGAGTATATACGACGTGAGGATGTGTAACTTTTGCCTCGTCCCATTGACAGCGATACATATGTAACATTCCCTAAAACGAAATGTATATCTTCTATGATCTCTCAATTTATTATGATGAATCTAAAACTCCGGCCTGCGCATTGTACAAAGCTAATGGTCACCATCAATCTAGGTGAAAGAAGTGAGCACGGCATTTTTCCTAATATGGCTAAAAGAGGGCTATTCCATGAACTGGTTCTATCACATGTTTTGGATAGTATTAGTCACTCCTAATTCTGGTATCCTACCGCTCAAGTACTTTAGAGCACGTAAATGAAAGCAAAAAGGCAAGTTCTAAGCGGGGAAAAGCTCCGAGGCCCAAAAATTGTGGCTTTTGGCTTGCAGAACTCGCCGATCGCGAGAGGCTTCTTTTAAGGCCGCACTCCACTGGCATAGTTAGTTGCAGATTTTAGTTAGCTACGGTGGTAACGACTCAACGCACGAGGTGGAAGTCTTCCTTCGTAAGCCCACGGAGTACCATCAAGCGTGAAGACTATGCCATGAGATATTAACTAGATGGCCATCCCATTGGTTTAACGCTAGGAATATTAAGATCGCCTCTGTCATATTCACATTTATTGATCACAATCAGATCATTCTTGATTTCTGGCTTTCAGTCTCTAAACGGTATGGGAAAAGGGTGATCGATCCACACACGGTTGTATCTTCGGAGATCGGCACAGGATCACGTTGAATGATAGATTTTTATGCTAACATAGATGCAATAACACGCCTTCTAACGAGAAGCTATTCAACTAAGGTAGCAGACAAGACTTCAAGGTTTCTTTCATGTACCGCGGCTCACATGCTCGCAGTCAGGATGCCGTGGGCTGAACGCCTGCGTTGTAATGATAGGCGTATAGTACTAGCTAACTATAGCTTGATCAAGGTATTCAATCCTCAATTGATCCCCACACCGAGAGAGACCTGGGGCTGCTTTAGTGCGGGAGGTTACTACGCTACTTCAAACTACGTAGGATTGCATTACTACTACATTTCAAGGGCTACGGGGTTTTCCGCCCTTGTCTGAATACCCAAGTAATGTAGTTCGGCACGCAAGTGGCTTTCATAGCCCAGGAATCGCCGAATTGGCTTGGTTGGTGCCTCGGATGCCCATGTTGTGTGACTAGTTCGCATGCCGGGTATAAGTAGCCAAGGCTGAAGTTAGGGCTAACTGCCTTTCTAGGAAGAGGCCTGGCCACCAGTTCAGACCAGACATGGACTCGAGAAGAAAACTGACTCTCGGTGTATTCGGATAACAATAACAGCGCACATAATACTTAGTATTATGGTAAAATAGTCTGGCTGACAGAGGGCTTCTTTTCTACCATAGCTACCTACCCTAGGTAACAAGCAACCCTAGTTTTGACATACGATTTCTTGTCTTCTGATTTCTCCTTTTCTTCTCTTGATACATATGTGCTAATATATCGGATAGACCAACGAAGAGAGAAAAGGCGATCCAGTCCAGAGGGAAAAGAGAAAAGACAAAATGCACATCCTCAAAATAATCAGTCCTCTCTTCTTCCTCCCTATATTCACCTCAACACTGGCCCAGTCCACCACGTCCACTGGCCTTACCATTTCGCCCTCAGCACTCAGCGACCTGGAGGGTATGATCGCAAGTGCCAAAATCTTACTGAGCAATTCCAGCGTCAGCAACATCGAAAATACTCTGACGGGAGCGGCCACATTGCTAAGCGGGTCTACTGCCAACGATACCAAAACTCTGCTCACCGATGTCAGCGCCCTGCTCACCCCAGACGTCGTATCTGCCATCGGCCAGCTTGTCACCGCGGACACTATCAACAAGTTGGGAGACATCGTGAATAATGCCCATTCACTGTTAACAGCTGAGTTTGTCAACCAAACGACCACTCTCATCAGCGATGTGACGCCGGTAAGTTATTGCTTTCCTCATCATATAAAATCAATTGTCGAAGTGGGAAAGTGGCTAATAAAATGTCATTTAGCTCGTGGAAGATCTGTCCAAAGTCCTTGGTGGACTGCTCTCCGCGCTGCTAAGTTAACGGTGCATGTCGATAGATTTTACGAACCCAGTACACGAACAACATGGCGGAATAAGTTGACTGTATTTGTTGTTTCATGTTTCGGTTATGACATGGTCAATATTGCATGCACCATGCGAAAAGCATAAATATCTACCTAAATATAACTATTTTACGATATACGATGATGAATGAATGGATGCTATAACAATAGTTATAAGCTTCTTTCTCTCGATCTACCAAAATGCCAATAATCCTAGGACCAAAATGCTATCAGAAAATGAGCGCCGCCAATGCTTCTTGTCCAAAACCTAATAAGAGAACACGTCTGTACATAGCTAAAGGGTTTACTGCTCTCGGAGCATCTTCTCCACCTCTTTCATCGCCCGCTTCTTTGGTATACACCGAATGGCCCCGGCAAAGCTGGGTATATTGTCCGTGCTCCGCTCATGTACAGTTTGTACATGAAGCGGCTGGTCGATGATGATTGAAAGCCATATTGCTCTCGAACATGGGGCGGAAGCATCTCAGGAGTGATATTCTTAATAAACGGCCTGCTAACTTTTACCCAGCCAGGTGTTCCATGAAGAGCCTCTAGGTCGTGAACGACTGGCCGTGCCCGCGTATCAACATCCAGCTTCTCAACACTCTCGTCCCAGTAAGCCCAGAAGGCGGCGCGGTTGATAGGCCATAACCCCTTGGGGATGTCGAGAGCGACGTTGACGAGCACGGTAAATTCGCTATATGCTCGTTCGGCCTCTTGGAAGGTGAGTTTGTCAAACACTCGCTGGTACATTTCCGTACCGGTTGCATATAACGTTGCAGCAATCCACAGCCTTAGTTTGGGATCTTCAGGGAAAATCCTGTCATGGATCGTGGCATCAGCTGTGGTTTCATTGAGCTGTTGCTGCTGCAAAGAATAGATCCGGTCCAGAATTCGCTTTCTTTGCTCGCGCGTTCCAAAAGTCAGGCCATATAGATAAATGATTGCCGCGTGTGTGCTCTGATACAGCTGCTCTGCCAATGTTTTGATGTCTCCATTGGCATCTGTTTTAGTGGCTTTGGGAGCCATACCGTGGGCCGCGGCCTGTAGTAAAATCGCTAGGGCGCCGCCCGTCAACAGAATGCCCTCTTGGAGGATCCTGGGGATCTGCTGGAATCTCTCGAGAGAAACAAGTATCTCGTTTTCAGAGTCGGAATCCAACGACCCAGTGAGACGAGTAAAGTCGCTGCTGTGAGATTCATCATAGCTCTCCGTGAACCTGGAGCTGGCTCGCCCGTTAGGGAGCGCCATCTCGCCAGTTGCTACAGCAGGCTGCATAATTATTCTTTCTTACCATGTGGCATGAGGCAAGGTTGCAAATGCAACCGCTGAATGCAAGCAAAAAATGCTGTTCAGTGACTAAGCCAGAGTCTCGTGACTTGGTCGATAGGGAAGCAGCCGAGCTCTCTTTGCTCTCTCCGCAACAACACCAACACCAACAACACCAACAACGACGCCTCCCTGATCACAAGATTTCTCAGACTCTACTGACGTCAGTTTCAGGAACTTGTCCCGAGGTTGCTTTCTCGTTTCTCGTTCCTGCCCCCAGACAAGTCAGTTGTGGCGTTAACCATCAGGGAATTCATTGGATAATCAGCGAACTAGCACTGACTCCATCGAGGAAAATGGTAGGCTTCCCGCATTAGCCTGGAGTTGGCGTTCCTTTAGCACTGACTGGTTTAGTAAAAGTATGGAGCCGGGAACCCCGCGTAAGGAGAGCGTGAGAGCTTGCTCCCCAGCTCCTCCATTATTTTGTGCTGATCGATGCCGAGCTTGTAAGAATATCCCAGGCTAGGCTGGCTTTAGTATGGGATGATCATTTCGTCTTTCAGTTCGCTCCGACGCTACAGTTTAGTCGCTCTTCTTTTCACAGACGCGCTGGGGCTAGCAGATGTCCGAGGCCTAGCAAATTTTTAGTGTTCGGACACATGACCCCTTTCAGTGCTCGAAGTCGGTGTTCCTGGGGTTGCAATGGCACAAACCATCTTCTTGTGCTAAGCCCATTTTTGTATGAATTCTAATGTCTGAGAGTTATGCAGATGTGTGCAGCACTGTCGACATGTGAAAAGTCGCGTATCTCCAAAGCGAGAGTATTGAACGCCGAGGCTGAAAAGTACTGTACGCATAGTACTCCTTACCTAGGTCATCATCTCCGAGGCCCACTTCACCCACGAACTTGCTATGTTTTGTGCCCTATGCCTGGAAGATTCATCGAAATTGGCTGCTATGGCACGATAATCAGTTTGTGGACTCTGGGAGAACGCATACGGAGCGCTAGCATGCCATCTTGAAGCTTGTGGAATTAGCATCAATGTTTTCCTCTTTTCCCGTGGGGTAGCGTAGCACCTGCCACCTGGGGCTTGTGAGCTAAGATATCAATCTATTGATCTACTAGGAATACTTTGTTTTATTAACTAGTTATTGCCATGGCCCATGTTTCCAGCTATTCCTATACTGCTTAGCTACTTTATTTGCTTCCTTTTTTCCCTTTCCTGCAGGTTTACGTCGCTTGTCCTCAATTTTCTGACGCGTTTCCGTTGCTCATCTTGCTGCATTGCCGTTCTGTGAACGTGCTCTATGACGAGCTCTATAGAATTGGTACGCAAACCGACAGCTACAGTAAAATTGCGACCAGGCAGACGTGCCACTGGATCGTCTCTTGTTGTGCCGTGCGTTGGTGAGTGAGTGAGTGTGGTTTGAGACTCGGGAAGCTATCAAGAGCTCAAGATGTCGGACATTGAAAAGTCAGACGTTGAGAAGTCAGACGTTGAAAAGCCAGCTGAAGCTGAGGTTGCTGCTCCTCCTACGGCTGCTGCGACACACGGGGAAAAGTCATCGACTTTCCTTGACAAGCTATCCAGATTCACAATTGGGAGCAACCGGGGAACTGCCTGTAGATAAAGGTACGTGAGTCACCCAATGTGGAAAGAGACAAAGCGTCAAAAGAGCTGCCCCGACTGATCGAAGCAACAGAAGCTGCCGTAGAGCAAGACGAGAATGTTTCGCCTCCACCTCCTCTAACTAGATGGCAGAAGGTTAAGCGCCACTTCAGACGCTTCTGGATTTGCTACCTTATTGCACTTATCATTATTCTGGCCATTCTGCTCCCATGCCTGTAAGCGAAACAAAAAGAAACTTGCGTTCATAAGAGGGGCACTGACAATTACTTTAGCTTCCTGCTGATCATTCCGAGGATTGCGCAAGATCTACTCAACAGTGGCTCCATCGTGATCAATAATGCTTCGATTCTCCAGCCACTGAATGACTCCGTTATTCTCTCCATCAGTTCGAACATTTACATTCCCGGCCCATTCACTGTGCACACGCAACCCGAACATCTTCAAATGTATGTGCCCCAGATTGGTCCCGAGTATCCCATGGCACAACTGAATCTGCCCGCCGCAGAGGTCCACAAGAATACCACTATCGGAGAAGCCGGACAGCACACCCCGTTTGAGAATTATACAAGTTGGCAAGAGTTCGTTCACGGTACTATCTTTTCAATGATGGCGGTATGGGATTGAAAGGTTCTGTCGTTGCACAACTGGGGAAGATCAAGGCATTTACTCTGAATTTGAATAAGGTATCACCTTCAAAAGGTTTGTCAACCTTACTCTTGAATCTGGAAGCCATAAGCAGAGTAGCTAACAAGACACGTTGGACGCTACCAGCACTAAACCAGTTCAGTGGATTTAGCATCGACTCTGCGAGCTTAGTTTTACCAGCCGAAAGTGACGGGACGAATCTCGTTGCAAATGCAACTCTACCCAATCAGTCTATACTGACTCTGGAAATTGTATGTTGAGAGTCCTTCACACTCGTAATGAATAAACATGGGCGTTAAATAGCGGCCACTAACAGAATGGCTTAGGGCAACACGACGTTGAATATACTTTCTGGTGACATCGTTATTGGCACGGGTGTCATTGAAAATCTCCTACTTAGACCTGGCAACAACACAGTGCAAATCCGAGGCACAGCGAATTTTACTACTATTCTTGACAACCTCAGTACAATCATCTCCCAGCAAGGGCCGTACATCAAAAACGGTTACTTAGCCCTCACCTCCCAGGTTACAGACATTAGCTATAATGGAAGTACAGTTCCGTACTACACGGAGGAAATGTCTAAAATTGCTCTTACCGCTCAAACGCCTTTGCTGGGAATGGTCATCAACACGCTTCAAGGCTTCCTGGGCAATGAGGCGGCGAATGGTACAAATTTAACCGCGATCCTTCAAAACATGACCCAGGCGGAGTACTCGTCCAGTAGCCACGGCGTCAAGCGGATTAGGGATGCGCTGGATAATTCCACCGAGTTTGAGCTGATTGCCAGGAGGCATTTGGAGAGACTTGCCAAATTATGAAACGTTTATATACCACCAGAGTCTTGGTTTTCTAGTTGATGTTCATGGCTGCGTCGATCAAGGTCAACGATATTGGCGATATATGGTTATGTTATTAATGTTTAGTCCATGAATAATGACAGTCTTGAGTTACTTCACGTATTGAAGTTTGGGAGACACTGCATAGGTATTGCATATAGTTAAATATTCACCTTAAGTCCGCGGAGTTTAGGCGCTAGTTATGTCCGCGGACATAAAACCACCCGCCCACAGGCTATCGACGACATTCGTTGCAATATTCCATGACAGATCATACCAAATCATCCAGAGATAAACCTCGCCTTTGCCAGCGCTATGCCCACTGCAGGAAGTGCGCTTCCAACCTCCACGACAACAAGGAAACCTTACAAATCCACCCGGCGTAACCGCGTCCCTCTGTCATGTGATCCCTGCCGCACCAGAAAGTGTGTCCAGCTGAAGCCGCAGTGATGATGTAGTTAAATGAATATGTGCTGACGGAGCCAGGCTGAGATGCAATCGCGAGAGGCCCTGCCAGAACTGTTTAGCGCGAGACGAACGGGCATCTTGCAAGTATAAGAGCTCGAGAAATGGAACGACACCACTCAATCCCAAGCAGGGTGATGCAATGCAACAACGCATAGATCGCTTGGAGGATCTGGTCAAGAAACTAATTGCGCAGCACCAGCCCATTCACATTAATGATGCTGTTGAACCTGCAATTGCAACGAAGAGGGCTCCGCTCTCTGATGCTTCGGATTCGGCAGGTAGTCCAGGCAAAACAGTTATTGATGGTGTTCATTCCGTCTATAAAGGCGCAGATGACTGGTATGATATACTTCAAGAGGTCAGTCAATTCTCATTCATTCTTAGACCATCCATATTCTCTTTGCGCTTCCCTTTTTGCTTTGTAGGTTCTTACGGCTAACCATACCACAGATAAACACGCTTAAGCAAGTTTGGAGCCAAACTCAAGACGACCAGTCTGAATACAACATGCCCATCACGCTCCCAAACACAGTCGATGGGTCGAGCTTGCTCTTTGGACAGGTTCAACGAATAGATAAAATAGAATTATTGACCACCCTGCCGCCCAAACCTCAAGTTGATAAGCTCATAGACCAGTTTTTCGACCGTGAAAATTTTCCCATCACAATTGTTCGTAAGTAACTCAAGCTATGGTCTTATGCTAGCCGTAAGCTTACTCGCTTTCAAGCTATCTTACATCAACCAACTTTCATGCGCGAGGTATTGACCCCTTTGGAAGCTCTTTTCCCCACTGTCATCAATTTACTGATCTTATGGCAGTACACCGAGCATTGGAAAGACCCATCTCGCACGAATGTTATATGGCTGGGCCTACTTTTCTCCATTCTTAGTATTACGATGCTTGCTTATCAGCAACACGGCGAGCCACCTGACTACGAAGGGATGTCGGAGTCTTTATGCCAACTCTACCGACTACGTACGGCTCAAGCTCTAATCATGGGCGATATTGCCAAGTGTCTACCGTACACTGTTGAAGCGCTGCGATTAAATGCAACTGCTGAATTTAATCGTAAAGACGACACTAGTCGCGGTTTATGGATATTGACTGGCGTCATGGTTCGTGCAGCAATAAACATGGGCTATCACCGTGACCCTTCACAGTCACCCTCCATCTCGCCTTTTCAAGCAGAGTATCGACGAAGAGTTTGGCTCTCTGTGATGGAAATGGATGATATGGCTTCATTTAGCGCCAGCTTTCCACGCATGATCTCGCCAATACACACGGATACCATGGAACCTCGCAATGTGCATGATTGGGAGCTGTCGGATGATCTCACCGTTCTCCCACCGTCCAGGCCGATCAGCGAAGCTACACATGTTACTTACTTGATCGTCAAAACGCGTTTGCTACGCGTACTGAGCCGCGTTTCCGATTTCAATAATGCTACCGGTTCAAGTTCATATGAAGAAATACTCGAAATTGACAACTCCTTGTACGAAACATATGAAGGTTTTCCTCTGCATATGAAATTGAACAGCGTGAAATTGGATTGCACCGCAGATGGAAAGAAAGCCGATACATCAATCTTGCAACTGGGAATCATGTATCATATAGGAATGTGCCAACTGCACCGAAGATTCATCGCCAAAGGGAGACTTGATTCTCAATACACTCACTCTCGAGATCGATGTATAGCATCGTCCCTTGCTATACTAAGCTACCAAAGCCTCGTGAATCCGTCTTGGTACAAACTATCACGAACCAGAAGGACGTACACGCTCCCCGCCATGCTTCTCTTTCTAGAGTTAGAACATAGGCGCAGAAGCCCAGATATGATTACATTCCCGGATAGCGATTCTATATTGAAGGCATTAGCCACGTCTTGTGCTTTGTGGGAAAATGCGAAGCATTCTTGCGACGAAGCCGACAAAATGTATCAAACTCTCGCTGGGATGCTCTCCAGCTTTCAGACGTCTACTGGCTCTAGCTCTTCGTCACAGTCACAAACTCCTGGCGTACTTTTTGCGTTCCCGGGGATAGGCTCACCTCTGCAGTTAAATAACACTCATTCATTGGAGGACAAGGATATGTTCAATATGTCAAATGATATGGATATTGATTGGGTCTGTTTTGCCTTTGTCATAACATGAGTCCTCCTAATACTGACTTGCAATACAGGGCACATGGGATGCGTTCATAGAGAGTGGCATTTTTGAAAGCGAAGGCTGACTCAGTAGCCGTGACAGTCGACTTAAAAAGTGAAAATGAGAAGCCAACTGGTAGTTCCAGGGTTACGGAAAAGGACATCAGAAGATGAAGAAGCCATAAGATTCTCGGATGGAGCTTTTTCATGTCCAGTCGCAATTCCGTCTTACAATCATAAAATTACTTTTCCTATTATGTAGGGTTTAAATAGCCTAGCCCTAGTGGGCTCTGCGTCACTCATCTCAAACAACTGGCTACGGCGGTGAACATGACTTACTACAAGGTCTCTAGCAGTAATCTATATAGTAAAGCTGCACCTACCTTTGCAAATTAAGCCATTATTTCTCGCGTCTTTCTTCCTTAATAAGCAAGACTCTCACATTATCACTCGTCCGGCTTTGAGTATCCGAACATTCCAAGACAAAGCGAGACCTCTCACTCAAAGCTGTCACCTTGCTTAAACATTGTAAACAGGAACAGATGGCACAGAACCCATTAAAATGTCAGTATCCGCGCTTGGACGGAACTTCTGTCCCTTGCCAGCAAACTTCGCACCCTCGGCAGCCGCCTGCACCTTCGCAATATCAAACTCCTTCTCTGGCAACAGGTTGTAAACACCCTCCGCATAAGCCGGATCGATACGATACAATTGTGCGAGATACTTGAGCTGGATTTGAGGATAGCCCACCAACTTTAAAAGCCTTGCTGTATTGGCATGCAAATGCTCGCGGGCCTGCTGCGTCATGACTTTTGGTACAAAACGCGTGGCTGGTCGTATTCAGATGCTTTGCCCTCGTGGTAAAATGGGATTTGCGGCTGACGTTACGATCGGCGACTTGATAGGGAGCTTCAGCTGTGTCGGGCCTGAATTTGTCAACAAAGCTGTTTGGGGCGTATTGGGGTTTTGGCGTGGTTGGCGTCGACGCGTAGTGGACCATCGAAATTGAGGGAAGAGTATGATGACGCCATGAAGGGACAGTTTACTGCCAAAGATTAGCCGATAGAGTTGACGACTAGCTGGGAGTATTGCTTACCTGGAACTTGATGCAAGTTTACCCCGATACGGTGGTATTGCGCATCCCGATAGAAAAACATGCGAAATTGGAGTAGAGGATCAGGGCTGTCCTCGATGCCTGGAACCATGCTTCCTGGAGAAAAGGCGGCTTGCTCAACGTCCCGGTGGAAATTCTCGGGGTTTCTGTTCAGGACAAGCTTTCCAAACTCGTGCAGCTGTCGCAGATCAGCAAATGTTTCAACAATATGTTCGTCATTGGGAGATAAGACTAACAGGAAACTGATCCTTCGGCCAAACCTTTGTAACATCAAACGGATCAAAACCAAGCTTCGTGGGATCTGATTCATTCGGCTGCATAATCTGCACATGCGCAGTCCACTTGATTTGCTCACCGGCTTCAATTGCCTTCCACAAATCGCGTTTGGAATAGTCTGGATCTTCACCACTAAGGATGGTTGCCTCGTCTGCGGTGAATTGCTTCTGGCCGTGTTCGGCGATGAAATGGTATTTGATGTAGACAAACTCGCCGTTCTTGTTGACCCTGAACTTGTTAGTCCGTTGATCTACGTTTCGGACACATATTGGCAGCTTACCATTTGAAGGTGTGGCATCCATAACCATGCATGTTCTTCCACCCAACGGGAGTGCCGTGGTCACTAAAAACATCAGACCAGCGTGGTTTCTGCAACTGTCAGATTAAGTCAAGACATGAACCGTCATGGAAACAACATACCCTCCGGAGTATTAGCAAGCAGATCAAACAATGAATTTTGATCAAGCAGGAAATTCTGTGGATTCCGGTACTGCGAACGAATAACATCTGGTCCTTGGATAGGATCACGACAGAAAAAGACGGGCTTCACAGTATCAGTACACTTTCTACGAATAAACTAGGAAACGCAACATACGAAGTTCAATCCCACAATATCGTAGTTACCCTCGCCAGTGTAGAATTTGATAGCGAAACCTCGCGGATTTCTCGCTAGATCGGGGAATTCTCGGCCTAGAGTCACAGTTGAAAAGCGCACGAAGACGGGAGTTTGGACACCGGGCGAGCGAAGAAAGTGCGCCTTACGCATTCACTCAGTTGTTATTCGTGTAAAAGGTGATTAGAAATTCGCACCTTAGTCAGAGAAGAAATGTCTTTCGTAGTCTCAAAATAACCAAAAGCTCCGCTTCCACCTATCGACAAGTATCATATCAGCCAAGTCGAACCTCACGAACGTAGTGGTGGTGACATACACGGATGAACCATTCTTTCCAAATTCTTTGACCGATTAAAGTGCTGCTGCTTCTGCAACAAGAACGTATCCGATACTAACGGCAACCCTCCTGCAGTTTTACTATGTGCGGCATCCGGGAACGGTATAGCCTCATTATTCGTGAAGTAAGGGCCATCGTCAGCTCGCTTCCGGCTCTCTTGTATTCCGGTTAATTGTGCTGCTGTCTTTGCAGGACCGTCGTTTGCTCCTGGAACAGCGAGGGCGCTGGACGACACGGGGTCTACACCGGTTTGGCCTATGGCTTGGCCAATTGCTTGGAGGGGTGGGAAGCCATTTCCTGCTATTTACTGGACAGTAATTTGTGAAATCCTTCTGTGGTATTTTAAGTATATTCTGTGTGAGCAGTATCTTATACTTTGCGGATATCTACCTCACCATTTTACATGCAAATTAATTCATGATGACGCAATATCTTCTTTTAGTCAATCAAGGCACCTAGGACATTAAGGAAGTGTTGGGAAAGATTATATAAAACAAGACAGCTAAGTACAAACGAATACCCTGCAAGCGGTAGGGTTTGGATCTAGCGAGCCACATGGAAGCAAAATGTTATGGTGCTGTGAAAGACTCGAATGTGACACGTAAGAGTCTGGGACTACATATGTCTTTTGTAGTGGCAAGTAGCATACGGAGGCATTACAACGTCAATCCCATCCTTGGTTTATCCTTGTTTGAAGTCATAATTACCAATATCTCCTTTGCTTAGGCGACAGAATCCAATTCAGATGATGCGACAGTGAGCATTTATGCCGAGTTGCGTCAGAGACACTTAATATATCTGGCCTAGGGTTACGGTTTAGGAGCTATGTGCAAAGGGCGGGAGACAGCAATGGTAATGCAAGACTTGAGTCACGTTTGATGATGATCTAGATTACTTGGAAACAAATTCACTTCAGAAAGGCATTTTGCGTTTCGATTGCGGCAACCTGCGGCTTCACAATGTGTTATCAGAACCGTGGGTAACCCATGGCGCATAACGAATCTGTACGCTTTCCGTGGAATTCGGCGTTTTGTCAGACATTTCATGCTGTCATTATTGTGGCAAAAGCTGACCATCGCTGGTTCCCTTTACTGCAACTTGCGTTCCGCATCCAGGGTGGTTTCTGACAAGGGAGAATTTCTGAGAGACATGCAGTAAGTAGGATCTCGAACTTCATAGAACCGTCTTGGTACAACCAAGCTGATTCCCATTCGACTAGATTTGGCGTGGACTTCTCAAGATGACTCTAGAAACAACTCAAGGCTTAAGTCAATCTGGGTTTAAGTTTGATTATTTGACTCTAGGAGATTCCTTTAGTAGATATCATGTATACAGAAGAATCGCGCTAGTTGTAAATGCCAGGGTGTAAATGCCAGGGTGTAAATGCGTGCACCATTTTCCCAACCCAATTACTCAAAATCACATATTCAATTGTAGTGATAGTAGCCTGCATACCTCCATGAGAAAGAAGCCAGCACAGGGTCAATGGAAAAATCACCCATCCACTTGCGCGTCATACCGATAATATTGGATCCGTACGCTATAAAGCTCACAATTTACCCCTCTTTGACAGGTTCTAATATTAAATCTGATCAATAGTTTCCTGGAAGAGGTAGAATATACAACATGAATCATCGCACTTCTGTCCCAGGACGCCCATCCCAGCCTGCATCAGTGGGAAGCTGCATCCTTTATGGCGCCGGAGCGGGATTACTTGGTGTCTCCGCGTAAGTCCCTCCGAAAACTTTATATCCAGTAACAGCTGACCTGTGCAGAATGACGGTTGCAGAAAAGATCGAGCAATACTTCACTGGAAGACCGAGTTCATACGTGCCGGGTCACACTCTGGAGCGCCTTCTATCGCTCCCCGCTCAACCGGATTCTGAGCGCGTCGGACTAAACATGGCAATGCACTACGGGCAAGGGGCGGCTGCGGCTGTCATTAGAGCCCTCATGGGCGCACATGGAATTCGCGGACCGTTCTCAGATTTTATATTTATTTCCATAAGATTGATGATTGATCAGACCTTGGAGAATGTAACAGGGGTTGGGGCGCCTCCATGGTAAGCAGCCCTACTCTCGCAAGTGTCCTTCCGAGTTCTGACTGTACTCTTCTCAGGACCTGGCCAGTCAATGAGCAGATCATTGACATTCTCCATAAAGCAGTTTTCGCGATTGTGACTGGGTTTTTCACCGATAGGTGGCTATGAGACAGGAGTGACGAGGTAATAGTAGAGACGGGCCGAAGTCCCTAGATTATCTTTGAGTTGCTGCATGTGCTCAGTCAATTGATTAATGTACCTTTCTAGGATGTTAATACGCTCAGTAGTGGCCATATCTTCGTCATCACTGTCTGGCTGAGTTGTAGGTGTCGTCTATTGAGGCTAATTATTGGCGGGTCGTGCTGCTTAGCTAGCAGGAGTCTGAGATGCCATAGCTTCTTTTCCAGGATAGCAATACTTATTCCTTAACACTTCTCTTTCGTAGATAAGGGTCTTGAATTGTCGGAAACTTTGGTTGATTGACTGTCGAGTATAGCTAGGATAGCTAATAACAGGTGAAGTTATTAGGCTTCTAAGGTACGAAAGGCTTGGAAAGCAAAGTAATAAGAAATAAGGCTAGAATATCCTGTTCAATAGAAGAATGTATACTTAAATTATCACAGTTAATTCAAGATGATAGATTAAAACTAAATATATGGTAAATGAGTGTTCTTTTATATCTTTATTAAATTATCCTAATTTACTATCTTGAATTATCCTGATTCACTATATTGAATTATCCCAATTTATTATATTGAATTAGCCTAATTAGGAGTTCCCTAATTAGTCCTAGCTTCCTTCTCACGTGCCCGTGCTTGGTCTAGCGTGCTAGTGGCTGCGGCAGTGCTTGTCCCTCCCTGCCGGTGTTACCTATCGATTGGCTGTGACGTGTTGATTTCTCTGACAGATATAAAGATTATATATAGAATTAATTCTATATATTTCTCCTAGCAATCTCTTTTATCTTGTATTGTTCTTACTATTATACTGCCTTGGGCCAATAAGATCGAATCCTTCAGGAATCCACACCTGGGATTCCAACATAATGCTTGTGCTGAAGCACTAATAACAATATATAGCCTAGAAGATGACTTTGATATATCTGCATCGGCCAAGCATTTGCCCGAAGCTGGATATAAATATTATGCAGTCTATACATGACACAAACCCGGAGACTTTCCCATTACTTAATCAAGCCGTTCCTTCCTCAGGCGCCCTCCCAGTGACTGGGCTAGACGACATCATCCAGGAGCCGCTACGACTATGCTGTATGATTTCGATGGCTCCTAGCTCGAGCAATTGACACGAGGCATCGAGGCCCTGATCCGTGAATTTGTTCGACTTCCTTAGTCACAGTCACGACAATACTTGTTACTAAGTTGTTACCGCAGGCCTTTATTCGCTTGTCACCTGAAGCCCCATTGTCTGACCCTGCCTTGCGCACTTCAATGCACAAGACATACACCGACTGCTATAAAATGCAGGGATTTATCGACGGACAGTGGGCATACTCCCTCAACGCCAACCATCCTGACGGCGAGGCTCTCTCGGATAGCTCCGTCCTCGATGCAGACGACAGGCGCCTGGCCCTGTACTTCCTTGGTTGGGAAAGCATAAAGGTTTGCCTTTCTATTATTGAATCCTTCTTATAGATAACAAGCTTACCGTGTAACACAGTTGCATCAAGATGCGTGTCTGACTCCCCTTTTCGCCGAAGAGATTGATAAGTTACAGCCATGGTTTTACCCAGGTAGCGGTGCATGGTATAACACCTTTCGAAAGTACGACTGAGTATATCAATACCTAGGTAGCAAGTCAATATAGCAGCAGTTCCCAATGGGGAGGCGGCAGCGCGCTCAGGCAAGCACGGTAGGTAGTCTATATACTTCAAAGCGTCCGTGCAGAACGCCGGGTTCTGAGTTCTTGCTTCGGTTTATTTTAATTGCATTGGGGAAACATGCAGGTCGTGGAGAAGGTCCAAGTCATCGATAATAGTGCCTAACTGCATGAGCTTACTCCGGTAATGTCAATCAGCAGTGTTTCTAGTGGACCGTATCGAATGAAGTGTCAATTTACGTTCTCGAGGGTCCCCACTCGGCTACAAAACAACCAAGTTGCCTAGGTAAATGAATATGTACCTCCCTTACAGACATTGTGAGTAGTAGGAGTTGATCACAGTGCACGTGTATGGACTGACGCACTGTGTTGCACCAGTCCAACCCTCTCCACCGCACTGTCCCCATTCGGCAACCGTGCCACCACTACCACCACCAGGGAAGTTGTATTGCCAGTCGAGGTATTAGAAAGCTTGCTCTCAATAAAAGCCAAGGCCTGGTTTCCATATTCTGCTCCGTATCCCTGATGGGTTGCCGCGTTATTGCCATTGCAGCAATAAGGATCTGGAGCGTCGCAGTACGACTGTATCAGACTAGCTGAAGGGCAGCTGAAGCCCGCTGGCCTTTCGTCAAACTGAAAAGTTGAACTCAATCGTCAGATTTTGATAAGAGTAGATCAAACGGGACGAATTAAAATGGGATGCTCTTTTAACTTACACCACCGCCAGTACAGGTCCCAACCTCATATGGCAACCCTGCTCTGAACAGTGGGTCGCCCATGAAAATCGCCGCTTTCACCATGGATACAGTATATGCCGACAGTTGAACAGCTGTGTTGGAATACCCTTGATTGGGATCTCCTCCACCACACAGAGCAACATCCATGATCTCTGCTCCTTGGGAATATCCCACCAGGATGATATCGCTCTCTGGACACTCTGAATTGAAGGAGTTCACGGCAGATGCGACGGCTGCGATGCCTTGAGCAACTGATTGTGAATAGCTTACGCCACCGCATGAAGACTGGCCACCGCATGCAGGGTACACGATGGCTTCCGCGGTAGATCCTGGGTAGGTGTTCAGGACGTCATCCACGACAGTGATGGAGGAGCCGTATCCAGCAGGAGCGGTTGTTTCTCGGGCACCGAAAACATGGATATTAGGGCAGCTTGCGCGTTTTTCTACGGGAATGGGAAGCACCCTCCCATCAAGACAGATATTGCTACGGCTCGAGAAAGCATGGTGAACGATTGATGAAGAGGAGTCCGAACAGAAGAGTTTATTTTCGGCCAAAGGAGGACCTTTCCTGCGGAAACAGTACGTAAGGCCATTCATATATGGAACATGCTGCTTCTCAGCCGGATAAAATTTAAGTAAATGCTTATGCAACTCTAGGTAGCACTCGACAAGATGAACCACTTGATGTTTCTCCTATTGTCCGAAAACAGACGCATATCTGCCTAAATCATAAGTTAGAAGTCCTTCAGCATTATTTCTGACTGAAAGGAATTTAGTCACGTTTTGACAGAGTTGTATCCTGTCTAATCCTGAATATGACTAACGTTAGCCGTTTGACGAATGAGGCAAATGCAAACGTTTACCCCTACATTGTGAACCCTCCTTTTTCATGCCGGTAGAAGAATTCGGGGTCCCCTTTAGGCTAAACAAGGACTACTTATGCACTGATCTGCTTCAGATAAATGATTTAATTCCTTCGGGGCTGTATAAGAGCCATGGAGCCGATGAACACGGCCCGACATTCCGCATGGCACGTCCTGTTTGGTATAGTCCCTATTATCTAGTTTTTGTTAAGTCGTTCGATCTCGTGGATGAATGATTCAACCAAAATTGATGATCAATTACTGGAGTAGAAGTCGATATCACTTGGGCATAGCTTTCTACACCATTAAAGCGCAAGTGTATAACAAGTTTCGCTGTCTACCTAGGCGTGCATCATCTAAGCAGGCGAACATCGAGCATGGTGCCCATATAACATATAATCTGAATGTAGAAGTATTCGTTGAAGCCATATCAAGTTCAAGTGATAAGATACGCCACTCAAACCATATCTATATATGCTAGATCCTACACACGGTGTTGCGAGTACTTACCTACCTAAGTATGACGGCCGCACTCGCAATATTAAATGAGAAATCTTCCTTCGGTCACTGACCTACGCTGAGAGTGCTATCAGAATTTTAGATGAAATTTAATATTTAATAAGGTATCGACGATGATCTGTGGGAAATCTGAAGCTTATAAACCCATCCGGTTCCTCTTGTTTTCTTATTATGACGGGAGATCCCGTATCTAGGCTGCAGCCGTTGGTTAGTTCTACGTTAGGGCATCTCGTTAGGGTTCGAGATAGTTGATAGAGCGCTCTACGCACAATAGATTGATCTTCCTCAGCAAGTTGCTAAGATCTCGGATATGCGACTCGCTCCTCATTAACTAGTTTCTAGTCTAGTCTTTGTCAATCCATTCTTTCGATATTTTTCTACGCAAGTTAATTCATGTTCTCTTAATAACACGAAATATCAGCGGAAGCGGAAACCAGAACAGAATAGTGCATTGCCTGTTACTAATGCAGTATCATAAAGTCCGTGTATTTGTTAAAATACACCCAGGGATCAGTGTATTTCATGCTAGGTAGGGAAGTATATATAATATTCATTCAACCATGGCGACTTCTCACGGAACGGATTACCACCTTCCACCAACAAAATGTCGACAGAGCTGACTTGGAGCGGTCGAGATGACCCTGAGAACCCAAAGAATTTTGCACCCTGGCGGAAATGGATCATGGTTTCATTTGTTTCTTTCAGTTCTCTTTGCGTGTAAGTAAAGTCTTCGAATGGGAGGGAGAATTCGCATGCTCACTGATGGTGGCATTAGAACATGCACCTCTGCGCTCTACTCATCCATCTACGATCAAATCACAGTCGAGTTTCATGTATCGGAGCTCGCCGCTACTGCTGGTTTATCGCTTTTATCTTTGGTATGGGAGTTGGCCAATGTTTGTCGCACCAATTTCTGAGGCATGTTCATCCCCTGGGTCCTTTACCTGGTACTGAATCCCAGATCTAACGATGTTGGACAATAGTTCTACGGCCGGCGCCCTATATATCTGGTCTCATTATTCCTGTTTACTATATGGCTTATTCCTTGTGCAACGGCGCAGAATCTCGCGACTATGCTTGCGGGTCGTCTGCTTGGAGGTCTGACAAGTGCTGCTTTCCAAAGCGTGGCTGGGGTACAATCCGCGACTTATACACGCGGGAGACATTGCAGTTGCATCGAATTTACAGAAGCTGATAGATGAATGGGATGGCGATGGTTTCCCCGGAGTTCCGGCTTCCTCCAGCAATCGTTGGGGCACCACTTATAACAATTGGCTTGTTTTGGTTTGCATGGAGCAGTACAGCATCGGTAGTAGGATCCCATCATATAACTTCAGAAACATCCCCAGCTAATACATCGGATGAAGGTCCACTGGATAATCTATCGTTGGAAGTTCGTTTTTCGGGCTTGGGTACGTTCAACTTTGTCTCTTTGAGATCTCAAACTTAACTGACACTACGGTTAAAGAGTGTTTCTCGCTTTTCAAGGAATTATGACTTTTCTGGTTGATGCATATCCACTATACGCCGCGAGTGCACTGGCAGCGAATGCTTTTCTCCGAAGCACCTTCGCAGCTGTGTTCCCCTTTTGGTGTGCAGAGTGAGTGTCTACCTAACAAACCGCCTTGAATCATTAGACTCATTGGGGTAACATTTATCGCCGCAGTGTACGAGACACTTGGGTATCGATGGGCGACTTCGTTGCTGGCATTTTTGACCATTCCTATGCTACCGCTTCCGTACGTGTTTCCCTTGCTCATTTTGCGATGGCTTCCCAGAGCTAAACAGCAGTTATGCGAGTAGATGTATTTTCTTTAAATTTGGGCACCGTATAAGGGAAACCAGCCGCTTCGCATCGTCCACTTCAATATAGCGGCCTTTTTCTTCTCTTGTCCCCTTTTCTCTCCCCAGGTGGTGCCATAACACAAAACGTTTGCTTACCTAGTCCGTTTCTATATGAAGCTTAAGGGGTTCAAGCCAAGCTTCGCTTCCCACTCTCGTTTTTGATGTCTTTTTTGACTTTTGATATAGCAACTTATGTATCCCTAGGTAATTAATTGATGGAAAATCGATAGATTTAAACTACATCTCCGATAACTTATAATATCGAATATGTCAACAGTTTGAATGGCACAGATAATACCCCCGAGCTTCTAAGGGGAAACATTGAAAGGAAGAAAGAGACGCAAGAACTGCAAGACCAAGATTGTTCAGTACCCTCACCGTACCAACTTTGGTTATGAGTGCTGAAACAAAGGGCCCATTATTTCACATAGCTCCTCAGCTGTGACCAACGGGCGTACTGAAGCTTGGTTTATTTCTGGTTGTTTCCTGGATTGCCCGAGACTTCCACATTCTTTCTCTACTGAGCTGGCCGGTGGTAACTGATATACTCCAGTTGCTTCAAGCAGGCCAGTCAGTTCATCACTGATTTGCACCCTGTCACTGGTAATTCCTCTCGAAAGAAGGAAGTGGGGGTCTGATGGTGACCAAGTGTTTGGTGGTCTTCAGCGAGGGTATGGTATGTGTCTTGCTTTTCAGTGGCTATGCAGGGACGAAAAACCCTAATCTTTCACCAACGTCCCGGAGATCTTGAATGACTTTCCACAACCGTTTAGCTGCCCGTGATTTCGTGTTAAGTCCATGAATAAGCCCAAGGGCCATGGATACCTCCTCTTGAACACAGGCACAAAACTCAGCCGGCGCATTAAAACAAGCTAAGAGGATAACGGCAAATGATGACAAGATGAAAAAGCTAAATAAGGCTTGTCGAGTTTCATATATCCCAGTCATCTTGTTCATCTGATACAATACGCGTATAGTATCTTTCGCTAAGTATAAGCATAGGTCCGCCAGTTTTTGTTTTCCGCGATGTTCTGGGCACTATATAGGACTGGACGGTAAATCAGGACCCGCATGATATTAGCACGAACGTAAATCTGAACTTGGAGGATTCTCAACCTTGGGTTTTCGCCAAGATCAACGCTATATGGGTTCACGCATTGCAGTATTTCTGGAATATGCGCTTGCCAATCAAGAACCTGTGAATCAAGCTTCTCCATGGAGTCTCCTCGCAGTGTGGACAGATTACCGGTACCAAGACCAGAGAACCAGACACTTGAACCAATACGACAGTAAGGGATCATGGTCCTCAGGTAAAACAGGACGCGTCCTACAAAAGAAAACGGAGAAGTCAGACAAAAGGGAGTGTATTACTATAAAGATAAGAAAACATACAGGTTCTGGCACAGAAATATCTATGTCTTCTTCTTGAATCGCAAAAGGAAGACCGGTTCCAAAACTCCAACGGCGATCTAGAATATACACGGACCAAAATAGGTTTCGTGCTGAGTGCGCCTGCTCTGGACTCATTTTTGAGTACGCTTCCGTACGATGCAAACCCAATTCAAGGCATTGTCGCGCTGCGATTCCAATTGTCCTCCACGCCTGTCTCTCGTCTTCGAATGAATAAAAGTAATACCGGCCCTACAACGTATTAGCATACCTCGTAGTTATACCCATCAAAATCACAGAGTTCGTACTGCAAGAACTAGAGCCCTTATATCTGCGAGAGTTGTTGGAGACCAGATTTTATCTTTCAATCGGTCTCTTGCAAAGAGAAAGAGAGATCTGCCAACATTACTCTCTCCTCCACCCTCTATCATGAGTGACACCGCAAGCATCAGGATTACAGTGTCCAGCTCAGCCACTGATAAACCGTGACACTGTACCTTTGATTCTGTATTCGAGAAGATCATCCCGATTTGACTCTTAATCTTATCCATGTCTAAGAAGGGGTACATAATGTTGGCTACTTCTGCAAACAGCTCGCATAAATGGAGAGCCTCTTCTAATGATAACAAGCTAAGAGGGTCCTGCTTTTGGTTTGTTGAGTTTATGTCATCGGTGGGATGCAACTCCAGAGCGTCATCGGTGTTGGTGCTTGCGGTCATCAAGTCCATCGATCTTAGCTTTTTCTCGACAATATCATATGCAAAGGCTGTACTGGCTGGGCCGTTGTAAAGGCCGTCTCTATGGCGTACGCTAGTTGATGACGATTGTTTCAAGGCGGATCCGGAAGTCCCATTTGTATTCTTACACTTAGCTCCTCGCCCTTGTTGAGACAATTCTAGTTGTCCCAAAACAGATTGTAGCTCCATTTGAAGTGAAGAAATCTGAAGCTTCAACGCTGCGACATCCCTATGTCATCTGATTAATAAACTCCTGTTGGAAACACATAGAAGGAATACACTACCGGCTCTCTGTTATTCGAAGTTATTTGTTCCGGCGCCTTGATCTTTGCAGAATAGTGACCTGTTTTCCCACCTTAGCGTTTTGGGAGGCGAGATAATAAAAGGGCAATATGGCTCACAGTCCAGTTTCATATTCCGACATCTCCGACACGGCTGATTTCCGTTGCATTTGATTTTTCGTCTTCGGCATTGCTCACTGAAATGCGCTGAGTACGGGGCGTATTTCTTTGTTTGCAAATAGATAATGTAGATAGACGCACCATGCAGTCTGTGTATAGGGACGCCGTATTCCTTTCCTGGAAATGATAGATCAAGTCTATGCCATCAGTAATGACGATTGAACAACGTACAGTGGACGTTCTCCTCCAGGCACATCCTGCTGAGAGGGGCGATCCCTGCCGGTGATTGCATCTTCCATGGTTTTGCTTCACTTCACGAACCCGGCATGAGAAGGATCAGATCGGGGTTGCAGCAGAACCGTGAACGGTGTCCAAAAAATCGGGTACAGGAGTATTATGTAAGCATTTATTTATTTTCTAACTAATGTATTTCCGGGCCATTCACAGAACACTCCACAACCCGATTCCTGTCTGTCGTTGAGAAGCAAAACAATTGTCTACTCAATGTAGACAGGGATAATGCGATAATGCTATGTATTATCAATGTACGTTGCTCAGCGTGAGGGGCCTGAATCACTCAAGATTGTCGATAGAATATTAAACTAACTGGAAATGGTATTTTCGTCTGGTTTCCCAATTGGGAAACCCCACATTTGGTTAGGAATGATAAGATCCTGATCAACCACAATCATCAACGACAATTCAAGACTGGAACAGGGAAAAGCAAAGACATTATTCTCTTTCTGCACTATCTGGACTACGGAGTGCTCTGTATTTAGATCCGTACAGAATATTATGGCCAATGAATCGGCTCCTTAAAATAATATTAAACTTTTCTATTACCTATCCAGTTACATATATACGGGCAAAAGAATAGCGCCTAACAAAGCAAACTAAAGCTTGACAGTGTTCGCGCTCTTTGCAGTGCCGGTTGTGTAGTCAATCTCGAACGAGTAGGCTGGGTCGTAGTGCATGGCCCAGTAGCCATCCCATATCTTCTTTGTGATCGGTCCAACCTTGCCATCTCCCACTGGCTTTCCGTCCAGCTCGGTTATGGGCATGATGCCACCGGCAGTAGTACACATGAGGATCTCGTCACAGTTGTAGGCCATCTCGGTTGGAACAAATTCAACCTTTACAGGGATTCCGCAGGCTTCTGCGATTTCAATAACGCTCTTGCGAGTGACACCAATCAAAACACCGCGCTCGGGGTGTAGAGGACACCGTCCTTGGTTAGAATGATATTGAAGCCTGAGCCCTCGGTAAGATTGGCGTCGCCATCCGTCAGAAAGGGGTATAACGCGCCGCGGTCGAGAGCCTCGAAGAGTGCTCGGGTGAGATCACCCACTGGAAGTTCTTGATGGTTGGATCGAATGAACCCGGAGAAGTTCGTTTCACTGTCCTCGTGACGATGGCCTTGCCCCCGACGGGCTGCATCTCGGGCTCCATAACCCAGACGAACGGCTGAATAAACATGTAGAGATTGTTCTTGAAAACCTCCCGGGGTGTGGTCACGGACACCCTTCAAACCACGCGTGACAATAAGCTCAACAAACGCATCACGGATACCACTCTTACCCACCATCTCGACTAGGATCCTTTTGACCTCCTCACGAGGCAAAGGAAGCTGAAGCCGCATCTTCTTGCAATTGACTTCCAGTCGGGTTATGTGATCGTCGAGGCGGAAGAAGCGGCCGTCCCAGACAGAGGGCACATCGTAGGTGAGATCGCTGTGCATGAAGCCCTGGTCAAGCAGCGGTATGCGAGCCTTGTTGACGGGGACGTACTCACCCTCGATCCAGGCAATGCCTCGGGCGAAGGGACTCTTCTCAAACGTGGCTTCTAGAGCAGCCTGTCGGGCATGGTATCCCGCGAAGATTCGTTCCATAGAAGCCATGCTGATTGTTTCCTCCCAAGATTGCTCTGACACGCCGTGAGGATAGGGGTTAGAGTATGCAACGTCAAATAAAGACTATACATACCTAATTCTGACGAAGTATAAAATTTCGAAGACAAGCTATATCTATCATTCGGTACCTGCACCAGCGCGTTAACCTAAATCCGCGCGCTTTCCATGGTTTTGCCTAATCTGGTAATTCCTAATTTGGAATGTTGTTGCATGACCACTTCTTATGCTCTCTCCTCCCAAACATTCTAACATCATTGTTTCCTCTTCCTCTAGCTAGTGAAGTGGTTCCTAAAGGTACAAGCAAAATGTAGTCCAGTAATGCTGCCCCTGCCATTCTTCAATGTGGAATATACATTGAAGGACCCTCGCGTGAGGCCACCGGTCATCCTATCACGTTATTCTTACTCATTCTGTGTTAATAACAGTAAGAGGGATATACTGTTTGTATTCACAAATGAATATACAAGACTATGCGTTAACGGTCAAAACTACTACTAAGGAAAATATTATAAGCCGATTAAATGTAAAAGGGTTGACTATACAATTACAAAATGTCTAGCTTGAGCTATGGATCCAGCTCGTACGTGAGCATGTGAACCAGGAGCACATAGCTACTTAGGCACTGTTCAGGTATTATCACAAATTTTTAATTTTTGGACATTTGCTTCAATAATGGAATACATTATGCCTGCTTCTACTAATATAGTTGAGCCCGGTTCCTTGACTCGACGCCTTGCCAAAGCCAGCCTATTTGCATATATCCACCCAGAATAATGTTACCCTTAGGTCCCAAGTAAGGTATCTTGCATGATTTCTGCACTCAATACCTTCCAAGAGGACAGACACATTGGCTTCAATGGATTAGTTATGCGGACTGGGTGATCAACAAATAGGTGGCAATTGTCCCTCAGCTGGAGAATCAGTGATGTATCTGAGACACTTCAACATTAGCTTGAGGGATGTTATTGGCAGATAAGGAATATGAGAACTAATTGAAACTTATGCAAGTTCAATCTTGGCATAGTTTCTCCAGTCACACCCCTTTAAGGGGACATCCCAGCCAATAGCGCACGCACGCTCAGCAACCACTTAGAAGGTTCACTTGCCAAATTGGATACACTAAAATATTAGGAAGCAATCAACACTTAGCATTGCTTGATTATGGAGAGTACGGTGGTATTATTAGCGCCAAAGGGAGTTGTTTCTTTGTCATGCAAGAGCTAAGACCAGGTGTGATGGATATCACCATTCCTGCGCACGGATCGCATGGCTGCCTGCTTAGAGATGGGGAGTGCAGCACAAAAGGCATAAATGATCATAAATGATGGCTGCTGGTGCAGGTCAATCTCATCGCTAATTTGTTCATCAGAGTCGCCATTCTTGTTATATAAAAGTCAGACTTTGCTATCAATTTTCTTTCTGATTTATTGTACCTTCTTCAGCCTTTTCCCTGGCTTATAGCAACATCCAATACCAAACAAAAGTCAACTCCACTTTGTGCCAACTTCATATTCCAAGAATGGCCGAAACCTGTGGACATCGATGAAGCTCAGGTTCCTGGTTTCGCAGGTGACTTTCGGAAAAGCTAGGCCTTGCCGGACGCCCTTACCCAACCTCGCCTTGAGCGCCAACAGAGATCACAAGATGTTGGATTAGTCTAGTCTCGGTTGATATATTTTGAATTGCGGTGCATGGATGTCAGGGGAGCAGGAAAAGAGAGACTGTTGAGAAAGGAGAGCTAGTTTCTGTCGCAGTTTGGGTTTACAGCAGAAAAAGAATATGCATACATAAAGTTTGGCTTGAATTTCAACCGGACCCAGCGTAGAGCTTAACAAGTATAGTTCGATAACATCTGCCAAATAGACGCTGGTAAACACGCCTGAACAACTCAACAATACGGAGTACATAGGCTCTGCATGGGGAAAAAAAAGGTTGGCCCCAACGTATATAATCATCCCTGGCGCGCTGCTGTATTGTGTCTTTTGTGACGGCGAACTGAGCGCAGCAGCTGACTCCAATCTCATCGGGGATGGGCCCATCTTTTAGTAGTTCGCCAAAGACCTCTCGAAATATCTCGCCAGTGGCCTGGTCGTTGTGCTGTTCACTAATGGCTGCGTCTTTGAGCGGGTGGATTTCTGCTGGGCAGCCCAGAATCCATACGCAGCGCAGATTCACGTAACCTTCTTCCTGTAAGTATGCAAATTGGAAGTTTTGATTGGAATCGCTCGGCGTGGAGGAAGACGAAGGCCCAGCCGGGCGATTATTTCCCCATAAATTGGTATTGCTCGGACTTACCATTCCTCCGCGCCGACAGGAAGGAAACATCAACAAACTGGGTGTCTTTACCTTCCTTCATTTGAGCATGGGCATGACATTTGTTCTTTCCCATTCTAGAGCCCTTTTATCAGTCTCTTACATGAGAGTGCATGATGCCTCAACGGTCATGCGAATGGGAGAGCTGTGAGAAACCAGCCGCGCAGAGATCAGGAGCCTGCTTGCTGTGTGCTAGACACTTCTGCCGCACACATCGTCAAGGACCATGGCACGAATGCCCAAATCCAGATGTTAGTACAACCAAGAAAAAGTATCAACATCTAAAGGCAGCGCTCATGCTAATTAACTTAGGAAAACTGGGAATCCTACTCTGTCCAATACGCAGCTTCAGAGGCTCGTCTCATGAATGAGTTGTGCCGCCAAATAGATTGTTCGAAGCTATGTTCCCGTGCATCAAGTCTTAGAGGTGGCATCTCGTGCACCGTCGATATGTCCACCGAGAGCTTGTCTGCTATGATGGGAAACCAGAACTGCCATGCCGAGATCACCTTCAATGACGACGTTAAATGGCTTGCTCGTTTGCGCCTAGTGAGGGCATCATCACCACCACGGGAAGTCCGAGATTGGATACTTCGAAGCGAAGCCGCCACGATGACTTATCTCCAGCAGCATACCTGCATTCCTACACCAAGAATATTCGATTGGGCATGCGAATCTGATCCAGGGAACCCGCTTGGAGTTGGCTATATTCTGATGGAAAAACTGGATGGAAAGCCTCTGAATTGGCATGCGGCAACTTCGCAGCAAAAGAGAAAGCTATGCAACAGTTGGTTGACATATTTCTTGAGATCGAGAAAGCGTCCCTTTAGAGCGATAGGATCACTTTTCTTCTCAGAGGGAGATGCTATAGACATTCAAGGTCTCGCACATCAATCGACTTGGCAGGTTGGCAAGGGTCCACTTGGTCCATTCTCTTCCTTTCTAGAGGGACTCAGGCTATGCTTAAGTCCTACCTTGCAATGATAGCCAGTGGCGAAATTGACCCCTGCTATCCAGTAGAGACCTACCTTGTCCATCGATTTCGCCAGGATATCGTTGGTGCTCTCTCAGAAAACATCTCACCAGGTGACCAATTCTTCCTCAAGCACCCGGATGATAAAGGTGACCACATTCTGGTTAATGACTGCTTTGATATCGTGGAGTCATAGACTGGGAATGGACTCAAACAGTCTCAAAGGCGGAGGCGTTCGGTTCTCCATGCATGATGTGGCCGGTGAACGAGTTCTACAACGGCTCTAATGAACTGGCTGCGGATGAGTTGCAGCTAGCTGCCATGTTTCAGGCAAGGGGCCGTAAAGATCTTGCCAGCTATGTTCTGAATGGCAGAAAGATTCAAAGATTTTTCTTTGCTCTTGGGCCCGAGAGTACTTTTCTAGATATGCAGACAATTTCACGTCTTTTGCGGGACTCCAGGAAGCTTTCAACCTCGAAGATGGGGAGTGGGAGACCTGGAAGAACAAGGCTCTTGTGAAATGGAAAGATGATAAGTTACTGCTCAACTTGTTGAGTTAGAAGAGAAACAATGTAGTGGGTGACAAGGATAATTCCTATTCTGCCACTGCTGAAAATTTGAAAGTGTAGAATGGGTGACTTGCCAGGCCTAACTTGGGGCAGAATCCTAATGCCACGATAGAACCGCATCCACGGCCCCAGCGCCAGAATCCTCTAGCGCACGTCTATAACTGTACTGCCAGTAAGGAATAGATTCTGAGAGCTGAGAAAGAGCCATTCTCGTTGTTGGACCAGTGACGATGTGTGGCCTTCCTGAATAGGAATTTCATCAGTCTCTGTCGTCATCTCACGCTGAGGCGCTACAGGCTTTTCTGGAACATGCCAGACACCAATAGCAGTGCATATATGCCATCTGCATACTAAGGACATGGAGAGTAGTTCATTGATTTGTTCCATCCAAAAAGGAGACACCGCGCGGTGATGTCATACATCGTCAGATCGATCGAGCGCTGGACGGCATGATGTCATCGCGAGAGAGCATCGCGAGATATAAATCTGGGGCTTCACAAGACTATTCACTGCTACCAATTCTTCCAGTGTACTACTACTGCTCATTGCTCAGAACAGAACATTTTAAATCGCCCACGCAACAGCCTACAAACAACATCAATCATGTCGTCTAACGGTGCTTCTGGCTCTTCTTCCACCTTCCAGTCCTACGTGGACTCTGCTGTCGGTGCAGCTCAAAACGTAATGGCCTCTGTGACTGGGAACTCCACTGACCAGGTAATCCTCTCTCCAATTGCCACCGGAAGTCAAAAAGTAGTTGCCTTGCCAATGACTAACTACAAACAAATCCCCTCACCAACAGAAACAAGCCGAAAACACCAAGGCTCAAGCTCAAAACGAGTACCAAAACTCTCACACCACCGCCAAACTAGGCCCTGTAACTGCTGACCCCAACACCGGAGCCGCCGTCACCGACAGCGAAGACCGTACCTCCGGATCTTGGAACCAGACCGTCGGCGCCGCAAAGGAGTCCATCGGAAACCTCATCGGCAACGAGAACCTTCGCCAGAGCGGCATCCAGCAGAATGCCGACGGCAAGTCGCAGGAGGCCAAAGGTCAGCTCTCCGATCTTGGTCAAGGCATGACTGACCGCGCCAAGGGCGCTATGGGAAACATTGGTGCTGCTGTTACGGGTGACCGAGAGGCCCAGGCCAAGTGGCAGGATGTTCATGACGAGGGGAAGACGCGCCAGCGCGGTGTCGAGGCTGAACTCCAGAAGACTGAGCAACGCTAAGAATGGTGGCAAGCGTGAAGTGTTGGGAAGTGTATGATAGTTTTCTTTTTATTCCCTCTCTTTTTGTTTTGAATCGTCGCAGGTACCTGCTATAGCGTTTATTATGAGATATCCCAAATAAATGATAGCGCGAGAAGAATGATGAAGTGATCTGAATTCAAACATGGAATTTTAGATCTTGGGTGCCTGGTCACCCAATTAGAAGAGTGTATAACGTCGTATGCATGGCCCTATTTTTCTGGCAAAACGTCGAGAGGAGAAGTAAATTGATGTATGCTGTGCAAGAATTAACAAAGTGCCTGCCTATGCAACACCCTAATGCAAATAAAAGATACAGAATGATCCTAATGAGCTTGTTGCAAACCCAAATGGATCGAAGGATATGATGAATCATCCTGAAAGCAAACAATCCAACCAAATGTGAAGCCCGCCAACGCCGAATCAAGAAGACACCGTTCCCGAATTGTCAATGCCAGCCACCCTACCAATGACATATGCCTCCTTCACTCTCGTCCATTGCCCATGTACCCGCCATGCCGACAATTTCAATCTGGCCATCAGCATGCTCTCCCACTTTCCCGAGGGTAGCAAAGCTTGAATCTGCAGGCCCATTGCTTAAGAGTCGCCGCGCCCAGGCATCGATTGCCGGCTCGCCAGTCTCGTCACGGGCTTGTTTGAGGAACGGATCAAAGCCGTTCCACCGGTGCCCCGTAGTTTCTTGTTGCCTGACTTGTCACTGTGTCTAACATTTGCCAGGTTCAAAACAGGTCGGGAAGTGGGTGGGTTGGTCGAGAGTGAGTTACGTCGTTGCTCGCGTGACTTGACAATAATATAGCGGACACCACTTGGATATGCTTATCACGCAAGTCTCGGAGCATCGCCAGGGACGCATCATAAGCCAAACAGAGAGCTTTATCCGACCTCCGCGCATCCACGAACTCGCGGATGTTAGCCACGCCCCAACATGCTCTAGGAATAGACGGTGTTCATGAGGCATATATTGTCTCATTTCTTGAATGAAGTTATGTCTCGGCTTGAAGAGAGACCCTCCGATCCGCTTTGCGAAGGATCGTCGTCGGGGCCTACCCCGGTTGGACGATGCTCGATGCCCAAGATAATATCGAAGAATTGAAGCAGCGAGCTTTGAGCATTACTGCCACCGCCATATTGCCTAAACTCTGTCGGACCTGTCCCGGTATCAAAGGTCACGCCATTCGGAAGCCCGGCATCACCCATGTTCTTGCTCCCTGCGAGAAACGGGCGCACCTTATGATAGAATACATGAGTGTCGCAATGCTCGAATAGACGTAGCATGATCACGGTAATCTCGGTTATGCATTGCGCCAATCCTTGTAAACAAGACGTGACAGTACTGCTATCCCCACGTCGCGCTGCAGCAATTGCTTCTAACATCGACTGGAGCATTGGGGCTCCCTTTGCCTCGATTGCCACAGAAACAAGATAGAACCATTGCTCGTCAGTCGAGCCAGTAAGAGTATTGATGACAGCCAGGTTCTCGAGGTTATCAGCCGGTTCATCTGGAAATATTGGTTTATAGTTCCATAAGCACACTGCAGCGTAAGTGGCGACTGGCGGAAGATCCAAGTGCTCACAAACCTCTAGCAGAGGCACACTAATCGGGGTGGGATGACCTAGAAAGGAGGAGAAGTATGTTAGACAAGCGTTTCTTCAACTGCGTGTTAGGGACGGTGTTCCTCTCACACACACCTCTTCTGGCACATCACCGCCCCATATGTATGCGTGAAGCATGAAAGTGAGGACGACATAGGCTCGACGCCATTCGGCCTCGCTGTGCAGGTAGGCAGTGGAAAGCACCGGCATTCGGTCCGCAGTAGAACGAATCCTGCGGCTGAGAATGAGCGGCTGTATCCTCTCAACGACGGCCTCCCAGTCTGAATAGTACGGATTTGGCAGACATGTCAAGGGCAGCTCTGGAGGAAGGAAGCCACGCTGGGGATCAATGTTATAATCCGCCAGGGCGGGAATTGGCGGAAGCATGGCAGCCTATTGAATGCTCAACGCAAACAACACAACGCAGCAAGCGAGCCAACAAGTGGCACCGAATAAGCCAAAGCGAAGGCTTCCAAGCAAGTCAGAGACACCTTGAAATGGAAAGGGGATGGAAACAAGGGAACTGAAGAGGCAACTGAGCAGGGCGCGGGGACCACGTGCCAAATTGCCGCTCCGGGGTCGGAGGCAAATGCGACGCGAGGACAAAGGGAGAAAGAAAAAGACGATGACGACGGCGAGCAATGAGTGTTTCTAGCGAGGCCTCAGGTAAAAATGATTCGGATTTTCAGAATTGTCTGTCCCACCGGTCAGCGGGGAAGTCGGGAGACTGGAGGATGGAAAATCTGGAGAGACCCAGCGCTGTATAAATAAAATTGTTTCCAAAAGTTCCCACCATCCGGACCGGAACCATTATTATTAATCGAGTCGCTTTATTTCTAATTACAGTAAATAAACAACTGATCATGAGAGGAGGCCCGGCCCAAAGGGACCGTCTCGGTGAAAGGAAAGTCTGGGCCATGAAAACTCTACGCCGGTAGATTTAGGAACAGAGATCATGTATAAATACAGAATAGGCAATAGGTCAGCGTAAATACTAAATAGTAAATGACAATGTACCCCGCCATGGCCCTGGATATCTAACCATGGCCTTGGAACATATACTGCATCAGATTTAGTCGATGCTGCAAAACATTTTCTTTCATGCGCGCAAGAAGAAAAGTGGCGAAATTCTCCGAGGCCAATCGGAGTCGCTCCAGGCTAGATTGCGTCATGCTGGCCTGAGCTTTAAGGCTGCCCAGTGCCCACGGATACCAGACTAAGACAGTAAGACAAGGGAGATTCCATTCTGTACAAAGCCCTAGAACACAAGCTAGGAGCTATTAAATATGCTGCGTATAAAGAAGTGTACATCGTGCCAACGCCGCCGTAACCCTGAACAAAGAACGTATATAAGGAACAACGTAGAAAACAACATATGGATGAGAAATCATGTCTCTGTTGTCCACAAACCGGATAAAAGGAATCGAATCGAATCAACGAGTAGAAGGCCCTTGACTTAATGCTGGCTCCACTCGATCGTGTCCAAGGCGATACCCTCCTGAACCAACTCCCACAACGGGCTTAGTTCTCGCAAAAGGACACCCGATCTTGCACAGCCTTCAAGACATAGTCAATCTCGGCCTCGGTGGTGAATCGGCCAATTCCAAACCGGATACTGCTGTGCGCATTCTCGTCGCTGTTACCCAGGGCACGCAGCACGTAGCTGGGCTCGAGCGAAGCCGATGTGCACGCACTGCCCGAGGAGAGGGCAATGTCTTTGAGCGCCATAAGAAGAGATTCACCCTCAATGTAGGCAAAAGAGACGTTCACACAGCCTGGGTAGTGACGTTCAGGGTCGCCGTTCTGAGAAGTGTGTTCCATCGACAATAGGCCGTTCAATAGTCGTTTGGACAGCCTTTTGACATGTGCAGTGTCGTACTGGAGGAATCATTAGCGCAAGTTCAACACAAAAATTGAATGAAATTAACAAGAAAATGATAATGTCCCAGTCATTACCCCTGCTACGTAGATCACAGAGCTTGGTTCCCATGTCTTGCGACATGGGGCTACCACCAAGCGATCTCAGAAAGCCATGCATATTTTTAAGCGTTTAATCATGCTGGACACGAATAAGGAATGGAAGAAAAGAAAATAAAAAGCGAGTCTTACCTCCATGTCTGCTTTGGCGATGCGACAAGCTTCTCCCATCCCGACCACGAGGTGAGGAGCCAAAGTTCCACTGCGAAGACCTCTTTCCTGGCCGCCGCCAGTAATAAGAGGATCGAGCCGTACACGAGGACGACGACGCACATAACATGCTCCGATTCCCTTGGGGCCATAAATCTTGTGACCGGAAATGGACATGAGATCGATATTCCATTTGTTTACATCGATGGGGATCTTCCCGCCGCTTGGGCACCATCGGTGTGAAAGAAGACCTTATTTGAACGGCATATCTTTCCAATCTCTTCAATGGGCTGGATAACGCCAATCTCGTTATTAACGGTCATTATTGAAACAAGAGCAGTATCGGGACGAATTGCCGCCTTGAGGTCCTCAATGTTGATGATGCCATTGTTCTGCACAGGCAGGTACGTCACCTCGAATCCTTCATCCTGCAAATGGCGGCAGCTGTCCAACACGCATTTGTGTTCGGTTTGGGTTGTGATAATATGTTTCCTCTTTCCGGACCGGCCGAAAACCTGGCCACACCTTTGATGCTCATATTATTACTTTCGGTCGCTCCACTGGTGAATATAATTTCCTTAGGATCGGCTCCAATAAGGCTGGCTACATGGCTGCGGGCGTCCTCGACAGCCTTTTCCGTCTCCCAACCATACGCATGGGTTCTCGAATGAGGGTTTCCATAAAGGCCTGTGAGGAAAGGGAGCATGGCATCGAGTACTCGAGGGTCAGTGGGTGTTGTTGCTTGCATGTCAAGATAGATGGGTCTGTTGCCCTCATCCATGATCGTCGCTTGTTTTAGAATCCCCGCGGTCGGGCTCATCGCGGTATCGCCACTTACTGACAATGCGGGCAACTCTGCATTTTGGGGTTGGATGCCTGTCTGATCCATAAACCTCCTCTGCTCAGCCTTGATAGCCGTGTCCACGCTGACCTGCGCGTTGCCTGGTTTCGACTCCGAGACATATTGTCGGCGCGTCACCATCCAGCCAGGAAATGGCGAGGCGAGTTTCAAAGACAGGCGACGGGAGCTCACCCGAGACGCCTGTCGAAGGGCATTAGATGCCATGTGAGACATGATGCTCGTTACATACACCGCCCAACCATACGGTTTGAACGATACCTTGGTGATGGAGTGCGTGATGGGAAGGAACGAGAGTGAGCTGAACTTCAGCGTTGGGAGTTTTCTCATCGACCTGTCGGGATTAGTAAGCTAGTCTTCGGGGATAGTGGCTTGGCATCTCGGCCTTTTGCGACCGATCGGGATAGTATCTCCGCTTCGCTTTGTTAAATCCGCGTATACAACTGACGGCAGTGACAGCACACTCTATATGTCCTTTAAACAGCTCACTGTCGACATCTTAGTTTTGTCAAAAGCACCCGGGATATCTTCCAGTGCTTCCTCAAAACTCAAGTGATTCCATATTGATGTGGCTAAGTGCATGGCATTCATTGCCGAGCCTCCTTCTGCGCGGAATCCAGTAGTAGCAAGATTGGAATGCTCTCCCCGGTTTCTATCATAGCCTTCACACTCTCGATAACATCACTGAGAAATACGTGAGCCGTGAGCAGCCCTCTCGACCCTTTCGATGTTGACTGTTGAACTGCAGCGAACGCTTTGGGTCTAGCGAGTGGATTATGTCATAGCAAAACCTGCGGCTTGGCTCAGCCACACAAAGTTGCCGTAGTTCCCGGAAAGTGAAGGAAGCAAAAGCCACTCTCAGTTGTCTTCCCTCCTCTCACTGACAAAACCGACTCACCACGCAGGAATTTGCCTTCGTGTTTGCCTTCGTGTGCTTCTTCTTTTGTGTTTTCTGCCTTGGAGCTCTCTATTCTCTAAGTCACGTACCAGCTGTGCCACCGAGGCGAGAAGAACCTTGGGAATCCACCTCCCCGTCAGCTGCGGGGTTCGGCTGCAAAGATGAGCCTGAAAGGTATTGGCAAGAGCCTGTCGCGAGCGCCGCAGACATTCAAGGCACGTTTCAACATTGGCGAGAACACAAAGGACCCTGTCTACATCGACGCTGAACGGAGATTTCAAGAACTGGAGAAAGAGACCAAGAAACTCCATGATGACTCCAAAAATACTTCGACGCCATCAACGGTTAGCTTCCCCAGCGATTCCACATTATATGGGATCATATCATGCTGAGTACTAACGGATGAGCAGGGATGTTGAACCACCAGATTGAATTTTCAAAAGCCATGACAGAATTGTATAAGCCCATTTCTGGCCGTGCCTCCGATCCCAGCACGTATACTATTGAGGGAACCCGGAAGGCATTCAGGCATGCGAGGAATATGAGGCGATCGTGCGTGACCTGCAAGAAACGCTGCAGCCTGAGCTCGAGATGATTGAAACGAGAATCGTCAGTCCGGCAACCCAGCTCCTCGACATTATCAAAATTGTCCGGAAGATAACTGTCAAGCGTGAACATAAGAAATTGGACTACGACAGACATCGTTCTACACTGAAGAAGCTTGAAGAGAAGAAAGAGAAGTCTTTGAAGGACGAAAAGCGTTGTACAAGGCGGAAAACGACGTTGAGCAGGCAACCCAAGAATACAACCATTACAACGACCTGCTGAAAGAGGAATTGCCGAAGCTTTTCGAACTCGAAGCGGAATTCATCCGCCCGCTGTTCCAATCGTTTTATTACATGCAGTTGAACGTGTTCTATACGCTACATGAGAAGATGCAGGGTATCAACATTGGCTATTTTGATTTGACTCGGGATGTTGAAGAGGCGTATGAAGCTAAGCGAGGAGATGCCAAGGAAAGAGCCGAAGAGCTCTCAATCGTGCATTTCAAGACCGCCGGTGGTCGTCGCAAACCTGGGCTCAAAGATAAACTTACCGGGGACGATAAGACTGCACGCCGATCATCAACCGAGAAACCCCCACCTTACTCCGCCACCGTCGACTCTAGCACGACGATCGGCCGTGCGAACAGTACGAGCGGCAGTGCGTTAGCAGCAGCCGCCAAATCCAAGACAACTCCACCACCTCCGAAGCCAAAGCCAGGCTACTTAGCCAAACCAAATGTCGAGACTGTGACTGCGCTGTACGACTATGAAGCTCAGGCACACGGAGACCTCAGCTTCTCAGCCGGCGACGTCATTGAAATAGTTCAACGCACGAACAACGAGAACGAGTGGTGGACGGGACGATTACATGGACGAGAGGGGCAGTTCCCAGGTTAGTTTGTCACTTTTCTTTCTTTTGATATACCAACGCGAATCATCTTTCTGACTTGGTTTGATAGGAAACTACGTCCAACTTAACTAGTATACAATACGATTATCACGGTATAAGATATATATATCTATATGGTTATACTTTTAGGGTCCCTTCGCTGGTCATTCCGCTCCAGAGAGTTTTTCGATGTTTCATTAGGGGTAAAGAAGCATAGCATATCCCTTCCAGAATTTTCGCTTCATCCGCTGGCTTGTCCTGTGGGAAACAATGAAAAGCGACTGCTTTTAGTTTTCTAGTACATATTCAAAACGGTATTTCATCTACACAGCACTTTTTATTCTTATCTATCCTGCTCTAGCTGACTTCTTGCCAATTGCCTATGGACACTTTTTTGGCTCTGGCTTTAATTTACTAATTTAATGCTTCTGCTTGGTTCTCAATAACAGTCAGAATACTCGCGTTGCTTTGGTATTCAGCCAGGACATTTAGACACATTGGAGTAGTTTTTGTTAATGGAATGCTTGATATTGATTAATGCTATAACTTCTATATCTATATATATTTTATGCTCTCTATAAGTCTATAATCTGTCAATTATGTATCTATGTATGCATTTATGTATGGGACATGTAATAAATGCCCGACTGGTATTATCCGACGTCAAACACCAAAGTCTACCTATGTACGTCACAAATATTATTAGCGCCCACTCCACTGTCCCCAAGAACCCATTCAATCTACAGACCGATCAACACTCAGTCCGCCCTCTTGTTCGAATCTTTGCGCCATAAATGTACAGCAGCAGGGGTATGGGGAGCATCGCGGCCGCTAAGAAACCAAGCAGACTGCTCGCCCACTGGATGCCCAGGTTTTCATACTGGAGGGAGCAGTTAGATCCATATTATCCATTTGCTTCCGTAGACTTTCTTCTTTCTATTGCAAAAAATTCAAGGACGTTGCTTACCATGTAAGTAGCAAAAAGTGGGAAACCAGCACCAAAGAGAGATCGGAGGAATGTATGCGCTGCAACACCGGAGGCGGCTCTGTATTTAAGAAAAAGAAAAAACGTAGTGTCATTAGTTTCAGTAGAACCGTGGTAACTATGTAAAAATGATAAAAGGGTACATACCTCTCCGGCCGTGCTAGAACAATATAAGAAATTGACGGCAGAAACATAGCCTGCAAGCCGAAACCTGACAGTATGCCAGAGGCTGTTGGCACCATCCAGTGAATGCTCGCTTTGCAACCGGACCATCCAAACCAGAACAGACCACCGGAGAAAGCGGCAGAGCCCGGAACAGCGATTGGAAGTACCCATTCAGGCTCAAAATGCCATTGTTCCGTATCATGCGCGGAACCTGCCAGTACTTCTGAATGAGTATCGACACGGCGGCATTCACCAGCTGCCCGACGACAAGTCCCAGATAAGGCAGGCCGGCAACACCCAGGCTCATATGGTGCACTCCCTCGAAAACAGCCGGATAGGCGGTCAGAAACAGATAGAGCAAGCCATAGACGAAGGCGCCGAATGTGCTCATGCACAGAATAATAGGGTCCAGGGCAAGCATGCGCAATGGCTGCAGGAGGTAGTCTCGGATTATGGCACGAGCGTCGAGTTCGATGGTATCTTGCTTTGCGATAATCGACCAGTCGCCGGTCTCACGTCGTAGTTTGTCTGCCTTGCGAGCGAGGATGACGGGCCAGTAGGATTCTTCCAGGAGGAAGACTAACAATACCAACTGTGCGCTGCCGATGATGCCGGGAACGTATTCCGTCCATTCCCACCCCAAGGATGTATTCTTAACGATAAACCCGCCAATAAACTGGGAGAGTAATGGACCCAGGAAGACGGTGAATGCGAACAAGGTCAGCATATTCATGCGTTCGATAGGCGGGTACATATCCGAGAAAATGGCACCGGCAAGAGTCAAAGGGCCGGCGCCAAAAGCACCACCGAAATACCGGCATATGAAGATGGATGCAAGGTCAGAACCAGAACGAGCGGTTGCAAAGCAAAACACTGCAAAGCCAAAGAGCGAGATGGTGAATGGCAGGTAGCGTCCTTTGATTTCACTGAATGAGGCCCAGACGATAGGGCCCGTTGCGAATCCGAGCACGTACAGAGACACGCCGAGGGTGCCTACTTCGCGACTTATTCCGTGTATTTCCATGATCGAAGGAATGGCTGAAGCGAATATGCTGCTTGCCAACGCAACAGTCATGGTTGTGAGAGCGACGATGGCTGATATCAGGCGTCTGCCGTTGGTTGCAGAGGTGGTAAACATTAGCTTTACCCATAATCAAACTTTGAAACAAAAGGTAGGAATCGATGGAGTTGATATTCTTCGTACATACCGTTTGCCTATGGGCCAGTTCCAGGGTGCAATGGATCATCTGGCCCATTGAACTCGACAAAGCGTAGTTCTGGCTTTGGCGCTGTGGCGTCTGTGGTCGTTTCCTTTTCATCCATGATGGGCTTTTCTTCTTGCCTATAGGAGAACCGTGTAAGTGTCAATGGAGGTTTTCTTTTGTTCCTGATTCAATGGTCAGGGCCAACAATATGAATGCCAAACATACCTTAATATAAGCCTTGGAGGTGAAATCAGTCCATATATATATGCTTAGGTATGAATTTAAACCTCAGGTCCCACCAAGTATTGGCAGGCGAATTAATGATTAGAAATCCGCAAAAATTGCCTAATTCTCAACTCCGGTCTACTTTTGAAAAGATAAGCATGTCAAGTTACGTGCTAGGGGCCCAAATTTAGTATTTCTTCACTGAACAACATCGTCACTTAGTATTTTGCAACGGAGTTAGGGCTAAAATTTGCCCTAGCGGCCGTAAGGTGACTAAGGTCTCGCTGCGCGGCCAATCACAGAGCCGAAGCGATAACTTCAGCCGAGGCACGCACGGCGATTCTGATGAAGAACTATTAAAGATGAGTGATCAAAATGATAGTTACAAAACAAGCCAGGTGAGACTTAGTCTGGACGAAAACTGGGCGATCAAATCTCCGTCTGGAGATCGCGCGCTTCTTCTCCAAGATCCAATCCCATTCCCTGTGCGATTTTTCGAATCAGTGTACGCTTGACGAAGGCCTCTCGAGCTAAGCTGCGCGTATGTCGCGACCATGTGTCTGCTCCAATCACGCCCTTGACGAGGGCTGCTTGGAGCGCGTAAATGGCTTGCTGAATTCCGCGTTCGTCTGCAACGAGATCGTACAGCTGCTTGCCAACCACTGTCGGAGCGACGAGAACCTCGTCTATCGGCGGAAGTCCGCCAGCGGCGACAGAGACGGCGCCAGTTTGATCTGGTGGTGGCGTACTACGAGCTGATTGGGGCTTTTGCGAAGCTCGAGCTTTAGCATCCGCTATCACTGCATCTGCACGGTGAAGCGACTGCTGGAGGATGTTAATGTTTGATTGTATTGTTGCTTGGAAGTTATTTAGTGTGGATATCTCGCTTTGCAAGGTAATCATAGCCGATGTGAGAGCCTGAGACTGCGATTGTAATGAAGTCACGGCAGACGCAGACTGGGATACGTTCCCCTGGAGGGTCTCGGTCAATGTTCGGGAAAGTGTATGCAAAAGAGCATCCTTCTCAGGATTTGGTGGAACAGGAGGTGGAGGACCTGTAGGTTCTATGGATGGCAATTCAACGTCAAATGGCGAAGTAAGTAAGTCAGGGGTTTCCGGATTTCGTGATGCTGTAGCTGTCTTTGGTGGAGTATGCTGGTAAGATGACTGGTGATATTTGCTGGCTTGATGGGCCACAGCGGTATGAGGTGGATATTGCTGCTGATACGCGGGGTGAGTGTAGCTCCGGAGCTGCTGTTGCTGGCTCTGGATCGGAGGTTGATAAAACTGTCTCGAAGACTGCCGAGAAGCCTGCATATGTTGGGCCGTATAGCCACCAGTATTTATGGATTGCAATGACACAGGACTAGGACTATTTACATATGGCTCTTGCTGGTAATTTTGCTTTGCCGACACAGTAGGTAGCTGCTGCGGTATCGGTTTGGTCTGAAGGCTGCTTGACCTTTGTATTTGGGCGGTGGCCGCAGCTGCTGGGGTTGTTCCATTATGAGAATAAGCGTGGTCCTGGCGCTGCGGAATTTGACCCTTTGGAGGTAACGGAGGAATCGCCCGTCCAGACCCTGATGAGGCTGGCGGCGGAGAATGTACTGGCGGTGTCCGACCTGGCTTCGGGGAGTTGAGGCGGTCTTGGGGGTGTGTCTCGGTGGTCTATTGCAGGCAGCTCGATGGGTTGGGGAGAAGCAGAAAGCTGAGGAGGAAGCGGAGGTAATGGAGGAGGAGCACCTGGTTGTGTCATTGGTCTCGCCTGGGGCGGTCTGTGCTTGACGGGCGGCTCCTTTGAGAAGACATCTCGTAAGATTGCGAAAAGCTCAACAATAGAGCATCTCTAGAAGCAGATGAGAAATGGTTTGTTAGAGACAACATAAAAGAGACCCTCGCTCCGCTGCAAGAGGAGATATGGCTAGCGCTTACATCCCATGCTTCATGCCAATGTGCCAGATAATGATGGTAAACCCGTCCCTCTAGCGTGACATGTTGACCAGAGCGCACAATCATATCCGGGGTCGGGGTAACATAAACAATCGGAGCTTCAAGAGGATACGTGCACGGAATCCAAGTGTCTATCGGAATATTATATACGGCACCGCGGAACGAGACGGGCAACGTGCCGGCAAGATGGAGGAGGAGAGACGGCGTGCCATTTTCAGATGCTGAGAGCGTGCGGGACAACGAATGAGTAAATATAATCCGAATTGAGACTCGTAGCGTCTTCTACGCAGAACCGAAGCCACTCACTGTAAACATCTGTACGTGGTCCAAACGACGGGCACTGCGCCAGCGCTCGGGCGACGTCGTGGTATGTGCGATTGGGGTCGCGATACGTTTGCTTGGGATCGTAATGGTTCTGCAGCGAGTGTTAGCGGCACAGCTTTGATTTCTCGAGGGAGTTCTAGTATAGGATGGATAGGATACCTTTGCAAGAACATTCCAAAGCCACGTCAAGGTTGCCTGCGGCACAGCCGCCATTGTTGAGCTTGAGGTTGATGCTGGAGAGAGATAGATAGTCGGAGTTTGGCTGGAAGGTCCAGCATTCCCCGCGCGGCCTGAGGCAGCCTTCCCTTTGCAGTTAGGCTCATATACGTCTCCTTCCTTCGTCTTCTCCACCGAGTCTACTCATGTCGCTTCAAACGTCGTGCTTCTCAACTCATGCGGATTGATTCAATTATTCATTAATAACTAACGCTGGCTGTTCCTCTCTATTCAAGTCTACGCCCTGAATATTGTCTTGTGACAGAAATGAAAAGCTTTTCTTTCAACGAAGAGAACAAGTTTGAGAAACAAAAAATATGATTGAATGAAGGAACGCAAACGACTTTCTTTCTCTTTGCACGATCAGCTAGTAGTGACAGTACCAACAGACATACCCCGACTAGCACCTGTGGCCTTCTCCTCCAAATTCCGATAAAGCATGTCAGTAGGGTCCATAGCTGCAGACATGGAGGTCATGGCCGAATTTTGGCGCATCTGCTTGGAGGCCATGGCGTCAAAGTGTGTTGAGCTGCCAGAAGACAGTTTGTCCCACAGGGGCAGACCAGATTCGACATTTTGAACTTCCGATTGTCCTGGCACAACAGCACCAGCCCACATGGACGTCACGGGCAGAGAGACCACCACGAATGTAAGGACGCTGGCGTTGATCTCGTGGACGGGAACGCTCAAGAACTGCAGCACGGACAAGATTGCTGGAATAGTTTTTAACTGTCAGCGAGATTTTTCCTTTTGCATGACTGGTGACGAAACAAAACCTACCTGGCACGATCATAGTTTGACAGCTCATAATGAAAATCACCTGCATTGGTCCAAATTGGTGAACGCCGAGCTGCTTGCGCCTGTAAATCGTGTATCCGAGCTTAGCCATGAAGACCGCGCTGAAAAAGCAGATGCTGATGGTGATCAGAATAGTGTCTGCTTTTGGAGCCAAAGAAAAGAAGCCGGTGTCCTTTGCTCCACGATGACGACACTATTGAAAACAATCTCGGCCATGCGGAATCCGATAGTAGTAGCAGCGATCAGGCACGATGAAGCGAGAAGCATGCTCTTGTACACCATCGGCAGGTTGGTTGATACGACGGCGGTCTGCACGACGAGTGAAATTTCCACGACCAGCTCCACGAGGGCCGTCATTACAACCGCCAAGATGCTGTTGGCATAGTCCCCTTTTCCACACGAGACATGTCGCCCGAGAAGACGGCGTATGTTTCAAAGAAAGCACTGGTGTAGAACAGGGTGGTGCATACTAGACGGATAATGTTCAATAAGAGTGCAATGATGTTCAGACAGAAGACAGGCGAGCGACGCTTCTTGGCCCTGGTCAACAGGAACAGCAAGATAGCGGTGACGATGGAAGCGCCGAGCTGGCTGCCGTAGTCGATACCGGCGGTCACGCCTTCCTGAACGTACTCGTCGATGTCGGGCATTGAGATGTTCAAGTCTGCGCCCTGGCTGGTAATGATGGTGATGTTTTGCTCGAAGGGATCGAAGCTTGACATTCTGATGGCGTTTGTTCTGGTTGAGTCCTTCTTTCCAGCGAAGAGGAAGATGATGATGAGGATGATTATGCGAACGTGTGATAAGGCGGGAGTCTTTTCAAGCAAAAGAGAAGAATCTGCCAGGAAGGTCCGTTCACAGGGAAAGTTGCTGAAGAAGCGAAGGAAACATGTCTCAGGACGTCGAGGGAGCCTTATATAGGGTCTGCCAACAATGTCTCACGACTCTGGGAAGAACAATCCATAATCTCAGGCACGGGAGACAATGTAAACGGAATAACATGATAATATCAAAGCGGAAAAGCACCAGAAATGCAAGGCTTAATGTAGAGACAGCTGTCGAACGCAATCAACCATCCAGATGTCCCAAAAGGGAATTCTTCAGCATGAGAAGAGTGGAGACGACTACAGGAACAATACTAAGCAAGCCAAAGTCAAGGTGATGAATCATACAGTCCGACGGCGCTCTGCATCGGGGAACCAGAGCCGCGAGGAAAGGCCATTGCTTGCAATGCTTGGACACGGCTTTGTTGTTTGTTCCGCTGGAGACGAACAATATTAACAGCATTGGCCGATGTGGGGCAGAACAATACTAAGCTCACTCCTCCATTCTGCATGTAGCTGTATCTGTATAACATCTAGACATATTATAAGGAGAAGGGTGAACACTGAATGGACATCGCAGAATATTGAGAGGCGACAGGCATAAAAAGAAAGGAAAACCTCGAAGCAGTATTGAAAATCCATGTTGTGGCGTTGCACTGCTTTTCCTGGTCGTGCAGTCCAGATCCTGTTGTAGGGTCTCAAATATTCGTCTATATACTTACATAAGAATGGGATGAATGGGAATGGGATGTTCTATGTATAGAGCTGAGTGTGAATGACAATGAATTCGCCAGCACTGCTTGGATGACTGCCAGTCTTGGACCCTTGGTGTTGGATCTGCGTACTACCTAGGTAGCATGATCTTCCCAGCAGATTCCAATTAATACTTCATTTTAATGCTATCTCAAGACTCATCCTCTTCTTTGTGTTATGTAAAGACAGATAGGAATATATGTATATACTATTTATAGATATGTACAGAACGTACCTAGGTAGGTTCTATCCTAGATCTCATCAGTCCGCCCCAACAACCACTGCAAATGGCGATACGACGCGCGAGGCTGGTACTCAGGCTGCATATGACCAGACTGATACGTCTCGACAAACATCAGACCCCGCTCAAAATGCTGAATGCCCATGATACCCTGCGGACCATCGACGCCTGGCATCCCATTCTGGATGAACGTCTCGGTGTACATGAGATCCGGAATGGTGATGTTGATAGGCTTACTGGGACGCTCCGAAAGCCCAGCTGGCCGTTCCAAGTCATGTTCTGGATGGACAGGAGCGTGCCATTGGTCTGGATGATGAAGTCGTAGTCGCCGTTGCCGACGAGAACGCGGTTGGTGTGCTCGATGACTTTTGGGAGCGCGCCCTGAATCGGGTCCGGGGATGTGTCGCCCTCGTCCTCGGGACCGCCACCATGGCCAACGAAGACTGGCTCGACACTGCATTCGGTCCAGGTGATCCCCGTCGGGGCATGGAGGGCCTTGACCACGTCCTCGCGCTGGAAGTAGATGGTTGAACCGGGAGGTGTGTACTCCAGCACGGTGGGAAAGCCAAGGACATCCCATTGAAGCGGGCAAGCAGAGTCGATGTCGTAGATGTTCCAGCACGGGTTAATGGCCAGCGCATACTCCATTGCAGCGTCAAAGACGTCGCAGGACTCGTTGTACTGAATGTCGGGCTGGACGCCAGACGCAGGGAAGGTCAGGTACTGCTCAAGATACTTGTCGTAGCCGCAGGAAATGTGCATTTCCTCTAGTGCTGCCAATTGCTCGGCATTGAGGTTGATCATGTCGTTGTTCTGTGCGATCATGGGGTATGCTGGCACTTCCTCCTGGATGACGTCCCAGGAACCAATAACAGGGTCGTACATGAGTGCGCCTGTATCATTTTTCAGCTAAAACTTGGACTTGACTTGGTCAACGATGTCAAGACACGTACCTGACAAGTCGTAATACTCGGTGTCGTTCTGGTCGATCATGGCCGAAGAAATGTACGGCACATAGCGGCCGGCATAACTCTCGCCAGTGATATAGATCTTGAAGTTCTTAATGCCAAACAAGTCCTCGAAGTTCTTGAAGAACCTGATGAAATCCCGCGCCACGTCCTCCTCGTTGGTAGCCGTGGGAATACCGGTGGAGAAGCCAGTGCCAACAGGCTGGTCAACCCACAGCATGTTGGTCAGCTTGACCCAGGTGTAAGGGTTCTCCACGGGCAGATAAGTGCCAGGCTGCCAAACGAAGCGGCCGTTTTCCTGAAGGAAGCCCTCCAAGGAACTGCAGCCGGGCCCGCCGTTCAGCCAGATCGTGACCTCGTCCACGGGAGCGCCAATGGTTGGCTGGAAGACGAAAAACAGCTGGCGGTGTGTGTCATTCGATTCAATCGGGACCAAGCCGGAGTAGATCTCGCCAATATCGAAGTTGACATCTGGAAGGCTTTCCACGCGGTAGGCTAGGTAGTTACAGATTGTTAACCCTAACTCGGGTACTGACTCTAACTCTCCCCTGGGCAGAACTACTCACACTGCGTCTTGCTGTTCAGAAAACGGAAATTCGCAGCCGAGGATGCGCTGCTATTAGAAGCTTTCTGCTCTCGCTTGTAGAGCATTTCGCTATAGTGCTCTTCATATCGGCGCTGGGCTTTGGCTGAGATGGGCACACGTCCTCTGGCTAGCGCGCCGTCGACCCAGAGGCCGGTCGCCAGCAGCGCCGCTGAGAGAACAGACTGAACGAGCATTTGGATTGTTCTCAGGAGAGGCAAATGCAGGAAAGTCAGGAATGAGAACGAGCCGACCCTCGAGGCTCGGGGCCAGTGTACCAGGTATTTACCTAGGTATTTATGCATGCTGTTACCTACAGATGCATACATTAGGTAGGTCATAAACAGCACAGCATACCTAGGTAGAATTTGGTCCTGCGGTATTAGGTATACCTACTTACCACCTGCCTAAGTAGGAGGCTTTTAGGAATGCAGGCGATCGCTACCAGGACGAGGCTAAGCAAGCCAGCTTGCCGATCATGCATTCGACGTAGCATCGCGATAAGAGTGAACAGTAGGATTACGTCGGCATGCACAAAGGCGGAGCTAGTTATGCTGAAAGATAAGACACAAACTGTTAAATATGAATTTAATATGTACTGCAGTTAACATAATTACATGACAAATGGACCGTAACTGGTTATAATATACAAATATACACTGCTTTTGCTGTTTTGTACGGTACGGGTCTTAAAACACATGTTCAGCATGGGGAAAAACCAAAATCAACGCTGCAATAAATATATGAAGAAAATGCCAAGTGAAGGGGAGAAAAAGGATCATCTCATCGTTGTCCGCGATAATAGTCATATGAACTGGGCGCATTAGCATCATCTTGAGCCACAGGACCGTAGCCCCGCGTTCGCCATCGATCGATACTATGGAAACTGCCGTCTCCATCAGCGACCGGAGGAGCAGCAGCAACAGCAGGAAGCTGAGCATGGCTGAGCAAATGGGATTCGCTCTCATTCTCGTATTGGTACAGCGGCGACGACGACGACAACGGCTCGAGTAGCGCTAACACCGCTGCCAGCACGGGACAGAGGCGGACGGAACGCCGGATGGTCTCCGTCATTGGGCCTGGGGAGAAGACCTAGGCCTTCGGTTTGTTTGCGCCTCATCATCAGCGACACAGGCGAAGAAGCCCGCGACGAATCCGGGGAGTAGTCGCCCCAATGAATGTCCGGGGTGTGTGAGACCGTTCTGAGATGAGATCCTCATTCCGCCCATAGATACCACCGCCAAACTCGTCGCGGAAATCCGCGCGGTTCTTGAAGTACGAGAAATCAAGCTGGTTCTCGGCGACGACCTCGAATGGCGCGGCATCCATGGGCTTGCCGGGAGTAGACGTCGACATCGACTGCATGGCAATGTCAGAGTAGTCGCCAGTGGCATCTAACTGGCCCAGCCGGCCACGATAGATGGATTTCAACATCTCCGCGGCCCGGGCGTGGACCATCGGCGTCACCAATGGCTTATAAAGTGCCGGGTGACCAAACCGCGAATTCAAGCGATCGCCTGCTCGCTTAGGACCCTTGCCCATACCAGTAGTACCCAGGGCTTCGGCGTCATTCAGCCTACCCTTGTTGTAGTAAATCATATCATCGTCGAATGCCCGCGCGCAATACCACCGAAACCCCAGTAGGATAAAAGGCAAAGGAATTAAGCAAAAGAGCATAGTCAATGTGCCCTTAGCCTTGGCCACCAGAGCAATGACAAGATTGGATAGCAGCGCGGCGAAAATCATGCGATTGATCACAATAGGCCAGAACCGACCGCCAGATTCGTTTTCGTGACGAAAACGTACAGCAGCAGATATCTCCTAAACCAGAGGTCGAACGCAAAGTAGAGCGCTGCGACGGGGAGAATAATAGGCTGCAAGGAGGCAAAACAGAAGGCCACGGTTGCGTAGAAGAGATAATAGTTGTAATAGCTGGCGTAATCGAAGGGCGGAGGAGCCGTCCACTCGATACTTTGTCGCGGCGTCGGAGCCATAAACGTCTTCATAAACCATTGCCAAGCGACCGTGAACAGCTGGACCAGATCCAAAGTCGCGCCAAGGTTGCGTTGCAGCAACCAAGTAACCCAGAAGGGTGAGACTTGACACAATGCAGACATGGACTTGTTCCAGAATTGACCATCCTTGACAGCCTGCCATGCATTCTCGTTGTCATTCCGCGCGTTGATAACGGCTGCCACAAAGGTCCATGCTGCAGAGAATAGCGAAAAGACAATGAGGTTATTGAACACGAAAAGAAGTAAAGGTAATGAATAACATGGCGTTCTCGTGAAGTCTTGGTGATATCGCCCGCGCGGCGCATCAGCCGCCGGAAAAATATCGGCAAGACCAGGTAGAATAAAGAGGTCACCGCGGGCGAGGCGATACCCTGCACAGCAGACCAGACGTCCGGGTGGTCTTGGAGAGAAGTCTGGAAAGCAGGCCAGACCAGACCCAGGTTGCTCAAGTCCGTGAGGAAAATGGCAATCATAGCGTTAGGCGCAATCCACAACACCGTGAGCAGCGTGACCCAGAACACATTGACCATGCGCCGCCATGCTCTCGACTGCGGCGACAAAGGCAGGTTTTCCCAGATGAGATCGTGCGGCCTCGGCGCCAGTCTGATGGACGTGCCCTGAGGCTTCTTTTCCGCGCCGTGTACGCTACGGCATGCGCATGTTCGATAGCCTCCCAACTGGCAAACCCGTAAGACATGGGATTTCGCTTGTCGACTGACTGGCGAACGTCCTTTATTCTTGTTTCTAATTCCTGGATTCGATCTGTTAGATAGTCGACGGCGTCCACTTTACCGGACACACCATCGCCTTTATGTTTCCGTGCCGGGCGTATTGTAGGCCTATTCGGCGGAAGCCGGTCTGGATTTTTCAAATACTTTGCCAGAACAGACTCGAGCTCTCTGACAGCCTCGTCATGCTTCCTTATCAGCGAGGGGAGGTCTTTTACGTTGCGTCCGATTGTGGTGCGTGGCAGTGAGGAAGTCGGATTGACGCCGTCCGTCAGTCGCATTAGTCCTTCTTCAGAGCGCAAATTTGGCGGAACATCTGTTATCTAGACATTCACATGTCAGTAACATATTTAATGAGAGGGAACAAAAAGAACGCACCATCAAAGTCCTCGCATGTAAACTCATTTGATACTCGGGGCTCTGAAAATAGCGTCTTCGCAGCGCCAGCACAGCCCTATAGTTCTGCCACAGGAAAAAGATAATGATAAAATCAAAGGCATATGCACAGACAACCTGGGCCCAGACAGCCTCGGTAGAAATGTACAGAGGAGTCATGAGTGTAAAAGCCGTGAATCCCTGGGCGACAGCACCTTTGCTCTGGGTGATATTGACGGCAATAAGCGTACCGCATCCGATAATGCTCAAGGCCAGACAGATATTGCGCATCATCTTGGCGCAGCGCAGAAACACCACAGCATCCAATCCGATCCGATCTGCGAGTTTCTCTTCATCGATTCTCAGCACGGGCGGGATCCAGGCGAAGAAGCCCTTGCCCACGGGCGGAGGGGCATGTTGCTGGTCGGCGTGTTTGATCTTGGGAGCGTAAATGGCGTTATGGTATGGTCGGAAGAGAGAGAAGAGGAGGACAAGGAGAAGGGAGAAACCGAGGGAGGTGCCGAGCGACACCCAGAAGGCATTGATTTGGATCTAGACAGGTTAGGATTTCGACAAGACTATTAGTGGTGGAAAACAAGGAACCAACCGATTGCTTAAACGGATTCTGAATCAGATGCAAGAACTGGTCAAGACTGCTGCTGCTGCTGTCATTGTCGTCTCGAGCCGTCATCAAAACGGCCCAGTCTGGGCCGGCCATGGTGAGTTGAAGCAGCCGACAACGTCCAGCGCTTATCGGCGAGTTTATGAGATGCTATGCATGGGACGTGATATATAGATATCGCAACGCTCTGAGGCGGAGAAACGAATGTAGTACACGGCACAAAAGCGAGAGGCGTAAGCGAGACACGGATGCGAGTGAGGGGTAGGGCTGTGCGTATGAAACGATTGTGATGGAGACGAAGCAGAACAAAAATAAGAATAGAAGAATGGACGAGGAGATAGATCCAGGCGCATGAAGGTCTGGATGAAGTTTTTATGATTTTATGGAGTCACGTTTCATGTACTGAGACACGGCTGGTACCAGTCAATACCACGTAATATTGCATGCAATACGCACATGATTCATCCTACACCTGAAGAATGTGTTCTAAAACATTGTGTAAATACGAATGACTATGCAGCATGACCTGCAACTGTCATACATGAGATAAATTTAAAAATTATATAGAATAGATGTTTCGGAAGAATAAGTGAATAAATATGTATTGTACGGTACAGTAATCTGTCTACGGTCCAGACCTGGTCTGGAGTGAATCTAGTGATCCACCGTACCTCGTGTAAATTACAGTACAGGGTCTCAGACCTATGGAATAAAAACTACAGCAAGGCAAAACTTCCATGCAGTGAACGCGCAAGATTCATATTCATTTCTTGGCTATTCCTGTCTCTAACATTATGGTTTTTTCATCCTTTTTCTCAAAAATTATCTCTAAATGTCAGAATTTCTTCATTTACAGTTGTCCGGCAGTGTTGAAGTCGGCGAGCGCTTCCTGTACACGCTTGGTCATCGTCTTCTCGCCCTCGCGCACCCAGACACGCGGGTCAAAGAACTTCTTGTTGGGCTTGTCGGCGCCGTCCGGGTTTCCAACGGGCGTGAGCAGATAGTCCTTCTTGGCCAAGACGTAGTCACGGACACCCGACAGGTAGGCGAACTGCATGTCGGTGTCCAGGTTGACCTTGACCACGCCGTAGCTAATGGCCTCCTTGTACTCCGCCTTGGACGAGCCGGAGCCTCCGTGGAAAACGAAGAAGACGGGCTTTTCCGAGGACGAGCCAGTCTTCTCCTTGACGTACAGCTGGTGCTTCTTGAGCAGTTCCGGGTGCAGGCGGACGTTGCCGGGCTTGTAGACACCGTGCACGTTACCGAAGCCGGCGGCAATAGAGAAGTAAGGGCTGATGGGGGCGAGGGCATTGTAGATGGCCAGGATGTCCTCGGGCTGTGTGTAGAGCGAGTTGTTGTCGACATCTTCGTTGTTGACACCGTCCTCCTCGCCACCGGTGATACCGATTTCCTGGTGGAGTCAGCCGAGCTCTTATGTACATATATATATGTATGTATTTATCTGTAGGAAGATCTTACCATCTCCAACCATTGCTTCATCGGAGCAGCACGCTTCAAGTACTTGGCAGTGGTCGCAATGTTCCAGTCAACAGGCTCCTCAGAAAGGTCAATCATGTGCGACGAGAAGAGAGGCTCGCCGTGCAGCTTGAAGTAGCGCTCATCTTCGTCGAGCATACCGTCCAGCCAGGGCAGCAGCTTCTTGGCGCAGTGGTCGGTGTGGAGGACGACGGGGATGCCGTAGGTCGGGGCAATGCTGCGAATGTAGTGGGCACCGGCGATAGCACCGGCGATGGAAGCTTCCTGGTTAGGGTTGGGGATGCCCTATTTTGTTTGATCGATGTGGCACAAAAATTAGTCATGCGCGACTTGAACGTTTCTGGTCTGTGAAACAGGCCATTGCTTACCTTTCCGGCGAAGTAGGCAGCACCACCCTGTGACATTTGGAGGACGACGGGGCAGTTCTGTTCGCGGGCGGCTTCGAGAGCGGCGACAGCAGTAGACGAGGAAGTCACATTCTATGCTACCGCGTTAGCAATGCACATGCCAGCGAGGTCCTTATGAAGAACACGTACAATGGCCGGGATGGCGAATTGCTTCTCCTGGGCATATTTGAACAGGCGAAGGACGTCATCGCCGACGATGACGCCAGACTTGCGGGAGAGCTTCTCGAGGACACCCATTGTGTTGCTTCTTGGTATGTGATTATTTCAGGTTCTTCAATTTCTGTCTGTAAGAATTGGAGGGTGAGTGTCAGTGTCAGCAGAGGTGAGTGAAGAAGGAAGAAGAAGAAGAAGAAGCAGCAGCGATGGAGGGAAAAAGAAGTGGGGAGGCGAAGGGGCAAGGAGGGGCGTGGCTCTGCTGTGGTCTGCTCTGGTCTGCTGTGTGTTGCATGTTGCTCTTCACAACTCGTGTTGTCTGCCAGTTTCAAAGCAAGTGCCTGGCAAAACGCACGGAGCAGCCAGCTTGTAAGAAGCGCAAGCCATTGAATTGTTGCGCGCTCTCACCGAGTCACCGGCGACTTGAAACGGAGCGTAGTTAGATGAGGTCAGCGTGAGCGCAGGGCGGCCTCAGGCAGAGACATAGGTATGGATGGATGTACTATTCGGGTTCAATTAACGCGCCTACCTTGCGAAATGTACGATGGATATGGATATGAAGGAACAATCGGAAGAGATGCTTGGTAAGTCTCCTTTATAACTAAAGTACTACGGTGTTGTATGACTTAAATGGCTGCTGATCCGGTTTCTGCCTTTGCTGGTGGTGACATGCCTGAATGCCCAGGCATCCAGTGACTTTGTATGACGTTCCCGATTTGCCCCGCCTACAGGAGATGTTGTTTGTATAGAGATTGGTATAGAGATTTCTACTTATATTCCTATTCCTATTCAAATAGATGAATCCATATGAGCATGCTCAGCAGGCCCTGCCATGTCTGACGGGTTACATACATACGTGTACGTGTTGGGCATTTCTCACATCTAGCATCTAGCACCGGGCAGGGTGTACCCTATACATACCAATCAATCCTGGCTACCTAGGTAAAAATGAAGAATGATACACTAATAAAAGTAAAACTCATCGTGTCATTTTATGTGTAATCGCTTGGCCAATTCCGTGTTGGACCCGAATACCCGAGGTATATCTATACGCGCTTCCGGGCTCATTTGAGGTCGATTTGTCTGATCGACGGACAGAACAACCTCCTTGTAAATTGTAGGTACTATTCGATATGCATCTATATACTTGTATGACTATGTACCGGGCGGTCAACTCCAATATCCAATTGTACAGGTACCTAGCCGAGGTCCTTTCTCTATCTCTACCGTGACCATGATATATATGTACATTTGTATCATCGAGGTCTAGATGTCTAGATGAATGGGGCAAAAGATAAGAGAGAGAGAGAGAGAGAGAGAGAGATAAGAATGCCTATCAATTCATTGGCGCAGACGACGGTGCCGGCTTTTCCATCTCGTAGAAAAGAAGATATACCTCCTTCTGCATGCCCAGAACATCGCTGGTCTTGCACTCCTTGACCTTGTCGTCGGATATGCGCCACCAGCGTTCAATCGTCTTGCGTCTGCGTAAGAGTCGTTGTGCACCGCTATTAGATGGCGGGCGTTGTTTTGACATGCTCAACCGCAGCGATGATGTTCGATGCGGCGTGTTCTCTTGGTCCTCTCCATCCAGAACATCGACAGAGCGGAGTGCAGGCGATGCCGTGCTACTGACAGGTTTCTGCGAGTGCGTGCTTTGCAGAGACGCGCGCGGATTAGAAGATTCTTGTGACGATGACTTGGAGGACGCTCGGGCAGAAGAATGCGTCGATATTGACGGGGACTGTGTGGTTGGGGGCGATGGCAATCCGTGGTTATTGCTGCTGCTCGACAACGAAAGAGACGAGTCGGCTGGAGAAATACTAAGAGGGCTGGCGTCGATCCCCACCACAGGAGAATGGCTTAATTTCTTCGTGGCCGGAAGACGTGGACTACCAGCAGCCGACGGGTTCTCGCTACCAGCGCGACTTTCTGCATACGATCGAAAGGCATCGGGTGTAGAGAACGGTGGATAAACGTGACTTCGTCGAAACGACTCGTAGTGCCCGCTGTGGTGACTTCCCTTGTGACAAACAATTCCGAGCAGCTTATACCATTTGCGGCTAAGGATCCCTCCCAGCGGAAGGCGCTCCGGGAATGACACTTTGGCGGCATTTTGGTAGAGCTGCTCTGATCGAAGATTGACCGTGACAGGTGAATAGCAATTATCTTTGGAAACACGGTTATCCGCATGTGCCGCGCAATCCGGCGTTTGGGTGCCAACTCTGCGGCAGGGAGTTCGACGCCATCCAAAGCTTGCTCTGGATCCGTTTCTAGGGCGTGTTGAATCTTGGAAATTTCTGCGTCCAGAAGTTCCTTCTCGGCAGCTGATGTCGCCTTAGTTTTGCTATGATCTTGGTCTCCAGGGCATGCCGTAGTCGGCAGTTGTCACACCGGAAGTCGTCAATGTATTCAGTCTTCAGCAGACCATCGAAGCACGAGCTCAGTGTTGCAGAACTATTTTGTGGCACTTGCAGCGTGAGATTGACGAAAGAAGTCTTGTTTGGACGATATTGATAATGGCATGATTGGCATTCGATTTGCGATTCAAGCTGCCCTTCCATTGGGAACCCATGTTCATTATCGATCTCCTTCAGTTTGCTATCGATGATTGCAGGCAACCCTTCCTTGGAACCATCGTCGATACGCACGGAAACCTCTGTGGGTATTCTATTCCCTACAACATCCTCGGACGGCTTGTCCACTTCCACACCGCGTTGTGCTCGCTGTCTCGCCTCGACTGCCGCGTGATATTCGTCACAGAGACGCTCTGCAACTATTTGAAGAAATTCATGCGCATCCTGCTGGTTACGACTGATCCGAGTCCGAAACGCATATTCTAGCGCTTGGATAAAAGGGCGCGCCGAGATAGTCTTCTTATAGATTGGCCGCTCATTTAAGCGGTCAAGCATTTCCTTCAACGCCAGAGTAACCGTTCCTTGCTGCAGTTCGCGCCGCCTCTGAGGCGCGAGCTTGTGCTTTGTCCGCGTAGACGGCTCGTCGGGGCCGGACAGCTGGTTATAAACGTCGGGCCCATCTAGCTCTCGCCGATGCAGTTCGCGGATAAGATAGACGCGCAGTTCGCCGAGGCCAGCCAGGGCCTGGAGAACGGAATTGATGAAGCAATCGTTGGCGGGATTCGACAGGCCGACGACCCCTTCTTCCGATCACTGTTGCTGGACTCGTCGCTGTCGATAGTGAAGTTCGGTCCGAAGACGTAGAATAGGGTGATGGCAGCCAAAGAGGCTCCGGCCGCATAGGCGGCGACAGTTCCGGGTTTGTCAGGCATCCACAGAAGATATTCCGTCTGCTACGGCGCCATGTCCGAGATGGGCTCGATGGTATGTGAAGCAGGCAAATGTTCACCGTGGCATCGTAGGATGACTGTCTATACTACCTAGGTAGTAGGTAGGATGAAAGCAGCAAAAGGTTGGCGGAGTGCGGGCGGAGTAAAAATAGTACGGCCGGGCCAGAGTGAGGTCCACCATTAGAAATCCGGGAATCCGGGATTTTAGCCACACGCGAGCCACACGTTGTCCTTCTTTCTCTTCTTCTGGTTCTGTTCCTTTCCTAGTCTTTTCTTGACCCTTGTGTCTGTTTTTTCCCAAGCATCGGGGCATTGCGGGGATAGGCATTGTCACACTGAGAGTAGCTACCTATGATTGGATATCTAGATGCAACTAGATCTCGGTTGAAGCTGCGAGTTCATCCAGCGTTTTAGCATTGAATCTTAGTCCATAAACAGATCTAACATTGATATAGACCGCCTGAATATCGAGGCATGGGTTAACCTCATCAAAGACCCCTGGCGCGGTGAAAAGAAAACCCGATCCGAAAGCGGACAGGCTTCGCGTTGGCAACCTACGTTATGATGATATGCGACAGGATTGATCCATCTATCATGATTGCGAAAATACGTTTTCGTCAAAGATGCAAGGTGTGCAACAAGATCTACACACATAAACATACCTGTTATGGGAGGGCACATCAATCTAGACTAGTGCGCGATTGTGCACCAGTGGACCTGTATGTTTTAAGGCGAGCATATCCATCTACTTACTTGGCAATCCTATCTCACTTTTAACTAACAGGACGTGTAAGGAATCCGCACAGCTCGCCATCCAAGCAGCATACGAAAAGAGCAGATCGATGCGCCTCAAGGGTGACGTTAAAGATTCTGAGCTAGTTATCAAAACATGCATGGCGAGACTGCATACATCGAATAGTTTGGCGTGCGAAGAGATTACGCTTTTATATCTTTCGCAAGCAAATAACCACACGTATGACTTTAAGCTCTCGGAGGCACATAACCAACTCCAAAAGTGGGTTCCTAAGAGCGCGAACTTCATAAGCGGACAAGAATACCTTCTTTGGGACCAAATACTGTGTGTTGGTCGCGTTTTTCGCGGAGAGGGCGTTTTCTGGAGGCAAAGGCGTGTTTCGAACGTTGTCATACGACTCCAGGACTAAGCATATCAAGAAACTCACTAGTGAAATCCGCCATCGGGGACTTGTACTGTGAGCTGGCCTATCAACAAGCAGAAGAGGGCATATCATACCTCTTGCAAGCGGAGGACATCCTTGAGTCACAAGTCAGGTTACTCCAGCAATCACACCTCGGACACACCAAAGGATATCGGCGACTACTCCTTCTCTGACCGAAGTCAAAATTCGGTTACATGTCAAGCAGCACGCCGAAATGCTCATCAGAGAGCTTCTCAGCATATATGAGTATTTGAGAGAACCAGACATAGTTGATCGACTCGGGCATGTTCGTGTGCTGATAGCTTCAGCACGCATAACCACATCTCCGGAGGACGCTATCACGAAATGGACGAAAGCGCTAGAGTGGAATAGGATTTACAATCCTATGGAAGATGAGGTATTTACATGTGGTGTGATATATCTTTTCCTTTGCATTGCGTGGTACAAGGTTGGGAATATCAACGCCAGTAAAGAATATTTTGCGAACGCGAGCCGCGTGATAAAGAAGCAAATCCCGCGGTTTCTTATACCAGGAGTAGGGACATATCTCTTCCACAGCGTTTGTGATGAGGTGCAATCTACTGTAGGATGCTTCTTAGGCTTTAAAGGCTTGATACTATGTAAAAAATATATTATACTGGCAAGGATCATTCAAAAAGTCTCCTATAAAGCTGATGATAATGAACACGATGGTAAAGTTTTCACCCCTTAGCGCGGGTACTAGAACGAGATCGCGACCGACGGCTTCTCCTGCCTTGAAGAATCAGGAGGAACTCATATCCATCAAGTAGATCGCCAAGAGGCCAATCCATTACTTCTCGTACCCATGCGAGTGCTTCAAGTGGTTCACTGTGGTCGACGAAAAACCGGGTATCAACAGCCGAGACAAGGCCGCTCTTCTTGTCGTCCGGATCTAAAAGACTCCCAGCAAGCGGGGCCTTTTGACATAATCAATTGGAGACATCCTCATAATCAGTTCTGCAAATTGGCGGATCGTGTCACGATTCACTGCATTGATACCATCTATATATCGCTCGATTAGGGTCATAAGATCGCACTGTGTTCCCAACAAGGTGTGTGTGTGCCTTACTGCCAAATACCTTCGCAGCTGCTAAGCATGCCGCAGGATGGGAGCTCATGATTCCATAAAATGATCATCATCTTGTCTGAGCTGGTTTAATAAGCCCACGGCAAGCCCACGCTCTCGATAGTCACGATGAACCACCAACTGAGTAATCCAGCAAATGCTTTGATTATTCCAAACCCAACTGCATGAAAATGCATTTCCAGCCAATTGGCCATCAACAATAACTCTAACGTACGAGCAATCGGCTCCGTCGGGCAGGTATTGATCTCGTAGCCTCTTCTTACCGAGCTTCACCCTCTCGCCTAAGCAAAGCTTTAGTATGTATATTGAGAAGAGATCTTTCTCAAAAATGGCTCGCTCACCTGGCTTCGCGCCATCGCGACCCCAAATGCCATAGTTCTCGCTAAATAATTGGGCGGCCGCAGTTAACATACTGTCCGTCACCTGCTCAGCGCTGAATCTCTCGTACGTCTGCGTCGCCATCTTCCGACGATGATCTTGCTTTTCGAAATAACGGATCTGGGGTTCCAACTGCAAAGTGACTTTAGGACGAGAAGGGCAGTCGGAGTCATCGTTTTCTTTGTCGTTGAAAGCCATTGCTGCTCAGTTTTATTCCGTACGAGAGTCTTGATTGAGGTGGGGTTGGAAGTGGCTAGTTAGCTACCTTTCCATAGTAAATACTAGAGGTACTTACAGTCAATTTTGTAACTCCCTACAATCTTAATAGATTTTATGAAATTTGAGATTTAGATTCTTTATATATTATAAAATATATGTCTAAGTTATTTTAAATTATCTTAATTAATACGTGAGATATTAGATATTTCAATATAGTGATTTCTCGATATTTAAGATCTCATGTATTAATTAAGATAATTTAAAAATAACTTAGATTTATATTCTATAGTATATAAAGAATGTAACTTCTTAATTTTATAAAGATTTATCAAGGTTGTGATGAGTTATAAGAGAAAATAGATTTTAGTTGTAGGTACCTCTACATAGTATTTACTATGGAAAGTGACATTTACGCTTATGTGGTGCACCCACAGCGCTCCGCGCTGGTAGCTAGTTATGCTATGCCCCGGCTTGTAGGACGGACGCTAATGCGCCATGCTGATGCACCGCGACCAAAATATTTCCTGCTCTGGTTAGCAGTATCACATATCGGCGCCACAGAATGGCCATGACCACTGTTTTGGTCTTATAAAGATGTGCCCTGGCAAACCGGTAGATTTTGCCCAGGCAAAATCCTCTCTCTCGTCTTCATCATGAGTCAAGTTCAGGATTATCAACGGCTTCTAAGCATAATGGACCGTCACCGAATGGAGGCCTTACAAGCAGTCCGCCGGAACGAAAAGATCCCTACCTTTGATCCTGGATGTCAATTGGATATCGTGACTATGAAACAAGGAGAGGAGGGTCAGCCATTCGACAAATATGCGGAGTTTGCCGTATTCTGCTATGACGAGCCTGGAGTATAGTAAGTTTTGACTCCTATTAAGTAAAATACTCTTTGCTGATACAACCAGCCATGGCTGCTGTGTTAGTCGCATCGAAGATGATCGGCTAAATCTTACCCCTGTTTGGTCTTTCCTGGAGAAGCCTCTACGACAAATCCTGTTGCGCTACCTAATCCATATGTCGGCCAGGAAACTTGTACGGAAATATCCGCGTAGTATGTTCTTCTTATCTCCTTAAGGAACATGGCTGATGTTATATATAGTAATGTGGAACAACGCAAATGGAATTATTTTTACTGGTATGTTCATGCCGAATGGGAAGAAGAAAGAAAAGTTATACTGATAAAAATAGTTATGTGAGCGCCCATATTCAATCACCCGAGGAAGTGAAATCGGTTTCACGGTCGTATCCTACTGAGGAGATAGAAAAAATTCTCCACCGCTTTCTTCTGCGAAGGATCTCACATGAAGGGAAAGTGTATGTAGCTAATCTAACTATGTAGTCTGCATAATAAGCCAGGGCTTTGACATACACGTTCGCTGTGGGCGAGTGACGGCCTTCCTTGCAAGCAATTCCTGATACCTAGGTCTCACCCATGAATCTTGACGAGACGCGGTGATCCTATAGGCTGATATACGTGTCAAAGCGAATGCATAGCAGCCATAGCTAACTAACTATAGCCTATTAGCAAGGAGCTTGCAAGATCATGTGATCGCGTCGCGAGAGAGATCCGACGCCCGACAGCCGACAGCCGTTACATCTCGACATTCTCATTGCTTTCGATGCTTAGAGCTGGCACATGCTGCATGCTACCTACCTAGGCAGTGTTTCTGTATGATTTCATCATGGCTCATGGATCATTGCCCGCTGTCCAGGGTGGTGCCCGCTCGGTATATGGTGAGACAAAGACCCTCTGATCCCACACTTCGAGTATACATCCATGGATACCTAGGTACAACTTTCTGCGGAGACTGTACATGGGTGATAGAAATATAACCTTCAAAATATCCTGTCCAGCTTTTATAACACCCAGTCAACATGCTCGCCTACATCATCGGCGCGCTTGCCCTCTTTTTCCTCCTGCTGCGCCCGCTGTACAACTCCCTCCGCCATAGAGCCAATGCCCGGCGTCTCAACTGTCTACCTCCACACACCAAAGTCTACAAATTACCCCTCGGCATCGATGGTGTGCGCCGGCTGGAAGACGCCGACAAACGAGGCATGGTGTGCGATGAACTCTTCAAGATCTTCAAGGAACAAGGCGTGTGGACTTTTCAGTTCTGGGTGTTCGGCCACAGACAGATTTCCACCGCGGAGCCCAAGAATGTCCAGGCCCTTCTAGCCACTCAGTTTTCTGACTTTGAGATCCCTGTCGTTAGACAGAAAAGTTTTGGCCGATGTTGGGCCAGGGTATTTTCACTGCCAATGGCCAGGTCTGGTGCGTTATTCTATCATTTCATAGAAAGTTGTCATGCTCTAGCAGTAGACTAACTCCAACAAATAATTAAAAAAGGTCACACTCGAGGGCGATACTGAGACCGCAATTCACTCGTCAGCAAGTCGCAGACCTGGAGCTAGAGGAGAAGCATGTCCAGCAATTATTGATGCATATCAAACCCGACCGAGCAACTGGCTGGACGCAACCCATCAACCTGGGCCCCTTATTCTTCAGACTGACAATCGACTCGGCCACAGAATTCCTCTTTGGCCAATCCGTCGAATCGCAACTCCGAGCTTTGCCCGGCGCAATGACAGAATCCAATTCTGCCTATAACTGGCGAAACCTGGCATATCATTTTGACGACGGCACTAACCACCTCGTAAGGAGGGCACGTCTTAGTGGGTTGTACTGGCTGCGCAACCCTGCTGAATTCCAAAAGGATTGCGAAGAGGTCCACCGCTTTGCAGACCATTTCGTGCAGCTAGCCCTGGAACGCACAAGCGCCGAGGAAAAGGCCAGCGGCGGCGGCGAGAAAAAGCGTTATGTGTTCTTGCATGAGCTGATCAAGGAGACCAAGGACCCTATTGAGTTGCGCTGCCAGTTGCTGCATATCCTCTTAGCCGGCCGCGATACCACTGCCGGTCTCCTCGGATGGACCTTCTTCCTCCTCTCACATCATCCAGAGGTCTACCAGAAGCTCCGAGAGACTATACTTGACACATTCGGTCCGTACGATGCCCCGCGTGGCATTACCTTTGAGCGCCTCAAAGCATGCGCCTACCTCCAACATGTCCTGCAGGAAACTCTGCGCCTGTATCCGTCAGTCCCCATGAACGCCCGCATGGCCACTAAAGACACCTCGCTGCCAACCGGCGGCGGTCCAGACGGCACTAGCCCGATCTACGTCGCCAAGGGCGAACAGATCAACTACTCAGTGTACGTGATGCAACGGCGCAGAGATATCTGGGGTCCCGATGCGGACCAGTTCGTGCCAGAGCGATGGGCGACCCGTAAAGCTGGATGGGAATACCTGCCTTTCAACGGCGGCCCCGTATTTGCCTGGGTCAGCAGTTTGCATTGACTGAGGCTGGGTATGTGACTACTAGGCTGGTGCAGCTTTTGATAACATCACTGCCGTGTACCCAAACGAGGAGGATAAGCACCAGATCAGTATTACGAGCGCGCCGAAAGCCGTGTTTGTTAATTTGCATAGTTCTCAGGCAGCTTGAAGAAGAGCGTACCAAGAGGCTTGGCCCATACCTAGGTAGGGTCTCTTTTGTATTAAACCAAATCTTTTTAACGAAATAATGAACTCGTAGCTACTCTTAGTTAATGAATGATCACTTTTATTTTGTCTTCATATCAACATGGCTTTAAAATGTATGTTTATGCATATATTCACAGTCATGCATCGACAATCTTTGAAGGGGATTTCGATATGAAACAATCTCTTTCCCAGTCGTAAATTTAGCCCTTCAGGCAACAAAAATAGCATCGAATGAGAAAAACCAGGCAGAATGCGCCCATCTACCCATCTAGCTTCTGCAGATTCTCCGGAAGCGTGGAAACATGCTGCCTGAAGAGGTCTTCTGCTTGCGTCCACACGCGCGCATTCGATCTATCCTTGAGCTGCAATAGACTAGGCAACAGGGCCGTGCTGAACATCTCAGAACTCTCCCGCGGAAGCAGGGACGGCAAATGGTCAATGCTGATGACGCTCAATGGGAGGTCCGGGTTGCCAAGGGGAATATTGACAGGCACTGTAGGCTTGTCGAAGACGGTAGTGATGTCGTAGATGGGGATAGGGTTGTTTGGGTTAGTTCTAGATTCGACGTTCAGCCTCGGATATATATGTTTGGCAGTTTGGATTGGAGAGTGAGTTGTGCTTACGTATCAGCGCTAACGTCGCATACAACTGACAGAGTACGCTTTGGAGAGGAAAGGCTCTCTGCATTGACAAAAGGCGGAATCTTTGCCGACAGGTAAATGCAGTTGATGAAAATGTCAGCGTCCTCGACAATCTCCCTGAAAGGGCCACCTGTTTCACGTCAAAATAAGCCTTCTGTTTTTGCTCCTCAAACTCCCACGAAATGTAAGGGGTACCTTTCTTGGTCTCTTCCATATCCCACTTGATGATGTCCGCATCAGGGATACCCACATCCTTTGCAAACTGCACGGCGCCACTACCGCATCTTCCCAGCTGTAAACTTTCTGTCAGCGTTAATCATCATGCATGGGCGAGAGGGAAAACTTACAGCCCAATGACAAGCACTTTCGGAGATCGTCCAGCCTTCTTCTTTCCGGCTTCAAGCACTTGTTTTACGGAATCGATGAGCAAGCCCTCATTGGCGTAAGGCTTCTCTCCCGGAAGTGGCTCGTCCTTTCCATGCGTCAACTGCCAGGCCCACGTTTTGATCGCCAATGCGGATCCTTTTGCAACAGTTAATATGGGCCGTTGTTTTTTCTTTTTTCTTTTTGTTTTGGTCTGGAGTCATCCAGCCAAAGAATGTGATAACTCACCAGCATATCCCGCAGAGTAACCAAATGCTGTTTCAACTCGAGTTAGAACGGACACCCAATAAATAAAAACGAAAAGATTTTGGCTTACCAGCAACTCGTCTACCAGTGTCGTCCGTCAAAAATTCAAGATCAAGCAAGGTACCGCCTCCACGTGGCCATCGACTCAACACTTTCTCCCAGCCAGCCTGCTTCTTGTAGCAATGGGCAAAAGAAATATGCACATGTTCCAACGGGAAGTCATCCTCGGGAAGTTCCTTCAGGCCCAGAATATATGCATCTTTAGGCGCATCCTTCACCCATGACCCTTCGGGAACGAGACGGGCGCCGACCTGCAATTAAATAGTAATGGTTAATGTAATGACGATATAGGGACGAGACAATGCGGATATGTTTCATACATACGGCAGCGTATTCCTCATCTGCAACGAACAAAAGAGTCAGTTACTTGTTTTTTCCCTCCAGCAAGTGAGAATAGAAGAGTAAATACCGTTGAAAATGCTTTGACTTGACCGCTCTACCGTAACATCGTATCCTGCATCCAGAAGAGCCTTTGTCGTGGTAGGAGTAACTAGAGTATACAATCATACAATCAGCGGGGTCATACGTTGGGACAAAAAGGAAGAAATTCCAAAGGACAGACTTACGAGCTGACCGCGCCTCCGCAGGCTTGGTTTCTGCCCTAAGCCAAATCTTTGTTCCGGACATAATTGAATGCTGAAACAGTGCAATTGAAGCAAGAAAAATCAAAGAATGCGAACAAAAAAGAGTGTAGATAGGCCTGGAGATTATTACTCATAGCGGATAAACCGTAAATCCGGACCTCGTTGCGCGATCGGAGGTGGGGCTTTTGCTGCCTGAGGCTTCCAGACCGACAGCTACTTACCTTCACCGCCCACCCACACCGCTCGCGGTGTGGGTGTGCACCACCAAAGCGTAAATGTCACCAAAGCGTAAATTTTACTAGGAATAGCTTCAAAACGTATATTAATCCTCCCTCCACGTAACAGGCCTCTCTAAAGGAGGTTGAATCCCTAGCTAAGTATGTTCCGGATAACGATCAGGAATTTCAACTTCTTCCGGCGATTTTTGGCGGCGTTGAGTCGTATTATCTAAAGGCGCTTGTTGGGCCTCATGAGCGGCCTTTCTATTAGATTTTGCTGTATCGGCCGCACGACGTCGTTTTATATGACGATTTGCATCCTTAACGGTAAGAACACCTCCAATCTTGATTTGGCGCTTAGTACGAGTTGATTTTTGCGTGCGTTAAGCTCTAGAAGCTTGGTAATCTGGTCCTCTTGTTAATGCATGATATGGGCCTGTGTAAGGCTTCCTTCAAAAACCTTTCTAAGATCGCGTCGGATTCCCGTATTAATATCGTCAATCATATCTAATTTAGCCTCAACGCTCTTGATTCGTTTTAAAGCTTATAAGCTGTCTCCGGGGTGAAAAAGAGGCTGTAGTAGGTGAACTAGGAAGGTTGTTTTCCTCTCCGTCGTATATCTCCAATACTGGCGATTCCTCTCTCTCCATTTGAGCGCGTAGAGGGTCTAATATAATACTAGGATTAAAAGGATGAATCCCCGATCGCTAAATCCTTTGCGTATTATACGTGGTGTAAAGGCCTGTTGACGAATATCTTGAATTCTAGTCAAAAGTCGAATTTGTCGAAAAAGTGGCCTCCTAGACGAGATTCCTCATTAACGATCTTTCTATGGAAGTGTTTATATTGCATGAACGGCATTCCATCTAAAGGCTGCAGAAGATGTGAAGTATGAGGTGGAAATCCGATTAATATAATCCTTTTTGGTCGCAATACTCCAGAAATTCGTACGTAAGGTGACCACCAAGATTATCTATAAAAGGAGTCGATAACCACTTCCAGCGGCCTTCTGAGTATGAAAATTAAAATGTTGAAGCCATTCAAAGGCAAGCTCATCGGTTGAGAAGCCATTATCGCTTATTGCAAGCACCCAATCGTCTGCCTTAATAGGCTCAAACCACTGTTCCATTAAGACCTTGCCGGTAAGGATAAAGAACGGAGGAATTAAGCCTCCAGCGGCATTAATACACTCAATAATCGTTACTGATTCTCGTGAAGAAGAGCTTGGAATCTCTCGAGAGATAGTAGGATATGCAGTAACTACTGTCTCAGTGCCTTCTTGCCCAATTTGGAATCCAGTCTCGTCAAAGTTATAAATATTTGATGGTGTAATCTTCCTAGAATCTAGTTGGATTTCTAGACGTTCAAACCACATCTGGATAGCTGTGAAATCGGAGGCATGGAAGCGATCTGAATTAATTGGCCTCTGCTTCGTTAATTTATACTCTGGAGGTAATCTTTTGATAAAACGATATGCCCAATTGGGGCTAACAGTAGGTAGAGGTTCGGCGCGTGGATTCAACCTTTTAGAAGCGAATTGGCGTAACCATTGATTAATCCGGGGTTGGAGGGATTCCTCTCTCATCTAGATCCTTAATCCATATAATTAAGGCGCGTTCTTGATCATCTGAGAGTAAACGATTCTTTGCTGGGCGATTGAGCTGTGAGGTGCTTCCTCGTACGCGTCGTGCAAGCCGGGAATAAGGAACATCAAATTGACGGGCCAATACTGTGAGTTTTGCTTTCGGATTTTGATTTTTGTACTCTAGAGCCTTCTGAATACGTTCCTCCTTCATTTTATATTGATCCGAGGGCATTTTGGTGGTGTTTGGGGGTTTGAAATGAGGCTTTGAGATTTCTAGTAAAATTTACGCTTTAGGCACACCCACAACGCAGAGCGTTGTGGGTGGGCGGTGAGACGGGTAGTGGTCACTTGTAGATATGCTCACTCGTAGGCATGCTCACAAGCTTACTCATAAGCCTACTCGCAAACTTACCTACACTTTACTTGTAGGATACGAAAGGAAAGAACAAATTCAATTTATTACTACAAAATGGCACGTCCTACGGCCGATATCTGAGAGGAATAGTAGTAATCTTTCCATTGTTCTAATATACAAATATATACATCTTCATCAGACGAGAGTATTGGCCTGCCACTACTCTTGACACTCTGTGTATAACTCCCACGATCGTCAGTTCCAATTTACTATTGAGTAATAGAGACGATTCTTCGGCGGACTGCTAGTCGTGATAGAGGGAGTCTATGAGTCGAAAATGCCACCAAGCACGAGACGACGATGGCGGTTCATTCCAGTGGATGGTGCCAACAGCCGCGTAAGTTGCGCTTTCGAGTCTCGACAATGACGGCTGACAGTGGCATTGTACTCGCGCGAGAATTCCCCTGCATGTTCGCTCGACCCTATTACTTGCGTACCATCTCAAATAATAGTATATGCAGCGCACACGGACGCCACGTTCAACCAAGAGCTAGATTTGCCCGCACCATTAGCTCGCTTAGCTCAGGGAGTGATCGTAGGTTTTAACAGCTGGTTCTTGCTGTTCGGATAGGATTTCTTCGATATGCGTAGAGAGTCGTAGGGCATCCTTGTGCTTTTCTGTTCTATTAAGAGGCGCATTGCATCCAGGTAGACTTGAATCATATCGCCTTGTTCGGTGTCGGAGTGAGATGAAGTTTCATAATCGTGATGGCCCAGCGCATATCCGAGGAGCGGCAGAGCGTCAGGATGTGAAGGATGGTATAATCGTATAGCTTGCGGCCAAAACCGGAGACCAGGGATCTTATCCAAATTTTGCAAAATTCATCAAAGACCGAGGCGGGGACAGTCCTGAGCTGTTCGCTTTCCTTGCGCTTAAGCATGAATCGACCAATACTTATAGTACTGAATACGAACATCTTCTGTTTCTTAAGCTCTGTCTCGGAGCAGAACATATTGAATGTCTGCAAGGCAGCAGCAAGCCCCCGGCCATAGTGGATTTCGGCATCCATGTAGCTGCGGAATACTGAACCAAACATTCGCATTCCATCATCTGGGCTCATATTCCTAGCGCGTAGATCGAGTTGGCCCAGTTCTCGGATGATGGAGTTAATCTGGTCATAAAGGCCTTCTGCTACCATAAATCGGACAGCGACTGGAAATGTGCGAGCGGATCTGATAAAGTCTAGACGTATAGTAGGATCTGTTGCCCAGAACCAGTCAAGCACTTTCTTCCCCGCGCCTGTCATTTTCATCTGGTCTCGCCGGTCTTTCGACGTCGTACCCAACAAAGCTAATTGTGCATTCAGACAAGCGCGGATATCAGCTATGCTAAGGATGCCAGCTGCGGCAAGTTCGTCGAAAAATCCATTGGGGTTTCTGCCATTTTCTTTTTCAGGCGCGCTTTGTCGTCTTCTCGTCCCAATGCAGAGACGGACGGCTTGGGAGGGACGACACGAAAGAGAGGATGTTGCAAGATGGTCTGCAGATGCTGGTCTGCGGATTGAGCAGGCTTGTTGGTATCTGCAGCATCCAGCTGGCGGCGGAACGAAGAAGTCAGAGCCGACAACAGCTGCTGAGACTCTCGAGGTGTTTGGGGCAGTGGGGGTTAAACCTGGACCACATCCACCGCTTAACGCCTAGAACCGAAGTTTTCTTCATGGTGCAGAGACTGGCTTGGTGCAATGGAGAGTGGATGGCTGTGGGGACGGGGAGAAATGAGTTGCGTAGCCTGATGGGCTGAGGGGAGGTTGGCTGACGCTGGGCGGGCGCGGCTGGCAGAACTCCCGGATTGGGCTAGTCGATGATCCTTTCGAGCCTAGCGTAGCCGCCTCGCTAAAGCCGGCGCAAGAAAGGGAAGATCCAAACTGGCAAAAGTCCTCCTCCTGTTCTTTCTGCTTGCTCAAACCATTCAACCTCCCCACGGCTTTCCTGCATCTCACATCGGGCGGCCCTTCTGCTGCTGAGCTGGTGCTTACCTAGGAGCGAGAGAGAGAGGGTGCATCGTTCGCATTCCCCGATTCTTTTCCATCGATCGAGCTTTTTCCTCCTTGCCTCTGGGCACACCTGATCCCATCTGCAATCCCTGTTTACTCTGACTCAACCCAACACTACCCCTTCATCCGCCCGCGATTGTCTTGACCAGTCCACGTCATTTTTGCGAACCAGCAACCTAATATTACAGACACAGCCATGTCCGAAGTTATATCCAGACCTTCAGCGCCGCGTGGGCGCGGTTCTGCCCGAGGTGGCCGAGGCGGCTACAGCTCCAGAGGTGGTCGAGGCGGCGCTCGATCGACCAAAGCTGACGTTAGTGAAACCACCGCTGCACCGACGACGTTTGAAGATGAAGGAGAGATCGGCCAATTGAAGCTCAAGTATGCGACTGAATTGCCTACGCTCAAGGAGCTCTTCCACGACTGGACAGACGAGGATCTAGTGTTTGCTCTAGAGGATGCGAACGGTGTTCTTGAGAGCGCAATCGAACACATTAGTGAAGGTAAAGCTCCCGCGAATCGCGCAGTACATGGCAATGGCCATTTGCTAACTGGTAATTAACCAGGCAATGCTTCTCAATGGGGTGAAGTCAAGAAGAAGACTATCGATCGGTCCCGTCCGAAAGCGAAAGATCTGCCCAAGGCCCAAACTAGTGGCGGTGAGACAGTGTCTGCAACGACTCGGAGCGGCCGCGGACGTGGAGGATTCGAGGGTCGGGGGCCGGACTCGAGGAGATCGAGGTCGTGGTGGCCGTGGTGGTCGAGCCGGCGGTGTACGTGACGAGAAACCTGCTCCAACTGCCGAGCAGGTCGATACGTCCATTCCTACCGAAACCCCGTGACTGTTGATACTACAGCAACAACAACAACAAAGCCCGCCGAAACCACTGAGACTGTGAAGGAACAACAAAAGAGGCTCCTAAAGTTCCCGAGCCTGCGAAGAAAGGATGGGCAAGTTTGTTTGCTAAGCCTGCACCTCCGCCTCCTCAGAAAACCCACCAACTTCCACTGTACCGCCTGCTGCACCATCTGTTGAGACTCCGCTTGAACCAAACCTTGCCACGATTGCGACACCTGTTGTACCTGCCGAAACCACCGAAATACCCAAGCCTCACGTCCCCGAACAACCTCCAGTGCCGCTAAATGAACCCACACACGAACTCCCTTCTGCCCAGTCTTTCGAACAATCAAAAGATGACCTCACGAAAACAAATCTTGACCAAGTTCCCGACGTGTCAGTCCCCTGCAACTGCAACAGCCGCTAGCACGGTTGCAAGCATTCAGGATCCCAATTCGCTACCTCCCGTAACACCTCAAAGCCGTGGTCTTGCATCTGGTTATGCCGCCACCGCTTTCAAGGCAGCCGGAACCGGAAACCAAGGCCGTGCTCCTAGCTTTCAACGTCGTGTCCTGGAACAACAGGAAGCTGTTGTCATGCCCGCCAACCATGCTGTCGACCGAGCTGCTGTTCAGTTTGGCAGTATGGGCTTGAATGGGAATGATTCTGTTGATATCGACGAACAGAGAGAGGAAGCCGAGACCAGAGCTCAGCCTCCTCAGCATTCCCCGTTGCTCCCCGTGCTTCTCTTCCGCCCCCGTCCAAGCTCACTCCTCGTCTGAAACGCCTTCCGTTGCCCGTCCGGCCCCTGGATTACCTCCTGTGCCTCAGGCCGCTTCTTCAGATGCAGCAGCCTTTAATGACTTTGGCCGATACGGTGAAGCCCAAAACCCTACGATCCATTCGCCCACCACCCCTCCCAAAGCCAGGCTCAAGAGCCATTCTCTCACCAGGCACCTACTCAGGCTGCGGCAACAACTGGCAGCGAGTACTCGCCCTTCTACGCCGCCGATCAGCAGCGACTTCCTTACAACTATTACGGATATCCTTCGCAGGATTCTACCGGTCAGCGCGGTACAGCTGGCTTTGCTGTGTCAGGAGCTGAGGGACAGCCACAGGCTCCAGCTACGCAGACACCTAGCCGCTATGGTCACGCAGAGGCACCTGGCAGTGGTCAAAACACCCCTAACCCGACTCTCCCCATCACTACCCAGTCGCAACAGCCGTCCGCCCAGCACATTCCTGGTGCACAGGGCGCTCACGCTGGTTACGGCTACGGGTATCCTTACTACTCTAACCCACATTACGCGCAATCTTACATGAATATGAACCAGCAGCATCAATATGGTCGTAACCGTCCCATGTATGATGATGCTCGTCGATATGAGGACCATTACATGCCTCACAGCAACCAGTACGGTTACACCAACCAATATGCCCCATACGGCAAGGGCGGCGTGTACGGGCAACCTTTCTCTCACGACTATTCTTCTTCCCCGGCGAATGCGGCCGGCTTCAACCAGGCTCTCCCAGGTCGTGACTCTGTCTACGGTCGTGCTGGATCTGCTCAGCCCGAAAACCAGCAGTCAGCTGCTGGAGCAAACACGACGTTTGGTTCTGCCGTCCCCGACGTTTTGGACGCTCACAATCCGGGTTTGGCCAGAACCAGCCTATTTCTCAGCAACAGCCTGTAAGCAGTGAGGAGGCAACCAAGGGATTCGAAGCATCCAAGACTGGTGGTCCAAGCCCTTCGCTTGCTCAGGCTAATCGACCAGGCTCGGCAACGAACAGCATTCCCGGACAGTCTCAGTCGCAGACTGGCTTACCCTCTTCAGGGACAACAAGGCCAGCAAGGCTTTGGCGGTTATCCTCATCTGAACCCCCAGTATGGCGGTGGACTGAGTGGACTGAGCAGTCACCAGGCTGGTGGGGTTAGCCAGAATCATCATCAAGCAAGTACATATGGGAACTACGGCGCAGCAGGATTTGGTAACTATTACGGAAATTCGGGACGCGGTGGATGGGGTGGAAACTATGGTCATTGATTTGAAACTTATGGGTTCCAAGGGATGATGAATCTTACGGCGTTTCAACTCTTCCATTTCAGTGTCTTCTTTTTATTATTTTATTATTTTATTTACGCTTGCTTCTCCCTCCCTGCTCTCTCTCTCTCTCTTACTTTTGACTTGTTTCAATTATATCTGCTGATATTCTGGTTGAATACAAAAATCCAGCGAAGGGAAGTGCTCTCTCGCTACGCTGTACTCAAGATAAGTCTTTGCTCTTTTTTCCTCTCTCTTGCTGTGAGTAAAAAGCATGCTTTAGGGAGAATGGGAAAGAAAGGGAGTTAACATGATATTTTGTTTTTCTTTTTTTTTTTCCTTTGCGTTTTCCTTTTTTTTTTACCAAAAATTCATCCGTGTCTTTATTACCAAACACTCACAAATTGTGACATCTTCTCTTCTCAGTGAACTAGGTAGTATTATGATTATGGACGAGAGACGTCTTATGGGAGAGGACTTTGGATGGATGGGCCAAAAAATTTATTCATTTGGGAATTGCTTTTCAAGGTTCAATTTTACTTTGCGTTACTCTACTTTTAATTTGTGTTCCAAGTTCCAACTTTTCGTAGTATCTGTTTCAAGAATTTGTGTGTGCATGTTGATTGTGATTAGGGCTCGGTTTGAGTAGAGCGTAGTTGTGACATCCATACCCTAGATACCTCTTCCACCACACCATTGACAAGAGAAGCTTGGAAGATAGAGAGACGGAATTCAAGATTTGTCTGGAATGAGAGCAATCTTCATAAAATTATTACTATTTACATTCAAGAAAGTGTACACAAATAAGCAAACCGCCACCAAAACAGGCTCCTTTGTATTACCTAGGTGTGAGACGCACTGATTATTATACCTAGGTATGCAGTTTTAATTAATGAGTCTGATCGTCAAGCTCCAATGTGCCAAGATATTAGATATACTTTTTCATAGCCCCAAGCCTTCGCTGCCAACTTTGTGATAAGGAGGACTGGCATTAACAGCGCGAGCTTCGTCGAATCTCCAGACTCCGCCAGTGCGATCACTGTCGATGCCTGCACCGTCGCCTTGAACAAGATCAATCATTGTAGCAAGGCGCATGAATGTATGGTCCTCCTTTTCATTGACGCGTTTGAAAAATCGCCGCTCCCACTCTATTCCTTGCTCTTTTTCTTTCTTGCGCAGTTCACGCTGGGCGACTTCGATTTTCGATTTGGCCACAGATGTGGCATCCATGTCACCTCTTTCGATTCCCTGCGCTACATCTCGCCACGCTCGTCGGCTTTCGTACGCATCTTGCTCTTCGAGGGGAGCGATTGTTAAGGGCGTGGTCTTCATGCTGCTAATCGTAAAGGTCTCGACATCCTTCTTTGCGCGGACATCTCGAATCGTGAAGCTACTCGACCACTGCCCGTCAGCGGTATACAAAGGATTCTTCTCGCCGTCACTTTCTTTATACAGCACGGCAGAGAAGGTATTCTTCTTCCCACTCAACCATCCCTTGCCGGAGAAGTCGATTCGCGATATATAGCCGCTCGAGCTAGCGATTTTGGTTGATTTCTCTAGTTCAACGTAGGGTGTTCCGTAGATCAAAGATTCAATGTGAAGATTGGGCAGTGTTATGAGATAATGCTCTCGGTCAGCTGGATTACTTCTATCCTTGCCGGGCGGTGTCAACGAAAGATACGCATGGCCTAGTTGTTTCACTTGGATTGTGCTGGAGAAAGAGGCCTTTTGGGCGTTGTAGCCTTGAAGCTGTATGTTTGATTTTTCCAATGTTAGCAAAAGATTGGTCTTGACACGTCCGACGTCGCGCCGACTAACCTCAATTCCGTGCTTTGCGTTCACTACTGAGTATGCCGTTGCCGGAGGGTGGTGGCTGTCTCAGGTTAGGCCAGGTCATCTAATTCCGCCACAGCCGTGCCCATCTTATACACGCACCTTACTTGCTCGCTAATCAAACGCGTTTCACCAATATCCTCGCTCTCTTCCCACCTGCCCAAGAACAATTCGCCTAGGAAGGGATTGAGCGGCTTCTTCTCGCTGCCTAGTTTCTCGCTTCGGGAGCAGTATTGCTGATGCAAGGTGCTAAGGAACCACTTCAGAACCAGCAGAGATCTCTTCGCGGGATCGGGTTCTCGTGCGGGGCAATGAAAGCGCAGGGTGCTCGCACCAGTACGCAGAGTACTCGGTGAGAGACGTCGTCGAGAGGATGAACGGTGGGGCGGTGAGAGACGAGAGGTCGCCGTTGAAGGAGGCAATGGACTGGAGGAGGAGGAGTCAGTTGTGAGTGTTTGGACATCGAGTGGGCATTCAGTGGCCTGGTAGAAGAAGAGTCGGTTGACGGATTACCTTCAAGAAGCTCGACCATGAGCTCTTGCTTGTCGCGGGACAGCACTTTGGTCTTCCTTAGTAGCCATGGTGGTTGGTGGGCGTGCATGGGCCCGGAGTAGACACAGTATCGTATGCTTTATATAGACTATGCAAGCAGCGGAGCGTCAGGTCGAGATGTGCATTGATTTTGTGTTGATGCCTGGCGGAGATCTGGAGTGGAGCGGGCAGGGCTGTGCTTGCCTGTTGCAACGCCATCGCGTGCCGGCCCAACCACGACGACCCTCGCTCGCCGTCAGTTACTATCCTTCGTTCCTCAACCTCCTGGCTTCTGAGCTCTCAACTCAACGCCATGTCGCTTCCTGATCCATTGCTCAGATCCTGACAGGCCCGCATGCAGCACTCTGCCGCGTCCAATGGCATCACGCGATCATTCCGGAACTACGCCATGCACCATGCGCCCTAGGAAATGCATGTTCATTCATTCTGTGCATCTATCTATATGTCTATATGTCTATATGTTACACACCACCCTATCTTTTTATGGCTGCCATCGCCTGGGTAACCCGAAATCATGCCAAACGAGATGGATAGTCCCTCAAGCACTGTTCTTCTCATCCGCCTTCTGCCTCCAAGTCGACCCTGCTACAGTGGTGAGCCAGATCAAGGCTCCAGCCGTCGCTAGGAACAAGGCAGATATGGTGCTAAACCAGCCCACTCCAATGGCTTCAACGCCCGGCAATACCACTCCGGTTCCTAGTGCTCCAAATGCGTACCGAAACATATAGTTCCCTGCGACAACCTCGGCGCTTTTACCCTTGGACTGCATGACATCGAGACAGTAGGTATTGAGGCTGGGGAAACAGAAAAGTTGTGCCACCCCTGTAGAAACAACGCAATCACGGGAACGGAATGCCGCCGACTTGCTGGTCAACTGTCCATCCGTAGATGAGCACGCAGCCTGGAATGGCTACTCCCAAGAACAAGAGACAGGACTTGAGGCGATCCTCAGGCACACGCACGCCATTGCGTTTGCGAATCCATTTGCGGACAACGTGATCGGCCCAGCGGCCTCCGAAGAGCGTGCCGACGAGATAGCCACCCCAGGGGCTAGGTAGAACAGACCAGACTCAATTGGCGACGTGAGGTGGAAGCGTGGATTGAGAACGTATGTGATCGGCGTGAGGAGAGAGTACTGGTTCCAAACGAGGGCTGCAGAAGCCATCCCGGCAAAGAAAAGATTGGGATATTGGAATAGAAGTATGACAACTCGAAGCGGGTTCATGCGCTGCCAAATTGCACGCGTCTTATCCATAGGAGATAGGTCGGCGAGGTCAGAAATTGTCTTATGTGGGATGGTTTCTGGGACGAAAAGAACGACCAGGACGAATGCAAATCCGGCGAGCGCGGTTTGAAGCCAAAATATAACACGCCACGAACAGAAAGTTACAATCAGCCCCTAAAAGTTTCGATGAACATCAGCTGGGTTTATCCTCGTACAATCAATAACAGCAGAGAGGGCGAGCATACACCTAAAAAGGGTCCAAGGGCTGGACCGATCAATGTCCCGGAGAGAAACCACGCAAGAGCAGTGGCTCTCTCTGTCGGAGTGTAAATGTCGCTAATGGAAGCACTGCCTACAACAAGGAACGAGGTTCCTTGAAATGCGGTCAGGGCCCGAAAGATGAAATAGGCAGGCAAATTCGGCGAGAGGGCTGTTGCCATGCTAAATATAAAAACAAAAACGAGCTCGACGTGGACATCTATAAAAAGCCAATCAGTCTCTGCACATCTGAGTGAATATTAGATTGGGAGCCTCGTTGATACTCACCGGTTTCCTTCCTAAGATCTGGCTGAATGTTCCCCAAAAGGTCGAGGACAGACCCATGAAAAGCATAAACACAGCATTGCTTGCGTTAATAACACTACCTGTGGTGTTGAACGTCGCAGCTACCTCTGGCACTGCAGAGAGGATCGATGTCGATGAGATGGGCGCAAGGAACGAACAGCAAGCCAGAATCGCCACGATGATTCTTTTTCGAGCTGGCGAGAAGCGTTCATATTGCTCTGCGTTCTCCTCGCGGTAAGCATTGTCCGAGGCATGCATGTCTTGATGCGAGACATGGCTGCGGATGGTGTGGAGGCCATTGATATTTCTACCAGTCTGGCTGGTCGGTGTCTGAACGAGGCCTGCAAGGTTCTTTTCCAGATCCTCCTCTTCGTGGCCATTCTCCCTCCCTCTTCGCTCTCGGAGCAACGAGTCACTCTATCCTCGTCCCGGCAGTGGGTTTCATGAAAGCTGCTGGAATCAGAGGTTGATGCACGACTGGACGAACTGGATGCGTGGTCACCCACATCACCCATAGGATCGGGATTCTTCTCTGTCGCCATTGAGTCTCTTCCCTTGGGAGTCAATGAGTGATAACGATAGAAGGAAGGGTCTCCTTCGCCTTGTAACTGAAGAAAATAAAAGGTTGATTCTAGTTGTAGCTATAGAAGAAATTCAAGAATCGGTGTGTCAGGTGCCACATTATACCAAATCCAAATTCACCCTGTCCATAGGACCTAGTATTTATATCCCTTGCCCCAAAGCAAAGATTGAAGGTCGGGAATAGACCAAAGCGCATTGCAATGCTATGCCAGCAAACAAGCACAAGCAACCACGTATACGTAGGTAAACGATCAGAGGAACGAAAGAGGTATATACCCTTTTGAAAACCACGAGAAGAAGATGATGACTCACGTCGAGAAGCGGTCAAACGAGCAGATTGAAGGAACATCCCCATTTAAAACGATTGAACTAAAAAGCAAAGACCCAGAAGAAGCCAAGCCATGTATAAATAAGTAACACCTGATCCCCATCGAATCCACTCTTGGATCCATTATTGAGAATGTGACGTCTGGAGCCCGAAGGTTCTTGGGACATAAAAAGGGGATATACAGGTATGTGCATAGTACTACGAAAATTGGCCAATAAGCAACTATCAACCGTTCGAGGATCATCTTAGCAATGTAAATCCCTCCAATGATTTCAAACTAAATTAAGTGAGAGAAAAAAATTTTTCTCCCTCTTTATTTTGTCGTTGATAAACAATCGGAAAAATATCCGACTTTAGGATATGTTACCGACTATACATCGCCGACCCGATTTTCGGACAGCTCGGTGTGAACTATCGTATTGTTTCGTATCGACCACGAACTTGGGCATTGTACCTCGTTGTGGAGAGTAAGGCTGATTAGGGCCACTATTAAAAATATCCCGATAGCCCTGATGAGCTTTGTTTGTTTTCCATTCGGATTGTTCGTTCGGCCCCATCGAAAGTCGAGTAGCTTCATTCTTTGCATGGCAATCAAATCGATACAGATATGAACCGGGAGTGACGCAGAATGAATGTCTTTGTGTATGAGACGATCGTATTAATCCATGACTTCCCCTTTCTTTGAAGGTAACTAGTTCAAATTCTCGTTTGCTTCTAGACATGGATGGCTTGTTCCAGACACTTGCCTAATTCGGTAAATTAGGGCAACGGCTTGCCTCGTATATGTCTAGCTATGCAGTTTTACGAGCATGCATTATGTGATATATTAGGTAAACTGTAGTGATTGAGTATGATAGAAAAGGTAATGTAAATATGCTAAGAGGAAACGCCCCAATTTGATACGTATATTTCAAGTAAGAAGCTTCCAGGAAGTGAAACGCACATTGATGTCTAGATTGATGGCATGTAGCTGGTGATTTCTCACGTATTCATATATAGGTATATTTTTGACTAAACGTCACATTACTTGTTTCTAACCAACTCGACCAATTCTTCATACTCCCTGTCTTTTGCAGCATATCGCAGAATACACCTCCGCGATTTATCAGTTCCATTGGTGAACCCATTCTGGATTTGTGAAACATGATTAGCATAAAGCACCAAACACCCAGACATAAAACCACGCTTGTTCATAGTAGGTCGAAAAAGGGGATATAAAAGGAATATACTTACTCGAGAATCTCCCCGCCGCCCATTACAATCACTCTGTCATAATCCACAATCGTCCTCAGGCGATGCGCGATTGCAATAATGGTCGATTCCGGAAACTCGGAACGAATGAGCCGCTGAATATGCTCATCTGTCGCCTTATCCACAGAGGCCGTGGCTTCATCCAGCAGCACCACTTTGGCCCGGCGACTGACCGCTCGGGCTAATCCCAGAACCTGCCGCTGGCCCTGGCTGAAGTTTTCGCCATTCGCCGCAACAGGGGTATCTAGTTTCAGGCTCTCAGATAGTGCCCTGTTTACGCGTCCGTTTCCTTCTTCATGATCCGCGCTTGCCGTCGTGGCTACCTCGATGGATGTACAGCAGGCAGACAGTGCTGATTGCAACTCTGTCTCGCCGAGCTCGCCAAACGGGTCGAGATTTGACTGCACATCGCCCGAGAATAGGACTGGGTCTTGCGGAATCAAGGCAATGCTTGTACGCAGGCGGTTGATTGGGATTGTGCTAATGTCGACGCCGTCGATGGTGATTGTCCCCGAGACAAGTTCCGTAAATCGGAGCAAAGTGAGTCCCAGCGTGCTTTTACCGCTTCCTGTGCGGCCTACAATGCCAATGCGTTCTCCCGGATTAGCAACGAAGTCTATGTTTTGAAGAATGTTGGGCCCATTGTGGTACTTGGCTGTGACATTGGAAAATTGAACTCGGCCTGCAGCCGGCCAGTGGGCGGGTGGCAATTGCCGTTGTATTGGAGTAGAGGTAGAAGAGGTATTTTTCACATAGTCCTTTTCTTCCGGTTCAATCTCTGCGTATTCCTTCACCCGTTGAAAGGCGATGAGCTCTACCTCCAAGTCGTTCATACTTCGGACTAACAAGAGAATAGTCTGTCCAAGGCCTACTGCATGGGATAATGAGAACCCAACTAAACCAGGATCCCCTTCAGTTTTGTATGCCAGAAAACCGACGGTTGCAGTAACTGCTGCGGCGCACAGATCTAAACGTACAGCCACCCAACGATTCGAATTGAATTGCGCTTCCAGTGTTCGTGCATAGTCTCCAACCTTCTCTGACAGCAATGAAAGAAACTTCTCATCCATGCCATTGCGAGCACGGATAATGCTGAGACCAGCTATGGAATCGATAAAATGGATAAAGACCGGGGACGCGTTAATAGAGGAAAGTCGTTTAACTTGAACCTGCGTCCGAGTATACAGTTCACCAACAACAAATCCAATCCCACAAACTACGCATGCTGGCAAGATGAATATTGGCATGACGGAAGCGATGCTTGCGACTCGAAAGAAAAATCGAACAAAACTGTCAATCATCTTGTTGAGGTACTCAGGCAGAGACGCATCCATTGATCTCATGTCGTTTCCGAATCGGTTGATTGCACGTCCGACAGGATTCTGGTCGAACCATGACACAGGCGCACTAAGGATGGAGTGAAGGAGCTGTCGGTGCATTCTTCGAGCCGCTCTCCAGCCTCCTGCTTGAAACAGGACAGAGTTGAGTAATTGCAGGGTTAGATACACCAGAATCGTACCCGCGTAAATGGGGAGGTAGTAGCCCACATTTGGGAGTGCAGCGCTGCGATCGTATGCATCAGCCCAGATGGAAAGCCAGTAAGTAATCGAAAAATAAGCAATTTGTACAGCGACAGTAGAAAGAACAGCAATGAAGACGAAACCCAAGCCTCCACAGCTGAACAAATATTCAAGGGCTGTCATCTCCTTGTTAGCTTCCAATTGATGGTTATTCACAGGGGTAGAAAAGGGAAAATATACCTGTATTTCGTGAGGTTCGCCCTGTAGACTGTTCTGCTACCAAGCGGGAGGACGTTGCTGTCTGCTCTCGCAGTGCGCTGTCGATAGGAGTTTCAACAACAGTAACAGTAGCTTTAGTTGAGCCAGCTTCGTCGTTGGCTTGAGGGGTTGCTGCACCCGATGACTCTACTACAGTCGGTTCATTGGATATGGTACTTGCGCCCGAAGAAGCTAATGGCTTGTCTTTCCTCACTTGAATCGATGAGACTGCGCCGTGCTCAATGTTCACCACCATCTGAGCATCTTCAAGAGCTGAAGGTAGGTGCGTCACAAGTATCACAGTCCTCCCCGCAAGAAGTCCTTTGCGGAAACATTCGTCATACACCCAGACAGTAGTGTGAGTGTCCAAAGCCGCAAAGACATCATCCAAAAGTAGCGTAGAGGCCTGAGAATATATGGCTCTCGCCAGTGACACTCGTTGTTTCTGTCCTCCTGAAAGACTTGTCCCACGTTCACCCACAACTGTCAAATCTCCTTCTGGCAGTTGTTGTAGATCCGGGAGAAGACCACATGCAGCAACGACACTATCGTAACGAGTCTGGTCGAAGTCACTGTAGAACAAAATGTTCTGACGGACAGTGTCGTTCTGTAACCATGCTGTCTGAGGAACAAATGCTACATCTTGTGGGCACGTTGCTGCGCCGGACTCGAGAACGGTTTCTCCAATTAGAGACAAGAGTAGAGAAGTCTTTCCCGAACCGGTAGGGCCAGCGACGACGTTCAATGCATTCTCTATGAATGAAATAGAAAGATTCCGCAACCTGAATGCTGCCACTGGTGTTCGGCGAAAGGTCGTATTTTTAAAGACCGGAGGTCCTTGGGGATGGCGTTTGATCTCAACGGCCGATTCAAGGAATTTATCGATACGGCGGAGAGACTCGACACTAGTTGAGGCATTACGCACAATATTAGATACCCATACACACTGCGACCGGAGAATTTCCATGATGGACAGGGCGGTAAATGCCTTTGGAGCATCTAGTCTGGTATTCGTGAGAAGAACTACGGCGGAAAATGAGATCAGAAGACTCATCATAGGTAGGAGATCTGCAGCCAGAGAAATGAAGGCAGCTGTAAAATTGCGCTTCCACACTCGAGTCTGTTCCACTTGCCGTAGCACATCAACTTCCTTCTCCATCGCAGGCTCCCAGCCAAAGTACTTGAGGGTCCGGATTGAGCCGAGATATTCCGTAATTTTGGAAATTCTGGCGTCCGTGGCCTGCATCAGGGTTCTCTGCACGCGAGACACGCGTCGTGATGCTAGGGTGGGCAAGGGAGATAGGAGAAACAAGGTGGCTACACCAAATAAGGACGGCCAACCGAGCAATCGATACAAGAATATAATAGCGATTGTGACGGTGGAGGAGTAACTACCAGGACGAAGAAGATCTCACGCCCATTGTAAATAGCCTGCACGTCAGAAGACATCAATGTCGTGATATCGGCCTGTCTATTTTTGACAACTCCTTGTCTACCGCACTCCCCGTGTGGTTCACCTTCCTATGGGCAACGGAGGAGTCATAGACATGCGAACGGATGGCAGTTCGGTATATCTCCTGTACGAGGGACATATTAACACGAACTAAAAGCCTTGTGGCGACGAATATGTAACGCTGACTACACAGCGAACGAAGGGCAGGGCCGAAAAATAGTAGTGAAATCCACACTAGAGGATGTACAACTGCATTTATGGGGTCTTGAAGATACTCCAGCAATCTCATCAAGGCAGTTGGGGCCAGGAACTCGCCAAATGCTAGAAGTGCAGACCAAAACATCATGCCCCGGATGTCTGTCTTTAGTAGTCGACACAAAGTAACGAACGTCTTGCCACCTCGTTGGCGTTGCTTCTGGATGCCTGCAAACCACTTTGTCGGGGCATCGTATGAGGGAGGGTTGGCAAATCGTCCATGGTCAGGTTATGTCGCAGGCCGCGAAGAATTAAATAGGTAATCCATTCATAGGTATAGAAGTATGAAATAAGTGAGCAGGTCTCCTCCGGGGAAACCTTCTCGGCGAGAGCTAAATCTTCATTGCAGTCATCCTCATTGTACAGGGTCCGCTGTGGACGCGGAGAAACCACAGGTACGGCAACGGTTCCAAACAAGCATCCAAATAAAGCTGATTCAAGAGGATGCGCTCGGTAAGTGGTGTCAAGGATTGCCAATGGCAGATACGACTGGGCAGCGGTGAGAAGTGTGGCCGCCACTGCGATAGTGTTGGCATAGCGAAAGATGCGGCTCTGAACCGAGTTATTCCCGGCAAATCTCACGACATACAATAAAGCGGCATAACCCAGGAGTAGCGATCTCTTCCAGGTTGCACCTTGCAGGATAGTGGTGGCAACACTAACAGCGAACGACGCAGCGGCAAAGACAATTTGTGCAATGGTATATGCGATGGGGGCGTAAAAGCGAGCGAGAGCCGGGTTCTTGCCATCTTCGGCTTTCGACCGGGACCAGCGCCGCCATGCCAGATGAAACAGGCAATGCAATGACAAAACAGAGACGGACAAGACGAATATGCCCAAATATACGTCTCCGCGTGCGATAAAAGAGCGATGTTTTCCGTACGAGACTGCCAGACGTGCCTATCTCTGAATGAGTCCTCGTGACCCGCACTATGCAACTATGTAGGGCATTGATCAAGTAAACTTACCTCCGGTTTGACGCTTCTAACACGAATTGACTAGGATCTGCAGTGAAGCGATTCATCTTTTAGTTATATAGCACAGACAACGGGCGCAGGAACTCATTTCACGGCGAGAACGCCAGACATGCTGGAATTTCGTTTTCGCTTCGACATGGCGCATAGCTAGTGCCATGCACTGTGCAGTCCGGGGTGGATAACTAATGAATGATATTCAGCGTGGCGCAATCGGCTGGTTATATTTGCGATAAGCGGTCGAGGACGTCCTCGGCGTATCGAGTTAATCCGAGACTTGCAGCCTGAGGCATCGGAAGACCCTGAATTGACGCCATGGATGGAATTGATCTGGATTCGATCCGTCCCCTTCCTGATACAACCGTGGATCGGCCAGATCAGTCTCAAGTAGGATGAGTCTTGAATCGACGATATCACGGAGAAATCCGTCTGCGGCATATCACGTCACTACCGTCATTGTCTCGGTCTAACGAACAGAACTGCAAGCATCGTCATCTTCGAATGACAGCGAGGTTGTTCACAACAAGGCGCTTTCTGTAAATGAGGCTCGTATTCAGGCACGAGATGAGTGCGAAGAGGACGAGGTACCATTAACAGTTTTCATTGGAGATGGGGTAACTCCAGCTTATGAGATTTCCCGATCCAATTTAGGAAAGCGGTGGGGAGGATTACGATTTAACCCTAGAGCCAACATGTGGCGACGGGTGTCGAGCAAGCAGGCCATACGTATAATCCTCTAAGCTCTTTGATCTATGCACTCAGTCGGGCTTCGAGCTATCCAGTTATTAACACATGCAATCACAGATTGAGGTCCTCGCCGTCTAAAGAGGAGGGTATGTTTCTCTGGCCACAGACGCTTTCCGAGTGCAAGCCAGACCAGCATTAGGTATACATGCCGCAGCCACAAATACGCAGAGCGCGACTACAATGGCGGTTTCATAGAACTTCTTTTGCATTCATTGGTTCTTTGATCATTCCGGTCAATTTCGAAATATCTTTTCGATCTCGGGCCACACAATTCGTCGTGCATCATGCAAGAACGGAATCATCCAGAGTCTGGTATTTCACCTTGCAGCTGTATATACACATCACATGGATGGGGACATTGGACTGGGATACATCAATGACTACTTGTAGACGATCATGCACCTGGGCAGGATTTCCTATGTTGCTTAGTCCATTTTCGAATTCAGTCTTGGAAAGAGATGCTAGTATCTACAGATTTTGATTGATGCAAATATATTAAAAATAGCATAGACATTTAATACATTTTTATTCTATACATACTACAGAAATCGTACCACGTGCCTGCAAGGGAGCTGGCTAGAGTCTGCTAAGGAGGTTGCTATATATGCAACGTAACCTACGTCGTTAGTCCGCCACGCTCATGCGGCCGCGCGCGAAGCCCGGCGCCATTTAGTATTTGCCTATCTAGGCAGGTAACTTAACTTCAAAAGTACTCTTAATCTTAGCAAACATTGCCAAGCAATCCCACCGCGCGCGTTCAGTTCTCCACGCTGCATGGAAAATACGCATTATGCGCGTGAGTATTCCGTAGTTTAAACCCTTTAAAGGTCACCGCTGCCCGAGCTAGCATACTAAATCTCAGCCGTGCCGAACTTCCGGCTTGAGTGCTAGTGCGAGTTCCTTCGCGCTTGACTAACTGCCGAATCCAAGCCTACCCTGAGTCTGATTCGTGAGGATTGTGCTTGACACTGCTTGTGTCTTCTTTGTTCCGAGTCAGTTGCGGAGAACTAGCAACATCCTATCTCAATAAGCGAGCACTGCTCCGTACTGCTCTAGCAAGTCATCCACGAGAGGCTTCACTTTGAAGTTTGTAGTAGTTAGTCCAATGAAACGCCCTTTGCCCATTGGATACGGCGTAAGTTCTAGGGAATTGAAGAGGTTCAGCTCCACCATTGAAATTTGAAAGTGAAGCCATCCTTCTACGTAGTCCCATTCCTTAGTACGTGCGGAGCGTGCGGAGCCACTCCGTAGTTGGTTAATAATTGAATAACTCCACGCACTAGAGTCTAGACGCATGAGATGTATATATGATTTATGGAATATCTGCTGCAGATCTGATGCGACTGCTCTCTTCTCTTATAAAAGACGGACACACGCACTTGTCTCTGCTAATATGAGTTATATACCGCGCTGATTGCCAAGTATCTCGTTGTTAACAGCATATACGCCTCTGAGCAATGTCGACGCTCGATGCGATAAGAAGCTCGGAAGCTCCTTTCGGCGAGAAAGCCGAGTAAGTTAGTCGTATGCCGATGGTGCAAGAAATGCAAGAAATGCTTGGGATAACAAAAGAAGCTGATATAGCGTACCTGCAGGTACTCTGGAACCCCAACAGAGAAGAGCGAGACGACGAATGTGGCAGGCAGTACGATCTCCGAAGACGACCATGAAAATAATATGGGAGACGTGGAAAAGGGCCAGGTCGTCGAGGCAGTTAGCGATTCCACGAATGTAGAAGAGAATGACCCGAATATAGTGTGGTGGGATAGTGAGGATGACCCAGCCAACCCTATGAATTGGTCCTCCCTCAAAAATGGACGAATATTGGTCTTATTTCTTCTATTACCTTCATCGTGTAAGGTCTCAAACACCTAGCAAGAACAAGAATCGTTGGTTTGCCATCATGCATTAACCTATAAAACAGGCCTCTTGCTTCGTCCATGTTCGCCCCCGGTGTGTCCCTAGTTGCTGCCGAATTCAACTCAACCAACGAACTCCTTGAAGGGTTGGTGGTCTCCATATATGTACTCGGCCTTGCAATGGGCCCCTTGGTACAGGCTCCGCTGTGTGAGGTGTATGGACGATGGATCGTCTATGTATCCTCCAATGTCCTTTATGTTGTCTTCACCATTGCATGCGCTGTCTCGACCAATATGTCGATGCTGATTGTCTTTCGTTTCTTGGCTGGCTGCGTGGAGCTGCCCCAATGGCGATTGGCGGGGAACTATTGCAGACATGTTTCCACCTAGTCAGCGAGGACGCGCTCTGTCTATGTATACTCTAGGCCCAGTGGCTGGTCCTGCCATCGGGCCCATCGCCGGCGGCTTTTGGCGGAGACCGAGGGCTGGAGGTGGATCTTTTGGGTTCTAACCATCGCGGTACGTTTTCTCCCCTCCGGCAAAGGAAAGCCTTTCCACTGATAACTGGTTTCTTGTAGAGTGGAGTCATTACCGTTGGCATTACACTTCTCTCTCGCGAGACTCACGCACCCACGCTTCTCAGCCGCAAAGTGAAGAAATTGCAGAAGGAAACCGGCAACATGATGCTACGGTCAAAGCTAGACACCGGGATTTCAAGCTCCGAAATTCTCAAGCGAGCAATCGTGCGCCCGACTAAACTTTTGCTGTTCTCGCCGATTTGCATTCTGCTATCTGTCGCCACTGCCATCCTTTACGGAAACCTGTACTTGATGCTGACAACCTTTCCCATGGTTTTGAGACAACATATGGCTTCTCAACAGGAATCTCGGGTTTGGCGTATATTGGCATGGGCGTAGGAAACATCATTGGCCTACTGTTTTTACCTTCACCAGCGATAGGTACCTCCAACGAAAGGCTGCCAAGGGCCTACAGCTGCAGCCTGAAGACCGGCTGCCATTGATGCTCATCTCCGGGCCCGTCGTTGTGGCGGGCATGTTTTGGTATGGATGGAGCGCGAAAGCCGGTGTTCAGTGGATGGTCCCCATTCTCGGATCAGCCTTGGTGGGTGCCGGTAATATGTTCTTTTCATGCCGATGATGGGGTATCTGGTCGATGCCTACACCATTTACGCAGCGTCGGCTTTGGCGGCAAACACCGTGCTGCGCTCGATAGGCGGTGGCCTGCTTCCTCTGGCGGGACAGAGCATGTTCAATGCCCTGGGATATGGATGGGGAACTCACTGCTGGGGTTCATCGTCCTTGCATTCACCCCATGCACGTATCTCATTTACCGATATGGGCAGTACATTCGCACGCGGTGGCCGATTAAACTGGACTGAGAAATTGTATGCACGGGTTCGAGAGATAAAACTTGCGAGCACAAAATGGACATAGAAAGGATTGTATAGATAGTAAAAATTGACAGAGAATGCCAACGGCGGCGGGAACAAAACGCGGCAAGCGGAAGAGTTGGCAGTGGCGATCCACAGACCCACTCGGAGGCTTACCTAAGTTGCTCTTTCTAAATACGGAGTAAGTCTCTACTTCCATATTGAACACTGTAGCTGTAGTCACACAATTGCATGCTGCGACACATTACACACTACTCGATGCACTCGACTGGCCGTGTCTATAAGTGCTCTCGCTCAAGTGACTCCAGTCCGAGTACTCAGTCTCGCCATGTCTGCGGAAGCACGATCATATCCAATCGAAGAAATCACCCTTCCAGCTGACCTGGAAGAGCGCACGAACGTGCAGTTCGATGAAATGGTCCAAAAGGGCCGGATATTCTACGATCAGCAGCGTGAGCCGGGTGAAATATTGGTGGATAATGGCTTTACGGTGAGTCTCTCTTTTTGGTTGCCTTTTCTTTTCTCTGAGCTTGTTCACCGCAATTTCAGCCATGACTTGTCGGACGCGATTCTCATGCACACACAATGTCAAGGATGAACTGTTCATCTTACGACGAATAGTGCAAGAAACCTAGCAAACCATTATGTATTTCAGACAATATGCGTTTGTCTGTGTATAAGAAGAAGAAGAAGCTTGATTCTAGATGGATGTCTAAAGCCCTCCACTAACAGCTCGATAGATTGAATATCGTATTGTATCAATTCTCAAAGGGAAACCCGTTCTTGCTCCAGATGACCCCGGTCGCAGTAAAACACCTACACCCGAAAGCACTCGTGCCTCGACCCCAGTATTATCAACACCATCCCTTTTGTCTCCGACACTGACACCGTCACCAAAACCAACGGTCAAAGGACCGTTCGTCAATCCGAAGCCTGATGAAATAGTGTACGAAAATGTCGGCTCCCGGCACCGATTAATGCTGAACAAGTTCTGCCTGTATCGGCCTATGCTTGTGCTTCCGACGAAGGAATTCGCCCTGCAGTCTGATGACCTGGATGCATCCGATATTGCAGCGGCTTGGGCATTGTTACATGCATATAATTCCTTTGAATCCTTGGTCATGTACAACCGAGGTGTCAATGGCGGCTCTTCACAAGGCCACAAGCATATGCAACTCTTCCCAGTCCCGCCACTGGCACCATTCTATGGGAAAGCAGAAAATGTGTGGCCTTCAAAAGCTACCTCTACAACAGAGGTGGCCGACAGAATACCCAATGTGCCCTTCAAGCACTTTGTGTTACGCATACCTCCGCGAGCGAGTACACAGACCGTCGTCGATATGCATGAACGTCTTCTTCAACTCACCAGAAAGGCGCATGTTGAGGCAGGACATGATGCGGATGGTGACTACAATGTAGCCATGACCAAAGATTGGATTGTTTTGATACCAAGAACGACTGTAGGACCAGCAGATGGTCCCTTTGGCACGAGCACGGTAGGTATGCTAGGGATGCCGGGACTTAGGGATGAGCATGATCGAGACAAGTGGAGAACCCTGGGCGATTCCAAGTTTCTCGCCACGTTAGGAATCCCTCAATCGGGTAGGGAACACTGAACATAGACTCATTTCGTTTCAATCTTGAGGGCTACCAATATATATGTAAGGTATATGGCTTGTTATCTATGGAAGATAGAATTAGAGTACATATATTGGAATAAACATCACATAACAGAACTGATTACCATGTCCCGAGATTCAAGATCTTACTTGGCGAGGTTTTGAGGAGGAATAGTGGCGGGCCCCTCAGGGTAACGTATGCCTGGCAAACAGGATTAGCCAAAAAAAAACAAGAGGAAGAAAAACTATGACTACGATATGAGTATTAATATCAATGCACAGCTTACCTTGGTCATTCCACCATCAACCACAAAGTCAGTGCCGTTCACAAAGCTCGACTCGTCGCTGGCAAGGAACACGACAGCGTGTGCCTGTTCAATTGCTTCTCCGAAGCGCCCAGTGGGAAAATGAACTTCGCGACGATAACGCTTTGCTTGGTCATCGCCGAGCCAGTCTTGAAGAAGAGGTGTGCTACAGGCTGGCGGTTAGTCTCCAACTAACATATTCCGGAAACTCGTGCGGGAGAACATACTTCAACGGAGCTGGACAGAGAGCATTGAACCTAAAACCTTCTCTAGCATGCACAATAGCCAATTCCGGGTCATGGCCAAGACGGCGCCTTTGCTTGCGGTATAGGCAAGCTGTGGAGTGGCGCTTCCCACCAAGGCAACAACACTAGCTGTATTGATGATGCTTCCCTTTGTCTTCTTGTGTCGACGAAGACTCAGCACAGCATGTTTGCAACCGTACCACACGCCCTTGACATTAATATTGTGTGTCAAGTCCCAGATCTTGTCTGGGGTGTCTATGGCATCGGCGTCATCGGCGTGCATGATGCCCGCGTTGTTAAAGATCACATCTGTGCCGCCCCAGCTATCCTGCCGTTCTACCATTGCCTGAACATCGGCTTCCTTTGAAACATCGCACTTGACGGTCTCTACGCGTATGGCATCGGGCACAATCTCCTTCACTTTCTCCAGCGCCTTGGCGAGGGCCTGCTCTGAGATATCCGCCATCAGGACCGCTGCGCCCTCGCGAGCGAACAAAATTGTGGTTTCAAGCCAATGCCACTGTGATCAAGTTAGATTCATGGTCGCTCTTTGGCCGTCGTCGTGGCATATTGCTCACCCAGCAGCGCCGGTGATAATGGCGTTCTTGCCTTGCAGGCGTCCTCTCGGGGCTGTGGCCATGGCGTTGTTGTTGTACAGAATTGATCAATATTTACAGAGACAGTCAGAAGCGCTCAGAGAGATCAAGCGGTTGTCGAGGAGTGTGTCGTGGCGGGGCAGGTAGAGGGTTAAGTTAACTGACCCAGCAGCTGGCAATCAAACACAGACGCGGTGGAGCCAGTGCATTTCCCTTATCTAATCTCAAAGCCCGCGGTGAACCCGGCCACCTGCTTCTTTTCAGTCATGCACGACTCAGTCGATGGCATTGTGATTAGTTATAAAGCCCAATTAATGGGCCCGGCCGTTGCCAGCGCGAAGAACCAAGCCCAGCAGGACAATTGCTCGCAGAAAGAGGCTGTCGATTGATTGGTGCCTGGCTAACCAGGCTTCCAAGGGGCGGTGGGCACGTGCTTTCCGTGGCGTATAATTTCCCTTTGCGGGCTAGCGTGCATCGGCTTCCCGATAAGCAGCTGCAACTTCCCAGCCCTGTTGATCAATTGCGCCGTGTCGCCGCCGCTAGAACCATCATCTGTGTGGTCCATGATGGGAGAGCTCTTCCTTGAATTAACTAACTACGTACTGCATTTGAGCGTCCACCGCCATATTCTCTTTCTTCCCGATTTCCTTGATCTACACTTCTAAGATGGCCGAGACCGACCTAACCCCAGAGAACGTGGCTACTCTTCTTCAACATGATACCAAGGTGAAGGTTGCCGGAGTAGACGCAGATGGCGTTCTACGAGGCAAGCTCATGTCCAAGAAAAATTCCTTTCCATTGCACAAGATGGCTTCGGCTTCTGCTCGGTGATCTTTGGCTGGGACATGCACGACCGCACTTACTTCAAAGAGCTTAGCATCAGCAACAAAGAGAACGGGTATCGCGACTTATTGGCTGTGCCTGATCTCGCATCGTTTAGGAGAATTCCCTGGGAGGATAACGTCCCTTTCTTCCTTGTTAGTTTCCTCGACCCAGAGACGCGACGACCGATCAGCGCTTGTCCGCGGAGTCTGCTCCAGACAGCTGTGGACAGGCTGGCCCAGTCGGGTTATAAGGCGATGGCCGGCGGTATGGATTTGATGGTTGCCAAACGAACTTTCACAAATGTCGCTAATCCATATCAGCTGAGTACGAGTTCTACCAATTCCGGGCGCCGCACGATGGATCAAGCACTGAACGAAACTCGTCGGCAACAGCCTCTTTCCTAAAGAGCAACCCAGTCGAATCGCTTCCTTCGCTCACCGAAGGCATGTTTGGATATAGTCTGACGCGACCTGTACACAACCAAGAGTACTACTATGGCATCTTCGATGCATGCGAGCAGTTTCGTTGTGATATAGAAGGGTGGCACACAGAAAGCGGTCCGGGTGTGTTTGAGGCTGTGGGTAGTACTCGGAGAAACTCCGTTTGAGGTGCCTTTGACCTGACTGGGATTTTCACAAGGCTTTGCAATTCGGAGAAATCAAGGAAATGGCCGATAGAGCAGGACTTTTTAAGTATGAGAACACCTACTCCCTGCTAAAGCACTGCTCGCATGGCTTTTATGATCTCGGACTAACGCCTATAGATACGTTGTGAAATCTCTTGGAAGCAAATACGGAATCACCCCGGCCTTTATGGCGAAACCTCGCGAAGGTCTACCGGGTAACAGCGGTCATATGCATGTTTCTATTGTCTCGAAAGACGGTAAAATTTGTTTGTGCGTGATACAGCCGACCCATCTCCGCCATATCCAGAAGTAGCCTATTTGTCAGACTTGGGAAGACACTTTCTTGCAGGCCTCCTAGAAGGTCTACCAGATATTATGCCGCTATTCGCACCCACGATCAATTCCTACAAACGGTTAGTTGAAAACTTCTGGGCGCCTGTCACTGTCTCCTGGGGTCTAGAACACCGAGCGGCCTCAATCCGATTGATCTCTCCACCAACAGCCAGCGCCAAGGCGACACGATTCGAGGTCCGAGTGCCCGGAGCGGATGCTAATGCACACTATGTGCTGGCAGCAATTCTGGCAACTGGCTGGCGAGGGGTTGAGAAAAACTAGAGATCCCAGTTCCTCCACTGGGTAAAGGTGAAAATACAGGCGGCGTCAGTGACAAGGGAGCTCGATTAGCCAAGTCACTCAAGGAGGCAAACGCTATCTTCCGCAGACCTGGAAGTGTCGCTCGAGAAGTTTTTGGCGATGAATTTGTTGATCATTTCAGCGGAACGAGGGAGCACGAGGTCATTCTCTGGGAGGAAGCGGTTACAGATTGGTTCGTTGCCCTACTTGATGTGTTCAGGATGTTAACTGACCACGTATGTTGCTTGATACAGGGAAGTTCGGCGGTATATTGAAACAGTATAAATATATACTCAATTTTTTCTATACTCTTATATCTGCTGCCAGACAATGCCAGTATGCATAAGCTGTGATACTTAAGGCTCTTGGTACAGTCTATGCGCATACATTTTCCTGCAAGATCCCAACCAACGCCCATGTGAAGGAACAAAAGCATGATCATTATTTTAGAAAATGATTAATGTGATAGCACACTGACTTCACATGCCATCGAGTAAACAGTTTGCCGGATGCCACCGAGGAAGCTCTTTTGCAGACGGAGAAGGCCGGCAAAGGCTCGCCACGTCACATGACTTTTCCGCGGGCGGCGGACTGGCCTGTTGCGACTTGCCGCGGTTATGTCTTTTGAGTCTTGAGTCTTGACTAGATAGACAGTTACATGTTTGTAGAAATTAATCTTCTAGATTTTAAGTATACGCAAGACCCTTTACAATCACATTGTTCGGAAAATGAGGGAGTATTCGAGTATTCCAAGCAATGATCATAGCAATATACTGGATAGCCCTAATAGTCTCGTAGAATCCATTCATCTAGCCCTAAAGCTCCAATTGGAGTAGTCCACCGCAGCTCCATTTCTCCGTATGCTTGTATCGGCCGAGAACACCATCGACAGCTGCAAGAAACCAAATCTAATCGTCACGGTAATCAGAAAGCCCAATTAGCAACAAGAACCAGTCACCAGTATCGCTGATGCCCGCGATACCGGCCAATTGATTGGTGGCTGGGCTCTGATCCCAGCGCTCTCCATCCGAGCCGCGGCTATGGAGAATCACTGACGTCGATGTATATCAGTCGGCAATGGCCCTGGGGTGGGTTTACCTAGGTACTTCTCTTTCGTCTTCAAATTCAGTGCTGGTTATTTCTACTCGACTCTATTCTGTTTCAACCTGTCAAACCACTAGAATTGAAACGAAACGAAAAAAAAACAAGACAGCAAGAAGAAAATGACGACTGTCGAAAGCCAACTCCAAGGCGTGTCCATCCTCGGAACGGTCAACAATGAGCACCGCAAGATCCTGACCAAGGACGCCGTTGCATTCCTGGCCTTATTGCACCGCACTTTCAACAACACTCGCAAGGCGCTTCTCGAGCGACGGGTTATTCGCCAGGCCGAGATCGACAAGGGCCACTTGCTCGACTTCCTGCCAGAAACAAAACACATCCGTGAGAACGATGCCTGGAAAGGCGCCCCACCAGCTCCAGGTCTGGTCGACCGTCGTGTTGAAATCACAGGGCCGACGGACCGGAAGATGGTCGTTAATGCGTTGAATTCGGATGTGTGGACTTATATGGCCGATTTTGAAGGTACATACTTCCCTCCTCCTAACATATCGTCAATGTCTGTATTCTAGACTAATGCCGGACAACACAGATTCATCGGCTCCAACTTGGGAGAACATGATCAATGGTCAAGTCAACCTATACGATGCCATTCGCCGCCAAATTGATTTCAAACAGGGGAACAAGGAGTACAAACTACGCACAGACCGAACTCTCCCAACACTCATTGCTCGTGCTCGAGGCTGGCATCTTGAGGAGAAGCACTTTACCGTTGATGGCGAGCCCATCTCCGGCTCGCTCTTCGACTTTGGTCTATATTTCTTCCACAATGCCCGCGAGCTCGTTAGCCGAGGCACCGGCCCCTATTTCTACCTGCCCAAGATGGAGTCTCATCTCGAGGCTAGGCTGTGGAATGACGTCTTCAATCTGGCGCAGGACTACATTGGCATTCCACGCGGAACAATCCGTGCTACGGTGTTGATTGAGACAATCACTGCTGCTTTTGAGATGGATGAGATTATTTATGAGCTCCGAGACCACAGCGCCGGTCTTAACTGTGGCCGCTGGGATTATATCTTCTCTTTCATCAAGAAGTTCCGCCAAAATCCCAACTTTGTCCTCCCTGATCGCTCGGCGGTTACCATGACTGTCCCGTTCATGGATGCTTATGTTCGCCTCCTCATTAAGACCTGCCACCGACGAGGAGTTCACGCAATGGTACGTTCCCTTTCCTTCTCTTCCCCTCCCCTAATTCAGTTTTTATAATAACTAACGGAGGCTTTCTGAATAGGGTGGCATGGCCGCGCAAATCCCCATCAAAGACGACCACAAGGCCAACGAAGTCGCCATGGAGAACGTCCGTAAAGACAAGCTCCGCGAAGTGCGTGCCGGCCATGACGGCACCTGGGTTGCCCATCCCGCACTGGCAGGCATCGCGTCGGAGGTCTTCAACAAGCACATGCCTACTCCTAACCAGCTATTCAACCGCCGGGAAGATGTTAATGTGACCGCCAACGACCTCCTCAACACCAACGTCCCTGGCTCCATTTCCGAAGACGGGATCCGCAAAAATCTCAACATTGGACTTGGCTATATGGAGGGATGGCTGCGAGGTGTTGGTTGCATCCCGATCAACTATCTTATGGTTCGTTTAGTTAATTTTTCTTTCTGGTTTTCGTACACCTTCGATGAAACAATCGAACTGACTCCCCGCAATAGGAAGACGCAGCCACCGCAGAAGTATCCCGTAGTCAGCTGTGGCAATGGGTTCGACACAACGTTACCACGGCCGAGGGCAAACGCATCGACAAGGCGTACGCGCTACGCCTGCTCCAGGAGCAAGCAGAGGCATTGGAACAGAAGGCCCCAAGGGCAACAAGTACCAACTTGCAGCCAGATATTTCGCGACCCAGGTCACGGGCGAAGATTATGCGGACTTTTGACCTCGCTGCTGTATAATGAGATTTCGTCGCCGGGAAATGCTGCTAAGCTGTGAAGAAGTGGATTTTACTACGTAGTTACATATTTGTTAATAGGTTAGGTATGTATGAATGAATTGTTATGAATAAATCTACCTATACCGTGAGGTTGAGCTTCGTATAACCCTAAATCCTGGGAAATGCTATCTTGTTGGACGAACTTTTCGAAAAGTAAATTTAGTACCTAGGTATTTATATTATTATTACTACCTGGGTATTATATGGAAAACATATATATATAAAGTTATATAGGTAATTAGGTATTTAGTTAATACTAGCTGTACTAGGTACGCCCAAAATTCGTTTCGAGAGAACGGTATCCAACCTTGGAAGGTTATCTATCTAAGTGCAGACTGGATTCGTTTACATGGCTTTCTGTTGTTTTCTAGGCCTGAATTCCTCCGTGACGCGCTTGGGCTCGTAGTAGGCAGTACCCAACGGAACAATATCCAGATCTTCATAGCCAAACTCCTTCGGCCCGCCAGTCCTCATGCCCTCTTGGGTATACCTGAACAAAAGTCACCATCATGTTCATGAAGTCTTGTCGTTTGATACGAACGGACGGAACTTACCAGTGTGGATGCGCTGTGAATGCAACGACGCTGACCCTCACACCGTACCGGATGTCCTGTGTTCCTAATGCATAGCCGTCTGTCCCGATCAGCGAGATCAAGTCGGGCACCGTGCAGAGAATTTCCCCTTTCTTCAATACCCTGGCCGGGTTCCACAAGCTCAGCGTATAGATACTCATTTTGAAAGGGCAGACGCATCTCTCGTCTCGGCTGTCGATTCATCCCCGTATTCCTCTCCTCCGCACCAATGGGTTTCAAACGCACGACACCCTCCGTGTAGCCGCCAGCGGACACATACCGCTGCACGGATATGATTTTACCAGTGTACAGAATGCGACCGGATGGATTGGCTTCAACCTGAAGCGTTATCATGGGGTCTTAGCCTTTACCTAACGTATCATATGAAGTGTGGCAAAAGACCTACAATTGCTTTCATGATGCTGGTTTTTCCTGTTTGGCCAGGTAAACCGCACGACCAATATACCACGCCAGCGATGTTGTGCCCAATGTCCCAACCTCCTTTACACGCTTGACGGACAGCGGTGGGCTGACCAATTGGCTAAAAGCCCAAGCTCGAGACCTGCCTTACGGTGCATCGTCTCAACCTTGTGGACATCGACCGCTTTATTGACCGTGACCACGTTGCCATTGCCATCAGCCTGCGTGCAGGGGTGGGAGACTCTCCGAACACTGGAAAAGTTATTTAGTGGTGGCCTGCTCGTAGGAACTGGCTGTTAGCACTTACAAAACGGTGTCATGATATACAGTCGAGGGTATGCTCGTCCCATGAAATCGCCATCCACGGTAGGGACACCATAGTCCACACCGGTCACCATGGGGCGAATGCCATTCATACCGCCGATCTCAATCTGTCTACTGATTAGAGCGGCATCCTGAAAACCCAATGAGAGAAAAAACATACCGCAATTTGTGCTGCCATCTTAACACCGGGGTATAGTTGAAGCAAAGCATCAGTGGCATCTCTTGCCTCTGTACCACTTGGCACTCGCTCAAGTGTAACCGTTGGAGCTCTGGAAGTTTCGTTATTAATGCTAGCTGTCGAACCAAGAGTAGAGTGGGATGTCTGAAATCGCATACCCGTATGAAACGCTGCCCAGTACATAGTCATCCTCTGGAAGAGAATTGATGTCCACCACTGGCAGTCTCTTTCCTGCTTGAATAAGAGCTCGCGCAGCAAGGTAGCACATATAACCCGGTCCGCCGCCTCCACATGCCAGAATACTGCACCCCGTTGCTAGAAACTCACAATCGATTTCCGAAACCCACCATGTTCCGTTCTCATCCACCTCTGGTGAGTATTTCCGAATGTCTATAGAGCCCGAAGGACTGACAATGAAATCGGCTAAGGATTTCTCTTTATTCGACATTGTTGACGCCTGGTTGCGAGTAGACCCATTGCCTTCAATGGCTTGCACATCAGAAGTAGTAGGACCCGTAAGCAGCGCCTTTTGCGATAATGGGCCGGCCTATTTGACTTCCAATTTTTAGTAAAGCTCGAGAAAAGCGAGGGGCAAGCGCATGGCCTTAGCATGGGGGCAGCACTGACAGCACGAATGATCAGTCTTGTCGCTTTCATTGCGACATATTCCAGCGGCATGTTATCAATAGAGGTAATTCGCACATGTTTTGGATCAGCCCCAGCCTCGATTGCTTTCTTCTTTGCTTCATCACATGCAGCGTCCACAACGTGGGCTTCATCACGGCCTTCCAAGACTTCAACAACATCTATCTGGCCAGATACACGAGCAATCGCTGCCCCAACAGCATTCGCGCAGTCATGAAACCTGACATGTTTAGCGAAATGTCGAGAAATGGGCGTGCATAATAATGACTTACTGAGGACGTATGATCCGACTGACTCCCTCGAGCTCGTCCATGTGTACAATACTCCCTCCACCAACCAGAATGACTGTGGCATCGTCAGCACTCAATTTCATAGAGTCGACTGCATGCTCGAGCAGTGACTTGATTCGTAGACGCGCTTTCAACAGTGTCTCGGCAGGAATGTCCTTGACGCGAGATGCATCACCGACGTCGGCTTTGCTGCATGCGACAACCACATCTGTCTACGCGTTAGTCATATATGAATGGCACTTTAACTATAGAAGTCAAATTTTCTACCTGTTGTAGTCAGAGTATTTCCGCCGAAAATCAGTCCTTCTTTGTTCAACTTATGTCCGACAGATTCAGGACCGACAGTTACTTTTCCGTCTATTTCCTCGACTTTTGTACCACCACCGAGCGCTATGGAGAAAACTTCGGGCATGGGAAATAAGCATCTCACGCCTCCAATCTCGACCCAAGTACCAGCTTGACGCGGAAACCCGGAAGGAAGCCTGCCGTATGTTAGGAGCGCCGCTGGACGAAAAAAAAAAATAAGACAGGAAGAATGAAAACCCAACTGACAATGCACAGACGTCCGTTGTGGTTCCTCCAATATCAGCAACGATTACCTGACTATTTGGCAACTTTCCACTTGTCATATCCAAGCCGGCCAAATAGGCAGCTCCTGACATGGAGTTTGTCGGCCCACTGGAAAATGTTTTAATAGGGCATTTCTCTGCTGTTTCTGTATCAATGATGGTACCATCATTCTGAGTAAGAAAGAGGGGCATGTTAAGCTCAGAGACTGGATGGCAAGCTTGAATCCACGAATTGTCGACCGAGCAAACTTGAGGATGGACGTATTGAGGATTGTGGCGTTTTCTCGCTCTAAGAAACCGAGTTGACCAACTTGTGGATTTAGTTAGTTAGCAAGATGATGTGAAGATATCCTCTTTGGTTTGGGGCTGAACTTACTATCCCTTGATAGAACAATGTCTGCTTCAGGAATCTCTTCTTCCACAATCTTCTTGACCTTAGCCTCTTGCCGGCCGCCAATATCGAGGGGAGAAAAGACCCCGATAACAGCGATATCTGTGATACCTTTCTCCTTGATGATCGCACATTCCTTCCGAATCTGGTCCTCATCTAGAGACATTATCTCTCTTGTGTCATCTAATCGCTTATTATTAGCCCGCGAGTGGAAAATTGACACAGCTGGAATGGCATACACTCAAGGCCTCCATCTAGATATGCCACATGACCGTCCATGATGCGTCGCAAAATCGGTGGAAAATCAAGAAATGCCGGGTTTTCTTTGGTGTATGGCCCACAGACTCGCAAGACCGCTACCTTTCGGAGACATTGTTCGTCGGCTTGAATAACTGCATTGATGAAATGCTGGGTGGCGAAAATGTTTAGTTTAGGTATTATTTGATGGTCAATATATCATCTATCAGCATAAGACGCACCGTAGTACCAATCATCACAGAAGAGATAGTCTCTCGTAGAATTCCGGACTTGAAAAGCGCTCCTTCAATGGCACCTTTGATTCCCTCAGTGACATCCGGGGTGGTGTAGGTTTTGAATGTGCTCCGAATACCCCTGTGAGGCTGTTCAGATTCTTGAGGGTCTGTCATAGATGTCAATACATAAATGTCAGCATGATTTACGTCTGATGCTCATCGCATACGCAGAATCACACAATCAGTATTTGTGCCTCCTAAGTGACCTCATCATCAGCCTACACATTCTCAAAGAAAAATTTACAATTCCAAGATACTGACCAACATCGACACCAACACGGTAAATCTTCTGCGTGGCCATAGCGGGCGTTATTAATTTTGCAAATTCTTAGTCTCAAGAACGCTGCAGTACTTGTAGTTCAAAATCACTCTCTTTTTATATAGGAGGAGTTCATCTACCTAGGTACCACGGATTGTCGGACTTAGTTTTATCGCGGGAAGGATACTGTATGTACATCCCTATTGGAGGTCGGCGAGACATTCTTAATTCAGTCCTGTGGTTACCAAGTGTGGGTCGCAAGAGAACAACAGGAGATAGCCAGATACCGATAAACAATCTTAAACCAGTGGCAAGAGAGAATAAGCATTGCCGAGGACTGATTGATACAGGCGAGGCGCAGAGCAGTTGTTAACGCGGAGTTTTACATATAATTCTACATGTAGGTGAGGGCATCCCCACGGGCAGACCTATGTGCCCATTATCTTCCGTGGAACCAGGTGGTATTCAAAAGTGTCCTACGAAATCGAAATCAAATGGCGTCCTATCTGAAGCGGCTTGTAAAGAAAATTGAGCTGAATGGAGATCAGCAGACCAACCAATGGATCAACGAGGACATCGCTCCCGTGCCCCTGAGAGGCAGATATGGAGTGAGTCTTGGATGTCCAGTCAATACTTAACGTACGAATTGAGCTAATCTGATGTAACTAGATTCCCTGCAATTCGTCGAGCTCTGGTTTCTCGTCAATATGAACATCAGCACCTACCAAACTGGCTCGTCGATGATCGCGGCCGGTCTGGCGTGGTGGCAAGCCTTGATAGCGATTCTGGTTGGCAACTTTCTATCCAGTTGCTTTGCAGTTCTCAACTCTGTTTCTGGTGCATCTAGCCATCTAGGCTATCCCATCGTCTCTCGCAGTGTTTGGGGTAGGTAACTACAACTATGTGCTGATAGTTTATCTGATTGCATTCTACTACATATGTGGCTGAACTGATCACTTGATTTAGGCATGTACGGCGCGTATTTCCCCATCTTAAATCGAATCCTGCTATCCGCCGTTTGGTTTGGTGTTCAGGCAGTCATTGGCGGGGATATGGTTTATATCTGTCTTCGAGCAATATGGCTAGATATCGATGATCGCATTCCAAACACTCTCCCCGCGAGTATGGAAATCAGCAGTGCCCAATTTTGGGTTACGGCATTTTCAACATCTTGTGCCTTATTTTCATTTGGTTCAAGCCAACACAGCTACGAGCATACTTTCATGGCGCTTCTATTATCGTTACGATAAGTCTGTTCTGCCTGCTCGGGTGGGCAGTCGGAACAAGCGATGGTATGGGCGAAGTGCTCACGGCCTCGTCATCCTGCGTGGCTCAACACTCGGATGGACTCTTTGCTCTTCCATCATGTCCGTGATTGGGAGCATTGCTGCGGGCATACTGAACCAAAATGACTACACGCGATTTGCAAAGCGAGTCAATCAGGTGACATGGTCCCAATTCGTGTCATTCAATCTCAGTGCATCCACCGTCGGAGTGATAGGGGTTATTGTCACGGCGGCGACACAAGAACGTATGATTTCATATTTGTATTTTGTTTCGGGAGTCTTGTATTGATTTTTTCACACATAGGTTATGGAAAAGGCGAGGCTCTCTGGTCTCCTAATACCCTATTCAGCGCGATGCAGGACCAGAGTGGGCCAGGAGCGCGAGCTGCCACATTCTTCCTTGGTATCGTCTTCATCCTAGCGCAGTTATCCATCAATGTCCCTGGAAATGTTCTGGCCGGTGGCCTAGATGTCGCGAGCGTGTTACCAAGATGGGTCAATCTACGCCGTGGAGCTTATATTTTGGTAGCACTAAGTGTTGCCCCTAATCCATGGCAGCAATTTGCCTCTGGGTCCACGTAAGTATGCTGCATTCATCTCCTGAAAAAAGCGCTATGTAACCAAGTATAGCTTTCTATCCGTTCTGTCCGCATATGCGGTCTTTCTTGGCCCTTTGGTAGGACTTCTCTGCGTACATTTTACTTTATACAGAATCGTCACTTCCATATCCCCGATTTGTACGAAGGCTCCAGCAAGTCCGTCTATTGGTATACACACGGTGTAAATTGGCGGTCTGTTGTAGCGTGGGTGTGTGCAGTATTTCCTAGGTAAGTCTGAGGATACCACTACGAAGTTTCAGAAGACTTACACAACGCTTAGCATGCCTGGATTCGTGAACTCCATCAACAAATCTCTCAGCGTTAGCCAAGGAGCATCCAACTTGGCTAGTCTCAGCTTTGTCCTTGGATTTTTCTTTGCAAGTCATGCCCCCTCAATGTGTCTTGCAATTCGCCCAGCTATTATCTCTGTTTATGCTAATAGTCGAGAATAGCGGCGGTCATTGCTTACGCACTTCACTGGCTTTTCCCAGTGACATATCATGAGAGAACTGTACTGGAAGGGCAAGAAAGAGGCGAATTGCCGGGCGAAGGTCCGCTCGAGCCTGGACCTAACGAGAAAGGGCCTGTTGTTAACGAATGTTAGATGTTTGGACATATCCTCACCATGTACTTAGGGTACTACAAGTTTACATACATTTGCCTAGAGACGTGATAGCTGGAAGTACGTGGATAGCAGGATCTTCAGCGGTAACTAATCTATTCAGTGAAGCTGCACCAACCTTTGCAAATCAAGCCATTATTTCTCGCGTCTCTCTTCCTTCCTAAGCAAGACTCTCACAGATAGCCATTGACATAACCGTGTTCATGATAAGGTCCAGGCGTAGAATTTATTTACATGGAGTGAAAGAATTGTTGACAGTTTGTCTTTCTCTATCGTTTTGATTCTGTACTACCTAATGATCGCGTGAAGCATATCCACTCGCCACCATCCACTCCACAATCTCATACTCGCTACCCTTTTTGAACCGAGCATTCCTCTTGATGCACTCTGTCGCTACCATGACACTCTTCCTAATTATCGAAACATCCTTTTGTTCGAAAAGGACAAAATGTCATTTCCGTTTCCAAATCTGAAAAGTGGCTGAGACCCATCTCAATACACCACTGAAGAACAGTATGGTTTCGTGACAAGGAAGAATACACGATATCCCAATTCTGCTTCAAGTAGCTCCACATGTGATGATTGCTGACATGGTTTGATCCCAGAGCAAGGAAGGCAATATGCGCATTCTGCAAAGGCACTTCTCCCGAAATTATGAGGTCAAGCAGTTGCTCAACTAGCATCGGTTCCTTGACTCGGCCCAGTGCTGCAAGACATATCTCTTTGCCGTTGACAGAGGTAGCATCGAAGTAAGCTTTGAGAACTGACCTGTACGCCGCGTCGCCTCCCTTTGCGACTCCCCGGCTCAGGATAACTGACTGAAAGCTTGGGTTTAAGGCCACACCATTTGACATCCATTGCAAAACTGCCGGTCAACCTCATTACGGACGGTTTCATGGCCACTCCTAGAAGCAAGGATAAGCATAATCGGTCATACTCAGTTTGCAAGAAGCTGGTCCGCTTTTCGTTCCACGGCATCACGATTTTGTTATCGGTGGCGATCTTCCGTTTCAATGACTGTAAGCCTCGAGCAATCGTGTCATTATCATGAAAAACTGATTCCAGAAGGTCCAAGCACTTCAGCTTCGCGGACAAAACAAAAAGTCACCTTTATCGTTGATCGCCGTAAGGAAAGCGAGCAGTTCGCTGGAGGCTTTGATTCCCGCCGTTGCGGATGCTGTTAGGTCTCTGATCATACCGATCTTAGCGTCGGTGGAGAGTGACGATTGGCATTCGAGTATGGCGTCGATTTGGTCCGAAGAGTAGGCAACTTGATAGAATCCAGACTGACGAGCATTCAGTACGACTGAGGCAGCATCCTCCTTGATGAGTCTAGTCGATCGCGAGTCTATGTACGTAGTAGCTCCAGTGTCGCTCCGAAGCGTGGAGTCTGTGATCGGCAACCACCATATTGTCTTATTCTCTTTCGGTAGTACGTCGCCAGTTGCAATGAACCTACTCTGTCGCACGACCCCTTGTTCAACCTCGACAGTAGGGAAGCCGGGTTTGTGAATCCATTCCCGCATCATAGAGACGACGTCTCGATTTGCAAGCCGGCCCAAAATCTCGAACAGTTCTGCGGACGTGGCAGTTCGGTATGAATGATCCTGAAGATAGACCGAAAGGCCTTTGAGAAATATCTCTTGACCAACGTAGTCACTGATCATTCGAATAAGTGAAGCACCCTTGAAATAGCTAATGTCATCGAACATTCGTTCTGCATTTTCAAAGTTCTCCACAGAGACTACGACTGGGCGGGATGATGCTCTTAGGGCATCAACAGACATGGCTTCTTCCATGACGTTGGCCTAATAATCCAGTCAATCGGGGAAATTCACTCTGAACGCGACTGAATGTATAGTGAACTTTACCGTAAAGTAGTGCCTGATCTGCCAGTCTGAGCTTCGGATTAGCTGCGGAAACCTCAATAAACGTGGACTCAATTACCTGGCTGCAAGTGCTCAACAGCAAGATACCCTGCCCATGTGGCAAAGCCTTCATTCAGCCATAGCTCGTTCCACCAGTCCATAGTGACCAGATTCACAAACCACTGGTGAGCCAATTCATGAGCAATGACATAGGCGGCTTTGTGTTTTAACCGATTGTCGCAAGTCTCATCGTCGAACAAGATTTTGGTGGTACGATACACTACCAGGCCCCAATTCTCCATGGCGCCTGAGATAAACTCAGGTACTACGAGATTATCGCACTTTGGGAGTGGGTAGTCAACTCCCAACACATCGGCAAAGTAATCCAGAACTGCGGAGGCATGATTGAGGGCGAACTTGGCGTATTTTGATAGACCGCGCGCCGTGTATACTCGAACAGGTATCTGTCTCCCATTGTGCTTCCTGTCGGTCGGCCTTTCCACGCACTCAAATTCACCAATAGCCCAGCAAACAAGCTATATGAAACAGAATCAGTCTAATGCTTTTGCATGAATGCATTCATGGGGAGAAAATACATAGGTACTCATACTAGGCGTCTGCTGGAAAATGACCTGTTTGTAGGCATTCCCGTCGTTTCCTTTGATCAATGCGACTGGCATATTGCTCAAAACATCGTGCTCCGGCCTCACTTCAATCTTTACATCGAAAGTTGCCTTTAATTGAGGCTCGTCAAAACATGGGAAAGCTCGTCTGGCCTGGCAAGGCTCGAAGTGAGTCACCAACATATATGATTTTTCTCCTTGCCGAATCGCGCGTGGCGAAGCTTTGAAAGGCGGATCATATTGTGCACGATAAAAGCCATTCATGGAATTATCGATAGTTCCGGTGAATAATATTGTGAGTTTTACTTCACCAATGGAGATTTTACGGGGAAAATCAGGCGTAGCTGCTCATCCTTGGCAATATTGACAACGGCCAATGGTGTGGTGGCTGAAACGATCTATCAGTAGGTATCGGAGACAGCAGGGATATACTCGACTTACTGGAATCTTGTCCGGGATAGCGTAAAGAGCACTCTTGATCTCTAACTTCAGTGCATTCAAAGTGATTTCCTGTACGGCTTCCAGAACGACGGCGCTTATGGTAACCTGTCCATCGTAGCGCCATTGTCCGCCATACTCGATATTGAAAGAGAAAGATCGTAGTTAACAGGCTTGACACTAATCTCTCTCACGTCAGTTGACTCTGTAGCACTTTTCTCTGGATCTGCACCCACGATATCATACCTTGTCGGCAGTCGACCAACCTGGGGTCGGATGTCATGTTGGCATAGCATGATTTGAATGCGACGTTGAATAGTCGTAAACCATGACGATGACAATGGCAAAATACAGATATCATTCTAGCGGACAATGTACTCCCAAAACACGTCGCGGAGGCCTTCCAATATCGGGCGTGAGATACTAGTGCAACCTTTCTCGGACCATCGCCGAGACCTTCCACCACCGGTTCAGTTCTCAACTTCTCCCCATTCCATGAACCATCTGCGCAGCGCAACTGGTCTCATCGAACATTCCTATTATTATTTTGAACTTATCTTATCATCAGAACAAGGCAGTTGCTACTCCACATGTCGCCAACGCGTGCACGGAGAGAGCCGAGGACACGTACTCGCACTTTTGCCGGATGCTTGACCTGCCGAAACCGCAAGGTCAAGTGTGACACCACAAGACCAAAATGTCGTAACTGCACGCGATTGAAGTTAGATTGCCGTGGCTATCAATCGGCTCTGCATTGGATGACCCCGTGGAACGGCACCACGCATGCTAGCGAACTAGATAGCGGCGAGGATCACAGTCGAATGAGAACGGAGCTATTTCCAGGTGAGTGTAGGACGCGGTATACCACTCTTGATTCGACTATTATTTAACGGAGCCTGGGATGAACAAGTAACTTCACGGCAGCATATGTCCGCTCGGCTAGTCGCCCAGGTTGATGCAGCCGTGGACCAGAAATTGATTGATCTTGATGCGCGGACACGCCAAATCGCTCCTACGGCAAGTTTGGATTGGTTCCACCAGAAAGGGCCGTTTGGCGTGTTCCCTTCAATTGCTATGCACGCTTCGCCCGAAGCCACGGAAAGCATGGTTGGTTCATCCGACTTGTCTTGTTTACAGGCAATTTCAGAATATCCTCCTGGAAGGTCTGATGAGGACGCTGTATTGAATATCTGGAATGATGTCGGTGACCTTCTCGGCTTGTCCAGCGAGTTAGGGCCTTTTGATATATTATCAAACCCAAGTGCGCTCCACGAATCCAGCCCACAACAAGATTTGGGAGTCGGTTCGTGGGACGGAGAACCATTTATTTCGCCCTCAAACTTCTCCGATAGTAAGTGCTTCTACTTATTTTTCCACTGGCCTGGAGATTTACAGTGTCATTCTCATTCAACGACATCATAGATCCTATGGTGGCCTCTGATTTGCAACCTCCAGCCAGTTTCAGAACGGTCATCCCATCTCCCTACCAGTCAATATCCCTGAACCAACATCACCTCGTCTACCGTGCAGTGCAAGGTTTCTTCTTTGGCATTACGCAACATGTACAATACCATCCCTTATGTCAATACCTGTTGCATCCACGGACGCCCCATGGAACGATTTACATTTGCCGTGCGCTTTGACGGCCTATTCGGAGCTAGACGTACTTGGAGATTCCAGCCTCGCCAGAGTCTCTTTGTTATATAGCTTATTTTCCATATCATGCTATCAGTTGAGCAACCTGCACGCTGACCCAGCGATGCGCGGGGCGTCACCATCTTGGGCACCCAACACAATGACCAAGTGTTATGACTCTCTTCCTCAGTCGTCGACATGGGAAGTTGAGGGACGCAAATTCAGGAGAATAGCACAGTCAGGCTTTCGCAGGTGCCTACAGAGCCTCTCAAAACAAAAGGGACCTCGTGTAAAGTTCAAGGAAGTTTTGATGGCTGCTATTAGCCTCGTTTGCGTTGGTGTATGAAATGAGTATAAAAATTGGCTGAAGCAATAAGATTTTCTTTCTAATTCTTTTACAGATTGTGAGCGGTGACACTGAGGACGCTCGGTGGTGGATCCTTCACTGCGAACATATCATTCGTAAGTTGGGTACTCCAGATTTGCGAAACTCTCAAAAGTTTCGTATTTTACATCGCATGTTTCTCTTCATCGGAGTATTGGAAGAAACCTCCTTTGCCCAAGACCTTGAGGAGTATGAGAGGGTGACGGAGTCAAACGCACGGGCGGACGATGGCATTCTGGTTGAGCATCTTCCAAAATTGACTACGCCCAATATCTTTCACGCATTATCGATCGAGGGCCTATGGATCATTTCGATCTTAGTCGTTCGAACGACATGATGCACGAAGAAGTCTATGCCTTACCACCCGCTCTCCTCGGACTTATAGCGAGAACTACTAGCTTGATCGATGAAATGCAAGGATATAACTCGGACGACCTTTCGCCGCTCCCAATCCCACTGAAGATCGAACGGAAGGCAATAGCTCTTGAGAACGATATTTGTGCATGTGAAGCCGACTATTGCCATCGTAGTGGCACGGGCACGGGATTCCCTAGTCTCCATCAAGTCGAGTCTCACGCGCCAGAGCCTGAAGGTCTCGACGTTATTTGCACTATCATGAGAGATAGCACTATGGCTGCCATGTATTACGCGGTTTTATTATATTTCTTCCGCAGCATTCGACAGACAAACCCAGTAATTTTGCAACATTATGTGGAGACTGTGGTTGATAAATTGGAGACTCATACACGGTACAAAATGAGATTTTCAACGAGATTGAATGTAATTGTATGGCCAAGCTTTATCGCAGCATGCGAGGCTATCAGCAGCGACCTACGATCTAGATCCCTAGCGTGCTTAAGGCAGGCGTCATGGGCTGGGTTTCGCAACTGGGAGCGAGCCGAGGACGTGGCTAAGGAGGTGTGGAGAAGAAGGGATGCCGGTGAGAAACATGTATCCTGGCAAAGCGTCGTGCGAGATATGAATGTCATCATGGTCCTGACCTGATGTTGTCACTTTGTCCGCGATGCTTGTCATACTCGTATGGCAACTTTCCGTTTTGAGAATGCAAGAGCTACAATTTGAGTGATGATTCTTTCTAGTTTTGGTTACATGCAATGACCATTGGCAATTGCTTGATAGACGAATCGTATAATGCCCTCCTCCTTGCTCACAATTTTAAACAAATTCGAACCATCCATTTTTGACTACCTATTAGACTTGCTTTATCTATCTAGATCGCAATAATGCATCAGGCAACCGCATTTTGTTTGAACTTATCAAAGTTAAGTTGTTTCCCACACACCTTCATGTGTTTATGCCTTATATGGTGTCTCGTATGGTCTCTCTGCTTGAGGCGTAATACGCGCCAAATGACAGCGTTCGCCTGTGGTCCGGTCAAAGATCGCCAATACACCCATCCCAAGAAAGGCTTCCTCGCCCGCAGTCTATTTTCGGAATTTTGGGAGCTTAGAAGTAAGCACTGCCGACCGGTCTACAAAGCGATTGAACAAGGACCTGGAATTTCCCGTTTAGGTAATTTCCGGTCAAGCAAAACCGCATCGATCCAAAGACACCAAGACAAAGCCTGTAGGATTCATTCATTGATGTAGGAATTGTTAATCCGCTTCTTGGCAATGAGACCCCGCATGGGATACATAGTTACATACGCTACCTAGGTAGGTAGAGCGCAAATCTTCTCCGCTCGACAATCTCCCTCGTGCTATCATTTGTAACTAGCCAATCTTCCTCTTCTTTTCAGAACGGCCGAATACAAGAGTAACTTCTTCAGACAAAGAAGAATGGCCCGTCACCAAAACCCTCCGTTTCGCGCTGAGCACCTGGGGTCTCTGCTCCGCTCAGAGGCATTGCTCCAGAAGCGCGATCAGCTGAGCCAAGGGAGTATTGCCAGACAAGAGCTGGTCCCGCTTGAGGATCACGATATCAGAGAGATTGTCGCTAAGCAGAAGGAACTTGATTCCACGCCATCACCGATGGGGAATATCGTCGGCATAGTAAGTTAACTTTTCCCGTGTTAAAAAATCGGAATTCTGAGCTCACACTGATTGCTCGTCTCATCAATTGATAATTAAAGTGTTCTGGGGCTCTTTCTTCCCCAGCCTTGAGGGCTTCACGTAACTGGCAAAGCCTGACCCGAACATGTTCCGTCTTTACATGCCCGATGTCGCGGCTTTCGCAGACGAAGAAGTCGAGCCTGGCGAGACCGTGATATGCACGGGCAAGATCAAGCACAAGGGCAGCAGCTATGTCGACGACTTCAAGTTTTTGGCTGATTTGGTGAAACCGGAGGAAGTCAAGAATATCAAGATTACCCTCGCGGCGCCTAATTGGTATCACATGAGGTACAAGGAGGGCTACGCTTATTCAAAGGATGCATACGCCTCCGATGACGAGTATTTTGCTGATATTGCCAAGGCGTACCAGGCAGAACTGCAGGTATTGTATGATGCAGGGTGTAGAAATGTGCAATACGACGATCCTAATCTTGCATGTAAGCCTACCTAATGCTAAGAACTCTTTTTCTTTAAACAGGAAGGATGGCTGACATGAACAAGACTTCTGCTCCGAGAAAATGATTGAGGGCTGGAATGCCGATCCACTGAACAAAGGCACCACCGAAGAGCTCCTCGACAAGTACATCAAGCTCTACAACGACTGTCTCTCCAAACGCCCCGCTGACTTGCACGTCGGCGTGCACCTGGGCCGTGGTAATTTCCACAAATCCCGCCACTTTTCCGAGGGTGGTTACGACCGCATAGCCACCAAGCTGTTCAAGGAACTCAACGTCGATACGTACTACCTCGAATACGACACCCCTCGAGCAGGCGGATTTGAGCCATTGAAAGAACTGCCGCTAAACAAGAACGTCATTCTCGGCGTGCTCACGTCCAAATTCGACACTATGGAGGACAAGGAAGAGGCGAAAACCGGACCTTGCAAGCCGCCGAGTTCATTGCTGCTGGTAACAATATCTCCGCGCAGGAAGCCTTGAAACAGTGCGGTGTAAGTCCCCAGTGTGGTTTCGCCAGTCACCACGGCGGAAATGCTATCACTCGCGAGGGCATGTTCAAGAAGCTCAAGCTTGTGCGTGAGATTGCCGATGAGCTGTGGCCTAATGAGCCTTGACCTTGAAGCTCGCGGTGCATTAATATTATTACTATTTGAATAATATCTTAGTTGTACATTTCCAAGATATTATAATAATAGGAATGTCCAATTTACAATATCCTTGGAGCATTGTACTTCCGCCAAGTTCCATGTTGAATCTACCGGCTCTATTATCATACATACATATTACAGGCGTCTCGTCAGAGATCACCAAGCCCACTACCGCATTCACTATCAACACACAAACACAGCTCCATCTCCAACATGGTCAAATCATTATTCTCCACACAGAGATACCTCCCCTTCTCATCATGGTCATACGTCTCCTCCTCACCTCTAGCCGGCGACATCCAGGTAGCCCATGTCCATCCAGAACAGAACATGGGCAGTGGACGAGTAAAATCAGGCGTATTCAAGGATGTTGGCTTCCTTGATCGCGGTCCGTTTGTGGGTGTGGTCATTTTCGACCTTTTGTGTTTTCGAAGAAAAACATTTGTTAACAAGTGATAGTATACTACTTACTCAAGGTGAACAGGGATGACGAACCTCATATCGTGGAGATTGAGGAGATGCGTGGACGTTACGACCAGTCAAATTTCCAGGTGCAGTGATAACCTCCCTTATGGTTCCGGTGGTTTCCGAGGTGTTGCTCTCAGGGCCTGTATGATATACAATGTATCAGGTCCCAACATCACTAGACGTGGGTTTGCAAAAGAAGACACATACCACCGACAGGCTTGTAGCGAACCTGATCATTGACTTTGTATTGAGGCATTGTTCTTTTGGGACTTGTATTTATTCACAAAGCTTTGCCTTGATTAGGGGCTGTTTGCAGTATTATATTCACGAAGAGAATAGAATAGTAGAAAGGCAGGTAAGAGTAGTAGAATCTTGATGATGAGTTCCCGTGTGGAATGGAATTCCTGTGGAAAAGGACGCCATTCTTATAATGCTCACGACTGTGGCGAATGGCAAATAGAAAACGTATAGATGTTGATATCACCTCGGAATTAAAGTCCTCCTAGGTAGGGGAGGGAATAGATACAGTGCAATCGACTCTTCGAAGTCGCCATCGTTGACTCTCACTTGCATCATCGAGTTCGCCTCGGTTTCACAAAAATGAAAGTCAAGTAATGGACTATTTGCATGGTGATGTTGGTAGATGATGCCAGAGGGAACAGAGTTCCGTATCTGGGTTTGAATTCCGATGATGAGACGTGACGCACAAGTCGCACAAAAGCATTTCCAGCGTCTTCCAAGCGAATCGTTGGAGATCAAATGAGAAGAGTTCCAAAGAAGATAGATGTGTTTTCATATTCGAAAAGTGTGTGCTTCACTTTATACACATAAATCGCTACATATTAATCTTCCGTGGTGGTTGAAGCAGAGAGAAAACGTGGGGAGAAAAAAGTCGTACAAAGGAGAATTAATTATATAAATCTGAGAAAAACAAATGCAGCGAAGTTGCCCGTTTATGGGGAAAATACAACAGGGATATCATAAAAGCCAAACGGCAATATGCAGAGCAAAAAAAGAAAAAAGAGGCAGAAAACACAAAAAGGAACCAATATTTGGATGCGACGTGGTCATTAAATATGTCAATCAAAAGTAAGGCGTCGACTATTGAGGTGTTGTACAGTTTCGTTCTTACAGTCCTTATTTTGCGGGAGCCGGGGTTTCACGTTATTGGAAAGCCACGCCTGAGCGAGGTTGTCAGTGTCTACGTGTATATGCGGATATTGTGACGAAACTTACCAGTCCCTCGAAGATACCAGTGCCTTCCGTGGCAACGCTGGGCACAACATACCAGAGACGATCCTTGAGCTTGTTGAGTTGTAGAGCGTTGGTGATTTCTTCCGGGCTGAGATCTGCATGTGCAAGATCGAGTGGTCAGAAAAGGGAAAACCATGTTTCAACGCAGCACAAAAGCACTTACGGCCTTCGATATCTTGCTTGTTGGCAAATACTAGCAGTAAAGCATCTTTCATTTCACGGTCATTGATGATTTTGTGCAACTCGTTCCGAGCCTCGTTGAGACGACCAGTATCGCCCGAATCAACGACAAAGATGAGACCTTGGGTACCTGCCGGAATGTGAGTGTCTGTATGCATCTCCACACCACGTGCACAGCATACCGGAATAATAATGCCGCCAGAGTGGGCGGATCTTATCCTGTCCACCGACGTCCCAGACATTGAATTTGACATTCTTGTAGGTCACGCTTTCGACGTTGAAACCGACAGTGGGGATAGTGGTGACGTCCTGGTTGAGTTTCAATTTATACAGAATGGCTGCGGACACCATCGTCAGCAATTCGACTCGCTCATCGTACGCAAAGAGAAGACTCACTAGTCTTTCCTGCAGCATCAAGTCCCAGCATGAGAATGCGCATCTCTTTGATCCGAAGATCTTGCTCATCAACTTGGATACAGAACCACCCATGATGGAATCGTGCTTGCAGGCGGGGTTCGATGATAGGCTCTGTGGGCGTCTCGGCAGGGAATTCGTTCTGGCACGCGCTCGGAAGAGGAACCGATGCGAGGTTGCTGGAAGCGCTAAATTGTGTTTAGCGAGTGTTGCGCACTTGGATGCGAGAGAGCAGCAAAGACATGCGATTGCTGAAGAACGCGACCTCGCAGACTTGTTGGCCCAAGTGACAGATAGAGGCCGGCAAGGACAGAATGAAGAGAGAGACGGCCAATTGAGAGGATGTGGCCGTGGGCTGGGAGGAAGAGATAGCGCACTGTTGTCACTGGGTTGGTTGTGTTGAGTTCTGCACTGGAACTGCAAGCGACGGGCAAAACAAGCAAACAAGACAAGTAAAAGGGGTGAAAATGACGGCCTGAGGTTGACTATTGCCGTTGCGGGACTAGCGGCCCATGTTTGTTGTTTCACGCTAGTCTTAGCCGGGCGCTAGTCTCGACGGCACGTGCACCAGCTGCGTCCCTTGCCAAGATTGAATCTGATTCGCTCGTGCTGCTATCACGCTAGCCTTCCCTGGCCAAGTCTAGCTCCTTCAAGTTCCCATCTGCATTGACACCGAGTCTTTTAAGATCTTGTTGTTTCTCTCGTTCCATGTGTTGCATGATTGGGAAACGATCGATGTTGGAATCGCTAGCTTACTGAATTCCGCAAATGCCTTATGGCGGATTACCCCGGCTACCCAGGAGATGATGTCTGATTCAACCATCGCCGGCCGGACATTCACCGCAAGCGACACGGCCGCATTGCTTCCTCCATACTCCGAATGAGCCGAGTACCAGCATGAGAAATCGACGATCGACAAAATGATGCGCCTAAAACCGGCGATATTCTGCTAGTATGAGATCCTGCTTACTGTCACTATCGCATACGTCATGGCAATGTCATCCGGAGCTGTTCGGCTACTTAAGAATGGTACAACTGGTCAAGCTCCAACGGAGCTCTGTTTGAGGAACCGTGCTGGACAGTCACAATGTTTACTGCAATCGAAGCCATACACAAATTCCAGCGTCGCGGATCGGCGATCCAAAAGACCTCAATCGCTGTCACACCGAGAGATGTGCGTGGGCCGGGCCTCCATTAGATGTTAGTTTTCAACCGGACATCATCCGCCGTCGTCTGCTAATGTTCAAATTAGACGCTCTATGGCGGTATTTCACTGCAGTTTGTCAATGACCAAGAAGCAGCAGTGGTCGCCATTGCCATTCGCGATACCACGTATCTGCTAGACTTCTATGAACATCACTTTGGAAGCGAACCCCACCAACATCTCACGGGCAAAGAAGTGGCCGATTTTGTCATTACTCGGTTTCGGGAATACAGCGAAGAACATGACGAACGCTTTTCGGGAGTGGGAATGCCTGAAGATGTCGCAGATCGTTGCCCCGAATTATGCTCACGCTTGTGGCATGAGTTGGACATAGTACCCCTTGCATTTCCTGAAGGCGTTCCCCTTTTGCTTATTCCCAACATAAAGACCCGAACAAGTGGGATACCAGATCTGTTGATGAACTCTCCGAGGCGATGGCTCGAAGATGCGTGAGGTGGGTCTGATATCTACTTGAAAATTGTCGTCGTAGTCAACGCTAAGAGAAATGCAGATTTTTCGGACCGAGTAACAACCCAATCTTGGACGTTGGCCTTCAAGGATTAGTGGAGGTTGACTGCTCATTCCGCATTCGTATTGCTTCGTTGAGTGACTACCAGCCCACTGTTGGACCTACTACCTGGACAGCTGTACATCATTACGCTTCAGATCTCAAGAAGCGTAATATTAAGATCGCTTTCTTCAGTGCAACGCCTCAAGGCGGAGGAGTGGCTCTTATGCGGCACGCTCTTGTTCGGTTTGGTCGGACAATAGGTGTCGACATCCATTGGTATGACTGTGTTCTTTCCTTCATTTTCATGATCTTTTCTTTTGCCTCTAAATTATCTTTTATCTTTTAGTATGAAGCTAATTCCTTCCATAGGTATGTCCCCAAGCCGCGTCCTGGAGTGTTTCGTATTACAAAGACGAATCACAACATACTGCAAGGCGTATCAGCGCCAGACGAGCGATTCACTAGAGATCATCAACAACTCCTCGAAGAATGGTTGCAGAACAATGCCAATAGATATTGGCTTTCTTCCGGTGGTCCTTTGCAGTCACCATCTGAAGGGGCGCTGATCTCGTAGTTGTGGACGACCCTCAGATGCCTTCCCTTATTCCCATAGCGAAAAGATAGCACCGGACAGGCCAGTGATATTCCGCAGTCATATTCAGATCCGAAGTGATCTTGTAGAACAGCCCGGCACCCACAGTTTGAAGCATGGCAATGGTTGTGGGACCATATCAAACACGCGGATGTCTTTATCAGTCATCCAGTTGACGCATTCGTTCCGGAAACTGTACCCAAGGAGATGGTGGGATATATGCCTGCGACTACAGATTGGTGAGTAACTCCCCATTTCGCATTCAGGTGTGAGATAGCTGAGTGCTGACTTGCACATCGAAGGCTCGACGGTCTCAACAAGACTATGCGTGATTGGGATGTAGCCTCATATGGGCGCAACTTCAATACGCTATGTCGCCACAGCCACACGGCGACAATCAATTACCCAGATGGTATGAGAGCCTCTATTGTCGAAAGATAATAGTCCGGATTTAAAAGTACTAACGAGTCTCAGATGAATATATCATTCAAGTCGCGCGCTTTGATCCGTCCAAGGGATTAATCGATGTACTCAAGTCATATGCGAAGTTTACTGACCTTATGAAACTAAATGCACCCGATGTTAAGCTGCCGAAGCTTTTGATTTGTGGCCACGGGTCTGTTGACGATCCAGACGGGAACACGATCTATGACCTCGCGTTTTCTTATTTGCACAACAACCTTTCGCATCTGAAAGACTTCGTGAGTGTGATCCGTTTGGGACCGTCAGATCAAATGCTCAATGCCCTTCTTTCCAAGGCAAAATTGCCTTGCAGCTCTCTACCCGAGAAGGATTCGAAGTAAAAGTGTCCGAGGCGATCCACAAAGGCAAACCTGTAATTGCAAGTAGGGCGGGCGGAATACCACTGCAAGTGCACGACCAGATGAATGGGTTTCTGGTTGACGTCGGTGACACGGACGCTGTTGCCCAACATCTGTATGATCTTTGCACAGATACCGAGCTGTATGACCGCATCAGCAAGGCTGCGTTGGAGACAGTAAGTGATGAAGTCTCCACCGTAGGAAATGCGATGTGCTGGCTGTACCTCGCTTCGCATCTGACTGCTGGCAAGAGTGTGAAGCCCAACGAGGAGTGGATCAATGATATGGCTAGGAAAGAGGCCGGTGTGCCTTATGAAAAGGGCGAGAATAGGTTGAAGAGGGCTGTCAAAGTCGAGGAAATGGGATAAGATGATGCGGTATACTTAATAAAACTTAGAATACATGGATGGTTCTCTTGCCAAAGGAATTCCCGCTCATTCTTCGCGACGCGTACAAAACCAAAACTAACAGGAGGGTATCAAGTAAGTAGACAGTAATTGAAACAGAAAATATTGACGACGCCGGCCTACCTACCGGCCAACCAACCTATACCTCTCCCTTGCCAACCCGCCCTCGGCGCCTTCTACTCCGTACCCTTCACCAACCTCACCGACAATCCGAGCAGGCCTGCCACCAACAACACAAAAGCTAGGCACAACCATAGCAGGCGGCACCACAGCTCCATCAAGAACGTAAGCAAAGTCCTTCAGAATCGCCATATTGCCCACCACCACATCGTCACCGATATGCACATGATTGCCGACCTGGGCAGCTTCAACGACCGAGCGTTCGCCAACGTAAACGTGGTCGCCGATCTTGAGCGGGTAGTACGAGTGAATGCCGCGATGTAAGCGAGACGGAGGTCGAAGTATGGCAGCCTTTGAGATGTACGTGTATCGGCCTACCGTGATTGCGACAGAGGGCGCGATATTCTTGGATGAAGAAGTTGCGCCAGTATCATCGTTTTGGTTACTCGGCTGTTGAACGCGGAAGAGGTCGCCGCGAATAACGGCTTCGGCCTGGATGACGGTTTTACCACCGAGTATGATATGTTGTGTGCCGTGGATGAGTGAGCGGCGGGATATTTTATTGCCGGTGTCCTGATTGAGAGAGCTTGAAGTGTTATTGCAATTGCAATTGAAATCGAACTTGCACTGATGACGGAGGGAGCCTGGTGCTGAGTTGGGTTGGGAAGTAACGAACAGTCTCGATATATTCGCCCTTGACGGGTTTTGGCGGCATTTTACTAGATATACCAAGGTTGACGAGTTTCGAAACTCGAAAGAGAGGAAGCAATTCTCTGCTAGGGAGTTGGGGTTGCAGCCAGCTTGGATGTTTACTCTTTGACGCCGGCAGAAATATTCAGGAACTCCACAAAAGCCAAAGGCGGTCAGAAAAACCCTGCCACCAGGCCTACTACGTGCTAGCGTAAGGCAGCAAGGCTTCAAATATTCACCTCTCAGCCATCTTGTTCGCCCGGTTTTGATTTCCCTGAGAACTATGCCTACTTCCAAGTTGACCAGAAAGCCTGTCCAAGGACCTGTCCGTTTAACGCCAGCAATGATACCCAGCACCCCGGACTTTGACGTTGAAGGCTCTTCTTTAGGATCCGGGACAAACTACCTTCGCCAGAAGAGGTTCGCACTCAAGCCCATTCCCAGCATATTTCCGGGAGAAATCTAGATAAAAGGAAGAAGTTCTCAGTCACTGGGCCTTATGTGAGCCCACCGCCTGTATTATTCGAAGAAATGAATTTGGTTGTCAAGTGGGGAATCTCTGCGAGAATCTCCGAGGCACAGACTCTCTATGCCATCAATCACGTCCTCAACGATGGTGTCCCCGTTCCTGAGCTTTTCGGATGGAGAACACAAGAGGACGAGATATTCATCTATATGCAATATATACCTGGACAAACTCTGGAGAGTGCCTGGGATACAATGGAACAATATGATAGACTCACGATCTGCAAAGAGCTGCGGATTATCTGTGACAATCTACGCTGTTTAGAACAAGACCACTTGGACAATTTTATAGGTAAGTTTCTACTTATCCTTTAAGACTTCACACCCATATTGCGGCCTATTCTCAAATTTCTGAAACTAGGCAATGTTACCAGAGCTGCCTTATATGATCGAGCAATACATAACGAATATATGGCCGAAGCCGGCCCATTTACTACGGTTCGTGATTTCCACAACTGGTTCACATTCCTACACCGAAGACGCATGTCTGATCCATATTCTGTTCCTATTGAACCATTTCGCTACGGACTACCTGACGACAGTGTTATCAAATTCACACATGGCGATCTTCATCCAAGTGATATCATCATCACATCCTCCAAGCCATATCAGGTTGTTGCCCTTGTCGACTGGGAGCAGTCAGGATGGCTACCCGCTTATTGGGAAGTGCGCAAGGCACAGTTAACTGCAAATCGGAGTCAACCATGGTCAACGACGTACTTGCCAATTATCTTAGACCAGTACACAAGCACCTGGGATCCTTGGGACTACTATATAATGTCTATGGGATGCTGAAGTCTGCTATGTGCCTTATCTGGGGTGGCCTTAGCTAGTAAGCTTGTTTTCGCTTCATAGAAGGACACTAGAGGGAGGTGGAATTCTTGTGGCAGGTAGGCAAGGTAGATCGGACTTTTCGCATGGATAATTCCTTCCTTTCGAGCAGGTCCGATACAGGCGCTGATGTCTGGCCAGTGGATGTCTCTGAGCGAAAAGTCCAATGACTGCATCGAAAAGATACCAGGTATATTATTGTCAGTGTAGCATTGATTCAAGTGCTAAGCAATAGCCCAGATACCATATCAGTTAAGATTACGATACTTCTAGCAACGGCGTCTGGATAGCAAATCAATTGAAAGGAGCAAGGCTCAGGAATTTGCAAGAAAGTTTTCATATGATAATGCGAATACACAGGTAACTTGTCCGATATTTTTCTGCTCCACGCCAGCGTATATCTTATGAATAAAGAGAAAAGAAATATTGACATGCAAGAAAGAAATGGAGACAGCACAGTACGTCTTATTAAAAGAGGGTATAAAATGAACACGAATTACAAGAGATATACTGACATACAGGAAACGAAAGGGAGATAGAAAAAAAGGATAAAGGAAAACTCAAGAGAATGCATTAGGGTTGTCAGAACAGAACGAAACCTACCAGATACGGCCATCTTGTGCCTTACGACCTTTCGGACCCAGTGGCTTTCTGCTGAAAATCTGCCCGACGAAGCGTCCGATATCACACACCCTCTCACGATTGAAGTAGGATTGTAATGCTGTACGCGGAATGCGTAGTAGAGCGCAACGGCTCCGAATATATTGAAACCGATGTATGCCCATCCACTCCCCAGTTACGCCATCGTTGACTGGCATCTATGTCGACGTCGTCAGTAAATGATGATTTCTCCCGTCCACACTGTAAGAAACAGAAAAAGGGACTGTGAAAAGAAAACCATAGCAACTTACAAATATTACTGTTAGCCAAAACTTGATTGGCACTCTGCAACGAGCAATATTGACAGTTACTCGTCGCGTTGTAGTTATACAGTCGTCCGGGAGCAGCTTCGAGATATCGTTGCAGGTAGGAACCGCATGTCATGCCAGAAGGGGGTTGAAGACGCTTAGTTCTGACGATGAACATTCAACAGGTCGGCCATTGAGCCTGTTGCCAGTCATACCTGCGACAAGGTATGAGAGGGGAGACACGATACATAAATATCCAGAATCCAGGCAAAGCATTTGGCGGCTGCATGACACCGTTAAAACTCAGGGTAAGAGAGAAAGCAAACGTCGCAATAGTACCCGCCATTTGAGCATTTGGCATCGCCGATATGACCAGATCTGCGAATGTGGAAGCAAACAAGAAAAACTGGATAATAAAAGCAGCATCAAGCCTTTCTGCTCGCCCGTTTGGCCCGCACCGTATATGGGGAAGTAGTAGCATGCCCAGACGATAATCCCTAGTAGAATTTGATACGGTATCTCTGCAACGATGTTTGCAATGAGGAAAGCGGCCCAGGAGTAGGCCTTGGATGGACGTTCGCGAACTTCGTAAAGAGATCGTTGGCTGACAAAACGGGGCATGATTCTGTTTCAAAGCACATAACCGTTTAGCATTTAATTTAAAAATATGAGAGCAGAACGTGAGGACTTACTGCTGCACAAGCGTTGAAAAGATTGATGTCAACATGAACGTGCTGAAGAGGACGTCTTGGAAACCTTGAACACTGCTGTTCGGTTTGAAGAAGGAGAATCCGATAAACAGAGACGAGGCGAGGCCCAGCAGCAACTTGGCAAATATGTACTGAGGGTCGCGCCAATACTGCTGAAAGACTCGGACAATGACATACCAAAGTTGATCTTTGAACGGCATCGCGAACTCCGTGTTCTCGTTGGCCACAGTTCTGGAGCTATCCGGTTCGGCATCAGATCTTTCTCCAGCAGGGGTAGAGCGACGTGCATGAATCTCATCGATCTCAGTCTGGACATTTCTTGCTTCTTGAGACTCTCGCCAAACAGCAGGCCAATCTTGAGTCGCTTTTCCGGTGGCACCTGCACCTATAATTTCTAGCATATATTCAGCGGGCTATAACGGCCCCATTAGTAAGTAGTCACTATACAAATAAGAGATCGTATTAAAAGAAGGGGCATCGGCTTACATTCTCGGCAGGATCGCATTTTCGTGCACCATTTCTTTCGAAGTATTCAAGTAAAGTCGTCGAATCCTTGCCAATGTCTCCAAAGTAAACAGTCTTTCCACCTTTGGCCAGGAATAGTAGCTTGTCGAATTGCTGGAAGAGAACTGCGCTTGGTTGATGGATCGTCGAAAGGACAGCTTGACCATGGTCCGCCAACTTGCGTAAAAGGCACAAATAGACCACGAACTCTGGGAATCTAGGCCGCTGGTTGGCTCGTCTAAAACAACAATAAAGCCGGTTTGGCAGCCAGTTCAACGCCAATAGTCAGAAGTTTTCGCTGCTCAACATTGAGACCCTCCCCGGTGTGCCAACGACAGCCTCTGCAAAGTCTTCCATATTGAGCATCTTAATCACATCCTCAACATATGCACGCTTCTCAGCCATAGGAGTGCTTTTCGGCTGCCGCAAAGCTGCACTAAACAGTAGGGCTTCTCTGACAGTACTGGTCTCGAGATGAAGATCTTGTTGTTGCACGTAACCCGTTTTGCGTTGGAAACTAGCATCCAACGGTTTCCCATTGACAAACATATCCCCAGTTACCACCCCAATGGATACACGCTGCGCAAGAACGTCAAGAAGGGTCGTTTTCCCAGCTCCTGATACTCCCATGAGGGCCGTTAATGTTCCTGGTTTGACCCAACCAGATACATTGTCCAAGAGCCTGCGCTGACCTCCCTTTACGGGTATATCGTAGCAGACATTTCGCCATGTAAAGATATCATGCTGTTCGGGAAGAATACCCAGTTCTTCGTCTCCTTCCTGTACTTCCGACCTGTTCGCTGGTGGCTCAATCGTGCCACTTTTAGCTTCATTCTCAGTGCTTGTCATATATGCCGGTACATGACCGCGACGGAAGACCAGATACTCAGCAGTTGATGAAGTTGCGGAATTAAGTTCCGTGAACATGAAATAAGTTCCCAGGAAGAATATCCAAAACGCTATGAGGATTCCGAAATTCCGCCACTCGTGGGAGTAGGAGTAATCGTATTGATAGGAAATATACCTATCACCAGATACCGTTCTCTGGCCTGTCACAGCACTAGCAGCAGAGCACACGAACGTATCACCCGACAAATTTGGATATGAGGGTATAAAAGCTGAACAAGCGAATTCTCGGCCATGAAATTCATTGGCGATGAGGGCCTCGAATGTGTAGTATACGGGATTAATCCAGCGAATCCAGGAGAACCAGGGGTGCATCTGGGGACCCGGAATTACAAAGCCAGTATAAATAACGATGGCCAGCACCATGACACCAGCCAAGGCCATGGCTTGTGCTAGACTTTTGGTCGAGGCGGCCAGTGTCCTGAAGATGGCTGACATGGCTAGAGTTGCAATAAACGTAAACAGGAAGAAGATGAAGAATTGAGATGGTTCATAACGCTGCAAAAGTCAGCATGCTGATCAAGACAGTTACTTATTGGGATATAGCGCCTGATAAACCACTTACGAGACCTGCGAGAAAATATAGAACAATGTTAAATGTGACCGATGCTACGAATTTAATCGGCAGGTCGGCGACAATACTGCCCATAGCTTCAGCAAATGGGTGGACAAAGGCATACGAAGCCTGTTTCTCAATAATCGGACGTTGATCATATAGCGAGTTAATTTCCGTAATGCTGATGAGCGCGTTCAACCTGTAAGTGTAAAATTAGTAATTGCTTTAGAACAAGGGAGGCTGATTGTTCTTACAAAACTGCGAAAAACAAGGCAGCGCCTTTACTTTGAAGCCCGCCGTTGCAGCAGGGGTGCTAAATGAAACAAAAATATAGTTAGCCTGGGGACCTTCAACAGAAATCCACATTTGATGCCATCACGTACCCGTAGTAGATTGACCCGATGATTAAAGCCATGAACAATCGCCCAATAACGGTCGTCAGCGTGGTGGCCTTGTCGTTCAACAGTCTAGGTTTCGTTGATATAACTATTAGTGAACGTGTCGCTAGTAACCCAATGGAGCAGAGCCTTAGTTTACCTTTGGTAAGCTCTCTTCGTACAAAGCCGGACCTGCATTGGAACAGACAGAAGATACGGACTTTGAGGCCTAACGTGCTTTGCTTGCTGTTCGTGCTTCCTTTCCGCCAATTCTTCCTCCGCAACGCCGCCAACTGGGAAATCCTTCTCATAGTCACTAATTTCCTGCATAAGCGCTGCATGTTGAGGGCTATTCTTCCAGTATGCTTCAAATTCGTCGGGAGTCCGAGGAACCCTTTGCTCCATGCCTTCGCGTGCTTGACGCTCCTGTGGATTAGTGACTGATGTCAGGAAATCTCCGGTTGTTTGCCGAGAGGGCTTAGACCATCCCATCTCTACAAAGTACTTCTCGGCCTGATTGCATGGACCGAAGTAGATTTCTCGTCCCTCATATAGCACGACGACTTTGTCAAACACGTCATAGATTGCCTGCGATGCTTGGTAAATAGCAACGCTATGGCAGCTACCGGCGACATTAGAAGCCATTCGTAACGCCTTCACGAATTCTAGCGCACTTGCGGCATCCAATCCTCTTGTACTGTTATCCCAGGCGGCAATTGGCGCTCTCGCAAGAGCCATTTCTGCTATGCTGACGCGCTTTCGTTCGCCTCCAGAGACCCCACGCACGTAATCATTTCCAACAATGGTATTGTATGTATGTGAAAGCCCGAAAACCGCCATCACTACCTGAGTTGTCTCTCGGACATAGTCGTCCCGAGATTGGCCTTGGACGCGATGAGATGGAGCGCGTGCCGTCGCGGCAAACTCCAGGGTTTGGCCAACTGTCAGATGTGGAAAGTGCTTGTCAACTTCTTGGTTATATAACACCTCTCCCTTAAACTCGGTATGCATCTTGCCCATAGGAACGCCATTATAATGAACTGTGGAGTTTTTGTCGAGATCGAGGCCGTGCAGTTCTCCAGTTAAGGTCTTGAGGAATGTAGAGCAGCCACTGCCTGGTCGTCCTAGAACCATCAGCAACTCCCCACCTTTGAGGACACCATCGAAATTGCGCAGAATGGTCTTGTGCTGCTTGTGCCTAGCGAAGCTAAAGAAATTGCGGGGTTTCAATGGAGCCGTGACGACAGAGCCGACGGTATTCTGCAATTGCAATGCCTCACCAGAGCCAGACACATTGAGGTTCTTGAACGTGATACCGGCTCTGTGAGGGCGCACCCTTCTTGTTGCAACAGGCGTAATCTCTTTCTCGTCCATAGATAGGGATCGAACTGTTCACTTGTGGGTTCAAGTCGCGGATCTTCGAGGGCCAGTTCGTCAACGGTATCCATGCGGGTGATAGCGGTACTTTCGCGGCGGCCCAAGGTGCTCGGGCGTCGAGAAGAGATTGTCGACGCAATTTTGGTCAACTGCTCTCGATCGCCTGGACGAACAGGCTCGAAGATTCCCGAGAAGTCATCGTCGCTAGGTTCGTTTTCGGGATTCGCAGCATTTTCTTTAAGGATTCCATCTGGAGGGCCGTCTTCTTTTGACGAGGAGGGTGACGCAGGAGTATCGTCCGGCGCCTTTGAAGGGCTATCTAGCCCGTTCTTTTCAGAAGTCATTTTGCCAGCGAAGTCTCACGAAAGCTGAAGTTCCCTTGGAGAAGGGACTGTGGGCGTTTATCTTTAAAATTAGGTAGTCATTAGGGCCCTGGCAGGGCGTGAAATGATGGATTAAACTAAATCGCCGTGCTCCGAGAAGAGCATTCAATGTTTTGTATAAAAATCCGGACTGAAAGAAACCAGCAATCCCGTGTATATAATTGTTTCACAGTAGGCTGCTTTCCCTGTCCGGGAAAGCGTGGTGCAATAAACAATTGTACATTCTTGACCCGACCTCGGGAGGTGCGAGATTCTTCGCGAGTGGTGACGTTTGCGGTTGCACATCCACGCAGCAGAGGAACATCTTCTCTTGGCATTGTCTTTTTCAGCGAATGGCAATGTTCTGGTTCTCAATTTTCCGCTTACTACATGCGGGCCAACGTAAGATCCTACCCACAATTTGAATCACCGAGGCTTTGGGCCCAAAGATATCGGATTAAATTGTCTCCTCGGATCTCACAGCGATTTGTGCGGTGCGAGACTAGCCAGTACCACCAGCCAGAAAGCTAACGATGAGTGCTCTAGCCTCTCAGCTCTGAGCTCTGAGCTCTCTGGCCGGATCACCGATCCAGCCACATCCGTGGATGCACTATTTATTAATAAATCTCGTGCTAGTTATGGACGATCTCCAATGGCTAAACGTTAAACCGATCCCTCGGATGTCTTTCGTGCGGAGGCGAATGGAATTCGGTAGCAATGAATCCCGCCCGGCTATCTTTTGTTCGTTTTTCCGTGATGATGTATGAGTAGGTCCCTTTTCCCTGAGTCCATCACCGAGACCCGATTAATTGGCAAAGGCTGCTCTCGTCCGCCGAGTTATGCAAAGGTTGTCCGGAAACGGAATTCCCTTGGTTAGGATTAGGGTTAGGATGTTGCCCTACAAAATCTTCTTTATTATGCAACATTATGCAACATTATGCGAATCGTTGTAGATGAAAATGTCGCGCGATGATTAATTATTCTGTATTTGCGAATGAGTGCGATTTTGAGATTTCTGACCAACTCCAAGTGCAAAACGCTCGTGTCATGTGATTTTCCTAACCCTAAGTGTCATGCTCTCTCATACTCAACTGTTGCGTTATTATGAGATTTGTCCTACGGCATTGATGGTTGAATTTTGGTTGACAGTGAGCGTTAGGTGGTAATTACCAAGGTACCATTTGCTCAAAAACTTTTGCTAGCATAGCCATCAAGCGTACATGATGTTCAAAATGGGTTTCCCTTACCGACTTCATGTTTGGTTTGGAGCGTATCCGTTGTCAGAGATGAAATGAATGTATATAGATGCATTACTCTCGATGCAAAGGCAAACATGAAAGTAATTGTTTGCTGTTGCCTGGACAAGTAAGTTTGATGTGACGATCGCTTATCGAAAGCATTGTGTTATCGAAAGCCCCTTGCATAAATTGGACAATGCCTTTCTTTTTACATCTGATGCCGTTCGTTCATTGTGTCAGCCCAAGACACGTCACTAAATATCTCCCTTGTACGTAGCACATAAATCTGCTTTCCAAATACATGTGTATATAGTTGAAACCATGGGCCAACAGGAAGAATGAAGACGTTTGCTGATGGGGAAATTTCGAAGCTCAGGGTGAAATTTGTTATTATGAAATCTTAGTATAAAATTGGATCATTTCAAAACACAAGAAAGTAAGGTATGATTACTTCAACAACAAGAAAGAGCATGACATAGGGAGCTTAGTGGCCAGAGTGCCTAACTGGGAAACCAGGGCACACACACACACAAGAAAATTAAACCGAGCACGACGCCTCGGAAAATGTTAGTATCGATTATCTGCATCATGTAGGCAATATAATATCGAGTATGATCTATCCAAAGATTAGCAGCAGCAGTTCAGTAGCCGAAATCTGAAACGGCATATACTTTTACGCATAATGCATTTAGACCGCTCCTTGCTTATCGGTTGCGCCATTTTTATTCTCATCGATCTCTATATACTGGCCTGGAGTAAGGGATATTTTCTTATATAACAATCAAGCAAGTCCATATGTCCGCATCTAATACTTGAACAAGAGTTTTGAGAACGTCAATCATCCAATGCATTTTGACCCTTAAAAGCATCACGGATACTTCTTACCCAACACTACCTAGCCTTTCAAAAGTACCGTCTCCCATCAGCCATGCTCCAATCAGTCTTCCTTTCGCTGTTACTCACGCTGGGCCAAAGCCCAGTCCTCGCAAACCGGATAACAACGATGTTCCTCCACCGATCACGGGAGTTGTGTCCTCTGCACTCAGTCTAGCCAGCTCCTACGCATCTGAATACAGCACAATTCCGCCGGATGCTGCATCTGCAGTCAGCTCGGCGTTGTCTCTCGCTTCGTCTTACGATTCTTACGGAAACAGTGTCGCTAGCAGCGCGGTTAGCAGTGCTCTGAGTTTGGCGAGCTCTTATGCTAGCGAATACGGTGGTAGTGGCGACTCTACAAGCTCGAGCGAAACTTCGCGTACTACATCCGGTGCTACGACTGGTTCGCGCACTACGGTCATAAACCATTCCACTGAAACAGTTCCAGGAGCAACAGCAACATCGGCTGCAGCTAGTACTGATGGTGCAGCGTACAACAACGTGCCTTTTGGGCCAATTGGGGAGGTGCGATGGTTATTCTAGGATCTGTGGTTGGGTTGATTGGTGGCTTGGCTGTTGTCCTCTAAGTTTCAGATTATTGGAGCCGAAGGCTAGAAAAACTACTAGGATTTTAAAAGCAGGTGAAGATGGAAGATTAGAAACTGCAGGATATTCGATGTTTATTTCTGTCGGCCTTAATGATGCTTTTATATGGTGCAGACTAGTGCGGTGGTGACCTCGGGACCTCGACCGCTGCGAGCATTTTGGAATGTACCCAGGAACCTAGCAGCTCCTACATCTATACAGCAACTTAGGACAATGATGAGCGCTTAAGTATAAAGGTTGGAGTTATCTGTATTCTTTCCATCTATAACAATCGCAGGCCTAGTGATCATTCTAAAGAATAATAGAAATTTACGAGAAATATGTCGACTGAAAGCCCTAACAACTCTCATGACTATACACATTTCTATTAGATATACTAATAAATCTATATTCAGCTGAGATAAGATCATATTCAGCTAAATTAATGCCAGAGAGAATATAAATAAAAGCTATAAGACCCTTAGATAGTTTCTCTTAATTAGACAGGCAAATCAATACATACGGATTCATACATGCAATGGGAATTCTCTTATCGACGTAGTATGCTTCTCTTGTTTCCGATCTTCGGGGTAGTCCACATGTGAAGATGCACGGATTCCTTAAACAGCAAATCTTTTCTTCCGTGCTTGATCGAAGTGACTTGGTATCGTGAGGCGAAACTATGCCCAAAATATGTGGGATCATTGTTTTCCTTACGAGAGGGGTGAAATATGAGCCATGGGACTATCTTGGAGATTGATGTCGTGATCGTCTGAATTGAGGCTATTTGAGCATCTGTTATAGTTTTACAAAGGTTAGCCACGGAGTACGTTGGCTACTTAGTGCTTGTCTGCTCATGTAGGTGAACAATTTCACGAGCAACCCACGGATGTACATACATTGCCTAGGTAGCTGGTAATTTGCAATGGCATTGAATGCGAGGTACCACCCAAAGTTTCTATATAAGCGCAAGTACCTAGGTACCTAGTTAGGCGCTGCGTACACGCGTTTAAATCTGGTTGAACTGTGATCATGCATTGGGTAAAATGCTTCACGCATTGTATTAAGACAAACACAACGTAGACATATTGGGCGTTCAAGACGATATACTACTATTCGGAAGAAGGCCCTGAACATTGAACTATTTCGTAGATTGAACTGTGTGCCTTTTCTAATGCATGCACAATATAGTTCAAATCAACAGCCTGACGCATACATAACTAGGTATAGCATAACCACGTAGTATAATGTAGTATGGCAATAAGCTTCAGCTTAAGCAGAGCCCTAGGTGTTCTTGACAACCAGTTCGTCATGTCGCTCTTTCTATTTGCCCAATTAGACAGGATAAGTTCCTTTCAGAGTCTCCACACGTCACTACTTCCAACTGATTCGATCTGAGTCGATCCTTCGGGCCTAAAGCAGGGCTCAAGCTTCAGGGAGTCAGCTACAAGCTCCCTTCGCTGCTTTCAATTACCCAACACCTTCGACGGTTCATCGATATTCAAGCGGCAGATGTCAACGTAGGAAAGCGACAACGAATCGATGCACAAGCATGAATTGACCAAGTTTCCCAAGGTACTCTCTAGGTGTCGGGTGATCTGAGAATAGATCTGTCAGTGCTTCCTCTGGGTCCGATTGGCGTCTCTGACAGCGGGAAATACTTTACAGAAGCAGGCGTTACTCTTGTAATTGGGCGGAAATCGCGGAAATCTCGACCTTACCCCTTCCCTCTTCTTCGCCGTCTGTTCATGAGTTTAGTGTCCGTGTTGTTGATTATGGAATGCACTCCCAACATTGATTTCGGCAATTGCAGCCGTTGATCGTCTGGAATTATGACAGCCTGGTAACTTGTGTATAGTACCACGAAGCCCAGATGTCAATTAGGCTGGGCGTCGAACCTTGCTAGAATGCGTCCTAGTCCAACGAGCGCCTTGATTAGGCCGTGATTTGATATAATTCGTAGTCAACATGGACGCCGAGCTTCCAGAGGCCAGCTACAGGTTGGAATAGATTATCTGTGGTATGTCGAGCCAAACCGACCAATGCCATAGCTGCTGAAATACGAGGGGTTGAGATATTGTTACAGTAGCACTATGTAATGATTAAAATCTCTGAACGGCCCGTTTTCCAATCTCGCTGAACAAAGAAAGACTCGCTGAGCTCTGAGCATACCTGCTTGCAACTATGTCAAGCAACGTTTCGCTTTTGGATTTCTGTTCTATTTCCCCATTCTCTCAGCAACTTAAGACCCTGACTGATGTGTCTTTTTGACGCCAACTTGCGAAATCTAAGTAGCTCTTGAGGCTCCAGCGCTCATCTGCCTAGTGATTAGACACCCCAGTCAATCCAAGCAGATCAAATCTTGCCCGAAATAAAGACGGTGTATAAAAATCCATGGATGACGGTTATGCACATTCCGGAGTCAAATGCAGCGATGCAGACAAAAAGAGAATAGATAATAAATATGGTGGGTAACTAACACAAAACAGAGGACCCAAATATCAAAAAGGTAGTTACTCAAATTCAAAAGCCGGGCAACTTGCAGCTTTCTAAGTCAAGTGAGGAATTTTGCCGGGGTGCTGAGATTGCGCCACATACATAGCGCATATTCGATCCAAAAGCCCTGCATCCACAATTGAAACGTTACACCGGAAAGCGCATGCTGGGCTACTAACACACATTTTATTACATACTACGTATCAAATATCTATCTCGGATTTGGAAAGTGGCCTGCCCGTTCAGCTCGAATCACGGTTCAGGACTCAGCGTTGGCCTTCCTAAACCGGTAATGGATTCACCTCTCGGAAAAGAAATTATACTCCAAGCTCCAGATCGGCGTTAGGTAGCCTACACTAAGATTAGATGCGATCCAGGAGCCAAATAAAAAGTAAAAAAGAGAACAAACTGATGCCATTCACGAGTCAAAATTGGACCCATAGCTACCAGACCCCTCGTCTCCAGATCGTACACTAGCTTTTGGTGAGCTTAGGGTTGCTAATCACGCAGACCGCTTCGGCTCGGAACTCCTCAGCCAAACGATCAATTATAGGCAGCATGTCGACACGGCCACCTGTCTGATCAGTGTCCATAACCAATGGTTCAGGATCCATGTGCTTGACTAGATTGAGGATCTCTTGCCCGTAGGTCTTGACAGGTGAGCGTGTTTGCCACACCACACGCATCACTGGCCGCTTCTCATACCCCAGGAACGATAGACATGGCCCGATCCCGGAACCAGTCGTCACCACGATAATCCTTTCAAACATTCTCATCACGTAGGCAAAGCCATATACGAGGACGCCACGCTTCCACAAATACTGCGGTGGCCGCTCAATCGCATCAGTTGTCCAATCGCCTGCCTTGGATATCAAACACGAAAACGAGGCAGGTTGCAAGCTTAGTGAATCCTGGCCTTGCTCGGCAGTACAATCTGGGAATGTTGCAAACGAATGCCAGTCGCGCAAGGGATTTTTGGCCAGTTGGATTCCCAGCCCAAATCCTGCTCGTGTATGATCCATGTGCAATCTGATGGCATGCTTAGAGAGCTCCTCCGGCCGGATTTCCACCTTTCGCAATAGCAGATATGGATGTAAGATGGCCGCAATCACGACCAACACCATCCAGAAAGCCGGTAAGCGGATGAGGTACTTGCCCAAACTCAAGTTCTGCGTTTGTCGGGCGTCATTTGCAAAGATCAACAAGAGGGCCAGAAATAGAGCAACCACTGTCCACGCCGAGAAACGGTGCGTTAGCTCGAAGGCGTCGTGGTATTTCATTCTGAAAGTAGGGTAAGCTGCGGTGATAATGAATACCAATAATAGCAAGATGATATAGGTTAAAATAACAACCTCGGTAGAGATGGTTACTTTGCCCTCATCATCCTTACCACCATGATCCTGGAACTTGTACTCGATTGAAATCAAGGTCACCAGTCCAACATACCACATGAATGATGCAACACCGCATCCACTGTGCACGCCACCCAAATGAAACGCTTTGGCAGCCATGCGCCTGAGTCGTAGCGGAGCTGACCGAGGCACAGCACAGACAACCAGATAGATTGCATTCACCACCAAAGGTTGTCGTGCTAGACCACACGCCATCAAGTTCGTCGCTACTGCGTTAACGAATGCCAAACGAGATGATTGGTCGGTGATCATCACGTCAATAAAGAAGGCAAGATTGGAAATGAAAACTAGGGAGAAAAGTTGGCGGTATACACTGAACACCGTATACCGGAGGAAATTTGAGTAAGTGCTTAGCCTGGAAATTTGCTTCGTGTTCTTTTGTGCTTCGAGGTCATCAATGCTATTATCGCAATGTTCGCTTTTCGTGCTCGTTCTTTTGTTGATAATGTTGCTTGAGGCGCTTTTCATCAATGCATGTATTTCCAGGTCGGGCATTCTCCGAGGAAAGCCTGGGAAGGCTTTCACAGGCAGTTGTCTTCTCAGACATGCTGTCGGTTCGCTGGCAGACTAGGCAGGTTAAGCAGGGTCAATCAAGCAAATCATACCACCTCAGATGTCTTTAAGGCCAACAGGACACGTAGGATGATTATTGATTTCTACCTAGGCAATCTTATATTCGCCAATGAGCGTGCATAATGCATGCAACTTGCAGGTATGGCAGGACTTGCATATCAGACTAATGAAGGAATAGTCTAGACAAGGCACACTGCTTCGATTCACTATTCGGAGTATCACATGGACCGATACCAGCGGACATAGGTAGTTTTGATTCACGACACTGGACACCGCAAAGATGATTGGATTGCCAAAACACACGAACAGACCAAGCCGAAAAACTTGTAAATTTGTCTAGACAACTAAGCCGGCTAACAAGAAAACCAATGTCAAGAAGTCGGTGTAATGCCAGCAGAGAATACCAAGTTTCTGAATCCGAAAAGTAGTCTTCTGCAATGTTAGTAAAGAAAATCCCATGAATTAGGGCATGACGGGGCTCTCGGGAGCTGGGAATTTCCTAAAATGGAAAACGGCTCATGCATTAGCTCATCAGTCGCTATTTAAATGAGATTGTCGTTTGATCACAGCCACGCTGCTACCTGAAATGCATCAAAATCAATAGTCGGCTTTGTATCTAAAAATTAAGAAAGAACTTGCATATGCCACCGGAAATAACGCGGCTAATGTGACAGGGTTGGGTACACCCCAATGCAGCTAACATGCCACAGAGACTGGTTGATTAATTGTAACTAGTCATTTATCTAGTTATAATTCTTGTTGTTTCAGTTACTCAAACCCCAAATTCGCAGTTACGTACGCTTTGCCGCCTCAAATTCGGTGTGACTCGCTCCTCGATCTCTTCTACCTGGGTGTTAGCATTTTTATTTCCCTTCATTCCGTCACAGATCTCTCTCGAATCAGTGGTAGTGGCGTAACAAGTGCGGTGCAGTGAAATAGGCTATTTGGATGTCTTTGGCTCTATAGTGCATTTCTTCTTGACGCCCTTTCCTAACTTTTACAACATAAATCGTCAAAGACAACCTTGGAAGGCATACCAAACTCACGTGCAAGTGCAAGTAAGTCATGGGTAACCAAACGTCGTCCTTCCATCACAACGCACACTTCCAGCGCCCAGTATACAAGGACCTACTTTCCTTTGCTCTTGACGAACGGCCTGTTGACTACGACGACCATCGGCCACTGTATGTTGACGCGGAGGACCCGGCTTGGTCTCTCAACGCTGTTCAAGTGAGACTGCTGGTCCGGTCTCTTATTGCTGGTCTCAAACGAGCTGCCGATATAAGAGAGGTTGACTGCGTTTTGGTGACACTCCCGAATAGTGTAGGTGTTGTTGCTTGATCTACGTGCCAATCTGCTGTCTGATTCCAATTACTGATGTAAATGCAGGTATTATACTCTTCGATATTTTATGGCATTGTTGGCGCTGGCGGCATCTACATGGGCATTAACCCATCCAGCCAATACGCAGAGCTAGAGCATTTCTTGAAATTGTCAACTCCAAAATTAATAATCGCAGCAGCAAATACATTGCCTCTGTTACAAGAAGTTACGAAAGCAAAGGGCTTCCCTCAAAATCGTATCTGTGTCTTGGATGAATATGCCATGTCATGCTTGTCTTCAACCCTGTCAATACCGACACCGTTGCAACATCCAACCCACAAAAGTGCCACTTCTCAAGCGAGAGGAGCAGACCACACAGAATTTCTAAACTTCTTCACTTTACTCCAGTATGGCCAAGAGGATTGGATCAGGTTTGACGATAAGGACCGAGCAATCAACACCCCTGCAGCCATGTATACGACCAGCGGCACTGGCGGCCTGCCCAAGGGCGCGCTGCTATCCCACCATTCAATCGTCATGCATCATCTCGGAATACATTACGAGACACCCTATGATGCCACTCGACTGATCTGTATTCCAATGTTTCATCTCTTCGGCGCCCTGTTCGCACATATCTTTCCCGTCCGTTACGGAGAAACATGTTACGTTCTGCCCAGATTCGACATAGAACAGTTTGTGCGAACCGTATATATCTACCATATTACGGAGACATATATGGTTCCTTCCATGGTTCAAGCATTGAATAATTGCTCTACCTTGAAGCTTTCGGAGTTTTTCAAGTCATTGCGATACATCGGGACGGCGGGCGCACCTCTCGATAGCGCCACAGCACAGCGCTTGGAAGAGAAGCTACATCCTGAGGCCGAGATATCTCAAATTTGGGGAATGACCGAAGTCGGTATAGCTTTCCAAAGACGATATGGAAGCCGCGATGATACTGCAAGCATTGGCCGACTGCTGCCGAATTACGATGTTAAGTTGCTGGATATCGAGGGCCGAAAGATCACGACTGAAGGTACACCTGGCGAGATGTACGTCCGTGGCCCTGGAGTCATGATGGGGTACAAGGATATCCTGGATGCCAAGGATGAGCATGGCTGGTTTCGCACTGGCGACATCGTTTCTGTTCGTGAGGGACAGTATTACGTGGTTGGGCGAGCAAAGGAGCTCATTAAGGTCCGCGGGTATGTTTCCGTTCTTTTCCTCTATTAGGTACTATTCTCGATACCATGCTGACAGCGCTATTCTTCTCAATTAAGATGGCAAGTGGCACCAGCAGAGATTGAAGGCGTCTTACTCAAGCACCCATGTATTGCCGATGCGGCGGTGGTGGGTATCAGAAAAGAGGCATCTCAACGCCAGGTAGAAGATGAACTGGTGCGCGCCTTTGTAGTGCGCCGGAAAACAGCAGCAGCAAGCAGACTGACAGCCGACGAGGTCGATCGATTCACGCGCAATCAACTTGTTAGCTACAAGGCCCTGACCGGCGGTGTGATCTTTGTTGAGGAGGTTCCTCGCACCCCTAGTGGCAAGGTGCAGAGATTCAAACTCCTCGAAATGTGTGCTTATCGTGACATGGTTTCCAGTTTACTGCCGGTTCAGTCTGCTGAACGCCCGCCCCGACGGTCGGTTCACGACGTGGCATCACGTTCCATAGGACGTACGATGAGTGGTGTTGGTAAACCGAGGATTGAGCTGGGCTCTTGATTTATGACTTGGGTTGTCTTTGTTCCAAGGTTTGGTGTTTACATTCGTTTCTAGGAGTATTGGTGTTGTGGGTTCCTAGAGTCTTACGCATACTCTTACGCATACCTAGGTACATATTTCCTTTTTAGGAGATTAGACTTTTTATAAGCCGGCGAACTTGGCAAAATATGTGAGGTTGAAATGACTAAAATGTATTTCAGCTAAAATCGAAGGAAAATATTGATTAAAAGATCGAAATGTGAATTTGCAAGAATACAAGAACTAGTCGTACAGCAAAGCAAAAGGAATCGAGGTGTAGAGAAGATGAGCGTTCATATCAGAGTTTCCTGATGCACCACAACCCTCCACTCTCCATCACTTCCCTGCGCCCAGGTAGTGCTACCAGTAGCATTATACTCCTTCTTCCCTCGATACGCACTGATGCGATATGTAATGGTACCAGCCATCAAGTCAATAACCGTGGGGCGCACATCCATGAGAGAGAAATCGTCGAAACGATGGAACGGAGGGGCCAGGACTTCCTGTAGAATCTTTTCGTTCTTGTCCGGGTCATCTGGGTTGAGAGCAAGGACATCCTGGTTAGGAAACAGGAAGTTGGCATTTGGCAGACACAGCTTGTTGACGGCGTGTGCTGGGTCGGCCGAGGTGAGAGCTGTCCAAAGCTGCCGCTCCTTGAGCTTCAAGTCGTCGATGATACGTTCGTGTATAGACGGCATGGTTGATTGTTTCCCTTGTTTCTTCTTTATATCCTAGTAAGAGCCAGTCAGCGAATTACTTCTCCGTACCAACAAGCAGGAAGCGTACTTTAACTAGGTATAGATTCTTCCTGAAGCAGCTCTCTCTATCTCTCTTCGTGGTATAGTTGCGTGGACGTAGTTCTACCCGGTTAGGGGTGATATCAGAGATAAATATCTGCTCCCCGGCAGCCATCCATCTTGACGTCACGTCCTTTTGCTATAACCACGCAAAGGACGATGATCTTAGGCTTCGCCCAATGTCGTTGCAGGATGAGTCGAAGATATCGCACGGGTCTAAGCAATGACGTCCTGGCGACGGTTGTGGCGCATTCTAATTAAATGTATGCCTTACTAAGCATGTGCTCCACATGGCACATGCGACGTCTGGGACAACCCTAAGCCCTAAGCTCCGACGAGTCGACATAGGTAAATTTTACATATCTAGGCCTACGTGTACAATGATGCGGCGATTGCTATAGTATACTACCATAGTTATAGATTCGTGCTGTTGAGGCATCATCTATGTTCCTATTTCGAAACGGGACGACAGCGGAGGTGACGTCACAGCGTGGGTTTGGGTCAGGACAGGAACTTTTCTTCCAAAAGGAGAAAGATATGTATGTGTGTATATGCGGATTTATGAATGTATAGCTATAATAGTCTACATAGGCCATCTGCATGACCTGAAACGACACTAGTATCACAGTTGAATCAAAGCCCCAGAACGCCCATCTAATGCACCCGATCAGAAAGCACCTACTCCGACTTGTCATCCAAGGCCTGCTCAGAGATCATCGCCGGGGGCGATTCACCAGGAGGCAGGTTCGACATGTCCTTTGGTCTCGGCGGCCATTCCGGAGCCGGATAACTGAGGAGCTTGCACACGTCCTTTCTTTTCAGCCGGAAATCCTCGTACAGTTGTTTCCACACCTCGCGGTCGCGGCATCCGCTTTCCTCTGACGTACCAGGCTTGTTATCGCACTTTGGTTGCATCTTCGCGAGTTGTCCCTGAGGCCACATAATCCATGGCTTGGGCAATGGCCAGTCCGAGAAATGGACCAGCTTGGCTTCGCTCAGAGCTTTATCGGGGTTCCACGTTTCGTGATCATTACCGAGGAAGTTCCGGTGGTCCTTAGTGCGGAATTCTCCCGTTACTAATCCATACTGCCGATGTGGGAGAACGAGCGCTGACGCTCCGTATCGGTCGTTGAGTAGTTCCATGTCGTATAAGTCGTGCGTGGACTCGTTCATGCCCGTTTCCAGTTGGCCCGCCGTAACCCCTTGCACCCTTTCCATCAATGATTTCCACTCTAGATACGAAGGCTCAAGAAGCACCAGAAGAGAAGTAAGTTTCTGGTGCTCCGGGTAATTCAATAAGCTCGTGGCATAGCAACCGGGGCAGAAGGAAGGAAAAACAACTCGTCGAGGTTTTGAAGAATAAGGACATCCGAGTCTATTTGCAATATTCGGTTATACGACGTCTCCCGGAAAGCCCATAATTTAGTAATGCTATTATCCCAAGCGCTGTAATCTTCTGCGAAGCAAATTACTGTCAGATAGTCACATTCCTCTCTTCTCGCACCAAACATTGAAGGCAAGGGGTAACAACATGGGAGAAAGTGCCATCATACCTGATTGATCATGTTCATGAATGCTCTCCACCGTAATTGGCTCCAGTTGAACCTTGTAGCGATCGCGCGCCAAGTTCAGCAATTGGCTGATTCGGTCATTCTTATCCGAGACCACGGTATCCCAACCTTGCGGATAGAACAGAATCCTCTCAGCTCGGCTGCCCAGTCGATCTAAAGCCTCGAATACCATCACCGAGTTGCACAGGTATGCCTCATTAGCAACATATTGTGTATACGCGTATCGCGACCAATCGATGGCATCGTAATTAAGGTAGGGAGACAAGCCTTTGGGAGGCTGCGATCGACGGGAGAGGATGTAGAGAAAGACAAGCAAAATGACAGACGTTAGAACATATTTGCGAGCTTTGCGCGGCGGTATACTGGAAAAGGCCGTCCGCGGCGTCCAATCAAGCGTGTTGTCGTCTCGATAGTCGTCTGGGTCTGAATCGTCCGTTAAATCGCCCAGGTCGAAAGAAACTTTCTTGCGTAAAGAAGTGGCGGAGAGGTTGTGTCTATGCATGAGGGCGGGATAAGATGCAGAGGTGAAGACTAAGTCATGCAAGCATCTCTACGTGCATGTTGATCTTTTCATTCTTCTTGCGGTGTCTGTGTGCTGTGGGAAAAGAGATGATGCTGTCGTTGGACCATAGCTCTGATCTGATCCCCTGAGATGCGCGCACGTGATTTGCTTACAGTACTTCACCGCCTCCCGCACGCTACCACCTCTCGCACGATTTTTAAGAGTATACTAGATATATAATTTGAAGCTTTTAACACCATATAATATTGAATATTTAGAAAATCTTTGGAGTAGTAGTAAATCGGCCACGGAGAATCTATTAAGCGAATTAATTAATCGCGAAAATGTACTGGAAGGCAGATTTGGCGACTACAACGATTTATTGTTGGAAGAGGCTCATCAGCACGCTCAGAGGCCTCAGAAGCCTCATTCTTGACGGATTTTGCTGGAAATTAGCTCTTTTGCTTCGTAGGAGTGCTTGGAATCAATTTTATATCGTTTTAAAGCTGTAGATCAAGCTAACGTGCAAGAGTTTTCTCAGCCTTGAAGCGTTGCTTCTCTGCTGCCTCGTTTTGACAGATTTCTCGATTTTTTGACAAATCTCAGCTTTCTTAGCCTTCAAGCGCTCTTTTTCTTCCTTTATAAGACGTTATTGAAGCTTTTATCCTCTTTTTAAGCCTGCGCGTCAAGAATCTCTTAATCTTTTTGAAGTTAAAGATCGCGTGCTTGCTGAACCTTTTGAGGACTAAAAATATCGCATCGCTATCATTCTCATTAGGAAGAGTAAGTAGTAAAGGTTTCTTCCGATTATGACACTTCTGTTTATTAATAAGCGCTTTTTCTAGGCCCTCGCAACACATTTTAAGCAGAGTATTCTCAGTAGCAAGAGACATCATTATATCATTAAGCTTCTAAGTCTTTTTATTATAAAATCAACAACTACTTCTTTTAGAAGTAATCAAATATGTTTCTAATCTTCTGCTTTGAGTACTGAAGCTGAGGATTCACTAGATGATAGCCTGCTTTCCGGTTTCTTCGTAAAACATTGCAAAATGATCTCCGGATTGAATAGGCATAAACCAGTATTTTAAAAGCTAGATTTAATATTTTGAGGTGTAAAAGATGTATTCTAACTACTCCAAAAGAGCCAAAAAGTCCTGTTTTTAAGACGGCTATATCCTTGACTTTGGTATATAAACTGTTCCAATTCGTTGGAATAGGCCTGAGATAATAGTGCGAATAGAGATATGTCAAGAGGCTGCAAAGTATGTGTTGCATGAGCTGGAAAGATTCCTAATAGAATCCTATTTGAATAGCAATAGTTTATAAACCTTATATTAAGATGTGAGCCGTGGCCATCAAGAATCAAGAGTCGATATCCTCGTCCTGCCTTTTTCTAGTTTCTTGATCAAATATTCGAACTAGCTATTAATATCCCAGCTCCTTATTCGTCCAACCGCTTTCCGAAGCCGTAAAAAGCAAGTATGCTCTTTAGAATCAAAATCATTAAGCCAAGATTCTTAAAGATTGCTGGATTTGGCTATATAGATTAGGCCTGGAGGAAGCATTATTTTATCAGCATAGATACAAGCAATTGTTGTAATCCATTCTCGATTCCTATCCTGAATATGCTGCTTAAGCCCCCTTGCTCATATTGATGCTAGGAAAAGACTCTTTTGATCTTGATGTGATTCTAATCATGAAGCCTTTCTCATCCATATTATAGATTTGTTCCGGTTTGATGTTATATTTCTTAATCTTCTGGCCTAAAAGTTCAAAATATAATGAATATTTGAATACTAAATCTGCCCTTTTTCTTTGCATGTCAAGGCCAAGAGAATAACGCGAGATTAGTTGATCGGAATAAGCCTTGATCCAGCGCATAGCCCAGTTTTTGCCAGATACTTTTCCTGACAGTTCCTTTGCAAAATTATTAAGCATTACTGTTGTAGATAGAATACCGCGCTCCGTCAACATATTAATATATTTTATAAGCTCAGTAGATTATCGCTTGTTTAGTAATCGCTGATTATCATAATGCGCGTCGCGCGACTGCTGAATCCCATGGTATCTTCTTGACAACGTAGAACGCTCAACACCAAAGGATTTTGCGATTCTAGCGATATTGACCTTTTCGCCTAGATCTTGCGATCTCAAAAATGCCACTGCATCGTCGATTGGAGCCATATTGATGAAGTTATTCGAGTATAGAAAATTGGGTCAATTTTCAAAAATCGTGCGAGAGGTGGTAGCGTGCGGGAGGCGGTGAAGTACTGTATCGATAACAATGCAAACATTGCAAACTTCCGGCATATCTTCCCTATCAGATTTCAGGTCATCGAATATATGAATGTGACCTGACTGACCTGACATGAAGGATCAATTTGCGCAAAAGATGCTCCGTGAAAGCAGGCCCAACGTACTACTGGAATTAGAAGTGCCTGTTGCTCAAGAAGTACCTGGCAGGAGACCAAGACGCTTCCCGATCTCTACCTATGATTGACGAAATATAGATCTACAAGATGGACAAGGATATGAGGTGTTAAAATTCAATACCACGATGGCTACGTAGGGCAAAACTATCCATGCAGAGGTTTCCTTCCAGCGAATACGCTCCCAACTTTCAAACTCATATCGAGATAAAGAATGGCACCCTCCCTTTCTCACGTTTTGCTTACCTACCTACTTCTCCTCAGCTTCATCGGCAGTAATGGCGAAATTGTTCGAGCGGAAGGGGTTGACATGCATTTCCGAGAACTTGCGGGCGCTGACTTTCTGCTCGAAGAGAATATCCAGCTCTGCGGGTGTACGACCCTTGGGTTCAGGAAGACGGAAAAACACCAGATGAAGGACAGCAGACAAAAGGCAGCCCAGATGAACCCACCCTTGCCCTTGAGATTCCAGGCAGTAGGGTTGAGGATAGGCGGGTTGAGGAAGTTGGCAATGATGCTGGCGATATTGTACGAGTTGCGGGCAAGAACGGCGCTCTTGATGCGCAAACGAGTAGAGGGATTTCCGAGACTAGACAGTACCCGACAGGCCCAACGGTAAGGTCGTAAGTAAAGACGAAGATGAGCATCATGGCAGCGGAGGCATAGCTGATTCCGGCTGGCGTATTGGAAGGATGCCCATGAAGCCCACAATGCAAAGCATAGTGAACATGATGGCCAGACCGGCGACATACAGAGTGCGACGGCCGACACGCTGCATGATGAACCACGAACATACTGTACCGACCCAGCCTATTGCGTTGGTGCCGAGTCCGAAGTCGAAGGACTGCTCAGAGGAGAAGCCAACTTGCTCGAGGAAATATGTAACGTTCCCCATACCAGATACCGCACCACACTTGAATCATCCAGACGCAGCACACAATTTCCGTCCGTCGCAGGTTCACCCTCGCAAGCAATCCCAGTAGGAGACACCCTCCCGGCTGAGTTCTTCGTGGGTGTTTGTCACTATCATCATCGCGACGGTGTCCTGTATGTCATAACCCATGGATTCACGGCGGGAGGAGGTCAGGGCGGAGAGGGCGCGCACGGCGTCTTCAGATCGACCGTGCCGAACTAACCACCAGGGGATTCAGGAGCGAAGAGAACGCCAACGATGATAGGGACGGGCCAGATCCACTGGATGGCATAGGGGATGCGCCAGGCCCATTCATCGGTGCGGCTGAGAAGACCACGAAGAACGCCTGTGGAGATGAACTGACCTGTCACCCAGCAGAGGTTGACGTAGGTGGTCAGATAGGGTCTGAGAATTACCGGGCTCACTTCGGCAGCGTACGTTGTCGTCAAGGTCTGAAGGCACCCCAGGGCAAGCCGCAAAGGATCTCGCCAGCAAAGAGCATGCCGATGTTCTGGGCGAAGAAAAGAATGAAAATGAATCCAATGATGCAGATGAGAGAGCCGATCATCGTCTTTTGTACCCAAAACGATCTGCAATCAAACCGCCGAGCATCAAGCCCAAGATCTGACCGACCTGGGTGCCGTTTTGCAAGCCAGACTGCCACTGGGAGGTGACTTGGTAGGTTCCATTGTCAGCGAGCACGCCGAACCGCTTGGCGAAGACTTGATACGCATAGAACGAGCCTAGCAGGGACGTGTCGTAGCCCTCCATGATGATAGCGAGCGAGAGGACGAAGGAAAAGAATATGGCCTTGGGATAGAGCTTGAAGGCTTCCCAGTTGGTGAGGCCGTGTTCAAACTTGGTGGCCCGTCGTGCGCTGGCCATCGTTGCGGCGAAATCCGGGATGCGCTCCGACATCATAAGCAGCATCTCATCGTCGATACCCAAGGTGCTGGCGTCCTGAGTGGACGACGCCTTGGTTTCGACGTGGACGACCTCATCCTTCATGATGGCAACCAACCTTCCGAAGTTTCTCGACAGTGGAAAGAATAATCACGCAAGAGGAAGTGTTGCGGGATGACTGCTGATGCATATCGAGGGAAGTTGTTTTCTAGGGATCTAGCATGCATTTTATATAAACATGTCATGCTATACAGGCCTTGAAATGAAGCTTTTTATGCTAGCCCGTGGACCGTTGCTCGCTGAATTTCTCGCTAAAATTCTCGCCGTGACTAGGCACGTCCCTGGAGGGACGAGCATACCGAGTACATCTACCAACCGCAGTTTATTTCGCTCTATTTTCTTGTCCAACGCTGAGAATTTTAAGTTACTCCTGCATCGCCCATTGGTTGACTCGTTTGATAGTCCTGATTTTGTGGCTTTTGGTATTCGCGGGGAATTCTGGGTGTCTGTCTTTGTTGGCCCTAGCCAGCGTCCTCAACCAGCCATTTACAAAATAATCAAGGAAGGCAAAGCCACTCTTGTACTACTTTTCCTCGGCTTTTGTACTAATACAAATTGTTAACAGTATTGACTGGTTGCCGAGAGCCCAACGAGACGCGTCTATACAAGAATGACCTCGACACAGAAATCGGCTTTATATTGTCTATCTAAGGATAATTTGATAAATTGGCTACTCCGTCCAGGACGTGCCATCCTCATATCACGGATGAGCTGAGCGTGAATCGGCTAGCAAACTCTCCAGGAGCGGATATAACACAGCGCGGTCGAGCTCAAGCGCCTGCAATTGTGTAACGCGAACCGTGGTGGGACTATTCTTTGCTACGATTTTCCAAATTTTCTCCTTCAGGTCCAAGTCTATCTGCGCGTCGCGAAGGAACTCTTGCATAGCCGCCGTGGGCGATCGGATATCAAGCTGTGGCCGAGACCCCAATTTCACAACGATAGTATCACTGAGTTCTGAAACGCCCAGCTTGATCAACAACCCATTGGCGACCTTTTCAGTTTCACAGGCCCTCGCCTCGTGATTAACTGTAACGTGGACTTCCTCCGGGAGTGAGGAACAATCCAACAACCGAACGCTCCATTGCCGGGTCATCGAGACGGTCCCTGCTTGAGTGCTCACACATGGCCCAATAGATATTTCTCCGGACTCATGACGAAACGAAATTGGCGTTCGGCGGAACGACATCAACGAAACCTCATTTCCTTCTCCATCATCCTCCATAAGATCGAAATCGCCATCAGCCCCAACAGCAATGAGGATTTCGATTTCGCTGGGATTGTTACCGCCATTCTCAGGTTCGGCTGCTCCGTCTAACGGGATGATGGCGCCTTCACGCGCGAAGACTGGGTATGATGCCAGCGGCCGATTGAGCCAGATTTCACGGTCGCCGTCATACACCGTGCCTGTGAAGATATCAACGTAACGACCAGGCGGCAGCCATGCCCGTACTTGGGATCTGCGTGCTTTTGTGTCCTCAGGCGCAGTAATCGGTGCAACGAGCAGCTGCGAGCCGAAGAGGAACTCATTAGCAAACTCATAAGCCTCCTCTCTTTCTGGATACGCCCAGTACATGGGTTGCACGAGTGGAAGCCCCTCGGTCGCCGCTCGGACGTTCATCGTGTAAATATAGGGAATGAGCCGGTGACGTAGACGGAGAAAATCTGTCATGATGCGCTCAAATCTCACATCCAGCATCCACGGCTCCTTTAGGTTCCATTGATTATTGGAAGAATGCAGACGCAAAATTGGCGAGAAGACTCCGTACTGCACCCAGCGAACCAGCAACTCCTCATCTCTCACTCCGTGCATATGTCCGCCGATATCATGGCTCCACCACCCGAACCCAATGTTCGACGCCGTCGCTGTGAATTCTGGCTGAAAGTGCAGCGACTCCCAAGTGATGACTGTATCGCCCGAGAACCCAATTGGATATCGATGGCTGCCTGGCCCGGCGTATCGCGAGAAGGTCAACGGGCGTTTGCCCTCGCGTGCACTATCTAGAAAGTGGAAGTGGTTCAATACCCAGAGAGGGTCAATCCCGGCAATTCGGGAGTAGGGACCTTGCTGCCAGTCCACCCACCAGAGATCGTTCCCTGGTCATCAAAAGGCCGGTGTAAAATGTCGAAGTAGGCGTCAAGGAAGGCGCGGTTTGTGATATCAAATGAGATGGGATCTCCCAATGATGTGTCATGGCTTAATGCTGCAGCCATTTTGCCATAGAGTTCTTCATAACTCTGGACTCCATCAGCTGGGTGGTCGTTCAAAGACGTTTTAAGCCCCGACGGTGTAGCTCCGATAGAAAATGGACCGGATCAGGGATGAGCTTTTTGTTCCAGGTATATCCGGTCCACCCAGTTACGCCTGACTTGGCAACACAGTCCTCATCGACAATGTGCCAGTCCATATCCAACACAGCAACGGATAGAGGGATACCCTTCTCTCGGAACGTATCCATCAGCTGCAGGTATTCATCGGCATTGTAGGCGTAATATCGGCTCCACCAATTTCCTAGCGCCCAACGTGGAAGGAGTGCTTGGGGACCTGACAAGGCATAGAATGCGCGGATGGCCTCCCGATAATCATGCCCATAAGCGAAGAGATAGCCATCCACACGGTCTTTTCCCGGTCGACGGACAGCGAGCCACCCGTTCTCATCGAATAACATAGACTTTGAGTCGTCCAAGGTTGCGAAGCCTTGACGAGCGACAATACCCGGCTCCAAATCGATTCGCCCGTTAATCTCGTCAAGTGTTCGCGCAGTGCCACCAAGAGTATGGTGGGGTTTCCATGCCGCCAGATGCTACTATGAGGCCCATAGAAGCCCTTGATAGCGGCACTCAGACCGCTAGGGAGAAGCTTCCTTTGTTATAGGTCAGATGGAATCGGAACGTGATTATTTGCAGACTCGTGTCGTCTTCTAAAACACGGAATTCGGGGATAGGAAGCCGCCGGTTGACTGCCAGGACAGAGGCTCGGTCTTCAAAACATCCATCATCAGCCCACTCGTATCGTAGAAGACCGTCTGTCAGGACTGTGAATCGATAGGGCTTTCCTGCGCCGCCGACTGTAGCTTCTGGGTGCGCAACTGGCGCACTCGGGAAAGAATAGCGGTGCATGATGAGATAGGACAGCTCAAAAGCTCAAAAGAATGAACATGAGGAACACTGACCGCAAAAGAACGGAGAGTATTATAAATGCGCAGGGGCCCCGAAGAGGCTTGTTGCAATTCTCGTGGAAACTGACTAAACAGTGGGGATCTTTGTTGACAGTCAACAAAATTTCCATGCTGTCCCCGCATATTGACACGTACCAATGCTCCATCAGAATGGAAGAAGCCAGAGGCGTGCGTCTTCCAAGTGGATGTCCACCCTGAGTTGGCTCTTCTCCTGGTTACTCCGCACCCGGGGTGGGCTGTGCAAAATGCAGCGAGAATTTCAGCGAGAGTGGAGCGCAACGTTACAACAGCCTAGTTCACGCCAACCACTCAATCGTGCGACTGCCTAGCGTTGTATAGAAAAAGTATAATTCTTTAGACAGATGATCCGTTTGTGGAGCGGATCTCCAATAGCTACAAGAGTATCCTAGAGCGGTATACCGTCACGGATGCTTACTGTTCGATGCCTCTTACCTCTCCGTTCCACAGAGTATTGAAGACTAATGCATCGGTCTCCTCGTCCAACGCAGCATCGTAGACTCTATCATCCACCGAGCCCAACTCGTTTTTGTCATCGGCGTGAGATCCGAGTTGTGGAGGAGGCGTATGATCCGGCAGAGTAAGGCACAACCGGCTGGCAGTCGATACCCCAGCTCGGCCATGCGGGCATGCAGCAGAGAAAGATGCTCCGACTTGCCCCTTGCCGTGAAATCGAGCAGCCGTTCGAGCGCAAGAATAACATGCTCCGGTCCGTATTTCTGACGACGCATCTGTCCGATGGACGGAACGACGGCCATAGTGTCCAGGAGAGAGTGTGCTATCTGGGAGAGTTTGACCTCCTGTAGAAGTGTAAAGAATAAGAAAATACTAGTTTTCAATAGGGCGAAGTCGGAGGGCGAGCTTACCATGGAATAAGCATGGGCACGGATGGAGTTCGACTGGACCTTGGACAGAAACGAAAGCAAATCCTTCGCAAGATGGAACGGGTACTCCGGGGTAAAGTGTAAGCTTTGGGCGTCGGATTTGAGCATGAACCGCGAGGCAGCATGTTGCCATAGGAGGGATCTCAACCAAGCCCGCGTTGTTTCAATATCGGCGATCTGCAAGTCTTCCAGGGACTCGAGGTGGTGAGAGCGGGAGTCAAGGTGGGTGGATATGCATTGTAGTTCTTCCTTGCTGTACGACGATGTCGAAGGGGCTTGCTCGAGGGCGGTCGATTGCACCAATGCGCTTTCGACATACGTAAATAGACGAATTAGCTCGCAAAATCCCCAACAGAGTGTGGGTTAGCGTCGTGAGCGTCAAGGAAGGTCGGGTATTCGTTGATCTTTTGCATGGTCATCGAGATGCGATGCTGTATGCAGAATGTTCTAATGAAATCAACTACGGTCCCCAGATGAGCATGACGGCTCGACTTACCGTTCTGTGACGAATAACACCCAAAAACGCGCAGGCGCAGCTCTCGGTCATCCCTGCATAGAGATTTTAACGTGGTTGAGTCTCCGAGACGCAGGAGATCGGCATAGGTGACCGCCTCCCGCAGGGCAAAGGTCGCTGCATTTATTTGACCGGTGTTTGCGTAGTAGATATGGAGGAAAAGGGAGGTGAGGAGTAGGTCTATCGTGATCGTGTGCTGGTAATTGCATTGATTGCGATGTCGTAGACACGCCTGGACGAAGTCTTCTCCTTTCGTCACAAGAGCTTGGGTCATGGCCTTGCTCCACGAGAGCTTCAGCTGTACAATGGTGGCGGCACTCAGCGCCGCCGCCAATGCGTAGGCTTCGGAGTCGACGGCCTGGAGGTCGCTCAGTCGTGATTTCAGCAGATCGACGGAGACGATCGGCCAGGTCGTGTACAGAGTAGCCTTGTAGACGTCGAGATACGTGAAGTAGGTGTCTAATGAGATCGGATTCTGATCCGGGGGCGGCTCGTGGGTCTGCGGGGGCATTGCCAGCTGTGCCTGGAACTGCTCCAGCTTAATCTTGGTGGACTTCCGAGGACCTTTCGGCCCGCGGCGTCTGCGGACTTTGAGGAAGGTGCAGGGGTGGCCGTTCTTGACGCAGATGCGACACGGGTTGTTTCCATCGCATTTGACACGGCGCAGGGCGCAGGCATCGCAGGGGACGGAGGGCATGGCGGTGGGTGGGACAGGGGAGCATACCAACTGAGCGTGCAGGTTGGAGGAAGTTCTTATTTAGTTCACGAGGCAAGTGTCTGTCTTAGTTAGCGGGCCGCAGTCTAATCGGGTAGCTGCTTGTGGATTGCGGGGTAAGTGGGGCCTCCCAGACTTTTCTGAGTTTCAACTTTCCGCGGGTTTTAACCCTAAACTTTCATTGCTTTGGATATGTATTGATATCAATCAGGTGCGTATGTTATGTGGAATACGGCTTATAGACATATTTATATGTATGTATGTACTATGTAGATGCCCATGCAAACTATATACATCCAGGCAGCTGAGACGAGAGAAGAATTATGCACGCCATCTGCAGTCCTGCCGATCAAAGCTGTCCTACGCACCTGCGCCCTTAGGAAAGGCCGACAACCTCGTAGTTCCAGTTGCAAACGCTAGACGTGCCCTCTGCAGCTACAGCCTTGGTTCCCGTCGCGCTGGCCACCACTGTGCTTGCGCTATCCAAGACCTCCAGATACTGCCCGCTGCCAGCCTGCAGACCGGGAACGCTGTTGTAGTTCAGACCAGCAACGCCAGGGAAGCTGCCAATCAACTCCGAGTTGCTGTAGACATTGATCATATAGCCGGCAGATGGCAGGATGACGGCAAAGTTCACAGCGTCGAGTGCGGACTGGTAGTTGGAAATGGTGGACGAGCAGCTGGCAGTCGTCAGAAGCGTGCGATACCAGAGCGTACCAACAGGCGCGTCCGCCGGAGGAGTGATCTGGGAGACATCAGTGGCGCCGCTCTTGTAGGCAGTAATGAATGGTGTGATGATCTGCTGCCAGCCCTTGTGATCGAAGCCATCGGCGTAGTCTCCCTCGGTGGTCCCGGCGATTTGCTCAGGCCAAAAGTCGCCGACATAGTGACTCTCTCCCGCGTCGTTCCAGGTGATAACCTCCACATAATCGGGCTGCAGTCTCAAGATCTGTCCCATGCGCTGGGGCAAGTTGTCTTCGCCGATGCGGTACCAGTCCTGGCCGCTGCCAAGGTATTTGAACTGGAACGACGAGAGAGCTGGAAAATACCCATATAGCAGTCAGTATACCTATATTTGTCAAAGATCGTGGACTATTGGCAGAACCTACGCATCATATACACAGCCCCGGCTGCATGTGCTTCGGCCAAGGCTTGGGCGTCCACGCTGTCGCTCACATTGGCAGGAGTAGTTCCTGCAGATGGCCAGGCTGACTCCCAAGTAAATACACCAGACAGGATAGGATAAGCACTAAACACGCCAGTGGGATAGCCGGGGTGGTCCCCAAAATTGGGCACGAAATACGGAGTGATGCCGTATGTTTCCTGGAGAGGAACAATGAAGTCATCATCCCATTCGGAATTGGAAATTGTGCCACCCGTGTATGTGCTAATGAAGGCCTTCCCATCCACAAAATAGTACGCCTCTTCGGCAACATAGGGGCGAGGAATGCTGCGAGGCCGGAGACGTCCAGGCCCCAGCTCATGTCAAACGAGATAAAGAGCTTGAAGTTGGTTCCATTTGCCGCCGCGAAGAGGTAGTCCAGTGCATCCGTGTTCCAGGTGTCGCTTGAGCTGATTGTGTGAGTGTTTAACGCGAATCCGTCAAAGCCGGCAGCAATGGCGTCATTCACGTCTGTTACAGCTTCTGCGGCAGTCATGGTGCCGACCTATTCAACGAGTGGTTAATATGATCGGTATCATTGAGCTGCAGGAAGCTGACGTACCATGTAGTGAGCGAAGACGGCGCGACCAGTAGCAGACGCGCTGGCAGAGGAAGTAGATGAAGACTTTGTAGCGGTGGAGGTAGCTGAAACCTTTGTTGAGGTGGCAGTGAAAATTGTCGTTGAAGAAGTAGTAGTGGTGGCGATTGTTGGTTTAGTGGTAGTCGTCGTGGATGTAGTAGCACTTCCTGTGCCGGCCGACATCTTGAGCGAAACGGCATATGTCAGTTGGCCTATTTGATAGAAAATGAAAGAGAAAGATAAACTTACCAAGACAGCAGTGGTCGAGGTTTTACTGATGCAGATGCGACACATGTTCCGGCAACATTGCCAGAGCTATCATACACCCCAACCAACCCAACTTCACAACAGAAGCTATTGCCTTGAAAACCCTTCCACAGTGACCAACTTGAGTCAGCGCACTTTACTGATCCTTCGATAGCGCCTACGCAAACGGAATCTGTCCATTCGACGATCAGTTTCGACTGCTTTCATGCCTCTCGCGTGGCACCAAACGGATTCTTACCAGAAGCACAACATGAGGCTACTTCATCATTCTGAGCCGCAAAGCAATACAAGCTAGACGGGCAGCACGCTCCTCCTCCGCAAGAATTTGTTCCACTTGGGCAACTGCTCGATTGTAGAGACCATCCCTGCTGGACAGAACGGCGCTGCTGTCGGATGGCCGATGCGGAGGCAAGGAGCGGGGAACAGAGTCCCCAAACAAGAACTTTTGGGAGAACGGTCATGCTGTAGTAAAGACCGGTATCAAGGAAGTACTGCCGGTTCGTAGGAAGAGGATAGCTGAGAGTTATTAGGGATCATTCACGTATTTATATTTATGGCTAGCCTCAAGTGTAAGGCCCAACATCTCCATATCTACCACTGAAAAGCCCAAATAATTTAAAATTCGGGCTAAAAGGTCGATTGAACTTCGATTGGGCGTTCCGTTGGTTCTCCGGTAGTCACGGATGTAACTATACAGCCTTACTCTCAAGCAGGTATCGTTCAAGTTACTCGGAGCAACAACATCACACGATGTATTCTAAGCTCGCACACTTTCACAGTCAGACTGCATGTCCCGCTTGCCCTGATACATTCTATTGGCCCTTTCAAGTAATTAAAAGTTCCGCGAATTAAAAGAACCTTGAATACGCATTAACCAATGGTATAGTTGTGATATATTACCTAGGTAGGTTCTCTTTGCCGAGAATAAAAGTATAGGTAGGTAGTCCTAGGTAGTTTCAAGATTGCGGAAGCTTGGTTTCAGCCCTGGTGACCCGCGTCTCATCCTGCGAATCAGATATTTTTCATTTTCAGCGAGAAATCGAGCGATACCTAGGTTAGGTAGTGGGTCTGATTCTCTATTATCCCTGATATAAATAAAAAGGAAATATTAGTTAGGTATTAAGAACACCAATAAAATAAGGCCTTTATATCTTCTAATCCTTGCCTAGCTTAAAGCATATACAACATATCATCAACTTATCTGGAAATACCTCATCCCACGTACCTCGGTGCGACGCTTGCCCGTTGCGGCTCCGACATCTGATGTTGCATGCCTTCCTAATCCGGCCCGGATAGGCCTCTGAATTGCGCAGCCCTATCCCGCAGACTACCTAGGTAGGAACTGAATGTCGGCCTGAGCCAATTCGTAGCCGTGACGGAGCGGAGCCGTCACATAAGGGTAAGGTATATCGCTTTTGAGCTCTTGTAGCCTTATAATATAGTCATCCTCGGGAGTAGAGTAGACTAAGTGGTTACACGATTCTAGGAACTTTTGATGTTCGTCGTTCGTAGTCAAGTGCTGCTTTGTATTTTGTGTCACATTCTGATTAATATGCCATATACAAAGTAATTTCATAATGCTGAATTTCTGTCCGCTATTTACTGCATCACTCAAGTATATACGCTCATCACAACATGCTCATAATTACAGATATCTGTCAGACAGTCCCACACCTTGATGATAGTAAAAGACACTGTATTCTCCAAACCATACCAAGTGTTGTCCTCGGGAACAGCACTCTTCTTGCAAACATATGAGCCATATTTGCTGTTACTGCTTAAGCCCTTTATGTCGTCGTTATCAATTATGAAAGTCGAAGTCTGGTCGCAAAACGTTGCTTGGCTTCCACTGACCATCCCACCCTGGTTCCACGTGCCCTGGATGGGAACGACGGCTTCAGCGCTCCCGACGGCTGCAGCACTCCCAAGTTCTGACACCATCACTGCGTTCCATGTTCCATCACTTTCGCATGTGAGTCCAACGGGACATACTGAGGCTGACCAGTAAGTCATACACAACGCAAATCCTGTGGATGTAGACTCACTGGCAGAAGAAGTGGTTGTTGAAGGAGACGTTGTTTTGGTGCTGGTTATCGTTGGCGGTGCGATAGTGGAGATTGTGAGGGCTGGAGTCACATCATAGACAAGAAAGGTGGTTTTGCCCTGGTTAGCCTTTATTGACAGGGTCACGCCATATCCTCCATCACATAAGCAGTAAGAGGAGGAGCTGGTGCTTATTATATCACAAGAGGAGGCTGAGATAGCAGTGACTGTCGTTTTAAAGTAGAAATAATAATAGCTGGCGCCGTAGCTGAAGCAGTCATAGTGGTGCTACTAGTTATAATGGGATCTAGGAAGTGTAAAACAGATTCAGCCAGGACGCTATAGATATGGCATTAGATATCATAGCCTTATTAGAGACGTCAAGCAAAGTGACTGGAAACCTGTCTACGTCCATGGTGCCAGGCAAGAAAGCAACAAACCCAGTAGGCTCACAGCTAATTGTTAGGAAGATACAAAGAGTAGCATAGGATGTCTCTGCTTTATCTAAACAGGAATAATCACAAACAGTTATAATAGAAGCTATGGAAGTTGCACTATACAATTCATTATTTAAAGTCGAAGTCTCTTCCTAGGAGCCACCACCGCCATCTTCATGAAGACAGTTCCCTGAAATCACAAACAGGGAAGATATCAGCGTCATGGATAATAAGATGATAATAATCTCAGCATTAAGCTATTCACTGCAATCAACTTACCATCTCTGTATCCAGGGCCACAGCCAAAAGACCACAGCCTCCTCCACAGAATCCTAAACCACAGCCTCTATTATACCCAAAGAATCTATATTTACCATTACACCTAAACAGAGAATAATTGATTATTCCATAATTAGAAATATTACTGCTAGAGCTATATCCTCTATTTAAGAGTGCCTCTCCGTTGGAGTATATAAGTATAGGGATACTTGTTTCTAGGGGCTGGATTGACATCACTATTAGCTGTGGCGCCACAGTGATAACATAGGAATTATCAAAGAAAGTCACAGGAATGGGTGTATATAAGCTGGTGGTAGTAGCTGCAGTAACAGCGACACCTTATATAAGTTAGAATTAATCTAGAGCAGTGAAAGAGCAAGGACTCACAGTAATACTTGTCAGCCTAGAGTCCCATACAGTTGGACTTAACCGCCGGGTTCCATTCTTAAAAGAAGCTTAGTATCAAGTAATTTTATTGATCAGTCTCACAGAACTAATGACAAATTGATCAAGTGTGATGTGGTGCGCACTTGTGATGGCGAAGTATCCATTGCTGGCGACTACTTTATAGAACTCCATGCAATCAGAGATAATTCTAGTCTGAATAGCCACGGGTGTTATGATAATGGTGGCCTTTGTCATTAATATAGCGGATAATATAGTGGTAAGAGTGGCACTGTAATTGGTATGGAAGAGTAGGAAAGTAGCTTCACTTTAGGACAAAGTCATACTAAATATTAATAGAGCAATGCTTTGCATGGGGCTCAAGTAAGTATTTCTATTAGTTTTGCCACAATGATAGGCCAGAATAGAATCTTACTAATAATGAATAAGTAAACAGTGATTGTTGTAGTCTTTATTAATATAGCCCTGCCAAAGCTTAATGTAATAGTAGTCTCATATTCTGGCCAGTCTATTATTACAGATATTAATAGCAGAAAAGAGACAGGATCATAATATAAGAGGGCTCGCAAGAGATCTCCTTAATTATATTGATCCATAGATCAGGTCTAATATAAATATCTTCACTTCCTCTATTAGAACCATCATCACCCAGAAAAACGACAGAGGTTCTGGTCAGGCCATTTATCATAAAGAGATAAGTTAAAAATCTAAAGTTCTTGAACTATTTTTGATAGTATGAACTTACTAGTTACTGTCCCATCAATGTCCAAGCTGAGTCAACGCACTAGTTGTCATCATAGCCATTGTTCACCGGATGTAGTTCGTCATGCGGGAAAGCGTGGGCATAATAGTATCCATCACAGGCAATTTGGAAGGCTTGCTTGACAGCGTTTGTGTGGTCAGTTGCTTCCGGGTTCCTTCTCAAGACCGGGGATGTAACAGCCTGCCAAACGATAGTCGGTGCTGTCAGAAGCACGGCGGACAGGTGCATATTGTAGATTATTATAACTAAGTGAATGATATGTTCAAACGACTGAAGAAGGGGTGAATAAGTTGGCATGAGAGGGAATATATAGTATGGATAGAACGGCCTACGGGCTTAAAGAATGACATCCATTTGGGTTCCTAGGTTCCTAACGCAAAGAGGGCGAGGGAGTGGGAGTGAGAGTGAAAGAGCAAGAAATGAGCGAGAGAAAGAAGGAGATGTTGAGAGAGAGAGAGAGAGAGAGAGAGAAAGAGAGAGAGAGAGAGAAAGAGAGAGAGAGAGAGAGAGAGAGAGAGAAAGAGAGAGAGAAAGAGAGAGAGAGAGAGATTCCTGGGGCAGAGGCGCGCGTGACTGGGCCATAAGCCATACCGAACGTGCCTTCCTGACGCCCCTGTCTTCGGGCTGCCACCTGCCACCTGCCACCTGCCACCTGCCACCCGCCAAGCTTTCTCGTCTTCTCTTCTTCTCGTCTTCTCGTCTTCTCGTCTTTCCTTGCGGTCATTGGCTATATCTAGTATATCTAGCCAGACATATCCGGCATCATCGTTCTCTCGTTCAAGTGGATTGCGGAATCAATGTTCGGGCACTTCGGGGTGCGTGCGGCAAGGCACGGTGGTACGTAGCTTTGCTAGTTACCAATGGTGGATTTGCATTTTGCAGCATTCCGGAGATCGACAGGCACTGGCCTCAGATCTGCTCCGAGAATCGATAGTCGGTATTGCCATGCATGCATGTCCGTCCATGCGCCATGCAATCATTGCTATGTCGATTTCCTTGGCACTTCTATATCAAGTCGACGTCGCTGTGCGTCCATCCCGTAACGATAGGTATATAACAATGATGGCACTGTAGTATTGAGCCCAGTCTCGGTGACCCCTCGCGTCATCAACTGATCTTCCACCCGTGCGGGGTACCTAGGTAGGGAGTGAACATTGGGGATATTGATTGCATTGCAACTGTGCATAACCTGGAAAATCTTCCCGTGAAATACATTAGGTACCCCCTTCCCCTGTGTTGACTAGTTGTGCAGTCGCATGGCCATGTACAAGTGATAGCTACAGACCTTGTGTCTCGAGCACGTGGCCTTGACAACAGCAAGTCGTGCAGTTAAGGGTACTTTGAGGATGTCGCGTGGTATACCTTTGCTTTTGTATCGAAGGTGCGTATACTTCCTCAAAGCATCTTGTTCAGCGGCATTCAGTGGGTTAGTCACTGTGAAAATGATCTCGCCGAGGCATGTGATGGCAGTGTACGGAGTACTCCGTGGCCAATATGTATGTATACTAACTACCCGTGCCATTCGGGATTTTTACGTTGAGCTGAGATTTACGTTGAGCCGGTGCGCACCCACACCTTGTGTGGGTGCGCAGGTGGCACGGGTAGTTGACGGGATCCTGGTACATGTATCGGATTCGAGAGACGTGTTGGAATACCTTAGGTAATGTTCAATACATAACGTAATCGGACACCCACCCGGCCACGACACCTACCCGGCCACTTTCTCCGGAAAACGCGCTCTATATTATTACTAGATTTCAACGCGTCAATATGCCACCAATTCGCAATAAAAAGTCTTCAAATCTAGAAGAATTTGAAGGCCGTATCCAATTAGCTATTTCCGATTTGAAAAATGAAAGAATTCGCAGTATTCGTCAAGCTTCAACTATCTATTCTATTCCTCGTATGACTCTCCAAGATCGACTCAATAGCATCCAATATAAGGGTGAAAAGCGTGCCAATGGGCATAAATTAACTCAGTATGAGGAGGAATCCCTTCTAAAATGAATTCTTGATCTTGATAAATGTGGATTACCTTCCCGACCATCTCTCGTACGAGATACTGCTAATCTTCTTCTTTCCCAACACGGAAATGAGCAAGTTAGTGAGAAATAGGTTAATTAATACATTAATCGCCACCCAGAGCTAAAGACACGATTTTCACGAAGATATAACTATGAGTGGGCTAAATGTGAGGATATTAAGGTTATCTAAGAGCATTTTAACTGCGTACGAGAGGCTATACAAGAATATAGGATCTTATCTAAAGATATATACAACTTTAATGAGACTGGCTTTGCTATAGGCCTTTGTGCATCTGCAAAGATTATAATAGATAGTAATCGATATGGACGGCCTTATCTATTATAACCTGGTAATTGGGAATAGGTTATAGTAATTAAAGTAGTCAATTCAACTGGATAGGCTTTATCTTTATATATCATCTTTAAAGCAATAATGTTCTTCCAAGAAGGGTGGTTTGAGACTCTCCCATAAGATTGGAGACTTAATATCAGCAATAATGGATAGATAATAGATAAGATTGGAATAAATTGACTTCAAAACCACTTTATTCCTTATATAACTAGTTGTACAAAGAGCAGATATTAGATGCTTATTCTAGATGGCCATAGAAGTTATCTTACTGCTTAATTCGATTAAATCTGCCTCGAAAATAATATTATATCAATCTGCATGCTACCTCACTCATTATATCTTTTATAGCCTCTCAATGTGAGCTGTTTTGCTGTTTTAAAGTGACAATATGGATGATTGGTTAAGCAGTATATACGACTCAGATATAATTATATTGACAAGTATGACTTTCTTATAGCTTTTCTAGAAGCTCATATAATAGCATATAAAGTTGAAATTATTTAGAATGGCTTTATAGCAACTGGATTAGTATCTTTTAATCCAGATTAAGTCTATTAACAGCTTCATATTTAGCTTTAGACCCCAACACTCCCTCTAGGAAGTAATAATACTAATTTATAATCTTCCTGCTTTCAAACACCTCAAAATCTACGCCATTTTAAATGTCAATTAAGTATAGCTAAAAAGTGTATAGCTCAACAGCCAATAAGCCTATTAAATGTGGTTAATTGAGCAATCAACCAGATGTCAAAAGCGTACAAAATAATAATGAATGAGCTACTAATTGTATGAAAAGAAATGCATGATTTATGGGCTGTAAATGAGAAAGAGAAGCAAAAAAAGAAGATCTAGGGCTTAATTACCTCATGAAGGCTCTCTTACTATGTAGGAAGCTCAGGCTCTTATAAATAATCAAAATGAGACATCTCAACCTCCTCTGGCTGCTCCAGTTGAATCCGAGCCTCAAGCCTCTCAACCACGCGTACGAGCGCCACCAAAGTGTAGTAGATGTGGAATTATTGGACATAAAATTAACAGATGTCCAAATCGTACTTCGAATTAAATTTTTGTATATAATTATTATTTCGGTTAGAAATTTCAGGTTGAAATTAATATAGAGCGCGTTTTCCGGAGAAAGTGGCCGGGTAGCCGGGTGTGTGTCCGATTACGTTATCGGATATTTAACCTTTATGTAAGTACTAGTGTACACGGCCAATAGGTATGTGACACATTTTTCCTGTACAAAGACCTATATAAATTAGAAAACTCACTCTAAAACAGAATTACGCTGGTTGATGTAACATCCTTGTTTTCGGCGTGAAACGTCCTTATCGTACTGTCGAAGCTTTTACTAAAATGCTTAGCTGTCCCCATCCTTTGGATTTAGCTGTATTAGTTCGACAAAACCTCTAACTAGGGCTTGCCGAGCACGATGATTCGGCACTTCTGAGTAATGCTTCTGCCTAACACATACTGGTCTTCTTTTGCCATGACAATTATGATCTCGAAGTGACATTGCTTTGCGAGGTTTTAGTTAGGCTACCGAAAATCTTTTATTAAGGGAACGCGTCCATCCGCAACCCGAGTCGATACCCTCAATTTTTCTCGAGGCAACAAACAAGATGGCTGTCACTAACTCTGACAGTTGCGTTTATACCTCGGCTGGGCCAGTCGAGGCCGAGGTATCTGGCTCGGGAATACCGATTCTTATCTTACACGGGAGTCCAGGAGGCATCGATGCCGCCCGGGCAATGAGTCAGTTCCTCGATAGAGACAAATTCAAAGTGATCTGCCTCTCACGCCCTGGCTATCTCAGCACTCCGCTTTCTCCGGTCCACCGTTCGATTGATGCCGAAGCAGATCTTCTTGTAGCGTTACTCGATGCTATTGGAATCCCGCGTGCTGGTGTTCTGGCTTGGTCAGGCGGAGGTCCCGTTGCCTACCAGCTAGCCTCTCGATACCCGCACCGTGTGTCTGCCCTAGTTGCCATCGCGGCCCTGAGCTCGGCCTGGATCGCACCCAAGACCCCTGTCCTAGAGGAATTAGTTTTCGGCACCAAGCTCGGAGACCGGCTAATCAAATACTTGGCTTCACATTCGCCCGAGCACGTGATTGAAGGAGCCCTAAAGGGGAGGGTTCCTGCGCGGCGACGAGCTTCGTCTTCTTGTCGAGCAGGTGACGGCTGATCCAGCCCAGCGCCAGCTCGTACTTGACATGACCACGACCGTTAACACGGGCGGTAGGCGGAAGGATGGTTGGCAGAACGATGTCGAGAACTTCGCAGCTATTAAAAGTTTAGGTCTTGAACAAATCCAATGCCCCGTGCTGCTCGTCCATGGCGATGCCGATACAGATGTGGTCCTGAGCTACAGCGAATCTGCCCATGCGCGCTTGCCACTCAGCTCGCTTGTGGTTATGCCCAGAGGTACACATCTTTCATTCTATGCGCACCCGCAGGCGCGCGAGGTTCAAGAGATGGCAAAGAAATGGTTCTTCGACCACGCACAAAGCTTTTAGGGCTATAGATGCTGCCACCGGAGTTGGATGTTCTTCGTTTAGGCAGTTGAAAACTAAAAATTCACTTGCTGAGAAAAAAATAAATAAAAAAAAAAGAAAAATATCGTTGGCCCGGATATTTTCGGCACCAACAAGTATACTCACATCCTCGTACACCTGATGTAAACTTCTTGTGTATCCTCCGTCCGGGGAGAAATGTACACTGTCCTTATACCTAGCTTTCCCGCTGCCCGCAAGTCATACGCATGCGCTGCTTAGGGTACCATAGCTGTCTCTTCCACGCGGTATCCCGTCAGCTTCAGCGCCGATGTGTAGAAATTTGGATCCGGTTTGGCAGAATGGAGAAGCTCGCTGGAGAAAAGCATGTCGAATTCACGTAAGCCAGATGATCGTACCAGGTCAAGTTGGAGTCGTGTTGTTCCATTGGCCAAGACGAAGAGCTCGAGGCTGTGGCATTTGAGATCCTCGAGCGTATCGGCGACGTCGTCCTATGCTAGCATGTGATGTCATACCTGGACAACCTGCAGCTTCTCTGTCTCCGACAGGGTGATGGTGTGCTGCTTCAACACGAGCTCCAATTGGCGCGCGTTAGTCCCATCGAAAGACTTCACTGGTAGACCCTGTTGAAAGCGTGCATAGATTTCTGTGAAAAGGCTTCGCGCCATGAGAGGGACAAGGACGGTCTTGTGTGCTCATTCAACCGTTGCGGGAAAGCATTCATAACCACAGACCGGCGATGACAACTCGTCTGGGAGAATGTCCGTTGTTGCATTGTTTTCCAATTGTTTCTGTCACACACAGGTTAGATCTTCGGGCCGCGGATACGTATGTACATGTACATAGTGACCGTTTCATTCCGCGCACTACGACTTCACTGTCTTTCCCAGACGTGGCACTCTCTTAGCCTTTGATACTGTAGCCGCACTGGCGTATTTACTGATTTCCCATTTCTTTCGCTGTGAGATGTACTGTACTGACTTTTCCTGTACAGTAAACTCATTACCTAGGTATAAAGCTGGCATGTGATTATCCGCAGAGTGAAGTATGTAATCCGATATTGCCCCGCTCTCCTGTTGCGCCCTGGTCGCCAGATATGTGTCCTGTAACATGATGTCAATTGCATAATTGCATATTTGCGTGCCCTATTCCACTAGTTGGGTCGCCCATGCTCATTGGCTGAGTGCAAAATCTCATCTGCCTCCTCTGGTAGATTGCATGCATGTGCGTCATTCTGCTGGTTTCCGCGTCAGCTTTCACGCGTGTTTAGAATTCAAGTATCGTTGATATCATTGGAAGAGTGATAGAACAGGTGCTCACTACTGTGACGAATATGATTCTGTTCTGGCTGGTTAGTCTCGTCACCGTAGGGCATGGATACAGTAAGAGCTTGCTCTCATGGGGTCAATGAACGAGTATCTAGCTAGGTAGTATCAGGGTTATCCTTTAAATCTCCCTATCATAGATATAACTTGGAAATATTGTCCATGTATCAGTGGGGCCCAGATGTGACACAAATTTCCAGACTTAAAATTCTAAGCAGTTTCGACATGTTCCATGTGTTCCACATCCTCCTTTTCCTGGACATTTTTCACCAAATCTTCCAAGTTCTCAGTAGCTTGTTCATCACCAAAACCTTGGCAATTTCTTCCAGAGTAAGACCTTTAGTTTCCGGAAGGAAAAATGCACAGAAAACCGCTCCAATAGAAAGTGTTGCAATAAAAACTGCATAGAACCTCCATGAAATCGCCGCAAAGGCCGTTGGAGTGACTTGTGAGAGCCATATGCTTGTGGCACATTTACAAAAGAGCGCAAATCCCATGCCCATGCTTCTGAGATGCGTGAGTAGCACCTCTGCTGCAATTGTAAATGTTGTGCTATTGAGAAATAGGGCGTTCAGACCGGAGAAAAGGAAGACAAAGACAACACCGGCAGATGAGGCAGCAACATTACCACCACTTCCGTAATATCGGGATATGGCTATGAGTAATGAGAGCATCATCGCAAGTACAATACAGCCGGCATCTACAGAGAGTTAGTTAGAACACTGAAATTTTGGAGAAAGCAAACGTACACATTGTGCGAGCACGCCCCCACCGATCAGATACAAACCGCAGATTTAGCCCCTGGCCAACAACGCCAGAAATTCCATAAAACCAATAATCAAAAGAATTGTCTTCCCGCTGAACCCAAGTCCCTCGTAGAAAAGGGACTGGTAGCTCTGAATCACGCCGCTGCCAGCAAGCTGAGTGATGCACATCATGTATGCAGCAGTCAGCGTACGACGACGGTAGCGTCGTGAAAAAGTTCCAGGAAGGATGAAGACTGAACGTGTTCTGTTTCTGCGCGGATCTGAGCCGAAATCTGAAGCATTTCTCCGACAACGTATTCTGCCCCTTTATCTGCGCCATGAAGACGCATCAATATGGCCTGCGCCTCTTCATTTCGGTCTTTTGAACCACTGTCAACATAATTAGTTTTGGGGCTAGTGATGATATGAAGGATTGATAGTTCTACTCACACCAACGAGGTGACTGGGGAAGCACGGTAATTAGAGCGGCTAGGATGACGGCCCCAGGCAGTTGGGGTTGCAAGAGGGATTCGCCATTGTCCTTGACCTTTGCGTACGCCCCAGCGTACCCCAATCCAGTTCGCAACCATATAGCCCACCGCATCGGACATACCCATGTAGCCAACAAGGATAGCTCGCTGTTCCGGACGGCTTATCTCGGAAATATATCGGCATAATGGACAAACACTATCCTATCATTTTCACATTGAACATTAATGATTGGTTCAATCCCAATGGATATCTGGTGAACTTACCCGCCAAGGGAGATCACAAAGGCGTATACTAGAGTCAGATAACTTTACATCCACGACCGCTTCCCAGCCATTTTGTCGGTGTTAGATTTGTACTGTGATCTTAGGGCTTGCATAAGATATACAATGCAAGTCTGTTCCATCATGGAGTGACATCGAGCCAATATATATTCGTTTTCCGCGCCTAGTTCACAAACAAGCGCGACGGTTGGATAGCTTGTTAGGGGCAAAACCAACAACCAGTCTATTGGAACATTTACCACGCTACAAAAGAAAAATTCGGCACAGAATGTACCGATAGCGTGAACTGAAAACGCGTGGATATCCAATCAAGATGTTTACCCCGCGAAATTCTCCCGTTCTTCACATACCTCGTGTGATTTCTGGGTAACGCGTCAACAACGATTCCTGGTTAATCAACGCCGAAGGATGGACAAGCTTTTGCCTCGGTGAAAATAGGTCGGACGAAGCCTGGCGAGATCAAAGGCGTCCTCTGCTTATAGCCGACCAACCTCCAGTCGCAAGGCGCATGGGATCTCGAAATTCATCCATCGATAGACCATGAAAATGGAAGGCAGCCCGTTGTATCTCCCCGCCCTTCAGTGATGAATTATTCCAAGATCCGACTGCCGAGTATCGCAGCTGTCCATTATGGAGCTGGAACAGCAAGCTCAATCTACCCGACCTTGCTCGCCAGATAGGCGAATTCAAGGAAATGGGAATGGGCGGCTTTCATATGCATAGCCGGGTGGGATTGGATACAAAGTATATGGATAAAGAATTTATGGATATTGTGGCTGGATGTGTCCAAAGAGCCGAAGATGAGAAAATGCTGGCTTGTCTCTACGATGAAGATCGGTGGCCAAGCGGAGCAGCCGGTGGAATGGTGGTCAAGGACCACCCTGAGTATAAGCTTCAGCATTTACTGCTCACTCCACAGCCGTATGGCAGCATGAAGTAAGAGTCTTTGAATTCTTCTCGTGTTATCTGCTGCACTAGTCCTAATCTGCGGTGAAAAGGGAACCTCCTCAGCATTCTGCTAGCGCCCGACCTATTCGTAGCGAACAAGGATTCCGACAGTAGTAACGACCAGACAGTGCAAGCCATCAAGGCGTTCAACCTAATAATCGCGTCGTCCAAAGACCCAGCGACCTTGGTCAAGTCAGCCTTGGGTCTGCTGCAGACCCAAATCACAAAGATTCTACGTCTGGAGACAGAAATGGAGCCGGGAAAACCCTTGATGTCGTATGGTCTTGACTCGTTGTCGGTTGTTGAGCTGCGTGGTTGGGTACGGCAGAAGACAGGGCGGAGTTGAGTACGCTTGATATTACCAATGCAAGCTCCCTTATTGCTCTTAGTGAGAAGTTGGTGTCGAAGTTGCCTGCTGAGGTAGCACAGTAATTCTTTCCTTTTCAGAAGCGGAAGTTGAAGTATCTTCAATGTTGTTTCAAAATTATATTCAAATTTGTTTTCTAGATCGGACATGTTTCCATACTGTCTAGTTGAATGAGGATTTACTAAGATAAGCGCTCTTTCACATGTAGATACAAACCTCGGAGGACTCAAAGTTATGTACATTTCCTGGACGACCTTGGATTGATGGTAGGCATTAGGATGCATGCTTGGGTAAATAAAAGTGCCAGGTCCTGACAAACATTTGAACCTTTCGTTAAATACTAAGGTCAATGTAAGGTCTGGAGATGTTTTGAAAGGCATTATCCTTTACATTCTCAATATTGTGGATGAAGAAGACTATATACACAGACCTGCAAGTGTTCCTTTCTGGGCTGGTATATCAATACATGCAATGCCATGATCAATGTTTCACTTCACATGTGAAATTTTGAATCCGCCAGGACAAAGCTTCTGAAAACCTGCTGTGGATCATACTTCACCGCTACCCTGCGCATCTTATCGACATTATCCACCCCATAACTTCCCAAAACATTCTGACTCTTATCGGCATAATTCATATAAACCCAATCTAGATTACCGTGTTGTTGGTCAACTCTCGCCGCAAACTCCTTGAGCGCTTCGCAATTTCACTTTCGGATACACAAACGCTTTTTGTCCGGGCGTCCGCACCATAACGACAGCGACGAAAAGCAGGCCATTCACGGGCTGCGAAGAGATGCCCATGATGTTGCCGCCGGCCTGTGCTGAGAGTTGGCCATAAAACTTCGGTAGCGGCTAGAGGAGGCATTGGGTGATAATATCGCCGTCTGGGATGAAGGCTTTCAGCTCGTCGACGAGGGATTCGTGTAGTTCGGCAGCTTTGGCGACTATGCAGGCATCGTTTTTGACGCTGGCTGTGAAGAATATGTTGCTGTTTCAAGTCAGTTAGGGTTAATCTTGAAGCAATTCGAAAACACCAGATAAACTCACTAATAGTCTTGCGGCGCAATGTCGTATTCTGATACTACTGCGTCGATGGTTGTCAATTTTGTCGTATTCTCGACTGCCGGCATGGCTAGGAAGTCGTTATACGCCGGTGCGTTTTCGACGCCCTCAAGCTGCACGTATGCTGCAACGATGACGACGTCTTCGAAAGTTGGCTGTCAAAGTTAAAACAAACGTAACAGGAAAGTCTGTATAGAAACGTGACTCACTATTCTTTCGGTCAGTCAACTACCGTAGAAAGTGTTTAGGGCTGTGGTTAGGGTTAGGGCTACGGTACGTACCAAGATACGTAAAGAAGAATAAAAGGTGACTATTCGGGTCCTTGTGCACATTATCAGTAAATCTAATAAGCGCCTGCGCGGCATCGGCAGTCAGTTGCTTGGGAAAAAGTTCAACCCAGCCCAAACAGCATCGCACTCGATAGCTTTCATTTTAAAGCCCGTCACAATGCCAAAGTTATTGGAGCCACCCTTGAGCGCTCGAAAGAGATCTTCATTCTGGTCAGCGGTGGCCGTCACAATACTGCCATCTGCCAAAACAACCTCGTAGGCCAGAACATCATCACACGCAAAGCCTCTTTTGGCTACAAAAGGTCTTGCCACCGCCCAAAAGCACGCCGGCAACGCCTACACTGCCGTCGCGCCCACCGGCTACCACGCGGCCATGCTCGCGTAGTTTGCCGTAGACATCTTTCCAGCGTCCACCGGGCCCGATATTGACCGTCTCAGTGTCCTTGTCGAATAGGGTCCAATCCAGCAATCCTAGGTCGATGGTCACGCCTCCATCGATATTGTTGCCGCCTGCATACTGAGTGTGGCCACCGCTGCGGATGGCGAATTTCTGGCCCTCGGCGACGAGTGTTTTGATGGCGCTCGACACGTCGAGAGCGGACCGGGGTCGTAGGATACAGGCGGGCGCGAGTTTGGCGCTGTGCGACCAGTAGGATGCTTGACAGGCGGCGTATTCAGGGTCAGAGGGAAGCAGGATTTGGCTTTCGAGGCCGGCTTGGATGAGTGGTTTTACTGTGTCTGCCATGGTGAAGAACGAACAGGGAAGCAAACCACAATCGAGAGATATACTAATTGATACTAATTGAATCCGGGTAATTACATCCCCTGGCGATTCCTGCTTAAAGAGCATTCATTCCTGCTCCATCTCGTCATACACAATACTCGTGTAGATGCAAAGATGTCCACCTGCCTCATACTACCCCTTAAGATGCTTACCACATATACCTAGGAAGGTATGCAGGTATGGAAGGCTGCATATACCGATCCAAGTCGGTAAGCATGCATGATGCATGATGACAGGCCCCACTACGGCTGGAGTGGCCTATTGTCCCGAATTATGATAGTCCCCTTTTTTCTGTCAAGATTCCTTCTCGCATCCTAGCTATTAATTAGGCCATTGTCAAGCATTATACTAAGCAACGTACGCCTAAAATTACAGTCACTTGGACCCTTAATTAATGGGTCCCACCTGTCAGATTTACCAAAAGGATGCTTACAGGAGTGGGTATAGTAGAAATCTCCAACTAAATATAATTTTTTTTCTAAAAAGGCGAAGCTTACTTATTAGTATTCTAGATGGATTCATACGTAACAAGTACACTTGCTATAATTACAGGTCTGTGTGTCTGGTATATATTCTTTGTCTCTAGGGGTTATATATGATAGCCCTAACTGATCGGGTCAATGATTACGCCGTGCGGTGGAATTTCGGCCCGGATCTGGCAAAATGCAGGGATCGCCATAAGCATGCATTAGGGTTATTTATTTATTCATGGACAATTTGATCCGGCGTATTATATATTATATTATATTATAGATATACAGAATAGACATATATCCATATACACGCAGCCCCCGCGGACGCCACAGCTTCCAGTGGACGATACCCCGTTAACTATTACTCCCTGGATTGCTTCCACTGAACAATACATATTGGAAACCTCGGAATTGACATCATGGCCGACAAGGTAGAGTTTCCCATCCAGCTCAACATGGGCGCCAACATCCGCTTGTTCTTCTACTCGCAGCTCTTCGTCACGCCGCGCTACCCACGCCACTCCTTCGCAAACCAGACTGTCATCGTGACCGGCTCCAACGCGGGACTCGGGCTCGAAGCTGCACGCCACTTCTATCGCCTCAACTGCGCGCGCCTGATCCTCGCCGTGCGCACCACCACCAAGGGCCAGGCCGCCAAAGAGGACATCGTCAAGAGCGTGCGACACCGCACCGACGGCGCCGACGCCATCGAGGTCTGGCCCCTAGATCTCGCCAGCACGGCGTCGACGCTCGCATTCGCCGAGCGCGTCAAGACCGAGCTTCCGCGCGTCGATGTTCTCGTTGAGAATGCGGGCATTAACACCCCAGACTGGACCACGCCCGAGGGCTTTGAGCAGGCTATCCAGGTGAATGTGCTCAACACTTTTGTCCTCGCGCTCGAGCTGCTGCCAAAACTCAACGACACCAAGACTTTGTATCCGGACTCGCAGCCGCATCTGACCATTGTCAGCTCCGAGGCGCACCGTCTGACCAAGTTTCCCGAGATCAACGCTCCGGACCTGTACGCCAAGTTGAACGACCGGGCGGCCTTTAGCCAGCAACCCAGGTGAGCTCAATCTTCTTCACGTATCTTCATCGGAAACGAACGCTGTACTAATTGACCTCTAGATACCAAGCCACCAAACTCCTCGAAGTCCTACTCACGCGCGAAATAGTCGACCGACTCAAATCCACCACCAAGCCAGGTACTCCTCCCCGTCATCATCAACACCGTGAACCCGGGGCTCTGCAAATCCACAATAGACCGCACCCCATTGCCCCTAGCCGTCCGCATCCTACGCAGCATATTGGACCGCAAGACCGAGGTGGGCGCCCGAACGTTGGTGCTCGCAGCCTGTGCGCCCGCAACTTCGCACGGCGAATTCCAGAGCAATGGCGCCAATCAGGACGTTGAACCGTGGATCTATACGGATGTTGGATATAGGGTGCAGAAGAAGGCGTACGAGCAGACTATCCCGATTCTCGAGGCGAGGAAACTGGGCATTGTCCAAGCTGCGGGCCTAATTTAGTCTGTATCGTAGTAGCATATTATTTCTTTTTTTTTCAGATTAATGGTGGTTGTCTACGAGTAGATATGTAATAATCAATAAAAAGGATAGAACAATGAGAACGTCACTGGCTGAAAGAGCCCTGGATGCTAGCGTATAGGGTTAGGGTTGTTTGGGTTTATCTGGGTACATTTATAACCCTAACCCCAACACTGAAAAAGACGTGTCAGTTTGAACTAGATTATGAGAGATCCAGTACCCATAAGCTTTTTGGTTTGGTGGAATCTGACAAGACTTCGTATCTACCTAGTTCTATCTATCTATATACGACTGTATCTACCGTACTATGTCTATGGCCTCCGACACAATCTCCCAGTGTGACCGATGAAATGATATAGAAGGCGAGCCGCATCAGGGTATGAGGGTTAATGGATTCGTTCTCAGTATATCTGAATTTCTGGAGATAAGCTCTTCCTCCCTCTCTCTCTTTATTTCCTCCATATTACTCTCGGCCCCTCTCCCTATATTCGACAATCACTTGCCTTGCGCCCTGCAATCCCTTTATAGGGAGACTGTAGTAGACCATAAAGATCAACTAATTGTACATGAGTCCATCTAGAATCTACATATCGTTTTCGTAGTATACTTGAGAGAAAATGGCGCCATAGCATGCAATCGACTCTACCACTCATCTTCTATAATGATAGTTCTGAGTCGTAGTCTGGCAAGCTATCCAAGCACTCTCTCGTTTTTGGAGAAATAGGCCGAGGAGGAGATGATACGTAGTTCTGCGGTACATAGTGAACGACCTCCACGAATCGAACATGCAGCGAATTGTACCCAATCATGCCCAGATCTTCCAGCTCGCCCAAGAAGTTCTCCATGGCATCCTAAGGTGGCCTTTCATGTCGGTTATACTTAACTTTATCTTTATAGATCCTTTCTCCATCTTCGTCCACGAATCCGATGAAATAAACTAATCGCCTAGCAGACTGTGTATTGTACTCACAAGTCCCTCTACCTATGCATGTCTTTGGGATTTGAGTGCCGCTGATAGATAATCAACTGGGTATTTATCATCAATGTGCCAGCAGGGTAATCCTCGAAATTGTTCTATAGACGAGACCGATGCCTTGTCTAGGTCCGCTGGAAAATAGATTGTCATGACCTCATGGAGCTTTTATGGAGGGAAAAGCGGGTGTGTATGTATAAGTTGACCATTATAGATTGGCTAAACAATTTCTTTGGTCCATGAGCGAGGCGCAAGAGCTTCTTTCAATCTCTGAAAAGTTCTAAGGCAAGAAATTCTTCCCTGTCTATACAACTTTTCCATTCTAAGAGTGGATTAGGCATCTGGGAAATAGTACAACATCCAACTTTCTTAGATCGGGGAGATTTAAATTTCTTACCGATCATCAACCACTTAATATCGCGTAGCTCATATGGATGCCCTCGCGCAATTGCCATGCACCCCTTCAGTTAGTGTATCTCTTGCAGGGTAGAAAACAGTCGTTCGCTGTTAGGAACGACGTCATTGGATGAGTCTTTAAGCGATATCCATTCAAGCAAACTACGCTGCTGAGGAGATTCACTTGGATATGGATGTTTTGCGTTTGTTTTCGACACAGGATTTTGGGTGGCATTCACGTCACGGCGCTTCTTTGCGGTACGTGTGACTGATCGAGTTACAGGCATGCTTAATAAAAGAAAATTGGCTAGGAGGGAGGACGCCAGTTAAATCATAGACCAATTTTATGGACACCTCACTAATCCTCTGAGGCAAGGCTGTACCGATGGTATTGTTCCGTTACCCTCCAGGACCTGGGAGTGGTGTGTTTAGCGTAGTTAGAGTATGAGACAGGATCTGCCTATTTTACCGCAAGGTGACTAAGCCTAGTTTGGCAGGCAGCACAATCACATGACCAGCCCACCTTGCAGTAAATACTAAATAGATTTAATTCTTTATAATAAAAGAAATAATGATTCTAAGAAATAATAAATTATATATATATTAAAAGTTTAAAACCATTAAACACATAAATTGAATTTTGACCAAATTCCTTGATTTAGTCCCCGTACTACGTGGAATGAGGTATTTCCAGGTATGATGATTCGTTTTACAAGGGCTATTTGAGCTAGCCAAGGATTGGAAGATATGACGTGCGATGCACAAATGACTGATCTCAGCAACTCTCTGAGGAGTCCTTATTTATAGCAGGGATAATAGAGAATCAGACATCATCCATACGGTTTACTAAAATAGGCCCGCGGCGCCAACGTCTCCAAACGTGAAACCCCATAATCGTAGCGAGTGTCAAAGGCACTGCAAATGCAATATATACCCACCATAGCTTGGATACGATAAACGTTGGCTCCGAGGTATTGGTGTTGAGCGCAACGAAATTCGTACCAAATAAACTGCAGACAAATGTGGCCGGTAGGTAAAACATAGTAACGCCAGCAATAATCTTCATGGATGTGCTGTCTTTCTTCGCCTCGTGGGCCACTTTCGCGGTTTCTGACGCTATTTGCAAGTTGATCCCGCTGTCGTGACCGGTAATCAGATTGTATAGCAACGTTATAAACAGCTGGGTCTTGCGCTCTGCGCTAAGAATTTGCCGGTGTTGGTCGTGAGCGGAGTCTTTCAGACTAAGAAGACTCTCTCGCACATGTTCGTGTACACGTATGTCCGTAGAGTGACTGGACATGGAACACTGTCTAGTCAACCTCCACCAACGCTTGTGATCTCCAAGAAGCTTCTCAATGAGGCATGTGTCCTTCTGATTTCTGTGTTCGAGCGTAATCAGATTGCGCGATAATTTGTGCGAAAGCTGGATGTATTGGATGAATTTCTCGGACTCTGTGCCTTGAAATATTGATCCTTGGTAAATTTGCGTCTCAATCCACAGTAACCGGCGAAGCATGTTATCGATTGTTGCGCTTCGTGCAGCGAGGCTTTGAAATAGAATAACCGCATGCAGTGTGAATGGGTGCATCTGTCCGCCTCTTTCCGAAAGCTTTTGGTCTATGTTGTGAAGCAGATACCGCTGCTCCCGACTCGCGTTGGGCAATATATAAGTCGTCTGTCCCGTTGAAATATTATGTCGGAAATAAACAGGTTCATATTCGCGCTCTATATGTATATTTGTCGATTTGATGACGTTCACTGTGAGACTACTCTCCAACGAGGAGATGTTATCCTGGTCGTACAAAATATCCTCCCTTATATTGTAACTTATATCTACCACGCAAAGCATTAGTCATGGCATATCATTCTTTAAAAACAAAAGGAGAGGCTTTCCTCCTTACCTAGACACATGTCACCGTGGACATCCACAACCCGGCTATGGTAGCTTGCCACAGGCTGAGTAGTCAGCAAGGCAAAATCACCCATGTCTATGCCCCAGTGCTTTTGAAATAATTCGAGGATCTGTCCTTTGTCGCCAAGGAATGTGCCGCCCTCGGGGTTCATCAACCTGGAACAACACGTTAGACAGCACTGGGTCCCTTGAATTGACATTCTAGACATACACCAAGCGTATATTCACACCATCTTGGGCAGGAGTCTTCGCGCACAGATTTTGGACATGATCTTCAAAGTTCCTCGTCACTATAACATCGAGTTAGTCATGCAACACTCGAGTTTGCGACTTGTACGTACCAGACTCGTCGAGCAAAACCAGTTCATTGTTTTCCGCCTTGCGTTCTATCTTCACATCCGGAGTATGTTTATGAACTCGGCAAAGATACAAGGCGTACTCCACAGCTTTATGGGTTGTAATGTGACTAGTGTCTTGCTGTGGTTGTGGTTTTCTGTTTCCTCCAGCCTTGCGTTCCACCGGAGACTCCTCCTCAAGGAGTCTCTCATCATCGGAAACGCTGCTGACCGACATGAAATGATTCGGAAGTGTTACATCAAATCTGGGCAATACGCCAAATTGTACAATGTAAGTTAAAAAATTGTATGTATGTCGTCCTAAGAGAGGCCTATTGCCTTGGACACCGTCCAAAGTCGGGTCTGAACAATTAAATAGCGACCGTAAGTAAGTGTCTACTAGGTAGGTTGAGGCGGTGCTCAAGCCTCAGCTGCAACCCGGCACTATTCCTGCAAGCGAGGAATCATGCATAACACAGCCTCCCGAGCCCAGGCTATTTACTTGCAATATAGATTGAAACATGGCCGATGGTGCAATGCGCCCCAGCCTTACTGAAATAGGCCATGAAAAACATGTTTTTTCATGGCCTATTTCAGTAAGGCTGGGGCGTGTCTAGTCAGTGATAAAACGTATTAGCTGCATTAAGACGGGGATAAGCAGGAATCGCTCATCCAGCCTTGCTTTTTTCTTTCCCTGCTGCAAGAAGTAAAAGACTAGCCTGAAAGGATCATTTGGATACAATTTAAGGACTCGAAAGTCGAAGTCCCTAAACGCCACGACATAAATATGGAATTTTGTCTCTCAGAAAATAGATGAAGCTAAAGCGAAAAACTGGCTACAAGGATCTGACCATCTCACCAATGTGGCTGGCTTACATTAGCCTATACAATTCAGGTTTATAGATCTTCACAGGCACCGCTCAGCTTTGAACTCCCTTATCCTCGGATTCGTCTTCTATTCTGTAGCATTATTATTAAGGAATAACCAAGACAAACTTTTTGTTCGAAGGGCGAGAAGTAGATGTAATATTAGGCATAAGTTAGATAATTAAAAACATTTATATGGCGAATAAAGGGGATATACTGTCAAATAATGCCCTGGGACTAGATATATCACTGTAATAAATATATCGTAGGTATTTATTGGTATATCTCTAAAAATATCAAAGTAATTACATAGATAAGATTCGTTTCACTGATCTTAGTATCGATAGAAGATTATCCGCCATGTTTCCTTAGTGTGTCTGTTCTTGTTTGGATAACGTTGTGATAATATCCTTTCAATTTCGAAGTTGGGAGCGAGGAGCATTGTCAGCGACAGCATCCAACCACGCTGCCAAACGGTAGCCGGCCCTTGCAAGAAGTACCTCAAAGACAGGCCTGCATGTCGAATAGTAATCGCCGGACAAGTCAGTATTCTCGACATAGGATAATCCAGGCTCTAGAACAGTGCTGCAAACGTAGGAGTTCGCATCACGAGCCCAAGTCATTGCCGAGTCAACCGAGTTTATCACATCGAGGCCGCTCAACCAGGATGATGCCTCGGATTTGTACTCCCCGAATTGATACGGGCGGTAAGATTTGATGCCCAGTCGCTTGCAATAGAAAGCGAATACCCACCGGCATCATCCTCCAGCATGTTGGTATCCCAAATGTGATGCAGGTTTGTTCTGTCGCCGTCATAAGTCACGTTCACTTTATTGCCGCCAACAGCCCAGTTCTCGTTATGAAGGGGTTGATGAATATCTCCGATGATCTTCATGGGGAATAAAAAGAATTTAGCCACCAAGCGTTAATTGTCTCTTGCAGTCTGGAAAATTTCTGTCTTACATGGACAATGAACTTCATAGCATCAAGAGATTCAGGGGCTGATGTTTCCCTATCCAAAAGTTGGTTTGTCTAGAATAGTGAGGTTAGCAAATAAACAAAACTGGGGATTCGACAAAACTAAATTAAAAATCAAAATTTTCTTGCACAACTTGAATATAGAGCAACAAATGAATGGGTGAATACATAGTTTTGGATGGCGCTGACCGCGCATCCGGAATCGCCACAGTCGCGGTCGTAATCAACATTGCAAGTGGAAGGAGGGTCGTCATGAGCATCAATAAAATGATAATCGTATGAAAACCTTCCCCAGAAGTGTGTTTGTATCTATCGGCCCAGGTAGCAACATTGGCCAAGTATGAGGAAGAGGTGTCGCCAAGGATATCCTGGCAGTACGATTCGGTTGAAGATTTGACGAAGTTCTGCGCGACGTAAGCTATTGTCTCATGACCCAGGTTACCCCACGCTGAGGCTTTAAGGATTTGGGTGGTATATGCCAAAGCAATGGAAAGTTGTGAACTGCGCATTTTGTTTGGGTTCTCTGGGTCGTTTGATGGAAGGGAGGGCGCGGTTTTCCTGACCAGGTCAAATCCTTGGGCAAGAGAAACAAATACACCTATAGTCAGCATCGCTGTTTTAAAGGCAAGCATGTGTTGTAGAAATGGACATCTATATATCAGGGTAACATCACCGGCAGATCCGCGTCGTACATGCTATTGCATGCGTACGCCAAGGTGGGGCAAGAAACCAGGACAGGCCGATATATGCAAAAACTGTACCAGTTATAGTCAAGATTAGGAGCATGAGGTAGGCAATTGGAACGTAAAAGAGCAAGTGACGAGTCTAAATTCAGACTTTCCGAAAAGGGTAATACAGAGAGAGTATTTTAATGAGTCTAGACCGTGTTACCATTGCTAACCGAAGGCAGATTTTTCACAGAGGAAGAAGAAGTGAGATTGCTACACAATTCACATATGTCCGTGTATCTTCCTCTGTGAGACCAACCCCAAGCACAGGATGCAGATAGCCTCTCCATTCACTCCTGGAGTTAGGGCTACGTGATCACATGACTGCTAGACCAAAAGGGTTAGAGATGATTGATGCCTGAGGAATAAGGTGCCAATGCCGACCTCCAAACCCTAATACGTCATCTCATTCTGCGTGTTACAGCAACAACGAAGCAGATTCTTTTGACGTCATCCACCAGCTCTCTAAAAATGAATGATGGCAGTGGATGAAATATCCTAGATCAGAGCAAGGAAAGCTGCGTTCTATACGTCATATCCCTGAACAGCTTCGATGGAGTTCCCTATAAAGCCCGTTGTTGGGAATGGATCCTCGGGCTTTGTCGATTGCTTCAATTCAACCAGACGGCTAACTTGAGTCCTCACGCAACATATTGAATCAAAACTTTCTCTTCTCCAAGGGATATCGAAAGATTCCTCAGGAAGCAAAATCAGACATGAGTTCCGAAGACAACTGCAACAATAACAACCCTGACAATTCCGTGGTGGGCGGCACCACGGAATACCAGCAGGAAGCCAACCCTCAAAGAGACACCAACACCGCCGGAAGACCAAGCACCAATAATAATAAGTTTGACAACCAGAGCTCAACTCAAAACAATGACACGGAAGAGAAAGACCCCGTGTCAAAGAAGGGCATCGCCGGCGTTATGCAGTCCAACTTCGGATCTGACAAAACCACCACGTCGACTTTCGAAAAGTCCCAGGGAGAAAAGTTCGGGGCAAACTTTGATGAGACTGGCGATAAGCTGAAGGAGAACTATGGCCAATCCGCTTCTGGTTCTTCTTCCAGTTCCGGTTCCCCTCGCGGCGGAGAAAATACTACGGAAGGGAAGCAAGGCAGTGAACCTGGCTCACAAAGAAGGGCCACGAGAGCAGTACCCATACAGAGGATTTGGTCAAAAGTTCATGCACAGAGCTGAAGGTAGGCAGTTCCTTGAGGTTGAATTCACGCAAAAATAAATGATGGCATAGCTAATATACTCTTTACTAACGTGACAATAGGCATGGTACATGGACATCATGGTAATAGAACTTAGAGCCGAGGGTTCAGAGCCTCATGAGGCATGATTTTTGAATACCGATGAACGAAGATTTAAGCACTGCATAGGATAGCTTCCTTGAACAGATGACGTTGATAGCATGGAATTAATGTTTATAACTTGAAACGACTGGTTCATTTGATATTAGTCAGTATAATTCCGTGAAAATGTATTGTTTCATAAGCATTCGTTAATTCATTTCTCTAAGAAGGTATCAAGCAAAAGGAGGCAGAAGAAACTGGGGAAAAAAGAAAGAGAAAAGAAAAAAAAGAAACAAAACAAAGTGATAGAGTCAATCACTGCCTAACCCATTGTGTCCTGCACATTGGACAAGTCACCGCATTGTGATTTCTCTCACAAGAATCGGTCCACGCTTCTATGCAGTTCTTGTGGAAGTTATAACCACATTGATTCTTACACCAAACCACTTCTTCGGGACCATTTGGTCCGGCCTCAGTGATTGCTGTATTATCTGCTTGGAATCGTCGTTCTTCCTCTTCCCCTTGTGCCGCTGTTGCTTCTTCATTATCTCGCAACGACATGAAACAAATATGACATTCTCCTTCAATGGGCTTGCGAACGACTTCTCTTCGTTCTGTCGGGGCTCGTCGCTGTGCTCGGCGGTTGGACATTTCTCCTGTTGAGGGAGACTGGACTGGACCAGTCTGTTGGAATGTAGTTGGTATTTCGGTGGCATTCCGTGTACTAGCTACTGCCGATGATCGAGTTGGAGGACTTACGCCTCTTTCGTTTCCTCTAGCCTGTCGAGAGCTAGTCATTGTTCCACTTGATGCTCTTCGCCGCTCTGACGAGTGCCCACTTATTTGCTGAGTCGCATTCGGCGTGCGCTCATTTCTTGTGACAATGGGTTCTGCTGATGATAGTGAACCTCTAGTACTCTCACCACTCCTAGCACTAGCTACCGAGGAAGTATTTATTGATCCCGGCGCTCTTTGAGATGCTCCTTCCAGGAGCCGAAGCAATGCTTCAAAGGTATCTTTGAGCTCATCTAGGCCTGTGTCCGACGATAATGAGGATTGAGTATTGGTTGTGAAGCTAGACAGATTAGGCGATTCTCTTGATCTTCGAGTTATGGCTTCCCTGTCTCTGGGCTGCCGACTCGAATTTCTGGCAACAGGGAAAGTAGCGGAAGAAGTTGTAGTATCTTGAGATCTCCTTTGATCTATCTCCACCTGTTGTGACCATTGGCGCGCGACCTTAGCTGCTTGATTTTGGTGGTCTCGTTTGCAGAGAAGCAAGGGAGCCAACGCTTCCAGAATATTGTCAATATTCCGTTGGCCTAGTTGCAGGAGGCGGGTGCCTTCGTCAAGGAGCCGTATGGCATGTGCTCGATTCGGAGCATTGGTCCTAGCCTGACACCGTCGGCCTTTGGACACAGCCATTCCCACGCAAGTATGATCACGGTTAGGATACACGCCGATGATATCGGACAGGTGTCGAGGATCTTGCCTAAGGTTGACAGAGGAATGAGGCATGTTGATGAACGACTCGGGACGGTCTTGTAAAGTGCCACTATCTAGGTAGCGCTTCAGTAAAGAAATGTGAAAAGAAGAGTATATCGAGTATTAACGATTGATAATTCTGTAAAGCGTAGATGTATACCTAGGTAGTGAATGCATCATAGTTACAACAGGACTAAAGACTGTTTATATACTCCATCTCAGCGGTATCACAGGAATGAAGTCCACCAGTACACAAGGATCAAGTGCACTCTCTCGGACGTGTGGCTTGTCTACGCCATCTGCAGCCAAATCTAGTCAGCTCAGCCACGCTTTGTGACTATGAAGGTAGACTTGTTTCGGCCTGAGATAAAGACATGGGTATGATTGGCGGCTAGTATAGCTTCACGCAAACAACCAATGAGAAGCATAATAATAATAGTAATGACCACATCGAGTATCCCGAGCCTTGCACTAGCTAGATTGACGCGGGGCTACAGTCTGTGACTTTCGGTGTGTGGGTTAAATGAAATAACAAGGCAGAGCCCCGTCTGTTGCGCCTTCCAACTAGCCAAGCAAGCCTTTTGGGGCAGTACTGATGCTAAAGATGCATGGAATAAAACGTCCACTCGATCATGTGCCTATCCAAGGCACTATAAATAGTATGTATGACCTGGTCGGCTTTCGATTTATCAATTAGTCCATTTATAGGTACCGATTGATCTTGCGAAAGCCTGAGTCCTATGAAACCGTTGTATACCGCTGTATGTACGCATGCTCCTAGTTAGGGATATGGAAAAACTAGGAATCACGAGTCAGCCAATCATCTTGTGGGTATTTCGACTATTCATGCGTAAGCAGACTCGCATGATCAGAGAATGACTGACGAGCTATATAGTCGTATAACCATGTAGTAATGGCTTCGAATCGCACTAGGTTCAGAGTAGGTACATAGATAACTAGTTACGGCAACTTCAGTGTGAGAGTGCTGACATGAGGTGTCTCAGTAAGCACTTTAGTAGCATTTAGCTCTTACTCTGCACCAATCAAGTCCTCGATGAGGCGTGATGTGGTTGGTACACAAATGGAGTAACCTGTGCCAGAGCGAGGGCCAATTTGTACTTATTAGACATTCGGCTTTCATTGATTCACAACTTCCTCAATCACGCCCTTAGCATACTGCAAAATGCCTCCTACTGTCCTCCTCGTACCTGGGGCTCGGTGTCCCCAAGCCTCTTCGACCCTGTTTGAGATCGTCTCAATGCCAAAGGCATACCTTCAGCTGTTGTCCTTCCCTCCGTTGGTGCCAACCCAGCCACTACGACGTTAGATGATGACATTGCCCCTGTACGTTGAGAGCTGCTTGCCCTGATTGATTCAGGTGCCGAGGTCATCCTGGCTGCTCACTCGTATGGCGGCATCGTGGCCTCTGGAGCAGCCGAAGGGCTGGCACGAAATGAACTCCAAAACAAGAGCGGAATGGCGGTATCGTACTCATTAACTACTTACATGACTGCCTTTGTGGTGTCGAAAGGAACCAGTCTAAAGCAGATGCTTGGTGAAGAATTTCCTCCCAGCATGAAGGTGGAGGTAATCACAAGCCGTAAAGAACATCTTAACTATATCATTACATATAAGATAACAGACATCGTAATAATAAACACTGTAACCGCGTACACGGTGTTGGCGCTGCTGATATCATTGTCTAAGACCTCCCTCAGGCCGACCAGGCTAAATGGACAGTTTCCTGATGCATTCAGCGCTTGCGGTGTTCTTGGGGGCGGCTACCTATGAGCCCTGGCATACTACACCGACAGCATTCATCATCTGTGAGGAGGACCGCGCACTGCCACCACCCGTGCAGGAACAGATGGCGCAGGTCCTCGGCACAGACTTGGTATATCGAGTCAGAAGTTCGCACTCGGCGTTCCCGGGCAATCCGGAGAAAGTGGCCGAGATTCTGGAAGACTTGATTGGCAAGGTAGCGCTGAATGATGATGTCTAGCTATGCCTCCTGTCTTTTACCTAGGTATGAGAATAAAATTTACAAAACTGGGTTCCCGGACAGGAGATCAAAATTACCAATATACAGTAGCTACGACTGAGTAGAGCTATCTACTCCTAGGAATGCATAATACGCATCATCTGTACAGCACAAGCATGGCAAATAAAAAGGAAATGCCGCATTGCGCACTACTCTGCAGCAGCTGTTATCTCAAGTTAGGACGCTTATACCGAAGTACCAGAAGCTGAAGAAAGAGAACAAGGACCTATCTACCGAACTGTCGGACGAGCGTAAAGAAACAGGCGATTTACGCATAAAACTGGACGACAAAATACAGGAAAATAAAGATCTAGACAAAAGGTCAAGGAGTTGGAGGGCCAACTTGGATCATCTCAGGGAGATGAAGCAGCTATCGACGCTACCGTAAGTGTCAATCATAACCTGCAGATGTTGACAGACATCGTGCGAGAACTTAATGTATAGACAAATTTGTGAACCATGCCTTCTTACATGTTCCATTATATAGCTCGCACGGTATCAGGTTATTAGACCAAAGGTCGAACGTTACTCCCAGACAAATTCATACGATATGCCCGAGCGTGTGGATAAGGATATACGAGAAATCGATACATCGGGCTGGACCGGGAGGAGATGGAGGACCATACCGCACGGTATTGGGTATACCAAGCATATCTGAATGATCTTCGTGCGATGGACGAATGGGCTGCTTCAACGACACAAGGTCTGTCGCCCAAATTGGTCGAATTGATACGTGCCATCCTTCTTGTCAAGTCCGTGACGAAATGATCTGTGGCTGGAACTATGGATGAACACCAAGATGGTGATGGGAGTACCGAAGATCTGATCGGATTAACACAGAGAAACGGTGCTACACTAGGGCCCTCATGGGTATCTCATTCACCAGATATTGTTTTCTTTTCTAGCTTAATCACATATTGAATTTCGAATCAGATACTATATCATACGTCTGCCGCCTCTCAACATGCCTCTTAATGTCATGCATATAGCATTTTTGTCTTGTTGTCTTAAGTACTTGCCCTAACTTTCTTTCAAAGCCTTTATATACAACCACTTCCTACGCAGGTTAGCATCATCTAGGCATGATGATCCGTGGTACGGCGTCTGGGGAGTCGTCTTCGTCAGCATTCTTAATTCCTTGCTGTAGTAGCCGTGCAAACTTTGCCTCGAGAGTAGTGATTGTATTCTAGCTATTTAAGGCTGATGCTAGTATTGGGTTATATTGCTGCTGTATAAAAATAGCCATGTTTATTTGGGAAATTCTCAGTGTTTTTCCGCTTGGCAGGACATACTTCTGGACGAGTATAACTAAGGTAGATAGTATTGACTACAAAAGACTCTAGGTTTCTTTTCTAATAGTAGTATAATTAGGTAGAAAGCCTTATATTCTGCTATTGACACAAACCCAGAAGATCTAGCCACATGTGTCTTGCATGTACAATGAACCCTTGACTAACTAGATACTAGTAAGGGAACTTGTTCCTCATATACCCATTGATCCATACTGTTCCAGTAGAAACAAAGCAATGGGCATGATGGATGAAAATGGGATTCACACTTTATTACATTTTCTACAATACCGTGTAAAGACTGACTGATATTCACGTCTACACTAGGAATTCTCATTGTAACTCTTCCATCCGTGAATAAAGGGAATAAAGGTGAATTTTACAATGTTCTTTTATATCAAATATTGGCATGCTAGTATCAGTGAAGTCTTGAATCACAATAAATAATATAGAAATACCAAATAGGCAATTATATGAATAACATACCTACTTAATTGCTTCTAAACGTCAATTATCTTCCCATTGTTGCCTTGACAATCCTATTATTCATGTTCGTCAAATATGGATACTTCACGACCTGGGAGACATATAAAGATTTTCTGCACTGCCAGAGTGAGTTTTCCCTTCACATCTCTCTTTTTTCTCCTCTCTTCCTCTCAAGGTGCACTCCTCATCCTTCTTTCCACCTCTCCAGACATCCATCCATTGCAGCACTACAAAAGACTTGAGATACCTTGTATCTGACATTCCTCTGACCCTTCTCAAAATGTCATCCTTCATTGGCTTCCCTCAAAGGTGGCTCGACGAAGCAAAAGTCATGAGCATGCCTCAACGCGCTCCGACCAGCCAGCTCCCATGTCGGTCGTCTTCAAAGACCCCAGCGAGGAGGCGACGATTCGCAAAAGCAATGTCGTGGCAGCATATATCTCTGCTTACCCCCTTTCCCTGAGACTGCCAGCTACAATGTCTGGGCATTTTTCTTCCGCACCAAGCTATTCAGCCTTGGGACCATACAGGTGACTTTGGAGGAGCTTCCCAGGGCTCACGGCTACGCCGAATACAGTGACACTTACATCCAAGTCTCCCCTGGCCCTCCTCTTGGAAACGATGGGCGAATTACCGGCATGTCGAAGACTTTTAAGATCTCAACTCGTCTGGGCAGTACCATTGGGGACTTCCTCGAGGAGATGGTTGACAGAAAGTTGCACAAGATCCAGCTCAGCAACAGCCGTGGTTTGTACCATCTTTCTTGTTTTTTTTTTAAAAAAATGGTAATCAAATTACTGTTGTGATATCTTGGCTGACTTTCAGAATCTCCTAGGTAAACGCGACTGGGCTAATAAAGTCCTCAGGGAGGCCACCAGATTTTTCAACGCCCGTGAGGAAGCCCTTACAGCAAGAAACTGCCTTCTTCAGGGCTGGGAGCATGAGTTCCCAATTCGGCCAGGCGATTGTGTGGAAATTGCAGAGGGAAATTGGCTCGACCAGGACCCTGGGGAGCCGTGAGATCATAAAGGAGAGGCGGAGACGAGGTGCCTTTGGAATCGATCAAAGAGGCTCATTTGAACTTGCGAGGGGTGATTTCTTTTCCTTTTGTCTTTTGTGAGGAAGGTGTCATGAGATTTTGCAGCAGCTTGGAGGCTTCATGGATGCCTCGACATCATATCAGGCATCCCACGGGTTTTTCAGTTTCTTTTATTCTAGCAAGACCAGAAGGGTTAGAAAATGGGGGTAAGGTGGTGTTTTTCTGGCAGCAGATTTATTCAAAGATGAACAACAAGTAGCGTTAGGCTTCAAATCCAACTCTCGCTGCCCACCTTGAATCCACGTAAAAGTAAATGCCCAGATAGAGCCTAGATATAAATAAATTATGTACCAATGTAAAATACATAAAACTTTTAATTGCTCTATTGCTGAAATCCATTCAGCACCTTATACTGCGAAAAGTTGGGGAAATCATTTGGAGACTGCACCACCACGACCCCCAACAGCCCCAACAACCTGCAGCTGGTCAGCCGTCAGATGGACCTCAGGAAGAGGTCTTCCACGGCCCGTAGGCCAGTTAATAAAACCAGTCTCGGCCAAATACCGCAGATAACGACCGACGTCCTCGCGACTAATGCCGTAGCCAGCGCTTTCATCAACTCCTGTCCAGTGGTCTGCGTCTGCCTTGAGAATCTTGACGGCATTTCGGTCGTCCAGCTCGGGGCCTTGGTATTCCCAGGAAGATCGTTGACACAAAAGTGGAACAGGGGCATGAGTGCATGCTGTTCTGAATCCTTTTCGTGGCCACCTGCAGAGACGTATCTCTCCAGTTCCTGTTTCCACTCATCATAGCTTATTTCTGGAACCTGGTAGCCGTAGTATTCTAGTATGGAAAGGTATTCATTCATGCGTAGTCGTGGATGACCAGTCACGTGTACGACACTGACTCCTTCAAGAGGGTTGAGAGCAGCTGCTACGACGACCCGTGCGACGTGATTGACTGGCACCGAGTTCACGGTATTGACGATCCGCGGCCGAGATCGTAACTGAATTGATCCTTTCAGAAATCGGATGAGGAAATCGTCCGTACTGAGATGATAGGTTGAATCGTCAATATGAAGTTTCAAATTTGCAACTTTTGTGGAAAGAGTACACTGACTTGCAAGTTCCTGTCTCAGAGCAACCCAGGATATAACCAGGTCGGACAACCGAGCCACGAAGACCTCTTCTACCAGCTTCTCGAGTGAGCTGCTCAGAAACCCACTGTTTGTTATATAGTCAATAAGGGTGCGTTGCTGTTCTGTGTTCGATGGAAACGTACCTTTGTCTGTCCGTAACCTGTTCCTAGGTTTCGTCGGCTGCCCTGCATATCATCGTCCTCAGACACCGCACCTTCTCCAGTGCTGATCTGCCTCTCTGACAGCGATACATAGTATTCCGTGTCAAGGACGCTGGTTGACGACACAAACGTGAATATCTTGGGCTTCCCGATGTTACAAAGCTTCATCGCTTCTATAGTGGATAGCACGTTTGCAGCCATAATCTCCTGGTATCGTTTCACCCAATGGACGGTGGCTCCATTGGCAATGATTACGGACACTTCCTGCGCTAACTTCTGCCAATCTTCGTCACTCACTCCCAGCTGTGGCTTGGAAAGATCACCCGCAACACAGCTAATACGCGACTTCCATTGCTCTTGCCATAAACCATAGCCTTTGAGGGAGCGTACAAGACGGGTCATTCCAGACTCTGCATCTTTGGCACGAACATGCGCGATGATTCGCACTTGTCGACTAGTCCTCTGCAAAAGATCCTTGATAACGAAGGATCCTAAGAAGCCCGTTGCCCCGGTAATAAAGACCGTTGGGCTTGCAGACGCGCGAATAGTAGACGGGTCCGCGGTCTGAAATTTGGCTGGTAGTACCTTGAGAAGCTCGTCCAAGGATTTCGCGTAAGCTGGGTCCTCCTGGCTTTCGACTTGTTTATCTCCTCCTTGTAACTGTCTGTCAAGTTGTGCGCTAAAGGCGCTTAAAGTTGAATGTTCATAAAGACTGTTTATCGAAACTTGAGCCCCAGTTTCCTTCCGAATATCTAGCAGCATCTGTTGAGCAAGAAGACTGTGGCCACCAAGAGTGAAGAAATCCTCCTCAGGGGAAACTTTCTTTTCATTCACACCACGAACAAGATTGGCCCACTTGGTCGCAACCATTCTTTCGGTCTCTGTCAAAGACTCCCATCGCTTGATATCTTCAGACGAGGCAACTTCTGTTTGTTCAGAAATATCGGGGAAAGGAAGGTTTGGCTTATCAACTTTACCATTGGGATTCAACGGCAATGCTTTGAGGAAAATAAACAAACTAGGAACTGCGTAACTAGGCAGTCTGCCCTTGAGATGGTCTCGGACTTCGGTCTGCATCGCTCGGAACTTCTTAAGGTAGACTTTGGTGAAACCAAAGTCCGTGCCGTCGTCGTGAATGTCTTCCAGCCCATGAGACTCCAACCATTGGGGCCACAACTTCATCTCAGGCACGATGTAGCTAACGAGCGTCGGTTCCTCGTTTCGATCACGCCTGACGAGAGTCTTACAATCTCTGATCAGTGAGTATTGGCTCAAGTTACTGTCAATGTCGTTAAGCTCAATGCGAAATCCACGAATTTTGACTTGATCATCGGCCCGGCCTGTGCATTCAACATCTCCTGACTCCAAGTAGCGACCTAGATCACCCGTTCGATATAAACGATCTCGAGGCCCCTTGTAATACTTCCTCCACGGTTCACCTTTGTTCTTCTTTTGGTCTTCTTCGACCCATTTATTGTTATCGACAAACCAATTCGGCACAAACTTCAGCTCGTTCAAAGCCTGGTCGCCTCGGTATCCCTCAGCTAATCCAGCTGCACGTACGTAGATTTCACCGGTTTCTCCGACAGAACACAACTTGTTTCTATCTTCACGGTTGACGACAAGCAGCTGCACATTCTCCATGCCTCTCCCTGCTGGAACAGTGTCCTTAAGATGGTCCATCGCATGGGGATCCTCGGCTCTGCTCTTGATATAGTAATAGCTCACGGCGCGCTGGGTTTCGGTTGTTCCGTACATGTTAATAATATTTACATTTTCTGCGAGAGCTCGCAATGCCCTGCAGTCTCTCGTAGTCAGGACGTCCCCAACAAAAGGCACTTTTGAGGCTAGGGAAAGATGCGCTAGCTCCGCCAACAAGAATCTGTCCCACTAGAATAATGTCAGCACTCAAGTCCTCTCTTGGGTCAGGACTTTGACATACTAGCAGGAGTTAAATGCGTCACTGTTGGGGAGTGTTTGGCCATCCATTCTGCCAACCTTTCATGAGCAATATCAGATCGTGCAGGGACCAACAATTGAGCGCCCAAGAATAACGGAGTAAAGACTATTTTCAGTCCACGTATCAGTACTAATCTATTTGTCATTTACGAAATGACTTACCATCTCTTTGAATTGGGTCATGTGCAACTATAAGTTGAATGTTAGCTTACTTAACAGGAGCGGGGATGTGTAAGAGGGTTAAAATTGCAACATAAAGCTCGAGGAGAGTCTTTCACTTACTTCCACTTAACATTGTGAACTTGCTTTCCGAGCTCAATCCGAAGCGTTCAGCCATCCAAGCAAAATATCTGCAGAGGCTGTAGTGTCTACCTAGAACTCCCTTAGGTCGCCCTTCTGATCCTGAAGTGAAGGAAAGCGTGGGATGGCTGTCAGGACCGACTTCAGCAGCAGGAGGGGCGGCTGCCTTGTTTCGGGCGTTGGAAAAATATCCCTCCCGTCGATTTCTCCGCCTGAAATAATTCCGTCATCTCCAATGCGAAGCGACGGCACTTCGGCCTTGAGATTCAACTCATCATCAATATATCGTCGAACAATCGGGGCGAGGGGTCCGGCTTCGTCGGTGGCCCGGCCAATGTTGATTAATGCGCGTGGTTGGGCGACTTCGAGGTAGACTTGTTGTCTAGCAGGGGATATGCGGGATCGAGAACAGTGAAAGTCGCTGCTGAAGACAATGTACCCAAAATAGCAACGACCAGGTCAACCGACCGGTGGGCGAAGATCATGACCACATCGTCATTGGTGATTCCAGCGTCATGGAGATAGTGAGCTAACGTATTTGATGCTTCGTATATCTCTTTATAGGTAAATCGGCGGTACGGTGCCTCGGGTGAGGCGGTTTCTACGACACATGTGCGGTCCGGATGGCTGATGGCTATAGATCGCAATCGCATTAGCCGGAATGGTCCCATGCATTGGCTCAAATTACAGGTCACCTGAATAATTGCGCAACGTGAAGAGAGGATTCTGGTCTAATACACACCGTTTCGCCCAAATATTTCTTGAATTGATCCGACCTGTGGCCACCGTCGGGTTAGATGTATAACGTGGCAGCCCGCAGAAGATTGCAGGGCACATACGTAACCAGACCAGTCAAGGTCTACAGTTGGGTCTGGAAGTCCAGCCATGATGTGTCTTGCAGTCTGTGAGAGCGTACAAAGAATTGGTCTGCAGCTCCAACAGAAAAGCGTATAAAATAATAAAATAATAACGGTAGGAGGCATCGCAAAGATTTCCAGCCGGGCGGTGAGTCACCACAGCGAAGTCGGCATGGGGTAGGAGGCCTAACCGGATGTGGGTTAGCGTAGTATTATTTAAGGGAGCATATTCGACTCTCCTCCTCAAGTTCGGCTTATTATTCTACACTCGTTAGACGACAGGCTACAAGCATGCCTATGCTTTTGAAGCGCATCTGAGTCTCAAGCAGGCTAGAGATCTGGCCTTTTAGAGCAGGAATCTGGGGCCTGGGCGATCTTGTCATTGGAATTTTTGATCCATTGAGATGATCAAACGCATGGAAATATTTACGAAGAAAGAAACAGAGCTCGATTTCGCAGGAGACGCAACATGAAAGGATTATTTTACCACCACGGTTATTCTAAGCATCGCAGACGGCCCAGTATTCCTGTTAGCGTTGATTTTTCTGCCGAATATTATCTCTGGATTGGGAAAACTCGAAGTATAAAAAGCACAAGAGTTTTATTTAATGAACTACTTTGATTATCCGATAAGGCAGCCTGTCCCATTCAATCATAATCAAGCGGCAACTGAAATAGACGAATAGCGTTCCGATATCCGATATCCTTCCATGTCTCGTCGGCGACGGGCACGCTTTCGAACCACTGTCTCATTTCGGCGATGGACTCGTACGGATAGTCAACCGAGAACATAATGTTGGAGACTTTGCTTTCGGCAATAAGATTGAGGAGAGCTGACGTCCGTGGCATGCCACTCGTGTTCGTTATGATGTTATCCTGAAAATACTCCAAAAGGAACGCTTTTGACCCCTTGAGCCTCTACGTCGGTATTCTGGTTAGTAGATTCCACACAAGTATCGAAAGGGGATGGAAATAAGACGAACCAGGTGAATACATGCGAAAAGTCGTGTCTGTCCGCGGCAGTATCCACGACAGCCCCTCCCCATATGGCCCAGACAGATCTTCAACTGCGGAAACCGATCAAACACTCCTGAGACCATTAGTCGCAGCACATGTTCGACAGTCTCTCTGGCAAACCCATACGGTGCGCCGTGAAGAATGGGGAACTCTTCGAGGGTACGTAGATTACTCGCCAAGGGACTCGAGGGTGTATGAAGATTGGTTTTGTAGCCTTTGTGCGACCTCCCACAAGGCATCAAACTGTGGGTCATCAAGATAGAGACCTCGGGCTGGATCTGCAGTGTTGGTGTACCCATTGATCATAGCACCCACGAATCCAAACTCCTTTACACAGCGTTCGAGCTCGCGTGCCGCTGCCTCGCCGTTTTGGGTAGGTAGAGTGGCAAAGGCAAAGAATCGACCAGGATACTTGGCAACATAGTTCTCGTAGACAAAATGGTTTGCCTTTGGCAGAACTCTACAGCGGCGCCCAGGTCGACAAATGCCTGCGCAGTTGGCTGGTTCAATGATATAATTTGCGCCCCGATGTTGTTGCGGTCCATTATTTGTACCCGCAGCTCAATGTCGGTCAGTCGCTGCTTCAGGCCATTTAGGAACAAAGCGTCGAAACTGTTAAATGTCTCTGATGTCGCTGGGACTGCAAATGGAGTAACAGCATGCTCTTCGAGAGTGATCAGCCTCGCTTGCTTGCGGCTCTGATTCACCGGTCGAAATCGGTCCTCGCCCCGACCCTCGAGTTGCAGAGTGTTGTCAGTTTTGCTAGCCATGATCAAGAAAAATATCTGATACCGTAGTCTGCTGAATGGATCAAAGCAAGAGCAAATTGAAGTTCTAATATATGTCTAAATGTTTCGTAATGGCCAAACCCGGAACCCCGGAAATCCAAATCCGGAGGTCTCGGGGCAATATCGGCATGTAAAGTGCAGACATAATTTTTGTACGCTATTGGTATGTTCTACTAATACTTCTCAAGGAATGATTCCGGATATTGTTAGTGTTTCTCAACGTTTGATGTGTACATAGCCACTGCTTGGCGAGAAATATTAAAATTAAGGAATCAATTTGTCTCCAAACAAGAGCATACCTAGGTATCATGGCTTTCGCTGCCGTTCTCAATGGCCCTTACGGTGAACCGTACCAAATTATCGAACGACAGATCCCTCGACCAGGACCAACCGAGGCCCTTGTCCGTCTCCAGTACAGCGGTGTCTGCCATGGAGATGTTTACAGCCAATGTGGTGGAGGCCCAGCACCCGCACAAGCGATTCGTCCACTAGTGGGTGGACATGAGGGAGTTGGCGAAATAATAGAACTGGGAAACGAGTCACAGTCATTTGGTTTTAGCGTTGGCGATGTCGTAGGCATTGCGTGGAGGCACACAGTCTGCCAGGACTGCGAGGCCTGTCGCGCAGCAGCAGAGAATTTCTGCCCCCGCCAGGAGGTTACCGGCATGCATCGAGATGGCACATTTCAAAGTTAGTGACCACTCTGATCGTCCAATTTGAAAAGTTGCCAACCCCAATTTACAAGGCCATATAACATTTCCATTCTCCCAACTATCCCGCATTCCGCCGGCTCTGGACCGTGCCGTTGCCTGTACCATACTCTGTGCTGGCGTAACCTCTTATACAGCTTTGCGAAAACTATCTCCAAAACGCGACCGTTGGTGTGTTGTATCCGGGGCTGCGGGGGTCTGGGCCATCTGGCCATTCAATATGCAAAGTACTTCGGTTTGAAAGTCCTCTCGATTGACGGGGAGACATTAGGAAAGAGGATTTCTGTCGAAAGATGGGCTCCGATGCCTATCTGGACTTCATAAAGGCGGGTGATGGCCTTGTTGATCAAGTTCGTTCGATTACCGGCGGTGATGGCGCGCCTTACGTTCTACTCCTGTCGCCTAGTCAGGCTGCTTACAAGTTCAGGATCTCTTTCCTTCGTGCTATGGTAAAATTATCAATGTGTTGCGCTAACTGTTAACTTAGTGCTGCTGTTCAATATGTCGGTTTCCGTGGTCACATCATGGCTGTCGGAATTGGAAGTTGTCAGTGAGTACTTGATTTCTGTTCTAAGATATGATGAGTGGGCTGAAAAGATATATAGCCTACCACTGAGACCTGTCCTGTGGAAGGATGTCAGCGTATCATTCAGTCAAACGGGGACGATATCCGATATTGAGGAGGCTCTGCAGATTACTGCAGACGGAATGGTAAAGCCGGAGTTTACTTTACTACGCTTAGACGATTTGAACGTGGCCCTGGAGCAGATCAAACGTGGGGAGGTCTCAGGCAAACTGGTGGTCTCCATCACAGCCCCAGGTGAAACGGAAGGCTAGTATCAAACACCTCTTTGATCAAAATTCGCCTTGCTAGTGTTGGAACAAATGATGGTCGATGAATAGCTCATAATAATATACCAGAACCTGGGGTAGACTGCATTTGTCGTGATCGTGCCATGTTCATTATTTAGACATTCAGCTTATTATGCTTCGAAATTCAATGTTCTTTACTTTCTATTGACACCACCAAGATCAATGACTCCCAGTTATATGACATTTAATTATAATATCAAAATCGCACTACCATATAGATAACTTACGTATATTCCACTCCCGTAAAATCATAAAGCAATGGGCCACTTTCCTGGACATCGTGTTGGGCAAGACATTTCACTAACCCTATTGATTCCACCTAAACCGTCACAGAGTTAGGGTATTGGAATGTCGCAGTCACAGAGTAGGGTATTGGGCGGGGATATGTCGGAAAGAACCCGAGCATTTCCATTTCCGAATCATTTACGAGCATCGAGAACTACGTATCGTCTGACACAAACAATAGACTATGGGGCCGAATGAAATTGACAATTAACTTGCTGCATCGGTTATATCGGAAAAACGTAGGGTATCAAACATCTATGTACGGAGTTCGTAGCAGCAACGCAAGATATACCTATAAGACTAACGATGGGGTTCTATATGTAGTGAAGTACTCCATGAAGAGAAAGTTATATCTCTGATGATCACTAGCCCGACAAAATGAGTTCTAAAGCATTTGAGACACGATTGTTTATCAACAATGAAGTTCGTCATACCCTCAAAAGTATAATAATTCTGCTTGGTCCTAATTTTTGAAAATTCGAGCAGTTCGTCCACGGCAAAGCACATACGACTTTCAAGATCTACAATCCAGCCACCGAAGAAGAAATAACCTCCGTAGACGAGGCCTTGCAAGAAGACGTGGACTTGGCCGTAGAATCTGCACAGCGAGCATTTCCGAGATGGAGTGACCTGAGTGCCAATGAACGGGCAGCTCCCATGGCGAGACTTTCTCAGTTGATTCTACGGGACGCGCAAGAATTAGCGGAACTTGACGCCATAGCGATGGGAAAGTTCGTAATTATCTCGGTGACATAGAAGCCAAAGTTCGGACTCACAGACTGACTTGAAAAATATAGGCCTGTTGAGTTGTTAAAAAGATGGATGTTCCGGCATGTGCAGGAGTCTTCAACTACTTTGCTGGCTCTGCATATCACGTCTTGGGTGCATCGAGTCTGAATTCAGCAGATTTTTAAACGTATCCGTGAGACAACCCTATGGAGTTGTGGGATTGATTATACCATGGAACGTAAGTTTTCAATTACAACCTGGACGAATGTATTCGTAAGTTCTCTTGGCTAACGATATTCAGGTTCCAATGATTATGTTTGCCTTCAAAGTCGCGCCTGCTCTCATATGCGGAAACACCGTCGTCTTGAAGTCTTCAGAAAAGGCACCACTGAGCTCTCTCAAGCTGGCTTCTCTTGCAAAAGAGGCAGGTTTTCCACCTGGAGTACTGAACGTTGTAAATGGGTTTGGACAGCCGACCGGTTCAGCCATGGCGCTGCACATGGGAATACGCAAATTAGCATTCACGGGATCGATAGCGACAGGCAAAAGATCTTGAAAATGTCGGCCGAATCGAACTTGAAGAACGTTTCTTTAGAGCTTGGCGGTAAAAGTCCTGCTATCATATTTGAAGACGCAGATATCGACGCCGCCGTTCAACTGTATGTTTTCCGCTGACGCTCCAATGATTGATTCTTCGAGGTGCATCTGCTAAGAGTATTTATTTTAGCACTCATTACTCTATCAATCACAACAGTGGCCAGCACTGTCAAGCGAATAGCCGTGTCCTTGTCCACGAAAACATTGCGTCCGAATATATCAACAAACTCAAGCTCCTCATGTCGAAGGTTAAGATAGGCGATCCATTTGATAGCACCACATTTCAAGGGTAAAGCAGCCTTGCAACGGTATTGGATGCAAACTAAAATATTTTATTAATATAGGCCCCAAGCTGATGAAAACAACTGGCTCATATTCTTCGCTTAATAGAAGCGGGCAAAGAAGACGGACCTTGGTTTATGGTGGCAGTCGAGTTGGCAGAAAGGTTTCTTCTACTCCCACTCATGACGTTCCAAAACTCGTTGCTAATTATCAAAAGGGGTATTACGTTGAACCGACGATATTATTTAATGTTCCAGAAGAGTCAGATGCGTACAAGGAAGAAATATTTGGACCAGTGGTGATAGTCAACACATTCAAAGACGAGCAAGATGCACTTACGGCCGCAAATGGAACAGAATTTGGTCTCTTCTGTAAGTTCACCCACCACCCCCGCCATTATTCATCACTACAGCTCTTGCTTTTCTTGGGATGTTACCCTGACAATTCGGACATTTCAGCGTCGGTATATACCCGAGATTTCGAGCGGGCTATACGCATCTCAAAACGATTGGAGTCCGGAATGGTAGCAGTAAACTGCTCCGTTCCTTTGAGGGCACTTGATATGCCGATGGGGGTTGGAAGCAGTCAGGAATCGGGCGAGAACTTGCCATCCATGGACTCAATCTGTATACGGAGGTAAAGACGATATTTTTAAAATATGGTCCAGCAGCCACCTTAGCCGCTAAGTGGCATAACAGTGAATAGTATCAACCGAAATTTATTGAGGCTTTCACACTTTGACACTGGACTAATATACCTATAATACGCCCTAGAAATCGAACTCAATTTTTTATATACTTCAGAATTTCATAACTCTCGAATCTTAACGCGTTCCCATACCGTTTTTATGGTTTCAACCATGGATATCCAGGACTAACCCTAACCAACCAACATCAACGCATATAATCGATAACTCAGCAGTGGTATCGAGCATATTCCCTACTAGAACCATATCAATCCATGGATTTAGAACAAGATCCAGCCTTTATACAAAATGAGCGTCCTGAATACAGAAGCAAAAAGATTTAATTACGTGATACTGTTTCCTGTTGACGGCAAATTGCCCAGCATCGTGTTGGACATCCGGCTGGTATTTGGGTAGATAGCGAAAATGCCGTCCCAGTCCTGACTGCCCAACAAATTATCAACCTGAAAATCCAAGGGAGAGAACTGGAGAAGGCTCGACTCCGCCATCTCATCTGAAAGCTGATGGTTTCCGCCATTGAGAAAATTTTCCGTCGAATCGCCTAAAAGAGAAGAATTAGCATGTTAATGAGCGCGTTCATATATGTCAACTAGGTAACAAACCTAACACGTGAGAAATTTGAACAAGCTTAGTAAGGTATTTTTGACAACGTGATGCGATGCGCGTTCCATGTCCCACGTTCTCCAAAGTAGTTAGGGCCTTCTGCAATTCTGCTGCCAAATCTAGATTGTCAAGATCAAATTGGATCGCATGTTTTCGTCGCACAATGATCATGCTAAATATCACAAGCGCGGAACTGAATACTATATTTCATAGTCAGCTCGGATGAGGTCCTACTTGATGATGATGCGAGCCTTAGCCTTACTGTAATAGATCAAAACCACCATGTCGTAAGCATCAAATGCTCGGCCCGTGATAGAGTATCAATAACATTGATCATTTCGACGGCAGATAACGTGCAAATTTCGAGGCTGCTTCGCCCAAAACGTTTCAAAACGCCCATTCCTCAATATCGTTAGATGTTGTTGAACCGCCACCATCACAAGCTAAAAGCGGCAAATCATTGTGCGGTGAAGCAAAATTCGCGCGTTTAAAACCGTAAGGTTATAACAGCCGAAAGTTGGAGATACAATTGCCCATCAGTAGAAGAAGCATGGATAATGTCTTCCTTTGATATCAATTGTAGGTTTGGTGGTAGTTGTGACTTCCACTCGCTTAGTTTCCGCTCAATTGAAAGAATTCGTTGAAAGACTTCGGCGCTAGGCACTATTACTTCGCTCTCGATGTTACTTTGGTAGACCTGACCGATAATATCTCCAATGATCTGGTATATTTTTCTACTACCGTAAGTGATAGTTTCGCGTAACGCATCTCACAAACTTACATTGAATGGATGTAAAGAGCCACTGTAGAGCTCGTGGGTTGAGTTGATAATGTGTGTTGAGGTTGATGGTTTGCGTGATCCAAATCCTCTAGCTCTATATCTTGGGAAGATCAAGCAGGACATAGTCATTTGGTATGGTGGGCGGGCGCCCAAATGTCATGCTGCACGTCCTATGCTTTGTGTTGAGTATGAATGATAATATTAAATTTCGCGGGATATTCATACTTATCAAGAATGAAGCACATATACCATGCCCTTTTACGTATCTCACGCTCAAGAGGACTGTAGTTGGCGAGCCTCGCAGCAGAGTGCACCCCATTTGGAAGGCCACCTGAACGGCTAGGCTATGGAGGCTCCACGTCTGTGCTGACCGTTTAGTGCCCTGCAAATATTGAGTTACTAGGAGCAAAGCCTGTACTATTCCAATCACTATTAATTATGTCCTGGCGAAATATAGGGTGGATTGGGGGCGGGGTGCTTACATGTTTCGAGGTTGGCTGGTTTGCTGGCTGTATCTGGTAGGAGCTGAAGGGCTCTCTGCAAAAGCATCTGCTTCGGTAGTATCTACTTGCACGTTGCTTTTAGGCGCAGCAGCTAGACACGTAGCGAAGGCCAATACAGTGTTGAGAAGACAAAGCCACGAAGGTCGTGTACCGGGAATATCGGTGGGATCCATCGTATCTATACCTTCAGAAATCCATCTCTTATAAATGTATGGGAAAACCATTCCCGTCCTGGTGAAGAACAGTTCTACTAGCTCCGTAATCTTAGGCTTCGGAGGTAAGGAATATCGATCACCTCGCAATCCAAACCGGGAAGTCATATGAAGCTGCTGGGATGACGCCGGCCGGGGTGAAGGGGTTGAGAGATATAGTTGGCAGTTCGATGGTTGGAGATAGGCCCACCACTCGCATGTTGGGAAGCGCCCATTAGGCTCGGTGGTAATGCATTACTGATGGAAAAGAAGAATGCAGAGTTTGACGTTGGTCCTAGATACCGTTAGATACGGAGTCACTGTTAACTAGAGCATGGGGAACTAACCAAAGTATCCTGACTCCGACTCATCGATAAAAGTGATTGCGCCCATTCCATCAACCGTGTCCTCTGTGATGCCAGTTTCTGCTGTCGCACTGTGGAGTAGGCTCACGGTATCATTAACCGACCCGTTACTAGAAGGCGACAGGTTTGAAGAGACATGAAGATCTTTGGATACTGCTCCTGTCATATGGCTGTTGTTATATGGGTTATTGCTGTCGTTGCTTTTGGTTACCATCTCTCGTAGCAACATCTCCATCGTCTGTAGCCTCGCTTCAAGATGGCCAATCTCTTCTCGTTGCTTGATGCCATGGACCCTCGACCTGGGCGCTGGTAGACGCAGTCAAAATCCATTGCGACACACACTCCGCAGTATGGTCGTGCTCCATCGCATCGTGTCTTGCGAGCCCGGCAGGAGTCGCATGCGAGAGCGATCCGTTGTCTCTTAGATCTTGGCATTCCATCGCCGCCAACGACACTAGCAGGGCGTCCAGAAGCACTCATGTCGGGATGTGAAGTGAGTATCTAAGCTGCTGTGAGAAGGGACACAAAAATAAAAAGTGCGTTACCTAGGTAAAACTCGGGCGGGGCCAAGATTGGTTATATAGTTGGTTATGTAAGATGTCGTTGAGCTATGACCTTCGCCATGCCCACCGCGTTGGGTCTGTCTGCAGCATATCATTGGACCCCGCGCTCGCTTTCTACCTGGTTAGTCTGCTGGTCTTTTGGTAGAAAAATAACTCCACGTTTGCATCGCCACGAAATGGAAAACTTGGAACAACTTTCACACTATCGCTCGCTACTCACAAGCGGAATCTCATATAAGGTTAATAAACTACCTAGCAATCGAAATGGGCAGCTGTAGATATAATAAGATAAAAGCTTGTCCCATCATTTAACGAACAGATCTTTAACTGTATTTAGCTCATTCCTGCTGTGGCCTTAGCTGTGGTGGTTGGGTTGTAGAAGGAGGTGTAGCATACCATAGCGGAAAATGGGCATTTTGGGTAACGCTTGGGTAATGATTCCTAATCGGGTAACGGCTAGGAGACGTCTCCGCGTATTGGGGACGTAACAGTAACGTAACTTCAGTGGAGACCTAACAAATCTAGTAACGTGCCGCGTATTAAGACGTAACAGTGGGCTTGGACGTAACTTATCTAGGAACATTATAATAAGATCTTATAGTTAATCACTCTACGCTCGTAACGTCTCCTAGGTCTTAATAACGTCCCAGGCCTCGTAACGTTTCTATATAGAACACGCCTTCCTAATTAGAATAGGTAGGTACCTAGGTAGTAGATAAATCTCGAAGACGGCATCACGCGCGCTTTACTTACTCTTATATATATACCTATATCCGCTGCGCGCCTACGTGCCTAGGTGAGTGCCCCCAATTGACCTTGTTACGCGTACTAATCTAGGAATCTAGGTGCATGATGCCTAAGGCGTAGGCGTACTCCGGTTGACCCCGGTAACTTTGTTAGTACGATTTCTTCACAGGGGTTATTTGCCAATCAATTCTGCCAGTCATATTTGCTTACTAATCTAATATTTAGTATGGCCACCTCCGGCCTCAATTACAGCTTGACACCTAGCCTGCATGGACTCTATCAAATCCTTGAGAAATTGCTCTGGTAAAGCATTCTAAGAAGCGCGTATAACCTCACGTAATTAATCATAAGAAAGCTGCTCATCATTTAGATATTGCTCCTGTATCCAATCCTTCATCCAATTCCATATGGCTTCAATTAGATTAAGATCCGGAGAAAACGCTGGCCAATATATTGGATAGATACCCCTAATATGTAGCTCCTCTTTTGTATCCTTACTCGCGTGCCCTGGTGCGCCATCCTGCATTAGTTGAAGATATTAAGATTATTGTTGATTGAGGTGTATATATCCATCGATAATAGGAACTATCCTCTCGCAATAGCTCTCAGATCTAATAGAACCCCATTCCTTCTCCCAAAATAGACATGGGCCCTTGATATCACCATAAAATGAAGCCCAAAACATTCATCCACGTTTTCGAGGTGGAGATATACGTAAGCACGTATCATCTAGCTCTTCACCAGCTTTTCTAGTGACCCAGATTCTTGTATGGAAACCTGACGTAACCCACGTCTCGTCAGTCCAAAGGATTCGATTCCATTGCTTAATTGACCAATTGACATGCTCAAGTGCTCATGCTAGATGTACATGTTTATGTTCATCTGACAATGGGGGCTTCCATAAAGCTTTGCAACGTGTATATCCTCGTTTTTAAGCGCTCGAGCCAATGCCGTAGCTCTAACTGGAAGATTAAGCTCATGTACTACCTTATAATAAGGCATACGGCGCGTACGCTTTGAAGAAGTAATCCATTTAATAATAGAATCAACATCAGCTTCGGATAGCTTAGAAGAGGCACCATGAGGCTTTTTAGGGTTGCTTGCTGGTTTTGGCACGTATATTGAACCTGACGGTGGCTAATTTGAAGCTGTTGAGCGATTTGAACATACGTAAATCTAGCATCTCGGAGTGCTAGTACTCGTATCCGGTTATCCCTATCAAGCCGTAGAGAATATTGCTTCGATTGAGGGGGATCAGGGGCTCCAGGGTGGCCATTTTTAATGTGAATAATCTAAATATCATATATCGTATATTTAGAGATGTTGGATATGAGGTTTTTACTAAAAGGCGGTGAGCGTGGTTTCCGGAGTGGGGCCTGACCGCCTAAAAACGTACTAACAAAGTTACCGGGGTCAACCATAGTAGGAATAGAACGCGTAAATATGTAATATAACGTGTAATATAAACAAGCTGGTGCGCTTATGCGCTTATTCCTACCTAGGTAGTAATGAACTCGTAACTTCTACTGCCTGTAACCGCCCTGTAACGTTACCACGGTGGTTACGTCTCAATATGTGGGAACACATATAAACTGGTACGTTTCCACTTCGGAGACGTTACGCAACGGTAAGCCAGCGTTACCCGAAATGCCCTTTTTCCGCGATGGTAGATTGGTATGCCACACTGATAATTGGACTTGACAAGATGTTGGATACAGAAAGTAAAGGTGAATATATGTCTATGTTTAAATGGATTCAAGGCTCTCAATGACCTCAATAGAGTGCATCTTATTATCAATATTTTCGACATAGCATCCAAGCGGACTGCTCCTAGACATACCCACAAAACAGAAAACTGCGGAGAAGGGCATGGCGGGCATACCGGCAAGACTCAAGAGTTCCACCGGCTCTACCCCGGACTACTACCCCGGATGTGCTGTTCCTCGGATAGCCATACCCGGTCTCAGTTGGTGCCAACCTCGCTAAGGGATACATTATTATTATTAAACTATTGGAAGCATTTCCGACGACGAATGCAACCGTCGCTTCGAAATCCATCCCGTTTGCTTTCAATCAATTGACCTATCTACTTGTGTATCCTTCTTTTGCCTGGCCTATACAGAAGAGATGCGTTCGCAAAAGAAACCGTTGCTGACAGCATTCACGAGGAGGAGGAGGTAAAGGGTGGCGAGAACAGCACTATCCATGTCGAAGACATCGACCACACCGCCGAGAGGCGCGTTCGAGTCAAAACCGACATCCACCTGATGCCTGTCCTATGCATTCTGCTCATTTTGGCATTCCTCGATCGGATCAACATTGGAAATGCCAGAATCCAGGGTCTTGAAGCAGATCTGCACATGCATGGCACCGACTACAACGTTGCGCTGCTTATTTTTTCGTTCCGTACATTCTCCTCGATATTCCGAGCAATATTATCATGAGGAAAGTGCGGCCTTCACTATGGCTATGTGGTTTGATGATATGCTGGGGTGTGTATTACCCATCCACTTCCCCAATAGTGTATGCTAAGACTATATATTATCAAGGCATCATTACTGTCTGCCAAGGGCTCACCAAAAGCTACGCTGGACTGGTCATTTGTCGATTCTTACTTGGAGTCTTCGAGGGAGGCTTCTATCCTGGTACATCATCCCCAACAATTTTGCTTATTTGAAAACCAATTCTTACGCACATCCTCAGGAGCCATTTACCTCATCTCCCAATTCTATCCCCGCTTTGAGCTCCAAACTCGAATCAGTCTTTTCTTTTCATCTGGCATCATCGCTGGAGCCTTCAGCGGGTAAGTAGGGCCGAATTCTATGAATATTAAATTGTCAGTCAGCTAATGACAAGTGTGAAGCTTCTTTCGTATGGTATTGCTCATATGGACGGTATCGGCGGTTATCGTGCGTGGCGATGGATCTTCATCTTGGAGGGGCTTGCCACCATCGTCGTATCTGCGAGCTGTTGCTATTTTCTTCCAGATTGGCCAGAAACGGCACGATTCCTGTCAGAAGAAGATAGAAGAATTCTACTACAGAAACTCGACAGGGAAATTGGTGAGGCTACCACGTCATCAAAGTTGAGTAAGAGGACCCTGAAGAGAGCTCTATTCGACATAAAAATATGGATCAGGTAATTCCCCGTCTCTCTTCAAAATGAAGTCTGATACAATTCGAGAGGAGTTAACTTACTTGAGTCCAGTTTCGTCATGTACTTTGGCTGCAGTATGACTGCATATTCCACGTCATTCTTTATACCAAGCATTTTGAAAGGGTTGGGATGGACGTCACTTCGTGCACAGTACATGTCCATTCCCATATGGATGACGGGATTTGTCATCGCCGTTTTAGTTGGCTTTTGGCGGATACGACTAAACATCGATTCGCATTTGCTACGATGCCTCTCCTCTTCTGCATGGTTGGATACGCCATTCTCCTATCACAAAAGCACGTCGACGTAAATGTACAGTACATGGCAATCTTTTCATCGTCTCCGGAAACTTTTCTGCACAGCCGATTAGTCTTGCATGGCTCAGCAACAATATTGTCGGACACCATAAGCGTGGGATCGCAACAGCTTTACAGATTGCCTTGGGCAACATAGGTGGTATCGTCGCCAGCAATATCTTCATCACATCTCAAGCTCCGCTATATCAAGTCGGCTATGGTGTAGCACTTGCCGGTATCGTCCTCGCGTTTTTGTCAGGGATCGTATTTCTGCTCTACCTAGTATACCAGAATAGAGCAAGAAATGCGGGCAAGTACGACCATTTACTTGCTCTCAACGAGGAGGAACTTTCTGAGCTAGGTGATGATCATCCATCATTCCGCTTCACCTATTGATGTGGGAAATACTGGACTGGACACTTTTTCTTTCCACTACAGTAGAACCTGCTTATAATGTATCTAACATTATCTCGATTTAGTGATGAAGAGAGCTCCTAATTTATTATTCTTTAAATATATTAGTATATTAAAATGCTCCCTATTTCTATATGAAGTAAAATTCCTTGATACCAGATTAAGATGTGGGGAGGCATTCTGTTCGCTATGGCCAGGTTCTCCTGTGGTTATCAAACGAACACCTATAGCACTTGTCTGCTAGCAAAATAATTAGGTCCCCGTTAATTAAAATATTATCTATTTTTGTGCATATCGTCTAGGAAGACTTCAGTGGGAGTAAATTGACGAAGTAAAGATTGTTCCGACTAGATACATCTATAGAACACCGGAAGATGGACAGACGTGTAAGGACTTGGTTTAGAGAACTTCGTATACTTCAAGCAGAATATGAATTTCAGTACAAGGATCCTGGACAAGACGCCCCTCCATACTTTTAATCATAACTTTACATTGACAGCCTTCGTCTGCGTCATTGAAAGAAGTTCCTCAAAGCAGTCCTCTCTTCCGACACCAGACTGCTTGTAACCACCGAAAGGCATCCCCAGATAGTGGGTGCTGACAGTATTCACCCAAACATATCCAGCCTCCACACGACGTACAATATCGTGCATTTTCTTGATATCTGTCGTAAATATAGATGCAGTCAGACCGTATTCGACAGCGTTGACGTCCCTAATCAGATCTTCCTCGTTTATCCATTTCAGGACCGACATCACAGGCCCAAAGACTTCCTCACAGGCAATGCGCATGCTCTGTTTCACATCCGCAAATATTGTTGGCTCCACAAAATATCCGCCTTGTGTCTCAGCCGTTGTAGGCACCTTGCCTCCTGTAATAAGACGAGCACCTTCCTTCTTCGCGATATCGATATAATTGAGGACGCGGTTTTGGGCAACTTTGCTGACCAATGCACCCATTGTTGTCTTAGGGTCCGTTGGGACACCTGGTTTATAGCGCGACTCAACCCTTTCCTTAACACGGGCAAGAACTTCGTCATGATGAGACTCGTGGAGGAAGACTCTTGACATCGAGCCGCATGATTGTCCTGCCCAGGTGAAGTTCATTCCACCAACAATGCCCTCTACCAATTTGTCAAGGTCTGCATCTGGTAAAGCTATCAGGGCATTCTTTCCGCCTAGTTCGAGAGTAGACAGTTTCAGCGTGTCTGCGGCTGCTCTTTGAATGGCTCGACCAGTTGCGACGCTTCCAACGAGCGTTATTTTCTTAACGAATGGGTGCGTCGAGAGAGTCTTGCCGCAGTCAACTCCACCGGGAAGTAAGTTCAAAACACCCGGCGGGAATACATCTGCAATAAGCTCAATGAGCCTCAATGGGCCAAGAGGTGCTTGCTCAGGCGGCTTGATGACAACTGTATTGCCCGTAGCTAGCGGTGCTCCCAACTTGAAGCCAACAAACATCAATGGGTGGTTTGACGCAACAATCCGACCTATAACACCGAGTGGCTCGCGCAGAGTGTAGTGAAAGGAGGCATCGTTAATGTGGGTGGTCTCTCCTTGAACTGCTGGGATCAGACCAGCAAAGTAATCGATAAGTTCCGCCGCAGTCAACGCATCTCGCAGCATCTCGCTGACGGATTCCCGTATTGAAAGAATCGACTAACGCTAGCTCTGTCGCATGCTCACGAATTATCTGCGCTGCTTTTTAAGGAGAATGCCACGTTCAATTGGTGGTGTTGCTCTCCAAGAAGGAAATGCTCTCTGCGCTGCCTCGATGGCCGCTTCCGTGTCTTTTACCCCAGCAAAAGCGACTTTCGTTATAACTTGTCCATTGCCAGCATTGAGTATCTCACGGTCTTCACTGTCTATTGGCTGTTGCCATTTTCCATCATAAAAGGCGTTAGATGGCGTGGCAAACAGCTCTCCACCTTTGGGAGAGAAGCGGGAGAAGACATATCAAAGGTTGCTTGCAAGTCTAATCGTAATGAAAATGGTTTGTGGCCAAAATTCGTACCTCCACGGAGGTCACATTCTTTATAAGGCGATAAGAAATGTGAAATGTCAACAAGCACTATGTCGGGTCAGTAGGTGATACCGCCAGAGGAAACAGGCCGGAATACCCCCGAACTACAGTTAATGCCCTCCTTTAAACCCGGCCGGAGCTAGCGATCCGGTCCTCTAACTCCGTTAGGTAACTATGAGCTAGCATGAATAGATGTCAGCCGAAACACCCCGAACTAGTGAAAAGTCATTGCTATACTGTAGTAACCCGAATTTGCCGGAGGGTATGGCTGAGGGAAAGCCTGAACATTAAACCACACAGCTTACAGGCAACGTATATAGTTAGTCATATGCCTTATTAGCATGAAACCCTAGCAGTGGCAATACATATTCTACAACACTAGGTAGCGAAGACGTCCGGCTCTGGATTTCGGAAGTGTTACCATCACGTCCCGTACAATATGAAGGAAAGACGCCAAATCAGCTTCGCATGTGGACTATACGATCGAGTCCTGCCATTATACTCAAAAAAGTCTCGCCTGGAAGCTTCGATATCGATTTTCAAGACATCGATGACCCACGAGTGATCTTTGACCGGCAAGCAGGTACCTCGCCTCAATACGATGCCTCTGAAATGTCCTCTTCAGAATACCTTGTTCGTCTATCCAAAGGAGACTTAACTTTTGTCGCTATACCAGTTTTTCCTTCCCGGGTTTTCCGCCATGGGTTTATTTGCGTTAATAGCCATACTATTCGCAAGCCTAGCGACCTTGAGGGAAGCGCATCGGAATTCAGCTTTATACGATGACTGCAGCAGTTTGGATCAGAAGCATCCTCAGGGACGAATACGGTGTAGATCTCAGCAGAGTGGAATGGGTCCAAGGCGAGATCGACCATGCCGGTACTCATGGAACTCCGAAGGATATGACTGGGGTCCCTGCAAACATTGTCCTGAACACGAGTGGGAAATCCTGGATGAGCTACTGGTTGAAGGAAGTATCGCGGCTATTATCGGTGCTGATCTTCCTCCGAGCCTTGGGCTAGTACCACATGTGCAAAGATTATTCCCGGACTACAAGGAGCGTGAAAAGCTATACTTCAAACAACGGGGAATATTTCCCATCATGCATCTAGTAGTCATTCGTCGAGACATTGTTGAAACCAATCCGGAAATCGCACGTGAGTTATATGATGTTTTGCATGAATCGAAAGAGATTGCACTTCGTCAGATGAAGCTATCAAATCCACTGCCATACATGTTGCCATGGCTACAAGACGCAATCAAAGAAACAGAAGAGGTATTTGGAAAAGACATTTGGTCATATGGTGTTCAAGAAAATCGGCAAACGCTGCAAACATTGGTGAGTGCACTCTACAAGGATGGATTGATTGAGAGAATTATTTCATTAGAAGAGATGTTTCCATTTACGGCTGTACCTAGGTAACTTCTATCCAAAATATGTAATTGATGCTTTCAAGGAATCATAAGGGTTATACCTAGGTAGCTCTATATACTAGTAATCTAACACTTGCCTGGGTGTGCCTGAGGCAGGGACAATGCCGTCCCGAGCGATGATTGGATGGACGGTTCAGGCATACTCCGCGGGGAAGGCGGCGGGTCTTCACCAGTCGCTCCTTCCTCGAAAGGCGTGGTGTCCCAATCAGGCAACTCCTCTCGCATGTCCGACATGCAATCCGTAGACAGCAAAGTACTCACGCAAGTGCAGGCTGCCCTGCGCAATTCTGATGCCCTACTTCGAGATATCAATCACAAGGTTGGTAGCCAGCCAAATGATGAGGAAGGACATTTCTATTGACCCTGTTTCCGACGCTAGATATGGTCCAACCCTGAGCTCGCGTACAACGAACACAATGCTCACGACAACATTTGTGCTTTATTCGAGAGCTTATCCGCTGCGCAGTCCTTAGACTTGCATATTCGCCGCAGGACATATGGTCTTGACACCTCCTTCGAGATCGACTATAATCACGGTGGTGACGGTGGTCGAGTTGTCGTTTTCAACGCCGAATACGATGCATTGCCAGGCATCGGTCACGCCTGTGGCCATAATCTGATTGCTACAAGTTCAATTGCGGCCTTCATTGCAACAATACAGGCAATGAGAGCATTTAGCGCCTCCTCCAGTGGCCAGGGCTATACTGTGCGGCTTCTCGGTACCCCCGCCGAGGAAGGTGGCGGAGGTAAATTGAAGCTCATTGATGCTGGCGCCTATAATGGTGTCGATGCATGTCTCATGGTGCATCCAGTCACACTCGGACACAACGACGCATCAGTCCAAGGGGTTCAGATTGCGGGACCTGAATCGTTCCTTGCCAACAACAAGGTCAAGGTAAAATATACTGGTTCAACGGCTCATGCGGCTGGAGCTCCTTGGGAGGGCATTAATGCGCTGGACGCTGTTGTTTCTGCTTATGTGAACATATCGCTCCTACGCCAACAGATTCTGCCGACGCAAAGAATACATGGAATAATCTCAAATGGAGGCGAGAGACCAAATGTCATTCCGAATTCTACCACACTGCAATACTATATACGATCGCCAGATACAAAGTCACTAAACGCATTGACCGATCGCGTAGTTAAATGCTTTGAGGCAGCTGCGACAGCCACTGGGTGCAAAGTGGAATTTGAATGGTTAGCATATTGCTCCTTGTTTCGTTATATTCTGGGCCCTTGAACAAACGAGTAGCTGACTGTTGATTACCTTGTGATGCAGGATTAACAACTACATGGAACTAAAAATAATAAGCCTATCTGCGAGGCTTATATAGAAACGCTAAAAGCGATCGGCCACGATTGCGTTCTCAGTAGTAGTGACACCAAAGGATCACTAGACGGTGCATCCACTGATATGGGTAGGTAGTCACTTCTTTTCTTGTCTGAAGTTTGAACTAAGCTGTTGATTTAGGAAATGTCATGCATGTAGTTCCGGGATTTCATGCTCTTTTCCAAATTCCAACGGACGACGGGGCTGGTAACCATACCAGCGGATTCACATCAGGGGCTGGGTCGCCCGAGGGCTACGAAAGAAGCATTGTCTGCGCAACTGGTATGGCAGTCGTGGCCTGTCGAATCTTGACTGATGACGAGTTTGCCAAGTCTGTTAGGCTTGATTTTGAAAGAAAGTAAACATACAGACAAAGTCCGATTTAAATATACGGGTAACCTCTTCAAATCATCGAGATATCTTTAGTTCAGTCCCAAATCCGACTGTTGCGTAGGTAACAGTCTCCGAGGGAGGTTCATCTGCAGCCAGGCAGCAGTTCCACTGTTCTCTTTTCCTCTCAATGGGTCCGACATACTAACTATAGCGACTATTCATGGAACATTTTACGTATGCTCGGGTCCGAATGAACAAACTCGCATGTTTCCGGAGGTCATTTCAAGTTTGTGTACATTCCTTGCTTGGAGAATGAGAACTAGGAATAGGAACGATGAACGATATCAAACATAAATAACCAAGAGCTAAGAACAAGAACAACATACAGAAGACGGACAACGAAAGATGACAATCGTTAAAGATCAATGACTGTTTACAATTGCTTCGACGTGTACCCCAAGCAGCCAGCAAGATCCCGACATATATAACCGCTGTATTTATGTTGTCTCTATAGATGATAACCGATGCTGTGGGACTTTCTGAACAGAACCCTTTTCTAGCCCTTCCGCGTCAGTCGCTTTCATGCTCAACAATCTGAGACCATATTCTAGCGGGCGTATGGTCCCCATTCTACCAATTTCTCTGGATATTTCAAGCACCACAGGACAAGCTCCCTCGTTGCAAGTGTGTCTTCCAAGCGATCATGACCCTTTTCCCGGTTTGTATGAGAATACCGAGAAAGCAACCCGAGAGCCTTTTGAGGCCCCATCGCCGCGGAAAGCTCCTTTCTTGCATCTCTGGGAACACAGCTTGCGCAGACAAGATTGCTGTATCGACGACTCTTGAAGGGAATATTCCCAGAACATTGAGATCGTTGTGAAGAGCGTGTCCGACAATAATTGTCTCCGCATCGATATACTCCCAAAGCGCTTGCCTGGCAGCTTTCCAGCCTCCAAGGGCTTGACCCGTTTAATTGCGCTGTTCATTACAGCGCATGTAACTCCGCTATATTGGGACCGCCAGTTCCGAACACGAGCCGTAGGCCTGACATATGTGTTCAAGAGTATCTCGCCTGTCAGAACATCTACGGCAGACACAAGAGCGACCCCTTCTCTACCGGTAAGAAGACCGACCATTTCACAACCGATAGCTATTGCTTTCCGCTTCCCTTTCCAGGGGTCGGTTTGGGACATTTGCGGAATTGAGAGAAGTGGATATTTGTGTTTGTCCAGCACATATTGTACCCCGGCATGGTGTACTGCTCCTCACGAAGTCGTGCAGAGGTATGGCAAGCGGCAAGCAAAGCTGCATAAATGGCTTCTTGCTCATGGGGCAGGATCCGGTTATATGTATTTGATTTGTATGTGAATGAATTTGTTCGGCGCAGCGGTTCCTGCTCATTCCCAGCAACGGGATTATTGACTGCCATAACTCCAGTATCTTGTTAGTAGCAACGACAACAATGGTTCCCGACTTTTCTGGACAAAAGTCGCAGCATACCATACCCACTTGGAATAATGAAGGGGCTTGCAAACTAAGCAACGCAGTACTACGCTCCTCCAGATTCGATTCTACCACCACCACCCTCAGACCAGATTGCCCGGATACCGTATTCCGGTCTACAATAATACCATGGACTTGCCCAGCGTGCTATCCCACAGGTTCACGACTGCCAAACCCCTTATTGCAAACTGGGCAATGGACAGGATAGTGCTGAGTCGCAGAGCGATGATCCGCCAGGGCTTTGGCAGTACGAAAAGATCGTTTGCAGATTCGACAAACGTGGTGGCATTTCTCGGGGCGAGCGTTGATTGTCGACTTTTGAGTTCTTCTTCTTCCAGTGTTTCCGGTCATAGTGAGAACAAGCAAGGGGTACAACTGCAGATAAGACGGAAAAAGCAGAAGGAAAGGTTAATGAAGCCAAAAATCTGGCAAGGCTGATTAAATATAGACATGTAGAACATTACCTGCTGTTTCACAGGAATAATGCAGATTCCCGGAGAACAGCTCACTACACAGCCTTTACACTCTATACACAGCAATTTTCGAATGACAAGCTCCAGCAGGAGTGCCATTGGTGCTAGCTTCTGAGGTGTCGCCATTACGGAAATTGTCCCTTGCCTGCATCAAAGGTTACCTACCTAGGTAGGTATTTGTGCCACCTCGCTGGGCACACGCACTCATCATAATATACATAGGTAGAAATTGGGTGAGGTTCTGTGTCGTTCAATCTAGCCGATAGCAATTCTTGGTTCTTCTTGCTAGTATAGTCCAGTAATCTATTGTCCGTGTGTGTGTTATTGATATGTATCTTTAATATGATACTTCCTCGCAACCTCGACCGTTGCGGCTTCCAACTCCAGATCTAAGTTGTCATGCAATCAAATCAGGAAGCACCCGGAGATGAGCGAGCCGTTTCCTCATACGGATGTGTAGGCATATCTCATTGGACGTCGAATGTAGGTAGCCTACCTAGGTACAGCCGCTTCTGAGAGGCATCGCCTCTACCCTAGCCCTAATAACCCTAATAACCCTGCGGTCATGACCTCGTATGTGAGGTCCCGATTCCAGCATGCTAGCACAATGGGCATATCCTCAAATATGTACCTATGTTATATTGACAAAGATATTTGACTTTGCGAAAGATACCTAGATACTGATTAAACGTCTTATAATCACAGCAAATATAATTAATCATATTTAATCACAGAACCAATCGCCTACGGCGTCTTGACTAAAAGCACAGAAATGGATTCTTAGTAGCTAACATTCCATATGGGTGGCCCCGGGGCCTGATGTCCTTTAACGCCTGCACAGTCAAGCCTGGCAAAGCTGGAAGAGCTCGACTATGTGCAGTCCACCTTAGGCACCCACACACACGTAGTAGCCCAGCCACAAGTTGTCGCAATTAGAATCAATATACGGATTCCACGAGGAGAACTGAGACTGGGAAATGCCATTGGCCGCCTCAATCGCGGCGCATGTATCTCCTGACTGGACCATGTAATATTTGGAACAGTTGCTCACAGTGCTGGGCATCTGAGGAGAGGGTCCTGTAGACGTCGCCGTAGATGTAGATGTAGCTGTGGTGGTCGGTGCCGTCGTTGCTCCGGACGCCGACGCAGACGTAGTATCCAAGGAATAGATTGGAACAGTCTGTTGAATTTCATTTTATTAGTCTGGTCATGCCTGAAATCGGTCATAGGGATAAAAGGCAAACAGTACCAGAGTTAATGGAAGGGTTCCAAGAGTCAAATTGCTCTGCACTAATACCGTACTTTGACTCAATTGCAGCACATGTATCACCTGACGAGACTTTGTAGAAGTTGTCGCAATTTGAGACGAGACCCGACTGAGTAGGGGAGTACGGAGATGAACTAGTCGTCGAGGTAACAAACGTTGTGGTTACCGCGCCGGGGACACCGACACAGACATAGTAACCAAGGAAGAGGTTAGTACAGTCTATGCAAGACAGTTAGTTTTTTTGTTAAGGTCTACATTTTCGTGTAATAGAAGGGACACAGACCGGAGTTGATGGACGGATTCCAAGAATCAAACTCCTGCGCGCTGATTCCAAACTTTGACTCAATCGCAGCGCAGGTATCTCCTGATGAGACTTGGTAAAAGTCGTTGCAGTTGGATACCAGGCCGGACTGGGTCGGTGAATAAGAAGGCGAAGTGGCCGTGGTGGTGACGGAGCTGGGCGCCGTGGTGGATGCGGGCTGGCTAGTAGATGCAAGGGAGCCGAGGATACGCTGGTGGACGTCGCGCTGCTGCTGGGTGTCGCGCTGCTACTGGCCGGCGCGCTACTGTTGCTGCTGCTGCTGCTGCTGCTGCTAGAAGTGGAGGCAGGCAATGTGGACGTCGCTGAAGAGACCGAGCCAATCACACAGTAGTTCTGGTCGGCCACCAAGGCTCCTGGGCACGAAACGCCGGGATTCAGAGCTTGAAAAGTCGCGTCCGACATCCCCAGTCGGCCTCAAAGGAGGCACATGTATCTCCGTTGTTGGCAGCCACGCTGAATTCGCAGTTGACAGTTGCGCGTGCATTGAGGATGCTCGCAGAGATCACATGTGGGAGTAAACCCAAGACGACCAACGGCGTAAGGCCCATCTTTGCTTGTTTACTAAGAGAGGAGAGACACTGCTCGATACCTGTTGCGGCTGTAGATGACGGAAATGCTTTCAATTCACCATAAGCCGACGTGGCATTTGGACTCCTTTATAGTTTTTCACCCGCAGGAGCACGCAGACTAGGACGCACCAAATGAGACCGGGAAATAAATGGGTAGACGGGAAATTCTGCATCGTACCTGGGATTCTCCTACACGTGCCGTCCTTGGTGGTGACTTTTCAGCCTGCAGGATTTCCCGATCCCGGGATACATCTTGTGGCGGAAATGAGATGGAACGGCGGAGTTGACGATTTCTCGAATTGACAAAGGCTTTGCTCCTGAGACAAAGACTTTTCCCTTAAAGTTCGTAATGTTACATGTTGGATTATGCATGTAAGATGATAGCAGCAAATGCCAGTATGCAACTAAGTGGATCTAGATTTAGCATAGCCTTCTTTTGGGAAGTCTCCAGACAATGAGATTTAGAACTGATCATCCGAACCAACTTCAGCTACATGTCCTCTATCGGGCTTCTGATCCAATGGTAAACGGACACAACATACCCGTGCCAGCGTATAAACGTAAATGTCAGATGCATGTAAATGGTTACATTTACTAGTCAGTAGAGACTTCTAGCAGCGGCTAAAGTAGCGTATACGCTGATCTATTTAGTATTTAACCAACAGACATCTGGAACTAGATTTTCTAGATATATATAGACCTCGACTAAATAGTTAATTCGTTAATTCGTTAATTATAAAAGTGTAAAATAGTTGATTTAGTAAAGTTTTAAATAACTTTGGGTCGCACTTCTCACTAGAGACTGTATGGAGCCTTGGCTAAAAATCTTATGTTTGTAGTCGGCCTAAACGGGTATGTACTATGTAGAATCTCCAAGTAGCGGCCTTAGAAGACTACGTAACATGTGACTTGCATTCTGCACGGGTAACGCGCTGCTCCGGAGGTTGTTTTAGAGCTAACTCGAGATCAAGAAAATGACCTACGCTCAAAAGCTTCTATTATTAGCGCCATCCATCTATACCTGTGATTGACGTCTATTGTTTCTTCGTATACCTAGCTAGCATAGCAGTACAATGAGGTAGCTCTTTAATCCAAAACAACTGCCGTAACTTGTATTATGTATGATCTTGTCTCACTAAGCTTAAAGCGAAAAACCGAAATTCAATCCAACCAACGCTAAACACATCAGCCGCCAACCCGGGAAGAACGTGACTCTCGTAGCTGAGTTGCGACCGGTACATGTCACATGTGGATTGTTCGCGAGGCAGGCCGTCGCCGTGATAGCAGCAGAAATACTCGATGCAGCGGCAGAGCCCACCGCACCGCCGCAAGGAGACGGCGTGGGCGTCGTAGACGGCAGCACAGCGCACGAAAATTCACTTCCCAGGTCTGTCGTCTCGTTGACCGTCCCCGTCACGTTGAAAGTAAAACTCTGGTTGGTGTTGGTGCAGACGCTGTTGGCTGAAGCAGCGACCAGATCCGGCTGCTGGCTGCCGTTGCGGGTGGAAAACGTGATAGACTTGAGCTGGCTGGTGCCCGGATCGGAGGTTTGCGAATCTGATGTTGAACAATTTGCCGTGTCCAAGGTCCAGCGAAACGACCAGTCGCCTTCCAGACCATTGAAGACGCTCATCGCACTGTGGGCATAATACGGATTGCTACTGGAGAAGTTGGCAGAGCCGAGGTCCAAGAGCCCTTGGCCGATCAAATGGGAGAGGTTGGTAGCACTCAAAATATCGAACGAAATCGTTGGGTTCAGGTACGCGGCATACTGGCTATTTTGAATAGCGAATACAATAGGCATCAACGCGACAGGCGCGTACGTATCATTGCGAGGAAGACGAGGTCGACTTCGACGGTAGCTGGGAACGTGACTGCGACAGATCGGACGGCGCTGAGAAGCAAGACGAGCAACGACGCCGAGAAAGTAGGCGACATGATGTTCGGTCTGGAGGATATTCGGATCCGTCTCTCTGTTAGGATTGACGGAAGAGAGGGATGAAGACAACAAAAGCGGGAGACGTCGAGATCCGTGAACGCTGGATGTAGATAGCAGTAAGCGGCGAAGCTAGTCCTTACCGGGCTAAGCACTTCCAAAGATTTGCGATTCAGCGCTTGGCTTGAAGCCACTGGCAAATGGCCAATGGTTGCGCAGGGATTTTCCACGTTCCTGGAAGATCAAAATAAGCTCGCGGGATCTGCGGCTGGGGCGCGATGGTTCCGGCACGGGCCCACTTAGCCAAACTTAATGCGATCTACATACTCTTGGTACTGTCCCAATCGGGAATGCGGGCTGAACCCTATTCGAGGGCCAAGCATATACTATTGTACAACCAACAGTCCATGACTCCATTGTATGGCACATGTAACTTCCTTAACTTCATCTTTGCATTCAACGCTCAGTCCAAAGTTTAAATGGTCTTTACATTGAGCGTGTTTCATGGATGTAGGTACACTGCATAAACCCACGATGGCTCTTGCGCCCCAGTGATTGGTGATCATGGACTCCGAGAACGGCCGAACCACGCTAATGCAGGTCCGCTGCAAAACCAAAAGAACCTCAACCAACGTACGTACGAAGTTAGACTGCTGCTGAAAATAAACTGCCTGAGGCTGTAAGCCTCAAGATTGCGCCGCACTTTCCCTAGCAGCCAATTATCACGTGTACGCGATTCACTAACGCGTTTCAGGATCTCCAGGGACCGACTTACTGCTTACTGCTTAGATCTTGTCAGCACAGCTGTTGGTAACTAGCTGGACCACCAAATGTAACCTCACTTGCTAACAGATCCATCAAGGCGCAGATACGAAGCAGCGAGCAGAAATTTTACATTATTCGCAACAACAGGGAAGAGGATGGTAGGCAGTGACCGTTCACATCCACGGAATGCGAGCACGTGTACATGCCTCATTGCAATTTCTCGAGGCCATCTCTCAGAAGAGTCAGTACATGAGTCGCGAGCTGAATCTTTAGAGCCTGGCTACCAACATACTACTGGGACCAACATTTACATTCACGGCATTATTGGGCACATGGGTCTGCCGATGTATCATTTTGCAAAGCACCGACCTGTCGAACGGGATTCGAGCATGGGAGACCGCTGTGCAATGTTGAGAACAGAGACATATTTAAGAGCCTTCAACGCACTCGAGCCCCTGTTGAATACGCAAAAGTCTTTGGCAAAGACCACAACTTTCCTTTGAACTCTTTCCTCTCTGCCGAGGACTGAGGAGTGTTCGCAAATATGCTCCTCTCTACCTGGCTAGAGCTGGTTCTTGCCACCGGCTTTGCGCTTACTTCTCCTGCACACGCAGGCTCTCCCCAACCCCGAACTCAGACTCCCCGCGAGTCCCGGCCACCGTAGTAGAGATGCCGCTTGTCCAGCGCGCTGCAGTGTTTCTGGATCAGCGTATGGCAATTGGTCCGTTCATCGCAGTCTAGATCAGAACCTCTTGTGTGACCAGACCACCTACTCTATTTTTAACATCTACGACGACATCGACGACCCGAACAGACCCCACCGGATCTATGCCTGCTCTTCCTATGGTCCAGACTGGACGAACTTGCCGGCCCTACACCAGCCGGCTACCATTGTCAACAATACAAACACAACGTATCAGGTGGGATGGTGGAGCGATGGTGTACCCCAGCCGATCACCGTACAGACCCTTGCCCGCGAGATGAGCAAGTACTTCCTGAACAATCATGCCCCTACCAACGAGTCCGCAGTCCTCTTCGTCCAGGCTGCCGCCGGCGCGGCCGGAATCTACGTTGGCAAGGGTCTGCAGAACGAGGGGTTGTTGGTTTCGCTCTGGGTTATCTGCAAGACAACATCAATTCCCTCAACGCTTCCAGCGGGAATGTAGCCATGCAGCTTTGTGGTCCTGGCTCTGATGTCGATCACATCTTTGGCTTCATTGCGGCCGGTAACGGTACCTTTTCCCAAATTCAGAATGCGATCCAAACCTGGAACAATGGGAGCTGCCTCTCGTTTGATACGTCTCAAAACATCACGGGTCCTTCTTACTTCACAATGCCTTCTCTCGGCGCGGGTAATTCCACTGTGAAGGCGAGCAATGCCACCAGCTCGAATACACTCAGCCGCTCCCGTCACCTAGCCGCGCGTGGCGACTGCACGACCGTGCAGGTTGCCTCCGGTGATTCCTGTGCTTCTTTGGCCACTAAGTGTGGCATTTCTGGTGCCGACTTCACCAACTACAATCCTGGCTCCGATTTCTGCTCGTCACTCCAGCCGGGCCAGCACGTGTGCTGTTCGTCTGGAACGCTTCCAGACTTTTCTCCAAAGCCTAATGCTGACGGTTCGTGTCACTCGTACCAGGTGAGTGCTGGTGATTCATGCTCAGGGATCGCCGCCGCCAACAGTCTGACCACGGACCAATTGAACAACTACAACAGTGATACGTGGGGTGGTCAGGCTGCCAGAATTTGCTCCTCGGTAGCATCATTTGTCTAAGTTCCGGCACGCCACCCATGCCTGCGACAGACCCGAACGCTGTGTGCGGTCCTACTGTCGTTGGCACCACGGCCCCGACCAACGGTACGGCCATTGCTGACCTCAATCCTTGCCCTCTCAATGCGTGTTGCGATATCTGGGGCCAGTGCGGTGTCACGGCAGAATTCTGCACTGCGACGAATTCAAGCACAGGAGCCCCTGGAACGGCGGCGCCTGGAACTAACGGATGTATCTCTAACTGTGGAACCGACATTGTCAAGGGGCAGGGCCAGCGACGCTCCGAAACGTCGCTTACTACGAGGCTTTCAATTTCGACCGCTCCTGCCTGTACCAGGATCTCTCACAGCTAGACAGCTCATTAACACACGTGCATTTTCATTTGCTACCCTAGCCGCAGGTAATTACTCTGTTTCAGTGGGAGATGCCATGAGCCAGTACGAGCTCGAGACTTTTAAGCGCCTTCAGGGTCCCATGAAGATTCTCACTTTCGGTGGCTGGGCATTCTCGACCAGCCCGGACACCTACACCATATTCCGCGAGGGTGTGACCCCTGCAAACCGCGTGGCTATGGCCACGAGTATTGCTAATTTCATCCACGATAACGACCTTGATGGTGTGGATATCGATTGGGAGTACCCTGGCGTACGTACAAGATGAACCCTCGGAGCACGAAGGGAAAAAAGCGCAAAATAGGATCAGTTATACTGACTACATTCTAGGCACCCGATATCCCCGGCATACCTCCTGCCAGCAAAGACGATGGCACAAACTACTTGGCCTTTTAGCGGTTTTGAAGAATCTGCTTAACGGAAAGTCATTATCGATCGCGGCACCCGCCTCCTACTGGTACCTGAAGGGCTTTCCCATCGCTGAAATGAGCAACATTGTAGATTATATCGTCTTCATGACTTACGATCTCCATGGCCAAGTAAGAAGAACACCCAGGTATACTCTTACCTTTTGGTCTTTTACTAATACATGTTCATAGTGGGACTACAACAACCCGCATTCCCAAGATGGCTGTCCAACGGGCAACTGCCTACGAAGCCACGTAAATCTGACTGAAACCAACACAGCATTAGCTATGGTTTGTATTCTTATGCTTTCTGACTCTCGAGATGAAGACTGACGAATCCTCTGTCTAGATTACGAAGGCTGGTGTGCCATCGAATAAGGTCGTTGTTGGAGTTTCCAGCTATGGTCGCTCTTTCGGCATGGCCGACGCGAGCTGCTATACTCCGGATTGCTTCTTTACCGGATCCGCAACTGTCTCAACTGCTGAAAAGGTCCTTGCACAAACACCGGGGATATATTTCAAATGCGGAGATCAACGCCATTCTAGGTGATCCTCGACGTAGCACAGTGACGAAATCCTACGTAGACGAAGAAAGCAACAGCAACATTCTTATTTACGATGACACAAACTGGGTGGCTTATATGGACGACAACATCAAGGCTCAACGCTCGTCATACTACCAGAGTCTCGGAATGGGCGGTTCCACCCTTTGGGCTTCAGACCTCTCACAATATAACGATCCCCGTATCCGAGCAACTCTTGGGCCGATTTTATCAGCAAGGCCTCGGTTGGTTCTGACCCTTACATCGAAGGCAATCGGACCGGCAATTGGACGTCACTGTCGTGCACCGACCCAGGTGTCTGGAATATAACTGGCCTATATCCTTGGGAGCAGTGGAATGATTTGGACTGCCCGAATGCCTGGGCGGATATTGTGAATGTCTGGCTGACCATCGATCAACCGACAGGATCGGTAACTTTTCGGAGTCGGTGTCGCACGTTATTAATGGACCCCATCACTTAACTGTGGACGTTGAACGATACGTCCAATTGTGACCAAACTGAGACTTGTTCGTATTTCCAAGGGCAGGAGTTGGCGCCTGTGCGTTCTTGATCTACAACTCGCTGGTCACCGTCCACGAGGTTAGTCGTCAGAAGAAAATATACACTCGATTCCCCATTTAACATGGTGCTAATTCTTGTTTCGACTTTATTCAGATGTATAGCACCTATCACAGCGGGTTGAAACTGCCTTTAGCACTATCGTAAACCCATCGCTTTCAAGCATGGAAGACGATTTCGCGCCGGTCAAGCCCCCGGAGAGCGATGCATGGTTTAATATAATGCTGACTTGCATGGATCTCATCGGCACTGTCGCTGGTTCGGCATTTTTCAATACATGTGCGTACTTCTCACTCTTTCTCCTGAAGCATCGCATCTCGCTAATGTATAATCATTCGCCAGACCTGTCCACTCTATCTTATTTCAAAACCAACAAACCCGCCTACGATAATTTGAAGGACACAACCAAGGCTTTTGTCTCATTCGGCACAAGTCTTGCTGGCGACTTGCGAACATCAAGCGGAGAAGGGTACGTCGTTACCACAAATACTATTCCTCTCCGTTCTCATTTATTTTATTTATTTGACGCGACTTCCACTAACGTATTTTCAGCACTTGACTGCCCAAAGCCAGGATGAATTCACCATGTACATGGGCGAATCTATCGGCGCTTGGATGAACTTAACTGAGCTTGCATTGTCAAACCTTTTCAGTGGTAATTCAGATGATCTGTCAACACTTACCAACATCATCTCCGAAGGCAAACTCATCGAAGGCAAAAGCGACTTTACTGTAACGACAGACCCCACAACCGGCAGCATCGCTTCGTTAACATCTAGCATCGCCAAATCGTTCTACGCCTTTGCCATTCCATCTCTCTGGAACGTGTCAAGCACGGGTGCTTTTATTGCCGACTCCGGCGCATCCTGCGACACCTCGAATCCGCTCAGCGACTACATGAGTAGCGACGACCAGAAAACCGCGGGTTATTGCTTCAACAACAATATGTACTACCTGGTCTACCCGCACGAAACACAGAAGGATCCAAACTGCATCCCGGCGGTTGGCGACCAGTCCAACGGGCAGTGTGCAACGTATCCGTTTGCGCCAGTGCCGGGTATTGGCTCCCTGGACGGCACGTATGGCGGCGTCACCCTCGCAGATCTCATCGAGGGCGCCGTAAACACCTACACCGCCAACGGAATGACAAACGGTGGTGCGATTGCCGATCCGGCCAGTTCTGGCACTCTGGACGCCCTGTATAACCAGGACATCACGACTCCAGGATACGTGAACATCCCAGTGTGCACCCCCAACTCAGCCCAGGCCTCCATAAGCACCAAGCAGACCTCAGCACTTTACTATCCGTGCAATCAGGTGAAAACGATCGATGACTGCGGGGACTCCACGTTCGTGGATCAGACGACCGACGCGTCCCCAAGCGTCTCTGACTGCCTGCGGATCGTGACAAACATCCAGAACACTCTAGGCGAATGGAAAGTTGAGAACGCCGTGGAACAACAGCACCAGATCGTGCAATATGGCACCTGCAAATTTGGGGTACAAGGCACGGCGATCAACGGCAACGTCCAGTTCTCCGTCGGCGCCCAGGACATTGTCGACATTATTCATTCGTCGATCGACCAGTTTCAGTGGGAAGGCAAGGTAGGCGCTAAGGGCTCGATGAATTGCAAAGGCAATGTTAAACAGCAGTCGGTGGAGTGGGGCCTTTATTGAGGAGGTATTTCGTGCCACGTACTCCAAGACTCCAAGAGCTATGGAGTGGTTTTTGTATGAGTAGGAGAGCAGAGGATGTAGTGGGCATTGTAGGAGGTAGTTGAGTCAGTGAAGATGAAGATTGGGGTGCTTCGATGTTGTCAGGGCCCAGTTCGGGGTGCAATTGCGCGGTGGTAGAAATCTAGAATGATTCCTATACAGAATTCTTCCAATTCCACGCACACTTTACTTAGGGTTAGATTCTATATAAATACTATTATACTTAACTCTCCACTTTAGACGGTAACTCAAAGAACAAGGAGGAGATTCAACCATGATGGCTTCAAGAAAAGAAGTGTTTAATGTTCTGATAAATCTTCTTATCCTTGATGGCAGGGTTCATGTTCCCACAAATTTGAAAGCGTTCACCTGCTACATCTCGAATCGTTTCCCAGAACTCAACGCCTACTAAAGGTAAGGCACTCGCTACTGTAACTTACCTTGACGTTAACTTAACACGGGAAATTATCAATATAATATCGTATCAAGTTTGCACTCAGAAGCAGATTCGCAAAGATCCCTAAATTAAAGGCCAATCTCACAATGAGCTCCGTGCTGTTACATGCTACCCGTGACTCTACTTTCCTCCGTGCTCATTAACATGTGCGAAATAAAAGAGATAGTTATAATTCATAGGAAAACAATTAAACAGCTACTTGTACCTCTCAGGGCATTTAGAAATAAGCTAAGTATTAATATAAACCTTAAGAGCTTCTTACAAATAATTACTACCTATTATCAAAGATGTTATAATAGTAAAAGAGTCAATTTATAAATTAAAGTCCTAATTCTTTATTATACCCCAAATTATTATTGAATTTTTGGGGTATATTAGAGCAATATAAAGATATTATTAGAAGTAGCGTTGGAGAAAATACCCTGAATTAGATAATATAGTAGAGTTTAAAAAGTTAATAATCTTTCTTATTTTGCTTTTTAATTAGGATTTCTCCTCCGCAGATTCAGCCCTATCCTTGCAGCCCATGACAGCGGTGTCTGACCAGATTTATCTTTGGTCTCTAGCTCTGCGCCTTTCTCAAGCAGCAGCTCCACCACCGCCTCGTATCCCATCTGTGCAGCATATGACAGCGGCGTCCGACCAGATTCATCTTTAGTCTCTAGCTCCACGCCTTTCTCGAGCAGCAGCTCCACCACCGCCTTGTGCCCTTCTCCTGCAGCCCATGACAGCGGCGTCCGACCAAATTTATCTTTGGTCTCTAGCTCCGCGCCTTTCTCAAGCAGCAGCTCCACCACCGCCTCATGCCCTTTTCCTACAGCCCATAACAGCGGCGTCCAATTATTATATTTATCTTTAGTCTCTAGCTCCGCGTTTTTCTCAAGTAGCAGCTCCACCACCGCCTCATGCCCTATCCTTGCAGCATATGACAGCGGTGTCTGACCAGATTTATCTTTGGTCTCCAGCTCTGCGCCTTTCTCAAGCAGCAGCTCCACGACTGTCTCATGCCCTTTTCCTGCAGCCCATGATAGCGGCGTCCAATTATTATACTTATCTTTGGTCTCCAGCTCTGCGCCTTTCTCGAGCAGCAGCTCCACCACCGCCTCGTATCCCATCTGTGCAGCATATGACAGCGGCGTCCGATGATAGCTGTCCTTCGAGTTTAGGTTATGTATATTCTCAAGCAAGGCTATCATCGCTTCCTTTACTCCAAAGTATGCCGCCAAGTGGAGTCCTGTCATTTGCCTTGGAACTTCTTGGCTGTAGTTTGAATGCCCGTACCATGGCTTAACAGCTAGTAATGCTTGGCTTGCAGCTTCGGTCTTGAGTTCGCTCTGTAGAAAGTCTACGACTTTCTGGCATGAAGTCGAAGCCTCGCGGGCATGATGTCCCCAGTTATGAGCCGCATAGTCATAGAGCTTATATGACTCCAGCCGCCGCTCAAACTCTGTGTCTATTTGACAATGGCCGCTGTCAAAGGCTTTAAAAGAGAGATATGTAATAGAAATCCTCGTAATATCGGCTTGTGCGTTCGGAAGCCAAACACTCCGCTCTTTCTCGAAGAATTCTTGTAGCGTATAGTGGACCAATCGGATGATGTTGCTCTCTTTATCGATCGTGACTAATGGGGCACATGCTTGAGTTATGTGCTCAACAGTGGGAATATTACTTTCGTCTAGTTTATCTGTATCAGCCTCTACGGCGAGGGCGTGTTGAAGTTCTGGCACTGTCAGTTGTCTGTTGGCGTTGACAATCCACGAGAGGATCAGGGTGGCATCTCGTGGCAGGTCACCCTGCTGAAGTCGGATTCTTTCCATGGCTTTCTCGTACGCATCATATAACGCTCTTGATTGGCCATGCGGCCTTTGAGTAGCTTTCCGTAGACTTTTCAACGCCTTTCGCAGAGCTGCTTGTGACCTCTTCCCAACTAGTGAATCCAGGTAGAGTTTCGCAAGAAGAAATCTGAGTGACTGATTTAGCAGGTTGTGATGGTTTAAGGATAATGATAGTGCACGTACACTCCGTCAATTGCAGCTTCTATGTTTGTCTTGACTTCGGTCTGAAGGTCCTTATCGCTTTTAACAAAGCCCGGTAGCGCAGACATATGTCTATCGAGGTAACGCAAAATATCTTCTTGACTTGGGCGGATATCTAATGATAGACAATCCTGAAATCTTTCCATGATTTCTGGAATAAACCTAGAAGTTGCAAAGAGGCTTATTTCGCTCTTGTTTTGCAAGCTGAACAACTCATTCAGCAAGCTCGTCCGGCTGCCATCAGAGTCTTGGCATTCATCAAGTGCGTCGACAACAATAAAGACCCTAGAATATGTTATAGTAACTGACTGAAGAGTTGTTGAAATTTCTTTAAGTAAGGGTCGTGTCTTTCTAACTTGATGTTGATTATAAAGCTCTGCCACGCTGTCTGGCAGGGTGTTTTGGCACCCAGCCAGCTGTTTCAGGAGATTTGCCAGTAAAAATTCGGTCCTTTGGTCTCTGCTTTTGAAAGTTGCAATAAAGGTAGGCAATTCCAATTGTCCTGTCATTACGGAATCGGTTACACAGGTCGTGGATCACAGCAGCTGTCTGAATCGTCTTCCCTGCTCCTGGGAGGCCTGGACAAAATAGCGTCTGTTTGCCTGTTTTCAGCCAAGATTGAAATTCTGTCGTATTCAACAACCATTCGGCAGTCCCCAGCTCGCGTCTTGTAATGTAATCATTCTGCTGGGTGGTAAAGTCGATTGGATAGAGCCAGTCCAGAATGAGATTTTTTTGGAGCTCTTGTTCTATATGGAAATTAGTATATTGTGTACCTTTGCAGTGTGCAACATCCGTACCTCCCAAAAGATTATCCAAGCCGGCCTTGGCTCCTACGAAACCATCTACTACTTGTTGGTGGACGTCTTCTATCCTCTGCTTGGCTGTCCTGACAAACTTAGCGTTTCTGTAGCTGTTGTTCTCTTGTGAAGTTAACTTACTCTCATCAAGTATGTCCTTGACTGTACGTTCTCTATCAACATCACTTGGTTGTACATGACCTAGAAGTTCCTTTGCTACAGCCGCTGCTACAGCCGCTGCGTGCTTTTGCCAAGCCTTGTTCTTGTGAGAATCCGCATAGTCGCAAATTCCTCGGATGACAATGCATGGAAAGGTTATCGTAAGCCCCGCTGCTTCCATTTCGATACAGAGAATGTTGCCACCAAGATCCTCGTTGAGCTTATCCCGGAAGGTAGCATCCTTGATAACCTGGTTGCCGGATGCGATCAGGCCGTAATGTACGCGCATTTTCCGTCTAGGGCTTCTCTTGACGATCTTAGTCTTGTCGCAAAATCGACAACTCTGCTCTTCCTCGTTCTCCGTCTCATCCTCTGTCTCATCCCCTGCCCTATTCTCTGCCCCATCCTCTTCGCCATCATTTATTTCTGGATCCGCATAGTGTTCCGTACTGATCCCACTAATGTGGCTATAATCTGCTCTAAACAATATGTCCTTGAGCGAATCAGACTTTAAATACTGCTTCGCCATTTTGGGCCACTTCTGTTTCAGCTCATCGAGATACTCGGGTACTTTTGATCCAGTCATGTCGTGTTCGGCCTCCATTGCTGTCAAAGCCGTCAGGAAGGCGTCAGGCGGGTTGTTCAATGCCCCAGTTCTCTTAAAGTCGCCGCCTTCCTTCGCCTTGCCCATGTCCCATTGAACCACGCCAGGAAACTGGTCCCCAGGTGTGCTGATCACGACATCGCCGAGTCGAACCTTGGGTGGAATACCACCACCGATTCCAACCATAAGGCCGAGCTTGATAGATGGAAAAGCATGGACCATCTGCGTCGCGACGATCGCTGCTGAATTGGTGCCGTATCGGCCTTTCGGCAGACAGGCTACGACGACGTTATGCTTGCCAATGGACCCGAGAGTGTATGCGTTCTTATCACCCTCTGGCTTTGGCAAATCTCTATGTCTTTGATCTAATATTGCCATCGCCGCAGCCCGCTCTTTCGGCAGGGCACAGATCCACCCACAGCGTAGTCATTATGGGTTAATTCTGTCGAGTCGGACTTGGCCGCCTTCACCCTCTTGGTATCGCTGGGCACAGGTTCTTTATCGCCGATTTCTCTGTTGCTCTTTGACATTTTTCAATCGCTCAGCGTGGAGATTCAGGCTGCAAAGGAAGAGTTGCTCAATTGGTAGAGGATCGGTCGTTTTCAGCGGAACAGGGAGTTGTCTAGTAAGACTAAAAGAATAACAGTATAGCGAAACAAATGTGGTAGCTTCGATGCGTTGGATCTCGTTGAAGGAAATGCGATGGAATGCGAGAGCTCATGAGAGGGAGAAGGGGAATGAATAGAAGATGTGGAGACATCGCGACTGATTCAGCCTCTCGGGCTGAGGCTGGTAGGGTGTTGGGCACAACTGCAGGTATTGTGGCTGTGGCGAAGCAAGTGTGTAGGCTAGCAGGGAGGGCAGCCGATCCGCACTGGCCACACCCTTGTGGATGTTTCAAATTGCGTAGGTACATGTGGCACAGCTCATGAGATTACCACTTAAGAGAGCCACAAGTGCATTGAACTTGAATAAGGAGCCATTTGAATCGATCTCCCGCCGTCACCTATGGCCGGTTCACCTTTCTTATGCTATCTCTTCTTCTGATCCGGGTTCATATAACAATAGACCAATCTCCTGCGCGGATCCCCGATTTCTGGGTATAATCTCACACGTGTCATACAGTTTCCTCTTGGGCTTACGGTGTGCGGGGAAAAGTGCGGGTCACTGGCCCTGTCATTGGACAACTCCCTGTCCCCACGTGCTCACCTCTTTCAGTGATCTCTCCGTCCGTCCACTTTCCTGTCGAAGTGAAGGCGGCTTTCCAATCACACCTTACACACTATCCGCGAGGCTAAAATTGTCCTGGAACGAAGAGGTCACTACCTCATAACACCTACCCATGAATCTTTCCTGTCTCCCTCAAAACTCTCACGTGCCTGTGTGGTCTTGATCATATCTGTGTCTTCCTTCAAATACAATCTTGCGACGTATCACTACAGTATGGAGGGCCGTTGTCAGTGTGGGACCATCCGGTTCACCACATCTCTTTCAGCACCAACCAAAATATATGTCTGCCACTGCACTGAATGCCGTCATCAGTCTTCATCTTACTGTGGCATAACGGCTATCTTCCCATGGTTTGAGCTGCCAACTGGCAAAGCAGATGGGACAAAGAAGATCGGCACTTTTACTCGGACGACATTACAGGGAAGACAACTGGAATGTTTATTTTGCTTATTGTGTGGATCGCGGCTTATACATCGTACCCATGGAGAGGATTCTCTCGGCGTGAAAGGTGGTTGCCTCGAGGCTCTGACATGGGAAATGATGTCGAAGGCTGTGCATATTTGGTGCAAGGAAGCAGTGATGGAGATCCCCACTGGTGCAGAACGCTGGGAGGAGGAACCCCAAGATTAAACAGTTATCGATCTAGCTAGAGATCATAGAATTATTGGAATTTGGTGCATTACTGCTTGCTCTTCGCATGATGTTCTAAGCAAGCATGGTTAATCGCCTATACTTCATGTGTATCTGCAATTATTGTACAACCAAATAATTGTATACTTCAATCTACATTTCCTGGGCCGATGTATGATTCCTCCTCTTTTCGGTAGCTATAACTGCTAGGGCGTTTTGTTCGCCCGTTGCTCTGGTTGCCCAAGGGAGTCAACTGGATTTTGGACTTAGAAATATCTCAACGTCAAATTTGGCAACCAAGTATACAAAGCAGCCCTTATGGCTGTTTTGCAGCGACATTTATCTAGATTGTTTATCTAATCGGAAACATGCATACCTGTTGAGTGGGTACAGTACTACTGTTGATTTATCTCTAGATTCTCCACACATCGCAGTGTTTGATATTTCCAACAAGATGGCCAATGCCGCTCGAGGCCAGGACTATTAGGCTCAGCTACTTGGTCATTTCAACAGCATGGTTACAGAGTCGGTCAAGTCCTGAATCTATGGCGCAGAAGCCGACTTCGATATTCCATATCAAGTATACAATATGTTGTCCAATCACCTTTCTTCATAAGATATACTCCGTTTCCTATGGCGTTCTCGTATTTTCATGTATATCTTTGATCACGTGATTTATTTAGTCCAATCATTTCATCGTTTGGATGCTTCGTTGTCCATTCATCTTTCTGGCCTGTTAGTGGAAGAAGTCTCAATCTCTGCTTTTGAGCCATGGAATAGACAAACCAGCAGCATAAACATGTTGAAATGCGCTTGCCAGCTTTAATTAGGTCAACGATACCCTTTACCCCATGCTCGGAACAGACATCGGCTTCAACAGTTGTGATTCCCTCCTTCGTCCCTACGTGGTGAAACAGCTTATCTGCTGAAGCCTGGTTGCGAACAGCGGCAAGGACGTGACGCCCAGTTTGTAGCGCAGCTTTTACGGCGGACACTCCAACGTTTCCCGTAGCTCCAACGATTAAGACTGTTTCCATATTGGATAGGATAATATCAAATAGAGCTTATTCTGTTATTGGTAGACAGTGCGCTCATATACATTATACATCATTTGTTAAGGCCAGAAACGACGTTTTTATAGTACAAGCAATGCCTATTCATCTACGCCTACAATATAGAATTCTAGATTCCAAGTGCTGATCAATGATCAGCAAGATCGGTGAAACGGTGTGCGATACTTCCGGGCTCGCAGTATTTTCGTTTAGATCCTTCTCCAGCAACCTTTGCTCGGCCATTTTTACTTTCGAGTCTAAGTAGGAATATTTTCAATAGACATAATACTTGTGCTCATAGGTAAACCTCACTTACGCTATCTACAGATTATGCGGTAGCATTGGATAGTCGGGTTTACGATGATCAAACTCGATGCTCACACCTCGCTTAGGAACGCTTCTTCAATCCCTAGAACTATGGAGCGCTTTACGCTTGATGTTCTTATCATAGCATAAAGTAAATTCCAACAGAGCCGACCACAGTCAAAGATACACCGCAAAATTTGCGGTGAGCGAGGTAATGAAATGGCTACTCTATAGATCGTCAAGACCTAGCTCGACTGGCCGTTTGGCATCGTCGAGGTGAATCGGAGTCCGAGTGACGTTGGTACATTTGCCAATAGTACGGTATTCATCGCCTTTCGGCAGGTATTGCTCGCCTTTGAAAAGACTATCAATCCATCTGATCCACTCTGGAGCCGAGGCAACCGGCGTGGCGGAATGATCAAGGCCGGGATAGAGTCTGAGATGAACTTCATTTCCGTAGCGACAGGTATCCTCAAAGGACTTCACGGTGACCTGAGGAATGACCGATGTATCGGCAAGTCCATGGACGAGCATCATCGGCTTCGAAGCATTTGCACCGTTCGCTGGGGCGTTGATGTCTTGATATTGCTTCAGATATTCATTGTCAAATAGAGCGGATGAGTTGATCAGCTCATCTAAAGTTAGATCTAATGTCATGCCCATCATGGCATTGGTACACGACTGCGCAACCTCTGTCAGAGCAAGGCGGCTTTTATGGTTTCCCCTAGGAAACTAAGATCATACTGCGGGAATAGCGTTTTGATAGCGGCAGCGAATCATGGTATCTCGGCCGTGAATACCCACTCGTGGAAGTCGGCATTGTGAAGAATGTTGTTCCATGCCCAAATGGACATATCATATATTTTGGACGGAGCAGATATGGAAACGGTGCCAAGATATCCTGATGAAGAGTCTTGACTTTGCAGTGCTCAGATAGCTTCCACACGGCACCACCACCCTGTGAATGGCCAACGCTGACCCATTCATGGGTGAGAATATGTCCGAATACCTTCCGTGCGGCAACCATTGAGTAATATATATCGTTGGCATGGGCCGCGAAATTGACATATCTATGCTTTGTGTAATTATTCCCCAGGCCGGCATAGTCTGTGGCAACTATGGCGTAGCCTCGTTCAATAAGGGTAGTCCAAGTATTGTAATCGAAAAGACTACGGGACGTGGAAGGGGCACAACCGCGATAGACACCAATGGTTCCGTGAGCGAATGCCACCATTGGAAACTTTTAGTTGCGTAGGGAAGAGTGAATGGGAGGGCAATGAAGCCGGTGACAGGAACGTAAGATCCATCGATATCTTCTGAGGCGTATTGAAACCTATAGCTTGCGATACCCGCTGGGATTGAGAGCTGTTTTGAATTGATGGGACCAATCTTCAACAAATCCCCAGGCCTTGATGATGAGAAATTAGTGGCCGTATCGTAAAAGTCGAAATCAAAATCGACACCAACATCTTCAAGGTCGGCAATATTGGCGATAGCTGTTATGTTCTGACAAAAATCGTCGCAGCCGTACTTCTCTGCAACAGCGGGGTGACATTGAAATTAGTTGCTTGTCCAACGCTAGTCGCGAAAACAGATAGCAGGCAGTCCAGAGGAAGAACAGCCAAAAGCAAGTTTCTGGCACGTGTTTGGCGCATTTTCGGGAATTTCTGGCTCGCAATTGCGGTTCTAAAAGCAAATTTGATGAAGCACAATGATGGATTTCTACACTTCATCCCTACGAAGGTGACGAGGATATGCTTTATATACCCACAGCACGCCAGAAAGAGGCCAGTACCTGCTCAAAGAGGGCTCAACCCTTCGCCCAGATATTTCCATATCAGGACTAGTCCTTTTCCTACCAAAGCGTTACACGAATATAGTGCCACCAAACTTATACCATCTTATTTTATTGCCCGGACGAAATATGGGATGAATACATTACAGCTACTAGGTGCATAGCCTTCAAATCACAATTCAAATGCATTATCACTCTGGTACAGTTGGAATCAACTTACGAAAAGCTAATGCTGTCCAAACTAGCTTGATATCAGAACTGAATGTAGAGGCCACAGCAAACCCTCTTTCCTGGGCAATTTGGAACAGCTTCAGGATTCGTTTCCGACATGTCAAATCTTGTATCTCTAGAGATATCGTCGACAGTATAGGAAGATAGAATACTGACTCTAGGTATACCACCCCGAACCGTCGCTCAACATGCGCTAGTGCGGCGTGGCAGTGCGATTGAATGGCATCTTCCGACAATACAGGCAGACTTTCACTGGCTAGGAGCCACAAGGGATCTATGAAGAGTCGAGACACGCTCACAAGACCGCAGTAGTAGAAAGGCATGATCAAGTAGAAGGGAAGTTGGCATTCTAGATTACAACCGGATGAGATATCTGTGCATCTGTGGCTTTGGAGACGCTTGCCTCGCGGTCCGTGCCGCTGGATTGGAGGGGTGGCATGGAGCTCCATTCGAGAGCTGCGGTTCAGGTCCCACATATTCATTGAAGTTCTCAAGGAAAAGATAAAAGAAATAACATCCTGATTTTGAGGATCAAAAGCTTTAGTTAAGATAACTTAAATCTCCAGGCAGAAGTGGGTACCTACTAGCTTCGCCCGAGTACTTCCGTTATTAGTCTAGTGACCAGATCGATATAAAACTTAGTGTCTTGGCAGTGGCTCCGGAAACCGTTGAAGTAGGTGCAGGGACCACCTATTATTATATGTCTACTCTTAGCGTGTGGATCTGCACTTGTCCCTACTATGGTTGAGCCGGAAACTTCGTTAGTACGATTTTTATACAGGGATTATATACCAATCAATTCTACCAGTCATATTCGCTTACTACTATTAAACTCAGAATCTTATTCGTCGATAGTGGATACAGAAATATTCGCATAATTCACTTGTGACTCTGATCATTTCCATCATGTCCTGACTAAGGTTCCCAAAAATAAGACGAAAACAAAACAGCGCCTTTCAAACTATTATACTAGCATTGACTCCACCTGCTTTTTCAAGCGCGCCAGTCAGTTCTCCCCACTGGTGAGTGGCATAAGTTTGCTTTCTAGAGAGTGACTGCCCTTTGACCACGCTTGAAAATTTCCGCTTCATATTCGGTAACTGCATTGATCAGGAAATCTCTCCTGAGTGCACGCGTTTCATCGCATTGGTAAACATAGCTGCATCCCGCACAGCATTGTTTGCGCCTTGCCCAAGATCTTAACATCACAAGAAAAAAAGGTTTCGGTTAGTGCGCCACACACCAGTGGGAAGAGAGGGAGAGCGAAGCTTACGAAAAGTCATTGTATGCGCTGCATCGCCCGCCATGGTTAGTTTACCTCCATGATTATCCCAGCGCCTGGGGATCCAGTCTCGTAGATAATCGTTATATACTTTGACAGTTTCCGGTAGCCACTCAACCGCACTTTGGTGAGGTTCCGCCCAGTCTTTCGCCAACACTCTAAAATTCTGCAACCTTTCCTCTGCATTAGAGGATTGGACCTCTTCCGACAGGGGCCAAGTCGCTAGGAGCTGGAACTCCCATGTTTCTGGTTTCTCATGGTCGCGGATATCGAGCACATTAAGTCGAAAGTACATTCCCTTTGATGAACGCCAATATCCACTACGGGATGGATTCTGTCACGGATAAATAGTGCTTGCTCAGCAGTATAAGTAGTGGTCACATTGATCATGTTATACGGCAAACTCTCTGGTTCTGAAAGAGTGACGGGTTCGAGCACACAACGTCGGATTCGTGATGAGTTCCCATCTGTTCCAACAACGACTGTTCCCGTTGCGCGACTGCCGTCTTCAAACTCGGCAGACACAAGATCACCAATGATGTGCATGTGTGAGAAGACCTTGCCATAATTGATATCGATGCCTTCCGATAAGAGGACCTTAAGCCGCCCAACATTATATTCTCGAACGCCTGGAAAGGTATCGTGCAGTATCTTTCACCTGTTTGTCCGTTGCGCAGTGCAATTTCTTCCCAAGTATGCATTGTCTCTTGCATGCGATCGACCTGGCCATCCACAAGACGTTTCTTCAGACTATCAGGGAGCAGATCGTCCCAGTGTTCGGCTGCCCAGTGCAACGTGACACCCAATTCCGAGACCGGCTCCTCTAGATTTTTCATAAATGCTGAAGGATATACCATTCTATGCTTTCTGTCAGATAGTGTTCTTGTTTGTTAGAGGTGGGGAATGCCAGGAAACTCGTGTCGCAACGTTACCTTTTTCAGCCCTTGAGCAATTAGTAGGCCGGTAAGACCTGATTTCGTCAAGCAATTAGCAGACTTCCAAAAATACGCTTATCTGGCAAAATACCTGCACCAACTATAATTACATGCATTTTCGCAAGACCGGCGATTAATGGCCTAGGTGACTGATGTCTCTCAGAAGTGATGCGATTACCGCTAACGACGACTAAAGTGTCAGATCTGAGGCATCAAGGTACGATAGCCCCTTATATAGGTTGTTACAAGCATCCCTAAGCGGCGACCGAATCACTTCCCTTTAGATATCTCTAAAACAAAGGAGGGATGCAGGAATCGACAAATTAGGAAGTTGATCAGCGTTCCTGTACATATTCCATAACTCTCCATGACTATGAATGGGACAGAAACGGAGAATGATGCTAAAGGATAATGCTAATGTGTCAGTTACCGAAGAAGGTATCCTAAATGTTGTCGTTCGGAACAACACAAGGCCGAAAACTCTCAAACCACCGGGCATGGAAATTTTGTTCTTAACCACATTCAGGCCGAGGTTGCCGTGATTGCCGCTCACTTCGCTCCTCGAAACCTCCGAATGCCCTGAGGAGTACCTTCTCGGCCCTACGAAGAACATTGTGTCCGGCGGGTCAACGGGCATTCGTGAGAACGCGAACATCCGGCTGGTGCCTGCGCAACAGAAATGACTGAAGAAATCTATATAACATTTCCAGGCTTCGTGATTTGAAACTGACATCATCAATACTTGCCAGTTTGTATTCGTCTGATATCTGTACTTAGGCCAACATGTATGGAGACCTTTGGTGCGTCTTTTGATATGGCTTCAATCCACAGTTGAGTCCTGGTTACCTTTCTATTCACATGCTGATATTTTTAGGGACACAATGTCTAATATAACGGAATTGTCTTTGTGCAGTTTGACAATAATAGTGGGGAATCAGTTAACGTTTCTGAAATCAATTAGAGTGAGCTTGCAGGCCACTAGGAATCCACCTTATCCGTTTTAGTACTAGCGCTACATTAGTCGTAGTTGGGAATACGGGGATCCTGTACTCCGTAAGCTGTTTATTTGCACGGAGATATCGGACGTTGAAGTCCCGACGGCTCAGATTTAATCTCACACTACTGGTTTGGTATGCCAGAAGACCTATAAAGCTGATGCAGTAAGATGCTGGTACTATCGAGCTTTCCTACTAATTCAATCTTTTGCGCTTTTACTCACATAAAATCTCGTTCTCCGCAGACATCACGCTAGCCCGAGCGCGCTATGGTTTACAAGGTTCTGAGAGGCGGTACCGTCCTCACTTTTGATGACGCCACGCAGCGTGTCCAAGCGCTTCACCGAACATCAGTCGTGATACAGGATGATCATATCCTAGCGATCACCGCAGACACCGAAACTGATCTTCCTGCAGATGCTGAAATTGTCAATGTCGAGGGCAAGATCGTGTCTCCTGGTTTTGTCAATACTCATGTGCACACGTGGCAGTCTGTCTACCGTACCGTCGGGCCAAATATTGTTCTCTCTCATTATTTTGGCTGGCTGAGTCAGATGTCCGAGAATGCAGCTGCTGCTTTCAGTCCAAAGGATATTTACATCAGTTCTCTACAAGCCTACTTAGAAGGTCTCTATGCTGGTGTTACTTCATATGTTGATCATGCCCATCATAACTGGTCGCCGGATATGGTTGAGCCAGGGTTTAATGCAGCTGTAGACAGTGGTGCGCGAGTCTTATGGTGCTACGACGTTGCAGATAGCGACAAGTTTCCTTTGGAGGAACAATGGGAGGCGCTGGGCCGTGTTGCAGCCAGGACGACCTTATCTTCTCTGGTACAACCGGGCATCTCCCTGGATAGCCTGTCGTTATCTTTCAACAAAGATAACGGAGACAATCTCCAGCACACGCGGCAGATGATCAGGTAAGCTTCAGGATGTATTAAGGGAATTTGCCAGGCGCTGAATTAAAGCTACTCTAGTAAGCTGAATCTAAAAGCCATCACCATGCATCATATGGGCGGTCCTTGGCCCGGTAAGTTCGACCTCATTGCCATTGCCATGCCTGTCATACTAAGGAAACATTCTCAGCCACTAACTCCTCACCTGCTCATATCTGTGAGCTGAACCTGCATAACGACCAGTGTCCTATCATTTTCTCGCATGCACCATTCCTCACTAGCCAGGAGCAGGACGCGCTGCGAAAACACGATCAATTTGTTTCTATTACTCCGGAATCTGAATTTCACTTTGGCCATGGCCAGATCACCGGCCGTCTAATCTCTGAGCAGGCAGCCCTTGGGTTGGACACAAACTGGACATTTTCCGGGGACATGTTATCACAAGCTCGGTTGTGGCTTCAGACGGTCCGCCAAATGAATTTCCACCAAGTGCTTGAAAAGGGACTATTACCGAAGGCGACTCCTTTTACCGTGGAGCAAGGTTTCCTGATGGCTACCCGACAGGGAGGCCTCGCTATGAAGCGCCGAGATGTTGGTGTGCTCCAAGTAGGAGCCAAAGCTGATATCGTGGTCTTCAATGGTGATTCTCCAAACATGCTGGGTTGGAGTGATCCAATAGCTGCCGTAATGCTACATGCTCACCCTGGGGACATTGAACATGTCTTGGTCGGTGGCGAGTTCCGCAAGCGGGACTTCAGATTAGTAGATCTGAAGTCTGAGTGGTCTCAGTTACAAGAGCAATTCCTGCAGTCCGCACAACGTATCCAGCGACTGGTTGCGAAACCCCCGCCTCTGCCTGAGAAGCTCTGGAACGTGGGAGAGATGGGTGATGTGGAGGCGGCAAGCACAATAAAATCTTTGAGGAGCGAGTATTGAGCAATTGTTCTTCGCCTTTTATTAGTGGGGTTCCAGAATTACGCGTTATAGTATCGGAGGGTATCTGTATTACCTTCATATCTGCCCTGATCACACAGACATACTTACTTTGCGATGGGCCGGACTATGGAGCCCTATACCACGCTCTCGCGAAATTCGATGACTTTGTTTATCATTTAAATACACAAGCTATTACGTTGTTACTATGGTACCAAAATACTTACTAATAAAAGCGGATCGAGGGCATGTCACTCACAGCTATTCAGCAGGTATACTGAGCTTGTGCGGAATCAAAGAGAATGCTGAAGATTCAAGGAAGCGTTATTTGATTAAGCCCATTGAACCCAACAAACGGCCATCAAGTGAGTCGGACCATGGTGAATATTCTTCGTTGCCTTTTCCACGTACTCTCACACGGACAGTGGCACGCTCTGAGGAAGCAAGTGGCTGGTCTGGCCACGGGACGAAGGACGAAAGAGAAGACTTCAGGGTAAAGGATGAGGAGGCTCCTTGGCGCTGGACTTCGACCTGGTATGAATGCTGGTTCCAGTTACGAGCACTGCCCGCAAAACTCCACGAAAGCCGTGGCTTGACCTCACCAATTCCGAGAGCATGGCCGGTATGGTTCTCGATGCGCAAGCGAACGACTTCCGGGGTATTTTTATCCATGATAACAGAAGCCCAAGGAAGTTGGTAAAGATCAGTAAACTAAAGAGCTTTTTCTTTTCCAATTATTCAGACAAAATCACACCAATGCTCTCTTATCCAGTCCAACAAAGCTCATGGGTCATGCATTTGCGGGGTCGGTCAGATATACTCCGAGATCAAGATGCTGAATCGAGGATTATGATGGATGCTGAGAGCCTTTTATCTCCGGATTAGCCCGTTTTAGAGTTTACAGTTTTGCTTTATGAAACTTTTAGTGTGCGGAGAGAGTCTGGGGAAGCTTACTCCGGGGACAAAGGTAGGAGATATCCCATCTTCCCAGAAACCGAGGAAATGTTATCATTTCATTCTATAGTATCAATAGAAGGGCCATCTATTATCAGCCAATCATGATACGCATTACAGGGAAACTCTTGCTGAATGTCTTCACAATTGCCATTGCTGGTGCCATTTTTGGTGTTGACTCAGGTATCATTGCTACAACGCTGGAGTCTAAAGCGTTCCTGCTCTATATGTTTCCTCCTGGGTCTGTAGCGCATAAAAATGCGAATACGTTGACTGGTGCTATTGTTTCAGTGACAGCTGCCGGTGCAGCGTTCGCATGCCTCTTGAGTGGTGCCATTGTGAGAAGTTTGGACGAAAGAGACCGCTCGCCATATCTACTACCTTCACCATCATCGGGGCTGTGCTTCAAACTGCTTCCAATGGTCCAATAATGATGATAATGGGCCGTCTGGTGGCCGGCATGGCCCTTGGAGTCCTAGTTCCCATCGCACCTATTTTCATTATGGAACTATTGAAGCCACATATACGCGGACGACTTGTTAGCATTTATGGTATCATGATAGCAATGGGATTTTGTCTTGCAAATTGATTGGATATTCTTGCTCCTTCGCAGCTGACATTGTCTCCTGGCGTCTTGCCCTTGCAATGCAGATTCCACTAGCGTTGTTGCTCCAGATACTTATCATTTTTCTACCTGAATCACCACGGTGGTGTAAGTATTTAACGTTACGCCGTCATTTTCTTAAACTAACTGGTTCGTGTTCAGTGGCCCAAAATGAACTGCTGGAAAGGCTCACTCAGGTCTTACGGGATGTCTACCCAGACGAGCCAGATCTATCTTTTGGGGTTTTGCAAGTTCAGATCATCCAACAGGCTCGGCTGGAACTGGCGCAAAGGCGAAACACCGCTCTTGGCTATGGCATGCTGGAGTTAGTTAGCTAGAAAATGATCCTTTGCACAGCAATCTTGATCCTTATTCTTCAAGTGCCAGCACTTGGCGGTACTTTGGCAATCCAAAACTATCCGTCCATTCTGTACAAAACCTGGGATTTGAAGGCAGGGAAGCTCTTCTTATCAGTGGTTTTACGGGTTTATGGGGTTGGCGGGACAGTTGATAAATTTAGTGTTTATCTCTGACAGATTATCAAGACGTACGACAATATGTAAGTCCATGGAGCACCCCTTATCCGCGGTCTTTCAATATTAGCTAATAGCCTCAGTCACTGGTGGTCTCGTGCTCGCAACGCTACTTGCCATCTTAACTGCATTGTCCAAATTTTATGCTGATGGCTCCAATCTCGCCAGAGCCTGAGCCGGTGTAGTGTTGATATTTATTTACTTAGCTTCGTATGCAGCTTTTTTCAACTCTATGGTGTTTATTATACCGGCTGAGTACTTTTCCATCTACTTATATGGTTATGGAACTGCTCTGGGTGTCTTCTTCCAGAACGTGACGAACATCTGGCTTACTCAGATAATTCCTGATGTGTTTGCGATAATCACCTAGCGGTACTATATCGTGTTTATTATATGCCTAGTTGCGCTTACGACATTCTTCGCTCTATTTCTTAAGGAAACAAATCAGGCCCGTTTGGAGGAGATTGCTGAGAAGTTCGGTAATAAGGTGGCTGATACTAACGAGAAGCATTATAACGAACTTCCAGTCCGCGGAATTGAAGAGTCATGACGCAGAAGACTCCCTTTCAATCTATAAGCTATACTCGGAGCTTTGACAATACGTTCAGATCAAATCACATGGTTCTTAAAGATGTCCCATCCTGGAAAGTTGCCATACAATATATATTTTTGTACATCGGACGGTTGTTAAGTGAAAGTGAGGCAAAAGAAGAGTACTCGATATAAGAAACTGACTAGGAAGAATGATTGGATGACAGGAGCGCATTAGGAAGGAACTGGATCATGGAAGTCACGTGACCAAAGGTATACTTGGAAATACGGACTAGCGATAGGATACGAAACATACTATGTACATACGGAGGAACGTGATTGGATGATATATTATACGTAGTATGTAGTATACTTGAGTGTTAGCAGAACGCTTTTCCAAATACATACTATGGTTGACCCCGGTGATTTCCCTAGTACTTTTGATCCTGACGTAAATACAAGCCATGTAATACTTTGTATTACTTTGTATGGTACCGCCTACTTTAATGAGTAGGTTAAAGTCTTTATATTATTAAGCATATCAAGAGCAAGTTATTGGCTTGCAAAAGTACGACACTATCACCAGAACCCGTATGACAGTAAAATAAAAACGTTCTAGGAAATCACCGGGGTCAACCGTAGTAGTAGTAGTTTCTACATACCAAAGCAAGAGCCATGTGGGGTGGTATTCGTAGCTTTCAAATCCGGTATAGCTCATCCCGAGTTTCAATAGCAGCCCATTGACGGTCGCGGACTAGTCCTGGGAGTTACTCTTGCTCTTTAATATCATTCAAGACATTCACACATCCAGCCACTTCGTCCTACTCTTTGATGACCGATTGAATCTAACGAAGTGCCCGCTAGCTTTTATTTTCCGCGATGATTAATAGGCCGAGTGCCTATAGAGGAAAGCTAAACCGGAAGGGCCACCGGAAATCGCGGCTGGGATGTGGCAACTGCAAACGGCGAAGAGTCAAGGTGAGCCCCGGCTTGGTTCCTCAATCTCGCTAAGATTTCTCTATATATGCTAATCGATTTATAAAGTGTGACGAGGTCAAACCTGCTTGTGGACCATGCACTAGTCACTTGATCGCCTGCAATTTTGAAGTTGAGCCGTCCTCTCATGAGAATTTGTCGCCATTGACCTCTTCTGTGAACCACAATTCGACATTAGGGAGAGACTTTACATATATCTCGTCGTCCCAGAATGGCTTTCAACCACCCAAAAGAAAACATACCCGACAACGCAAATTGCAAAGCCTTCAGAGTCCTGTATTCGAAGTTCCGGCGCAGAGGTCCATGTTGGCGTTAGGTGACCGCCCATTCGAGTTCTCTATGCTGGATGTTGAGCTATTTCACAACTATATGTCGTCCACATCCTTGACTCTGGGAGATGACGAAACATCTCGGCAGCTGTTGCAAATCCAGCTTCCAAGATTAGGTTTCTCCTTTCATTACGTTCTGCGTCTTCTCCTAGCTTTCAGTGGATTTCATCTCGCACGTATGCCAGGAACCGGCCTGCGGCAGAACCAGACACCCACGCAACCTTATCTGGAACGAGCTCAGTTGCATTACACTATCGCCCTTAGTCAGTTGATACCTTCCGTGACCCGATTGAACACCACTACCTTTCGTGCTCTATATGCAGCTTCTTCGTTCATGTGCTTCTGCACACTAGCCAGAGCTCCGCAGCCTGGAGACTATCTCCTATTCAGCACTAGTGGCCGAGTAGAATTGCCGACACTGCTTCACGGTGTTCGGTCGATCCTGGAGACAAGAGAGCAGGTCCCAGTCGAAGTCGATGCCAGTTCAGGTTCGAGCCCAAGCACGGAGAACGTGACAGCAAGTTCTGAACCGGCTTCCCACTCATCAATGATTTTCGAAGATAGTATCCCCATGACAGCCAGATTCTCGATGCCTCTTGATCACATTCGTCACCTGATATTCAATGAGAGCGAGCAATCCGGTATTGGGTCTGAAACATACTGGAAGGTTTACGGGGACTTAGTCTCGACTTTCCAGTTGGTAAGAAGCGAAAGTCGCACAAAGGGAGATAAATTTCCAATTATCTTTGGCTGGCTCTATCGGCTTCCAAATGCTTTTATCGTTGACCTACAGGAGCGTCGACCGATCTCTTTGATATTATTTGCCTTTTTGCGGTATTACTGAAAGATCTCTCGTGCTATTGGTTTATAGATGGATGGCCTGAACATATCATGATTGGGATCCAGCAGAATCTTGACAAAAGTATGAGTCCTGGATCTTGTGGCTGATCGCTGCTATTGAGTGAACAGCACGGTCTGTTTATCCGTTGTCAATATGCTCTTGTACCTCATTACACTATTACGCATAAGTATTGGACTTTAACACAAATGACAAATTATTGCAAAATCCAAGCATGTAAATAGTAACTTAAGCCATTGCATTTATTATTAGTATTCCACCGAGCGACAGCGAAAACTCCGCGTCCTGCGTTCAGAGCAACCCACTTTTGAGATTTTGTAGGCTTGTCATAAAAGCGGAGCTCATCTTTGCATCTCTTATCTCCGAGTGGAGCACATAATTGGCCTGGAACAACCGAGCAAGGAACCATGTAAGTTGTCTCGCTCCTCCCATGAAAAGTAGCCTTAAACCCGAATACGAAATTCCCTGAATGGATTAGTGTCCTCGACATGCAGCAAACCTACTTAACTTCGTAGTATTGTTGAGTGGGGACGATAACTTGATTACAGTGGACCAAAGAATGCCCTTCAAAATAATTCAAGCCCATTCATCGAACCAATATAGTCGGTACTTAAATCGCCGCAAGCCGCTAATTGAGGCTGGTGGAGGACGAAGCGATGTTAAGCATGCATTTACTACGTAATAGCTAGTTCGTACTAGATAGCTTAGTGGAGCTTACCAATTTTCCCTGCCAGCCAGACTATAGTAGGTAAAATTATATCAGAATTGGAGCTACTGAAATAGCTGTTACTTGGGAACAAAACGTAGTGTTTTACCACCAGGAAGATCCAAAGAAAAACAGTCCTAATTAGAGATACGAACACGACATTCCCTACTAGGCCTAGCGAACGGTACGCAATTGCCTCATTAAAATTTTAGGAAAGGGAAATACTGGATCAGCGCCGCACTATCATATGTGGGATGAGAAAGTTTTTTCCTTGTGAAATAGAAAAGGAGAAGGACGATGTTTATTAGATATCATTCTATTAATAAGACATGGCTACCTAATTTCTGATAAAATTTATTCACAAGCTTGTCTCACTACTCTCTTGCCGGGTTATTACCTTTTGCTACATTTTCTCTTTTATAATAATACATTGAACCAGAATGTCATACAAACAACATCCTCATCAGCCCGTGGCTCCTGCATATTCGCAGACTCCAGCACAGCCCACAGGAGATACTCCTCCCCTCATGCACATACTGCATATGAGCAAAAGAAATGGAACGCTTCTCTATTTGACTGTTTCAGCCCCGGCAATATATGTAAGAAGATCTCATACAGCAATCAATATACTTTCCTATGCATCAACTTACAGACCTCTTTTATGAAATATAGGCCTTCTAACATGCTGCTTCCCTTATGTGACATATGGTAGGACAGCAGCAAGGATTCGAGATCCGACACTGTCGAACTACGGATGCTGTAACATGGATGTAAGTTCAGAGGGACCGTAGCCCAGTCTGGAAGCTGTCAGCTAAATTCTCAAGTGCATGCTCTTCTTCGGATTCGAGTTGGTACTATCGAACTGGATATTACAAACTATCAGACGCGGAGAGATACGAGAACGCTTTGGCATTGAAGGTTCATGCTGCGGAGACTGTATTACAACTTTCTGCTGTTCTTGTTGTGCTGTTATTCAAGAAGAAAAGGAGGTGAAGCTGCGCACAGTAGCCGCAAATTCTGGATATCAGATGACGGCACATATGGCCTATCCTTAACCCCGAGACACCCCGAGGCACTGATGGCCAGCGTTTCTCGTCCTAATATTCTCATCCTCATGTATTATCTATGTTGACATTTATTTCATACGCCCTTCATTTTTTCCATATGTCTTAGTTATTTACCCCGTATTTCTTTATCTTATAGTTAAATTTAGATTTGGATTTTGTTTATTCAGCTACAACGATCCACCATCTTATCCGGGCCAGTCTCTCCCTTTTATTATCCCAGGCCTATGGAAAGCAAGTCGCCTGATATTTGGTTCGCAAGCTATATAAATTTTTGAGTACAATGCATGCGTTCTGTTTCAATCACATGCTGCGAGATGACCAGGTGTTTTGTAGCTAACAAACTGATAGGTGATTTACCAATGGAAAAATACCAAATTTTTGTCCTATGTAAACATCTATTATGTGAGCTCCTATATGAAGTATCTGTCACGTAGATGGCTTAAGCATCATAGTAAGAACTCTAATGACTTCGAACTACTAGCAACACTGACGGTCTGTGCTAATGATGGTACATTGGGCTGATTAATTAGTTGATAGAGATGACCAAACTGATGGATGACCAAATCGATAAAAGGCCCGGGCCCAGATTCCTCACACGTCAACTGGCTAGTCAGTTTCATGCGGCACCAATTTCCCAGTAAAACTCGGTGACTCAGCTTGTTATCGCGGCAGTATGTTTCTAGAGCCGATGGACTTTAACAACTGGTTCTACAATGATTAATCTTATTAGTATCGACAACGTAGCCTATGACGGGATCGATCAACATTTGTCATGTGTTTCGTCGCAAGGAGTGAAATTTTATGCCTACGTGTCGAACACGTCACCTACCTGAACGAGCCACCACGAAACCCATGAAGACAGAACAGATTTTCAATTTGGTCCTCTTGACTTCTCCTGGAGACGGGCTTTGTCATCGTTTGAAATCATGAGCTCCTGTCGTAGACGGTCGTTCTCATCATTTGAAACTGATAACTACTTTTGGAGATGGCTGTTGCGGTCATTCGCAATCGTGAGCTCCTCTCGAAGTGTTTTAATCTAGATTTGCTCGAAGTGGAAGCAGCAGTGGCAGCGTCCATTGCTTCTTTATAAGCTCGGTAAGCATAGTCATGCTTGGTAACTTCACGCAGTGAACGGGAGGGTACGCGCGTTGTTGATTGTTGTCACTACTATCTGTTATAATGACACTGGCAGTTTCATAGGATGATGTTTCATCAAGAGTAACCGTCGATGCAGGGGATTGTGTATGACTCTGCGTTGGAGCTTTATAATAGAATACCTCATCTACTGGGATTTGTTCGCTCATCATTAAAGTGGGAGTAGGCTGTAGGCTGTATATAGCGATGGCTGTATTCAGAATTGATAATAGATAAAAGAAAGGAAATTTCAAATATAAAGATAGGCATCAAAGGGCTTTATATATCTCAAAACCACTAATTATTAGAAACTCCTATGGCCTGCGATGCCCGAGCACTCTGATTGAGGTCAATATAAAGAAGCGCATCAACTCACAAATGCAGGGCTTTTCTGCACAGTGCTTAAATGTGAAAATCAACATGTAAGCCCCGGGTCTCCTATCATCCGCAAGGGTGCCTTTTTTCAGGCCAGAGGTCTATCGTCTCTCAATGCCTGATTCGTCTTTCAGCTTGCTTTCAAGAGCTTTGATTTCCTCTTCAGCTGCACCAGTATCCGCTTCTCCTTTAATAATAACCGACACTTCAAAATCAAAACCTTTGCACCATTGTCCGTCATCAAGAAATTGTATCGATTGAGGTCGCCATGAATGATTCCTGATGCATGCAACCGACGAACAGTCTCCGTGCAATCCCAAGATTTTGTATATCTGGGTGCCTCCCAAAATCTCCTCCATCAGGAAGCCCACAGTTCGATCCTTTGTTTCCTCGTAGACGAAGCCTATAAATCTCGGAGCCAGCTGAAAGCCAGATGATGATGCCAGTGTAGAGTATACAGAGACCTCTCGCTGCAAAGCCGGAATCTCGTGGCTAAACCGTGCAATCTTCAATATGCACGTCGCACCATCATATCTTACGCGAGAGATGCGATCACTGATCCGAGAATCCCTTGTCAGATCTAGAAGATTGTAAAACAAAGCTGTTGAAAGATCGAGCCGTCCGAGGTCCAGCCCATGTGGTAAAATTCGTCGGGAGTACTTTCGATACCGTAGGGGCGCTCTTTCGAATAGTGATTGTTCGCCATTCTTCCTGCCACCTCGAACTCTTCGTAGGTTCGAAAGAACCCGGAAAGAGTCTGTTCTGCAATCTGGAGGGAGGATGTCTCCGTCAAGGACTAAAACGAAGATGATCCGCGAATTTCGCCTTATGCGATAAAGGAAATCATTCTCTTCAAGATCCAAAGACAATACTTCCTCCTTTTGTCCTTTAGCATCAACTCTGCCGGAAAGAAAAGGGTATGAAATCACAGAATAATGGCTCACATCGTTGGATCCTGGGACAGCGACTGGCTGACTGAGGGGCCGGGCGGGAGATCTCATGCGTCTGGCAAGCAACGCCGTGAGGAGTCGGATGGTAGACCGAATCTGAGTCCGCTAGTTCATCACTTAGTTCACTAGCAAGTTATTATGCCATGTGGAAGGGAGTACCGGCCAATCGAAGGCGTAAAGATGAAAGCTGGTTCGGGCTGGACTTAGGGCTAGGGTTAGTTAGTGGGGGTAAAGGGCTGGGGAGGAGTAGGGCTTCTTGGAACGCCTATCAGAGTATATGTTGGTTTGACTACATCGCTTGCGCAGTGAGCAAGAATGAAGCTTTACTGCCTATCAAGAAGAAGTCGAGGATGAGGCCTAGTGAGTGCCCTTTTTATGTGCGCTCGCTTGTCGTCGGTTCCCTTTTAGGAATATCCCTAGGCCTTTGATTTCTGCACTCTGATTAGTCCATCTACCAGGTAGTAAAATGGGGGCTCGAAATTGCGCGGTAGTGGAAAATTAGTCCGCGCTGGTACTCTTTAGAGGTTTAAAATATCGGAATGTTTAATTTCAAATGTGAGGTTGAAGACGAATTACTGAAGTAAAGACTGATATCCGAAGAATCAGGTATTGCGGAAGAATCCGACAGATTGCAGGGGTTTCTCACCATTTTATTCTTTCCTCATAGTAACAGGCCAAAACCCCTTATCATCCTATTTAATCGTACAATTTCCCTTTACCTTGGTAGGCGAAACTGCAAAGCTCCACTGTCGCGGCTCAAAAACAAACACGGCCCAAAGATTCAGCTAAGAAGACGCTAGATGAGTTTAATAACGCTCAGGCCTTGACTTTTTGCTAATACGAGTTCGCGAAGAGCCTCATAGGCCGTCCATCAGGGTCTGTGAGCACTCTAAACCGACAATTGGCGTCGAATACGATCGCAACAGCTTGGCAAAAGTATACCTTACGTCCATGGATGATGCTTTTGCTTCCTCGTCTTCCCACGGCTAATCCAACACCTCGCCGGTTCTGGCTTTGTACTCCATGCAGTTTCGATCTTAGGCTATTAGCTGAGTCTAAGTTTTCTGGAGGTCAAAAGGGTGGCCAATAGGCTAGAGATATTTGACCGCGAAGCTCTTACCAATGCAGTCTGAGGCTTTGAGGCCTCCCGTCAAACAGCATCGCTTGCGTTCCTTTGCTTCGCATTCAGATGGTCATTGCCAGCTGGGCTCCTCAGTCAGTCTCGGCATGGAGCACTGCAAAGCTAACTTTGTGACTTTTGACTACGTATATAGAGGATCTGGCTTTCCTTCTTCAAAGTTCCCTTGCCCACACTCGCTTGCTTTCTTTCAACCTACCTAGGTACTTTTAATTCCTCCGCAGAATGCGCTTCATTGATATTTCCATCGTCCTCGCTCTGTCAGCCGTGGCTGTGGCTTCTCCAGCCCTGATGCAGAGAAAACTTTACACAAGGCTGGCCACAGTCCCGCCCACATCCTCGCGCGTAGTCAATCAAAGACCCTTCACAAAGCCGCTCCCGCTTTCCAGCTGATCGCTCGTCAATCCTCTGGCGAAGGCGGCTCTGCTGGAAGCTCGGACTTTTGCAGCGGTTACGGTGCAACATGCGCGAGTTGCTTTGGTTCTAACTGGGCCCAGTGCGCTGATGGTGTCACTTGCTACGACACGACCGATTCAAGCTCTTCGTGCGATGCCGGATCTTCTTCTGGCTCTTCCTCTGGCTCAGGAGGCTCCAGCGGTGGCTCTGCGGGCAGCTCAGATTTCTGCTACGGCCAAGGTGCCACTTGCCAGAGCTGCTTCGGGTCTGGGTACATCGAATGCTCAGATGGTTTCACCTGCTACAATCCTTCGGACCCGTCGACCTATTGTCCTGATGGCACTGGTTCTGGCTCTGGCTCTGGCTCTGGCTCTGGCTCTGGCTCTGGCTCTGGCTCTGGCTCTGGCTCTGGCTCTGGCTCTGGCTCTGGCTCTGGCTCTGGCTCTGGCTCTGGCTCTGGCTCTGGCTCTGGCTCTGGCTCTGGCTCTGGCTCTGGCTCTGGCTCTACCGCTAGCCTCGGCCTTGGAAGCCCAACTACCACAGCACATGCAAGCTCGACTTCGGGGTTGGGCTTGATTGGCACCCTTGGCGGCGACTCGTCATCCAGCACTTCCACCAGCAAACACACCAGCACATCATCTATAGCTTTCGAGGGAATCACTTCTGCAACACCGACTACTTCTACCACTCCTACTACTACGGCTTCTACTTCCTCTCTCCCGTCCGAAACCTCCGTCACATCTTCACCACTAGGACATATAGGCGCTGCTTCCGTCCTCAGTATTCCGCCAGGTTTGCTTGCCAGCGTGGGTGCCGCAGCGCTCTTTACCATTGCTTTACTATAAACGCATGTCACTCTTGACTTTCCTATCAACGATCCTTTCCATCCCGAAGGCTGTTATTGGTGGTTAATTTGGAAGCGATTGGCAAATTCATCCTGTACCAACTACTATTCATCTCACATATTTCGTTTTGAATCTGTGTATTTACCCTTTTAATTTCTAATAGCCATTTTACGATCCGGACACATCCATCCTTGGACGCATTACTGTCAAGATTTTTACCTAGGTATCCCAGGTGTCAATAGTTACTATCTCTTCATTGTTCCTCGCGCTGTTGCTCCACCCCTACATAGTAGTACAAAAGAAAAAGCACACTTGAAAATTCCCTGGGATGCATGAAAGACAGAAATTCGTGGAGGCGGCCCAAAACGGCTTAGGCTGCCTATGTCCAAAAGGGACTAGCGCTTCCCCTATCGGGCCTTGAGGAAAACATTTCGCATTCGCCTCTGAAAATTATCGAATCCAAGCAAAGCAACTCAACGCAAAGCAGAGACCAGCAGAAACAAATACATTGAGCAACTAACGAGACTTATTTTGTGCCTTTCGGAACACCCCCATAGACAAATAGATCGGCAAGGTGGTAATGAGCAATGCCCGCCTCGCTCCGGCACTACGTACATCGCGACAGCTTGCGTCATGGCGATCTGTCTCTACACACTGTCGCTGTTACAGCACTGCTTCGAGGCCGGCTCTCTTCCGTCTATTAGAAGATGGCACGGGTTGGTTTTCTAATATGATCTACGTCAAAGAGGAATGCAAACTAATCATGATTACAGAGCAGCCAATCACGGAAGATGACTTATTCAAGTATCAACGACATCGGTGGCTGTATGTACTACAGGGTTGACCTCTGTGGAAGTGTACTGAACTAATACTTCTGCTCAGACGTAATGATAGCCAAGAGCTTGACGTACGATGTCGGCCATTCAATCTGGACGCCTTGATAGATCGGGCCCTGAATGCCAAGAGAGAGCGCACTGATGACAAGAAATGCAAGTTACATCTCTTCCTCGTCATTTTCATTACTAGACTCGGGATATGGTGTACGCTAACAAATGCTACAGGTGTAAAGATACTAAAGCTTCTAGAGGAGATCACAACAAAGTCTTCCTTCTGACAATGAACGATGGAGACGAGCTCATCGCGAGGTTACCAAACCCAAATGCTGGCAGTAACTTTTATACGACAGCATCAGAGATAGCTACCCGTCGATTTTTACAGCATACTTGCGATGTTCCCATGCCCCAAGTATATGACTGGGATTTTCGCGACCGCAACACGGTGGGCGCAGAATGGATCGTTGAAGAAAAAGCCACTGGACAACCGTTGCGTAAATTTTGGTTCACGATGAATCGGCAGGCGCAGCTAGAGATTGTCCAGCAAGTTGTTGATCTGGAATCCAAGTTGGCATTTTTCAAGTTTTCTAGTCATGGCAGTATTTACCTACAACGCTGGTTGCAATCGAAACAAATAACGTTCGCAACAATGGAGAAGCAAGGCACCGTTTTAAACAAAACTGAGGTGGAACGTCCTAGGGAATTCTGGAACAATATGCTATTGGACCCTCTACCGACCGTAGTCTATATAGAGGTCCCGGAGATTTCACGAAACAGTTCCGTGGCCCATGTAAGTGACACCGATCTATCCTATCATGACACACACGACCCAGATCTAACTATTACGGATGTATAGTCACAAATCTCTTCCACTATGCAAAAGTTCTAGCCAAAAACGAAAGAAGATACATTAAACGCAATGCCTGGCGAAGAATAAATCCTTTTCGTTCAATTGCGATGTCTCAGGATCCCGACCAATACCGAGATTTGATTGAAAATATGTCGCTTCGCAACAGCATTGGAATCAGTCGGAATTCAACAATGATCCTTGCACGATTTCGCATCCAAATCTAAGCCTAGACCACATCTTTATCGATCCAAAGACGAACAAAATTGTCTGCCTGACAGGGTGGCAAGCGACAGTGATATCGCCACCTTTACTCAAGCGCCTATACCCGACATTTCTCGATCCGGAATTTCAGACGGAGTCACCTGATAGGAGCAAGTCTCTCGAGAGATTTTACCAACAGTTGGTGGAAAAGCAGATCCTCTCCGTCACAAGCGTGTTCTGAGCGACCTACAACAGCACGAGATTCACATTGGTCCAATGTCTTCTATATTCGGTGGATGGGAGAAGGACGATATGTATTCACTGCGTGAATCGCTGCTTGCTATGCTTAGATCTTGGGACAGCAATACCAAAGGGCCTGTGCCAGATTGGCTAAAGTTCAGAGTGCAGACACTTGCAAGTCATAGCATGGAGAAATTCGCGCGGCAAGAGCTCCAGATGCTCTTCAGTGTAGTACAAAACGTACAAAATACTCTGAAGATACCCATTGACGGCCGTGTTCCGGCAGAGGATTTCGACCTTGCGCGAGACCTGAGTGAGACATACCGTCAACAGTACCTTGATCTGGCGAAGGATGACAAAACCGGGTGCGCATCCATGAGAACCTGTGGCCATTTGACGTTCCCGGGCGTGGACAATATCCAGTGCGAAACTACAAGCAAGGGCGACATCTCGCGACAGGAAATCACTCCAATGCTTCTTTTCGGGGCAGGGAACATTCTTCACAATCGGGGATTAGGCCAGTCCGCGTTGACTAACTAGCGAAAGCTTTTTGTGTGCAGTGGGCTTAGGGTTAGTATTAGATGCATTCTCCCAACTCCATGTACAAAGATATCTAGTATTTACGGATGATGAAAATCCTGAATGAGTGTACATTGAAATTCATTCACAAGACGAGATCCGTTCCAATTACCGGATGTAGTGACGGAGATATTGGCTCTGTTCTCGCCATGAAGTTTCATGACAACCTTTCGGACTTTCTGTCTTTGAAAGAGCCCAGCACTTAATTGCAGTCACATAACTCCTGCTAAATGTGACTCAACCAAGTTCATTATCTAGGAATTCGGCGGTTCCATCCTGATCTAAAAAGATGCAGACCTCTAAGGGGGTGCTCGAGCTCATGAGTGAAGCAATGGGAAATTATAACAAGATTTGTGGTTAAGTAGACAGTGCCAGTAACCTCAATTTTGCCCAGTTTCAAGGTGTCCAGAGGAAGAGACTATATCAATAACTGCTTGTGCAATCTGCCTATCGTCATCAAAAGTCAAAGACCGCACTGCAGCATCAAGATCCGCCCAAAGCGGCTCAAAGTCCTCCTCCCCTTCCTGCTGCGTCCCTGCATTAGGTGCCATAGTAGAGTCTCCCCTGGCTGCAAACCAAAATATGATCTTGAGTTTATTGTCGTCAACGATACGCTGGCTAACAGCAACTGGTTCTGTCACAGCGCGTAATTGACCAAAAGGATGAGCAGCCGCTGCTGGAGTTGCAAGTGTAGGAATTGGCAAAGGGAAGAGAGTCACTCGGAAACCGGTCTCTTCGTAGGTCTCTCGTGGCGCGGCATCCTCTAGTGTCTCGCCAATATTCTTGCGTCCCTTTGGGAGGAGAACCTCTTGGGTCGTCTTCCGGCGAATTAGCAACAACCGTGCTTGAATGGGATCTAGAGTGACTGTGCCACAGCTGATGCTGAAAGCGTCATATAGATGCAACGACCTGCCGGGATCAAGCGACATGGCACCGGCAGGCCTGAAAGTATGGGGATTTCAGTTTGAATGAAGATAGGGTAGCGACTGTTCCAAGGTTCTTGTAGGTGGATGTAAGGTAGGAAACAATTCACGCCTACAGTACCATTGGGGACAGTCGAGCTCGTGAGCAAAGAATAACATTGGAGACGAAGCGACTAGAAGTGATATAGGTAATGGACAACTGTTTATCCAAAACACGATGTCTCCCAAGTCCGAACTGGCTGAAAATTTTTGTTATACCGGAGGCCTTATCGAGAGAAAGATCGGTGTGTTTGCTAGACGAGAGCAATCAATTCAATTCTTGTCATCAGGCATGTACCATGGCAATGAAAAGGCCATATAAGTTATTTAATTAATTAGCACACCTGTATAATAGGTCACATGGTCCTTCCTTGTTGCTTGCAGATTATGAATCTTACACGTTTGTACACTACTGTAGTTCAAACGCTGGTCACTAACTTAGGCCAAAAATACGCTCAGCCTCCATAACCAACACGTATTCGGGCTTCAGCTGAGAGTAGCGCGTATATTTAAAACCTTGGAAGTTAGAAAACCATACAGTGACCTCGCCCCTTGATAAATGAGGACATCTATTTCTCTTTTCTGGGCTTCATTTTCTATCTTCAAACCCATTACAGCGTGTTTATTGTCGAGAACATTATCTTCCGTTAACCGGCAAGCATTCGACCGTCTAATTTCGCGTTCTTCTTCGTTTTTCTTTTCTTTGCGGCTGACTACCACCACTGACACCGACTCAGTAACATGGCCTTCCACGCCATTTTAGCACTTGCTCTCCTCGCGTTTATCCCCTGGCCAGTTTCTTCGCTTTATCCAGAGCTGGAGACAAACTCGATCCTCGGGAGCCGCCCGAAGTGAAGAGCACGATTCCCGTTTTAGGGCATCTCTTTGGATTACTCAGCAAGGGGTTTCGTATTATTATTCATTAAGGTATTTAGATTGCTTAAAATCTTCTATACATTCCTGTTCATCTGTATTAAATGAGATTTTCGAACAAGCCTCAAAACCCAGATCTCCCAGCCTTCACTGTCAACATCCCTCAAGCGAAAACATACATTATTACTTCTCCGGAGCTTCTTGCTGCAGTGCAACGCAATGCCCGGAACATCTCCTTTGAGCCTCTTCTCGGCCAGGCCACCGAGAGGATTGCCGGATGCTCCCGGAGACGGTGAACAAGATACGTCCATTGCGCTCCGGGGGCGGCGGAGGCGCTCAAGACGTCGTTCACGCGATGCATCCTGCCCTATTGGGTGATGGTCTTGACGATATGAACGAGACAATGGCCAGAAACTTGAAAGTATCACTTGACGAACTTGCAGCAGACTCTAACGAGCCCACCACTATCGACCTATTCGATTGGTGTAAAGAAGCAATAACAATAGCCAGTACAGATTCGAATTGGGGTCCTCTAAATCCGTACAAATCGCAATTCTTGCGCGATTGCTTTTGGTATGTCAAAGTCCGTCCTGTCAGCTCTCGTTGAATTCTAACAGAAGAGGAACTAGGGAACTGGATAATGGCCTTGGCCGGGTTGTGCTGAACTTCGCGCCGCATATCATCGCCCACAAGCCGTGGAAGGCTCGTGAAACCCTTGTAAAAGCGTTCACGGCATACTTAGAAGCCAGGGGATATGAACAAGGCTCCATGCTAGCGAAAGCCAGGTATACTTCGTTCAGCGAGTTGGGGGTCCCCATCGAGGACATAGCGCGTCAGGAAGTTGGCATGGGCTTTGGGCTGTTGTCGAATACCATCCCGTCAACATTCTGGTTCTTGTTTGATCTGTATTCTCGGCCCGACGTACTCGTGAAAGTGCGCGAAGAAGTTCGCGCGAATGCTCTGCACATCATTACCGAGGACAGCCAATCTGCAATCATCGACCTGGCCGATATTCGCGACCAGTGTCCGCTCCTCGTCTCTACGTTTCAGGAGTCCCTCCGTTTCAGGGCCAACGGTGCTCCAACTCGCTACGTTTTCGAAGACACCTTGCTGGACGGCAAATACCTGCTGAAAAGGGCTCGACCCTCCAAATGTCGGCTGCCGCATTACACGGCCATCCTAGTTCTTCGCAGCGCGGCTGAATTCGAGCCTTCTCGTTTCCTGAAATCCAATGCCCGCAGAACAGGCGGCTTTGTAGGGTTTGGAGTGAGTCCCAGTATATGCCCTGGACGACACTTTGCCAGCAGTGAAATACTTATTTTTACTGCTGCGGTGATTCTGCGTTTTGATTTCACGCCGACGTCTTCTTCTTCTCCTTCTTCGCCTTCTTTCTCTTCGTGGATCGAGCCACCTTTGAACTATGCGCTCGCGGCGTCTGCTACGCCGCCTGGCAAGCCGTTCTACGTGAAAGCAACGCCCAGAGACGAATATAAGGGCTATGAGTGGGACTTTAGGGTTACCCGGGGCAAGGGACAATTTGGACTTGTAATCGGATAGGCGAATTGCAATTGCGCAGCGCTTTTATACGCCAGCTATAGAAGTTACAGCGCGCCCCATATAAGGACCTGGTTTTCGTGATAACGAGGTAATTCCTCTTGCAGCGAAATCCTCCGTTAAATTTGCGAAACCCCGCAGATTCATGATCAAATAGGCCAATAAGAATGCAATATTAGTCGCTTTTATAACCCAATTAGTACTTACTACTTAGCATTTACTATTTGGTTTACCCTAGTCATAGCAAGCGGAAGGCTTGTGTCACACGGAGTAATCATCGTGCTGATTACGGTGGTTACACGGTACATAAGCTTACTCCGCGCGTGCCTCCTGCTTTTTCAAATCGATATACACAACCACACTACACACACACGAAATGTCTTCCACCGCACGAGACGGCCTTATCTGGGAGGATGGCGGATTTGACCTCACGCCAGTCTGGAGTCGAGAGCCCTCGTTGGAGGCTATCACAAAGGTGTGTCGCGAAAAGCTTCCAGCAGATGATTCAGGGATCTGTGAGGTTTCATTTCACGCGTCAGGGGCCTTCAACAAACTATACGTGGTTCAAACCAGGAGTCGTCGGCAGCTACTTATGAGGATCTCGCTGCCTGTTTAACCGCACAGTAAAACCAAGGGCGAAGTTACCACTCTACGGTTTCTTCGTCGTGTAACGAATATTCCAGTGCCACAAGTGATTGCCTTTGATGACTCGGCCAACAACGAAATTGGATTCGAATGGATCCTGATGGAGCTAATCCCTGGTGTCTCGGCATACGGGCGTTGGCGGACTCTAACCATGTCCCAAAAGGAAGCCCTTGTTCAGCGTATCGCCGAGATTCAAGCACAAATCTTTCGCCCTACCTTCTCCGGCATCGGAACCCTGACGGCTGGTGGTGAAGAAGATTGCCAGAAGGAACAAGAACAAGTCGGGCAGATTGTTTCGCGCTTCTTCTTTTGGGGCAATCACTTTGATTACGAGATTGATCGTGGCCCGTTCCGTTCAGCGTACGACTGGCTTCTTTCTTGCATTAGAATCATTATCAAAGACCAGGAAATCGCCAAAGAGGAAGAAGCTGAAGATGAAGATGACGAGGAAGATGCCGCCTATACCTTGGCCCTTGCTCATAAACTACTCAATTTACTTCCTAAAATTTTCCCTTCTCTCCAGAGTCCTCCCGAACCGTCGGTAATATGGCACGAGGATCTTTCGCTTAACAACATCCTAGTCGATAATCAAGGAAATGTGACCGCCGTGATTGATTGGGAATGCGTTTCAGCCATGCCATTATGGATGGCTACCCAGGTGCCCCAATTCCTGAGCGGATCAACCAGGGAAGAAGAACCACCGCGCCAAGACTATGGCGACGAAGACCCTGACGTTTCGAAAAGAAACGGAGATGATGAACTAGATGATGAAGGGAAAACGACCTGTATTGGATCCATTTGATGGAGTATGAACAGACTCAATTAAGGAAACTGTACAATCAACATATGTGTCGACTACGACCAGGTTGGGATGCCGAAATCAAGGACAACACACTGAAAGCGGATTTTGCCGAGGCGATTTTTCGCTGCAGTCATGGTTTCTATCTCAAGCGTATTGCGCAGTGGGTTGACGCAGTTGAAAGAGGGAATTTCCTAGGTTAATGGACATCTTAGAAGCAGGGTTAAGAATTTAGGTAGTGTCATATCAAAATATTACCCATCAAGCAGAATTTATCGAAATAGCAGCCTCAAGACCGCTTGTTCTCTTAAATAGTATACTCAAAATGTATGGTGACCGTCAGGAGGAACCGTTGGCAGAGAAAGTATGCTTCAGGCTGAAACTCAAGGGGACAGTTGCCATGATATCGCCCTTGATTCATGCTATCTGGTAAGTTTATACCTTTGCAATCATCAAAGTAGTCGCGAAAGGGAAACTGTTTAGGTATGGCATTCCGCATTGCCTGAGGGATCACTTGGAATAGATGGACGCAGATGACATGGCAGTAGCGACCGTATTCTCTGCGATGCCGTAGAAAGTCCAGTCCACAGACCGATCCGTGCCAGTTGAAAATGACTTGCAGTCGAAGAAATGTTCCATGGCGTGGCAAAGGGTGGTGACATAGCTTTGCTGGCGTACGGGTTTCAACGGATCCCCGTCGATGCGTTGAACTGACACAACACTCTGTCCGGCGTACTGCATCTGACTAGCAGGCGGCTCATGAGCAAGGATTCAAATACCTCGATGCTGCGCGTCGACAGTACTGTCGCCGCCCTTTCAACCTGTGCTGCTTCAAGCGGTATCTAACACCGTTACCGGCAGCGCGGCGGATCTATGGCGACACTCCGCACCAAAGGTCTCCTTGAGCTCATCGAGTTCTCCTTGGATATCATCTTCCATTGAAATCTCGATCGCAACAGTCAAAGAAATTGCTCAGTGGCGCAGAGTATTATGAGGCGCCTCAAATCGTCTGAATCGCCCAAGCCAACGTGAGGGCCGATCGCAGACTGAATACCTCCTTTGCTGTATTTTGAGAAAATGGCGCTCAAGCAAGTCTCTCTTGATAGCGCTTCCATTGTGGGGTGATCAGGGTCAGGTGGGGAATTGTTCATCCACGGCTGATAGTCCTTCATTGCAAGTCTGCAACTTTCCTCTTCATATGCTAGCCATACGGCCTGGCTACAGGGCAATGGCATGTTAAGGATGAGGTCATTGTTTAGCGGTTCATAGTAGGGCGAGGTCTTTCTCGCCCTAGGATCATAATTACTAAGAAAATTGACCATGTTGACAATGAAAACTGTTCTACGCGTTGTTTCGGTGGTTCTCCACCGAACCCATGTCGTCGAGATCAGCGAACATGGGGTTGAATCGAAATCAGAGAAAGCATTCATGTCAGGACTGCGGATCTGTCGGTATGGCTCAATGTAGGACCTTGTCATCTGCCTAGTATTAGTAAGATTGGTCTGAGATCAAGATAGGAACAGTGCTATACCTTCAAAAGAAAACCCATCTCTAGATTTTTGACTGGCATAGCGAGTCTCCACGCTTCAGGCTCATTACCTATCCATTCTTTAATCTCCAAGCTCTCGTAGATCAGTAGAGCGTGTATCGCGTCCCACTGCTCCATACACTCGTACGACGGCTAATAGACATCTCAGCATTTGATCAAATCGGAGCGGGGCCGCAGTAGCACTTACAAAATTGCCAATCAGTCGATGCCGCGCGGCGTCTATGGCCCGTCGGAAAAATTGTTTGTCGGTCGAGAGATTCATGCTCGTACTACTGCAGATGGCCATTGAGGTGAAAGCGAATGACGACAAGTCGGGTTCAACACCTTTGACTTTTGGCAAGTGAAGAAATGAGAGAAACAAGAGCCTTTGACTAGTAAAGAAGCGTAGTCGCCCAGTATACGGGCGAGAATGAGCGGTGTCGACGACGTTGGAGCATTTGAAGGGGACCTCGAGCTGCTATTCGAAGTTTGCGTGAGGGATGTAGCGAGTGAGTTGCCATGGGTTATTGGTGATATGGGAAAAGACCCAAAGTGCGGGACAGGACCTAGATTTGGGAGGTCTGCGATGTTGAAGTCGAAGTTATCCAGCAGATTCGGAGATGGTGTGGAATGCCAAGGCGGGAGTTCAGGGACTGAAGAGTGGCTGCCCGCCGAGTGACCGGATTGGAAACTTTGATTCCAGACACTTGAAGCCTCCTCCATGTGCTGGGGATAATTCCAGGCTTGGACAGCTGATGGTGCGCTATAGAGGCATTTCGTTCCTCTCTTGGCACAACGAGAGCAGGTGGGTTGGGTGTGGCTGCACTTGGCCTTGGCCTGAACACACGCATTGCAGGCTTTACGGCGATTCCCAATCTTTACGGGACCTCTGCAGCGCCTTCGGTGGCGCAGGAGCAGGTCGCCTGTGCCAATAGTGTTAGCAACGGAGACAAACAGCGATATCAGAAACGACGGAAAATGAGGCAGGCGGACAGCAGAAACCTACGCCGCGGGTAAGACTTGAAGCACGTCTCGCAAGCCAGCTGATTGGACTCGGCGCTAGCGATGTCCGACTCCATGGTCGCCAGTATCGATAGAATCAAATCTCTAGGGAGACCTGGACAGAGGGCCGTGGATGGATTATGCAAGTACGATTTATTACTAATCTGGCCAATTACTATCTGGTGTATCACGTGACAGCCATATTTCTCCGAGGATTTACGGCTTGCCGGAGGCGGATGGTCTAGCGCTCCCGCTTCGGACTTGGATGGTAGTGGATCTACGGTATCGGCCCACGGCCTTGCGAGCTTGATAGCATCAGTCCGGAGTTGAGGGTTCTGCGGTCTCATCATATTCATAATAAATATTAAAGCAGCGGCGAGGGCGCATATAATAAATATTAAAGATGCGCTCCCTCGCCGCTGAGCTCTTCAGCTCTTCACCATCACCCATCCCTCGTCCGCCATGGCCTTATCTACAGAGGAGAAGCGCGATGCCGAACTGCCATCCGAGGCATCACCATCGCCGCCAGGTGCGCAGCCCTCAATGAAGACCATGTCTATCCCGCCGACGCCTACTCGAGGCCACGGCGCATTCTCTTCACCGCGACGGTGTGTATCTCCATGTACATCAACCAGCTAGGCTTGTGCAACACCCTCACCACGCTCAAGATAATCGGAGAGTCTTTTGGCATTGATAACCCGGGTCTATCATCATGGTTAATTGCTGGCTACAGCTTAACTATCGGCACCTTTATCCTCATTGCCGGACGCCTTGGCGACGAGTATGGCAACAAGAAGATATTCGTCCTGGGCATGGCCTGGCTTTCCTTGTGGAGCATGGTGGCAGGACTCTCCGTCTATTCAACTATGTACTCTTTATCTTTGCTCGCGTCTTCCAAGGTCTGGGTCCTGCCTTGACTGTGCCCAATGCTCTCGCCATCTTTGGCAAGTCGTTTTCCGAGGGCCCACGAAACCTAGCCTTCGCATGGTTCGCCGCATCAGCGCCATTTGGCGCCATGTCAGGTTTCGTCTTTGGCGCCCTCTTTGCCATGGCTTGGTGGCCATGGATCTTTGGAGCCAGGCTATTGGGGTCGCTTTTGTGGCTGCCTTTGCTGCCTGGACAATACCAGACCTCCTATACAAGAGGAGGAGAGACGGCCGCTTCGTGAAAAGTTAGATCGCCTGGATCTTCCTGGAGGCGCAGCTGGCGTGACGGCTCTGGTCTTGTTCAACTTCGCGTGGAACCAGGCCGTGGTTGTTACTTGGCGGGCCCCTACGTCTACGTGTGCCTGATCCTTAGTTTCTTCTTCGGTGCACTATTCTTTTACATTGAACTTTACCGAGCCCGCCATCCAATTCTGCCCATCGCTGCCATGAGTTCGGACATCATGTTTGTCTTCGCATGCACGGCAGCAGGCTGGGCCACATTTGGCATATGGGTTAGTATTACTCTCGATTGAAAAGCATTTCAACTAACGCTGAGTGTAGCTCTTCTACGTCGTGCGAATCGCTCTCGATATAGGTGGCCAGACTCCCATTCAATTGGCAGCATGGTTCACTCCCATCCTTATTACCGGAGTCCTCTCAGCTTTGACTGTTGGCAAAATAATCAGCAAGGTTGATGCGTCGTATATCATGGTTGTTGGACAGGTTGCGTATTTGGTCACATCCATACTCATGGCCTTCCGGCCTCCCGACTCAATTTATTGGACCTACTTCTTCTTCGGCACCATCATCGCCACTATCGGAATGGATTCCTCGTTACCTGCTGCAATCATGATCTTCGCAAGCGTGGTTCCCCGGCAATACCAGGGCATGGGGCGAGTATAGTCATGACCATCGTCAACTACAGCATATCCGTTGGTCTTGGCTTTGCTGGCACCATCGAGATCAACATTAATCATGGTGGACATAACAAAGCAGACATGCTCTATGGTTACCGGGGTGCTCTGTGGTTCTCTGTCGGCTTGACGGGGCTCGGAACCTTTCTCAGTCTTGTCTTTTATTTAAGAATCATCGTAAACAGAAGTCGAATGAGAATAAAGTGGAAGAGGACACGGAACTTCAGCCCTGATTGGGGTACGAAATTGTTTCCAACCTCTGTTCTACTGCCGATATCATGAATTCTGAGGGCGCTATATAAAATGGGCAAGGAAGACACATCGGCTAGACAGTGGGGAATGGCATTAGAGTCACCTGTTGTTGTGAGGGGGCTGAATAGATATGTAGTTTAGAAACCTAATAGAGCACAGCATCAAAATACTTGCTAGTACCATATTCAGAATCAAGGCCCAGGCGAGGTCAGGAGTTCCCTTGGCCATCTTGCTGTAGAGGGCGTGGGTATCTGAAAATCTGAGCTGAGGACCCTGATGTTTTATATAAACGACTAAGTTAACTAACTAACTACGACATCAAGAACTTGGGTCACAGAACTCAATTCACGACACACAAAGCACGTGATAATTCGTAACCATGGCTCGATCCGGCAAAGCGCCGTTGCAGCCCCGGCCAGCCAATCGATCAGCCCCTCGCTGCCCCGCTGGGCCTCTCTGGCCAATGGACACACGGAACGCCGTCCCACTTTGCCGTTGAGCGTCTCTGATTGGCTGAAATTCGCGCGCTAAAGTCGTCGGTGGCGCTTTCACCAACGCTAACAACGCTTATCTTCTTGTTTGCTCTAAGCCTCCACGAGTCCAAGCCTCAGGCCATCAAGTCGTACTTCCCTGGCAAATACCGCTCTTTCCGATCATAGCCTCGCTCGCGACCATCCTACATCCCTCTTCTCCCGCGTCCATCTGCAAATCTCGACTAGTACCCCTACCTCACTCGGCCCTATTCTTCGACGCGCCCGCTGGTACGCCGCGCACCGAACGGACCGGGACAAGGAAGCCCCCAAAATCCAGAGAGCCCCAACGGGGCTCGCTCACAGCAACGCCATGGCTGGGCATGATGATGGCCCCAGGGATAATGGCAGGGATAACAGTATAGACAGCAACCTTTCTCAGATGGTAGATGTCATGCCCGCTGATGGCTCCCTGTTTCGCCCGCCTCATGCTCGCCAATCCTCAAACCCAAACGTGTTCTCCGATGACTACACAATCGAGTCCATTGACTCTCCTCTCCTTCCTAACCATCGACGATCCACATCCACCTCCTCCCTCGACTCGGGCTCTACCATTGAACCCCGACAACGCAATCAGCCCACACCAGGAGCAGAGAATAGCGCACGGACGACTCCTCAGCAGTTGGAGGAATCGTTGTCTCTACATAGGACAGCGAGTCGTCATTCGGAGACATTATCTGCGCCGGATGAAGACGAAGACTTGAACCCGTTTTCCGATGATCAGAGTCCGTTGCATGCCACCACCAATCGACCATCGAGTATTCGGAAGGATGTGACCTCGATGAATCGTCAGTCTATCGTTTCGACAACCTCCACTCGATCAGGGTACAACCCTTTGCCGAGGGCCATGAGCCCTTATCGCGGAGCAACTGGTCCCAGTCATCCCTACGCAATGTATCCGCAGGTGGGCGTCAGTCGAACAGCCAGCATCGCTACAGTGTCATCTATACGTCGAACCGACAGTCCTTTGAGAGGCCGCACGGCTCCTCAACATCCCTATGGCATGTATCCTCAGATTATCGATTATGAAGAAGATTTAGGTGATCAGCCAATTCCAGTAGGGTTTCCGGCCAGTGGGCTGGAATCCCATCAGTCATCATCCCCGAGGCGGATGAAGTCGGCGACATCGTTGGGCCCGATGGCCACCTAGAGCAGCTTCCACCTTACTCCCGATATCCAGACGGCGTAATTCGGCCAACCACACGTCCGGGCCCGGCCAGTATAGCAAGCGATATGAGGGGCAGTCGGAACGGTATCAAGACGAGCCTTCAGCTCCGCTACCGCTCCCGCCCGGTCAGGCTCATCTTCAGGGACATTAATCAATGTCGAGTCGGAACCACTGCATCCATCGACAAGTCAATCTGGCCGATCATCAACCTTAGTAGAAAGCATGAGCGAAAAAGTCCATCGAAAAGGGCGACAAAAGTGCTTCGGTGCTCCCATATGGCTTATAGTCGTACTGCTCATGGCCATGGTGGTATGTGCTCTATTGGGTGGTGTCATCGGCGGTGTCTTGGGCGAGAGCTGCGACACGGCGCGCAAAGAAAACCGGCGCTACTGCGAGTGTGGTGACCGTGACTTATACATCCGATGTGTCCCCGTATACTGCCACATCCACAGGTTTTGCCTCTCTGCCGACAGGCAACTATCAAGTTCCTTGGATTACTACAAACGTGTCCAAGTTTTGTATCGGCACGCCCGATCAAATGGCAGCTTGGAGCTGCCAAGTGATGAATCCTCTATCTATTATGGTTCAAGGAGGCGTCGATTCGAGCACTCTTACCGTTGGAGAGCCCAGCATTCAAAATGGCCAATTCAATTACGGGGCCCAGTTGCCGTACGACATTCACCCCGCGAAACAAAATCTGAGCATGATGCTTGATAAGGAGGATCCCCAGTTAGGGCCGGCTCTCTTCTTTCAGACTTTCTTCAACAAACTCGTCATAGTTGAAGACACACAAAATATACAGCTAAAGCGGTCCCTTGACGACAGAGATTCTGCGAATGGTGGATTTACGCAAGGGAGAATGCCGGCAACCGCCCGAAGCCTTGGTTCTGTTGGTGGAACCAAACACAAATAGAGACATTTATCTACATCAACCAAACTCAAGGCACAACAAGCGCTGCTTCTTCTTCTTCTTCTTCTTCTTTCACCTCCTCGGCACAAGCTGTACCAGTATCCACGTCTGCGCCTGGGGAGGACCTTCCAAACGTGATACGACTATCTCTGGGTACTACCCAAGAAAAATCAAAATCAAGGAGAACCGAGTCAACCCGAATGCACCACAAGCTTATTGTCAGCAGATGCAAGTCAACTCTGACAACAGTATTACTCAATTAGTGGGCAGATTTTTAATATCAACGAGACCAGCTCGACGCATCCGTTTTCGCAGGGATCTTCCAAAATCCCATGTTATTGCGAATGGATGACCTAAACGAAATCGACCTACGCACGCTGAGCCTGCTTTTCTGGCACTGGCCCTTTCCTTTTCCTATCGATTTCCTTCCATTGCATGGGGTCGGTTCTTGACGTTGTACGATTGTCGGTTTATGGTTCTCGAGACTTACCTCCGGTGGATATCTTGAAGTGGGAGTCTTGGTCGAGCGATTTGATCTTCGCCATTGCTGTTGCAATGTAGAATCTGGCGTTGGGGACAAATTCTTTGATATCCTTCTTCATCTGAAAGTCGGGTAAAGGCTTAAAAACGCGCGGGACGTTTGGGTACATATGTGGATTTTTATTTTATCTTTATTATATTTTTGGTGTATTTCTTGATGGCGCGTTACTTTCCTTTGGGTGGCGATTTGGCGAAGCCATCGATTCAAACATGGCTTGTTTATTTTACTTATTATTGATTCTTCTCTGGGCTGCGACGAAGTCCTATATATAATCTTCGACGGTTGAAAAATATTCTGTACGTCGCAGTGTAGCAAATCGAGCGCGGTTCCGGTGTGTGTTGGGTATGACCGGCTTCGACGTCATGCCTACGAGATCGACATAGGATGAGAATTGCATCAAATACCTATCTCTGTTTACTTTTTTCTTGCTGTCCTTTCATAACTGGAGTAAACACAAAACAGAAGTACACTCGAAACGAAAGAGATGCATCTCATTTCCCGACCACGATCAACATCTGTCAGGTCGATATTGCCCGGTATCATATCGGCACGTCCAACAACAGCAGCACACTTGCCTCGAATTCGCAGGTCCTATGGCAGCGAGCACAAGCCACCGAAAGGCTTTGTGCCTGCTTCCAAAAGGAGCCGTGAGCTAGAACATCCCGGTATGTCAAATAAATACATCCATTCATTTCACTCAACCACATATCCATTCACTAAAATCGTGAAATCGTGTTTTATCTACTCAAATAAAGGCCCCCACCCCCAAACACCAGCGAAGTATCGCAAAACACAGGCGCCCCAGTCGAGACGACTCCGGACGGACGAGCTTACGCGGACCTTGAACGACGACCGCAGAAAAGGAACCTTCCAACAAGGCCCGGCCAACCCTGAACGACGGCCGGGAATCGCCCAACGTCGATCTGGAGGGAATCTTAGAGAAGATGTGCCGGAGGATGTGAAGCGGCACAATCGGGAGTTGCAGCAGAGATATGATCGGGCGTATAATCAGATTGTGGACGGGGTAGAGTGAGCAAAGGGTTCTGGAAGGGGTGGTGGAAGTCTGACTGAGGATCAGGGAGGGGCCAGAAGGGATGGTGGACATTGATGTTTCTTTTCTCTTTATGTCTTTGTTGTTATGGATCCGATACGTTCTCTCTGTATTCTGTAAAGGCTAACTTAATAGTTATCATCTTGATCAGCGCTGGTCTCCTAATAAAGGAGTATTCTCGGTCGCCTGTTGATCGTCTTCATGCTGTTCTTCCTCTTCAGTTGCAGATTGCGCGTCAGAAAGGAATGGATGGTCAATAACATCCTTCTTAGGTCCCAAATACTCAAAGTAAATGCCCATAACAAGAAGCGTTCCTTGCAAGACAGCCGTCAAAACATACACGCCCCAAGCACTCCAGCCTTCGACGCCCAGTCTTTGCGCCAAGCTCGCAGCCCAGACCAAGCTACCCGGTGTCTGGATGCACATCATGGGTATGCTCAGACTGCCGACTTTTTGCAGTCGAAATGTGGTCCATATTTGCGGGAAGTACTGGATAGACGAGAGGACGGCTGCACTGATTCCCAGAAAGTTGGCCCACGCTTGTAGATGACTGGGTGCTCTGAGTGCTACGACGAGCGATACGATCAAGACTATTGCGGCGTGCGCAATGCAGGCGATAAACACGAGAACGGCGGTGCGATAGCTCGGTTGCTTGGCGGCGTCGTTGTTGGTGTTGTCAGGCTGGTTGTTTTCCGTCGATGAGTTCATTAAAGGAGTTGTACGAGGAAAAAGACTAGAAAGAGGATAACACTATACACGATATAGCATCCCAGTTAGTCCAAGAAAACCAAAAGAAAGACCCGAGCTTTTATTGATGACTGAATTCACTCACATCACAAAAACACGAAAACTGCACTCCAACCTGGAAAATGCCCAACAGTCCTGCAAAGCACGAAATACCCGATATCTCCCGGCAACAAGCCATGTCACGAGCGCTTCGTGGCAGAACCAAGATGTTTGCGAACGCTGATGTTCCCGACGTCGCTCCGAGGAGGACAAAGTAAGGCGATATACCGAAGGAGCTCCGGAGTTTGATAATGCGTGTATGTTGGGGAGGTACGACATCAGGATTCCGACCAGGATCACACTATAAGGTTGTCGCGTTCAGTCAGGTCGGTTTCATGGCAGCTGAAATGGCGGGGGAGGGCAGGAGCTTAGAGCTTACAGGGACAGGATGAAGTTGAAGTCCACATAGTGATGCAGCACGAGATCGCGACATTGAGGAGACACGGAATCCATCTTGAGAGAAGCCTGTGATAGGAAGGCCGTCCTGAGATCGAATGTCTCGAAGAGTCGTAGACTCGTAGAAGTGTGGTAACTATGTGGTTAAGTTATGCTTGGGATGGCAGAGAGCTATCTGAAAGTAGTTTAGTCCCTCTTGGCGTATTAAATAGCCCCACTTGCAATGCATGTTCAGATCTTCTCAACACAAGTATGCATGCTTCAGTAGAATACTGTAGGTACTCTAGATCTGACCTTACCTAGCATCACAATCAAAGGCTAGCGTACCACAGCGTCAAGCCAAAGCTCAGCAAGTAATTCCATCGTCGACTTCCTCTCTTCCGGGTCAATTTTCATCAAAGACCTTAAGAACAAAACAAATTTCCGTCTGTTTTCCCTATCCAACTTCCCCAGAAATTCCTCCGATTCCAGCGCCGCGCGATTGAGTGGAGGCAAATTTCTAATTCTCCCTTCACTGTCAAAGTATTCTTTGACAAGCTCTTGGTCGCCCTTTTGCAGTAATGACTTTGGGAAAGGCCCAAATAAATCCACGATTTCATGGAGATGGAACTGGACTTTATACTGTCCATCTGGTGGTCCTCTCCCGCTGAACATGCGCACAGCTCGGAATACTTCCAAAACAACAGCCCCAAGATTCCAAAGATCAGTGGCTGGGCCCCACGGAGCCCTGATTAGTACCTCTGGCGCTCGAAGAGCTACGGGCTGGATTAGCTCGGAAAGGTGACAGTTAGTCCAACAAGCGACACCCCAGTTACCCAATGCAACGTCAAACTCTAGGAAATTGTCCTGGGTGCCGGGCGCTGGGGATGCGGTCCTTACATTGTCACAACCTTTATCGAGGGACCTTGCTGTCCAAATGCCTCAGAGACCCTGCAATAAACTCACCTAGCTTGGATCCAAACGTCGCGGACTCTGACCTGGAACGGGCCTATCATGGGATGGCCCAGGTCATGCTGGAGCTCTCAAGCCGACCTTCCCAAGTATTGGGGCCCTGGAACAGGACTCACATACGTGGAAAGTGACAAAGAGGCCACTGACTCTCAACATGAACGAACTCGTGCGCGTTGGAAACCTTCCTCCAGGTAAATTCACTAAAAACAGTTTTCACACAGCGGCCGAGTACTTCCAGGAACTCGCTACACAGCACCTTCTTCACCTCCAATATCAATGCAACGATGCCGTGAAAGACGAATACGACTGCCGTAAGAAATATATAGCGCGATGTCTTTTCCGAAAAATAGCGCGAAATATTCAAACAGAGCCAGGTCCGTTCCACCTTTATTGTGATGACTTTCGTCCCTCGAACGTGCTTGTCTCCAAGTTGGATTTCGCAGTTACTGGCGTCATTGACTGGGAGTTTACTTACGTCGCACCCGCCGAATTCACCTACACCGCGCCATGGTGGCTTCTATTTGAAAGCCCAGAGGCCTGGGAGTCAGATCTGAATGTCTTTCTGATCCGGTATACACCACGTCTCCAACTTTTCCTCAAGGTACTTCGAGCCTGTGAGGACGAGCAGATACAGAAGGGTACCATGACGGATTCACCGTCTATCGGATCGGATGGCGCACTCTATGGAAAGTGGACTCTTTTGGTTCTGCCTTGCTGCGAGAAAGAGCTTCATGTTCGATGACATTTATTGGACGTTTCTTGACGAGAAGTACTTTGGTCATCTGACCTCTCTAGATGACAGGCTTACTCTTCTGTCCCAGGACGAACGAGATCAGCTGGATGGGTTTGTTGAGGCGAAGATGCAGCAAGCTGCCGATAAGAGCTTGGCTGCACATCTGACCTTTGATGAACTTGTTGACCTGTAGCCAACTTAGGAAAGGACTGCGAGAACAGCCTTGTGTGAGCATCGTCGACTTGTATATACTGGCTCGGTACTTGACGCAGCGCAGCATTTGATGTAGCTTGCTCGTACCCAGGGGTAGGGAAGCTTCGCGTCGAAATTCTTCCCTGGATAAAAGTCCTCCTCCACCTAAAAGAGGATCTTGCCAATAACAGGTTCAGAAATGGAAGGAACAGGATTAATCATTTTAGTCATCCTCGCAGGGCTCTACCAGATCTTTGCCCTATCATAGTAAGTTTAGGGTGCAATATTGGCTCTTTAGCCCGAAGAACTCCCAGTGGCCATTTTAATGTATCGTTGGCCTCCTAGGTTTTGCACTTCCATACTAACTGCCCAGAGCACTTAACAGTGAGGAGACAACCTCTGATCTAGTATGTATAATCAAAAATATTCTGGCATCTAAGAATATTTAGAGGGCTCAGCAAGGCATTCTACCCCATACGAGCACCAGGCTCCTATCCTAGCTATGTTGTCAGCTTGAGGATCTTCTAGGTTACTATGCATGGTTCAACTAAGGTGGATCCATGTTTTAGTGTTTTGCTTCTGCGTTGTGGATTCACTATTTTCACCATGTCCATGTATATGAAGCATATGGAGAAGTAGCACTTCATGTGAAAAAGCTTACAAAGCATTGATTGCATGTAGGGATACGGGATTCCTGAAACTTTTCTATTTATTCTATTTGGTTCTGTTTAGGGGCGGACTCATAGAGACCGGGCAAAGATCTTCCCAAATAGGAAACTCGGTTCCTGTTTGGGAAATAAGTCTGTGGTCTTCCATGCGTCTCCCTGTTCAGGCCCAATGCCTAGCATGGCACTGTGGTAACTTCATTTCTATGAAATATTCTAAATTATGAAAGGCAATACATCAACGCATAATTAACATGGCTCTATCGAAGTACATCCTCTATATACTGTCTGATTCGCTACAGTCCGGCCCTTCCCCTCATATCGCAGTCTGGAATAAGTCTATATCAAGATTAAATGGCATAACGGAATTCTTGGTTTTGTCGATCCGTCAGGTCCAAGAATTCATGATTCTGCTCCACCACATGAGCTTCACCGAGCTCCTCCTTGGCCCGATCGCGCCGTCGGTTCTCGCGAATAGACAGCCACCGAATAACAAACAAATCCACTGTGATCAGGAAGTACAGAATACAGATGGATATCTTGGCAGGCAAGTACCGCGGTGCATCTTTCGCTTGGAATGTCTGTGGCGAGATGATATTCGCCACGGTATAGCAGATAGTCTGAATGCACGCAACGGTGATCTTCTTCGTGGATCCCGCAATGTTGGTGCTCGTCAAGCCCAGAATAGTGGTCCAACCGATTGGAATCCCGCCGGAGAGGTAGTATCCAACTAAAGCAGGGGCCTTGTTAGTGGTCGCCATCAAGATGGCGCCCACGATGGATGGGATATGCCCTGCAATACAACATAGTAACCGCTGTTGCGTTTTCATGCTGAGATAGGTCAAGCCTATAAGGACGACGACTTCGTATGCACCTAGCGGGGTGACAAGTAATAAACTTTGCGTGGAGGAATATCCCATGCCCGTCACAAGAATATTGCCGAAGCTCGTAGCGATGGAGTTCGGGATGTTGGCGGCAAATACCCAAAAGGAGTAGAGCCAGGTGTTTGGGTCGCGAAGAGCTTCGTAGAACTGTTCCTTCTTGAACACTTTACTTCCAATACCTTGCTCGTTGTCTCGCAAGCGCTCCGCGTGCAGAGCCTTTCCGTCGGCGAGAGAAACTTGGCAGTCAACGGAGAATCAGGGAGAATAAAGAAGAAGATAACCCCAACCACAACAGTCAAAAGGCCGATGATGAGGAAGATAATCTGCCATCCGCGAAGGGCAGCATGCGGATCGCGACCTACGTGGATGGCCACTCCGTATGCCACATAGCCGCCAAACATCTGCGCAAAGCCACACATGGAGAACCATAAACCCACTCGAAAGGCCTGTTCTTCCTTACGATACCATTGCGAAGTGAATACAACCCACGCCGGGATCACCGCTGCCTCAGCGCATCCCAGCAGTGCCCGACATACCATCAACGTTGCAAATGACTTGCATGCCGCCAGACACGCCAAGAGCCCACCCCAGATCACCACGTTGACGGCGACATACCGCGCCAAAGGAAAGGCCTGCGTGAGCCGGATTGTGGGAAACTCGAAGGCCAGCTGCCCGAAGAAAAAGATACTCGAGACCCAGTTGTATTGATTGCCGTGCAGGTGGGTGCTGGTCTTCATGCCGGTGACACTGCCATAGCTGATGGCTATCTTGTCCAGGTACTGCAGGAAATAGACTATGCAGATCAAAGGCATGATATGCAAATCAATCTTGCGGAGTAACTGACGCTGTTTAGTGCCATCGAGATCGTCCACGTCACTAGCAGCTGCGAGTAGGTCTAGGGCGCCATCCCTGCCGACGGAGTAGGCAGATGCTTGTCCTCGGTGGTTCGAGTGTGATTTTGAGCTTTGCTCTCCGCCATACTTGAAGGGAAGTGAGATGGATGTTCCCTCAGCAAAGCATGAAAATTTTGAAGAATTCATCTAAACAAAAGAAGGAAAAAAAGGAAGGGGTGGCTTGATAGCAGCACTTATAGATCTTTTTCCCGCAGATAGAGTTACTAGCTGATCACGCAATTTTGGGCTGGTTGATATAAAAATCAGAACAGTTTAGTCTGAATTAACAGAAAAATAATTTTCATTTTTCAGTATTCATGAATTTGATTTCCTATTTACAGCTATGGTTGTGAAATCCAATACTTCTGCGGCACTCGGGTTTGTTTTGTGGCACCCAAGCTTGCAACTCATTGCAAAGCATGCTCACAGGACTTTGAGTATCTAATGCCACGTGGAAAGAAGATGAGAATAATTATCTAAGCGAATTATCACAGCTAACACTACGTCGTCCACTACTGTCGATGATCTGAGACCTTGGAATGGTGCAAGTTAGGGCTGGCGGGGACGAGCCCTAAGCCCTAATGTTGTCATTCAAAGCGGCGGGCAGCTTCCCGCAACTACGTCACTCGCTGCTCATCATCCGCCTTCCTGTTTAACTCTCCTCTGCCTGCTTCCAGCTTCTGTTTAGCATCTCGACGGCTCTTCTCTATACTGAATTCTGAATTTAACACGCACGCAGCAGCATAAGCACATCCAACAAACATGAGATTTCCCTGGGCCACCGGCCTTCTGGTCGTCCTAGCTACGTCCGAAGCTGTCGGTGCATACAACTGGTTTAGCCGTTCAGGTACGTGCTTGTCGTGCTTGTCGTTAGTTGCTGGTCTTCATTCAAGAAGCTGACAGATTTGGTTCTCAGTCTACAATAGCTGGCATGAGACCGAACTGGAGCGATGGCTGGACGACCACGGTAAGCTCTCAAAGCTCTTCTTTAGAGGAGCAAAGTAATCCTTGCTAAACTCGGCCCTCTAGACATCCCATACCCGACTCCAGCCGATCGCAACGACTTGGAAAAGTTGGTCAAGACCAACTGGAACGCAAAAGTGCAGGTTCCCCTTGCTGAAGTATCCGAGACAACTTCAGACCATCTCAGCAATGTCAAAGAGTGGATTTTTGACACGTGAGGCCAACCTACCATGCCTATAAAAGAGAATCAGTTCAACTAATATGCCCGTGCAGCTGGAGCGAATCTCGTTTGAAAGCATTCCTTGATCGTCACGGCATCCCAGCACCCCAGCCACACAAGCGCGACACGCTTCTCCGTGCTGCACGTGAAAACTATAATACGATTGCAAAAGCTCGGAGAGACGGCTGCCTATCCTGGAAATTGGTTGTACGAAGAGTGGAGCGAGTCCGACTTGAAAGAATGGCTAGATGTACATGGATGGCCAGCTCCTCAGCCGACCACTCGCGACCGCCTCATTGCAGCTGTTCGACGGCACTCGCGTCTTGCAAGCCTTGCTGCTAAGCAAGCAGCTGCTTCTGTATCTTCTTCCGCTGCTGCCGCTCAACACACTCTCAGTGAGGCTCTTTTCGAAGCATGGTCTGACTCTCAATTGAAAAGTTCCTCGATGAACACGGTGTCAAGGTTCCTCAAGGGTCAAAGCGCAATGAACTTATTGCATTGGCACGCAAGAACCGAAAATACCTGTTTGACCAGGCCTCTGCCGTTTCTGCATCCGCTGCCAGCGCCTATGGCGCTGCTACTACGAGAGCTGGAAACGAATATGCTCGTGCAACAGACGATGCGCGGCTCAAGGCGGAGGATGCATTTGATGCCGTTGTAGCGCAATGGTCTGACTCTCGTTTGAAGGCTTTCCTCGATGCTCGTGGCATTCCTGTGCCTCAGCATACGAGGCGTGATGAGCTTCTTGCCAAAGTCCGACTGCACAAACACAAGGCTGCTACCGGCTACAGCGCGTGGACATTTGACACTTGGACGATCGACAACTTGAAGTAAAGGCCCCTGTCTTGTTTTAAGTCGTATAAACAATAACTAACCATGTGTATAGGAAATATCTATCTTCTTTCAACAACAAAGCCGCTCATAAAGCTGATGCCACCCGCGAGGAACTCGTAAGGCATGCTCAAGACCAATATGCCAAAGCATCCAAGGCTGGCGGCCAGCAATATGCTTCTGTGACATCTTATCTTGCGCAGGCTACTGCTGGAGCTAAGAAAGATACCTTCAATCAATGGTCCGAGTCTGATCTAAAGAAATACCTTGACTCGTACGGGATTCCCACATACCAGGGATCTCACATCAATGAGCTCCGCGCTGCAGTCCGCCGCAACGCTCAATTCTTCCACTACGGCACTACCTCGCCTTCTGGGACAATTCTCGCTCGTATCACGGAGGGAACCAACTGGTTGATCAATCAACTAAAGCTTGGCGCCGCTCTTGGCTGGTCTCAGGGCCACGATGCTGCCGAGGCCGCCAAAGCGAAGGCCGCCGAGGCGACTCAGAAGATACGAGAGGAGTTGTAATGTGTTGAGGGTATCCCTTTAACCTGGGAATCCTGCGACAACTTAGGACGTCAGTAATGTGAAGATGACGATCTGGAATGACGGACTCACGGATACGGTATGACCTGGGTATTGAATGTTGAATATTGAATGATTTCTGGCGTTGTGGTGACTCTTTTGTTTTCTTCCTTCGAACCACTGTCTTTGTACGCTCGATTAAACAGTTAGTTGGTTAGTCTTTACATACTGAAAATATCAAGTTTATCCAACACTTCGCAGCAAGTCCAACGCTTTTGCTAGTCATGGATTTATTTTGCTTGGGTTAATATCTTTATAGAAGGTATAGACAGTGAGAAGCTATCGTAACAGTCCCTGAGAAGTTACCTACGCGATGGCTAAGAGCCATCTTTGATTTTTCCCAACCCAACCAGCCACAGCCACCCGCACAATCTCTCGAGAATCTTCTCTATATCTTACCCATCATCAGTCAACTGCCTAAATTCATGTCTCTCTCACTTCCAAAAATCCAACCATGAGCGCTGCCCCAGCCGTTCCCCAGACAGCGAGACGTACTACCCACCTCGCTTCCCATTACAGCCTCCGCACCGCTACATCGCTCCCAGCCGGCTGATAACAGCAGAATGCAGTGCCGTCGAGTTTACCACCGAGCAAGGCTTCCCAGACATTAGAGGGTACCTCTTCATGCGCAAAGCCATCGACATTCACAGGGCCCGAAACCCCGTGGAAATCCGGGTCTTCCAACGCATAGACTGCATCGAAACCCTCAGCAGCCTGGCGCGTATGCCGCGAATGGCTCAGAGGAGAATCCGAGTCAGCTTCCAGCAGCAAGGAGCCCGAGGCCTGCGTAATGCAGGCGGAAGGCCCGATTTTGATGTTGTTGATTTCTGGTCTCTGTTCCGCTCGGTGTACGTCAGGGATATGATGTTTTGAGAATTCTGCTGCTGAGGGACAGTCCGGTGCTGGGGCAGGACATCAATTGGGAGTTCTTGCTGCGTGACCCGATCACTGATGTCGCCGTCATGGTCTACCTGTGGATACTGGGCGTCTGGCATAGCATGCATGATCGTGCGGCGGCTCGCTTGCCGGCGTTGGCTGACAGGCTTCGAATATTGGTTCCGTGTCGGCGTTATTCTGGTGTCACTGAGTGAGAAGCGGGCAGGGAGAGAATGGGAGCTTGATAAAAAGGTTAGCATGCAAGGAATTCCTGTCTCTGTGTACGTGAGGTTCGTTCATGGCTTATTTTATGGAACATGACAGCAGGCTTTAATCATTCATTCCATCAGTCGTTCAGATATATCCATGGCTTCTCGATCGCTTCCATCCATCTTTCAAATGCCGGAGTTCGACACAAACGAGTGGTCTTCTATACCTACAGAAATATCACTTCACAGTGAAAGGAGATATCACAGCGCAAGGAGGGGCGGAACACTAGGTCGTGAAAAGATGAAACTTGGAAAGAACAAATAAATAGGAAAAGGAATAGCCAAATATTGACAGCAGCCTACTTGTGAAGTAGGCGGTCATATTCCTGTTATTATTGTAGCGCGCTTCCTTTCAACTTTTCGTGGCATTTTTCAAGACTTTGGCGCTTCCGGGTCGCCCTCTGCAACCAGTTTTCCAACAACCAGATACTTCTCCAGGAAGCGCTCTTCCCAGCTTTGCAAATTCTCCAATTGCTCGTTATCGAGATCCTTGAGGTCGTCCAAGGGACCCTTTAGATCCTTGGTGAGCATCTCCTCATCGAAGCTCTGGCATGCAAGACCGCGCGAGGCATCGCGGCCTGCAAAGTTCTCATACGGACCGCCCTGTTATTATTGCACAATCAGTGGGACATGATATGATACACTTCGGCCATGTCTGTAGAAAGCATCTTATTACCGGTCCGTAGAAATTCCGTCCCGGGGTGACATCAAACACTCGACCCCGGACAGCTAGATAGACAGGCGCGCCATCAGTGCCATTAAAAGGAAGTAGCGTTGAAGGAGTGAACGTCCGAAAGACGACGGGGGCGGGACCCTTGGGAAGGGACACGGGAGTCTTGGGACGGAGCTGGAAGAAGAGGACGATGACAAAGAGGGACAGGAGAATGAGGTTGATGGGCGTGGCGATTGTTTGCCTGTATATTTTGATGTCAGGTTGTGCGGTTCTGTTTCTGTCTTGGAAGCGGAGAAGCATAGTATGGCTTACACCTCGGCCGGTGGGGAATGTCGGTGTAGTCTGCCATCATTCAGGTCAGTCTGAAGACAGGAATCGGAGAGGCTTTGTTACCAGAATCCATTGTTTCCGCTGCCTAGGTCGGTGCGTGATGGGACAGGAGCAGAGTGGAAGGCTTGAAGTTGAAGTTGACGTTGAACGTTGAAACTTGACGTCGTCGGATGATTATCATCTGGCGCTAACTCGTTTGGGGCGACGTTATACTCCGAGATTTTGTTTGTCTGGCTACATAGTTACACACTTACTTCAAAATGTCTTATTGTCGTATTCTATTATGGATGATATTTTGATGCATTCTGTTCTTCTTGCTTGCTGAGCGGTTCCTATTGGCAACCACCTATTAAGCTCATGTATCGTGCATTTTATATGTTGATCTTTCTTCAAATGAACTCCACTATTGATGACAAGCCACGATAATGACATTAATGAATCCAGGACCACCAATCAATAACAATCGACTGTCGAATAAAACACGAGCAAAGCGCACAGTGCAAACAAAGCAGGCTATTCTGGGAAACGCTGAACTGTGAAACGTCATTCACGGAGGGCCGCGCCGCCGTCTCATCTGGCGCCCCTCAGCTGTCCTGCTCATTTTCTCCCCAGCCAACAACTCACAACGCCCAGCATGATTCATAGTCATGGTCCTGTTTCTTGCGTACACATCTAGAGTCGATTTCTACCTAACCTTTCCTTCTTCTCTGTTATTATTTACTTCTTTCGATTTCTTCGCATTGCAGCTGCCAGCTCCTCGACACTGCCGGGCAGGTCAGAGCACATACGCAGTTCAAACATGTGGGCAAAGATAAAAGCCGCCAGTCCAGCGGCCATTCAATTGTTGAGGCTTCTCGCCAGCCTGTTCTGCAGACCACCTCTGGCAATCCTCTACCTCCCAAGGGTATCTTGAAAGACCTACCAGCGCTGCCAAGGTAAGAAAGAGAGAGCTCATCGACATATTTTATGCGAAAGGAAAAACTAAGTAAGATGCGTAGGGATCCGGACAACACACGCGTGACATCTTCCATTTATTCCCGCGACGATCGCGGGGTGCGATTTGCAGCTGGAAACAGGCCACCCTCACCTATGCGCGATTACACCGAGTACTCAAGATATGCGGACGATGGACCTAATATATCCCCGCCTGATTCCCCGGTTGATGTGGCCGATACGAAGCGTTACTCAGATGTGTCGCCCATTGACAGTGATGTCAATTTCTTTGCCGGGGTGCCCAAGTACAAACAAAGTCACCTACCGGTTCCTCGGAAGCACCACCGAAGCAGCACATTGCCAATAGAGACTGCCTATCACCAATCCAAGTTGAACGACACCCAAGAATTTGGAGGTGTATCAAACAAGTCTACTACCGCGGCGGCTTCTCGTACCCCGCAGGAGTCACGAAGCGGCAGCCCTCTGGTTGGCATCGCAGACTCGAAAGGTAAAGAAGGCTCCAGGCTTTTGAGCGCTGGGAAGGAAAAGCTTCAAATGTTTTCAAATCCCCGTGATCAAAACCCAAACAGGAACACCCTCGTGAACAGTGGAGAGGGCCCAGCGGACGTTTCCCTCTCGTTCCGCCAATCGACACCAAGAGTTTCACAAAGCATAATCAAAAACCTCGTCCCAGTGCGCAGCGAAATACAGAAACCAATCGTCACAACTACATTGGTCACAATGCTTACACAATTACGACCGTCACCGCTGGTAATCCGATGGTCGAGGAGCATCGTAGTAGCAAAACGGGCCAATTCAGACTACGTTCGAGAACTGCATCACCGGCAGTGAGAGCCTCGCCGAGAGAACCAGAACGTGAAACCAGTCCGGTCACCGATGGAAAAGCCACTAACCAGCGCACAATTCGATCTCAGACTGAAATTGAAATACCTAAGCCCGCTCTGAAGGAACCAGAACAACTAAACATTTCCGATATGTTTCACGGTTTGAATATGACTCAAGAGCCTCGGAGTCGATTCAGTGCTTCAACTTATGCAACGACTGAAGCTGCAACGACACCGCCTGGCAGCAGTCACGCCGACGCACCGCCTGTTCCGCCCATTGACCGCCACTCGCCGATCATGACGAGAAGACGGCCCATTCCAAGCTCCGCAGCTTCCATAAAAGCGTGAAAAGAAAGCCTGTCTCAACCGACACCCCGACGCAGCCACAAGCAGAGGACATGAAGAACTTGTCTCCGGAACAACAGGTGCAGCATCGCGTTGACAGCCTAGAAGCCCGACGTAGACACCTCTCATTGCGCAAAGACAGTATCAAAACGATGCTTCACGAGCTGACTGAAGTCATCCAGCCTAGCTCGATTGCCTATGACATGGCCACGCGCGACGAAGTCAAGAAGACAGTCAACGCTTTAAAGGACGAGCTTGACGATATTGGGAAAGAGGACCACGATATTGGCCTCAAACTCGTACGGCTGTACAAGAATCTGAATAATGCAGCCGAGTTTGAGCATAGTACTCTGTGGGTCAAGAGAGTTACCAGTTGAGCAGAGCACTTGTCATGCAGTCGTGCCAGAGGCGTTTCACGACGATTTTACTCTTTTTGACTTCGATTTCTGTCTTTTGGTTTTTTAATGACTTTTTGGGGATGTTTGAATGTGTGAATACGATACCTGCCATTTCAGGCTCATGCTTATTTCAATCTTGTCATTTCAAGAGTGTGCTTTTTATGTACTTGCAAAGCGTGGCGTTATGTACTCTGACTGATACCCCTGAGTTTGATTGACCATGTACAAGTTGCATTGCGCTCCACAATGAATTTATTCGGTTTTCGAAAGAGAAAAAAGGGGTATAATCGTAACGAATTCCATCTCCTAAAGGCGCAAGCGAGTCTTCCAAAACCTGCATCCTCCGTACGTATAAGACATAATATAAAAAGACACGTAGTGTTCTGCTGGGTATTGATTTGGTATTTGCTCGCCGCTCGGATTGTCGCCTTGAAAGGACGACAGAGAATGAAGGGATCGACAAGACGAGAGGACGGTGCGTCTATTTCTTTCCTGATTTCTTGATGCCTTGCGCACCGGTGTTGAGTGGACCTTTGCCCTTGGCCTTCTCCATTAGGTCCTTCTTAGCCTTGGCCTCTAGGAAGCTTGTCATCAGTCTTTAGGAACATGAAGAAAATTTATCGCCCAAACCCACCGGCTCTTTGCTTCTCTTTGAAGGCGAGTTCGTCGTCGTCCAGTTCTTTCTTCTCCTTCTTTGGAGCCTTGAGGGGCTTGGCCTTGCCACCTGGGAAAAAGTGAACGATAATAGTCAGTAAGAGGAAACTACGAAGGTGAAGGTGTCTGTTGTCTTACCGTCTCTTCCTGACCGCCCATGTTTGCTGTCTGTAATGATGATTTATACTTCCCAGGAACAAGAGGTAGAACGGTGAGATTCGCTGGGCGGGAAAAATGGACGAAGAACTGTGGAGCAATTCGTTCCCAAAACAGAAGGCGGTCTAGGCTTAGTTAGTCGTGCGCGTGCGACCACCAACAGATCACCGCTCTTGACTAGTCACGTGTCTCATGTCACGTGACATGTCGTATGGTCACGTGGCCGGCCAGTCATATACGGAGTAGATTTCCACCAAGGCCTCTTGCCTTGGAGAATTCATCCTTCCTACAACCTCCCAACCTGACCTTGAGTATCCTAGTCCATGCTCACGAAGCTGCCCAAATCCCTCATCAAGCCGGCTGGAGAAGCTACTCTCCACTCGAGTGCAACAACCACCAGCCTAAGTCTTAATCGTTTCGTACTTCAACGCCTCGAATCTCCATTGTTTCTTAGGCCACCTTGAGAATCCGTCCTCCACACTTCCATAGAACTTCCCGGATTTCCATCGTTCCTTACGGCAATTCCTATCTACTATGGAGAATGCTCCACGGTTTGTGGCTACTTGGCCTTACCCACGACAAGATCCCGGTGGCGAGCTGTCCACACCCCCGGAGTCTCCACGTAAAAGAATGCGTTTGCTGCGAGATTCAGATGAGACAGACGGCGATATTTCTATAGAGACGTACCTCTACCGCACGAACCCCTACAGATCAACGACAATCCCGAATCCCCGCCCTATCCTGTGAAAGTTACCCTGCTGCCCGAGACAGAGCAGCAGCCGTTCCAGCCACTTCATCCGCAGATTGAGGAAATACTGTCAAACAACGGTTTTCCCAGTATCCATGACGCAGCTGGGGCGTGGATCCGTACGCAAGCAAAGGGAAAATCCGATTTGTGCATATGTCAAAGCCTGGGTATCCCGGGGCGAAGATCCAATCCCCGTGTTTCTTATTCAATTTCATGATGGAGGACTTCCTAAAACATGGGACCAGCGAGAGACCAGATTCGGGATCTCCTCTATATGCACGGACTTCGTGTCCACGTTGAAATCGTGGTCGAAGAGTATTATCGGCAGCTGACTTTCGCTATAAGTCCTACACACAATGCTGTGACCATCTATAACAATGCCGAACAGGCTATTGTTGACGCTTTGCACACGAATCTCGGCAGGATGTGGGAGGGCTTGTGTTTATTTAATGTCGGATTTAGTCACAATAAGGTGACTCCGACTGTTGTTGTCTATGTCCAGCCTTCAGTTTCTTTCGACTGGTCGAGTCTCCGTTCAGAACTTCTGGCTCTCACCAGCGGAGATCCGGAGATCGATATTTCGTTTCGTCCAGGAGTTAAGAATACTCTAATGGACCCTGGCTCTCTGATGACAGGACTTTCACAGGCCGTTCAACCAATAAAATCCGGAACCTCAATAGGTGTGAAAGGAGTTCTGTCATCTGGGACTCTTGGGGTTATTTCAATCTCGAATTTGAAGGGAAAATCCACAGGGGTTTCCTGACCAATTACCATGTGCTGGCCCCTCGCAATGCGCCTCAAGAGATTCAAAAAGCGGACATGTTTGGCTCCTCCTGCCGTAGATGACGAGACTCGCTGTGAAGTAGTAGCGCCGTCGGATGCCTATCAAATCAGAGAGATAAACAACCTCGTAGACAGCCTCGAAGCTAAGAAACCCAGTTGGAAGAAAAGAGAGCCATGCTCGAGATGGGCGGAGATTCCAGCCAAAAATTGATCGCGTCAATGTTGATATTAATAAGAACAGCGAAAATATCGATTATTGGAGGAGCGAGCTAACGCGACTCCGTTCATTACCGTACCGACTGGGCAAAGTCTTTTTGTCGAGCGGAAGGACGATCTTTGAAGAACGGGTTTCGGACTGGGCTTTTGCCGAACTAGATAGCGCTCTGTTTCCCTCTGCTAACATCATGCCTCTATATGGAACCCGTGGTATACAGGACTCCCACCCTCGTATTCGACAACCAGGTGCTGCCGCGCCAGGGACGCCAGCAACCGGTTTTGGGGAAATCAAGAAGGCGAAATTTACATCAAAGAAGGGAGAACGACTGGCGTCACTATCGGGATCTGCAATGGGACAAGCTTTTTGACCCGAAACTCGAGCGCTACTACGTACAGGGCGTTGAACAGCCTCTGACAGGTACGCGCGAACTTGTCATTTTGTCCATCAATGGTAAGCAAGACTTTTGCCAACCAGGAGATTCGGGATCTCTCATCTACGATATCTTTGGCAAAATCTCTGGGCTGCTCTTCGGACAACTTGACGACCGTCTCGTCGATAATCATCCCTTCTTTGTCACGACTTTTCCTAGTATCCTAAAGGCTATCAAGGAGAAGGGGAGTCTTGATAGAACCCAATTCCACTCCTTATCAAGGTGCGAGTGGAGACTCCTAGATGCGCGCTGTCGCTGGGAATATCGGATTTTCGTATTTTCGAAACTCGTTTACCATGTAACTAGTCTAGTTTGGCCGCTTGAAGCCGGTGACTCTAATGATCCTAGATACAATGTCACCAGACGGATATCGTCCAAGGCCTAAGAGTGGAGCGACCATGACAAATCAGCTAAATCACGTGCACAAGGACGTGCACCCTCTCTAGACCACGAACCATCCGTGAGACACCGGTTGATGCTGGTCACTCTGTTTTTCCTACTTTCCTAGTCGAGATGGAGGACGATGTGAAGTCAAGATTGATGTCGGGATATTCCGACGATAAGAAGCGGAGAAGGATTATTGATCAACTGATAACAGAAGAGGTGATTGCTAATTCAACTCCTACTGAATGGAGCGACCTCTGCGTCCACAGGACATTCCGCGCACCGGTTGATGGATGGCATGAGACTCGATAATCAGGCGACATTATTGATCCCGGCCGTGAGAAATACCAGGATTTTCACTGCCGGATAGACGCTAGGGAATGTATCTGCCTTCGCTCAAGGGGACGAGGTCCTGGTTCGCCTGAATAGGGCTTACGTGATCCCAGCGGACAAGGAATCGAAGCTCAGTCCTAAACAGAGGCAGCAGTTCGCTGGTCCTGATAACGTCATCAGCAAAGTCGGTAGGTTGGCTTATGAGGTTGACTTGCCTGCGAATTTCAAGGGTCACCGCGTGCTCTCGGTAGCGCATCTTGAACTATGTCCAAAGGACATTCGCGCTTCCAGCCAGCCCGACAATGTCGCCATCAACAACGATGGGGCCAAACGTTATGAGGTAGACAGGATTGTCGATCACAGAATGAGATTCATTGGGCGATATAGGAAACCATTGTACAAGTTCCATATCCGATGAAAGGGATACGAAGCATAAGACGACTACTGGATTCGTGAAGACAGACTAGACGATTATGGGGAGTTGGAGGAGTACAGGAAGGCCAATGGCCTTACTGACGCTCCGTGATCGCTCAACAGGACTTATCCTTGTGTCAATAACGCCAATATCAACAATAGGGCATTCCGTTATCGGCCATGCCCCCAACCACCTTTTTATCCCCAACGTTCTCTTCTTTTAAAATTTTCACGAGTCTCCTGACTCTGCAGATTTCACCACTCATCTGTTCCGCTCACTGAGTCTCGTTCTACGTTCAGTTTCCTTTGCTTGACCTTCTTGCATTCAATTTCTTTATCCTCGAGATTCCTCACATTAGTCGTTCCGATCACGTCACAACGGGAATGTGGACGAGATTCTACCCAAAGTACAGGGAGACATGACACGGGAGCTGAAGAGACTCCTGTATGACGCGAATATCGACGGTACCGCGCTGTGGAAACAAAATGTAGGAACGATGTCGTGAACGCCCAACTACCAGATATCGAAAATGAACTGCAAGTGTTTGAGATACGAAATTCGGTAAGAGATCTGGCCCAACGTTACATCAACGAAGCGAACCACCTGCGTGAACTGGAGATGGCAACGTCCAGCTCTGACTCATCAGCACCCGGGAGGAACAGCGTATCATTCTACGATTCCGAAACCCAGAAGCAGTCGCGCAACGTCAGCAGCAAATCCAAGCACAAGAGATCATACAGCATCCACAGGAGAGGCCGGCCAAACCAACGCAGAGTGAGTGACTGGCGCAATAGGGTGCCGTTCAGCGCACCAGCTCAACCCGGTGCCATGCCCGGCCTCGACTACGCGCAGGGGCCCGATCTAACAAACTTTTCAATACGATTCTCCCTTGCCAACAACGCTGGAGCCAACTTAGAGATGGGAAAGGAAACATCCTCCAATATGGGCGGATATGGATGATTGCGAAAAGGAGTTTCGTTTCTTTTATCATTCCCGGATTACCGTTCAATACTGGCGAGCCACCCGAGATCCCGCGTTTCGATGATTCCGCAAATATCGAAATCACATTCTTGGTTCCAGCATCCGAACCACTCCCAGAACATGTCTATATAACGGCAGGCAAGTGCAAAGTCGTCGATAAACGTATTCACCATCAGCCTGAACCCTGAAAGTTACAAAAATTCTGATTAAAAGAGCACAAGATGGCAAGACAGCGAGTTAAAACGTCTGCGATCCGCTACAATCAGTTGGGTGTCGGATGAGGTTCCCCAATCATCTTCAAGAAAGCCGCCCTACACGTAGGAGGGAAAGTCTATATTCAGCGTGCTAGCGCATCTTGGGACTGGGAACGTTCCTACACGTTCAGCAACCAGTAAATATCATATAAGAATGTCACGTCTTTCCAAGGCATGAGTCTGCGGCAATTTGTAGTTGAACTGTGGAACTCAGACAACGATATCGCGAGGCTTGGGAAGACGCACAGGCGCGATGGCTAGATGAATTCCAGTAATGGAAAGAAAGATGGATTAATTGGGAGCTCAGCGTCTTGCACCTCGCCGCGCGACCAGATATCTGCTATTATATTGTGTGGCCTTCCGTACAGGGCGTTGAACAGCCTCTGACAGGTACACGCGAAATTGTCATTGTCTCCATCAATGGTAGGCAAGACTTTTGCCGTCCAGGAGATTCGGGATCTCTCATCTACGATATCTTTGGCAGAATCTCTGGGCTGCTTTTCGGACAAATCACCCTTTTCAAGCATCTACGGAACCTTAATGAACATTCAGCTTTCCCTAACTGGACAAGAGTCATGAAGGGTGGTCGACGATCTCGTCGATAATAATCCCTGCTTGGTCACGACTTTCCCTAGTATCCTAAAGGCTATCAAGGAGAAGGGGGATGAAGGATCACAGGTTGATATAGGCCTCCAACATCTGATTCCTGAACGAGTCCTTTCCCCATCTGGAACTCTTTATATTCATTTGCAGATGGGACTTTCCATTGAGAAGTAGTATCGGAATTTCGCCTTTCGTAGTAAATGAAAATACTGCAAATCTGTCGGTAGAAAAATAAAGCCGGGTTCAATCGCAGCATCAAATCGACGACGGCAAGAAGGGCATAATGCGACTGCATTATATATTGACCGTAAGGGAAAGTCGATCAAGTCATGGGAAGCCCATATACTGATGCCAGAGGTCACGGTATATGTATACATGAAATGTATACTACATCGAGAGTTGGGTCAGCCTACTGCAGTGGGTTTTATTCTTCCCGCCAGTCGACAAAACTTCAGTAAGGCTGCTCTATTTCGAAGTCCGATAGGAATTTATCTTTCCACCTGAACTAGTAGTGAATACAGTCTGGAGATATTATGACCAAGGGCTTTGTGTCAATAAGTAAATACTTTTGACTAGTTAACTATTTCGTTAACCAAATTGAAAGGAGATAGAACTTCAAATGCTGAAGTGATTCTCGTTACTGCATCTTGAAAGAAATTGCCCTTTTGGAGACGATCTCTTTCGTCTAAAGTAACGCAATACGTGGGTATGGTCAAAATTCGCTGAAGAGTCCCGCCTGAGGTCGAACGAAGGAGTCTGACAGATATCTAAAATAAATCATAGGTAGAATAAGAAGTCTCCCACGTACTGACAGATTGTATCTTCGTCAATTCACCCCGCCTCCGATTTCTAGGGCTGAATTGCCCTATGGGCTACCTATTTTCGGTGGTCTTTGTCTAGCTCTTTAAGCTTCTATGTCCTGGAGACTCCAGTGTTACATATAAGGAAACGGAACAAAGAAAGGGTATTTCATGCATGAAAACGGATTCCAGCCATCAACCTGTTCTTTGTAACTAGTAGTAAGCACTTTATTGACTGTGTCGCATCGGAATTTGTCTTATATGGCCCGAGGTCAATTGCAGTAGTGATGCTCAGCTGGCGGCCAGGTTCATTACAGAGTAACTAATTATTCCAAAGTCATCGTAGAACTGTACCGTATTTTTCGGACTGCACAATGCTGACCACCTTTTGTCTCAGCAGGTCATAATGAAATAACTGTTCACCAACACTTGCCTCATTGCCAATAAGTCAGGGGACATGTCACCACCTGGAATTGCACTGTGATCACTCTAGGAATTTTACCTAGGTAGTATTCACAGTGTTCGAAGTCCTGCGAATTTTATCCTGGCTTATGCCATATTCAAACTCTCCTGTCCCTAATCCGTTAGGGTCGGTGGCATGTTCAACCATTTCTTCTCGTCTCAAAGGCGCCTGATTTCGAGCGTATTGACGCTCTTTGTGATTATTACTACCCTGAAATTCCTTCATTTGAGCAAAGCTATACAACCCGGACCGCTCAGCGGGAATGGCGCCGTTTTGGAGTCTGGTCCTCTAGATCTGCCCTTAATTTGCCTGGAATCATATACAGATTTACCGGCCTGTACAGAGAGACTCGGGCTGGCATATCTGGAGAACTTCGAGAGAGCCGTGCGCAGTACTGTTCGCCTGCTTCTCCATCGCAGCTCATGTGCTTCCACAGCCAAACTGCTCCGGATGGACGCATCGACTCTTTCTGTGTTGGACAAAATGCGGTGTTTAACCCATCTCTGGGCAAGTTTCAGCTTTCTTGCGAGAGAATCGATCCCCGAGGAGTCGAGATCGATCACAGCGCGCCGGCTCTAGATGCCTTTCCAGAGTACTGGTACCATACAGGGCCCCAACCGGTTTTCAACGATTTCATCGATCTCGATGCGCAGGTCGAACACAATAAGGAGATAGAAAGAATCGTGATTCTGGTGAAGCGCGAAGGAGCAGATAACATCTGGCACTCCCTCATGGAAATCATGTCTGCAAGTATGACGCTCGACGTCTTCAAATGACACGTTCGGTGGGCAGCCTGCGCCCTATAATTAGCGCTGGAGACGCCTTAAAGCTCAGGTAGTCATCGTCGACAGTCACTCCGACGGACCATACTTCGATCTATGGCGAATGTTGGGCAAAATGCCGGTAGTCCGACTTCCTGATCTCTCAGCTGACTTCAACAGCAGCCTGGTCGTCGTTCCTCTGCCTGGCGGCAGCAACCCGATTTGGCAGGCTGACTCGGAACCGACTCTTTGCCAGAACTCAGATCTATTGCAGACTTTTGCGTGGCGTGTCCGACAACAGCTCAATATCTCCGACCCACTCGAGCAGCCAGATCAGGTCGTCGTAACCATCATCGAGCGCAAAGGCACGCGCAAGCTGATCGATCAACACGCACGTATCGAGGCGCTAAGAAAGCAGTATCAAGCTAGCGAAGTTCTCATTCAGCTTGTTGACTTCGCTGTACTGCCAATCCAAGAACAGATACAGATCATACGTGGCACGGACGTGCTTGTCGGAGTTCACGGAGCCGGTCTGACCCATGGTCTTTGGTTACATCAGAGATCGGCTATGGTGGAGATTTTACCAGAAGGTTTCCAACATAAGGGCTTTCGGAATCTTGCTGGCGCTCTGGGCCATGATTACTTCAGCACCCATGCTTCCATGCTACAGACAAGCAGTAGTGGTGCTAATGATAATCCGTGGCAAGTATCAGACGTCGCTTTGGACGAGGAACGGTGTCTCCAGCTGATGGACGCTGCGATAAAGAGCATGTATAACAAAGGTCGACATAACTTCGACGTTGTGAAATGACACAGCATTTAGCTGGACCTTCCAAAAGCTTGGAGTTAGCGCCATCAGGTCCTGATTGCTTGACATTGTGTTGCCCTGTCAGTATCACAGGGGTTCTGTAAAGTGTGAGTCTGTACTAAAAGACTCGAAGGCTGCTTGCGAGGAGCCTGGGATGATGAGGGGAGCTGGACGGCGGCTCTAGATTATCAAGGCATATTCACAGATTAGATGCATGTTGCGCTGCTCGTTGCAACACCTGAAGTCCGATTAGAAATGGACCCTCCTAGAAGACCCTGGCAGCTGTGTAAACGCGCGAAAAGTCTCGTTCCTGTATATAAATCTGTCATAGACCCCGAAGCTCGAGGCTTACCTTAGTCACGAATCACGGCCGCTAAATAGAAACACACACACACATATACACTTCATTCTGTAAGGAATTCGAGAATTCTTCTTATGATAATAGATAGATCAAGGCCACTAAGGCTGCTGATTTGTGTATTCTCATTGAGAGAGACCGTAAGTTAGTGTCTACTATCTAGTTAAGACCGGGCGGCGGGCGGTGGCTTAAGCCAGACCAACGCTAAGCCTCATTGGGCTGGTCAAATCATTCAAAATTGATCGGGCGCCAACCTCGTTCCAACAACATCAACCACAGCAGCAAAACAGCCGTCAGATCAGGCCGCCCACGTCGATCCAATCAATGCAACAGAGCGTACTGTCTTTTGTCTGCTCAATAGAGTTCTCTTCGCATACATAGGCGATAAGCATGCTATCACTCTAGCCGGTTGGACATCTCATCTCAATTACCATCTACCTAGTTGTTGTGACTTCCGAGCAATCCATCGCTAACCCGAGTTCTTTGGTTTTGATCACAATCCCAGTTTTGAATTCTTGCTGGAAAGGGAATTACGGTTATATCAGCCTGTTTGTTATCCTCTTAGCTATGATGGCTTCTCGCAGGTCAAGGTCGCCATCGACTCCCTCAGAGGGTGAGATAGTCGAGTCAGGATCAGAGACGAAGGCAACTACGTCGCAAACTTCCGTGATTGACACGAATGTTAACCGTCGTGCCAGACTGAGTCCATCGTTCTCTCCCAGATCACCTCCATCGGGTGCACGGTCGCCCTATCGCCGCGGCGAGAAACGACGGCGGTATGACTATGATAACGACCGGAGCTATTCGCACGGCTCCTCCCATCGATACGAGCCCGATCGCAGATATGATTACGATTCCCGACGTCATAGAAAGTACCATGATTACGACCGAGATGATAGCTACAGCGGTGCGCTCCGGTATACGGACGACTATGACCGTCGTGACAAGCGGCAGAGAACACGCAGTCGATCCCCTTTTCGTGATGTGAGGAAACCAAAGAAATACGATGATACTGATGGGAATGAGTCTCGGAAAGTGGCTTTCATAGAACAGTCAGTGAGCGAACGGGGATCTCCCATAGTGGTCGCTCAAGATGTTAAACCACAGGCTGAACGAGAGCGCCAGGTGCATGAGTCTAGCACAGATGCTGCCCCAGTTTGTTGAATGGGTAAGTCTCAGCTTAGTCGAATTTTTTCTACTTGTCTTAAACTAAGATTTAGCAGGTCAAATGCAGATGTTGGCACAACTGAAGCGCCCGAAGAACCTCTAGACGAAGCCGCGCGGCTCGAAGCTCGTCGAAAACGGCGTGAAGCCATCAAAGCCAAGTATCGTGGCCAGGACTCCCTTCGCATACAAGCTTTACATCAAGGGACCACTTCGGAGCAAACTGCCGTCACATCAATGAGTTCAACGGGTAAGCATTATGCATAGTACTAATACATCGGACATGCATGGCTAATTATTTTACTTTTCTCTAGAATCGCCAAAGTCTCCTGCTGTAGAAATGTCAATCGAGACCCCTGAAGCTGATTTTACAATTGCAAAGGATGAAGATCTTGCTAATGGAACTCAGCCTATGGAAGGCGTCGAAAAAGATGGCCCATCGGCAGCAGACTATGATCCGACTCAGGACATGCGAGAAGAACGACAGAGGCACGAAAAGAGACATGATGAAGTACCAGCAACCGCTTACGATGAGACCAAAACAACTAAACAAGCCGTTCTTGTCCCTGAAAGTCAGCCAAAAGCCCCAGCCACCGATACATTCGATATGTTTGCTGAAGAAGACGATGATATGTTCGCGCCAGAGCCTGAGGAGCAGCCACAACAGGCCAGTGCCAAAGCGGTGCCAAAGGCTCAAGAACTTGACATGACGATGCTAGACAACTGGGATGATCCCGAGGGATACTATAACGTGAGACTGGGTGAGTTGATCAACGGACGTTACCATATTCATCAGAACCTGGGCAAAGGGATGTTTTCGTCTGTTGTGCGAGCTACGGATTCCAAGACGGGCAAATACGTTGCAATTAAGATTATCCGACGCAATGACACGATGCGAAAGGCCGGCTTGAAAGAGATCCAGATCCTCGAGCAGTTACTTGCGGCTGACCCAGAGGACAAAAACACGTGATTCGTTTTGAGCGGTCTTTTGATCATAAAGGACATCTGTGCATGGTGTTTGAGAATCTCAGCATGAATCTGCGAGAGGTGCTGAAGAAATTTGGTCGCGATGTTGGATTGAATCTACGAGCTATCCGTGCATACGCGCAACAGATGTTTCTCGGGCTGAGTCTGCTCCGTAAGTGCGGCATATTGCATGCAGACCTGAAGCCGGATAACCTGTTGGTCAACGAGGGGCGAAGCATTTTGAAGATTTGCGATTTGGGGTCGGCCTCATCTGCTTCAGAGAATGAGATTACTCCGTACCTCGTCAGTCGATTTTACCGTGCTCCTGAAATCATTCTCGGCATACCGTATGACTACGCGATTGACATCTGGTCTATTGGTTGTACGCTGTATGAACTATATACGGGGAAGATTCTATTTACGGGACGTAACAACAATCAAATGCTGCGGTCAATCATGGAATGCCGGGGCAAATTCCTCCGAAATTCCTCCGAAAGGGCACATTGACGCACGAGCATTTCGACAACATGCTCAACTTCCACAGCACGGAAGAGGACAAACTGACCGGTCGCGTGGTGACGAAAGTGCTGGATTTCAAAAGCCCACGCGAGACCTCAAATCACGGTTGATGGGGACTGGGAACAAGGCTGTCTCCAGGGGATGGCGGAAAGCGAGATGAAAGAGTTGGCGCAGTTTGTAGATTTGCTCGACCGGTGTCTGAATGTGAATCCGGAGAAGAGGTGTACGGCGGTGGAAGCGTTGAAGCACCCATTCATTTCACGGAGGTAATTTGCTTATACATTTGGATCTATCAACTCTTTCGATGACTACCTGTAGTACCTGCACCTGGGACAATGTTCTTTACTTTTAATTTACATGGCGCATGTATATAAGACAGCGTTTCAAACCAATTAACTACACATTGACACTCGCTACCTAGGTACTCCATAGTTAGTTAACTAGTTGCCAGTGACTAACAAGTTCAATAGAAATCAGCCGTTTTAATAATATGCCATGATATAATATGGTGCTAGACTGCTAGCGAAGTTGGGTTGGGTGACCATCCAGATAACCCAACGCTCCTCATTCATTGGCTGGCAGATTGCACCACGCCTCACTTTGAGGTCTGATCTCAACTTCCAAGGAGAAGGCAGTGAGCGCTGGCTGGCAGTGGCTGGCAGCTGCCAGGCTCCAGCCTGCTGCAAGCCTAGCAAGGCCGCCTGGGCCAATCACAATCTCCGCTTCTGGACCCCATTTCCAGTCAGTGGCAGTCACACTAATGCTACGGAGCATCCGGAGTAGGTTTCAACAGCCAGACTGTCAGAGCGCGTATGGCATATGCAGCTGCATCCCTGCCTTGCTCGGCCAGTAAGCGGTGCAATCATTGAGCGATCGACAGTACACAGTACTCCGTACTCGGAGCGTACGATTCAGTGCTCATGCAGCAAGCACGCTTCGATTGGGCAACGCATGGGATTAAACAGCCTGGCACGGATCATTGGTTCATCTGGCCGCTTATCGACGGTAGTGTATGTACATGTCCACCGCTCTTTGCTGAGGACTCAGTGAGGAGAATCATACGGCCTGGGCGAGTCGGTGAGCAGCAGGCAAAGGCCCAAATATAACTTAGCGCCCGCGCTAGGCCAAGGTCACTCTAGCGCTTCTCCCTATTGGCTGGAGCCGACGGCTGTCGTGGACGCTGCTGGGCTAATCAATGCTTAAGCCCAAGTCTCTCTTACCCACCTTATACATGAAAATTATTGTAAGAGACGAGAGGACGGATGAAAACAATAGCCAGTGGTAAGACAGAATGAGTCACGGCGTCATCGTGTGATCCTTTTATATTACAATGCCCAATACCAATCCTCGCTCTACAATAGAGGCTGCGGCTGTCCGCAAACGGCTACTCCGTAATACGACCACATGCCTTGTTTTGGCCTCGCCACAGCGCTAGGCTGTCACTCCACTATCTAGTATAACGCTCGCATGGAAAACCGAAAACTCCACTCGTATTCGCCTCCACCCTGGCCAGTGACCAGTGACTCGTAATCGCTACGTTGTTGGTCAAATGATGGACATGCATCGTTAGTTAATTAAATTAGAGTACTATATGTAATAACTTTTTATAGACCCAACCAAATCAGCCAAATGTCTGAGTGTCCGTGCAATCCTGCTGATTGGCCTGCTTGTGGCCCCCCCTTTTTCCCTCTTTTCCTGCTCGTGGCAGAGGCAGTGGCACTGCTCTAGGCTCGTACTAGAAGAGTCTGCGAGTCAACGAACACCCAAAGCAGCAACGCGCCAAAGCAAAATCGCCCCCGCAGAGCTGCTGATTGGCTGCGCGCCTTTTGCCGCCGTCCTCCGTTCGTGCCTGCCTCGTCGCATCGACATCACCATCTTCGGCCTCTATTTACATTCGTTCGTTCCTTCCTTCTGTGCACTCCTGCCTCCTGCCTCCCGCCTCGTCTCCCCGTCCTCTCTCAACCCTCCACCTTCAACCTCTTCTCTTCCTCTTCTTCCTCTTCTTCCTCTTCTTCTCATCCTCATCTCTCCCTCTCCTCCTCTTCGATAACTTCCCTTCTCCAGGATTTTTCTTTCTTCTCCTGCTGCCATATCCCGAGGAAAGGACGTCCGACGATTCCGTGCCGGCAACACCCCTCCCTTCTCTCTCTCTCTCTCGTCTCTTTTCTATATACATATATATACATGGAATAAATATATATACGTACGCTTGGTATCTATATATATTTATTTGTTCTATATGTATACTCTCCTGGATCCGTGCTGCCGTTGATATCCTGCTCTCTCCTTCTACTCTTCTGTCCGACAACTAGCAACCAACTGCCGCTCTTTTTCTCTCAGGTTCTCGTCGGGCTGGCGTAAAGACGATAGCAATATCGTCTTTACAACTCCCTCTCCCAATCCTGGATTCTCTCCGTTCACTGCCACTTGTCTCCTGGATCTAGCCGACCCGAGGTTGTGCTCTGTTCGTCCCCTTCCAAGGATTTTGTTAACTCCAGGAGATTCAACCCCGCTACCTACCCGTTCTGGATTCCAGGATCGTTGCCAGGATAATTGTTCTTCCGACAACTCTTTTGTTTGCCATTGGTTCCCATTGATCGACCCATTTGGAGTAATGTATCCCACCACGCTGCTTCCTCCCACACCACCTCCGTCTCCGCCACTACTTCGCTGCTCCGCCCCGGAGGACCGTCTAGGCTTACTGCTGGCCAATCGTCTGGAATTGACCGGCATCCTTGGAGTGGGCGCCTATGGCGTGGTGTACACGGCAGTCGACATCCATACCCATATCCTCTATGCGGTCAAGGCCCTGAACAAAATGGACTCGACCCAAGGCAACGGAAGTTCCAGCAGCGAGAGATCAAACTTCACCATCTAGCAAGCCAGCACCCCAATGTCGTTTCCCTAGTCCGCATTATGGATTCTGTTGATTGTACTTTTGTTGTCATTGAGTTCTGTCCCGAAGGCGATTTGTTCACCAATATCACGGAACGTGGCCTATTTGTCGGCAACGACCCATTGGCCAAACGTGCTTTCCTGCAGATCTTGGATGCCGTTGAGTTTTGCCATAGTATTGGAATCTACCACCGCGACCTGAAACCGGAGAACATCCTCGTCACCGATGGAGGCATGACTGTCAAACTAGCTGATTTTGGCCTGGCCACCATGGATTATGTCACCTCGGATTTTGGCTGTGGTTCTACTTTCTACATGTCGCCAGGTAAGCCTGCAAATATATCTTGCGAGTGTATATGTGCACAGGAGCTGACCACGCGTTTTAATCAGAGTGCCAACAAACAGCTCCGAGACCCGGCTCTTGCTATGTATCACCCGTGAACGACGTGTGGAGCCTGGGAGTGATCCTGGTGAACCTGACCTGTGGCCGCAATCCATGGAAACGTGCCTCAACCGAGGACGCGACCTTCCGTGCTTACTTGAAAGACCCGGAGTTTCTACGATCCATTCTTCCTGTGTCTCCGGAATTGAATGTAATCTTACATCGCATTTTTGAATGCGATCCCTACAAACGAATTACTATTCCGGATTTGCGGCGCCTCGTTCTGGAGTGCCCAAGGTTCACCATGCCAGCTCCCACCACCATCCCTATTGCTCCTACTGCTAGGAAGTCCGGGCACCCTGACATGCTCTCTCCTTATCCTTATTATTTTATGCACCAGCCACACGCATCGAATTGCTCAATGCGCAATATTCCGGCTCTGCGGTCTCGGACACATCACTTACCGACAATGAGACCATTTCTTCCGTTTCATCGGCCTCGGACTATGCGTCCGAGCCGGAACCTGAAGGCTTTTCTTATGCTGATCCACAGGCCAACCCCGAGTGCTGGAACACGGTCTATATGCCTGATGGATCCAAGAATTTGACCGCACACGTACCTGATCTCACATTTAACTGTCTAGCCATTGAGGCATATTGACCGATTTAATACTATTTATACGTGCAACGATATCACGACTTGGAATTGTTTTATTCGTTCTCCACATGACCATTGGACCCGTTTGGATACTCTATTCCTTGGATTTAAAAAATGCGACGATATTATCTCGACTTTCTTTCTGGATTGGTTTCTTTTTTCTTCTCTATGGACATATATTACGGCTTTTCATTTTCCGTGGCTTCCATAATTCCAAGGAGATCACCTGGACTGCAAATATTATTTTAATTCATGTGATGCTGTTGCTGTTTTACTCTGTATAATATGCTGGAGGGGTTGCGCTGTTTTCTTTTCTTGTTTCCTACAAAAGACACATTACGAAGATTTGGGAAGGCGTTTGACTATATCGTGGGATTCTACTTTGTCCACAAGTTTGTTGTTTGGGGTGGCTCGGGGGCATTGAACAGGAAAGAATACCCTTACCTTGCTTTTTGGTCTTGTTATTGATTTATTCCTGGAGTTTGAAAACCAACCCATGTTGTGGTGGCCACCTGCCAGTGGCGTGGATTTCTATTTCTTGTATTTTTTTCTATGCCGGCTCCGTTGTTCAACAATAATTCTTCTGGGGCGCAGGTCAAATGATCGCCCGTTCGTGGCACCGTCCGCTCGCCATCACTCAAGTCGCCACTGCAGGCGTCCGGACGGTCCTGTCATCCGGGATGATGTCGATATTATACATGTTTATACCTTGATACATGTGCACAATATATAGCCATTGTTGAGACCAGTTGTATATAATAATACAATATCGCTATATTTGCGCAATTCAATCTCTATCAATGAATGAGTAGAGTCAATAGTATCTAAGATACCTAGCCTACAAGTATATATACCTAATATGCATGGTTCAATTTCCCTTCAGGCAATTGTAGCATGATTGGAGATCTGTCATTTGCCACCACCTAGGTAGGCAACAACAAATGCTTTAACACATCATCTTGCAGAGGAAAGGAGTCAGTATCAATAAATTAGTTAGATGGGGAAAAGGTCCTATTTCATGTAGCATAATAAAGTCGTCTTTTCGTTCACATTAGCAGATGTCCTCTTTCCTTTTGATTATCCGTGATGAGAGATAGGTCAAAGAATAGGATAGACCGAACTTCTCTTTAGTCTCCAATCCAAGTTATGTAAAGTTCAGTCATTTGGAATTTCGCGTTTGGTGTAAGTCCCAATTTGAAACTCGCCCGAACACATTTATGTCTATCTATCCTAGTCTGGGAAAAGAAAGACGCCTTGAGGCCACGCAATAAGTAAGTAAGTAGGTAAGTAATCCTAGTATATGGCCATATACTGGCAAGAACTAGACAGGCGATACCTGCTGGATCTCTAATTGCATGGCATCGTTCCAAATTTCCAAATACCTCTTCGCATGCACCCTCTCATCCCACAAGAACGTCTCAAACGCCAGGACCAAACCAGCCCAGTCGTTTATCCCCATCAGCGAAGCGGTCTCAAAGATACACTGCAAGTACCACTCCATAAGTGATCCAGCATTGAGGCTAATCATAGAAGCAGCTACAAATATAGCCCATATTTGGAATTGAAGAGGTATTATTATGGTGGCGTTGGAACTCATTACCCATATGTCACGGAACTTGGCGATTAAACCATCACATATGGGTAAACGAGGTGGACTTTCGTTCACCATGCTCTCTGAATAAAGAATGAGGACCAGTCTGCACAGTTCATGCGCCGTGCTTAAGTATTGAGGTGTCGAGAGCAGTGCGTATTGCGTTCGGGTAACTAGGAATCGGATTCTGGCTGCATCGGCTTGGCCATTGGTTTTGTTCGCCATAAGCGATGACATTAGTCGGGTTGCTTCATTCAAGGCGGTGATGTGCTGTCTTATGTCGTCGCCGAGTGGCGGCATTATATCAAGAGTGTCGAAGCCGGTAGTGGATCTACTGCTGAGTCCGATTTCGTCAGAAGTGACTGGGGCAGGAGAAGGTAAGTAGTGACGAGAAAGAAGGGCACTTCAACTGTGTCGATTGATCCACACAAATCGGCCCTGTAATCATACTCAGCAAGAACATCTACGCAGAAAAGTCTTAGACTATGTCCTACCGAAAACCTTGGTCATAACCATCGGTTTTGTCTCCAGGCTGCTCAGTCCTCCCTAAGTTCGACCAGTCTTTGCAAAGCAACCATATGAATTCGCCAATTCTCATAAGATCCTCTAGTTTTCTACTCGAAGATCAGTCTGGAACGCATGAAGAAGCATTTCAAAAGCATACCTCCACAAAAGCCAACGTGGCAACATTAGCAATCGTCGCATCCGTCACTGACCGCATCGTAGCAATACGGATCTTCATAATTGACATAGCTTTAGTCATGTGCCGCAACGCAATGGGGCGGTCCTCGAAACGCATGCATCGCGTATTATGGGAGTCGGCACATCCGATAAGCAGATGCAACAAGGCGTCGTCACAGAAAGCCAAAGGGATCCAGTAATCTGTCATGGATTGATCGATGTTAAACTCTCGATGGTATAAAAGCTTTTCCAGACGGTTGTCATATCTGTAGTCGTCATCACTTTTCTTAGCAATGTTGTCTATACAGAGGTAATAATATGGTAAAAAGCTCACAATATCTTAAAAGGTCAAGCATATACGGCTCAAGCTTGATGGGGAATGCATCGAATGGATCGACCTGATTTAATTCACGCACAGGTTCTATTTCATTCGCCCGTTTTCGCTTACGGTGCATATAATTAGCCATCACCCGCTTGCGAATGGTGAGGCGTGTTTCTTTGCTAATAGTATTGGCATTGTCCCCGGCCATATGGATGAAGTGGAAGTCACCATTCGTCAGTCCGACTTCCTTAGAGATGGTGCTTTTCTTAGCTACATCCTCATAGTTAGTTTGAATAATACATAGCATGGTGCGAAAAGAAAGACATACAGCCAACTGGTCGACCCCTCCGCCTCGGCACTTTGACTTTCACTGGGCCCTGGTCATATCGAAACACGCATGACTCGTTGGTCGAGAGCGACGCCGTAACGGGAAGACGATTTCGCTTGCAACAGACATCGTTGTCGATTAGCCGTGGAATTGGAATGATTTAGAAAGGAAGAATGCGAAACTTGCAAGTGACGCAATTCAAAATCTTATCTTATCGCCGAGATGTCCGCCACGCTAGACCAGATTCGGAAAGATGTTGGAAGACAATTCGGCCCAAAGAGGAAATAGTCATCAGATCTGAGATGAAGAATTTGATACATTATGAATGAATTATGATGGGCTTTAACACCATCTTGGAAAGCAATATTGATACTAACTGCTTATAGAAAGAAGTATGTTTAAAAATACGCCCGAACAGGAAAACTGTCGAGCTACTAGGGCCACATTTTATGAAGATGCATTCGCAAGCAAGAACATAAATAGGGCCGTTATTCCCAGACAAGAATGCTGATCTGTCATTGCCATCAGTCTATACAAATATTCTCTTCTCCTGCTCGTGCTACCAACCCTTTCCTTCCAGATCATGGCTTCATACACGCGAGAAACAGACGGCGACAAAATCGCCTCCGATCTCCTCCGCCATTAAAGGAAAATCCATCCTGATAACAGGGTATCTCCGCGTGGCCTCGGAGCCGAATTCGCCGTCACAATCTCCAAACACTCCCCGGCTACTCATCCTGGCCGGCCGAGACGTCAAGAAAGCGGAACAAACAGCCGCCAAGATTGCACAAGTTGCTCCCTCGGTGGAAGTTCGTATCCTCAAACTGGATCTTGCATCGCAGTCTCAAGTGAGAGAAGCGGCCAAGGAAGTGAGCGCGTACAAAGAACCAGCGTACATCGATGTCTTGGTTAATAATGCGGGTATAATGGCCCAGATGTCATACAGTCAAACACCCGAGGGAATCGAGAGCCAATTCGGCGCGAATCATATTGGGCACTTCTTGTTTACCAATCTGATCATGGAGAAGCTGATTGGACGCGAGGAGCGGCAGAACGGCGAGGGTGGTTAATGTTTCGAGTGATGGATATCGGTTGGGGCATGTGAGGTTCGATGATTGGAATTTCGATGTACCTCATCCCCTTTTTCTTCCCAGGCCTTTTGTTTTTAGAATTTTACTAATGTTGGTGATAGAATGGCGCTACTTATAACCCATGGCGAGCATACGGACAGTCCAAAACGGCGAATATGCTATTCTCGAGATCACTGGCTACAAAGCTGGCGCATCGCGGATTGATTTCCATCAGCCTGCATCCCGGTATCATTTTTGATACGAATCTGAGCGACCATCTAGATGATGATGGCTTTCAAGGCTTGCGTATGTCCCTGGATCTTGCATCTTTCTCATGACGACAAGTCATAACGCTAATGACGTCCTAAACAGACGAGGTGGATCGAGAGCTAGGCCATAGGAAATACTGGGCCCCATTTTACCGCAAGACGACTTCTCAGGGTGTTTCAACGCATGTATTTGCCTCATTTCATGACTCGATTACGCTAAGCAGTAAGTTTTTCACTTCGAACGATATGGTGTTGTTTGATTTGAACTAATTTGACCGGTTGGTAGGTAATAACGGAGCCTATCTGGAAGATAATCGGGTCTTTCGTCCCGAAGAAGTGCTCAGTTGGGGACGAGATGATATCGAGGCTGAGAAACTGTGGAAGTTGAGTGAGGAGCTTGTTGGGGAGAAGTTTTCTTATTAACTTTACGTTTCGCGTTTATGACTCGACATGTTAGATACTTGTTGACTTAAGAATACAAAGTGAACAATATTTCGGAAATCAATTCCATCCAATGACTCCCTTTCCTACAACATTCATTTCACTCACTCCTTTGCTGGACGAGAGCAACGTTGCCTGTCTTCCAACAATCCCAGACTCAGAGACCCCAAAATCAAGCTTATACGGAAGCGCAAACTCGATTCTTCCAGGCTCGTGTTGAGGTCTCAATTCGAAAGAGTATAGCGGTTGGCTCTTTTGAAGTCTGTCGGACGCAAGAGATCTCCGTATTTCCTTGAATCAGAATTCGTCAGCTAACGTAATATGAAAAAAGGGAGAAAAGACTTTGGCTTACTCAATTCGCATTGTAAAACTTGTGGTATCTCTCAGAATACGCAAAGACCTGTGATCTGACGTAGTCAACGTAGCGTGAGTCTGATGAGAGTTCCCGGCATTGCTGAAGGAGAGCACAAGGCCGGGAAGATTCGTTGTTTTGTCTCTTGGTAAGGACTTATGGAGGCAATCAGGCCACCTCGACTGGATCGAGGGTTCATGTCACCGCACATGATATACGACTCGGGTGTCGATATTCTGGTAAGTTGGGGTTGAAGGTTCTAAACCAGAGGATCGAGATGAGAAGTGTTTGTTGGGCTATGCGTTCCACCAGGAATGTTCAGGTATGTAGAAGCAAGCACAACTCTCAAAACGAGGAAAGAGAATGGCTATTCCTGGAGCATAGACCCGGGGCTCATTGTTGCTCAAATCTGCTCAAATTGGTGCTTACAGGGTACCCATCAAGGGAAGGGCGGTATCCAATGGATTTGAGCAGATATCTATACAGTACAATTACTAGTTAATATTGTCGAAAGTAGCAATACGTGTGCAAAAGCCTCAAAATCTCGGTTGTTATTAACGAGAATACACTCCTGCCTTAGTGTTCTAAACTTGGAGCATCCTTCATGCTCATGAAGGCGCCTGCAGATTACAAAGGAGCTTACCCTCCTCTTCAACGAGTCCTTTATAGATACTCATGCTTATAGCTTGAATGAAACTTCTCCTTGAATACCCTGCGAGAATCTTTCCTCGACGACCTTCCAGTTTATAATCTTCCAGATCTCGGTTACGTAGCCGGCTTTGTTGTTGAGGTACTAAACCAAAGGTCCAACATCAGCCAGACTCTTCTCTGGCAACTGTTCAAGGGCAATGTTAAAACACTCACCTGCAAATAGTATGCGTGCTCCCACATATCCACTCCAAACAGTGGCACAACACTGTTATCAGGAGTCACCACGGAATCCTGGTCTTTGGTCGTCACAATCTCCAAGCCCCTAATCTTCTTGTCTGCTGGTCCCTGTTTGACGACGAGCCAGCCCCAGCCACTTCCCAGAATACCGAGAAGCGTCTGCTTAAAGTCGTCAATGAATTGATCGATACTGCCCCATTTGGCTTCGATGGCGGCTTTCACGTTGGGAGCAACAGAGCCGATATTGGTTTCCGCTGAGCTTGCAGGTGCAAGATTGCGCCAGAACAAGGAGTGGTTGATGTGGCCGCCGCCATTGAATTTGATTTTCTGCTGCAGGGCGAGCAGTGCCGGGATGTCGTTGGAGGTGGTGGCAGCTTGCTGTGCCGAAAGGGCCGAGTTCAGGTTGTTGATGTACGTTTGGTGATGCTTTTGGTGATGAAGGGTCATGATCTCTGCCGAAATGACCGGCTCCAGAGCCTTGAGCTTGAATTAGCTAGGTTTCGCAGTGCACACACATCTGCCCTAAAGCTGGTGTGAACTCACATCATAAGCATAAGGCAAAGGGGAGTGTATACATGTTTGGCGCAGTGTTAACAGTCAGATTTGGCGTAAGGTCCGAGGATGAATAAAAGAGAAACAGCAACGACTTGAAGAAAACCCAGGATATACGTATGACAGCGGGGATACACCTTATACCTAGTACCCCTCCTCAGTTGGGAGTTCGGTAACTACCAAGGTACATCTGACCAGGAGTTGTGGACCCCTAGTCAACGCGGCCCTAAATGCCTTTGCGCCATATTTAGGAGTGCCATAGTAAGCTGATATTCTACTAAACCGTTTTAGATATGTTCATGTTTTGGTAGTGGAGACGCGGAGTGCAAAAGAATATGCGCGGGTTTGAGCAAATTTGAGAATAGGTGCGAGCTTGGTCCGGGATGATTTTATGGTAGAGAGGGCATAATATGTCTAACTCAGGCCCTCCTTTTGAATTCGATACTTGCATTCCAGAATGTGCGAAGATGGTGGTGCTATATACCTTGAACCGAGGGCACATATGTGCTTCCGGATGCGTAGGATCAGATATCGTCGACACATCTATTCTTTCAGTTGACTGCTGCCCCTTGTGTATCAATCTCGTCTGGAGATGTCTTAGTAGTACAAAGAAATCGAGGAATGTGACAGACCCTACTAGGCCTGTTGTTAGGGCTCGCTTTGTTGATTGGACAGATTGCATACCATCTTGTCGGGAAGCGATACTTCAGCAGGAGCCATCCATCAATTACCTAGGTGTGTCCATAGGTGGCAAGTTGGCACACAAAGAAATCAAGATGTTGTCCGAAGTGGAATTGTCAGACGGGGATTTGCGGGTCAGGTAGTCAAAGCAAAAGAAATTTTCTAGTATAAAAGCCCAGGATCTCCCAGGCTATCACCAGCACTCAGCAATACCCCAGATAGACAATTCCGCGAGATCACCCCCGGTGGGAGGGTCATCCAAAGCGGCTACACCTCGCGAACGATACAGCATATACAACAGTCCAGATGGGATCACTTAAAGCCGATGACCGGCCAGATTTACCTGAGGCCTCGACTTCTACCAAAGTGTCTAGCCCGTATGAGGTCGATGATCTTATCCAGGTTTTCCTGGAAAAGAATGAAGATCTCATGCTGGACTGGCGCGGGTTTCGACTGGAATCGTTGGGTTCGCCCGGGGCTTTGATATCACCACAAATCAACGGATGTATAATTGGTTTGAGCAAAATCCAGCGGCGCTCTTAAAATTTCGTCGAGAGGTACTCCAATTCCCCGGGGTGGCCATTACACAAGCTTATACTTTCACCGACGAGGCTTGCATCCAGGCTATATATGGAGGCCGCATTGACCTTGATGCGAAGGTATTGAGTGAAACATCTGATGATGATCCTTTGTCTCCTCGCATGCACGCTGGTTTCGAAGCCCTTTACCTCATCACATACGATTGCTACGTCAAAGAATTCAAGCATGCCTCCGGAGATGTCATTGCTACGTTGAATAAGCGAGCGAACGTGACACGTCTTCGTCGCTGGGGTAGGGCGCACGATCGCGTCGGCTTGATCGTGATTAAGAAGGAGTTGTTTGGTATCTCAATACGCTACTATAAGCAATAGAAAGGTGTTTCATCTACCTTTTATCTTCTCTTCTCATTAAATAGGTAGAGCCATAGGTTTCTTTCTCGCTTCGAACCCAGGTACCGGTCTTATTGCCCTCGCCGTTCTGGTTCTCTGCTTTGTGATCGTTTCATGTCTTTGTAGTTCGTTATTGTATTGCTCATTACTTGCTACGGCTAAGATTTGGTTATGGATTGATTTCATTATAGAGTGACTAGCATACAACATAGTCCTCGCTCATGTAATGATATCATACCATGAGTTTACAAAGCTTCGTTAATGTTACTACTATCTTAGAAGCAGACATGCCTACAAGGATCTACAGAGTGAGACTCTATTTGAAGGTGTAGAACCGATCTCTCTGAATAAATTCTGGCTAGATTAATCTAGTTTGATGCTATGATAGACTGAAGCAAAACGCCTGAAAATATAGCAACCGTGTGTAGGATAAATTTCGAAAAAACCCCAAATTGAAAAATGGCAATATATTCCTCTTGGAAAGCATAAAGGAAGCAGCACCAGTCACATGAGATTAGGGGCACTGTAGGCTGTAGCTATTCTTTGTGATGATAGAATCGACACCACGACAATCCAGCTGTGCCATTTGTTTTGAGACAGGACAGGCAGAGCCACTTTCCCCGTAGTTGAACTTGAGCAGCCGAGTCTGGAGCATCTCTTTCAGGCTTTTTGTGGGAGTGGACACCTCTTGTAATGGCGACATTCAACGTTTGGTAGTCCATTGACTCTCGTGATAATATCCGCAACGGAAATCCCCTTAACGTCCGAAGGCATCAAATCTGCGTGAAACAGTTGTTCTGTGAACGATGCCGCTTTTGCCCGTATGTTCGCACTTTTGAGGCAGATGCAACGCTTTAGATCCTCGAAGGGCGCTGAGAACATTCTGTCAATTTCACGACGGGTATTCTTGTGTACCGATTCGAATGCACTGGCAAAATCGGCGTTGACACAATGGTGATGCATCAACAAGTACCATGAAAGACGCTCATTTTATTTAGACCCTTCTCGGCGAAGTAGTTGAGTATTAGCTCCGACAAGCGCCTGAATGCGACACGAGAGTCGTTTATGAAAGCAACCATGAGAAGGGCGCAAGCGTTTTGTTTTTCCTGCACTCCGTACACATCCAGACTTTTCTGTATCCATGTATCGAGATGATTGCGCATGGCATCCGAGCACTGGTATTTGTCGCAAAGAACCGCAAGCTCGAGCAAACATAACACGTCGGGGGTTTTCGTGATCAGATCTTGTCGACCATGGAGTATTGTGCAGAACAGTATGACCGAATCGATGTTATCTTCAGGTAAGGATACTTGATGTAGTACGTCGTGACCTTCAAATTGAGTCTTGATGCCCTCTTTGAAACCTCCATTGAACATTATGCTGAAAACAGGAGAGATTGAGGACAGAACCTTGCTGGATACAAGTAGTTTGCAATTTTCAATTCGAATGAGGACGTCTCCATCTGGTTGAAACACTAGCACGTCGTCCATCTGCATACTCTTAGAGATCGGGGAAGTCAATACCGGTGAAGGGGCGCAGAGACTGTCGAGTACATTTGTCTGACTGCGGAGCTCTCAACAGACACTTCGTGCGAAGCCATGGGCGCGGCTGGTGAGGAGTTTCTGAATGATGCCGGAAGAGGTGCCTGGTGGAGGTCAAAATTTGTTTATGACAAGGATGGGCTTGTGAAAAGAGATGAAGGTAACCAACAAATTCAGGATACCCACCTGTTTGTTTGATTCAAGGACCTTCTTGAGACGTGAGTTCTTCCAAGATTGATAGCAATGTATATGATCGGATAAATCTTCATAAAGGGATAGCAAGAGAATGGAAGTAGGCAAGATGTGAGGTCTGAGTGTTTTTCCTGGGAGGTGCCCAGGTGGTTTTCACAACCGTAGAGCAAGTGAACGGTTCGCGTGGGTGGTTGGACAGGTAGAAATATCTATCTTGTCATGAGCAAGAACAAAAGGAGCTGAACACTTGATTTGGACGTAGTTCATTGGAGGACTCTCGAATTTAGTCAGCTCATACCTACTCTTGAAGACCACGTTGCCAAATATGTATTTTCGAGAAGTTTGGGTTGGTCACTAGATATCAGCACAATAGTGATCCTGCTGGCTGATTTGAGACATCGTAACCCTCCAGTTTCCGTGAAGCTGATGTATCATTGAACTCGTGTCGAGAGCTCGACTGATTAGAAAGAGTCGTCGTGGTCACAAAAGCCTCACTTTGGATTGGGATTGCCCACACAGCCGTGGATCCGTCTAGAAACAGCGCATCTGCAACTTAACAGGCTTTTCTCATGATTTGTTGAGATGGACGTAGTGAGGCAGAACCGCCTCGGTGACATATTAGGACTAGTGCGCCCACGAGAAGATACATCCTGGCATATGATCATCTTCCTGTTTTCTTCTCGTTCCTTGTCCTCAAGGCGATTACCAACAAGCCTCTCTTCTATTACGGTTCATCACACTTCAGTGGCATCAGCAGACCTACCTATGTAGGTCCTATCCGCACTCCGCTGATGCTAGTGAATCCTTCATGCAACAAGCAACAATATCAATCGAGCAATACAAACATAATCAACTGAGGTGTTTATCTGGCTGGATGGGGGTTAGGGCATATCTGACAGGTGGGGTGTTAGGGCTTTAGTTCTCAGATTAGTAAGCGGACGCTACCTAACAGTCGAAGAAGGGCGAATTGACTTGATATTAAAACTATCCATGACTTAACGCCAATCTGATACAGTTCGACAAACTTGGGAATTCACATCAACATCGATAGAATGGAACCGTACATATCTACATGTACATCTCGAGATGCAGTTATGGGCTTACCCGAGCTCTTCCAGATGATCTTGTTGTGCCTCGATCAAAGAACTCTTTTGACCAGTGCTCAGAGGGTCAACAGATACTGGCACAGCACCATTCAGAACACACCTGCAATCCAGCAGGCTTTATTTTTCAAGGCGTTTCCTTCGTCATACGACGGGCCTCCCATTCTCAACCACCTCCTCGCCAAAATTTTCTCATCCTGGTTTCCCAGCGATGGAACCCAAGATGATGATAAGCTGTGCCGAAGAGGCGATGCAGTCGTAGAACGCGATTCATTTGAATCTCTCCTGCCTACGGAAAAGTCTCATCAAGTGATACGCCGAAGACGCGCCTCATGGACTCGTATGCTGGTGCGGCAGCCACCTATACGCACTCTCTGTCATTGGAACGTACATAGTGGCCAGAGACCGATGAGGGCGGCGAGTGGGTTTAGTCATAGCGTCAAAAGAAACGCTGCAGGAGAGGTTTACGAATGGGCAAACTCTATGACATGGCCATGGACCCCCGTTTACCGTGTTTTGGGAAAGCAAGACGGAAAGGGTGACAGCTAACTACGGCCGTATACACGGTTTCGAAGAAAAGATGAGAACAAGGCTGCATCGCATAGCAAATGGAGCAGACCTTACTGTGCAGACGTGCACAAGCTCGTCATGCATTAAGCCCCGACCACCGAACCGGATTCTAGTGAAATTTGGAAGGGGATCGAAATACCAGACAGGAATGATGTGTGGTATAGGCACTATTAGCTCAAATGTGACGTACAATGCTGCCTTGCTATATGTTATTATTGCTACATAAAATAAGTTCAAGAACGAGAAGAGAAACAATTATATTTGAAATTGTTAATTACATCACGCATATGTAATCGAACCTAGATATTCCTCCCTCCGGTTACCTCAATAGTCTCGCCATTGACATACGAGAACCACGGACTCGCCACGGCCACAATCGCCCTAGCCGCCTCCTCCGGACTTCCGAGTCTTCGCAACGGAATATCAGCGTAAGCTTTAGCCTCATCGCCTGCCTTGACGTCCTTCCTGCCGGGAATTCCCAGGGCGACTTTGGTACCATCAGAGGCAACATAAGTCGCTCCGCTCTCCTTCGCGGCTGTCAATCGCGTGGTGATGTATCCAAAGGCGACGGTGTTGGCTCGAACTCCGAATTGTGGGCCCCATTCTTTGGCGATTGTCTTTGTGAGTCCGACAACGCCTGCTTTGGCGAGGGCGTAGTTTGCTTGTCCTCTATTTTGCACGCGTGTTTCGTCAGTATAGTTTATGTGATAGCGAAGAGGTAGATTAGAAAGCCGGCTATAGAAAAATCATATGTGTAAATAGAAGAATTGGCACTCACGCATTCCCGTGCATCCCGCTTGTGGAACTAATTTGGATAATGACACGAGGCTCTTTATCCTTTACACGGAAGTATGGCGCTGCCGCTCTGATGAGTTTGAACGGCGCGGTGTTGTGAACCGCGAGCATTGTGTCCCATTGCTTATCCGTTATCTATATAGAGGAAGAAACAATTAGATTCGATGTAGAAAGGGGAGGAAAGATGGACATACCTTGTGAATAACCCCATCCCAGGTAAATCCGGCATTGTTGACGATGATATGTATTTTGCCACGTCAAACTCGGCCGCCTTCGCTACCAATGTATCTATGTAACTCGCGTCCGTCACGTCGCCGGACACGGCTATTGCTCGATTGGGCGAGACGTCATTGATGCTCTTCGCGACGGCATTTGCTTTTTCTATATGCCTGATCAGTAATTTTTCTCTTTCGCTTTATCAAGCGCATAGGATACGAAAGCATACATACCATCGTCGATATCAGCGACAACTACTTTGGCACCTTCATTTGCAAACAAGCGAGCTGTTTCGGCGCCGATCCCTGGCCAGCACCTGTAATAATGGCTGTTTGGTTGTGGAATAGTCCTTGCGGGAAATTGAGATGGGATGAGACTTGGGTCAGACGGTCTTGAGGTGCCATTTTGCCTCTTTTCCCTATGGCTTTGCTAGATCTACGCGATGTTGGGTGGAAAGAGGGCGTAGTGAAGGTAGGTGGTGGATTGCAGAGAAATTCTAAGGTTGGGGGCTTTGCGGGGAGCAACCGAGGTTAGCTAGTGACTACCTAGGTAATTGCCTGCCTATTTAGGATCCGATGCTACTAGCCGAATTTGGAAAGTTTTTGTTTTGAAAGTATTTTTGTTTTGAAGTATATTTATATATATGTACATATTATGAGGTATATAACAAAATGGGGTATATAGAAAAGCACGCTAGTAAAATGTCAAATTGTCTCGAGAATAGTTTCTTTGGATTGCCAGGTCTCGATTCCTGTTGGCGACTTCTGGTTGTGGCTTATATTGATCTTGCTGCTTGTGTAGATATCTTAAGCAGTAGAAGAGCCAATGTCCAAGGTCATCTGGGTACCGGATGGACATCCATGGGTCGCGTGGTTGTCGTCAGGAACAAGGTAAGCATCGGCGCAAGCAGAGTCGCCAGGCTTGCAGGTAGCCGAAGGGCAAGTGGGATCGTTGGAGGTAACTGCAAAGCCGGCGGTGGTGAATTGCGAGTTGGTGCCCATGTCGATGCAAGAGATCCCACCAGATCGTGTCACCTTCCAAGGTGTATTCGTATTGAAGGACATCGACTTGTTCGGGCTTCATGGCCATCTTGATGGAGATACCGCCACCGTTGGGGTTGGTGCGCCAGCTCTCTGAGTAGGAGCCGCCAGGCTGGACAGTGATCATGTTGGCAGCATTCTGGCTGACCGACCAGAGGTACATGTTGCTGCCCATGTTGTTTTGGATGTTGACGCTTCCGCCGCCGCCGTTGCTGCTGTGGACACCACCCATGGTGCTGTTGTTATTGCTGGCCATGGCGCTATTATTGCTGGTGCTAGCGCTGGCGCTGGTGCTGTTGTTGTTGTTGTCGCCGGTGGGGCTAGTAGTGCTGTTGCCGCCATCACGGCGCTGGAAGTTGGTGGGAAGAGCTGAGGCAAGAGCGCCAAAGGCAGCGAGAAGTCCGAGGGTCTTGGTGAAATGCATGTTGACTTAATGTGCTTGTTGGAGGAAGGTCCTCTGAAAGCAGGTAATTGTGGTGGGAAGTCTTCTAATTCAGGAAGACTTCTTAAGTTAGGAATCTGAGAGAGTTTGTTTTCAATCAATGGATATGTTGTTATTGATTGATTGTGTGACTGATTGAGAGAATGCAGAATCCCAAAAGCTGGGAGTTCCAGCCATATTTATACCTTTGAGGGCCATCGTATCCCGCTGTAAAGGGCCATAGTTCTACCGAAATTTCCCCTGCAGGCCCTGTGCCTGTGCCTGAGCCAGATGTCGGAAAAGGGACAGCCATGGTACGGCGATTTGCCTGCCTTAATGCCTGATATTGGCGCGCGTGCCGATTGGCTCAAACGGGGCCGATCCCGAGATAAGGCTGATAAGCTTATCGATAACCTTAATTTCGCAGCGCCGATCTCTGGCTTGGCCTGGGGAAACTGTGGCTTTACTTCTGCTGTGGCGACGCCAAAGCCGATTGGCACAGAACGCGTTGACGCCACTGGGTAAACCTGGGGTGGCAATTGCGATTGAAGCGAGAAATGGAACCGCGGGACGAATCGCTTTCCCCGGATCTTCGAGATGTATACGGAGTACTGATCTTAGGTACTGATCGCAGCTTGTCGCAATTGAGTTCATGGCTCAGCTCATCAGCGAGAACTGGTTGTGAGTGTGTTCTAAGGCTATAAATGGAAATGAAAGTGTACTAGTATATAGTATGTGGAAAGACAATACCAAAGCAAAATAAAAACATCTATCTATCTATTGATCTACCTAGATTAGAGTATACATATCGAATTGCATTTACTGAGGAAGTAGAACAGCCCGGAAGTGTACCTGGCCCTTCTCCAGGTTCTGAATTGCCGTCTTGATGCCCTCTTCAGTCATAGGATATATCTCGTTCACCGGTTTCAAATCATGGAGCGCAGCGAACTCAAGCATTCGGCGGTGGGTAGGCCGGTTTGCAACGCATGAGCCCACAACCGAGATGCCACCAAGGATTAATGGCATGTACGGGATGTTTAGGTTGTGCGCGGAGACCGTAAGTGGGATGATTCGAGAACCCGGTGCCATGAGGGGTAGATATATGTCCCACTCAGGCTGTTCGGCGGTAGTAACAATCAATCGTGCAAGCTTCGGAACATCCTTCAGGTCGGCTGCGGTCTTCCCTTGGTGGCTATAAAGTCATGCGCGCCGAGTCTGATAGCCTCTTCTTTCTTACGCTCGGATGACGAAAACACGACAACTCGATAACCCATCTTGGCGGCAAACTGAATGGCTAGATGACCAAGACCCCCAACGCCCATAATCCCCACCGTTTCACTTGGCGTAGCGAAATCCGTGAGAGCTGTGTAGACCGTGGCACCGCCGCATTGTAGCGGTGCGGCATCTTCGTCGCTCATATTGTCGGGGATCTTGTGTAGGAAAGCTTCACGAATGACGGCATGCGAGGCGAAACTTCCTTGATCGAAATTGCCAGTACCGTATATGATGCGCTGAGGGCAGAAGACCTCAGTGCCCTGGAGGCACTCAATGCAATGGCCGCAGCTGTCAGTCACATAGCCCCAACCGACTCGGTCGCCTTTTTCAGATACTTAATATCTGGACCTAGCTGCTCGACAATACCGACACCCTCATGTCCAAGCACCATATCTAAATGTCGCTAATTTCTCGCGTTAGATCATGACTAATATGGCTACTCATAGAGCCGCAGGTATGTTTTTCAATCACTTACGTAGTGAAGATCTGACAGCGCTAAATGTTAGTACTGAAGAAGACCGCGGTAGTTGTAGCATCGAGCGCATAGTCTCATACCTGTGCCGCAAAGGCCAGATGCCGTTACTTTCAGCAACACATTATCGCCAGTAAGAGTGTCAGGCTGAGGTAGGACGGCTTGCTTAGGGTAATCATTGGGGATGCCCTTGAATACCGTGTAAGAAGGCATGGTGAGAGGCTTAAGAGAAGCGAGAAGGAAGGAAGAGGGAAGGGTGTTAGGAATGCGCTTTCCACCGTTTGTATGCGTTTTGACGAGACAAGTGCCAGGGTAGGAGGAGGACGAGGTCGAATTTATAGATTTTCGCCGCTGGCAACATGCTGGACATTTTTGGTCCTGGCATCGGCGCGCGATCTGCTGCGAAGATACGTGCTGATCCGCAGTCCGTCACTGTAACTGTACCTAGGTAGGGTTTCTGCGATGCGAACTGTCGTGGCGGCGGAGAGCTCCCGGCCAACCAGACCAACTCCTGAACTCCGTCTAGTCGCTCGATCTGGTTGCAACGGTGCGGGGCTGCTAGTCGATAACGGTCCAATCAGGAATCAGATACGTACGCAGGGAACTTGAATATTCTTGAGGCTGCTGATTCCAGCACCGAATCTCCTACTCTCATATACCTAGGCATGCCCACGTATTGGTAAGCAAATAAGCGATTTATAAGCGTGAGTTAGCGCTCGTAAGCTATGCACACCCCGGATCCAGCGAGAACGCACAATCAAAACCAATCAGACTCGATTTCCTCATTAGGACTAGCGTCCTTTTCAACAAGCACAGGGAGGCACGTGCGCTGCCCGATCTGGAGCCTAGAGGCCTGAGGCTGCGCTACGACTTAGCCCCGTCGCAACACAGAGCGAATTCGTCTCTGACACTACGTACTACTAACTACGTGTACCACGTCCCTGCCTGCATGTCAGGCGCAGTGCAGAGCGGTCGATCCCCTTCAAAAGTGAATGTATGCATGTACCGCTATGAATCCTCGCCCTGTTGACCAGACTCCGTCGCCTCTGCGTGCGCGCCAGAAACGCAGCCAAGTTTCGAGGGCTTGTGACTGGTGCCGCCAACGAAGAATCAAGTGCGACAGCTATTCTCCCTGTACCAATTGCAAAGCGAGAGGTGGCAACTGCACGAAGGACGCCGCAGAGATCGCATCCCTGCCGCGCGCTTATCGAGAAATCGAAACCCTGCGACGCCAAGTCGAAGACTTGCAAGCCGAACTTCGAAAACAAAAGACTGAAAGGGCCAATGATGCGACTTCGCCTTCAATCAATATCCCCACTCCCGAGCTATCGATATCTGAAGGCATATACTCGGAGCAAGATAAAGCAAGAAAACCCGGTTGGGAAGGTATACACTTTAGGACTGCGCGCTCCCCAATGAAACATGGTATGGGCCGTCATCGCTCTTCTCTTTCATGGCGCGGATCACCAACTTTTGAGCCTTAATTTGGAACAGGCCGATTCATCACATCATCAAATGCTGCCTGATTCGGTAAGCAGGCGGCTCGCTGCGCCGCTTCTTGGCCCTGAACATGACTCCAGCCGTAATCACTCGGAATCTCAAGTGAAGAGCGCAGTTGCAACTGATGTATATTTGACCCCGACCCAAGAAGAATACTTTCTTGATTTATATTGGAACGCGTATCACACGTCGCTCTTCCCTATTCTCGACGAGAGCGAGTTTAAACAGCATTATCGGTCGTTGTGGACAGCCTCAGGGAATACTCGCAGTGACTCGGCCCTCGTTGATATTGTGGTTGCCCTTGGCATGCAGTACGGCATTTCAATGCTCCCTACTATGAGGCAACAGCTTTTGGATGATAACGATGCCACGATCGCGGGTCGATGGTATTACCGAAGATGCCAGAGTCTCCTTGCCTGGGAGTTGGAAAGTCCGACTTTAGAGACCTTGCAATGCCACTTACTATGCGTGGTATACCTATGCAATGGGTCTTTCCAGAATATGGCCGATAGTACCTGTGCGATGGCCGTCCGCGCGGCCCACATGCTTGGTCTCCATTTAGACCCCCGCAAAGCATGCCCCAAAGTGACCGAGAGATGCGCAAGCGCGTCTGGTGGGCACTCTATTCCGTGGACAGTAAGATTAGCATGAAGCTCGGGCGCCCATTTCTTCTCCGCCAATCCAATACTACACCGAGTTTGCCGGGCGATAGCGTTGAGATCGCCATGCTGTCAGGATCTAGCTTTGCCCCTCTGGGAGACAACGCTACATGGCTTAGTTTCAATCTGCAAAATACGAAGCTGTCTTTAGCTGCTCGGGCGGCCTACACGGCCTTTTGACAGAGATCTACCTTTACAGAATGGTCAGACTATCTGGGACGACTTCAAAGTCCTCGAAAGACAAGCCCAGTTTCTTCAACCATTTGTCGAGAGACTGGAAGAATGGACAGACGCCGTACCTAGGGCACTCACGACAAAGCGTAAAGATGGTGGTCGACCATTTGCCACCGACGGCACGGCTCTGGAAATTGAGCAGTTTGCGCCACTCTGGCTGCAGAGACAGCGCATAATACTTGAGTTGATGTACCACAACCTCAGCACCAACATATTCCGCCCTTTTATCTCGTTTACCCCATTCCATCGTCTACACTCGCAGAAGAGATGGCCTTCAGATGCGCTCGCCATGCTATAGCACTGACAAACATCACCCACCAGGCACTCTCATCAACAGACATTCTATCAGGCTGGCATGAAGCGTTCCAATGGCAATGGAACTCCGCCATGACCCTTGTTGGCTTTGTACTGGCGCACCCTCAGAGCCCGTTAACTACTGCTGCCCGAAACGCTATCGCGCTCTCGGTGTCTGTTTTGACATATTCGGCAATAGCTTTGTCGTCGCCAGCAGTGCAGCTAGCATTGTGCGGAACCTGATCACGAAGATCGACTTTCTCGCTAGACGTGTCGGGCAAAATCACTGCCTCTCCGACACCAAGCTCGTCACCGCGAACCAAGAGACGGTGTCGCCGGGCGTTATGGAATTGCAACACACAGAGCCGTTCATGAACAACAACAACTCTACGCTGTTCCAAACCGCAGATGCCGATTCACTTGAATTTAATGATGATCTGACTATGGAGTCGATGCAGGACGTGCTTCACATGGCCTTTGATATTGACCAGTGGAGTGATCTCAGCGGGCTTTGGCCAGGAGTAGGCGGTATGTAGCGTAGCGTTAACTACTCGTTCGCTTTCGCCCCGCTGCTTAACTTAGAGGTTCCACGGAAACTTCCGCAGGTGGATCCAGAGATCTGGGCCAATAGGAGTAATTCCTGCGCTCTACAATTTTATGCTTTTGATGATTACTACGTACTTGGCTAGGTACGAATCGTGAAAGATTTTGAGAAATGTGCTTGACTTTATTGCAAATGGGGGCTCATAACTAAGTTCTCGTAACTAGCTACAGGGATGATGAACTGTCGCCGTTGTCGCGCGGAAAATTACCGGCATAAGCAATGTCACGAAAGCCCCACCACGTCAAAGAGCTAAACCTTCGCTGTTGCTGCTGCGGCGGTTGGAAAGGATACGCTGGTGTATCAGGAACATTGCTAATGGACCAAGAAGCCGGAGCCGAAACTTGCTGTGCCGCCACCGACGCCGCCGCCGCCGCAGCAGCAGCAGAAGAAGCGTTATGCGCCACCAAAGCTTGCAAATCGCCAATAATCGCCTCGTAGCGACGAATGATGTGGATAAGGTGGTTTACGTCGACGGAACTGAGCCCACCACAGGCCTTGATAGGTGGTGCGCATTCGAAAGTATGCATTTGCTGCTGAAACGGCATCCGGTCAAAGTCATTCTGGCACTCTTCAGGTATGATAAGCTCCTTGAAGTCATACTGTTCCGGAGCCGGCAGTTCAATTCCAGAAGCCGGGGAGGAGAAATCCGACGGCGGCATGCCATCGTTGACAGGGTCGAGATGGCCCCTGCTGCCGTGATGATTCGCAATCTCGGTTTCGGCTATTTCCTTGAGCGAATTGACGATCTGGAATGAAGTCGACACTGCCTGCTCAAGGATGCAGTCTTGGAGTGCGGATGCATAGTCGTATGGAATAGCAGTATGGTATTGCTGTCCATCCCAAATTCCGGGGCTGTTTCGGTTGGTCCGATGGAATAGAAGTCTATTGAGGACATCGAACGTGTGGTCAAGCAAGGACACCATAACGGGCAAATTTCCAGCGTCTTTCGGACATGCCACGCAATTGAGGAAAATATGGCACGATGATAGGGACGTCGTGACAAGCTCCACTGTCGAATCGAAATGCCACATGGTAAAATCCAGCTCAAGGTTGTACAATTGCTTCTGGATTAGAGCAAGTCTATCCAAGCAGCTGCATATTCCGACTAGATCTTGCGGGCCTGCTGCTCGTACCTTGAACGCGGCGGCCGGTTCTTCCCTGGGCGACGGCATGTACTGCACCACAGCGGAAGAGGGCAGATGTCCATTCGCTGCCCCTGGGGCGCCATAGAAGCCTACTTCGGTTGCCCTGGAATCTTCCCACAAGCATGGTTCTATTCCTGGAGATGTAGGCGATGGATACACAATTGCTGGGCTGGAGAAGGCATATTTGCATGACATTGCCTGAGCGACATTTCTCGACTGACCGGCTAAAGACTGTCCGACGTCATAACGTGCTCTGGTATGGTGTGTAGGCTGGAAATAGAGTCAGTGTCAAAGTTAAAAAATTCCCCACTATCATCAATGCTAGAGTGACTAGGGGAAAGAAGAAGAAAGAAACAATAGAGACTCACAACATTCGTCCTCTTTTCTTTTGCTGAGAGAAGCTAGGTTCCGCTGACGTCTTTGATGTCGTCCGTGTAGAAGAAGAAGCTGCCTTGCCTCGCGATGGAAGGCTCCCTGGCTTGCCTGGAGGTTCTCAAGTTTTTCAATGTCGCCTTGTTTTACTGCCCTTCGGTTTCCCTGCGCGATGCGCAAGGCTGTATCGACATTTGTAGTCGTGTTTCTTGCAACGTAGACAAACCCCGTTCCCGGAGCAGCGCACTTTCGACTGACGACACGCATCGCACGCCGCGCGATATCGTGGTTGGTCTGTCCCATTTGCTGACTGCAGCAATGTCTGCATGGCACTGGACCACACAACGTCAAGCTCCTTCTAGATGATACAGGATAGGAAGAACAGATATCTCAACCCAGGAGGGAAGTCAGGCTAGACAGCGGATAGTAGCAAGTTAACTTGCAATAAATCAATCGCCCCAGGTAATCCAACAGGCTCTCTGTTTTGAAATCTAGCGTCTCGAATGCTAGGGAGAGACACACACGCTGAAAGAAGAAAAGCTTGGGTTTTGGGTTGGATGCGAGGAAGATGCCGACGACTGCTCCGCTCATGTACTAGATATGTATCTGATGAGAACCCTGGAAGGTAATTGATTGCATATAGTATCACTGAGAGTCTTGGACAAGAGCAGGGGCATGGAAGGAGAAGAAGAAGAAGAGGGGAAAGAAGAAAATTTCCAACGGTTTAAATAACCTTGGAAGCCGCAATCAATCGTCTTTCTTTGAAAGCTTGACCTGGAGAAATTTAATATTATGTATGCATGAATATGAAGGCTGGCCCTCGCCGGTGGGACAAAGCACGCGGCATTAGGGTTTAGGACTTAAGAAGCATTAGCAGCGATAAAGATGCTGTCAACTAGTAGACTACTATTGCCTCCTAATAGTTACCTCGTACTATCGTCAGCCAATACTTTGATGGAAAGGAAACACGATAAAGACTGACAAATAAAGACATGTGGCGCGCATGTATCGAACAGGTCTAGTAACTTCTAGGAAGGGAAATATAAATGAAGACACTAGGTACCAATTAGTTGGTTAGTCACACGTAGTTATAAAAAAGATGTGACAAGAAAGAATAAGGCGGAGACGAGACTGGGAAATAGGAAGGAAATGGGAAAATATTCACGGCTAAGCCCATCAAAATCTCTTAATTTTTGCTTTTGTTCTTTGTTCCAGTCATCGAGCTCCCTTCTTTGTGCTACGTTCCCGAGGCTGGAGGGAGAATTCCGGGCACAACATTTATGAACCCGAACGAACGCACATACAGCTAGCCTCATGACTCGCTTAAGTGCATAGGGGAGGGGATTTCTTTGCTTGCTTTTCATGTACGACACAAAGACTTGACTTGCGTCCCCGATTGGCAAGGATAAATGGAGATCACGAGGTGGGCAAGTGATCTACCGATTTACCCGAATTGCAGTCCACTCCTTCAATTAATCCATGGATTGACACAAAGAGGAAAATCGCATATGGAGTATAGTATGTAGTAGAAAAGAAGAGCTGGCGAATCTGCCACCACCATTTGTCAATGGAGTGCGCCGTTTCTAATAAATTAGTACTATTAGTATTTGTCACTACTCACTAGTACCCGTCTCGTCGCAGCCCCAGTCGTGTATAGTATTGCGTTCGTTTTCGCTGCCTGGGTTTGGCCGGGATATGCTGCCCCGTCTTAGATTTCATTCCAGAACAAGTAATCGAACAGAAATTAGTGGCAGGCATCGGCCACGCCACTGTGTCGGTAGTCAAACGCAGACAGAAGACCTGTCAAATGCGAAACTGCAGCACACACTACGAGAACATGGAATATTTGATGAGAGCTCCCTACGATATCAAATCGGCCCGGGAGCAGTCGCTCTGGCACGCGAGCTGCGTAAATGGTGGCTCCAAGAATGTAGAGAAAACCCTGAAGAAGCAACCAATAGAGGCCAATCTGAGGTGTCATCTGCTTCGCACCGTACAACCGTAAGCCGTGAACGACTGGGAATACAGCAGACAATCCCATGGATACGAACATGAGAGCTCGAAAGGGTCGCCATGCTGGGGTCCGAAATTGAGGCATCAGGCAAACACAAACACACCCCAGTCCTATTGTACTGATCATGGCCCAGTAAATCAACTGCAGGTCGGGTGCACAGTAGAAGCCGTAATAGATGCTGGGGATGAAGCTACCAGTAATGAGGCCGACAATGCCAACGTAGTCTAGAGCATTGCCAACGCGAGCCACGGCGGGAGAATGGTTTGAAATGGTGTGATAGGTTGCAGACATCCCCAGGCAGAACGCCGCGCCGACAAAGAAACACGCGAACACGGAGATATCAGCCGGAGACGCCGATTGGTAGCGGGGGCTAGGATTTGATACAGGCGGATACCCGCTGGTAAAGCGACCAGTGACGGCAGCAGGTGAGTGTATATATTCACAGTCTCGTTATGAATATATGATAACGATTGAAGCGATACGAGAAATGAGGAAGATGCTGGTCTATACCCGGTGTGGATATGGCGGTTGTCTCGCAGCCAGGCTGGCAGTTCATCCCAGCGAAGCAGCTTTCGAATTGCTTTTGCGGGCTCTTTAACAGCCATCTCTGGCGTGATCCTCTCATTGACCGGGCTCTTATTATCACTCAACTGCTGCTGCTGTTGCTGATGGTTCGAGGGGCGAAAACGAGGCTCAGACATGGTGGAATCCAATGAGATAGAAAAAAAAAGAAAAGAGACGCAGGCAACAAAGAAAGCCACTCAAACCCCTGCACATGGGTGAAAGGAAAGGAAACCAACAAAACCACGAAGTACGAAAATTGAGAAGTCTACGGCAGGCTTTGCACGTAGAGAAGTCAAAGACGAACTGGATATTCTCTTTTTTATGGCCAGCGACAACTTCGACGTTGAAGCTTTTGTTTTAAGGCAGGAGGAGCGGTGGGCTAATACACCATTCCTCCTCGGGAATAGTCAGCTGGGGACGCCGATCACATGTTTGACACGTGTCCTGTTTAGCTAAGCATCACACACCAAGAACAAACAAGACAAACAGGCGGCCCTTGCCTGCCTTTACTTTTATTCTAACTTGCAGTTAACTTGTCCATGCAGCAAGCAATGGCCAAATATTTAATACGCTAGGCGTGCTGGGCAGACAAAGCCCGGATGCGTCCTGATCATTATTACGGAATATGAGCTTTCATGCCCGGAGCAGCCCCTTTAAGAAACAACCGGATACCAGCAATAGCAGCAGCACTAATCGCGGGAGTCGTTTGCGCTCCGTTTCCGATCCTCTTGAGGCTGTTGGCTTCCCTTCCAAGGGTGACAGGACGTACGTGCCCCTGGGAATGGAACAAGAGCTTCATCCGATTGGAAGCTAATAGTTAATCGTTAACTGGGCTGACGTTTCCCCGCTGCAGGTTACTAGATCACAAGGCGCAGAAGTCATACTACAGCACAATCGTCGATCGCTACATGCGCTTCTGTTCGTGCCACTCGCATGACCTTGATGCAGCATGGGCTTCTCTACCTGCCAGTGCTTCTGCAGACGCCACCAAAAATCCCCGTCAAATATCCCGGTTCTTCCGACTGGCAAGCCGGCTGCAAAACCGGTTCATCATGATGACTTAGCAGACAGTCTCATTTCGAAGACAGAAACTCTGAGCCTAACGACGACACAATCGCGCCAGAAGTCGACGGGCGAACAACGCCCTCCGGCGGCTGAATTATCCTCCTTGTTGATGTCACTACGCAAACTCCGCGAGGGAATCCTAGCAACGTCCGCTACCATCCCTGTAACCTTTCAACAGCAGGTTCATATTTTCTCCATTCGTTTCTCAATCCTAGCACGCCACCCGCCATCTTACTTTCCTTCATTACGTTACCTGCTCGAAACCTTGCATACCACCTCACATCCTCTCACGAAACACGAGTTGACTGAATTCACCTCTTACCTCATTTTAGATTATGCGTGCCGTCAAAATAGCCTCACCCCTGCTTATATGTTGTTGATTCAATCCAAGCGGAAGTACGGCTTTCAGTCTCCCATTGTTGATCATATTCTTAGTGCGCTTATTCATGACAACTGGATATCATTCTGGCGTACTCATAGAGAGGTAGACGGCTATACACGTGCGATCATGAGCTGGGCAACAGATCACGTCATGAGACAAGCGCTCAAAGCTGTCGGTCGAACATATTTAAGCGTAAATGTCAACTGGTTGCTGGAAACTTGCACAGGCGATAACGGTTGGACTTGGCAGGACCTTGCAGAGAGGGAAAAACTTGGATGGCAGCGGGAAGGCGAATCTATTATTATTCGAAAACCCAAAGCAAGGACCTAAAACATTGATTGCTTGTTGAAGCAATATGATTTATGTGGCGAATTTGGACGAAGAAGGTTGTGCATACTCGGCGTTTTCATGGATTTTAAAACCTCGCGTTAGCTCATCTTGTTGTGCAACACGGCGTTCTTGTGTTCTGAATATAGCATTCATGAAAGACGACCCCTTTACGATATCGCTTTCTGTTTGTCAGCAGCTCGAGACAGCATTCTAATGTAATCCGAGTCATCTGCATCAGAGCTTGAAGTCTGCATTAGATCGATCTTGATTTACTTCCCCGGTGTGTGTCTGCTGAGATACCATTTCCCTAAGTGCAACTTTCGGCTACGCGGGTTATCGCAGCATAACTCGTATATAGTCGCGAGGTTGAAAGTAAGACTTTGGAAGGAATGGTTTTCAGAGATGAGTGACTCTAGAAGCGATCGAGACTGCACTCATAATAGCTCAAGTCAGTCAAGTGACCAAAGGAAAAAAAACAGTAAGACAGGAAATTCTAACATACCTCGTTCAATTGGCCCGTGTATAATAGGCAAACAGCCAGATTTTGCACAGCCATTGGCTTAATGGGGCCAATCGGACCCTCAAGCATAGCCTTCCACTTCATAACAGCCTCGTCATAAGACCCTTCAGCCATAGCTGTCAAAGGGGCCAAGATTCCATCCTGAAGCATGCTAGAGCCATTCAATGTTTCCCGAGCAAACGCCACATCTCCAATTCGCAATGACAAAAGAACAGTTCTAGCTTGATTGCTGATGTCTTCAGGATTACCCAAGTTTCTTAACGACCGTCGTGCTGCATCGAGATCGCCCATCTCGACAAGGGCATTGACAGTGCGAATTCCTAGATCAGCAAGCCTATCCTTCCATGCTTGTTTCTCTCTGCTGTCCAAGCCCGGTTGCATGAATTCTCTTCTAGCTTCAAAGCCAAGCTCATATAAACCGGTGATACTTCCGCGGATCTCCGAAAGCAATGCTTTGGAGTCGAACTGCGAGAACACGTAGCGGCCACGGAACTATATGAAAAGAGCGCCTACCGCGACCGTGTTGTCCTGCGTCACTGTCTACTTCGAAATCGGCATCTACATAATAAAATGCCGAATTCAAATCTTCCAATGCTTTCGACTCCTGTGCAGCAAACGAGCTGTGTCCTGTCAGCTCGAGACAAGCTAAGCGGATGTACAACAAACTAAAGATCAACTGCACATCCGAAGATTTAATGAGCGGAGATGTCAATAGCCTTGCGCTCAGATGTGCAGCAAGGAGGAAATGGCCCTGATCGAGCTGATTTCTAAGTACATCCATAGAGGCCTTGATAGACTCCCCGATCGGTGGATTGTAAAAGAAGATCGAAACATAGGCGGAACCTCGAGCTGGGACAGAGGATAATAAATTTCCGACCGTAGTAAAACGATAGATCCTTGGTGCTGGCCGCGGAAAGGTCGCGGGTTGCCAGAATACTATCGAGCTCGACTTTCAACGGATGCAGATCTAAGGGATCCGACGAGGAAAGAGGACCAGCGTCGTTTGACAAGCCTGAGCGTTGGGTCCGGGATTTCTGAGGGCTCTCTGAAGGCACAAGTTCACTTATTTCTTCAGCTAGGAGCAAAATCTTAAAACAAGGTGGTAAACACACTTTTCAGGAATATCCAACGGTCCCTTGGTTGATGCACGCGGTCGGGATGCTATGTAAGCGCATATTAGCATGCGGTTATAGAAAATCGAGCAACAGAGTGAGATTGTGTCGCGGCCTTACACCTTGAGACATTACGCTGGTGTTTTGAAGTCGGTGAGCTCGCCATCCTTATATCTTTACTCGAACACAGAGCAGAAGAAGTGATTGTGTTGGCTTCGTTGATTCTCCGACAGGAGCGGAGCTTATTCTGCCGGGCGGTAAATGCTACTCCTGTTAAGATGTTGCGAGCTGTCCTCGATACCACCAACAACAACGACACAAAATTCCAGCAACCATTGAAACCTGTTGGGTCTCTTTTTGTGCCAGGTTCTCCTCTTTTTCCATTATAGAGACATAGTCCGAAGATCCAATTGGACCCAGAGATTTTCAGCCGCAATGAGTTCCAAAACAAATACTCCGTGATCCTTCCAACATATAACGAACGCAAGAACCTTCCCATCATTTGCTGGCTGATTGAGAAAACATTTCGGGAGAGGTAACAAACTAACCCATTTTGAGCGCGTAAGAACAAGGACTAACTGGTGGCCAATATTCCAATCAGTAACCTTGACTGGGAAGTCATCATAGTCGACGACGGATCTCCCGATGGCACGCAGGACGTCGCGAAACAACTCCAGAAGGTCTGGGGCTCCGATCACATCGTGCTCAAGCCACGAGCTGGCAAACTCGGTCTCGGAACGGCGTACGTTCATGGTTTGCAGTTCGTGACGGGCAATTTCGTTATCATCATGGACGCCGACTTCAGCCACCACCCCAAATACATCCCGAAAATGATCGAGATTCAAAAAGAAAGCAACGCAGACATTGTTACAGGAACAAGATACGCCACGCGCGGTGACTTAAAGGGAGGCGTCTATGGATGGGATCTGATTCGGAAGTTCACATCTCGGGGCGCCAACCTGATTGCGGATGTCATGCTGATGCCCGGAGTGAGTGATTTGACGGGCAGTTTTCGCTTGTATAAGAAGGATGTTTTGGAGAAGGTTATTACCAGTACGGAGAGTAAAGGATACTCATTCCAGATGGAGATGATTGTCCGTGCTAAAGCTTTGGGTTACAAAGTCGAAGAATGCCCCATCACATTTGTTGACCGTCTCTATGGAGACAGCAAACTTGGCGGCGATGAGATTGTTGGATATCTTAAAGGAGTTTTCATGCTATGGTTGAAGGTTTAGATCGGTGATCTCTTTTTCTTTCCCCTTCACTCTAATTTCTTCTATCATATCCATCATAATGTGCGTCTTTTATCGACCAAAACATTTCAGCCTTCTTTTTTCTTTTTCAAGGATTTACTTTCCCTTTCTATTTGACGACTATGTCCTGAACCTTTGATCTGTTGCGACCACACTACCTGTTAAGGCTTTCGTTTGTTCCGACTACTAATGCCGTTGACTCCATTACTGTATATTATCTCTCTCTTCAATTTGACGCCCATTGCCGCTTGATACCATTTTCATGACCTGGATCATCTGGATGCCCTGATGTCTTCCAAGTACGCCTTCACTCGAGCAGCCAAATCTCGCCTCGCCTCTCCTTCGTCTTCGCCACCAACGTTATGGGAAGCTCCAGGGATAACGCCACTGTGTTCGTCATCCCAGATCTTTCTGAACGACTTATCTGTAGCCGCCTTCCAGCGTTGCAATAGCTTGTGCTTGTCCACTGATTTGGGAACATGTTCATCATTGCCCGAATACAGGATTAGAAGCTTGTGTTTGAGCAGGTCTCTCGCCAGAATCATTCCGAATGTCTCGTCTAGTCTCTTATCAGACAGATCCGAACTGAAAAGGTCGTCCTCTCCAGGATTCTCAGGCGCATCTGGTGAAACAAGGCTCAGAAAGCGCCTTGCTGTGATCGGCACAGGCTGATACCCTAACTTGGTAGTCAAATCTATAGGCAATATTACGTCGTGTTTGTGCCCGGACGAGTATGTACATGTCTTTGCCATCTCAACGAGTTGCAAATAGGTGCCTTGAACTTCGGCATCACGGAAGTTGCCATTTTCATCAGTGATTGCATCCAAGATTCCCTCTCGATCAGAAACGGGGCTTGTAAAATGGCCCCGTCAACTGCAGGTCGGTGTATGTGGCGCAGCCCGTTATCGAAAACCGGATCAACGGCAGTTGGGTTCGGAGAGTACAGGTAATGCAGAACGTCCTGACTGCCTGTCGAGTGGCCCATGATCACAATCTTAGGATATTCGCTTTGCGACGATGTCTTCTTGTACTTCGAGACGTACTCCACGCATTGCGCGATGTCTTCAACATCCTGACCCAGCCGACCGAGACCCCACATGTCATAGGACGAGCTTAGAATGAATGAGAACAGGGACCATTCTGTCGACTCAACAGCGGCGGCAAGGTCTTTCAGGTATGGCACCGTGGTGAGGCCGTCTCCGAGTCCGCCTATAAAGATCAAGCTGTGAGGTTTTTCAGGAGTATTCGGCGCGGCGTATTCAAAAGCGACGAGTCGTTTTGTCTATATAATTGGCACCCATCTTCGTTAGAGCTATTATGTACAGAGACATGGGGTAAAAGCGACGGTATGAAAGTGCACAACGTACGACATGATGGATCTTCCCCGCATCCTGAGTTCCTACCACTCCGTGGAAACCACCCATTGTGCACTCTAGTGGGTATGGTGCGAAAGCTATGGGTAGGGTGCACGAAGAAACAGGTTAAAAGCCCAGAAGATTGTTGCAACAAGATGGATGTTGAGAGTTGAATATGAATTGAGATCAACGGGCAGGTGCAATGGTGGGGGTGTAGGTGGGGTGTATATGGGGTTAGGGTTACACAAGGCTCTCCTGGAGCTTCGGTCTACCTTCGACTTGTTAAAACTGCGTTGTTGGCTATCGTTACTTCCAATTCTATTTTTATAGCCTACGCTAAGCATGATGCAAACTTATAGTGCCAAGGAGAACATCTATACCTGCCTGGATCTTATCGAGCACTTGGTGAAGACAATCTGGGTTGCCTGACGCATCCGGCATGAACCCTATGAATAACGGCAATGCAGAGTCAGTTGAGGAGCTCCGCCGGGGCATTAGAATGGCTTCTCGGATGTCCTTGAGCGCATTTTGCGTCTTGAACAGCATGTGACGAAGCTGCAGCAAGTGCATAACATTCTGCTGCTCGGCCTGCGGGTGTTGTTGTGCCATGCCTGAATCTGGCGCCGTGGCTTTGAGTTCTCTGGAGAGTAGAGAATCAAGACGGTCGAGCACCATTTGCAGGAAGTGATTAGAAAAGCACCATTGACGAATTCTTCTCGCATGATTGACATTCCACTGTCCTCTGGCAAGCGGCAAGTGTCGCCGCAATGCACTGTAAGGATTCATCAAATGTGCTCAGCGTGTGGAGTGAGGTTATGTTCAAAGCCTGCCAGTGGAGACAGTCACATGTAGCTGGTTGCCAGGACACTGGATAGCTGGACGTCTCGTGACCTGGTATGAAATAATCCGTATTCGTCGTGCTTCCGGATCTTGATAGCTGCGGACTATGGAGATGGGGCTCGCTGGGTTGCGATAGTATGTTTAATGTATCATCATTCACCGCTACTGGTTTCAAAGCTATATCGATGCTCTCTGGTGGTGTTGACATTGGTTGTGGTGGCATCCAGGCGTAAGACGCGTACGAAGCCGGCTGTAAACGCCATTAGCTGCATCTTCAGCAGCAGAAAAAAAAGAATATGGGGCTCACCTGGGTTGATGGCAGCGGATACTCTGAGTTGATCCATTCAGGCACCGTAGAGACAGGATGAGGCGAAACACTGAAGGAGAAGACGTAACAGAAAAGGGGCGTGGGACAGCTCGCTTGACTGGTCACCGCGTGAAGGGCTGCCTCTTGTAGACGAGCCAGCGTCTTGCGATTTCGACTCCCTTTGGGCTTGCCAATGCGCGCTGCGAAGCTATAATGGCAGGTCTGATGATGGTTTTACAATGCACACATGGCGACCCTCCTGTGCATTTCACTTTTGCTTCATGGCATGCATCACATGCTGACCGAAGCTTAGGTGTCTGAGTGTTGGCCATGGTCTAATATCTTATAATATGATTGACAAAACGATATTGTAAGTTGCTTTTCATTCCATCAGTGCACTTCCCCGTTTCTATGCAAATATTCGCGCAGGGTCCGTATATTTATAAATTCGTTGACACTCCCGGACTTTAAAATCGAGAAAATGCCAGCCATTTCCCGCTACCAATCAAACCGAACAAGATGACTCTTCGTAATTTCAGCTCTGCGGTTGTGTACCTAGGTAAATTGATAATGACAAGCCAATGTACAGCGGGATTTTACGGCTGCCCACCCCAGTCATTCTGTTAACCAGCATGAATGAATGACATTGGCATCTTTCCGGATCTTCGCCCACACTTCATGTGCACAGTTCCCTGTAACAGCATGCCTGTATGCGTGCCTCGTGCGTCTTATCTGTTTAGCCACCCCGGTCCCGAGGCGTTTCTGGAACGCTGCACGGCGAGGACTAGAGTAGGTACGCTACAGACACAGGGACGGAGGTCACAATCACACCTCCGCATCGATCTTAGGGTCGCACTCCATGGTTAGACACGAGACTCGAATTATGAAGAGTTCCAAGTATATTGTGGCTGCTGCTATTATGCGCACATTTATTCATTTCTATTTGATCCAGCCATGCAGCCTGACTGGGAATATTTGGCAAGGCACATATGTAAGTCCAGGCTCGCTATGTAGATTTCTACCTTGTTTCTGCCCCAGGTAAACAGTGTGTCAGCTGTGGGGACGCCGATGTGAATCATGCAGACGCCCTCGGGTACTTAGAACCGGCAAGGGCATAAGCCTATACGAGCACTATACTGGCATCAGCCTTCAGGACAGACATTGCCCAAAAGGACAGACGCAGTTAGTCCGGAAAATGGCCCCCAATGCGAGTAGCTTATGGCTCATGCATGTGCTACCGTCAAGTTAATATTTAGTGGGTATTCTGCTCATTATTTTCCCGCTGACAGTAGTTAATCCCAAGCACAAGGCGAATTAAAAGGGCTGTGTGCATCCGGCTATGCCCAGAGCGTGCCTAGCTAGCATGACTGTATCACCAAGTCATATTCAGCTCGATCTCAATGAATGGCATGGCAGGCTATGCAGCCACAGTGGTACGTCACTCACTCACAAGGCTTTCAGCTCGTAGACGGCTGGCCCTGTCACAAACCTTTGTTGGTACCTCGCAACACCATGCGGCTCTATAGATCTCGGCTGCCTCTATTCGAATTCTCAAACGGTTGTTTTATTTAGAGCATAGACGTAATTGCTATCCCTATTGCAGTCAGGCTGCATAAATACTAATGTCAGTGGTCTAGGCGAGTATGGACTATGGACACTTGATGACCAATGCAAGGCCTCCCACAGGTGACAGACGAGCCGGGATGCACATATTTATGGATCCTAACGCTGAACTCGAGCCACTCAGATGGGGTGAGGGGCAAAGGTGACCTATTCTTAAAGCAACAACTGCAAGAATGACCGTCAGCTTGTTTAGGCCCTACATGTCATCTGTCATCCAAGCAAAAACATTATAGGTACCTACCTACGATACTTACATCCTGCATTTAATTAGACGCAAAATGCCAGAGAATCTTACGTACGTAATTAATATAATGGACTAATCAAGTCTCGCTATCATTGACCCGGTTCTAATGATCTGATCTCTCCCGGACCGTAGGAAGATGCAACGTTAATGTTCCTTCAGTACATATTTGAATCTTTCTGAAATACATGCGCAATATTGCTCCACTTGTCAGATCCCCGCAACGGAGATGATTATACACCTAGATATTTATTGGCCAGCTTTGACCGCTTGCTTCGTCCCGAGGTCTATTATTAGTCGTATTGACGCAGAGTGTCATATAGTGGTAGTCCTTGCAACGGTGTGAGAGCTTGCTACAATGAGATTACTGCCGCACGAATAGTGTTCTATTCTAGGTATGAAGCGTAGCTGACCTGGGGCTCATTAGTAGGAATAGATCCACTTACCTATCGCCATTCTCAGCTTTGCGGCAAAGTATGGCTGACTTCACCATGCGCGGCAAGACGCCGGGCCTGGCAGATCTCATTGTCCTTTATTCTTCTCATCAAAACTTCCCGCTGAAACCCCTTGCAACCGACTTGACGCTGTGTAACCACTCCTTTTCTCCGAATCCTGTTAGCGAAAAAGGCGAATCCCAAAGCGGCTGAAAGCGAGGTCAGACGAGGCAGACCAACCAACTTCCTAGGCTGATATCATTCAATCGGGATTTGCCGAGGTTCACAAGGTAAGTTGGACGGGGATACAAGACATGCATATAGATGACCGCCACAAAATCCCACCACTTGATTTCTTTGCTGTAGTATATTCGTCTTCCACGAGCCTTCGAGAACAGCCCGCCTCCCAGGTTTGGAAACTACGTTTCGCAGCGTAGATTCAGCGGATGACAGATGAATAATCCGTATGTCACTGTGGCATTTTTCTGTACTACAGAAGTAGACCGGAGGATCGAGGTGTGTCCGAGATCCGTCGCCGGTGCCGGTACCGGTTACCGGTCCTGGTGAAAGGTCAAGGAATGATGCATTGGCCGGCGTAAGTATAGAGGAAATGACATGAAGAGACCCCGATTCGGAAAAAGGACTTGAATCCTAGAGTAAGGAAGAGCTTTTGTGTATGAATCTTTGATTGAGGTAGAGTAAAGACCAAATACGGAAACTGTATGACTTGGCCGGACTTAGCCCTAATTCAGGCATTCACCGAGTGTCTTCTTCGCCAGATTCGATTAACTCTTGAGTAGACTTGTAAAGCTTCTACCATTATCCATATAAGTGGAGTGTCTATTTTCCTGCTCTAACATGCTTTCCTACTACAGCATGTAACATCATACTAGCACTACAAGGAGTAGACCTTTGAGAATGACATAGATCATACAATTTTAAAGGTCGGGTATTTCATTCCCAGTACATATCGGCGTCCAAAACAATCGCTAAGACCAAAACAGCAAACAAATGCAAAGATACTCTCTGTATAAAACACTTTGGAGAGTCCGTAAACATTCAATTCTCACGGATATCGAAGTCCATCAGAATGAGAAGAAGAAGAAGCAAAAGAAGATAAATTATGTGCATCGAAGTGAACTCTCTGCAGGAGTGTAGTTCCTGAACTCGGCTTTTCGACGACTACCTATCAGCAGGGCCGCGCACCAATGAGCGCCTCACAACACTGTTTTGCCATCCTCTCCAGCCATGTATTTCCAAACGGGAGACTTGGAACTTCCATCTGGCTCGGGTAGTATGTGATATGGAGTGCCCGTCGCCGGGACCCATGATGATGATGATGAAAATGTCATTGTAGGAGGAAATGAGGAAGACGATGGTGGTATTGTTGACGTCGGTATCGACTGGACGGAGCTGGATCTGCGAGTCGCAGTTGCGACTGACGTGGATGAAGAACAGATCGTCTTCGTCGTTGGTCTTGAAGAAGACGGGCTGATGGGTGACATTGATTTCGCTGTCGTAGAAGGAGGAGAGGAAAATAAAGTCGTAGTTGAGGGGAGGATGAGGATGAGGATGCGGTTTCCGTGACTACCACGGTGACGGTATTCGATGCACTCGATTGGGGCTGAACAATAGAGATTGCTGTGCTCGTCACGTCGACTGTAGTTGTGGTAGCAATCGATACAACCTCCGTCGTGATCATAGTCTGTGACACTGTCTTTGTAACTGTAGCTGTATCTGTCGTCGTTGTTGCGCCATTTCCATCCACGTTCACAACCGAATAGCTAACTGTCCTTCGCTGCAGAGCCGGGGCCTGTGTCTCCGTCTCTGAAATGGGCAATGAAAGCACTCGCTGAGGCAAGGCAATCGCCCCTGAGAAAATGACCAGCGTCTTAAAAATTAGCATAGCTGGTCGATCTGCCAGCGCCGCTCTGGCTGGGACTTTTTGAGCTTGAACTAGACAGAGGAGGGAGCTCTGGAATATTGCTAATTTCTCTCTGTCAAAACTGTGATGCGGCTGCTGGAGAGAGCATTTCTTTCTTCTCAACAAGGCCTATATACGTGGGCAATTTTCTTATCGTTGATAAGAAATAAATAAAAAGATGGCGGGTCCACCCAGATCGGCGCGATGCCCGGGTGGGGCCGCCAGGTGGCTGGGCGTGCTGTCCTGCCAGTCTCATTGGCTGAGCCGGCGGAGTTGTTCACGCTTGGGCCCGCCCAGCCACATGGATTTTCTCACTTGGCCAATCACAATGCTTCCTTGGTATGTCAAAGGGCACTTCATTCTGATTGGCTGTGACAATGTTCTAGACCATTTCCGGATCTGTTACAGTGCAGTCACCTAGGTACTAGTATAGTTGCAAGATAAAAAGTAAGGAATGCTCTTGCTTATACTCATGAAGTCGCCAGCTGTTTGGGGAAGATGATGCTATGCAAACGCCCTCCACAAGATGTCTGCATTAGATACAGTATGAGTGCAGCTCTAGTTATTTTTATGGGACCCTAAATACTGGAATAATCACATCCAACACGCGTGTTTATGTGAAGCGCTGAAAATGCATGTACCCGCTTGTTCTTTCTTTGTTTGTCCATCTCAGACTCTTCCTTCCTTCCAGTAAAGTGCACCCTTCTCCTTCCTTCTTTTACACTTCAGAGCATGCCTTAGCATCAAAGGGTCAACACCACAAAAGACAGACCGTTCTCATCCTTCTTTCGCCTTCCCATCCGTGCTGCAACTCTCGTCAGTATCGTGACGAAACAGGCCCCTGACCTTGTTCCCGAGCCGTCGAACAGAATGGCCGAAAAACAAGTAAACAGTTGCCTTCCCTCACTCTCATATTCATCATCTAGGTAAACGCGTTGCTAACATCAAACTCACGTCCAGCTCCTCCCCGTCCAGAGACAACAGCGACGATGCAGAAAACTTGAGCGGACGATTCGAAAGTTTGGTGGTCGCCGCAGCAAACATAACCTTGACCATGTTACGTCGCGGCGAGCATCTGGAAGCCGATCTCAGCCGCGCCCTGGAACATGTACGCGAGAGCAATAAACATCTCAAAGAGTTTGTTCACCTGCTCGAAACAGTGGATGGTGATCGATGGAATGAGAGGGAGCGTATTGGTTCTTGGCTGGAAATTGCTGAACGTGTCCGTCCTACCAACGTTGACGATGATAAAGACCGTCGTCGTGACCCTCTCGACAGAAGGTCTGAGCCTGATGCTACTGAGAACGATGCCCCGAATACGGAAGTCACGGCGAAACGAAACCAAGGAGATGAATCTGACTAGGTGGTCATTAAGGAATTTGAAGTTTCAAACTTAACTATCGATGTACCTCTTGTGGATATTAGGCGTCTGGAATGAAATAGGCAATTCCGTACTGGTCAATGGTGCAGATTGAAATCTTCACTTCTATAGAGTAACACTAGTAGATTAAGCATGAGATTGTAGCTAATGAAACATCGCCAAATCTTCTACTCGTACCAACCCAGATCCCATACCCGCAGCCGCCCATCCAGCACAATGCTGATTCGGATTCCAGTCTACATTCGTAATGTGTTGTTCCTCATCATATATAGTGAGAGTCAACATTCCATTCACTATTTTCCCATCGGCCTTCAGTGATCGCAATAAACTCAAACTCTCCACTTCTACATCATCCATAAAGCGACTCGTATTAGGCGTCTGTTCGTCTTTTCCAGCGGCCCATTCATGCAAGAACCACCGCGCATGGAAATGCGACTCCTTGGCATGCATAAATCTGCGAAGCGGATTGAAAACATATATGGAGCCTTCTGTACACCCAGCCATGACGGATGGATGCCAGCGGCTGCCCTTAGCAATAACTGATATAACGCTCGGAAGTCTGCCGATTGAATTGGAAGTAAAGAATCGGCGGACAGACAGGCCGCGAACGGAGTCGTGTTCGTCACTAGACACAAATGCCTGTAAATAGGGATAGTAGGAGATTTGCATATTTCCCAGACGCTGTCTCGTGGTGTCGACCATATCCTTGACGGGGTCAAATAGTGAAGTAAGCCTCGTGTTTCCGTCCATTGATGCGGTCGATATGAGGTGTGGATGCTGAGGGTACGCCGTTTCCAGATGGGTGATGTAGGTGGAGTGAATGGGAATATAGATGTACGGGATAGGATCGTCTTCTTGCTGATCGGGCTTCGAGGTACACTGGTATGTTAGCAGGTTGTATACCGCAACCCAGCCGTTCGCACAGCCCACGGCTATGTCAGTCGGGGACAGCCAGGCCACACAGGAAGAAACCGTCGGAGAGGGCATGGCGGTGAATGCGGCCGAATTGACATACACTAGCATCAAAATCGTCAGTATGGTACGATAATATAACCTGAGTGCCTTGCTCTATCGACCATTTGTAAACTTACAATACTCTGTAGTCTCCACCGTTTTATTCACCTTGATATCAAAACCCTCGTTCGACCATCGGAAAGACGCACGCGAGCAGACCTAAGTCGTGCTCAGAGGTATTTTCTTTATCACGTCTCCTCCGTGACATCGGACACCAATGGATCCTTCTAATATGACCAAACTCCATGCAAAGTACTAGTCGCAACGTCGGCTTGCGGTTAATGTCTACCGTCTTGACAACGCCATCCTTGCGGTCTTCGGCATCAAAGGACCAGATCTGTATAGCCCCAGGATAAGGTGGCGAGGGAGAAAAGGCCCGTGAGGCGGCTGGTGGTTCAGACGGATCATACTGCTTCTCTTGTTCTGAACTGATCGGGACCGAAACTGCCAAATATTGTGTCAACCCGTCCTGGTTGGGGCCCAGGCCAATGCTTGGATCTTCCCGGAGAGATTCAAAATCCATCCATAGCGGTTCTTTCGTCGTTGACTTTCTGTGGTCTTAGGACGCTTGTCTTCTTCCATCTCATCTGCAGCTGGAACATTTGTGGTTTTCCTTGCTCGCCCCTATTTCCCTTGTTCTTGGTTGAAGCAGGGTTTGCAACTTTATGCGTCTCATCGCGATATTTCCATGCCTCTCCAAAATTGAGACACTCGTACTGGCGGAGATGAGCTGTTGATAAATTCTCGCCTGGCCCGTATATGACCTTGTGGCTACTTTTTCGTGGCCTGTACAGGAACTTTGCTGCGCTCGGCCCATGTCAATCTTTTCTATGCGTTGCCTTTCCTAAATCTAAGCCCGCTTTCCGCATCATGATACCAGTCCCAAGCCTCTGTAGCCTCACGCTCGAGATCTGCAGCTGATATCCCATGCGTGCTGCCGGGGCCATAATGAGCCGCACTCGTCGTATTTTCCAAAGCCGCCCTAGTGGGAAAAGTAGCATCGACACCCAAAGACCACCGTTCCCTAGCGCTAGCAGCAGCGAGAAGATCGCGATTGTCCAGGCCAAATGTCAACTTGATATGCATAGACTTGCCGACATGGTCGGAAGGGTTGTAGGCTCCGCGACTGTGAGTATCTTCCAACTTATACAGGGTCGATCCATCCGTTCTCCTTTTCGGGCCCGATTAGCATTACTAACTCTGCCAGCAGTCGAGACACCAATAGTAGGCTCGGTAGACTCGAAATCACCACTGCCATCGCTTTGGGCGAATCCATCGTCATCTGCTTCTTCTTCTTCTTCTTCTTCCTCCTGATCTTCTTCTTCCTTAAACGCCTGTTCGGCCGAAGCAGCAGCAGCTTCGTCGAATTCATCATCAGATTCGCGCCGACGTTTCTTTCGGCCCTTGCCTTTGTAAGAAATGGACTGTTCAATGGCTTCCTCGTCCTCATCCTCCTCTAACCCGACGGCATCAAAAGCGTCATTTGTATAGCTCTTCCGGGCACCTGAGCGGCGCACGGATCGGCGAATCGACATGGTGGGATTTTCAGGGACGAACGAAATGAATTTTCCTTTCAATACATGGTTCATGCATCTTGGTTGTTTCTTCACTTGATGTTCGTTGGACTGCCAAGAATGCTTCGATGCACGAGAGACCATGCATCTACAAACATGAGCTTATTCGCGTATTCAGTTTCGCTTAAGTACAGCTCTTATTCCGGTTTATAACGCGACATGCCGGGCTTCCTCTGAGCGACGATGGGATTTGCGAGGGATGACGAAATGGGATTAGCGTGGTTTTCATTACTTCCACCATATTTGTTCTAGTGTGTAAATTAGGAGCCAATCAGAATCAATGAAACATTTGTTTGCGATTTGAGTAGAAAATGATTTTATTTTTTTATTTAAATATACGTACAGATTGTTATTTCAACTAGTTGACCTTGCATTATTCTAGCAAGTTAAGGCGATCAGGGAAATAAGGCGTGGACATCCTTTATCCTTCTTCGCAATAAACTCAACTGTGTCCACTGCAAAGAGAAGTCGTATTTACATAGGCGCCATAGTAGTCAATTAATCTAAAACCAGGGATAATTAAAATCGCGTGTCTTCAAACTGATAGGTCTTACTCATCCGGACGCTTCTCAGGTCACTTGTGACTTCTGGACAAACGTCCTGTCCGTATATCTAGTGGATATATCAAGCGTGCGAGCTCCAGGGCCTGCTAGCTGTGGGAATGTTCAGCCTAAGATCCAGATGCCACGATATACGTGACAGAAGTCTTTGTATAGCAATCGGAAAGCCTTCGATTTGGATTCTAAGCAGCTGGTCATGGCGGGGAGATGGTGCCGGTCGGCGTATGAATGCAAAACGGGATGTAAAGTGGGAGCGCCGCTGTGGATGAAGCCATGTAGATGTGACTATGGATCAAGAAGTCAAGTCAACTTGTCCCTTTATATCGTAAAATAGGCCCAATAAGTCTACCGTAGCTCGGCACAGCATTTGCACGTAATTTGCACACTACCTTTACAGGCGATAAGGGGATCAAGATGGAACTTACTATGGAGAGAAAGACGCGGAATCGGTATACTAGGGCAGCACTGATACATCCATGCGTATGTGCCAGCCTCACATCTAATTTTACGCTGTTTCCTGAGTGAAAACCGTCGCCGACACGGTACGGAAGAGGGAAGCGAATGATTACGTGCCCAAAGTCCTCGACCTCCACAGGCACACAAAGGTTGAAGCTCCCATGCATCCAGCTATCGATATCAGCCGCGTGGCAACTGTTTGACGAGACTTTTAGATGATGGGCGACCTTTTCTTCAATAAGACTGCGGCGAGCGCGGATGAATTCGAAGAAGTCATTGCGTTGTGAGCAGTATCCAAGCCGATGAACAATGTTCACCTCTTCGTCCTTGGCTTGGGAATAAGTGATCTTGCCATGCAAAAGATGTCGGTCAACTGACATAGCCCTAGTTGAGTCTGTGCAACTAGGCGCTTGAGCATGTATTCCAAGTTTCTCGCGAAGTGCTAGGCATCTTTCAATTCCCTCGAGTGTTTTAAGGGGGTAGGGTAGGGCATACGTACAGAGAAAGTGAGCTTTAGAGAGTTTCGGTCCGAAGTTTCGCCGAACTATTTAGGACTACCAATAAGGCAAACGTTGGAAAAGGACAGGAACGCTAGATATTGAGTTGCTAGTGTATATTCATTTATACATGACAGGTCAAAAAGAACTATTACATCCACTACTGTCTCGGCTCCGTCACAACACCTTCATAATCCCGCGACCGTATATAATCAAGTGTGCGCTGGAAGTGCCGTTTCGGGGTTTCAAGACTGGGACTGGCTTCTCCATCGCCAGTCTGCAGGTTAGAGTGTATCAACTCAATCAATCCATTCAAGTACTTGGTCGTCACTGTTTCGTTTTGTTGATCGAAATAGTAAACGTATCGATTAAGAATCTCAACGAAGAGTTCCACCGAGACAGCCGTATCCATGCAAGCATCTGCAACGCGAAGAGCACGTTGAAGACATTCAAGGACCCGTTTCCCATCGCGGTATAGCTGTGTTTGGAAAGTTATGTTAGCAGTGGACGGCAGTGGAGTCTTCGATGTGCTTGCTGGTGGAAAGTACTCACATCTTTTGGATCTTCTTCCCTTTGTGAATTCTCTACAACCCACCACAGATGGCTGGCCAAGTAGACCGCCCGACACTGGTCTGGCTTCTTCAGCAGCTTACTGCCATGCAAGGCCACTTTAGTGATGAGAGTATCATAGTTTTCCTTCGAGAAGCCTCGGCTGTTATGAAGAGCGCTAGCAATAATACAGACGGCTTGAAATTGCGCGCGAGAATCGCTTATGGCATCTTCGTAGATTGTAAAGGCCTGCGCGAAGAACTCATAGCTCACCTCTTCGAAGCCAGTCTGATCAGCGACTTCACCGCACATTACAAAAGTCGCAGGGACAGATCAGCGCATCCAGGAGTGTTAACTCGCTGATATAAATTACTGATACACTGGTGCATGAAACGGTGCAATGTCGATGACTGAGATTGCCAGTTATCATCATAATGCTCTCGAGATTTGAGCTTTCGGGCCAAACGCAGCGACGCTGTAATAATTGCTGGAGTTGTAAATCTGACCCGGTCGTTCCCTTCAGCATACGCAGTCCTGACCGCTTGCAAAAGCTAGTGACAATATCAGCATGGTACTTCAAAGTAGTCGTTGCATCATAAAGATATAAATACCTTGAGTTGTGTATCATTGTCAGGCCCTTAATGAGATGCACCAGTCTCGCCAGCCGTCCCTGCTCCTCGATCGTCTCGTCCGTCTCACCACGTCGCTGCGGGTGGACACCCGGATAACCTGCAGGATGGGGGCACCTTCCTTGATTAGAACCTTGAGGACTTGGAGAGCCCTGTCCAAGTTCTCAGAATTCGTGATAGCGGTCTTGTTAACAAGGACGTTCTTAATGACTTCTGTTGCAACAGCTCTCCTGGTGGGATAAGATTGAGCGGCTAGGAGAGGAATATAATGCGGCAATGCAAGGGCGGTAAATATAGATGCATATAACCGGACTGGAGCGAGAAGTAGATTCAAAAGACTTTGCTGGGCTGGCGCAGAGTGCAAATCAGCCTGATCTGCATATTCTGCTGTCTTCTGCGTTGCGTAATCGAGAACTTGATCTACGTATTCAAGTCTTTTGGGTAGATGTTCCTATAAACATTATGATTAGCCTCTTAAATTTGACTATGCCAGAGAGAAATATGAGAAAAGAAAAAGACTCACAGGGCAAGGTTAACCAAGGACACCAGTAAGGCGATCGTGTCTTGGATAGGTAAACCTCTAGTCTTGATAAGATTGACCACTTGTTCGTAGAAAGTTTCGTAGAGCTTGGTTTCGGTCGGACTTTTGACCCCGTTTGTCCCTTGCTCTCCTTGTGGTTTGACAGCACTTTCTGGTGCCGCTGTCGCCTCCTCAGGAGCAGCGCCATTCTCTTCAGTCTGCTCAGCGCTTGCCTTTTCAACCTTCTTTTCCTCGGCCAGTTTGAAGTTTTCCAATAGTTTTGCAACCGCTTCTTCTTCTTCTTGTTCCTTTTTCTTTGCAGGGTCATCGGCCTGTTCCGCATCCCTTATGGCATAAGAAGAGAGTCGGTCCATAAGACCAATGACTATCTTTTCAGATCAACATACGGGTTCAAACGCGCAATGCTTGAAAGCAACAAATCCAGAGTATGGAGATGGTATTCGTCCGGGAAAACCTTCGTAATCACTGCAACCCCAATCAATAATCATGAACAATGAATAGTGGAATTAAACCAGTGCGCGATGACTCACCTTCGAGTAAATATTCCTGTGCCAAAACATCCCGACATTGAACAACTTGCTCCAGCAAAGGCGGCAAGATGGTGCTTTTGTACGTTTCCAAGTCTACCAATTGACTCAATCGAACAATGTTGCTGCCCACTAGCAGTTCTAGTTCCCTCCGTTCCTGAGTCCTCCTCTCGCGTTCGCGAGAATGGCCCTGATGTTGTAATCGCACCCACAACTTATTCATCTCCACGAAATTGGTCAAGATGAAGCTAATCGAGTCTTGGATATTCCCTGGGGGCCGTCACCTGTACCCTCGGGTAAATGATCCCTTGCTTGGCCGGATAGGTAGTATCTCAAGAATAATCCACGAACAGGATGCTGAACACCCCGACTCATCTCCATCATGTCCTTCATGATCTCCTTCACCGGAGCATCTTCAATCGACATATAAACTGTTCCCACGGTAATCATAAGGTACAATCGGGGAATGATATTTCCCGCATACTGGACTAGTTCGTACAAGTCCGCAAGATGGTTGACCGGGTGGCTCTCGCGCAGGTAAACGGAAAGATGTCGCAACGCGTCAAAACGGCCATGTATAATTCATAGTATTGTTTGGGACCCAGGCTTGATGTCCGCAGCTCCGACACAAAGGTAGACCTAATGGATTTTTTCGTGAGTATATATATAGACAAACAAAACGTTTCTTGGGTTGGGATACAAAACGGCTGCCTGGGCATCCGGGGGTTTCGAGCATGGACTGGAGCAACCTACGCGCACTTCAGAGCATCCATGAGCTTGCCAGGCGTTTCAAGGCATTTTCGCATCATATGCGACTGCTGTCGTACCACTCCCAAGGCCTCTTCAAGAAGCCGGCCCTGGTCTTCGGCGGGGTGGGCGAGGTGGACATGGCTGGGAGCTTCCGTCCGTCAGCACGCACGCACAATTACCGCGCCAAGGTATAGACAACGAGTGAATGGTTCCTGTACCGATTGATTCGAGCCCAGGTATTAGCGCGCAATGGTATACCGGGCCAATTGTTGTCAAGGCGATCGCGAGAGAATTGAGAACAGGCTGGTTGGTGGTTTTATCTGCAGTCGGGAAGGAGCACGAGCTCGCCGTCAGACTTGGATCCGCTCAGCCACTTGGATGGAGTCTTGGTCTCCTGGAGTCTTGCGCTAAACTGCATTCATCCATCATCCATCATTCATTATTTCTGCCTTCTACAACAATTCATGATTCTACGCAATACAGAAAAAGACCTGGACGGAGATCAAGACCACAGATGTATAATAAAGGCAGCATTTATGGGGAAAAAGCTGCCCCAAAATTCCTTCGGTAGTAGACCTCACTCACAAGCTACCTTGCTCAGGCTACCTACAATAATACAAAAATGGAAATATCATAAGCCAGAACAACAGACTTGTTGCGAGGTAAAGAGTTCGTTCGATGAGACGTAACAAGAAAGACATACAACCAAGTAAAGCATGATTCCACTCAAAAGCAAAATAACCTTCGGTATAAGACAACTCCGCAAAGCTCATGGCGTGATGCTGCGTCAAGGAACACAAAGTAAGAGGCTGTAGCATGCGATCGCACTGCAAAGCGTCCAAGTAAAGCCGTAAGAAACGGGGAAAAGGCAGACAGCGACGGGGAAAAAGGGAAAAATGATAGACACAAGTAGACCTGACATAAGCGAAGCCCCGAAGCCCAAAAGATGGATAAAATGACAGACGTGAAACATGACGCCTGAATGCTTTTAGCGAATTGAAGCTCGCGTGTGAATGTAACGATTAAATCCGAAGAGGCTGCAAACTAGAAGCTTGTTGGAGGTGAAAACTGCCTGACACCCGGCGCTGTGCCTATCCCACCGAATGGAGTTGGTATGCTGCTAGTAGGAACGGGACTGCCGATATCTCCCGGCACAAGACTGCCGCGAGGATTAGACAAAGGACTGCTACTATCCGGATCGAACTTGACATAACGACTTCCACTGCTGTCTTCTTTGATGATAAACGACCCGCCTCCGTTCTGTGAACTGCCTTCGGTATCGAAAATGTCGATCATTTCGTTCAAAGTGATAGGCGGCTCATTGGGTGGCTTGAGCTGTTCCACCTGGCGAAGAAGGCGGTTGACTTCGTGGAATCCAGGAGCAAGTTTCGAGGGACTCAGAGAGTTCAGATGCTTGATTGCCTGGATTGCCAATAGTCGAATTGTCACTGGGCGAGAGGCGTGAGTACGATGATTTCCACCGGGGCCAAACGGGCGATTAGGCCATGTACCACCACCTAGCACGATGTCAGTACATGATACATAATATGAATGTTAGCGTAGTTGTAAAACTAACCCGTTCCTGTATTCCAAGATGTTGCAAAGGGCACTCCAAATGGGCTCTGAGTAGCCCAGGTATTGTTCCCTTGTCCAGAAAAACTTGGGTGTTTCACTGCTAATGACTAATGTCAGCACAAGGCTACGATTAAGAATAGAATGCATAAGTACTCACGACTTAATGGATCAGGGAAGGGTGCAGCACCGAAGCTCGCGCGAGGCAGACCAAATCCACTGGGCACCGGTGCCCCTGGCAGGATTGCGATAAAGTGGTTGGAAACGATACATCCGAGTCATCAAGCAGCGCACTACTACCCAACTGTGCACTCAACCCATCGACATCCAAATCATTAGACTTTCCGTTGCCTTTCTGTGGGCTTGAAAATCGTTTTATTGGCGTTGGCCGAGAAATCGGAGCATTTATTGATTGGCCATCTGTAGACGGTCTATCCAAGGATCCGGAAGGTTGACGAGAGTGCGCACTTCTGCCTGTTGATTGAGCGGTCGGGATGACACCGGGTTGGCCACTGAATGCCAGATTGGGACCTGGATCTAAAGAAGGAAACCCGCGGTTTGAAACTGGTATTGGCCGGGAAGTGCCTATTCCTGGGGTAAGATAAGCCCATTCGGCGCAGGGAATCCCCTGTATTGGCTGCCAATAGGCCCCGAGTGAGGAGGATACATTGCAATATTCTCATTGCCAATCGAGCGTGTTGCCGTTCCAGGCATACCGGGAGGAGGATGGGAGGGCAATCCGTTTACAATCGGGTAGCCCATTGTGTGGGACCTACCAGCACCACCCAAAGGTGAAAGAGGCGCGGAAGGTTGTGGGTGATGGAGAATAGATTGTTGCGAGAGACCACCAAGTTTTCCCGACGAACTGACTGGGGTGCCAGATCGCTGTGATAAGGCTAGGGTCTGCGGCGAAAGTGAGGAAAGCGGCTCTGGACCGCCAGCGGCTTGGGAACGCGGGGATGAGGCATGCGATCCGTGCTGTGAAGGCTGCCGTGGACGAGCGGGAGTCGCAGTTTTATGAACTATTGGCGTCGCAACTTGGAAATGAGGCGAATTCGCAAGCGGTCCATGCTGCGGGCTGTGGAAACCTGGGGGCATAAAGGTCGCACCCGGAGCGGGTTGTGATGTTCGCTTAGGAACGGCTGCTGCAGGCTGTGACGAGGATTGCGATTGACTACGCTCTTTACCTGTTGGCTCCGATTTGGAAGTTGTGTCTGCGTCGCGGCTGGCTTGCTCCTCTCGGAGTTTGCGGTTAAGCTCCTCTTTTGCCTTTTTCTCTCGCAGTTCCTTCTCCTTGGATTCGCGTTCTTCTCGTTCTCTCCTTTTGGCTTCTTCACGCTTTTACGTTCGCGCTCCTTCTGCTCCCGTTGCTTTCGCTCGATTTCGGCTTGACGCTCACGCTCCTCCTGTAGTCGTTTCTGTCTTTCTGCCTCTTTGCGCAAGCGCTCTTCTTCTTGGGCTTTCTTCTCGGCCTCTTTCTTCTTCCTTAACTCTTCCTTCTTTCTTCTCTGTTCCTCCAACTTCTTCTCTTCAAGAGCACGAGCGGCTGCTTCTTCAGCAGCCTTTTCGGCCTCTCTCCGAGCTTTTCCTCTTCTCTAGCTTGTTTCTGTTGCCTTTTCTTATCTTTCTTCTTTTGTGCTTCACGAGCTTTCTTCGCCGAACGCTGTTCATTTAGCGTTTCCTCCTCCATTAGTTCCTGGAGAAGTAACTCCTGCCGTTGCTGTGCAACTTTTTCTCGGTACGCCGTCAAGACTCGTTGCTCAAACATTCGAGCTGCAAATATTTGAAACATACGTCTTCCTTCTTCCATGCGTTGTTCTTCGGTCATCGTATCCTGCAGATAATAGACATTGGCGTCAGTACAACTCCTCGTCTGTAAACCAGATCAAACCAACTTGACCAACCATTTCATCATCTTCATAGTCTTCTTCTTCTTGACTATCGTAGTCTTCCTCTTCCTCTTCGTCGTAATCATCTTCATCCAGAGGTCCGTGGTTATGTCCCGCGTGATATGATTGATGCGCAGCTACCATTCCATACTGTGTATCTTCTTCGCGTTGCATTCGACGCTCGGCTAGTTGTTCCATCATGTCAATGAAATGTTTCCCGTCGTTTTTCAAAGATCGTCGGCGACAGTCAATATGCCATCTAGATGAGAGTTAGTCAATCGCCTTTTTGTTGAATAGGGACCGAGAAGAAATCAATGTCATCTAACCTTTCACGGTGAGACTGTTCCCAAAAGCAAAAAGTCCGCTCGCTCATCACGACTATCGTCATCTAATTCGTCATCGCTATATGGCTCCTCTTCGTCCTCCTCTTCATCGTAGTCATCCTCCAAGTCATCTTCGTCTTCTGGTATTTCATGCACTCGCCCATGAGACGGGTGGTGATGATGGTGATGGATATGATGGGAATGCGAGTTCGATTGTGAATGTGAATGCGTATGCGTATGCCGGTGGTCAAGGGAATGAAGGTTGTGGTGATATAATCGTGGTGGAGGAATGATAGGAGCGCCATTCTCAAAAGTCCCTTGGTTGTTATTCGCATACTGTTCAAGCTCTTCATAGTATGCATCGTACAACACCTCAAGCTCTTCCTCGATTGCCGTCCGCTTTCGTCCACAGACAGTGCAGCTACAGGAATGTTTTTGCTGCTCCTTCATTTTCTTCAGGACTGCATCCTTTTCTACTTTCACCAAAGCCCTCCGCTCATCCTCGCCAAGTTCAAGCCAGAATTTTTGATGTTTTCGCGTTCTTCTTGAGTGGACGTGTTCCAAATTCTATCCTTGGATTTATTGGCAGATTGGCTGATCGGTAGAGATGATGAAGGAGGTTGTGACCGGTTCGTCGTCGCAGAAGGGGCGGAGAGGGACGTGGAACTTTCATCAGCCAAAGTTTGAGAGACAGATCGATTCTTCGACTTTTTCTTCTTCTTCGATTTAGATGTCTTTGCTGTCCCGTTCCCATTACTCATAGGTGCGGAATTGCTGTCTCTGTCGTCCCTAGGCTCGTCATCGTCATCATCGTTATCATCGTTATCATGATCGTAGATGTCGCCATCGTCATCGGACTGGTCTCTGTGGTTGTTGGCATCGCCTGGTAAGTGCGCTGGAAGACCACCATTCTGATTTTGCTGTCCAGCTGCAAGGCGCGCTGCTTGTTTTGCCGTCTTTTCTGCTTCTTACGATTGACGGCAGTCATTGCGTCTGATGCGGGCCTGCTGCCAGCCTCGCTCGCCGAGGGATTTGACTGCGGGTGCAACGAGGTCGAGTGCGGTACCTGGACTGTCTGTTTTGTCTTGGAATTAGTCGACGTGTGAGCGGCGGGTGGTCGGTCAAGGGCGGCAGACATGCTGCTTTCTGATACGCAGTGAAGGCGGCTGCAGGGCCTCTGTGGACATGAAAAGCCTTGAACCCCTTCCTAAGCTGGGTGCTACCAGTTCGGCCGAGTCTGGAGGGTGTGGTAATCGCCGCTGGGGAGGTCAAGGTCAAAGGTCGGAGTTGGAAGGAGGGAAGATTCTCAGGGCCGGCGGGCGGGTAGCGGGCAAAGCTGGTTCCGGCGAAAAGCTTCGGCAGTGAGAAGAAGCTTGCCTAGAAAAGCTGATATGTCGGGTGGTGAGAGCGGTCCAGTACACACAATGGTAGGATCAGCGGTGCCTTGGAAGAAATGCAAAGAGCGAGCAGGAGAGGTTTGGCAGACGAAGATCAAACGCTTAACGCGGGCTCTGGCTGGTCCAGTGCCGCGTGCCGCCCGCGGCTGGAACGCCAAATCAATTTTGTCCCATAGACGCCCCAAGCGAGCACCAGTCTTTAGATAGTTTACTAACATGGGCAAACAAACAGAAAGGAAAAAGATATTACTTTTCAGTGTTCACTATTTCCTCGTTGTTTCTTTCCCCGTTGCACTACAAGGGTTACCCAATATTGCATGAAGCTAGCAGGCACTCTACTAGCCCCCATCTCAGCCAGACAGTGTGCGCTCAACTGCTGACAGTGACCGAGCATGACATAAGTAGTGATATAACTGTCAGTCGCATTTCCCTCCCTCACTGACTTTGCTGAAGACGAAGTTCTATGACTGCAGGGTCCCCAACATCGATACCAATTACAAGGTCCTCGAAACTTCTAACCGTATGAGGCATGGTTCCTTGCGTTTCTTGGCGCTGCTTTTTCCACCGCTTTCCCAAAGAGGCAAAGCCAATCTTTTAGCCTATATACCTCTTTGGCATTTGCGCTCTTAAGAATACTCAGCGATGATAATAATGCATTGAAGGAATACCAACAGTATGATGAAGTAACTTAGTCCTTGAGGTCTGCCTAGTAATTGTCGCTGTTTAATATTTATATATTTTCATTTTGGCTATGCCTGATAAGGAAAGGCCCGGGCTGGCTTATCGTCCTGGCTCCTGCCTTATCTTGCCATCCTCTGCGACTGCCCAGGTGCCTTCTTTTATCGACATTCCCTATTTCGATTTTCGACTTGCAAATATTCTCAGTCTTCTACTTATTGATCATGCGACATAGTCAACGGTTCGTACGAACCCGCACAGGCTGTCTCACTTGCCGGCGGCGAAGAAAGAAATGCGACGAGGCAAAACCAGTCTGCATTGGATGTCTTCGGAATCAATTGGACTGCACTTGGCCAATTTGCATGGCCCCAAGCAATGATTCACCGCTGCCTGATAGGGAATCCATCCACATGGGTCGGCACAGCGAGTCCTCCGATTATGGTCCGTCTCAGTCTCCGGGAATTTCAGCCGTCGCAAGTGTCCGTAACGACGATGGCACGGGATCTAGTAACGAGATCTTCCTCAACCTAACAGAGACACCAGCAGGAGACACCGCTTCTTTCCAAGGCCTGAGCCCTCGAACTTTGGAATGGCACCCGGAAATTGAGTTATACATTGCCGCAACACGAGCCCCGTTGGTACATACCAGCTCTCGTTTGCTCCTGCGGCACTATTTAGAGAGTACCTCAGCTCTATTAGCGGCAAAGCCCATGAGGTCAAACCCCTTTGTAACGCACATAATGCCTCTTGCGTATTGCGATGATCTACTCATGCATGCTATCTTGGCCCTCAGCGGGACACACTATATCTGCAAATATCCTAGCGCCACAGAGATTCGACAGTCTACCTGGAAGCACTACGCCGTTGTCATTAAAACTCTTCGCAAAGACCAGCGCCTGTCTATTGTCTCGCCTGAGGAGAGTCTGCACCTTCTGGCCACATTGATGGTGCTGTGTCATGTTGAGGTAAGACGATTCGCGGAGAGTTTGTGGCTAACGAGGACTGACGCGTCGTTTCCCAGGCTATATCCGGAGAGTGCAACGGTGCCGTGTATCCTCACCTACGCGTGAGCCGGTACCTCATCCTGAAACTTCTGCAGGATCCAGTGCATTACAAAAGTACGGACGACGAGGATCTTAAAGGCTTTATTCTAGAGACGTACGCCTACCTAGTATTGGTAGCCAACATTACGCCTTACGGTGAAGTTGAAGAGCGTACTCTTCCCTTAGACCACTTTGTGACTTCTCTTGAGCCATTGCAGAAATACTCAACATTCGGCACTTTTTCGGCTGCGGCTATTGGCTGTTCGAGAAAATTGCAGACATTTCACGACTATCCATGCAACGCCTTGATGAAGAGCGGATTGGGAAGAGCTCAAGAGAGAGCTTTTTACATATGAAAGCCTTCTTTCAAGTATCAACGACTGGGAGCCCAGTTCTCTGGGACTTGATATGCAGCCATGGGAAGCTGAAAAGGTTCTGGCTGGCGAGGTCTATCGGCATTCAATTTTGATCTATCTAAAGGCATCTATGTGCGGGTCGGTCATAGACAACCCGAAAGTTGTTTGCGAAATTCAAGGCCATATCGACATTGGCCTAGAAAGTTTACTCAAGCTGGATAATTCACCTTACGGCACGATCATGCTGTGGCCGATCATGATTATGGGATCATGTCTCATCAAGTTAGACCAACGACTACTTCTGGAAGGGTACTGCCAGAAAAGCAGATTTCGAATGAGCCATTTGAGCAAAGCTAGAGATTTACTCCGACTCGTTTGGGAAGATTCTGATAGATGTGCCTATGGCCCTTATGGATTACATTTCATAATGAAGAAGCATGCTATCAACTTTTGCATGGCCTGAGTGAGCAAACGACTTCTCAAGCTTGTGCTGCATGGATATTTTACCTCTTATTGTCTTGACTGTTGCGTAATATAATGTTATTACGCTTCCACGCTGCCATCGTCTTGGAGAAATCTTCACCTGGGATTTCGTCATATTCGTCGATCTCATCTAGAGCCTCCTTGATAATCTCAGCACCCTTCAGTAGGTCCTCCTTTGGCATGTTCATGGCGAAGCTGATGCGTAGTCCATCAGGCCTTGGATAAACCAAGAGGCCTTTGTGCATACAGAGGGCAGCTAAACGCGGGCCGAAACAGCCACGAACATACAAATTCGAGTCAGCAGCCATGCTGTTGACATAGTCGATTTTCGGATGATTCCAACCCTCTAAAATGGCTTTCCACTCCGTTCCAAGGGCCATTGCGCGATTCATCAAATCCTCACTGTCAATTACCTCAATCGTGGCAGCTGCAGCCGCTACGGCAATTGGAGTAAAACCAAAAGTTGAGGCCATCTCGTAAGTGTTAACCAGTGACATGACAGCCGAATTTCCGAGGATAAATGATTGAGGATAGAAACCACCAGTGATGGATTTACCCATGGTGACGATGTCGGGCTTGAAATTGGTGCCAATGTGTTCATATGAGAGAAACTTCCCTGTCTTTCCTGCACCTTGACGAACTTCATCTGCGATAAACAACACATTATACTGGCCGCACAGCTCATAAACGCCTCTTGCGTAGGCGATCTCTTCTTCGACTGTTCGAGATGTGCCGTGGAGACACTCCATAATGACCGCAGCGACGTTTTCATGATGTTCACTCAAGCATCGCCGCATAGCCTCAATATTACCGTACGTGAGTGGTGAACCGTCGGTCGGATTAACGTTCATAGCGGTTTTGCTGTCCAGTCCATATTCTGTACGCTTAGAAGAGGCGTCCATCAAGCCCCAAACGCTAGACCCGAGCCCGTGATAAGAGGAGCCCACGCCCAAGATCAGACATGAGTGAGGCGAGATTCCTTTGGTCTGGATACCCCATTTGCGCGCAATCTTGCATGCCGTATCCACGGCCTCTGTTCCCGACGTCATGGAAATCATCTTATCATAGCCAAATCTCTTACACATCATCTCAGCGAAGGGCCCATGTGTGGCATTGTGCGTTGCTAGGTTGGCCATCGATAATTTTTCAATCTGCTCGGTAACTTTCTTGGCTACATAGGGATGACAGTGGCCAATATTTGTTGCACTGAACATCGATATGAAATCGATGTATTCCTTGCCATCCACATCCTGGTTCCGTATAGATCAACCCGTGATCGTCTATCATTCATATGGAGGATTGGCAAAACATAACACATACCCATAAACGAGAACCTTGACCCCTCACAAAGAAGGTTGGAACTGGTTCGAATCCGCCTGCACAATACTTTCGCTCTTTTGCCAACAACTCGATGGTTTGCCGTGAAAGGCTAAGGGGCTGCACTGAGCGCACGTTTTCGCCCATTATTCGCAACTTCCTCTAATCTAGGGCTAGAAAAGTATGTGCTGACTTGGCGGCGAGGTGAAGGAGAAAGAGATACTCTCTGCACGCATAGTATTTAGGTGGCCTATCTATATATCCTTTTCGCTGCAATAATACTGGATCAGCCCACTCTAGTGGCCAAAGGGGTTCCTAACAGCCGGTATATCCCCACTGGGTCCGGCTACCAAGCGCGTATCTGCATAATCGCGCTAGAATTTCGTCGATGGTTATCTTACCGCGGTCACGCCCTCCTATCTCCTCGTATTCTGCTTCTAGCATATGGCATCGCTTCGCTATCGATATGGCACATGTTTTAACTGATTAATGCGCCCTTGTTATCTTTATTGATGATTATGATCAAGTGGAGCGAGCATTGAGCCTAGAACGACCATCGCAGATACTCCAATGTGTGAGGATTCTCTAGTTCGGTCATCGGTCTCTATGTTTGCAGTTGTTCTGAACTCACGTTGCAGAAGATCGGGCACTGCATATGCAAAGAAAGGTCGATAACCAATGACATTGCTGGAGGCTTCTAGTCAGTGAGGGAATTCACATATCAACAATCCACTGATGTGCGAAAAGATCAGGTTTTACTGTGTAAAGAGCAGGTATTTTTAGGTAGAAGTCAAGCAGAAGGCAAGACAAGGAGATATATATTGTTCCCAGAGCTAGGTACGACGAAAGTCTCGTGTAGGTAGTAGTTTTATTTTTGTCTCGCTTCCAAGGTTGAAGTCTTCGTATACTAAATTACTACCTAGGTAAGAGGGCAGCTTCTTCTCATTACAGAACACAATGCTTATTTTTTCAAACTACCAGCGTCCTTCAAATCAAGCACCGTTGCAAGCCTGTCGACCGCTTTAACAACCAGTTCATCCTGCCACTTGCGACCAATTAACTGGAAAGATATAGGAGCGCCCTCAAACTCTGATGGCTCGTAGTTCCCCAGTTGTAAGAGTCAAATTCATTGTCACGCGGCTCATAAGATTCGTCCTTGGGATGAAACTCCTTAGAAACCGTTTCACCTGTTGGGAAGACATAAGCTGGCCAGTCAAGGAGGTTGAAAACCGCGGTATAGCCCCAATATCGAGCAGTTTCATGGCGCGGCGCAGTACTCGGTCCCACTGGACTGATAATGAAGTCGACTTCTGGCTGTGCAGTTATCCAGTACTTCATATACTCAGCTACACAAAGAATCAGTGAGCTAGCAAAACTCATCCCAATTTAGGGCTAAAAGGGATTCCAGATCATCTACTTACCTCGGTACGTTTCTCTCTTATTGACTAAGTCATACAGCTCTGGAATGAGTAGGTCTTTGGTATGACTGTCTTTCAAGACCCATTCTGTCAAGGGTAACAGAGGTTCTTCGATAGACTCCATAACCTTCCTATGGCCTCTGCCACCGTCCGTGAAGTATAGCCTTCGGATAATATCGTATGCACGAGCATGTTCGAAAGGCTGCCAATCTACGCTCTCAAATTGTGGCAACCGATCTAGTTTTCGCTTCAAATTCTGCATGGCAGCAGTGATGGGTGGATGCGGTTTCACAATACCATCATCCCAGAGGAAAGCGATCTTGAGCTTCTCTGGCAGAGCTATTTCTTTCCAAGGCAGAGGAACCACTGAGTGTGTCAAGTTCCAAGGCTCTGCTCCAAGGATAGCCTTGAAGAAGTACTCATTGTCTCGCGCAGAGCGACACACCGGTCCAACAACGCAAGGTACGCCGTCGTTTCCCAGAACGGGACTAAATATCCCATCAAGAGGCACTCTAGCAGAGGAGATTTTTGCTCCAAACAGGCCGTTGTTGGCAGCAGGTGAGCGTATGCTGCCGCCAATATCCGCCGCGAGGCCGATAGGCGAGCCACGAAAGGCTACCAGGGCGCCTTCTCCCCACTTGAGCCGCCGCAAGTGAGCTTTCGATTGAATGGGTTTAGAGTCCTTCCGTAGACTAGTTCACGATTCTCTGCTTTCAGAAACTATTCAAGGTACGCAGGGAGGTAAAAGACCAGAAGAAAGATACTCACCGTTGCTACGAGTTTCCAAGTGCATCCCGCCTTTTGCAAAAGTCTGAGGTCAATTTATGCCCAATACGTAGTTAGAGGTCACCTGTCACTTACTTTGTGGTTGTGTTGTCTTACAGTAGAATACTGAAGGTTTGATAATCGTCAGTCATGAATGCCAGACAGACACCTTGTTCGGATGTTCCAGAAAGGTTGCTAACCTGCACCAGCTCCTCGAATGAGACGAACAATCAGCGCGTCCTCTTGAGATATATTTCCAATGAGAGCAACATAGCCTGCGGTCGATTGCTTTCCTTGGATTGCCCACTGGTCTTTAATGGAGAATGGCAGTCCGTGATAAGGCCCTACGACCTTTCCAGTTCTCTCAAAGTACTCATCAAGCTGCCGAGCTCGCTCGAGCGCCTCTTCGACGAACATGTAGGCTATACAGTTGACCTATAAAGGGCGAGGGCAGGTCAGATATAATTAGGTGTAGCAAATGCTTCATGTGACTGTATAGTTACAGACCAGTTGCTGTGCGATGGCAGCCCTCTTGCAAAACGCCAGGGTAAGATCATAACTCTTTAGTTCTCCTGACTTCAAACGTCCAAGCAATTCCGTCGCATCCAACTCGGTCAGCTCAAGTTCTTTCGCGGTCATGATCCCGCAGGTATACGGGACAGACATGACATTGGTGATATCGTCAGATGGAAGGTCTTTGAGCAGCCACTCCCTCGGAATGGTCGCATCTCGCCTCGCCTGCTCCTCCAGGCAGCGTTTCGCCCATGTTTCTGCCATTTACGGTAGATCCTGATTGCCGTTGAGGTCGTACCTACACCTGAGAGCCCAGAAAGAACTCTAATGTCTCTTCTTATATGTACTGATATTAAGATTCGTGTCGAGAATGGAAATTAGCATTCGTACGCGCTACGAGACAATGCGCGCTACCCATCTTTATAGAGTTGGCGCGCTTAGGGCTCTGATAAGTTACAAACGTAGCGCGCTTATCGGCGGGCAGCGATCGGATTCGCAGGCCTTTGATATCTAGGCAGAGAGCGTTGAAGGATAGGGCTAAGTTCTACCTAACCGATTGTCTGCATGCTCTGAATGATAAGATATAATGGAACTAGGTATGTCGGGTCGATTGTTTTATACAGGCCACAAGCCATGGATGAAGTTGTCTCTGCAAAGGCACACTGAGCACATCCTCGTGGCCCGTACTCGTGCAAATTTCAAGTGCGAATTTCAAGTACAAACCTCAGACCAATACCTAGGTATGGACAGTCCTGGACCAACGAAGCTTAGCCCCTGGCGCCTCAATAGGCCGGAGACCCAAAACTTCATTGTCGGATGGTAAGCTTCCAAAGAACTTGGTTTGATGATAATTTCTTGTAAACTGATCTCGTTTTAGCATTCTGTTTTGCCTTCCTGGGATATATCTTGCCTTGACAGGCCTGGGTGCTGGTGGAGGAGGACCCGACGCTGCAAAGATTGCAGTACAGGTCAACGCGTATGTGCGATACACACCGAGGGTTTTAGCTGCAGCTAATAATGTATATGGAATGTAGAATTGTTTACGGCCTGTTTGCACTATTTGCCCCTTTCGTTGGAGGACTTATCAACGCCCTTGGCCCGAGAATCATCCTGTATGGAGTCCATTTGCATGCTGAGTTAGGGTTGGTTTGGCGAACTAACCTGAATCGATTGCAGTGTACTCGGCGGCATGGGGTATCAATCTACGTCGGTAGTTTGTGGTATTTCGATCGAGCTGGCAATGATTGGTTTCCTTTCCTAGGTGGAGTGTGTCTAGGATTCTCTGCTCCTTGCCTGTGGACAACTGCTAGCTACATCGCGTTCTCGTACCCGGATGAAAGACACAAGGGCATGGTAAGACTCTCTGATTGCAGCTATTCTGATTATTTCAACATCTGACCCGCCCCCTCCCAAAAACAGTTTATTGCTGTTCAATGGGCCCTGACGGCGCTCGGTGGTACCGTCGGAGCAAGCGTCGCCTTTGGCCTCAGCTTTCACGAAACTGCCAGCACGGGCGTCTCGAATTCGGTCTACGGAGCCTTTGTCGGGATCATGTGCTTCGCAATAGTAGGTTCCCCACTTGAAGCAGCCCTCCAGAGGAAGGAATAAAGAGACTGATAGTAGAGGAAAAACTCAGATACTAGCTATTGTATTCATCGTGGATCCCAAGAAGATCGTCCGCGATGATGGGACACATATTGCCATTTTCGAAGAGCCCACCATCAGGCGCGAATACGCCCACGTTGTATCCCTCATGACCGACTGGAAGGTTCTCAGCCTTGTAATACCACTCTTCGTCGCCGAAATGTGTCTTGCCGTCGTTTCGACCTTGAACAGCTACTACTTCGACCTTCGAACTCGCGGCCTCAACAACGTCTTGTTCGAATTCATCATGATTCCAACAGCGGTGGGTCTGGTCGTCCTTCTTGATGGGCAATTCATAAAGTCAAGACGTACTCGAGGTTTCCTGGCCATCTCTATAATTGGAATAATCACGGCTGCTGCGTGTGCGGGCCTTACTGCCTGGGAAAAGATTAATGGGTTCGCCGGAGTGCTGCCTACATCTCCGGATGTCGACTGGACCGAGAATAATTTTGCTGGTGGTTGCGTACTTTACATGATATGGGGCATCGTGTACGCCGGCTACGTTATTGTCGTGCAGTGGGTTGTAGCCTCGTTCAGCAATGATCCCGACAAACTCGCTTTTACGGAGGATTCAGCAAAGGTACTTCTTCACTTGGGCTTTGCGTGTCTTTTATTTTGACGCGGAGGATGTTACATATTTCACACAAACCATCGTCCAGTTCGTGCTGTACAGTATTGGCAGTCTCGTAATGCTTGCTGTCGTTGTCGCGTTTGTCAAGGACACCAATTATTTTGACGAGGAGAATGTCTTTGTTCCGCATTATATCGAAGAGGAGATTGCGGTCGAAGGTTGTCTTCCACATCCTGATGGAACGGTTGCTCAACTCGGAAAGGCAGCGTCAGAGGAGATTGTGGAGAAGAAATAAATGCTAAAGATCTGTATCTTAAATACTTTTGACTATTGCCTTCTCGATTGAGCGGGCGAGAATGAAATGCTGAGCTTGATGAATATGTAATTGGATATAGAGTGATCTTGTAGGTAGTTTTTACGCTGATCTGACAGTTGAATGCTGAGAAGTTCCACCTTTTATCGTAATGTAGTGGCAGATGACCGAGACAGAAGTGTCTATAACCGCCTACGATGAGAATAGATACTGAGATTCAACGGCTGTCAAATATGCTTCATATATGTCCAATCGAATATATTTCTGGTTCAGGAAAATCAAATGCTATTTCGAATATATCTACCTGGATATCATGGATTTTAAAGGAGCCCGGCCGTACATTCCGTACCTACCTAAGTAATATCTATCCACCCAACCTTGGAACCTTGGAAGTCGAATTGATACTAGGATCTGCCTTGTCGCATATTACCAAGGATTCTCTTTGCCCTCAATGTCCAGGAATCGTCCTGACGTGGCTTTGCTAACTTCATCGATCTGAGTGAATATTAGTAGCAACTCATACAAGGCTATTTGGAAATGCTCACCCGTTTCAGAATTCCCATTGCACTCTCATTTGCCGTCAGGTAAGGTTCGTCAATCCCGCGGTCGCGGCGAAGATTCGACCCATATCAGTTTGAACGAATCTACACATAAAAGTTAGAGTCAAACACGCGGGATACTTAAGCACTATATATGTATATATATATTCTCGCTTACCCAGGATGCATAGTCAATGTGGTGATCCGCTCTTCGTCGACATGGATTTTCCGCATCAGATAATTCAGAGCAGCCTTGCTAGAACCATACGATGTCATAGGCCCCAATCCAGGGCCCATCTCGATACTCCCACCCAGCGAGCTGATAGCAACGAACTTAGGCTCTTTAGCAGCAAGAAGCACGCTCCGAAAAGTGCGGAAGAGATTGAGTGGGCCAATAACGTTGACGCCAAATCCGAGCCGGAAGTCTGCAGGGGTGGATTCTTTGGCATTAACGTACGGAGTATTGACTCCTGCGTTGGCGATGAGGACGTCGATGTGAAAGCCATGCGTGCTGGCCTCGAGGGACGCTCGAATATTGTCCCATCTTTGGTCACTGGACGGTTCGCTTCCGTTGAGATCAGGAAGTTCGCAGACCAGGACACGAGATGTGGGATGCGAGGTGATGTCTTTGAGGCTCTCGGTAAATTGTGTGGTCACACGACGGACACAGGCAATGACCACAGTATCCGGGCGGAGAATAAGGTGTTCTAGAAGCGACCATCCGATCCCTAATGACGTTCAGCCCAGGCCCGAATTTTTGTTGAGGAGTAAAACACCAATTACCTCTATTGGCACCTGTAATGAGATAGACCACTTCATGCTGGGTAACAAGAGACTCTAGTTTGGAGGGGTCGTCAAGCGTGATCTGGCGGGCCTCCATCTTGCTTCGATTGCTCTCCTCAGCAGGCGGTGTTGTCGTAAGGAAAGGTTGGGTCCACTACGTCTCTACGTAGGGAGCCGATTTGAAGCTATATAACCTACCAAAAGTAATCTTAAGCGTAGCGAGAGGAAGAGATCGAGGATGAGGGCTACCGAGTGCCTTTTAGGTGAGCTCGCTTGTCGTCGGGACTGACTCGGTTCATTTCTGAATAACCCTATCGGGCGTATCAACTGGAAAACTCGCAACAGCCTTGATCTAAGCATAAATGAGCGCATGACCAGCACAATCTTGCACAGCATGAGTAGGCTGCGCGATTAGTAGATAACTAAGCCAATACGAAGTCTGTAAACGCCCATCTAAACAAAGGGATGCAATTCGAGGTGGGCCCGGTGGCTTGGAAAGACAAAGAGTAGTTCGTACTAGTCCGGCCACTCACAGGGCCTAGGCTTACTTTAAAGTTACCGAAATTCCCGCTTTTGGCTTAAGTTTTACCATACCAGAGATCTGAGCGGGGCCTCAGTCGGGCCCACCTTATCTCCCCGACCCACAGCGAACAATGTGAGCCTCTTAATTAAGCGCATATAACATAGGTGTCGAATATATAGGTATAGATATGTAAGCGCGTAGTAAAGTAAATAAATAAGTGGCTTTTATACTTATTCTTCGCGATTAACAAGTTATCAATTTACTTCTAGTAACCACGCTCCTATGTGCTAGCCAAGGATATGGGTACGGAGGATATTTTGTAAATGAGTTCTTAGTGGCACGTGTCCAACGTAAAATTCCAAGGTTCTCAATTGACAATGTAGCAGCCGGGTCGTTAAGAAAGAACTTCTCAGAGATCTCAGTGCTGTGGACATATTGTACTAAAAGACGCGTGATTTTTAAGGCCTGTTGCGGTGTTGAAAGCCTGCCCTAGAATAGGCTGGGATTGTTGCTGACGAAGCTCCTTAATCAGCATCTTAGCACAACAAATGCTAGTTAGATATAATAGAATGGGGTTTCTGGTCTTATTTTGTTGTTTAATGCCTTTTCAGACTCCCTTCGATATCTCCAGGAAGTAGGGCTAAGAAGCAGATTGAGTGCCCATGGCAACGAGCTTTGAAAATGGACATGGACAGTTGCAAGATAATTTTTAATCAGTCAACAACAACCTCGCAAGGTTCCATGGTTCCGACAATTCACTAGCATTCTACTGTATCGTACTCTAAAATGAGATAGGAGAAGCGCGCTTATAATGGAGACATCCTTATCTAAGCGCGCATCTTTGCGTCTTCGGTATTACCAGCTTAGTTATTATTTTATGTGCCGTCACCACCGCAGTAGAACAGATTTCGTCTCAAAAGAAATTCATATTCTGCAGCGGCTACGAATACTCTCATCGCCAAAAATGGTCGCTGATACTTTGTCACTTATGGGCAAAGTCGCCCTTATCACCGGCTCTGGCCGCGAAAATGGCATTGGTGGGGCCATCGCGAAGACGTTAGCAAAGAATGGCGCATCAGTGGTCATTCATTATGTTTCGGAGTCGTCTGCATCTCGGGCGCATGCACTCGCTGATACTCTGCGCAAGTCCAATGCCACTGCAGTTGTAGTGCAGGGAGACCTCTCGACCGAGGAGGGTCAAGCAAGATTGTAAGCAATGCACTGGAAGCTCTTGGGACAAAGAGGATAGATATCCTAGGTAGGCTCCGCGCAAAACCGTATCTGTTTGAATTTCGTTTTCTGATGGTCGTTAGTCAATAATGCTGCAACATGGCATCCTGTTACCAGCATGGATGCGTCGTCGGAAATCATCAATCAGGAATTCGCAACAAACGTGTTTGGCCCTATCTTTATGACAAAAGCAACAATCAACCACATGCCACAGGGCGGCCGCATCATTAATGTTGGCTCAATTGCATCCAAACTCGGTCCTGTTGAAGCTGGAATCTATGCTGCAACAAAGGCAGCTCTCGATAGCCTAACATACACTTGGGCTGCAGAGGTCCGTACACAATTGTTTTTGCATGTTCAGGATTGTTGACGTGATTGTAGTTCGGCAGGTCTCGCGGCATAACGGTCAACGTCGTAGCCCCTGGTCCTATCAGGACTGATATGACGGAATCTGACCCGGACGACAATTTTGCTAAAAGGAAGAGGCAGTCCGTGCGTGCGGTCGAACTGCAATACCTCAGGATATTGCTGATGCTGTTCTTTGCTGACGTCGGAGAAGAGCAGATGGATTACGGGCCAATTTATCGATGTCAGTGGAGGTATCACGGGCGCTGTGTAGGCTAGTATACGTTCAATTATGTTGCAACCTTACCACCATCCCAAAAGGGCATCCTTCGGAGTTTCGTAGGTAATTTGCACAATCAGAATCTATGTAGGTAACCGTATTAATAGTGTAGGGAATAGTCCCGACTCTACCGCTTCCCGACGGCTTTCCAACACAATCCTAACCTTTCAAAGCTCAACGATCATGGCCCTTGGATCAAAGCACAAACCATTAACGCTACAAAGAGCGCTCGCTAAGATTCATGACTTCTCCGTAGTCTTCTGTCGTCAAGGAGGTATCAAGGATAGCGAAAAAATTGAATGAAGTCCTGGCTTCGCTACCGCAGGCTGCCGGAGCCAGAATCGAAGCATCGAACAAGATATTTTTAATTTCTTCGGAAGGCGATTGAACAAAACTCTCCAACGTCTTAGCTCTCCGGGTCAAGCTGCTCAGGACAAATGAAAGAACAACCATGTCGACAAAGGAATGCCGTCGATACTGGAAGCTGTTCAAACTCACTTCGAAGAAGGAGGAAATAACAATCATGGCTCGTCCTGAGAAAACATTCTTAAGAGTATAATTCATCTGTGTTATTCTCGAGCTGAGATTCAAGTTTTCTGTCATACTCCTCTTTATCCGAAAGTTTTTGATTGCAATGCGTGCCACATTCTGTTCCCAAAGAAAAGGCATTATCAAATTGAACTCTTCAATATTTTGCGTGCAAAATAGGGGTCGGATATGTTCCTGAAATATGGTAAAGAGACCAGATGGGCTAGAGAGAGCCAAAGTATACCAGAAGGTGCCGGTTTTCCATGTCTTGTTCATAATGTCTGATAGCAGCGGCGGGTGGTGATTCTTATCCTCTGCTGGTGTAGAAGAACTACGTTTCTCCTCCGCAACTAAATGGTCCATCAGTTCTTTCCGAACTTCGTCATATTCGGATGATACCAACTGATCCACGCCCTTGTTTGTAAGCCAGTGAGGAGGTCTGATCATTTCGATTGGCCGAGAACACGCCCATTCTAAATCCACTAGACATGTAATGTTCCAATTCTGATCAACAAATATGTTGCTTTGGTGAAGGTCTGTTAGAGAAAGGATAAACGGCCCGCGGCACAGTTCTTTCTGGAAAAATGATTTTGAAACTGTTCGGAAAGTGAAGCTAATTGATGAACCAGATCTCCGAGATCATTCACTGCATTCGGCTGATACCGGACACGATTGTCATGGAATGTAAGTATATCCGCCACGTAGGAGTCAACAGTAGAATATGTATACTCGCGACGTATACCTGTAGGAATCTCTTCGTTTTCCAGCTGCTGGATTTCAATCGAAAGTGGCCGATTCGATAAAACTAAAACCCATCGTGGTCGATGACAAATGAGCCAATTCTAGGAAGAGGTATTCGGCTGATACTTAAGAAAATGCGAGACAGGCCACGAAAAGGTTCGTTCGTAGTTTAATATCGTATTGGTTATCATTCCATGTATTAGAAAGCATGGTTCCCCGGCTTGGCTCGATATATTCAAGTAGCAAATAACCAGAAACGACGTTACCGTTTCTAGCTCGGTGAGGGATATATTTTGATGGGATCGGATATCCCAGCCATGAGCAGAGCTGACGGCGAAGAAGTTGGATCCACCGATGAACGAGCGGCAAATTTTCAAGTCGAGTGAACTGGACTGAGTTAGCTGGATAGAGCAAAGAGCGCATGCATATCTGGACTGTACACTTTCGCCATTTGAGAGAGCAAACCCGTAGAGCTGTGGGATTGGCACATCTGGACAATTTTCTTGAAGCCATGCGTAGGTACCTGCCTCACATCGGACCTTCTCGTCGCAATTCCCAGACATGAATTCTTCCCCAACGCGATAGGGCAGGGAAGCCGCATGAGCACACGTTTTCCTCCTCGTTGATGGTGACAGGGATGCAAACGTTGAAGCTGCCATGCATCCAATCGTCCATATCCGCCACACGACAAGCAGCAGGTGTGCTCAGGTTCAGGTGGTGCGCAACTGTCTTCTTGATCCAATCATGCTGGCTGTTGAGACGAGAAAAGAATCTAGTCTGTTTGTCATAGTATCCCAGCTGATGAAGGATATTGACCTCTTTCTCCTTAGCAGAAGCATAGGTGATTTCCGTCGAAGAAGGCGCCGTGTCTTTTGCATGACGAAGCAGAAGATGAGATGTGGTCGGGAGTTCGCGTTGGCGGTGTTTACCGTTGGCGACTTGAATGTACCGGCAGGCCATACCCAAAGGGGTAAACGTGACAGGCAACCAACCCACTTCCTTCTTCACCTTCCATCGTCATCATCACCATCACCTTCTTCTTCTTCGTCTTTTCCTCGTCCTCTGAAAAGCCCTCCCCAGACTGCGCACAGCTTCGCCATTCGGTGGTCTGACGCCTTGAGTCTTGGCCATTGTCTGAGAGAGAGCCCTCGTGTCGGGCTGAGACATCCCACCGTTCTTCCGGCCCTCGGATTGGCGAGGCATAGCCCCTACCCACTGGCCTCAACGTTACAGGGAAAACTATCCAACCTCGAGCTGCCAACTGAAGAACCAATCTAGTCCCTGATCATCGAAGAAGTCGATCTGTCCCTTTATGCGTGCGTGATTCGATGTTTTACCTTGCCGCGCATTAGCCCGTCGCCGTGTCTCATCGACTGCATTGTGTCTACCCCGTAAACAATCGATCCGCCAGCGCAATTCGTCATTTCAGCCAGCCATCCGTGAAAAGCTACAACGAGTCTTGTGCGTCACAGTTATAATAAAGCGTCGCTATCCCGCGAAATATATTTCATCATCCTTTCGACAGGTCGTGTTTGCCGCTGCCATATAATCATTCCCTCTGATCTACTCGAAACCTACACCGTTTGCCATCATGGCCCAACAACCTACAGACAATGTCATGCGAAGGTGAGTTACGTGACGCAATGTTTATACTTTTTGAGAGAAAAACTCTGCGGTGCTGCTTTAAAGAAGTGGGATCCGAAAACCGCTATCATACTTCAGCTGGTGAATCCTGCAGGTTTTTATCGAGGGCTCTTTGGGCTGCACAAGGGTATCTTTTGAGCGGGGTGCTATTTCTTTTAAAGTGCTTGGATTGGTGTCGCTGACTCTTGTGACCTCAGGAAATTGGTGATTATAGGTGACGGTGCTTGTGGAAAAACAAGTTTGCTAAGTGTCTTCACTCTTGGTTACTTTCCAACAGTAAGTACCCTACTAGAACTTTTCTTTCTCAATGACCTTTCATCTCTACTCCGTGCTAATATCCAACACAGCATTATGTGAGTACTTTCTGCTCTTCCGCAACGTGTCATCGTCGGTCTTCCAGAGACTCCCGATTGAAACCTACACTACTTTGTACGTTGCTAATTCGGCTAGGTGCCTACGGTATTCGAGAATTATGTCACCGATTGCAGAGTGGACGGGCGATCAGTGCAGCTGGCATTATGGGACACAGCTGGACAAGAAGACTACGAGCGACTGCGGCCTTTGGCGTACTCCAAAGCACACGTACTACTGATAGGTTTCGCCGTCGACACGCCCGATTCCTTAGACAATGTGAAGACCAAAGTATGTTTAATTATGCATTGCAATTGCATATTTTGTCCCTTTATTGGGACATCATTCGCTAACGCTCTCATTTGTGTAGTGGATCGAAGAAGCCAACGAGCGCTGCCCCGGTGTACCGATTATCTTGGTGGGTTTGAAGAAAGATCTTCGGGACGACCCAGTAGCTATTGAGGAAATGAGGAAGAAATCACCCGATTCCTAACACCAAAGGAAGGCAGTGAGGCCGCCGCCCAAATTGGCGCCCGCAAATATCTCGAATGTTCCTCGTTGACGGGAGAGGGAGTGGACGACGTCTTCGAAGCTGCAACCCGTGCAGCGCTCCTCACGTTCGAGAAGGAGCGAAACTCCTGCTGCATTGTTCTATGATCTACTACTCGAATATTAGGGGTTGCCAATTAGCTCCTGGTGTGCTATGAGCTTGGAAACTGTTATTTTCACCAAGCTTTTATCGTCACAACCACTGCCAATTTCAGCACTCCAAACTGAAATAGAAACTTGCATCAGTCCGGCGTTCATGTGTTTCCTTTTGCAGGCGCTTCTCTTCACTGTCCTATCCTTTGAATTTCATACTTGAAAATATTAGTTGGCTCTTAATATTGTATGTCTTTCCCGATTTCACTGTATCAAGTGCGGATGCAAAAGATTTGTCCGTGATTCTTCTTTTGACATGTTTCCTTGTCTTTTGGTCTTCCTTCACGTCAATATATGTATACAGACGCAAACAAAATAAACAACAAAGTTTTGAGCTCCATACACTGATTATCGATGAAACATGCATTCGACAGTGCATATTTGAAACCTAACATTGCATCTATTAGGTATTCTCTCATTCAGGCTCTCGGTTTGTATTGTACATGTGCATATAACTATACAGAGGCGGCAAAAGAAAGTAATTAGGTGTAAACTCCAACGATTCTGTCAATACACCTTTCTTTTGCGCTTTATTTCACAGAAGACCTCAAACCCTCTAAAAAGCGCGGATAAAAAATAGAAGAAGAAGAAACGAATGAATTCATCCATTCTATATCCACTATCACACCCTCTTCCATCCATGATTCCACCCGTCCCTCGCGGGACTCTCCGTCTGCAACCTCGCGTACTCAATTGGAAACAAATCCGTAAACACGCCCGTCTTATTCATAGAAATACGGAAAAGCTTTGCGCCACGCTCGCCGCATCCCGTCCGCAACTCCTCGCAGGCGGCCGACATGGCCTGCTGTTGGCGGTAAAGCTCGGTCTCGTGGGCGATTCGCTGCTTGTTCTGGAACAATTGCCATGCGCGGTGGATTGTCCAGTGGCGTAAATATCGGGTTCGAGAGAAGCGAAGAGGGCGTGGAGTGAGTGGGTGCCAGAGGAAATATCTTATAAGAGCTGTAGATATGTTCTGTTAGTTTCATTAATCCTTTTTCGTGTGTTTTGGTTTCTCGCAGATACCCATATTGTAGGGGAAGAGAGGAAAACGTACTAATACGTTTGTCGGGAGTAAATGTGCTTTTGCGTTTGGCGAGGGAAGATGTCGTTGAAAATGAGGATTTTTGCTGTGAATTTGAGAGACCGTGTAGAAGAGTCGTCGAGACTGGTCTTGAGATCGGAATTTTGAAGACGTTGGCCAGGGAGGCCAGAATCGGGGAGTGTGGTCGCATGTTGGTCTATTCGCCCCTATTTTGACTGACCAAAATGGAAAAATTGATAGGATTATTGCTCAGCAATGTCTTCGATGTGATTGACCTGGTGTTGATTGTATGGGCGGCAGTAAATTGATAGCAGAAATTCCGCTAGCGTCGATTGCCTGGAGCGTTTAACTAAGCGCGCGGCAACTGAATAGTTTACGTTTACATGCCAAAATATCACCATCGCTATTGGCAATTGCAAATATGAAATATACAAATGATCGTGGCTGTGAGTTTATTTCATAATTGAGATACTCACCTGTTTTAATTATCACATCAGAAGGTCGGGAAGGATCAGTTTGATGGATATACGTGCAACTAGCGTTAGAAAGAAATTGCCCCGAACACGCCCTTTGTCGTTTTTCATTTTGATGATTGAATAAGGATATATGTACAAATAATTCGCATTTAGACCAGCCACGCCGATATTATCCAGAGCAATGACGAAACGCGTTATGGTCGTGAGTGGTATTCTTCATATCCGCCAAAAAGCCAAAAGCCAAAAGCCTATCTATCGTACAACCTTCTTTTCTCCCGGTCGTAATTCAGTACTCGTCGCTTGCGGTGGGTTTGAGCGAGCCTCCATCGGCAATACAGCACCAATGCATCCTTCAGGAGGACAAAGAGGCATCCGCCGACTACGCTACGGCCCCATCGGCTTTGTAAAGCCCAGCTCTCCCCTTTCAAAACAGACGGCGGCGTGGTCCATGATGTTGGCAGGGCTAGTTTCAATAGTCCACCCATTCCCGCCGAGATGGCTGGGAACAGGAGAGCCCCAAGGATTGTATCCGCGAGGTTGCTCGTGTCATGAATAAGCTCTTGTCGACGTCGTCCCAAGATTTGCTGATCATTTTCCTGCTGATTTTGCCCTGCACCTTGCGCATCCTCATTGACCGGACCTGCATTGTCCTGATTATTCATGTCCTGGGCATTAGCATTAGCAGGCTGTCCCTGACCCTGTCGGTCTTCGTCCATTCAATCTGCAATTCAAGGTCAATCTCCATCAGAATGCCCCGTTCCCCCAATGCCCAAAGCTGCGCGCTGATCACCTCTTTCCTGCTCAGCCTGCTGCTCCTCATCTTCGCCGTGTCGAGGTTGAACCTCAGAGGTCCATTTCCGCTCCAGCTTACCAAAGATTCTCTCGTAAAGAGCGCCGTAGATGCTCTTAACGTAAGGTAAAGCCGCAAAGGTCATGGCAGCACTTGGTGGCCAAAGCGGGGCATGGTGATCGAACTCGGTTGGGTTATGAGTTGCAAAAATCAAGACTGGAATGGCTGGGAGTACGCCGTCTGCCCATGACATCCGCGAGAATATAAGGGCAATAGGAATGAAAGGTATGCCGACATTCCGTACGGGAATCCACGAATCGCTGGCGCCATGATCGAAAATAGCATGCGCCTCCTCCGTGCCGAAAACTAGATACATGGAGTAAACTCCATGCGCACAGCAACCCGCCCATATCGTCCCCGCGAACGTGAAAACCAATCCGGGAATAACCAATTTGCCAGCAAGTCTCTCACAGAGGCGAACGAGGTCAACTATATAACTGCGAGGCCGCGAAATGACAATCTTGGACTTGCATTGCGGGCATTGCATGCGCACGTCTCCTCGATTCTGTCTGCGTGTGCGCGGATTCTCCAGCTCCGCTAGCCAGTCTAAAAGACAAGCTTCATGTGCCGTCAAGGCGCAGGGGCACGGAGAGCGCCATTCTGAACTGTGCGGTGTGTCCTCAGTCTCGTCACTATAGCAAATCCAGCATTTCCTAGGCTCCTCCACTATCTGGCTCCGTTGCCGGTCCTTCGTTTGTGTTGCGTCTCTGTCGCTCCCTTCCTTCGAGCTGTGTGGCGTTGGCAAGCCTGATTGGGATTCAAGTGAGGGCGAGTCATTGAGGAAAACAGCATCGGAAGATTGCGTGGAGGTCGACGACTCTCGGCTATAATCTACTGCGCTTGATTCTGCTGCATCGTACGTGCTTGATGATTCACTATGTTGAGAATAGCGTCTTCTGTTAATGGCCGTCTGTCGCGGGGAAGCGACGCCATGGTAGTGGAGTGTGTGTAAAGCAGGCTGATTTTTGGATTGAGAATATTCCGCAGCGGCGATGTTAAAGATTCATTTTGCGTGGGATAATTCAATATAGGTAAAAATGGTATGCATAAAAATGGATGGCGTTGGTTGATGAGAAAGGCTTCGCAGTTCTCAGTTTCTGGGGAAGATACGTCACGCTACCTACGGATTCCTCATTCCTCAGGCTGCCACCATCGCTTCCGTCATATCGCCATACATTCGCCTCAACTATTTTATATGAGATATCTGGCCTTGTTTTATTTTTGTTTTCATGCTTAATTTTGATTTTAATGTTCCTACCGAAATCCGTATCACTTTTCGTTGTTCCCACAAAGGTGCTCTGAACTATGACACACACATACACAGGTAAATGCAGACTTTTCATGGCTTGCAAAAGCCACAAATGACAATAGGAAACATCACTAAAAGAAAAGTGAAAACGAAATCCTGGATTTAATTGCCCTCTCCAGGCACAAATATCGTAGAAAAGATATGAAGATGATGTTCAATATTAGTCCAAGGTACAGGAATATGACGAGGCTTTTAGAAAAGTGACAAAACCCAGAAACGCCAAGGATATCCGTAGGTTGCAAGAGAGAGAATAAAAAGAAAGAAAATAGACGGCAAAAATGATCAAAGCCGGCGCGTGGTAGAACTGCGCAGGGATGTATGCCATGCTGAGGCTAATGGTTCATCTCCTTGACCCCTCGCTTTTCATCAAAGCCTTTCGCTCCTGGTTTTTCTAGGCACTGGGGTTAGTACAAGAATAATATGCCGTACGTAGATTGATTGACTTACTTTCGTCGTAGATAAGGAATTCGTGAAGGGCACTGCCAGCAGGAACCATAGGGAGGACAGGGACCTTCTTGTCTGTAACAACCTCCAAAAGTGCTGGGCCGTCGCTCTCAATGAGCCATTTCAATTTTTCTTCAATTTCGTCAGGCTTAGAACAACGCTGAGCCTGAACGCCCATAGCCTCGGACAGTTTCACGAAGTCGGGGTTCTTCTGATGTGTATGGGCATAGCGGTCCTCATAAAATAGATTCTGCCATTGTGTGACCATGCCTTGCTCTTCGTTATTCAACACAAGCACTTTAACGCCGATGTTAAATTGAGCCGCAGTAGACAATTCAGTCAGAGTCATATTAAAGAAGCATCGCCATCTATGTCAATAACAAGGGCCTCTGGACGGGCAACCTTGGCGCCAATGGCAGCAGGCAATCCAAATCCCATAGTGCCCAAACCACCAGAGGTGATCATGGTACGGGGATAACGCCATCGGAAATGCTGAGCAGCCCACATCTGATGCTGACCGACACCGGTGGTGATAACGGTCCGGTCTTTGATGGGAGCGGTCAATTCACTGAGTTTCTCGATAAGGGCCTGGGGCTTGATAGGCCCATCAGGGCTCTGCTTTTCATACAGATTCAAAGGGAAGCGAGTCTTCCAGTCATTGATTTGAGCAAACCACTCGGGTCGTTCAGCCACGGGCTTGACCTTGGGAATGAGCAGTGCCAAATTCTCCGCACAGTCGCCCTGAACAGCTTCAGTGGCCTGAACAACCTTGTTGATGTTCTTCGGCATGACCTCAAAGTGGACGATACCACCGCGGCCTTCCGCGGCTGCAGCCTGGCTTGCGGCGCGAAGCGAGAAACACTTAAGGTAACACGGTCGTCGAAGCGGGCTCCCAGAGCCATAATCAAGTCGGCCTCCTGCATGGCCATGTTGGCGTAGGCGGAGCCATGCATACCCAGCATGTGAAGGGACTTGGGATCAAGCTCGTCGAACCCTCCTAAACCCTGCAGCGTAGTGGTGACTGGGATGCAGGTCTTATCGGCGAATTCTTTCAAAAGACGGGGCCATCAGCATGGGCCAGTAGACCTTGGCCAACGTATAGAACTGGCTTTTGGGCGATATTGACGAGCTTAGCGACACGATCAAGGGTAGTCTCGAGGTTGTGTCGGCCAAGAGCACGAACGGCTTCGCTAGCGGCGATCGGATGAGATGGCAGCATACTGTTCATGGGGATGGGTTTTCGGAGAATGCCGCCAGTGATATCTTTCGGAAGGTCAACCAAGACGGGGCCTGGACGACCACTAGTGGCAATTTCAAAAGCTTCGTTGATGCGTCGAGGAAGCTCGGCGACGCTCTTCACCAAGACATTCCACTTTGTGCAGGGGCGAGAGATACCAACGACATCAGCCTCTTGAAAGGCATCAGTACCAATTGCCGAAGTCACCACCTGGCCACAGAAAACAACCATGGGTGTTCCGTCGGAGAGCGCATCTTGCATTGGTGTAATGACATTCGTAGCACCGGGGCCCGAGGTCACCAAGACCACACCGGGCTTTCCAGACGCACGGGCATAGCCCTCGGCCATATGGCCGGCACCTTGTTCATGGCGAGGTAAGATAAAATTGAAATGCTTGGAGTTGTAGATAGCGTCGAACACAGGTAAGATTGCACCGCCGGGGTAGCCGACTATGTGGTCATTGTCAGAAGTCGATTTTGAGGCGGCACCATTCTTGGAAAGTATGACTCACAAACATTCTCCACGCCCAATCTCAGCATCATTTCATGGAAGATTTCACCACCGCTGAGTCCGACGAAACTAATTGGACAAAGAGATTAGCCAAATTGACCATAGAAGGGAGTATCTGTGTATTTTTTCCCCGACGGATCTGATCTGACATACGAATCATCTAGTTCAGGTAACTTCCGATTCTCCAGAGGAGACACATTCGACCGGGGGCATCTTGATTGAAGGCCGGACTAGGCACCGGGCGAGCGTCCCTGTGTACAATTGGCAATGTCAGAAGTCACAAGTTTGCATGGTTCCTCGAGGGAGCGGTCATACGAAGACGCAGTGGCCGTACTCTGCCCCGTTTGGGATTCACAAAGGCGCCAGAGGTGCGGTGGGGCGAGACGGCACCAGCGACCAGAGAGGCGGAGAAGTGCCTGCGATTGAAAAGCAACTGCTTCTGTGAAGGCAGAGTGCGCAGGGCGCTCCTGGACGGACGGAGAGGCATCATCTTGGGACAGCCAGGCCACCTCGAGAATTGGCGGGTTTGAGGATGGGTTGGTTTGGGAGAGGAGAAGAAGAGAGAAAGACCGACGTTCTCTCTAACTATTTTTGGAGAGCAGGGGCTCCACTGCGGCTCTCGCCATTGGCTGGCGGGACGCGCCTCGGTGAAAGCAGGCGCCGTGATTGGACAGCGGGATCCGATCATCGGCTGCCGCAGAGATTCATTCGCTGCCTGAGTCATCCACTCGTGACTCACTCAGTTCCTGCTTGCTTCTTTTCTTTCAATTTTCATTTTCATGGAGAAAACAGTCTGGTCCATAATAAAATCCATTGTCGTGAGAATATGCTTCAAGGCTATAGCTAAAGTAGCTAGCATGGCAAATACTGGCACTAGGTAGCTAACTATGAGCCTATGACGACAAGCGCAGACCGCGTCTCATGCTGCACCCGTCGAACATGCCTGGTCGGTTATTTAGATGCTTGCCTGGGCACCTCATATTTACCGAATATATACCCCGTAGCTCTATGGTCTATAGCTACTATAGACACACCGAGGCGTGGAGTAGTATGGCGGGGTTGCATCCAAGTTGTGCCCAGGTGGAGATCATGAGATGCCGTCAATTTATACAGTATCACCTTCAACTACCTATGTATCAACGCCCTTGCTACACACGCCAACTCCTTCCTGTCTTGAATACAATCAAATCAATTCCCCTTTCTTTTCCATCTGCAAAGATCAAGGAAAGGAAGAAGGAAGAAGGAAGGGACCGCCTGCCCTCCCCGCATCTGACCTCCGCGAACAATGGCCCCGCAGCAACTAGTCCCCAAACTGAAAACATCGCAGACGTCTACGCGACTGATGATGCTTCGGCCCAGTCAGTTGCGCCCGAGGTCAAGGCTCGCTGGCAGAACCTGGTCAAACAATTCGTTCAGATCTATGGAAAGAAGCCCGACTTCGTCGCACGTAGTCCCGGCCGCGTCAACATCATCGGCGAGCATATCGACTACAACCTCTACGATGTCCTGCCCACTGCTGTCAGCGTGGACGTCATCATCGCCGTAAAGGTGGTCCCATCAGATGGTCCCGAAGCGACGGTCAAGATATCAAACGTCAATTCTCAGAAATTCCCTCCCGCGAGTTCGGTGTCCCCGTCGACAAGGACGTCGTCATTGACCCCCAGAAACACGAGTGGATCAATTACTTCAAAGCAGGTCTGGTCGGAGCACTGAAGTTCCTTCGCAGGAGAACCCGGCCGTGAAGCCGGTTTCTCTCGAGATTCATCTTGACGGCAATGTGCCGCCCGGTGGAGGTATATCCAGCAGTGCTGCGTTTGTTTGCGCCAGTGCACTGGCTGTCATCAAGGCAAATGGCATCAATGTGTCCAAACAAGATCTTTTAGACTTGGCCGTCGTTTCCGAGCGAGCCGTTGGCGTGTACTCCGGAGGGTTCGTTATATTACTATCTTTTTCTCCTTTTCTCTTCTCCAACTTTACTGACTAGGTCGTAAAGAATGGACCAGGCTGCTTCTATCTTCTCCGAGCGTGGATTTCTCCTGTACACCAGATTTTTCCAAAGTTCTCCGTCGAGCACGTGCCAATCCCGACTGCCGATGAGGAAATTGTGTTCCTGGTTGCTCAAAGCTTCGTTACCTCCAACAAGGCCGAGACTGGCCCTCGCCGCTACAACCTTCGTGTGGCCGAATGCACATTGGCCGCTGTTGTGTTAGCCAAAAACATGACATTGTCTTGGAGAAGGATAACAGTTCCCTAGGCTACAGTCTCCGGAATTTCCATCAAGAGCTCATGCGTAAGCAAGGCCGACTTCAAGATCCGTTGGAATACCAGCTCGACTCTGTCATCCAGACCACCACCGAGCTGCTCTCCCAGGAGCAGGGATATACACGCGAGGAAATAGCCAGTCTTCTCGACATCACCGTGGCTGAACTGGAATCTCGTTTCCTCTCATCCTTCCCCGTTGACGCAGAGCGATTCTTACTCCGACAACGCGCCCTACATTGTTTCAAAGAGGCTCGTCATGTGCTAGACTTCAAGGCCTGTCTCTCGCATGCAGACAAGCTCGACATCAAACGCATTCAATACCTTGGCCAGTTGCTGAATGAAACCCAGGAATCATGCCGCAAGGACTACGAATGTAGCTGTCCCGAAGTCGATCAAATATGTGAAATTGCTCGTCGGGCCGGTACTTGGGGCAGCAGGCTGACCGGCGCAGGATGGGGTGGATGTACGGTGCACATGCTGCCAAAATCCAAAGTAGAAGCTGTCAGCCAGGCACTGAACGATGAGTATTATTCTAAACAGCCGGGTCTTACCCAAGAGCAGCTGGCTCAGGCCATTGTTATAAGCAAGCCATCTAACGGGTCTTTCTTGTAAGATTCCCCGAGACCATCACCATCACGGCATTTTCTTCACGAACGAATGACTGACTGGAATCTTAGGGTCCATGGCGCCGCACTGGAAATTGACTGATAAGAGAGTTAGGAATCATATAAGAGTAATATGTAATACATTCTTGTCATGCTATAGACTTAATCTTAGGATCGTGGCCAGTTTAAGAGGCCTTCTGGTGTATGTGAGTTGAAGAAATGACCGATCCCCTGAGACTCTTCTAGGGTGTATATTTTAGATCAAGGTCCTCATTTAAATGTCGTCGTCGGATGTAGTATTGGGCGAGGATCTCTGGAAAGATATCCTCGAAATGTCAAGGACCGCGAGATGGACCGGGTAATTATCATGTCCAGTTCTAAGAACTGAAGGTTTCTCGTCCTATCCATTATCAGGCGGCCCAGATATAAACGGGAGTCTTGAGAAGTGCCTAGTCGATCAACATTGCCAGGCGACGCATCAAAGACACTGGGAACGTTATACGTGGCAGCGAGGCTTCAGCGGCTCATGACTTCTTTTGAAAAAGTCGCTCATCTTCTTCATCCCGGAAGTGTTGACCTTCTTGAGTTCTCGAACCCCACGAGATTCTGACGCCTTCTTCTTCTCTTCCTCCTTCCTGCGTTTCGTCTCAGCGCGTTCGGCATCATCGTCCTCTTCAAACCCGCGTTTGCGAGTGTAATCCCCGATTGCATGAGATGCAAGAGCTTCAGCTCGAAGGTCGGCCAATTCTTTCAATCGATTCTCCAGGGGTGTAAAATCAATCGGACTTTCGGATGATTTGAGAGCATCTTCCACTTTTGTCGCCAAATGAATAGGCAAATATGACTGCTTCATGAAAGAAAGAGCAATGCGGAGCCGGAGCAAGCGCGCAATACTCTCTGAAGATGATACTTCATCTACAGTAGATGGCTGCGTAGCTGGCGTCGAAAGTCCGGACAGCTGTCCAGATAGAGTGCTGACGGTTGTGGCAGATGTCGATTGTGTTTCCCCGACTTCTAGGTCTTGACCATCCTCTTTGCTCACAGTGGCCGAAACCGGTGTGGACACAACGTCGTCACGCTTGACACTCATCAAAGGGGATAGAGCACTCTCCGAATGAAATTCTCTTCTAAACTTGCAGGAGACCTTGGCTAATCATCCGGTTGGCCTTTGAAATAAGTTCGGCAAGTAGCTTCTGCTCGTTAAATCGATACAATGTCTCATCTGCAGCGTCCATAATATCACAGATTGCTTGCATCCGTCGCTCAAGTGTTGGTCTGAATGTGACATTGTAGAGTACATGGCGCAGATGGGGAGACAGTTCATCCTGAGAATCGAGAATGTCATCGAGCGGCTGAAACATATTTGACGTTGAGCCGATATTGTCAACTGGAGCCACAATTGGTAGAATAAAAATAAAACATCAATTGGTGTCGCAATCAACAACTCGGCCTTCTTTAAAACGTAGCTTTTGAAAATTCGCCTGTCTTCCCCTTCCTCGCCCTCTTTTGGAGTAAATAAGATGCTTTTCGGCGCAAATGGCGTTGAAGAAACGGCCGTGAACTCGTACAGGCCAGCGTGCGGATCGAAGAAGTACCGACTGGGGACTCCGGAGCTCGGATTTGGGAGTGTAAGGAATCTGGATACATCGCTTCTCTTTGAAGGCAAGATAAACGTCCTGTTAGGGACAGCAACCGATTGTAGTGCCTCCTTTTTGAGATCCTTTGCATCTGGCTTTTCGGTCACGGCTTTCGACCGCGTGCCAGGCATTTTGAGTGGATTTTGCACTTCTGCACTGGACCAATTGACCGTTAATATAAAATATAAAGAGATCCGATCACTGTATGCCCTCTGGTCGCTGTCTGATACGCAGCGTGCTGATTTAATGGTGAATGTTGAGGCAGGCTGCTCTTTCCGCGGGTTGACGCGTCGACGCGCCTGCCACGCGTGATTTCTGCAAGGGCTTAGCCACAGTCACACCTATCACAGCTCAAGCCTCATGCCAGGAGTCTATGCTTTGCTGGCCAGGGCAATTGGGTAGCCATCTAGCCTCTGAGGGCCTGCGATGTTAATCATCATATTTGGAGTTGAAATTTTTTTCCCCTTGCAATGCGACATGGTGGGGTTGATGTTCTACATCGAAATCAATACAATGCGATGAAAGAAGGATCTGGGACGATCAGAAGACACTCATAATTCATTCGATTTCGGGTTTCAGGTCAAGGCAAAAATCAGTCAGTATGTACAGAGATGACTCCGTGGCACCTGCCAAAGGCTAATGCGAACGCATCGCAGTGGTCGACCAAGTATCATGGCCCCCAAGTCGCCAAGGGAGGCCCTGCTCGCTTCACCCAGCGGCCGTAGGCGATTTCTCGAATTACGACGAGAGAGAGAAGCCAACGAGCAATTGTCCCCTCTCAAGCGATCGCGCACCATGCCCAATTTTCTTTCTCGGATACAGGCCCAGGATAGCAATGGCGGCGACGATATTGATGGTGAAGATGATGAGGATGAGGAAACGCTACGACTACAGCTTGCGGCCATTGAGGCCAAGTTAAAACTCAAGAAGATAAAGCAGGAGAAATTAGCCAGGCTGAATATGGCAAGTCCGAGCCCAAACACAGAAGATGAGATTCGCCAAGGGAGCATCATATCTTCCTCGTCATCTGACAACCTGCGAGCCGCATGCGTACAGCGAGAGACAAGCTGGCTCTGCCGGAGCAAGCAAACGACATTGTTCAAGTACCGTTATCTCCTTCTAAAAGGCAGGTGGTGCATGAACCGGCGTCTCCTCGCCGAGCGCTGATAAATTTCAAAAAGCGAATGAGGTATCGTTGAAACGACCGTCCAGTTCAAGATCAACAGCCGAACAACCAAGAGCCTCTGTCACACGTCCTGGGACCTCGTCTCGTATTTATGAGAAGCAATCTAGCACGCAAGATATTTGGTCAGCTGCTGCTGGGGACTTCAAAAGCCGAAGTCCTTTAGCGAGAGAATCGCGGAAAGCAGAACTGCTGACAGAGAGAAACAACAACGGGTCGAGAAGATACAGCGCAATCGCAACTCGGCCTTCAATGTTGATCAAAACGAAGTGGAACGGTACAAGGCAGAGGCAGCGTCACAGCCAAAATCAACTATTTCTACACCCCAACGGCCGACGGAGATATTCAGTCGTGATGAGGTCCTCAAATCTTTTGGTAATCCTCAATCGAGGATGAGAAACTCTACAACCGCTTCGAACATTCAAGGATCGGTATCTACTACAGCATCAAGACGCCCTCATCCTACGCCGGTTGAACGTGGTCCTAATGGTAAAAGGAATTAGATGAGTCGAAGTTTGAATCTTTCTCCTCTCTGAATCTGTCAAACCGCATTCTTCCTCATTCATTTCTAAGCCGTACCCTCGAAAACAAGTCTGTTCTCCGGATACCGCAGCTCTTGAAATCGGTGAAGGCTCCTGATTTCGAGCTTCCTGAAACGATAGATGGAGATTATGTCGTATTTGGCATTGTCGCTTCAAAATCGAATCCGAAGCAGCACACGGAACCGAAAAACTCAACGAAAGAAGTCAATCTTGACGACGACGGACGCAACAATACCGAGCAATATATGGTCATTACGCTGACAGATCTCAACTGGACCATTGATCTTTTCCTTTTCGACACTGCATTTCCACGGTACTACAGGCTTTCTGAAGGCACTCTGATCGCCATCCTCAATCCAACAATCTTACCCCGCCTCCGGGCAAGATCGACACCAATCGATTCAGCCTTTGTCTTTCGTCCTCGGACGACACTGTCCTAGAGATCGGTTCCGCTCAGGACATTGGATACTGCAAAGCTGAACGAAAGGACGGCAAAATCTGCCGCTCATGGGTGGATGCACGCAAAAGCGAGTTTTGTGACTTTCATGTCGATGTGCAAATCAGACGGACTCAATCACTGAGGTCTGGAGTGAACGCTGGAACGGGTCTCTTTGCCCCTGGCGGCCGCAACGCATCACGAATAGCGAATTTTGGTCCTCCCTCTGGAGGTAAACGCGGTGGCCGACGAGGACTTAAGAGCGAAGGTGGTAATACGATTACGCAACTCAGTCCACATACTTCGTTGCACCTGCACGTAAGCCCCAGTCGTCGCAGGACAGCACATCAATGTATGCCCGCGGTGGGATGGGGGCAGGGGTAGCTCGGCAGCCGCTCTTATTGACGGCATCGACGACAATCCTTTTGCAGACTATACGCGTGGAAATGCGAGCAAAGAAGAACGCATGCGACGTCGACTGGTAGAAGATCAACGCGAGCGTGAAATTGCACGAAAGCTAGGGTCCAAGGGCGGAAGCACTGGGTCGGAGTATCTTCGTGTCAGGCTAGAACAGGCAGAAGCTTCATCAACAACAAAATCTTCTTCCTCTTCTTCTTCTATACTAGCTACGCCGGACACGCCATCGCAGACTACCGCTTTCATATCCCGCAAGGCAGATACTGTCAGTCTAAGCCCCTTGAAGAAACGTGGGCGAGCAGAGGAAGACGGTAAATCCTTCAAGAATGGGGTGAATACGTCGGTGAAGAAGACGCGGTTCATCACCGCCAAGGGTATCCGTGAGGCGGGCAGGGATAGTTTGGGAGCTTCTACCGGGCGTGAGATCAGTAATGACAGGACATACATGGTTATGAATAATGACGATGACGACGATGACGATGAATTGACATTATCTGAGGTATGATTCATCCTAATTCTTAGGATTTGTTATATTGCCTAAAGGGGATAGCTAAGAGTTTCTGGATTCTTGCATTAGACACGATAGGCTATCATCTCAAGTGGTTGTACATAGGTATCTGATATGGAACGTAGCTATCATGAATGAACGAGTTACAGTCTGTGCTCGCATGCACACCTAGTAGCCGCTTCGGTGTTTGTCCTGACCCTCACCTCCCTTACCCTTAGCCAGATCCAGCTGCTGCAACATCACTTGGCCCAATGCACCGACATCCGTGATGACGGAAACCATCTCGAACCCCTGCTGAGCACGTTTTTGCGCATCGAGGCCATCCGCACAGAAAATAGCGGCTTTTTTCCCTGCAGCCTTTGCGGCCTTTAGGGTGCGCTGGATCATTGCTTCGTGCTCCTCTCCGCCTCGAACGACGCCGGTTTGTTTGGCGAGATCGAATGGTCCTTTGACATGGAGGATTGGTTGGTGGTGAGTAAAATATCCAACAATGACGACAACAATAATATACCATGCAATGTTAGATATAAAAATCTTACCAATGAATAGGACGTCGATCCCATCGACCTTGGCAATCTCCTCCACATTTTCCACTCCTGCCCTCGACTCGATTTGTACAATGACCATCAAACTATCATTCGCGCCGTCATCGTAGCTCGTTCCACGGGGCAGAGAATGGGAAGCAAACATAGGTCCGTACCCACGGCTTCCAGTCGGTGGATATTTGCAGTATTGAACGACCCGTGCGGCATCTTCCTGTTAGAAGATTGCGTCAGAGACAAAAATGCGTGTCTAGCTAGGCTACTACTCAGAACGGACAAAAGACGTACTGCTGAATGGCACATGGGCGTCATGATTCCGTGAGCCCCAGCGTCCAAAGCACGTTTGATCATCCATTCTTCTGCCCAGGGAACACGGATTATGGGACTGGCGCCTTCGGAGGCGATGGCATTGTTGAGCTAGTTTATATACATGTCAGGTCAGGTCTGTCCGCATATATATACACACACAGCATGCACTGTACGTGAGACGAAAGGAAGGATACGATAGGTACCTCGTAATAGTCTCGATCCGAAATCAACCCATGCTCAGCATCGACCAGGACCCAGCTGAACCCGGCATCTGGCGAGGCTACGGTGGAGCGAAGAATGGTTTTGACAACGCCTGCTCCAGGAAGGCTGCGTTCACCACAATGTTTAGCTTCCACGGTTCAGTTCCTCTCCTCTGTCTGGACGAAGGGACTGGTATGCGCCGGAGGACTTACGTGAGCCAAAAGCCGTACGCTGTTGTCGATACACTCTGAAGAGTCGTGCGGAGTGCAGTTGGGAAAGACATTTTCCCTCCCAAAGAAGTTGAAGCCAATGGATCTACGTGAAGCTGTAGGTATTCTTATAGATCCGTGGAAGGGGTAATCTCAAGAGCTAAAAGTATATCTCGACGTCAACTATGAAGTATGAACAACACAAGGAGAACAGTGGATTTTCACAGTGGATTTCAAAGAGACCCCAAATGCAATGGCTCCCTACCGAATATAACGTATTTAGAAGGTTTACTCCCTCGGAGTTCTGACCGTACGCCTCTCAGCCCAGTTCGGGGTTATTCCCACCGAGCAGTTACCTTTCACCCCGCATTTGCCTACCTAGGTAGAGAGCCACGGAATGTTGTCTACGTATCTACTATCAGGACATGCAGAGTAAATATCCTCAATTCAGTGATCTCTAAAAGAATCCCTCCCGGTCCATGCTTCGTTACAGATACCATACCTCGCCAGTGCCGTGCCCAACGCCCAAACGTTCAATGACAAGATAAAAAGATCATGCAAACTTAAGAATGAAAGAAAACAGAAGGATGCCTGGCGAGTGAAAACAGTGTCAATGAACGCCATGTTATCAATTAAATACAGGTAGAACAAGGGGGTATGAGAGTAGAAGGCCGGCTGGAAATGGAAAAGAAAAGAAAAATCCTTTTAAGAAAAATAAAGCACTTGCCAGACTGCCAGGTCGTCACCTTTAAGAAAGTCACCGGTGGAGAAATCAGTACATGTCAAGTCATGAATATTAATATTCTCTTCAACACATCAGTGCCCCTGGTCTTCTTAGAAACTGGTCCGGTCAAGGCAGAAGAACGGTCAGCTTCACGTTTCTTGCCCGTAGACACTTCTGCTGCAGGCGACTGCTTTTTCCGCGCCCAGATATCGAACGGGCTACTGCTTTTGCCTCTCTTCTTCTTCGTCTCCACGACAGCGGCATGCGGAGCCTCTGCCCTATTCCCGTCGCGGAAGCGAGTGCGAAGAGAACGCCTGACGGGCATTTCGGTGTCCGCTTCAGAGTGAACAATATCTGTGCCCTCGGTGGTCTCAACCGACTCCTCAATATCAGTAGTTGCTTCTTCATTCTCGTCGACACAATGATCATCAGTGGGATGCTTATTTTCCAGAGTCGTTGAAAAGAGACGGCGACCTTTAATAGCGGAACGGGTCAGACGCGGGACATGAAGATTGACGCTGCTGTCAAGCAAGTCTGGGCGAATGGCGAAGAACCCTAGTTCGTCGTCCGTGTTCTCATCTTCGTCTTCACTATGTTTCTCCTCAAATTTGCGAAAGACTTTTTTCCACGGCTGCATGATATGTTAGTGGGATAAGACAAGAAATTGAAAAGAAGGCTATTGGCAACTTACAAAGTGTACAGCATCCCATCCTCTCGTTTGACAGCTTCCTTCGGATCAATGTCCGATGTAGCCACTCGAGAGACGCGCTCGCGGCGCTTGCCCTCAGCCTTGCTTTTGTTGACAGGCATTCCTGCTTCTGAATTGCCCCAAAAGGGATTATCCACGCTCTCGTTCAGCACGGGAATCCGATCGCGAGAGTCGGTATAGATTTCAATGGAATTATTATTGTCAACAAAGTCTTCCTGAAACTGCCCAGGGAATACCCAGATGGTTTCTTCGAGGTTTTCGAGTTGCTCGAGGCGGCAGGGAAGAGAGATCGAGCAGTCGAAGCAAAATCTGAATGCGACTTTTGGTGCGAGGAGTTTTCACAGGAGTAGGAAACAGGTTTGAATGCGGTAGAGCGACCGAGCGTCGATGCAATGAAGCTCCTGCGCTGTCTGAGAGATCTGACGAATCGAGGTCTAGTCTTGCCTTTGCACGAGCGATTGTCTTCTTGCGGGAGAAAGGGTGCTGGGAGGAGACAATGTGTCTATGTTCTGACGCAGAGTCCTCTTTGGCGACGGTGGGGGCGTCGAATGAGAGTCCGCCGCTCGCTGAGTGGCCAGTCTCGCAGAGTGCCTGGTAGGATATGGGTCGAAAGAGTCGTAACCAGCGCCATGCCTGGGTGCTTGTGGTTCACGCAGCGCCGTCACGGGCGGAGGAGTGGCCGCCATGGCGATCGCCTGGTAGTTGAGATTGAAAAAGGGTAGTATTTTATGATCGACGGCAACAGGAGCAATAACAATAATTGCTGCGAGATCAGAGAGGAAAGGTAACGATGGGGAGGCGCGAGAGGCGGTCTGTTGAATGCACACAAGGGATTGCTGGTTGACGCGCACACAGATGGCAGAACAAATAAGCGAGGGCGTATCAGTGTAGATAGGAGGGTTTGTTTGCACAGTCCGAGTCAAGCAGAGTCTGCAGAGAGGCAGCAGCAGCAGCAATAGGTGCGAGCGAGGGAGAAAACAATGGAGGTTGTTGTTGTTGTTTGGAATGTATGGGGGTTGACCGCCAGCCTCTTGCTTTAATTCGGGAGGCTGACAGCTTCCTCTCGCCCTGCGCCCCACTGCCGACGCGCCCGACACGATGAAACTTGAAATCAGAAATGCACAACAAGTCGACAACGCTTGAATATTGAATATCAAAAGGTATAAACCATTCTACAGTTAGTTAATTATTTCCATTGACTCATCGCCCAGATCGAGTAGAGCTGAGTTGAGGCGCTTCCTCAATCCTGATTGGCCGCGCGAGTCAGCCCGCTGTCGATTTTCACTGTTTCAGCATCATACAACAAGCACAATGGCCACAGACGAGATGGATCGGCTGCAGCTATCAGACGAGGATACAGAGCAGCTCTGGAACTCGCCATCCCAACGACGCACCACACCAGCTGCCGCCTCGTCAGCGGAGAGAACGCACAACCGCGATACCAAAACCTCGCTGGATCAGGAAGAAGCACGAGAGATCGCACTCCGTAACGAACTACAAACCGTGAGAAACGTCAACCAAGCCATTGAAGGAGTTCTGGCGAGCCTTGAAAGGGCCAAAGGAAACATGGAGGTATGGTTATACGGATTCCCTGACCCTCGAAACGGGATTGCTGACAAGAATACAGACGGTCTCGCGTACGGTTGACTCCGCGTCAACACTACTGAATACCTGGACCAGGATATTATCCCAGACAGAACATAATAAACGACTACTACTAGATCCCCGATGGCAAGGCGCTTCTCACGACATCGCAGAGATGGAAAGCGAAGCAGCGGCGAGACAGCAAGCGGCTGCGCGGAGGGGCGAGAGCTTCAAGAGCGTCGAGAAGCCGCAGCACGAAAGGCGGAAGAGGAGGAGAGAGCGCGAGCAGCTGGAACAGCGGCGACTGGTCGAGGCCGTGGTGGCACGGTCAGAGGGAGAGTGGTACGTGGAGGAGGAGGAGGATTGGGAAGGACTCCGAGTGTCTCTGCTTCCAAGAGCAGCTCGACGAAAACAACAACCACGCGAAGACCGGTGAGTGGCATTGCACGGGGATCCGGTGTCGCCCGTGGACGTGGTAAACCTTAGATTTATGTGATACCCTGTATAATATTCTACCAAGTCTATGTCGTCTGTATCATCTATATTTTCATTTTGTAGCTATCCAGTAGAAGTACACAAATTCAAGTATGCCAACGCGGCCAGCCAATCAGATGCCGCGCAGCCCGACAACATCTCCGGTGCTTATCAGCCGTTGTCCATGGGAGCTTCCTGAGCTTCCTGAGCTTTCTGATTTCATACTCTTGGGAATCGCCAATCACAGCGTAGAGACAGGAAGCCAACCATGAACTTCGCTCCGTACCAAGACGAATCGCCCGAGGTGGAGAGGGCTCTCTCCCTCCACCCCCGTTTGCCGATCCATCGAATAGCCGCTCCAAATCCCCGTCGCAAACGCATCAGTCAGCGCCCCTCCATACCAATCCTCAGGTGGCCATGGATATCGTCAGCAGCAACAGCAAGACCAGTCCGCAGCTTCGGTGAGGACAGGCTTCGAAACACGACGACGGATCCCGAGTCTCAGCGCCACCACTATCAGGGATACGGTGGACGAGCCGATCTGGACGCGTTCGAGACGAGTTTGCCATTGAGAGTCGATTACGAGGCGATGCTTGCGTACTTGTTGCTGCCGCCCGCTGGAGGTGTGCTTTTATTATTGCTAGAGCATAAGAGTGACTACGTGAGGTACGAGATAGGCAACATACTCTGCAGGCCGGCCCCTTAATGAAGAATATAGCTGACTAGAACATAGATTTCATGCATGGCAATCAAGCATGCTATTCAGTGCTATCTTTGTTCGTCTCCTTGTATAGTTATACACCGGGTGCTCCCATGCCGATATAATTAACCAGCCTGGTTCCAACAGGTCCTGCATCTCATCTTCTCCTGGTCAAGCTTCATTTCCTGGCTGATGCTGCTTGGCGATCTCGCTTTAATTGCCTTTCTGAGTCTCCATGCTTATCGAGATGGTACGTGAAACGCACAACACATGGTCCTACCTTCTATTACACGATGGACCGGCTAATTCACGAAATCTTCGTCGCATTTAGTTGACTCGCTTGAGCATTACGAGGTGCCTATCTTCGGACGTCTAGCAAATTCTTTCGTGGACGATGAATAAATCGAAAGAAGCATTTCAGCTTATCGACCGTCTGCAGAATGCTTTTCCTCCGCAAAATATTGCGCGTTAACGATACTCTCTTTCCATTTACTATACATATTTAATACCTACCATCTTTGCCCGTATAGCATCGACTTTGCGGTGACTTCGCGTGCTATCACATTCTTGACTTATCATTATCGAAAGGCAAGAAGTTTTTTCATGTGCATGTACATTATTGGCGAGGCAAGATTGACTGAAAGTCTTTACTTTCACTGCAGTGTGTCGTGGAACTTACTGTAAATACAAACGACGTCTAAACATTTGAAGTACTTGTGTTGATCGTATAAAAAGGAATGGAAGTTGTAAAATCGACGCCGAGAATGACAGCCATGACCACCATATTCTGCACCTCCTGAGGTCAACAAGATTGTTCTCCTCGTTTCCACGCCCAAAATGAGCAAAAGACCCCGACTACCAAACCAGCTCCTCAAAAGTATCATATCCTGCCTTCTATACCTCTGGTAGAGAGTGGACAAGAGAATTGAACAGGAATAGATCTGCACGTGCAAATATTATTTCAAATACATCAATGTGTCGACTGTGTCTACCCCAATATGAACACATCCCGACACTCACGAATTCAAGCATCAAGGAAGTGGATAGAACAGCGCAAAAATGTCATTAGAGAACACCCCTCGCTCAATTCTCTGGCACACCCTCATCATACAGGTCACTCCAGAACATCATATCCTGAAGTTGTTCCTCCCTCAAGTTGGCATTCACGAAATGCTCTCGTTGGGGGTTCTAATACGACGGTGGACTTCTCCAGCAGTCTTCCAGTCAAAAATCCGGCCATTTCCCAGTCAATAAGCCCCGCAATCGTGCCATTGTCAACGATACAATTAGACTGGGTAAAATCGTTATGCATGAAGCTCGTATCTGGATCATAATTGGTGCCTGAAAAAGGATGTTCGCTTCTAACGGGTTGATCCGGCCATTACTGAGTATGTTGGGGTCCGGTAGTACATGGGTGCGAGCTTGAAGTTTCTCTGCGGGCTTGATAGTATGAAGTTGATGAAGTATCTTCCTGGCCTGTTCTTTGTAGGACTTCCTCTGGTCCCTTGACAGATACGGCCATGCGACAGATAATCCAACACCCGGAAGCCTTGCTTGGACCAACACTTCCAAGGTTGGAGACCATCGATCTAAGGAAACGTGTGAGTTTCGCCAAGTCCGATATGTAAACTACAAGCAAGACTTAAGTACCTTGCCAGAAAAATATATTTCTGGAACTTTGACATCCTTCAAAACGGTCTTTGCCAGAGCAATTGCCTGAACCTCATTTGCATCGGTGTATGAGAAGTCATATTGAGCACCCTCGCGTGCGTGGAGATGACTGGACTTCACGATCACGCTACCAAGAGCAAAACATCGCGCCCGCCATCGTCAGCAGGGTAAATTCGGATCTCTTCGGTGCAGAGACTAACAACCGAGGCCCAGTATCTCAGGGAGTCTGTAGTCTGGGAGTTGACATGCTGGAGATCCACGCGGAAGTCATCAGGCTTCGGGCAGTATCGGCCATAAAAGGGCACGTCCGCATACAAGTCGGTCATAGGGATTTTCTCTGGGTCCGCTTCGTATGGGTTCATCTTTCATCCTTGCAGACAAACGAGGGATAACTTCTTCTTCCAAGACTGTGTGCTGCAAATGTGACCCTACCTAGGTACTTGAACAACGTCAACGCATGGGCAAGAGCCGCAACGGGAAACCTGGCGATCTGGCTACGTAGCCCTAACCTAACCCTAAGAGGCATTCACCATTTCAGGCGCCTAAATGCTCCATCCCAGGGCTTGTCCACCGTGGTTGGGAAGCTCAAATTTCAGCATACATGCAAAATTTGCAACAAAACTTACAGAAAAAACAGGCTCATTAGACGGGCTGCCCTAACATCGCCGACAATACCAAGCATTCGCACTACTTGCCAGATAAGGCATGGACAATCCGTCGTCCAGGTAGTCGTAAATTGATTAGTAGCAATTGCGAAGGCACCACTGCTGAACGATCAGGATGCGCAGTTTCAGAGGATGTTCTGTGCTTTCCCAGGGAGCTTGTTATGGGGATTAACTACTGTATTCTAAGAGTCTTTCCAGTGGCGCCAATCCACGGCTAAAATCTTTCCTAATCTGGTAGTCTTACCATGCAGACATTCTTCAGTTGGTATTACTGTATAGGTTCGATTCCTATTGGCGCCGATGGCCCAGTCGTATTTTTCTGACATGACTCTTTTCTTAAGGCTCTTATGTACAAATCCAAAAAGTGTGAAGTGAGGGTTGGAGTATTTCCTGTTGCTTCTGATTGTAGATCTAGCTCTATACTCAGGTAAAATCAAAGGGTTCGAGCAAACTACACTTTCCTTCTTCAAGCGACGAACGATGCATACGAACTTACAGTGTTTCCAAGCATATCAACAAATACAATTCGAATCATTGAAGAGATCCTTGTCGTTAGCGAATCGAACAGAAAATTGGCCCATGCACTACTCCAACCTGAAGCGGTCAAGGAAATGAATGAGTATGAATCTCTCCAGACAGTTAGTTAGGTAAGGATAGAAGTTTCCTCGCGAAAAGAATGGATGATTAGAGATCCACTAAAGCATCTGTACTATAATGCTCATCAAGCGATCCTTCTCGAGCTTTCTCCGCCTTTACTTCAAAAATTTCACCCAACTCTTTCCGTTCCTGCTCATCCAACAGCGGAATGCGATCTTCAATTGACTTGAAAGGTCCATAGTAGATTTTGTCAAGAAAGGTCCAGTAAATCTCATCAAACATGGAACTATATCTTGCCGCCAGACATACCCAAGATAGGCCGCTTTCCATAGAGCTTTCCATACGCGTAGCCAGCCGCTGGGAATCCAAAAGTGTACCCTCTGCTACCTGCTCGTCCTCACATGATCGTAAGACATCGAGAAAGAGGCGAAGACGTGGTTTATAATGGGTTAAGAAGTCGTTCAGGTTAGAGTAGGAATCCCAGTCTTCAGGGCTTTGTAACATAAGCCACCAGGGCGCAACATAGGTGAATTCCGCCGGAGCCACGTAAGTGAACTCCCAATCAATAACCGCATTGACACGAAACCTTTCTACATCGACAAGAAAATTCGAAGGTCGAAAGTCATCACAGTAAAGTCGATAAGGGCCATGGCAGCAATGCTTTGAAATATTCTGTGCGATTTTGCGGAATAAACAACGAGCTATAAATTTCTTTTGGCAATCAATTTCGTCAGTAACTGCGTCATTCCGTTGATTTCGAAGGTGTGAAAGGTGTTGTTCGGCGAGAGCTTCAAAATAATCCGCTGCAGAATCGAAGGTAGACGTTGGAATATCTGTTGGAGAAAGGTTTGCCGATGTAACTAGCTCGTTCATATTGAAAGTGAGAGGTCGCCTGCCAACAACAAATTCTTCGCCGTTTTGTATTAATGAACCAATGCACGAGAATTGTGGCTTTGATAACTCGAGCACCAAACAAGCCATCTCACGATAAGCAGGTCGCTTATAAGCGGGTTCAAGACAGGTCGCCCTTCTTTCTTAAGGGGATCCTTAAGAACATTGGACAACAGATCTCCCTCAACGAAAGCCATAACAATATATGGCCCTGCCCAGCAAGTACCTGCGCCGTATACTTCAGGAACGGGGATCTGGGTATATTGATGCAGGTATCGAAGAACCGTGGCCTCATGATCGACCTTTTCTCGGCGGAAAACAGCTCGTCCAAGAGCGGCAAACCGAACAATAACATTAATTCCATCTTCGTATTTGACACGGTAACATATATTGAAAGCGCCATTCCTCCATTGGCAGGCTGCTACGGTTTTCCCTGGCGGTGCTTTTTGCAAGATGCATAGCAAGCTGCTCTGGTTCCCGTTGTAGGAAAGCACGTAGCCATAGCTCAAAGTTCCTGTCTTGTCGCTCTTCGGCGAGGTGGTCGAAATGCATCGTTTTCACTACCTCCCGAAATTGCTCTCGTCAGGTAAATGAGCGGGCGCAGAGGAAGGATTCCGGAAGTGTGTCAGACGCCAAAGTCGGAATGTTGACTGTATGCGCTTGAGTAAAGAAAGGTTGGGATACCGAGAACCTGGAATGCCCGCGTTGGCGTTGATGCCCGCCCACATATAAATCATTGCTAGATTCTGGTTCCGTCCTCTACTTATCCTTAGATATCTAGCGTCCGGATCCGTTACTTTTGGTAGGCAACTGCTGGAGCATATCTTGCCTCATTTCCAAATATGGAATACAAAATACCAAAAGGGAATTTTCCTTTCATGAGCGTTCTGTGCTCTATCAGCGAAAGGGGTTTCTGCTTGTCCGAAAAGTGATTCGGTCTTTTCATCTAGAGAACCCCATTACATGCTAGAGAGTTTGCTAAAGAATCACAAGAATGGGCCTTGAGAGTTTGGAAGGATCTACAGGAAAATAACAGTGAAAGCATCCTCCCTACTGCATACATTAATCTAGATGCGAACGACGGGAAGTCGTCTATATTGAGCAGACATTTTGGCCATCATGTCCAAGAGATTGTACGCGTGGATATCGGGAAAATGAGTACAGACATAAGGCAGAGAGAGATATATATATAGATGGGTATATAGGAGAGTGCTCAGAGAATGAAGAATGAGGAAAAGGTCGTGGTGACCAAGCTTGAGCAGCTCCATTTATAGAGGCTTGCAGATGAACAAAGATCGTCGTTTCTTAGGACTTGCAGCGAATAAAATGTGTCCTGCATTCTCAGATTTGGTCTCCGCCTAATAGCCAGGGATCCTCGAGAAGTTCCTTCGCCGTTGGCCGTTCCTCGGGGAGCCAGACCAGAGCCCTTCTCAGGAATCGCAAGAAGTCAGATGGATCTTGCAATTTAGTCTCTAGCGCCTCCAACGTCCTCTCTTTAGGTATCGGAGCGAGATTTGTCCATGTGCCTAGAAGTTGTCCTCATTAAATACGACAAGCTTTTATGTTGTTGAGTGTGATAGCACATACCATTCTCATCCCAAAAGTCAATCGTATATTTTTGATATCTCTTATAAAACTGTTCAGGGGTGGTCCAATGGCAGCAATGATCTGCGCCAAGTGTGCAGCATCGTAAAGATCACCATCGTCGTCACGAGCCGTGAATAGTCGAGTCGGATGTAACAAATCCCAGGCCTAATTCCGCAAGTCAGCCACATGATGCAAAGCCGTTGAATCTGCTAACTATGGAGGGCTAACTGCTCACGCAAAGTGCAACGCTCCAGATATCGACCGGATAACTCCATGCAATGCATGCTAGCACCTCTGGAGCTCGGTACTCCAAAGGCATAATGTCACCTCCATGGGGACCGGCACCAGTTCTAGCCTCCCCAAAATCTGAAAGCAACATCGGTCCCACCTTTGGCTTAGTTGCACGAGACATGTAGATTGTTCGCTCAGCAGAAACGTGCTTACGCGGGACTGGGGAATTAAGTTCGCTTTCTTCCAGCCTTTGGAGTAGATTATTGTCGTACAGGCCAAGAAGCATGTTCCCAGGATGCACGTCCACGTTAAGTCAGTTTGGATTGAGCGGGATTTAACGGTCTTCACACACATGACTCACCGGTGTGAACGATTTCGGCCTGCGAATGTAGAAAGTCTATGGCTTTAAGTAGCTCAATCGTGGCGCTCCGGGCAAAATGTTCGGCAAATCCATGCTTAAAAAATACAGCTTTCATATCAAGTAAACTCAGCTGCGCAGGTTGCTGAACGAGTACAACATGCTTGCCATGTGGTCCAGATGCGGTGAAGGAACCAAGCAAAGATCGAATGTTAGCTTGCCCGGATTGGGGAGCATGCGCCATTCTTTGGGTAATGCGTTCATAGACAGGCAGCTCCCGATGAACCCGCGAGGTATGTACGCATATCTTGAGTGCGACATACTGATGCTGCCTAGTCACACGTAGTGAGGATTAGCCCGAAATAGTAACATTGCATATCTCTATCCGTTTCGACAGGAAGATTGTACATTAGGTCACGGGCGAGCCATGTGGTTGATGAAGAACCAAAGCCGAGTTTTGCCAGGACCTGGTACCGGTCCTCGAAAACCTGGCCGAGCTTGACTGGATAAAAGCGATCTGCCCGATAATTGGGTATCTCCTCTTCTTCAACCAGCAGCTCTGGATCAATAATCTCGTATCCTTCTGTGGGTAGGGAGCGAGGTAACTCTGGGATGTTTCTGCTGGTAGTGAAACGTCGAAGTCTCGCGACGGCCGCTGCCCATTGAGAAGTCATGACCACCCTCTTGCTCTGCGACGTGGCAACTTGAGGGCACACCTGCAGCAATTTACGCCGCGCATCTGTAGTATGAAACATGCTCGGGGTGATGGTTCGAGACGCAGCTGGCTGGCTGGCTTTCGTCGACTCTGAATGGAGTGGGGCGAAGAATGCATGGAACTTGCTGTAAACAAACGACGTCTATATTTTCGAACATTTGAAGTACCTGGCTAGTGTGCGCTATCGTATCAAAAAGGAATGGAAGGCTGTATTTCGTTCAATCTTATCATATAACATTTATTTACATTACAAACAAAAGAGAAGTGGAACGTTCCCTCATATCATATCTTCACTCAAGAAAAATATCGACAACGCAGCAAAAAGAGAAAGACACGATTAGAGACGTAATTAAGGCAATGGAAACAAATGGGGTAATGTGCTTCGTAAAGTCAGGGAAAAGGAAAGAAAAGTAAAACAAGATGCACAGTCGCTCGCACACGAAGTTATACTGTGTGTGAATCCAAATTCATCCAACAGGTAGAAAAGGAAATTCACATCACCGAGGAATCGTGGGAGAATGCGTAGTGTCGAAACAGCCATTCAAATACTCTGTAGATAGTTACTAGGAACCAAGCCAGGATGGCCTCGGCCTGTGGTTACTTCTGCTTCCCACCATCCATCATCTTGCAATCGCAAGACTGCCAGGATATCCCCTTGGAAAACCCGAGCTCCTCAGGAATAGCTGCCGTGTAACTGTACAAGGCTCGTGCTGCAGGGGAGAACAGTTAGTGTCAAGAATCTCGTGAGTGTGACGTGACGTAGTCATTGTATTTTGACTTACCAAAATGTAATATCGGACGACCATCGCGGCTGAAGGGTCGAGCTGGATCAGCGACAGCAATGCTCTTGCTGCGAGATCGGGAGCCAGGGTCTGCACCGTTGCCGTAATACATGGACTGTGGTCGGCCATTGTTTTCTCGTGCTCGACCACCATATGCATCGTAACCGCCTCTGTAAGATTCTACCTGCCCACCGGAGAGTTGGAGTTCCATTCCATTAGCACTTGCGGGGCGATTCTGCTGTGCAAACGAAGGACGGGGTGACACTGGACGAGCCGCTTCAACAGGAGATGCATGTCGAGAGTATTGCTGGGGAGAATATCCGCGCTCGCTGCCAGGTCGAGTGTTAGGAATAGGAGATTGCGTGTTCCGTGCACTATATGTCTTTGCCTGATAAGAAACTGGACTATGCGCTGAACCTCCTCTCGGGACTCCGCCTCCGCTATTGTATTGGCTGACACGCGTGTTTATTGGTGCAGGTGCAGGCTGAGGACTGGCGCTTCTTCTGAGTGTTGGAGCTGGAGATCGAGCCCGTGGCATGTCTTGCATTGGGGCTTGAGCTCGTGTGGGTGCTCGCTGGGCATTATTGGATGCTCCAAACATACTCTGAGTTTGGCCAACGTATTTCTGAGTTGTCCTTTGCATTTGAGCTGATGTGAATGCTGGCTGTGGTGCGTCCAGTCGCTTGGCAGGAGGATCATTGTAAGAAGGGGCGGTGCATCCGCAGTACCAGTATTTCCATACGAAGAACTGGGAGCCGATGGTACTGGAGTTGCTATACCATGATAGCGGTCCGCTGAGACCCGGCCTACAGAAGGCTTTCCCACCCCTTTAAGCTCAGCCAGTGCTTTAGCGATCGGATCGAGATCGTCCTCTGCTGGCTTTGATGCCTGCAATGGCTTCTTGTCTGGTGAAGCCACATCGAATACATTGTTTCCAACATTCAGCTGGAAATCAGCACGAGGATCTACCGGTTCCGGGCTGGCAGCACGAGGGTCTTCGGGCGATGGCTGTTTGTACGTTGGCTTTGTCGGGCTGCGAGACTGAGATTGAGATTGACGGTCTTTGTCATGGCGACTCTTACGACGGAAGGGACTGTTACTGAAGAAAGCGCTTCGTTTCTTTTGAACTTGCTTCTCCGGAGTCATTCCTGGCAACGAAACGCCATTCGTTGGCTTTGTTGGAGATTGCTTGCCGCTAGGAGGCTCTTGGCTAGAGAATGATGTAGGGTTGGAGATGTCGCTTTGACTATCTTCTCGGCTCGAAGGCCGATACACACTCCCGCGGAGCTGCGCTCAGAGGGAGGCCCAGTGCGACAAAACATCGTCATCCCGTCGGTTGGGTAGGAGTTATGAGGGACATTTCCGATTTCACCATGCTGGCTTGGATCGTAATTCGGCGGCAACTGACTCCACGCCGGACATCCAGAGGAGATGGCTGAACAGGCTGAGCAGGCTGACTCTGCAAAGGCATTTGCTGAGAGTTAGGCTTCTGAGGAGTTGCAGAATTCTCTCTGGTGCCTGGGACTGAGAAACTGGGAAGTCCCATCTCAGCAGCCAATTCTGAGGTAGGATCATGGTGCGATTCATAGGTTGAGGGTTGGGGCGAGGAGCTCCGGAAAGCAGGATTTATTGCTCTCTGAAACTGTGCAACAGAATAATTGTCCTCATCGGAAGCTTCTGAGCTGGTGTCGTTGATGTCTCCACGGCAAAAATTGATAAACTTGGGTGCATCTGGTATTTCTTGCCCGGTCCGCGTTCTTTGATAAAACTGTTGATATCCTTCTCTACTTCACAATTCTCCAATGAAACACGAATCTTTTCACAAGCCTAGATTATGTGTTAGTCAACCTTTCCTGAGTGAATTTAGAGCGAAGGGTGATTGCATACCGCATCGTCGCTAACGCATACAGTCGAGGCAATGTTTGCGTAAGCCCACAGGCTGCTCTTTGTGAAATCAAGTCTCTCTTCTTCCAAGTCTTGGAATTTCTATAACGACATTAGCGGTTAACAAGGCTATCACAAAGGAGCAATAACTCACGTCACAGGCAGACTTCCACTCCTTGTTCCAGCGGCCAGTGGTCTCTTGAAGCACCTTGACTGCGGCCTCGTATTCGTTACTATTGGAAGCAAGTTGGATTTGTGTCTTTTCAAGCTTTGCTTTATTCTTCCGCTCCTCTTGTCCCATCACCATATGGCCTTGGGCTAAGTAACCCTTGATCCTGAGGCAATCTTGCTCGAATCTGTCTCTTGTCTAGCCATTCCTTTGTGTTAGCTGCTGGTCCTTGGTGTCAGTAGCCATGGATCTCAATTCTAACGAACCTTATTAACTGTGTGTGTTTGTTGATTCTTAATTTTGAGCAATCGTTCAATTCCATTCTGAATTATCTTTCGTCGTTCTTTCATACCACCAGAAAATGCTGCTAGGGGCTCTTCCAGTTCACCTTTCATCTGTTGTGAGATAGCAGCATGTGCCTTGGCGATGGCTTCTGTCTCACCACGGACAACGTCAAGTGATATGCGTAAGGTGCCAGTCTCGTGAGAACCAAGCGATTTACGGCAAAGTGCTAGCAACTTTCGTGCGTATTCATCCTCAATTGCGGCGCGGGCTATGAATGAATGTTAATCTTCGAAGAAACCCTCGTCGCCTAACCATAGAACTTACTGCTGTAGAATGCTTTTATTTCATCACACGTTACTTTGGCATTGTGCATCCGTTCCAATAAAGGGATCACACCGGCGTCGTCTTTGCCCCAGAAGTTGTTGGCAACTAGCAATAGACCGTCAGCATGCAATCTCATAAAATCCAATTCCGATTACATCGTGCTTACACGACATCGTCACTGTTGGCCCATCGACCATGGTGTCGGGCATTGTGTGACCGAGTTAATTTTGTATATGATTTCTTTCTTTTGTTTTCGGAGCTTCGACCAGCGTGTGCTCGAGTAACCCGTTGGGGACCAATTCAAGAGAAAAAGAAGACCAAATGAAGGGACGGTTGTTGTGAAACAGGGAGATAAAAATAAACAATACTTGGATAGTAGAAGGTCGTTAAAATCGTGAGATAAATTGCAATAAGTCCAGGCCCAACGCTGAAGAAGTGGGTTGGAGTCAAACAGGACGATGAAAGGGATCGATGGAGTTCTGGAGAAGTTGATGTTTACCGCCAGCGTCTCTCGGGGCAACCGCAGTCACCATATGCTGCTAACCGGATTCAACTTAATGGCGAATTCTAACACAGCGAATCATATGCTCGCATTTATTTTCTGTGGTTTACTCCTTCATCTGTAAAATGGTGATAACGAACGCAGTTTGTGGTTCAAAATACTCTTGCTGTCTCTCAGTCAGTTGTTTGATGAGCTGCCTAGGAGTGAATTTGCTAGACTGTTCGACTGGTGTCTACAATATCGATAGTACGATACGTGAGGACGCAATGGGCCTTGATTATGTATAACAAGCCATTTCATTTTCCTTCGTTGTCTATACTTAGGAGAAGACTTTATATAACATATTTCCCTGTAAAACCCCAAGTAAACGTGTCTACTATAACTGATTCTAAGTGTTCGTTGCAATGCCGTCAGGGTAGCGCCCGCCAGCTGGCGTGAACTTGGCCAAGGTCTCGTCGATCTGCGCCATCTCCTCATCGGTAAGGTCAATCAGCTTGCTGTTCTCCTCTACCCTAGCTGCCGTCGTGGCGCCCGGTATGGGAATAATTGTGGGCATCCGGGACGCTTGGATAGAGCCCTGGTCCAGTTGATGGCGAGCTGGGCCGGTGTGCAGCCCTTCTTCTCAGCCATCTTCTCGACCTGCTGGACCAGTTGCATGTTAATCTCAAAGTTGCCCGGTTGGAAGCGAGGGAAACGGCGCATCGACGAGTCCTCTGGGAGGTCTTCGAACTTCCTGATTTGGCCCGTCAACAAACCTCTGCCAATTGGCGAGTAGGCGACGAGCGGGATTCCATATTGGGCGCACGCAGCCGCAACGCCATTCTCCAAGGGATCAGTAGAGAACCTGCTCCCAGTCAGTATCGACAAGAAGCGAAAAAAAGGCACGAAATCTAACTTACAATGACAGTTCGACCTCCACGGCCAGAACCTTGATATGTTTGACAGCTTCGTGGATCGTCTCGGCTCGTACCTCGGAGAGTGAGATCCCTCCGATTTTACCAGTCTGGACGTACTCCTTATTCATAATATCAAAGGTAACTCCCATCGGCACATTTTGGTCTCGGCGGGCAAACTCGAAAATATCAATTCTCTTGCGGCCTTTAAGCTGGGAAATGGAGTCGTCGAGAGTCCGACGCGTATTTTCAGGTGAGCCATCCGGACGATGTGTTTTAGGGTTCACACCGCCCTTGATGCTTAGGACAAATTTGTCGGCATCTTCGGGGTACTTCTCCAAGTATTTTTCTAGAAGCACTAGACTGTTGTAATCGGGCGGTCCATAGAACTCCCCACCAACCCAGAAGTTGCCTGCATCCTGAAGGTTAGCCTCTGATAGTGAAATAGCGAGCTGGCAGTGATGAAAGTCAGAGAGAACGAGCCCACGTACAGCCATTCTTGAGTGCGGCACGCATAGCCTCAAAGGCTTGTTCCTGGGAGCATGGTTTCGCTCGCCAGGTCAATCCCATCAGGCCATAGCCAATGGCGCCTACTTCTTTGTCACCGAGTTGAGGCATCTTTCTTTTCTTCCGTGTCAGATGAGTGTCAGCTGCAAGTCTGAAAAGTTTTTCGAGTTGTTCTTTCCCTTGAATTTATAGAATCAAGTATGCATGGTAGGTGTAGACAATTCGCGGGGTTAATGAGTAGTGCCGAATTTGAAGCCATCGCCGGTTTTATGTCCCTAATGCCGGACTGTCGATTACATGCGCTACCTACGTAGTGACTCCTTCCAAGTGTGTAGCTATATTAATATTGCCCGCACTATGACTGTAGGGTTATCATTTTATCCAGCTATCATTCCAACACTTGATCAACCAAATCCAGACAGGTGGCCAAAGGGGTGAGAAATCAGAAATTACGTTCATGTCAAGGATCAGACCAAAGCCCGTAAGATCGATGGACTGTCGACAGTGGTAGCAATAGCCTAGCAGAAGTGAGGAGTTCGAGCTTCCAATAAACATGAATAGAGGCATATTTGCTAGAGGAAATAATGGATCTAATGCATCGAAAGTCGAGTCGAGGTCACGTGACCTATGCGCCGCCTGATCGGGTTAGGCGCGCTCAGGCTCTCGACCCGCCGCCTAATCGCCAGTTCTCGGAGTTCTTCAGTGTTCACACTCCATGAAAATTCCCCAATCTCACCAGCACCTCTTCAACTCCAGTGCGCCCATCATCGCCGTGATTGGAGATCCTCAACATTCCTACTACCCTCCAATACCTCTCAATCCAACCCTGCTGAATCCGGCGAACCACCACAACCCCCAAACAAAGTGAAGGATCAAATTCTGTCCATCAGTCGTAGGTCAAATGATCGCGTCTCCTAGATGACATTCCGTCCTCCCTCCCTTCCGCCCAGTCATCGATTGCTTCTGGCACCGAGAAGTCTTCATCTGCGAGATCGTCGAGATCCCAACAACCAGTCTGGGGTGCCCCGAGCTCACAGTCAGGTCTGCGTCGCGGCTTGACTCCGCTCTCCACTAGCAATATATCGTCTTCGACTGCTTCACCTCTTACCTCTCCATTTTCAGGTGCCCAGAATTCGGGCCCCGCTCTGCTCGCAGACCCCCGTCACCAGCAGGTACTCCCTCAGCGTTTGCCTTTCAACACGCTGGCTCTCACCCCCAGTCGCACTCCGCACATTCACTTTCTTCTCCCCAAATCTAGGGCCATCACACCCTCCGCGGGCGCTCATCTGGCTTCCGCTACCGGCAACGTCTCAGGAGGAGGAGGAAGTTGGGGAGGAGGCGGGTTAGGGTCTTCCAGAGGCGTCAACTTCTCTCCGCTGTTATCTGGTCCAACGGTGAACTCCCCAACTGGGTTCCCATCCGACAAACCAGGTTCTGCCGTGAGCTCCAGTCAATCTTCCCTGGCAAAGATATCAATAGCTCAAGTTTTCCTCCTCCTCGATTCTATTACAGACAAGGAAGGAAAAGAGAAGTGGGAAACTAAAGCAGCTCAGATTCACAAAGTGAGTTCCAGTCGCTCCTGTGGCCTTGGACCACTGTCTCAAAGATGACAACATATATGCTAACCACCCAATAATTGCAGCTGGTCGACTCTAACGGTATGGAAGTCTTCTCGAAATATTTCCGCCGCCTACTCACAGGCAACGCTCCTCAAATTTTCCCGGAGTCAATAAAGTGGTTGAAAATGCGGGAAACTATCCACTTCTCATCCAAGAGATGCAAAAGTGTCCCAAGACATAGATCAAGCGCAGAAAATTGCAGAGACCATTGATTCCTCGGAAGGCGACATTTTTCGTGATTTTGACCTGTCTACATTTCTTGATCATTTCAAACTTGATGCAATCGTCAAGGTGTCCATTGCTTTGGCTTTTAAATTTGCAAACAGGTCTGATTTACGGGCAAAAGGTACCGTCGCTTAAGCATATATTGAACTTTTTCTTTCCACTAACATATTTGCAGCGGATGCTATCTTGACCAACGCTGTTCCTCATTTCTTGCATAGCTTGTTGAACCCAACCGAGACAACCAAAGATTTTAACGCTGCATATCTTGGACTCACCATTGAACGTTTCATACTGTTCCCCACGAAACTTCGACGACGAAGTAAAGAGTCGACTCGTTCAGGCCGCAACTATGCGCTACCGGAATCAGGGCATTGAGCTTCCTGTGGACGTGTTTAACGCACTGCAAATGTTGGATTTTAGTGGTCCGGGATTGTCCATAATTCGCCAGCTTCACTCCCGAGGACCTAAAGCAACCGCTTGTTCAGAGGCTGTGAACGAACTCTTTGCATCTTCCGGTTCCGAGAGCTGGAGTGAAGAGAATATTGGAAATGCTTTGCTCTTTATGCTTTTGTCGCAATATGCACAACAGTATTCCTTGGAAAATTTCTTACACGCCACCCGGTCGCAATATGGCGACAAGCCCATCAATTGGACTCTTGTTTTCCGTGTCTTTGATCGAGAATCCCTGAGGATCACGTCGGGGCAGTTTTCTAGGCTATATACAGCCTTACTGAGTATCGCAGGCGACGACCCTAGTCTGGATATTCAGAAATTGTGGGCGGTGACTGGAAGAATAGACAGACTCAGATCTCCTTTCTGACAGCTTATCTAACTTCTCATGTTGACCCTCGCAAATCCCTAATTTTCGGCCAGCCTTTCCCCAGGACTTGTTTAAGGACGCTCCTGATGCTGTACGGATGCAGGCAGAGCTTGCGGAAAAGTCGCCAATCCGATCTCTTGATGCTATTAAGGCAATTTTTGATTTAGCTCTATTCTCTCAAGCATCTTGGAACTCTCCAGAGAGCGCTCCGCTGATCAAAATTGTTTTATCGCAAGACCTGCCCGTGTTTTTGCTCTCTGCACTTGCAGTGCCTCAGCCGTGGACGACTATTCAACAAAGCCTGGTGTTGCGCACACTAGCCTTCTTTATACTCAGACAAGAAGAAGGCTTTCAACTTGCTTTGTACGGTGTATGGAAGCAAGATAGACAGTGGCTCGCAGAACAACTTTTCACCATGTTTACTCAAGACCCAACCTCCACTGCTGCTATCTACGAGAACGCTGTCGAATATGGATGGTTGGAGTATCTTCTAAGTTTTGCGAATGGCCTTGCCCTTGACCTTGCGTCCTTAGCACACCGAAAGGAAGGCTTTGATCTTGAAGCATGGGTTAGAAATGCTGCTCAAAAGGGTCCTATGGATATGGGCAGTCTTTTATCCAAGTTTCTCCGTATTAAGGCTGAAGATGAACTTCATGCCCATCGACCAGAGCAGGCCGCCCCACAGATGGTCAGTCTTGCTGTGAAGACAGTCTATACATTACTCACAGTCCTGGAAGAGTATGTTGGCGATCGCGAAAATTTGACGCCTGTGCAACGCATCTGTGTTCAAACATATCCGCGACTCATCAATTACGGAGAAGGATTTGATGATATCATCGATGCTAATGGAGAGAAAGGCAATGCCATCCCGAAAGACATTGACGAAAAGATGCAGGAGCTCTTTGGGAGAATGTATCATGAGGAGCTTTCGCTTCGCGAAATGTTGGAACTCATGCGGCGGTATAAGACTTCGCGTGATCCAGCGGAGCAGGATCTTTTCACTTGCATGGTCCATGGTCTAATTGATGAATACCACTGTTATCATGAATATCCATTGGAGGCTTTGACAAAGACCGCAGTCATGTTCGGGGAATTATAAACTTTCGGCTTATTGATGGCATCCCGTTGAAGGTCGGGCTTGGTATGATTCTAGAAGCCGTTCGTGATCACCAACCACATGATCCTATGTACAAGTTCGGTGTGGAAGCAATTGAACAGTTGATGAGTCGACTGCCGGAGTGGGTTGGGTTCTGCCACCTTCTGTTACAAATACCAAGTCTACATGGTACCCCGATATCACAGAAGGCCGAAGAAGTCTTGATGGAACAAGGACACCAGCCATCTGACGAAGCTGCTTTGACCAGAGTCAATGGTAACGGTGACGGACAAGGCATTACGAATGGTAACTTGGATGAAAATGATCTATCTCGCACATTCCGCTCGCTGAATGTCGGTCCACCATTGCATCCGGATATCTACGAAGACCCTGATGAGGAGGTCCAGGACAAGATTCTCTTTGTTTTGAATAATGTTTCGGAACAGAATATTGAGGATAAACTGCGCGACTTGAAAGACGTGTTGAGAGACCAGTATTACCAATGGTTTGCTTCGTATCTAGTCGAACAACGCGCAAAGTTGCAACCAAATTTTCAGCAACTTTACCTCGAGCTCTTGGAGCTTATCGGTAATCGGACACTATGGGCAGAAGTTCTCCGTGAAACCTACGTCAGTTCAATTCGTTTGTTAAATGCAGACTCGACAGTGAGCTCTTCAACTGAGCGCAGCCATTTGAAAACCTTGGTGCTTGGCTAGGTTTGTTGACGATTGCCAAAGACAAGCCTATCAAACACAAGAACATATACTTCAAAGAGCTTCTTATTGAAGGGTATAATAATCAGCGCCTCATGGTGGTCATCCCGTTCACTTGCAAAGTGCTCCTTCAGGCTGCCAAGTCAACAGTCTTCAAGCCTCCTAATCCATGGTTAATGGACATCATCGGCCTCTTGATAGAATTGTATCATTATGCTGAGTTGAAACTCAATCTCAAGTTTGAGATTGAGGTGCTCTGCAAGGACCTTGACCTTGACCACAAGTCTATCGAACCGGCGTCTGACATCCGCACCCGTTCACAACAAGGCGAGGAAGTCCTGTCAACAGCTAACCTGCCGGACGGTTTGGAAGTGTCGGAGGACATGACTCTAGATAGCATCAGGACCGAGAGACTTTCTCCTGCTGCTATCCTATCAACACTTCCGAGTCTCGACAAGATTCTGGTGTTCCCGTCTTCTGCCAGTAGCATGATCGAACCTAACATTCTCCGTCAAATCGTTCATACTGCAGTTGAGCGTGCTATTGCTGAAATAATCACTCCGGTGGTAGAACGGTCCATTGCTATCGCCTCCATATCTACCGTTCAGCTCATCTCTAAGGACTACGCAATGGAACCGGACGAAGAGAAAGTGCGGCAAGCCGCGAGGACAATGGTCCGACAACTAGCCGGCAGTTTGGCTCTTGTGACGTGCAAAGAACCTCTGAAAGTGAGCATGACAAACTATATAAGAATGATTCAGCAGGAATATTCCGAGCAACCCATGCCAGAGGGTCTGATCTTGATGTGTGTCAATGATAACCTTGACGCAGCCTGCGGAATTGTAGAGAAGGCCGCTGAAGAGAAATCTGTTCCCGAAATCGAGAAGATAATTGAACCGCAATTGGAAGCACGTCGTCGCCACAGAGCGGCCAGGCCAAATGAGCCTTTTATCGATCCTTCTCTCATGAATCGGTGGGGAAGGCTTATTCCCGAGCCGTATCGCCAAATCCCCGGCGGTCTGAACAAAGAACAATTGGCAATCTACGAAGAGTTTGCTCGTCAGACAAGAGGGCCAACTACCAGTCATCTGCAGAACGTTTCCACGGATTCTGGTCGTCAGCTGCCTGATGTTCTTCAGGAGTCGTATCCAGCCATACCTAACCTCTCTACCCCAGCGGAGCCTCCAGCAGTACCTCACCAGACATCACAGGCCCAGCAAGATGGCCGCCTACAACAAGCCTCGGCTATTGGCGTACAATCCCAATTAAATGGGTTCATAGAAAGCCAGAACCCGCGCGAAAAGGTGGAGATTCTCATTTCCGGACTCCAGCAGGATGCTCGAAGCGCTACCGAAGAGCACATCAAGGACCTTGGTCGAGATAGTGCTGTGATTCAAGACTACAATCAAATACTCCGAACTATCATAACGTCTCCAAACGGCGAAGATTTCGCGAGGTTGACATGCTTGAAAATCTGCACTAGTTTGTATTCTCAAACGGAGAGCTCACTAGAGATTGAGGTTTTGGTGAGCCTACTTGCTAAAATATGCGAGATGTCATCAATTGTTGCAAGATACACTTGGGCAATACTTTCCGATGTTGATGATGAGCACATGTTCAATGTCCCCATTACTGTCGCTCTTATTGATGCCGGATTGCTTGACCTCCGACGTGTGGATATGCTGCTGAACAAGTTGATTCTTCAAAAGAACACCAGCGCCTTGGACCTTTTAGCAAACCTTATGGACCGCGTTTTGTTCAACGACGAACCTTCTGCATTGAGGTCGGATTTCTCTGGCAGCCTTGAAGCAATGAATCAGTGGCTTGTTGAAGATCCAAACCTCACAGTTGCTAATGATATCATTCGCAAACTACGTGAGTCTGGAGTGTCAGAGGTCGTCAATCCTTTCTTGAGTGACAAGGCAAGAGCAAAATGTGACCAAATGGAATACATTTTCAGCGAATGGATCGGTGTCTACAAATTCGCCGGTGCTACAGACCGTACCTTCCAGACGTTCCTCAAGGATCTTCACAATAGACAGGCGATGAACAGCCAAGAAGACTCGGCCTTGTTCTTCAGGCTAAGTGTTGATATCTCTGTTGCCATGTTTGAACACGAGTCTCAGAACCCCAACGGTAGCCTTGACGAAGCATTCCTGTACATCGATGCTCTTGCTAAGTTGGTCATACTGCTTGTTAAGTTCCAGGGTGAAACAACTGGTGCTGTCAAAGCTTCCAAGTCTGCGTACCTTGATTCGGTTCTTTCTCTGTTGGTGTTGGTTCTTAATCACCACCAAGTCATGCGGGGAGACGCATTCAATCAGCGAGTTTTCTTCAGACTATTCTCGAGCATTCTCTGTGAATATTCCCTATCTGGGCTACACCTGAGTGAACAACACCAGGACATGATGTTCGCATTTGCCAGCAGATTCCTCTCCTTGCAACCGAAATATGTTCCAACTTTTGTGTATGGTTGGCTGTCTCTGGTTTCGCACCGTGTGTTCATGTCAGGCATGCTGAACATGGGTGACGAGGCGGTCAGTATTTCCCCAACAGAACGACTTTAACTCAAACAATGACTAACAGTGCTATAGGGCTGGGCACCATATTGCGAGATCATGCAGGTTCTGCTCTCTTACATGGGCGAACAGTTGAAGCCAGGAAACGTATCCTACGTTGCCAGGACCTATACAAGGGCGTGCTGAGAATACTTTTGATCCTACATCATGACTTCCCCGAATTCGTTGCGGAAAATCATTTCCAATTCTGCAATGTCATTCCCGCTCATTGCGCTCAGCTACGCAATCTCATTCTGAGTGCATACCCATCGTCTTTCCACAAGCTTCCGGACCCATTCCGCGAAGGACTGAAACTGGATCGACTTCAAGAAATGCGAGAAGCTCCAAAATTACGGGCGATATTGTTACTCCTTTGCAGCAAGCAAACATCAAGGGCATCGTCGACTCGGCGCTACAAAGCAATGCGGTCAGCGATGGTGTCGTCCAATCAATCTGCGATGCTCTACACAAGTCTAACGATCAAGATACTGGCCTTTTCCTGACCCCTATCCACGTCGATGTTGTTCTGATCAACGCATTCGTTTTGTACGTTGGCCAGCATGCTGTAGCATCTAGTGCGTCTAAAGGGAACACGCGAGCAGCTTTTGATGAGTTGCCTCATTTGATATTACTCGACAAGTTAGCCAAAGTGCTTAATCCGGAGGCTCGGTACTACTTGCTAAGCGCGATGGCAAACCAACTGCGGTATCCCAATAGCCACACCTATTACTTTAGCTTTGCCATCCTACAGCTATTCGGAATCGATTACTTTGAGCAACAAGACTCAGATATTCGCCAGCAAATTATCCGGGTCTTGCTGGAACGACTGATTGTCCATCGCCCCCACCCTTGGGGTTTGATCATCACTCTCCAGGAGCTCCTCCAGAACCGGAGCTACACATTCTTCAGACTGCCGTTCATACAAGCAGCGCCTGAGGTAAGCCGGATTATTGATTCTCAGTATCCATCCGAATCTTGCTAATGTTTCCCAGATTGGCCGTCTCTTCGACGCCCTTCTTCAACATATCCAGCAACAGAGCCCTCGAGTTCTGTCTTAATTCGCCTAATACCACACATATCCTTCCCAACGGTTTGGGGCAGTTGACGACTGGGGTCACGAATTTCATTCCAACCAACATGCGGCGTTAGGGGAGGAAAAGGTCTTGTTCGTTCTTCATTTTTGTTGTTGACATCTCTTGAACGCGTTCCTTCTTTCCATACACGGCGCATTCGGTCTTCATTTAACGTGGACAACGTCCCCTGACAAAAGTAAAGAACACGACACACACAGCATTATGCGATTTGCAATTTGCAATAAATGGATCGGGTATTTTGATCACTTACTTTCCTTTCATGTTCTTTTTGATGGTTATCTTGCCAGGGGGGGAGTGTAAACTGCATGGGCGTCATCTCTTATTGAATGAATGTATTATAATACGACTTTCTCAGTTCACTAGTTGATACTACCTTAATCTGATGTTTATGCTATGGCAGTCATTCTCAGCCATTTCGTCTAGTTTACTGTCCAGAATAGCTGTAAAGAAAGTACATTTTTCTCATTTCTAGCATGTGATCGCGTTCCAAAGGGGGCTTAGTCGCGTTGGGTCGGTGACATCACTGGTGAAATGGGTTCCTCCACGCGCTGCCAGACTTCGACAACCACACCCAATAACCATTAATGCATCGCGCTGCCAGCGACGATGGATGATGACAAGGACGATTATTCCGACGAGGAATCAACGGCACCATGGCGAGCAGCGGTACGTGCAGATAGGAAGAATTGAGTGAATTCCCTCGCCTCGACATTCACTAACCAAGTGGGAAAACATATAGGATGTCGTTACCACGCCCCTTCGCGCTCTGTTTTCCAAACAGGCCCGGCAAACATATTTAGGGGCGATGCTCTTTTTAGCGCGTCTGCTCTTCTTTCTGCGTTGCCGCATTGGCTTATTGGGTGTTTTATCTCAATTATGTCCCCGGGTTGGCTTAACGCGCGTGGTGCATCTTCAGTTTGGGTAAGCACAATCATTGCCCATTAGTTATAACGGAGTTTACCCATTTGGCAGAAAAGAAAAATTAAATATCTAACTTTATTGTAAAGAGACGGACATCCATGGGGAATTACTGCCCTCGGTGCGGACCTAGTTTCCCTTCAACAGTACGACGTGAGCATATCGCTCAAGCTGCCACGGACTCCGGAAAACCTTGCTGCGGGAAATTTCATGCTTGATTTAGCATTGCTTTCTCCTCCCCAGAGCTCAATGATGGGTGCAAATACTTCCACATCACTGATAGCGCATTCAAGACGCCCGGCGATTCTCACGTATACTTCTCCGCTCATGGAGACAGCGCACACATTGGCTCGTATGCCATTCTACTTGGTTGGCTGGCAGCGACAGGCAGAAACCTTGCATGTGCCAATGTTTGAAGATCTGGAATTTGCGAGAGGCTGGCGTAACGTCCCTGCTAGCCTGAAACTGGAGATTCAAAGTCGTGAGCAAATGCAGGTATACGACGTGCAGGTCAAATTTCTAGCCAAGTTTAGTGGTTTAAGGTCGGTTTATGATCAATCATGAGCTTTCTTTTGTCGACACGTACTGACTCCTGTGCCTAGATGGTTAATGTACCGGTGGAGGCTTCTCTCATTCTTCGCTTTTACTTCCATGTTCTGGTCCGTTTCTATGATTTCTAGCAGTATCGTGTGGCTGCTGCTTTCACAGTACTGGAGCTCGAGGCCCGATGGAGACGGCAGGATTAAAGGCGAGAAGCCGGGGATGGAAGAGACACACCTATCAAAGATGAGTTCGATGAAGGACCAATCAAGAACGAAGAGGAGGATGCAACCAAGCAGGAAGAAATCGAGCAGACAGCTAATATACCCCACTTAACAACGACACAGAAACTGAGGAGGCAGAATCGATCAGAGCAATCCGTTCTAACAGCGATGCAGGGCGGGGACAGCATTTGACGGCTATAATACCCTTGGAGCCCAGCGCCGCCGCAGCCACGTATCTAACTTGCCAGAATCATGATAGTTATGAATTGTTACGGCACCTTATACGCGGTAATATCAATGACGATGCCCTCCGTATTGCTTTATCTTGCCCGATATATTTAAACGAGGTACATCCCTAGGTAGATTCCTCAAATCGGCCTGTCTCGCGTAGGAGAATCATCGAGCGAAAGAAAACCGGACAGAAAATATAACGAATCCAGAATGAACATAGCGCAATAGGCGCAGACACGTATGTTGCGTATGTGTTCGCACCAGATCAGACCACTTTTGTGCCTGACACAAGAAAATCGATCATCCGATGGCGTATCGTAGGGGTTTGTTAGGTACCCGCAACAGTTCCATTAAATTTCTTTCCCCTGCTGCACTACCTCGATTTTCCTGAAAGGAACAATAAACGCCCCGTAATGCATATTCTGGTATGTTCAGACATATTTTTTAACAGACTCCTACCTCTGCCCATATCCGCATTCCAAATCGCAACTTGAGCCATACCGCCGTTGCTAATCGATTAACTATTTACCTATTACCCCGCGGTGCAGGTTACAAACGACGACGGTCCTCCGTCGAACCAGTCGTCTCCTTACGTTCATTCACTGGTTCATTCCTTGCAAGCCGCTGGCCATACAGTCTCGGTGATACTTCCCAATCAGCAGCGGTCATGGATTGGCAAAGCACACATCGTAGGCGCATCCGTGAAGCCTACGTATTTCCGCCCCGGAACACTGCACCAAGACGACGGTACCATTCACCCCTGCCTCGTGGCAGTGAAGACGAAGATGGCGACGAATGGGTGTTGATCGATTCCACGCCTGCCAGCTGTGTCCAGATCGGGCTGTACCACTACTTCCAAGACCGAGGGCCAATCGATCTGGTTGTCTCCGGGCCCAACTACGGCAGAAACACAACTGCTCTTTTCGCGCTATCAAGTGGCACATTGGGGGTGCCTTGGAGGCTGCTGTGTCAGGCAAGAAAGCTATTGCGCTGTCATATGCATTTAGCTCCAGACACCACGATCCAGTGGTCATTGCGGAGGCGTCCGAGCATTCAGTCCGAGTTATAGAATATTTACATGCAAATTGGGATAAAACGGTCGATTTATATTCGGTGAATGTGCCCCTCGAACCCGGCATGAGCAAGAATAAAATTTTGTACACGAGTATGCTTGACAACCGCTGGTCGTCCGGGAGCTGCTTCGAGGCAACTGATGCATCTGCTTCAGGCGACGAGCCCGGTCTTCAAGAGCAGACCTTACGAGAAAAGAGCGAAGGTCAATTGGATGACGAGCTTTCAGCTGTTCCGAAGAAGAAGTCATTACTACAGCACAAGCACTTCAAGTGGGCGCCTCGATTCGCAGACGTTTACCGGAGCGTGGAAGAGAGTGGACCTGGAAATGACGGATGGGCAGTCAAAGAAGGAATGACAAGGTACGCCACTACTTGATGAGATTGCATATCATATTGCTAATATATCATCGTAAAACTAGTGTCACTCCTCTCAAAGCGAATTTCATGCACGCAACAGGCATTCAAGGAGAGATCACGCTAGGGTGAGTGGATGTCGTTGATACTACGAGGCAGTTATGGAGGGCCTAGGCCTAGAGTTATAGACTTTTGCACCTGTACCAGCTGTGCTGTGCCCTGAAGGACTTCAAACATTCTGATCACCTTGTTTAGACTCAAAACAAATGATAGCGTCGGCTTTACTGCATTCTCAATTATGAAGATAAATATGTTCAGCCTTTACTTGAAGAATTGTTTAATGTCCTTGTCGACAGAAACCGCTGCACAATGATCAAGTCAATAGCTGAACTTCCCGATCCTTCTCAGCGCGTGCTGCAGTATCGAGCCTACGAGGACATTGACTTCGATCATATCATGTCGCACCCGCTAACATCTTTGGCGAATTCCTTCGTGATTCGGAAGGCTCTCATTAGAAAGCACTATCTTTCCACCACTATCGCGAACTGGACTTCGAAATACCCTGAAAGCATCCTGAAGGCCCATTTTAAACCGGCATTTGACTTTGAGTTGGACTTTGCCGAATTCCTCGATGAAGCGTTGCTTGAAGCCTACGAACTACGTGAAAGTCTGGAGTTGAACGAGACGAGACCAGAGTACCAAAAGGAATGGTGGATTTTGAAGCCGGGAATGAGCGATCGGGGACAGGGAATCCGTCTTTTCAACAGTGAAGCCCAACTTCAGGCAATATTCGAAGAGTGGGAGGTCGACGACGACACAGAAGATGAGAGCGAGAACCAAGACAGTACAGAAGATGAATCGGGATCGAGATTAAATCCGAAGAATGACCAAGGGGTTGTGACGTCTCAACTTCGGCACTTTATTGCGCAGCCATACATACATCCACCGCTTCTTTTGCCTTCAGCGTCTGGAAGGAAATTCCATATTCGTACTTATGTGCTTGCAGTAGGATCTCTCAAGGTATACGTCTTCAGAGAGATGCTTGCTCTGTTTGCGGAGAAGGCATATAAGGCACCGTGGGAAGAGAACGACGATGTTCGAGATTTGAGTAGGCACTTGACAAACACTTGTCTTCAAGAGAATGGTAGCTCTGCAGAAGGCACAGTAAGACGCTACTGGTCGTTGGATGACCTGGTTCCTGGATTGGAGGCCGGGTGGAAGAACAGAGTGTTCGGTCAAATATGCACAGTCACGGCGGAAACATTTGAGGCCGCTTCTCGAGGGATGCTTGTACACTTCCAGACGCTACCTAATGCCTTTGAGCTTTTGGATTGGACTATTTAATAGACTCGACAGGCACCGCGTGGCTTCTTGAAGTGAACGCCTTTCCAGATTTTGGGCAGACCGGAGAAGAGCTAAAACATGCTGTTGTTGGTCGACTCTTCGAAGCGACGATTAATGTTGCTATACAACCATTCTTTGCTGAGACAAAAGGCGCCACTGGTGAAGATCCAGACATGAAACTCGTCGCCGACCTAGATCTTGGGCGAAAAGTATGAACCTTACAGTCAGCACTCTCTTCTCGCAAAGCTAGCCGATCTATACCCGAGACCTGTTCATTTTGTATCCTTTACTTAATCCCAATCGGAGGGATGGTAAACACGGCAACGTTGTCCAAGCTCAGGCTTTGAAACCCAGGTCGATTGGCAATGCGTCGCATGCATCTATCGGGCAGGACGGGCATCCAACAAATGAGCTTGCGCTGCAAAATTCTCAGCCCGAACTTCTTTTGCTGGAAAGGAAAGGTATTCACATCGGATTCGGCTTTGCGTATCTCCCATTGTCACCTGGCAGACCACCATATGATTTTGCCTGGTCCGAGCTTCAGTAAGAGTTCCGCTTTGATAGGAATTTTAGAAGTGTACAATGGGGATAACCGATGAAGCGGTCCGTTGTTGACTCGATCTTGTCTCTTGACCGCCGATCGCCGAAAATATTAGGGAGATGCTGGTATCTGATGCAGAAGGCAAGGGTTGAAGTAGTTTATCAGTAAATTGCTCGTGGGAGAACTAGATAATCAAATCAAGCGCATGATCGGCACCTTCAAGAAGAAGCCAGCGAAAGACGAACGAACCTGCGTAAGGAAAAGAAAGCTTTGAAGTTGTACTCGCCCATTTCAGAGAAAAACGTGACCTCGCTCAGGTCAGGGGCACCCTCCTTCCTCGCACGGAAAAGTCCCGACTCAAACTCCTCGTTTGCTTCACTTCTCAACTGTCAACCCTTTGCATTTCTCTACCCAACACTACACTACTAGATCATATGGTGTTTGCAATTGGTCGACCAGTGCTTCTCTCTGGCGAGACTTTGCATTATGTCGTCCCCAGCCACAGCGGCGACGGACGTGCTGGTTCCCGCTTTGTATGATGGCCTTCAGTCATTTCTTCCCTTAACGACCGGCTTGTTCTACATCACGACATCTGCTCTCAGCTGCATGCTTTCCACAGACCGGACATCATCGCCATCAGTGCGAGTACCACGAGCCATTCGCGGCGCTACACTCGTTTTGATGCTATGCGTCCTTTTCAGTTACAGCACAAGCGCGGCATTGTTACTCCACGCCAACTTTTATAAGAGACAACACATTTCTGAAAATAGCATTATATTCTCACTCGGATCGGTATTAGTATGGGCGCTTTTAATCGCTTGCTTTACCAACGGCGCCCCTTCACTCGGGCTTCCACTGTGGAGTTCTTGGGTAATCTATCTGGTTGGAGAGTCCATCCTCCTTGTTTCTCATCCCACGCCGAGTGATACGTTTCACAAAATCACCTTTGCCCTGCATATCATACGCCTTGTGGGTTTATTTGTGCTCTGCAGTCTAGCAGCATCACAGCTGCTCTATAAAGATGCGCCTTGGAAGTACGATCAAGAGGACTCTAGCAGTGACGTACGTCGTCCCTTGCTACACGGTTCACACCGGGGAAACAATGCAGATTATTCTACGGTCAATAGTAACGGGTTATCAGACGATGTTGACACCGGTGACGAGTCCAACTCTAAGGAAGCCAAATCTGTCTTGTCACAGAGCATAGAAATTTTGAAGTTCGCATTCCCATTCTTGTGGCCCAAGGGTCGATTCAAATTGCAATTACTGTTTATAGGAGTTGCTCTTTGTCTACTTGCCGATCGTCTGCTCGTTGTATATGTTCCAATCCAGCTTGGAATAACTACGAATACGTTGGCACGAAAGAACGACCTTCCTTGGAGGAACATTGCCTTCCTCATCTTTCTTCGACTACTTGAATCAAGTGGTGGCATTTCAGTTCTCAGGGCATACATGTGGTTGCCTTTAGAAAGACACACTTATCAGCGGATAGTAGTCACTGGGTTTGACCAAGTCATGGATCTTTCGTGTGATTTTCATGATGACAAGAGTTCGGGATCAGTGTGGCATTCAATCAGCCGTGGAACGGTTATTCGAAATGTGGTACGCACCGTACTTTTTCAGCTTGGGCCAATGGTGTCTGATCTCCTCATTGCGGTGACCGTACTTCACGTAATGTTTGGAGCCTATATGGGCCTAATCACAGCGGCAGTTATAGGGGTTTTCCTATGGTCTTCTGGCAGAATAGTTGCCATGCAAAGATCCAAACGCAAGGACTACATTTCAGCTATCGGAAAAGAAGTTAATATTCGCTGCGAAGCAACAAACAATTGGTACACCGCTACATACTTCAATAAGGTCAATTTCGAGAAAGATCGTCACTCCCTCGCAGTGGATGACCGACTGGGATCCGAGATGTCCGTCCGGAAATGGAACCAAGTGGAGGCCTTCGTACAATCATCAATTCTGTCTATCGGTTTAATGGGCGCCTGTTTGATTGCTGCATACCAAGTCTCAAAAGACATCAAGCCAGTCGGAAGCTTTGTTATGCTACTTGGGTATTGGGCCCAGCTGTCTGGGCCACTCCAGTTTTCTCCAGCGGGTTCACCTCTATCACTCTCGATTTAGTAGATGCCGAGGAATTCGTCACGCTGTTGAGGAAAGTGCCGTCCGTCACTGATAGACCCGGCGCAAGGAGACTACGAATTCAGCAGGGTGCTATGAGCTTTAACGAGGTAACATTCTCTTACGATAAGCGGCGACAAGCGCTTAAGGGTATTAGTTTTGAGGTTCAGCCAGGACAGACAATCGCGTTAGTCGGTGAAACAGGAAGCGGAAAGTCGACCATTCTAAAGCTTCTCTTCCGCCTATACGATCCAGATTATGGGTCTATTGAAGTTGATGGCCAGGATATCACTGATGTCTCACTCCAAAGTCTTCGGGATAGCATAGGCGTCGTTCCTCAGGATCCTGCACTTTTAACGACACCATATTCAATAATTTGAAGTATGCAAAGGAAACGGCTACTGTTGAGGAAATTCATAACGCATGTGCGGCAGTGAGGCTTCATGAAAGGTTTCTCAGCTTCCCAGACGGTTATGAAACAAAAGTTGGTGAACGAGGCGTCAAGCTTTCCGGTGGAGAACTCCAGCGCGTGGCAATAGCCCGGGTGATAATCAAAAATCCGAAATTCGTACTTCTGGACGAAGCAACGAGCTCTGTGGATAGTGAGACTGAGGCACATATTCAACACAGTCTGGCACAGTTGACCGCAGGGAGAACTACGCTGGTTATAGCGCATCGCCTATCAACGATCATTAAGGCAGACCAGATACTGGTGCTCAAGGATGGAAGTATAGTTGAACGAGGAGACCATCCAAGTCTTGTCAAACGCAATGGATACTACTCTCGGCTGTGGCAGCAACAGGTTGGTCTTGGTAGCGGTAAGACTGATAAGACCGCCTTGAAGCCTGACGCCCCGGAATTCGTACCTATGAAAATGGCGAGATGAGTTCCAACTTATCTGATACATCCTAACGACAATGCTTTCTACGGCGAACCTGCGTTGGATTGAAGAAGGGCATATTGATAAAATGCAAACTCTCTAGGAATACACATGTTTAAACATCAAGCAACCATCACACGGTTGAATCAGATACCTAGGTATGATGTACCGCTAGCAACCGTCGGCGATAGATTACTCTAACCCTATATATGTATCTTTAATATATCACACCCGTGCGAGATTGACTTCATATATAAGTTTAGACACGACTATATCACATATATCATATACAACCAAGAGAGAATAATATGGGTGCGCAGCAAAATACGCTAGGAAATTATCCAAATCGCTGCTTGGCTAAAGCCTTCAACCACCCCATAGTCTCCTCTTCCTTCTGCCTGTATTCGGCTAAACGTTCCTCTCTCTCGGCCTTTTTCGCCCTTAAAATTTCTTCACGGCGTCTTTCCCTCTCATTCTTTTTTCGCATTTCTTGCTCTTTCGCTCTTTTCAGCGCTTCCAGATCATCGCTGCCACCACCACCCATTAATTCTGCTTCCGGCGCGGCGTCCATCGCCGGGGAACCCCTCTTCTGCCGGATGCGAATTCCCGATTCGCTGCTGCTGCCTCTCTCCTTTTCTCTATTTTGCGTTCGTGCGTGCCGGGTTCTGCCCGAGGGGCAATTTCGTCTTCAAATGCGCGAAGATGGCTTTTGTGTGATAAGATATTCCCTTTGTGCTGAGCGTGGGCGGCCGAGCGGGCATTTTCCCAGTCCGCGCGTGCTTGTTCTAATTCAATTGTTAGATGCTAAACAAATTCTCACGGACCAGAAACAAAATAAATTCGTACCACGCTGAAGTTCTAGGTCTTGGAGTTTTGGTATCGTGGGACCAGATGGATGGCCTCTGGTTGTAAGTGCTCCGTGAGGAAGCTTAGGCCCATAGTCCTCATCATCTTCGTCTTCTAATATAGGCGCGTCCCCTTTGTCGTTTGACACCGTAGAATCTTCATTTCCAGGCGGTTCTGGTGGGTTCAAAGATGCCGAGTCTCTGTTTATATTCCGCTCTGGACTGAGGCGCTCATTGTTCAAGCTATCCTTAGCTTTCGCGAAGGTGGCAGGGTCATACCACCCTTCAGCGAGTTCTCCACGGTTCCTAATATGTCAGCCTCTGCCACCTCCTCTGTGGTCTTTCATCCTACATGACAAGGACTAAGTTACTTACCATTTCTTGATAAAACTTTTCCACCTCCCTTTATTTCTTCTTCACCCAAATCTTCAATTATAATCCCCTTTTGTATATCCAAATACATCGCAAACAGCGGCTCTAGTTGAGACAGGTCCCGCTTCGACAGTTGTCTTGCATTGTACGGCAGTACAGGGGTGTCGCGGATACCGGAGAAAGTTCGGTGCGCTCATGTCGGCGATGCCTCCGTTCTCCGTGTCTAGTGCCATGCTTTGAGGTGTGGCCAGGCGAATGCGAGCTTCGATGATGTCTGCGAGTGCGGCTGTGATCGCGAACCCTGTCGTGACGGTGAGTGTCGGACCGAGGCGACATGGAACGAGTGTGAGATCTGTGGCTATGATGGCGGTCAGCCGCACGCATGCTAGATGTTTCGTGTTCCATGCTGTGTCTCATCTCACACCGCAGGCGGACGAAATGAAAGGGCGGAAAACAAGTTGACGATGGTCGAGAACGTTCAGGGCTCTAGTGTTCCGCCCGCGGCCTTCAACCAATGAGGTCATGGACCCACCTTCACTTTTCTACAGAATCTACACCAAATTTGAGCGCGTGAAGCTTCAAAGCGCAATCCATATTTTCTACATATATAATATAAAATGCAACCAATGCTCAGTCCTCGTCTGTAAAATACAAAGAAAGCTTATCTAGCTCGCAGGCGCGTTGCTCTGCGGCTCATCGCCGGGTGTCTTTGACCGGTTGGAAGCAGCCATCTGCCAGGCTGGAATTGAAGCAGATCTGCCCAGCTGGGACAGAGGGTTACTAGATGCTGTAGAATTGGAAGGTTGACTGCTAGCAGTAGGGGCACTGGTGGAGGCTGTAGTAGACGGCAATGTCGCAGCGCCGCCGGGAGTTGATGGTGCTGACTCGGTGGTAGTAGTCAATCCAACTGGGCGTCCTGACATCGGTGTAGCAACGGAGCTTCCAGCGCCGAGGCGGTTGTTTAACAAGGTTTTGAGACTTCGCAGCTCTGTGCCAAGCTCTTTAAGTCGGTCTTCGTTCCCTCCCTTGCACCTTCCAGGGCTTTAGGAATACTGTCCTTGAGGTGCTTGACTTCGTCACTTATTCGCCGGGTTTCATCGTCTCGTCGCTGTGTGGATAACTTCAAGTCCGAGAGTACATTTTCAACTTCACGAAGGGCAGCGTCTAAGCGTTCTGTTCGCGCTTCCTCCGCGGATTTCAAAGCCGCTGTATCCGTAGAGAGCTGATCGATCAAGGCAAAAGCGCGGGCGAATTCGTCATCGATGCTCTGCTTATCTTGTTCTAGCTGTGGAGGGTGGGAGGAGCTATAAGTGGCACCACATATCTCTGCACCCAATTTAGCTATGCTCTGATACCTGGAGAAGGTAGGCATGCTTGTGCTGTACAAGTGACTTACTTTTGCCAAGACATATAATCCATAACCGAGGCCGCCAGTTACTGTCGCCATTATAAACCAGTCTCGCCAGTCCCTTCTCGGCACCCTAAAGCGAAATTAAATATCCAGAATAGAGAGCAGAGAGATCCCGGGCCGCTTACTCTGGAGGAGGCTGCCATTGACCATACGGGGCATACCCATAGCCTGGCCGAGGAGACGTTGGCCGATAAACAGGAGATGGCTGTTGATTATATCCAACGGGAGTAGGTGATGTGGTTGTTGTCGCTTGGGCAGTCTCTTCACCAGCTCTTGCAATAGCAATATCTATTTCTTCTTGTGTAAGGTTCTTTGACTGTAAAAGGCAACCTGTTTCTCCAGCGGCGAGCTTGCTACGGAGGGATCCTGGAGAACTGTGGCAAATCAGCATGATGCACCCATCATAACTATAGAATTTTGTATGTAGCGTACAGGTGACCTATGAGCACATATGCACCGAATTAGCAATGCAATGTTAAAGGTGAAGCACAGTTGCGCCGAAGTAACTCACAGCCGAGGAGATGAGCTCCTCTCGAGCCATACCGGCGATGCCTAGATCGAGCAGATCGAGTATATAGATCTGTAAGCTGAAACAATAACCACAATTTTCGCGATCGACTGGCAGGCGGGATGCAAGTTCGCTGGCCTACATGGATTTAGTAGCGAGACATCGATGGGCATGGAGCGCTGGACCTCGGAACTTCAACCTGTACCATTTTGCGCTAATCCGTTTTCGTCATTTGGCACGTGATTTGCCTCGGCCCGCAGACCGCCTGCCTTTTCGGGAAGAGCTGCATCCCTCTTTGCCAAGACAAACGAAACCGCCGCCTTTTGTTTACATCTGCGCATTGCTGAAACTCCAGGCACTGCTCGGTTCGCACGCGCGCATACGCATACATTGGACATTCATTTTGGCAAACCAAGATTGGCCCTGGTTATATAATTTGGCTGATTACTTTTGTCTCCGAACGCGCGACCTCTCTGGTCAGATACAGCATCATGTCGCAAGACACGGGTTTGTTTAGCATCAAGCGCCCGCGCGAAGTAAGAAGCTCACCTTCCGTTTCTCTATGCGGTTTACTTTATTCGTATCTTGCGTTAACTCCTGCTGACCTAGTCCTTGGCACAGACTCTGGGAAGTGTGCAGAATTTCTCTTCCTTACCTCAGCCGTCATCCGCACTGAAGCGACCGAGTTCAATTGGCACTCATCAAAATCCTCCATTCACCTCTCAACACTCGCGCTCAACGTCTCTTCTCAACTCATATGGCCGGCTCCAGCAGCCCAATTTCCAGCGCTCATCCTCAGGCGGCAGTTTCGGTCCTGATGCTGGCCTCTCCTCCGTCAGGCGATCTGTCTCCAACAACGTGTTCCAAAACCCCGCAGTTGGACGACTCAGCTATGCTCCTGGTTCATTTCCTACAAATAGCGCCTCGCAGAAAAATTCTCAGCGGAGGAGCAGCGTTTTTCACGGCCATCAATGGCTGGGGACCGATGGCCCATCAATCGTTCTTCACCCAAGGCCCTGTTCCTGCAGGTGTCCCAAAAGATCCACGTCCCTTAAGAGATCGATCTTTTCAGGCACGAATTGCTCAAGAGCTTCTGGAATACCTAACCCATAACAACTTTGAGTTGGAAATGAAACACTCCTTGGGGCAGAATTCATTGAAATCGCCAACGCAAAAAGACTTCACGTATATTTTCCAGTGGCTTTATCGTCGAATCGATCCAAGCTACAAATTTCAGAAAAGCATTGAAGCTGAAGTGCCACCAATTTTGAAACAGTTGCGCTATCCCTACGAGAAAAGTATAACCAAGTCGCAAATCGCTGCAGTAGGCGGTCAAAACTGGTCGACTTTTCTCGGGATGCTTCATTGGATGATGCAACTTGCGAAAATGCTGGACCATTATTCTCTCGGCGAATATGACGATGCGTGTGCTGCAGCTGGTGTAGATATCTCAGGGGACCGTATCATTTTCCGATTCTTGACTGGGGCTTATCATGATTGGCTGCAAGGTGGCGAGGATGAAGACGATGAAGTAGCTGAGAAGCGCCTCGTTCCCCATGTTGAAGCTATGGCAGCGGAATTTGAACAGTCAAACGAAAGATATGTTCGAGAACTTGAAGTTTTGGAAGCTGAAAATCGAGCTCTTCGCAAACAGCTCGAGGACCTAGAGAAGAATGCTCCGGATATGGCGAAGCTTGACAAGCACTTTGAGATTCTCGAAGATGACAAACGCAAGTTTGAGGATTATAACTCAATGTTCAGGGCAAAATCGACAAGTACAAGAGTCGCATTCAGTTCCTTGAGGAGGAGATCAAGAAGACTGAAGACGAGTTGCAGACGGCCGAAGAGGAACGATCTGGTCTGCAGGCAAGCGTGGATAGCCAGGGCATAACGATTCAGGATATTGATCGCATGAATACTGAGCGCGAGCGGTTGCAGCGAAGTCTTGAGGATACTGCAAGCCGACTGGAGGAAGCACACTCACGTGTTATGGAGAAAGAGACGGAAGCTAACCAGAAGCTTGAAGATCTGGAGCAGGTGGTGAAAATTTATAATACACTTGGTTACCAAAATAGCCTAATTCCAGAATCTGCCGTCAATGCCAAGGGTGAAGACTATGAGATTCGTCTAAACGTGAATGAAGCAAGCTTCTCTTCCTCGCAAATGGGCGGCTCGCAAAATCAGGGCTCGCCTGAAGGCTATCGACTTCTTGCGGATGCGAATAACGGCTACCAGCCAGTGCATTTAGTGAAGCTTGACCTCCGAGGAGTCGTTCGTGCAAACCTGATTTCTCTCCGAAAGGAGGTCAATGAGCGGAGGAAGAAAACTGCGGAAAGGGATATGGCCGATCGTGATCTCCTCAACGACATCAAGGAAGCCATGGACGAGAAGCGTAGTGAAATCGAGGCTCTGGAACACCGGAGGCGGGCCGCGGAGGAGGAATTTGAGCGCACCAAAGAGATTACAACAACGCAGAAGGTCCAGTCTGATGCTCAGATCGAAAAATGGAGAAGGAGTTGGCAAAGATGCGCGCTTCTCTAATTGAAAGTGTCCAACTCATGGAACAACGGGAAATGAATACAGATGTCGAATACGAACAACTAACATTATGTGCGAACCAGCTTCGTGAAGAGCTTCACACCGGAGTAGAGAGCATGTTGAACGATATAATTCGTTTCAAAGTTCATATACAGAAAGGGCTGGAAGATTATGAGAGCTTTGTGGTTGAAGAAGTCGAACAGGAACTGGGCGGCGAGCTTCAGTCGGTGGAAGACGCTGAAATGGTCGAAGCTGATGAACTATAACTTCTCGCAAGGCTACATATTTACGATCTCTGTTCTTGCCCCTCGCTTGGAGTTTCCATTGGTATTGGCGCATATTGACTTCACGTTCAGGAGTTATTGTTGGCTTATATTTTCATATACCCTGTTACAAATGCTGTGAATGAGTGATGACCCGCCGATTTCTTTCATATATACATTCTGTTGCTCACCTGACTCAGGCTGATGATACCAACATCATTTGATGTGCTTCCGCTGGCTTTCTGTTCAATCATGCTTGCATAAGCTTGGTCCTAGAGTTGCCCGGTCTGGCAAGCAGCAATTTGTCGAGGTTATCGTCAGCATGTGCTTGCTTGTCCTGCGGTTCCTTTCGAATTTATAGGTGCCGTATTCTTGATATTACGCATATACGCATAGCTAAACGTGTGTTCATATATACATTGATACTTACCACTTGACATAGTTAATCATGGAATAAATCCCTGAATTAAGAGATCAATCTCGTTGTACGCAGTCCTGATATGTGAGGTTTCTTTGAAGCCTTCCGCTGATTGGCCGCAGCCCAATAGCTTTGGTGACTAAGCAAATAACTTGCCCGAACTTTTCCAGCTTCAAAGCTCTGTATACTCCTCGATATACGTACTCGCTTTCCCATATGTTTTAGCGACTTCTGTTGTTTTTGCCCTTTCGGGGCCAAAATATACCATTGGGTTGAGCTCCGCTATTAGATATGCCTTCGGAGTGTGAAAAGCTCGTCTGTCGTGTCTCAATCCTCCATCCGCCTAACCATTCGACGCTCACCTATTCCGGGTCATGAAAATTTGCCTGCGGTCTGGCCGTCCTCTCCAGCTGGGCTCCAGGTTCTATACCAATCGCTGTCATGGATTGACGACTTCCATCCTAGCTTCTAGACTTGTTAGCGGTCCCCTACCAGACTGCCTATTAGAAAAATTGCAACAGCCACCCAGGCGAAGATCGCAAGCAATCCGGCTTCTTTCAGAGACCTCTCGGTCAAGAGCGAATATGTCTATTCAGAAAGGCTTTCTGCAATCAGGCCACGAGACGCTCATAATGCGACAGCCTGGATGCGACAGCTCGAACCGTACCTCCCTCCGGACTTGCGTGATACTACTGCGTTGAACGACGTTCCGACGCTAGCCTCATTTCATGTCAAGACATCTCATGATAATTCTGATAGCGAGGGTGAGAGGATTGCAGAGATTATACACCATGCACGCCTCTTAGGAGACTTGGATTTGCTTGCATATCTTGGTTTCACGCTGCAAAGATGGCCTGCCGTACACGCACTAATCACGAAGATGCTGGACGCTGCGGACAACCTTCAAGAAAGCCCCAGTCTGTTCGAGGCCTCCCGTCTAATTTGAATTGGCAATCTCTCGATTTGAAACTGATCACTAGTGAATCATACGCGAGTTCACTTAACGAATCTGAGCCTGGCGTCTCTATTGTTTCCGGCTTCGAAAAGCTTCGCAGCCCGAGTTCTATAGAACGTTTTACAGATGAGCCGAGAGACACTGTCACTAGGTTGGGCATCATGGGAGAAATCTGGCAAAGTCTAGGTTTCATTGTGGCGGCTGCTGCGGATAAGACAATACAAGAGTCTGAGCTGGCCATGTCATACGTCTATCAGACGCTTGCTCGACTTCATCATTCCGGAAACATCTCGGATGCGATCTATAAATTTTCAAAGCGTCCCGATGATGATGTTCTATTTCGTCCTCCCGGAATGTATCTGTTATCCACGCATATCATGAATGTCCTGTCAGATGCAGCATGGCTGGTCCATCAAGCGGACGTCACGGCCAAAGCAAAAGCTGCTGGAAAGCATTCCCCTTATCGCTCCTTCAAGATGGGTGTCCGCCAGTTAGGTCACGAAATTTGGCTAGAGTTTATTCTTTGGTGTTGCATCGAGCAGGGCCACATAAAGGAGGGCGTATGGATCCTCAGGCATGTGCAAGGGGAAATTACGGAGCAGCCTGGAAGAATGTATCATGGAATCCTCTCCTTGATCAGCCTGATTTAATCAGTGATACTAATATTGACACCGATGATTTTTGGCCGCATCCTGATATACAAAGGACACCTGAGGAGGCGAAGAACAAATCAGGATCTTTTCATGGCTTAGGGAAATTGACTATCAGTACTGAAGTCATCACGGCTTTAGCAACCCATGCCGCTAATTACGTGAAGACAAACCTCAAATCAGATATATCTGACGCTGAAGATATGATAGAGTCACTCGCATTTTTGAATAAAATAAAGCAGTCAGATAACAGCGGAAAAGCCCCGGGTTCGAACATTGCAAGTAGTCAGGTCGTTCAAGTGCTGGAAGTACAAACATTACGGCCAGACATGCAAGCAGAATTGCTGGAACGAGTCATAGACGTTTTGCCACCTCCCATGCCACCTTGGGACGATTCTGTTGCAGTCGATCATAAAAGACTTTCCGCATTGAGTAAAGATGAGATATACAGCACATCATCCATGCTCGCAGGAATGCTGGAACAGAACTTGCGTCTATATTCAAGTGATCGCGAAATCGAGAGTGCTATGAGAGTATTCACTCGACTGCTCAAAATCATCGATACCAGCAAAATGGATCGCATACTGGAATTTTGGGCAAGGAGAAAGACACCGAGAGCCTTGACGCGCCTTCACTGGAGCCGGTCTTGTTGCCTGAGGCGTCTGTTCAAATTGATCAGTCATCAATCCCAACACTATCCAATGGCACTTTAGCTGATCTTTTAGATTTAATCACAACTGCCAAGGCTTTTGACTTTGGGGAATGGTTACTTTTTCATCTGATGCAGATGGGCCTGCTATTTCTTTCGAATCGTACGGTGATCAGAGCTTGGCTCCGTCCATTCTTCGATTCGCTGCAGCGACCCGAAATCGTGAGCTTGGTGATATTGTCATACAGCAACTCAGATCTCCCATCTCCCGGAACACATTCAATGCGGTAGCGAATTTCCGCATCATGTTTAATCAGTGGGATGAAGCAGAGCAAATTCTCGATCTTCTACGTCAACACAGACAAAAGACATGGGGTGAAAGCACGCTGGCCACATTGGCAGCTGTTATTCTTCGCCAAGAACAGAAACTTTGGGAAAATCCGATGGCAAAAGATGCTGAAGAATCGCTTCTACGGGCCGAGGATTTATTACGTCGTATTCTCGGTGGCGAATACAATCCCAAAAGACATTTCGACAAGAAAGTTAATCTTCATTATGATCGAGCCATTTATAGATGGCACAGTGTGCTGTCTTCAACTCCCGGAAGACTTGCTCAAACGTGTGGCGATGTGAAACTCCATTACACAAATTCATCGCAACGAGATGCACTGCCTTACATTCCATCCGTGGCATTCCACGTTCTGCTCAACGCTCTTGTAGAAACTCGTGGCAGCCGGATCGGAATGGACATGTGGAAGATGTGGTGCGTCGATATTGAACGATCTCACGCGCCACGACTCACAGAAGACGGAGTGTACCGGCTACACAAAAGCGCTGATCCGAAGACGGAGCATCTCGAGCCTGAATTCGATTGGCCATGGTTCTGGGAGAAACAGCGCAAGGCTGTGATCCCGAACTTGAACACGCTGCGAATCATCACGCGAGCTGCAGTGAAGGAGTTTAAAGAAATCACGCATTCCGCGCCAACCGCGCCAACAGAGCAATTCAAACGCGAAATCTACGAGGTTCTTGACTTTTGTGTGGAACGCTATCGGCGGTTCAAGCGAGACAAGGACGAAATCGATCGGGAGACGAGCGGTCATTTAAGGAGGTTACGAAAAGGGAAGCCAATAAGCGAAAGAACTTGAGAAGAAAGCTTGTTAGATGGGTTTATGCAAATGTCGGTCAAGCGGATAGTATGCCTGACTTGATCAAGGAAGTCGAAGAAGACGATGGAGCAGAAGAGGTGGAAGATGAATATCAAGGATGAACTTTGTTGGCATGATATGGCGTGGTTTGGGAATTATGTATATATATAGGCTTTTGTATCACTATCAAGTCATCTTCTTGTGTAGGTAGTTTTTGTCTGAGCGTCGAAATTAGAATAATCATCTTTGTTATATTGATCCCTAGGTACCAACTAGATCATAGCTATTACTACCACGTAAGTATGAATTATATCTCTTTTTAATTCAAGCCCCTTCATCTAAAGAGCATTTGTATTGGACTTCTATCAGAGGAGAAATTCCTACTCCTAGTTGCTGATTATTTTAGAGAAAATTCGTCTAAGAATAGCCCTCTTCTATTACTTTGTAGATGCTGTATCAAGTTACGCCATGAGTTTCTTAGTAGAATGGATTGCGGGAGTACGAACCAGGTATGGACACTTACTCTTCAAGACGCTTAACTTCATAATGGATATTCACATTTACTATAGGTACGGCGTAAGCCAACCCGTTTGAAATCGAATATAGTAGCTGTTTAAAGCTTTATCGCCTTTTCCTGCACTATATAAAGACTACATAGCCAGTTTTGTAGGCATGAATATCGATATCATCTGTGTCCAGCTATCTTTGGTGCGATGGCGAGTGGACAATGTTATAATAAAGGGTATAATAAATTACAACTATCTATGGCGTGAAATATGCTACAATTTGATGTGTATCTAAAATGAAGCGAAAACGAAATGAAGCTATATATAGATAAAGCGCCCAACACCGTAACGAACATGACTCTCCCCTTATTCACTTATTTATTGCGTAGAAAAGAACTAAGTATCCAAATTCTGCTGGTCGTCCCGGGATTCGGGAAAAACGAGCCCATGAATTGGCCAGTTATAGGATCATAAGGAAAATGTGAATCGGTGGTTGAAGGCCCGCTTGCATCACCACCACCACCACCAAAATCCATCATAAAAGGCGGAAAACTCATGGGATAAGAAGTCACTAATTCAGCCGCAGTCACACCAGCCGCCTGTTGTAATTCAAGGTTACCGAGAACTTCTCGAGGCATCGCGGCATCGGATAGTGGTAGGGACTCCATTCCAGTATTCCATGCAATGGAATCTGGCTCAACAGCTGTCGAAGGATGATGATGATGATGGGTGGCAATAGTAGCCCGTGGTATATCGCCTGTCATGTCAACCGCGTTAACCAGCTGCTGTTGTCGTTCCTGAGATCCTTTCTGCTGATGAAGTGCGGCCGCGTTAGGCGAAAAGGGCAGGTCGCTGACGTCGTAGTTCATGCCGACAGCTATTCGCCGCATACAGCTATCACAAAGCTGCCACGCTCGGTATGAGGCAGTGCTATGCTCTGACATTGCATACAGCCAACGAATAGCTTTCTTGGCGGAATGGAAGTTATGTGTTTCCTCTTCTGGTGCGTGGACATTGGCAAAGGATAATTCCAATAGAAGAACTGTAGTTGCTTGCATAAGATAATGAAGGATGGTCCACCACGGAGCCAGCTGGTAAAGTCGGGACGGATCAGGAGGATCAGGTATCAAATCCAGCATCCGTTTAGCAGCCTCAAGCGAGACCAGGGCCATTTTGTGACTGAATGAATGCGAGTTGTTGGAACTAGCGTCACGTCGGCAAAGGCATGGTCGGCCAAGCGTGATTCGAGCACTATAATAGTGAAATGCAAGACCGAGCTTTGCTCGAACCTGCTCAGGCGAGCTACTGTCCTTGTCGGTAAATCTGAATGGATCAGGTAACTGTTTGAACCACAGGTCAATCCGGGCTTTCAGGTCGCCTATTCTATTTTCTATGTGAGTCCAAGGCACGCTGACTGCATCTGATGTATACACTTTATTCTCAATTTCTTGGGCAATGGCTGTAAGATCGATGTATAACAGGAAGAGTAGACCCGTGTTGAAAGGGATACTTCGTATCCATGCAGATCGTCCAATCTTCTTCTCAAGCCTATCAGACTCGTCAGACTCCTTGCCATCTATAGGGTTTAGAGGCATCAGCCTGATCAAGTAGCTTGCAACTGCACTCTGGACCCGCTCCTCGCGCAGAGAAGGATTGCTCAATAGCTGCTGAACCTCGGGATCGTTGAACTTTTCTTCCTCAAATGGTATCGGCATGGGTGTAGTGCACACACCATCAAGGATGCAAGTGGCTCTGCCTGTCATCACGCCAAGCAAATGTTCAAAGGAGTACAGCGACCACCAAACACGATAACGAGATTCCTTGGAAATATTGGTCGTTGTTTCGCTCGAACTTTTCATATTGATACCAAGAGCTATAGCAGAACGGATGGCAAGGCTCGAAATTCTCCACGCTCTGTCATAATACCGTTACTTCCTTCCAGATCCATACAAGATCTTAAGGGGATGCCCACTCACCTGTTAATTTGATCTGTTGATAGGAGATAAAATGCCATAAGGCCCTCTAGCTGCACTTGCTGGAGATCAGGATGGATAAAAGGTCATCGCCCGTCATGCTGAGATACCTGGCGCGTGTGAAATACAACAAATGGTCATCGGCGTCATCTCCTTCCAAGACATTTGCGCCAGATGAGCATGCTTGGCCGCGATAGCAAAATCATGTTTAAAATGGCCAGCCATCTATCACCTGGTCGAGCCGAGTTATCGAAAAATATTTGAATTGCGAGGTGAACAGAGGGCGGTTGATAATAGGGAAGAATGGATGCGCAGTACTCAGATAGTCTTCAAAGAGACGCTCGGCCTGACCACGAGATGGCATGCCATACATGTCAACCGGACCCGGAACACTGATATCCAAATCATCCAAATGATAGCTCACGGCATTGATGGAAAATTCTTGGTACTGGCGTTCCTGTGGCTCACCCTCGTACATACCAGGCTCCTTTTGAGCTCGTTGCACGGCCTCCCTTTGAGCGCGCTGCATCCAGCTGATTTCGGAGTTCTTACCAATGTATCCGTTGCCCGGGCATTCTCCCTCTATTGAGATCCTCTTCTACACGATCGATTGCTTCTAGCGACCCGACGGATGAAGGGATGATGGTTCGAGATCGGCATCATCGAGGGAGTTCGCGAGGATGAAGAAGGGGATCTGTCGTCTTTCGCTCTTCGTCTGCAGAATATTTAGCAAGCGTCATCGAAATGCGACTCGCCAGGACGTCGTCGACTGAAGAGCGCAATTCTTTCAACAGGGATTCGTAATCTTTGGCTTTCGAAGATAATTCTTCCATATGCCTAGAGCATAGAATACAAGTCAGCACTGTTCTTTGATGAACCAAACAGAGAAGGTATTCCAAGCTCATAAGAATAAGTTTAGACGGTATATATCTACATACCTCTTCGTCTTTTCCCTCATCCCATCCGGATACAGGCATTTCACCCGAAGCTCCCGACATTGTCTGCAAACCGGGGTATCACCCGAACACTTTGTTTTCCGCTGTCGACAAGATTCACACGCCTTTGCGACACGGCGACTGTACCGGAAACTGGCGGCAGCGCGGTTTCTGGGGATTGCGACCTTCGGGTTTGCGTTGTGTCCTTGATGTACTGGTGGTGTTGACTGCTCAGACGTGGAGTGCGCGTCACGGCTTCGAGAAGAAGAAGACCCTGCATTGTACTCAGTCGAACCTATCGGTATCAATCGACTTCCTGGCTGCCGGTTCGCATCAGAAGGTGGCTCCATGGCGGGAAGTGTGAGAGTTGTGCCTTGCGATCGAAGGTATGTACTCTCTCCGCGGCCGCTTTTGAGCACTCGCAAGCCCGGTTGCGGACCGGCTGTTGCTAGATCTATTCAGATCTATTCAGTTTCCGAAAGATAGTTACTTCGCATCTTCAGGACGTTTGAGATGCGCCATCTGAGTTGCCAATGGAGCGATTTTGTACTGTTCCAAGCTTGGAACTTCTTCTGGTTATCGCAAAAGCGGGGCGGATCACGTTCAGATTAACCATCGATGTGGTCAGTACCTTAGCACAACAAGATTGTTCGGCATGAATCCTCGTTGGTCTAAGGAAGTTCCTTTTGAATTATTATTAGTAGTATTATTTTTGACGAAACGACTAATTTGGAGTCAACGCTGAACTGCGTAAGACGCAGGTAATGTACAATGTTGGATTGTTCGCATCTAACTGCGTCTGCATCAAATTTACTACTTCTGCATTTTACTTGAAAAATCAAAAAAGAAATAAAATAAAAATAGAAAATAACCAACTAGTATCAAGCAATCGAAACAATGTGCACACAATTTCATCATCTACCGTGAGAGTGGACTGCCCGAGCAGCCCATCGAAAGAGAGCAACTGATCATCTCATGTGGCGACTCCAAATCCGCCGTTCAGAAGGCTGCTTGATGCAACGAAACTGAAGCCGTGGAAAGGGTCGGCTTCGTTCAAGGCGCCACCGCTGGGCTCGGCAGAGAGACCGACATTCTTGAGCATATCTCCAATGTGGTCATCATCGGTTGTAGCAGGGCTCAGTGCCAGACCGGTAAAATCAGTAGAAAAGTTCTCCGCAAGAGCAGGATCAGTGATCAAAGGTTGAATCGGAGCCTCCAGCTCGCGCCGAGCAAGCGCCTTCAATCGATCTTGCGGAAAAACCGGTGTTTCTTGATGGTTTCCAAGTCCTTTGGCATGTGATAGCCTAATCGCTTGTGTGGCTCCTTGCGAAGTAAGCGGATGAGCAAGTCTTTCGCATCCGGTCCGAGATAATAAGGCAACGCCAATTTCTGCCGAACAATCTTCTCCTGGATCTTCGCATGGTTGTTGGCTTTGAATGGCGGCGAACCGGTCAACAGATCATATCCCAAGGCTCCTAGAGACCACCAATCACAGGCTTTACCATAAGGTTTGCCCTGGATCACTTCAGGAGCCATGTACTCGATAGTGCCTAGAGACGAGTTACAACGGTCGTCGTCACTGACTGCAACCTTGCTCAATCCAAAATCTGTGAGGAGCAGATGGCCTTCAGAATCGAGCAAACAGTTCTCTGGCTTCAAATCGCGGTAGACCACCCCAACATTCTGATGCAAGTGTTCCAAAGCGAGCACCATCTCAGCCATGTAGAAAGCCGCAACATCCTCACTAAACATCCTCTCGGCCGCAAGGTGAGTAAACAACTCGCCACCCTGAGCGTACTCCAGGATGAGATAAAGCTTCTCGTGATCCTGAAACGCGTAGTAAAGCTTGACCACGAATGGATGACGATTGACGCTTTCAAGAATCATGCGCTCCGTCTTTGTCTGCTCCACCAATTTCTTGTGCACAGTGATGGAAGCCTTGCGAAATTGTTTCTGGGCATAAAGACGTCCAGTTGGCTTGTGACGTACTAGTATGACGGTCCCGAAAGTGCCCTTTCCAAGGCACATTAGTTGTTCAAAGTCGCGCCTAGTCATTTTCCTGCACAGATCATGCTGTAGATTGTTTCCATCATTAGTGGAGAGCTTCTCTTCAGCTACCGCCTCCTCACTAACGAAGTCATGTTCAAGAGCGACCTCATAGCTAGTCATAACCTCAGTTCGGTCGCTATCAGACGCAACGCTAGTATTACTCGAAGTAACAGAACCCCCAGGATTGCTGGTCTGCAAGGGTCGACCTTCAGATAGATTCAGAGCATCAAGCTGCAATTTGAGAGCACTGATTCCGTTTGGGACATTGGGGGTGGGAATAGCAGTCAATTGCGGCGACATGGCTCGTGATCCAGCCGTAGAAATGTCGGAATCTTCATCGCCAGAAGCCATCGGAGTAAACCCTCGAACTGTCGATAAAGCCGGATTGCCATGTCCAACCTCCACATCCGCCACACGCTTTCCCTTTGTCTTCTTTTTGCGGTTCGCTGCTTTTTATGCAGCTGCAAGACATGAGCACCTGTTGCAGGGAAGTCTGTACGGTTCTGTGGGGCAGTTTCTTCGGCGTGCATTCCTAAATTTCCGTGTGGCATGATTTGAGAAGAGCCATTCCCCGTATTTTCCCTCTCGAGTTCAACTTCCATCTGAGGACTGAAGACATCGCCTACTGACAGGTCTTCCATCGCACAATTAGGCGCAGGGCCGTTGTTCAGCTGATCCAGTTGGTCCGCTAAGCGCTGGGCGGAAGACCGGGAAATTGTGTCGAACATACTGCTTGATTGGAAAGGCGTAATAGCGCGACTAATATGCCCATCCAGGTCCCAATGCTATACGAAGGGGATAAGTCGATCCTCGACGGGGAAGTATCTGTGCCGATACAGGCAGCTGGAGAGCCGCTTATCTCACAGAAAATCCGGTTTGAGCTTTCAATAACCCTAAGCACCAAGCATATTGAGTCTATGTCTCAGACAAAATGTAGTCGGCTCTATGTGAGACTATAGAGACGATCCCGTTCACCAAAGGAGAACGTAGACTACCTTACCGTCCGCCCTTGCTCAGGACGGACCGCGCACCCTGCCCAAATCACGTTGTCGAGAAACACAGCGGACGACGACAGTGAAGGATATCGAATATCCTGAATCGGGGTCTGTGCGAAACGAACAGAAGAAAACAGCGGGCCCAACGGAGTCACGGAGAGAACATTGGCAACTGAGAGAAGAGCAGAAACAGACGATTCGGTTGCAAGAACGCCCATAGAGAAGTTGAAGCTGAAGAGAAAAGGAAGACGATCTGGTCGTTGATTGTTTACTGACGGACGGAGAGTAGCAGGTTCGATCTGGTTGTTTGTTGGAGGGACGAAGAGAAAGAGGCGGGTGAGGTTTTTATTTTCGTATTAAAAGAATTCCTGCCTTGGAGCCTTGGCGCCCCGAAACTAAGGCCCGTTGCGGCAATTCGCGGCCTCACGTGTAGCCGTCATAGGCCAGAGACTCCTTATACACAACAACAACCCTATGCCGTTCTTATTCTGATAATTTGTCATGGGCTTATTGAGGAGAAGAAAAAATACATCCTATTTGGTGACAGGCTAGCAACATATCCTACGCATCATACATTCTGTCCATTGCAAAGAGCTACCTGCCCACTGCCTAAGTAGCTTGCAACCCTTCCTTCGCTCTCAAAAGTCCTGTTCAGCAAAAACGCTTTGGAACGAGTGATTTGGACTCCTGCTCTGTCGACGAATGCTAGAGCACTCGGTTTCTCCACCAAAACAGTGGCAGTTTCGTTGCCAAAGTCCATAGTAGCTATGCGGGCAATGAAAGTGGCGAGTGCCTCGACTGTTTGATACGAGGTGTTTTCCACTCTCTGCATCACGTATTTTTAAAGGAACGGTCAGCTACTGGCTGTTTTGTATTTCATAATGCGTTGTATTTGAAAGATCAATTTTGTAGTTTTAGTAGTAAACTCACCTCTGCTATCTCCTTCACCATCTCTTGATACGTATTGACAACGATCGACGCCCATGTAGTCTCACCAGTGCCTCGGAGGACTAGCGTAATAATCACAGATTGTTTCTCGATTCTCTCGTGAGAATTGACTCCAAGGATGCAATGGCAACGGATACCCTCTATGCGGAATTCTTGTTCCACAACCGCGATTTGTCTGCTATTCTCCACGGCATCCTCCAACGAGCTCCCATCATCAGCATACACCCAAGTCTGAACACTGCGGAACAATAGGCCACCTTCTGCGCGCAGGTGAGCATTAGGCAGATGCAGCGAGACTTCACATTCGCCGAATACGCTATTCAACAATTCCGACGCCGTATCAGTCGCGAATGTGTTGGCGATTGAAGAGTAAGCACCACCACCACCACTCAGTCTTCGACTGGCCTGACTTGCTCGTCTTCGACTAGGAGATCCCCATCTCCGGATGAACCTGGACATGCGCCATCCGTCGCACCCCGGCGATAGTCTCGTCTAACAAGCCCAAGCCACACTCAGCAATCAGCCCAGCGAGGATTCTTATGTCATTGCTCAATGCAACCTGGCCACTGGAATTTGGATCCGTATTATTATTATTCTGGGAGGACGAAGAAGACTTCCCAGCATCGCGGACTGCCGTCTCAATGCGACGGTAGAGCTTGCCGTAGTCAATAGAAAGGGAAACGTCGTCCGCACTTGCTGCGGCTGTAGCAGATGAATATGAGAGCTTTACAGCTGCTATGCATGGCTGCGACTTGCCAGATCGATGCCATGGGTCAGGCCCAGCCGGTAAGTGAAGATTGATGTTGCGAAGAGAGACATGATCCACGATAGCTGGGCGAGCAGCAGGCCTCAGGATGATATTGCTAGCCATGTGAGGTTCCAACGTGGGCCTGGAGATTTTTGGGGGATTTTATATTCCGTACACCAAATCTCCCAATGGAACAAAACTCCGCACGATCTGTTGATAATAATAGCTATGACAAGATTGAGTGCTGCCAATCAGTTGATTTCAGCGCATCTGGTGCATACCTATGTATGGTGAATTTCCAAAATTGTTTTCCTAACGATCGTAAAAAATGGGGAGGCGAGGATGAATGAATGACGGGTTGTTGCCCCGCAAAGCTTCCACTGTACGAAGTCCGTATGACGGCGTAGTTATGTCCAAGGAACACTGGGAATATCCACATTGACTGCCAGACGTGAAAAGCCCAATCTACAAGATAAGTAATGGCACTATAGACAAATTGCCATAGACAAGCTACTCAAATGTACTTTTGAAACCATCCCTTGGCCATTGCGCCTCTTGCCTCCTCATTCTTACATTTTGCCCCTCGTCGTACCTACGTATTTGAATTAAACTGGCCACAGAACCTTTTCCGGCAACTATACACAACATCATGCTTCATGGTCATCACTGTATTAACGTTTCGAAAGCATCCACATATCAATGATATGACACGTATTATGCCAAAGTCATCGTGATGGGGCTTTTGAAAACCGTTTCCCAAATGTACATAGCGGCGAACATATACCATAGGGGCATCTGAGAAGCCACTCATCGAATTGACTTTGCTCCAAGAGTCGAGGTTACAGATCCCTATACATGAGATCCTGAGTGAACGGTCAAATAGCAGGCCAAGCCTTGCTATTTCTAATCAAAAATGCATCGAGTCATTTTTCCGGCGCGTCCTCCAGGCGCAACGACTCAATGTTTCTTACCAATACGGGCGGCGGTCGTACGCTCCGTAATCACCCCGTGGGGACTTCGCGGCCGTCCGTATGGTCTCCCGCAAAATAGGGATCATCATAGTGTCGTGGCGGTGGAGGAGGTGGCGGCCGTGTGTCATAGGGTCATCATACGCACGTCGAGGTGGAGGGTAATCCTCTAGGCGAGGGCGTGGAGGAGTCCGTCGCCCGTAGCCATCTCGATCATAGTAATCCCGCCGAAGGGGTTGTGGGGAGCGTTCACGATAATGCGGTCGAGGGCTATATCCACGCGGAGGGCCACGTCTATCGTAGTCATCAACAGGAGGGTAACCTCTGCGAGGGGAACGTGATCGATAGGGGTCGCGATATGGGGCTCGCTCCTCGGCAGGTTGTATCTAGAAGCGATGAGAAGAAGTCACAGAAACGGCATACAAGAGTTCGAGTTCACATACATCAGCAACACAAGTGATGTGAGAGCCTTTCAAATCTCTGCCATCGAGCTTCTCAACAGCTGTTTTGAGATCTGTGTGGATTCAAATTCGACGAAGCTTTGAAGGGATGCATTAGCTTCTTGAGTACCAACTCAAACAGTCAGACAAGTCACTCACCCTCTACCGTCGCGCTCACGAGTAGTCTCTGAATATACTACATCCAATCCGGACTGACGAGCAAAATCTTTGAGGTCCTAGAGTGGGAAACGGTGCCTGTCAGGTCCTGTATGAAGGGAAGTCTTAAATGAACGCCAACAGTAACCTCATTTCGAATTGCCAGGTTGATTGCAAGCAAGAAGTATGATATTCGCGAAGGCCGCGTGCGGGGAACCCGTAGCTTACCTGCCAGCTCGTCTCGGAGGGAAGCCCTGAAACCTGCATACGGTACACGGTCCGGCGCGGCCTGGGTGCACTGAGACGGTCCGAAGGGCCATTGAATGTCTCCTTGTGGCGGGGTCCACGCGCAAACTGCACCGTCAAACGTTCTCCTTTGAAGTCGCTACCATCTGTCGGGGATATCCACTGGTTAAGATGACATGTTCTTCGCATCACGTACACAGGGCCGAAGAATACATACGAAAAGCTAGCGTAAGGTTTATCTAATGTTAGTTCGTGATCGTGTCATAAAATCCACGGCTGTAGAGACGCATTACCTGGAACAACGTCCCGAGCATCCATCGCATCTTCGTACTCAATGAAACCAAACCCGTTCATCAGTTTGATTTCCGTGATTTTGCCGGTGCCATGGGAGCCGAAATAGTCTTCGATATCCTTTTAGTAACTGGAGGGAACCCAACGCCAGGAAGGCGCCGTCAGAAACGTCAGCACTTGGTGGCCTAACGTGCGATCCAGGGAGAGAAAAAGCGAAACAGCCCAAAGTCCATGGAAGGTAACTTAGTATTCGTCTCCGACCATGGTCCTTCGAGCAGGTTGATACAGCTCCGAAAAGAGTTTTCTCTTTACTATCCGTAGGGCACCAACTAGAGAAAACGGAGAAGGGGTGGATGCGTCCAAGAATCAATAGCTCATGAAGATTTTGAGCGTTGACACAGGGTAGGACCCGTCAAGAGGGCGGAATCTCAGGGTGGATTGGCAAAACCTGCGTACCATTGCGGGAAGATTCCCGAGATAGAGCCGTGTGGAAGAAACCTCACTCATGGCTGGATAGTAGAGAACGGGCTGACCCTTGGAAGAAGTCCGGACTGCGGGATGCTGGTGAAGGAGAACGTGGAGGTGATGGCAATGACGATATACACAATTTTCCTCTTCGTAAATTCGGGCGTCAGGACGGCCAGGACGACGATAACAGCAGCAAAAGGGACAACGAGGCCGAAGGATGTCGTGGCGGTGAATCAGCGAAAGATGTGTGTCTGGGTGGCCCACAGCAACAGCGAAGTAGTAGTGGCGAGCACTCGCTGCGTCCTAGTGAGCTTGTACTCACCTCGGCGCTAAGGGTACTATCCAGTAGTCGATGCCCAGGCTGCTTGTAGTGACGTGGATTTGTATCAAGGAGGAGCGTGGATGTGGAATGCGAGGAAGAGTCTGCCGGAGAGCGAAAGTGAAGGAAGGATGCGGGAAGAGAAACAAACGGCAGGACGAGTGGGAAAGGGCAGGCACAGGTGGGCGTCGACTCCTCAGGCCAACAACCATTATGCACGTGGCCCCGCTCCTGCTCAGGCTGGGCGTTTCTCGTCTTACAGCTTGCATCTTGTATCACAGCCTCTCAGCCTATGATTACGCGCCCGGGATAATATCTGAAGCACTCCGTTCTGGCATTTTGAGTCTGTCTTCGACAGGTACAACTCCTCTCGGGCCGACATACGCAATTCCACGGTACGGGCACCCTAGCCCCGTGGGGTGAAGCATTTTCAGCCAGCGATTGGCTCTCATGCAAGCGATGCAAAACAGACCTGAGCACCTCGCAAGGGTCACAATGGAATGGAATGGAAGAAGAGAATAGCGCCTTCAATCAACAATGCATAATGATTTCTTTGTCTGAGTTAACTATGTGCATAAATATTTTACAACAATGCAGCTTATATGCCAAAATAATACAAAGGCTTAGGTCATGAAATATTTAGGCCCTTCGCCACCTTGAGGAGTCTGCCAGTTGATGTCTTGGGTCGGAACTTTGATATCGCAGGTCTTGCAATGGATACAACTATATTTTGGTCAATATTTTTGCCAACGAAGGAGCTCCGGAGAGAAGGATACTTACTTTTGTGCGTTGATCTGAAATCGGACGCCGTGCTCCTTAGACGGATCTTCGATGTATTCATAGACACCAGCGGGACAAAAGCGGTTTTCTACTCCGCGGTACTTGGGCCATGCTGCGGTAGTGTGCGCATCCCAGTCCTTGACTTGCAGATGAACGGGCTGGTCCTCCTCGTGGTTAGTGCCGGTGCGACTAACACTGGTCAAAATATCGAAACTGATCACACCGTCAGGCTTTGGATATTCAATCTTGTTGCATTGAGAAGCCAGCTTCGTTGCCGCAGGATCGGTGGAGTGATGTTTTAATGTCCATGGTGCCCTGCCGCGGAGAATGAAAGCCTCGAGACCAGAGTATACAATTCCACCATACAAGCCAAGAGCGGTGCTAAATGACGGTCGCATATTGCGAACTTCCTTGAGTTCTTTCCAAATCCAGGATTCACGCAAGGCATTCTCGTAGTCGTATAAAAAGACACTGCCATCACTATTCCCTTGTAGAGCGGAAAATGTAGCCTCTGCTGCAAGCATCCCAGATTTGATCGCAGTATGTGTTCCCTTGATCTTGGGCACGTTCAGAAACCCGGCAGTATCTCCATTAAAGCCCCTCCGGGAAATGCGACTTTTGGGATGGATTGAAAACCGCCTTCGTTCAAGGCTCGCGCGCCATATGAAATACACTTGCCCCGTCAAGGACATCCTTGAATAGAGGGTGATGCTTCAATTTCTGAAATTCCTGGTATGGAGAAAGCCATGGATTGGGGTAGTCCAGGCCAACTACCAATCCAATACTGACAAGGTTTTCACCAAAGTGATACATCCATGCTCCTCCATATGTGTCTGACGGCAATGGATAACCCATGGAGTGGACAATTTCGCCGGCTTTGAATTTTTCGGGTTGAATCTCCCAGACTTCTTTGATGCCCAGCCCATACGTCTGCGGTTGGCTATCCCGACGGAGATCGAATTTTTAATCACTTGCTTTGTCAGGCTGCCGTGACAGCCTTCGGCCAACAGGGTGGTTCTAGCATGAAACTCCATTCCTCTCTCAAAGTTTTCCTTGGGTTTCCCATCTCGGCCAATGCCCAAATCGTTGGTGGCAACACCGCGCACAGAGCCATCAGGTTTGTACAGCACTTCACTGGCAGCAAACCCCGGATACACTTCAACACCCAGCTCCTCGGCTCGCTCTCCCAACCATTTTGTCAACTGACTCAGGCTGACGATGTAATTTCCATGGTTATTCATCTGAGGCGGGCGGGGATCGGAAACGACCGTGTTTTCGTCAGAAAGCGCATCTTGTCGTTCTTAGCCGGCGTAACATTTTCGAAGCGCGACGGGTTATTTTCGTCCAGCCAGTCTGGTAGCAATTCATTTAAAGCAGTAGGCTGGAGGACGTTTCCTGAAACTATGTGCGCTCCCAATTCGCCAGCCTTTTCCAGGAGGATGACGCGAAACTCGTCATTTCCTGCTTCATTGGCGAGTTGTTTCAATCTAATAGCAGCTGCGAGACCTGCTGGGCCTAGAAATTTTTTAGTTATGTCAACAAAAAAGATTCTTAACTGAACAACAAAAGAGTCTGACTTACCTCCTCCGACAATACAGACATCTACCTCGTCTGACTCCCTTTCAATCTGGGTAAAATCAAGAGCCGCTTCCTCCGCATCTCGCCTCCTCGCCGAACGCGAAAAGGCTCGGCTTTGTCCGCGTTGGTGGCAAGCATTGAAAGGCTTGGTGATGCTGCAATATTGTCGTCGGGTGGGTGGTGGCGGGGAAAACAGCGTCCGGGGTTAGCAGCACGAATTGAAGCCCGTGCTGGCCATCCTTGCATCTCGCGCTTCAGCAGAAGCCGCGCGGCCCTTTGGTGGCCATGACTATAAACAAACAGAAGCTCTGCCTTCTGGAATATGAACAGCGAATTGTGATGTTTGTACGATGTATGATTTTTGAGCGCTGTGAAGATTATCCCGAAAAGCTTGTCTACCTGCTCGCCGAAGGTTAGCCGAGGCCAATAGGCTTGCCGCTTATTAGCCGGGGCTGCTGGCCTATGAGATTGCTGCTAAATACAACCAGCGATCTCATCATCCAACAATCGCAGTAAGAACTGATACTAGCTAGTAGCACATACATATACATGAACAGTATGGGTGCGGAATGCTCGAAAAGTATTCTACTTGTGCGGTATTTTAATGCGGAATGAATCTACGTTGCCATTTGGACTATCTAGTATCTACGTACAGCCAAGTAATTACTCAGTATTCCACTCCGTACATCAACGATCAATAAGAACACATGAATATACGGGCCATTACCTCGTTATGACGGGTAACGGGTGCAGGCATATACGCGCCGAACGCTGGTTTAAGTGGTGCGACGCGTCGTGTCTTGGCGTTCCCACGTCCTTTTCGCGCTTCAGCCTGAAAGACGAGAGACAGCCGCTATGTTGTGTCAACTTCATTGGAAACAGTAACGACAGGGCAGACAGAGCGAATGAGCAACGATAGAGACCACTCACACAAGCAAGTTGAAACAAGCAAAGAGAAAAGGAGTGGCAGAGGAGAAGGAGAAGAGAAAGAGACGGAAGAGCTTTTTGTTAGTTCACACCGGCTAAAGCGGCGAGATGTGGGCCCTGGGGATAATGGAGGGCATTGCCTGCAAGCGGTGATTGGGCCGACGGCGAGGGAGAGGGTGGCCCCAGCGCTGGGATAGTCGCAGCCTATCAACAGGCGCCCGCGAAATGACTCTTAGATAGCCGGCGCCAATCAGCAGCCCGCAAGCCCTGCCATATCCGGTTTGGTAGGGGCTGGGTGGGGCTCGCCGCGCGATACGCTCATCATTGGCGATCCCTGGCTGGAAGGTCGCAGAGCCAGTGGGCCGCGGCGCACCAATCAGACGAGCGGTGTGTCTTAGCACAAGTTAGCCGCCGCCAAGGCCCATGCGCAGCCAGGGAAACGCAAAGACAAGACTAGGCGCAATCCGGACAGATCGCTCGCTGCTTTTGGCGCCACCCGTGGGCCACGACAGCCGCTCCCTCGGCGTATAAAGGAGCCTGCCTCCCACTCCCACCCGTCTCGCTGAACGCTTCCTCCTGGTCTTGGCACTGCGCGGAACAACGCCAGCACGTTACTTCCTCTCTCACCACCAACCACCAGCCAACACTGTCTGGTGCGCTGCGTCTCTCTCTCTCTCTTTGCCCTCTCACTCCGCGTTCCTCTTCGGGCGTCGTACAACTCCGTCGCCTTCTATTCGGAAGAAGACTTCTCCTTAGACCAGACCTCACCTCCCCGATTGCTGTGATCGCTCTGTCGGCCTCACGCATCAAAAGTCTACTCGCCTCACTCTCTTCTTACATAATACCCACCAGATAGACTTATTCCAAATTGAAGCGGGAGAAAAAAGGAAAAAATCCAAAAAATTTGCTCATTGTTTAGTCTGCCGTCGTCGTTGTGCCGTTGCTTGCCTTTGCTGAGTTTGCGACCGGTCCCAGTGTGGTTTAGTCTCAAGTCACCTGACGGTCACCTGACCTGACCTGACACTGAGCGGATCCCTCCTGCCTTTTTGCACGGCAACTTCCCTCAGCTCGCGATCAGTCTGTCTTACCACGTCGGCTTCTGTTCTCTTTTTCCTCTTTGTTGCAACACCATCGCTGCCTATATATTGCAGCAACTCTGTAGGGGAGGCATTTACTTGTTCATCTCCCACAAACCGAAGGTAGGATTCCTGACTGTGTTCCTCTTTCGCGTTGTGTTCGCCTCGCCACTTCTTCAACAGCCTCTTGATGGCCATTTGTCGCGACCATGTCTCTGACTCAACAACAAGTCTCACTCTCCAACTCTATCGTCGAGCAGTCGCCTCTTGAAACCGAGCTGAACCCAGATTCTGAGAGACGTACCGTCATGGATTCGCTCACCACCCATCCCTCAAATGCACAGCAGGCCAAGGCCTTTACATCACCAGCATCGCTCTCCTTTCCCGGGGTGCCGGGGACTTGACCCCACCGTCTTCAGAGAAGGAAGGCATCCTGACTGGGTTGAATGGTCCGCAGCAAGGAGTGAATGCCAACGGCAATGGGGTGACGCCCGCGACTCCGGCTGCGACTCCAGGTGCGAGCAATGTGGGAGTGGCATTGTGCCTACTTTGCAGTGAGTATTCACTTTGCTGTCTTTTCTGGTGCCCCAGAAAGCTGAACAAGAGCCTTTCCTTTACTTCAAGAAACATCGTCGCAACTGTCAATCTTGACTGTCGCTTGGATCTGAAAACCATCGCGCTTCATGCACGAAATGCAGAGTATAATCCAAAGGTACAAATAAACCTTGAAAGAAGTGTTTTTTCAGACCTTGTTTACTGAACTGGCATTTACTTGTCTAGCGTTTCGCGGCCGTGATAATGCGTATCCGCGAGCCGAAGACTACTGCTCTGATTTTCGCGTCGGGCAAGATGGTTGTCACTGGTGCCAAATCTGAAGATGACTCCAAGCTCGCTTCACGGAAATACGCTCGTATTATTCAGAAGCTCGGTTTCAACGCCAAGTTCACCGACTTTAAGATCCAGAATATCGTCGGTTCCTGTGACATCAAGTTTCCTATCCGTTTGGAAGGACTTGCCTCACGCCATCACAACTTTAGCTCGTACGAGCCTGAGCTGTTCCGGGTCTCATCTATCGTATGATGAAACCGAAGATTGTCCTTCTGATCTTCGTCAGTGGCAAGATTGTGCTCACCGGTGCTAAAGTCCGAGAGGAGATTTATCAAGCTTTCGAGCTGATCTACCCCGTGCTCTCTGGTATGGACACTCCAACCGGAATGCCTTGAAATGCATCTGCTGACTAGCGAACTATCAGACTTCCGTAAGACCTGATAGAAGAGGAAACAACGGGGTTAGGTCAATCGGTGAGATTGCTACTCTTGTGGTAATCATTTAGACCGGCTTTCCGAACCACTTGTATTAACATTATTCTTGTTCATCTAGAGTCCCGGGGATACGTTCAGATGTGTTTAGTTGTCGTTCGTCAAGTGACATTCGACCAACCCGCGCACCGTTCCCGGACCCGGACTCGCTTGTCACGGATTGACTCATGTTTTAGCATTTAACGGCGTTCTAGCGATTCGTTTGTTTGTTTATCGGGTTTCTCTTTTCCTTTTTCCTTCTCCAAAAGAATCCGTTCCAACTGTTACATTAGAAGGTTGCATGACCCCAGACTGTTTTTGAATTTTTCGACCTTGAGGAGGCGGTACATTTGCGCTGGTCGGGTCAGTGCCTGCCTTTTCTTCAACTTTTAGTAATCATCACTTCGGTTCTAGCAAGCATCCCTTTACTTTATGTATCGGTGATGAGATTTCCATTGAGAAGCAGAATGTCTCCAGTGTCTTCTGCGTGAGGCACTGTGTTAACAATCTTTGGCAAAATATGGTTTCGCTTAGCAGCTTTACAAACTAGGTATTTTAGTCTAGTTGGAGAAAGCAAAGAAACTATTAATTGCGAGACTACCTAGTAACATTTGATTGCTTTGCATGTCCGATGTAGAATATTTATTCCATTTTCTCGTCAGGAATTTTTGAGGCTTAAGTTCTTGCAACTTGGGAGATCTGGGCAGATATACTATCCATTCTCCTTGGATATAACACGGCATGGGCATGGGAACGTAGGTTCAGCAAAGCAGATTTCACTGATCACCTACCTTTCGTGCAGGGATGACGAATTTGAAGCGAAAATCGAAGCCATAATTATATACATACGTTAGCTTCTGACTGACATGAATAATCTACCTAACTAACTACAACCGACTCGACCGCGCAAGCTCATCCTGCAGAATCATGCCTATCTTACCCGAGCGACTCCCGTCCAGCGTGACAACATGCCCGCCTCTTCGCACTAGATGATGCTGCTGCTGCTGTTCCGGCCATTTCCATAACCGCTGCAATTCCGCGTCGAGCTTGCCCTCGAGAGCATCGACGATTTGGTCGCCTAGCACGGGAAAGAATTTGTAGCCGTGGCCACTGCCGCCGGTGGCTAGGAAGAGGTTTGGATGGGATGGGTGGTAGGTTATTAGGAAATCTCCGGAGGGGCTTTTTTATTGCCAAGAAAAATATCGTGGAGTTAGTTAGTTATATTCCTTCGAAGTTTGTTGTTTTGCATGAAGAAAAGACATACGTATCTGAATACCAGCAAATCCGAGTACGCACAAACGGCCTCTCAGCAAACGCGGGCAACATCTCACGAAGGGCCTGGCGACAGGCATTTTCCCCTTCCGCGGGGACTGGGACGTTGTACACAGGCACGCTAATATTCATCGTTTGCTGTTCATTGTTGAGGCCTCTGGTGGTGCCGAATATTGGAATGTCCTGCGGGTTCAGATAGCCGTACGCATGGCGAGCGATCTTGAGCTCGTTCTTTCGTGGCGGAATAATGAACATGCCCGTTGAAAAATTTAGAATAGTGGGCATATGTGCCAACTGCGCCTGCTCTTCGTCCGAGATCTTGATATAGGCCAACACTTGTCCCGTAGCTTCGACCATGCCACGCAGGTCGATCAACTTGGGCGTAAAGGCCCCGTAGCCAGGATGATAAGATCAGCGGTAATTGTCGTGGTAGTGCCAGTCTGGCTGTCTTTCAGAACGACACCGGTGACTCTTGTAAGCCGTGACGAGGCGTTTTGAGGATCTTCGAATATAAGTCTCTCCACCTCTCCATGTCGAACGCTGACTTTGCCTAGCTCGTCGAGTTTCTGCTTTGCAAATCGCACCCCGGCTTCAGCATTTCCCCATCCTGACCCTCGATTGAGATAGCCTCCGGCAATGTTCATTCCTGCCGCATATCGTGGCACGACTTTTCTACGTCTGCCTTGGTAGGCAGGTAGACCACCTTGTCCGTTTCCTTTCTCCCTTCTTCTTCTTCTTCTTCGAGCAGTCTCTTCACATTCTCATAGCTATTTTTAGTATATTTCTCAGCGTCAGGGTTGCCGTCCGCGTAAACCAGAGCTAGCCCGTTTTCTGTATACCGCCCGTCTTTCCCCATTCCGTAGTCCGCCATTTCTTGATCCCGGCGGCTGCTGGTTTGGCGTATGCGGGATTTGCATAGTCTGCTCTGATGATGCGTGACGAGTCGACTGAGGCGCCGTGTGGGTTGGGGATTGTGGGTGAAGCCTCGACGAGGGTGATTGTGTTGTTTGGGTGTCGTTCTGAGAGTGATAGGGCGGTTGACACTGCCTCGACGGAGTTAGTCCGTTTACATTTTCCTCTCGGGGCGATGCAGTTGATTTCATCCCAATGGTGGCGAGAAGTGTATCACCGACAAATCAAATCAATTGGACATTGGGAAATCCGGCACGGCAATGATGCATGCTTGCATGCATGTCACTCGCTAACTTACATCCAAATACCCCGCCTCCGACGATCAGGATCGACTGTGGTAAGGCCATGTTGAATTTTCTCAATCAACCAAATTCAGGCGTGTACGTCAATGTAAAGGAGCAGAATTGATGCCAGAAAACAAAGTTAGGTTAGTTAAATAGTGAGTCAGATGGTGGAGCAAATGGATGATCATTTTATTGGTGGGCATGATTCGTGCGATCAAGCTGTTATCAATGATCATCCATCTCTGTATCCAAGCGAGAGAAAGCCGAATATTTCACTTTTTATCGACTGTGTTAATTCTGTGACGCTGAGGTTAGAGCTCAGTCAGCCTGAGTCAGGACATTGGACTGTGGACAACATACGACCTGAACTATGCCTAATCCAGCCTAGCCGGATAATGTCGTCAACCGTCAACCTCGAGTCGATAATACCAACAAGTTGTACAACTTCACATCGATATGCTTCTCCCGGACAATACTCACAGAACTTCCGAGAGCTATCACGGCTGTACAGCACCAAAAGCCGTAAATCGCACAAAAGCCACTACAACCGAAGAAACCCACGTAAGATTAGCTTCATGATTCATCACAGACGGAATACGTACTGACAATGACACAGAAGAACCCATGCGTTCGACAATCTAAAGGCAAAACCGGCTACTGTGCGCAGCACGGTCTCTCCACGGACGCTGACTGTCTTTGGCGTTGGTGTCCTGAGCATCAGCTTATATTGCGGCTACTTGTATTCATCCTACCGACAAGCAGTCGCCCATTCAAAAACACTACAGGTCCCAGAAGATGTGTCGGATCGATACAATTCCACAGCCACGGGCTACGATGCCGAAGTGGAACTTGGGGAGAGGTTTATGCGGCTAGGGGCGAGGAGGAAGGAACTAGTTCGAATGGCTCGTGGAGATGTACTGGAAGTGAGCTGCGGAACTGGCCGGAATATGGAGTACTATCAGCTTGGGGAGAGGAGAGGGCTTGACAGTCAAGGTCGCTCTGAGATACAGGGCTGTCGATCGGTTACCTTTGTCGATCTGAGTCCGCAGATGGTTGAAATTGCTCGACAAAAGTTCCGAAAACAATATCCCGACTTTACAAAGGCTGCGTTCCGCGCGGAAGATGCCAGAGAGGTCCAGCCATCAGCCATCGCTTCTGATCCGACGGGTGCCGCCGCGCCGTCATCAGAGACGCTACCACCGCCCTCTTCCCACAGCGAAGAGAAACCAAGATGGAAATTGTCGAGACCTCATTTCGACACTGTGCTAGAGACCATGGGATTGTGCTCCACCCCAGACCCGGTTGGTCTCTTGCGACATTTGGCCTCTATCACGGAGCCCCAAAGGGGCGCATATTGCTTCTGGAGCACGGTCGATCCCATTATGACTGGCTGAATAGGGTCCTGGACAACTTGGCACCAGCACACGCGCATCGGCATGGGTGTTGGTGGAATCGTGATATCGGGCAGATCATCGAGCAGAGCGGGCTGGAGGTGGTGGAGATCAAACGGTATCACTTGGGGACAACGTGGAGGGCTATTTTGCGGCCGAAGATGAGCAGGTAGGGTAAATCGGCTCGTCCTGTACAAGACTAGAAGTATATAATATTAATTGTTCGCCTAAATTTTCGTCTGGTGAGAAGACTGCTGAACCTCAAATCTCAGGACGGACTATATATATGCACGGCTGCCGTATGCGTACTAGCCTGCGAATCTAGAGCAGCCACAATTCCTACCTACAACATTTAACCTGACATGTCGATTCCGAGGCAACTGTGATATGTTCAAAGCATACTGCAGCGTATCTGTAGATGAACACTGAACCAATAACGGCTCATCAATGGAAGCTACATATCACATACGTAGTTATATGATTTTACGCATAATCATATACATGTGAATACGCACTCAGTCTAAGCCTGGAATTAGTACATGAGTGGATCCGGCTAAAATAGCGCAAGGATTCTCCTTACCGTTTACGCGTAGACAAATTTTGAAATCCTGTTGTCATGGCAAATGGAACTCACGAATAGTATTCAATTATTCAATACAGACTCTTACTCGGTGGCATACATATTGTACTGTTAATAGTATTCCGTACTCCGTATGTAAAGAGTAGATACTAAATGGTAACAGGCAGCAACTGTGGCGAGACAAAGACGTAAATAATGTATATACTAAAATTATCAAAGTGTGATTGGATGGGGAGCCATCCCTCGGTTCCGACTGGGCGGTGCGTGCGTCCCATTGGCCAGTCCGCCCAGGCTAGTCCCATTCCTGCACTCCAGTCTCAGAATGCAGCGCTAGCCCTGCCTCGGACTAGCCCCGCCACAGATGACACTGATTGGCTGCAGCAGATGTCTCTCACTGGCGCGGCTGGCCTCAGGCAGCATGTCTCGGATTCGCCGCCTGCCTTCCTTCCTATTTAGTACCTTGCTGCTCCTTTCCGTCGCGCCTTCCTCATTTATTTGTTTATTCATTCTTTCTTAATTCTTATTGAGAAGGAGCGACTGGAGACTGTAAAACAAGGAAGGAAGGAGCCCAGCGTAGCATCAAACGAGTTCTTCCTCTCGTAGACGCAACTTTTTCTTCTCTCGACTTCCAACTTCGCATTTCCCTATACCGACCGCCGACTTGCCCCTGCATGTACTATCAGTATCTATCTTGAGTCGAAAGGCGGTGTGCTTCTTCGCCATCCAGACTTGCACCGCCCGTCGGCACATAAGCAGAAGCATATCTTCGTTCGCTGGTTGATCGCTGCGTCTGCCTCACCCTTTCTTACACCTAACTTCGCTGTATCGCTCCTCATCCCAATATTCATACTTCTATTTCTATCTCATCTCGATTTCTTTTTTACTATCTGTACTCTTTCATTCGCCGAAGATTCTGTCGTCGCCGCATTCCTGGCATTTGCCAACCAGAATATCAAACGGCAAATAAAGAAAAAGGAAAAAAGGCACCCCGCTGATCCATAACCATCCGTTTTATATTGCCCAATCAAGCTCTGCACAAACAAACGGAGGGTCTCTCTTTTTCCTTTTTTTCTTTCCTCTGGCTGGTCCGTCCCTTTTAGTGGCAGCGCGCAAATCCCCACTCGACCTGCTGCCGATTTGTTCCGCCCTGCGATCGCTTCGCATCTCTTCCAAGGTTGCTTCTGCGCTTCTACCAGCTTGCCTGCGCGCCCTTTTTTGTATCGTCGTCATCCATCACCTTTCATCATTGTCCTTCTCCCTCTGTTTTATTTTTATTATTTTATTATCCTTATCGTTATTATTATTATCAGTCTCTACTCTTATTATTGTTTCTGTAATAACATTAAATTCCCTTCCTGCTCGTGTTCGTGTGTTCCTCCGTTCTTCTCCTCCTATCCAACCCCTACAACAACCAAAAATTACCCGCACGCTTTCAATATGCCTTACAACACACGACGCAAGTCACTGTCGCTCCTTCTTTGGGCATTCACTTGCCTAACGCCTCCCGCTCGCACAGATCTCCTTCTGCCTCGAAAAGCTCTACTCCTTCCACTGCGACTGTCGCCGACGAACAGATCCCCTCAAAGAGAGTCAAGAGGTCGCACGAGGCCGACTTGAAGAGCGCAGAAAAGATCGCCGCTGGTCGCATAAGGAATGCGCGACGCGCCTATGAGCACACTCCTCCGCCTTCGCCCGGAGACGCAGTCGCGAGCCTGACAAAATCGACACCGAAGGCATTAACGACGATGTCGTCGTCGCCGCAATCGAGCAGCTGGAGAAGACCGGGAATAAGCCGCATCTGGTGCGCGAGCTGGCCGCTGTGCTAGTGAAGATCAACGACACCGTTGCCAAGTAAGTTATACGTAATTACTCCGTGCGATCATCATCGTCGTCGCATTTCCGCCCCATCTTTGCTAAACCTCGTTGCTAGTTCCGCAAACCCTGCCGCGCTGCTTTCTTCTCGTCTTAGTTCCTACATGAAGCGTCCTGGACGGCGCTATCACCGTGTCCTATTGGCAAGGAACTCATAAATGTGCATCCTCGCAAGATGTTTTACTATCTTACCAATACTCCGCACCAGCCCCTGCCTGAGAATCTGGAGGAGATGGTTGCATTGGATAACAAACAGTTGACTCCTAGCCTCTCGAGCGGAAGCGTCGACCAAGACGAGGACGATGCGATGGCGCGAGAGCGGTCGCGTCTCAGTCCAAGTCCTGAGATTGATCTCTCTTCCCTGAATTTGATGAAGAACACGACACTTTCAGTGCGCGCCACTCCGCAGACTCACCTACAAACCAAAATCATAGCCACCATCGCCTATCGCACAACCATCGATCTGCCTCTCCACCCCTGGAAGGCGATGAACGGGAGTTCACTCAGACAGCCAGCTCCTTGCGCGAACGAGCATCCGAAGAGAAAGCTAGTCGCCAAAGCAGCCTAGCTGCTTTCAGCATGCCTGCCTCGGATGAGCCAGAAGCCCAAGCTGATGGGTATCCCGGTTCCCCTATGGACGAAGATCCCTCACTTCAATCAGCGAGAAGAATCACTATGAGGATTATTTCTCGCATGGCAGCAGCTCACGCGATCAGGAACAAGATATTGACGACGCTGCTGTCGCCACTTTGTTCGGTACATCGCCCTCTCCGTCGCTTGCTTCGGTCGCATCCTCTCTGTCGTCCGGTACGACTGCATCCTCCGAAGCAGACATTCTAGGTGATTCACCTTCATTGCCCAGCGTCAGTGGCGCGACTAATACTACCACTTCCGAGGATGGCATTTCTTCGCCCTGAAGCGACCATTTGACATGGTCGAGACTGGTTTCCCGACAATGTCGGTGGTGGACACGAAGCTGCCTAAGACCTTTGACTTTGACATGGTCATAGATTCCTGGAGTGATCTCCGCAGCCCGGAAACCGTGGAGGTTGACGAGCTCGATGAGATGTTTGCCGATATCTAAGGATCGTCTCGGTTTTAAAACAATTTTCTATCCCTCTCCTCTCGATAAGAATTCAGATACCTGTTTGATTATTTTTATTGGGTTTGTGGCAATATTACTTTGTTTTGTCGCGATCTATTTGCATGATACGCAAGCACGACTTTTTTTCTCCCCTTCTATCTGCTTTTGTTTCGCTTGGGCGTTTGGGATTACTCTTTACTTCTTACTGTATATGTCTTTATATCAAATCCTTTCTCCCCTTCTACTTATTAAAGGTTTACTCGGCGTTTCTGTTTTTCTTCTTTGTTTTGGGGGTTAGTTGTGTGTGTGTTATACCTACCTACGTCTCTTTCATACCTCGACCAACTTCAAATGTTTCCGTGTATTATTTCAGTCAAAAGCAAAGAACGAGAACCGAATTAAACAGATTGATCAATGGGATTTCAGCTAGACGTTGTCCTCGCCAGCATAATGTTTCTTCCTTAGCACGTACGTAGTCAACCCTCGTCTTAATTTCCAAGCTTGAATCCAACAAGAAAGATCTGAAGTATAATAATAAAGTACCTAATAATATATGATATGATAATGATACATTTCTCAAAGCTCTCCCTCCTCACTTCCGCCCCGTAATCACCTCCATTATCACCACCACCGACCTTTTTCTCCTCGCCATCGTCTTGGTGGTTATTATTATTCTTATTACTATTATTACTATTATTCACGGCACTGCCATGATCACGACCACGGTCAATGTTCGAAGTATTATCCACGACAACTTCGCCTTCTTCCCTGTCGTCTGTGATTTCGCCTTCTTCATTATCCGTCGTTCTCTTTCCTCGATTCCTTTCTGTCGCGATGATGACGATGGCGATAGTGGTGGTGGTGGAGGTGATGCGGAGGACGTTGCGTTTGGTACCCGGTTGTTGTTATTATTATTGCCGGTTCGTGGGTGTGGTAGAGTAGATGATTCTGTGGATAGTCTTTTCTCGCGCGGCTGTGGCCGGTCGTTATAGATGTTGTTAGTATTATTGTCGCGGCTGCGGCCGCGGTCTCTATACTCTCCTTCGTAGCTATTTGACCTGCGCCAATCGCGGTCACGATCACGATCACGGTCTCTATCTCGATCTCGATCTCGATCTCGATCCATATATCTGTCGTAATCCCTATATCTATCCCTCTCTCGCTCACGGTGGCGGCTAGAGTGGTGGAAGTGGTAACTGTCACTGCGACTTGGGTCGAGTTTCTCATTCCGCGCCAGTCCTTGCTGCACAATCTCATCTATTCGTTGCTGTACCACATCAACTGAACCCGGAGGAGCGTGTCCATTCACGCCCACAGGCGGAGGTGGAGGCGGCGGTGGTGGTGGTGGGTGAGGATATTGTTGTTGTCGCCGTCGATAAGCGTCGTCCATAGCGGCAGACGGAATACGCGAGTTGGCCGGTCGAGGTGTTTGATAGTGGCCATTTGCAAGAGGGCGCTGCTGGGTTCCTGACGAACTCCGAGGACTGCGGGCGGGATCAGGAGTCAACCGTTGGCGTTTCGGAGACCGCTCGCGCGCACGGCTGCTTTCATATGATGATGATGCTGATGGCTGCGTAACTGTTGGAGACAAGCGGTGCTGCTGGCTATCCTCCGTTTCTGCTTCTCTCGATCGTTTGCGACCATTCAATTCTCCTGCAGACGTCGATTCTGACACGCTATGGGGATTCGGGTTGACGATGCGTGTGGATTCCTGCACATTTTCGCCATCCGTCGTCGGAATATTCGGGTATTCGTGAGCCTGCCTGTGGACAGTTATATTCCTTTCGTAAAGCTGGACCATACGGCTGACGGCGCGTCGGACTTCTGAGAGATTGACGTCGAGTTGTTCCCACCAAGGACGGCCTTCCTCGTCATCCTCAAAGGCCACATCGCACAGTCTGGCTCCCGCCCAAAGAGCAGCAGCAGCAATCGTCCGGGGATAGAACTGCAAACAGAGAACAGTGTAGTTGGAATCATTGAGAAAGGCCCACGCGGCATTTCGCAACGCTTTGTGGTCGTTCTTGCCAAAATAGCAGAGGAAATCATAGCAGATCTTGTGCGGCTGTTCCAGCTGAAGATCAAAGCATAATGCCTCCAGACACATATCTTCATAGGCAATTAGGGTATCTTTCCACCTCCAGAATTCCTTGTTTTGTTCGTCAACTTCGAGATTGTTATTCTTTTGCGCGACGCGGCAAGCGATGACGAATTCTTTAATCTTCCGCGTGTTCTCGTCCACTTTACTTGCCAGAAACAGGCACCCCGCCGCGACAGAATACGGATGCAAACCAGGCCGTCGAGGAAGATCAACCATGCTGTATCGTACAAAGAACCGATGTAGGAAAACAGCGGCAGTCGTCAATGTGAGCTGGGGAGCTTCAGCATGATGCCCACTTGCACAATAAAATTGACTCCCTTGCTGCGCTGCACATGCTCGGTTTCCATGCTCATCCCATCCAGCAATGACGGCGTTCTCGTAAGCTCTTCATCTGTAAAATACCACTGTTTCTGCGATTCGAGGAGCACCTCATTTGAAGGCGCCGGCACCGGTCGTCTCGGAGGATGCTGGGAGGTATTGCTGGAAGCCATGGCACGTCGTTGAATTGACTGGACTGGTGTATCGACTGGCTTTGCTCAACTCCTTTCCCTGCGCAATGATGCTTCTCGTTTGGACAAGGAGGCGGATGGAGACCAGCAGCTTTGTAGGTCGTCGGCTGGTGACTAAATCCCTCCCTTTAGATATTTTCCATGAATGATCGACCTCTTTTATGCGCTATTCAAAAAACATGTCACATGAGTCTCAAAGCATGGCGAACTGCGCCCAGCTTCATGCTGTGGGTAGAATCAAAGAGTAACAATAAAAGATGGCTAGGATTGCGGTCCAATCAATTCCAGTTCCGGCACGGTTTTCTGCCCCTTGATGCCGCCCTGTCCCGAACTGCTCCATTCAAGAATCAACACACGGCTAATAGATACAATAGATATTACTTCAGCTCAATGGCAAACCTATCTTGATTATTCATGACAAGGTATAAGCACAGTGAATATAAATTTTCGAATTCCAGTATTCCAAATAATGCCCATGGTATCTTAAATGTTCCAATCACAAAACAGTAGACTCCCAAGTCCAAAACTCCAAATAATTTTCAAATACATATCACCTAGTATATACTTTTCCTCATACCATCCGCGTCTCAACAGAACCAAGGCCGCATGAAATGGTTAGGAGGGTTTGACCAAGGCAAGCCGTATCACTCCTCTTCGCTGACTTCACTTTCGTCGTCGCTCGGCACATATCGTTGACTTTGCTGCAGGCTCTGGGTCCGCGACGCCTCCTCTTCGAAAGCCGCTTCCATTTCTGCTGCTAGCGCATCCTCATCCTCGTCATTCTCCTCTGCTTCTCCAGCCGGGGAGACAAAGATCTGACCGACGCTTCGACGTTCTGTCTGGCAGGGGATGGCAGGCGAAGAGCTTCTATTTCCTGGTCTTCCTCCTCTCCCTCCTCATTTTCGTCCTCGTCTGTACCATTAACAGAGTTATTACTGGATGAAAAATGCGTTGGGTCGACCTGGAAAATGGGTCGCGTGGGTGGAGACCCCATGTCAATTATGATGCCCCTTCTTCGACGATGATATTAGAGCTTGGTGAGGCTGTCGCTTGGACAGATTTCTGTTGTCGCTGGTCGTGCTCTTCGCCGTCAGACTGCCCTACTCCGGATACGCTTATATCATCTTCCGGGTCCACACGCGGCGCCGACTTGGGCTGTGCCTTTGTTTTGGCAGTGGACGCTGTCCTAGTTGGGCTAGCTTTGGGCGCTCGTTTCGGTTGCCGCAAAGGATTAGTCTGCTGTTTGGGCCTGGGTGGTGCTGACGGCTTGGCCTTCGGGGCCTTCGTAGGCGGCATTGAAGGGGTATCAGCCCTGCTGACAACACCATGGGGATCCGGTGTCGTGGTTGTTGACATCACTGGCTTCGCCTTTTCAACATCTGGCTTGGGAAGGAAATGCCGAAAGTCATAGGGGTTGTCTTGGTCAGCATCTTCCGGTTTCTCGTCGTCGGACTCGTCTCGAGATGTATGGTCACCGTCATCCCCGAGAGTGTGCAGCTGCTCATATTGTTCAATCAATTCCTTGTTTTCCCAGGAGCAGAGCGCAGATTGAAATGCAGACTAGCGCTGACGGGCTCCAAGATAAAGGCCTTGCGGTTCGGGTCAAAAATAAGGACAAGATTCCTTGTTTCAGAACCTTGAACTGGCATAGACGGGTCTATGCTGCCTCTGTATTTATATTCCAACGTGGTCTGCTCGGCATTCCCGGCCTTATCTGTAATCGCGAGGTTATATATGTCTTGCGATATCGGGGACCGAGTGATCTTTGCTCGCTGATGCGCCGTGGCAGACTTGCTCTTGTGGTTGTATGTGATGTTTATAAATGTAGTGGCATCCGCGCCCTCCTTCCTGGCCAACTTGTCGCCGAGGAGGATCGGATATTCGCCCTGCTTTGTAGGGTCAATCATCATGCCGGCCGGCGGTGCCGACGCAGAGAGGGCCATATAGTCCTAGTTAGAGGATGTCTAGAAGGGCGTCAAATTTATAGGCAGATAATCAAATGTCCGGTGTGTATAAAGTATAGCAGTAGCTGGCGGTTGCAGTCAAGGAGGATGCAAAAGGCCGAGCGAGGTCGGGAGTATATCTTCAAGCTAGCGAGCGGAGTGAATGAGGAGATGAGCAATGCATTATAGGACCGATTGCAAGACAATAGGAATATATAGGAGTATGTATATGACGGACTAAAGAAACAAAGGCGGCTCCCTTGGTTACATGTCTTGCACGATGAACAAAGAGGCAGATGGTGAATCAACAACAACGCCGAATCCCTGGTCAAGTGACTCCGGCGTTGTTCCTCCGAGGGGCCGATTTGTAATCTTAGTTGGACGCCATTTTGCGATAGAGTGCTGGGAGGCGAGACGAGCACATACGCGCCAGTGGTGTAGCGGTAACATTGATCTCTTCCATCAAGGTAGACATCCTGCAAAGATTAGCTCTGGGTTCGACTCCCAGCTGGCGCAATCTGAATTCCGTTTTACTTTTCCTTTTTACTTTCTTTCTCTTTTTATGCTCGAGGACTAGCCAATGGAATTTGGCATTTCTTCTTCAATCTTTTACTACGTAGACAGGAAATAGCCAGAGAATTAATATAACAAGGAAGAAAATCAGAAAGGCAATGCTCAATCAAGGCTGGTCTTTTGCATTCGTGCGTTGTTTCCGACATAGTCGAAAATAACGAAAATAATCCATATACCAAATAGGGAAATCAGGCGCCAGTGGTGTAGCGGTAACATTGATCTCTTCCATAAAGGTTGAAATCCTGCAAAGATTAGCTCTGGGTTCGACTCCCAGCTGGCGCATGGCCTCCTTTTGACTGTTATACTTTTTATGCTCGAGGACGCCAAATGGAAAGTGAGGGAGGCGCCAGCATGGCAGTCCATTTTTGGTTCTATTTGTTTTGTGTTTCGTTTTTCCCAATGAATGAATGCAAAATTTCAAGGTAGATGGTTGCAGACGGCATACCTCACGGAAACCAGTAGCCTTTTTAATAAGATGCTCCTCATAAATATACATGTCTCGTGGCAACATATCAATGTACAGGAGCACCTCTAGCTTGGCCGCCGGTGAGTTGCTCGAGTCTTCCTGCAAGAGCACGGTGTTTTCGTATTACTTCCTCCCATCCACGCACCATCTCGCCATCCTCTTCGGCTTCTTCATCCTGGCCCTCATCCTCCAGCTCGGTAAGAATCATGCTAAAGTCACCGCCTAGACGCCCCAGACTACCTGCGCAGTAGAGAACTTGTGTCAAAAGGCTTTCTCGAGAGCTCTTGTCTCTCACATTGGGGAGGTAAGTGCGAAGCGTGTCTGTAAGTAGTCGCACCAAATGCATGGGGAATGTCGCAACCGCAGGCGGGAGTGCCTGTAAGGGATCAGTCTTCTTCAATTGTTTAGCGGGCGGTTGCGTCTTCAGGTTGAGGACTTGAGCTCTAATCCGGGGACAATTGGCTGCGTTTGGTGACCGCTTTCAATTGGCTCTGGTGCGAATATATTTTTATATAGCGAAACAATAGCAAAGCTTTGTTCTCGATAGATCTCGATGTACCTTTTCAAGAACCGCTCCGTTTGTTGGCCTCCTGACCACGCACTTGATTTTGAAGACGATACTCTTTCGTTTGACGCTGCTTCGACTCGACGCTGAGTTTCTTGATCTGCCAGCTCTCTAAGGGGTTCCAGGGCCTCCAGTGTAGAGACTAAATTTGCCAGTCTGCACACTAGAAACAATGCTCCAAGGGCCCCTCGCCTGATGCAGTGGATTCACGATTTCGACGCGGATGCTCTAGCTCTGGTGCTACGCGTCTAAGCCAGCCGATTGTTCTCATTGCAGCTGCCAACCGAATATTCTGTGTCCTCAGACTAGCGATAAGGTATGTAGTCATGGTCTTCATCGCATCTTCCGCCTGCAAAATGATATCCTTTATAAGAGGAGAATCCGGGTAGAGAGTCTGCAGTCGTTTGATATGGGAGTAGAGGTCTAGGGCTGTCGAGTAGTTTGCCGACACTGAAGTGCCTCCGGCAGGTCCAGCAGTTGCAGACGAAGTAGAAACGGCCGTTGATAGAAGAGCCGGGAGCTCCAGTATGTCCGATATCCTATCGACATTTCGCGATAATTGCATTGCCTTTTTCCGGCGATCTAAATGCGGGTTTTCGCCAGACTTGCTGTACGTAGTCGAGAAGCGCACAGCCTCCGCGTCAAGCCGCGGTATTCCCTCTTGTAGAATTTTGGCATCCTGATCCAGCGACGGTATTAAGCTTCGAAGCGTTGAGAGGTGGTCTGATGATGAAATCAGGGCTTTGTGGGAGCGATTCGAGAGGGCCTGGAGGGATAGAAGCGTGGAATGAGCAGACTGAGAGATTGATTGAGGCTCGGTAGATTTGAGTTGTTCGAGGGATAGACTCGTCAGGCGGTTGAGGTATTTGGTGGTCGTTGCATCTGTTGAGGGTGACCGCGGGGAACGGGACGTTGTTGACGAGGCATTGCCGTCAATATAAGGGTAGAGAAGTTCCAATACGGCGTCGGCCATTGCTGTGAAGGTAATATACTATTTTCAATGCCTGAATAAATCAGTGGCAGAAGCCATGAAGAGTGACGCTGTGAGTATCGGCCAAGTTGACGAGATAGGCAAAGTCACGAGTCTCTCCGCCTGCCGCAAATGAACCTGCCCGCATCTCAATCATCTCATGTTTCAAGTCTGTGCCAACCAAGCTGCACCAGTCGAAATCTTATTTATTTAGGTCTGTTTGTCTTCATGCATTTACTTCTCACATTTACTGGTCACCATCCACCTCCCAGCGTATCCTCCGCGCCTACTATCGCATTCGGATACAATCAAACAAAGCAGCAGATGATAAAAGAGCCGTCTCTATCATGGGCAAACCGCGGGTAAGACTTCGAGCTATGCCTGTTTATAATTACTATTCGAAGGGGTTTCTTTTTCTGATGGTTGGCTAGATGATTATCTTGATTCGCCATGGCCAGTCCGAAGGAAACAAGAATCGCGAAATCCACCAGTCCGTCCCCGATCACCGGGTCAAACTCACTCCAGAGGGCCACAAACAAGCGCTGGAGGCAGGCCGGAGACTACGAGAGCTGCTACGGCCGGATGATACGCTGCATTTCTTCACGTCGCCATATCGCAGGGCCCGCGATACAACCAATGGAATATTAGAGTCGCTGACGTCGGACGAGCCCTCACCGTCTCCCTTCCCACGACACACCATCAAGGTATATGAAGAACCACGCCTTCGAGAACAGGATTTTGGCAATTTTCAACCATGCTCTGCGGAAATGTCGCGCATGTGGCAGGAAAGAGCGGACTATGGACACTTCTTTTACCGAATTCCTAATGGAGAATCCGCTGCGGACGCATACGACCGAGTAAGTGGATTCAACGAGTCTCTATGGCGGCTTTTCGGCGAAGACTCCTTCGCGAGTGTTTGCGTTCTCGTCACTCACGGCTTGATGACTCGGGTCTTCCTGATGAAATGGTATCATTTCAGTGTGGAATACTTTGAAGATCTGCGGAATATCAACCATTGCGAATTTGTGGTCATGGAAAGAATCCAGATAACGGGAAATACATCTTGCGAAACAAACTGCGAACATGGTCTGCTCTCCGTCAGGAGAAGGCAGAAGAGAGGAAACGTGAGCCAGTCCCGGCGATTTCGCTGGCGTCCGAGCTTCCAGTGCGAAGGAAATGGGGTGGTTGCCCCGACGGCTGTACCCACGGCCATGCCATATCAACGACGTGGCGCCCAACACGGCGTGACGAGGTCGACGTATTTCGTGACGACGATGGTGGTGAGACGACAGATGCGAATGCGGGAAATGACAGCCTGTCCATAGAGCGTAAGAAGGCCCTCTCAAAGATAGGAGGATGGTTTCCGGACACGACAAATCGAAAATGCATTTGTCACTAGAGGCGCTTCACCCTGATGACATTGTGTCTTCACCGAATCAAACACCATCTTACATAGCTCTTGCCGATATTGTCAACCCGTTAGAACAAAGCAAACTATCTGCTGCTGCAAACAGGCAAGAAACTGCTGGTGATGGCGCCGATGAAGCAAGCAACATGCCTACAGAAGACGCTGCTGCCAAAAATTATCAGATATCCATCTACCCCTCGACGGATCTAACGGGGATGATGATTCGAAAACGGCGCCCAGATATCCGATTTGGAATCAGACAGCATGATGCCCGAGAAAATAAAATCCCTCGCTGCACTAGTTGATCATGATACTACTAACACCATTACCACTGCCACGACTACAACAGTGCAGCAAGACGCCGAAGACGACGGTGACGACGAGGGGTCGGTACCTCACGACGAATCCGACGATCAAGATCTACAAAGACTACTGTCCCTATTCACTATCTTCATCATGGTCATCACAGCCACAACCACAACCACAACCTCCACCATCACAACAGTCACGCCGCCGCTAACAATAGAACCGACACTCACCACCAACTCCACCGCAAAGCAGATACTCTAGGAGACATGTCCGACGACATTGGCACTGGCGACGACGACAATTACTCCACGACATTTACAACGCAAAAGCCGAAGCAGCACCCGATTTGGATTCGGAATATGACCAAATAAAGAGAGAGGAGGAAAGTGTAAATGGGAGTGTATACTAGGTATCTACTAACTATGTGTACTTCAAGACATTGGATAACTAGTAACCACTCATCTTGTTTGATTACCTACTACCTACCTAGGTAGGTAGGTAGTCAAACTACAGATATATTAGGTATATAAAACTATAATTGGAGATAAAGAATTCCATTTTCAATTTTTATCTCTTTCAAAAATAGATTTTAGCGTGGATATGTCTAGCTAAATAATCGAAACATATATGCCCTAGATCCATGGATGTTTCCAAGGTTGATTCTTTATATATTGATTGGATACCTTCATGCTTGCTAAATTTCAATGCATGCTAAGGAAGGGAAAAAGGGGAATATGTTCGATATGTTCGCTTATATGTGAGGGATTGATAACGCTAACAATTCAAAGAAAAAGGGTCCCAAAAAAGATGAAAAGAAGGGTTGCCAACAGGTGGAATAAACGAATGATCCTTCTTCTTTTTATATATTTATTTTTCGTTCATTTTTCGGTCTTTTTGGACCCCTTCCGAGTCGGATCAAGTAAAATAATTTGATGCGGAAATCAAAAGAGTAGATAAAAAAGCATTTTTGGTGTTTCTTCCGATCGAAACGAAGTGAATAAAATGGGAAAAAGAATAAGAAGTGAAGAGAAGAGAAGAGAAGAGGGAAATGGCTATGGACATGCCGCTTCATGAAATCACCTGGTAGAAGAATTCAAAAGGAATTATGAACGCCACGATTTAAAAGGGTAAATCGTAATAGAACAGCAAAAATTCGACGAAAGTCTATGGGTAATATCCGCCAATCAACATGCAACAAGACCGAATAATGAAAGATTAAAATCAAAAGAAGAAGGGGAAAACATCCAAATGTCGAAATGAAAAGAAAAATCGTAAGCCGTGAACATTCTTTTGGCGAAACTTTTGCGCTCTGGACGACTTCGAATCGAATAAGGGGCGCGTGAAAGAAATAACGAACGTTAGAACCGAATTGTCGTTGCTTGTCTCGACGGACTGGCGGAAATGGCGTGAATGGAGAAAATCGCACACTTTTTAGAGACAAATAGCTCGCATAATTAAAGAAAATAACATGACTCTGACAGTCGTTGCCGAAACTTTGAGCGGTATCATCGAAAAAGGCAAAGGAGGAAAACAATTCAACGAATAAATCAGCAAAAGCAAAGATGTTCACAAGAATTTTTGGACGTCGTAGACGCTAAATATGCAAGTAATCAACCAGCAACCAGAGGCGGAAGGGCGCCAAACTTGTTACCGCCAAAATAATGGTCCTGATGCTTCAAGCAGTAAGCACAGCCGCAGGAAGAGCCATGACCAGTCCAAACTGAATTGTTGATGGGCGCAGTGTAGACCGGTGTATGGTGATACGATGGTGGCTGTGAGCGGGGGTGATGGGAATATGAAGTATAGTCTGCTTGGGAGCCCCACGAACGCGTGTACGGGGTGGAGGATTGGGAAACATCCACGCGCCTCCATTGTAATATTCCGGCGTGTTTGGGCCACTGTGCGGAGCGGAAGGTGGTGAGTATTCACAGGCAGTTGGGTCCAACCAGGTGTTCTCGTACGTATTGCTTCGTTGATACTGCGGTGGGATCGGGCCATCAGGAGACATAAGAGGCTTGAAATGGTGAGTTGCCTCGCGATGTTAGTATCAATCGGGGATAATTTCTGACGAACTTCGTTGCTGCGCGCGGCGAGGACGCCCGGTAATTTTCCCAGCGGGCCAGCCAGACGCCAAAACCATCCTTTTGTTGTGAATACGTTCGTGGATCTTCCACTCGAAGGCAAAGAGCCAATCCAGTTCCATTGAATTTAATTCGGACACTGAAATGTTGCTAACCTCGGCCCACGAACGGTTCTGAAAGGTGTTGTCGTCCAGGAACTTGCTACCCAGTAGCAAGGCTGTCGTCAACATCCTGTACACCTGTCCAGTGCCAGTTGCGTAGACTCCCTTCGCCGAGAGTATACGCATTCTGGTCGCCAAGTAGAAAAGGCCTAGTAGAATGGTCGAACTGGGGAGGCGAGTCGAAGAAAGAATCTGGTGGACATATTTCCGAAACGGAGGCGGTATAATTGTCTGTCCTGGGTAGACGCTTCCAAGCAAGTCAATATCATCTAGATTGATTCCGAGCTGTACAATGCATACATTCCCTGGGCCATTTCGGCAACGAAGTCTGACATTTGATCCATCTCGTAGTCGAGATGAGCGGCAACTCCTCCGGTGGGTTTTTCCTCCTTGACCCGCGGCTCTGCTGGGATGTGTACATCCTGACGACGGTACTGGGGAATAGCGGAGTCATTGGTAAGCGGCAGGTGAATATTCGACCGGATCGGAGGTAGGGTTGGTGCGGCTCCGTAGAGTGACTGTACACCTCCTAGTTGCGGTTGGGTCAAATGGTGCTGCTGTTGTTGGAGTGCAGGGAAGTCGCGACCACCTCGAACCGATGGCATTGGCTGTGGATGGGAATTGATCGTAGCGGATTTACCGAAGCACGATGCCTGAGAGTATTGCTCGATGAATTCGCAACCCGTCTGGGAGTAACGTGGAGGGAAATTCGGTTGGCCCGTGACGTAGAATGGAAGATCTAGCTCCATCTTGCCGTTTCCGTGCAGGTGAGGCGGAGTGGGCGGCAGGCCGTGAAGGCCAGAGTTGTAGAAAGACGGCATGACTGGTTTGAAGGAGAGTTGGTTCACGGCGGAGGGTAGACGGATGAAAGCTACAATCCCCAGGTCACGATATCAGTAAGGCGACGGTGAGATTTGAATCTTTTCTTTCCTCTTCTTTTCTCTTATTTTTGCGCGTCTTCTGAAATATCAGGAGGATACCAACCGTCTACACTACCACCACTTCCCCAAACCCCGAAGAGCGCTGCTCGGCGAGCGGCCGCTCTGCGTTCAAGTCAAGACAGGCCGTGTCTTCTAGTAACTTCTCATGGAGAGGCGAAGTTGGCGAGAGGATCGGTTTTGGAATAGCAACGAAGACGGATGGAAGTGAAACGTCAAGGAAGTCGAGAGTCGAAAGTGTCAACAGTGACCGCCCCGTTGATAGCTTCGTTTTTTGGCCCTAGATCGTTTTGACGAAAATGACAAGGTAGATGAGGAGGAAAAGGGTTCTTGTTGAGTTCGTTGAGAAGCGCGCGATATGGCAGGCTAACGGAGATCAACAACAACGCGAGCAAAGCACGGCACAAATGCTTCTCTTCTTTTCTTCTTCTCTGTCAAGAAGCCACGACGAAAAGCTGGGGAGGTGAGGGAAGAAAGTAGACACCGAGTAGCAACCGACGACACTTAATGAAAAGCTCGTCGGGTATAAATAGACAGTAAAATTCGAAGGGCTAAGTGACAAGATGAGGGAATAAAGACGATGGAGGAGGGAGAGGAGGAGGAGAAGGAGGAGCGAGAGATTGCTGAAAGGGAAGGAAGGAAGGAAAGAAGAAAGAAGGGAAAGAAGGGGAAAAACCGAAGCGGTTTGGTGTGGTTCTGGCCGGTCGGTTGACTGAGCAGTGTGCAGAGTTGCCAGGCAGTGTAATTACCAGCCGAGACGCGTTAAATTACCTGTCAGCGTTTGAGGCGCAGAGCACGGAGGCGTCCGGTCCGTATGGAACAATACCAGCCATCGCGCGCTAGTTCCGCAGCGAAATTAGTAACTTATTATTATTAGTTAGTTAGTTCCTCTGGGCCTGAATCATCCCGCCAAATTCCCATTGAAACGCGGTCTTTGCCTTAGCCTGCTCAACTACGTGGTGTGATTTGTAAGGGCGGTTTTTCCAAGCGCCCCAGTCAACAGGATTTTTCTTCGTGCTTTTTCTTGCCTTTGAGACTTTGACATAGCCATGGCGTTGCCCCCGTATGTCGGATCTGAGCGTTGGAGCATCCATCATCCATTGAGGCTTAGTTACAGCGGTCATGCTGACCGTATCCCACTCTACCTGGAGGCGAGGGTTGCACAAATACATGGACGCAGTGCCAAGTACGTATAGATTTGGCCATGCTTCGTATCTATTAATTGCACTACAAGGGCTGGGATGCACGCCTCGCGTGGCAAGTGACGCCGCCCGTTGGCTGGGACTCGGCCGTGACAATAACATATCGTTGAGAAGACCACTCGTATTGTTCAACTACCATCACTCTCTAAGAGTCTGTCGTTATCACTATAATTATCCCTTGACACAAGACAAGACAGAAATAATCGCGACTGATGTAGAGCAGGTTACAGGACTGAGGAGTGAGGACCGTACCCGGCGTACCGGTCTGTATGCATACGGCGGCCTCTGCCACGAGGAGCGATCGGTTTCAAACTTTCAATACTAAAATTACCTAAAATTACATTGCCGCCGCCCCCGACTTCGCCACGCTCATTGGCTGTGACGTCCCCGGCTGTCACGCTGTGAAAATAGCACTCCGCTAGGCTGAAGGCGGTTAGAGGTAAAATAATACGACACATGCCACGGCTTTCCTCTAAAAGGTTTGTATAGTTAGTTCCATATTCAAGATGCGAGATTTATCCAATTTCATAGTTAGTTATTTTGTTTGCTATTATAATTCTACCGCGAGCGAAGGATTCAGGGAGCTATTGACAGCAAAACAGCCTGTAATCGTATGACGTCGCGTCGGACCGATGTTTACTGCCTATCGCCTAAGGACTCCAACTCCGATAGCCTATGATCTCATATTGCCAATGTCTGAATATCACGGTGACCACTGCCTAGTATAACAACCAGTGGCAGGACAGCTGCACTTGCTGCTTAGAAATTCACTAGTCACCGGTCAGTAACTAACTTACCTAGGTAACTTCTTACTGTCCTACGTAATATGTCCAGACGTAACTCCATAGGAATATCGGTGACCCGACTATCCGTATATGGTTATATGCATACCTAGGTATCGATAACAAGTCGACCCGCTTGTGTCACTGTACTCGATTAGCTAGTTAGACGTTGTAACGAGCTACTTAGTTATCATGCCAAGTTATGTTATCAGGGTATGAAGCGGAGTATTACCTAGATGGAGGGTCAAAGTCTTGTAAATATGTACCTCGCTCAATATGTGTGTGAATCTATGCCTGCCTTGCCTATCAAGAAGCATTTGTAGTATTGTACCACGTACAAACTACCTACGTAAGCTCTCCGCACCAACCTTCCTCTTCTGTGCTCTTCATCATTCATCTTTAGTCACTCTCCGTGACTCCGTCAACTCGACTAGGCTACTGTAATTAGTAGCAGTAGTTGCGTTTAGTTGGAGCCGATGCATGGAAGTTGCAGGTGGACGATGGTTGGTAGATAGTTACCCGACGATGGCCGAAAGAGTTACCCCTCACCACCGGCAAGTATCGTGGTAACTTCTGGAGTATTCGTAATGGAATACCTATGACTCATATTTGTCCCAGTCTCGGTAGTTATACTACTTGTCTGCCTGAATATAGCTGCAATAGACTTCACTAGGGCAGTGACTACCTAACGGGATTCTCATAGATCATAACGCCATCACCTACTAGGCACCGTCGTAAAGCTCAAAAAGAAAAACAGAATCTATCTCCATATTATATCAATGAACAGAAAGAAAGGCAAAAGACTTCCCCGCGGTACCCATTAACCCATCAGTAATTGCGCCGGATCAGGTAATAAATAAAATAATACATCCAAAAATCAAACAAATGATTCATGGAAACCATGCATAACTCTTAATAAATTGACTCCGCATTGTGTCTGTCGATTCCGTGCGCCATTTTGACTTCCATGCCCATTCCCTGCCTGCTGCCTCAACCAATGCTTCTTTACAATCCGGTGGAAGCTCCGCGAGTATCTCAGCGCTTACAAACTCTGGATGCAAAGGATTGGCCATGCTAATTATTCCATTAGGGCCCACGTCGTGCACATCACCATCCGGGCCCGGCCGACCAAGCGTACTCGACTCGGCCGTCTCGTAGAGAGCATCTGTGATAGCGAGTCGTCGTGAGAATATCGAAGGTACTGGCGGCAGTATGCTGGGCGGTACAGGTGTAGCTCGTGATAAGCCAGCCTCATCATCGATAATAACATCGTTATCATCGTTGGCCTTTGGCGTTGTCCCATTGGTAATGTGAAGAGTTGACATATCCTCGACAAGCTTGTTCGGCGCTTTCGACTCTTCCGATGTAGGAACATGTTCCCATCGAGCATGCGATGGTTGCATGATTTTGGGTATTGCATAAAGTTGGTGTGCACCTCGTATACTCCCTCTAGGGCCTGCCGTCGCACATTCGCAAGAACCGAATTGTACCGGCTTGTATATGAATCAGTAAGTCTGTTGTACAGGTAGGCATCCATGGATATAATGTTATTGGAATTTCTCACCTTGCTTCCCTGGCGTGTTCAACCATCCAGTTGTCTCCAGTCACAGTGACCTTGCGCTTCTTTTGATCTATCGCCTTCCCGCTAGGCAATGGAACAGATGGCGCTCCTGTGTGATACACGGCACTTGCACCATGCCACGCCACATATTGATTCCTATTGTAAGGCTCCCTGGAGGTGGCAGCTTGTCCTCAGGTACAGCTAGTTCACCTTCAACATCTCCACGTTCCAGCGCAGCCTTCTCATTGTAATCATCAATGACCTTACGTCCTCCAATGACAATTTTAGCCCCAAACTCCCGAAACACAGACCTCGCCGTCACAACGCCAATAGCCCTGCCTTTGTAAGAATGAGGAATGATATCCCTTTCGATCAAGTCGCGTTTGGCGTCGTCGTCAATGATGATTTTGTAAAGTAGCTTGTGCTTTTGGAAAAAAGGTATGAATCTCGGAATCCAATACACCGCGCCGGCTCTGTAGACAACATGTACAGTCGATCCCCGATTGAGAATGGTAAATGTGCGCACTCTGTACTCTCTCCCGCCTTGCAAGTTCCCCATCTTGTCTACCTTTTCTCTCCGTCGGGATCATCCGGTAGAACAACTTCATCATCGACGACATCCATCATAGTACCTTCCTTATCAACAGCCACTTGCGTGACGTGAGGATTTCCACCTCGACGTCCCCATCTTCCTCCGCTAGCAGCAGGTCTGCCGCGTCTCCTTTTCACCGGAGTTGTGACCACAATCCTCTGCTCAGTCCCATCATCGGGAAGGTCCCACTCTGGAGGAGGGTTTTTGAGGGCGACCTACGCGACGCTTGCGAGGATATCCAGCCAGTCTACCGCCGCCACGAGGAGTGCCGAGCTTTGACGGGGTATCTAGTTCTGGAGCTGGACTTGATGGAACTTCTGTCCCAGGCTCGGCTCAGGCTCGGGCACGCCCTCGACTGCATTACTATCTTCACGGTTATCCGCTTCCGGTTCAACGTCGGGTTCTTCACCCTGATCCTGCGGTGTTTCGAGATCGGCGCTCGATTCTCTGGTTGGCGGCGCATCAGCCATTTCTTCATCAGAAACATCGGGTAAACTTGAAGATGCCGTAGCTATCATTTTGATTGGGTTCTAGTCAGCTTCGATCGCATTACAAAAATAATAAATATTTGTTTCTCTGGAGGAATTGAAAAGGAAATTGAGTCCAAAGAACGGCGCGTAGGGGAAAATAGAAACTAACGCGTTGATTGAGCAGCTGCCTGTGCAACTGGCCTCACTCTTCGAGCCATTTCGGAAGGAGCTTCTAGCTGAATTTGTCCCGTGGCTCTTCTCGCCTTAAACCTGTCGACCCTTCACTGTCGCAAGTCACGAGATGGTTCCTGCGCGTTCTCGGTCCTACTATATTCCGACCCTGTCACGTGAAACAGACTCTACGCCATATTTGGTCTAGCACGAGAGCTTTGCGGAACGTGACTTGTGCGAGCCCTAAGCCCTAGATCAGGATTCCGGCTGTTTCCGATCTAGCAAGCTGAGATCGATGGTACGAGAGCCCAACAGTATCTAACAGATGTCAGAAAGCCATTTCGGATTTCCATAACTAGATGAGGAAGAGGTAATTCCGAAGGCTAAGCACATCTTCTCTCGATACGGTGGTGAAGCAATCAATAGCTCCACAATCCCTCATCTTAGGCTCGAGATGTTGCACTTTAGTTGTATCCTGCGCCTGCGCCCGTGCATTACTATTTATCTTTGCTGTTTTAGTCTTTAGATGATATGAAATCAGATATTCACATGTGGAGAGGGGATCAAATGACGTTGACAAGCAACCCCTCCAATACCCAATTTTTTAATCTATCATGAATCTTGACTGTCTAGCGCGTCGGTGATATCACTAGGCATGATTGTAGGATCAAAGCGTCCAGATCTTGATTTCTGCGTGTTGGAATTGCAACTCGAGGATGTTGGCATCTGCTATTACTGAGTTTGCTTATTTGTTCATTCAGCTCCCTCGAGTGGTGTTGGTAAACCGGACGTGATTTGTCTACAATTGACAAAATCAGACTGGTAAGCTCTGATGACCGTGCGACAACTTGTGTCAGCGTGCAGCTGAACCTGGGCCGTTTCTGTCTTAATAAACATATTCTATACCCAGGTGTACGGTTAAGTTCAAGGGTTGTCGGAACAAATTACCGCTATATATAACATTAGTAGTAACTACGTCGTGGTTGAGTACTTAGGTAGTTAACTATATTTAGGTATGACCTAGACATCGGATTCCAAGGTTGTGGAAGTCCATCCAATATTTTGTCTCACATACATGTGCATGTAGAATGCCTCGGTACCATTCTCTCTCGTCCTCTCAATGAGAGATGCCTGTTGCGACCGAGCAGTACCGTCAAACAGACAAAACAGCAAGCTTCGGTGCCTGGCCCCGCGGTATCCGTCTATAAAAGATCGACACATGATTCTACACAGCAAATGTGGCAGATCCCTGAATAAACCGGCAGGCATCTTAAACTTGGAAATGTCATCTGTTCTGGAAGTTGAGCTAACACGAACATGTCAACGCTGCAAGGATCGACTACAATATGCCGAATGGATCTTACATACATGTAGCTCCGGAGCACTGCAGTCCTCTACTTTTGCCTGACTTTCTACATACCTACCGCATGAAGCTGCAGTTAAGTGACGCCACACATGTCATGAGAAAATACCTCGCATGGTTTAAGCGTACGATCCTTTTCCATCTTCTTTTTGGGGGTAAGTAGCACTTGTATTTTCGTCCTATCGAGCATATTGACAAACACGGAGATCTGGTATTCCGGCCTCTACCCTTTTGGCATTTGCACAATAGATTCCTTCTTTGGGCATAGTGTCGATTTCCGCCTCTTCCTGCACATTTTTTCCTTGTCTTCTGACTGGGACAGAAGCAGAGCAAGGAATGCACAGCTTCATCCATGATGCATCTTCGCCGGAGGCCTGGTTGCCTGAAGCCTGAAGGAATCTTGAAGAGTGGGTTTGTGGCTCCACCACTACCGCATTTTTTATTGGGATAATTTGCCTCATCACTATGCTGCTGAGCCATATTTCGAAATCCTCCTTTTCATACATACAGGATTACACGCGTACACAGTGCCTGCAATCCATACTTTCATACCCATATCTAGTGGTCCCAAGCAAGTGCCAAAGACTCAAAACACAGTCTCCATTCACAAGTGTTCTTGTCTGCCCAACCGATATTAAACTCTTGCGGATTCGTTCCGGCGTCTGAAAGAGTTAAAAAGTCCGGTGATTTTTACCGGCAAGCCATCTTCCTACTGTGTTTGGCTTGGGTTGGGTTGGGCTGGCTGGGTCTTCCCCGCGGTATTTCCGAGACTGTGATTTACTTGCTTGACGCCTGCACGCCAGGTTAGGACAGGGAGGAAATGCGTAGAAATTGAGCTGCAAAGGGAGGGAGACGCCTGTACGTATGCGTAGAGTGAATAATTCTCTTTCTCGTGGTGCGAAAAGGGCATGCAGAGCAACGAATAAAAATTATATAATGATGGAATCGTACGGTAACAACGGTACCCGAGTTACGCCGTAATTATAACGAATTGGGGGTCAGTGGGTTCCTTCCGAACGTCGACGCAGCCACACTAACTAAGGAGGTAACCTCCTGCCTTCCTGGTTAGTTCAACAAGAAGGGTCAAAACTAGTTAGTTAGTTACCTTCGTTCACGACGCCTTCTCAACTTCTTCCTCCAACTTGTCCTCCAACCACCCTCTCCCCTGCGTCTCTCCCCGACTCCGTGCAGCTGTCGACGGTGCTCGCCAAATCTGGGACTGGTATCTCCACCGATCGATCTTCCCGCATCTCTATCTAGGTCATTATTACCGGCGCCAGACCGACATCCCACCCTACCTACGCTCCTTCGTCCTCCAAGTGACTGGCTCGAATATTTATTGCTTATTGTTCGCCAGTCCGTAACTCGCCAGTATCTATTTATTCATACACACGCGGCGAAGGAAGGAAATCCTCGAACAAGAAAAAGCACACAGGAAGAACAGAAAGCAACATCTTAAGGCCTCGCGCGAAAAGGAGAATCCGACAGTGTTCGGATGGGAAGACAATGGCTGCACCAGGCGGAACCAACCCGCATTCCGATGCCGACCTCGTGAGGCAGGCTGTACTACAGAAGTGAGTTTGGCCCTTTATTTCTTTCTTCTGCTCCGACATAGATGCGGGGCGTTTGTTTGTGCGAAGGCCTCGACCTGCCTTTTTGATGCCTTGGCGGAAAATGGAAAATCGCTTTTCCCCAATATTTCCATCTTATTTCGATTAGTGGTCTCTTTAGCGGCATCTCTATTGTGCATGTGTCAAGTTGTTGAGTGACTCAGCCGGGATGCACTTTGAAAAGAGGCGGAAATATAACCAATCGACCTGCAAGCTTGATATCTATGCGCTGCCTTTCCCAGCGCATCTTCCAAATTATCTGAGAAGAGATTTATATATACCATATGATTACCGACGGGAATGGCGGCTTTTGTGGATCACGAGAGCATTTTCACTCTTAACTGTTTGCCCACAAAGCTGACGATTGAATTATTTACAGTAGCGGCAGCGCACACGACGATGACTCCCAAGATAATCTTATCGGCTCGTCGGGATCTACGCCTTCTGGAGTTATTACACCTCAGCCTGATCCGGCGGACAAACGTCTACCTTCCATAATGCATTACTTCTCTCAGGTTGGTAACCCGGGTTTTCCACTGAGTTCTCTTAAAGCACGGTTGTCTAGTTCTTTCACAAATTCTCCCGCAACTACCGTTACAGGGTCAAATGTGCAGTCGACAGTAGAGACTGTGAAACCTAAAGAGGATGGCGTCTCTGCCAGGGTTTCTTCATCATCTGGAGTGATTGCTACACAGGAGCATCTCGAAAAGCCAGAAAAGCCGAAACCTCAGAGACTTTCAATCCTACCTCCCTACCTACCCCCTTACTCGTCTACTTGTTCATTATCACAAAAGGACATGGAGGAGATGGAGAGTACGGCACCCAGCACCGAGAAAACTGCCGTCTCCATTTATTCCGCGTTGAAAGATTACATGTCATCAACAACGTCGAGCAATGTTGCCGAGCCACACCTTTCACGGCGTCCTACATGCCACCCAATCTCTAGCGTATCTGATGATCCAGTTCTTGCATCTCATTTCTCAAACCCATCCCTCTCTGACGCTCCAGATATTCAGCCTTCAGCGGATGTCCGCTTGTTGGAGCATGAAAAGACCCACCACACATCCAAATCCTCAGACAATCTTGCCAAGTTAACTGAGACCGTGGCTAATGCATCCCGTTTAAAGAACACGCCGCCTTTGACACCGCGGGCAATGTCTAGTGACAATAGTACGTCATCTGACAGACATTCCAACGGCTCTACGTCCGCTCCGTCGACCTCCTCGAATCAGCGCCAAAGTCCAACAGCGTCTCCTTCAGAAGAATCCGATGAAAAACCAAGCGGCGCTGCTTCACCACCGACGTCGTCGGACGGTCCCACAGTGGCATCCCTCAAGGGTAAACTCTCGGTCAAAATTGACCAAGGCCGAGGATTGCGGCCCAGCGTCGATCCGTACGTTGTATGTGTTTTCGAGTGGAATGAATATATTTCGAAAGGCACCCAGAGCGGCCAACAGACTCCCGAAGGAAGGACCGGTGATAAGGAGTTCCTTGATAATGACAACGGGCGGCCGATGGCTATCCCCATGAAAAGCCGACAAAGCAGCCACAACAGTCAATTGGATAACGTAGACTACAAGGGAAAAGCGCCTGTTACTGATCCGAAATGGAACCATGAAGCAGTATTGTAAGTTGGAATTCTGTGATACCCTATTTTTCAGCACTAATTTTAGCGCTGCTAGTGACGTGATGGGAGAACAATCCGAAATTGATGTTTCTGTCTATGACCGCTACAATCAAGAAGCGTTCCTTGGTCATGTACGACTGAGTCTAAACCTCAGGGAAGAACGATCTAGTTTGGAGGGTTGGTTCCCTTGACTGCTCGAGGTCAAGGCGACTTTCTAGTTTCAGGAGAGATCCACTTGGAGATGCACTTCGAAAAGACCGAAAGGAAACAAGTTGGGCCCAATGACTTTCAAATACTGAAACTCATCGGAAAAGGAACATTCGGTCAAGTATATCAGGTCAAGAAGAAGGATACACAGCGCATCTACGCCATGAAGGTATTATCTAAGAAGGTCATTATTCAGAAAAAGGAGGTTGCGCATACTTTGGGCGAACGAAACATTCTTGTGCGAACGGCCATGGCAGCTTCACCGTTTATTGTTGGGCTCAAATTCTCCTTCCAAACCCCGACTGATTTGTATCTGGTTACGGATTACATGTCTGGTGGCGAACTTTTCTGGCACCTTCAGAAAGAGGGACGATTTCAAGAAGCCCGAGCGAAATTCTACATCGCGGAATTGATTTTGGCCTTACAACACTTGCACGAACATGACATTGTCTACCGTGATTTGAAACCGGAGAACATTCTGCTGGATGCCAATGGACACATTGCTCTGTGCGACTTTGGCTTGTCTAAAGCAAACCTTACCAAGAATGATACAACAAACACGTTCTGCGGCACGACGGAATATCTTGCACCGGAGGTTCTGTTGGATGAGCAAGGTTACACAAAATGGTCGATTTCTGGTCTCTAGGGTGCTCGTCTTCGAGATGTGCTGTGGCTGGAGTCCGTTCTACGCGGAAGATACGCAACAGATGTACAAGAATATCGCTTTTGGCAAAGTCCGGTTTCCGCGCGATGCTCTTAGCACAGAGGGGCGTAACTTCGTCAAGGGTTTACTCAACCGTAACCCCAAACACCGGCTTGGCGCCAAGGAAGATGCGAAAGAGTTGATGGCACACCCTTTTTCCATGATATCGACTGGGACGCTTTGGGCCGTAAAGAGGTCATTCCTCCGTTCAAACCGAAGCTGAAGTCGGAGTCTGATACTTCTAATTTTGACCCCGAGTTCACCACTGCCCTGGATACTTCTTCTTCATTGAACGATCGGGCGGCTGCCTTGGCTAACGGCGCTATGCCCGGGTCCACCCTCTTTCACCGGGCATGCAGGCTAACTTTAAGGGGTTTACATTCGTGAACGAGAGCTCTATGGATCATCATCTGAAGGACCACGTTGACCGCATGGATGAAGACACGAAAGAAGACGAGCATTGGCATCGACACCAACGATCGATCGACTCGACGGATCGTCGCATGAGTGGAATTGTCAAGACGGGAGCCGAAGGAGAAGGTGGTGTCTTTAACAATTTTGACATCTAGTCTGTCTTTTCCTTTCTCCCCTTTTTCCCTGGCGCATGCTTTACTGGTTCTTGTTGATGTGTTTCATTTTTTTGTCTTTTTGGAATCGTACGGGGTATTTTGGAGTCATACTTGCATATACTCGGTTTCTACCATGCATCCTTGAGAAGGGTGGACGAATGTCATTTTGAGTTCTCGGTTTGTCACGGGTCACCCGGAAATTCTGCTATATATAATTTCCGGCGGAACTGTACAATCTTGCGGGTTTCATCTTGCAAGATTGGCGAATACTGTTGTTTCCAGCCGGCTGTCCAGGCATGACGCAAGAGACAAACAAGTATGAAGAGGAGATCCGGATGAGCCGTTTTCACTCGCAGTTTTTTCTTCTCGAATCTGATATTGGATAGATGTCTATATCGATGCGGGCGTATATTTGTCCCTCCTTTGTTCTTTTTGTCTGCGTTTGTGTGTCCGGCGATCCCATGAGCATAGTAGCCTGTCCACGGTTTGCCTTCCGCTGTTCATTTCTGGGTTGAAGAAAAACACTTATCGTTGTTGGTAGTTATCTATTGTCATCGTGTCTTTCCCTCGTCCTCGTTATTTTTATTACAACGTGACACTTATCTGGCGTTTTGCTTATAGCGCAGGCGAGCTTCTGATACTCGGCCAATCCCATACATTTTTCAATTGCATACCCTGGAGAGATTCCTGTACAGAGAGAGACGAATGCCCTGTTTGGTTTGTTTGGTTTGCGTCAATTTCTGTCTGCCATGTTCCTAGCTCAGTTCAAAAGCTTTCTATTCTTATGCATAAGTTCTATTCTTACCGACTAGCGGCAGTTTGGCAGAGGAACTAGTCTACCTGAAAGAGATAACTCTTGGCGCTCGTTTCATCTCATTGATATCTGCTCTGCCAGTCATGCTGAGTCTGGAGGTCCACTGGTTGTTGTAGACTCGTAGATCCCGCTGTAGAGACAAGGCCATAGTTACGGGCAAAACAAAGGCGGTGATGCTAAATCTAAACAGCAGCACGTGCGTGCAGCCCATCCCTATTGCGGTTTAGCCCACGTGGCCAAGGGTGGAGGTGGAGAGTTCGCATTTCACAACTTCAGCCCCTGAGCGCTCACTGCGCTTAGTCTTACCCACTGCGCAGCGCCATCCCTCGACCGATGCCTGCATGTCGATAACTTGATGTTGTGGCTATCTGCGATCACGCAGCCTACTCTGCTTCTTCTGCCATTGGGCGTGCTAGAACCACGACTCGACTGTACGGACGGCGGCACTCGACCTTGTCTATAGTTAAGTCAAGCGCAATAAGGTTACCCAAACCCAGCCAATCACAGCCGCAAGAACAGTTTACCCGTCTTTGCACTTTCCCCATCAGCGAGTAGCTGCGTGTTGATCTGCTCCCTGGGTCCTCCGTCTTCTCCTCCTTCTCTCTTTCCTTTCATTACCTCTCAGAATTGTTGCCGAGAGAGCAACAGAGAGAAAAGAGCAATACGAAGAGCCGCGGGGAAACGGACACAGACAGGACGAGTCCGTTCGTTGGAGATTTTCATCTTATCCATATTCATCTTCATCCTTACCATCATGAGTGTCATCACAGCGACTTCACAGCAGCCTCCTGTGCCCTTTGGTGGCGCCGTAACAGTCTCCAACTACGACGCCGGCGACATCCCCGAGAAGAAGCTCGTCGGCCTCAGCCTCCTCATATTCGACCAACTATACCACCTCCTACAGCACCACTCCCCAACTGTTTATTCCCTACTTCCCTAGATCTCCTTCAAATCGATCGTTCAAACAGCAGATCGCTCCTCCGCCAACGCCAACTATTCCTACTTCTTTTCTATCACGACAACCCTATGAGCCAGCCATTGGATCCCTACCACCTGCGATTTATAACAACATATTGAAGCAACTACAAGACTTGCACGAGGCGCCCGAGAATTACCAGTATGGCTGCACAACGTGTTTTCAGCGAGATCTACATGCCTTGGCCCTCACAAGCCGGACTTGGGAGAGGGCTGTGAGGAGTAAACTGTAAGGGGAACAAATAGTCCTCAGATGTATATCTACGTGTCTCCATATACTAAGCATTCTCCCTCTCTCTCCAGATATAACCGGATTCATATCCATGGAGCAGATTCGCCCTCCCAATTGAAGAAATATCGACTCAAGCGAGGCAGTCGGCTGAAGTTACTACGGCGGACACTGCGAGAAAGAAAATTACTAGCAAACCTTGTATTTGACCTGCATGTCCCCGAATTGGACCTTTCACCAACCGTCAATGGCAAGGCAAACCAGCAGTGGGAAGATTACCGCAACCTAGTCGCCTCGGTTGTTATGGTTTGTCCGAATCTGGAACGCTTGATTGGGTTCACTATGACCTATCATCATGAGTTTGATCGTCTAACTTATGCCTTGTCTACGCGAAAACGCCTCAAAGAACATCAATGGATCCTGGGGAACCAATTGACTCTGCCTCTAGCACCGGTGGTGAAAACTCGAGATCCACTTCAACATCATCACCAACAAAGATAACGAAGGCGCTAGAGCCTCAACAAGCATTTGAGTTTCTTGACTATCACTCGTCTTGGAGTAAATTGGAAACGCTGATGCTACATTCAATGAATACAAGCGGCGTTCTTGAGCATGGCATATTCCTGAGGATCTTCAACCGCCTTCCCGCGCTTCGGAATCTCTGTATCTCCTTCTTTGATGCTGACATTTTCACCGATCGTACCTTGCAATTTCTTCCACCCCTCGAGTCATTACGCCTAGAGAATCTGAAAGGAGTCACTGATGGAGGCCTAGCCCAGTATATTTCGCGGCCAGAGGCCCGACCACTCCGGTCCTTGACATTAATTGAGCTGAACATCGGCTCTCTGCTTGTTATTTCAAAATATTTACGTCCCTGAGGATGCTCGAGCGATTTAGGTTGGTGCAATCAACGCGGACGCCTGCTCTTCCATCAGAGGCCATGGTTTTCCAGCCGATTCTTGCTTCGGCGACCTTGAAATATCTACATTGGGATGTTACGGGACCAGATTCCGCATCCGGACTTGGAAAGTTGGTGGACTCCTTACCATTTGTGATCCCACATAAGCCTTATGACTCGCCCAACTTCCATCTGGCCCAAAGCATTCTCCATTCAGGATTCCCATCTCTTGCCGAATTACGAGCACCGTCAGATATTGAACCTCCAGGCATCCTCCAGTCAGTTTGTCGACCTATACCTCATGGACAGGCTTTGCTTCCATCAGACCGGTACAGTCTGCCCCGGAGTTCCAACGGCTCGCTCAGCATACGCCCCTTGGCGTTGCCAGCTGGGAACAACCTGACGTCTGCGCGTATCCGGGCTCAGACATTCATCGACATGGCTGCTAAGGATAGTGATACAGGCATGAAAGTGCTTGTCACCGATCATTCCGATTCTTACGTCCCAGATAGTGCTATGGAGAATAGTGATTCAGAGGACGGCTCTGACGAAGAAGAAGAAGAAGAGGATATTGACCTCTTTGGGGGCGCCTACCCTGGAATGCAAAGTGCAAATGTGTCATCTCAATCCGACGAGGCGAACGGCGTCGATGAGCCAAAGACACTGTTCGAGTTTCGAATGCCAGCGGTGATGGGCGTAATACAGGCAATAATGCATGGCAACGAAGGAGAAAGAAGATGTTCAATACCACGCTTTATCCTTCGACCAGATATCCGCGGCTTTGACTTGGATGGCGGTTTACTGGGATGGAAAAATGTGCTTGGACCGATTCAAGGCACTACACCACTCCAGTCATCGCCCTTACTCCCTTTATCAACAAGTCCGGATCAATTGAAACGGAGCGAAAGCGACCTAAGCTCAGAATCTGTTGTATCACCCACTACAGCATCAACGTCCCGCCTAGCAAGCTGGAGCGGATTCGGCTCTCGCTCCTCCTCATCCATGGTCTCATCGCCAACGACTCCCACCTACCCTCCAACACCAAGCCCATACTTCTCGACCACGGCGGCAAACAATGCCCCTGGGGCAAAGATACATGCAATGGAGCCTGGAATTCGGGACATCCTAAAGACTGGTGGATGCATTTTGAGCGTGAACGACTGCATGCCATGGATGTTATTGATATGAAGAAGTTTTTCTAACCCTCCTTTCCTTCCCTTCTTTTGTATATTCTGCGATTTATGTACATATATGGAGTTTGGATGGTTATTGGACCCTTTTCCCACATTTCTTGTCATATCTTTCTTTCTTTGTTCACAATTTCGTGTATAATTTCTTCACTGTCGTTTTATTTTATTTCTTGATTTCACCTGTATCTTTACATTCTTTCTTGTCTAATATCTTCGGTGGGATTATACATAGGCTACGGAGGACGGTGGAGGGATTGCTTGGTATATATACATCATTACATACTGTGTACATGATATTTTTAACTACTTAGTTAATTATACTGCTGGCATTAACTGCCTAGTTTTTTATTCTGATACCTGAGGTTGCTTCCTTCTGATCGAATGCGACTCCTTTACTGGGATGTATCTATTCCTATACTTCATGATGACCGATGTAGACCTATTTTGATGGGAATCAATTTCTATGAAATCCTATCACAGTAGATGGAAATTCCGATTCAGAATAACGGGAAGCTTTAAAACAACAAAACAAGAAAAGAAAAAGAGAGAAGATATGCATACATACATACATCCATATGCACACACGCAAGCAATGGATTAAACGTAAATGCCCATGTTTGTATCCTTCTTCTTCGATTGAACTTCCGCAATAGCATCCACATAATGCTCATGGTTGACTTTGTTCATCCCTTTCCTCAACGCAATCATACCGGCTTCGACGCAGACGGCTTTGAGCATGGCGCCTCCAAACTCGTCCGTGCTGCGAGCCAGTTCAGCCCAGTTGACGCCGTCGTCCGTGGTCATCTTGCGCGAGTGGATTTGAAGGATTTGTGCGCGCGCTTCTTCGTTGGGCAGCGGGAATTCGATCTTTCGATCTAGTCGGCCGGAGCGGAGGAGGGCGGGATCTAGAACGTCGACTCGGTTCGTAGCTGCAAGGACCTTGACGCGGTCGTCGGAAGCGAAGCCGTCGAGTTGATTGAGAAGTTCGAGCATGGTTCGCTGGACTTCACGATCTCCCGATTTCTCAGAGTCGAAGCGTTTCGTGCCCACGGCATCGAGTTCGTCAATGAAAATGATCGATGGTGCCTTTTCCTTCGCGAGAGCGAAACAGTCTCGGACAAGCTTCGCTCCGTCGCCGATAAACATCTGCACAAGTTGGGGCCCGGCAAGCGAGGAATGTTGCATTCGTTTGAGCAGCGCATGCACGAGCTAGCAACGTCTTACCAGTACCGGGTGGTCCGTACATCAAAGCACCTGGCCAAAGAAAGAATATATCAGAAAAACTAACTACCCAACAAAAAGGAGACTACTGGTTGAGCTTACCCTTTGGTGCTTTGATACCGATCTTCTTAAACTTCTCCGCTTCTTGCATCGGCCACACGACTGCCTCTACGAGCTCTTCGATTTGTTTGCTCAAGCCACCCACATCGGTGTACTTCTCCGTAGGCTTCTCATCCACCTCCATAGCTTTGACACGGCTGTCATATTCGGCCGGTAAAGTATCCAGGACCAAATATGAGTCTTTGTTCACTCCAATGAGATCGCCGGGCTTAAGTTTCTCGTGGTCGACTAGACCGATCAGTGGTAGGAAGATGGTTTGACGGGTTGATGTCTTGATCACCGCAGACTTTCCGACTCGAGTAGCATCTAGATCGATATTTGCTCCTTCTTCGGCAGCCTCTTTTCGACATCAAGGTCCAGGAGCTCAACAACGTTTCCGACAAGATATGGTAATTGCCTAAATAGAGTCACACACGCCCAAATCAGCATTTGTAATCACCCCCTCTTCAGGCGTGGGAGAAAAAGCCAACCTATTGTTCTCTATCTTCTCTTGGTTATCCTTAACCTTATCTCTCATGGTGTTCTGTTCATGTGTCAACCGCTGGAACTCGCTTTTCATGATCCGAAGTTCGTTTTCTAGCAACCGTCGTCGTTTCTTGATGTCGTCTGTGCTTGCTCCAACCAGTTCCGCTTCCAGAAGTTCATCAACTTCATCCTTCTTGGGTTCTGCATCTGGCATCTCAGCGTCACCATCGCCGCTGGGCTTTTGTCTTCGCCGTCACCGCCATCACCCTGCTGCTGCTTCTTGCTCTGATCCTCGCGCTCGAGATCGTCGAGATCTTCGAGGGTGGACATGATGGATTCGTAACGACTTGACTTCGTCGAAGGCCGCTTGTATAATTAAATTGGTAATGGCTATGGCCCTGTAAAGAAGAAGAACGATGGAAATTAGAAGAGAGAGTGCGAGTTGTTGATGCGGCGAAATTGTGAACGGACGGAGGTGAGCGAGCTCTACTAAGAGCTAGTTAAGCTGCGGTCACGTGACCTCTCTTATCCGATATGGATTATCAATTAGCCCCAACCTGTTAAAGACAACTGGCGAAAGATATAATCATGATTAGAAATAGAACTTGGATCCTTTGTGAATTCTACCTAGATAGCTGACATATTTGATTGAATCTGGCATGCATCAGGTCTCATGGCCTTTCGCCGCGTCCGCCCCAGCAATTTATGCCGGGCACAAAATTGATTTTGCAGCAGAGGCCCAGGTAAGGTCGTTCGTGCTTGGTAGTCTATGTAACGAGGGCTTCGCTGACACTTGCTTCCCAGATATACGGGACTGCTCACAATACGACAGTTTCATAGAGTATGTCTCAGTGAGATCTTTTCTTACGGCTGTCATCTCATTTCTTGATTGACGTAGGGCGCAAATCTCTTTAATTCCCAACAAGGAGGATCTTCCAGTGGCCCTGAATATCAGCAGCAACTAGATCTGCTCGAGCGAACAAACAAGCTACTCTCAGAAGCAGCAGCACAGAATGATAGTGCAAACCCGGCAAAACTGATATCCAAGCCGCCGCATCTGAAGAAGCATTAAACACGGAGCCCGAAGAAGAATCTCCATCACCCCTTGATTCTGTCATATTTGGGGGCGATTCAAGCCATCCTGTAGATCCTGCACAGAGCGGACAATCCAGCACTCGATCCAGAGTCACCGAAGATTTCCCGTATTGGAGCGAGGTGCATATTGAGCCTTATCGTCCATTGTAAGTCTTCCTTGGACTATACGGGTGAGAATTGTGATTAACTATTTGCTAGCGTTGCATTTTGGCTTAGGTACATAATAGCAAGAACAAATCTCTATTTCTCTAGAGATTCATTGTGCAAGTTCTAACTATCTCATCACGTACAGAGACAACTGTCAATGTTCAAGTTGTATCAACCCCATCACAAGACAGCGAATGGTCAACACCTTCACGGTCAGATAAGACACCGTACTACATGAAATTAAGGCAAAATAGCTGACCAGATAGGTAGATACCCAAGGACATCCATGCAAAGTTGGTTGAAAACGGTCCAGCAGAGACCATAGAAATTTGGTGTATGTACACGTTGCCCCATTACAGCTCTACTGGACTCCCCGACTTATGCTTATTCTCTTTCTTCGCAAAGGGTCTGACGGGCATACCGGTGTCTACCCTACTACTTGGCTTGAGCGTCACCAGTTCGTGCCTAACAGTCGAAGTAGCAAAGTTCTCACATTTAGGTAATCTCAAACCTCCATCCCATTTTCCTTCGATAACCTCATGGACTCATCCGTATCTATATATAGGAAATCATTGAAATATCGACGCTCTGTCAAGGAGCACCCCACAGTCGCCTATGAAAATGTCATGAAAACGGGGATGGCCTTGCAGAGTGGCTTCGGCAGATTGTTTGTACTTCTTTGTATCTGCTATCAGGACTACTTGCTAATACCCTCAACAGATAAGCTGGGGATACTGTTTAGTAAAAGGTGTCCCAGTTGACCCGGAGGCGACTAAAGAGCTGCTAGAAAGGATTGCATTTATCAGACACACACATTATGGTATGCAGGCATACTAATGCAGTATCCGCTCAATCATTAACCTTTATATATTCCAGGTGGATTTTGGGACTTCACGTCCGATTTAACTTACAAGGATACAGCATATACATCTGAAGCATTGGATCCACATACGGATAACACATACTTTTCCGATCCTGCGAGACTTCAATTGTTTCATCTTCTATCGCACACCGACGGGAAGGCGGCGAAACATTGCTCGTTGATGGGTTCTATGCGGCATACCGTCTGCTGCAAGAAAACCCTAGGAACGTACAGGCGCTCACAGATTTCCCTCAACCGTGGCATTCAAGTGGCAACGAAGATGTCTGCATCCAGCCATACCGTCATTTTCCAGTCTTGGAACGAGACCCAAAGACGTCAAGACTGAGGCGTATTCGATGGAATAACTACGACCGTGCGGCGAAAGTCGATTGGGATTATAATATGGCGACTGCCTGGTACAAAGCAGCGCGACATTGGAATGCAATTCTGAAACGGGAGGATCAGGTTCAGAAATGGTTGCAGCTTGAACCGGGAACTGCATTAAGTGTGTTCATTTCCTTTTTCCTTTCTCGTTGAGATATCTACCAAGACTTCTTTTTCTTTAAAAGACTCCTGCTAACTATCGTTCGATACAAGTCTTTGACAACTGGAGGATGCTTCACGGCCGCTCTGCCTTCACCGGAAAGCGTAGGATGTGCGGTGGTTACAGTATGTCCCAGGTATATTCTTATGCAAGCGAAAAGCTGACATATTTGATGAATAGTTAATAATGATGATTTTGTCTCACGCTATCGTCTGCTTTTACATGGCAGAGAGGACCTTGAACGAACTGGGTACCAATTCTAGTCGCTTGTCTGTTTGATCTCGCTAGCTTCTTACTCTCCCTAGGTACTGGTGAATGTATATGAAATATATACACGTATATATGTACATTTCATGTTGAACACAATTTCTCCATACTCCGTCACTCTCCTAGTACGGTTACACACTAGGTATCAAAGCTTACTACTCTTATCCACTACCTTGATCAAAGCACGCCCATTACTCAAGACAATCTTCCCTTCCTGGTTTTGGTGACAAATCTAAGCTCCTCAAACCCATCTCCGCCTACCGTCTCGCCGGTTCTCCAAATCTCAGTGGTGAGTCTATCACCTGGGCGAACTGGGGAGGCAAACCGGGCTTGGAATTCCCGCAGATTCTTAGGGTTGCTACCACCAAACTCTCTAAGGACTCCGTGTGCGGTGGCATTCCAGCTGTACAATCCGTGGATGATGGTGCCACCGAAACCCATTTTTGACCCGGCTCTGGAGTCGCGTGTAAGGGGTTGTAGTCGCCGTTGAGACTTGGGAAATTCATGGCAAACTATTAGACGACTATGCTTAAAAGAGTAAATATCAGTTTTGTCACGGAACTCACCGATACAAATGCGCGGTTTGTAGGCTGGTTTGGTCGACGAATATAGCATCTGGAGATTTGCCCACCGGTGTCGGATAGTTCACAGCGCTGGGGCCTATACATATAGGATTGCATGAGCATGGCATCCCACTACCTATTTGAAATAGGATAGGATTCATACATACCCTTCGGACCCCCATCCTCCCTGACCCACGAAGAAAGCACTTCCAATCATGCTCGAATACACTTCATCCGTCTCCTTATCCACAATGGAAGTTTCCGTCTCCACGACGGATGCCTTGCCCTTATCATAGACCCCGATGACCTTGGTTCTTACCTCGAATTGCCTCCCTTCGCTAGACGTGGGCAACTGTTTGAAGAAGACAATTTTGCGTTCGCCGTCCACGACGCGCTGCGAGTCAAATTCGGGGACGCCGGGAATTGGCGTACTCCTTTGGGATTTGTAGAAGTCGATTACGTCGGTATTCGTCAGTTTGAATGCTGTTTTTCTTTAGCATCAATTATATGACTATTCACGTCTCTTCCGTGGAGAACTAGGTAGGCTTTCTTGACGCACGGAGAATATTCGTGTATGTAGGGAACACAGCGAAGTTGGGATGCAGTTCCTGAGATGTATCGCCAATGAGCCTGAGGTGCTAGAACTAGTAGATACTGCATATATCGGTATGAGGGGCGTCCTACGTAGAGAAAATGTAGCTCGTCGGCTTGACAGCCAATGCTGTTTGCGAAGAGGAGGACATCGCGCTTTGTCCAGGCGACAGGGCGGCGGGGATATTCAAAGCCAGCTCCAGGTGCAGACATTGTTCCGAGTAGGTAATGCGTTCAGAAAAGTGAGAAAGATAAAGTTGAATCAGGGAGTATGTGCCAGGTCAATCCATGTTGTCTGTAAAGCGAGCGTTTAGCGTCGCCATCTGCACGTACCGACTACCGAGGTATAAAAGGCTGATCTCCTCGCTGTTTTAGGTAAACTCCTGTCCTTCCTTATTCACACTTTCTCTCGATTTTCCCCAAGGTAGCTAGGTATCTGGCATTTTGGTCCTGAGACTCTTCCTATCTAGTTATCTTTTTCTCTTCTCATTCTTATTTCTCCGCATGAGCAAATTCTTCTGTTATGGCTTAAAATGTATTATCCAATCCAACGTTATCTTCTACAGGTATACCACTATGCTCCGCCGGAATACACCATTGGATATGGTCTTCAACAGGGTCGAAGTAAAATGCAATTGTTTTGTGCCCTCCCTACGCAGTTTGGGAATTTAGTCGGGGTCTTTCGCATAAGCCAACACATATCTTTCTTGTAGAATGGTATAGATGGCGAGTGATATAGCCCTTCGGTATATATCAACCTTTATATCATACGTACATATACCAGCCCTCACTTCATCAGGCACGTATGTCAGCCCGACTGCAGCCGAGGTTCGCACATCAAATTGCCAATGACGGGGTGGTGCTAATGACCGTGCAGTCGGCATGAAAGAAGACTGATTCAGGGTCTGAGATAAGAGCAACCTGATCCGTCTCCACTGACTCTCCGGTGCTCCACTAAACGTGTGGACGACAGCCCGCACGACATGACAGAATATTCGCCGAGTCTAGACAAGATAATATAGGTCAGCTGAAGCCGAGATGACTGACGTGTTGAAACTCGACAGGGATCATCTTTCATTCCCTTGATTTCGGAGCGTAAATGAATGGCGGCTTCCCTGAATTGGTCTAGTGCGCGATTACTGAGACTCCAAGCATAAAAGGGGACAATAACACAACATCTCCTCTGTTCCAGTTATTCTTCCTCTTTTCAAAAGTACATGCCTCTGCCGTCTTTGAACCACCATGACGAGGGTTCTGCTATTCTGCATTGCCGAAATGGCCAAGGAGGCAAGCACATCCTGTTACTACGGGATACAAGAAATCTAATCAAGAGTCACAGGTCACTCGTGAAATTTTGAGCCACGAAGCCGGAGACAGTCTCAATCAAACCACACAGTATTATCTCGTCGAGTCAAAGTCTTGCCTGAATCCCCGAGGGCTTCAAACAGCAGATCCCAGATGGTGAAACCTTTGACAGTGAATTCATTGGTGCCTCACCCGACGAGTGCAGAGCTTGGGCCAAAGAGAACCAGGACAAAGTCAATTTCATTGAAGAGGATATCATCGCCATAGTGGATGCGCGTAGCGCTGAAGACAAAACCATCATAATGTCCTGTTTTGTTCGAGAATCGATGTACGACGAGGCCGGCCCATTTCCGCCTTGGGGCATTCTTCCGCGAAAGGAAGACGTAAATACCTGGCTCGATTATAGAATCGAATACCCCTTTGCCTTTACCGTTACAGTATACTGGAACATGCACCCCCTAGTCTTACCTATCCTGCCTTCTTTGGGAAAAAGGAAGACTTCACGGATGAAAATGGCGTCTTTGACGTTGCCGAGGCCGACAAGTTTTCTCTCGAATACAACCCTAATCTATACACTTCACCCCCGCCGAGACTTTGATGCTGCAGGATGTTTTGATGGCGCGAAGGAATTATCATGTCATGTGGTACTTGGCTAGGATCTATTCAATGTGATGTGTCGGAGGATGAATACAATTCATACTGTTTCTTTCGTAACAAGCTATTAAACATGAGTCCACTATATATAGCACGATCAAATTGCCAATTGTTCTCAAAGCTTCTGCCTAGATTCCCGAGGTCTGTAACAGCAAATCCCTTATGATTACTCGTAATCTTAGGGCGTGCTAAATAAACCCGGATAAAACTAAATAAACCCGGCTAGAGCTTTTTTGGTTAAGGCCTTACGATCAGATTTCTTAGTAAATTCTTAGCATTCCGGATCAATCAAATTTCAAATTTGAAAGGCTTTATCTAACCTCATTCAGACTATATAAAACCTGCGCATCCACACCCCTATATACAATAAACACCAAGTAACGCGTAGTAAGCTTTATTAACTAGATTTATTCACAAGATTCATCTTAGTTTGTCCTAGATTGTCCTAGATTCGTCAATGAGCTTCGTCAACTAGATTCAACTAAAAGGTGCTCGATGGGATCAATTAGGCAGATCAGTTAGTATCCCCATCAGGCACCCCTAGGTGAATCTAGTTAACGATTCTAATTGACGAATCTCATTGACGAATCTCATTGACGAATCTCAGTGACGAATCTCATTGACGAATCTAGTTGACGATATCTAGTACAACTTACACAGATCATATGATGTAGATTCTTACTATATAAACCCAGGATTTGCTATATAAACCCAGGTTATATATTTCTCACGCTAAAATGAATTACTAAGAATATGCTAAGAAATTATTTTCGTAAGGAAAAAACGACTAAAACATTAGCTGGGTTTATTTAGCAAAATCCGGGTTTATTTAGCATCCACTGTAATCTTTATCGTCGACCTCCGCCTCCTCATCGGCATAACGGGCATTCACATCATCCCCTTCCTGACGTTTTCGAAGCTGTCCAGATTTGCCAGCCATTTTACCAGCCACGTGATCGAATACATAGTACCTCGAACTTTTGTTGATCCTATACGCGTAATTTGCAATGTTGACGACGGTCCCCAAAAACTCTCCGTTGGTTGGCTACTGCAAACAGACATGTCAGGGGATTGGCATGTAGAGCAGTGCAGTATTTGCCGAAGGAACTGTGAATGAGTTAGAGAAAAGAAGAACACCCAAGCTACGAGAATGGGCTTTTCTTACGTGGCCGGTGTGAATGTAACTTTAAAATAATCCCCACGTCGTACATTATACTTATTATAAGCTTGTTGAATGGACCCTCCTTGGCCTAGGTACTGGCTGTAAGTTCACCTCTGACAAGCGGTAACTATGTAGACACCTACTACTCTGTTCAGCACCGGTCCCTGGAAATACGTACGCCTTGGATCCTCCATCCGTTGTGCACGCCCAAGGGAATTCTTCAGCACTGGTTGTGCCGGTATTGATTTGATCAGTGCCTCGTCTCGCGAGATTCTGGTTGAATGGTCCAAGGTTGACCCCAGACTCCTGTCTATTATCACTAGCCGCGCCCCGTGTAAGGACTCTCTGACTTGACATCCACAAAGGTCAATAACGTCGCAAAACTCCATTGAGTCTATACTTACAACACTCGATTCCCAGCCTGCAGGCAGAGCATTGCAAAGCAATTCTCCTCGGCTTGATTTGGCCAGCCAGAAATATTAATCGTCACATCAATAGGGTTATTTTGACCCTGGCGTTTCAAGAGCTCTGACTCCGTCTCTTCAGTGAAGGTATTGACTGGAGCTCCAAGTGCTACCATGCACCAAAAACCCAAAACGGAATGAGGATTTGGAAAATCATGATGAATTTAAGCAATATAGATCTCTTGCATATAACAACTGTGTGAGCGAATGGACTCTGTTCTTAAAAAGATCAATAGTTGCAGCCATAGCATCTATTTATCGTTTTATATTACTCGTTGTTCATCACAACGAGTGCTCCTTTCTAGACTATCCTCCTTTTCTCTGACCTTTTCTCAAACATCCCAAGATATAAGCAAGCATACTAACTACTCGATGAAACTGCCTGAAGTCAGCTTTGACTATTGTCAAAACAAAGACCGAGTCATGGGTTGATGACATATTGGACTGTTTGAAGGCTTAACAGATGACCGGTGAAACAAAACTTGCGACTGATATGTATGTCTTAAGGGCCGAGAATCGGCATCTATTGCGTTTATTCATGTACCAGAGGTTTTGAATTATGTGTATCCACGATGGCATAAGGAAAGCGCATGTTTCCTTAATTTCGGCGACTAAATTGGGTCAGAGGTCATCATGTGTGTAGGTAGGGTGTGTTTTGGGACCCAAGGAACCCAGTCACTGCAGTCAGCATACAACGGCCAATGGAATCAAGGATGTGCAACACTATTTGCATTCTTTCAAGCTGTGATAGTGATATGCGATATACCTTGTTTACGACCAAACATGCAAAGACAAATGCCACGACCTACCTAGGTATGAAATTAGACAAACAAATGCTTGCTCTTACCCCTGACGAATCTGACGGAAGTGTTTCTGTTCCACAGTCGCCTCGTCAAATATGCTATCACGATGAATACTGCTGTGTTTCCTGGCACAACCTTTGTGATCCCTCACCTGCAAAAACAAGATCTCTTCAATCCTGCTGGTTAATACAAGTGAGTGGATCTATGCCTACGAGGCAAAATTAGTGCATTATGCTAATTCTTTCTTTCTAGGCATCCAAACTTGTACTCAGCGCCCAAAAATAGGGTCAAGCTTTTATTGGTTTACCAGCAAGGAGCGGACGTCCCTTAAACCAAATGTCTCACCGACGACGATATGATTAACTATGTACTCGTGGCCGAGGTTTCTAATACCTAAAACAAAGATTGGCGCAGAAATTGGCGTGAAATGCCACTTGTACTGCACATGGGTTGCTGGAGGTCCATACTAACGTATTTCCTGGTTAAATGGATCACCTGTAATCGGCATACAAAATCGCCATTTTACCCCCTGCAATTCCGATAAATTTATATATATACATGAAATTATGCTACAGTCTATATATAAACTTTTATACGTATATCATCTATATCTAAGATATTTACTTCGAGAAGAAGAGAAAAGCGAAAGAACCCCTTATCTGATTGATTAGTCAGCCGTTATCGGGCTCTAACTTAATTTTTTCATACAAAAAGAAGGAAAGAAAGAAAAAAGAAGCCTGATGCAATCTGAAGTATATTATGCTAGCTTCAACTCGAGGGTATATATACTCGGAAGGGTTTACGAGGAGCTCGTTATCATGATATCTTCATCTCATCTTTTCATCGACCCGTAAGTAGCGCCTAATATGCTCGTTTTTGCCAACGTGTGACATAGTTGAACAAACACACCCTGTGAAACGCCTGTAATGGATTAAGAAAACCCAGACAAAAGAAAAAAAATAATACGCGTGCAGACGGATTAAGCAATGAAGAAAGTGGGTGGATGGTATCCAAAATTGAGAGAATAAATGAATTTTTAACACCTAGCATCTTATTAGCAATTTGCATTACTCGCCCCACCAAAAAACAATAGCCAAAGACTCACATCTTGTATTCACATTCACCTCGGGCGGAGCGGGTTTGGTCCCGTGTCTCCAAAGTGTAGGAGAGCTTGATGTCGAGATCACGCTTGTTCTTCGCATTAGGCTTGTTCTCGAGGTATCCGCTAACAGCCTCCTCTTCCTCGACAGTCAGCACATCCCGAAGATAAAAGACGGTCTGTTTCCAGTGAGTGTATTTTGCATGCGGTCCCGTGGAGAAAGTAATCGGCTTGTGGCACGCGGTGAACTGAATATCAAACCAGGCGATGATCGCGTGTATGAAATCGCTGCGTTTGACAGCGAGCGAATACGGGACTTGAAAGGACAGATCCGCAGGCGTAACCTTGTACAAGTCCAAGGTAAGGACTGGGCAGGGATCGGTGACAACCGCCTTCATCTCAACCGTGTCGACGAGAGGTTCGGTGAGTGCAACTTCCTTCATCGGGCTGTAGTTGAATCCGTAGACATTGTCCCAGACTTGATTCACGCTTTAGTACTCTCCTAGTATGTAGGAGCGTGGGCGGATACTTACATCCAATTTTGTCCTCCTTGTACTCGCCGTCCTCAATACCGGCAACGTAGATTGTTGCTTGGTCAGGGAAAATCTTTCCCCGGGGCAAGATATCTATCCCGCGCATAGAGAACAGTGTCCAGCATGCTCTCGTATAGGAGGAAGTATCCCATCCACTCGGATACAATGATGTCAACCTGAGGGAAAGGAAGGTCCACTTCTTCCATTTTCCCTTGCAAAAGCGTGATCTTATCGGCCATACCGTTCACGGCAACAATCTCGCGAGCCTTCTCAATGATCGAAGACATGTCAACGCCAATAACATGCTTTGCACCGGCACGGACTGCAAACCTACATGAGAAAACAAACCGTCAGTTCGATATGCAATGCACACTGCACACCCCTGCGGGTGATAGAGATATTGAATGACCAGGTTTTGCTCACATGCTCAGAATGCCGGTGCCGCATCCGACGTCAAGGACGACCTTGTCTTTAAAAAGATGCTTATTCTGGTAAATGGCATCGCGGTAAGATCGAGTACGAACGTCGTCTTTCTGAAAACAGCAAGAAAAATCATGTTAGTTGGCTACCTATTGCTACTCCTCTCAACCATTCTCCTCTTTATTCTCATCAGTACTTACCAGCATTTCCTCATGGATGCCTGGTAAGTTTTCAAAAATCACGTTGTTAGTTGATAATCAATGAGAGTGCAGGCCGATATCAAATACCATGATGGTCATAGCTGCCAAAGAGTAATTAGCAAATACATATTTTCAGAAAGGACAACACCACACACCTAGTGAAATAGCGAACTTCCGCGTGGTCAGCGCCAACCATGCGATCGGCGCTGCTAGAAATGCCCGTGTTGCCGGTAGCTGGTGCTGCACTCATGATGCCGAATATTTATTTTCGGAAAATTTAAAAATCGAGTCCAGGTCCACGGGTCAGAGGAAAAGCAGAGCGATGAGAGAAAGAAAATCTGATAGAGGCTTTCCTATCTGAGCCTAAGCGACTTTTTCTTCCGGGGAATTGATTGGCCCAAACAGCCCACCAACTAACGCAAAACGGTCTAGGCTCCCACGTGAACTGTGGGGTTGTGGCCATTCTCGAATTCTCCAACTTCCTTTTCTCAAGCAACTTCGCGACAAGATCTTGAGCCTTCGGCCGTCTTTCCTCATTATTATCATGTCAGACACATAGTCGCACATCCAGGCGTTAGAAACTGGAAATGCTGCAGGGTAACCTTTCCCCAGCCCAGCCAATCACACGTCAGGGGTGCTCGGCATGCTTAGGTAATCATTTCAGCGCTTCTCATTTGATTGCTTGATTTATTCGATGCTTCCGCCTTCTGCTTCGCGACGGACAGCGCGACAATTCCTTTGAAGATGCGAGCCCTCCGACCCTTGTCTTCTCTTTCAGGCTCTGCTATCCCTCTCATTACACTAGCCGCTTTTGCCGGCCAGTCATGGGCGTCCCTTGGAGATCGATTGCCCGAATTTAAAGAATGTGTCAAGGTATGCAAATCCCTGTTTTCGGGTCTGCGTGGACAAAAGGCCTGACATGCAAATGCCAGATTTGTAAAGAAGAGAACTGCCAGGATGGCAATTCTGCGCTGCGTAAGTTAGTCTTCAAAATATCTTCTTTTCTTTTCACTGCTAACGGGAGAATGGAAAAAGCGATCTTCCTTCGCCTTATGCTATGGACCTGCGCCGCCGAATGCGACTATACCTGCCAACATGTCATCACGGATCGCAGAGTGAACAGAGACTTCCCCATGCTACAGCCCATCGTACAATTCCATGGCAAATGGCCCTTTTACAGAGTTCTAGGCATGCAGGAGCTCTTCTCTGTTCTCTTCTCGCTTTTCAATTTTCTGGCTCATTACTACGGCTTGGACTGGGTTCAGTCGTCCATTCCCGCCTCGTATCCGCTTCGCAGGTATTATGTTGGCCTTGCTTATTGTGGATTTGCTAGCTGGACTTTCAGTATGCTATTCCACACACGATTTTTCCTTGACCGAGAAACTGGACTATTGGGCAGCTGGCGCGAGTGTGCTTTACGGCCTCTTTCTGGCCGTCATCCGTATCTTCCGCCTAGACCAAGAACGGCCCCGTTTTAGGCCGACTATTCGCCGCCTTTGGACATATCTCTGTATCGGACTGTACGTCGCCCATGTCTCCTATTTGACCTTTTGGTCCTGGGATTATACCTACAACATGATTGCCAATGTTGTCGTTGGAGTTCTTCAAAACCTGCTCTGGGTGACATTCAGTATCTACCGGTATAGACAAGACCCAAGGAAGTCATGGACTGCTTGGCCCGCCATGATTGTCGTTTGGGTCTCGCTTGCTATGGGTTTGGAGCTTTTGATTTCCCGCCATTGTGGGGATTGGTTGACGCACACAGTCTGTGGCATTTGGGAACAGTCGTACCCACTGCTTGGTGGTATCTGTGAGTAAACGCACCTTTTAACCCGCATCCTTGATCGGCGTCTAACTTGGATTTCGCAGTTTTATCATCAGGGATGCCCAGGACGACCTGGCTACCGAAAGGTTGAAAGCTTGAGTATATACTGGAATATGCCGTTTGATGTCGATGGACTTGTACTACATTCATGTTAATACGAGTTTATTTCAGGAATCTCGCTCCTATCTGAGAGAATCTGATGTTATGGGCATGGGTTATAGCATTAATGTCGTCGTCTTTGATAATACGACGGCTGAAGTCGGCTTTTCCTTTTTCTTTCATGCTCATCTGGCATCCTTGGAAGTTATATATATGTCAAAAGTGGCATTCTGCGTTTGCAAGGGCAAGTTCAGGTAGAAAACGTATATACAAATGCGTAGTATTGGCCCTGGATTAATGTACCTGTAGGCGGGTTAAGCTGGTGTGGGGCATTATATATGGAAGGCTGAAGCACGAAGTTACCTCCTGCCTCGTTCAACAACAACACCGAACCTCTCTCGTTGCCAGTGCAAGCCAATAACCTCAACAACCTCAATTGCCCTACAACCGAAAAGACAAAGCACTTCCCAGACTCGCGCCGCCATGGCGTCTTCCGCTATCACTCAGGCCATCACCGAGGCCGCTGCGAAGTATCGCTTTCCAGAGGGGCGCGTGTTTGAGTATGGCACTGCGGGGTAAGCAGCATCATCATCCGTCCATCCTCCCTGTGCAATCGCCACTTTTTGAGCTAATATGGGCCCTTGCAGTTTCGTATGAAAGCGTAAGCAGATACATCCATTGTTTTGGCAGCACTCCTTCGTTGGCTTGAAAAAGACGGCTCACCAACAACAAATCAACCCCGCAATTGTCAACAGTGATCTGCTCAACACCGTCGTCTTTGCAGTAGGCCTTCTCGCCGGACTGCGATCTCGAAAACTCAATGGCCAGTGGATCGGTGTCATGGTCACAGCGAGCCACAACCCTGCTGAGGACAATGGCGTGAAGTTGGTTGATCCCATGGTAAGGATGTGAAGTTGCTTGTCGTCTCGGGAGCAATGATTGAAATGATACTAATGCAATCACTTGGTTTTTGAATAACAGGGCGAAATGCTCGAAGTAAGCTCCCCACAACGCATCGTTCGTATAATTTAGTGCCGTGATTAACAATCTGCAGGCTGAATGGGAGGCATATGCGACGAAACTGGCAAACGCCCCTCTCGACAAGGTGGCAGATGTCTACAACGACTTGATCAAGGAGATTGACGTGAAAATGGACAACCCTGCGCGCGTGGTTTTGCCCGTGATACTCGTGCCTCTGGTTCTCGTCTAGTTGGAATTCTCAACGCAGCGTTGACTGCTACCGAAGTCGAATTTCTTGACTTCAAATTCATGACTACTCCTCAGCTTCACTACGTCGTTCGATGCAAGAATACCCTGGGGACCCCATATGAATATGGAGAACCTACCGAGCAAGGTTACTATGAGAAACTCGCCGCAGCCTTTAAAAAGGTCCAAAAAGCGTCAAGGTCAAGGGCCACCTGACTGTCGACTGCGCGAATGGAGTCGGTGGACCAAAGCTTCGTGAACTCATCAAATACCTTCCGTCTCTAGAGGAAGGTGGCGTTGACATTAAGGTTGTTAATGACAATGTCATTGACCCAGATAGCCTGAACTTTGAAGTATGCATTCCACAGTGCCGTGGTGTTAAATGAGCAGCTTATTTGACAAGCAATTATATAGTGCGGCGCGGATTTCGTCAAGACCAAGCAGCGATCTCCTCCTTCTTCCAAGGCCGCACAGATGGATCGCTGTGCATCTTTAGACGGTGATGCCGATCGATTGGTATACTATTTCATAGATGAGAATAATGTGTTCCGACTTCTCGATGGGGACCGTATCGCAACACTTGCAGCCTCCTTCATTGGCGATCTAGCTCGTAACGCTGGAATTGCGCAAAAGCTGAAGATCGGTGTCGTTCAGACCGCCTATGCCAACGGTGCTAGCACTGATTACATCGAAAAGGTCCTAAAACTTCCAACTGTGTGTACAAAAACGGGCGTCAAGCATCTCCACCATGCTGCACTGCGGTACGATGTTGGTGTCTACTTCGAAGCCAATGGCCATGGCACCGTGACATTTTCGGAAAATGCCCTGAAGATAATCAAGAGCGCCGAACCGCAATCGCCGGCCCAGCAACATGCACTCGAAACTCTCGTCGGACTGACCGACCTAATCAACCAAGCAGTGGGGATGCTCTTTCGGACATGCTCCTTGTCGAGGCGATATTGGCTCACAAGGGGTGGACTACTAAGGAGTGGCTTGGTACCTACACTGACCTGCCTTCACGTCTCGTTCGTGTCGAAGTTGCCGATCGTTCCATCTTCAAAGCTGTCGATGCCGAACGCAAACTCGAATCACCGCCAGGACTCCAAGATAAGATCGATGCCTTGCAGTCTCGTTACAACAAGGGTCGTAGTTTTGCCCGTGCAAGTGGCACAGAGGACGCTGTGCGGGTTTACGCAGAAGCTGCCAGCAGATCCGAGGCTGATGACTTGGCTACACGAGTCGCCAATGCTGTTAAGGAAGCTTAAGTGATGATGACATGGCCACTGGATCAGATAGAAAAATTGGGTTTTACGATTAAAATGAAAATAAAAACGGTGGGAAGAAGTAATGAATTCTCATCTTCTTGTCTTACGGCAGTAGACAGCGTGCTTAGGACATAACGTCGTAATGAATTTCTATGGAGTATTAAATAAGTTTCAACATAAAGTAGGAAAAAAACTTTTTAACCTTCCTCCTGATCCATGTCGTCTCGTCCACGTTTTCCACCCTTCGCAAACTTTGTGCCTCTCATGCCTGACCCTCTCCCATTTCTCTTCTCTTCCAACTCCTTCAGCTGAGTGATTGCCTGTCGTTGCGCCTCCTCAACCCGTTCCGACAAGATCAACACTTGTTCCTTCTCAACTTCGTAAACAGGTAGTTTCCGACCCAGCGCCTTCTCAATTCGCTGATATATCTCGGCATCATACTGCGTGACCAGGTTAATGGCTTTACCGGATTTCCCGGCTCGAGCAGTCCGACCGATACGATGAATGTGCGTCTTGCTATCTGTCGCCAGGTCATAGTTGAGCACAAGGTCCACAGAGGGGATATCAAGGCCTCGGGCAGCGACGTCCGTGGCTATGAGAATATCACGGCTCCGCGACCGGAACTTCCCTAATGCGCCTAACCTTGCTGACTGTGAAAGCTGGCCGTGGAGGGCTATGGCGCCAAATCCTAAGGCTCTGGTGAGGAAGGTGAGGCGCATGGTCTCATGGACGGTGCGCGTAAAGATGATCACGCTCTGTCCGACGTGCTCATTCAGCAACCATATCAAATAAACGTCCTTGCGCTTTTGCGGAATAAAGATTAAATATTGCAAAAGCGAAGCGACAGTCTGATATTTACTGGAGGAAACAGATACACGCAGCGGGTTCGTGAGCGAAGCTCGCTGGAGTCCTTCCACCTTGGAACTCATGGTCGCCGAGAAAAGAAAAGTACGTCTTTCTCGAGGCAGAACCTTGAGAATCTTTGAGATGATCGGACCAAAATCCATGTCTAGCAGACGGTCTGCTTCGTCCATGACCAGGTATTTCAAGGTCCGTAGACTAAAGCCCTTTGTATTTTCGAGATGATCAAGTAATCGACCCGGGTAGCGACGATAATATGCGGCTTCTTGCCAATTGCGATGGATTGCGAAACCATGTCCATCCCTCCAACGAGAACAACAGTGCGAACGGAGATGGTTGAGCCAAGAGCTTCGAAGGACTCGGAAATTTGGTAAGCCAGCTCTCGCGTGGGAGCAAGGACGAGCCCGAAAATGGCTGAGGCTTGTCCATCAAGGCCTGTAGAATGGGCAGTGCAAATGCAGCTGTTTTTCCTGAACCTGTTTCTGCGAGACCGATCAAATCGCGACCCTTTTTGTGATTTTGTTAGCATGCAATGTATATATATAAGGGCTTTGAGCAGGGCGCGCTCGGCCAGATATACCTGTAAAGCTAATGGTATAGCCTCCAACTGAATGGCAGTCGGAGTTTTGTATTTTAAAGTCTCGCAGGCTTCACAGAGCTGAGGAATCAACCCCAGGTCTCTGAATGTCTTGGGCGCTGTCGTTTCATGGTGCGATTCTCCGGCCTCGGCAGAATTGTCCTGGTTCGATGACGAGACATGCTCGTTTGATGAGCTAGCATCTGAGACCTCGTCATTCTCGACGGGTTTCTCGTGCGAAATCTTGCGCTTCTTGAGGAGGGGCATTGTCGAGAATTTCAATATAAATGGGTTGTTTTGTGCTCCGTCAGTAAAGTCTGTTCTGGAAGGCCCGCAAAATTATTGGCGCCGCAAAATCGATATTCCGGCCAATTTCGCCGATCTATCTTATCGGCAGTCCCCAAGAAAAAAATCAGCAATCTTTGAGAAAACCCATTCATAACTTCCTCTCTACTATAACAATAATAACTATGGCCAGGAGACGTACCAAGAAGCGAACTCAGCCACTGGCCAAGAATGGCGCATCGGCCATGAACCGTTCACCGAAGTCGATGGTTATTCGGATTGGAGCCAGCGAAGTTGGATCAAGTGTCAGTCAATTGGCGAAAGATTTCCGTCTAATGATGGAGCCTGATACAGCGAGCCGTCTAAAGGTGAGCCGTTCTTGACTGCCAGTACACCGAAGTCAACTGACTCAGCCGGACCTAGGAACGAAGAGCGAACAAACTGAAAGACTACGTTGTCATGGCAGGGCCATTGGGCGTTACGCATTTGATCCTGTTTTCTAGGTCAAGCACTGGGAATACGAACATGCGGCTCGCTCTCACTCCCCGCGGACCAACTCTCCATTTCAAGGTGGAGGACTATTCGCTGTGCAAAGACGTTGCGAAGGCACTCAAACATCCTCGCGGTGGTGGCCAGGATCACCGAACGCCCCTCTACTAGTCATGAACAACTTCAATACCCCTGACGCCGACGAAAACTCCAAGATACCCAAACGCCTCGAATCTCTTGCAACCACTGTTTTCCAATCATTATTTCCCCATCAATCCTCAGGCTACCCTCTGACTTCGATCCGCCGCGTAATGATGTTGAATAGAGAGAAAACAACATCCACCAATGGGTCTGAAGACGACGCATATATTCTAAAACTCCGCCACTACGCAATTACGACGAGAAAGACGGGCGTTCCAAAGAAAATTCGCCGGCTCGACCCAACAGAACAGCGACACAAAGACCCAAAGAAGAGTTTGCCAAACTTGGGGAAACTAGAAGATGTGGCTGATTATCTCCTTGATCCTGCTGCTGGTGGCTACACATCGGCTAGTGAGACCGAGTTGGATACGGATGCGGAGGTTGAAGTTACCGAAAACGTGACGAAGAAAGTGCTCAATCGACGCGAACTACAAAAGCTGAGAGCGGGCGAAAGATCTTCAGCAGAAAACCAGGCGGGAAAGGCTCATGTTGAGAAGAGAGCGGTCAAGTTGGTCGAGCTGGGCCCTCGTATGACCTTGAGATTGAAAAAGTCGAAGAGGGACTCTGCGGTGGAAGAGTCATGTGGCATGACTTTATATCCAAGTCCGAGAAGGAGACCAAAAGGATGGACGACGAATGGAACAGGAAGAGGAAAGAAAAAGAAGAGCGAAAGAAGCAACAAAGAGCAAATGTTGAGAAGAAAAAGCAGGAAAAGGCAAAAGCAAAAGGTAATGGGCAGGCTGGAGAAAATGCGGATGATGACGACGACGATGTCAGCATGGACGATGATTATGAATGGGACAGCGACGAATTTGACGAAGAGGCTGACGTTGAGGAGGACGGTGAAGATGGTGACGAATCCATGGAAGAATAGGGTCCTATATCTAAATGGATTGAATATTAACAGGTACATAATTTGAGATTACTCTCTCCAAATCTGAATTATGGATTATGGATGCAACAGCGATTGCAACCCTCGTACCTAAGTACTAATATTACACACTATACGTCTTTTGCCTGCTTGAGCTTCTCGTTCACAATTTTCTCAACCATCCTTTCCAGTATGGTAAAGTCGCCTCCAGTGTTTTGGCTGAAGTAAGCCTGCACGCTCTTCTCGACGTATTTTCCCACCATGTCAATCTCAACGTTAACATCCTCGCCCGGTTTCTTTGCGGCCGTGACGATTTTCTCCTGGGTGTAGGCGATGAGCATGACTTCCCAGTATCTATCTTCGCCGTCAACCACCTTCGTGACAGTAAGGCTCGCCCCATCCAGAGTTATAAAGCCCTTTTCCACCACATATCGTAATATACTCTTGTCCCTTGGCTGTAGTCTGAAGGTAAGCGCGTTCCCATCCGGGGTGACCGAGAGGATCTTCGCGGTAGTATCAACATGGCCCTGGACAAAGTGACCGCCCATCCGCGTCTCTGAAGACACCGCCCGTTCAAGATTGACCTTGGAATTGGCCTGGAGAGAGCCAAGATTGGTCCGACGAAGAGTCTCGGGGCAACGCCTACTTTGAACCAGTCCTTGTCGAACGCTGTTACAGTCAAGCATGTCCCTATCCCAGACGGATTATATTAGCGTCACTCTATTTCCTCCGCAAGGTAAATCGGTACCATTGACGCTGATGCTATCTCCAAGATGCGCATCTCCGAGGATCTCCGCGCAGTTTCCAATCGTTAATGAAGTGCCCCGCCCGCTTGCGCTGGTGTCGAGAGGCTCGAGGGACGTCACCGCTTCAGCAAGGGTTTGGTTAGCATCTCCGATCGATCTTCGGGTTGAGATCCAACTTACTCCCGATTGTTTCAACCAGGCCAGTAAACATGGTGGGAGGTTCTGCTGATACCGAAAGAAAGGAAACGAAGCGTCAGGCGTACTCCGCGGGAGACCTCGGTAGTCAAAACTGTCGGAGCTGTCTCCGCTTCTTCACTGTATTTCGCCTTCCACAATTAGTACCGATTCTACCGAAGGTAATGCATACTTCAGCCGTGCGAAAATGAAGACTCCGACGATAATAGCGCAGAGGATACTAACACAAAGAAGTTTCTGCCTTCCTCCCTCGCACGCCGGGAATTTCGGAATACAATGGCGGCGATATTCTACGGCCGCGCCAGGAGTCCTGCCTCTGGAAGGCATTCGGGTGCTGGATATGACTAGGGTGCTTGCTGGAGTGAGCATTCAATTGGATCCAACCTTTGAAGTTTGGAACTGAGTGCCATTGCTCACCATGCCACCAGCCTTATTGTACGCAGATTCTGGGAGATTTGGGGTACGAGGCCAATTCATTGAGTCTTCTCCTTTCCCTTGCGCACGCAGCTCACTGACTAGACAATCTGTAGCGCCGAGATTATAAAGATTGAGCACCCACAACGAGGTGACGATACTAGAGCCTGGGGACCGCCGTATGCGAAATACCGGAATGAGTCCGCGAAAGGACCAGGCGAAAGTGCCTATTATCTTGCGGTAAAAAGACGGAATATTTACGCTTTAGGATTGAATCTTGTGTATTCTAATGAATATTATGGGAATAGGTCAATCGGAACAAAAATCGGTCGGACTATCATTTGCGCATTCGTCCGGGGTAGAAATCCTTCATAAGCTGGTGAAAGAATGCGACGTCCTCGTCGAGAATTATGTGCCGGGAAGCCTGAAGAAATACAACATGGATTACAAAACTCTAAGCGCCATCAATCCAAAACTGATATATGCCAGTATAACTGGATACGGACAGACAGGACCGTACAGAAACCGAGCGGGCTACGATGTCATGGTGGAGGCAGAGTTCGGTCTGATGCACATCACAGGTTCTAGAGACGGGCCTCCAGTTAAAGTGGGCGTTGCAGTCACGGATCTGACGACGGGGCTTTACACGTCGAATGCTATCATGGCTGCTCTCATCGCGCGGGGGCGTACTGGAAAGGGACAGCATATTGATGCGTGTTTGAGTGACGTCAAGTTGCAACTCTTGCCAATTTGGCAAGTTCTGCCTTGATCAGTGGAGAAAAGGATTCTGGTCGCTGGGGCACAGCTCACCGTAAGCACCGGCCCTTCCCTTATTTACGTGATATAAGGGAATGAAAGCAAGGAAAAGGGAGGGAGGCTAAAATGGTTCTTACAGCATCGATTGTCCCCTATCGAAGTTACAAGACCCTCGATGGCGATATTCTCTTCGGCGGTGGTAATGATCGACTTTTCGGTGTCCTTAGTGACCGACTGGGACGCCCCGAATGGAAGACAGACGATCGTTTCGGAACAAATAGCAACAGAGTCAAGAACCGAGTGGACCTAGATGGAATGATACAAGACATCACAACACAAAAGACAACGCAAGAGTGGCTTGAGATCTTCGAAGGCAGCGGAATGCCATATGCCGCCGTGAATGATATCCAGGGAACCCTGAACCACGACCATGGTCAGTGCCGCCAGCGCCGTTCGACTGAAGACCCTACCGCTAATGAACTTCTATAGTGCGGGCGCGAAACATGGTGGCTGAAATTGACCATCCAGACTGTGGACCCATCAAACTTGTGAACACCCCGATCAAATACTCGCATGCCAAACCCGGAATTCGGACGCCGCCTCCTACCCTGGGCCAGCACACCGACGAGGTGCTCCAGGGGCTGCTGGAGTATACGGAAGAGGATATTGCTTTGTTGAAGCAGCAGGGAATAGTTTCGTAGACTGCTACTTGCCGTATAGTAAATAAAATCCAGCAGAGCCCGGCAGTGTAAGTATTCTCAGTACAGTGCAATGGAACGAGGCATAATTTCCATATCACATCACGTGATGAGTTTAGTTGCTCTCTGGCGCGGAAAAGTAAAAGTACTTGCCTAGGTAGTTATTCAATGATCCTAATCATCAATGGCCTAAGTACTAGACATCGAAGAGATGAACCATGGTCTTGCAGAACAATAGTAGGGTTTCTAGCCCTACGCCACCGGAGCCCTCCACGGTTGATGCATCATCTTATTCACTACAGACCGTCCAACATGCATTTTCGCCCGACAACTTGAACTATAGAATGTACGACGCAACCCATCTGCAAACCGCCATTGCTCCAGTGAATACGCACCCAATGGCCGTTCTACGCAACAGAGTCGTCGGTTTCCCTGCCTTGGCTCCTGCTCCTGCTATTGCTCCTGCTACTAGCAATCCAACGCCGGCCACAGAGCCATCCCAGCCCTCTGCTGTGCAGCAACTGGAGCAGAAAAGCACTGCACAAGCGGTAATCAGTCTTGCACCAAAACTGAGCCACAAGTCCAATGACAGCCAGATTATATCCACCACAGCAGCAAAGCCGCAGACCCCCGTGGACTCGCCTTCACGGAAACCAGCTACCGGAAACCGCAAGCGGAGAAACCGGCGAAAGCGTGCTCGGGACAGCGATGATGAGATCAAAGCTAACGATTCGAGCTCAGATGATGTATCGGACGACATGTTGCCGGTAGCCAGACAGACCAAATCTGGACGCCAGGTCAATCGGCCAACCTTCTTTGCGCTCTCCCGGAGCCTAAACAGAGTCCACGGCAGAGACCATCTCCTTCAGGCAGCACGCCTACACCTGCTTCCGCGGCCCCGTGAAGAGACGCAGAAAAGTGTACCGCAAAACGGCAAGGACATGAATATCACTTGCAGGCACTGTCAGAGAGGTCATAGTCCTGCTACCAACTCGATTGTATTTTGCGACGAGTGCAATGGAGCCTGGCACCAGTTCTGCCATGATCCTCCCATTGGCAAGCAACTTATTGACGTTAAGGAGGCAGAATGGTTTTGCAATGAATGTCGACCTGGACAGCGAGTCACATTATTGAAGCTCAGGCTACCGCCGAAGGAAAAGCCTGTCTCGACAGAATCAACCTTAGGTTCTCTTGTTTGTGGCTCACGATTCACGGCCGAAGAACAACGCGGATATTTGTCGTCTCTTTCCCATGCTTCTTTGGTGGACATGCTGATCATGCTCTCAAAGAAGAATCCTACACTACCGATTTTTCCAGAGAACATGAAAGACCTACGGCAATCGAAGTTCGTTGTCACATCACCGAGTACAACGAGCACATTACACCAAAGCCTCCAATCAGACTCACCTGGAACCTCAAATGCTACAGACACTGGAGTTCCCATGACGGAAGCAGCCACATCACAGTCAAAGGATGGAGAGAGTTCCGATGCGGGACAGGATGTTGATGGAGACACAGACTCCGACGATTCCGGCTCTGAATATGAAGTAGAGGAGCACCGTCTGTATCCGCGGCCGGGAAACGGATTTTGCCTGCCTCCAGAAGAAGAGGACCTCGATATATTGCTCGATGACCCTGCTTGTTCTACGTTTAGCTACACGCTACATGGTTATCACCAGGAGAATGCGCTTGCCGACCATGCGGTCACTATTAGAATTGCGGGCTGAATGATGCTTTTAACGAATATCTCTCAAAGACGCTATTGGCTAGTCCTGTAGTAGATACTCTAACGATGTTCTACAGACGACAATGAATAAGTATTACAACAATAACTAATCATCAATAATCACAGAGCCCGGATTCGAGCCTGAGGCATTTAGTCATTCTATAACGCGATACTTGAACAGGCATAGTTAATATACACCATACTTAATATGGAAAGGTACCCGTGGTAAACGCACCTTTGATTGGATAAAAGCCTATGCTATACTGTAATAGGACTAAGCGTTAAAACTTGGCAGAATTTAGACCAATCAGAGCATTTAGGACTTTTAAAACAATGGTAACTGGCTCCTAAGTATTTGACGGTGAATATGGGCGAGCGGTTAAGGTAGGACGAAGCCCTTCGTTCGGTTAAGTTACTTCATAACTAACTCATCATAGGCGCTGTCTTCAGGTTCATTAATGATGAATGGCAGTCTGTAAAAGGGCGCAGGTTACAGGCGGAAAAACAATTAACGCTGCATTATTAATTGCTGGCCCATTCGGCGCTCGCCAGTCGGGTGACAGCGTCGTTACCCTTGTTGACTTCGAACACACTCTCCATTCTTCAACCAGAAATTAGCAGATTCTCGGATTCATATTTGATATTATCGTTCGTCGCGTCAAGCTCCATTCATGTCATGAGAATCGAAAAGAGCGATAGTTAATCAACGACGTTAGGATATGATCATTACCGAAATAATCCTCACGATCCCCGAGTACATGGTCAACAGAGTCGCCAGATAAAACCGCCTACAGATATCAACAGCACCGCAACAACAAACAACAACAGAAGAATATGGAGAAAATCACCCCATCGCGTCGCTATCTCACGCCCCGCCCGCCTCAAAAGTGGTACGAACACATCACGCTTGACCTATTTCTTAAAGTCCTCAACCAGACTTTCCTACACCCGTTTGTCGCGTGGATCGTTGTGCTCTGTCTCCGTGCCCAAGTCACGCCAACGGACCACCCGGCATGGATCATTGCGGTTGCATACGCGGTCTTCCTGACGCTGCTGATGGCGGCTAACATGCTCGATCGTCGCATCGCCTATGGTCTACCTCGAGACGTGGAGCCCAGTCATGAAGTCATCGTGGTCACTGGCGGAGGCAGTGGGTTGGGCCAGGTTATTGCTCAGATATATGGTATGAGGGGCGCTAGTGTCGCGGTGCTCGATATCAAGGAAGTGAGTGAGGTGGAAGGGTGGGATGAGCTTTCAGGCGTGGAATATTACAAATGCGACGTGGGTGATAGGAAGGCGTTGGAGTTGACGGCGAAGAAAATTGAGAATGATGTGAGTTTTTTCACCCTTTCTTTTCTGCTCTTTTCGTTTGACTATCTTTTCTACTATTCAAATACATAAAAAGAAATAGTTCTGACGGGCTGGAACTCTAGCTGGGAAAACCAACTGTGCTCATCAACTGCGCCGCAGCGTCGTTAAACGGTGTACCGCTGCTTTCACTGAGCCCGGAAGCCATGAAGAAAACAATTCAAACCAACTTACTAGCGCCTTTTCATTTGATACAGATTTTCCTGCCAGCCATGTTGGACACAAATGTTGGTGGTGTCATAGTCAACGTGAGCTCTGTCCTTGGGCATCTCACAGCCGCCGGCTTATCAGATTACTCCGTCAGCAAAGCTGGCCTGAGTGCGATGCATAAATCACTAGAAGTTGAACTGAGGGCATCCGGTCACGACGACAAGGTTAAGACTCTGCTGGTGGAGACCGGACAGCTTTCCACGCCTCTCTTCGACGGAATAGAGACGCCAAATCGATTCTTTGCCCCCGTCATCGAACCCATTCAAGTCGCATACGAGATAGTCTCGGCTATTGATAACGGTCAAAGTGGCGTCATCAGATTGCCTGCCTTCGCCAAGTTGGTCAACTGGTATGCCGTACTACCTGCTTCTATTCAAAGGCTCGCCCGCTACCTCAGCGGAATAGATACGGCTGTCGCAAAGGCATATGATCGTCATGCTCTCCAACCAGTGCAAGTATTATCCGAGACCGAATCGGAGAGTGATGTATGAGATGGTGTAGTTATACATCTCACCTGACTAAGACGATGTGCGCACCCATTCACCGAGTTCGACCTAAAAATTTCTTGGCGGATATAGACGCCAGATATGTTGTCCTCCTATGCTCAGGAAACTACTGCTCGGTCGCCAGAACGACCTTCTCTCGCTCGGCTCGCTGCGGTACGGTGCCTTTCTTGCTGTGTTTCCGAACATTGTCAACCCTCCGTTTAATAGCCGCAAGCTCCTCCTTCTTAATCTCCCTGCCTTCTTGATAGCCTTGGGCACATGGCGGTAGTTCTTGATCCTTCGAATTTCAGGCATGTGAGAATATCTGCGAATAAGCGCCTGATCATACTCGAGCTTCTGGCGTTGTTTGGCGCTTTTAATGCCAACTCGGGACGAAGCGTTTGTGCGCCATATACGAATGTTTCCATCGTCGGATCCGGATAGAACGTAGTTGTTATCTGGGGTGAACATGGCCGAGAAAACTCTGTAGGTCAATTATCAGCAACAACGCCTGTGAAATAATATAGTATAATAAAGTGCTAAGATCCTTTCTCACCTCTGCATTCGCTGTGTGTGGTAAACATCTCTCGAACGCCCTTGACTCCTGTTGAATAGCCGTATTGTGCGGTCGTAAGAGGCTGTAACCAACTCTTCACCGGTCGGGCTGAATTCAACATCCATAACAGCAGCAACGTGGTCTTTGTAGATGTTCAATGCTCGATCCATCTTTCTCATGTCAAACATATAAGCATTATGGTCTTCATTGGCAACAGCAAAGTTAAATGCTTCCATGGGGTTCCAAGCTATGGCATTGGAGGCTAGAGTAAGGATGACCTTGGCCACTGGCGTTGAAGTACGGAGGTCGTACACAACAACCGAGCGGTCAGTGGCGGTTGATCCAATAATAGACGTTTCTGTCTGGTTGAAGGCAACAGATGTGATGGTATCGGTGCTGGTTGGCCAGTGAAGAGTTTGAGACGCAGTCGACGAAGGACGGGACAAATCGTAAATAGATATGACAGAAGACGAAGCTGCAAACGCAGGTTGATCGCGGTGATATGAAACTCCCGTGAATGGGGTCTGGCCCAGGAAAGTTGCAACTGGTGGAGCTTCCGGCGAGGAATTATAAGGATCGAAGAGCTTGACTGTTTTATCGCTGGCGCAAGACAGGATTTTGCGATCTGGAGTCCAGCAGATTCCCTTCACTATGTTTTCATGTGCTTGAGTGTTCCACACTTCTTCGCGGGTCTGCATATCCCAGACTTTGACAACTCCATCACCTGAACCACTGGCAAAGCGATCCAAAGAGCCTGGGTCTTTGGCCATAGAATAGACGCCATCGATATGTCCGCTCCCCAGCTGGCCAATGAAGGGCGCAGCAAACATGCGGTCCATCTTGACAGCATTCAGGGCTCTTGTATATTCTCGGGCTCGCTCAAATGGATGCTGTGCTGGGTCGAGGTTCCTTTGCAGTCTCGCAACACTGGATCCTGGCGCTTGCTGCGAGTCCGCAGAGCGCGAGAGGGCTTTTATTTTCTGCCACAAGTAAAATTAGTATGGACCATCCTCTCAAATGACAGCCGACTAGAACAAACCATTTTCCGTTTTTAAAGCAAATAGTGAATCCCACGATTTTGTTGTCGAGAGAATGAAAAAATAAGCAAGAGTTGGCGGAGAGCAAAATGTTTGGCTGGAGCCGCAGGACGCCTGTGATTGGCTGTGTCCGCAGTTGCCGCCAAAGAGCTACAGTGCTACACTCTTTCCCGGCCAAGCTGCTGTTGACTCCATCCCATCACTCCCTCACCAGCACACGCCAGACACACACCAGACATACGGGAAGCTTTCACTGACAGTCCCTGTTATATTCTCTTTTATCTCGGCTGCGTACGCAACCAACCACACCCTCTCAACATCATGGCTTCCACATCCACCAGCCAGCGTATCGAGGAAGCGAGGTCGCTTGCATCAAAAGACCCTGCCCAAGCCGAGCAGATCTACAAGGGCGTTCTATCAGGAGGCATCGGGAAAACGGAGTCAGCTTCCAAAGATTATGAAGCAGCTTTAGTGGCATTGGGAGAGCTGTACCGTGATAACAGAAAGGCACACGAGCTTGCTGACCTCATCAAAACGAGCCGTGATGCCTTTTCCTCGTTCGCCAAAGCGAAGACGGCCAAACTCGGTGAGTCGTGCTTATTTTTTAAAAATTACTTTGCAGGTTTCTAATTTGATGCAGTCCGTCAACTCCTGGATCTGCTAAGTGAAATCCCGAACACAATCGAAATCCAAATCGCTGTCATCAAGTCTTCGATAGAGTGGGCAGTCGCAGAACGCCGATCCTTCCTCCGACAGAGCTTAGAAACGCGTCTCGTGATGATTTACATGCAAAAGCAATCATATTACGATGCTTTGACCTTGATCAATTCTCTACTCCGAGAGCTGAAACGGTTGGATGACAAGGTTGTGCTAGTTGAGATCCAGCTACTGGAATCACGAGTCTACCATGCACTTGGAAACCAGCCAAAGGCACGGGCAGCCCTTACTTCGGCTCGGACGTCTGCGTCCGCCGTTTACACACCCCAAGTCTGCAAGCTGGGCTTGATATGCAGAGTGGAATGCTGCATGCAGAGGACAAGGATTTTAACACGGCATATTCCTACTTCATTGAGGCACTCGAAGGGTATACCTCGATTGACGACACGCAGAAGGCGACAGCAGCATTGCAGTATATGTTGCTTTGCAAGATTATGCTGAATCTTGTTGATGACGTGACAAATCTGCTCGGCTCCAAGCAAGCATTGAAGTACGCAAGTACACGACTTGAAGCTATGAAGGCCGTTGCCCGTGCCCACGCCAACCGATCTTTGGAGGAATACGAGAAGGCGCTTTCAGACTACCGATACGAACTTGGAGGCGATGTTTTCATCCGCAACCACCTCCGCCGACTTTACGACGCCATGCTGGAACAGAATCTTATCAAAGTGATCGAACCATTCAGCCGAGTAGAGATTGATCACATTGCAAAAATGGTGGGATTAGATACTCAGCAAGTGGAACGGAAACTATCGCAGATGATCCTAGACAAGGTAATCATTGGCGTGTTGGATCAAGGAGCCGGGTGCTTGATTGTCTTTGAGGAAACAGAGCGGGACAAGGGCTATGATGCGGCATTGCAAACGATAGAAAAGCTCAACAATGTGGTCGAAGTCTTATACGCTAACCAAGCGTCCTTGTTGGAATAGACAGTTTGCTTGTGCGAGTATTCGCTGTGTATATCCTACAATGGGACGTTTACTTTCGCATTTCGGAACTAGAAAATGTCATCCATCTATAGAATACCTAAGTCTAGGTCGATAGTGAATTATCCTTATAATACTATTTTTAGTATTTCTGAAAATACGATTGCCAGTGTCTAGGTAGTAGGTACTAGGTAGTTAGTAGGTAGTGATATTTTTGCGTTTCTGGGTGTGACCAAATCGGGCTAGCGCAGGGTCGCCGTTCTCCATCGCGACTTTCGCTGGAAATTGACCAGCCTTTTATCAACCGCGTATCGCCACGCTCGTTAGAATCGCTGCGCAGCATATCGTCGACTTATATCAACGTTGTCACCAGCATGGCTATGAACGCCCCAATGCAGCCCAATTATCCTCGCGGCTACCCTCAGGCCGCCCAGCGCTCGCCCGCCACTCCTCGTCGCGGTGCTCCCATGCCAGGTACCTATGGATTCCTACCCTTACACAGCTTGTGGATAACGTGGTCCAATGACAGCTTGCTAACACTTCTTTGCTTGACAGGTCCCGGCGTACCTATGGCCCCCATCAACAAGTAGTTCATCCTCAGTACATGGCAGCGGCGGCAGCAGCAGCAGCTCACCAACGCAATATGCCCCTGTCAACGAAGCTTCTCTACGACGCAGCCGGAAGCCCACAGACAAGAACATGCCAGACGGGCTAGAAGAATTTGTTATTGGGAATGGAGTGCAGGAATACAAAAGACTGCGAGAGATAGAGAAACGCCTAGACTCATCTATGGTGAAAAAGAGGCTGGATATCCAAGATTCGCTCAGTCGGTCAATGAAGCGCTATCGGACTCTTCGTATTTGGATTTCAAACACAACTGAGAACCAAGCATGGCAGAAGGGCGAACAGAATGGGAACGGTGGACCGGGATCTGGGCGGTACAAAGTGCGAATCGAAGGCAGAATTCTCGATGATGATACCGACTCCACGATGCCAGCCGAGGACAGCGACGACGAAGATGAAGAGACTAAGGAAGGTTCGACTGAGGGAGAAGATGCTGCAAAAGGACAACGAAACGAAAGACTCAACAAAAGCAACGACAGAGACTGTCACACTTTTTCAAATCAATTACGATCGATTTTGACAAGACGATCAACGCGAAAACAGATGATGTGTCTCCCATCACTTGGACTAAACCGCAACTTCCCGGAAATGTTGTCACTCTACCGCCTAGCGCTGACTTTGATTCGATTCAGTTCTCCCGAGGAGCTCAGGAAAACGTTAACATCACCATCAGTCTCGTCAGAGATGAAGCACCCGAACGACTGAAGGTCAGCAAAGACTTGGCCGACATCATCGATGTCGAAGAAGAATCGAGAAGCGGCATCATTCTAGGTATTTGGGATTATGTCCGAGCCATGGGTCTTCAAGAAGATCAAGAAAAACGCCAAGTACGCTGCGATGCTCGGTTGAGAAAGGTATCATTACCCTGCCCCAGAAAATCTAGGAAGTCCGAATTTTACTTAACGCAGTTATTTTAGCTTTTGGCCGTGATCAAGTGTTCTTTCCTCAAATCCCTGACATTATCGCGAGCCATACCTCGCCACTCGACCCTATCAAGCTCCCATACACGATCCGAGTTGATGAAGAGTTCCACAACAACCCAACATCAACAATCTACGATATCCGCGTAGCCGTCGATGACCCATTACGCCAGAAGATGCTCGCGCTCACTTCAAATCCTCAATACCCAGCTTCCCTCCGCCAAATTAGCGTTCTGGACGACCAACTTGCCCTCATCATTCAGGCGCTTATGCACTCCAAAGCCCGCCATTCTTTCTACACCGCGCTCAGTAAAGATCCCGCAACGTTCATTCGTCGTTGGCTTGGTTCTCAACGCCGCGATCTTGAAACTATCCTTGAGAGGCTGTTCGCGGTGGTGGCGAAGATGGCAGTGGGCCTGAGTTCAGACGCGGTGGTACTAACAGTGCTTGGAATGCCCCTGTGGCCCGGGAAGCAGTTCGCTACATGCTCGCGCGGCCGGATAGTAATACTGTGTATCGGTAGATTTAATGTTTTTGGTTTCTGTATTTTTCTTTGTATTTCCAACAGTGGCTTTACTTTTATACGGTCAAGGTAGTTTGGGCGCGCAAGATGTGGATGTATTTCTTTTCTTCTCTCTAAGATATCAGTAGTGAATGTGAATTCAGTTGTACGGGAATAGATTCGAGATAGTCGTCTACTTCTGAATCAAAAGCAATTAATTAATGATAGGTAATCAAATCCATTGAACCCTGTCGCAATTTATCATATCACACAGTCCGACTTAACAATAGTACCATGGATTAACTAATTAACCATTTGGTATAGCGCGTCTGAGCTAGTCAAAAGGGCGCGAATTCCCTTGAACAGACGATACAAATCATGTGTAGGAAGGGGAACGAGTACCAATTCCTCGTCACGATGGAGCAGCCGTCTTACGTTCTCTCAACGAATCTCCCACCGCTTCAGCTCCAGTAGCATCAACACCTGTCGCCGCTGGCGCCGCTAGTAGTTCCGCGCCGTCCCCAGTCTCGAAGTACCCTTGTTCCTGTCTCAATTTTTCAGCCGCACCCAATATATAATCGTGTTTCTCACGGCTAATAGTAGCTGCCGCCCTTTCCGCTTTATGGGGAGGCAGAATCTCGCCTGGCTTCTTAGCAGCAGCCGGAACTGGAGTCCGGAACCTCTTCAACACGGCATCGATCATTTGCGAAAACCAGTAATAGTTGAGGGTATTCAGAATCAAATTGGCAGCAACATATACGATTGGCAGCCATTGTGGGAGCGGGGAATCCGCGAAATGGGGGCAAATTTCGCAATTTCTGCATTCGCCTGGATGCAGTCTTCGTTAAGGCATAGAGCTGCTGCGTCTTCCCGCAGTTTGAAGACGGGTGCATTGGTCGGGACTCCATCGAGGAATGGTGAATGGGTCGTTGAACGACTCTGCATAAGTGCATGCCACATGTCTCCGTACACAATAACCGACTGCCAAGTGCCCCAGATTATACGGCAGGAGAAAAACATGCCGAGAAGCAGCATTCCGTTATACCACTGCAGATTGCTGCCGGTCATGTTGAGCTTGTCTAAGAACCAGTGGATATTGAGGAACGGGCTGGACAACTCGTAGAGAATGAAGGTCGGTGCGTAGAAGTTGACGAACGGTCTCTATAGAAAAAGAAATCGCGAGGTCAGAAAGGAACTTAAAGAAAAGGGAAAAGGATCAAACTAACAAATCCGAGACTGAAAACGCATAAAGCGCTGATGGCGTGGAAAAGCATGCCGATCCCAAACAGCTTCAGATGCACCACACTGACAATCAGGTCATAAATGAAATAGCCAGTTGCCAAAGCCTGCACGAGGCCACCGGCACCGGTATATCCGTGAACACGCTCGTCGATGTTCATGACTTTCCTCTCGCGGTCTGCAAATATGGCCCACAACGCCGCTATGTTCACCAGAACGCTCTGCACAAACGAGACGACGTGGATATCCCAGTTCAGCTGCGTACGCTTCGGCAACTGCGAATACTGTCGGGGAAGAGTCTTTTAGACAGCCATGGCGAGACATAAGAATGGATTAGCTGATAGAAGGCGAAGGCGAGGATAACTTCGTGGATATGATAAGGTAGAGAATGGAGGTTCAGTGAAGCTGCCCACGGAGTCACTAGGTCCTGAAGCCAGCGCGGCGGAGGAAAGAAAGGATCCAACATGATGCCGGCTTATCTGATTCTTTTTCTATTGTCTTTTCTTTCGTTTCTCCCGGGCAGGAATCAGGTGGGAGTGGTTGCTGCTTGAAGTCACCGCACGGAGAGTCCTAGGCGTGGAACATAGCTTATATTGAATAGGAGAGAAGAAGCAGGGAGTATGGAAGAAGAAGAAGAAGACAGAGGAAGGATTAATCAAAGGAATAAGTCAGTAAGGCTAATAAAAGTAAAGGGCCATCCTCATGACTCTTTCCTCGAGGTCATTCATTGTAGGTAGTTGAGTGAAAGCGCTCGTTGTATTTCTGGCGGGCGTTCTTTTGTACTCATCGGGACGGGTGGGCCTGAAGCCACTCACATCTGATTGCGAATGCGTTGGGACTCGCCAAGGCCAATCATTGCGTGGCCCTGCAAGCAACCATACCTACACCTTGGCACAATAATTGAAGGATTGGGGATTTTTCAGTCTGTAACTCTGTCTGTCACTGGTTGCCTAGGTATTAGACCCGAGGATGAGTTCTGTTTTGCGAACAGAACAGCCTAGATTTGGTCTCGTGCTCCATGTCCCATACTGTCACTAGTAACTGTCACTAGTCCACGAGCCAGAAATACCCAAGGCAGATGATCTAAGTGCATATATTTCACTTCGACTTGAAAAGAAAAGACAAATCTACAGTATCTACGTTGGTCGATGCGCTCTTTAAAATGGTCATTGTCATTAATCATCTGCGAGGCTAAACTGGGGAAGCGCACGCAATACATCTGTATCAACAAAGAGAGACATAAAAGGTATAATAAGGGGAAAAAGAAAAGGAACAGAAATAAAACGACGACATATCCGCCCATCCATCATCTTGAATGGTGCTTTCAGACAATCGTGGATCAGAAAAGGTATCAATAGAACTAAGACATGTATCAACTCCCATCACCAGAACCAAACTAATCAATCAATCAATCGAACCGATGTACTCACTCCTTGTAAGCCGACATGTGTGTTACTCCACGGGAACTGTATGACTATGATGTATATCGCTTCCAATACCGCTGTCGTTCTGCCCCGGAATCTTGAATTCTGGCGGTGGCTCAAGGTATGACTGAGATTCCATATCGTCAAGTCCAGAGTGCTCTTCTTGCTCATCGATGGTAGTTTGATAATCTCCTTCTCCTTCTTCTTCTTCTTCTTCTTCAAGCTCATTGTCAGGATGATCATGATCGTCATGGTTATATTCAGTGCCAGAGTGATCGGAATCACTGTCAGATGGAGTTTCCTTGCGCTCAGTCTCTTCTTCATCCTCGCCATCTTCCTCCAGAATCGACCCGGCATGTTCAGCTACCAGTCCATTCGTAGTGCTAGCGTAACTGGGCTGACGACTAGCTGAGATAGTCCTGCCACTGTCATCAGTCACGCTCTCAGAATAATGTCCGGTGCTGGCTGTTCTTTCTGTTCCAGCATCGCTATGAGCAGCACTAAAGTGTTCGTCCTCTTCCAGAACGCTCTCGTTCTCTTTGTTTGAGCTGAAATCCCTCGTGCCCCAGGAAGTCTTGCGGGAAGGTAGATTGGACCGGACTGAGTGGCTTCGCTTGAGGTTGGTCAGACCTCCCGCACCAGCTGGCGCCGTAACATGACGACCAGTAACTCCCCTGTTGCCTGTCACATTGCTAAGACTAAGTATTCTGCGCTCCTTGCTAGCGTTGGAGGAGACCGAAGATCCGTTATAGGCAGGAGACTTGGCTGGCTGCCGACGTTTTAGAACCATTTCCACTCCATGGCTTACCAAGCTGCGAGTGTCCTTAGTGCCAGGAGTGGTAGTGCTGGCGCGACTCGTTTTAGTCGTCGTGCTGCCATAGCTTGGAATCCTCCTGAGACTCATCCGGTTTTGCCGCGTCCACTTTCCTTCATGATCATGGTCCTAGCATGATCGAAAACCCCAGCAAGGATGCGTTTCTCTAGGCCCTGTGCACGCTCTTCGAAGAATTCCATCTCACGCTGTCGGATGTCGAGAGCAGTCTCCAATCCGGAAAGTTCCTTGCCAAGCTTCGCGTTTTGCTTAATGAGTTGCTCCTTCTCGTTCTTGAGCGTCTGGATGATGTTCAGAAGCGACTCTTTCTCATCATTCAGCCCAAGAATTTCAGATTCAACTTTCTCCTTCTGCGCAAGCCTCCTCTCGAGAGCATAGGCAGCCTCTTCAGCCTCCCGTTTCTTACGCTCATAATCTTCCACCACGAGGCGTGACTGCGTAGCGACCATTTCCGTAATCTCCTGGGACGTGTTCATGACCTTCTCATGAATTTGGTCCAGTTTATCCATGCTCGAGATTGTCTTGCTGGTCGTCTCCGCATGGTTCATAATCATATCAAGTTTCGAGTGAAGCTCTGAGTCATCGTATTTCTCAGGTATAATAATTTCTCGTGGTTCCGGTGGAGCTGGCAAAGCAGGGAGCATTGATGGGATAGCGGCAGGAATAGCAGAGAGATTAGTCTTCAGTTCCTCATTCGTTCTCTGGGGTGTTCGTAATGCTGTCCAACAAGAAGAAGAATATCTTTGATCGCACCGAGAATCTGGGGGTGATATTCCAGGATTTGATTTTCAACCCGGTCTGTTGCAGAGGAAGTTTTCTCTAACTCCGCCTTCGACAGTTCGTTGAACTCTTTCATTTCATTATGCATTTCTTCCATCTTGCCGTATGATTCGCTGACCCTCGTGAGAGTTTTCGTATCGTCGCTCATGCGCTCATAAGCCTCAGTGACGCTATTTCCCATAGCACCAATGATCAGCTTAATGTCTTCTGCAATGCCCTTGGTGCTGGTCAAATGTTCAACATGCGTAGTATCTCGAGCTTCGGTTTCCGAGAATTTCATGTCAAGAACTCCTTGAAGGTCATCATATTTGGACAGAATCTCGTCCATTCTCTCATCCACTTTCTTTTCAATCTCTGCTACCATGGCAGCTCGGTTCTCGTCCTGTTTAATTAGAGCTGTAGCATCTCGTTCTTCCGTCTCGAGTTTGGTAGCTTCTTGTTCACCTCGTGCACGCTCGAACTCCCTATTGATGAGATCGCTGAGTTCCTTGATACTCTCTACAGTCGAGAATGTTTCAGACGATACTGCAAGACCCTCTAGCAGCGTCTTGAGCTCTGATAAACCTTGCTCACTTCCATCAAGCTTTTCCTTCAATTCGTCACGCAGGTCGGCCATAACGATTTTGGCCTCCTCGATCTTCTCGGCCAAGCCTCCGTGCTCGACCTTGCGTGCTTCAAAAGCTTGAGCGGTGAGTTCAGCTTCTGCATCAACTTTCTCTTTGAAGGAATTGACAAGCTCAGTGAGTGCTTCAACATCCGATTTCACAGGAAGCGTGTCCACATCAGGAAGTTTCAATTCTTCGATGCTGTTCTTGACCTCACATATCATCGCCTCCACAGTTTGAAGGTCACTCTTGACAACCCGTTCCGAATCTTCCTGGGGTTCCTTCGTCTGATTCTTTGATTCGTCCACGGCAACCCACAACTCCTTCATAAGGGTTTCCAGGGTACCAATCTCAGCCTTGGTACAACCTTCACTTTCAAGGCGTGCAGCTACCTCGGCAATAGCATCTTTCAATTCTGAAACCATCACTTCGAGGTTCATGAATTGTTCGGGCTTAGCGAAGTCGTCGGGTGACGGAATATGGAATTCTTCGATCTTGGCGGCTGTATCTCGTAAGAGAGTTTCAATGATATCGGTATCCTCTTTGCGAGCAGCACCTGGATCAACTGGAGGTTCACGCGTGCTCACTTCAGCGACGGAGCCATGAACATCCCGCACAGCCGATAGAACTTCTTCGAGATGTTCCTTTTGAGAACATCTTCAGCTGGCGGCGCAGACGCTGAATTCATTTCAATCGCTTCCACTTTGGCCTGCAACTGAGTAAGCATGGTCTTCAGACCTTCCATGTCGCCAGCAATGTTGTTGTGCTCACTGGCGAGCATTAATTCTTGACCACGGGTAGTCGACGTCTCTTCAAATTCTCTCTGTGACTCTCGCAAAGCTTCCATTTCTGCTTTAATAGAGGCCAATCCTTCCCTCAATGTATCAAGTACCTCAGTACTACTCTGTTCATCTGACTTGTGAATAAGAGTTTCCAAATCTGCGCGGATAGCATCCACGCCATCATTGAAAGCTTCCAGTAATTCGCTAGTATTCGAGAGAGTACTTTCAGCAGCATCTCGTTTTTGAATAGCTTCGGCCTGAAGATTTTCGAAGCTTTCATGGAGAGCGGAAATGATTTCATCCTTGTCAGAAGGTCCTGACTTGACGAGGCTCATACTAATGGAGTCACGGATATTCTCAAACTCTTCCTTGACAGCTTGAATTACTTTAGAGGTATTGGCTTCGTTGCTTGCACTAACGTTGATCTCGTGGATAGCGTCAAGGATTTCGACCTTGTCACTAGAAGTTTCATTGCGGATCAGAAGGCTGCTGAGTGTCGAGCGAAGATGTTCGAATTCCTTTTCCATAGCATCGAGAAGTTCAGGCGTGTCGGGATTGCCGCGTGTATCCGACGCTCCGAGAGCTGCCTCATTGATAGTACGCTCAAGATCTGCCTGTAGCAGTCTGAAGCCCTCCTTGACAGTAGATATGATTTCCTCTTTGCCGGTAGCATCTGCAGTATGCTCTACATAGGACTCTATATGAGTTCTAAGTCCCTGGAGTCCATCTTTCATAGAATCGAGGACTTGTTCGGTATCTCGACCATTCGCTGCGGAATACTGCTTGAACTCGTCTTTCATATCTTGGACGAGGTCACGGAGTCGATCGAGCACTTGATCTCCGATGTTGACATGAGAAGAGGCTGCTGCTTCACGCAGACCTGAACTCACAGCTTCGAAAAGGTCATCCTTGTTCAATTCGATTTCTCGGCTGATGGCGCTCTGGTTGACCAAGCCTTCTGAAATCGCGCTGATAATGTCTTCCCGAGTTAACCCAGGCTCTAAGCCATTCACAGCATGTGGATGAGAAGCAAGTGCATCGCTGACCGCCTGGAAGACATCTTCTCGGGTCAGTTCATCCCTTTTCAGTTCAATCTCTCGGCTAGTGGAAGAGTGGTGATTGCTGAGGGCTTCCGAGATTGCGGAGATGATGTCTTCCCGTGTTAGTGCTGGTTCTAGGGTATGCCCAGCGTTCGGATGGGAATCTAGTGCATCCTGGACCGCGTTGAAAACGTCTTCTCGTGTGAGATCATCCTTTTTCAGTTCAATTTCTCGGCTACCGGAGTTGTGATTGAGTAGCCCTTCCGAAATCGCGCTCATGATGTCTTCCCGAGTTAATCCAGGCTCCAGGCCATTTTCAATGTTCGGATGAGCAGCCAGTGCATCGCTAACCGCCTGGAAAACGTCTTCTCGAGTCACTGAAGACTCGCCCATTTCTCTAGCAGCTGCAAAGTGTGCTGCAATGCCTTCTGTTACGGAATTGAAAACATCATCCCGCGACAGTTCTGAGCTTGGTTCGTCCTGCGATAGAGCTCGTTGGCCAACCATGGCTTCTACTACAACACTATGAACATCATCACGAGTTAAGCCGGTGTTGGCAGTGTCCGGTCCTGCTCTCTGACTCATGGCCTCTGCTACTGCATCGAACACATCATCACGAGTAATTTGGGGCGCATCGTCATTTGGCGATCCTCGCTGGTTGGCCATTGCTTCTGATACAGCCGCAAAGATGTCCTCTTTCGTAATATTAGGCTCAGGGATGGTCAATTCAAAAGATTCGAAACATTCTTTGACTGCTGCTGACACTTCCTCCCGAGTGATCGACGGCGGCGCTTCAACAGGAGGCGGCACAAAGCTTTGCATTCCAGCCTGGACTGCAGCCAAGACATGATCGTAAGTCACAGCCTCCTCGTTCTTGGGCTGATAAGCTCTGAGACCTTCAGTCAAACAGTCTAGAATCTCTTCTCGTTCAAGACCGAAATTTTGAAGCTCAATCTCTGGCTTATATGTTTCCCAGGCTTCACGGACTGCTTCTAGAATATCCTCCTTCTCCATGCCAACCTTATTTGTGACTGGAGCTGATAACTGTTTCGAAGTGAATTCGTCCAAGGCAGTCCTGACGGCAGTAAATACTTCTGCTGCATCTACACCATCGCGCGAGACGGTCCTAGCCAGCGTCTGCTGGTGTTCTTGAATCATGGCATGCATTTGCTCTTTCAGCTCTGCAAGCCCGTGGCGAACAATTTCCGCAACTTCATCTGCTCCCAGCGGGCGTGGAACGTCGTTGTTGGTCCTTGCGTCCGCTGCTTCATCCAGTTTCCGGCCAATTTCTCGTCCCATGCCCAAAACTTCGCCACGTAGCTCACGCACCAAAGCTTTGACTTCGTTCGTTAAGCCTCCGCCTTCGGCTACGCTGGTTTTAACCCTGTGTAGAAGACCCACGACCTCCTCGCTAACAGCACTCTTCTGATCAGCTGGTTTAGAATCGTGGCCAAGAATAATCGGGCCAGATCGTGTACTTTCAGGAGAAGCCGCGTGTAAGTCTTGGCTGGGCTTTACCAAGGCGCGATTTGTCGGATTCTCTTTGACGATGTTCAATATCTCTTCGAGCATTTTGGTGACATTCTGATCGGCGTCTTTAGTGCCTCCATCCTTGGCGGGCCTCTTTTGACCTCGTCAACGAGTTCCAGTAAATGATCCTGTGCTTCTTTTGTAGCCATTTCACGCAACACTTTTTCCAAAGAGCAATGCTAGCGGAACCGTCACTGATTTGGGCAGGCGATCCGCAAAGGTCCCTTTCCAGAGCCGCAGCAAAACTACCAGGACTCGGTACGCGGGAAGGGTGAAGGACTTTCGAGAGTTTGGTGAGCTGTCGAATGGCTTGCTGTCAATACTACTATATCCACTCCTGATTGATGCGAAGGTTGCAGACCTTGAACTTGCGCTTTCAGGGTCTAGGAACCTTGAGCTGATGTTGCTGGCTAAGTCACGGATGCTCTTCCTAATGTCTTCATCGCGGCTGTTGGTGGCCGCTTTTAAACTAAGCAGATCAGTGGCATTGTCCTTACTACGCCTGCTTAGCTGTGACATTTCCTTCTGCAGATTAGTTGCGATGGTTGTTAGGCTTTGGATCTGTGCAGATAGACCGTCAATGTTGGGGATCCAGTAGCCGTCGGTCGTGTAGTCTCCACCGGCTTGGGCTCATCACCAGGAAGCTGCATGGTCTGCAAAGCAAGCATAGTGGCAGAAGGCGGGGTGTTTTCACCCAGTATAGGTTTGGACAGATAACGGTTGGAGACATAAAGGGATGGGGAATCACGACCAGGTTCTCGAGGAACTGATCGACTCGGGCTTTTATCCAGGAAATCATCATGGTCGAAGATTGTTGTTCGAGATTTTCGTTCTGGTAATTTATTGTCGAGATAGTTGCGGAATTCCGATCGCGTGTCACTGGTTGGCTGCAGCGACTGCAATCGTCTGTGATATTGCCCTTTGATAAGGGACTTCTCTGGTGATGACTTGAGAGGCATGGGGTTTATGGTATAGGCGGAGGGGCATTTTCACGCATCTTTTCTGCGAGACTTGCTGTTGCGGCCTGAATACCTGGAGAAGCATTTGATCTGGTCTTCGGGCTGCCAGCACCCGGGTTCAAAGGTAAAGGCGGTGGTGCGCGTTCAGGATCTGAGCTATCCCACCTGTATTTTCCATGCCTTGAAGTCAGTTCCATTTTTCATATATAGGCACACTCGTTGTGTCGTGTTCAATTCTTCTTTGACAAGAAACACACGTACATAGGGACAGAGATTCTTCCAATCTCCGAGTTCGATGGCTGATGATGGCTCTTGACAACGAGGTCCATGCTCCGTTCTGGAGTTACCTCGGTATCGCTGAAAGGCATGATGGCGGTGATCAAACAACGGCAGTGGATGCTGTGGAATGCGGGGAGAAGCGAAGAATGTACAGGTTTCTAACAGATGATAGCAAGGGTCATGACAAACGTAAACAAACGAACAATGCTAAGCACAACAAACAAGCAATAAACGACAGCAACCTGCTGAATCTGGATATCCAGAGACACACTGTCAGTGAGTGCACAGAAGACTGCGACGTTGAGAATTTGTGGATGTGAGAGAGATCAAGCGAGTAGAGGAAGTTTATCTACTGGGCGGACCAAAACAATGGGGTCTCGGGCAGAGCGAACAGCGGTAGCTAGTGGAGCGAGTGGCCGGATGCCACATCATCTGCGCGCGTTAGTGTGCTGGTCGGGGATCGCTGTCGAGCTGTCGAGCGGTGGTGTTGAGCTGCTTTTCTCCGTAGCAACGACGCTCCCGCCTGGCAACCGTCAACAAACACCGCGCCATCCGCCAATCAGCGGCTACGATGGCGCGGGCCCTAGCGATAGGCCGATAAATATTGAAATACCTAACCAGATGCGGAAGCACGTCAACATTTATGATCAGTGCTCTATATATTTAACCATGTTTTTAAATCAAGTTAATGGTACATCTTGTAGACTTGTACTAATATAGACAGCAGACCTCGTACATACAGATTTGATGCCTCAGGGTCTTGGCATCTGTTGCCTTTATCCCCGCCTGGTGACACAAAATGTACCTCCGTATCCGTCCATGATTCTCTTTACATGCGACGTAATCCATCCTTGCTCTCACAAAAGCCCTTTCGCTGAATAGAGCAACAATGTCCACAATAAGTCGCGTTGAGACCATCCCGCTGGGCAAGTCCATCAACCACCAAATCTTAAACGCATCTCGCGATGAATTTCGAAACCTGCAGCCGTCCGTAACCGGACAACCCTACGACAAGGTCGTGGTTGGAGCAGCTGCTCTTCGATATGCCTCAGGGGTGGGGAGATTTCCAAAAATTCCAAGCATTCTTCTGTTGAAAAGATCTGCCCACGAAGTCTATTTTCCCAACGTCTTCGAGCTGCCAAGCGGGAAGGTTGACCCAGAAGATCCAAGTATCAAGCATGCCCTCATTCGAGAGGTGCTGGAAGAGACAGGGCTAAATGTGACAGGGATCGTCGCTGAGCTAAAGCCGATGATTTACACGACGGAGAAGATGGTGGTTGATGACGCCGGCCGAGACGTCCTTGTTTCTAAGAGCGCCATTCAGCTGAATTATATCATATCTATCTCCGACGGTAATGTCAAGCTGAGTGCAGATGAGCATTCGGAGAGCACCTGGGCAACTGAGGAAGAGTTGGAGGGCTAAACATCACGAGTGCAATGAGGGTTGTAATTCGGGAAGCGCTTGCGTCGGCTATGAGCCAGGTTCTGCTGTAGTACAACCTAAATAACGACGGTGCATATGCGAAACCATCTCAGTACAAGTTGCGCCGAAGCTCTTTTCATACCCGAGAGCTAGACGCCTGTCTCCGGAACTCGGTAAGTGTGAGATCCTGCAGCGGCCAGCTAATCCAATCCATCCATTCCTCCCCGAGCGTGCGACTGATTTCATGCAACAGACTCCTACTCATTCCATGAATCCACCAAAAGTCTTCTACCTTATTTAATAGCACACAGAAATGCGAAAGCAGGATCAGCGCGGCTGGATGTCGTTGGTTTACCATGAGCAAATAATGCTCGGGAACCACGACGAGCCACGTCATTGCAGCAGTCGCGGGATCGTTGGTGCTGTATATGGTCTTCAGTGATTTGAGAGCCTCTTTCAACGAGTCAACATCTGCGGCGCTGACTGATACCCCGGAGGTGTCCCACAGTTGTTCCAAGGCCGACAATCTGCTAGTCTCTGCAGGACTTGACATAGCCTCACCTTTGGCGCCGAGGAAGATCGGTTGTAGTGGGCCATTCATTAGCTCCTCATAGTGGCATACGATAACGCTGCTAGAACCACGCAGTAAGTGGACCCACTGAGCTGTGTTAGCATCAGAGATGTGTGGCGCATTAGTAAAGAAGAGGCTGCTCGCGTTTTCGGATAGTGCCCATTCGTACACGACGATAATGGCCCCAAAAGAGAGCAAGCATGACAATTTGTGGAATCAATGCTGGCTAGGGCTGCTCTGAACAATGGCAGGGCGGCGGCATGATTACTTGACGCCTGAGCACGCAGGCTATGCTTTCTCTCAGGCTGTATGCGAGAGAGATGTAGCGCAGACAGCGCAAGGAGCCCATGAAGGAGGAAGTCGTTTGAAAAGGCAATTTGAGGGACAATGTGCTGCCACACATGCTGCTTTTCGGGGATACTGCTCAAAGTTAAACTGGTAGATGTCGTGTAAAATGTAAAAGCTCCAGGTCGCAGGTGGTCCACCGTTTCTCTGCAGCGAAGCGAGGGGTATTCGAAGGAACCGAGGCGGGAGGCGTGAACGCTTCTTCTTGCTCTGGTGATGTTATTTTTGGTGTTGCGGTGGCACGACGCTTCGGTGGCGCAGAATTTGATGATGAATACACACACTCTATTGAGCGAAGGGTGCAATAATTACATGAGGGCTTAAGCTCGTCGCACTTGACACAGAGAATTAGTATGCGAGAGTCATGCATATATAGCAGAACCTGGCTATAACGAACAGAAGGCCTAGGCTTATAGCCAGGTTCCACTGTACGACGACGTAGGAACAACAAACCTTGATCTTCTTCTGCTTGCACGTCACGCATCCATTGTGGGATTTCCGATGTGTCCTTCGAGTTTTAGCATGTCGTCAAACGCGAAGGATGTGGAGTAAACGATGGTCGGGAGAAACGAAATACGAAATACGAAATTAAGCAGAGGATGCCCCAGGCTCCAGCAATCCGAAGCCGATAACTCCTAACCTAATTGGGACGTTAGCCCCACCATACCATACTCCTTTCCTTAAGGTTAGTGCGTATCTAGGCCGCTACTAACCATATTAAGAAGACTTTTGATTTCGATTTATTCCAGCCACCATTTCAATCTAAATCTAAGTAAAAATTTTCAAATTTTGCTATCACGTGTATGTTACTAATAACGTTATTACACAACTTTTTTTAAAAAATTTCTCTTAAAATTATGGTGTAAATTAAGAAAGAAGTAAAAAGTGTGGATATTTTAAAATACGCTCGGCATAAAATACAATGCCGTCCCGAAACATGGGACGTTTCGTATTCGCAAACACAGAACCCGAAAAGAACCAACTTTAGGAAACCACATTTACAACAGGGAGATCTATTCTATTTATTCGGACTAATAGAATCGAGAGGACCTTGAATCTACTGTGGTAAGCCGTTTACTTACTTCCTTTTCTTTTGGCATTCGCTCCTTTCCTTCGCCATCTTCTCTCCTTTAAGCGGCCAAAGCCCCTGGCTAACTCGCTCTTTTCACCATGACAGAAAGCTATAGTGCTTTCGAATTCTATCATTACGATCCGTCCATCGCAGCTGCTATCATCTTCGTTATCCTCTTCCTCGCTGCAACATTGCTCCATTTATACCAACTTTTTCGGACCCGTACCTGGTTTCTTATTCCCCTTATTGTCGGAGGATTCTGTAAGTTTATACATGCCTATCCTATCTGACGTACTCTAGCTAAGGGTGAGATTAATAGTCGAATGGATTGGCTACGTTGGGCGAGCAGTCTCTCATACACAAACACCAAACTGGACTCTGGGACCATACCTAGTGCAAACCCTCCTCTTACTCGTTGCGCCAGCCCTGTTCGCAGCGACTATTTACATGGAGCTTGGCCGCATTATCTTACTTGTTGATGGAGAAGAGCATGCTCTTATCAAGAAGAAATGGCTCACCAAGATATTTGTCTGCGGTGATGTATTGTCTTTTTATGCAAGGAGCCGGTACGTCCCTTGGTTGCATCTCGACGATTTCAAATTAATAGCTTACTTACCCAGTGCGCAGGAGGAGGCATCCAAGCAAGTGGCACTGAGTCCGCCCTACAAACCGGATCTCACATCATCGTCGGAGGCCTCTTTGTGCAACTGGCATTCTTTGGCTTTTCATTTTCGTTGCCGTACTCTTTGATGTCAATATGAACAGATACCCAACCACAAAAGCTCAGTGTCACCCTTGGCGCAAACACCTCGTCACCATGTACGCGACAAGTCTGTTGATTATGATCCGATCTATCTTCAGGGTAGTGGAATACCTGCAGGGTTTCGATGGCTACATACTTGAACACGAGGCATTTCTCTATATTTTTGATGCACTACTTATGCTTTTGGTTATGGTGATCTTCATTGTGGTCCATCCCAGTGAAATCAATGCCCTTCTTAAGGGTGGTCATGCGGCGAAAGGATACTATGGCCTGAAGATGACCTTTCTCGATAGGAGTCACCATCGAGTGCCCTCTGACATGGAAACATGTACCTAATGTACAGATAAGATGGCAGCAGCGAAATTCCTCGGCTGAAACTAGCCGATTTCACCGTACATGGTGAAGATTCGCAGCCTTCAACGCCTGCTCGGGAGCAATTACGATGATCAGAGTGTGCAGCAGCGAACTTCATATGACGCTTCTGCTCAGGCTCGCTGGTTCGGCCGTTCCCGAAACTCGAAGTCACAATCACAGGCCAAGCTGGCTGCTTCTGTCTTAAGCAGTCCTGAGTCGTGTCTTTCTGAGCCGTGTGGTGGAGTAGGTCATGCTTCAGTCAACGTTATATCTAGAATACTACACGAGGATGGCATGTAAAACAGAGAATAAATTGAATCTTGCGCGTTCGTAAAAGATATTTACCTAGGTAGATAGCTGTGCTGGTTCAGGAGAACATCATCGTCATTGTAAGTTGCTGCAACCTGCTTAACCTGAACAACAGCCTTGTTTATATATAGAGAGAGACATAATTTCCATCCGTCCTGTCGATGAAGAGGCCCGTGCTTGTATACACCATTACCATTGAATATATTGAATATGCAATCGCAACGTGAATTGAAAGTAACAAAATTGAGTTGGGTAAGGCAGCAAGGCATCGATCCGATCCAGGGCAAGCGTCTTGGCGCGGGTTCGGTCACATGACGCAGGTAAACGACCCAATCAACGCGGAGCACACAAACCTTTAGAGCTAGCGACTTTCCTAAGCGAAAAGAGAAGTTGAACGAGTCACGACACTTTGATCCCGCGATCGATCAACCTCGACAAACCACCACACATCGACGGGAACTTTCGAGATGAAGTGTTAGTCTGCCTGTTTCTTGTCTCTCTGTGCGATACGACCGGTCCGCTTCGGATTGTCGAGCTAACAGCGATGATATAGTCATGAAGGTTGGCCGTGTGGCCATCATCACCCGAGGCCGCTACGCAGGAAAGAAGGTACGACTGCCACTGCTTTTCTCCTTTTCCTTTTGCCTTTCAGAGTTGGACATGGGATGGAATGGGGCATTCGCATCTGGAAAGACAAGAAAAGAAAAGAAGAAACCGTGTGGAGGAAAAGCGACTGAATGGGACAATTGGAATTTGCGAGGAGGAAAAAAAAGGATATGTTTGACGAAAGGAAGAAGGATGAAATTGATTACTGCGATGCACCTTGGCCCTCTCTCTCTCTTTCTTTCCCGTCTTGCAGGAGCGAATCATCGAATTGTTAACATGAAGTTGAACCGAATTTAGGTCGTCATCATTCAACCTCAAGACACCGGCTCCAAGGCCCACCCTTTCTCCTATGCCCTCGTTGCCGGTATCGAGCGTTATCCCCTGAAGGTCACCCGTCGCATGGGTGCCAAGAAGGTCCAGAAGCGCAGCCGCATCAAGCCTTTCATCAAGGTCGTCAACTACAACCACCTCATGCCCACCCGCTACACACTCGAGCTCGAAGGACTCAAGGGCGTTGTCAGCAACGACACTTTCAAGGAGGTTTCGCAGCGCGAGGACGCCAAGAAGACCGTCAAGAAGGCTCTCGAAGAGCGATACCAGAGCGGCAAGAACCGATGGTTCTTCACACCTTTGCGTAAGTAGATGCTATAGGTCTGGTTGTTACGGTTCTTGTTCCAGCCAACTGACACTTTCGACTACAGGATTCTAAATTAATAAAAAAATCTTACGGTGTGTTGGAGCGCATTCGGGTGCATATAGGAGCAACATGATATGGGGAACGATTTGCGATTTTTCTTTTCTCTCTTAAAACTTTCCAAGTCATCCCTCAGAAGCGGATCGGAAGCGGCACGACAAGCTGAATGGACGTTTACGTTTCTGAAAAAGGAATGGGATGTGTATTGAATATCTCCACGTGTCTCAAAATTTGGGACTCATGTTGCGACATATGAAGGGAAGGGGAAAGAAAAGAAAGATCAAGACAAGACATTTTTTTCTTCTGTTTCAACTGTTTCTTATGAGAGAAGCCGTCATGTTATCATATTGGCGTCAATTTCGATGAATCAAAATACCACGCATTACCAGTTCATCTTTACTTCCTAGGTAACTACCTACTATAGTATATCAGTAGAACTTATGCCATAGCGCTCACTATTTAATTGGTCAATGGAAGGGCTAGTGGGCTAATGGGCTAACGCGGTGATCCCGTTGGATGTAAATTCCAAACGCCCACTGGTGTCCACTGTCCACTGTCCACTGTCAAGTGCGGAGAATATCTGCACTGGTCGATATTGAAATAGCATTCTCTCAACCTGTGCTGTTCCTTGGTCGAGTTCATTGCGTATGCAGATGTACTACCTCATCATTCGGCCGGAGAACAACTGTCCGGTCAGAGTGCCACTTTCATGTGGATACGACTATTCTTTCACAACAGCAATACGTATACTAATAGTTAACTATGTTCGTCTAGTTGCGTTGGAGCATGTAAGCTCTTAGCTCCCTCCCTCCGTAGATTCCTCGAATGGTTATTGGACCTACCCTAGGTATCTTCCCTGGGTTTCAGCCTTGAAAGCAGTTATCACGATCAGCATCAATATCGGCGTCACGCAATCCGTCCGTCTTTCGATTACTTGCCTCAGCCTGAATTCTATGCAACAGAACTGAGTTTCCACAAGGTCCGAGCCACCGTTACACACGGTCATGTCATTGGCGACGATAATGATGTGCATGCCGTCAATCAAGAGCAAGGCTCGTGGCGCGAGTTGCGCGGAGATTTTCTTTTATTTTTTCCTTTTTCCTTTGTGTAGATTCGAGACGGCGGAGACACGGAGGATTTGTGCGAGTGCTTGGACATGCCTAGGCCGCTGTCTATGAGAGCAGGAGAAGTCGATGATAACGGCGGCCCCACTGTCACATGCAAAATGCAACGACGCAGCGATGTTTGGTTTGCCTGATAACGCAGGCGCAAGCCCGGTTTCAGCCCTTGATGGCGATTGAGGACTATTCGAGAGAAATATGAGCTGTGGAGAAAAGAGTAAAGGATTGATCGTAAAGAATAAAATGTAAAATATAGAATACCACTACACACGCAGATAAATCCGTTATACACGGGCAGCGATCACATGCATGCGGCGAATCGTGAGCGGCGCTGATTGGCCCGCAGGCCCAGCCCAGATACATACATGTGAGACTGAGCAGAGGGGCAGATTTAATCGTTGACGTTGCAGGCTTTTCGCTCTGTTTCTCTCTCTCTCTCTCTTTTCCTCTATTCATCTTTCCCTCCTTCTCCTTTTCCTTCTCGAAGATATATAATTTCGTGTCACGTTCTCTTGACTAGTTACGTCTGAACAGGTCAGTCTCGTGTTTCGTACCTACCCTCCGACTATCTAAGCTACCTACGTACTGACAACCCAGGCAGAACTTCATGCCCCACGCCGAGAGAGATACAATGGGCGAGCCCGTAGTCAACGGCGAGAAGCCTCATTCTCAATTCCTCTCTGTGAGTCGTATCCCTGCGAGCAATTTGAGTGCCAGCTCGCTGCTGACCAATTCTAACTAACTATGTAGCACCTGACGTCCTACCCCGTCATCTCCGACACCATCACCACCTTCAAGAACAACAAATACGGCGCCACCTCTCTCAAATACGCCGATCAAGGCTACGAGCGCCTCGCGAAGCCATTCTTACCCTACCTATCAACCCCTACGCCTACGTTGCGCCGTATCTCGCCAAGGCCGATTCTCTAGGCGACCAGGGCCTGACCAAAGTGGACGAGAAATTCCCCATCGTGAAGGAGGACGCCGACAAGATCAAGACTATAATCGTTGATACCGCCTACTTCCCGCTTCGTCTCGCCGACGACACACGCAAGCACATCTTCGACACGTACGGTTCAGAGTACAAGAAGTGCGGCGGTGACGGCTATGTGGCCAGCGGCAAGGCTGTTATTACGACGGGACTGGTGATTTCGCAGGAGTCGCTGGCTTGGCTGAGCGATTATCTGGCGGACAAGAAAGGACAGGCGAAGGAGGTGGTCAATGAGAAGGTCAATCAGTAGATGATACTTTTTTACTGCTAAGTGATCGTGATGACCCTTTTTTCTTTGTCTTTTCTTTCACTTCTTCGTCATTCCCTTGATGGATATCGATGTGCTTCTGATTCCCGGCTATTGTTTTAACATTCGTATTCTATCCTGTTTTATCGTTTATAGATCGCGCGACGAGTTTATACGCAATACATAGTTTGACGTAGCCTGCTCATGTTTTGTGTGTGTAATCAATTCCTAAATCTGACTGTCGTCCCCATTGGATTTATATTGTTGCTTGCATGAAGAAGGATTTCTATCAGCGATAAAGGTGTATTCCGAAAACTTCGCAGCAGACATGACCAGAGTTCCAGCTTCATCCACACGAGCCAGCCACTGATCCAACATCGACCCGCCTGCAGCCGAGTTGCTGCATTCAACGCCCTCGTTTTGCTGTGGTAGCAAGTCGCCAAATGTAAGGACTTGATTTGATTTACCCCAAAAGTCAGACTGCACCGGACTGCCCATGTATTCCTGCTCCCATTCAGTCCCCGTGCGAGAGTTCCACATGCTCTTGGTACTGGGAAGAGCCAGGCTTAATAGATATTCCGCGCAGCCGCAAGTTTTGTAGTCTAGGCCGGCAGACGCGTCGAATAGAGATATGACTATGAATATGATGAACATTGTTCTGTATTCCCAGTCTGACATTAGCCATAGCAAAGAAATAAAAACACCTGATTGGTGCAAGTCATATTCGTACATACCGGCGTGCCGACTCATCCAGAATCCAACTTTCCCAACGCGGGACGGGATTCTCTATGGAGGACGGCTTGCAATGTCGGGCATCTGGTTCCCCAACGTGTCTCCCGACTTTCTGCCTTGCAATGATTAGTTGAGAGAGCACGAGAGAATTGTCGGAACCTTTCTTTTGCATACCACCACCGTATGGATCAACGGAATATCAAAATCAGTGACATCCTCATCTTCCTCCAAGACTCTCAGAATAACATAGACACATAGCGCCTGGAGAGCAGCCACCGCGTCCCAGTCATTGTACTCGGAGCACTAGAAGAAGAGGAGTAAACTTAAAAGACTACTCGCCGCTAAGATGGAGTTGGGGAAGAATCATACTTCTTGTAAGAGTCGTTCCTGCTCAGACCGTATTGCTTTCCAGATATGCATGCTATTATGCTTCGACTTGACCGACCACATAGCCACAATACCAGCGCAGCGGGCTAGCGGCTCAGGAAGAGACGTATCATCCGTGCAATCCTGGCTTCGATGATGATGATATGAATGTATAAATGGCGGCATGCCATTTCTACTAGACGCAAGTATCATGCGCGGATAACTTCTCAGTTTGACAAGGACATACTTCCGATTGAGCGATAACTCCTGCGGGTGTGCTTCCTTCGGCCAAAACAACCGGGGGACCGAGGAGCTGGTTGATAGATGTCAAGGAACCCATGTAGCCTTTCGTCCATGAATAATGATCCCATCGTTTCAAAGTCAAAGTCAATAGTCTCTGCGTATTGGGAAGGGCATAGAGTTGAATCATCCATAAATGAATCCGGGCGCAAGACCGAAGAGGAAGATGGTGTGAATGATAGCAAATCAGCGGGCGCCTGTGGCAGCTGGTAGTACTGATTTTGATACCGGCAAGAAATGTTCTTGTCCAGACATCGTGAACACGCAGGAAAGCCAGCGTCGCAATGCGTTTTAGCCTTGGAACAGTCGAGACAGGCCTTTCTCCGAGATCTTGGAGGATTCCGAGACTTGCTTCGGCAGTAGCTAACATGTCGAATACATGACCTGCCTGGTACGATTTGCTCACCCAAGTCAGTGTCTTATTGGAAGTACGTCATGAACAAAGAATAGGCGGCCAGGAGCCTACGATTATCAAAGCCCTTGTGACAAATACTGCATTTGTAATCCGTTGTCATCTCGCCTGGATGTGCTTCAGACATGATTGGTACGGCACGCACAGTATTGTCCCCGGCAACAAGAAATCGGCAACAAGAGATTCGCTTCGATGCAGTCGACCTCTCCGCGAGAAAAGAATAGCGAATATTCTGATGCTGGAGAGACTACTCAGACTAGTCTGGACTAGTCACGGAGTTCCGTGAAACTCCCTCGCTCTAATTGGCTGGCTCTTCCTTCATGCTTAGCCCTAGCCCTAGCCCTATCTGGGTATCAGATGTTGTCGTCTCACGGTATCCCGTGAATCATGAATGAAACAACTTATATATATAGATGTGATTCCTCACGACATTGACCAGGGCCCTGGAGTCTTTCCTTACTACCGTACTTGACGAAATCCAGAATATATTCATCATGGCACCAGTCCTGGATAATGAAGCTGCATGGTTTGAATCCCCAGGACGCCCTTTAAAAGTCGGCCCTGGACCACAGCCGGACCCAGCAGACGATGAAGTGGTCATCAAAGTTGCATACGGCGCTGTCAACCCACTTGACTGGAAGGTGAAACTAGTTCTCTTCTCCCCTACCGCTTGCTGCTCCCGGAACCTACCTACCTAAGTAATGAGGTTAGTATTAACACATAAACATGTACCACAGCTACAAGACGGATTCCGTCCAATTGAGATGCCCAACATTCTGGGTGTTGACGTTTCCGGAACGGTGGTTCAACTCGGACGCAAAGTAACTCGGTTCCGAATAGGACAGAGAGTGTTTGGGTATGATCTCCCCTTCTCGGCGTCAATGAATACGCATGGCTGCTAACTATTATGCTTTCCTTCGTCAATGTCCTCCAGGCTTTGCAACGGTGTAGTCACAAACAAGAAAACTAGCACTGGATGGCAACGATACAGCACATGTTCCGAAATGCTGGTAGTGGCAATACCTGACTCTCTACCTCTAGCAAATGCTGCCGTGTTGCCGCTTTCTATTTCCACCGCAGCCATGGGTCTCTTCGTTAAGCTAGGGCTTCCGCTTCCTTCGTTCAATCCAAACCCTACCGGTAAATCCATACTGATCTGGGGCGGGAGCTCATCCATGGGGTGCACAGCTATCCAATTCGCTGTCGCCGCCGGTTACGAGGTCACCACGACAGCCAGCCCAGCTAACTTTCATCTTGTCAAGAGTCTTGGTGCAACCCACGTATTCGATCATAGAGATCCCGACATTGTCGAGAAAGTCGCAAATGTTCTGACTCCAGGTGATTCGAATGTCTTTGACTGCATTGCCAGTGCAGCAACACAGAAAACTGCCAGTGAAATCCTCGGCAGAATAGGAGGAGGGAAACTCGCCATTCTCAACCCACCAGAAGGCCCATTTCCGGACAATATCGAGCCGATTCATGGTATGTTCCGTCGTCAACACTCTTGTTTAGCTTTTATTTATTTGCGAGGTATGTGTAATAGCTAAGAATGTGAATTTAGTATTTGCCTATGAGCCCGGCTTGATGGACACACATATAGGCGAATTCATATGGCAGACCTATGTCCCCAAGCGCTGGCAAATGGCAAGTTCAATGTGAAGCCAGACCCAATGATCATTGAAGGTGGACTCAGAAAAGTTCAAGAGGGATCGACCTGCTCAGAAAGGGGTGTCGGGCAAAAGATCGTCATTGAGATTCAAGACTAGGAATCTGAAGCTGAAACTGAATACGTTGCGAGGTGGAGAACCACGTGACTGTAGGAATGATTGATGACGTCGGGCGATGCCCAAACCTAGTTAGAACTTAGCGCCTTCCCATTGGCTGGGAGCATGAGTAATACGACTAATCGGTGCTAGCGCAGGCTATGCTTCCCACGAGTTGCTTGATTAGGCTTAGAACGCGCTGCTGGTGGGGCGGGCCGAGGGTCTGCGCCTTCCCGTATGTCTCGCGTGCAGGGGTCCTTCCTGTATAAGTACAAGTCACCTGCCCTTGCCCATCTCATGTTCTTCCATCCCCAGATTCTCCTCCATCATCCATATCCATCCTTTTCATCTGTATCTTGCAAGCTCACCTTCCCCATGTCGTCCTCTGCCAGCAATCCCCTTCTGCCAATGGCGGCCTCGCCAATGGCAAGTCTCAACCCCTGTCCCCAACTGTCTACCAGCCTGGTGCAAGTCCAGCCCGCCAGAGCCGAAGACCTCCAGCCCAGCTATGCTCAGCAGATCCAGCATAGCGAGGACAACCCAGATGCTCATGGCTGGTACGCCTCGTTTAGTATGTAACGGCTCTCCAGTTCTCTGTAATCCTGTTCACTAACGTATCCACCCGCACAGTTCACAACATGGGCGAATGCATTGGCTGCCTCGGGCGATCCCCTGCTGCATTGTCTGCCCCAACCCCTTCAAATCCGTCGCTCAGGGTGAAGTTGGCTTGATTAGGCGGTTCGGTCGGTAAGTTTTGTCAATCCGTGCTCCTTTTCTTCAGAACTAAAAGTGGAAAAATCTAGCTTCGAACGTGCTGTCGATCCAGGCCTGGTCAAGGTCAACCCTCTTAGCGAAAGATTGACCACCGTGGATGTGAAGATCCAGATTGTCGAGGTGCCTCGCCAGGTCTGCATGACCAAAGATAACGTCACGTTGAACCTGACTTCAGTAATCTATTACCACGTCATCTCACCTCACAAAGCAGCCTTCGGCATTGTCGATGTTCGCCAAGCTCTGATCGAGCGCACGCAAACCACCCTACGCCATGTCGTGGGTGCGCGTGTCTTGCAAGACGTGATCGAGCGCCGCGAGGAGATCGCTCAGTCAATAAGCGAAATAATCGAAGACGTCGCTGCCGGCTGGGGTGTCAAAGTTGAATCCATGTTGATCAAGGACATCATCTTCAGCAACGATCTGCAAGATTCTCTCTCCATGGCTGCTCAATCCAAGCGAATTGGTGAGAGCAAGGTCATTACCGCTCGCGCCGAGGTGGAATCTGCCAAATTGATGCGTCAAGCCGCCGATATTCTCTCTTCTGCTCCGGCCATGCAAATCCGCTATCTAGAGGCTATGCAATCCATGGCCAAGACGGCCAACAGCAAGGTCATTTTCTTGCCTGCGCCCGGCCAGACGGTCTCGCAATCTCTTGCACTGGCAGAGAATCTCGGCGAAGGACCTAGCAAATACCAGACTCATGGTAACACCTGGGATGTGAACAATGAGCAAGATGATGGATTCCAGCGCGCTATCAATGCTCGCGTTGTCGAGAATATTTAACCTACTTCATTGTTCTCCGTGTTTGCTATGATATGTTTTGCTTTTTTGACCTATACTATAACGAGCGATACCCTCTGCTTATGATTGTAATGTTCTTTCTGTGTTGCTTCAAACGATCCTTGCTATGAACGCCTATTCATTGATGCGCCTTCTACCTAGGTAGTGGATATAGCCGATGTCATTCAGATTGACCCTAGTTTTTGATTTTGAATTTTTGAATTCAGAATTTTATGGATTGTACTAGCCAGAAATCCTGGCTAGAATGAATGGACGGCCGCTTCGCATCTGTATTAATTTGAGCTTACATCTTTTTGACATGAGACTGAAGAGCACTCTAGTATATTAATCTAATATAAGATTTATATCTTAGCCTGCTCTTCATCTCTACTAGGTCAAAAATTTGCTTCTGGGTAATATATTACTTAGCCTGCGAGGCCTTCCATTTGTTACCTAGGTATAGCCAGGTTCTACTGTATGAAGACAAAAAGAGAGCATTGTATTGGAAACTTTTGGTGTTGATCTACCTATCAACAAATCTCTTGTCTGGACTAACCAGTAGCAGCTACCAAGAGAGAAAATAAAACTCGAGATGCGTGACCAAACAGTCTATCTCCATGGCCACGAGGCTAACTACCTAGGTAGCGAGCCAAAAGGGAAAAAGATAACAACAATTAACCAGGGGAAAGAAAAAGATTTTCTTCTTCTTCTTCTTCTCACCATGCTATCTTCGCAAAGGTCTCAGGAATTTTCCATCCATGTTGTGAGCAAGCCCTGATATAGGCAGACACAGCTTCCTGAACCGAATAGTCCTGGGCACCACCCGAGACGGACGACAGTCGCGCCGGTCTAGGGTCCATAGAGCACAAGGCCATGCGGATCGAAAGAAGCAAATTCTCAATCGAAAATGTCGGCAACCAGCCCGAACTAGTAAGTAATTCCATGCACAGTGCGCCGCCCATAGTTACATGGCCGCCGCCTCCGCGACTGAATTCCAGAAACCGGGGCGAATGACTCGCACAAATGGCGGGGACATGGGGAAGTCTGGTGGGAACCGCATTTCGAGGATGATGCTTTGTATTCCGGCCGTGTGGAGATCCTTTCCAAGTGGATGTGTGAGTTCGAAGGAATGGAGCTCCACGATCCATTGGTAAGGGTTCGTGATGAGTAGCGGGTCAATGTACCATCCCAGCTCGTCTAGGTCTGTCTTTTCTTGCACCTTGAGTGCCTGGAGGAGTCGTTGCTGAAGCGCCTTTGTAGCTGAGCTTGTTGCATACGACGGTGGCTGGAGAATGGTTATGGAGGACTCGGTCAGTGTGCCCGGCTTAAAGCTTGTCAGGGTGGTCGTGGTGATTTTCTTTGTTTTCTTATTCAATGACCCTTCTTCTTTGACTTCTTCCTTTGAATCAGGTACATCTGAAAACAACACTTCGATATCTTCCGCTAATGTTACCACGCTCATGTTATCGTAATCGTTCTCATCTTGGGCATTTCCACTCGGTTCAGTGGACCCGGTTTTCCGCTTTTGCTCTCGTTTGTGCTCCCTATGGTACCCCTTTTGGCTCTTGAAGACGAAGTCGACTCTGACTGAAAAGAGATATTGGAATATGAATCTCTTGTGAATTGCTTCCACTAGCAATGAATTTGGGATCCTGGATATAGCATGCCGTTCCACTGCCATCCCTTGCTACGGACACGAGTGACGGTTCTGAAAAGTCATACATGAGCCCTTCCACCTGCGCCTCGCATTTCACAAAGAGATATCTCGCTTGGATCCACTCGATGCGATTCACGACGTATATCCCCGCAGAATTGTGAACAAAGTCGGCAGGCCTGTTTACGACCTCGTTCAATGTGAGCGCATGGCTGATCTTCAAAATGGAATTCGGCCATACCAGGTCCGTCCCGTTTGAAGAAGATTTAGACGAAAACTGGTGCGACGTAGAGAAATTCTGGGCCAAATAAACGCCATGCCCGAAAGCTCGACCGTTGGTAATTTTCTTGAAATGTAAACCCTCTCTAATGATGCCGTGCCAGTTGGAAAGCGAACTTCCATGCCAGGCGAAAATGGTCGGATATCGAGACTTGACTCTACGCACCGCAGATATGAATTTCTCCTCCTTATCGGGAGAGCCCTGTGCGAATCGGAATTGCAAGTAGCCATCCATGCCAGAGACGAAGTTACGACTCAACGGCCCTCCATCGTGTATGATGTAGGATGTGTTTGATGCCACAATCCACCGTAGAAGATCAAGCGCTGCCGGGGTACCTTCTCCCATGAAGACAGTAGTTTGGAGCCTGCTGGTTCCGAGTCCAACCATTTTTCATTGTAAGAACGTCTGGGAGTGATTTGAGAAGAATCAAAATAACTTTCCGCTTATTCTCATCACTTTCCATGTCGTCGAAATTCGTGTCGTGTACAAAATATTGTATTTTCACAGAGTTTCTTGAATCGATGTACTTTTTCCACTCCTCTGGTTGAACAATCGGCTCTGAAATGTGAATCAAAGGCCACCGCTCTGTGTTTTCAATTCGACAATGCCATTGAGAACTTCCCCTGTCCAGGCTGTTCTATAAGAATCCAATGGCCAGGTGACAAAAATGTTTCTTCTCGTTATTATCCACCGTAAGCTGCATAGTTGATCGTTGAAATGAACCAAAGTGCAGACTAGTCTTGTCATAGATGCGAGGCACCATCATTCTCAGCCCAGTGGGGAGGTCAACCATGTTTCCGTCAGCAGCGCTAGCAAATGCAAAGCTAACGAGCAGGTCAACTACGATAGGTTTCCTGCGAATCTCCCATTCGATGCTGGGGCCCATACGGAGTGCCATGTACTGGAAAAGACACAAAGGTTTGCTGCACACATACGGTTTCATCGCTTCGAAGGTGACGTCAATTTTGCAATGGCACACAAGGCAGAATTTCGTACATTTGACGAAATGTCGCAGCGTAAACTGCATAGCCAGCAATGGGAAGGATAGCAACCCGAGATCATCAGAGTCGAGAAAGTGGTCCTTTTGAACGACATGTCGTAGTGTCTCGCCGCAATCATCCCTGCCATGATACTTGGAAGAGTCCTCAGCCTTTTCACAATCTGCCATCAAGCCTTGAACCTGGTTGAAGAATAGTTCTGCTCCAGACCACGAGAAAGATTGGCGATGTCTGATATTGAGTATTGGGATAAATCGTTCGTTGAGAAGTGACACTAAAGGTGCCTCTATAAACAGAGGTAGCAATTTCCCTACGTCTGAAGACTCGGGGAGAGGAGGCCCTGGATCTGGAATTGGAATAGCAAAGGTGCGTTTGAATGCTCGAAGGGCCTCCGTCATGCTTGGCTTGTAGGAGGCGCAAAGACCGACATGCATTTGCACCGTTGGCGAGGTATTTTTCATTTCCAATATACTCTTGGTGTTGGAATAACCTTTAGGATAGCGGAGCAAGAGTACCAGATATTGAGAGCGTTGTAATCCCCATGCCAGCATTGCCTCCTCTGAAATGATCATCTTCGCTATGAGGCAAGATATGGAAACGATAAGACATCCGTCCAAATCTCCTAGATAGCCCACTTTGAAACCTGCCGCCTTAGCAGCGCGAAGATCAGCGCTTAGCGTTGATGATGATCCCAAGACTTTATGATCTGATCCAAAGAATTGCTGATCCTCATCAAAGAACTCATCCTCCCAGTTGATCTCATCATCAGAACCCGCAAACGAAGCCTCTTCAGCGGACTGGGTGTCGACAGTTGTTAGGTCTTGGGGTGAATTTTCTGTATTTTCATGGCTGCCCATAGAAAAGGCTTTTCCAATGCACCGCTGATGATATTGAGGAGGTCACCGAGTGGTGCCCTGCGACAGCAGTTTGAACGTCATCAAGGATGTCGACCACAGCAGATGGCACAGTAGCGGAAGTCGAATAGATCAGGTACTTGTGTGAATGTGGATATTCAGAGAGGTCTAGGAGTAACATTAGCAAAGGTTTCTTTCTCAGTTGTAAGACACAGGTTCATCTACCTGATACTGCAGCTTGAAAGTCCACTGTCAAGAGGGGCTCTGCTGAGGTGGAAAAGGAAAAGCATATTGATCCATCATCATCTCCTCGCTTTATGTCATGAAGACCTGGGAATGTGCCAGCAGAGCTGACTTCGCCAAGGTCCTGCACAAAATGTTTGCGAGGCATGGGATAGAGTGTGATGCCGTGAGACAGAGTCAGATGTAATGAAGATAGGCAGTGTGAGATGTTGTGGGAAGTTCAAACGAAGGATTAGGGATATATAGGTGGCACAAAACTAAAAACGCCGAGAGTGAAGTGAGGGACAATGGCATAGTAGACTTATTGTGTATTTCACACTGTCTATCAGCAGAAGACTGTGAAGAGGTGGGCTGTTGCCTGCACGGCTAGTACCACAGAGGAGATGATGGTAGCCTTAGGCACATCACCTTTGGAGGACATTCCCGTCTTCTTTAAGAAATCTTCACACACGGATCTTTCAGATTGCTGTGCTGAGTTTGATGGCTAGTTCCTTTCGCTCCCAACAATACCGGCTATCCTTCAGCACTCCAAGCGAGGTTCTTTTGGACATCTTGAATAGACTTCCTTCTGGAGCTGCATGGCCACCAGACATGCTGGTACTTTCAGGGAAAGATGTGCACACACGTCGACATTCAATTTGCATTATAACGTAGAAACCTGCCGAATGTGTAAAGCAGCTTGAACTGTGCAAAACTCCTGGTAATGATATTGACTCTATTGATGTTCAACAGATAAGCCCACACCGGAAGAATGTTTGCCCGGCGTGTTTAAGCTGCGGCCTCCTCCTCTACGCACTGGACGAACTGCACTCTCCTCCAATCTAACAAATTGTCCTTTGTTTCCCTCTTTATCTACTCTGCGCTTACTAGAAGCTGGTCGAGATGCAAAATTAACAAAAGACTTAGGAGTATCGATGGCTCTTTCATCGCAAACATCTTCCGCCGGCGCTAGTAATAGTGGCACACAGCAATTAGAGCCTTCCTTACGACATTTCGCCGACCCATCGTTCGATCCTGTCGACTTCATCAATAACTCTCTGCCGCCATTAACATTATCCGCCTCGCAGCCGCATGCCTCGAGAGCACCAGGTTCAGTCCCCTGGCTGAGCTCTCTTCACGCAGCCAGTCGCTTGTCTCCCAAATAGGTACCCAGAATGTCCGACTTTCTGGAATCTTGACACAACTTACCGAGGAAATCCTACGGGTGGGGGTAGATTGGCATACGAAGTGGAAGTGCTACGAGGCGAGTCAATTAGTCTTGCCGACGCCCTTGCTGAAACATTACGTGAGGACATCATCAAGTTTGTCCCCAGGCACAGAACGACGGTGAACTAGAAGATGAACCCAAGGGGAGATGTCGAAACAGAGCGCGAAAAGTAGATTCTGTTGCCCGGCTCCCTGAGGAACCAGAGTATATTGCTCAGTTGCGGATCCTAGCTCAAGTGCGCACGCGACTGGAGGAGGTTATTCAGATATTCGGAGATGCGATGGAGTGGCCACTTCCCCATCCGAGCTGTCGATTACTTCTTCATTTATATCCGTGTCCGCGCCGGAACCTGGTACCGAGAGTCACAGCCGTGAGGAGCGAGGGCAAGAAGTGGCCAAAACACTCCGCACGGAAATAACAGAGCTTTTGGATAGCAACGGGGGCGGGGATGCTGGCTTAGCTGCAGCTACAAGGCGACTCGAAGGACTACGCAATCTCGGAACTGTCTGGAAAGGCACGGCAGAGGAAAAGGCTCGGACCCGTTTTCTAGATAGCCTTGCAAAATCATCGAGGACCGACGCAGGGCTTTGGAAAACCAACGAGGCCGGGCGTCGAGGAAGGAAGATCCTCGATGGACCAGATTGCGGAGGAACGCTCAAACGCTGATAGCGGGCCTGGCGGTGGCTTATTCCGAAATCTCCAGCGAATCCGCGACGAAATCTATCTAGAGTAGATGTATAGCCCTGTACAGTTAGATGTAGTTAATGATACCAACGAATCCGTCTGTGAGTTTTGTTTGGACCCTTAAAAGCTAGCCTTAAAGTGCGGAAAGGGGAAGACCCACACGTGACAAGCACTAAGCAGCGGGCCCACTGTGGCTTCCTCCGCGCTGCTGAGGCTGCTCTTTCTTTAGAAGTTTACTACTACTAGCTCCTCTTCCATCACTTCCACAACTGCCTGAACGACCTCTGTACAGCTGCGTCAGAATTTCTCTTCTCAATTGGAATGAGAAAATGACTTTCCAGCGTTGTTCCCAATAGAATTGCGCACCGGTTACGGAGAGCACCATGTTCGAGCTCAACCAGCATCGCCAACGACTACTCAGCCGCTTCGGCTCGCCATGGAGTAATCTGCCTCATATCCCATTACGCATGCCGCGCATGCGTATCTCCAGGGTGATAATTTATATTGTCGGCTCTGTCTTGTTCATCTTCTGCCTGTTTTCTTACAGCTCTAGAAGGGTAGGTTATTTCATCAAGCTTCGTTGGTAAGGTACTATGGTCTAATGTAGCACAGGACAGCTCGGCTCCTGATGTCCCAGTCCCTGGAAATCAGGCCGTGGAACTTCCTCCACCTTTTGATCCTTCAAATTCCGCCTTCCACGTTGTCGTATCTGCGACGCCCAAGAGTCCTCAGCTATGCCGGACGATTACTTCTGCAATGATATTAGACTACCCACCCATGACCCTCCTCAAACCAAAGCCCGAAGCACGGACGGGAACCACCGCTAACAAAGCCGCGATCGAGAACGTGCAGTCGATTCTCACATTCCTGAAAACAAGCAAACGAGTAGGAGACAAAGACCTTGTATTAATAGTCGATAGCGACGACACTCTGTTTCAATTGCCATCCGATATTCTCATCGATCGCTACGGAGAGATAATCCAGCAGAAAAATGAACATTTAAGAAGCAAATACGGCATGAAGGTTGTTGGGAACGCCGAAGGCGAGGATACTCGTCACCTAGTTCAGAAATACACCCAAAGAGTGCTCTTTGCTTCTCGAAAGGATTGTTTTGCAAATCTCACCGACACCGCGGCCTGTGCCAGTGTACCGCAATCGCCGTTGCCGCCAGACATATACGGCCTCAAAACGGATAAACAACGTGATGGGACCAAAAACCGGCCTCGATGGATCGAATCTAGCATTATAATGGGCCAAAAATCCGATCTAATCCCTCTCTACGAGCGAGTTTTGGAAGAAATGCAAAAGCAACCATCACGCGCTGGTAATCAAATGATGTTCACTCACATTTTCGGCGCCCAAGAATATTCTAGGGAGATAGAAAGGCGAAAGACCAGCAGTCCTTTCAAAGAATGGCTCTGGGATTTCGTAGGTATCTCGCAGGCTTCCAATATCACTAATGTTCGCGCGCACATCCAGCCCGGGGATCGGCATGAATACGGCATTGGGCTTGATTATGAGGGACAACTTTTCCTCAACACAAGGAAAACAACCACTGATATAGAATGGTTACGATACCGCGACTACCGGAAGGCGTCATCCGTACAAATAGAGCATGGAGTCCGCGAGAAGTGCGCCTAAACCTGCCGCTTGATATCGAACAAAACCGATTAAATCCGTTTAAGAAAGAAAAGTCATCGAACAGCTGGACTAGCAAAACTGCGAACATGTCCAGTATTGATGTACTTCCCCTCGTGGAATTTTACGTGGAACGATCTTCCGCTGGCCACATACATCCAAACTGCAGCAGTGCCTGTAATCATCCATACAAACGGCGAATCTCGTGTGCGTGAATCATATTGGGAAAACATGTGGTTCCATCCTTGGTCTCGAGCTTTGTTGCGCAAGCACATGCGTTCTGGTCAGGCCGAGCCAGTTCAGCAGATCGCGGCGTTAGGGGCTACGGATTTATTGAGATCCCCGACAGAAAAGGAGGCATGTGGGCCGACAATGACGAGTGGATCAGTTTTGAAGATCTTTGTTCCGGTTTTGAAGATGCAGTATTCGGCGACGGACTAGGAGCTTGGGGAGGAGAAAGATCTAGCACTCTTCGCGCAGTCTATAACCTCTGGGGTAAGCTGATGGCGGGCAAAGGACCTAAGACGAAGAAGTTGGGAGAGTCGAAGTCCGAAGCGGAGGAAATAGAGAAATTAGTGCTAGGAATAGAAGATGAAGAGGACGAAGAAGAGGAAGAAGACTCTAAATGAGTCAGGATATTGCACATTATTCCTTCATTAAATACTGCATTTGAGATGACTGTGTGGACGGTCATTTCATTTCATACCGGCTCAGAGGTCTACTCTCTGAATCAGCAAAGGCCGAAGGCATACAGTCTCTAAGGGCTTCCACAATGTATATTAGCGACTGTATACACATTCAAGTTTCTAATGTTTGTCCTTTTCCCAAGTTGTTTACTCGCCGCCTTAATGTAACCGCCAAAGACGAAGATACTGCCGGCAAAATTCATTCCCCGCCGAGGAATCCATTATCCTACGCGTCCATATTTATTTTATTTCTGCATGCACATAAGACCTTAGATTCTAGGCTACACAATCCAAAATGAAGGTACGCCTCAGGATGATCTAAAGCACAAAGAAAAGAACTAACCAAAACACCCAACGCAAAAGATCATTGATCCGCAAACCGCAACCCTGACCAACATCGAGGTCCTTTCCTACCTGACGTCGAATCCACCTCGAAAATCGCCTGAGGGGCCTTCAAATTTTAAAACTATGAGCCAAAACCAGACCTGAGATTACATTGCTCTGTTGTGACAGAGGTATGTATATTCGAAACCTTCACAAGAAAGGAACCATCCACCACACCCAAAAAAAACTTACGAAACCAATAGATACATAACTACGTCCAACGCTCATGTCCCCATCTCCTAAACTATCCACGCTATACGCACGACTCCAAAGACTCGAGCAGCACGAATATTAATCAACAGCCATCCACAGACCAACAACAACAACCACCACAACGACAACAGCCCTACATACAGCCAAAGGAACCCACACCACTAGATAATGCATTACGGAAACTAATCCGGGACCTGGCCCCTACAATCTCACAAAGGGTGAGGTCATGATGCTCATCAATCTCGGTGTTGGATTGAAAAGCGCTACGACAGATGATGGCATGGAAGTAGATGGCGCCGAAGCAGGAAATGAGGAGGAGAAACAACAAGAAGAAGTAGGAGAAGAGGAGGAGGAGGAAGAAGGAGATCCATATTATACAGAGAGAGTTGTGATGTCGAGTGTGGTTGAAGATATGGGTGAGCGACTTTCGGATGAAGATGTGATCAATATCGTGACGATTCTGAATGAGAATTTGGGAAGGCGGGAATGATAATGATCTTCCATATCTTTTTGTTTTTGGCAACAATATGCTATCAAGATCGGTTGGATGTTCTGAGGCGTACGCTACGATGATTCTAGGTACCTGTTGGTGTAGCATGTGCATTATCAGATCAGTTAGGTATGTTACTTGATTTGCATGGGAGAGGCGTTGTGGTCGGCCAGATACTTAGGTATGAAATTCGGCCAAATTGATCATGATCATTGCCTATACCAAAGAAATAAGACAAAAAACATCCACTATACGCCATATATAAACCAAGTAATTTCGCCGCAAATGCCACCCAACAACAGAAATAAGTAGTAGCAAGAAGAAAGAAAGAAATAGACAAAAGGAAGCAAATTATATCATACAAAGATGAGAGTCAACTTTTTTTTCAAGAAACCCAAAAGCAAAAATCATTTAGTCCTTGCTCTTCTTCTTTTTCTTCTTCTTCTCGGCCTTATCATCGGCATCTTCATCGTTCCTCTTGCGCTTCTTGCTCTCCTCCTTGGCGGCTTTCTTGGCTTCTTTCCTAGCTTTCTTCAAGTCCTTCTTGCTAATGGCATGTCCTTCCGAGTCGATCTCACCTCTTTTTAGCTTGCGTAGATACCTCTTGACGCTGAGGCCTGCCTTGGCAGCGCGCTTCCCGAGATCATCATCGGCGTCACTCTTCTTAGACTTCTTAGATTTTTCGGCAGAAGAATCTTCGTCTGACTTCTCCGCATCTCGCATCTCTTCATCCTCATCCTCGTCCTCGTCTTCGGATTCTTTCTCTTCTTGAATTGCCTTCTTCTCCTTCTTGGACTTACTCGTAGCAGGCTCTTCATTTCCGCTCAAGGCATCAGCGTCAGCGTTGTATTTCCGGGCTTCGTTGATCTCGAATTTCTTGGGTTGCGCGGAGGAAGTGCCGTTTGGCGCAATGTTGACACCCCTAGGCTTCAGAGGCTTTCCTTCCATGGCAGCCAATTTACGTTCCAAATTGAATCGAGCTTCAGTACCCAGAGCTGCCTTATCTTCTTCGGCGACGTCATCCTCCCACTCGGCAAGAGCATCCACACGAATGCCAAGTGAGGCCTTGGCAGCGAGAATACGGGCCATTTTACCCTTGTTTTACCGGTTGCTTGTCCAATCAACGACGCATGGTAAATGAGACCGTACTTAGGCGTGTCGTGCTTGGTCTTGAGAGCCCTGAAGAGGGCTTTCTCGGCACCTAGAATTTGAAGTGTAGAGGCAGGGCTCTTGGAGAGGTTCATCAAGCTTCCAGCATGGGCAATTAATCTAGCGCCGACAAGCTCGCCGACGAGCGCTGTAAGGTTGGGCGCAATGGCAGTCATACGCGCGGACAAATAGCTTGCTAGCTGTTGGCGATACTCAGCGAAGCCAACGACCTGCTCGGCCAAGGCCTGGATATTCTCCAAATCCTCGGGGCTGATTTCTGTCCCCATTGACTTGTCGGCGGCATTCTTGACAGCAGCTTCAATCTCCTCGGGCAAAATGTCACTCAGGTCGGTATTTTCAAACTCCGTGCGCATTCCCATCTTCAAAACTACACGAGCATATGCAATGTTGTCGTTGATAATCTTGGCCATTTCCGGAAAGTGCCAACCGTACCATTCCTTCACACGCATGGCATAGGTGTTTAGTTCCTTATCCAAGTCATCCAGAAGAGCAATGGCTTGGATGATCATGGTATCAATTTTGTCGGGAGAGAATTTCAACTTGTGGCGAGCCAGAGAGTGCGATAGACCAAGCGCCATGGCAGACATATCTTCAGGAACGAGGCCTGGGATAAGGGTGGGAATGTGTTCGCGGATGGCACGATAAATGTCAGCAGTGGATGAGTCGGCAATGGGCTGGATATCAAGACCAGGCAGTTTTCCAATAGCATTACCTGGGAACAAGCTATTAGAACTAATTGTAGGTAGAACTCAGAAAAGGCAGACTTACCGAGCTTGGGGTCGGCGACAGCAAGAGAGACTTTCTTCTCATCTTTGATCTCATTGAGCAAGCTGGCTAAACGGGGAGTAACTTTTCCTTCGACTATAGCCGAGACTTCTTCGAGCGCTGTAGCGGCACTGTCGAATTTCTGGAAAGATTTCAATTTCAGCCTAGAAAACGTTTGTTAGTCCATAATTTTCACCCCAAGAGGCCAGTTCCTCAACGAAGTCGTGAAGGTCTGAAAAAGATAGACATACAGATTTGACACTCCCTCCGGCGTTGCAGCCTCAGTAGCAATATCATCACGCTTGAGGAGCTTCTTGTCCTTGGCCTTCAGCAGAGCATAGCCAGCGCTGGTCTCGGTAAGAATGAAGAGAGTCATGATGGGGCAAGAGACAACTGCCGCTGTTTCCAAACTGGGAGGTCCTTCCTTCCAAAAATGTTGTTGTCGCTGTCGGGAAGGCGCAACCGTGACCTGTGCGAGCTCTTTCCTTTTTTTTTTTTCTGCGCTTCGGCTCAAAAATTTGAAGAAGTTGCGGGTGGAGGGCGGTCAACAGCTGAGGCGGCCTCTGGTTGGCTGGCTGTACCATATTATGTCAGCAGCCCATTACGGCGGGCTGTAAAGACCTTTAACGCTGCCGCTCGGAGCTCTCTCGATTTGGGCCAATAACATGCGCATCTCCAAGCACAAAACATCATCATCATAAAGCCAGCCATCCAAAATGGAAGGCCTCTTTTTAACGTCAATGGAGGGTGAGATTGATATTTATCCAAAGAAAACTACGCAGGATCTCTCGAACTAATTCTAAAATCGACTGCCCTTCTCAGGTACCTGGAAGGCATCGTCCGCGGATATCGCAACAGTCTGCTTACGAGCCAGCACTATGCGAACTTGACCCAGTGTGACACCATTGATGGTGCGTGCTGACTTTCACTTTCATATGCTAGAACAGCTTTCTAATAATTTCCGAATCATATCTACAGATGTCAAGCTTCAACTCGCCCCCGCGTACGGCGATTTCCTCGCTGCACTACCTCCAAACCCCTCCACCTCCGCTCTGGCTGCAAAATGACCGACAAGATGGTTGCTGAATTTCGGTATCTGCACGCCAACTCCACGGGTTCATTCGCCAAGTTTATGGAATACCTGACGTATGGATACATGATCGATAACGTCGCATTGTTGATTACCGGCACACTGCATGAGCGAGATACCCGTGAGCTTCTGGAGCGTTGTCACCCTCTAGGCTGGTTCGAGACATTGCCGGTGCTGTGCGTTGCAACAAATATCGAGGAGCTTTATAATTCCGTGTTGGTCGAAACCCCACTGGCGCCATACTTCAAAGGCAGCCTCAGCCATCAGGATCTGGACGAATTGAATATTGAAATCGTGCGAAACACGCTGTACAAGAACTACCTTGAAGATTTTACAATTTCATCAACACAAACTCGGACTTTAAAGGTACTCCCACGCAGGAAGCAATGGCGGAGATCCTCGAATACGAGGCTGACCGACGTGCCATCAACATCACCTTGAACTCGTTTGGCACTGAATTATCCAAGCAAGAGCGGAAGAAACTTTACCCAGAATTTGGAAAACTATACCCCGAAGGTTCGCTGATGCTTTCGAGAGCCGATGATGTAGAGAGTGTTGCTCTTGCCGTTAGCGGAGTAGGAGATTACAAGACCTTCTTCGATGCCGTTGGATTGTCTCAGGGCGGTTCCGGCGGTATTGGGAATATGTCGGGTGGTGGCAGTTCTGATGGGAAGAGCCTGGAAGACTTGTTTTATCAGAAAGAGATGGAATTGTGCAAGGTTGTCTTTACACGTCAATTCACCACTGCCATTGTATATGCTTGGGTCAAGTTACGGGAACAGGTAAGGACGTCTCTCCTTATATCTTTTAATGAATCAAAACTGACTTTTATTCCTCTCCTGCTAGGAAATCCGTAACATCACCTGGATCGCAGAGTGTATTGCACAACACCAAAAAGAGCGAATAGGGAATTACATCTCTGTGTTCTAACTCGGTATTTTCAATATTTCAATATTTTAATGATATTTTTGTATCCTTTCCTTTTTCCTTTTGCCGTGCATGTATGTCAATCATATCGAGCCTTGTACAAACCATCTCATTGAGTTGTGGCTGTTAAGACAGATACATCATAATACCGCGGACATGGTAACCTTAATACAAACTAGACAACTGGGAGATCGTGTTCAATTCGCCGTCTCAACAACACGAGACATTAGTCAATCTCCTATGAACTGAAGACTTACAAGTTACCACATGTTTCTAAGTTGTCTGGCTAGGAGCCTCTTTATAGCGAATCGTCATCCTCGGAGACTGAGGATATTTGCTCTCCACGCAGAAATTAGAAGAAACCGGGGCACGGAGACTGTGAGTGTCGAAGGCTAGAGAGCAGTGACGATATGACAGAAGTTTGCAAATTCGATTGATTTTTCTCCGTAGCTTGTAGGTATACAGACATGTTTGAACAGTCCACGGGTCCGGATTTACCTAGTGCTGTACTGTACATGAATATGCATACCTGAGAAATGGATTCTCTATATGCTCACCTGGGCAATTCTTTCCAATGAAGTTTTAGAACCGAGCAAACTGAGAAGCGTTATAAGGCGTAGGAAGATGACCTGCTTTTGCTTCGCTTTGGACCTAGTCAATCAACCTTTCAATCAATCTTCTCTTCTCTCCTTCATCCTCGTCTCATTTCCAGTCCTTCCATCCTATCCTGCCTACACAGACCAATTGACCCGCGCTGCATTCTGCTTCTTGTCGACTTGCCTTGTTGAATCGGTATGGCCCCGTAACAATAATAAAGGCGGTCTTTGAGAAAATTAGAGAACAAAGAATTATATACTACATCTTCATATTCTATGGCAGACTACCTAGGTATGGTCAAAACAACGAATACCAAAAAATTAGCGCTCGCACCCGACGGGTCTCGATCCCGTGACTTTGCGGTTCCCAGATAGGAAATAAAAGCCGCACAATCTACCAACTGATTTACGGGTGCTTCCGGGCTCTGTTATCCCCTTCAGCTGTAGGTACCCTATCAAAACACAAGAATCTGTTACTGAACTTCGATTTTGGCCCATGCAAAAGAACTTTCTGTTTGAATGAGACACCATCTGCTTGAGTTTTAAGTACTCATTCTGGTACCATTCACGTTCCTGTGCCCTGTTCCCTGTTTGCCTGTTTGCCTGTCTGCCTGTTTTTGCCTGTTTGCGGGGATCAACTATGGAAGGTCTTTGTAGACAAGTGCCGACATGTTCAGAAAATCCTTTGTTTGTCAAACAGTTAGGATTGGAGCTGGCCAGCTAGGGAAGGCACATATCAAATTAAGCCTTATGATCTGTAACATGACAAAATATTGTAGCATCAGCATGCTATATCCGAGGATCCGTTTATATGATGCTCTCATACAGGCCATTTTCCAGTCACAGGCTTATCAGCTTTGACAGCAACAAACCACTGTTTTCCTCGCCTGTCCTGTCAGAGCATGCTAGAACTTTCTTCCAAGTAGAGGATTTAGACGGGAAAATCCGTCTTTTGAAATATACTAACACTCTTTGTTTGTGTCGTTGTTGCCCAGCTTCTCCTTTCAATTGGCTGAAGACACTTTCCATGTAGATAATTTAAATAGATACTTTAAACGGGAAACCCCGTGTTTGTCAATATACCAACACTCTTCGTTTGTGTTTGTGTCGTTGTTGCCCGGCCAGTTCTAATTATTCTTGTTTCACGCCCGGCCACAAAGGAGAGAAAGTCATCCTACACTCTTCATATCATCCACGTTGCACCTCTGCCACTGACATCCTACTTGCTACCACGCTGACAACCTGTTCCTGAAGTCGAAGTTGTTGAGAACAATCCAAAGTCTTTCCAAGCCTGATTGCTACACGCTGAATGTGCCTTCTAAAGCAGTTCAAACAATCGATGCGTTCGCACGCAGGAAGTTTGAATTATTCTTTCGATGCCAATCCCTCCTTGAGCCTTTTGACGTTTTTCGTCGACTCCTTCGACTTCAATGTATCAGAGGGATCATTGCAAAATTCGAACGTCAAGAATCGCCCGAACAGCACAAAAGTCGGATCGCAGTCGTTTACCGAATGATGCGCGAATTCAGACGTCTGAATCCAGAAATTCCTTTCAATGAAGATCGCGACTTCGACATCTTTACAGGCATCATATACTGGTATCTGAATAACCCAGAAATAGAAACATTGCGTGCCCAGAGGCAAAAGATTTCCTGTGAAAGACTTACAGGACTATCAGAGGGAATATCATCGTTCTCCACGACGTCGAAAACACGATATTCGAAGAGTTCTCGCATTTGACGGGCCGGGCCGCTTCCTCAGCCTTCTGCGCATCAATCTTGAGAAGAAGCACAATGATTTCTTTGGTGAGACCAACGACAACAGTGACGATGAAGATTATGAGGCTGATGATGACTCAGACGGTAAGAGTAAGTCTTCTATATTTAACCTTCTTTTGCTAATATTTAGGCGATAGACGAGATGGCACTTGACGACGAAGCCATTTGCGATCCACCCAGCGATGACGAACCTGAAATGGAGACGTCTGATCTACCAGCATTGAAAGAATACTTCAAGCTTCCAGCAGACTTCGTGAAAAGATCTCTATTAGAGAAAGAGCCTCTAGAAGTTCCATCGCAAATGGCTCCTCTTGGTGAAATACCACACACGGAAATACTGGAGAAGATCCTGGAAGAGACAGCGAGCAACCACAGCAAGCGGTATGGTGAATTCCTCAATTCTGAAACCGGCGCTCGTGTCAGGGCAATATTAGAAGACGCTTTGAACGACAAAGTCAAGCTATTGTTTCAGGATGCTATGTTCTGCCTTGAGGATATGATATCAATAGGTGGAGACCCTCAAGATTCCACCGAGGCCGGCGTCTACCTTCATATTCTGTGGAACAATGACCGTCAATACTGGCTGTATATTGGACAAGCACACAAATTCAAGGAGCGCATCCACGACCATAACGACATGGAATATCGGCGACGGCACAAAACGCTTCACTACACAGTTTGGGATTCTAGTCTTGATCTCCATTCTGTCTTTGTGAAGCTCGCTGTAATCGAAGGCTTTGTGGGCCGTGAGCTCCATATTCTACTTAATCTCGCAGAGATGTGGATGGCTTGCACATTTGGACACTGCAGGTAACTACCCTGGAGAGATTTCTACCCAATTCACAGCTGGTCGAAAACCCTCAGGAATACATCCACATCCCATTTCCTGATTGACTCCAGTATTTTGGCCGCATGTATAATTGTTGACCTCCTTTACTCTCATAAAGAGCCAAAAAATTAACCCTAACCCTAAAAATAACCCTAAGAGGGCGCAGCAAGGTTCGATTGCGGCTACCCGATCAATGTCTGCAATCACCTCTGGGATGACAAAGATGGAGACAAGGGCGGTTAACTAGTTATAACGTTGTCCATTGTTAAAAGTCTTATCCTTCTTTTTTGGCGCTTGCTTTTGTAGCTGCATTTGCAAAAGAATTTGCAATATTACTTTTATTCTCTTTGCTATTAACAGAGACCAGAAAGCTAGACAAATTATTAACTTTATCTACTTCCTTTAATATAAGATCGCAGCTGAGAAAGGCAACCCCCGCGCGACAAAGTACATAGAGGTACCTCGTTTAGATCATGTTATATTCCAAAGTAATTTTCTCTTTCTTCTTCTCTTTTCTGATTCTAAATTGAAAAAATCTTATATGCAAAGCAAGCAGCTTGCCTGAAGTTCGTATACTTATACATGGACAGCGAGATTGTCTAAATATTCCCGCTACGAAATTTGTGTTATTGTAGGCCGAAAATAGAGACGAATTGACAATCAGCGCAAGATGATGAGAAATGAGAGAGCGTAGAAGAAAAAAAAGCAAAAAGCTTGAAGCAATAGACCAGCACTTGGTTATGTTAAATGTTTCTTTTTTAAAAAAGAAAAAAAAAAAAAGTCGGATTTTGAGCTTTCTTCTAGCCGAACCGAGATTTCCAGGGCGAAGGAAGAAAAGGAAATTTCGTGAAAAAGGGTAAAGCATCGAGAGACTAGTCATATTGGAAAAGAACGCTGATGCTCTCACCGTGATGAACACGTCGAATAGCCTGGAGATGTTGTCAGAAGGGTCAAGATGTGTATAAGATCTCCATCAAATATAAAGTCATACCTCAGCAAAGATATTGCCAACTTCAAGAACTTCCAGCTTGGGGCAGCGTTTGCAGTGTTCCTCCTGGTCAACAGTGTTCGTGACTACGACCTTATCCAAAGCACTGGCGTTGATGCGATCTATCGCATCACCACTCAAAATACCATGAGTGACGAGAGCGTAGACTTTGGCGGCTCCTTCTTTCTTGAGTAACTTGGCCGCTCGGGTGATCGTATTTGAGGTATCTGCCAAATCATCGATAAGAATAGCTATTCGATCCCGTACGTCTCCAACGAGCATCATTGTGGCGTTCTGTCGGTCTGATATCTTGGTAGGGCGTCGCTCCTATTATCGAGTTACATTAATTTTCCATGCCACCCATAATCGAGTAGGGAAACATACCTTGTGTATTAATGCAAACTCGACGCCCATCGAGTCTGCAATAGCCGTTGCTCTCTTGGCGCCACCGGCGTCAGGGCTAACGATGATGATATTTTTGTAATCGGGAATATTGCGTTGGATATATCTCTTTAGCAACGGCCGCCCGTAGAGATTATCGACTGGGATATCGAAAAATCCCTGATACTGAGGGTCATGCAAGTCCATCGTGATAATATGATCAGCACCGGCAGAAGTTAGAAGATCTGCAATAAGTGTCCCAGCTTGAGCAACCCATAGCCGATACCCAGGGCGAGGTTCAAAGTCAGGAACCTAGCAACAGCACTGGTCGTGCTTGACGTCTCTTCACTGTTCACGCCGTTTGGAAGGCTGGTCACTGAGCGAATGGATTCGATAGTATCACTTCGCTTTCCCCATTCCCAATAGGGCGTCGCTTAACGGGGATCCGTTCACCTCGGGTTCTATCTGAGCTCTTGCAAGACTCTTCTGCAGGCTTTCTACATCGTGAGTCATCGCCTGGCCTTCCGGATCCCCGATGCGCGGCGTCGGAGGGTACTCTCGAAAGTGAAATGGTTTTGATTGTTCGACTTGACCAATGGGGCTCCGTTCTTTTGGTATGGAATATCACTTTGGCGAGAATAAGGAAACAAGGGTAGCACGGCAGTGACCCGTCTTGCAGATGCCGTTTTACAAGCAGATATAGTAATCAAAAGCTCGATCAGATGGTCATTCACTTTTCCTCCACCCGATTGAATGATATACACATCTTTTCTCGAACCGACTCCTGGATCTCCACTCGAGTCTCGCCGACAGCAAATTTCGAAAGTAAGACATTCGCCGGTGGGACACCGAGGTGATTGCAGATCGTTTGCGTAAGCTGCGGGTGGGATGTGCCCCAATAATAACGATGTTCCTAACCATGATTTGTTGTATATATTCTTAGAGGCGCTGCTCCAAGCCAGCCCAGCGGTAGACGGTAGAAGGAGGGAGATACTTCGAAGCCGAGGGGACGAAAAGCGCGCGATAGAGCTAGAGGGACGCAACTTGGAATTTGAGAATGCGCTGAGGATCAGATCTCCATATTGAACAACGAAGAAGCGCGGTAACTGAGACGGCACTGCTGGTAGTGATACCTAGGTAGATGCGAGGTCGGCGTCGATTTTCTTCTTTCTTGACTGAGCAAAAGTGGACCGGGGTTGCTCGTCTTGGCTCCCGCGCGATTTTGCAGGGAAGATGGCCGAATCGGGTAAAGCGCCATATAATGCGGCAAAAATTGGAAATGAAATAAAAAGTGCACAAGGAAAGAAAAGACACAAATCCCAGCAGGCAAGACGGTCAGCGCAGCACAGCACAGCGCATGCACACGCTCGCATTCAGTCAGCAGGCTCGAGCTATTGGGGCGGCAGCAGCTGACTGCAATGTTACGCTATGGGTTTGATCCCGTTCTCCTGCTAAGATATACATCATCGAATTGAAAAATGAATTGAAGAGGAATCGACTTTTCCACACCCAGGTCATAAATAAATAGGGCGTGGTACATCATTGATGGAATAGAAAGTAAGGCTATGACACAGATTCATATCATAGTACAGCTCCAGATAAACAAGTCGATGTGTTTGTTGCCTGGTGTATCAGCGACCGACGCCGTCTGTGGCAGCTGCAAAGTGCAATTGTCCATCTTCTACCAGCTGTAGTTGCGTCAGATTTCAGAAGATACCATGCCCATATCTTAGTAACAATGATATCACGGCACAGACTGTAGGATATCTGTTCAATCGCCCGTGTCGACTTCCCTGTAGTTCATGCAGTTAGTAATGGGTGCTTCATTCCAGTGTGCGTCAAGGGAATAGGGATAAGCGAAGGCTCACAAGTCGATCTGTACACCATTCGAGACACCGTAGTCCTGCAAATAGATTAGCAAAGCCGAAGTGCATATTGGGGGTTCAGACATCTCCTTACCTGCAACGTGAGTTGGTCCTTGAAAGGACGCTCGCCTTGACGCTTGAGCAAGATTTCGTGCGGCTCGCGCCCAATTCGCGCGGCCACCTGGGCTTTGAAGAGTTCTAGATATCGAGTTATTAGCGGGAGCGCCGGTGTGCCAACTTGTGGTCTGTTGTAAAATACTCACTTATGGGATCTGATGCGAGGCATGGAATGGCAGCTTTGGTACCCAACCGATCATTCACATGGACAACGATCATCTCTTCGCCAGGTGTTACCGCTGGAGCTTTTTCGGCATCGGCTTTGGCTTGCTGCTGTCTTGGTGTCCATCCTTCACACGATCAGGCCGTGGCGGAGCATTGTAATCGCGCGCTCTGTTTCGATCTCCATACCTCTCCTGCTCCTTTCACGGCGAGGAGACTGGGATCGACGCCTTTCACGATAGCCTCGGTCTAACCTGCGCTCATTATCACGGTATCTGTCATCTCGTTGTCGTTTGTCCTTCCAGCGAAAACCGCCCTGGTTTTGGGGCGACTAGCTCTGTCATGATCAGGAGACCTACTCCGTCTCCGTCGTGCGGCTTCAGGTGGTGGAGACCGAGAACGTGCTCTGTCCATATTTGTGATGAAGTTATGAAGATGTTCGGGGAAGGAGGGTTGGGCAAAGAAGCAGCGCCCAGCTACAGGAGCTCCGCACGTGACGGGAGCCACGAGCGCCTAACTTACTCGGTCCCTGATAGCTTAAGCCTTAGTTACGGGGCCGCAGCTAGCCTTGAAATGCAATCAAATAAAACATCAATTGAGAGTCTTGACATCATGGCTCTGAGTTATTAGGGATACTCAAATTTAAGTCTTGAGCTCAAGGCTTACACCACAATGTCTCCGCGCCTCACAGTGCAGCGCCCGTCACCTACGACGATACTATTCACTGCTTCAAACGCCCCAGCACGTCGCACTTGGTCGTCGAAGCTTGCGTTCGGCGTGGAAGTTCTCTTACGGACTGTGGGATTTCTTTCGGTTTTGATCGTTGACCTCACGAAGATTCGTCATTTCCTAATAGCCGACAATGGGGATTGGGGTGTAGGGCCTGAATTTTGCTCAACGAGCGTAGGATCGCTCAGCTGTCGCATTGCAGATCGATACACATGGCCAGTGGTAGTCATTGCGAGCGCAGTAGTAATATACGCAGTCTGGAGGAAGGGGTACACTGGTTTGTTATTTCCCTTTCTCAATTCTGCCTTCAAGTGGTTTCACACAGTGTCTGATGTTGGTTCAGAGGAATCTCTGCTAGTGATTCGCGGCTTAGGCATTCAAACCTCGACGTCTTCTCCCATGTATTGGTCTAGTGCCGCCACGAGATTTATACCGACCACCCAAATTCAAGACATCGTCATACATGAAGCTTTTAAAGGATTCAAAGTTCGTTTCTACCTGGCGATCATCGTAGAAGGTGAAAGTGGAGTTGTCGTTGTCTTTCCGGTAAGTACTTCCTACGACTTGGAAAGAGCTGGTTTTGTATATGTACTAATTCTTTAATTGTCAGAATCTATTGCCCAAAAGGATGATCCTTGAAGAGGTCTGGCGTGGAGCTCGACAATGTCTCTACGAATCAAACCAGGACCACCTCCCGGATAAGACAGCCTGCTTTCACAACGAATATGATTCATTTACAATATGTCCAATGGCTTCTTGCCCCTCACCTCCTTGCCTTTCCGCTCACGACTTGCAAGGAACCTGGCGTTTTGTACTTCGACAGTTTCCATCTTCCTCTTTTGCATGATAGGCATATATATACCGCCAAGCTTTACTTCGTCTCCTCCGTTAAAAATTTTGTGGCTCCTGCACACTTTCTCTGGCACTTCATGCCTGATGGAACTAGGGCTTCCTTGGCCAACGGCCAAGTCAAGCAGTGCCCCCGCGAGGATCTCGTCTATCTTGCGCCCTCTCCAAGTACGCCAAAGAGTATCCACGAGGCCACTCGAGCCAAACTTGGCATCGCCTTTGCCAGACCGCGAAGCGGTTTGCCTAGGTCGCCGCAATAAACCCAATCCAATGCATCCTCCCTACTGCCGCTTTCTGGGTCTGGAAAGATGCAATCCCACAAGACCAGCGGCGCATCTGACGCCATTTCGTACATGGGCTTGCATGGGTTTTGACACATCAAGTAATTCTTGAACGATGGATGGTTTTTCAACACCTTGGCCGACTAGAAAGAGGATCGCTACCATGTGGCGTACCTGGTGCCACAGAAATGCTGACCCGTGGAGAGTAAACGTATACACCAACGGTGTGGAAGGTTGATATTCGTTCACATTACTTTCAACGATCGAATCGCCCATACCCTCAAAGGTTGAAAATCACTTGACCCAACGTAGCCCGGGGATTCCGGGTTGGGTCGATTAAATCTATACTCGCATGGTATATGATGCGCTCGAAATTAGTAATTTGCTTGCTCGTGTCAACGCGACAGAAATTGCGGAAGTCGTGAGTGCCTTCAAAGTACTTGCAAGCTTCACGCATGGCATCAATATCGAGCCAGCCTTCTCGAAGCTTCTTCTTAGCTATTCCACGAGAATGGGCGGCGCTACGGCTGAAGCCAAGTTCTCCCGGTACAGGCGCAAAAGCCGGCTGTGTGAAGAAATATCGGTACTGCCGCTCACGGCATGAAAAACGAGCGTCAAAGTCCGGGGTGGACGCGGACACCAGGCCAAGATGCGAATGTCGTCCGGCAGTACATTGTTTAATATTTGCACATACGGTAGTTCGTCTCGGATATCATCCCAGTCATCGTTGACATCAAATTCGCAGTTTTCCTGAACTTCCACCTTGTCCTGTGTAGAATCAATGATTGACGTCTCTTCGCCAGCTCGTAAAGGAGGATCTTCTGTAGTTATCTTGGATTTGCTTTTAGGCCGTGCACTTCGAACCCTAACGCCAATAACCTGCCCAAAGGCACTGACACCTCTATCAGTCCGACCGCTTTTAGAATACTGGCAGCCGTCCCAGCTCAGTTCAAATGGCTGTGCAACTCTAGTACTGTCTCTGTGAAAATCAGCGGCCACCGGAAACGGGGTCGTTGGAAAAATTAGATGCGCCCTTCGTAGAGCCTTCCATAATTCTTCCTCAATAGTAGGCAATGGGGTGATATTCTTATTTGCATGCTCAAACCCATTATAACGTTGCCCAAGATAGGCGAGCTTCAGCGCAATATGACGAGTATGGTATTTGGAAGGATCAAAGTCCCGACGTTTCCTCTTCTCTTTAATGGGGAGGGCCGAGTCCACATGGATATCCGAGGCAAGACTCGTAGCATCATCCTTCAGGTCTGCTGTCCTTTGTGGACTATGAGGAGAACCTGGAGCAACCGGAACGGGACGAAACTGCTCTGACTGGGCATTTAGTTGGCGTTCCAGTTCCATGATCCGTCCAACGAGGCTTGATGTGCTCCATGTTGAATAGTCTGGTCCTTCCGAAGGGCTCGGAGTCTGGGATTGGGCAGACATTTGCGTTCTGGAGTACAGAAACACCGATTGCGAATAGAATCGACGAGTGGTGCCGTACAGTGAATTGCTCCGAAAGTTGCCTGTTATAACCTTCGAAGTCTTCGATAGCCACATCACTCCTTAGAAGGAAAGAGGGACACAGGCCCGAGCAGAACGAAGGTCGAGATCTGGATTTTGCTGAAATGTAACAAAATTTCGGCGGGAAAATTTTAGGCGGTTGATAATGTAATCTATTCCGTACGGTATTGTAACCGCCCGCACTGACGGACATCCTTTACAACCACAGCAGCGTTGACAGCAACTACCATTCATGTACTTTGACCAGTGCAATGGAAGCAGGTTCAACAGTCACATTGTTGATGCTTGGCGACTCTGGCTGCGGGAAAACTACTTTCCTATCGTGAGCATCACCGTACCATTTTCATGCGCCCATGTATTATATACCTCAAGCTCACCTCGCATAGACAATTGAAGGCGTCAAAACTTCCTTCGCGCAATGAAGGTACTCCAAACAATGACCTCCTGCGAGACAGTGATCAGCCTTTTCTGTACGATATTCGATTTGCCCGTAAGTCGTTCACAATAGAAGTATACGACACTGCCTCGCCAAACCAGCACTGGTCATTGCTGCATCCAGATGTTGTCATACTCGCATATGATATATCAGACAGGAAGACACTAGATGGGCTGAAGGAAGTACGTCCACCGCGTCTGTGAAAACGAGAGATTCATTTGTGCTTAAATCATGCTCTAGTGGCGTCACAATATAACCAGGTACTTCCAACGAGGCGCTGGGGAACGAATCCCCGTTATGTTGCTAGGTCTTAAACGAGATCTAAGAGTAGAAGACGAGGGCATAATTTATCCACAGGAGGTTGACTCCCTTGCCTCGGATTTTTTCCCTTTCTAGTCATCCATCGTCTGACATGCTTAATCTTCTACAGGCTTACCGCATAGCTCAGGAACTGCATTGTGATCGCTATGCAGAATGCTCCGCCCTAACTGGGGAGTTGGTCTCGGAGGCCTTTGAAGACATTGCTAGAATGGCAGCAATGTCAACTACTGAAAAGGGCGCACAAGGCTCTGGTGGCTGCACCATTGTTTGAAGACGAAATGAAATGCCCTCGGCAACGTCAGCCTCATCGCCGGTCTTCTCCATTTCGACCGTCTTTAAACTTCCCACGAGATTACATGTTATCAAGAGGAACTCAGTGCCACGGTCAAGATATTGTCGAGGAGACTCGTGTGAAGCGTTTCGAAGATCATCCGAGTGCTCACTGCTGAACCTTCTGTCTACTTCTGCTTTCAAACATACTAGCATTGAAAGTGATGGACTCAGGGATTGGAAGTCCAATCAATAATAGTCACGCAAAGCCACTGAGTATTTCGAGATGCATTCGATTTTGACGCTCAGCGACGTCGCAAGTCAACGGCGTCATGAATCTGAGGAAGAATCCCGAGAGAGCTCCTGAATGACAGTGAAGTGAATGAACACTACGCGATCCAATGAGTTCACCCAATCCTAGTAACCTAAGAGATATCGGAAGTCAGATATCACTCGGGTCTTTACAAGTTTCTATAAAATTCTACCATCGTGATTCATAGAAACCTTCACATCAGTGAGTCCTTTTTATTGATATAGCTTTAAAGACGACATAAAAAATGAGATTTCCCCGAGACAACGATTAAGTCCGCCTCGTCAATACCGACAGTACAGGGCTTTCCCTAGAAAATCATAGCAAAATAGATAATCTAGGTATCTTTCCCTCGTAAGTACCAGTCAGATAAATAATTCATGCGTGACAGGTAAAAGAAACCTCCGCGTCTGTAGACCTTCGTCTCATGCAATCATAGTGTTTTTCCCCACGTACATAGAACACAATAAATTTGAGGACCAAAGGGTATGAATCCAGATATCACAATAAATAGGTCTGTTCCGAAGTTGTAACGAAGCCCAACGTATATACTACCGGAATAATGACACGTCGGGATTTTTTCATTTGAACAGCAAAACTTTTGAATTGATTCGCTTTAAATTTTCCTTGGCAACCTCGCTGTAAACCTGAAACTTCTTGTTAGATTTACCATTTGGTCTCAGGGTTGGCAGGGGCCTCGGCAGCCCAGTCGCCACCAGCCTCAGCCTCCCAAGAAGCGCCAGCAGTAGCGCTGGCAGCAGTGAAGGCAGCGCCAGGAGCAGCAGCACCAGGGGCGGCGGCATCCCAGCTTTCACCAGCATAGCCAGTGTCGATAGCGGCAGCGCCAACCTCATCGGCACTGGCAACCTTGGTCTCATCAGCAATCTCCTTGGTCTCCTCGGCTTCGGGGTCGCGGTAGAAGTAGAGATCGACAACAACGTCCCACTCGGTCTCGCGAGAAGCCAGAGTGCCGCGCAAGCGGAGGACTTCACGGGCGAGCATCCACCAGACCAAACCAATGGCGTGGCGACCCTTGTTGTTGGTGGGGATCGCAACATCGACGAAGTCGGTAGGAGAGTCGGTGTCGCACAGAGCAATGACGGGGATGTTGACGTAGCTAGCTTCCTTGATAGCTTGAGCATCGGTACGGGGTCGGTGACGACGATCAAGCGGGGCTCCTTGAAAGAGCGAGTGATGTAGTTGGTGAAGTTACCGGGAGTGAAGCGACCGGCAATGGCAGTAGCACCGGTGTGAGAAGCGAACTTGAGGACCGCACGCTGTCCGTAAGGGCGAGCAGAGATAACGGCAACATCGGCGGGGTTGTCAACGGCCGCAATGATACGGGCAGCGAGGACAATCTTCTCCCTGAGAAATGCAAGTTAGATGGGCATTCAGGCGGCCTGTGAGAATTATGAAAAAGCCCTACCAGGTCTTGCCAATGTTGATCACGTTGATTCCATCGGGACGAGTCTTCCAGAGGTAAGGCTCCATGTGCACTTGCAGGTTCTTGGATCCCAAGTGGCATTGAGCTGCAAGCAGCATCTCAATGTCCTGCGAAGTGGCATTGAAAATGGGAGGAAGGTTGAGAGGGGCCATGGTGAACGACTGATATGGTCGGGAGATGAGAGGGAGGTTTACTCAATCGTTCTGGCACTTGCCAAGGGCGTGAATAGAAAGAAGAGGGAGCCGAAGAAAAAAAAGATGTATCGCATAGATCGCCCACTGCCGCGGCGCATACAAAATTTCGCTTGCGTTGTGGGTTAGGGCAATAGCGCGCCAAGACTTGGAGATCACGTTGTGCGCTAGGTATGATATGGACTAGCGTGGTTTTGCCTCTTGAGACTTGGCGTTCGTGGATGTTGAGATTTGAGACTTCTGACGGAGAGAAGGAGAGAATCAACAAGTTCAATTCAGCACGAACAGATAGTGCACCATGCCTCCGCGGCTTTCAATCTCGGCTTTCACGAAGCCGTTTTCAGGTTTGGAGTCTCTTCAAGGTTAATATGATCCGCCTTGACTAATACAACTCTCGCATCTGCAGCCAGTCCGTTGACTCGTGCCAACCGCGAACCATGCAAAATCAACATCCGCGCAGGCTCTTTCGAGGCTCGACAGAGGCGCAGGCATGATCCGTTTTAATGGCACAGTCTCGTCAACGCAAGGCAGCCAATATTTCTCGCCAACAGGCCCTTGCGGAAGAAAGACAGGCAGCTTTGGGTGACCCTGTGAAGAGCGACCCAACTCCATTTATTCAACAAATCGAAGCGGTTCAGACAGGCAAGCAAACTACTGGGTCATCTACTGCTGGCCACTGGAATCATTATATCAAGCCCGAGGAATTCGATGCGGCACTCAATTATTCCAAGGTCCTCACGGAACCACTACCTCCCAAGGATGCAAACATAGCCGATCCTCACGAATACAACAAAGAGGTGCAACTGCACAGTTTGGCTCATCAAAACGCGCAGGAGGCAATGCGCCGCATTGTCAGTCTAACCAACGGGAACACTGAAGATCGCACCCGCGTAAATATCGAGACTTGCATCGAGACTTTCGGGCGACACAACACCGACAAAGTCCTTCCCAGCAAGCCGGCTGCAGTAGTCTCCGGAGACCAACCAACAAAGACTCCGCGAGCAGGTCCAGACACCGGATCCCCGAAGTGCAAGTCGCCATCCTGACCACCAAAATTCTGAACTTATCTCGACATCTCCAGACCACAAACAAAGACCGACACAACAAGCGCAATCTGCGCATTCTTGTACATAAAAGACAAAAGCTCTTGCAATACCTAAGAAGGAAAGAGCGAGGAGGTCCTCGGTGGCAAAACCTCATTCAAACTCTTGGGCTGTCGGATGCGGCCTGGAAAGGCGAAATCAGCATGTAAATTACGCATTCCCCAACCATCATCTCCATGTTCGTTTGCATATGATTTCTTTTATATCTCCGGCATCATAATTGTCATCATTATTACTAGGCGTCGGCACCATCTCTGTGTACTCTTTAACATAGATTTTTCTAGTCTTGCTTTATTACCTAGGTAAAATGTACAAATAGGTCGGGTCGTGTCTTTTTCAGATTGATTCCATATCTCAGGTTGAAGTCCTTTCTAGGTAGGCTTACTACCTTCAGGTTGTATATCTATTAGGTTGGCCTTCCTTTGATATCGAGTTTTGTTATTTTCCAGGTCGGGTCGTGTCAGTTTTGAGGTTGAGTGCATATCTCATCTTTTTCGGGTTGTATATCTATTGGGTCGACCTCCCTTTGATATTTGGTTGTGTTATCTTTTACCTAGGTAGGTCGGGTCGTGTCTTTTCAGGTTGATTCCATACCTAGGTATCACACAGGTCGAAGTCCTTTCTAGATAGACTTCCTTTTCAGGTTGGATGTCGTACGTTGACCTCCGTTTGAATGTGTGTGTGCATGGATTCAAAAGTCGTATTTTGTTTTGTTATTTTCTAGACAAAACTTCAGCATCACGGGTGCCCTTCTTCATCTGATACTCTTTTTCTTTTTCTTTTTGGCATCAGTCATTGCCCATTATGGCTTACGAAGAAAACGTAGAGTTGACCAGGAAGGAATGAATTTGGCTCGATGCTAAGGCTGCTACGTCCTAATAATATGGCATGTAGGGTGCCCCAATCCCAACGCGACATGATAAAATGACGAGATAACCAAAACACCGTGCTAACCCAATCCCGAGATCCGATATCAAAGGGAGGTCAACCTAATAGAGATCCAGCCTAAAAGGACTTCGACCTGAGATATGGACTCAACCTGAAAAAGACACGACCCGACCTAGAAAATAACAAAACAAAATATGACTTTTGAATCCATGCACACACACACAAAACCTTCGAAAACTCTGAGAATAAAACCGATAGACCATACCCTAACATTTGATTGAAAACAGGAAAACGCCCAATGCAAATTAACACTCAATTCATCAAAATCGTGAAAAAATATTTCGACACGTCTTTTCTTTCTTAGCGAAGAGGCAGACGACGCCTTAGTCGATGTAAAAGCATCTGAAAATATGACATGACCATGTGCAAATGTCGTATTTACAATATCAAGTCACCCATGATCTCATCTGGGTCAAATAAGACTTGATCAAGTCCGTTTTGGAATTGTTCAAAGGAAGTTTGTTGAAGATTATCTTGGTTGGCTAGTTGCTGACTTTCGTCAAGTGCCGTGCCGTCGGTGGACTGTTGAACCCCGTCTTCTGCCGTCGATTCGAAGGTAGGCCACTGCAACTGATTGAAATCGCCAGAGGGGCAACTCTTGTAAATATCATAAGCTTGGCGACCAAATTCATCATCACCAAAAATGCGGATCAAGTCCTGCTGGCTTGGTTCGCCCAAATTTAGGGTTGGAGTTTGCTGCGCGATTGTAGTTTGCTGTGCGGTTGGAGTTTGCTGTGCGATTGGAGTTTGCTGTGCGATTACAGTTGGAGTTTGCTGCGTGGTTGGACTGGGCTGCGACAAAGGACTGGAAGAGAGCCGCATTACATTGCGTAGATTGCTTGGGAGCGCTGGTTTATGTATGTCTGTCCCAGACTGCCCTCTCAACGCTGCCGAGAGGCTGAATGATGGGTGGCAAGCTGATGGTTTCAGGCGTAGCGTTTGGCCGAGGAGTAACGGGATTCTCTAGAACGGCGCGCACAGCACGCGGCTGCGCAACAAGGCCATTTGTTGGAGCGTTGATAGGAGCATCCTGTTGCTCAGATGCAGATTCGTTCGAAGACGCGGAATCGGCACATGGTTGCTGATTCGATTCTTGTGGCATTAATGGGGCGGCAGCCAGTTGTGAAACTGTGCCATTTTCCGAAGCAGTGATAGCAGCATCCTGTTGCTGGGATGTAGGGTGGCTGTCATAAATCGAAGTAGGAGTTTGTGGTATGGTCGGATTCCAGGGCATTGATACGCTGTCAAGCGGCGGTTCGGCTGGGATAGAAGAGGGTCCTGGGGTTTCTAAATAACCGTTAACAAAACTGCTCTGTCGCCTACGAGATGCTTCCAATGTAAGGGAATATCTGGATGCTAGCTCTCGCCGGATTTGAGGAGTTAGAAGCGAGCCTGTGATACGGGTTGGGCTCCGGGTGCGACTTTTGTACTTTCTTGGAAGAAGATTGAGACCTCCGGGGTTAGTGCCATTGGGGTTCGTGCCATAGGGGTTGGTGAGGTTCCTCCGTGCATTGGACAACCACCATTGTGCTGAGGAGGAGAAGAGTGGTGAAGGGATCTCATTCCTGGGGTAAATTGAAATGGCTTGTTTGGGGTTGGATCTGGTGCGAAATTCATACCCTTGAACATTCTACCAGTGTAAACTGTAGTGGTAGGACGAGCCCAACCAGGGGAATACGCTGCTCGAAAGGCAGGTCCTCGAAAGCGACGGTCGTCTCGCGGACAGTCGTCTCTTCTGGCTGGGTCTCTTCGGGTGAAAGAAACCGAGCCCTCTTTTCTGGGCGCTCAGCACTTGTGGACGCGGCAGCGGCCTCAGCGGCACAGTATGCTTCTGCTTCCTCAATCTCATCATCTGAGTAAGTAAAATAGTCGTCATGCAAGCCATAGCTGCAACCAGGTGGATTTGGAATGGCATCTGGAGAAGGAGGGCGTTCGCGTTTGCGCTTATTGCTTGCGCTCGCCGACTCTGGCTCTTTGTCAGCGTCCTTGTGTTTAACATTATTAGTAATTGATTCTTGTAAGTTCTGTCGTCCGGTAGCAAGGGTTGTGCCTTGCTCGACGTTTTGAGCTGTTCCCTCGGCGGAAGCTGGTTGGGAATCCGATTGAGGCAAGGGAACTGGACTCGAGGGGAAATAAACTGTAATTCATCGATGTGTCTCTATTGCCATTGGAAGGCGTGGGAGTGGCATCGTTGGCAGCAATTGGAGTTGCATCACCGCCAGCAACTAGTTGGGTAGATGAAAGATTAGCCACGCAAGTTTTTGATCAAGGGACTATTTTTCAACTTACCAAAGGGACGGCTGGGACTCTTGCGTGTCCGAAACTTGGAACAAAGCGTCTCACAGAGCCAGTCACGGAATTGAAGAAGTTGCGAACATCAAAGCCCCAGGTGTTGGCCCTTGGTGTCTCAGGAGCCTGGGGTGTTTCATTGATTTGATTAATTTCATTGACTTGATTAGTTTCATTGATTTGATTAGTTTCATTGACTTGGTGGGCTTCGGGAGTCTGAGGTATCTCGGTAGCCTCATGAGCCTCTGGGATATTTGAGTGCTGGCGGCCATCCCGTGCATAGTAACTTCGAATGAATCCCGCATATCTTCTGGAACTGGTCCAATGACCGCATGTTGTTCCATTGAGGCTCGCGAGATAGCTAGAAGGCGCTCGGCCTCGGCAGCTTCCTCATCCTTTTGGCCTTCTCTCGTGCTTCATGCTGGGCCAAAATCTCATCCAAGCGAAAAATCGACGGGGCATTCTCCCGCTCGCGTTCCAGGGTTCGACGACGTATCTCGGAGTAAGGCATTTTGCGGCGGTTAGCGGGAGTACGAGGAGTGCGACGGCGGGTGGGGGTGCGACGATGGTTGAAAGGAGTGCGACCTGCGGAACTTGTTACGCGGCGGCGTTGAGCTCTTGGTGCTTCATCAAGACCATCCTCGTGAGGCTCTCTGGCACGTTTCTTGCCTTTTTCCTTTGAAGACAATTCGGATGGTTCATTCTGAGGTGCGGCTTTTCGCGACTCCTCACTTTGGTGACTGGTTGCGGCCGCGGCCTTCTCTTTGGCTCGACGGCTCTTCTCTTTGTCTTCGGAGGTAGTAATAATACCTTCAGCAAACATTGTTGTTAGCACAGCATTCATTGCTTCCTTGGCGTCATCAGGGACCCAAGACTGCAAATCGTGGTTTTGGAACACTGAAATTTCAATGCACCTTGGCAGCAAGGACAACGGACAGTAGACGGCATAAACGGGTTGGTTGTAAACGAATTGGGCTCCATGCGATCCAGCATGATTCGAAGGGCTCCATCGAGAACCTCATTCTCAGCCAAGGAATATTCGGTGGAGGGAGAGCTTTCAGAGTCGGCTACGGTCTGAGGATCTTCGCTTGGTTCTTCGTTTAGTTGTTCGTTTAGTTCAGACGAATTTTGAGACGATCAAGTCGTTGTTTGATACGCTGGCGAGATTTCTTCAATGCTTCTTTGACCGTTGAAAGAGCCTTCTGAAGTGAACGCTTTTGGTGGGCGAACAGAGACTGGGTGTAGACTCTTTGCTGGAGATAGGTGACGCATCGGGGATGATCTGCGCGGTTGGTGTGGTCGGTAGGATTGTCGAGCCGTTGTCCTTAACTGCCTCGGCAATGGGTTCTTCTCCTTTGGGTTCCTGTGTATGGGATTCCTGGGTTTGGGGTTGGGATTGGGTAGTTTCAATTCCTTGGGTTTCAGTTATCTCACTTTTGCTTCGAATTGACTCTTCAGATGCGTTCTCTGGAGCTACTTCCTTCTTAGAGAGTTTGCGACCGCGTTTCGGCTTTGGGGCAGTCTCCTCCTCTTGGATAGAAGCAGAAGACTTGGTAGTTGTCGTGGCTTTTCTCTTTCGAGGGGGCGTGACGAGCGAGACGAGCGGGGACTTGACCGCTTGCGCTTGCGAGCGGGTGCGAGGCATCGTGGCTTCGCAAAACGCGTTAGAAAACAACAAATAGAAAGTTTGACAAGAAGTAAATGAGGTTTGTAGTGTGAGATTGATGTCTCGAGAAAAGTGAAAGTAAGTGAGAGTGAGCAAGGTGCTGGTGTAAACAAAAGAGTTGGATTGTTGACACTCAAGATTGTAGCGAGTAGAAGAGAAGAACGTCGAGAAGACGGTGTAGGATGACTGGAAAGACAGGCTTTGAACGTGGGAAAACGAAAGTCTTCGTGGCAAAGGCCAGAAACAGACGAGGAGTTCAAATGATTGAGAGAAAGATCGAGAGAGGGGTTCGGTGGTGGTTGAGAAGAAAATTCTTGGAGGGAGGAGGGCGGAGAGTCGAGAGGGCGAGAAGAAAATGGGGAGCACACGTTACCTGGGCAAACTCGAGGGTTTCTTGGTTCGCGTTTGTTTTCTTTGTTGACGTTGTTGCCCGGGGCTGTTTACCACCACGTAATTGTGAGCGGTGTCATTCACCCGAATCGGCGTGCGGTGAGGTGCGTCGTCGACGATGCTTCTGTTCTCTACAGAAAGTGTAGAAAGTCGCAGTCCGCAAAAGTTGATGTGCTTCTTTCCTCCCTTGGTAGTGACGTCGGCAGAACACCCACTCTGCGACGTGATTGGCCCGGAGCCTCCTACCGCCTTGTCAAGCCCTTGCCTCGACGCCTTCTCTTCGCTGGCTCCAATAGAGCGTATTGAACGTATTGAATCTATTGATATTGGCATTGTGCCTGGGGCCAATGGGCATTCGCTAAAATACAGGCGACGGCTATTGTTGGTGGATTGGATTGTCAAGCGCTTTGTTCCTTTATTCAAAATCCATGACAATCAGCCATCTACGGGCAGCTCATTGCATGGTGCATGCCTAGGTACGGAGTACAGGCATCAAGGCAGAAAATATATATACAAAATCTATTCACTGGGGTATCTCAGAATGTATGATAGCGAACATGTATAGATCCTTTTTATGAGGAGGACTGGTAAAATGACAGACTGCAAATCTCAGTCGAATCCTTCGAACTCGTCTTCACTTCCTTGAGGCCTTGAAGAATCCTGTGCCTTCTTGGAAGCAGAAGCGGCCCTCTGCAATTCAGCCTCCTTTCGAATGTTTTGAATCATTGCCTCGGTCTCACGAGCTTTTTGCTTCTCTTCCTCGCTCATCTTATCCCATTTGTCTCGCTCTCGACGAGCCTTCTTCTTCTCTCGCCGCTGCTCCCTCTCCTTCCTTTTCTCCAGATTTTGACTCCATGGTACGCTTTCGCTTGCAGGTCGTTTCCTAGAACTCTGCAAATTGGCCGTTCCGTCTTGACTGAGCGCTTCCTGTCGATGTTTCTCTCTTTGCTTGTCCTTGTAAGCGTAGTTATCCCAGTCAACATTCATTCCTAAGTTTTTATCGCCCTTGTAGTTCCTTAACTCGGGCATCTTCGGCAATTTCAACAAGCCCCATGCATGACCCAATGCTTCCCAATCCAAGTCCGCAACGCGAAAGATGCTGTTCGTCTGGTGTTTGCTGTAACTTCGAAGCCAACTGACGAATGCTCTTTGAGCTTTATCGTGGTATGCTCGATCGGACAAAACAGCTGACCGGGCTATTTCTGTTGCCCTCGCAGCATCCTCATGAGATACGCCGAATGCTGGATTTTCATATAGCGTTACCGGTGTCTTACGGACTTCAAGGAACGGAACATAATCTTCCTCACGGCCTGGGTGTAGCAAAACGACACTCAGCCCTCGACGCCAGCTCGACCAGCTCGACCGCAACGGTGTATAAAAGCTTTGGGATCAGACGGAGGGTCGATCTGGATCACAAGATCGACGGATGGAATATCTAGTCCACGAGCCGCAACATCTGTGGTCAACAGTACTGATGGGGTCACAGAATTGGCGAAGCGAGTGAAATTCTTCTGTCGTACTTTGGGTGGATGTTTTCCATGAAGTGGTATGACCGCAAAGTCACTTCCGAGGATTAAAGGAATTATGTGTTGGAAGTAGTCGACACCTGCACATGTCGAGAAATATAATATAGTCTTTTGTGGCCTCGGCTCTAAAGCTTCAAGAATACTTTTAACCGCAGGGAGTTTGTGCGTGGGAGGCGTTGCAAGATATGTCATTTGCAAGCTGTCGGCCAAAGTTAGCAGACCACGGACGCAATTTGTCTTCATAGATGGTATACAAACCTAGCTGGCGTCCGTTTTTCTTCAACCCCGAGGCTCCGCGCACTTTCACTGCAATTTTAACGGGGTTTCGCAACCCGACTCGAATTATCTGATCCAGGGCTTCACTGACACTGGCGCTAAACAAGCCTGTTCGTCTCTGTTTTGGAAGTCTTCCGAGTATTTTCTGGATATCTTCCTTAAACCCAAGATCTAGTAGTCTATCGGCTTCATCGAAGACCAGCATTTCGAACGACGACTGAGGGCAGTGCACGTAAGGCGAGGAAAGGAGTTCCAGAAGTCTTCCCGGTGTTGCGACAAGGACATTTGGAGACTTCTTCAAGAATGAGCTAAGATCTTCCGCTGGGGTAGTTGCGCCGCCTAGAAGAAGTTGCGGAATGACCTTCAGTGTAGAGGACGAATATCTTTTCACCTCCTCTTCGTTGGTCTCCTGCGGTTGGATCACAAATGCGGAGGGGCCATGGAAAGCCAAAGAGATAGTAGAACACTATATATCTGGGATGCCAACTCTCTATATGAATCAAATATTAGAGAACGGTTGTCGGAGCAAGAACCATTGCACGTACCTGGTCGGCGCAACAATAATAGCTCCCACATGGTGTTTTTGAGCGGCTCATCTATCCGCAACAATTTTTCAACAACAGGTATTAAGAACGACAACGTCTTTCCACTGCCTGTCACAGCTTCCACCACGACATCCTTGTGGCTCATGAACAGTGGAATGGCAGATGCTTGCACTGGCGTCATGCGGGCGAACCCCATAGTCGACATTGCTTCCAAAACCCATTCAGACAATGGCGGATCAAGGTTGTCCCACGACCTGGAGGACGGTCCGCGGGACTTTGGCGCCATGTTCGAGGCTGCCTGTTGTATTTCGAGCGTTTATTCCGTAAGATGATGGATGTTGATATTCATCGAAAATTATGCTGGGCGGAGACTTTCTGCCGTCGGAAATGCGAATTCTGATTGGATGGACTATCTGAGCCACTCGATCGACGATAAGATAAAAATTTCATACGTAAAATACACGGCGGATACACTTTGAATATGCGACAAATACAAGATCGTTACACAGTAAATACATTGGCGTATCTAAATTCACGATCGCAGTTGAAAGTCTTCAGTCAGGACATTCGCCAGAGCATGCAGAGAACTTCTATGCCAAAAGGTATAGCGCCTAAGACTCAATAGGCTCCAAGGATATTTTCCCGTCTGCTCTTGAAGTTGTTCTTGAGGATGGAAGACGAAAAATGAGTAAAAGCCACGTGACCTAGAAGCTTGCCGGAAGATCGCACGTGAAGAATTAGAAAGAAGAACTTCACCCCGAACAACAGTGAAAAGAATAAATATCGGTTCTCTTCTGCGCGGTGTGCACTATTGACTGCGTCTTTTTCTTGCTACTATTTATTTCCTGGATTTCCACCAAGGCGGCTTTCGTTTGCAACTGTGCAGTCACTGCAGTGTGGATGGTGTTATGCGCCGGTGCTCGGTAGTGCAAGTCTAAAATATTTATGCCCAACAATCCAGCTACGAAATAATATTTTCAACAGTGTCAACAAACGAAGAACTGAAAAACACCGCCAATATTCAGTCTCAAACCCCAGCTCCGACGCTCATTTCTGCCTTGTTCGCAAATCCAACACCGGCTGACGACTCTCATCCACATTGTCCACCGCTTCTCCATCGCACGGCCAACGGGGTTCTCCTACTTCCGGCGCTGCCGCTTCTTCTGAGAGACGCGGTTGAGATGCCTTCTCCGCATGCTGTGCCAGCCACGCCTCGAGTCATCTCGCCGTCGCCTACACCGTCAGACGCTCCCGGCAGCAGAGATGAATATTTCGCTCCCTTGACGCGCTCAGCGGCCCGACGACAACGGCTGAGCGGTAGCGCTCAGTCCATTCTCGAGGAGGATCAGAGTCATAGCAATAACAACAACGGAGATGACGCAGTTGCAGGAAACACATCCTCGAGGCGACCTAGGACGACTCCGAGAAGGCGTGTATCCAATAACGACAGCAGCACAAAGACATCCTCGACGTCGCCAGTGGTCAAGTCGCAGCCTCTCAGCGCAAATGGAAAGCTATCCCCAAACGGCTACCTCTCTCCATACGCCAATCTGCAAGACCGCTGGCGGGACTTGTCAAGATCTCCATCACCCTTGGGACTCATTCCGTTACATCAGAACTATCGCACTTTCATCCACAAGCATGAAATCCCCGCAAACTGCTCCATGTATCGATTGGATTTGTGACCTTGGAGTTTTCCGGCGCGGTATACAAACATTCGAAATTACGCCTTGGCTACTTTCTGCTCTTATCCCCATAGCTGCTATAGACGTACTCCGACATCGATCCGAACGCGTCAATCAGTTATACATCCGGTTAATGGGCGCACTGATGCGAGAGTCCGAGGTACGCGGCTATAATGGCGTCATCTGGTATCTTCTAGGCGCGTATATCGTGCTCCGCGCTTTTCCCAAGGATATCGGTGTCATGGGTGTCCTGCTGCTGAGTTGGTGTGATACCGCTGCTTCCACTTTTGGCCGCTTGTATGGTCGCTACACCATCAAACTGCGCACTGGGAAGAGTCTAGCCGGTACCGCAGCAGCTTTCCTCACAGGCATTGTCACCGCCATCTTCTTCTGGGGTGTGTTTGTCCCCAGCGTTGGACCTTTCCCCAACGATCCCGAAAACACATACATGTTCACAGGTCATCTTGATTACTTCCCGGAATCGATCAGGAATCTAGTTGGTTGGCCAACTGGCGGTAGCAGTAGCACTACTACTAGCGTCATCACGGGCTCTTTAGCGTTAGGTGTGATGAGCATTGTCTCTGGCGTCGTTGCCGCTGGAAGTGAGTTTGTCGACCTGTTCGGATGGGACGATAATCTTACCATACCCGTTCTGAGCGGCCTTGGGCTTTGGGGGTTTCTTAAAATTTTTGGCTGAGTTAGTTGCACGCTATGTAATTAGGTTAAGTAGATAGATGTAATTAGTTGCACATGATAAACACATAGTCCCTCTACGACCATTTTGACGGGAGCTTTTATTACTAGATATTTTGGAAACTTGAATTGATTCTATTTGCTATAAATTATTCATGTCATTGCCTTAGGTAGGTAATCCATGAAGCTATAAATTGATACAGAGGTAGTAAGAATGCATACTTTCATCGTATCAAGCGCCAAAACCCCAAGACTATTTCAAGATCCTAAAATTGCCAGCAGGGTATAAATATATATATCCTTAATCAAAAGCTAACGAGAGTACGTGAGCAAATGCCAAAAGTAATAACTAGGTAACGGCGGAGACTGGTTAACTCAAGTCCACAATGCTAACACGTGCGATTCGTTTCTTTTTGGGTTCTTTTTCTTTGCCATCTTCATTTCCTTCTTCTGGCTGTATTTCGCTAGCCGCAAGCCCCGTTGTTTCCTGCTCGTGTAGCTCAACAGTCCAGAACCCTCCATGTGTGCGTATGGTCTCGGTCAGAGTTTTAGGCGGCTGAGGCACAGGATCCTTAGAGTCATCGTCGACTTCAACTGGTACTGAGGCAGTGGCTGATGAGACTTCGTCATTGGGCTTATCTTCAGCGGCTATAACTATCAAGGGCCTTGCCGCTGATTTCTTCTTCTTCGCCAACTTTGAATTGCTTTTTGGCACCGTTTCAATGCCATATTCAGTTTCTATTCTTGCACTTGTCGCTGAAGGAGACAGACGAAGCGACTCAAGAGCTGTCTCTAATGAATCCTCACGGCCGGAGTTTTGTGCTTTGATCCTGCGGGATCGCCGGGGTTTTGGTGTTGACAATGGTGATGGACTTGGAGATTTCAGTTGCCGCTCACGTCCTGTTCCGAGGCGAGAGGCTCCTGCAGCAGTATAGCTGATTTTGAACTTTGTAGGTGAAGGGGAAGGCGATGGCATGGGTGTTGGTGAGAGTATAGCGTAACTTTCCACTCCAGTGTCGAAATAATTGATTGGGGACTGCGGAAGGTCGCCAACAGCGGTAGGTCGCCTCATGTTGAAACGTGGAATTCGTGCCTGAGTTCGTACCCCGTCTGCTATGTTGCAACTTATAGTTAATTCACCAGCAAGGTCGTCAACAGCTAAAGTGGAGTACTCCATCATCTTCTGGGTCCTCCATCCTGATTGCGAGGAAGAAGTCTTGGATGAGACGCTGAGTTGGCTGCTATGGATACCTTGGCTCGATGATTGTTGGGGCGAGGATGATAAGCTTGTGGCATCAAGAATCTGAGCCCTTTTGACACTATTCATGTCACTGACCGGTTTTGTGACTGTCGCGTAACGAAGAATACCGCCAGGCTTCATACTGGGATCAATGACTTTCTTTTTCTCGTTGTGGCCTTCTTGGATTTGGTGGGCTTCGTTGGCATTTTCTTTTCTGCTTCCTGTTTCTTCCATTGCGCTACCACTTCTGGAACCCCTATTTTTGCCACGGTTTCAAACACCCATATCTTCTCTGGCTCAAAAGGGTCGTATGTTTTTAGGCAGGTGCAATTTGGGAGCCAGGCCTTCTGTATGCCCCGCTTCAGTCGGAGATTCGTCCTCATCTTCTTCGGCCTGAGAGCCTGGTTCTGTGACTTGCGACTGCTCTGGCGGCGGATTCGGTTCTTCGGCATCTAAATCCAGCCCTACGACGTCAACCGGAATCATTTCCAACTGTACTTGAGGAATACAGCCCGTGCTGAAATGTGCTCGACTTCGGTATATTTTTGTAAGACAGGAAGTTCAGAATTGGGGATATAAGAGCCGTAACCGGACATGGCAATAGGAGACCGACCAAGTCGAAGTCTAGTCAAAATCAAGGGCTCTGCAAGATTTCGAATCAATTTTCTTGCTCCTGAGCGGTACTTCCAGTCGAAAAGTCGGCCACAAAATTCCTAAGTTCAAGGGCATTTATTTCGAGGTCCCAAGCATTCGTGAGGCGCTGGCGTAGTTTCTCGATCTCTCTTTCACTGGAAACAACTGGTTTTGCATAGAACGAGAGAATTTGAGGATCAGGAAACGTGTCCGGAATGCGGACAGCCTTATGCTTGGATTGGAAATAGCCACTCTCATTCTCATCAAGTTCGTACTGTAATCTCTCCCGCCATTCTTCGAGCCTCACATTTATCTCATCTTCCTTGCCGTTTATGATGTCGAAGAGATCCTCACCGAATCCGGCCATCGCAATCTCGCCAGCGAGACTAGGGCCGCATTTTGTGACACCGGACGGAAGATAATCACCACCGCTTAGCATTGCAAAAGAATCATGCCCGCACGGCTTAATTTGACATTTGCTTCCACATCGAACTTTGTCTCTGTCGTGTAGCAGTCGACATGCGTAGCAGCCGTGGTGCCGGTTGATTTTTCTTTGAGAAATTCATAATCGTGAGACCTGACCCAAACATCAATGTGTCGATGTCGTTGCTCATAACAGCATCCACAACTCCGGCCTGCTGGAGTCTGGCGCACTCAGCCTCAGCTTCCCCGGGGGCATCATGCCGCGGAAACCTGAATAAATCTATAAGAATTTTCGACAGTCTAATTATCGGAGCCGATCCGTAGCTTCGTGAGGTAGTTGCTTTCCCGCGCTTGAAGGGTGGCTTGTGTTCTCCATCGTAGACGAAGAGAGGGTGCACAGGTAACGCAAGGAGCCGTATCAATCGAAAGAAGAGTGTCCGCAATTCTGGGTTCTGCCCGCCTCGTCCGGCCTGAAGTTGGAAGAGCCAAATCGATATATCAACGGCGACCCTAATAGGCCGTTTGGCCAGCTCAAGTGCCTGATAGCAAGCCTAGAAAGAGCAATTCGGTCGGCACTTCCAATTGCTTTGCCGAGTCTAGGTTTGTTAGTAGTAGTGACGGATTCCAAAAGGTGAACGAAACATACCCAGGAATTCCCATACTTAGGTACAACACATTCCTGTCTTGAAACCAAGTCGAGAGTATTCAAAATTGATGATGTTGAGGACTGTCGCTCGGCAGGAGATGTTGTTTACAACTCGACTGCCCGAAACGGCCGTCTTCCCGCGGCTTCACCGCCCACAATCCAGAGACATGGAACAACAACTTCTCAGAACAGGGGATGGCAATCTACATGCACTTTTTCTACAGACTTGCTCACGAAACAGTACAGTGGAAGTCAAAAACAATGCATTGTTTCCAGGTCCATCTTACCGAATGGTATGTGTTTGGCAGCATACAAATGTTCGCGTCTGCGCTCTTTATTCGGATGCAAAGACTGGCAACTTTATCGCTATGGAGCGCATTATCGGCCAACACTTCTCCCAGCATGGCCAGAACTTACAGAATTAGAGTAACAAGATGCAACGAGCGAATTGTGGATATACTTTGATGAACTGCGTCAGCTTTCGTCTTCAAACTACTTTGCAGTTTCGGCAAGAGGAAATTTCTGGACACAAGAACCAGACCCGTTCGTCAATGGGCTGGCCGTTTGATCCTGAAGAGAAGTTGAAGGAAGGCGCCATGAGAATTTTCCTACAATCAGATGCAAAGAAAGTAAAGCTTTCAAAGATAAATTCCATTCTTTAAGAAAAAGGCAAAGTATAGAGAATACATTTGGTTGAATACGCAGCTCACTGTGGAAGTGGATTCAAAGTTTTCGTCTTGCCTCGAATGCTCTCAGAGCTAAATGGAAAATAGAAAGAGATCCATTGCGCCTTTTTCGGCCCAAGGATAATGTATCGCGGGTCCTCGACCTCGATTGTACCTGGAGCGAAGATAATGCGGACATTAATATATTTGCTCCACCTCTTATCTTTTAGTAGGCCATGACCATCGAGAGCGCGAACCTGACGATGTCCATTTTCCAAGTATTTTTGGCCGAATCACCTGTTTGTTCCTGAAGTGTTCTCGATCAGTTTTGTACTCGACATGAGCGCGGACTGTGTCTGGTGAGGGCCAGTATATCTTTTCTCTCCGTCGTGCAGATACCAAAGTATGATGCTGTACCCAGGTGTTTCCGTATCCGTCCAGTGAAAAGTGCAACAGAGTTTGATACCCTCGGAAGATGTAGTAGTGGCTTTGCCGAAAATGTATCTTGTTACCACACTTGGGCTCCCAGGCAATCGTTCAATTAAGGGCGGCGAAGGATTTAATATTGCAGCTACTCCGTCGTCATAACCGTAATTCTCACAACTGAGATATTCATTCTTCAGGAGAGCTTCGCCTTTGTCACGGATTTCAAAATGGATCGTTCGCCTCTCTGGAATTGTCACAACCATTCTTCCATTTGACCCGGGAGGGCGATTGTAGTATTTGATTGTGCCGGCGCCAAATTTGAGGCCAATAGCAAGGAAGCGATCCCACTTCAGGCTTGATGTATCTGGCTTTGTGAAATAGGCGGTTTTTCCCTCATTTGTGTCGTCAATTTCGAATTGAATATCACTCCATGATTCCTCCTCTGAATCCAAGAAGTAAGCAACTTCGACTTGTCCTGGCGCGGCCCATTGTAGTGCCGATTTTGTTTCGTCCATCGTGCGCAGGTCGGTCGCAACATGGCGCAGGCGAATTGTGAATCTGTGGCAATTTTGTTCTGCTTCCATGGTGCCTTCGATAAAATGACACCTGCCCGAGGTCGCATTCCAGCCCGGTGAAACTTCTCTAGTACCTCATATGCCTCTATCTCACCTGGAAGACTCCGTCCGCGGTCTGTGAATGGTGGAGGCTGCCCGGAAGGGCTCTTCTGCTCGAGGGGTCTAGACATGGCTTGTACGCTCAGCTTTCCAGATTCACAGGCAAAACTTGACAAATATCTCCTTTTGCAATGGCAAGGCAATAGGTGCAATTCAATAGAAAACACAATTGTTAACCAAGAAGAAGGTGGTGACTATGTTCCAGTTGCGCCTTTTATATTCCGCAGTGAGTCACCTGGGCAGTATGACTGGCTTCTCCAAATACCGTCATACTTTGACTCAATTGCAACTCGCCTCACGCAATAAGAGTCAGAAGGTATATAGTCAGACTGGCTACTATGACTCAATACACGTTGAGTCAGAACAAGAGCGAGCCGTGTAACTTGTTGAAGATCCGAAGCGCTTTTAAGCTGATAACTAGAGATGTTAGAAACCAGACTTGATAATACTTTTTCCTCTTATTTATTCTGCGAATCCAAACTTGTACTGCATTGAATGGGATCTAATTGAAACCGATGTCATACATCAAGTCTTTGAAGCATTAGACAGGCCTTTGTGGGCATATAAAGCCTTTTGACGAATCGCATACGGTCCGCGTTTCTAACCCCTGATTTCTAAACTCTGCAGAACGGTGCCGGATTGTTCAGGCTTTCAACGTAACTCATTGGTGGTTCTGAAGAGATGAATACCTTTAGCTAGAACGGGGTCTGTTAGCAGCTGGCAAGTAGTTAAGACGGACATCCATCTCCGTCTTGCAAGAGGCGTGTCAAATCCATGTTGCCGTAAGCACTCTCAGTAAGTGACCAGCCAAGTAACTATAAGTCCAATTCTCTCAACAGCGAGTCTTCATGCACAGTAACAAGAGGAGGATGTCGTCCGAGGTCAAAACAAAGTAAACTTAGATTGGCCAATCATGATCGAGCTACAACTAAGACGGACTAGCCGTATCTGGACAAGGATTTTTGGTACGTGTTCTGCCGGCAGTAAACTTGGCGGTGTAGCTAAGGAGCATTTCTAATCTTGAAAAGCGAAACTATTCCCAAAGCTCATAAATTTTGATTGCGACATACAATTGTGTCTCAATGCATATAAAGCGCAACCGACTTTTCTTCGAAATCGTGCTGTTGTTATAAGCTGGACTTGGTGAAGCATGGCAACAACCGACTCTCGACACGCAAGCAAGTCTTCCATCTCAGCGCTAGAGGCAGCGCGAGCACGTATTATTCGCAAGGATGATCAATCTTTTGAGCCCCGAACACCTCCTTCTCACCGGAACCGGTCGATAGTCTCCTCATTTGGATCCTCGTCCTCGCCGCTCTCGTCGTTCCGGAACGAAGAAGATGCTGTCATACTTGAAATGGGAGCTCGGTCGCTGCGTGCAGGATTCGAGGGCGACAGTGCACCAATGTGTACAGTAGGCTTTGGGCCAGAGGAGTCAAGGAAAGCCGGCGATTATCGAGGATACCTCAGCTCAACGAGAGGGAAAGGCCTCCAGATCCCTTGGACGCAGAGGAGTGGGTCAGAAGCTACGAATTGTGGCGCATGGACTTGAGGGAGGTAGACTTAGGGCTTGTGGAGGACAAGATTGAACGCACGATTCGCAATATCTATAACAATTATCTCTTGACAGACGCGGAAATGCACGCCTTGTCCTGGTCCTGCCGTCTGTCATGCCGCATCCACTTCTATCAGTTATTCTCGGACGCTCTTTAACCGCTGGAGATTTCCATCCATCACGCTTCTGCCATCTGCTACAATGGTCGCTGCGGCTGCAGGGGTGCGCGCGGCTTTAGTCGTTGATCTGGGCTGGGGTGAAAGCACTGTTACCGCCATCTACGAATACAGAGATCTCGGTACGAAACGGAGCACGCGAGCAATGAAGTCTCTCATGCAACAGATGGGGAAAATGTTATCAAATATAGAAAGCACATCCGATCGAAAAGAGGCAAACCGAGCCAGTGATAAGATATCTACCAATTTCGAATACTGCGAGGAAGTCGTCAGCCGGTTTGCTTGGTGCAAGTGTACCGCGGACGACAAGGAGGACTTGAACAGAAATGTAGCAATACCCTCGCCATCCAGACCAGATTCCGGCTATGTGCAGGTGCCATTCTCTCACTTCATGAAACCGGTCGAAGCCAATTTCTTCGCCGATGGTACTGACGAGCACGAGTTGGACGATGACGAGAAGCCAATTCATGTCTTGGTTTACAATGCGCTATTGAGCTCCCGCCAGATATACGCGGCGCATGTATGTCCCGTATTATCTTTGTCGGTGGCGGCTCGAAGATACCTGGTATTCGCCAACGCATCCTGAATAATGTCAAGTCGCTGGTGGCAGAGCACGGATGGGACGCCACCAGGGGCCGTGCCGTAGAGGAGCAGAGGAAAAGAATGCGCGAACTTAGCATTACCAAACAGAGTCAAAATGGTACTCCAGTAGAAGGTGTTACTCAGACCACAGAAGCTGAAGCGCAAGACAAACCAGAAGATGATGAAGAAGAAGAAGGAATAAAACAAAGCATGGAGGACGAAAGACTAGCGGAGGAAGAGCTTGATTTCGTCGAGCTCAAACTCCGTCGCAATCAAGCGCGAAATAACAAGCCCTACATCCACGGACAGTTCCGCCAGGTCGAATCTCTAGGAGCTTGGGCCGGGGCGAGCCTTGTCACAAGTCTCAAGATCAGAGGCTTGGTTGAGGTTGAGCGTGAGAAGTTTCTCCGAGATGGGTTGGCAAGCGCCAGTCGAGATGTGGATGGTCACCACGTAGCAGATCGACGATCCGGTATTCGTTCATCTGTCGTGAGTGATCGGTCGAGCTGGACGTTGGCAGGTTGGGGATGATTCAACTGCAGAGATGACTGAGTTAAATACTGTGGATCTTTTCTTTTCTTAGCCTAGGATACCCTTTTTGTTCTCTCAGATGGTCTAATTGAAGACGTATTAGTAAAAAATTATTTCACCTAGTCGATTTCGCTATAGAGCATTATATACAAATTATTAACGAGGTGAAGGGACCAGTGTATAGTTGTATCCCTCTTTCAACTAGCTTCCCTCCTATTTCTCGTTGTTAATTCTCTCTCTACAGAGTGCCGAATTGATAAGTAGCAAAGTTCACTGTTGGTGTATCATAGGGAGCAAAAATTTGTTGTTGCCCCACTCAGGATAATTAATGGCATCGATCCAGCCCTCGGTTTCGATGACAATGCAACCATATTTGTTGACATAGTCAACGCCGCCTTTGCCGGCAGCTTCATTGGCGGCCTTCTGTGACGACTTAATGGGGATGGTACCATTTTGACCGTTGCATGTGTAGATCTGGACAGCGGCCTGGTTTGTTGCTACATCCATAGTAATACCCGTTGATGGGGAGGAGAGGTGGATGATGGGGACCACGGAATCGGGCTGGTAATAGGGGTGGCGCGTGTTGATGAAGCAGTTATCAACACCCGTGCAGTTAAAGCCACAGGCGCCGGTGGTTTCATCCAAGTTGGCGCCGATTTGCTTGGGATACGTATAGTCAAGGGCTCCGTCATAGGAGACGCTGACCTCGGCGATGGTGCCATTGGGGATCTCAATGGTGTCGCCTGGGATGTAGCGAGATGCTAGAGGCATGTGCAGGGTGTTGTTAAGGATAGTCGGCACTTGGAAGGCATCCAGGTTCCAGTAAATATGGTTGGCCAACATGATGGGCGTCTTTTGGGTCAAGGAGAGAGACACGATTCTCGAGGTCAATTGAGGCAGACCCTTCGGGTTAAGTGGAGTTACCTCATTGTCCACTGTGAACGTGACATGAGTGAGGACCGCGCCAGGGAATTGCTGCCAGCCCGGATCCAGCAGAGAAAAGGTGATGCTGTCGTTTGCGTAGGCAGTGACAGTCCAATTGCGTTGATCGTAGCCCACGAAGCCACCATGGAGCGTGTCATGTCCACCATTTTCGTTCTCGGGGATATGGTAAGTATTACCGTCGATGGTGAAAGTGCCATTCTTGATACGATTGGCATAACGACCAACAGTCGCGCCGAAATAGGTGTGGTTAGTTTCGCTGTCGTGCAAGTACGCCTTGCCGGTATCATAACCGACGACGACGTCTTGGAGGGTGCCATTGCTGTCGGGAACATAAAGGGCCTGGGCTCGCGCGCCGTATCCAATAAAAGACGCGGTGATGTTGGTCGCGGTGATATTCCAGATCTTGAAGGGATCTGTGCTTAGAGTGCTGTTGGTCGTAGTACTGTTCCCGGTCTGCCCGAGTACGGGCAGCGCGAACAGCGCACCCGAGGCAACGCTCTGGAAACGCATTTTGAAGACGACAGAGAGTGCAAGAATCAGGAAGACAAAAATGTAGACTGTGACCGCAAGCCAAAAGGGAGGTCTGGGAAGTCTTGTCAAGGGTGAAGTGAGCTGTGCAAGAAGCCCTCCTTGGCGGGTGGCCGGGGACATTCCAGCTTTTATACAGGAGGCATTCGCATGTTCCCCCTTCCCTCTCCTGTCCTTCTCCAGCTGCAGCTTCTAGTTCCGTGCCGAGGCGGGGAAGCAGGGTTACCTTGTTTTTTCCTTCTTTCTGCTCTTCTCTCCCTTGCCTGTGACTAATGACAACAAAGACGTAGCAGCTAAGCAGGAGCTGGGGAGGATCCGGGGTAACTTGGTAAGGCTACTGGGGCAGGCAGGCCAATCACGAGCGGCGGTTCCCGGCAGGCAATGTAACATTGTAACGTGGAGAAGCGCTCGATCCTTTGGGCGACCGACGATCAGAACGTTTTTCGCTTCAATTAGTTAAGTCAGAGGAGCATCCGGAGACAGAGTCGTAATTATCCTGTGGTAAAATGCTCCGGCGGAGGGAGTTAGGCTATATTCGAGGAGAAACATGACGCCATCCTACATGGTTAGTATCTCTGCCATCCCGGTTCGTAGATGCGAGCATTCAGTAGGGCTATACCTCATACTGCGGCGATAGCCTAGATTAAGAACGCAGGCCTATTTCCACGTGTGCCTGCACCCTGCAGCAAACTGGGATGGGAAATGGGAAACGAAAGAAGAGGGCAAACATGTAGTATAAAGTCACGTGATCTGACTAGCCGTTTGTGGCGGTCGCGGCCTGCCGTTTCGGGAGAGTTGTTTATCCTTGAACTCTTCGGAAGACTTGCGCGCCATCTGCCCGTCGAAATATTATCAGCATTGCCAAAATTCTGTGAATATGCGCCAAAGCTGCTGCTAGATGGTGCCAGATGCTGACTCTGAACGAATCGCTCTTTTCTGTTATCGTCCACTCCTCCCACACAGCGCGACCGCTTCGCCGTCCTAGTTAGTCCTATACGCCAGACGTAATGACCTCGCTGTCGTCAAGTGCGAGCTCATCGCCCGATGTTCTGGGCCCGGAAGGAGACGCGCTGTACCTCGTCTCGTCACCAGCGCCCGAATTTACGGGTCGCCAAAGCTGGGTTCCGTCGTATACATTCTACACTCCACGGAGGAAGCAAGAGCGGCTGCCTAAGCCAACACCCAACCAAAGCACCCACACCATGCGCTTCAATGACATCGTGCTGCCGTCAAGTCCACGCATGCGACAGCGGTCAACATCTCCAACGAAAATGCAGTCCGAGGGCAACCTCAGTCCGTGGAGGATCCGAGTGACCGTGGAAGCCGAGCAGGAAGATGACGAGCGTACTCAAGAAGGACCCCGAAAGAGACTGAAACTAAAACCTTCCACCACCACAACCACTACCAAGGTACCGTTGAAGGACGAAGAAAGCAATCCACCGCCAGCAAAAGACGAAGGGGCCGGCCGCGGAAGTCGGACGTACAAAGCACAAGCCCGATTAAAGGAAGCCCTGGGCGTACCCCAAAGCTTCAGGCGCCAGATTCTACAAAACGATCGCGTGGCCGCCCTCGGAAGAGCCTGCAACTCCAAGAAGTTGCGCAGAGCGTAGAGGGACCGGAACTCCTGCGACGAGCAACAAAACACGATTGATACCTTCGACGGCGCCCTTGACAGAGGGTCACCTTCGCCATTCATGACTGCCGACATGCGATCGCCTTCTGACACGTACTCAGAGCCCGATCCTTTCCTTGACATTGCTGGTTCAGGAGTCCTGGACTCACCGCAGCACGTTAATCCCCACCGTTCCTCCTCTCAAGTCGTTTCCGACATGGCTGACCCTCAAAGCGAAAACCTCGCGCGCGTTGTTGAGAGAACTCAACAGACGACTCCACGGGGACCGCTTCTCCTCAACGAAAGGCACGGGGATATCTCCCGAGAACACTTTACATGCGGGCCATACTCCTCGGTTACGCAGGAGCTATCCAACCCCTACATCATCCTCACTCGTTGACGAGAATGGAGGAAAGTCAACTATACCAATGCACCAGAATAATGGTGATCATATGTTTGCAGACCCGACTGATGTGCATCATGAATACGATACTATTATGGAAAGCGAGGATTTCAGCATGGTGTCATTAGACACTCTTCCATCGGCAAAACAAGTCGGGTTCAATTCTGCTCTTAGTCCTGCGAATAAGACTCTCAAGCCGTTTGTTGAGAAACGAAGCGTGGATTCATCCGATAAGTCTAAGGCAAGGGTTCCAAAGTCGCCTCAGGAAATTGCCAATCACGCTGCTGTGTCATCAACGTCAACACCACGTTCAAAGTCCGTTCAGTCACGAAGTAGTTACGATCCATCTATTGATCAAGTCGTGCCTGTTGTTCTCAAGTCGACCGCCACAAGCATTGCAACATCTAAAGCGCCAGTAAAAGAATGGAAATTCCTTAGTCTTTCTCGACTGGTCCGACTTGGCCTCAGTCTTAGTGGTGCCCTGCACTACGAACAAAATGAAGATATGGAAGATAGTGATGAGGAAAGAGAAGAAATAACAAATGCCCGAAACAGATTAGAGGACCTTTTGACGATTTCGATGCAGACTCTAGGCGCAAACTTCGAGCTGGTCTTAGATTCGCCGAACTTGTCGCTCGTGGTAAGATGGAAACAAGAAAGCTACAACGAGAGGAGGAGATATATTCAAATCAAGATCGCGAGAGATATGATAGTCTTGAACAAGATGAGGAGGAAGAGGAGGAGGAAGAAGAAGAAGAACTAGTCGAAGGCTCACAACAAAAGTCTTACCAGGAGCTAGCAGTCGAACGTCAACTTTCTAAGAGCCAGCAAGCAGAAGCGGAGTGGCAACGTGAGCGCGAACGTGTGAGCCGTCAAATCGATCAGGCAGAGCCAGATAAGGTTATCGTACTCGACAGCGATGACGATGTCCCGCAACAGAGCGAAGGCGATACTTCAGAGAATATTTCTGATGCAGAAAGTGAGGATGAAGATTTCGGGGACGTCTGGCAAGAGGAGGCTAGGAATCATGACTCTAGCCTCGACAGACATCGGACATTGAAGACATATCAAAGCGAGAAAAGAAATGAAGCCGGTGCGTACGCAGAACAAGGTGGCAGGCAAACAGGCTATGTACAACGAGTACAACGCTATGAATGGGACCCATCTCGAGGCGAAATCCCACCGCTCGGGCGGTCGAGAATGGCACAACTACGCGACGAGGAGGTTGATTTATCTCTTCTGCTGAAACCACGCGACACTCCGAAATCACGGCAGTACTACTCAAATAGTAGCCCTCGCACAGCACTTAGTCAGACATCGCATTCTAGCAGGAGTCTCCGACATGGCGGACCTGTTCGTGATGTGTCATCACCGGCTCAACCATCTCTACTTCGCCGTAGCCGCGTGAATGGCAAACCTGAAGAAAGTCTCTCCGAAGGTTATGGAAAATAAAAATGCCTACCAGGAGGACAGCATGGCCGAGGAAGAAGAGCAGCAGGAGGACGAAGACGAGGAAGGAGAGGAGGAGGATAATTTAGATGTCCCAGAGACTACACCCAACGAGCCTACTTCCTTTCGCCAATCTATTGCTGCCACTTCGACCCCTGAGCATTCGATTCCTAGGTCTAAACAGTCATGGTTCCGACGGATTACGAACAATTTCACGCCGGACTGGTGGACTACATCAAAGAAAGAGCATGTCAATAATCTGACGGATGTGCCATTAGATGAGTCCCAAAGCCCGCCGTTCATGACAAATTCAAGTGAACGGCGCTCTTCTGTCGGCGAAGAAATGCCAAGTCTGAAACGTTCTCGTTCGTCTATGGATACAAAAGCAGCCGATGAGATGAAGCAGACATCACTAGTTCATAACGCGCACGCGCAACCACGAAGCAAGAAGCAGAGGACATCATCTTCTTCTCCCCTTCGGCAGCGCTGGCGACGTCTGGCTATTTTACAGACGCTCACTACGTTGCGTTGAGGAAGCTCTATTGGCAAGCCAAACGATTTCCCGAACGGTTCCCGTATCATCCGACAAGACGGCGGGAGGAGATGCTTGGCGATTCCCTATGGACATCCGACGGCGAGCGCGGACTGCCCATTGCCAAAATCCAATTTGGCATTCTAGACCGGTTTGTGTCAGACCTGACGAGGGCTGATTTACGAAACGGCGGGCGCGGAGAGGTTGGATGGTCGGAAGATGACCTACACAAGCGGCTGTTTAGTATCATTGTGGGCGAGGAGATTCGGAGAGAGCGCAGAGAGCAGAGACTCATAGAGGAGGCTGCGTGAGCAGTCCATGGCTTGCTATTTACCGCATTGTCCGGAGTTGATGGATCTGAGTGAATGAATGATGAATTATCCAACCAATGCTTATTTATCTTAGTGTAGTGCTTTATTTTCGGTGTGTATATTATTGACTATGTAAATACCTACCTGTGAATCCTTTGATGTGTCTCTGTTCGGTGTTATGTATGGTTACACACTCCTTGTACAAGACTCTCGCCCTGTACTCCGGCTGCACTCGTAGTCTGTCCTACATACTACAGAACGGCGAACCGGCGGAGTGCTCCGGACGAGGTTATCTAGATGACTAAAAGGGACAGTCATCGCCTGTAGTTGGGTACAACTTGCATGGGTGCCTGGTAACGGGCATTTTTGGTACTGGAGCGAAGTGGCTAGCCTGGAAGATAAGGAATCAACCGTTCACTGGCCTGCTACATTATATAAGCATCGAGTGTGATTTTCTGCTTGCCGAGTTACCAGTCAATAATTTCTTTCCTTTTTGAATTCTTTATGCATGGCCGATCATAACATGTCCATGATGACGAACATTTTAGACAGTGTAGACTATTGCCAAATAGTGTCTGTGTCATGCCTGCGAGACTCTCCAAAGGTCTGCACTTCGTACTCCGTATGGACTTCACTTCAACTTCAAAGCGCCCGGGCGGTTCCTGTCAACCACATCCGAATATGCCGAACCAGTAAACCAGCGTGGCTACTCTGCAGGGAGAATAATTGACATTGTCACGGGATTTGCGCCCTGGCCTTTGCTTATCTCTGCGGCGTCTCGCCGTCCACCTTCCCAGTGTATCACTTAATGGCAAGCGGTAAATGCCGCGGAGCATGAGAATGCACGCTCTCCGCACGCTTTGCAGGGGTCGAGGCTTGTTCCACGAATATTGCATGACTATTGGTGCGCGCCCTGCTCTCTAGCTTGTGATAAGCATATTAGCCACTCTTCCTCTGCTCACCTGCGTCAGCCTTCAGGCTAGCTAGCATGGACGATCCTTGTCAGAGGTGTCAAGTCGGCTTCCTAAGGAACTAGAACTAGAAAGAATCAAGAAAGGGGACATCGGAGACTCATTCTCTGTCTTGCCTGATCGGGCACGATCCAAAAGCACCTATATTAGGTCTTCCCTCGCCGTCGCTGTGGGGTTGGCACTTGTCGCTGTGGCATGCTGCACAACCATCATGCAAGCACCATGTCCGACGTATCCTCCGTATGGTGGACAGACGAGAGAATAGAGGCAACGCTGTGTCGCCAATATGTCTTTTCCCAGCTGCAGCCTGAGTACCAATCGCAGCTCTTCCAGATCCTACCCTGGGGCGAGGGCCTGACTAGTGAGACCTATTTGGAATGGATCTTGACTAAGGCGGGCAAACTGTTCCTCATCCTAAACGAGCTCGGCATCCCGCATCGTATATTCAATCTAGCTGCAGACTCTGTGGACGATTCGGATCTGCCCTTCTCCGAGCATCGTGTGCGAGACCTACCTCTGACGCAGGACCAGTCGTCCTCATCCGCCGCCGCTCTGAACAAGAAGTTCTTCCTGACGCAATGGCGCTACCTTGTTCGTGGTATTGCTGAAGGCGAACACGTGAAATATACGGGAAACGAAGGCGTTCCTGTCGAGGTTTTGAAGACGGGCCTCATGAACTCAAACAGCAGAGACGGCGTTGAAAAGGTCGTGCTGTCAGGCGCTGTCTGCCGTGTCCTTCTCCGTACCCAAGTTTCGATCAATGTTGCACCACACTTCTCCGACGAGGATGAAGTTCTGGAGGAAATCCGATCCTTGAGGCAGCTTGCCCACGAGCACGTTTTCTCGGTTTACGGCTCGTACTTTGTGGACGACAGCATCAACATCCTGTTCAACGGCGTTTACGATCGAACCTTGATGTCCTTCTTGACGGATACGCCCCAAACGTTTAAACGCCTACCCAAGCCCGATCGCCGCGAGATCCTAGTCAACTGGCCGCATTGTCTCGTCAACGGTTTGGCATGGCTCCATGCGAAGGGACACGCGCACGGCTCTATTCGGCCATCCAACATTCTTGTCGATAGCGATTATCGCATTTTCCTTGGTCATTTTGAAGCGCTGGATACGCTGCTCGACCCCCTAAAGTGCATGACATCGAGGCATATCAATATGCTGCGCCGGAACGCTGGATTCGCACCACCGCTATTCAGGAAGTCGCAGGAGCAAAGAACACCTTCCACTCTGGCGGCAGGACAACAACACGCGTTGCTTCGTCGTCTTCAAAACCCCGGCAGCCCTTTAACACCCGTTCCAGCTGGATGACGAACAGTTCATCGCAGTCTAGTGAATCCAGGGGCACTGTGATTCGAATCCCGTCAAGAAACTCTTTAGTGTCATCGTCGTCCTCCTCTGTGTCTGGTGGTTCTGGATCCCATCCTGGGAGATCCGGACCCAAAATGTTTCGCACTAAGCCGATCCTTTATACACCCTCAATAGCGTCGTCGAACTTGGCTGGTGATACTCGGACTCGACCTCTCACGGCTCCCGAGAACGCAACCTCGGTTCCATTTGTTCCGCACAACACGGCGCTTGTGCGAACATGGCAATCACAACAGGTGAATGCCCAGTTCTCGGATATCTCTCTTGGTGCCGTGATAACGGATATATTTACCCTTTTGTGTGAACGAAAGATCTCGTCGTTTGCCAACCATCGAAGTGCCAAAACCGGACCCCAGGGCGAGGAGGCGGTGTTGCCGACGCTTCATTTCATCTAATAACGAACCTACCCCAAGTCTCGTCGTGGCTGACCCTGTTGACGCAAGATTCTAAGAAGAGAAAGGGTCCCGCCTTCAGGGCCGTGGAACCAATGCTTGCGGTGGTACGTGGCATGGTTGCACGTTCGCCCGAGCAGCGACCTACAGCGCAAGAGGTTGAAGCCAAATTTGCGCATACTATACGGCAGCTAGATGGGATTCTACTCGCTCACTGCAAGCAAACCCCAGCGCCTGTTCCCATGGCCCTTTCTCCAAAACATACCTTGGCACCAGCACCACCTATTGACTTACCATTACCACCGTCGCCCCAGAAAACTGGATCAAGCCATCGTAAACGGTCAAAAGTCAAAGCGAAGCCGATTGTCGTCGACCACAACAGCGACAGTGACGTGGAGCCAGCATATGCTGTGATCAAAAAGAATTCGGAAAAGAGAGTTCAGGAGAAGAAATCCTCGCGCCTACGAGATGATTTTACAGCATACGATTTTGATTTTCCCTTCAGTCCTGGCAAGCAGCACCGAGATGGTTACAGTTCCACTACTGATTTATCATCGAATCCTCCTTCTTCTTCGGCCGGATCGTCAATTCACGATCATCTGGATATGAATATGAACGTGAACAACGACCAACACCAGCACCAACACCAAAACAAATTCTTCATTAGAGGCAGAGACAACGACAGGGGCAATGACAGGAATAATAGCGCCCTTGCCTTGACGACACATTCTATCATCTTCGAAAAGCGCTCGAAGAGACTATGGACCAAAGACGGTATTTTGAAGAGCTGGACTTGAATTTGAATTTACCTAGATACCAGGCGTGAATCTTCGCATTTAGTTCTTTTTTAAACTATCCTTTTCTTATGTACGATTATACATTTATTTACACTTTGTATTTAGATAGAATTAACCACCATTTTCCCCACTAAATAAACAAATAATTTCTACTCGTTGACAACCATGCATAATATGATTTACAGCGTATAGTAGAATTGAACACAGTATCTAGTCTAGATTCTCATTTCTCTATTGTTCTCAACATCGACACATACGTATGCTTTGCGCAAGATGACAAAACCTGGTGACCAATAATACATTTACAATTGAAGGAAAAATGAAAGAAAGCAAGAGAGAAAAGAAAGGAGGGGTGGGGGTTTACAACCACCAAGCCATGAACCCGGTGAATGCAACGATGGTGCCGTAAATAGCAACAGCGCTCGTGGAGCCAAATAGGCCGGCGCCAGGGGTAACGATGCCAGCGGCAGCAGCGCCCTTGGAGGACGACGCGGTCGAGGAAGCACTGGAACCGGAGGCAGTACCTGAAGCGCCACTTTTAGTATTGGAAGCAGAGGATGAACCGCTACTAACGGTGACTGCCTGACCGAGAGTCGGCAACGGAGAGCTGGGATCAACGTTCCAACTGCCCGGTGTCTCGGCGGGGCAGGCCAGAGGAGTAATTTCGACGCCTCGGCGGTGTAATCTGAAAGCGCGACTCCCGACGGAGTCAGCGTTGCCCAGACCGATTTCAAGTTGGAAAAGTCCGGGGAGATCGGGGTTGGGGTCCCCTTGACGGTGTATCCGGCTGAGAGGTCGGAACCTGTGGCTGTGGCGGCGGCGCTGGGTCCATAGCTGATCAGGCCGTAGCCGTTGGCAACTTGGATCCATTCGTAGATGATGGCGCCGGACCAGGTGCCAGCCATTTCGTCGCCGAAGATGGCAGATTGATCCTCGAAAGTGCGTGGTGGGGCTGTGTTGCAGCCAGTTTCAGAGAAGAAAATAGGGATAGAGTAGCCCGTTGCGTTCTTTGCAGGTCTGCGTATCCCGAACCTTGGTAGGTGTTGTCGCCGCACCATTCGTACGCGTTGAGGGAGAAGAAATCCAAATCCTCCGACGTGTTGGTCGAGCAGGCAAGATAGTCCTGCAGCATGGGACGGAGCTCAGCAACATCGGCCGCCGCGTAGCCGACGGGATCTTGCGGTAGCCCTTTGAATCACGGTATGCTTTGACATCACGCGCGGCGGCTTTGACGTAGGGGCTGCCCAAGATCCGTTGGCGAGGTTCAAGACTTCGTTTCCGATAAAGACGCCAGCCAAGTTGTCGTAGCCGTGAAAGGTGTCCAGCACCTTTCATACGCGTCCAACATCTTGCTGTTCCATTCGGGGCAGACTACAATTATTAGTTGCGAACACAAGAACTTCTGGAGAGGCCGTACCTGGGAAATAGAAGTGTTATAAGTCTCCAAATCGACAAACAGGTAGATGCCGGCATCTGCAAAGGCAGACATACAACCGTCGTGGTCTGCATTTGGGTCAACGTGATATACGCGAATGGTGTTGGCACCTAGTTCCTGCATCAAGGCGGCGTCCAACTTGCATTGGTCCTCGTCGACCAGCGGGTCATCGTCGGTGAGTTGATAGGCAACCCCTGCATGAGAGACGGAGAGAGTTAGGATTTATTATTGAGGGTTCAACAGAGAGGCAGATGCGCACCCTTGATATAGAACTGGTCTCCGGACGAGGAGTTGAAGAACTTGGCGCCCACCGCCGAGACGGTGCCAATGGCGGAGACCCGGACGCTGTCATGCCCAGCATGAACAAGCTCGCCCAGCGCACGAGCGATGGCGGTGTCATGGCGTGAGGATTCGGATAATATTACTGCCCAACCGAGGCGAATAAAGAGCGATCGGTGGTTGGTTGGAACAAAGCGAGTGTATGTATGGCTTGATGCACAAAGATCGATCGAACGAGTGACGAGAATGGCGAGAATGACGAGAACGGCGTTGTTGTGCGACGATCCAGAAGATACAAGAATTGAAATGAAGTCTTGAAGATAAGCGTGAGTGAGACATGAGACGAGACACGGAGCGGTAATATTCGGTAATATTACCGCGTGCCATACGGAATGCCAAGGATTCCACCAGGAACTCGTCTAAACCGGCCAATGGCAGGCCGCAATCCACGGCCTCCTGGTACGGCGCGTAATACGGCGTATCAGGCTCGTTTCGCGCCCTCTCCTGATATTAATCGAGCGCTTCACTCTATTAGGTAGCCATTGAATACGAATATAACTCGCCATACTCCGTGCTCCGTACTACTTACTACTTAGTATTGTGAGTGTGAATCTGTCGAGTCGACTGCCAACGAAATCAAGTTTTGGCTGGCTGCCCAACGCGGTCTAGACCCGCCCATGTCGCTTCCACAATCTCTTCTATAGATAGTTCGATACACTAGAAGTCTCACACTTGCAAGGCAAAGAGGCAGAGCGACAAAAGAAAACAGAAACAAATATAAAAGGAACAAAAATATAACAGATAATATTGTTATAAATTATATAATAAGAAGGCTAGGAAGGAAGAGGCTGTTTGCGGCGATCCTATCTCCACCGGCGTTTTGGTGCCATCTCCATCTCGCTCGTGAATCTTCTCTGGCCCCTGACCGCCTTATCTTTCCTCCTGCCCCTCCTCGATCTTCTCTTCTGTCTGTCTGTCTGTCTGTCTTCGGTCAACAATCAATCAATTGCAGTGCATTGCAGAGACATGCTTATTTCGCGCCTGCCGAATGTCGCGCATTTGATTGACGGAATCGACTAACCGCTTTCGACGTCATCGACTTCGCTTCGAATCACCTACATATTGCATACAATCCATCCTCCTCCACATACGACCAACTACGTTGCATATTACTCCCGAATATACTATCTATACATATCCTACAATCGCTCACCTGCGCCAATCCTTTCTCAGCATGTCGATATCCGCCGATACTGCCTCTCCATTCGACGTCGACGCAGACGCTGCAGCGGCGCTTGAGAATGACAGTGTGTTTCAGCGCGTGCGTCAGTGTATGAACTCGAGGTAATGCTCTTTTCTTGCATGCTTGGATACGCATACAGCTATGCGGCGTACTGAGTTGTTTGGGAGATTCTTTGCTGACACGGCCCTCTAGCTTTTGCTCATTCCACGGCACGGAATGCAGCGAGCAGCAGCGCTCTGTCTTCCAGCTGCACCGTGACATCATCTACACCCTGCTCCTCCCCTGTATGAAATTCACGATCAAGCTACACAAATCGCGACTCGCGTGTTGGGCAGACGGAAGGGTGCAGAGCCGGAGCGAGCCTTCCGCGGCCAGGCGCGCGGCGCCTTTGCCTGGCTTCATTGCATTCTGACCGAGGAGCGCGATTTCTGCCAGGCCGAGGGATGTCCCGCATGCGTGGTGCTTCACGTCCTCTCTTCAGAACCTACGATCCGGTTGGTCGCGGTGGCATGCATGCTGGGCGACTTTCTGCCAGCCACGGACTTGGTAGACGTCAAGAAACGTCATTTCGGATTTTGGTTGAAAGCCATGGAGAAAGCGGTCCGCGAAGACGCTCTCTGGGGCGAAGAGTTCTGGCCGGAAATCCAGCATCGCGCAGAAAGCTTGGCCGTCGACTTTCGGTATCTGATTATGCAGTGCGTCGAACACCGCAGCGGAACAGAAGTACAACAACGGACGGCGTCGAATAATCATCATAGCCATCATAATCACCATAATCATCATACTAACCATACTAATCATAATCATAATCATAATAAATCGGCTGGCTCTATTGCGATGCGCCCTGATCGACATGCATACCGCGTCCATGTGCGGAATATGCCCATACAGCCGTCAGCGCTAGCCAGACGACAGCTGAACATGATGTGGGAAGAGCAAGATCTGGTGTCGAAATATCTCCAGAGCTGCTGGAATACGCTATGTTGGAGCGACCGTCGACAGAAGATGGTTGACTTTGCAAAAGCCGGCGCATTATATTTCCCAACCGAGGGCACTATCTGAGTACAACCCTCACATTTTCTTTTTTCATATACATACTTGTCACTCCTTTCCTTCCTTTGAGCTCTTCTTTTTTTTATCATCCATTAACACATACGTGGTATAACCCTCTTTTGTGTTTTCTTTTTTGTTCTGTTCTTTTTGCGTGCGAGATTTGACTCGGCTATAGCGAGGAGTCTGGGAGTTAGATCTATATATACCCGTCTGTCCATACGGAGAAGGCGTGCTATTTGGAGATAATTTGGGGGTTTTCTTATTCTTACTTTTCTTTTTGGAGATATTGGTATTGATATTATTATCGTGCATGCACATGCCAGCCGGGCACACGTTGCGCGTTGCATAGTGTATAGATAGCACTTGGTTATGCATTAACACAGCCGTCTTCGTCGACAATGTCCATGCGTATATTCAACCAGTAGTCAGCAGGATTAAATAGTAGTTAACTCTCGAGCCATGACTCAGGCTGAAGACTGCCAGGCTGTTCGCACATGGAATCTGGCAATACACGCCGAAGCTGGACCGGCCAGCCGCACGCCACATTCCATATCTCAAGAGTTGAAGACTCAACCATGCGATACGAACAAACCTATTCTCAGTATTCTGCAGCATGACTCATGAATGTATAAAGGGCCATGGTAGTACACGTATAGTACAGGGTAGTGATACAACTACGGGTGATCAGCCCAGGCTGACATACATAAAAACAAGATGAACAAAGACCCGAACCCGGTGCAATGCGTTGTGCTGTATTATATAGTTACCTAGTTTTAGTTGCATCGGTCGCACGTACTTGGCGTGGCACAGCCTGGAACATGAGAAAATTCGAGAGAGGGAAGGGTAAAAAAGAAAGCATATGTATGTACGGAGTATGTACATCGCCGATTAGGGTAATGGGGGCTTTCGATAGGGGCGAGAAGTCAACGGACCCCACGTATGGAGTACATGGGGGTTTCATGATTCATGACTTATGTTTCCCTAGTTATTACTCGGCTGTGAGTCGGTGCGGCCGCGTGCATTTCTCGTGTAATCTAGCTAATCTTTGGAGGTCAAGGTCAGATGTTGTGTGGTACAGGTCGAGTCGATGAATCAGGACTCGTCTCGTCTTTTCCGGATCCGGCTGCTCACTATACCTCAGTACCTAATACCTATGTATCCCTGGCGTGGACTTACTTGGTGGCGAGCTGAGATCTCGATCGCAGTCGAGTAGGTAGACTAGACATCTGTGATCTTTCATTTCTCGACAGTCGGACACAACGTGATAAGTACTCGACGCCGCAGGAGTGCTTCAAAATGTACCTACTCCGTGTATTGCCTAGGCCGTCCCTATATATAACCCAGTAGAAGGGTCTATTAGCGTTGATACTAGATTCAATATTAATACGTACATCCGACTAGTCGGTAGTTAGTTTGCGGAGTACTCCGTAGCCTGTAGGCCAACATGGTGGTGAATCTAGACTTTGTTACTTGATGCCTGATTGGGAAGTCCGGACAGCGACGGCAGACGACCGGGTAAAAATTTTTCACCGAAAGAAAACCAGTGAAAAAAGAAAAAGAATACTACATATTATTTCAGGCTGTGCAAATAAGTGAAATAACTCATACGATATATGCCATGAAAATACACTCGGCTGAGGAGCAAAAGGTCTAGGCCCGGCCGAGTCGCACAGAGCCTTCCGTGGCTCCCAGAGAGGCAAAAGAGTCTAGACCGCCGATCATTTTTCTTATACTCCGTGCGCTTCGATGCCTGAGGGTCGCTTCCTTCTTTCTTTCGTTTCTTTCGTTCTTTCTTCCTCTTCCTTCGCTTCTCGCTCTTTTGTCGGTCTCGCTTAGTCGGTAGAGCTCTTTATTCTCGTTTCTTCCGCCCCTGGGGAACTCGAGCTGCCAGCACAAAAGGGAAAAAAAAAGAAAAGTAGACAGCTGAAGATGAGCGAATGACGTTGCCTGCCCTATGACTCTGTGTTCGCCTGAAGAACAGAAGAACAGCAGCAACTCTACACCGCGACTACGACTACCACGACGACTATAATCACGACTACGACTACGCAACAAGCCCATACTCATGGACATCTCCTCTCACTCCTTGCCCATGACCATATCCATGTCCATGCCCGCGTCCTTTCTTCCGCCCGCCTGTTCCACCCGTTCCGTGTCAACCTCACCGTCTCCGAAACCACGTCGCCGGGCATCGCAAGGCTCCGTCTCTACCCAACGAGTGCAATCTCGCTTCCTGCACTTGAAGGACACCGCCGCTCTCCACAGTCCCTTCTTGAAACATTCCCATTTTCGATCGCCTTCTTACCGCTACTCCTCCTCACGTGCACAACTCATGTCGCTCGATACCGCTCTCCCACGTGATTCCTCACACCCAAACCACACTCACCCACTGCCCTTGACGCCGCCGGCCGACGAAGAGGATGAAAACGCTCGCTGGCTTATTCAGTCGGCCGAGCCGAAACCCCAGGTTCTCATGGATGAAAGTCGCGATCGCCACAGCGCCTCTCCCACGCAATGTCAACGAGACAGTATCGATTCCTCCTCGTTCAATGCAGGCCCGGATCAACGCCAGTCCAACAACGACGATGTAAACATGTCCGACCAAGACATGCACGATCATTCACCACCGCAGAACTGGCTTGAAAACGGCATCAAGGCTACCCGTACGATTCCGCTTTTTCCACATATGAATCATCACGTAGACAAGAAATATTCTGACTCACATCCTAGTCTCATCTCTTTTCGACTCAATAAAAGCACCGATGCCGTGCGTCTCGTCTCGCAAACACTGCCTTATCCTCGAGCCCCGAAGATAATGTGCGGCTACCAACCCAGAGCACCGTATTCGGAACAATCATCGAGAATATACAGGACCGCCTTAGGCTGAGCCCCGAAAAACCCCTTATATCCACGTCGTTCATGCGGTCCCAGAAGATTTCAGTCTATCCAACCTGCCCACTTCTCCCGGCGCTTCAGGCAACCTCATGAGAATGGACAACTATTTCGACTCAACAGTGTTCTCGAGTGCAAGCACAGTCCCGGCATATCACGATGTGCATGGAAATGTTCACCCAGTCAACTGGCCACACCCCATTGTCCCACCGTATAGCATTCATATCTCCGTTTTGGAACGATATATACCGCCTTCAACGCAACACGAATACCGTGATTTGTTCGCCCACGGTCGCCCTTCGGTCTTGACTGATCGACTTCACGAACTCTGCTCATCCGGAGGTTGCTTGCTCTTCATATATCCGACTAGGATGGGAGCCATGACGTTCAAAAGCCAGTATCTAGGTCCTATCCTAGACCCTCTATTACGGCAACTGGTCGTCGTCAACGGGTTCTCTGCGGACGTCAGTCGTGATCTGGGTCGAATGGTAGCGGTCAATAGCATGGATGATTTCGAGACCATGAAGGCCAACGTGGAGAACCTATGCCGCAGATTGAGCAGCCCTACGTCGAAGTTCACGGTGGTTGACGCCGGTAAAGGCAGTGCTCCCCTTGACCGCAATCTTTGGGCAGAATGGTACATTCAACAAGAGCGGCCACGAATGAAGTTCCTGCTGAGTCAGAGATGGCAGACTTCAGGAGGTCGACATACTCCCACGGTGAATAGTCCGAGTCTAGTGGAGGCCAGTTGAGCTCTTCCATGTTTTTAAGCGAGATCATCGACGGCATCAGAAGGCGGCAGTACGAGATGACGCCCAGAGGAAATATCGAGCTCGGTGTTTTTGTGATTCGCAGGTCGCACTAACGTGCGGCTTTCCTCCGTTGTTCTTTCATGAACGCATAATTATGATCACACATCATATCCCTGAATGAAACCTTGGCTGTGTATGGAGGGCGAGGCCTTGTTCGAGAAAGGAAGCAAAAATATATATCATTCATAGCGGCATAGTGGCAAGGCGTTGGTTTATAGGAGGGGAAAATGGGATGTCTTCCTTCTGTTGTTTTTGTTTTTCTTCTTTGCTCTCCTTTTCTGGTTGGTGCGAATGCTACCGAGGCATTGAATTATAGAATACCCATAGTGTTATTGACATTATTGAATAAAAAATATGCCAGTCGACAATAGTAGAGACGCAGAATAATAATAGTTCTCGTAACAATAAACAATAAGAAAAGTTGGGCGGTGAGCGATTGTCCTCAAGTGACTTACCCGGAGAAACTATCCTCCCGCTGCCGGATTGTATTGGCTCATTCTCCGAGTCTCCGTTTCATTCATTCCATTCAGTATTGACTCAGTATTCTATTCTAAATGTGAATCGTTTTTCTTTTTATTGTCTGATTTTATGTGCTGTCATGTTTTCTCCCTTTAAACCTCTCTTGAACTCAGAAATCTACCCAACCGCCGAATACATCAAGCTTGATCTTGGAGCAGAGTCTTGCGTTTATCGAGCGAGCGAGCAACAAGAACAGAGACAGAGAGACAGGATAAGATACCTGCAATGGCATACTCTCCTGGTCCTCTATCACCCACAGCGGCCGACCGCAGCGTCGGCTTGCATGCCAGAAACAGATCGCTGAGCCCACCGCCACCACCGGGCAGCAGCAATGCACCTCAGCAATCCAAGCGCGACAAAAGACGCACACAGCTGCAAGATCGTCTACACGATTTGACCGTCAGCTTTAGCCAGAACCGCGACAGTCAATTCCGCCAGCAACTCCATGCTCTGCAGTGTGACATGACCTTGATCAATAATGCGGATCCGTACGAGCTAGGCCCATTGCCTGACTCGGCAGAGGACATTTCCGGTTGATTGAAAATACTGTTGGTGGTGGGAAGTTTGGGAAGGAGATGGCTAGTATCTCAGGGAGCTGGTACTCGCGTTTTGTGCAGGAGATTAATGCGGTCAAGGAAGACCGTGATTTGGAATTGGTTGCTGTCATGGTGAGTTTTTCCCTTTCCCTCCCCAAACAAACCTCTAATAATATACTACTACAATTACTCCTGTTATTTATCTAACTCAATGTCGCCTATCTAGACCCGCCACCGCGAAACTATCGGACGCTACAATCACGAGTTCGCATGGCGACAGCATTTCGCGCGGGAGGAATACAAGCTTTTATCGGGAACTTTGCGGGAGCGATTGGTCCAGAAGGTGTCGGCAAATAAGTCACGCCTCACCCGCGAGAAAGAACAGATGGATATATCAGACACCAACGCCCTGCTACTTCATCCTAATCAGTTTACCATCACGAACCCTGCTAGTCCTGGTGGCATCCACGGGAACCGCAAGACCCGTCACACGAGACATCGGATTGGAATTGACGAGTTTGGCAACGGCATCGGCATAGACTCAAATAAAAGGAAACGCAAAGCTGCTGACGATGATATTGGGTCTCCCGGTCGTGACGGGTTGTCGACGCCCGCAGAACGAGCAAGAGCAATGGCAGAGAAACAGCAGACCGATAAGACGTACAGCATCAACTCTCTTTTCACTGACAAGGAGCTCGCGCTTCATGCAAACCAAGCCCACATTGCTACGGCACACTTTTCTCTACGTCCCGGAACCACGAAGGCGTCGGCACTGCGCTGAACGGCAGCAATAGCGAAGCTGACGACGGGACAGTGCTGCCCCGGAGACGATGCCGGAACTCCTTCAGACATGGCACGTACTGCCAGTCAAAACTACCACGCTACTCGGTCGACACGCCACCAAGGCAACGTCGGGCTCAATGTTCTGGCAGAGCTGTCTGACAAGCCAGCCACGCGACCGAACCTGCCATACCATATCCTCGCTAACCACAATTCTCGCTCCAACCAGAGTGCACCGCCACTCAACCCGTTGATGAACGACGAAATCGAAGACGACATATCCCGCATGGATCGTCTACAGGCTAAACCGCATAGCTGGATTGACAAGGGCCTGATCGACGTCTTGACCGAGCCAGCCTCGCACGAGGTGAACGGCGTTGCGGCCACTGCAGGTCGATTTAGTCTGCTGCACGAGGACTTCCCGGTGGATATGGGCGTCAAGTGGTATTCGTTCAGCGGGAGTGGAAGGAATAACAACAGCTACGAAATGTTTCCGCATGCGAATGAGCGTGCTGGTGGAAGGCGCCGGTAGTTTTTTTCCCTTCCCTTTTTCTCCTTATTTAATTATGATTCTTCATCTTTTCAGCAGATTTTTTCTTTCTTTTTCTTCTTTTCTTTTCTTTTCATTCTCTCGTTGAGCATCCTCGCTTGGATTGGTGTACATGGAAGGGATATACTCGTCTTGTTCCTCTATTTACCGGTATTTAGCCCTGCAATCGAATCTACCTCCGTTTATGGCGTGCTCGCATCCGCCGTAACTAATGACGTCAATTTCGCCTCTGGTACGCCCGCTGATTAGCTAATGGCTGTGCAAAGTGTGTATTTTTGGTCATGAACTGTAATGCAGCGTACATGCATTACAAATTCGACGTCTTGCTTGATTGCTAAGCTGGCAGGTATAAATAAATACCCAAGTACCTACTCTATGGGCAGGATCAATAGACCAATTCACAATTCACCATCAGACAGTCAACTGCCACAATGTCGACCACGACCACCGCGACCGCGACCACCATCGATGCAGGTGTGAGCGGCACAGATAAATCAGACTACATCCCACGCGGCCCTGTTTCAGCAGAGCTCTCCTTCTTCAACCGGCCTGCTGACGGCTCCGTTCCCTACAACTACGTCGAAGAACCGCCCGCGGGCCAACCGCGCTCCAACTACGAGTTGACCCCTCACAAAGTCACCCTGGACGACATCCGCGGACACGAGCAGGAATACAACCTGGACCAAGACGCCTTCCAAGTATACAGCGGCGTCCCATCAGCAACAACATACGAGACCTTCAACGACGACGAGCAAATCAAGAAAGTCTATTACCCCGAAGTCGAGCAGTTCCTGCTCGACAACGTCTCTGGCGCGCACAAAGTGATCCTATTCGACCATACAATCCGCCGTCAAGACCCCAATGCGCACCGCCAACCGGTGAACTCTGCACACTCCGACCAGACCGACCGCGCGGCCGAGTGGCGTGTGCGTCTGCACGTGCAAGACAAAGACGAAGCCGAGACCCTTCTCAAGGGCCGCTACCGCATCATCAACGTCTGGCGACCGATCAACGGCGCCGTACAAGCCGCGCCGCTGGCGTTCGCATCCGCCGCCTCGGTCGATGAAACCACAGACCTGGTGGCCGTTGAGCGCCGCGGCCCGGACCGCACGGGCGAGACAATGGGCGTAATCTATAATCCGTCTGTGCAGTGGAAGTACTGGTCTGGCATCGACAATGACGATCGCATCTTGCTCAAATGTTCCGATAGCCAGCCCGGCGTTGGCAAGAGGTGTCCTCATACAGCGTTTGTGGATCCGAGGACGCCCAAGGGTGCAAAGCCGAGGGAGAGTATTGAGGTGCGAGCATTGGTGTTTGATAGGAAGTATAAATCTAATCATTAGCTTTTATTTGCATATGTGGTGTTATTATTGTTATTGACAATTTCAAGCCCGATTTGATATGATGTACGTATTATGATTTGATAGCTTGTTGAAATAGCAAGAATTAGTTACATGTCCCAAAGCAGTATGTCTTACCAGAAACGGCAATTCCGGCATCCCCAGCCCTAACCCTAACGATATTTGCTCGATTCCGGGCCATAAATAGCAATGACTACGAATAAAACAAGATGATTAAAAGAATAAAATAACAACTAGTGAATAGTTATGTACATACGTAGCTTGTTTCACAATAAGTAGCGGCGCACTCCAACACACGGTGATTTGACAGCGGATCAAGCGCTAAGCAGCCCAGCCACCTGGACCCTGTGATTGGGCCAGACACTAAGGCCTCAGCCTCAGGCTAGCTAAAATTATACACTTGCTAGTTGCTAGTAGTACCACTAGCTAGCACTGACGTTTCGTGCGGCGTGCGAGTTAGTTGAGCTAAAAAGCTTGCTTTTGCAACTCAATTGTTTTCAACTTTTAATCGAATGTATAAACACCTCACCAGACGAGCAGACCATCACATGCGCTTAACCGAATTAATTCATGCTGCAGCTGTAGCGAAGTCGTCGCTTTGCTTTGTTGCAGGTTGACACGCTTCAGGCCATGGCGAATCTTAACGGGCAAAATCAAAATCAAAATGAGAATGAAAACGAAATGGAAGCGGAAATGGTGGATACTTCTCCATTATTGCACCAAGACGCTGTCGGGCTGAGTTATCCCATCTCGGTTTCTCGCGCGACAAGTACCCAACGATCCGATGGCCACCGGCCTTTATTAGCAATGAAATGGTCGAATTGCGCCCGGTACAGCCGGCATCAGTTCTAGATCAATCTGTGTTTAGAACTCCCTGACCGAGGACCACGTCGGAGCAGCAGTCTGAGTAGTGCATCTCAAGACCTTGTTGATGGCGGCGGCGATGCAGCGTCACAGAGCCAGCCGCTGAGTCCCTCGAGACCAGCCGTGCAAGACTCGGTGCGCGTCGAAGATACACGTTTAGTCCCTCGCTTGTCACAGAGACTAAGCATGAGAAGATCCGTCGCGCTTCGGTCGCCAACAAAACGCGACCTGAGGCATTCCAATTCGCTTCTATCAGCGGCGAGCCCTTCTAACATCCGGTCCCATATCTGGCCGTCAAAGAATAGGGGACATCCCTCAAACTCTCAGGAGCTTGAAAACTTGAAAGAAGAGGATCTGATTACCGTTGATATTTCGTTTTGGAAGGACCGGAGAATTATGTTGTCCCCAGTCATAAGGAAGCAGGATCAAGTTCGATGCCAGACGCCGAATCAAGTATCCCCCAAGAGTGATGAATTGTTGGATGTCGTGGCCGCGCCAATTTTACCAGGCGGTGCCCCGAAGAACAAGTTGAACAGACTGTGCGGATGTACGGACAACAGCTCGCTGATAAGAACAACATGATTGTTTCTGTCAAGGAGGCTACTCCGGCCGTCGACTTGAGCAGCCTGGAAGGATCGGAGCGCCGCCAACTGTCTAGGGCTACCCCGCTTACTTCAGACAATGGAGCAGCAGATGAAACCAGTTTCTTCTACCCGGCAGATCCAGAGAAACCGGATTGGAAGCCGTTCTCAATGGCGGCTCCATACTTGGCCATGCTCGCTATCGTGTCTCTCGGGCTGGCCGGAGTCCAGGAATATCTGTACCAGCGATCGATGGCTCTAGAATCACAAGGGAAAGGTTTGATAGAGTTTGATAAAGTATCCGATATACCGGGCTCAGAATTCTTCGCATGGAAGTATCTCTCGACCATGGTGATGGTCACATACGGCGTTTTGTGGCAGATCACAGAGTATAACGTGAAAAGACTCGAGCCATACTATCAGCTGTCGCAGCGTACAGGTAACGTCGCGTCCAAGTCGCTTAATCTGGACTATACCACCCTATTCTCTTATTTCGTCCCTTACAAGTCTCTGAGAAACCGTCACTGGACAGTTGTGGTCGTTTCCATAGGAACGATGCTGGCAACGGCTGCGGCGCCGTCAATGCAAAATGCCTCGATCACGCCTATTGACAATCCCAGCTGCGACCCTAGTCAATGCTCTTCACTCGGTCTATCCACGCACATCGTGCATATTGTCTCGGTTTGGTCTCGCTTGGTGACAGCATGCCTCATTCTGGTCGCCATCATGGCATTGGTGCTACTCTTCCAGCTGCGCCGAAAGTCAGGTCTACTCAGCGACCCCAAGGGAATCGCGGGAATTGCATCCATGGCGACTAAATCTCATATTCTGAACGACTTTCAAGGCATGGACACAGCCACGGATAACGGCATTCACAAAAGCTGCGCCATAGACGATACGTCTTGTACAAATCGAGTATTTGGCAAGGAGAGTATATCAAATACACTGAAGATCTGTCTAGCCAAGACGAACAGCAGGAACATCGCCAAAAGAAGAACACCTCTCCGCACCCGATTGCACTGCGTCAAGGATTCGGCATTGCGTTTCTGGTTTACTTGACCTTTCTCCTCGCTTTTATCCCCATTCTTACCTATACCAACGCCAACGTTGTGGCAGAGGAGCTCCCTGGCTACCTGTTTTACTTGCTGTTATTGCGAAGCAACTGTGGACCACTCTTGAATGTGCCATCAAGCTGCTGGAACCGTTCTATGCGCTATCCCGAGGCAACGCTCGGCCAGAAAGCACTTTGACTCTCGACTACCAGGGCACACCATACGGACTGCTCCCGTTCCAAGCCATTCTGGACAAGCATTACCTCGTCTCACTCATGGGCATCGGCTCTATCCTCAGCGACGTGCTGACCGTCACATCGGCCTCACTCTCGCTCCGCGACGAGACGGAGAAGTCCTTCATAGCATCATCCGCACTCTCGACAGTAATCGTGTTCTTCCTCCTCTGCTCAGCGATCATCGCGCTGCTTTCTCGTCGGCATTACTTTGTGCCTCGGCCGCCGTCGACGATCGCCTCAATTCTCGCTTTTATTCACCAGTCGCACATGCTCGACGACTTTGTCAATACCGAGCGCTTCACGAGCGATCAGATGCGGTCCATGCTGGTTGCGAAAAATAAGCGTTACGGCCTGGGCTGGTTCCGCGGTCGCGATGGTAAACTGCATTGTGGCGTTGATCAGGAGCCCATATTGAGTAAATATGTGCATGGTATTAGTTATAGGGATGCTCAGGCAGCCCCATGGGACGATAGTTTGGCGTTCTAGATATATATACCTTCTTGTTTATAGATATGGTTACCTAGGTACATTTTGGGAATTAGATTTATATATCTTGTATTCTAGAGTCTTATATTAGCTTTATCACGAGAATGTTACCTTGGAATCTAAACTCCTAACCCTACCTAGGTAACTAGGGTTGAAGAAGACATAACCTCGATCATCATTATCAATTATCTGAATGAGATATCATACCAGATATTCTGGAACAATGCACATACATCCAATCGGTTGCATCCACCTCAATAAGTAGACAAGAAGGAAAGTCAAGGGAACTAAGCTTTTTTAAATAAAAATAATTTTGTTTTCTTCTTTCTCTCCCTCAACATGCAACATTAAAGCTCAAGAAAGAAAGCCAAACCCCCATTATTCCCGTTAGAAGAGCACCCTGCTTCGAAATAGAGGCGCCAGGAACTGCCGCACCGGTAAATGGTGTAAGTGGTGACGACGAAGTGGGAGTCTTGAATCCCGTAGGATTCGCTACACCAGGGACACTGGCGAGGGTGGTAGCGATAGGGCTCGGGTTTGCATTTGCAGGCACAGATGTAGCAGCCACCAGGCCGACGGACGTAGTAGTAGCTGAGACGCCGGTCGACGTGGCCGTCGTAAAGCTCACTTGCGGAACAGTGACTGTGGTCGAGGAGTACGTGATAGTTGTGTAGGGTAGAGAAGGTTCAGTCTTCCCTCCTCCGACCACCGTGGTAATAGCCGAAGCACCTGATGAAGAAGCGGCAGAAGAAACAGCTGCTGGGGTCGGGCCAAGGGTGATGGTGGTCGGTACAGCGGTGATGATTCCTGGATTGGTGCCGACGTATTCACCGCAAATACCAGTAAAGTACGACAGGGCGGTGGATTCTTCAGAAGAGTCGCTGCTCCAGGCTTGAATACATGATATAATGCTCGATGTTGTGTTTGACGAGGACAGTAGCAAGATACGTCCGTGTTGTCAGTGCATGTGCTGGGAAGCCAGGTGTTGATGCATTTGGGCACGACGCTGGGACAGGGTTCTGGGCTAGGATTTCCAGGACTTGGAATGGAGCTAGATACTGGACTGGGGCTCGGCAGTGAGCCGCCACTGGAGGATTGTCCAGCAGATAAAGGAGATGTGGATGAGGGTAGTAAGCCACCAGCAGAGCTAGTCTGAGCAGAGGAGACGCCAGTGCTCTGTCCTCCCGTCTCTGAAGCGGTAACTGGACATAGGGTAGTAGATATAGCGATCGTCTGGGTAACGACGCTGTGGGAATTAGCAGGGCAGTTGGTGACAGTTGGCGCGCAACTGGTGATGGTGACTTCCGTCGTGGTGTATATGGTCGAGGGGTAAAGACCGCAGTTGAGAAAGAATTCACGGAAATCGTGGATACAACAGCAGTAGACGGAGTTACGACTGGCTGGGATGGAGACGGGCTGCTGATGACAGGGACAGTGATTGTTTCAGAGGGAGTTTCAGATGGACCGGTAGGCCACGAAAACTTCCAGTCGGGACTGAGACAGAAACAACCGGGACAGTCACGGATTGAGAAGGGACTGAGAAGCTGGCTGTGTTTGACAAGATAGGTACAATGGTCTCGGAAGTTGGAGGGCCTGACACAACGACGCTGGTCGAGTGACCCCAGCCTTTACCTGGAGTGCAATCAAACCCGATGGAGTAAATTCCGAATCCACAGCTGTCCACATCACTGATTTCTGGGATACTCCAGCTGACCGAGGTAGCACCGCCGCACTGGTCGTTCGAGACATGCGTACCCTCAGCCTCACAGCTGGTGGTGAACTGACAGTTGGAACCGTCTGGCATTCCAAAGTTGAACGTAACATCCGTCGCCTTCTCAACGAAGACGCTGAAATCGGTAATGGAGAAAGCATCTATGCCACCACCACAGGTGATTTTGGGAGCAGAGCCTGTGCCACCGGATTTGGAGATTGTACCAGAGATGCATTTACCCTTTAATCCTCTATGTTAGAACAGCTAGATGGAAACGCAGGAGTACGACTTACGGATCCACGTTTGCCGATGCCGGAACTACCACCATCAGAGCAAGTAAAGCCCGAGAAACCGAAGCCATCATAGCTCGAGACAGATTGCCCTACGGTGAGTCCTGACCAGTCCCAGCCCTTGTCCTGCTGGTCTGTACAATTGTTGTCAGAGTTGCTTGGGATTGGAAAGCTATTGTCCGTGTCCCACTATGAGTCTGCGAGTCAGTATGACTTGGCAAGACATCTTCACTCATGCTTTAGTTGTTTACTCACGCTGGCAGAGACTTGATGTACGGCCAAAGCGGCCAGAACACCGATGGAAGAAAACTTCATATTGAAAGCAATCGAGAGTAGACCTTCTTATAAGGTATAGAGGAACCAAAAACTAAGGGGTAATATAGATTATTTCAATAAGACAGTGGTAGAAGCCAGGTATCAGAAATAGCGAGGGTAAAAATTGTTTTGTATAGTATAAAAATTCGAGTGAAGGGGTTGGCAAACGAACGTCCCAGCTCTTGAAGCGCTGGCTAATAGAGGGGTTATAGAAAAACGAGAGTCGGAGAGTCAGTCAGACATGCAATAAGAATGAGAAAATGAGAGATGTCATGGGTGAAAAGCAAAGCAACGGAAAGAAAAACAAGGAGAACAGAATGGCTCCAGAGTCATTTTAAATCGGAGGCATTTAGTGACACCGATACGATATACTCCGTTGCTCTCAGGTCCCACGAGAGGAGGGGAAGAACTTGGTCAGCCCAAAAGGAAACCGCAGTTTGGAAAGTGACAGGGAGTAATTGGCTTTCAGCCAATACCAAGCTTGCGTACCTGCAGTAATCGGATGATGTTCTTCAGAGATCGAGCAAATCGAGGCCCCGAAGTAAGACATTCTGAGAACTACCCCAGAAGACAAAACGACACAGCCTCCGAGCTAGTACATAAATCTTAGTCAATGAATAAATTGATTTGATTTTGAGCCTGGGCCTGGCAGGGGAACCATGAAAGGAGTGATACTGTCATAGTACATTGGTGATTAAGCGTGCTTCAGTTCATGGATATACGGAGTAGTTGCTTCTAAGGTTAGAACCGCAAAGCTAAGCATGTAACTAATAGTCTAATACGAACAGGAAAGGGGAAAGCCATGTTTCGAGCTTGCGAGAAAGGCGTCGGCTCCTGCATTAGGGCTTGGGAAATTCGCCGAAAGCGGTAGTACAGGGTACTAGGTAGCCGTGGTGCAACCCAATCGGGCAGTTCGACTCATTAGTGGCGTTTCGCTTTAAGCTTCTGCAGTGTGATCGGATGCTGGATACTACGTTGTAAACGATCTCGAGGAGCACGGAGTACGGGTTTCACGGAGTAACTAGGCGTCCTGAAAGGGAACGCCGTACATAACCTTGTGACTGTCAGTGTCTATGCCCTCAATGTAAGACGGAGACTCGGCCAAGACCTTCGGTCTAGGTAAATAGATAATCGGGCTGATTAGGCATCATAGCTGAGGATAGTTAATTAAAGAAGAAGACACTTCAGCGGCGAACTGCATTATTCATTGGAGCCCGCAGGTCAGCATGATCCAATTTGAGGAAGTTTGTGTCTGCCAATGTTCTTTTCAAGCAGTTCGTCCTACGCAAGAGTCAAAAGGTTGGCCCAGGATACTTGCATTAACTGGTTGTTTTATGATCTTTAATTGATTTAAAAGTTTGCAGCCAAAGACCTCGGGACTGAAACGCTGTGTGTTTCACTGTGCCATACTCGGCCACGGACGTATCAAGCGCTCCGCTGTAATAGTTTAACCAATCTAGTCCCTGTCGGCCTCGACAGTGGCCGGAAAAAAGTGATAGGTTTTCCTTTCTCTATCTAAAAGGTATTTCCACACGAAAAGTCACCGGCAAGTCACTATTTGGGTGAAGACGCCTCTGCTCGTGACCATCCCTCCTTCCTGCTCGCGAAGCCCAATCCTTAAAAGTGCCGTTTCCATGTATATGAGCCGAGGCAATTCTCATCTGGTTTTCAGTGTACAAGCCACCTGTGAGGACCAAACTTGTCTGTAGGAAACTGCTTTCGAGCCTCTATGGGAAACGCTTTAGAACCGTTTGTCGGTCTTGCTATCCATTGAAACCTACTAGAATTTGAGGGTTTTCGCCGACGGATACTGGCATCGGTAGTTAAGTAATATGCATTATTGTGCTCGGTCCAGAGTTTCACACCTTCTACCGTAGTCCTGCTATCGCAGTATCGATCCACCCCTTGTTCTGACCGACGACTTCGGCTTTTCCAATCTTCCCGGCTCCTACGAGCATTCGTCTCGTAGGAGCTTGCATTGTAGCAATAGAATGGAGGATTACAGGATGATTTGAAGGATCTACCAGCTCATTCTTTTTGGCTCTCCGTACGACGCTATAGTATATATATACTGCCAAGCTTTGCTATTACATACCTAGCCAATGATAGATAAGCGCCCAACCGACCTTTAGGTGCTGTCCAAGGTTGTGTCCATATAATGTGTCGCTTTCACGTGAAACATGGTGAGAACCCAGGAGATTACGTGCCTCAGTCGTACCTTTAGACCCTTTGAGATGGCAAATCCCACGGCTACAGCGCTCCGGACATCTTTTCGTCTTTTAAGAAGCATTTTCCAACCTTAATTCCGTTTGCTGAATTTCATTCTTCCCAGATTTACCAGAGCTTTCCGAGGTTTTACGTGAAATCAGCACAGATGAGTGACATATCATCACAGCGCATTTTTCCAAGCCACGGATTTCGAGATTTAGATCCTTCCGAAAAGGTTGAAGAAGAGAGATTGCCTCACTATTGCGCTGAGAGATACTATCCAGTGCGCATCGGCGAGATACTTCAGAATCGGTACCAAGTTCTCACAAAGCTTGGGTTTGGGTCCGCTTCGACTACCTGGCTCTGCCGTGACCTCCGGTGGGTCTTATATACTTGCATATCTGACACTCTTGACTGACATTTCATAGGGAACATCATTACTTAGTGCTAAAAGTTCATGTTCGAAGCAAGAAAGAGCTACCAGAAGTTGCTGTTGTTGAATATCTCCGGGAAAGACAGGATGACCATCCTGGACAGAAATTTGTCCGACTTATCAGCGACTCGTTTGAAATAATCGGGCCTCATGGTACCCATACATGTCTCCTCTATCCTCCAGCTGGCCTTGACATGAGTGACTGCATGCAATGTCTTCCTGGGGAACACTTACTGTCCCCTTCTCAGAGCTGTAGTCCGGAATATTCTTCTTGCCTTAGATTACCTCCACCAAGCAAATATTACCCATACAGGTACGTTTTCAAGATCTTACCATTCTTGGCTTATAACCAACGTTATTTTAGATATCCAGCCTAACAACATTCTGGCGGGAGTGGAGGACGAATCTGTACTGTCTACTTTGGAACAGGATGAACTGTCTTCGCCATCACCTCGGAAACTTGACGGAGATCGCATTATTTATCTCTCGCGCCCCATGTTTCTGACCAAAGGTGAACCCTTGCTCTCAGATTTAGGAGAGGCCCGTCTAGGTGAGAGTCATCGAGGCATGGTTATGCCTTCGTTATATAGGGCACCGGAGGTGATTCTAAATCTGGAGTGGGATAACAAAATTGATATATGGGGCCTTGGTCATACTGTAATGCAACCCATCCTTGCATAGTGAGGGCTCGCTAACCGTCCGAATTAGATCTGGACCATGTTTGAAGGCTCGCATCTATTCCGGAATGGGGACGTTGAAGGGGACGGGAAGATGCAACGCTTTGCTGAGATGACATCTCTCCTTGGTCCCTCCTGAAGAATTCCGTAAGCGAAGCGGAGAATGCTCTGAATACTGGGATGAGAGTGGTATGTACCTGTCTTATACCTTATGAGTTTATAGATTTATTTCTTGGCCCTAGCTGATACACGGCAGGTAACTGGAAAGGCTCAGTTGCCGTCCATAGCCAGTCGTTTGAGCTCCGCGAAAACATCTACAAGGCGAAGAGAAGGCCCAATTCTTCGCCTAATGCGGAAAATGTTGGCTTGGTTGCCGGAAAAAGACCCTCAGCAGAAGAGATGCTTTACGATGAGTGGATAAGGGAAATGACTATTAGACTATAACCCCGGGTTAGTAAACCGCATGGGAAGCCTTCCAAACGTCTATTATATGTCTAGTTTAATCTACCCTAATCCATTTGTACTATTAATTGACATCGAGCTAGGTATATGTTGGTTTGACTACGCGCCAGGTAGTCAACTACCTAGGTATGTCGCTGCGTAGTTCGATTCGATGTGAAGCTTCTATTCCTAACGTAGAGTATAAATATGATAAAAGCCTGATCAGGGTGAGTGCGAGGATTGAGGGCGAAGGTGAGGTTTATATAACCGTGTTTACGCGCGGCACCTGCCTGGGAACAATCCCAATTAGGAAATCCTTGTTCGGGATATCCCAACAGTATATTAAGGAGCTCCTTAGGATCAAGGCACTGTGTGCTATACCTTAATACTTATGGATGTCTGATCACCTTGCTTCTTCTGATCTTGAGTAGAGTTTCTCTTTTCTGGAAACTATTTATGGTGTTTCACTCGTCTTCAGTTCCTATGTCTTTATTATGGGACTGTATTTTATGCTCACCCTTTCCAAGCTAATATTAGATTGATGGATATCTGATAATCACGCTCCACTACCGCAGCTGCTGAATGTGTATACTCAGCAAAACCGGTAATCACACAGTAATTACTAAACTGTCAAATGTATGAAATCAAATGCCCGACTAGAGTTGAGTACTGAATCGAAAGATATTTTCATGACGTCCACCAGCAGCAAGGTGATACCATTATAACCGCGTTATTTCAAAAATAATGATAATGAGGAAGGAGAAGGAATGAGTGTGAAACCAAGGTGTGTTTAACGCTAAGGCGCCTGCGCAACCAGGGAGTATTGAATATTTTGAGAATCCCCTTCAACCACAGTGATAGGCGTCGACCCATCGCCTCGAACCCATCGCCTAGTTGAGCTCCGCTCATCACAGCTTCTCTCGAACTAGCTGCCTCCGTTCGATCCAGTTGCCGCTCAGATTTGTGAATTTGCGATGTAAGAATGCGGCCTTGCGACGTTTTATTGAGTATACTCCGCATCTGACGCGGTCCAGAGCGTCCAAGCAGCGTTGCTGCCAAAGTGGCGATGACCATAAGCGCTGTCAAGAAAAGCGTCACGTAAGCGGGAATGCCATAAAGCCAATGATACCGGACTCGTCGTTTGTAGCTGGTCACTTGTGGTAGACTACTGGAGCCACCAGTGTTGCTGTCGCGTTTCTGAAGAGCCTGTTGCTGCGGATCTTGCAGTGTCTTCGTTCCAACGACTGCATTTGCAGCAGCATCGGTCCAGATGAGGTTGAGGATACGCGCAGCACTTGCAGAAGATTGCGACAGTTCTTGCCATTGTCGGAACATAGCAAGGTTGGACGATCCCGAGTAATCGGTCACAGCAGTCCCTTCAAGTCCAATATTGAAAGAGGTTCCGAGGGCATCGGTATAGAAATTTACTCCGGGCAAGTTCTGATAACCAGAACCAGCCGAGAAACCAGAGCCTAAGCCGGCGTATCCAGGAAGATAGAGGAATTCCTTTGCAGGGTTGAAAGACTGATATTCCCTTGATTCTCACTGGAGACGAGCCCCACAGCGGCAAAACATCATTAAGAGTGAGGTTAGTTTGTTCAACTCCCCAGAGGGGCTTGGTTGCGTTACTTGCATATACTTTATCCCGAATATCGGTGACGGTCAGTGCCGATAGATCATCGCTGCCGTTGAACTGGAAAGAAACCGATTTTATTATAGCCTTGGGGGTCGATATGCACGAGTACAGAGGAATGCTCCAGTTGCTTCCAGGGTCAAACAGGATAGAGCTGCTATTATCCAGTCGTCGAGGGCGCCATACACCAGCCCACACGATGCAATGAAGTTGGTGATGTTGGCCAAGTCAAGTCCACCTGCGCCTTGACAGGCAAGCCCTGTTTGATCATATGGTTAGCTTTCCTTTCACCCTCCCTCATGTCACCACTTTCATAAACAGCATATCAGAAGACCACGGTGGGGAAAACTTACCAACGTCACTCCATATACTTGAATTTATACCAAAAGGATTCGAATACAGTGGTGGTTTCGACTGTGTAGTTATAGTTGATCCATTTGTTATCGAAGTAGTGTTCGTGCTGTTTACGCCTTGATCCAGCCCTTGAAGATAACCTCCAAAGAGTATGGAAGTGGTGAGCTTGTCTGGGGAAATAGAAAGAGAAGAGCCAGTTCCGTCATTATACATCAGCGGAAATTGTTGCCCCAGCTCCGAATTCAGATAGGAAAATGCTTTAGAGCCAGGATGACTATCGGTATGAAGACTGGTGACGTTCATGAAGGCCATAGAATAGGCATTGTTCAACCATGCCGCCCTATAGGCTCGAAGCTCCAGGGCTGGATCGTTCTGGCGATCAGACATGGCATCAGCCCAGGTCGGATAAGTGTGGTTGAGATTCACAAAGCCACCATGGTCAGTCAAAACCAGGTTGTAGACTGAGTAGCCCTGGCTGGTGTAAATAGGCAGCATGAAGTCTATGGTCAAGTTGAGGTCTACACACACTGACTCTGGCTCAATGAAGAGAAGGTCTTCCGACCAAGTGCTGCCAAAAGGAGTCACAGGAGGTGCGGTATGGTTGCGAAACCCGATCCCGCCGTCCACCATATCGACGACCAGACCTTCAATAGCCAAGTATTTATTTTCTGTGATCATACTTGAGATCTGTCGGAAGCTGCTGACCGGGTAGGTTGAGTTGTTGTCCGGTTGGATGCCATTTGGGGAGTCATTGATCGTGCCCCAGCTGTAAGACCTTGGCTGGATATCGAATATACTCGAAACCGAACTGTCCATTGCCGCCAATCCGCTCTCAAAGGCATCGATGACATACTGTGGGACATGAGAGTCATAGCTGTAAACATCTGAGTACTCCCCAGTGTCGTTGCTCACTGTTGTGACATTGCTGAACGAATTAGGGCATGCTACTGGAATCCATCCCCGCAGATACGACTGAATTCCAGATGACTCCTAGGGACTGTTCCAGCGCCGAAATCACTTAGGTCCGCAATATAGTGAAACGAGGGTTGAGTGGCTTCGCCGTCTGGAGAGATGCTTTGATATAGGCCTAGGGAGTGACGATGGAGGAGACGGCAGTTAAGAACATTAGAATATTTCCGAGCCTGGTTGTCCAAACAATATGAGAGGGCACCCTCTCGTCACTGCGGAATCGGAGCGGACTATGGAAGGCCACCATGACGAGTGAAGAGAACGTCCAACGACGGACCTGTTCGTGTTCAACCGAGACCAGCCAGTTAACTAGAACTGAACACTGAAACCTTTTGCTAAGATGATGCGGTACCCACCATGTCACGGCAGAGGCTGTAGTAGCAGAGTTCTTTCTTGTGTTGAAAATGGCGAGAACGATGAGTGGCACGGCCAGTATAACGGTAATATGCACAGCGGACACGGCAGCAGCAATCATGCCGGACACATCGCCCACCGTGAGATTGTCTAGGGTCAGCATGTTGGCATAGATATGGCTCCCTCTATGTGGCGAGTCTCATGGAACATTGGAACAAAATCGAGGTTAGGCTTACAGCATGGAAAGTTTCTGCTATATAACTATACAATTCAGGGGACTCAGAGCCCCAGCAAAAATTTCAGCTGGGGACTGCCTTCGAAGCGCAGATACGCCTTATGGCATGCGGAGCTTTGTTTGGGGCTAATAGTTTAAAAGAACGCTCTTTGAAAGCAGAATGTTTGGTACATCATTTCACCTTGGGAGAGAATACGAGGCGGCGTCCAATAGTTTCATTTCCCGCAACAGCCTCTGAGCCTCATTGCCCAGAATTGGTATAAAAGTTTTTGAAGTTTTTGACGACACGGACTAAAGTGGCTAAAATCTTAGAATGCGAATACCTGCCTGTTTATAGGGCACTAATTCTGTGCCTAGATGCTAGTTCGGGATACGAGCCTCCTGGCAAGGGCCTGAACCCTACTTCCTAACCCTATCTCTTGCACTGAACGGATGGAAGTGTTCTTTCATAATCTCCCCGGGCTCTGTGTGGATTGAAAACATGCTGCAGATACGGGGTACATGCAGAGCCTCCTCTAGTCTACGCTCAGTCACATGGACCAAAATAAAAAAGAACAACGACTTTTGGATCAGCCGCAGAACATGGAGACCAAGAACTGAAGAGTCGTTGTATTTATAACTGATGACATCAAGACTCGACGCTGGTAACTAGATGTTGTTTCAATACATGGGAACATAGTGCTTGCGAAAAGCTACCTCAAAGGCCATGCTCATCATTGCCGCGGAGAAATTAGTTAGTCTATGTATCTATCTCCTTGGCCATGTTTTGGGCACAAAAGTTACGTTACCCAGCCAGGCCTAGTCTATGCGAACTGGATGGGGAAAAACGCTTTGACCGGCGTACAGAAGAATGCTCTCAATTGCCAAGGTGGTATAGATCCTGGGAGATTCGTGCTTTCGAGCCTCTATAGTAATTTGCATTATTGCGCTCGGTTCAGAGTTTTGCTGTCCCCGCAGTATCTCGTCCTTAGGAGTTCTCTGATAGAAGCACGCAAATATCTGGCAATCCTGTAGCTAGGATAAGTCAAAATATGTTGAAGAGCGGGCAAGGCTATCGAGACTCTCAGCAACTTGCTAGAGAGGAAGAATCAACACGGCGCTCAACTATCTCAAACCCTAGAAAGATGCCCTAGAGCTAAGCTCCATCGGGAACCGGCCAGCGGCTCGGGATCTCCCGTCATATGTCGATGAGTTTTGCTTTCGAAGAGCAGATAGAATATTTGCATAAGTATCACTTTGTTTGTCTAGAACTAACACCAATACGTACATCTGCTGGGAGTGACCATGCTTGTAGAGGCACTTATAGATGCTCCATTCCAACGGGGTCTTCTTGAGAGACTTGAGGTTGTGCAATGACTCCTTCCACCGATGTCTTTGGAACAAATCAGGGTGTCGTTTGCGTTGGGCTTCCTCTTCTGCATAGTCAAGAGGTGTCTTGCCTTGAAAGTCCGTATCATGGAGTGAATTTACCATGTTTGTCTCTTGCAGGAACGTCGTAAGGTCTTTGTTGAAGGCACCGTGAATTGCTCCATGATGCAGTACACCGCGGCCCTTAGCATCTTTCGCACTGACATCAAGACACTGCAACAAACGCTTGAGAATAAGAGCATTATCACTATCCCACTGGTGCATCACTAGGTGGATCAAACCCTCTCTCCCTTCGCCGAACCAGGTCATGCTGGCCCCATTCTGAACTAAGCAGTCGAATATATCCACTCGAAGAATCAGGTGAAACGATCTTAGATATAGACTGAGAACAGAGTCGCCGTTCTCATCCAGTTCGTTCGGTCCAAATCCGCACTCACAAAGTAGATTGACGATTTCAACAGAGCAAATGTCTGATTTGACATGATGATGTAAAAGTTTCATCTGAAGGAGGCCACTCTGCTGGCAGTTTCCCGATAGCTGCTGAGGATATTGTTCCAACATAACTCGTACAATATCATGGCGAATTCCTTCGACGGCACAATGAAGGGGAGTTGATCCATGTATGTCCTGCAAGGTAATGCTGCAACCTCGACTCATTAATATTCGAACAGCATCCAAGTTGTCCGCCTTACTTGCTAGATGAAGAGGCGTTTGACCTTCGCTGTTTGATTTTGATACATCGGCTCCTTTGTCGATAAGCTTCAGTAGTATCTCCGACGCATACCATTCATCAAAAGGAATCACATGCAAGGGACAATCTCCTTGATTGTTGGCAATATTAACATCAATAGAAATTGTACTCAAAAGCACGTCAACAATGCGTACTCTGGTCTTCCCAATTTCTTCCAAGATCTCAGAGGCTTCTTCGCTTTCCCAGTCGGTAATGATTTCCCTTTAATTCTTCAACAGCATACTTCCCAGTTACCCAGTAATCCTTATATCCCAACCCAAGAATTGTGCATCGAATTGCCAAATGCAATGGGGTATCGCCAATCTCAGATTGTGCATTAGGATTGGCATGATGGAGACACAGCCACTCGACCATTTTCACGTTTCCGTTCAGAGCCGCAAAGTGAAGCGCACCCATTCCTGGAGCAGAGGCCATATGTGACGATTCTTCATGCTTCCCATCAAGCTTGTACGTATTAGACCAATTTTGCATTTGAACAGCCCAAGACCGCCTTTTGATAGTAGAGTTCACGTCGTATCCATTCTGAAGAAGACGAAGCGATAGATCCTGTCGCCCACATGCGATCGCATACAGAAAAGGAGTCATATTCTTTACATCAGGTTCATAGATTGAGACTCCCCGATTCATAAAATATGCCAGCAATCTGCAGCTGTCGCTAGAATTCCGACCTTTGCAGACAAGATGTAAGGCATTCTGATGCATATCGTTCGAAGTGTGAACGTCCGCCCCGGCTTCAACCAGACAATAAATGCTTGCAGCATGCAAGTTTTCTACTGCAACAAGCAATGAAGATTGACCGTAAACATCTTTTGCCTCCAAATTTTTGGTGTTGCGTGCGAACCGCTGAACTAATCTTTCATTGCCGATTTCTGCTGCTAAATGGAGGGCCAACTTAGACTTATTGTCTGCCAGGTCAGGATTCGCACCTCGTTGTAAAAGAATATCTACGGCTTCATTCTGGGATTTGATAATCGCCCAATGGAGTGGAGTCCTGCCTTTCATCAACCGTATCTATGCACGGTTGGATCTTGCGTGGAGCCTTCAGGGATCTTATATACTCTTTTATGAGCCCATAGATCGTGGACTCCTTGAATAAGAGAGATTGAACAAGGCATCTGATGCCCCAGGTTGCTGCGACATGTAAAATGGAGAACCGCTGAGGAACGGGATAATGCTTGCGATATGCGTTTAGCCACACCTCACGCTCTGCTGAACTGGGGCAAAAGAATTGCTGATGTTCAGGCTGGATAGTGAATTCCATGCCAGCAGATCCGGCGTGCTCAGGCCAATAGACAGTGGCGTATTGGAGAAATGGATCTTCCTCTTGATCTACTTGCTTGTGAAGCAAATCAATATTATCTAAAAGATGGCCAACACACCTGTTTGCTAACGATGCGTGGACTTGCAGTTCGTTGATAGCAAATGGATGTTTTGAATTGAGAAGAAAGTCCCTGGCGGAGTTGTGCAAGAGGTGCACAAGTCCACCTCGGACAATAGCCATAAAACGGCACATCTTGATATCTTCCTCCAGATATCTCCGTCGATGTTCCTCGTCTTCTTTTCATAGAATCCGCAGGCTACAGACAGCTCTAGCACGCTGAGAGGACGTCTCGATATCGTGACGACGGCGAGCATTCGTAAAATCCGGTCATGGTCATCTTTATCCGCGAGCAGGGCCATTTCTCCTAGCAATTTGGTATACAAGGAATGCAATCCTTGAGGCAAGCTCTGCAGTTTCTTAACTGCATCTCGTGATCGAACACCCGCTAATTCCTCGCACGCTATACCAACCCACAGAAAGGTTCCTTCTGCTTTCTGTTTAAGTATGCGAGATACATCTTGTTTTGTTCTCTCAGAATACTCGTTCCCCGCTGCAAGCTCACTGACTTTCCGGTCAATGAATATTTGAAGATCATCTTGAACTTTCTGATCAGCGGACAAGTCTTTTGACATATACGGATGTAGGTACTCCCGGATTTCAGGGAACGGTGGACTGGTTATCAGGAAATGCACGCTACCAACCATGCCACCATTCTGACCATTCTGATTTCGAAGACCACGAGTGATTTGCGTCAATAGCATTCTCTGCGAAGTCTGGTCGCATTCGTCCAATGCATCGAAGATGCAGTAAAGTTGGTGACATGTATTATCGCATGCTATATCAACGAGTACGGCCCACAATGTATCGAATGAATCGAATAGCTTTTCTTTACGCACCTCAAACTTGTGGAGTAAGTGCTTCACTAAATGCGGGCGTTGCTCAATCAGTTGAAATAGAAGACCACGCAGTATAGCAGTTGCAGTACAACTTTCTGGAGAATTGGAGTCACAGAAGAAGTACGCAAGAGCTTTTTGGCCGATCATATCATATTGATCTGAGAGAATGTCCACCAGAGTGATTGCCATTGTTGACTTTCCAGTTCCTGGGTAACCATACAACCACAGGACTCTTTCAGTAAAGGCCCTAGGCGATGCGAGCCAAGTCTGAAGTTCGTCCGTGTCTATGATCCAGGCGCATGTACCGGGGGCACGGTCTCCTTTTAATCTCTTCAGCTTGTTCTTCTGTTCATCGGGGTCGATTTTGAACAGACTTTGCAAGCACGCCCGTTCTTCTGAGTTAAACTGATTTCCTGCGGTCTGGTTAGTAGATAGATGATACAGGAATAAGATCACTTACTGTGTCCTGTTCTCGAACGAAGATCAGTCGGGGAACAACAGATAACAGCTTCTTGGCATAAGCTGCCGCGGTCAGAGCCGCATAACCCTGCCAATCTTCCCGTTTGTGAGAATCCGAATAGTCACAAATTCCACGGATCACCAAGAATGGAAGTCGATCCATCAGACCTGCCGCCTCCATCTCAAAGCAAAGGATATTTCGCCCCTCGGCGATCTGGTCCCGCGTCTCCGCATGCTTCATAACTTGATTTCCAGAAGCGATTAATCCATAATGGAAGACAGGGCCATCTGTCTCTCGTGGCGGACGAGACACCAGTTGTGTCAAGTCGCAGGTTGAGCAGTCACGGTCACCGTCTTGATGTCGATATGTCGCATGGAAAAGCAAATCATCAGTGGGCCGGGAAAATTTCTTTTTATACGTTCATTTTTTCGAGTAAACTCGTAATGATCTGCTTGATCGTTTTTCCAAGCATTTCATCTTTCTCCAAATGGCTCGCTGCCCCTAACAATATATCAGACGGTTTATTTAGAAATCCTGTGGGCTGAAGTCCGGCGTGGGTTCTTTTCCCATAGTCATATTGTATCACACCACTCTCGTTCTCGGTCGGCTTGCTGATCACCACATCACCAAGCCGAATATCAACCTTCGTAGGTACTCCGCCTCCAATACCGACCATCAGGCCAATTTGCAGTGACGGGAATGTGAACAGCATTTCTACCAGCACCGTGGTTGCCGATGTGGTCCCATAACTACCTAACGGCAGGCAAACAATCACTACATTATGGCCGTTCAAGCTACCTAGGATATAGATATTGTGATCACTGGACAGCTGAGGGAGGGGACCGTGAATTTCATCCAGCATGATTTCCGAAGCAGCCAGTTCCGATGGTAACGCGCAAACCCATGCTATGGTGTAGTCATCGTGCGAAAGTGTTAAAATTGCCATTGCGGGATAATTTCTGAGCACAGTATTCTGTAAGTGTATCTTGCTCACTCTCGAGAGCTTTGATGGTTCTTTATAACATCGGAGTCTAGTACGTCGAGCGGGGTTGCTTGAATGATACTGCAGGAAGGCCGTTCGCAAGGCTGATTGTCTAGGTAGGCTAAAGCCAACTGCATCAGCCAGTTATCCGGCGAAACAGTGTTGTTGATGCGTCCAATAAACAAGGCAGAATCCGAAGTGGCTGACAGCATACGGAAAGAAGGCAATTTAATTGGCTTGGTTGGCCATGCAGTAGTTTGCGCTGGCAATAGAGCCGGTCGATTTTTGAATCCATGATATATAGTCGTGCCACCATCCTTCAACACCTTGGTTGTCCAAAGAATAGAACCCGGGGCAGTTTTGTAATGCAATATTACATCAATTATAAAACGATCCAGCAAACTCAATAGAAAACAACTTTCCCTGCCACCGACGTATCGAGGGCTTTGTCTGTAGAATCGGTACAGTTCAAGGATGAAAACTGGCAGCATGTTGATACCTGCTATCAATCTATGATACGAGGCCTATTTAGGTGCCTGGATATGGCCGGATAGTGCTATCTCCAGGCTTTGCCCTCTTCGAGAAAGTTCGGAATAGTGATAAGCGACTCCTAGTCGAATTTCTTCTTCCAGCAGTAGCAGTAGTAGCACTGTTAGATATGGGTGACGACGCGGTCGGTACTAGTGTAGGCTCATCGCTGTTGTCCAGCTCGACGCTGGAGACAGCCTCTTCTCGTGCCTTCTGGACTTGCTCAATGCCATCACGTACGTCTGATATCGAGGCGTCCCTTGCCGCAGTCGTGCTTAATGTTTCTGTCGGACGAATATTCTGCTCGAATTCCTCATTCATTTTAGAGATTTCAGCTTCGGTGACGAGACGCTCGTTTTCCAAACGAACTTCTCTGCCCCGTTTGTGGCAGTACCAGAGCACGAGCAGGATGACTAGAAGAAAGAGATCTCTATTAGAATGGTCATAACTTGGAAATCCCAAAAGGATTTGATGAAGAAAAAGACTTACTGAACAATGCTACAGACCAGAGCACATTCATCCCTAGAACTGCCGGGAAACGAGCTCGAAGGAAGGCTATAACAGATCGTAGCATTCCCACAAGAGCAGTTGGCTTGCCAACAAGCTCCTTCAAGCTTGGTGCCTTGAATCCCATCTTCTTCGCAGCAGCAGCCGCCTTACCGGCATTCTCCATATTAATCCCACTCTGCGTAGCTCTTTCGCTAGCAGCAGCCATGAGCTCCGGTGCCAAGTTTTCAGTAAACTTGTCTGGGAGCTGTCGAACAAGCTTCTGAAGAAACCCTGGGAGGTGGCCGAATGCGTCCCTGAGTTGCTTGTCTCCGTTTGTTAGGAGCATTTCCAGATCGCGATACGCTGTAGGAACACCTGTCACAAGATCTTTAAATATCAACTTGAATTTCTGTAGTAACTGTTGTGTCTCGTCGCTGATGGAAAAGGCCTTGTTATTATCCGCGGCTAAATTGAGACGCTCCAGAATTATGGCAAGGTCTTCTTGCTCTTCCTTTTGCTCCTTGTCCGGTATTACTTCGCCGTCACTCGCCGTGGGCTTGGTGGCTATCTCGTCGGCGTCAGTCTTGATTGACTCTTTCCTTTTGGTAGAGCCCTGCAAAAAGAAGGGTCGCACACTACTGTCAGTATGCCAGGAAATACAGCAAAAGCAAATTGGTGACATTGAAAATAATACCTTCTTTGCATTATTATCCACATTCGCTTTCCTCGTCCAAATGCTCCAGAGTCGACTTCTCTTCTTAGCACCGGTGGCAGAGCTCTCCGTTTCTTGCACCGTTTCTTCCTCAATACCCGACTTTTCTTCGGATGGTTCTTTGTCAATGTCCTCTGTCGGAGACATTGGCAACGGAATTTCCTGGGCGCCATCCATCAAGGCAATCTGGGCGTCTTTGCCTAACGTTCTAACTTCTTCTGAGGACTGGCTGTCGTCGAAATTAGATGTGACTCTCTGCAGAAAGGTCTCGTCTTCCTCGGTCAGCACTGGCTTGGAGCTCCAGGGTTCGCCTTGGACGCGACATCGCTGATGTATTGGAGAGCCATTCGCGGGTATTATCAGATTATCAATCAAGAGTATTGAGCGATGGATAAACAGTAGAATTCTTTTTGACCAAGGCCAGAAATAAAAATTAAAATGGTTGAGGTGGTCAAAACAAAAGTCGGCATCTCGCGATGATATCATATCGCTGTCAAGCCACATGTTGCCAAGACTACTCCGTACTGACCTTTTCAGCCAATGGCAGCTTGTCGTTGAGCGGCCCGGGCGGCAGCACAGCCACATGCGCAGTATACGGATCGGACCAATTAAATGCATCCATTTCGGCTTCATTTCGGCTTCTTTCTAGTGTATGTCTATAAAGATACTTAGCACTTGTTAGAATCTTGTATAGAGAATTCCCAATATGCTTGCATTAGTTGATTGCTCTATCGATTTCAACTGATTGACAGATTCAGCGTATTACGCCAGCTGAGAAAGGAAAACATTCATTTTCGGCTACAAGAAGATGGCTACAAACTATGAATTTATTCGACCGCCTCGAAACGCCTCTTCCCATGCACATACGACTGTTATTGCTGCGATGAGGCAGCCTCTTGTTCCCAATCCATATATCTTACATCCTCTCTCTGGGTCTTCCACCAACTCTCTCTCTATTCAACTCTTCCATCAACTCTTCTACTAGCTCTTCTGTTTACTCTTTTCCATCAACTTTATAACTCACTCTACCAACTCTTCTAACAACCTTGGAACTCTCCCTCTCTCTCTACCAACTGTTCTACCAACTCTTGAGGTCTCTCTCTACCATCTACTACTTACCCACAGTCGACACGGCAGTTCACAGCCTGACTCCTGCCATCTGGGATACAGAGCACTGTCTTATTTGATTGTTCCAAGGCTTTCTGATAAGTACAAGTCTCCATTGCTTCAAGAGCTACTTGAGGCATTCTCAGATCAAGCTGGTGACTCGTTGCTTCTTCATCAAAACTGCTTCCTGTCAAGATCGTCCCCTTACCTTCACCTTCACCTCACCCACTTTACATGCCATCTTCTGGGTTATACTAGAAAACCTCATTTCCTTCTCCTTTTCCTTTCCGACGAACGGCGGTGAACCTTGCCCAGAAACTGGCGCTTTCAACTTCCTCCACATGAGGTGAAGCAGACACATTTCACCAAGTGAGTATTCCTTGCGCCCTTCACACATATCTCATTAGGTACTCGTTGATCCTCACTCCAAATTCATTTTTGGTTACATTATCTCATGTCTCATGTCCACTTCTTCCTTCGTCCATAAACAGACCATCAAGAGCTTCAAGTTCTACCTGCATCCTCGTGAGTCAACCTCAAGCAACAGTTTCTTTCAAACCCCTTTCCTTCATAGTCAACTCAATCTCTGACAAATTCCCAACACACAAAATTGTCTTCCTCTCTACGCATTGATTGACTGATCTTAGTCCTCTCACTCAGAATTTGAAATACCCGCTACGACCTAGGTTCTTCCATCTACTTTCTACATCCTAGTCTCTCTCATTCCTCAGGCAAGTCCCTTCGCAGCCGTGGTTTCCTCCATCTCAACACGTTTGATATTCCCTCGTGTCACTTCAGGACACGCTATCTAGACTTATACAGTCCGTGTTTCTACTACACTTGCTAACGAACTGAGTCTAGCAGCAACCATGCCTCCACGCGTTGGGGCCAGTCTCGACCCTATTGACGAATCTGTTAACCTGCAGCATGGGATGGGTTTCGTGGTAAAATATCGCAACAATGCCATCAATAGTATGGACTTGTGGCTGGGCATTCATGTCCCAAACAGCATTGCACCAAAGATCCTTACCACAAAACCAAAGAAGAATACGGGTCCCGACACTCCTGCTGCTGATCGCGCATACATGTTCTATATGCCAGGGCGAAATACCTAGTAAGTCGACAGGTCCATGACGGCTGATTCATGCTTTACTTTATACACAAGTTGACCATAAGCTAGTGCCTGGATTGAAAGAAAGTGTCTTTACCCGCTCTCGGAGCTTTCACCTGAGGAGTTCCACATGGACGGTCGCCCGCACGCGCCTCTCTACAAAAAACTCTACGAATTGATAGAAGAGGATGAAAACGACCTCCAATTCTGGCTCGACATGGCGGCAGAGGAACGTCGGGTAAAGGGTTCCACTGGCAAGCAACCCTCGCTGGTCATGCCTAATGCCGACGGAGAGGAGAACGAAAGTGATGCCGAAGAGGAATCTTCCGACAAAGAAGAACAGCCACCTCCAGCAAAAGGTACCCCAAAGAAACACAAGTTCGACCTGTCAACAAGAAGGCAAGGACGGCGAGTTTGCCAGATCTAACAGTTGATGGCGAGGAAATTGTCCAGGTTTACATTGGCAATGGTATGACGCAAAAGATATTTCTACTCAAGCGTAAGGAGATTGGCAAATCTTCTCTTTTACAGGAATGATTCAAGGAAATCCGCCCTTTGTCTTTGATCCGACTCTCTTTCAAATGAACCCGGATGAATTCGAGCCTGTGCATAGCTATCTCTCTGGTAATGATGAGGCAGATTCTGACGTCGTCTCTGCTGACGACGAGAGTATCGAGACTATGGTGGACGAGGATCATATATTGGGAGATGCTTTGAGAATTGGCCGTTCATACAGGCTCAAAAACATGAAGGGCCCTGAAGACCTCAGCGAGCTCATTCCTCGGCTCGGCAAGCAGTACAAAAGGGCTTGCCTGTTTAAGCTTGACAAACTGGCGAGAATATCAATTTTGAAACTTCAAGTGGCATGGAATGTCTACTGTGGAGCACCACAGTACCCTTTGTTTCTGGATTTTATCGAAAGTATCATGACTGATCTGCCTCCTATCCCCGCCACGCGAAACGTGTTTGTTGGTCATGCAGCTCAAGCACCTCCATTTGGCGCTCCATTGGCTTCATCGCTCTCTTCCACACAGCAGCAGTGGATCGTCGACTTCCTGGCCGAAACCATGAAGCTTTACCTTGCTACTGACCTACAGAGGTTCTTGACTTTCCTCGAGAAGTACCCCTGGATGCAAGCTGCCATGTATGCGCGTAGGGCGCGATTTTGCGATGCCCATACGGCGGACCTATCTCGTCTCGAGACGGCATTGATGGAGAAAGCACCTCTTGATGAAACAAAGATTGCTCAGGCACAGCAAGAGGTAGAGGTACAGGCGCAGCAAGAGGAACAGAAGGGGAGCAGGCTGATGAAAATAGAGCACTCTTTTGCTCTCAGTGAAGGGGACAAGTAACGACAGACACGATGGATTTTCCTAGTTTCTCATCATCTTCAAGTTAGTTCATTTTACAAAAGAGAATATCAGCTACTTATTCATTACTATTTATCATCGACCGCTCACCAAAGTACTAGAATACGTAGAACCTGATTATAAGGAGGAGCACCCCAATACGGCAATTTTATGATAATGAGCCAAAATTCTACAAAGGTTAGCGGAGGGCCCCACAAAAGTACTCGATACGTCACAGGAATCCCGTTCCGCGCGCCGCGGATTTGCCAAGGCTCAATTTTTGCAACATTTTATTGGTCCGCTAACCAAGCCCTAGCGGCTCGGTACCCCACAAATGCAAAAAGTATCAAAAGTTAAAAAGAAACGCAATTTAAGCTTCATCCGGCCGAATAAGGCAATTTTCTACTCTTTGCTTGGAATCAATAGTGGAAAAGTCAACTAATACATTCGCCTCATCCTAGGAACATCGCGGCAGCCTAGTTGCGAGAACGTGGTAGGTAGGTTAGTTGGGAGGCAAATCTGACTCATTCCTTTTTTTCACTTTTCCTCCGAATAAAATTTGGAAATCATGAGACTCGATGATAACACCACCAGCGTGAAATGTATGTTGTCTAAAAGGAAATGATTGGCCCGCAAAAATCCGCCTCAATGGTTGCTTGGTACGAATCGCTACGTAGTGCGTAGTAACTTTGCGCAGCTTGGTGGGGTGATACATTCCCTTTTTGGGATATGAAGACCTTGAGCACGTTATTTATGAATTGTTCCAGATACAGCCAGTCGACACTATCGCTAGTTAGCGATCGATGCATTCGAACATAAGCCGAATCCTGCGATGTGTACACCTGTGCGCTAGATCCTGAATGCATGTGTAGGTACCCAGTGAGCTGGCCTCTGACACAGCTTGCTGCATGTACAGCGACTTGTCATTCAGCGGTCAAGACTCGAGCTCGCTCTCTTCCATTTCTGTGTCCTCCTTGTCTGTGATTCAGCCGTGCATAGAATCCATCGTAATAGCACTATGTAGTGGGAGTTGGACTGGAATAATCACAGTGAGGCAAAGCTCCGTATAAAACCGACTGCTCCGAATGTACGTATTGTACAATACCAGCTACGTAATGCGCACTAAGCTGAGATTAGATAATAGCGGGTATTGTTCAGTTGAATTGACGAATGGCGTGCTCTTATTGGCGCTCGAAAATGCGGTGAGTCCCCATCCCGTGTGATTGGCCAGTGCCTGCCATATTGAGGAGCGAAGTACAACCGCGTATGGTAACCAGCTCGTATTGTACGATATGAACTTTTTCTTCTTTCTCCCCGTGCGCTCGGGATCTTCTGTCTCCTCCTTCTTCCCTTTCTTTTCTTCCCTTCCCTCTTCTCCTCCCCTTGACATCTCGTCATATCCTCGCAGCCATCTCTCGACCCTTATTTTTACCACTATCTAAAGCAATTCTACATTATCCCATATCCCCACTCCCAGATATCGTCGACAGGAAATCACCGCCCAAGATGGCATTCGCTGAGCTGTAAATTCCCTGCTGGGGAGGGGCGGTCTGTCCCCTCTTCCCAGTCCAGTCAGCTCTTCGAAGAATTTCAATCGACCTTGACGATATCTGCTTCCTCTTTCGGCGCTTGCGCAAGGCACGTCGAAATTGCCCTTGATAACGACGACGGAAAAGCGCTTTGGTCTGTCTGGAGACAGTTTTACCAATCGCGCTTTTCGCTTCTTTTTGTCCTTTCATCGCCTCCCCGGACTTTCTCCTACCACGAAGCACTATAACCCAACTCGAATCTACCTCTCGCTTCACGCTCTCCGATCCCTTTACCACGCGACGGAAAGAATACTTGAATACATTATCATTTCTCGAGTTGGCATTGCACGAAAAAGATAACCTGGACCTGATCGCTATCACGTATCGATACCTCGAATTGAATCTATATCTTTATTTACGAACACAACAACACAATATTAAATATGCCGAAAAACAATTCCCAATCACCCAAGCGGTCACCAATGGCAATTGGCAAATACCGGCGAGCGGAGTTAGCTCAATTGACCTCAGCCAGGAACAAAGGTCTCAAACACCCCTCGGGGAAAAGACCGGTGCCGCCGGTGGTCTGAACAATACCAACAGGAAGAGGAAGCCCTCCTTCTCTTCCATTTCAACGATCTCCTCGGTTTCAGGCTTTGAAGAAGATGACCAAGATGAAGCGGATTCTGAGGCAAGTTCTGACGAAGACGACGAGTCCGCTCATCGGACCCCGTCTTACGGAGGCAAGAGCCGTAGAGGGGACGTAAGACGGGGTCGAAGATGAAATCCTCTCTGTCCATTAAAAGAGAAAGCTTTCCTACGATGAAGGCTACGACGGCCAGCAAAGCAGTGCTGGCGATTCAGATAGTGATTACGCGGCCGTTGATGAGATCTCCGACGACGAGGAAGACCTCGATGTCGAGAAACTTGAAGAGCAGATGATTCTTGAGTCTGAGGACGAGGGCCACCACGAAGAGACCAATTTCTCCGCCACGGATGCTCATGATGCCGACGAATGGGCTGGTTTCGGCAGCTTTGATGACCACATTCTCTTCTCCACCGAGCCATTACTCGAAGATCACCTGTATAGTGCAATGGAGACGTTTGGCGACACAGATTTCACGAGCGAAGCAGTCGAAACTCCTGTACAGAGACATGTTCATTTTGTCGTTGAAGAAGACGCCGACTCCGATTCTTCGAGTGATAGCACCGACGACGAAATTCCCGGCGATTTCTTGCAGCAAGACAGCCTTGACCCCACACTTCGCCGCATGATTGACAATGATTATGACACCGCCAGCAACCCGCGTTACGAAGACATTTTCGGAGAGTCCGATTTCAGCCACCCTGCCAATATCTACCATGTCGAGTCGGATGCGATTTCAGATGGCTCCAGTGGCTATGAAAGTATGCTTCCCGCAATTAAGATATTTATCCATTTTGTTTTGTGCGTTTGTTTTTGTTCTGTATTAACAAAGCTTAGCCGATGATGGAGAAACTACGGACGAGGACCTCCCTCCAGCCACAATTACACACCCGCGGTCAATTTTACGACGAGATTCCACTTCATCTTTGACTGCGACTGGAGAATCTACCAGTCAAAGGTCCAATCCACCGCGTCGACGTGGCCCGATTATGGGCACATTCGTTGCTGACCCCGAAAACCAGTTGCTCTTGTCGATGGCTCTGGCAAACATCTTGTCATCATCCCAGCATACGCTTCTTCTCGACACGATTGGCTGGAGTCGGCTACTAATAGCATGTGCGGAACGGCACATAACAGTCCCCGGCCACCACCATGCATTTAATTGACGAAAGTGATACGGATGCTCTTACTTCACCGAATGGGTTTGAACTGAATCCCATGCTAAGCTCCGGCAATCTGATGATGGCTGCATTGGGCAACGATGCTACACCCGGCGGGCAAGTTATGGGCCCGCCTGAAGCGTTTTATCCATCACAAACATTTGGTGGGGATAGTTCGTATGATGAGGATGACGATGAAGACGACGAGCGCATGTTGAACGTCGACGACTTTATTGATTTTGGCAATGGATCATCCGATGAAGAAGACGAGGATGAGGAAGAAGAGGGGCAGATAAGTAAGGCTTCTGATGACGAATGTCTCACTACATCACCAGCTGTGGCCTCATCCGTTCAAGGCTTAGGCACCCCGACACCGAGCCGAGCCAATCCCTCCAGCAGTGCCGAACAATTTCTCAACCACCTTGACAAAGGCATTGTGACTGCATTCCGTCGAAACCACGCCCGATACCAGACTCTCATCCGCCTTCCTCAGCACCGAGAGTTTATGCCGGCCAATTCCCCATCTCGGGCTGCAAGCGTATTCAAGCACTCTCGATATTCTGATCCGCGTACCCCGCCTCGCAGACGCAAGACGAGCCAATACACAGGCGGTGAAGCAGTGCGGCGTAAACTCATCGATGGCCACCGACGCAACCAGATCTCTTTTAAAGAATCTGAATTACCATCTTCCCCTCGTTTCTTTTTGAAATACTTATTCACTCTTTTGCACAAAGAAGGGCTCTTCTCTTCTATTTTTTTTTCTTTATTTGTTGATACCGGGTTACTGTATGATGTCTTACAATCACATCAATGTTTTACTAGGTGACGAAAAACTTTTGTGATACGGCATATGAAATGAAATGTCTCGTGGAGACTAGACGAACCGGTGCAGTGGCGCTACGATGAGACGATGGTATTCCGATTGTCAATGACTCTGCGATGGGCGTTGCGTTATGATCTGAATTGAGTTATGATGGTGTTTGATCACGAAGTCTAGTGACTGGGCAGATCAAAAGTTTCTTCTTATGTTTGTGCATTTCTGTTTGATACCTTCGTTGGAGTTGAGTAGTCCTGTGTAGGAACGACGAACATATGCAAATATGCAATCGTTTCATATAAAAGAGAATCTTTCAACAAATTCGTACTTGAGGTCATCCGTAACTACAGTAGAACCTGGCTATAACGAATGGACGGCCTCTCTACATCTATAATTGAGCTCAGTCTGAATTACTTAATATAAGAATGAAGAGGACTCCTGTATATCAATCTGATATAAGAGATTTAGAGTGCTTTCGACCTTTAATTTCTGGGTATATGATAGTTATGGTAACTTCAAAGTTGGGGTACTCTAGGGTTAGGGCTAAATGTATACACGCTAAGCCATTTATGGACTGCGAACGACGTAAGTCTGACATGGCGTTGATGCCTTGATGCCTGGCTATCGTGTCCTGCTCTCGTCCAATCACAGCCCGGCCATCTTTTGCAGGCCCAGAAATGCTACCAAAGTGACGTAAAGAGCCTGCCAAGCGGCAACAATATATATTCATCTTGTGCCATCTGTCCAGCCATCTAAAGCCAGAAATTGAATCAAGCTTGACCTTCCAAAATCAACTTTCATAATCGAACTCCGTCTCACAATCAATCAATCAATCCATCCATCAATCCATCATGGCTCTTGCTCCTCGAGTTCTCCCTCGCCGGGCTATTATCACTGCCCCTTCTCTGCAGCCCTATAGATCATTTTCTACTACCTTGGCAGCACAGCGAGGCCCTGTTGAAGCCACCAAGAACGTTCTGAAAAGGCCGACAAAACCGTATCTGGGGTTGCTGTGAAAGGCATTGAGACTGGAGGTAAGCTTTCCCTTGCTCTCCTAATGATTCTGTTTTAGTGGCTAACTCTGCTTCTTTCTCTCTTCGCAGAGAAGATAACGAAAAAGGCTCAAGAAACCGTTGGCTCCAAGAGCAAGGAGGCGGAAGGAAAAGCCAAGGGCACGGCTGCTGAAGTGGAGGGAAAGGCCAAGGGTAAAGCCGAGGAGCTTCAAAGCTGAAGTCGAGAAATCGTGAACTTTCAATGGGGTTTTTTCCCCTGAAAGTCGATCTGTCATGTCCTTTTCATTGAACTCATGATAAACTTGTTGTATTGATAGCGATCTCAATCTTGACTGTTCGTCTGCGTGCATGCCATTTTGTAATCCTTCTCATATTAGCTGAAAAAGTGCCAGTGCTCTGAGATCCTGTTTTCACGCTTGCGAAAGCATGAGCACGTATTCCCTCGTGCTGTGCCCAAACTTAAGAACATCCTTGTCTCGTAACTCAACAAACCGACCACCGGGAATTGTATCCCCATTGACCATAGACCCATTGGAACTCTCCAAATCTATGAGATACGGTCTAACACGACCTGTCTTGTCCCCAAACTCGTTCTTTTTTCCACGTAGCGGAATTGAATGGCTGCATGTTGCTTGGAACAACTTGGATGCTCTATGGGAAAGTCCACCACCAACTTTTCCCTTCCGATGAGCCAGCAGCTACGCTCTCCAAGTTGTACCATTTCCAGCAAGTCTTCGCCTTTAAAACGTAAAGCCGCCAGTCGTCCTTCGCAGGCGGCTTGCGTGCTTCTGCCGGCTCATGGTATTTTAACACCACGGAACCGCCGTTGACTGTGACAGTGTTGCTTTCTGCAGCAAGACGCCCGGTATTAGCAAAATTGGGTTTTTCTTTCACCGGTGCTGGTGAATCTGTCTCTGTGATATCTGTAGATTGGAATGCGTCGTTCTGTGATGGAAGTGGGCCACGCGACCGAACTGGTGGTGCTTGTGTAGAATGACTACGGCTGCGTCTCTCCACAGATCTTCGCCGTCTACCATTATCCCTTGAACATGAGCGTCGATATCTGTTGTGTCGTGTGGAAGTTTCGTCTCTCGGGCCATCAGACTCGGGCAAATCGCGGTGCCTCCTTCGATGAGAATCATAGTCCCTCCTTTCTGGACTTCTGGGCCGCTCACTGCGCCTCTTGGGACTCACCGAGCGGTCTACGCGTCTCCTATAGTCATCGTCTCGTCTATTCCTATGCCGCTCGCGTGATCGGTCTGGAGATCGTCGTCGGTTCGTGTAGTCTTTCTTTTCCCTTCCTTCGCCACGTTCATAATTCCTTCGGCTACCGGTAGCGTCAGGGGAATATGAACGGGGACCGCTGTCGACGCCTGTCTGTATTATCGGTCTCTGATGGTGGCATGTTAATCGGATTGCGAAAGAACAACGGGTATAAAGGTCGAGAGTAATTTGAGCTTTATCTTAGAAAAGTTAAAAGACATCGAAAATGGCGCTAAGCTGTATTTGGATGTGATTGGATGGCCAATCAGGATGTAGATCAATACAGCTAACTAACTAAGATAGGATTAGTGTCTTGACCACTAAATATGTAAATATTGTAAATAAAATGCAGGCCTTCAAGCATCGATTTTTCCACTCACACCTTTTACGGTCATCAAAAGACGAGCTTGATTCTTCATCCGTCCCTTTCTCTGCGGTCATTGGGAGGAACCTTCACTCTAGAGTGCACTGCCAACACTTTTCCATGCTCTGCAGCCAATAACATGCGTAAGCGAACTTCCGAGCATGCGCAGCCAATCAGATGCACATCCGAACAAGCGATATAAAACATGAATGACCAGAACCTCAAGAGACAGATATCAAATCACTTAGAAAATAAGCACTATCGACTGAACATGAGAGATTCAAACATCCTAGCGCAGTCGAGTCTGACCGTACCTACATTGACGGACCTTGACTGGTCAATGATAGATGTTGGCTAGAGATGCCCCAAGGATATAAATACTCGCCTGGGAACCTAAGTAAAAGCCTGAGAAGTTAACGAAGATATTCAAGTTCCAAGGAATAGATCAATCGAAATCCACAGCTGTTGGACACCATTGCAAAATAGGCAATATGGCATTCTCTTTCGGACCCGAAGCCACGGCCATTGATGTGGTCAAGACTCTTCGAAACCAGGTCGACGGGAAAACAAGTCTGCGTTTTGCCCACTCTCCTACCAAAAATGTCGTCTTAATGCTAACTTGCTCTATAAACACAGTCTTGATTTCCGGCCCCAGTAAAGGCACCTATGGGGCAGAGGTAGTGGTCTCGCTCGCCCACGCCAATCCAAAGCATATCATCCTTGCGGCGCGGACAAGAGATAAAGTGTTGCCCGTGATGGAGGACATCAAAAACGGCAATCCGGATATCAATGTCTCCTTCGTGCATATGGATCTGATGGATATGTCGTCGGTGCGTGAAGCGGCGGCAACCGTTAAAACTATAACCGACCGCATTCACATCCTGATCAACTGTGCTGGAATAATGGCCGTAAGGCCATACACCTTGTCGAAAGACCAGATTGAGAGCCAATTTGCGGTGAACCATATTGGCCACTTCCTGTTGACGGGTCTTCTGATGCCGGAGATTCTGAAGGCTGCCGAGGACGACGAGACAGGCGCTACAATTGTGAATGTGTCTAGTTTGGGCTATCAGCTGGGAGAAGTCAACTTTGAGGACGTGAACTTTCAGGTTTTGACACCCGTCGTTTCAGCTTTTGAGTATGATGGTGAGATTAAAAGGAGAGAACTAACTGGAAGTGCAATACCAGGGAGGAAAACGTATCACCCATGGCGAGCCTATGGCCAGTCCAAAACAGCAATCATACTCTTTACCTATGAACTTGCGAAGCGCTTGGCTGGCCGTAATGTTGCGGTTGTCACGCTCCAACCCGGTGGTTTGTTCATCGAATCTAACGTGCTTAATCTTTTTTCCCTGCGTATAAAATATTCTAATTTTCAAAACGACTGATAGTCAGCATGGATACGCATCTTTTTGCTAGCGTGGACCACCAGTTGCTAGCGGAAGCATACCAAATGGCAATCGAGGCAAACGATGGCAGGTCATCTCCTCCTTATTTTTGGTAATTCCATTCTGACACTTTTCACAGGAAAGCCGCTACCGCCACAGGTGACCGTCACTCCGCAGCAAGGCGCGGGGAGAATTCTTGTTGCTGCTTTGAGTCCAGCTATTCGAGGTATGAATGCGGCCCGAAGAGTTTGCTTTTGGAAAGCCTGGTGTAGGTTCTAATATGCTTATTTGACAACAGAGGTAGCCCCGTTTTCCTGGATGAGAACAAGGTGGTAGAGACCAAGGCATACACTACTCGAGCTGATTATGGAGTAAGACTCTGGGATCTGAGTGAGAAGCTTGTTGGGCAGAAGTTTGACTTCGGAGCACTGTGACCCAGTAGAGGAAGCTGCTTGATAGGATAAGATAAAAGATCTCTGTTACAGGATATTGATCAATGATAGAGATAGATGCTTAAGCAGCTACTATTTTGCTAGCTCTTGCACTTTAAGTGTTTTGGAAAGAAAGTAAGCAATTGTTGCAATCATGGTTCAGGGAACCTATAGCAGGTATGTCAATTGCTTGGTTGTTTGTGAACAAGTAAGCCAAGTTGCCCTCTCCTAAAATAGGGTCTGAACGCTAGGCTCATGCCGGCTCCGGAGCTCGCCTATATAGCAGCCAGGTTCAATCGCTACGACTTCTGCATGATAAGAAAGTCGGGTTATACATTTATAACTCCTGATGCAACTTTCAGTGGCCAGTCCATCGCCCACCGGCAGTCTGCCGGCATCAATTTACAAATCCCATCGATATCAAAACTCAAGACTTCATAGTCGTCTCGTCCGTGGATCCACCAGGCGTAATCGATCAGCTTGAGGACGGCGATCCCTCGAGCGAGCAGAGCCATACAGAGCGGGTCGTATGCCTTCAACAGAACAATAAATCTCGCATCAAGCCGCAAGGGCATAGTCCCAACGAAACGATGAAGATGGCCAGCCGATTTGCGGGACAAGACAGCAGTGTACAGCCACAGGATATACTTCATCGCTTGGTCGTAGACAGCATAGTCCCTACATTCTCCTATGCTAAATCTGCGCGCAAGGAGGTCAAGATCTTGTTGAACATCAAGTAAGAAGGGACTGGATTGTTGTAAATGTTCGTCAACTGCAAGCGGCTCCTCCTGTCCAAACCAGCCGTATCCCGCTTCTTCAAACCAGGATTTCTTCCATAGAAACAACGCGCTTACTCCTTGGATCATGTTATACGCATGCATGGGAAGGTCGTATGCCTCGCCTCGGACTCGCCGATGAGCCTGCAGCCAGGCTATATTAGATATAAGAATAGCCGACACTAGAGCGACTCCGCCGTCTTCTTGTCGTTACTAGCAAGAATACGCCGGTGCCTCGTCAAAGCACGGTTAAGATACCTTGTGCTTGCCGTAATCAATTCCTGAGTATTATGAGACAGAGATTGGAGGTGCAATGCAGAAATAGCAAGGACGGTATCAAGGACGACCTCGGATTCGAAAGCGAGTGTTGGCACTCTATCCTGCCATAAATCCCCGGCCGGAGTCCCATTGCAGTCAGGAAGCTCTAAACAAACAGTGCGCACATAATGATACATGAGACGGAGCTCCAGCCAGCGAGAAGCAGGCTCGTCAGCTATTGTAGCGGGCCGGGCTGTCAATGCAGCGGGCATGGACGGCCTTGCTGCATTCCTCCGCGGAGCTGGCGGACTGCGATATTCACAATGAGTGAGACCAATATATCGTTTGGCACAATTGCCGCATACAGGGCGCACTTCATCACACTATGTCCAAAGGGTACAAGTTCAGAACGATTAGCCCTCTCTCTCTCGCGTCATATGCGAAACGGCGCGTCGTGCGTGCTTCATACTTTGACCTTGCGCGACTTGCATGTGCTGCACCCCGACCGAGACTTCACCAGTCGATGCTGAGGTGGTAACGGAGTACACTGATCCATCTGCTCGCTAGTTCCAAGTTTTGCAGGAATCGAAATGCGAACTGCGTCAAGATTGACCTGATCAACAATGTGTCAGACTGAGCTAGTTCAAATAAGCATATGTACCACGTGATGGACTTGTAGTAATTGGTCACTTTTACTTCCGGGAACCCACTTGAAAACCACCGCCGCCGGCATCATTAATTAGTCTTGACTTCATGACTGTGCTCGGTTTCGCAGACATTGGAATCGCGGGCATTTACATGTCAGCTGCTCTCATTTGGTCTGGAGAAGAAATGTGATGATGTCTTGGAAGCAGACGGCCTTTGGCTACGGCAGCATCCAAGGCTTACACTGTCCCAGATCGCGCGCTCATTGCCTCCAGTTCCCTTCGAGATGGAAAGCCCACTATAATCCCTCCGAAAACACATATCATTGCAAACGACATGTATCAGTACACGCCGAGACGGCAGCAGGCGACCCACACTGGCCTACATCCAACTCATTTACTCCTTATGACATCTTTCGTCAAGAGCCGACTGCTCCGTACTCGAAGCGACGATTCTATGAACTAGTGAAGGTATATCATCCAGATCGCCAATCCGAGGCACACCCGCAATTGAGGAATATATCAGAAGAAGCAAAGCTTCAACGCTACCGCCTTATAGTGGCCGCCCACGAGATACTCTCCGATCCCCAGAAACGAGCTGCTTATGACCGGGACGGGACTGGCTGGCATAGCCACCCAGACCATCCGGATTCGAAAGTAGTGTATGGGAATCCTGTTGATTTTGACACATCGATATTCAATAACGGAACGTGGGAAGACTGGGAAAGGTATTACAACCGGCACAAGCCCAAGCAAGTGCAGATCGTGTCACACGGGACATTTGTAACATTTATCTTCTTATTGGTCTTGTTTGGAGGCTTTGCCCAAGCTTCGTGGATCACTCAAACTCAGGCTAGCATCGATCAGAAGGTTCAAGAGATGAACGCGGATTCAGCTCGACTACTTGCAAAACATCGCCAGCAGACGGATGAGCTACGGTCGGCCGAGCATCGCGTACAGAATTTTCTTATGCGAAGAGACCCGTTGGGATCTGGCTTGAAAGAAGAGGAGGAAACTGTCTACAGACAGGCCCTTGATCGGCAAGGAGGAGATCATGTTAGGTTACCACGCCAATCTACAGGGACTGAGGCGGTAAACCCATGATTTGAAGACATAAACGGTCAAAGGCTGCCATGAGGATGCCATTTAAGCTTCCCTTTCCGACATGAATTTGGGCCAATGTTGCAAATATATACTTGGGCGCGGGTCAGAGGGAGACTCTTCTTCTCAGAGATATTCTTGAGAACTGCTAGGAACAGAAATACCACTGTGCCGAGGATATCCTTAACTACGAAACGTTGAAAATCAACGTGAATACGAAAAGAGGGAATGAAACAGAGAACTGTCCAGCAATAGCACCTATTGAATCTTCCTGGTAATATGGCTTAAAAAGAGTGTTCAAACTAGATGCCTAAAACGTAGCCACTATGACAAGCAGGTCCACAGTGTGGAAGTCACATGCAAAAAGAATACCTAGGTATGCGGTACAGTTTTCCTGGGATGCTGTATTAAACGTAGCGTCAATGACCAATCCAGTCGCGGTTCCGGCTCATTAGTATCCCTGAAATCACGCAGAGTTGGAGTTATCACTCTGGTTACCCTGATTGCCTTTCTTCCATTAGATCCGGGCATGGACCCGTTGTATAACTCCAGACGGATCTACAAGACCCATGGTTAAATTTCAAACCATAACTAGAAGATTAGACTGCCAAGGAAGATACGCAGTACTTGTCAATCTGTTTCTAAGGGTTCCCAATAATGATATGGTCCAGCTTCTACACTATACACACGTACCTCCAATATTTTATTCCACAAGTTCCAATTTTGTAGATTAATGGAGTTCCACGTAGGTGGATAGTATCAATAAATCCGACTGGATACTCTTTTCCTTCCATAAAAAGAGCATTCCTATTCTCCGGGCAAGGCCTCTCTGTCCACTTGATTGGAGCGAACCGGTAGGGCAGCATTGCATGAACTCAGTAGGCGAGTGTTGGAGGCGACAAGCAATTAGCCGCCAAAAGAGCCTTATAAGTCATAAGAGCATGAGCCCCTAAACATTTGAAGACATTTTTTTCCTATCATAGTTGGCACTGAGCCCTATTAATTTCGAGGAAGACCGAGATCCTGAGAATGTGCCATTACATCGACACAGTCTTTATCTATTCTCGATGCACAGCAAATCACAGAGCAGTAAACCGTGCCTACTCACTCTGTCCCCAACCAAACCCCATCGGAACTTTTCGCCATTGTCAAGATGCTACTCCCGACCCAACGGTAGTGATGGGTTCCACAAAACGGCTTGGGATTGTCCGGTGTGTCAGGGCTTACGACCAGAATTACGCGTGGTAAATACTATTTGAACAACCAGAGGAAACGGTTAACTAACTTCATGAAATTAGATATATACCAACTAAGACGTTTAAAGAATCTGCGAAAGTTTATTGCTGTCTTGGTCGACGCAATATTGCTACGATGAGAGCAGTGATGGTAGTGACGATCGCCAGGATCCTTAGATGATTAGCAGCGTGATTGTTCCATGTTTTTGTTGGTTTTGTTCGAAGAGACTCGAGGTCGGCAAGAACTTCATCCGCAGAGGTATAAGTGCCATACCAACACTTGAGTATGATTCCACCAACAGGAAGACCTTGGACGTCTGGAAAACATTGATTCTTGTAATTTAGCTCAATCATATCCTCCCGCTGATCTTGATAAGGTCTTCTGGTAGTCCAGATTTCGTAGATCGTCGACCCTAGCGCAAAAGTTCGTTCTGAATTGAAGGGGTCCCATCTGCTTCTTGCCAGCGTTGAGAACGGCATTCATAGCCAACTGTGTGAGGCTTTCCATCGATTGATGAGCCTGCAAAATCACATAGTTTAACGTCATCGCCGCAAACAAGAATATTATGACAGCCGATATCCCCTGTATGATGCACTTCCGGTGGATATACGCTACTCCATCTGCGACTTGGTAGGACCACTTTAGGGCCAGATTATGTGACGGAGTCTCGCCTTGCTCGTTAAGTAGTTGAAGACGTTTTCGAAGTGGTTCACCAAATCTCTCAAGAATAATGCCACGCTGCACTGAGGAAATGTACTGACAGATTCGGGGATGGCGGCCTAAACGATGATATACAGCCCGCTCAATAAGGAGATCGTTCAGGGCCTCATCGGAAGAATACTCGCAGTCGTCGAACTTAGGAGCAATCTTGACGACGCGGTGTTCATCGAGAGGGTATACAATGCCTGAAATTCCCGCCCCAATCCAACGGAGACCGGTGGTCGAAAGAGATGGTAATGAAGGGTCGTCCTGCATCGGATACCTAGGTAGGATCCATGGATGAGGAGAGTAACGTAACGAGCGGGAAGGTTACTAGAACCGGAGAGGAATAACTTATTTTCCGCCGTGCATTAAATTACTTTGATATCAGAGCGAAGACTCAGAAGAGTGCTCCTATATATTAATCCGATATACGGTTTATATATTAGAGTGCTCTCCACCTTTAATTCTGGGTAAATTTACTTCTATACGCTGTAACTTGTAACCAGGTTCTACTGTAATTAATCTGTGCAGCGAGGAGTCACGCGGTATTTGAAGCGTAATATTGTAATTACAATACACGTGCCAAAACAGGAAAATGCCGAGGCTCATTACCCCATCTGGCATGTATAAGTATGGATCGCCATTTCCCCAGCTTTTCCAAGTTCCAGGGTTCCGATCGCAAATTTTCCACTGTTGCTTGCAATACATACTCCCTTATCCTATTATTTCCTTTTCCAGCATCCAGCATTTGTCGTTCCTCCGTTTGAATAAAGGCTGTTTTGCCACAGCAACCATGTCGACTATTAGAAACCGACTAGGCCTGCTCAAGGTGATCCTGTCGCGACTCCCTCTTGTCCTCAAAACGGCGGTCTACCATGGTCTAGACATCTCGCCGGCATCAAAAAGCAAGACTTGCGCACGGAATTGATGGTGGCTATTATTCGCAGTTTCATGGACGAATCGTTGTCGGTCGGTGCTCAGCAACGCAGGTCACTTAGAGATCCAGGCATCAAGGGACCAATGTGGATATCTAAAGTTACAATACCAGCGCCAGATGATACAGTTCGTGCCGCGGTCCTGCAGGCTGTCAGTACATTGTCGGAAAGTGGAGTATCACAGGCAGTCGAGTTGCCAGCCGTTCTTCCTGTTGAAGCAGAATGGACAGGATACCGCGGGGAGTGGACAAGAACGCTCCGCAACCGGATATGTCAGAGAAGGAGAAATACAAAGCACTGAAGGCAGAGGCAAAATCCGACATGGTCATCCTATACATTCATGGTGGAGCTTTATAGTAGGTCTCTTCTTTAACTTGTCTTCTAGCTGTTGTTTCTCGTCTCAAGCTGATGCTAATCACTCTCGACAACCCTCAAGTCTCATGGATCCTTGCACGCACAGGGTACCTGTGGCACACATCTGTAAACTAACAGGAGCCCGAGCTTTGTCTGTTCGATATCGCTTAGCTCCTCAGAACCCATTCCCAGCAGCCTTGGTTGATGTTCTCACCGCTTACCTGGCACTCATTCACCCTCCCCAGGTTCTTTCCATGAGCCAATCCCTGCCAATAAAATTATAATTTCTGGAGACTCCGCAGGGGAACCTCAGTCTAGCACTGTTGCAAACTCTGCTTACTCTACAGAGGGCTTCGTCAGCAGTGCGGTTCCATGGTAAAGAGGTCTCTATCGAACTCCCAGCAAGAGTGGTATTGCATTCGCCGTGGTGTGATACTACGCGATCCATGCCATCAATTCTCGAAAATGTGAAATATGACTATCTTCCTCCGCCCTATGAACCGGTGAAAACAATGTATTGCCCTACACCGAATACACCTGATGAAATTTGGCCGCGGAGTCCTCCCCGCAGCGATTATTATTGCAACTCCGACTTCATAACACATCCACTGGTAGCACCTCTTGCTTGCTCCACTGATCTCTGGAAAGGGGCACCTCCGGTATATGTTACCGTCGGCGAGGAATGTCTCACAGATGAGGGTTTACTCACAGCGCGCAAAATTCATCAAGCTGGTGTGCCGGTTGTAGTTGAGCAGTTTGAAGGCATGCCTCACTGTTTCGGCCTCATCATGATGGGTTCCATTCCAGCGAAGGCCTTTTTGAAGGGTGGTCTCGGTTCTGTCTGGACGCCGTGGCTGGGTCTATACGCCCGTTGAGCGGCGGAGTTGGAAATTTGATGTTTCATAATATTGGGTGGCGATCGACAAAATTGCTCCCGTTGGATAAGGTCCATGAATTGAGTGATTTGGAGGTGGAAAGCCGACTGAGAGACGCTCGAAACAAAAGAATGGAATACGAAAGGAAAGCCACTGATGAATGGCGAGCGAGATCAAAATTATAACTGAGAGTATGCATATATGGTATGATGAATATGAGCAATTTTTCGCAATTTTGGAAGCTATCGGCTGTGTATTACCATACAAGTATCGCACGCAGAGGAGTGTGCGAATGCCTATCAAGACTCTCATCGAGAGTAACGAGTTATATCAATGTTCACAAAGCCACAAGGTCTTCTCTGTGCGGAGCTGAGTTGAGTTTGTACGCCAGATATCAGTACCATTTTTCTCACCTCCGCCTCACTTCAATATCACAGTCCTCGGGTTCCAGAGCTAGCCTTCCTTCTCAGGAGTTCCCTCTGTAACACAGGCAGGCTCGTCGCTGGTAAGTTCACAGATCTGGGGGTCTTCTCTTCTTATCATCGCCTCAAGCTTCTAACTCCACTAGTCCGGACGCGAACCGATTATCATTTCTTCGACACAGGTCCTAGAATACCAACATTCCAGAACTGAAAATCTCGAGATGGCATCAAAGCGAAAGATGCCTCCTAAATGCGATCGCAAGGACAGGGTCATTGATCGCGATAAGCGTGTCAAAATCACCAATGACATGATCTTTCGTCCTGTGATAGAACCCCGATATATGCCACCTTACTTTGCTCATGAACCTTTAAACCCGAGTTTGTATGCCGGAGGTATGTATATCCAATTCTGGCGTTGGAGGAGTACTTTTATTTCCTTTCTGATTTTTGTCGTATTTTTTGTCATTATTCAAGCATCTTGTTAACAGGTTTCAAGAGATGGCCATGCCCATCGTGCCCGTGCCAAACGCGAACTCTTTGCCCTACGATATCGAAGCGGGTCAAAACAATGAAGATGAAGGAGGTTCAGATGGAGAGATTGAAAGAGTAAGCCGGTCACACTGTTTCATGGTTCTTTTACTGTCAATGAAGTCATTGCTAAATATCGATATCTTTAGAACCTTGATTTTTCCTTTCCAAAGCCAACTACAGTGGTCTCTACCCCAGTCCAGAACTCACCACCAAACGACCGTCGCATCGTTGTGGGTTGTCGGCCCGTTGAAGGCAAAGGCCGGAAACTTTGTGCTATTGAGGACATGGACGATGACGACAAGCTGTTGTATTTCCTCAAACTAGCCAAATGGAGCGAGCGTGAGATTCATAGCAAATTTGCGTCTGAGGGGCGAATCAATTACAACATCAAGACAATTGGCACGCGCTTCTCCCGGATGCGTCGTTTTATCATGGCAGAGAATGATAGACGTTTGAAAGAAGGAAATGCTGCCTGGCTCCAGGCTGAGGTGAGTGTAAATTGGTCTTCTAACTTTTGTCACGCCGATTAATTAATATAAGGAATCACTGATCATAACATAATGCTTACTAGGAGAAATTGTTGCCCCAGGCAGTCGCCTTTGCAGATGAACAGGTTGAGAAGGAGCGTTTGGCTCTCCAGCAGCGCAAATGGGAATTGGTATCTGAATATATCCAGAGACATGAGCCCCTGGCTATTTACTCTGGCGAAGCCTGTCGCCAACAGTACGAAGCGACGCGCAAGAAAGCGGGTGCTGGTTCTTGCAGGGACCAACAAGTCACCGGGCGGAAGATGGCGAAATTGGTCTTTGATCGTCAGCAGCAAGTGTCATTACTTGAGCATTACAAACGTGCTGTGCGTCCTGAGACGTAGCAACATTCCGTCCTTTCAACAGCATTCGATCGATGCATTGCCTGCGTACCAAGGAGGGAGACACAGTCATAGAACTTGAGATAGCTTTTCCTTTCACTTTGAATGTCTACTTTGAATCTCCAGTGTATCCTGGTCAGACGAATGTATTAGAGTAAGTTATATCAAATAAATAGACGTAGAGACCATTCTATGTAGTGGATTATGTAATCAATACATGTCCTTTGGCGGCCCCACTGCGGCCCGCCCCAGACCAAAGTCCACCAATCAGATCGATGGATTAGTTACCCGCTGTCATGTGATTTGCTGCCTGCCCTCTATATCAGGCTGCACCTCCCTTCCTTCTTCTCTCTCTTTCTTTTCCTTCCTTCACGCTTCGGAGAGCTGACCGCTGACCGCAACGCACACGTCGCTTTCTGATGTTCGTCGGAAAAGCGCATGTGCAGAGCCTCGATCAGGATTGTATCCTTGTTCTTTCTCTTTGTTTCGATCGCTGTGTCGAATCACTGCGAAAAGCCGACTGGTTATCAATTCCTGACCAGGCTTCAAGGCTCCCGCCGTATCCATGCCAGATCGTGCATGATTAAATAGCGTCATTTGTTTGTGTTTCCTCTTTCGCCCGGTCAGACCGTCCGCTCCTTTGATCGCCTGGCTTCTTTACAAAAGCCCTTTGTCGCTCGCTAAATCTGCCGCCATGTTCAATCATTCTTTTACTGTAAAGAATCGAGCGGGTAAGGCCACCAAGGCTACCCGGAGAAGCTTTCGTGACAAAGCCAAGGTCAAAATGGAGGAGCCACTGGACAGCCCGTCAATGGAGAGGTACGTTGACAATAAAAACATGCCTACTTGCCGTTGCTGCTCCGAATACAACTATGCCGCGTCAATTTCACTGACTGTCTGATTATAGCTCTCTCACGAGCCCCATCGTTACGATCGTTGTGGGCCATGAGCGACGTCTTTTGCTGCTCATGAGGAGGTCCTTTCCCGGTCTATCTACTTTCAAGCTGCGTTGAAAACCAGTTCCTGGAGCCCAGCGCAAAGCAGGTAGACCTTCCTGATGAGTAGGTTGGGTCTCAACTTTTTTATATATATGCTAGCAGACACCTAACAGATGGCGCATAAAAGGGAACCGGAGATATTATCCTGCATTCTTGAGTTTCTATACAAAGGTGACTACTATCCGCGTCTGCTTCACGACGAACGTCGTCATAGTTGGAAGCTTGAGGATGCCCAGGACGTATATAACACTGGCTGTCGAGGCTCTAGCATGGCTACGCTGTTCCATTCGGGCGTAGGCGCAGAGCTCCTTCGGGATACTGTCGTGTATTGCGCTGCTGAGAAGTACAATCTCGAGGAGCTCAAGCATCTTGCTCTTCGCAAGCAGGGTCTTCAAAGCGGAATCCCTGTGGATATAATTCTGAGCTCTGCGCGGTTTGCATACGACAACACGCCAGACACCGAATCGCGACTCCGTGCTCACTATCTTGCTCTAATCATCAGAAGCCGCAAAATTTTCAAGAGAAGTGGGACCATGCAGCTAGAGATGGAAATCGGAGGCAAATTGTTTTTGATCTGTTTGTGGCCATGAGCAATCACATCGATGATATTGTAGAGATTGGGTGAGCACTCTTTTCGTAATGTCTACTTACTTACGCAAGCATACATTTATAAGCTTTTTCTACTACCCCTTCCATTAGCATGTTATATGGTCTAACTTCCGCAGCAATCGTTGATCTCCTAGCTTCATCTGATGATGAGCGTCTCATTGGCCCAACAATCGAACGGCTTGGATAATGTATTAACAAGACAGAGAGGGTGACTCGAAACCAGAATGGCAGAATACCAAGAAATTACGTTGGAGTTCCTTTCTTGCTTTCATGCAGTATCGCTCTTTTGATCAAATTTCGAGGTTGGCCGTGATTCTTATGGTTTTCCTTAAACCACCCTTCCCGCTATTTTAATGCTACTGCATTCCTTGACGTTTCTCATTTTCGAACTGAACAAATTGCCAGACAACTCTTGTTTCCTTCGCGATGCGTATTTGAACCATGATCCTGACCAAACATGCGGATAGCACTATGTTACTCTCATTAACTAGCTCGTTTTTGCCCTCAATCAAGAATGAATGGGTCAGTTATCTTTAGGATATCCAATGATTTACTTGTATTCTACGCTTTGTATATGACATAGCAATAGTTAGGGTTATTCAGCCCATAGACGTGTGTCAACTCTTATTCTCCTCAATTCAACGCATTTATCCCCATTTATTGTTAGACTATGTTAGTATTTAGCCATAAAATTCCCAACTTGCCTCCTAACTTGCCTCCTAACTTGCCCCCATTATCGAGTTACGCAGATTTGCCCATGTCTACATCTGCAACCTCGCTCGCCTCCTTTTCCAACTCGACAAAACACAGGTCTTCCGGTAATACTAGATTGCTGAATTTCTCGCGCGGGAATGGCGACGTTTCACCGGTTCTTCGGTAGCCACGGCGCATGTACCACTCGAGGAGTGCTTTGCGCGTTGAAAGGGCGTTCAGGGAGAACTTCTCCACGCCCCAGGTGCGTCGACAATACTCTTCAGCGTAGGTGAGGACCTGGCGGCCAACGCCACCGCGCTGGTAGCGATCGTCAACAGCAAACGAGGAAATGCGGCCTACGTTGTTGTCGCGATGGGCCACCTCGATAGTGGCCACGAGGGCATCACCATCCTCATCGTTCTTGTCCACGGCTATCATAGTGATGAGGTCTGGCTTGGCAATGTTGGCTAGCACTTCGCTCACTTCGAGACGGAAATTTGACGCGAGTTCCTCGTTACCGGTCCAGCCTTCTCTGCTGTCGATGGTACGAAAGGCGGATTGCACGAGCTGCTGAATCCGCTGTGCATCGTACGGGGTTGCGATGCGGAATTCGAGGTTGATGATGGCCATTTTTTGGCTGACTTGTAGAAGTTGAATATGAGAAAAGTTGGATATACCGGAAAATCAACTATTCTCCACTCAAGCGATGGGACTATTTATGTATGTATTGGTTCCCTTAGGTAGTTCGAACTTGTAATTCAAAGGGCGCACTTTACGCCCTTCATGTTCACCCGTCCGGCCCGATGCGACGATACTGACATTGAGCTTGGTTGGTGATATACAAGTACATATAAACAAATGCAGGCAGAAGTGTTTCATTATCAACATGAATTGGATACTAACTGGCACAAAGCAAATAGGCCGGTGCCATAATTTGTAGCAGCGTCGATTAGATTTTCATTTACCAGAAAATGCCTAGGCACATGTCCGAAGAAAGTTTCCTTCATTCCAGATAGATGAAAATACCTTGAGCTCAGGATCTGGTGCCTTGCTAAGATGTAACTTGCCACTGCAACACCCAGTTACAAGCTGTGTAGTTATAGGTAGCTTCCTTAAGCTAGGAACATATTGCTCTGTGAGTCAAGGCTCAACAGGCTTTTAGGCCGCATGATTACATGACTCAACATCCCGCCATGGAATCACGGCCTGCGGTCGATCGTTGTTTGGGACAGTGATACCATAGTCACTGGCCTTTTGGAGTAACCTTGGAACTGACTATGGAGTAGTGTGAATGACAAATGGCGAGCTTTGCAATACACTGGTACTCCGTACAGAGGAGAAGCGAATCATGTGACGATCAATTGAATGACTGGCACATGAGCCTGAGGCTGCCAAATGCGCGGGGCGGGCCTAACCTTCCCCATCGACTCCCAGGGTCTGGCATGAAACTTCCCTGGACCACTCCTCGTCTCCATACCTCGTACCTCGTACATACTGCCTACTACATACTACATACTGCAAAGACGACAGGCTCGGCTTGCCTAGCCTGTCTTGCCGAAAACCAGACTGAGCTCGTCAACACGCCGACGATCTCATCGAGTTAGCTTGCAAACTGCTGCCGAATGATCGGATGCCTGGTTGGCTGTGTCCTGCCTGGATCTTTGCTCACGGGACTGGGGTGTGTGCCCTGCAAGTCAGCAGGGTTCTGTGCTAGTCTGAGTCAGCCTCAGCTTCCATCCGCGTATATAATCTCAAGCTTCTCTACACAACTGCTTCCTCTCTAGTGTACTCCCTTTCCTCCTCCCTCCTTTGGCCCCCGATGCCCCTGCTCTGAATCACAATGGCTCTCGCCACGCGCAAGATCAAACAGTACGGCCTGACTGAACTGTACGTCTCGCCAGACAGGGCAGCACTCGTCGAGTACGTGACTCTCTTCCCCGCGAATCATCCCTAGCGTGTAAACAACTGACCAAACGGGGAAAAATCAAACAGTATCGTTCTCGTCCACGGGCTCAACGGCCACCCCAAAGATTCCTGGACAAGTAAGAACGGCGATGTCTTTTGGCCCGTCGATATTCTCCCTCACTTCTTGGGCTCTTCGAGGGTGCGCATTTTGACATACGGCTACAACGCCAGTGTCACGTCCTTCACAGACGGCGCTTCCAAAGACCGCATTCATCATCATGCCGAGACTCTAGCCAGCGAGCTATATGCCAACCGAAGTCTTCGAGGTTTTCTCGAGCGGCCCATAATTTTCGTCTGTCATTCCCTAGGTGGCCTCGTTGTCAAGCGATGCATGATTGCATGCCGAAACCAGGAAAATGATAAATTGAGACATCTCCGCTCAATATACATCTCCACCTTTGGCATTCTATTCTTGGGCACGCCCCATACCGGCTCTGATGTAGCAAAATGGGGATTGTTACTGCAGAAAATATGCTCCGCAGTGTTGCCCAAGAAGTTCATGGACTCCTCCCGCAGCTCGTCGAGGCCTTGAGATCGAATAATGAAGTCCTGCAAAATATCAACAGATTGTTCAATGACTTCTTCAGCCGCTTTCATATTTACTTCTTTCACGAGACTAGACCCTCGACTTGAAGGGCACTCGAGAATTCGTAGTCGATGAGGCTTCCGCGGCACCGGATATTGAAGGCGCTGAGCGAATGGGAATAGAAGCTGACCATACCAACATGGCCAGGTTCGAGGATGATAGTTCACCCGGGTTTGAAGCTGTCGCTGAAGCTATCATCCGTTATTCACGCGATGCACCGGCCGTAATTGCTGGTCGTTGGGTTGAGGAGAAGGCACATGTACAGCTTCAGAATCGCTCCAAGGCAGACGAACTTACTAGGTGTAAGTTTCCTTCTCTATTTTTGTAAAGATCCATGCTAACTGCCGCATATAGCTACAGTTGACTTGTCTCAAGAACATCCACAATCAGAAGCAGACATGACCAGGATGGGTAGGACCCTCAACATTTCATTGCTGATTCTGGCGAGCCCCGACTTTGACTCCATACGAAGTTGAAGAGGCGAGATTAGCAGCAGATTCATGAAACTTTTATGCATAATGTAGTTGAATATCCTGTCTCCTGTCTCTCTTACAATCCTTGCACGTCTTCATTCTCTTCCGGCTGACGTTGACGGAGGACCGTCTTTGTTTTTCGAATCAGACTGTGAATCCTTCAGCTGCGATATCGGCATTAGGTCTTTCTTTCAGACCCATGCCATCTTTTTATGACTTTCCCGTTCCCCGTCAGTCTCTTATGTACATTTATGCCACAAAAGATATTCACTCAATATTATGCAGAGAAAAGCGAACTAATTTTCTGTCTCTTTCTTGTAGGCAATTCAGTGCCGAATCTTCCTCTTCCTCCCATCTTTTCGCCGGAACCTACCCTCGGATGTCACAGAGTGTAGAGGCCTTGTCTTCGCAACGTGGGCCCCTATTTGTCGTTCCCCGGGATTTCATCCTAATGGCACCTTTATCGGTATGGAAAAGGAATTGTCTGAGCTCCATAATCGTTTGTTCAAGTCAAAGAAGCGTGAAGAAAGAGCGGCAGCTGTGCTCATATGCGGAGGCCCGGGTTCTGGGAAATCACATCTTGCTCGCCAATACGTTCACATTCATCGCAAAGACTTCCCCGGTGGTATATTCTGGATAGATGCGAAGTCTTGTCTGTCAATGTCAACTTGTTATTGGGACGTTGCTCAAGCCGCCGCGCTGACAAACAGTAGTGATGATTCAAAGTATCCAGCCTCGACTGATGCCGCCATCTATGTGGACCAGGTCCGACACTGGTTCGAGTCGAAAGAGGAATGGCTGATTGTTTTGATGGGCTGAACTTTGATGAAGATAGCCAACTCAATGTCTTCAAGAAATACCTGCCTTTCAGGAAAAACACCAGCATCATTTATACCTCTGTTGACCGCACGCTGGCCAAAAGCAACGACTCTTTGAGCCTTACTGTCTGACTGTACGGCCACTGAAAGTTGACGAGGCTCGTCAGCTGCTCTTTGATGATTTAGACATCAAGAAACCGACTGCTGAGCAGTGGAAGAAGGCAACAGAAATCGTGAATCACTACCAGGGCCTGCCGTTAGCCATTCATGCTATTAGTCACAGACTCAGGGCGACACGAAAACCTCTAGAGAGATATCATATCAATTCACATCTGACAGACCACCGACTAGCAGAGCCTTTTATTGGTATCATGCATGATCTGTCCGCAAATGGGCACTTTGAAGCCATTAACCTCATTAATTTACTGGCCTTCTTCGCACATCGCATTCCGGTCGGTATGCTCAGTTGGGGAAAGAGCGCATTAGCTGCTCAGGATGTTTCGATCTTGACCAGTAGTCGCCCGGGAGAGCCGGGGATATCGACAATACCTTAGGCATTTTGATTCAATACGGTTTAATTGAAAGGGTATCTGATCCTTACCCTGGAAAGTCACTGCTACCATGCAACGACAAAGACGGCAAAGTTGAAAGCCCAAATAGCGAGAACTCTGGATCCGACTCGTTCACCGAAAGCATGTCAGTGTCAGGAATTTACCAAAGCTCCATTGATATAATCAAGATACACAGTGTAGTACAAACATTCTTCCGAGACGAATTGAAAATCCTAGACGCGAGATACAAACAACAGCACATGAGCATTGGCCCAGGCAAGAACGACCCTTTGCGACAGCAAGACGCACAACCAGCAGCTGATTTTACTGGTTATTTCTTGGGATGGCTATTGAATGCCACCAAGGTCTTCTGTAAATCCTACGAGAATGCCCGATACAAGATGAGCAAGGATCGTACGGGATCCCTATTCGTCAAGGACTTGCGTGAGTATGAGACACACGCTGAACGGTTGATGGGTCATTACAAGAAAATAGACACTCGGCCATCTACATCGACTGTCAAGGAAGCCAAGAAACTCCTCAAGGATGCAGTGAGGGATATTAAACAAAAATAGGCAAAATATCGCCCAATTCCTGTGAGGAGTCTTTGCGGCACGAGAAATCGATTTTCAATCGCTCCAGTAGCTCATCCTCGGGACCCTCTTCTTCCATGGAGGACAGCATAGCTTCACAACGCTCCACCTTTTATCTGGGTGATTGGGAATCTATCAAGGTCCAGTCCCCGTGGAGGCCTCCCTCCCGGAGGATCGAGTCCCGTCTCACTTTCCGCTGGCAGCTATGTACCGAGAGACGCTCGAAGAGAAGAATGATGGCTATCTTAGTGATGGCGAAGGCCTAAAACCCGCACACGGCAGTCATCAGCGAGCTCATCGCGGTATAGTCAGACTACAGAAAGACCCCTGCTACTTCCGCTGTTTCTACTTCACCACCTTTGCCTGCTCCTCCCTCGGCAATTGATGGATCCGTCTCTGGTGATTCTGGTTGGGAGACTGTGCGGCGAAAGAAAGGGGAAACAAACCACAAGAGCCTTCAGGAGAAGATCTAAGTTCCGGGGCAGACTAAACCGAGATCTGGGATCTTATAGACCCTCTCCAGTAACCAAAGTGTCATCGGCTCACGGGGAAGGGTCAATGAGTCGTCCGTCCTCGGCGGCTTCCGACACAGGTCTGCAGTCCCATAACGCAAAAGAGATACTAGCGTCACTTCATAAGCCAGATGTACGAAAAGCCGCAGAGGACGAAAGAGTCTCGCCACCTGTGCCGTCTACATTCCAAAAGAAAACCAGTCTCCATGGGTACTTCCAACTGCCTCCACTCAAGGAACGAAATTCTGGAAGGACATGCCTCATTTGGCTTCTGGACTAAGCGTACCGAGCGTCTTGAATCGACATAAAAGCTCTCCCCTTGGCAGAACCTCGAAATACAGTTGAAAATAGAGTCGGCCTCCAAACGGAACTCACCATAAAAGCACCAAGCAGTGCACAGAGTAGCTCTATACCATCACCGATATCAGGTGAATTTGGCAGAAGTCGTCCGAATCCGCTGAGTTACAGTGACCCTTCCTTAGTACGAGAGCCACTTCATCGTGATGCTGGCTCGGCTCCAGGGTCTCGAAATCATTCGAGAAACTCGTCCGCAGTCGCGTCCTACGGCCGTGAGGCTGTAAGAATCTCTGCCTCCTCAAACGAATCGCACAAATCTCGCTTTCACTCACAGACCTAACGTGAACGATTTCAGCTCCAGTACACTCAAATTAGTCCCTGTGCCAGATGGGGGTGCATTCGAAGTGCAAAAAGAAATGAAAGGCTGAGTCAAAATCTCGAGGTGTATCCATCATTCCTCGCCTCTGGATCTCCACCTCAGCCGGCTGTTCCTGGCGGGTATACATCCGAACCACTTTCAGCAGCCATGTCTCGCGACCCATCTGCCCAATCTCGTATCTCGTGGCAGACAGATCCGAATCCAGTTTCCCGACAGGTCTCACAACCTCCACCTCCAAATACTTATAATCCTCAGTTGCCTACCTCAAGATCTACAAGTCTTTGGTATGCCCCAGGAAGAGCCACCGCTATGTCTGCAGGTAATAGCACAGCTGCGACAGCGTATGCATACCCAGTTGCATCGCCACCAACGGAAGTCATTGGCTCGTCGGTACCGCTCTCATCCCGTTTTGATTACGGGGCGAACCCGAGGCGACAACCCAAGCAACAGCAACATCAACGAGAGAGTCGTTGGTAAACAACAGCATATTCTTCGGAAAGCACGAAGTGGACGTGGAAGAAGCACGTCGACGAGTTCTAAACTGGAACCTGCACCAGCCACCGGCGTTGGTGCTTCCTGGTAGTCTTGATCCTAGAACTGGGCATGCACCGCGCATGCAGCCACAGACATCGGATCCAGGGACCATTCCTGTGCCTGTACCTTTACTCGTCGCTACTCCTAACTTAAGCAGTCGATCGAGATCTGGAAGTTGTCCTCCCAAACCAGTCAACTCTGAGCTGGGTCTTGGAATGGACGTTCATTTTTCTCCTCCTAACGACCGTTGATTATTATATTACATATATTTTTTCCTCTTTGTTTTCGTCTATTTCCTTTTTCTTTTTATCTTCCTGTTTCATCAATAATTCCCTTTAGCGCATGCGTTCGTACTTTCTGATATTGCATGGTGTCACAAAAACGTTGTCTGATCATAAAACGCACAATGATTTCGGTCAATTATATCACAATAGAACGGGGGCGTATAAGGGACTGGAGTCTTTTCAACAAGGAAAACCATTTTCACACAATCCGTCTGCTGTTTCTTTGGTTGTTTGGGGTTTATGCGTGGAATAAAATGGGAACCATGGCCATTCGTTGATTGCATTTACAGGTGTTCAGATGATGAAGGTGAAAGATGTACAATACCCAAATAGCAATTGAGCTTCGCCTAGAAGGAACTTAGTATACACAGTAAGTATAAACAAATGTGTCTTTTTCTTTCATTGGCAGCATACGCCGTACAGATAGATAAGCACAGCTCTGTATCCAGCTATCGTCCACGATATACGGGCTTTCTTTTCTCTGCAAAAGCCTGAAGAGCCTCAAGGCGGTCCTCCGTATCCACTACCGATGCATACGCCGAGTTTTCAGCCTCCTCCCCTTCTCAAACTGATTCACTGCTTGTAGCGCCTGTCGAATAGCAATGGGCCCACCCTCGCAGATATCCAGAGCGAGTTTGACGCCCTCATGAAGGATCTTGTTCCGCGCCACGCCTTCCTGCTTTTCCTCCTGCGGTGTCACTTCAACCAGCCGGTCACAGAGACCGAGGAAATATGCCTCCGCGCCGGACACTTTTCTTCCAGTGAGAATCAGGTCCGCGCACGGCTCTGTCAATTATCCGCGGAAGCCGATACGTGCCACCTGCGCCGGGGATGATGGCAATCCGGGTTTCGGGTAAACCAACCACACTAGACGACGCAAAGACGCGAAGGTGGGTGCACAAGGCCAGCTCGAGGCCGCCTCCAAGAGCCACCGACGAAACGGCAGATACTGTAGGAATCGGAAGAGCCTCAAGTCTGGAAAATGTACTTCTAAGTTTGGCCAAAAGGCGTTCGTTCTATGGCTGTCAGCAAACAAATGTAAAGAAAAGAAACATCACTTCGCCCACTTACTCTTCTTTAGACATTCCTTTCCTCTCCTTCAAATCCGCCCCCGCACAAAATGCCGAGTCAGCATTACTGGCAAGCACGAGAGCCCTCGTCGGCCCGTTTCCTTGTTCCGCGCTAATAGCATCCACCTGGAAACGCAAGGCGTTCAGTAGCTCTTTCGATATCGCATTTCTGGCTTCGGGTCTATTAAGTAGTAGTACTCGCACATAACCCGAACCCGGCGCAGGCACTTGCTGGATGTTGATGATGCTACTTCCAGCAGCAGTTGTAGCTGTGGTGTTTGTACGGACCTGGAAGTTTAGCGTGCTTGTAGCCCGTGGGAGTATTGTGGCTGGCCGAGAAGGTCGGAAGATTGTAAACGAGATAGCAACTCGAGGCGGCATTTTATGTAGTACAATCTCGATAATTCTGCTGTTTCGCCTTGTTGGTAATTGACTAGCGGGGCTTGACAAGTTGGCAGCAGGTCACTGACAGGTTGGCTGGTATCAGCGAGGACGCGTTTTCAAGTAGGACGCCAGAGAAAATAACTGCAGCATCCGATTGAGGAGAGTTGAGTGACCAAGCTATCAGAGAGTGTGATTGTCACGGACAAAGTGAACGGAATGTTGGATCATGCATGTTGGATTGACGGTGGGGCTGCTGAGTTGCCGAATCGTCCAATTGGATTCAAGTGTGCATAAAACGGGGCCAGTGCATAAAATGACGTATCCGGGGTAGTTACTCCGCACAACTCCGATGTAAATAAAGATCTATCACTACTACCTACTATATTAGCAGTGCCAGTACTGCATCCGATGGATTTCAAAGGCAGAGACTTCTGCGAAGCTTACGATTGTCTCTAAAAGGAAGTATATTGGCTCTTCTCGAAAATTATATACATAGTGTACAAAGAGAAAAGAGAAGAGAAAAAAAATGGATGAGAAGCGAAGAAAAGGGATGAAAGGAAAAAAAAATAAAAAAAATAGAAAGTCTACGATGTGGAGTCCGCCGCCAGCGTCAATTTAGAAAGTAGCATTTAACGGCAGCGTCGAGCCTGTCTTGCACAATGGTCCATAACCATAGTCGACGTCGCCATTTACCTCTTCCCAGCCCTCACTTCCCACACAATGGTGGCACCAAAATGTCTCGTTTGGATCGTATTTAGACTTGATAGATTTGAGCCAATCGTAATTTGACTGTGGTCCCCAGTAGTCCGACTTCCACGTTGGGTCCGAATAGATATGCTCGTTGATATAGGATCCCATCCCAGGTGCGATGTGTCTCATCGCCTCGGTCTTTCTGAAAACAACATCATCTTTAAGTTTCTTGACTTGCTGGATGCTCAAGTCAGATGACCAGGCAGCAATGATTTCGTTGAGAGCGTAGGTTTTCCGCCATGCTGGATTCACAGAGGTGTACGGCTCTGCCTGCAGAACTTGCCCACCTGCAACCAAATTCATTAGGAACATTGTATCATTGGTTGAGAGTGTTGTATTGTCATCTTCCAAGAACACGGTATGAAGCATATCCCTTAGCCCATCCGAGTTATTCGCTAAAGACGGCTTATCGAACATCCACGAACTGAGCATCATATTCGTGTTGCCAACCACGGACTGGCCTCCAACATTAGGGTAGTAGTCCGCAAATGAATCATAGTAAGACCGCGTCGAACTAAGATAATACTCGGTGCCATTGTCTGCAAGTAGAGGCTCCACCAAGTACTTGTTGATCAGCGCTTGAGCATTTGAAATTGTGACATTTCTGGCAGACGAATTGTTCAGAAGCATCACACCGAAGGTATGGCCGTACAGGTTTCTCGGGAGAAGGGATGAATCCATTGATCCATCCCCAGCGAATGCATAGCCTGAAAATCCCGCATCAGAAAGGAGAGGGAATAACGACATAATGTTTGCAGTGATATTAATTGTTCGAGATATGCTGGTGACACCGGTAGTATCCTCCAGCGGGACAATAGCCATTTTATGCCCAAGGAATGGTTGTGTTGGATGGGCCTTCACCGTGGCTGATATGACCACACCATACGTGCCACCGCCGCCTCCACGGAGAGCAGTGAATAGATCTTGGTATTGGCAGGCGTTAGCAATTACAACTTCACCCGACGCGAGCACCACTTTGTATTCAAGGACTCCATCTGTGCCAAGTCCGAAATAGCGACTTGTAGGTGAGTGACCTGCACCTTGCAAATAGCCGCCAATGGTGCCGACAGTCTATGATCTAATGTTAAGTTCATGCGTCTATGTAAACACAGAAATTCGAGGGACATACTGTATCAGCACCGCCAACAACAATATAACCATACCGAGCCACAAAGTCATAGACTTCCACCCACACATACGAGCCGCCAATGGTAATTGCACTTCCTGTCCAGTTAGATGGGCAACCAACTGATGAATTATATGTGTCGTGGAATTCAAGGCCATTCCGGATATATTTGGTCCAGATGGACAAGCTACCATATCCTTGGGATCTGCAAGCATTGTTTTGGGCTTCCAGTCAGCATACCAAACATATCCAGCGCCCAGTTTTAGATTATGTGTTATTTCATACCTCGCCTGCATGTCATGCCCTGTATTCTTAATTACAAGGCGTACATTATTGTCCTGAGCGAATTTGATTCCAGCCGCCACATCTTCCGGGCTCGTTGCGTTGATGCTGTATGCCGGAGCAGTGCCCAGTTCGCACGTAGGGAATGAGGCTATTGTAGTATTAATCGGGGCACAACTAACAACCCATGGATAGGCATAGCCGATGGGGCTCAATTCGAGGTGCGTCGAGTTTGTCCATTGATCGTTCACGAGCTGACAAGCCTCGGCGTCGTAATTATCACCAGGATAACATGGTTCACCAGGGGTCGGTTCTCGATGAGTTTCCCAGACACGGAACGGTTGAGAGCATTCCACGTTGAGACAGAGGGCCAGCAGTCGTCGGGCGGTGTCTTTTTCAGTTAGTCTAAGCAGTATGAGATAGGTATAGGTAGTGCTAAAAGGCATACACATTTGCAGCTGGTGCTGGCCAAGGCAGTTTGAGCTCCAACAAGGAGCACCCAGGCAGGCCACTGCATTTTCAAATAGTCTTCACAGATGCTCTTCGAATTGTTTGTGGTTTCTTAACTTGGGACTCAATATGGACGCAGCGAAGCCAGGGAGAGGCCAACCTTATATAGCTCAGGTACCTAGGTAGGGGTTGACATGGCGCAACTCCGATCAAGACCAGCATACTCCATACTGTGCATGGAATTAGGCATCCGCATATATGCAACTATGTACACGATTAGATATACGAATATGCCATACGCGTATAGACACTCCTGTCTCCTGAAATTGGTAAAGTGGCGAGCTTGTTAGGTCCACCCGGCTGAGGCACTTCCCGCGTATTACATACCGTAGGTAAGCAGCCAAATCATTTGCAAATACGCATACGAAGTACAGAGCACAGCCTCCGTATGCCTAGGTATATCAGTGTGCGGGCGATGAGAGGAACGAAGGAATGTTGTACTCTCCAGGCCTTTTGCTTCACCGATCCCGGTCTACCCCTCTGTATCCGGATTTTCATAGCTCGAACGCCGTGCTTATTTGCATTGCTCTATCCGGTAGGCGGCAGAGGCTGCCAGGGATACCAATAATTCAGTAGGGCCGTAGGTAGATTATTCTCAGGGGCCATTGTTTGAAGTGTGTTGGGCATGAATGATTCCAAGGTTCTGTGATAAAAGTGCAGCTTTGGATTCTCTAATACGCGTGGGCCGTGTTCAAGGGCTTGAACTGCTAAACATGTTCATGATGGAATGGACTTGGACAGCTCACATAGCCATGAATTATCTCAACTTCATACCCAGCAGGAACAACGTGAACCTCGTTCGTTTTGACGTCCCTCAAGTCCAGATACGGTTCGGTTTCTTTGCCTCCATTGGGATCTGATATCCTTATCAAGGCTCCTCGGCATTTTATTTTTCTTTCGTACTCCATCGGTGGAAATATCTGGCCACGAACGTAGTCAAGTTCTTTATTATCGTTTTGGGACTAAATCCAAGTTTTCTTAGTAGGCTTAGGTAAACAGCTAATAGTCAAGATGTGCAACTTGCCTCTTTAGGCATGTTCTTTAAAAGTCGAGTAAGAGAGATGCGACTTTGTCTGCAAAAATATTCACAAAGCGCAGGCCAGTATATGGCTTAAATCTTGATAGAATCTTGGAATTCGAGTTAGATTAGTCGAATCATATAGGTAAGCAGTGAAGAGATTCGGAAGACTTACCCTGACGTCTCTTCGCCCCGAGGAACCTTGGAAAGCAAATGAGGTCGCCTGAAAGGTTTATAGAACGGAGGAACTGTCCTCGCTCGCGTCGCTAATGATGGACAAATATATATCACACGATGCAGAAACACGCTGTCTGTTTGTGTCTCTATCTCATGGATGCTGAGAACTTATGTACAAGACGCATGAATTTGCCCCGCCGAACTCCAAATGTATGCCCATTTTCATTGTCGGGCACTAATACACGTGCCTTTTCCGGCAATCTTCACTTACCTTACCTAGGTATGATTTTCAAGAGAAACAATGCTGTGAAGAGATCAAATGAAAAGATACATAAAGATCAAGGCTTATACTATACACGTATCGAAGTGGTATCTGAGATGCGCAGATCAAAATAGCTATATTCAAGGGAAAAATATATAAACCATCCGTTCTATTAATCGAAATGAGCACGCCCGGAAACATAGGCTCGAACCTCGTCATCTGAAGGCCACGAGCCCCAGCCATCAGTATCCTCAATTATTTTGTATGCATCTTCAACGTGTCCATCGGAGAAGACAGGGAGAGTCTCCGCATCTCCCTGTCCGTTCTTATTTGAAGCAGACTCTAAGACGCGGTGACTCACTCTGTCATCCGTCGAGCCTTCAAGAAATACCCTTATGGCTGTCAGTGCGCGCCGCAGCATGGTTCTGCCATTTCCCTTTTGATCGGCTCTCTCAATCAGATCCGAGGCGTAATAGCTCATCCATTGAAGTAGATTGAGGATACCGTCATAATCCTCCGCAGTGCCTAGAGCTCTGACTAGCGCATGCAATGTCGCGGGCTGGGCACCTGGAGCATATCGGGCAGATTTGACGCCGCCGGTTTTGCTTGTCATGAGAGAAAGCAAGATTCTGGGATTCGGTTGAGATAAGGGGCAGTGGATAGACAAGACGATCGAAATAAGACTTCAGGAGTTGAAGTCCCTTGTAAACGAATTCCTCAAAACTGGCTGCATCGTTGAGCTGCAGTTCATCATTGTGTTGCTTGCACTTGCTCACAAGATACAATCCTTCTTCTGCGATTGTGGCATCCCTGACCCCAGCGGAGACTGCTTGGGAGAATACTTGACAAAGTATCATAAGCCCGTCCGTTCCAGGTTCCAGTTCTAACTCTCGCATCCAACGAATTGCTTCTGTGACTTCATACCAAGCAAGGAACCATTGCACATCTGGTTTAACTAATCTTTCTTTAGCCGGTCCCCTTAAAGAAGCCAAAGCTTTGAGCAAGGGCAACCATGCCGACACTCGCCTTGGATTGAGTGTCTTTAAAAGCTTCACTGCGTGTGACAATGTCTGTGGGTGACCATTTTCATTGCCTTCACGGAAGACGTCTTCATCGTAGATTAAGGTGCTCGTTGCGGGAATCATTTGGGGTGCCCGCATCAAAATTGGGAAAAGATCAGCTCGCCAGACGCGAAATCTGGAACTCTCCAAATTGGAGTGAGTACAGAGAAAGACGATGAAAGAGTCAAAGAGACGCGGCTTCATTGCATTAAGGGTGTCTAATGCTTCTTTGTCAAGCTCTTCAGTCCATAGGGTGCATAGGGCTCTCACTTGCTTTGCACTTAGAAAGGCACATGCGAATTTCAACCCAGTTGAGAAATTCAGGGATGTTCGCAACAGCAGAGCAATAAAATTATCACCTGGCCGAACTCCTTGCATCGTCATTTGTTTAAGCAACTCTTCAAGAGATGGCGGCTCCGTAGGGACATATATCACATCACGAGCTGAGCTAGGCTCAGGGAAAACCTCAGGACCGTCGCCTGGCAGAGGTCTATCTCCGGTAGAAGTTGACTCAGTTTGCTTCGTTAAAGCTCGGCTATATATCAGTTTCTTGGCCATGGCGTGGTATATTCGCTCGCTTGGAACAGCATAACGGGTTTCATATGATATGAAACAAGCCCAGGCCTCTCGTAGTGTGCGCGTCGCGCGTATTCTAGCTGCCCAGCTTGCGGACTCGGCCTTTGCTTCTTCTTTCTTGGGATCATTCAGTAATGCCTTGGTTGGCGGCATCGCCAGGCTTCGGGTCTGAATAGTTGGGCTGCCATCCGTATCCCAGCCCCCGAGAATTCCAGCTACATCCTCCCAGGCGGCGTGGGAATATCCAGCTTCTTTCATCTGAGACAATACTTGCATAGTGCGGCTTTTCATACCCTCATTCCCGCGCTCTGAGTCTATACCCATTCGAGCTTCTTTCCAAGGAGGCCAAGAAAGTGCCTTCTGTTCTGCAAACTCCTTTTCCGCTGGCGTCTTCTTATGGGCTAGTTGTACTGCAACAACAGCTTGATAACCTCGGCGACTGACTGGTAAGACGGGTTCATGGGTAGCCATAGCCTTGAGTAGTTCAAACTGTGCTCGTTGCTGGGTAGATGCAGATATGAATGGGCTATGTTGTGATGGAATGCTCAAAGCACTTAGACACGAATTGAAGTACTTAGCACGGAGGAGATTGATCTTCCCATCGTCGGCCTTGAGCCTATGGCTTTGAGGGAGTATGTGAATTAAATAGTAAGCATATGCTTGAGCGATGCTGAATTGGGCCGCCGGCCATAGTTGACGAGCTCTTTGCAGCAGAAGCATTGTCAAAGAATTCGCTCTCGGAGCGTCTATCAACATTGCTTGTGATTCTATAGACGAGGTATTTGTGACTCTCGTCACGTCCAAGTCCGTCACCGACGTTATTGTCCCAAGTGGTTGTTGAGTGAGATAAGACAGAGAAAAAGCAAGAAGAATCCGGAAAGCCCGTGGGTCGAGAGTAACGCGATGTAAAGAAGTTTCACCACAAATAATGGGGTCCGTCGTTGGGGCTGATGTTGACGGTCCCACAAGAAAAGCCGTAAAACTGCTCGAATTGACTCTTTTGCAGTCAAAATCCACGCCCATGCAACTATATCTTCAGGTGAATATCCTTTCTTGGACAACAGTTGCAGTGTCTTTAGATTGAAAACGCGAGTCAGTTTATCCACCTTGTTTGCTTGAATAGGAGAATCGTTATCTGATGCTTTCGAGCTCAAAGCATTTATATAGTTGTGTAAAATGTTCCGAATAGCCATTTTCTCGCTGTGCCGATCAGCCTGAGAAATGCTGGTTTTATGTGCCTTTTCGTAATTGAGGTGACGGGAAGATTGTAAAATATCGGCGTGCACCTTCCTATAATGCGTTCTCTTCGAGCGACGTTCATTTCGTGACCCATTAGCATGACGTTTCCCTATTCTAACACTGGCGTACGTCGTTGCTGCATCCGCCTGTCTTTTGTGCCTTCCCCGAGGACAGCCTCTCGAGGCGCACTGGGACTGGATTGTTTCCCGCCATCTACAGGATCAGAGGGAAGCTATCTAACGCTTTGCGACGGAGTTCCTTCCAGGATATATCCAATTCTTGGTGTATGTTCGAGGGGCGAGAATCGCGCCGCGGGAGAATCTTGGAAGTTGCGGAGCGGTGGTTTGGAGAGGTTGAATAATGCTGGCGAATGCGAATGCCACAGCATCGCAGAAGCCCCGTCGATCGTATCACATTTGACTTCTACATAGAATCAGCAGCAAGCGCAATTAGCAAGATTCAGAACAGGGAAATAAGGGTTTATGTCCCAACCTGACTTGATCGACCAGGGTGCAAACTCGTCCATGCCCGTATCCCCGGGTAGTAAGTAGCATTATTTAAAACAGATGACATCCATGAGAGTGCGCTGATAGTCCAAGGAATCTTGAAAGGGAATGCAAATGCGTGAACAATTGTCTGTCGATTTTTCTCGGAGTTGGACTGTAATCAATAGTCAATCAATTCATGCTGGCTCGAGTTGGGGCCAATCAGCGCCGGATCTCGGAGAAGCTGACTAGGGCATCACGTGATGCCAGACCTGTGAGTGGCTCACGTGCCGGGGGCGTTCACAGTCTTCGGCGCTAACTGCATCTGGCCGGCCGTAGATCGCCAGAGAAGTTGAACCTCCCTCGTTGCTGAGTCCATCCTTGCTCGAGCCCTGTTCTCGCTTCAAAATTCTGGCTTCGATTATCCCGCTGGCATCTGCTCATTTTTGCCCTTCTCAAGCATTGTTTTACGTGGTGCTGCACGATTTCACCCTGCATCTGCGCTTCCCGTGGTGTGAAGCCCCGTTGACGCTACGCTGCAAGAAGCGTTCTGCGAATCCCGGACGCGATCACCAGCTCTCGCGAGCGAGCGCAGCAACCTCACGCTCCATTCCTCTCGCGAAGTCGCTTTCGAATCCGTTACTAGGGAAAATAGTCGCCTAATTGCTGCCGCTTCAAGGTCATTGACTGAAACACCATTGGTTTTGCTCTCTCTCTTGGGGACGTGTCTTGTTTGCGCGTTTAGAAAAGTTCCGGACGGCGCCATGACCAGTGAAGACGGAGGGAAGCGGCCACCAGGCGCCTAACAAATGGGGAGCTTCATCCTCCATCAGATGAGTCCGCAGCGCCTTCGACACCTGGGAAGCGAAAGCGCACCTCGACCCCAGAGGGAAGCCGACCCGGGAAATAATTAAGCCTGTCATCAAAACCAGTGAAGAGGAAAAATTAGAACTTAACAAAAATTTGCGCTACATTATTCAGATCGCCGCTAAGTGAGAAAACCACTAGCAATGTCTCGAGCGCGTCTTTTGCGCATGCTAACAAATTTTCTATTTGCAGGGACGATGAGCACCTGGGTATTTTCAAGTTCTCCCTAACCCCCTCATCGCCGTCGAAACCTCGATCCAAACGCCCAAAACTTTCGGATGGAGAAAAGCCATCAAACAGCATAGAAGCCCGCGCCGTTGCAGGTGAATACGGGTCCTACCAAGACTTCTTGGATGATGTAGACAAAGCATCATCTGCTTTGGTGGAACGACAAACTGCGGTGGAAACTGAGGATGTTGCTTCATTACAAAGCGTGTTGCGGCCTTGAAAGATCGTTTGCAAGGCCTTGTACTCCAAGCTTTGTCTCTGGGTTCTGCTCATATTTTGACTGAACCTACTGCGGACGACGTCTCGCTGCAGGATATTCCTCGTCGGGACAAGAAAATGTTGACCCTCTATGGGGGCAGTTCTTCCACTGCGAAACAGCTCTTTTCTAGCCTCCAAAAAGTGATGCCGCTGTTTCAGAGGAGACTGAGACTTTCCCTGAAGACAGGTTGCCCAACGGTATTACAACAACTCAGGCTGTCCCATTCAATCTAGAGATGACCGAGAAACCGTCCAGGACATTTGGTGATGTGTTTGCGCCACGTCCAACTCTAGCTCAATTAGAGCCACCGCGTCGGAGTCGCCCTTGGGCGAGACCCGTCTAGTATCTGGATAGATCCATTCGACGCTATCACCAATTTTGATGCTGTGCTAGGACAAAGGCATAATTATTCATTTAACAGGCTCCCTCTGCTCATTGGTTGCATTATGGTGGAATCAGCTCATCTCCTTCATATTGGAGTCGACGACAAAAGCAACAGAATGACAGTGAGAAACAACAAGAGGAAGCGGATGATCAATTTTCACTCAATATGGACGAAGATATTGCTCTACTTCACGGTGCTTATTCTTCGTTTGCTCCGACCTTCGATAGCTCATACTCTGTGATACAGACAGACGACAAAAACAGTCTGTGGTGGGCCAAGAGGGGCTCTAGGCGATTCAACACTATATTGGCCCTCCACGAAGCCGCTCATTTGGATGAAAAACAAAAGCCGACACTCGATGAACTTGATGATACCACGTTAGAAGAGGATATCAAATCGTTTATCGGAGACGTTTCATCAATGTCACTCCAGATGAAGCAGAGGAGGCGACATCAGAAGACAAGAACGTTGATGAGGTCCTGGAAGATATCTCGGAACTTTTGAAAACTTTGGACTCGTTCCGTCGCAACCGCAACCTTGAGTCTCCAATGCAAGATGAATCGAAGAAAGCTGACGATATTGGTACGCCAAGCACACCTTCAGCGGCTGAACTTGCTACGTACGAGACCTTAAAATCAGGTCTGGCGGCGATAATTTCCAATCTGCCACCATATGCAGTTTCAAAGTTGAATGGCGACCAGTTAGCCCAATTAAATATAAGCCAAAAATACTAGTCGACATGCCAACCTATAGCGGTACCATGGAGGAGGATGATTATTCACTTTTGCAGAAGCGAATGGCCGCCACCGCACCAACCGCAACGCCGTCACGGACAGGAACTTATCCAAGTTCATCGGCTTATAACCAACGCATTTACTCTACAAGCGCCAGGCCACAAGGCTACTATACCGGTCGTCCATCATCATCTACCCCTATACTCCTGGTGGCACTTCACAGCAAAATTACCCTGGGCTTCGTCCGCAGGCGTCACCATCGCAACGCCCAAGTAATTTGCCCGCATATTCACCGGGGCAGTATCCCTCAAGGGCCACGCCTAACGGGTATAGTCCATATAACGGGCAACCGGCTGCTTCACCTGGACCAACTTATCAACAAAATCCTGCATATACCTCGGGAAGAAGTGCTTCTCCTCAAAAGCCTCATACATACGCTTCACCACAGAGCGCCACGCGTACAGCGTATCTGAATCCCGCATCCGGGAATGCTCAACGGTATTATTCGCAGCAAGCGGGCCAGTCGCCTGCCATGTATGGAAACCGTGCCTCTGCAACGCACACGCCCGCGCAGTACGCAATGTCGTCAAACGCCGCCTCTTATAATCGAAATTCGACCGAACATGCCGCAGCGTTGGCACGATATAAGGCTCAAGTTGATATTCAGTCTCGACAACGACAACAGTCAGGCACCCCAATCCATCTCAAAGTGCGGTGCAAGGTACGACAACCTCGCAAGAGAGAAGTGAAAGTCCGGCTATAAAACAACCCAGTGCTACTCCTACGACATAGTTCCAAGTCCAAAAAATATTTGTTTAATTTATGGAGATAAGATATCTAGCTGCGAAATCCGAGCACTTCATACCCGCCCTTTATCTGCTTCCGAGAAGCATGAGTTGGCCGACGCAAATCAATAGATACCGTCTCTATGGATGATGTGGTGCTAGACACCGGCGAGACCTTGCGATGTATTTGTTTCGGCTGAATTTCCGTGTCGATCCGACGTTGCTGGATTCGTTCGTCCCCGTTCCACTCGGTATTGTTGTGGAGTATGGTCTTCAAAGACGATTGGTTTATCTCTCTTTCTCTCTAACTTCTCTCACCGCATTATAAAATAAAATGACGTTGGTAGCGGATCGGCGCTTGCTGTGTGTGTTATATCTGGTCTTTGTTTCTCCTCGGTGGATACTTTATACTCAAAGAGTTGGCTTTTTCCTTTCACTTTTCTCTCTTCTTCTCTTCTTTGTTTTACTGTTATTGCCTCTTTTTAATTACTTGAGGGATTTGACAAAAATGAGTCGTCAGCGTGCTGCGAGAAGGAAGAGGGTATGATTTTGTATCATTCACTGCAACTCTATTTGTATTTTTCCTCTGCCTTTTTACCTTTACTTGTCTTAGATAGAAAGAAGGAACTTTTTATGGATTTTCCCCTCAAGTGTATGTAGAAGGAAATTTTGTCGTTATTACCTAGAAAGTGGCCGTTGTGGGTCATCCGGTTTACACCGCCGTAATCAGCCGTTGATCAATGATTCAATATTTGCTCGACGCGCCAGGCATGCATCATTCACGTTAGTAGCACTGGCACATCGTATTACGATAAATTATTCGTATTAGCCGATGTATAGCATCCAACGATCCTCGTTTTCCGAATAGGTCGGTTCACGGTGCATTTGGCGCCATAGTCAGCGCAAATGGAAACCACAAGCACATGAAGCTGTTTCCGAGTCGCATTTTAGCAACCTTTCCAAGCTCAATGAAAGAATTGGGGAATTATCAGTTCCTGGATTGTTATGTATGTATCTCCCTTCCGGGAATTCATTCCTAGATTTGGCTTAGCTCCGGTGCTTAACCAGCACATCGACTCTCATCACTCCATTGATTATCTAGGTAAGAAGGAAGTTTACGCAAATGGGCTCAGAACAACGGTATTTCAGATCCCGAGATGGATGTTGGACTTGCAGGAGAAGGTAGAACCCTATCAGTCTTGGATGATCAACTTTGGTAACACAAAGCAGGAAGAAGAAATGCGACAGCACAACAGTCCCATGCGGAAACTGCACTCGGCTTGGCCTGACATGCGAGCGTGACATTCGACTCGTATGGGAAGACGACGCGCGAAGAAATGCGATGAAGAAAAGGGGACGAAGTATAGTGAGATCTGGAGAGCAAAGCATCGAGCTTGAGCATGAGCATGAGCATGAGCATGAAACCCTTTTTCTAATCCCAGATTCTGTGGATTATCTGCATGGCCTTTCGAACTCGACGACACCGAGTCTTTGCTGCTCAACCACTATATTCAGAGATTCTCGAGGACCTATCCGACGTTTTCGGCTCCCACCAATCCGTTCCTAACCGTGCTTTTGCCGTTAGCTACTCGAAGTCGTGTGGTCCTCGATTCTCTGCTCGCCCTCAGTGGGGTTCAAACTTGGCAGAATGGATCATTCGGTATGGGCGAGGCAATGTTGAAGATGAGACGGAAAGCACTACGTGGCTGTCGGCAGCTCTTGGCGCAGTTGAATCAGTCTCAAACAAATGCGCTGGGTAGGCTAACGTCTAGAGAGATTACGGGAGAGAATGTGATTAACTTGTTCGCTAGCTGTATGTTATTTTTACTCTATGAGAAGCTTGCAGGTGAAGGACAAGAGAACTGGTCTCCTCATCTGAGTTTCTTCGCACGACTTTGTCCTCGGGCTGGCTTTGGAATAACCTCTTCGTGGAACGAGGTTTTCCAGTTCCTGTTGAATCTGTTCTTATACAACGACCTGGTCCGCTCAACCTCATTGCAAACATCGACTCTCTCGGACTTTTACCTCCGGGAAATGTCGTCAATGATACCCCAAATTGATCAAGTCCCAAACTTGGACCGCTTCATCTACCCCCGTCTTATCGCTCGGATCAGCGCCGCCGACACAACCGTTACAGATACAGATATCGCCACCTGGGATGGAAGCCTAGACTGGTTCCCTAGCTTTGCGCTGGTGTCCTCGCGGAAATCAGAAAACCTAGTCATCTTTGATGATTACTATCTCATGATGGATCCCAGTCTTCATCATATTGAGCACCTCGTACCACCCACTGACCTGACCGATGAGAAACTTGTCTCTCGGCTCTATCGAATCGCAGCCATGGTCTACAGACGACAGAGGGCAAGAGAGCCAGTCAAAAGCAATGCCCGAACCCATGTCTAGCCACAAGCTTGCTTTATGGGCAATTCAACTGCTGCAATTGCTACCCGAACGCTCAGCATATGAAAGCACTCTCCTCTGGCCAGTTGGTATTGTCGCTAAGGAATTGACTCTCCGCGATGAGGCAGAGCGAGCGTACATTGTATCTCGCTTGCAAGCTCTGGAACGACAGTTTCACATGAAGCACTTTGCCCGCGTGAAAGATTTTCTCCTCAGTTTCTGGACGGCCAGTGATCATGGGATGATGAGTAACATTGGCAGCATTATTCTAGTGGGCTGATGCTGATGGGAATTTAAATTCATCATAACTAGCAACTGGCGCAGACAAATACTTTGAGTTTGGGTAACCTGAGAGTTTACTGTCCAAGTGGACTCATCTCGTACAGGGTCTGCTGGATATATGTAATCTGTTCATCCGCCCATTTACGCATATCAGCAACATTGACAGTCTCAGCTCGACACAGGCCACTCTTCCCTCCGGATCTGCCTTTGTGACATTCTCTTTGTATCGCTTGCGCAGCGCGTCGGCAGCGATCCGAGCACGTTCAGCCAACACATCTAAGCGGTATGTCGTCCACTGATAGTACAGTTCCGAGAGATGCGATTTGTTTCTGACGTTAGCATTCGTCGTCTCGTCTAGAAGAGTGGCGTCCTTTGGTCGGAACGAGGTCACAATTGTGACACGTTCGGGCATGTTGGTCACGGGCGCCGCTGTGTGGGTGATGTATCGTCCTTGGAGGAGCACGGCGCAGCCCTCATATCGGGGTTAGATTCTATTGCCTGGTCGGAAAGGAAGGTATCGAGTATCGCTTACCATCTGTGGAGCCTTCACCTTCAAGGTGGTTCCGTCCCCTTCATCAACTCGGTTTCACCTCCAGTCATATGTCTGGCGTCCGACAACATGACAACACAGACAAACGGATGCGAGTCCTTGTGCCACTCAATAATTGGCTTTGTCTGGTCGGTGACCCCTGCTTCTTCGATTTCTCTTTCTCGAAATTCTGGATCGCTTCCTCGGTCGCAACAGGCGGCTCAACCGGTGTATTTCTAACACCGTCAAGACCATTGGGCCCAAGTTGGACATTTGTATGACTGATTTCATAGTCCATCGCGGGCAAGAGCTCCACACCGGCAATGTCGCTGATAATCCTGAGCACCACGGGTGAGTGCCAGAATTGATGGATGAAGGGGCATAGCGCGGCGCCATCCCGCGTAACTGGACAGATCCAGGCCGCGTGTGATGAAGACAATTGTCCAGAACATCTTGACTGAAGAGCTCCCGTCGATGTTGGAGGACTGCCTCATGTGAGAGGAGATTGAATGGTTCCGTTGCCGCCACCGAGGATAACGCTGTGGGACTCAAACCCAAGTCCTCCATCCTCAAAACGCTCGATGGCGGCGAGAACGCCAGATGCCTGGCGGGATCAAATTGGGTTGTTGGAGTGGCCGTATGGCCGGGTTGTTGCTGCGAAATCTTGAGCGACGACGTTGGGGCGTCTGCATGGTCGATTGCAATTGGAGGAGACATAATGATTGCTGGGAAGTGGCAGATACAAAAGAACCAATCTCTCTGACTTGATAAACCAGAGAACAAACTTGCTTCTGCGCCGCTTGGATAGGAGTTTACGCGGTATATTTATGCTATGTACCTCATACGATGCTGCATTCTGCATGGGCTAATAATACCATTACCCAATCCAGGAGTTCGAGCCGCCATTCCTTTCTCTGGAGGTGTGATTTTTAAATCCCCGCCATTTCCATCTGCGACTTACTTGGAAGGCCCAGTACTATAGTTCTGAAAGCCGGAATTACCACTAATCCCAAATCGGCAACTCGCTCTTGGCCTAACAACTCTAATAGGGCCAAGTTCACGCTATGCCGGATTTGGGGTACTGTAGCCGCGCGCCGGGGGCCCTTTTCATCCTGTATCGAGACCAAAGAGTGTACGAAAGTGCATCTCAGCAACGTAGGTCTCGGGTCATCATGACGGCCAAAGAGGATGGCTTTGCCAGAATAGGTGAAGTCTTCCCATCAGCCTCTATGATTTCCCACCATCGGCCAATCTGCTTTGCGGGTATTAAGCTGGGCTTCTTTCCTGGAACTTATGAAATTGTCCCTCAGCATCGCTTTTGTCTGACCAAGTAATACGGTAAATCCGCAAACATGACCGACTCCATGCCCAATATTGAGGAAAAGCAGACATCTGTGAAACAGAAGCTTGACAGTAATCCCCGGAGCTCGGCGACGAGGAAATCATCGCCGGCCATGTTGACTACCGTGGCATAGACACTCGAACGCTCTCACAGGGAGCCGACGAAGTGTACGAAAGAAAAGTTTCGACCCTGAACGAGGCTCTGATCGATCTGGGAATGGGCCCGTATCAGTGGAAGATCTTTGCGTTGACTGGGCTTGGATGGTTTATTGATAATGTAAAACATCCTCTGTAACACGTTGACATGATTCTGGATGCTGACCGGTGAGTAGTTCTGGATGCAAGCCATCACCATCATTAGTCCCGCTGTCAAGATTGAGTTCTCCGTCAACCGGATTGCCTTCCTCACCGTTGCCAAGAACGCTGGCCTGGTCGTGGGATCGAGCGTGTGGCCGATGACGGCGGATTTCATCGGAAGACGTCTGGCGTTCAATGTCACTCTCCTGATCTCCTCGGTTGCAGGATTAGTCGGTGCTGGGAGTCCGAATTTCGTCGCCATAGCCGTATTTTGCGCCTTTATCGGCGTGGGAGCCCGGGTAATCAGCCCGTTGATAGTGCTATCTTTCTCGAGTTCATTCCTGCGACGCATCAGTATCATCTGCTTACCATGCAGTCGGCTTTTTGGTCTGTTGGGCAAGCTGTTGCTGCGTTGATAGCATGGTGAGTCGAGTTCTGCCCATTGCCTCCCTTGAGTCTCGTACTTGAATGTCGATTAGGCCTCTGATTGCGAAGTACTCTTGTCCATCCGATACACCAGCTGGTCAATGCACGTTCCAGGATAATCTGGGCTGGCGTTATTCCTACTGGACCTTTGGCGGACTGACGCTCGCCATATTCCTGGCACGGCTGTTCTTCAGAATCTACGAAACCCCTAAATACCTCTTAGGCAGAGGCCTGGACCAACAGGCCGTCGAAGTCGTCTCCAATGTGGCAACTCGAAATGGAACTTCCACCTGGCTCGACGCACAGCTGGCCACCAGACAATCATCTCCGACCCCTACGACGCCCAACACGAGCTCCAGAGCCTTCCTCAATCGCACCATGACCAAATTCAACCTGGACAAAATCAAAGCGCTCTTCTCAACCCCGCGTCTTGCATTCTCCACCTCCATGATGCTCTTTCTGTGGTGCTCAATCGGCATGGCCTACCCGCTCTACAACTCCTTTATCCCCATCTACCTAGAAAACAAGGGTGTCCAATACGGGGCCACCTCCACCACCCAAACCTACCGCAATTACGCAATTCAAGCCGTCTGCGGAATCCCCGCCTCCATCCTCGGCGGCTTCACAGTCGACCTAAAACACATCGGCCGCAAAGGCACAGGGACAATCGCCTGCCTCTGCACGGGCGTATTCCTTTTCTGTTCACGCGCGCCTCAACAAACGCAAGCGTTCTGGGGTTCACATGCGCCATTGCATTCTTCCAAATCTCGTCTATGGACTGCTGTACTCGTATACGCCGGAGTTATTCCCGCTCCGATTCGGGGACGGGTAATGGCCTCGTTGCGTTGTTTAACCGGCTGTCTGGACTCATGGCGCCGATTATTGCGGCCTATGTCGGTGTTGATACGGATCTTCCGGTTTGGATCTCGGCAGCGCTCTTTGTTGTCGCGGGGCTGGCGTTCTTGGTTTTGCCGATGGAGACGAGGGGCGGGCTGCTGCGTAGTTTATGTGTGTAAATGTCCTGGCATATAAGATAGTTATTGGACGACTACCTCAAAAACGAGGCGCCGTTGGGAAGGTCACCTATCGGTCTTTTAGGTGGTATTTTGGTCATATTTCCCGGCTTTCCCATTTCACACCCTCCCAGACTTATATTTCCGAATATAAGACTGCACAGAATAACACAAATTGATACTCCGTAACTATAGAAGAAAATACTAGTTATATAGATTATAATCATTAACTAGTTTTAGGGAGAGCTATTTCACTCAACCCCTTTCATAAGATAAAAACAGTGTGGATCAAATAGAACATAGGTATCAAGATAAGAGAGAAAAAAGAAAGCCCAAACCCGGGGCAAGCTAGAAACAAGCTGTATAGGAAGAGTACAGTGGTAGATATTTATTAAGTTCAATAAGCCAAAAGCGGTAATAATAATGCAGCCGTCATCACGCCAATTATGAAGTAGAGAATGCCATTGCTGTTAGTATTACTGGCTGTCGCCGCGGCATTATTGCTTGGTGTGTTCAGAGAGACGAGATCTAGTTCGTGCTCGAGGAATCGGGTTTCGGTTTTAGCAATGGGCGCGTGCTGTTTCATCCAAGTTCGGTATGTCTGAATATCTTTAAGTGAGGCTTTGGGAATTTCGCGCAATTTTGTATAACTGCAGAGAGCGTCGTCTGCAAAGGGAAAGTTTATGAGTTAGTTCTAATCACTTTTGTAGTAGATTGGTAGAAATCGTAGAAACTCACTGTATTGGTTGACTTTATATGCAAGTCTGTCCACGAGCTCTAGGCGTCTCGCATGAAACGCAGCATACCCTCGAGCTTCCACATCCATTCGATGCGAAGCCGGCTCCAACCGTTCTGTTCCCTCCTGCTCGGCGATGGCGGCGCGATGTTTGGCTTCATATTCATCCATGATCTGGAGCTCTTCCTCCATTTGAGAAATCTCGTCCTGCAAATAGAGAAGAATGCGATGATTCACATTTTCAAAACGTCGATATACCGGAACTAGTCCAGATGTCGAACCAGTCTTTGACGATATAGCTGAAGAATCCAGTTTCGAGGCTAAAAGAGCGTATCCTGAGGATGGTCCGGACTCTGTTGTACTGTTTCTTTCTGTCCTGGCGAGTTCGTTGTTTTGGTGTCTGGGTTGTTGTTACCAGCGTACCTTGACCTTTTCACCTACTTCCTGAGATGACGATAATGATTTTCTTTGAGATTTGTGTCTATCTTTCCGGGGTTTACTTTCGCCGTTGCGCGAGGGTTGTCCGTGTTGATCGTGTGGATAGTGCCGTGGCTCAGTCAAGTAATAGTCTTCAGGAGCCGAATAGTCGGGTTCCTCGTCGTCAGTGGTCGGAGTTTGTATCTGACTTGCACTGTTAAGCCGACTCCGCGTTTGCGCTATCTTATGGAGGTTGTGCCTATTGACTAAACGCAAATATTCAGTAGCAGGCGAACCGTCTGGAGAAGTTATCGCCTCAACATCGGTCACGGTCGAATCTCTCGAAGTAACGGAGAACGTCTGCTCGGGGCTACTTGCGCGGAAAGAGGACTCTGGAGATACAAGGTATGAGGAATGCCCATTCCTGGACCCCCGTCTTGGTTGCGATTCAGCAAGGGCCTGTAACCCTTCATGATCCGAGTTACTGTTAGAGGTTGGCGAAGAGTCATCCTCCTGTAGAAAGTCGAAAACATTAGGCGTGTTTTGCCTTTCTGCACTATCGCCATGTCATTCCCATCGGGTATTTGTATTTTCGTTGTCTCTGTCTTTTGCTTGGAAGCTACACCAGATCCAAATTTTGCTGAAAGAATGCGGGCAGCAACAGCTGGCGCCGATTGTGCCGACTCGACGATCGCTGGTAAGGGAACAGGCGATGGCGACGGAGCATAGCTCGAATTTGAAGGCTTCTTGTTTGCGCGTGTATTCCTGCTGCCCTTGCGGCGACCGGTAACGCTCGAGGGCATCGTATTCTATGTGTCGCGATGTGTCGCGATGTGCCGAAAGGGTAATAATTTCAGGCTGCCGAATCGGTCACAGCATGAAATCCGGGGAATGGAACCGGAGAATGTAGAATTTGAAATCACGTGGTAAGAATATGTATGTTTATTATTTTCTTCTTCTTTTTGGTTTCAAAGTCGCAATCGAAGTAAGAATTCTTGCTCACGTAGCAACAAGGTGCAGGATCGTGTGTAGTACGTACGGCGCCTCCTTGCAGCAATCACGGCACTTACAAGATTCACGGTGCCCCAAGAAATGAATACTGTACTCCGAGAGAAAAGCGATCCAGCGCATCAATTTAACAAGAGGATTAAATCAAAATAATGAAAGAGGAGAAGATCGGATGAAATATAATTAATTGCTGAGACGCCTTGATGCCGTAGCCAGAGCGCTAGACCGTAGGGCAAAAGATACGCGACGCAGTCCGGGGAATCCAAGTCTGAAAGGGTTCGGCTCTGGGTCCCCATGACCATCGTCTTCATTGTCTGAAAGCTGGGAATTTGGAATTCCTGCCTGTGGTTCTTTCTTAGTTTGCCCTCTTTGCCCAGGGCAAATCCATGAACACGCCCCGAGGATCATGAAAACGTTAAAAAGAAGCAAGAAAAGAAAAAGAACCGGAGAGTTAAGCCATCTCTTTCTAACGAACTGCGGGTACTAAAATGGCTAGTTTCATAGATGGCCACACTCAAATTCGGCTCGACGTCTGCCAAGTGGGACATTGCTGAGCTGGCAGTGTGGCACTCGCTGACTCGCTGGTCTGGGATCCCTTGCGTCGCGCGTTATGCAGGAAATATCAACAACTCGTCGGTTGAAACTTGACAGTGTCACAGTTCGGTCGGAACTTTGACACTCGCAGCTCGGTGTATCTGCCAAGGTATTTTGCCTAACTCTACTGATCCATAGCCACGTCGATCTCCTTGAGCCTATTCCCGTTCTGCCCCACGCTATGTACTGTTCCCCGGGCACATTTGACGGCTTGCGATTCGATAGAATATAACAAAGAACGAGTACGAAATCAGCACTGGTTATTACTGTTTGTTCACAGGATTATATCAATGTAAATACTAAATACTACTAACCAATACTGCATATCCTTGAAGCACTCGCCGGTTGGCTTGTCGATACCTAGGTGGCCAATAAGGCACCAAGGCATCTAGGTAGCCGAGATGGGCAATAAATATAATTTCCTAATGCGGAGATTAGGGCCATTCGTGATCATTGTTTATTTCTATGTTGTTCTCCAGGTTTTCGGTTTAATCCAAGACATCAATGTCAAGTAATCTGTAACGCATTCGATTTTTTATTCAAGAATATCAAGCCAGCGTCTATGAGATAGGACAACCATAAGAAATCTGTACATTTCATTCTACATCTTAAAGTGCCCAGATTCCATGTATCTTAGTCAAATAATTCCATGAGCTTAATTGGCTGTAGCGCTTCCTACTATATATAGACAATAGGTACTTGTCAGAATAAGAACGTTACAGCCAATAGATCCCACGCTAGTGTTGCACCAATGCACCACAGAACAAGGGTTTACCTGTGCGCAGTCTTAGGGCTAAAGCCTAAGGCAAGCAGAGCAAGCAGAGCAAGGCTCTGCTGAAGGGTGAATGGAGTTGACAGAGTTGACAGAGTTAATAGAGTTAATAGAGTCAACTGAGTAGACAAAGTTAGTAGAGTCAGCAGAGTTGGCAGATCTGATAGAGCAGACAGAGTAATTCTATACCCACTTTATCTAGAAGATAGACACTGATAACTCTACTAAGTTTAGAACTCAGGTATAAAAGGACACTCGTTTACTATGTATTTAGTTTTATTCTATTATCTTGAATTAACCATGTAAAGTACTCCTTAACTATGATAACTTAAGTATATAATCTAGACATGGCAATGTCAGAAGAACAGCTAGACCTGCTAGCCTACCGAGTGACGGCAGCCAGTGGTTAAGTAGGTTACACCGCAGGATGCGACACGCGGGAGTCGACGGAGTCCGCAGAGTCGACTAAGTCAGCAGAGTCAACAGAGTTGGCAGAGTAGGCGGAGTAGGAAGAGTCACATGACTATTAGACAGTCCCCTGATAAGATAAGGACAATAGTCCTAAGATAGACTGTTGATGGACAGTCCTAAGATGGATTATTAATAAGGCTGAAGAAAGGGACTGTTCTATATAGATATAAAAGGACACTCATTTACCATATATTTAGCTTTATTCTATTGTCTTGAATTAACTATGATAACTTAAGTATACATTCTTCTATTAAATAGGATATTTGAGTCTTATTCTTTACTATTTACTTTCTAAAGCCTTTTGTACTTTAGAAGTCTAATAACTTTACCTATTATTAGCTATCCTAGCTATACTGTAAGGCGGAGAGCTTGGGATACGGGAATAGCTTCAATGCGGGAGCCATATCACGTGTTCCGCTTCGCCCTAGGGTTGCTAAGTCAGCACCCGAAACGCACCCGAGTCGGTTGTATACATAATTATGATTCAAACAGGGACAGAGGAAGATAGCAAATAGCTATCTTATAAATTGTACTCTACCTTCTATATAAATTAAAGCCTACTTCGTATCTTACTATCATGCTTCCTATCCACTCTCTTACAGTCTATTTGTGACGGTTCGGGTCATCTCCGGCATACTCCGTCATATTGATTAGGGCTTACTGGGAACCTCCGGCAATACCTCTGGTTATTCCTCATTGAGTTGCTCTTTGTTGGGATACTCCGTTGATCTTCCTTTGGTGTTATTTCTATTCACCGGAGATATCCTGCCATCATGTGTGAAGCCTTGGGTATAAAGATGTGGCCGTTGGCCCCTAGCTAGTTCTTCCTTCCTCCATCCTGATTATTCTCGTCTACAAGCACACGTTCCTACTCCGGTTCCTCGTACGTCGTAGGCCCTTGGGTTCGTATTGGCACCGTGACACTATTTGCTCCCCTTAAGAAGGAGGCCCGATTATAAGAAATAAAATGGCTATATAGCACAGCAAATAACTTAGCTCCTAGTAGGCTGCTAATTCTCTTATAGGAGATTATAAATTATTAATAAATTATACTCTAAATCCTCTAATAGAGCAGGAAACCTTTAATAAATTAATAATAATTATTAGACATGGCAAAACCCAACCCGAAAACCCGAACCAACCCGAACCCGACCCGCCGGGTCCGGGTTGGGTTTGAAAAGTTGCTGACTAAGCGGGTTCGGGTTGGGTTCGGGTTGGAACAATGAAAACCCGTTAAACCCATGGGTAACCCATATATTCTAAGCTAACCTAATTAGGCTAGTTGCCTTCCTATTTGGGTTAGTCTATAAATGCATTAGGTTTGGTTTAACCCAATTAGGCTAACCTCATTTATAGACTAACCCAAATAGGAAGGTATCTAGCCTAATTAGGTTAGCTTAGAATATATGGGTTACCCATGGGTTAACCCGACCCAACCCATATTTACGGGTTGGGTCCGGGTTGGAAAAATATAAACCCAAAACCCGGCGGGTTGGAAAGCGACCCCCAAAACCCAACCCAACCCGACCCATTGCCATGTCTAAGGCTGGGGATCGAGCCTGAGGCCGCTAAAGCGCCAAAAGGGTAGTTCGACACTACTACCAGCTGAAAACGGGCCATGCCCCCATAGGCGCCTACCTACACCGCGTGAAGCGCCGGGAATCAGCGACATGCGGCGCATGCCACGCCCCAAACGAGACGGTGCGGCACCTAATCCTAGAGTGCCCAGCGCGTAGCGAAGCCCGGAGGACGCTGTATCGTACGCTAAGGAGCGAGGGCGTGCCGCTGCCAACAGCGGCAGAGGACTGCCCCGAAGCACGCCTATTCGCCACGCCCAAGGCCACCAAGGCGCTCCTCCAATTCATCACCGAGGCGAACCTTTTGGCGCCGCAGAGAGCGCCAAACGGCGTGCCGCATTAGCAGACCATTGGGGCCTAAGTGCCCTAGAGAAGGAAGGAGTTGGGGACGTTTTAGGGGACGTTTTAGGGATGAGATCAGGAGAAGGATAGAGAGCGCCGGCGCTGCCGCCCTGAGTAGGCGCGTAGTGCACCTACGCCCCCAAGCAGCGCCCATGCCCGCTAACAAGTAGGGACTCCTATAGGGCACCACCCCTATAAGCAGCCCCAAAAGCTCTACGCATCTAGGCGCCATAGAGCAACGAAAGAGCCCGGTACTACCCCAATGCCTGAGCCTGCCGTGGGCGCCACCTACCCCTAATGCTGGGGAGCAGGGGCGCCATCGAAGGAATCTGACAGTGCGTCATAGCCAGTAGGCTGGATATGTACTATAAATTTGATTAATAATAATAATAATAATGTCGGTTTACGCCGGTCCTCCTATAGGCCAACGAAGCAAGAGGATTGGGCGAAGGGCACGTCCGACAACCCTATACCGGAGCCCATGTACTATGTAGGGGATACGAATAGTACATATAGAAAGGCTCGATTCCTACGAACGAGGTAGGAATCTAGAGGTGTTTATATACACGATTCAGGGGTTCCTAATCCGGTCAAAGCGAGCGGGGCTTGAGCGTAGGCACGTACGTGCCGTGCGTGCCGTGCCGGCATACGACGAGGTCATATACCGACAGTTATATTTAAGAGCCCCTTCTTCTGGTTATTAGACTATGAAAGCCCTCCTACATTTAATATAGTTTTATTAAACTCATTCAGGAATTCCTCTAGGGTTTTTTCCTTATTTTATGGTGTTCACTCTTACAAGGGACTTTCTTAATAGGTCAGGGTCCCCAAAGGCCTTATCTAATATGGAGATAAATTCCTCCCATATCACTTCCTCTCTAGAGGATTGTTTAACTATTAATTATGGTAATATTCTTTGACTAGCCTTGCCTCTAAGTTGGCTATAAGTATAATAAATCTTTTTATTATGAGTCTAGAAACAAGGTGCATCTAATAAAAATTTAGTGTATAGATTTATTTAGAATAGAGGATAATATTTTAGGTCTTTATAGGAGTATGTCTTGATGTTAGGATATATAGATTTAGAACAGGACATAGGTGTGGTCCTTATTATTGTAGAGATATCAGGCTATTCAGGTGATACTTAAGTTTGCTGTTGTAATCAGATAGTAAGTTATTATACTATGTTATAGAGGTCTTCATATGAGGGTTAATCTATTTGTGGGGAGGTCTATTCTATTGTTCATCTTATATATTCCTAAGTCTCAACAATACAATTCTAGAAGAAAAGGATCGAATTCTAATATCACAGGCTAGACCTGGTAGTAGAGCTGATAAGAGCTGCGTACATACAAAGAGGATTCGATAGGGAAAAGAAAGAAGAAAGAAGAAAGCCCTGAGGTTCATCCACAGGGGTATTTGTTTACCCCTGAGTTCTTGGCTGGTGCACGGGCCAATCCTGCGATCTCGACATCTGCCATCTGCCGTCTGGTCAAGCTCGGGCTAGCTTTGGAGCGTAGCCTGAGTATTAGAGTACGGGTTCAACCCGTCACACCAGCCCCTTGTTGCCGCTGTTCTAGTTATTATAGGGTTTGCATTTCTCTGTCTCAGTAATCTACTCAAGGCAATTTGCTATATAGTAATAGGTCTTTATAAATTCGTGGAAACTTATATCCAAATCATAACTCTCCTTGACTATCTGAAGCTATATAGCCAACAATATCCATTCATAAAGCTCCTTCTTCCAGGAATCTGGGGCTAGCTCTACCTCTTAGGCCAACAAAGTGAATTCTGCAAGGAATAACTGGAATCTCATACTGTTCATGTATAGGTGACAGAACTTGTTCTTGGCCTTCACAACCCAGTTCTTATCTATATATAGTGTCTTAAGGTGATCAATGATGTTATCAACATCCTAATAATACTGCGGCGAATTCTTTCTAAAATAGAGAAGCAAGTGGTTCATAGCTTCACTCTTATATATACTCTTCACATACTGTATACATGCCAAAAGGGTAGGATAATGGTCAGCATTGGCTTCCAGCTTGTTCTCGACATTAATAAGCTATAACTTGAATTTGGGATCTATCCTGTCTGTAAGATACTATCTATTAGGAAGTTTGGTGCTCTTCTTATTACTAGATAATGCTTATTTAGTAATAATCTTATTCTGCCTGCACTGCTCTAGCTGTTCGTATACTTTATCATACTCTTATATTAGCTTAAGTATAGCAACCTTCTATTACTGTATCTGCTCATAAAATGAATGTTCTCCTCCTACATGAATTCATATTTCTTATTGTCAGGTTGTCTGCTGTCAGCTGCTCTAGCTTAGCCAAGTGCTCATATAGACCGTCAAATAATATGTCTGGCTTGCTCTCACAGAGCTGCAAGAAAGTCTTATAATCCAGAGGCCCTTGCACACTGGCAGTCTCCCCATTTAGATCAATATTAAGTATAAGGCATCAGCTTAAGCTGCCTGCTCCCATACCTATATTAAACAATTCCCCGGCCTTCTGGCCAGCTGGTTTTGCCATTACTAATAACCCACAAGTTATACAAAGAAAGATATGAAAAGATAATATATTAGGCTTTGTACTCGAGCGTCGTCAGTTTAGTTAATGCTTTGCAAGCTCTTAAAGTTGTAATAGAAGAATGATAATAGAAATAGGAAAAGGCTTCCTTAATTAAAGCATTAGGCTTGATAGGCCTGCTTTGTCGATTTACAAGGAAGTAAATAAAAGGTGATACTTAATATTATGTCAACATGCCAATCGACTTGATTTAGCTATTGAACTAACTAAACAAGAGGGTGCTTTTCAACGAGAATATTGAGCATGGAGAGAGGAAGAAGGAAAGAAGAATAAATCCAGTGTGCGTACGTGCCCTTATATGCGAATCGGGCGCACGTAGGCCTTTCCCCAATTGGCACCGTTGCTGAGGCTATTCCCAGGTCAGCGCCGCCGCATAGGGTTTGGCCTCCCGTAGCCCTAACGCATGCGCTCGCAACGTCAGTAAAGCCTCGCACCAATCCGTCACAGCATATACGAGCCCTCATAAGGGGTCAAGCTCCCTACGTGAGGTCTTTCGTACTGGCGGCATTTTTAATAAAGATTAATAGGTTTACATACAAATTTGTATAGGACGTGATGTTTACGTGTTTTTGCCGGCAGAATCACTAGCGCGCGGGAAGGGGTGCGGAAACATATTTCGCGACACTGTAACATGCTATCACAGGGAAGTTCACGAGCTAGGAGCGGCAAAGGGTGCTAGGTCAATCCAGTGACGGGGTTTTGAGGCACTACCAATCCCAGTTTGTTCAACGCGATCTTCAAAATGTGGTGCTTCTCCGGCCACCCCAGGAACATCTCATTCAGGCCGCTGGGAGCATGCTCCAGAAACGGGATCTGTCCGCTCCCTCCTCCGAACTGACCGAGGAGCAGCGTCGCGCTATCTGCCAGAACCCACAGATTTTGGAGCTCAGGCGCGCGAAGTGAGAGGTAATGGAGGAGATGCCATCCCTTGCTGGGACCAAGAAGAAAGCCCGGACTGCTTTCCCGCATCTCTACCAGAGGCACGAATCGCTTTACAAGGAGCTTTCTCAGTTGAGGAAAACATTAGCCAAGGACACCAAAAGACCGCCAGGAAAGAGCACTTCTATAATGCGCCTATCCTGAAGTCAAGAGGCAGATCAAGCGACTTCTTGGTCAGGCCGACCCTGAGGACTGTGACACTAACAGCCCCAATAAGAAGGACTGAGAACTTCCTATCCCCACCTACATCTTCCCAGAGCGGGAACGGCTTATTGAGAATTTTACAGCCCAGACATAGAGAGTTACAAGAAGGATAAGCTTCTTGCAAGACATATCTAGGCAACCAAAGATATAATTGCACTCAGCACCCTCTATAAACCAAATCAGCGGGGCGATCGAGTTAACTGGAAATTTGACGATGACGAGTCTGCGGAACCGAAAAAGCCTTGCCTTCTTAAAGAGGAAACTCTTAACTGCCCAACGGATGTTTGCATCATCTATTACGGTCTATATCGCCATTCCACATCTAATCCATCTCCGTACAGATTTCCTCCTAAGCGGCAAGATTCTCTTCAGCGACATCTCATCGATTATCACCTCGCCAAAGCCTACAACAGAATCAGCTGCACCTAGAAGATGTGCTATAATGTTCCGAAGTTCACCCAAATTACTGATTTCTTGGTCCATACTATAGAAGTGCATGCATATGATATCAATATTCAGCGGAAACATCTTCCGCCGAGGCAGCCTGTTAGTGGCTGTGAAGATTCATTTTGATGATTCAGATTTCTCTTCTGGGTCCGATCGCTATTCCGGCATAGACACCCCGCTTCGTCTATCACATCTGAAATGACGAACGTCGATCCTCGCTTAATTGAATCTGGCTCTCTTCATTCCACACAGTGCCCAGTGCGTCGGTCTAAGAGAATCAAAGTATCTGTATGAAATATAGATACATGGGCTTATTGACGACTTGCGCAAAGATACTTCTGATCCATCATTTCATTAAGTAATCTCCCCACACATACTTTTTCGGCACGTTTCACACTGTTTCATGAGCAGGCTGCCTTAGACTCTAAAGTATAATATTTTATCTTTGTTTTATTTAAACATTTCGCAATTTCTGGTAGTTTTCTTACACCTAGTATCCGCAGAATATTGCCATAAACGTACGCTTCTGTAAATCAAAAAGAGCCATGCCATGAAAAGATTGAACAATACACCACTCTAATAAGTTGTCTTTTATCCCAGCTGTATGGTGAAAATATGGCGGCACCGAACTAATCCACATCTTGCATGTCTCGACCTTCGGCCCTAGGCGACGGTGTTCTAGCAGCTATAATGAGCGGGTGATTTCCAAGGAATGATTTAACAGCTGGAGCATAAGGTAGATTGATCTGCACTCCATGGGTCGATTGGGCGGTTCGCACAGCTGCTATAGATCCTGCTGAAACTTCGCGCAGAGGCTGTAGACAACTGTTCTCAGTGAGCGATATTTGGTCCATTAATGTATTATACTCATCCATCCAATTATTAAGAGAACGAGAGGATGACATGGAATGCGGGTGACTGGACCCTAATACTTTGTTTCTCAAATGAGAGCATTGTTTCATCAGAGCTAATGCATCTTGTATTTTGCCCTGAAATCTCCAAGTATAAGCCAGGTTATTCATGCTGGTCAGAGTGTCGGGATGCTCCGCTCCTAGTACGGTCTTAGATGTCTCCATTACTTGCACGTCTAGATTCTCAGCTTCATTCCATCGACCCTGATTCCGGTAGGTTGATGCCAGGTTTGCTATACTAGTTAGAGTAGAGGGATGCTCTGCTCCTAGTACAGTCTTAGATGTCTCTATTACTTGCATCTGTAGATTCTCGGCTTCATTCCATCGACCCTGATTCCGGTAGGTTGATGCTAGATTTGCTATGCTAGTTAGAGTAGAGGGATGCTCTGCTCCTAGCACAATCTTCCTTATCTCCATTACTTGCATGTCCAGATTCTCAGCTTCATTCCATCGACCCTGATTCCAAAGGTTGATGCTAGGTTCGCCATGCTGGTCAGAGTGGAGGGATGCTTTGCGCCAGCTTTCTCCTGGTTAACCATCATCAGCTTCTTATAAAGTACCTCTGCTTCTTGATATCTTCCATCACTGACAAGGCAATCTGCAATCTTTCCAGTCAAACTCAAGTAATTGTTCTCTTGTACCACAAATTCATTTTCATGCACAACTGCTAAAGCGTGAGGAAGGTATTGTCGCCAAAGTCCTCGTTTAGTGTGGTGATTATCTGGAAATACATTCTGTATATGATCAGCCACCCTTTTGATCCAGTGGCTGAATAACGCATTCTTCCTGAGCCAGTTTCGGGTCGCAATATGGACAAGTCGGTGCATATTGATATCCATGTCTTGGCTGTTTGTAAACGAGTATGCATTTAAAAGCCCCAAAGCATCGACTTTCTCCTTCCTCGATGCGGGTTGAGGAAGCAGGGACTGGGTAATGTTTCGCGGATTGATACAGGCCATGAAAGATAAATAGTCAGCAGCTAATTGATCTTGCTGCTGGATCTGTTTAAATGATATTAACCAGGTGGTGATCACAGGATTCTGAATATCCTTATAGCGTCCTGGATCCCGAAAGTCTTCGCTCAGGAGTTCGACAGCATCTTGTTCCTGCTCTTGGAAGTGCTAAGTAGGTCGATAAATTAATACCATTTTCAATGATATATGCTGATGCCTGCGTTATTGCTAAAGGAAGAAAGGCTAGTTGTTCAAGGAGAGCAGTAGTTATGGTAGTATCTCTTAGCAAGTCCTCCTGTGCCAATGTCTTGTCTAAGATTCTAACTGCAGTTTCTTTATCCATATCTGGAATAGAAACAATATTAAATGGTGCCAGCTTCATAGCGAGTTTTCGGTTTCGGGTGGTGAACAGAATACAGCCATCCTTACTCTCAGGGATAAAATCTTCAAGAGGCGGAGCTATGTGACTGGCGGTGAACCACATCTCTGCATCATCTGCATTATCAAAAATAAAAGCCACTTTCCTGCACGCTTAGAGCTGAGGTAGCTCTTAACCTGTTCTTTGACCTCTGCCAGATTCACATCATAAAGTCCGAGTACCTGTGCAATTTGCAGGAACATCTGCTCAATTGTGGCATGGCTGGTACAGGGGATCCAGAAGACTGAGCACTCCTTATCTCGGTCCCGGATGCGGTGTGCGAGCTCCAGGGCCACTTGGGTCTTCCCGACCCCGCCTAGCCCGGTGATAGCGATTTTTCTAGGACCGTCTTGCATTGTTATTAATTCTTCCAGTTTTGTGATCTCATCCTGACGCCCGACAAACTTGGGATTCCTTGCGAGCGGTACTATCCAGTGCCTCATCTTCTTGTTGTTCATTAAGTTGGCATCTGGACGGCTAACAGGAATTGCCAATAGCAGCAATTTTGCATAAGCAGCCGCTGTCAACGCCGCATATCCTTGCCACTCTTTCTGTTTATGAGAGTCGCAATAATCGCATATCCCTCGGATCACAAGACTTGGAAGCTCATCCATCAGCCCAGCCGCCTCCATTTCAAAGCAGAGGATTCCATACTGCTGTGCTAGGCGGTCTCGTGTTTCCGAATCCTTCATCACCTGATCTCCCGACGCAATCAACCCATAGTGGATTTGAGGTGTTCTCGTCTTTCGTGGTTGTCGTTTATATAATTCTTCTTTATCGCATTTTTCACAGCCATCCTCACTAGCGATATGATGATAGGAGGAACGAAATAGAAAGTCGGTATGCTGGTCTGGAGGTGAAAATCGTTCTTGCATATTAGGGTTTTGTATCAAGGTTTCATCCACTATATAGGAAAGAGCGTTCTCGCCTTCAGTCATTTGTTTTGCCTCCAGTTGACCCATATGTGTTAAAAGCACCTGCGGTGGTTTGTTTAAGGTTCCTGTTGCCTCGAATTGGCCGTCATGAATCGCCTTGCCATAATCATACTGGATCACTCCACTGTGCTTTCCAGCTGGTTTGCTTACCACTACATCGCCTAATCGAACGTCGTGACTTTTGCCCGGGACCCCACCTCCGATCCCCACTATCAATCCATATTGAAGCTGAGGAAAGGTCGAGCGCATGCGAGATCCCACGGTTGCGGCAGACACTTTGCCGTATATGCCATTTGGTAGGCTGGCGATCACAATATAGTGGCCGTTTAGTTCACCAAGTTGGTAGGCATTCGAATCAGTGGAGGGTATAGGCAGCGGACTGTGGGTTCTGTCCAGCATACTGCGGGCTGCTGCTGCTTCCAGCGGCAAGGCGCATATCCATGCGACTGTGTAGTCGTCGTGCGTCACAGTTGTCATTGTTGGTCATAGAAGAGGATCAAACGGGCCAAATATAGATGTCCGGATAATGGCAGAATGAACTGTGAAGCTTTTTAATAATGAGGAGAGAATGCAAAACACTGTTCATGAGGCTGAGAAGGAGGGGTAACAGCATCGTGCTACCTACTGCAAGGCTGACAACGTCTTCACACACGGTCGCATAGCGTTGGGCACTGCATGATAATTAGCTGAAGGCGATGGAAATGCATAACCAAAGTATACCAGGATATTTAACATGCATTGTTTTCAAATATCCATTCGATTTGTCGCGTTACCCTTTCTGTTTTGATTTGCCTCGTTTGCGTTGAAAATGCTAAAGTTCCGCATGCTAAGTCGAAATACGAGCGGCAATACCTTGTTTTGTATACATAGGTTCAATACTGCTCATCAAATACCAAACTTACAGGCTAAACCTTATATAGATTAGATTGCGGCAGTGGCGCTGAGAAAGAGTCGAAGAGTTGCAAATAATGTAAAGCCGTACTTGCAAGGCGCTGTATCATCACAATCTTGCCAACTCATGCGGGGTAAGATACAGTAGAGATGGTAGGGCTTCACATGCGTGAAGAAATCCAGAGCTCAAATCCTATATAATGGGGTGGTTCTTATTCTACCTCTTGCTTTACTGTAATTTTATGTCCAGCAGATTATATGCAAAAGCACAATGTCTGAGAGCAAAATCCTCGACGTGATTAAAGCTGAGGATGAGCAGCCCGAAAACGACTTAACTGATAGCATAAAAGGTGAGTCTATTGGGCAGCACAGGGAGGCTAGAAATAACAGCAACAGGTACCTCGTCTCTGGTGAATTCTTTGATCTTATGATCACCACCAAAGATAAAGAATTCAAAGTTCATCGTTTGGTTGTTTGCGGACAGTCAAAGTTTTTGCCCAGATACAGAGGAGATTGGACAGTAAGATTGCGGTCAGTTCATGACGGCTGAAGACTAATATGCACAGGAGAAAAATGAGAATGCCATCTCTTCGTGATGACGATCCTTTCGCCATAGAAGCGATGATTCATCACATGTACGGATTTGACTATATTAGCAGCGGGAGTGACAGCAGTCGGGTATCACCTATGCTATTCAATGTCAAAGTCTACCATATCGCGGACAAATATGATATCCCTCAGTTAAAAGAGGTGGTAAAGAGAAGTTTGAGACGGCTGTGAAGGCATGCTGGCAGATGGTGACTTCCCGATTGCCATTGCACAGGTATACAGAGGCAGCTGAAGACAGACCGAGGTCTCCGAGACCCCTCGTGTCTATATCGACGGAGCACATTGATCAGCTACAGGAAGAGGATGGTTTTCGGCGTGGACTTGAAAGTACGGCCGGATTCGCTACTGATCTTGCGCTCAACCTAGCTCAAAGAAACGCTCAGATCTCCAAAATGAGGAAATACCGTTGCCCTAGTTGCAATACTAAGTGGCTTCTAGAATGCATCGGAGGAAAGGTACAATACTGTCCAAACTGCAGCAATTCCCGATCTAACTGGTCGCCGTACATCGTTCATGATTAAGTGACCCTATTGCTGAGACCTGTGGGTTGGTCATTATTGGTCTATGATGATGCGGCATTATCATTTCGGTACTGAAGAACAACGGTTTTCAATATTAGCTAGCTAGCATCTTCAATAGAGTTTTCGGATTCGCTGGTGTTTTCATCGTTTCCTGTTTCTCTTCCTTCCGAGAATCCAGCGTGCGACTGGGTCTGGAGATTTAATAAGAGTGTAATAACTCAAAGTGCGACAGATACCATGACTCTTGACCAGGTCGCAAAAGGAATCTGGCCGTTAGACCGTCAAGCTTTCGTTGGGCGGGATGTCCTGCATGCATGCTGACAAATATCTCGTTCTTTTCCAAATAACTAGTTAACTGAGGCTACTGACTCGTCAATTTGTAAGAAGCAGGACCGCACTTTCTGGTCAAACAAACAGTAGCTCCACTCGGCTCTATATAAATGATTCAAGCTATCTGATTTTAGGAAAACCTCATTCTCAAAGGTTTATATAAACTCAAAGAACACAAGGAGGGGCAGCAAAACATAGATAATACACAAATCCTTTCAGCGAAGGTACGATTGAATGGCTGTATAGACAAACGACTGAGGCAAGAAAAGTATGTGATGATCGTACACGACCAACTCAATCCTCTTCTGCGGCATTCTCACGGCTGTTCGGTTATAGGTATAGAATGAGCGTATCACTCCAAGGTGCGATAGATACCAACAACCTTGACTGATTCGAAAAAGGGGTGCTATCTAATCGTTAGATCCATATAGCTATAATGTAGTCGCCGGACTCCATGCCTTGAGAACATCCTGGAGAGAAATATGGGTCGGCAATTTGGTGAAGTGATCGGCCATTAACCCCGATACCTTGACAATGCTCGAGCTGCTAGAGACACTAAGCAGAGTAGCCGCAATTTTATACACGGCTTCTATATCGCGAGAAGAATCCACAGTGTTTCCGAGCTGAATCAAGCTTCTCCCAACATCTCCTACAGATGTATTAGCAAATTGATCGTGCGTATCCTTTTGCACAATGACTTACCAATTTTAACTTCGCCATCTTCACTGACATGTATACTGTCGCAATTCAAATCTCCATGACTGATGTTAAGCACTTCATGGATGTACTTCAAACCGTGTAAGATCTATACATTAGTCAGTAGTCACGTTAGCAAGAGAGATATTTGTCCTTTGAGACCCTCTTGCAGATACTGGCCGCTGCGATTTCATCCCCTTTACAAGCGGGAGCAATTCCGTCAAGGAAGCTCCTGTTCTCTCATAACTAAAGTAGATTCCGTCTTCGTTGACTGACACGTCCGTGAGATTCACCAAATTTGGATGACTTGTTCGCCGCACAAGATCATTTTTCAAAAGTGCCACCAATAGCTATTTTCTTGACCAAAGTTGGCCGACAAGAAAGATCACCTATCTTCATTCCAGAATATCCGTCTCCGTACGTGCGGGGAATTCCACGAAGATGCTGTCCATCCGGGACTTCTGAACTCTCTCCGCACAGCTGAAGGGAGGTTTCCTAGCCTCCATGTCCATTCAAGAATTGATTAAGCTGGTAGAGCTCTCTCCAGGCATATGACTAAGCTTCATGTTTCGCATTCTGGGGACAATAAATGACTCAACTATCTGATTTGGGAAAGTCAAGCAACACACCGATGACATAAGGACAAATTGAGACTAACTAGCTTAGCCGGCAGAAGGTATGACTGATTGAGCATTATCGAGGGAGATGCACGATTTATATATTTCAAGAGCAGCGGCCATCCTTGAAGATCACTAACGGGGACGTGACTCATACAGTATTAATGCCTTTTCTCTTCTGACCTTGATTGCAAACTCTATGACTAGGTAGTTTGTTTGATAGCTGGATTAAATCAGACCGAAAAACGACATGAAAAGGTGAAGGCGGAATTGAGGCCACGAATTGATTTGTATTGAATATATAAGAATGAGCGCATACTAACTAGAATCTATCTAACGAGGGGGTTTGAGGCCGTATTTATACCTCTCCGGGCACCTCTTAGAGGCCAAAATATGAAGCAATAGTTTATAATCGAACATTCGATATAGTTCGTATGAATCGGATAAGTCGGATCACATGCTGACTAATACTCGGAATAGCTTCATACGCTGTCAAAAGGTCTTTCACAGCCAACTGAGCGGTTGTTATTAGTTAAGGTCGCAAGGCCTGACTAAGCTGACCATTTGGAGCTATTCCTACTTAGTCAGTTTCATCAAGACAGGAAGCTATTCCGGAGCTCAACAATTATCTCATTAGTCGTTTGGAAACAAGCAGATGACTCAGCTCTATGTTCAAAAGTATTGATTTGATTGGCAGAAACTGTATCCGGAGTCTTAGGTAGGGTGGGTCCTGTCTAAGCTTTATGTTTCTCGAACAGGTGATAGTACGGTCAAGTTGTTAACTACGTAAACAGCATGAAAAGAAGCAGTTGTGAGATATTCACCAGGACAAACAGTTCAAGATGATGTTGCAGCCGGAACGGATGTCTTTGACACCCAGCTGTCTAGTATCATCTACGTGTCCAGACAAAGGAGACATGACACAGATTGTCCAACGTCTGCTGTTATGAAAGATGCCAAGCAACCGCAATAGTGGCAAAAAGATGGTCGAGATTTATACCTGGGAGACTAATTCGGTCGGTTTCAACCCAATGTATGTTGATACGCATAGTTTAAGACGCCCAGTGGGTCTATAACCTATTAAAGTTGAGACCAAAGGGTTTACTTGTCAGAGAAATCAACACGTCACAACCAATCGATAGGTAACACCGGAGGAACGGGACGCGCACTGCCGCAGCCACTGACACGCAAGGCCAAGCATAGGCACGTGAGGAAGAAGCTAGGACTAATTAGGGAGCTCCTAATCAGGCTGATTCGACGTGGTGAATCGGGGTGATTCAACATGGTGAATCAGGACGATTCGGGACGAAGAATCGGGGCGATTCAGCAAAGGGTATAAAAGGACGCTCACTACCATGTATTTAGTTTTTATTCTATCGTCTTGAATTAACTGTGATAACTTGAGTATACGTTCTTCTATCGAACGGGATATTCTAGCCTTATTCTTTATTACTTTGCTTTCTATCAGCCCTCGTACTCCAGAAGCCTATTAACTTCGCCCGTTAATAGCTATACTAGCTATACTCGACGGTTAGCCAACCGAAGTTTCCGACATTACTATGGTGAGTCCGGTGGGTTTGTTAGTACGATTTTTACAGGGTTATTTGCCAATCAATTCTGCCGGTCATATTCGCTTACTAAGCTAATATTTTGTATGCGCACCTCCAGCCTCGATTACAGCTTGACACCTAGCCTGCATGGACCCCAAAGCCTGAGCCTGCCGTGGGCGCCACCTACCCCTAACGCTGGGGACCAGGGGCGTCATTGAAGGAATCTGACAGTGCGTCATAGCCAGTAGGCTGGATATGTACTATAAATTTGATTAATAATAATAATAATAATAGCCTGCATGGACTCTATCAAATCCTTGAGAAATTGCTCCGGTAAAGCATCCCATAAAGCACGTACAACCTCATGTAATTGATCATAAGAAAGCTGCTCATCATTCGGATATTGTTCCTGTATCCAATCCTTCATCCAATTCCATACGGCTTCAATTGGGTTGAGATCTGGAGAAAACGCTGGCCAGTATATAGGATATATACCCCGGTTACGTAGCTTAGACATGGCAAAACCCAACCCGAAAACCCGAACCCAACCCGAACCCGACCCGCCGGGTCCGGGTTGGTTTCCAAATTTGCTGACTATCAGCAGGTTACATATGGATCAAAGGAAGTAAAGAGAAATATAAGAGAAATAGAGAAGAATAGTAAGGAAGAGAGAAGAATAAGATTTATAAAGGAAATTGTTGTATTGTTGTTATTCTAATTCTTCTATTTTGCTGGGGATTTGGCCTCTATTTATGCTTGATTTCTCATTCCGAATATCGGATTAATGAGGGTAATGAGGGGTTAATCTGATATATCATATTTTTATCGAACATGTCATATTAGAAATATGACTAGTCATATTCTCACTTTTGTTCGTTCCGAGTTTCGGTAATGTTTCTGATTTGTATGCGTTTTGCTTACATTTCCGAAACTTCGGCTGAATTCCAGCTGAACTTTTGTGAGGTGATTCTTGGCCAGTTGACCCTTCTTGGCCTATATATGATTATACGTGTATGTACTAACCATATTAGGTATAGTGTAACTCTAGGGTTAGGGTCATAACCAACACTGACTAAGCGGGTTCGGGTTGGGTTCGGGTTAGAACAATGAAAACCCATTAAACCCATGGGTAACCCATAAATTCTAGGCTAACCTAATTAGGCTAGTCACCTTCCTATTTAGGTTAGTCTATAAATGGATAAGGTTTAGTTTAACCTAATTAGGCTAGCCTTATTTATGGACTAACCTAAATAGGAAGGTCACTAGCCAAATTAAGTTAGATCAGGACCCACCGGGTTGGAAAGCGAAACCCCCAAAACCCAACCCAACCCGACCCATTGCCATGTCTACACATCACCACGCCCGCTAAAATGGAACAATAGGCGGGCCTAAAGTACACGTTAAGCGGGCCTAGCTTAGGGGTGGGGCGCCGAAACAGCGCCTAAATTGAAAATTGCGCGAGCCTAAGCGAGGGATAGGCGGGCCTAAGATGGGGCCGCAGGCCTGGGAGTTCGAGGACCGTACCGTGATCACATGATCTAGCCAGTTGTCAATTTGCAGAGGACGGGGAAATCCAAGAGTAGGTCAGGATGCTTGGCAGGCCGACTGTATGGAGTAGCGTGAAATGTCGGTTTAGGGCTGTAGCCAGTTGGCAGTTTTCAGAGGACTTGGAGAATTATGAATACCACGCCTAAGTTGAAGATTAGGCATGCCCGAGTGCCCCTAAGTTGGAAATTTAGGCATGTCCGAGTACGCCTAACTGAAAATTTAGGCATGCCCGAGTGCCCCTAACTGAAAAATTAGGCATGCCCAAGGACCCCTACGTGAAAATTTTTAAGTTGGCATAACTCGGCGAGGATTCAGTCACGTGACCCGCGGCTGGTATGGCGGGCATGCTCCCACCTGGGCCTCCCACATATCCGAAAGTCATGTGATTTGGCGCCACTTTTTCAACCCCTTTTCCTGGCGTGCTGCCGGTGGGAGGCCCAGGTGGGGAGTGTCATGAAGCGACACGGCGCCCAGAGGGATAGGTGGTGAGAGCTAGGCAGTTGTTGGGGGCTATCCTCACTAAAATAGCCCTAGACACAGCTAATCTTTTCTAGGGGCGCTAACAGGCTTTTATCCTACCCTATCGAGGGCGCCGGCGCTGCCGCTCTGAGTAGGCGCGTAGAGCACCTACGCCCCCAAGCAGCGCCTATGCCCGCCAACAAGTAGGGACTCTTATAGGGCACCACCCTATAAGCAGCCCCAAAAGCTCTACGCATCTAGGCGCCATAGAGCAACGAAAGAGCCCGGTATTACCCCAACGCCTGAGCCTGCCGTGGGCGCCACCTACCCTAACACTGGGGCCCAGGGGCGCCATTGAAGGAATCTGACAGTGCGTCATAGCCAGTAGGCTGGATATGTACTATAAATTTGATTAATAATAATAATAATAATAATCCTACCCTATCATTCAGCCACGGGCAATAGGCTTTAAGCGGTCCGCGGTGCTCTATGCGCAATACTAGGCTACATGCTAGGCGTACAGGCCTAACTTTAGGCTTATAGCCAGTTGGCTATTAATGTTTGACTTCACCATGAGAAAATTCCGGACAGCGTTGACACTTGAAAATGCATTTTTGCTAACAAATGGCCAAAAATTTTGTATAGGACCTCACAAAACCCTAACAAAAGTTTCCCCAAAATCACTTTTTGTAAATTTCTCAAAATTTTGTCCAGAAAAGGTCGGTGAATATATAAGAGGGATGCCTAGAGCTGCTGCAGGATAGGCTTTAGGCTATGCGTTAGGCTATTCGTGGGATGCGGGCTGTGTGGGTGGCGGGATGTGGGCTGGGCGGTGTTGGGGTGGGCTCTCTTCAGGGCCCTAAGCCCCTAACACCGGCCACGGGCCCATCTCCTGCTATAGCCGGAGCAGGTGTCACGCGCAGTTCACGCGGCCTGATGAAGGCGCGGGCGGCGTGGGCGGCGGTGGGTGGCTGCGTGAGCCTAGAATTGTACTCCTATGTGTGTCGTAGCAGTGAGTTTCTCCACGGCGCGGAGAGGATTCTGTCGGTCACGTGATGTAGCCAGTTGGCGGTTGTCGTGGGACTTCGGCGGTACAGTCACGTAACCCTAACCCTGGTTGCATGCCTAGAGTTAGGGCACGAGTTAGGGGCAGGTCTACATCATTTAGCGGTGTAGCCAGTTGGCGGTTACCGTGGGACTAGGAATTTATCGCTATGGTTGTACTGTGGGGCAGGCCTAAGTTAGGGGCAGCATGCCTAGAGTTAGGCTATAAGTTAGGCCATGAGTGAAGGAGGCATGCCTAGAGTTAGGGTAGCAGGGCCTATGATTAGGAGGAGATCTGCCTGGTCCGGGACATAGCCCGCTGCCAGTTGGTGGTTTCGGGGAACTTTGGAATTTCACGGCTTCGTCGCGTTGCTGGGCATGCCTAGGATTAGGGAGCAAGCCTACATGTCGGGCCTAAGTTTGGGGCCAGGCCCTGTAAAGTTCCTGTTACAGGCCTGGTCCAACATCGCGGGGAGCAGAACTCGGCGAGGATTTGGTCACGTGACCTGCGGATGGTATGCTTGGCATGCTCCCGCCCGGGCCTCCCACATATCCAAAAATCACGTGATTTAGCGCCACTTTCTTTTGAACTTCCTTTTCCCGGCGTGCCGCCGGTGGGAGGCCCGCGGGCGGTGCCATGGACCTAGATGGTGCCTGGGGTGATCAGCAGTGGGAGCCGGTCGGTCGCACACAGTTCTCGCTCGTGCGCCGGGGCCGAGACGCCGCGAACGTGTTCTGGGGCGTGGCTCCGGGGCTCTTTAGGCAGTCTGAGCCTGCGCACAGCGGGCATGTTAGGCATGCCTGGGCGCGATTTGCCGCTCGTCTCGGGGCGTGCTAGGCGTGGGTCTCCTTGCTGCGGGCGGTGCTGGGGGCCCGTCGTGCGTACGCAATTATCTTTATTATTAATCAAATTTATAGTACATATCCAGCCTACTGGCTATGACGCACTGTCAGATTCCTTCAATGACGCCCCTGGTCCCCAGCGTTAGGTAGGTGGCGCCCACGGCAGGCTCAGGCATTGGGGTAGTACCAGGCTCTTTCGTTGCTCTATGGCGCCTAGATGCGTAGAGCTTTTGGGGCTGCTTATAGGGTTGATGCCCTATAAGAGTTGTGACGGTTCGCTGGCACGTAGTCAGATGGCAGCTGGCAGCTGGCGGATGGCGGATGGCGGATGGCGGATGGCAGATGGCAGATGGCAGCTGGCGGTGCCGAATTGGGACTCGGGCACGTACGCACAAAAGGCACGTAGCCAGAGCGAGATTTTTCCTCTTCTCCTTCCTTTCCTCATGCTTGTTATTCTCGTGTACTCGTACCTAGTTCGTTAGTTAGTTGGGTTATTAGTTAGCTATTCGAACCGGATTGGCACCGTCACAAGAGTCCCTACTTGTTGGCGGGCATGGGCGCTGCTTGGGGGCGTAGGTGCACTATGCGCCTACTCAGAGCGGCAGCGCCGGCGCTCTCTATCCTTCTCCTGATCTCATCCCTAAAACGTCCCCTAAAACGTCCCCTAAAACTGTGAGGATTGTAATAGAAAGCAAGTAGCAATATCAATTTATCGAACGTAGGGGTTCAAATGGTAGTAAACTAATCACTGAGTTCTCGTAGTGTCGGGCTATCCTAGTTCTATATATATCCAGATCCGTCCTTCTTCCCTTGGTTCGGGAGATCCTCAGTGATAGAGTTTTCTACCACAGTCCCCTGGTATGGGAACACTTTGGTAGTGGCGAGAGTTTCCGGGCAGCGAGAGGATTCTCGCTGCTATGAGAAGCTGGTAGCCCGTGCTGGGTGTATGGATAGCATAGGGCTAGCCCCAGGTTCTCACATTATCCCTCCCCGTGGTGATTCGTCCCAAATTACGTGGCGGAGGCGTACTTGCGACGTTATTATAACTAATCTTGTAGGGAAGGCATTAACTATTAGATATAAGGCAACGAGATATTTCTTTATTATGTTATTATAGCAGCGGTGAAGTCTCGCATATATGTAGAAAATTTTCTCTTCTTCTTATCTCTCCTCTCCTACAGCACCGGGCGGATGGCGTAGCGGGAATCGCCATTCGTGGGCTCCCTGGGCTTCCCGCTCCTAGTCGGCGGGGCCTGGGGGCGTGTTCGAACCACGCTGCCGGCACTTTATATAATTTCCGCAAAAATCGGAGGTCTTGGCGCGCTGTGGGCGCCATGATCACGTGACCTACATTGAACCTCATGTAAGATTTTATAAGTATTACTAATATTCTAAGCCTGGCGACCAAAAGTACAACTCCCTCGTTCCGAACCGACCTGCCCACGAGGGCGGTCGACCCATCAAATTCCATATCAGTTCAGAGCCCTCATCGCGCTCAATACAATTTTCGCTTCGCGCCCTATTTTACGTCGAAACCGTCGCGCAATTCGAGCTGGAAAACGTCCCTTCGTCGCCGGAAAATTTTTCGTGTTCCCTCGCTCCCGCGGGTGCCTCAGGCCACCAGGCCACGTGACTTCCGTTCCTGTTGCAACGGTGTGGGCCAAGCTAGTCAATACGTCCCAATCGGGATTACGAACGTACGTAGGAAATCGAATATATTGAGGCTGCTCTTCCGAGCACTAGTTTTCCTACTCTATGTTGATTTATATGAGCGTTCCCACCTAATTCTTATATCCTCTAGAACTTTCTGCTCAGCGTATTAATAATCAAATGAGCGAATTGGAAGCGTTTATTGTGAGGCCTTAATTTAGTGAGAGCGCTATAAAACCAATTAGACTCCATTTCCTCATTAGGACTAGCGCTCTTTTCAACACACCCCTCTAGGCATAGAAAAGTGAAGCTTTTATGCCTGCACCAAGTGGCCTATATCCTTTAAGCCTAGGTGGTTGACAAATCGTGTAAAGGGCTGTCCTATCAATACCTTTGTGAGCCCATTGGCTGGCATATCAGTTATACTAATCCACTCGATCGCAATCTCCTTGTTTTGAACCTTTTGGCAAAGCCAGTGGTGGTATATGTTGATATGCTTTAGCTTCATTTGGAACTGAGGCTCTTCCTAGGTTAGAAGTCTTATGGTTTACTGATTATCTTCTTTTATCTTCAACTCATGCCGGGATCAAATCCTACGGCCTTGAAGAGGCATTTCTATACATAGAGTTACTTCGCTATCTCAGTGGTTGCCCTAAGCTCAGCTTCTATCATTGAAGTGGTAACTAATCTCTGTTTTAACGCCCTCCAATCAATTATTCCGCTATATAACTTGCACATGTATCCCTTGAAGCTTAAGTGGTCCTTATTATCACTAAATGCGGCGTCTGTGGCACATATAAAAACTTCTCTGTTGGTGTTCTTTGGCGCTGAGTACTCTATCGCGAGAAATCTCATAGAGTATAGATATTGGATAACCCCTTTAATAAGCTTTCTCTAATCTAGGAAGGGTTCCTAGAATACTCAATAACTTGTTCACGATCTTTGCTTGGTCGGCTCTGGTCATAATTATTATATATAAAGCTGATCCAGTTCTTTCTTGATATTCATAAATCTCTTATGCGCTTGCTATGCTGTTGTACTTCCTTAACATATTCTTGCTGAAGCTAAGTTTCTTTAGCTTCTTAGTAAGTCTATATTTGTAAGCGATCTTCAAAATGTATTCATTCTGGCAGAGCTAAATCTTACAGCTCTCTTAGTTTTAAATGATCCTTATTCCTAGGAAATATTCTAACTTGTCCATACGTTGTACTTTGTATGCAGTAGCAAGAAATTTATTAAACCTCTAGAACACTTTCTTATCCTTCTTATTATACATGACGATAAAGTTATCAATGTAATATATAATAATGAGTCTGTTGCAAACCTAAAGACACTCCTTGTCTCCTACTCTGGTTAGATTGAACTTTCTAAGTGTATTGTTCAGATCTTTCTATCAAAGTTGTGATGATCTCTTTAGCCTGTATAAAGCTCTCAGTAACTTAATAACCATCTCTTTTCTTCTAAAATCTAGAGAAAAGTAAATGTAAACTTCCTTATCTAAAGGGCTGTTGACAAAAGCGTTGACGGCATTATATTATATAATTTTAAGGTTAAATGCTATAGCTAGTGCAATTATCATTCTAAATACTCATACAGTGAGAGTTGCAGCTCTTGTATTATTAAGGATAGTCTTCTAGAGATCTCCTCTCACAACTAGTCTAGCCTTGAACTTATTTAGATATCTATTTTCGTCAAATTTGTAGCTGAAAATCTATTTCACTAGGATGACTTGCTTGTTGCTTATATCCTCTTGCATAACATACTTGAATGTGCCTTGTTTTTAAGCTTGTCAAATTTGGCATTTGCAGCTTCAATAAAGCTCTTTCTATTAGGATGATTTACAAGCTGTTCCTATCTTTCTAGTAATTTCCTAAGATTGTTCCTATGAGACTTCCTAGTGGTTATGGCCTCTCGCAATGCCTAGAACATGGCATATTCTTTCTTAAGCCTTGTTAATACCAAATTTGCATGTCTGATTTTCTTTGCACTCATCTAAATAGGACTTTCTAAGACCCTCTTTAAAGGTATTTGATGCCTTAGGCCTTCCATAATATTGCTCTCAGAGAAATCTATACTAATTTCTTGTATTTTTAGATCCTTTACTGACTCACTTTAGGGTTTGCCTATTCCCTGATTTAGCGTTCTGCCTACTTTCTTATTTATTAAAGGCGGTGTCGGAAACTGCCAAGGAGGATTTTGATTGGTTAATTTGAGGCTTTGGGGTGGATTAACTCTTAATCTGGAGTTAGGTATGCTTATTTCTTCTTTTTACCCCTTACTTCCTTCCTTCTCTCTCACCTCTCTAAAATCCTCACGATGAGCTTTATGTTTGTTATTTTTATTAATAACTTCATCAATTTTGTTAATATTATCACCATTCTTGGTCCTAGTAATCTCTTCACAATGACGAGGAGCTCCCTCAGCCTCTAAGAATGTATTAACAGCAATTTTATAAGATGGCCTCTGAGTAAGAGGATCACTAACACCAAGCCTAGGACGTAAGAGTGGCGGTAAGTCGTTTATATCCCTTATCTTAATCTCCTCACTAACTAGTGTTTCTAGGAGCTGGTGATTACTGTTAAAAGCTTAAGATTGGCCCTATCGCCCTTTGTTAAACTTGTTGATTGGTTCCCTAATAAGTTGTTACTAATATCTGTCATTTCAACTTCTTTACTGACTAATTTGTTTAAGGGATGGGAGTAAGAGTGACTTTGACTATCCTTAGAGAATAATTAAAGACTAGATAGTGCGCTGTGTATAGTATGTTCTTGAATAGTTCCCTCATAAGATTCCATGGTTAATCTCCTATTTTTCTGCATGAGATTTAGAGCCATATCTAATGATGAAAATTCTATGGTTTCTTCATCAACAGAATCAATATTTAGGATATTAAGTATCTCTATGGTATATACTGCTTCCTCAGTCACTATTTTTGCTTTATATGGCTTCTCTAGGTTATATTGCTCTGTCTCATCAAAAATAATATCCTTACTAATATAATCTTGCTTCCTTAGGAATCCAGATCTCCTAAATATTATAGGCCTTGTAACCAACAAGGTATTTAATTTATATTTGTAGCTTCAACTTATGACTCTGCAGAATTCCTTAATACATAAGTAAGCCTTCGCTTCCTAAAGGAAGATATTCCCAATATAGGGCTTCTTCCTAAATATCATCTCAAATAGAATTTTCCAATCATTTCTCTTCATCGGAGTTTGATTAAGAATATAAGCTGATGCTTTCATAGCATAGGGCCACAGTCCTGAGGGTAGCCTCAACTCAATTATTAATGTCCTTGCCTTCTTTGTGATTATTTTTCCTGTGATCTCTGCTGATCTATTTTGCTCTGGAGTATAAGGCATAGTAATAGTTAACTCGATTCCTTCTTTTTGTACGAACTCTTTGACCTTATTAGAAACAAATAACCCCTTACTATCTATATGTATATACTTAATCTTGGTTTTGAAGTAATATATGATCCACTTAAATATTCTTACTAATTCAATTGCGAGATATTTCTCTGCTGTAGTTTTAACTACATATATTCCAGAAAAGTAGTCAACTATATATATTATGTATCGATGCCTATTCCTAGCTATATTTATTATTATTATGTCCACGAACACTCTCTGCTATAGTTATATAGCAGATTCCATGTGGACACGGCTAATTTGCTTATTAACCTCAGTGAGTTTATAAACCTCATATAATTTCCTAAAGCTGTTATTATCAGTCTTTAGATTGCTTGCTAAAAGCACTATTATTTCCTCTATTGCTTCTTAAAGCTTCTTGAGCGCTCTTACACCAGGATATCAAATCATTAGTGCTATGCCTCTTCAGGTGCCTTGAGAATCTTCGGTTCCTTTAAGGATATAGCTATTACTAGGCTAGTGTTATTCCTCTCCTTTTTCCCAGTCTCTTTCTATGAGATAAAATAGAGTTAGTCTTTATTAATTTCACAATATGGTCTTCCTTGCTTCGTGAGTTGCTTCTTATAACTGTCATATATGATTCCAAGCTAATCCTCAAGTAAGCTTTATAAAATCAGATTTGTATACATGCCAGGCATATACCACACTTTCCTAAGAAGTAACCCTTTCCTTGTTTCTCTACAAAGAGGTCTAGTTGAATAGATAATTGCTTCTCTAACTTCCTACAGTCATGTAGTCTTATTACTAAACTTTACTTTCTTTTCACTTCTCTATACCTTAAAAGAGTGGCTTGGTCATTAACAATATACGTGGTTACTCCTTTGTCAAGGATAATCATATTTTTAAGATTATCGTCCTTCATGTACATCACGAGAAGTGTATTCGTCACAGTAATTGTTATGTTTGAGAAGTATGAGTCGTCTATCTCAGAATCTAACTCTTAGAGTATAAGATTGGCTTCTCTAATCTTCTTACTTTTTTCTTCTTCTGTGAGTCTTCCTTTTTGAGTTCTTGTTCTTTTCTTACTCTCCTTTTCAGCTTTTTATAAGCTTCTCTGAGCTTCTTTCCAAATAGAGATTTTGACTTTTCGCTCTCTCAAACTTTTCTCTAATCTCTAGATTCTCTTTCCAGTTATTACCACGCTTCCTCTCGTCCACGTATCCGTAGTCACTAAAAATGAGATATTCTACAGATGCATCTTAACGGTGATTTATCCTTCTTCTTATAATTCTTATTAGCTTCATTCCTTTCTAATTCTTCTTCAGTATCAGGTTTTCCATTAAGCGTGCCAAAACAAATATTAATTAAGTACTAGATTTCTCTTCTGTCTAGGTCCACGCCATGAAGACACTAATTATATTATTAATGCCTAGGATTGTTACCTTTATATCCTTAATAAGAATCGCGTCTCTTATATCATATTCTATAATATGTGTTTTCCAGTTATTATAGAACTTTGGTGATAAAGTCTTTACTGACTTGATAAAATCTCTAACAGTTCGCTCCTTATCTATATCTATGCCCATATCAGCCTCACGGTGATCGTTCACTAATTCCTGCTATTGAGCCACCTAATCTGATGATTTTTCCTTGCCTGATGGCTCCAATAGCTTTTGATACCTTTTAATAAGCAGATCCTTCTCCTGTCTTTATTTAAAGCGAATTATTTCTTTAGTTCCAGCATAATATCTCTTATGCTGAGGTCTTCCTTGATGTATACATAATTTATTATGGCGATTATTTTGTATATATAAAGCTTTACTTCTCTTATACTCTTGTCAAATTTATTGTACTTGTCCAACCTCACTTTGTATATATCAATTTGCATTCTTCTCTTTTCTAATGCGAATTTATACGCTTCTATATTATATTTTAAGGGTTCCTTTATTCCTAGCCTTCTATTACCTGATTTATAGCAAAGTCTAATTTATTTACCTCTGGTGAAAATACTGGCTTTAGCAGTTTAGCATTTAGGAGTTCTTCAGCAGTAGGTTTGATATATTATTATATATTGTGAGAGATTGCTACTCCTTTTAGCTGAAGTAACTACTTCCTCTAATTATTTTGGTCATTTAAAATAACTGTTGTTCCTGAGGTCTTTACTGATATTATAATTTATCCTTGAGCAGGCTTCCTCGTATGCTTCTGAATATTTATATTGACTAGGATTACACCATTCGTTCAACTCAGGGAATTTGATGTAAGATATTATTATTTAACACCAAGTGAATTAAGCTGGGCTCATAACTGTTGTAATGGTGTGGGCCAAGCTAGTTAATATGTCCTAATCAGGATTACAAATGTATATAGGAAATCGAATATATTGAGGCTGCTCTTCTGAGCACTAGTTTTCCTACTCTATGTTGATTTATATGAGCGTTCCCACCTAATTCTTATATCCTCTAGAACTTTCTGCTCAGCGTATTAATAATCAAATGAGCGAATTGGAAGCGTTCATTGTGAGGCCTTAATTTAGTGAGAGCGCTATAAAACCAATTAGACTCCATTTCCTCATTAGGACTAGCGCCCTTTTCAACAGTTCCTTAGGCCACCAGGCCCGCACGTGACCCTCCGCTCCCGTTTCTGCCTCAGGCCGCCGCGTTACCGTATATCGAACTATATACCTCAATACACTCATTTTTCCCACACCTCACGTGACCTCCGAGCCACCCGTGCCACGCCGGCAAGCCACGTACCACGTGACCCGTCACGTGACCCTCCGTGCCCTGCGTCGATTCGTACGATATACTACAAAACACTCATTTTCCAACCATTTCCTACTAGAATCGAACCTCCCGAATCCCCGCTTCTTTCCTAATCAGGAATTCGTGACGTCACCCGCATACGCATACCCGCAAATTGCTATTTTTAGAAGGAACACCTCACGTCTGTTTGCTACAACGGTCCTATAGCCTAGCTTATTAAGCAATTAATAAGCAGGATTATCTATTACCTGTTTTCAATATTTTATTGAATTCTATGCTTTGAGATTGTTATATATCAATATTAAGCTGGGTAATTAGATACAAATCTATATACTAGTGGTGTACCAAAGGATATTCTGGCCTATTAATATATTATTTGGAAGTAATATATTTTTAGGAAGAATAGGTAATCTGGGAGAATAATCTAGTAATTAGGTGAGGCCTAATTCTAGTAGAGCTATTTAAAAGGGATTTTAAATAGTTGAAAGAGCAAAATTTTTCTTGTTTTTAATAATATATAAAACAAGAAGCTAGTCCATCTGCAAGTTTTCCATTATTTTCTTTGTTATCCTTTTTATTTATAATAAAAGAGAGGTTTAGAGAATTCCACACAAAAATTGCTCATTAGTTTTAGTAATTCTCTTCAAAATTACTAGTTATTTATTTCTTATAAAAGAATAAATAATTATCTATATTCCTTTCCTTTCCAATTCATTGCACTACACAAAACCCTTACCCACGATTCCCATTCTTGTATAAGAAAGAGGAGTGTTGGTTATGACCCTAACCCTAGAGTTACACTATACCTAATATGGTTAGTACATACACGTATAATCATATATAGGCCAAGAAGGGTCAACTGGCCAAGAATCACCTCACAAAAGTTCAGCTGGAATTCAGCCGAAGTTTCGGAAATGTAAGCAAAACGCATACAAATCAGAAACATTACCGAAACTCGGAACGAACAAAAGTGAGAATATGACTAGTCATATTTCTAATATGACATGTTCGATAAAAATATGATATATCAGATTAACCCCTCATTACCCCTCATTAATCCGATATTCGGAATGAGAAATCAAGCATAAATAGAGGCCAAATCCCAGCAAAATAGAAGAATTAGAATAACAACAATACAACAATTTCCTTTATAAATCTTATTCTTCTCTCTTCCTTACTATTCTTCTCTATTTCTCTTATATTTCTCTTTACTTCCTTTGATCCATATGTAACCTGCTGATAAGGAGGAAATAAAAATCTTTTATATATATATATATATATAAAAATTAAAAAAATGGAACCAGTTTGGGGCCCAGGCTCCCCATACTAGCTAGTTCACCAATTATTGAACCCCAATCAGAAATGGAGACATTTCTTCAATCTAAGTCCATTCAAAAGGAATTAAAATATGAAAAATATCAAAAATCAATCAAGCAAAGGATATGCTATCTGATCTTATTGAAATTAAAACTAATCAACAAATCCAAATAGATTTAATAGAAGGAATAAATTATTTGGACTTTTTAGTACAAAAAATAAAAATCCTATTATTCAAAGCCCAAAACAAACAGCTTATAATCAATTAGAAGCTAAAATTATGGAATTAAATATAAAAATAGATAACTTATCCTCTAAAGAAGATAAAATATCAAATTTTATCCCTCATACAAGCTTTAAAAAGCCAACTATTCCACCAAGTCCTAGGGTTATAGTTCCTAAATTTAGTGAAATTATATCCCTAGAAGAATCAATTCATAATAATAATAATCAACTTGATAATAATGAATTTACACAAGTTCAATATAAAAGAAAAGAATTATAATAATAATATTAATAATAAAAAGGTTAATATTAATATTATAAATAAAGAAAAAGAACAACCTATTCAAAAGAAAATCATATTGAAAATAAAAATAATAATAATTCTATTAAAAAGAACAAAAACTAATTCAAAAGAAAAAGGCTAATATTACAAGTTCCTAAGAAATTTAGTGATAAATTAGCCCCTTTTTCTCTAAGAAATGATATAAATAGATTATTTGAAAGCAATAATATAAAAAGACCAGTTATTGCTTTAATTACTAAATCTTAATCAAATCTATCAATTATTATTACTACAATGAATGATTTTTCAGCCAAATTCCTAATTGAACATATTAATATATGGGGTAATCTAATCCCATATACAAGACATCAATTAGATAAAAAGTGGATTAACTTAATAGTTCATAAAGTTCCTATTAAACCTTTTAATTTTGAAGAAGGCCTAGATATACTAAAAGATGAAATCGAGAGCTTTAATCCAAATATAAAATTAATAAGACCCCCAAACTGGCTTGCAAATGAAGAAAATAGAATAAATAAAAATCATACTTCTATTATTATTCATTTATCAGATCATTTAGTGGCTAATTCTATATTAAATAGTAAAATATTTATTGCTGGGGAACTATGCAAAGTTAAAAAGTATATTCCTAAATATTTTCAATGTGAAAAATGCCAAGAATTTGGCCATACTAAATTTAAATGCAAAAATAGTTATAAATGTCAAATTTGTGCTAAAAATCATGATACAAGTGCACATTTTTGTGTTATTTGTCATACTAAATCACAATGTATTTATATGCCTATTTTATATGCAAATTGTAGTCTTCCTCATAAAGCAAATGACAAAAATGCATAGAATGAGAAAAGGTTAATCCTAAAAATCAAAAACACATATTGAAAATAAACCAATTGAAAATATAATGGATTTAAATGAATAATGAATCTAAATTTCTTGCAAAATAATGTAGCTAGAAAAGCTAATTACATGGTTATATGCTTAGAAATTGGCCTAGAATCTAATATTGATTTTATCTTATTTCAAGAACCGTTTATTTACAATTCAAACACTATCTCTCACCCAGCATACATCAATATTTTACCTGAAAATTGCCCTAGGCCTAGGGTTGCAATATTCCAAGCAAAAGATCAAAATACAATTTTGAATTAATTTATAGTTCTAATGATATTCTTATTATAAATATATTAGTTGATAATGAGAAGATTCAATTAATTAATATTTATAATGAGAAAGAATTAGAAACAGAAAATCCTTTATATACAATAGAAAGAGAATTATTAAAAATAAAACCTGATAAATATTCTATTATAGCAGGGGATTTTAATGCTCATCATTCTTGGTGGAATAAAAGAATAAATAATCAAATTAGAGCTGAAAACCTAATAAAATGGCTTAATAATTCTAATTATGAATTATTAAATGAACCAGATGTTTCTACTTTTCATAGAAAAGGCCTGCAAAATGATTCTATAATTGATTTAGTATTTTATACTAAAAATATTAAGAATAATAATAATATACTTACATAGGAAATAAATCACGGGCGGATAGCGTGGTGGTTAGCGCATCCATGGAGGCCCCGCTTCGGCACCTATCTTGCTGATGTGGGGTTACGGGTTCGATTCCCGTGCCCGTCACCTTATAGTTAACCACATTTTCAGAATTTATGAGTAAGGCATAATTTTCTACCCCATTGAATCTCATGTAAGATTTTATAAGTATTAATAATATTCTAAGCCTGGCGACCTTATTATATAATAATATTTATAATTTCTATTAATAAGCATGTATCCATTTATATTATATATAAGCCACTCATTATGTCTGAATTACCTTGTAGGGGCCACTCATTGAACTCTAATATGTATATTTTCAATTATAATCATGTACTTATGTACTTAAAACTATATAGTTAAGTCCTAATTTCCTAGGAATTTAGGCACACCATGCATAGTCCCTGACTGAAAAATGGTGTCTAAAATGGAAGAATAATAATAATAATAATAATAATAATAATAATAATAATAATAATAATAATAATAATAGGAAATAAATCCAGAATTTGCATCTGGTTCAGACCATGAAATATTAGTATATTCTATAAAAGCACAAAAAATATGGTATTAAATCCTGTTATAGATTTGCCATATAACTTTGAAAAAGCTGATTGGAAATTATTCTCTGAAAATATTATAAATTTAGATAAACAACATGGTTCGTCAAATCTGAATTCAGAAGAAGAATTAGAAAAGAAGCTTTAATATTACAAGATATTATTACTAAATCAGCAAATCTAAGCATTCCAAAAAGAGAATATGCTCTAGATCTAAAGCTTGGTGGAATAATAATATATCTAAATTAAGAAAAGAATTTGGAATAGCTAGAAAAGCATGGAAAAAAGATATAAATAATGAATGTTTATATTCTGTAAGAGAGTGGATAGGAAGCGTGATAGTAAGATACGAAGTAGGCTTCGATTCGTATAGAAGGTAGAGTACAATTCGTAAGGTAGCTATTTGCTACCTTCCTCTGTCCCAGTTCAATCGCAATTATGTATGCAACCGACTCGGGTGCGATTCAGGTACTGACTCAGCAACCCTAGGGCGAAGCGGAACATGTGATATAGCTCCTGTGTTAAAGCTATTCCCATATCCTAAGCTCTCCGCCTTACAGCTATTCCCTCTTTTGGAGCTGAGTCCTCACAGCTCTTTATCATACTGTCCTCAAAGTGGTCATAATTCGCTCTTATAGTAGGCTATATAAATAATATAATAGCTCTTAAGGTAGTCTCCTATCACTGTGCTGTAGTACTTCTTTGTTTTAATTTTATCTCTTAATTTTTTCTTCTTCTTCTCTCCTTTATATTAAATTGCATGGTGAGTATGATCCTTTTGTTACTTATATATATTTTTTTGCTTCTTTTCTTATTATTTTTAATAGTATGGATCTTTCTATGTCTTTTATTGTCTTTATTATTTTATTTTCTATATAATTTAAAGGTTTATATGAGTCGCTCTTATTTTAATTACTTGATTAGTCTTTATTTCTATATTTATATGCTTCCTTAGAGTTTTTTATATATTATGTCTTATTTAAGCTAGTAATAGGTCAAATATGTCTTCGCTATTTCTTCTTGCTTTATTATATCAGCGCTAATATTATAATATAGCTGCGTCGCTCAATATCTTAGATTTATTATTGTATTTTTTCTACTTTATACTTTTATTTTGCACTATTTATTTTACATTTTCTCTTCTTATATTTTGAGTGACGTCCTAGCATGAGCTAACCTGTATAGTTTCGACATAGATTCATCTTATAAGAAGAAGAAGCACAGCTAGTATCCTAGCTCTAATTTGCGGTTAGATATCCCTAAGTCTCTTGAATTATATTCTAAGATTATTCCTACTTTTCATTATAATCTTATCCCTAAATTCTACAAGCCTTTGAGTCCTGCTTTAAAATCTCTAACTAGATTACCTTCAAAATATAATTGTCTAACAACTGGCGAGAAGATGGATCTCTCTTTCTAGAATCCCTCAACTCCTAAGACCACATCCTTAACTTATCCTACTATTAAAACTGAATCAGAATCAGATTTCTTTCCTAATAATAAGGTAGCTAAGTCTACCACCAAGGGTCCAGTGCCTTATAGTATGAAATAGAAGAAACATGCAGCTTTAATTAATTCTAAAGCATCTAAAGTATTTAATTTAGAGTTAGGCTATTTAATTAAGCCAACTAATTTAAAGTAGCTTGGGTTAATTTATTAAATTCCTTGCTCTAGTTATGTGCGCGTCCTACTTAGTAATTTATTTGCTTTATATTCATATTACTACTATAATACTATGCATAAAATACAGGTTGGTAAGGTTAACAAGTTATATTCTAAGTATGCTTGGAAATATACAAAGTTTTATAAACTAATAGGTCTGTTATTCTATTTTGCTGAATATTCTCTACTAATAATTTATAGATTCCTAATAATCTTGCCTCTAAAGCTTACAAGGTCTATAATACCTTCAATTTGGAAGGGCATAGCAAATATTTTATTAAATTGGCAACTTAGCTTATTAATAAGCTCCTGACCCATTGCTTGACTTATTTATTAAAATATGAGCCTTCTATTAACCTCTTTAAGGCTAGCTTATCTGCTTATCTAGATCTATCTTTCATGGATAGCTTAGTTCCTATTTTAGAATACTTAGCGGCCATTAATCTTCTCAGAACTATTAATAGTGATGATATATTTTTGCTTAAGTTGCAAAATACTATTACTAGCCTTATTAGTTAGTAGATTAGGTATATTTTAATCCCTATTTCTTTTTATTTCATGGCTAATTCCTTTTAGAATGCATTGTGAGGCTTAACTTTACTTAAATTAGCTCTAGATTATTTATAATTTAAATACTTTTTATTCTTATAACTAGTTTAACTAATAAATAATTTTTTCTTCTTTATTTTGCATCATATAGCTCAAGTAGGTTTTGTAGAAAGATCTTAAAAGCTGTGATCTCCTTAACTGATTCAAGAGGTTCCTATATATATTCATTATCTAAGTACCCTTCCTATTTGACATAGTATTTATGATTTCTTAGGGGCCTTATACTATTTGAATACTTTCCATTTTATATTCTAGATAACTATCTATCAATATACCTTCTTATAGTATTAGATTCCTTGTGCTGTCTTGAAATAGTTTAAGCAGCAAGACATAAAATATATTATATAGTTTACAAAATTTAGGTAGGAGTGCCAGCTTATAGGTATTTATTCCTATATATTAATTATCTGGAAGGGTCTAATCTATTTTAAATTAAACTTCTTCTTGTCTCCTAGTGGTATGACATTTATTATCTAAAGCATAATCTAATTGTTAATTTAGAACTGCATGTCTATTTAATAATAATTATAGTAGTATGCTTATACTTTAGCAGCCTTTTATAGTAAGCCTTAGAGCTTAATTCTTTATTCCTATATAGCTTTAGCACATTCTATAGCATTCTTTACCCTTTTTAATATCTGATATGTGTCTATATCAGGGTCCTTATCAAACTTATTTTTAGATAGTGGCTAATCCTTAACATTAATTTGGATCTAATCTCAGAAATCTATAAGGGCTTTTATTAGAGTTATTCTAGTAATATTATGCTTTAAATTGTTGTATATATGCTAAGCTATAGAGATCTATCTTGCCTAATTATCTTGCTCAAAGTTAATATATGTTTATATAAAGTATTCTAGGGTTTAGTTTTATCTCTCTATTTACCTATTAATTTAAGAATAGAATACTGTAGATAGCTTATACTTTATCCCAATATACTAATAGAATATTTTCTAGAATATAGATATAAAGATCTTGGCTCAGTCACTAATAATATATTTTAGGACTATGAAGAACTTAACTAATATATTATATAAGATCTTAGCTAGGTCCTTAGACATAGTATTCTTTATAACTACTAGATAGATAATATACTTTGTCAGCAGTTTAATAATAATAAGGATCAAGTTATATATCTTGCCCCTCCATTTTAATAATAGGAGATTTATAATAAAGTCTAGGGTAATAATCTTAAATAGCTTACTTAATTTTAGAAGCAGCTTTAGCAATCTATACTCCTTATATTGATATATTTTTATTTATTAGCATAGGTTGTAAGTTCTAATATAGTATTGCGTATCAAGGTATAATCTATACCAGTAATACTTACTACTAATTACTTTATGAGTTCACTTAAGACCAAAATAGCCTTCTTAAGGATTATTATAGTTCATTCTTAAGATTTCTTGTCTAAGCGCGTGGTCTAGTAGGATATATATAGTGTCTTTAAACCATAACAGGTTGTCTAATCTAATTGACTAGTCTTCCTATTTTATCTTTTCTCTTAGATTCATAAGATGCTTCCTTATCGATTTAGCAAGCACATCTGCTTGCTGGTAATAATAAATTAGAGCTGCGAGCTCTTCTAATATATTTAAGTAGACAGTCTCAATCTATATAGCTGCTAATATAATAGACTGTAGAGTTAAGATTCCTAGATTATCTAGATTACCAGTAACACATTTCTATCTTTAATGCGTGTTTTGAGATGTTAGAGATTCAGGTTTATTAATATAAAAGGGTCCTTTGGCTTCTCTAGATATACAGGAGCTTCTGTTTTGGTGTTGCTCTTAGTTTAAGAACATAATTTAGGGTTTAAATAGAGTCCGCAATATAATTTCTCTTATAAGGTTGGCAGGAGAGTAATATCTAGTTTATCACTAGTATTATAATCAGGTCTATGGCTTAGTATATCTATAGGATTTATAGTCCTGGGTTAGTATTTAATATTAAAATTAAATATAGAGAGCTTCTTAGCCTAACAAGTCTATCTACAATTTAGTTTCTTAGTAATTATGAAATAGGTCAGGTTATTATAATCCATTAATATAGATATAGGTTGTGCACTGCCTTTAAGATAGTATTGCTAATATTTAAATGCTTTAATAATAGCTAGCATTTCCAAATTATAAGTTTTATATCTTACTTTAGGGCCTATCAGCTTGCAGGAATAATATATAATAGGATGCTAATGACCATCTTACTATAATTAACTTAGGATCCTGGAGATAATAAAGTTCAATGCGTTTATCTTAACCTATAACTATAGTTTAAGGTCAAAGTGTCTTAGAAACAGGGTTATTATGAATTATTCTTTGAGTAAATTAAAAGTCTATTATATTTCCTTGATCTAGATGAACTTAGCATTTATTTCTTAGTCCACTTTTAATCCTTTTTAAGCCTACTCATGCTCTTTAGTTATATTAGTAAGAGATACAGTAATCTATGAGTAATCTTTAATAAAACAGCAGTAGAAGTTTGCAAATCTAATAAATTAAAGGACTTCTTAGATATTTTGTAATATAGGCTAGTCATAAATTATAGCAACTTGTTCTAATTCTATATATATGCCCTTAGACAATATAATAAACCTAAGGAACTAAATCTCAGTTTTCTTAAAGATGCACTTTGACAGCTTAGTATAGAGCTTATATTATTATAGCTGTTCCAATATCTACTATATGTTGTCCGCGTAAGATAATTTGTCTTATAAATAGATAATGATGTTATCCAAGTACACTATATAGTAGATATTAAGTAGGTTAGCTAATATATAATTTATATATACCTAGAACATGGCTGGCATATTTATAAGGCTAAATGGCATGATAGTGTACTTATAGTGCCTATAACGTGTATGAAATATAGTCTTTTACTTATTGCCTTTCTTAATCTGGATGCAGTAATACATATCTTGAAGATTAAGTTAGGTGTAGATTTTAATCTTAGCTAATTGGTCAATCGTCTCGCCAATAAGAGGAAGTAGGTAATGATTCTTAATTATAATTGTGTTTAACCCTTAGTAATTGACACAGAGATATAACCTACCATCCTTCTTAGGAATGAATAGAATAGGGGCACTAGCGGGACTTTTTAATTTATAAATCTAACCCTTGGCTAGGTTTATCATAAGATATTCTCATAATACTTTCAATTCTTTTGGACTAAGGCAGTACAATAACTAATATAGAGAATCCTTACCTAATTCGATATTGATAGCATAATTACATTCTGTATAAGGAGGTAACTTTACAGCATATTCCTCTGAGAATATGTCTGCGAAAGGCTTCACATATCTTAGAAACTCATTAACCTCTATAACTGCTAGCAAATCTATAGCTTCGGTTAATAGTTCATTAGATTTGATAATATAAGCTTATGCTCTATCCAGCAGTTTCTTCTCCACTTTATATGTGGAGATAATTTTAGGAGTGCCTAGGCTATAAGGCTTGATTAGATTAACCTTCTACTATTAGATAATACTGTTTTGAGAGCAGTAATACTTTAGCACTATTACTATAGATATTTTGTCTTAGTAATATCACTCTCTCTAAATCTAGAAGATATCTAGGTTAGCTATAATATATCATGGGATATTAAGAATAAGATTGTACTTTGTCATATTAACTGCATAATATAATAGTGATGTCTTTCTAATTATATTCTTAGAATCTGGCATGGTCATATTCAATATAGCCTTTCTATATATGGCAATTCTATGCTTATTAATGGCTTTAGCTATTACTGCCTATGCTATAAGCTAAATCTTATTCTAATAAGCCTATGATTTACTAATAAAGTTGCTATTAGCTGCTCTATTAATTAGTATAAGAGCCTTTACTAATCCTTGCTCCATTTTAATGTATATATAAATAGATATATAAAGCCTATAATTCCGTTGTACGCTTTATAAGAAAAGAAGTATAATGGTGTTAGGAACTCAGTCTATGAGTTATCTCTAAGTTACCTACTTAGGCTTTAAGTCAGGATACTTATCCTAGCACTTAAGCTTAGTATAACCCTTTTCCTATAATGGCCGCAGATAATATCTTTATCTTACTACTACTTCTTATAACTAGAGTTATCTGATCTAGAGGATAATTTATCTAATTTATTTTAATTGCCATTATAATTTAAATTATAGATTTGCTGCTTATTATCTCTTTCTTGTTTAAATTATTATTAACCTAATCTTAAGGAAATAAAGGATTAATTTCTGCCTCTGCTACTTAAATTATTATTATTTTAATAGTTTTGTCCTCTCTGAAGTACTGCTTATCTCTTTAGTATGCCATCTTCAAGGATTTATAACTACACTATGAAGCAGTCATAGTCTTTTGGTTTGTCAGAGTGTTAGGAGATAGTCAGGGTTTAAATAGGTATAAGAATCTTAGCATATAAACACGCTTTATATTATGCTTTGCCTAAAGAATTTAGGACGTATTATTCCCAGCCATATAGATGTTAAAATTAGTAATAGTTTGCCATTTATGTTGTTCAGCCCTTTTAACTTTGCCTTTAGCTTTAATACCTAGAATTCTTAGATCCTTGATGTATTAGACTAGAAATATATTAAATTTATCCTATATTATATTCTCTAGGTCGTGGCTATCCTATTTGAATGTGTGCCACTTCTTCACCATATTATTACTAAGGGTCTCCTCGGCGGCAAGGATACACTTGTGATTTGTATTCTCCATGTTATAATACTATATATAATAACTGAAGTAGTTCTGCATCTTAATATTATAAATCATCTTTTCATTGACCAAATTGCCCTTAAATTCCTTTATATTGACTATTAGGGGCTTCTTATCTTATTCCCCAGTGGACAAGAACAATTTATAGTGGCATCTTCTCACTCTAGGAGCAGCTTTAATGGATTCTTTGAGTTCTATTGGGTCTTTAGGAGTGTTAATTTCAATAAAAGTATTGCAGATATTACTTTGCTTATTTTGTTCACCCTATATAGGGATAGTAATGATTTCTAGAGGCTCAGCTAGTACTTAAGCTATAGTAAGTAAGGTTTTGGCTTCAAGTTCCTACTCTCATTGTATCTTTTTGTCCTCGACTTGGGCCTTAAAGGCCTGACATTGAGCCAGAGTAAAGGCATAAAGTTCTTCTGTTGTGTAAGGTAATAGGCCTTGCTAGATCAAGAATAGGATCTAGTAGAGGGTCGCATTATTTGACTGTTCAGTAACAGTCTTATTAGAGGCTTTAGCAGTAGTTGCTGTTGATTCATTGGAGGTTCCCTGCTCCATTGGAGGATTCAGAGTATGATTTATTGACGATTCGTGGTCTCCTATAGGGGATTAGCAGCCTACTAGGAGCCGAGTTGTTCACTATGCCGTATAGCTATTTCATTTCTCATAATCGGGCCTCCTTCTCAAGGGAGCAAATAGACTGTAAGAGAGTAGATAGGAAGCGTGATAGTAAGATACAAAGTAGGCTTCAATTCGTATAGAAGGTAGAGTACAATTCATAAGATAGCTATTTGCTACCTTCCTCTGTCCCAGTTCAATCACAATTATGTACGCAACCGACTCGGGTGCGATTCGGGTGCTGACTCAGCAACCCTAGGGCGAAGCGGAACACGTGATATGGCTCCCGCGTTGAAGCTATTCCCGTATCCCAAGCTCTCCGCCTTACATATTCTTTATTTCTGGATAATAGAAATAAATATTTCCAAGAAATAAAAATGCTAAAACAAATATATGGAATAATTTCTTAGAAAAGCTGAAGGAAAGGAAGTATTTAAAGCCTTTTCATATACTAAAAAGAGGTTTCTAACTAGATTACCTACTTTATATTATGAGAAAGGAAATATTAAAAAGAAGCTATTTCTTTTCCTGAAAAATGTGATGCATTTTATACTACATTATTTAAAGAACCCCTATTTCTGAAGAAATAAGCCCAGATATACTAAGTTCTTATATAGAAAAATATTCATGGCCAGAAATAAAGGATTCTGAAATTTCTAATGCTATTTTTCAATCTTCTAAAAATAAAGCCCCTGGCCCAGATAAGATATCTTTTATTATTATTTAAAAGGCTTATAAAAATATTAAAACAGATTTAATATGCTTTATAAAGCTTTATTAAAATATGGATATCATCCTAAATGCTGGAAGAAAGCCACAGGAATTATATTAAAAAGCTAAATAAAAGAAAACTATTCTATTCCTAAATCATATAGAATTATATCTTTATTAAATTGTTTAGGAAAAGTTGCTGAAAGAATACAAGCAAAGAGATTGGCGTTTATTGCAGAAAATTCTAATTCTAATTTATTGTATTTTGATCAAATTGGAGGTCAAATAAATAAATCAGCAATAGACACAGTTTTATTATTAATAAATGATATTCAAATTGAAAAAGAAAATAAAAATATTACATCAGTTCTATTTCTAGATATAAAAGGGGCTTTTGATCACATTTCTAAAAATCAATTAATAAAAATATGTGTTAACTTAGGCCTGCCAAGAATATTAGTAAATTGGATAATATCCTTTTTATCTAATAGAGAAATAGAACTATTATTTGATAATAATAAAAGTCAAAGTATACCTATAACTATTGGGACACCTCAAGGCTCACCATTTTCACCAATATTATTTCTAATCTATATTTCTATTCTTTTGATTTTAAAAAGATTTAGAAAGTGAAGGTTTAGAAAGTGAAGATCTAGAAAATGAAAAGTAGATATAAAACTATATCTAGAAAAGGCCCGTTTCCTAGCTACATTGATGATATTGGAATAAAAATAAGTTCTAATAATATTAAGAAAAACTGCGAAATATTAGAAAAGTTAGTCCTTTATTTAGTTCAAAAGGAGAGCAAAACAATATTCAATTTGATAAGGAAAAATGCATTTAATTCATTTTCCATTACAAAGGAAAATTAATCTAGAAAATCAAGATTTCTGGGTCAAATTTAATGGAATAGAAATCAAACCAAAAGAATATATAAAATGGCTAGGAATCATTATTGATTATAAGCTTAATTTTAAAGAACATGTTGATAATCAAATTTCTAAAGCAACTAGGGTTTTCATCAAATAGAAAGACTTTCTAATACAGAAAGAGGATTATCTTTTCAAGCTATGAGGCAATTATATATTGCTTGTATTACTTCTATAGCTGATTATGGAGTTCCTATTTGGTGGAGAAATCAATCTAATTATTTATATAAATTTCTGACGGCCGCATGGTGAAGCGGTAGGAAGCCATGTTGGTGCCCGCAGCCGCTGCCGGCAACGGCGGTTTGTGGGTAACGGGTTCAATTCCGTGGCCGTCACAATCTTAATTTCTTACCCTGATAGCTTTCAGGTAAAAATAAGCGGATAGTTTATCATTTCTATTGCTTAACTAAAAATCACGCTAAAATCCAGGAATAGATTTAAAACCATCCAACCAATCAAATTATAATAATGGTCTTGCATAGTGTATTAGGTTTATAATTAGTATATAGCTTATTTAGTCTTGCATAGTGTACTATCTTCTACTAGAGAATCTATTAACTAAGGCTCGTAGTCATTAGATTCATTCTTATATTAGATTAGGGTTAGGCAGTGCGTAAATAAGCTAGTTAGCTAATTATAAATCCTAAGGTTAGGCAGTGCGCATATATTATAATTTGATTGGATAGGACACCTGGGCTAATAAGGGCTTAAAATAGCGGTTAGTACTTATATAGCCAATATAAGTGCAAGACTATGACGGCTAATAGGTAGGCTGAGATGCCGATATTAGCAGCTGGAAGGTTATATCATTATATAATTGGGCAGCAGCAGAATATTAGGAATAGGAACTAATAATTCTGGCTTGAGAGGACAGTTCGCGGTAGTCGGTTAGTATAGGCGTGAAGGACAAGAATAAAATGTATACTAGCTTAAGGTGTATCCCCTCGGCCTAGGGGCTCTATTTGAAAAATATAATAATATTGATTTTAAATGGAAGGCAAATCCACTAAAAATTAATAAATTATTATGGGGAACTATATTACAATTAAAACTAGGACATGGTTACTTCCTATCTTATTTAAAAGGTTTAATCAACAATATGAAACAGATATATGCAATAAATGCAATATGCAAAGCAAGCAAACACCATATCATTTAATATTAGAATGCCCTAAATATAATATATTTAGAGATTCTACTATTAAACTACTCAAAAATGAACAAAATCTATATTTTCTTTATTCTAAAGGACTCCCAGTTCTAATAGAATTTCTAAAGAATTCAAAAATTGCAACAAGGAAGTGGTTATTATTAGAAGAAGAATAGCCTACTGCTAATCTTCTTACTAATTAATCCTATTCACTATCGTTAATTTTCTACTGTTTGAAACACTCACTTTATTTCTAATTTTCATATTACTGAATTACCTTGCAGGGGCCACTCATTGTATTTTTATATGTGTATTTTACTTTAGCTAGTTACATTACATAATCAAGTCCTATACCTAAAAGGGTATAGGCAGACCATGCATAGTCCCTGACTGAAAAATGGTCTCAAAATGGAAGAATAATAATAATAATAATATATAAATTTCAAAAATTGCAAAATCAAGCTTTAAGAAAGATTTTAGGAGTTTTTAAGATCTCTCCAATAAAAATTATGGAAATACAGGCTGCTTTACCTCCTCCAGAAATAAGATTTAATAAAATATGCAGATCTTATATATTAAGAGCTTTACAATTTGAGAATTCACATATAATAAAAAAGATTGCCTAGTGATTTTATTTTAAATCCTGGTTTAAAAAAAACCTAATTTAAAATATTATTATAACTGGAATGACCCTAAAACACCAAGGAATATAAAAACTCTAAATAATAATTTAGATAATATTCAAGATCCAGATTATGAACCAAGAAAAAGAAAGAAAGGAAATATAAATGTCAAATTGACTATTTATCTTCTTTATTTATATTTTATAATTGGACTAAATATAAAAATCAGATTATGAATATAAAGCAAAAGATGTTAATGAATTAATATCTATAAATATTTTGGAAAAATCAAAAGAATTGGCTGCATTAGATCATAATAATATGATTAAAGAATGGGCTTCTAAAAATATAATAAACTCCTATTTAATATTATATTCTGACGGGTCAAAATTAAATGATAAAATGGAACAGGAATTTATGATTTAAATTCTAAAGATTCCTATGCTTATAATATTGGAAAACATCAAGAAATATTTGATTCTGAATTCTATGGAATTTATAAAGCTTTAAAAATTGCAAAACAAAAGCTAAATCCATTTATATTAGAAATTTGGATTTTCTCAGATAGTCAATCGGTCCTAAAAGGCCTAAAATGAACCAAAAATAAGAAATCATTTTATATATTCAAAAATATATAAAGTAATAAAGGAATTAGAAAATCAGGATATTTCTATTAATATTGAATGGTCCCCAGGCCATAATAATATATTTGGAAATCAAAAGCAGATGAAGCAGCAAAGTATGCAGCTGAATATATTAAACCAAAGGATATTGGAATTTCTATTAGTTTTATTAAAAGAAAACTAAAAGAAAAATCCTTATTAGAATGGAATCAAAATTGGCAAAAATATAAAAAGAAAAAGAAAAAGATTCATTATTTGAAAAGTATAATAATATTGAATTTAAATGGAAGGCAAATCCATTAAAAATTATTAAATTATTATGGGGAACTATATTACAATTAAAACTAGGACATGGATACTTCCTATCCTATTTAAAAAGATTTAATCAACAATATGAAAGTGATATATGTACTAAATGCAATTCACAAAATAAACAAACACCATATCATCTAATATTAGAATGCCTAGATATGAGATATCTAGAAAATCAACTATTAGAATACTCAAGAAAAGCCAACAAAATCTATATTATCTATATTCTAAAGGACTCCCAATTCTAATAGAATTTTTAAATAACACAAAAATTGCAACAAGGAAATGGATATTATTAGAAGAAGAATAATTCATTATTATTGCTTCTTATTAATTCATTCTAACCACAATCGTTCTAATTTCTTTATTTGAAACACTCACTTTTCTAATATTTTCTATATCTCTGAATTACCTTGTAGGGGCCACTCATTGAATTTCTTCATGTGTATTTTAAATTTACTGTATTTACGTTAGCTAATTAAGTCCTATACCTAAAAGGGTATAGGCAGACCATGCATAGTCCCTGACTGAAAAATGGTCTCTAAAATGGAAGAATTATTATTATTATTATTATTAAAGATGTGGCCATAGGCCCCTAGCTAGTTCTTCCTTCCTCCATCCTGATTATTCTCCGTCTACAAGCACACGTTCCTACTCCGGTTCCTCGTACGTCGTAGGCCCTTGGGTTCGTATTGGCACCGTGACACCGATGAGGCCTTTATAAAAGCTCAACACCATGTGGAGGGGCTGCTCTTCTTCTTTCCTTCTTCATGCTGTTTCTTTTCGTACATAGTGCTCGATAGATTCTCAATATCATTCGATTTGGCTGCCGTCACAATTATTATTATTATTATTATTATTATTATTATTATTATTATTATTATTCTTCTTCTTCTTCTTCTTCTTCTTCTTCTTCTTCTTCTTCTTCTTCTTCTTCTTCTTCTTCCATTTTAGACACCATTTTCAGTCAGGGACTATGCGTGACGGTGCCAATCTATCTACATACAAGAATGCAGGTAGGTGCAGATACACGAAAATATTGAACATGGAGAGGGAAAGGAAGCAGCTCTGCACCAGGGGTGCACCGTGCCTTTATGCCTCACCAGGCCCGTAGGCGTTTGCCTCAGCTTGCTGGCGATCTCCATGCAGCTGCGCCGAATATTCCCCAAAGGGGAATATTGATGCCAAACGGCCTAGGGAAAGCCTGCAGATTGTCACGGCGCCAATACGAACCCAAGGGCCTACGACGTACGAGGAACCGGAGTAGGAACGTGTGCATGTAAACGAGAATATTCAGGATGAAGGAAGGAAGAACTAGCTAGGGGCCAACGGCCACATCTTTATACCTAAGGCTTCACACATGATGGCAGGATATCTCCGGTGAATAGAAATAACACCAAAGGGAGATCAACGGAGTATCCCAACAAAGAGCAACCCGATGAGGAATAACCAGAGGTACTGCCGGAGGTTCCCAACAAGCCCTAATCAATATGACGGAGTATGCCGGAGATGACCCGAACCGTCACAGCGTGGGCACTTAGATCTACCTTACACCCAGGTGCAAATCCTTGGGTTAGAGCCAGATCTAAGTGTACTGATTTATGTGTTGTCACTCTGACTCATCTACCTTATTCCCTGTCCTCAGGTTTCCCGCCCTAGTTATTTTCACTTGGATTCTTCCTAGCCCCATGTCTACGGTAACCACAGGTGAACCTGCTCGTGTCTTCCGCGCCAGGTCGACAGCCTTGGGTGTCGACGCTTGTGATCCGTGACTTAATTTTATATTTTCATGTTCCCTGTTGAATGTGGCTGCAACGTGTGATAGGGATTGAGAACATGTACTCACATATATCTCGGTCATCCTGCCTACATTAGTCGATGAACATCTTACTATAACTCATTCAACGAATCTTACATACCATCGCGGTTAAGACAAACAAATGGACTGGGGTTAGTATTAGGAATATAGGGTATACCCTAAGTGAATACGAAATTGGAAAAGCTTCTGATCTCGGCAAATCTCGTAGAACTTCTGTTGTACTAAACAATGAAGATTGGATGTGGCAGTGCAGTAGACCGTTCTAGACCTTTCCGTTTGTAATAGTGACGAGATTCATGAAGTGTTGATACGTAAATGCTCAAAATGGCCACCTCCGAAGGTCTCGCCTATAAGAAGCTCATCCAATTCACTGTCCTCAATCCCTAAATTGTTTTTAAGATTAAACCCTAAGGTTCCCTTTGAATTTGAATCGCCTTTCTATCGTCGTCGCATTTTTCAAGACCAGAATGCCTGTCAACGACTACGGCATTTGGAAGGGGTGCCTGTTCATTATGAGGTTGAACACCATTACAAAGACCTAAAGTCCTCATATCTATCGCTCTACTACCATGATAACCAAAAGACGGAGCCATAGTTCAACCGCAAGTATCGTCAGAAACATAAAACAAGCCCCTAAATAAGGATAGACCGAAGGAAATTCCTGGGCTTTTCCGCACAGCGATTAACATCGAATCTATTGATCAGGACTCGAGACTTGCTTACTAGGTGAATCGTAATATTATAGCGCACCCAATTGTTTAAAAGCTAGCCAATCTAAATCCTGGCTTTCATCCTCTTGAGGAGCTTGATGATTAAGGGCTGGACTATATTGACGGGGCCTCTTTAATACTAAGAGCGGTTGCGTTCTCCCTATGATATTGCCGGCCCAAACAATGATATTATTAATATCTTGGTGCCTAAAGTACGCTAATTAATTAAGAAATAAGCAGAAATTTATATTTTTAGTTCCTGTTTTAATACAAGAAATGGAATGCACAATGTGCATATGAATCAGGGCAACATAGAGATTCCATCGTGATAACAGGGTCTTTCAGGATAGAGGCCTTTTCATCCATTATAAGGACGCTGATCAATGGACCAGGGTTTTATTAGGTTTACATCGCAAGCTATGCATACTAATAATTGTAGCGGTCATACAATACTGCCATTGACCTGGGCTGAATTCCTACCCACAGAACTCATTAAGAATTCAGTGGCTATCAAGGAAGCATTTGTCAAAAGCGGAAATCAGTTACTCTTGCGAACTTTACACACCACAAGGTATCCCTGGCATCGTGACAACTCTATAACTTAGCTGGTGAAGTTCAAAAGCTTTCTAGCAATGCAGCTTTGGACTCCATGGCTGGCAGAGGCTTTGAAGTGCCAGATATCCCTCTTTCAAGCGATGGTGACACTATCACTCTTGTTAATCAACACGGCTTGAAGATTGATAATGTGAGTTACAACTCTCAGCAGGGGAAGATCGAAGGTCGACCAATTATTTTTGCGCAATAGGCCTTGGCCGACATGAATAGTTTTATTGCCAAAGCTCATTGCTCGAAACAACAGGCGCTGTGCCACGTCAAGAAAGTTCCTTAAGATTAATTGGGACAGCACGAAAAGGGGTTCTTCTCTTTTTTTGGTGGACGGGCTTATCATAATCTGCATCCAATATGCCCAATCTCTGAGTTAATTTGATGTGTTTTAATAAAAGTTCGAACACTATAAAGTTAATGGAACGCGCTCTCCCAAATTGTTGATGCTTTCCTTTTCCAGTAGCCAGGTTAGCGTTACAATTTACCAGTCAGGGAAGAATAATCGGCATATCAATTGGCTGCACATACGTAACCTTGCGTTATCCGATTCTTTCTTATACACGCTCACTCTTCTCTTATGTGAAATAGGGACTGAGTCGGAGCTGTATTTGACACCAGCATGGCCACCAGTATGCACGTGGTTTCATTTACAGTGTTAGTATGTCAGTTATTGTTGTTGGCATCGGATTGGCAGGTTTACTTCAGTCCAATCCTGTGTAGCAAGAATCTGGCATGCCGTACTTCGTAGAATAACGTTAGCTTATGAGGGCAGTAAAGAAGATTTGACTAGCAATATTCTTTCCCGGTGGAAGGACGCCTATTTCAACATACTATGTATAGTATACTAAGCAGCAACTATATTTAGTTCGGACGCGGCGGCGCGAAACTGTATCATGAATTCAGCTTCACTAATATAACAGATTTAAACCCTAGCTGCGGATGGCCTTCGGCTCTTTGAGGCTATTGAACATGGTTTGAGAAGATCGATGCTACAGAGGATTTTCCCCAGCGATATCCGTTAACATGAATGATGCTGTGGTCCAATCATAGGATATGTTAAGAAATATCGAAGCTCTTTTTTACTAGTATTTCTTGATCTTTTCTGCAAGCTATTAGCTATAACATATTTATTAGTTCTGCCACATTCTAACTTCAGTTTTAGAAGTGTTAACCCTCGATAGCCTTCCCTAAGAGACTAATGTGACGTCGTTCATTCATAAGCTCTAGCTAAGGGTAACCTGCAGCGAAAACTAAGCATGGAGAGGAAAAGGAAAGAAGCTCTCTCAGCGCTCAGAGCCACCTTATATGTGCGTACAAAGACCTCCGCGGTGCCTAAACAGGAAATCATAACAATGGGATATCCCGTTGGAGATGACTCCTTAGAGCTCAGGGCTCGGCACCGTCCCGGACGGTGCCACAAAGGACTGAGCTCAGCTTGCGAGACGTAGGACCGTCACAAGAGCTTAGGAATGAACGATGTCACATAGTAGTAAGAGACTTCGGCACATTCACATAGCTGCCGCAGTTAAAAGGTTGGTCGGCGTACTGAAATTCTTCCTAAATAAAACTATATATTCTAGATCCCTAGCCCTGTAGTGTTCCAGTTCCTTGAAGTAGCCACTCCCTTAAATATATAGAATTTTAATGGTATAGAGGAAAAACAACCTAAAACCCATAGGAAAAAGGAAAAATACCTCCACAAGTGTTGGTTCTACACGGTCCCAGGTCACGAAGCAAGGATTGGTGTAAGGCTAGTCCAAGAAGCCTGCAGGGTGAGCTGATCAATATGGTTGAATAAACTCAGATTGATAAACTGATCTCCAAAACTATCTAACGGGAAGACGTGCCATACTTATAACCACGTAAGACCTTCCATCGGAGGTCAACATATACTCCGGAAACATATACTCCGGATCAGTGTATCCCCGGGTATTGCACGCGTACAAACAACAAGTATAGATAGTCGGAGGTGATAGTGGTATCTCTCTAATGTGCTCTGGAGAGCTATGTGGTCGGGGCCTCACTAATGGAGCCGTGTTATTGTTGCTCGTGAAGAGCAGAGGTCATTAGCCCGTAAGCTATCAGGGAGGACATGAAGGCCGTGCGGTTAGATGTAGAGAGGGTAATAGAAAGGCATAAGCATCTGTTCGTAGTAGATAAGCTCTCTCATATCTAATAGAGAATTGTTCGATCGACTTCAGGGTCGCCGCAGTAGTCGTGTTGATTCCCAGGTAACGCCAGGCTCACAAGAAGCCTGTAGTAGCCGCTCTGCTCTTGGCCATCACCATTTGAGTGATGTTACCAGGCTGCACCACGAGGAGGTGGCAGAGTCGGACTTCGCAGCCCGGGTAGGAATATGAAGCTATTCCGCAACTTCTATATCCGTGATGTTAACCACGTGATCAGGGAACCCTTCCCGTCCGCCCTATCCGGAGCCGCATGGCTGGAACAACGTTTCCTGTTGGATCACGTGATGTTAAAATCTACCAATCATACGTCGGCGCAGGCACGCTAGATAAGGGGCTTGAAAATATAGAGTATTAGGCCTCGCCCAGGACACAAGAGAATGAACACACAGAGAGATACCATCAAGAACACCTTCCATATTATTTTATATGCAACTAGTTTAATATTTGTGCGGTCCTATACCTTTTGACTGCCCTCCGGATTAGCGATAAAACCGGCTCCAAAACGGCCCGCTAAATCCAACATTTCCCCGCTTCTGAATAACCTCACGTCAAACCGTCACACCACGAAGCTCTCGATCAGCATACCCAGGAAAGCGGGAGTGCACTTTAAATATATGACTAATTCCGGCTATGTAGGGCCATGTGTGGGTGGGTGTCTGACTATGGAATCTTAGGAGCTGCATTATTAGTAAAAATGACATACTATGACTCATCATGATCAATCATTGAGACACTAATTGAAATTTACTCGGTCCTGGTGTGAGAGTAACTATCCACCGCCCATTACTCGTCAGTATGGTGCTGTCACTCATGGCTGCACATGATTGAAGCTTCTTCATAGAAATTATCTGTGCTCAACTCTCATTGTAGTACAGCGCAGCGACGATGGCGCAGGATTGCATGAATGGTACATTCGGGTTGCTGTAATCTTGCATATAAGATGTGGTCATGCGGCCCTCTCTCCCTTGCGCATTCTTTATATATCCAGGGTATTTTCTCTCAATCATAGGTAAGATAATCTTTACGTCTTGCGCACTCCTTTTCTATGATGATCATTCTTCCTTCACTCGCCGAAGTGACTGCACCCTTTTGCTTAAGTTTGGTGTTATCTTGATTATACTCGAGGTTTACTGAGACTCTTATCTGTGAATCCTGCTCATGAAAACACTGGTTGACACTTAGCTAACTGTCCACTCAGCAGATTAGTCACTAGCACTTTGCTGGAACCACATTGAAAGGACTTGATCAGCGGGCAGGCCCACTGCTAACACGAAGTCAGCTACTGGTCAAGCTATATACAGGCATATAGATAAGTCGTGGCTGGAGAAGCTGTAAAGGAATTGTGGGTATAGTGACAGTCGAGTTCTTGTTATAGAATTTCATATATTATAGATTGAGTCTTTGTAATTAACTCTCTTTTCAAAGCGATGGCCTGGGATAACGGAACATAACATACGACTTGCTTCCCTTCTTAAGTACTCTCACGTAACTCCTGCGCTGTTCTATTGTAACGGGTGTCAAATCTGCCTGTATATACTACTACGCATACGATAGTTTTTAAAAAACCCATTGTTTTGTCTAAGATGAAATATAACTTAATGTGGTTTTAGAATAGGGCTACAGGAACGGAGAAGAAGTGTAAAGCGGCGACACTAGGTCCCGGAAACACTGTAGCCGCAAATGTAGACGCTACCTAACTTCTTTAAGCCTTGGATAATTTGCCTACTGCCTGAGGATATCCTCTGGATCCACATCCTCCGGATCCATTGGATACGTAGTCTATGCTAAAATCTAAAATATAATTAACATATTCATCTCACAAGTCTTTATTACACTCTTTTACTTTCTATCATACTACCTTCTTAGATTAACCAATTAAGGCAAGAGTTCTACTAATAATACTAATCACTACATCTCTATCAAATGTGACAGTGGTCGAAGCCGTTGTATTGAGCTACAGTGGGATGAAATATGTTTCCGCACCCCTTTCCATTCCCGCACTACCGCCTTTTCCACCGCCTTCTTAATTAGGTAAAACTGACCGCCTAAAACCTCAGAAAGCCCTAATATTTGGTATACCCATCCGCCTCTATAATTGCACGTACTCTGTGAGGCATGGTATTGCTTAGATTTCTCAACACACGTGGTTCAATTGATTCCCATGCCTCTTTTGCAGCTTGTACAAGCTGAGATAATGTCTGATCATTATTTGGTGCATCTAGCAGCTCAGGATGATTATTCGGATAATAGTCTTCATTATTGCCCAAAGATTCTCAATAGGGTTGAGATCAGGGGAATATGGAGGCCATTCCATTGTATTGAGCCCTAGTTCTCGGAGTAGATCTCGTATGATATAAGCTCGGTGCACTGGGGCATTATCTTGCATAAAGATATCTCCCTCGCTAAGTAGTTGAGGAAGTCGTTCCATATAAAGTTGCTGTATAACTGTTGCAGTAATACCTCCCCAGTAGATGAGCCATCTGAGGTTAATGGAACCAACTCGCTGCGCTGATCAAACTTAAATCCAGCCCAAAACATTTTACTAATGCTTTTTCCTGTTGGAACTGCATGTACGTCATGCTCAGTAAGTTGCTCAGTCAATGTATGCCAGGTCCATATTGGCTGACCTCCTTTACCACGTTCCACAGTGCATTCATCACTCCATAGAATCCGTGCCCATTCTAGTGGTGTATACCACTGATATCGAAGAGCCCATGCCAGCCTCTTTTGAGCATGAAGAGGGAGGATTTTAGGCCGTTTCCTCTGCTTCCATTTCCTCTTATGAAGTTGTTGGAACATGTTTTGGATAGTTCGGATTGTGACCCAATCTTCAATCGCATTTCGAAGTTCCCAGTATTTGATATGAGGATTTTGAAGGGTTAAGTCAATGAGCTTTTGTTTATCCTCAGCTATTAACTTCTCTGGAGGTCCAGAGCGAGGTTTTGACTGCTGATTTGTGTGATGGATTGGTGCGAGGCTTTACCGACGTTGCGAGCGCATGCGTTAGGGCTACGGGAGACCAAACCCTATGCGGCGGCGCTGACCTGGGAATAGCCTCAGCAACGGTGCCAATTGGGGAAAGGCCTACGTGCGCCCGATTCGCATATAAGGGCACGTACGCACACTGGATTTGTTCTTCTTTCCTCCTTCCTCTCTCCATTCTCGTTATTCTCGTGTACATGCACCCTTGCTGCTCAGTAGTAGTTAGTTAGGTTAGGCGCCGTCACAATTTGTACATTCTTGTTCCTTCTTAATAGTATCGCGTATAGTTGATATAGGGATCTCAGGATGTACTTGGTGTATACGCTTATAACCCATCTTTGCATTGGCATGAAGTTCGCATATACGAGCCCTCATAAGGGGTCAAGCTCCTACGTGAGGTCTTTCGTGCTGGCGGCATTTTTAATAAAGATTAATAGGTTTACATACAAATTTGTATAGGACGCGATGTTTACGTGTTTTTGCCGGCAGAATCACTAGCGCGCGGGAAGGGGGTGCGGAAACATATTTCGCGACACTGTATCTAGCTAACTAGGCGCACCGGGTCTACGTGCAATATCAAGCTGCCGTCGGAATATCGTCTCACGCTAAAAATGTCTCATTTTCCTCGAGTATGGAAAATATCCCCTTTTTCCCCTTGAAATAGAGATTTGCTAACGTCGTATACACAGAGCTGAAAGTTGAATACTATCACGTCACCTGTCTTAAGCGTCTCTTGCCTGATTTTTCTGCTCTGGTACGAGTATCTCTCGTCACCCCTGTAGCTCCACTGGCCAATGGGAGAGCTGCGATTACTGAACCAGTGAACCGAATGCCTCGGCTCATGCCCGGCTCAGCGTCATTCATCCATCTCCATTCCAACGTTGTCTTCTCTTCTCTTTTCTCCTCCGCACTGGGTTATGTTCTGTATCTACTTCTCCTCGTAAAGCTAGGAATATCCACCATCCTCATCTCCATCCCAAATTGGCACTATTTTAAAGCAGCTTCACAAACGAATATAAACAGAACATCATGCCGCACGCCGCCGTGACTCGAGCTGAAGTCGCCAAACACAACACAGCGGAAGACTGCTGGGTGATCATTGACCACAAAGTCTACGACCTTTCAGACTTCCTCGATGCGCACCCCGGCGGCAACGTGGTCCTCACCCAAGTCGCCGGCAAAGACGCCACGACCGACTTCTACCAGCTCCACCGTCAGGAAGTCCTGACCAAATACCAGAACCTGTGCATAGGGACATTGGAAGGCGAAACCCCAGAAGTTATCGAACAGGGCCCCGGTGAACTCAGCACCGTTCCTACGCAGAGCCGCTTTGGCTGCGGCCGGAGTTTAGCAGTCCCTATTTCAAGGACAGCCATCGTCGTCTGCAAAGGGCAATTCGCGAGTTTACCGACAGATATGTGACTCCGGAAGCTCAGCAGAAGGAGAAGGATGGCACGTATATTAGCCAAGAGCTGATTGATCGTATGGCAGAAGCCAATATTCTAGCTATGAGACTGGGGCCGGAGAGCATCTCCACAACCGCAAACTGCTGGGTGGTGTGGTGGATGGTAAAGAATTCGATGCCTTTCATGATATGATTGTGTCGCAGGAAATGGTTCGATCAAGCGCGAGAGGTATGTCAATCATTTGTGTCATCACCAGGTAGAGATTATTAGGCTAAAGGAAATACCTATGCCTCAAGGCTACCAAGATGGCAACATGGCCGGCATGGCCATCAGCTTGACGGCTGTGAAACAATGGCTAAAGAATAAACCCCTGAGAGATCAAGTGCTGGAAGAAGTGCTATCTGGCAAAAGAAAATGTGTCTGGCCATCACAGAGGCATTCGCCGGCTCTGATGTTGCCGGGCTTCGCACTACAGCCGAGAAAACCCCAGATGGCAAATACTACATTGTCAACGGAACTAAGAAATGGATTACCAACGGCATGTTCTCGGATTATTTTGTGACTGGATGCCGCACGAAGAAAGGTTTCTCTGTACTCCTGATCCCCGCGGCGAAGGTGTCGACACCGCGATTATCAAGACGTCGTACTCCACAGCCGCAGGGACTGCCTTTGTTCAATTCGACAACGTGAAAGTGCCTGTCGACAACCTGCTTGGTGAGGAAGACAAGGGCTTTGTGGTCATTATGAGCAACTTCAACCACGAACGCTACATGATGGCCGCTGCGGTGATTCGCATGTGTCGCGTGATTGTCGAAGAGTGTTTAAAATGGTGCAACCAGCGCATTGTCTTCAAAAGCCATTGATCGAACAGCCTGCTATACGTCAGAAGTATGCCCCTGCTCCCCTGTCCCGCCTTGCAATCTTCTCGTATACTGAGTGACTAATGTTTATTTCTTTTCCCTCCTCAGACTCGCAAAATGATCTCTCAAGTCGAAGCAAATCAAGCCTGGCTGGAATCTCTCACACACAATATGTGTCAAATGACGTACGCCCAACAAGCCAAACATCTCGCCGGACCAATCGCCCTCCTCAAATCCCACTCAACTCAATGTGCCGGAGACATCGCCAGCGCTGCAACGAACATCTTTGGAGGCCGTGGCCTCACTCAATCTGGCATGGGCAAGATCATTGAGAACTTCAACCGGGGATACAAGTTCGATGCGATCCTTGGTGGGACGGAGGAGATTTTGGCAGATTTAGGTGTCAGACAGGCTGTGAAAGGCTTCCCGAAAGCTATGTTGTAAATATGAAACCGACCTTTTCATTTGTAGACGTTTATTTTAGGTCATGAGTGTATATACTAGATAGCTTCACTTTCCTTTTCCAAATAGCACTCCCCAGTGGATTTATGTGCTTGCCCATTAGTAGCCCTCTATAAGGCTTACATGAAGGAATTTTGGATTTAACTCAAGAATAATGAGTAAATAAATATACAAACAAAAAAAATCATTTCAAACAAACAGAACGCCCAACCCGATGCCACATACACACATACAGATCAGTGAATCAAATGAAAAATGAAGAGCGAATAACATGGGAAATAAAAATTAGGAATGGGAAACTTTTTCCAGATATAGCTATCGAGACTCTATTTCTTCGCCTTCTTGTTCTTCTCGGCCTTTGTTGAAGAAGACGAGGAAGAAACATCTGCTGCCATCGGTGTCTTTGAACTAGTATCGGATTCAGACTGGGTCTCTGATAACCTCTTCTTTTCCTTCTTTGAAGCTTTGGTCTTCTTCTCTGTTTCTGAAGATAGTTGCTTGTCCGATGCAGAGACTGATGATGCCGACTCCTGTTTCTTCCTTTTTGTCCAACACTGCCTTCGGGTTAATACCCTTCCTCCTTAAACGATTGCGTTCACCGCGAGCAATGAGTTCGGCATCTTCGTCGTCATTGAAAGGACCAAATGCATCTTCGCCAATAGCAACCCCATCGTCGTCCGTGATAGGTGTCTTATCGACAACCTCACCATCAGTGTCCTCAGCCCCGACGCTGATTTATCAGATTTCGCGCCCTTCGTTGTATCAGTACCATTAGCAGTCTTGCTGGCGCCAGGGCTAGGACCGGTCTTTTCAATTTGCAAACAAAAAGCCGTCCACGTTCTCCTGTGCGGGAAATAGCGTCTTGTTAGAGACATCTTTTCATCAAATTGCTTGCCCATGTAACTTGTGAAACCCTCAGAACCGAAGCTGCCAAGGCCGGTGTCAACGATCTTGACATTTGGGCGCTTGCGGAGGACATATTGGACCACTTGCTCGTTTTCTTCGACCGTGACACTACATGTTGAATACACGATGTAGCCACCTGTTTTAGAATGGTGATCCGTGGAGTCGATGGCTGCAAGTAAAAGCTGTCTTTGCATGTGCGGTATGGCCAGGAAATCGCGTTCTGTCTTATTTGTTTTAACACTAGGATCCTTGGATATGACCCCTGTACCCGTGCAGGGAGCATCAAGCAGAACTCGGTCGAATCCACCGAGAATCTTGGGAAAAGCCTCACGGGCGTCATAGTTGCAGACTACGGTATTCTTGCACCCAAGACGGTGAATATTACCGATCAGACCCTTGGTACGAGGCTTGCTAGCATCGTTAGCCAACACAATACCGGTGTTACGCATCAAGGCTGAGATATATGTTGTTTTACCACCGGGAGCCGAGGCCATGTCTAGGATGCGCTCGTTCTCCTGAGGAGCGAGAGCCATGACAGGGAGAAAAGATGAGGCAGCTTGCAGAATATAGTGACCTGCAAGATACTCTGGGGTAGCACCCAGAGGGACCGCGGATTCAAACACCTGTAAACCAACCTTGGACCATTTGCCGACTGGCTGCAGAATCACGCCTCGGTTAATCAATGCCTGCGCGAGTGTGCGGCGATTCGTGCGCAAAGTATTGGTACGAATGACAACCGGACGAGGCGTTTCGTTAGCCTCGAAGAATGCAAACGCCTCCATAGGAGTGAAGAGAGACATTAGCTTTTCAGCCAAGAACGGAGTATATCCATAGTATGTGCAAATGTCATCCAGTAGAAGTTGCATGTAGTCCGCCCGAGACCTCCCAGGCTGACCGAGAGTTGCTAGATCGCCCAACACTCGCAGAGTATCTGTAATCCGAGTTCTTAGCAATTGCATGCTAGGTGCGACACCAGACTTAGCAGCCGCTTCGGCGTCACCAAAAATATCGGGTCGGTCGCCCGCGATATTGGTCTGCATGGCCGAGTCTTGCATTTCCTGCCTGGCCTCCTCTTCCTCCAATTGCCGCTGTTCGTCAAGTTTCCGCGATAGACCTGCAATGTTTGCTGCCGTGAGCCTTTCTTCGGCGTCCGATTCATCTTCGTCGTCTGAAAACATCTTCTCCCGCGGGTGGTTTTCCTCTTCCGAATCAAATACCGATCCTTCGTCAAATTTTCCGTCGCCATCTTCTCCGTTCAATTCACTGTCGCCAGAGACGTCGCTCGTGCCGTCCAAGTCCTCGAACTCGTCTTGCATTAATTGATCTAGATCAGGCGAACTCCCGCTTTCCGAAATGTCATCGTCTTCTTCCGACTCGGGCTCTGGCTCTGGCTCAACGTGTTTCTTCGCCGACTTCTTTCCTTTCTCAGTCTTCTTCTTCGACGCTGCAGGAAGAGAGGATTTCTGCCCATTTCCATTCGTCACGGAACCCTTGGTTTTGTCTTTGCTTTCTTTATTTTCTTCGTTTCAGGCTCCGACTCAGGCTCTGTCTCGACCACTGCCTTCCGTCGCTTTTCCCGCCCGCTGCTTTGGCCTCAGCCTCAGCAGCCTTTCGCTTTTAATCATAGAAATAGTAGCCTCATCCAGCGGCGCTGGAGGACCCTGCTTCTTCATCCGACGACCGACACCCATTTTGGCGCACCAGAAATAAGAATTGGTGCGGGCGACGTATTTCGTATTGCCGGAGAGATTGGCAGACAAACAATTTTTATTTTTTTCCCCGATATTACTGGAGCGGTGTGGTTTGGCAGAATGAGCCCGGTGGGGCATGGGCGGTGAGAAGGCCAGAGCTCTTCATCCATTCTACGTAATTATTTCGGTTGTTCACATCTGTATATTCCTCTCATCTTTCTCGCAGGGTGGCATCGATTTCTGTGGACAAACATCATGACTGAACTGTCGTTTACGAGGAGCTTTCTGCAAGCGGTGGACTCCAAGCCCGTGAAGATACCATATGATTATGTCGCCGACCCAGAGACCATGCGGCTACCAGTGCCAGTAAGTACGATATATATGCTTTTCGGACTGCATCACTGGCTCTTAATGGACGGCGTTGCACACAGATTTATGTCTCCAATGCTAATACCTAAGCTTTCCTACAGTATACACTCCCCGCCTCCAAGCGCCGCATCCTCCAATGGCAAAGAAGATCAAAACCACAGCAGCTCCAGGCTCTGCGAAATCCGTAACAGTTCAATTGAAGTCGGCGCGGAATCCTGTTCTTGAATTTTCGCTGGACAATGTCCCTCTTACCACGACGACCATCCATGACTTGCGCGAAGCCGTGCGCCAGCGAGTCGTCGCAGGCGACGGAAGGAGCCGCCAGCCGCAGACAAAATCAAGATTCTGTATAAGAAAAACCAGTTGGTGGAAGCACCGAAAGGACGATAGCGGAGATTCTTGCTGATTCAGAGCCTGAAATCCTTGCCGGGGTAAATCAGTCGAATTTGGCATTATGATTCTGGGAGGCGCATCACTCAAACCCGAAGATACAGAATCTCCCGCGGGTGCAGGCGCTGTGGTAGCCGATACTGAAGCATTTCCTTCCAAGCCAGCACAGGGTCCAAGCGGATTAGAAGTTTTACAAACAGAGGGCTTCTGGAAAGATTTGGGAGGATTCTTGGAGTTACGAACAAAGGACACTGTAGAGGCCCTCAGATTAACGGGAGTATTCAGGAGGGCATGGGAGGCTGACGCTGCTCAGTCTAGCTGATAGATAGTTAACAATCCTTTAAGCATCAGATACTCATGCATCATAATGCAAGGACATTATTTTTGACAATTCGCGAATGGAAGCGTAGGTTTTGATCAATTGAAGACCCAGCATTGCCGTTTTGAAGGTACGTTGTGGCCTGAGGCATGAACATGTGGCGCGGGCCTTTCCAAATTCTAACTTGAGATGAACTTCATTCTTTTATATCCCAACCAACTCTCGTTATATTTCGAGCACTTACTCTCATAAACAACCACTTACACACCATGGAGCGAGCCTCAACCCCGCCTCCGTCTGGAGCACAAACGGGCCAGCTCCCACGGGGCCCTATTACGCCCGAACAACAGCGTCGAATAGTATGTAAACGTATCTCCGTTGATGCTAATTCGAACACAACCCCAGCTGATATAGCTTGTAACTTTTAGGAGATCAACCGCATGAAAGCAAAAGCCATCCGCGAGCAAAGGGAAGCTGAAGCAGCAGCTCGCCAGTCTATCTCCTCCTCTAAAGTATCCGGAGTAAAGCGATCGTTCAATACTATGACAGCAACCCAAGGGCCTTCGACTTTCCGTGACGCGGCGAACAATCGGCCATTAGAGAGCATCAAGCCTGCGCGTGCATTTTCCAAATATGTCGAGTACGAGTTCAGTAAGATGACGGATACAAAGGGTGGGTTTTAACGCAAGAGGATGATCCGCATAATAAAGCATTGCATGTGAGCGACGGAAAGGAACAGAAGCCGGCGCATATGACGCAGAAAGAGTGGGAGCGGAAACAGCTGCTAGACAGCCTGAGAAGAAACAAGGCAGGCCCATTTGAGCCCGGATTGAGCGTGCTCGATGAAAAGGCTAGTCAGAAGGCCTGCAGAGAGTGCAGCAGTCTCGAGATTGACTGGAAATGGGAGGAGGCATTCAAGTGCTGCGTGTGCAGTGCTTGCAAGGAGAAATACCCGGAAAAGTATAGTATGTTAACGAAGACTGAAGCAAAGGAGGATTACCTTTTGACGGATCGTAAGTTGCTTTTTCAAAGCCGGAGTTTTTCACTATGTATACACAAATGCTAACTGAATCCACTACAGCGGAACTTCGAGATGAGGAGCTCCTTCCACATCTCAAAAAGCCTAATCCTCACAAATCATCCTGAACGACATGATGCTCTACTTACGATACCAAGTAGAGGAGTACGCATTCTCGCCGCAGAAATGGGTTCCCCAGAGGCCCTCGACGCAGAGTTCGAGCGCAGAGAAGCAGAGAAGAAACGTCGAAGAGAAGACAAATTCAAGCAGAAACTAACCGACCTGAAGAAACGTACCGGGTCGAAGCTTACCGTCGCAATCGTCAGGGTCCTGCTGGCGGGAATTTCGGCGATGATCTCGGCGGCAAGAAGAAACATGTGCACCAATGGGGTCGGTTGGTAGAGAATCCTGAGACAGGAATGAGTGTGAAGACTTGTGTAGACTGTGGAATGGAGGTTGAAGAATTAGAGCTGTGATGACTTTTCCAACACTCGAAGTTATTTTGTGAAGTAGATTCTGACATTTATTAAGATACCCATGTGTTTTTGAAGTTTTATGCATTTCATAATTTACTAGGAACATGAATTAAGAAAAGCTACCTGCAAGGATGGGTGATCTGATACTTCTGGCATAGCTTATTGGAGACTATTCAGATATTCCCTTCGATGCAGTCATAATTAAAGCTTCGTAAAAGCACTGCTCAGCGCACTGAGGGCAGTAATCCGTTTGACAGTACTCTCCTGGACGTCGTGAACAATTGCAGCTGCATCTTTGACGTCGTGGATAAGCCCGATAGACGTTCCAGCATACGTTGCAAGTCTCCCTCTGGGCCCCAGCCATCATCACCGGCCCTTTGCGACTCATCGTGGCGCTTCTTAAGGTCATCAAACGATGCCCCTTCCTGGTGCTCCAGATACGACTTGTTGATTATAGTGCGAGGACTATATTCTTCGGGCCAACCGAACGTGCCTCGAAGATGGTTGTAAAGCAGAGTGCGCACCGTATTAACAGCGGCGTCATCGGCTCGTACGATTTCACGCTGGTATCCACGGCTGATGCGTGCTTCACTGGCCGCAAGAAAACGAGTGCCCATCACAGCTCCAGAGGCACCTAGAGAAAGAGCCGCGGCGACACCTCTTCCATCAGCAATTCCCCAGCAGCAAATACCGGAATCTGAGTTCCTTCCACCGCATCCACCACTTCTGGCAAGAGAGACATGAGCCCCATACCGTCCCTAGCACGTCCATGACCGCCAGCTTCTGCACCCTGGACTACAATTACATCCGGCAGCTCAGAGCTGCGGATAAGTTCTCGCGCCTCGGCTAGCGTTCCTATCTGAATCCATATTTGTGTCTGAGGAGACGCCGTGCGGATCTTAAGCGACCAGCTATCAAGGTCTTTCTGGCCGTTTTCGGGGCAAAAGCCAGGCAGCGCAAGGTTTAAACTCTTTCACAGCCTTAGCGGCGATCTCGATATCGTCATTCCACAGTTGGAAGCCGATGCCAATGGGCAGAAGCCGATCGGCGGAGGGCATGGTTGAGAAGGCGGCCGACAGCAGGCTTGATTTCCGGATTAACGACGACGCCTCTTGCAAGTCAGCCAGGATGTCTTGTGTTTTCATGCCTGGTCCAATAAACCCCAGACCACCGGCGCCAGAGACTGCAACTGCTAATGCTGGGCCTGACATGACACGCATCGGAGCGCTGACAAGAAAAGGCTTGGTAACCCATGGGTATCGCGATGCGAGATTCTTCGCAATGTGTACTGCGTGAGACATTTTGAGGTCGAATAGAACTATATACTCCCGAGGTCAGTGTTGAGCAGAGGAATCCCCGCGATTCGCGCTCTGTTATATAGTTTGACGTAGCCGATTTTACCGCCAGAACCGACAATGCATCGGAACAGCGATGGAAGCGTTACATAAGTCATAAGTTCATCCGACTGTATGTATATTGTTAATTCGGATATACCAACAGAGTATCGGGCGTAGGACGGATTTCTCATCGAGTAAACGAGGTTCTCTGTGATGTTGGAAATGACGTAGCCAGGCTGGGCGGTGAGCTTCCACGGCGAACTCACTTCACCACTTGAACAGAACAAGAGGATCAGCCTCAGGGGATGCGGCTCCCATATATTTGACATATGAATCATGGTAGAATCGCCGCTTTCACGAAGAAATGTCCCATATCAACGATGGTCTGTCGCCCATATCTTCTGGAATAGACAGCATCAGCCCCTTTCCGCTGTTGGAGGACGAAACACCACCCATCATCAATCATGAAGACGACGACGCACTACACATAAAGTCCGCGCCGCGCGCAGCCGCGCAGGCACAGCACACTCTACGACACGCGCAAGTTCTTCCTCCGACTCATTTTCGCCGAGCAACGAGCCGGAACCAGACACGTCAACAGACGCGAACCACGCTACCACGAGGCCGGTTTTGTCCCCTAGTATTGAGATCCAAGAAGGGTCGGATGCCGAATTCCAATCACAGTACTACCTGGAAAACGAGGCCTTCGAGGATGTAGAAGGCGAGGTGCTCGACTCAAACGGGGAAGAATTCAATGACGAAGACGATGAGAGTAGCGACGACGACGACGACGACGACGACGACGACGATGAAGACCGTGCTGATGAGGGCGACAACGGCGTTAATATGCATCGACGTTTTATGCATTCCTCTTCGTCCCTATCAGGTCCGAATGCTTTTGCCCCGCCATTCTACAATCGTCCACCCACGCCACTCCCACCGTCACCGTCTTTGACCTCATTGCTGAGGCCACCTTTCTCGACGACGTCGTCGAGGCCAACTACACCTGATACCTCTGATGCTGAGACACCCAATGAGACCGAGGCGACAGTCGCAAAATCCGCGAGGATTGCAACAACGGTGCCCAGGGCGAGCCCGAAAGTGCCGACCTATGAATATTATGGGTTTGTGCTTTACCTTACATCTTCACTCGCATTTTGTAAGTTCAAAGGTTTGCAGGTTGCAATTTGTGCTTTAACTAATTCAGTGCCATTAGTAATGTACCTTCTATGGTCATATCTTCCTTCTCCATTCCTGCATCAACTCGGCATCTACTATTATCCCAATCGATGGTGGTCTCTTGCCATCCCCGCGTGGCTCGTGATGACGCTGGTCTACATATACGTTGCTCTGGCATGCTACAACACAGGATATTTGACGCTCCCGATGACGTCAATAGAAAATATCGTTGACGAAGCGGCCAACATAGCCGTTATCGATGGCAAAGGGCGACGCCGACCTGGTGGCAGCGAGAAAATGAAGCCCGGCTCAGCAACGAGCCAGACGATGCCCGCGGCTCACAACCGACGAATGCATGCATCGTCCAGCAGTAACGGCAGCGGGGAGGCATCCTGTGGAAAGAGGTATGGGCGGAGAGTACAGACGCAGTTATGGATATACCAGTGGGCGGGGTGTGCGAGGTCTTGTACGGCAAGGACCGAGAGGACGACCCGGCGCTGGTGCAATGGGAATTGGACGAGGACGATGATGAGCAGTCTCATTATCCTCGATACACGCGCTTTCGACGCCGGGACATTTCACCCTACGAAGACTCCTCCCTCAGGTACCGAGCGGCCGAGTACTCGTCTCTCGCTACCGGAGCAGTGCGTCCCTGGTAACATGGTATCGAGCAGTTAGCCGTATCGTAAAATAAATAATTGATTCCACGACCCTCCGCTGTGCTTGTTATATTATACGCAGCTGTATTTACACCTGCCGGATATAATATCTGCACAAAGGCTTTGTGTCTGTAAATAGTTACTAAAGAGTCAATAATAAGAACGAACGTGGATGTTAGCGTAGGAGCGGCACGCTAACAGCGGCTAATAGAGTAAGCTGCGGCCAAGAGTCTCAGACAAGCACGGGAGACTCGAGACTGAGAGCTTCCCCATCGCAGCCCGGAAAAGTCAACCACCCAACTCCCCATCAATAACCAGCAATCCCTTCCGTCGGCGTTTTCTTACCTCGGCAGCCTGTGTTGCGCTCTTCTTTTCGAGGTACTGGCCATTCCTATCTCTGCGAATATACTTGCTTGCTGTGTCGCTGATGCGGTTGCGCCGCTAAATAAAGGGCTCGCCTGACGTTAATCCCGACGACGCCTCCGCGCGCCGAGTAGATTCCCCTTCGCCATTGTGCTCTTCTCTGTCCCACGGCATTCTGTCTGCTTCCGATATAGACTCTCGGTGACTTGCCTTTATGGCCTGGCAGTCTCCATCTGCCATGGCTGGGAATGGAGGACTGGGCGGTGCGCCGGGGAGGGATTGCGAATCATCCTCACCCGCAAGGCACCGAGTACACATTGCAAGGTATGGAATGAACGGTTGAAAGCGTGTTTCCCGCCGAACATCAATGTTTCTGACATGACATATTTCCTTTTTGCACTACAGGAGTGATGCGCTTCCTCCAGACGGAATGGCACCGCCATGAGCGAGATCGTAACGCGTGGGAGATTGAACGTGCGGAGATGAAGTCTCGCATTGGTCGATTGGAGGGTGATATACGGACTAGCAAGCGACTACAGGAGTCTCTCGGCAAGCACGTCAAAATGCTGGAGCTTGCGTTGAGAAAGGAGCGGGAGGTAGTTCGCAGCCTACGCAATGGGGAGAAAATAGATGAGATTCGCGACCCCAAGGATATTGCAAAGGAAAACCTTAAAGCCCTTGCTAACTGTCAGTGATTATTCCCTTCTCCTTCCCTAGATTTGCTTTTTCCCTGACTGGGCGCTAATGTTTGTGTTTTGACAGCTAAAACTGCTCCGAATGCTTTCCTAGACACTGAGCTGGATAACGATCCCACCCAGGTCGACTTTCGGCAGGATGCAGAACGCGAAAAGTCTCGTGTGTACTTGAGCAAATGTGCACAAGAGGTCTCCTATCATGTTATACCCGTTTCGCATCCACCTCTAGAGCTCACAGGCCAGGATTTGCAAGGCAATCTATATGGAGACCAACAGCTCCCACAACAAAGTCTTGAGGAGGCATATCATCAGCAGAGGCAAAAGCAACAGCAGCAACAGAACAGCATGATGGTTCGGGAAGCTGCAATGCAAAATCACCAGTCTATACCGGCAAGCTATGCGGAGAACAACCGAACCAATACTCCAGCCGAACAAGTGGATCGTCGAAACTTCACGTCTCAAACACCAATTAATGCAGTTAAGAGTCGAGATTTTGCGTCAGAGGATATAATGAACAGCAAGGATCATGCGGACGGGCCCGGCATATCGCGTCCAGGAATGGCAAGCAATTCTGGTGACGGTGGCCGGCAGCAACAAACCCAGGATGCCCCTGCAGAAACTGGTGACTGGAACTTTGAAGAGCCCCCGCAACTCCTGGCACGCAGGCCGAAGCAGTGCCACATCATCGGCCAGACACGGATGCATTTCCTAAAGCCAATTTCGTGCCCACCAAGTCCCTCCACGTGGTTCTCATCGCCGCAAGAGCTCAGGGGCAACGAGACGAAAGAGCGAAGGCGCTATAGATCACCGAGAGGCAGGTTTCTTACAACAAAACGTTGATTCGACTTTTAAAGTGCGGTTTGCCCTTCGTGGTCATCTCGACGTTGTACGCTCGGTTATTTTCACTGGTGGTGGTAGTCCATCGGAGCCTGAGATATGTACTGCCAGTGACGACGGAACGATTAAACGTTGGATATTACCTGCCTCCTATGGTAGTTTCGGGCCCGGTGCCGGCAATGACTTGGATATTACGAGCTATTTCACACATCGTGGCCACGTTGGCGCTGTAACCTCTCTCGCCGCGTGCCCTGCCTCCCCAACTTTCTCGAATGGCGGTCGAGCATTAGGTGACGGATGGGTCTTTTCTGGCGGACAAGACGCCAGCATTCGTGTTTGGGAACGTGGCCGAGTTGATCCTAAAGCAACTCTTGATGGCCACACGGATACCGTCTGGGGCTTTGCATATTGCCTGGCACGGCAGGGTCCGTATTCGGGAATCTCAGCAGCAACTACGGCGGGCCTGATCGTATTCTTCTAGCATCCGGGGGTGCTGATGGCCGAATTATTATTTGGGCAGTTAGTGCACCACCACAAGTCACCTCACCGCAACCTGGGGTCGACGAGGTGCAGGTGGCCGACGAGCCAACTCCATTTCGTCAGGGTCCAACTTCCCATCGTCCCCACAGCCTCACACGACCACGAGCACGCTATTTCATCATACAATCGTCCATCATATTGTCCGGACAGACTCGCCTTCGCCGACGTGCATCAGCCCCTTATCCCTCGCTGGTGTAAACTTTGTGGTTTCGTATGCGGACGCCTCGATTCTCATCTATGACACTCGCACAGGCGAGGAAGTTGTTGGAATGGCAAGCTTGGAAACATACGATGGGACCCTTCGACAGGAGTCAACTGCGTGGTGACATCGACCATTGGATTTGATGGAACAGCAAGTCTAGATCCCAATCGCGCATTGACCGAGGAAGAGGCTATCGTACACGGCGCCACAGGAACGAGCGGTGGAGTGGAGGGCGTTATAATAAGTGGTTATGAGGACCGATACATCCGGTTTTTCGATGCAAACAGCGGTAAGTGACTAAAACGAAAATGTCTCTAGATTGGCCATCCGCCTAATCCAGATCTATCCTTAGGACAATGTACATACACCATGCTTGCTCATCCTTCCGCAATATCGTCTCTGTCTCTGTCGCCGGATGGTCGAGAACTTGTCTCAGCAGGGCACGATGCCAGTTTACGGTTTTGGTCGTTAGAAAAGCGCAGTTGTACCCAGGAGATAACCAGTCACCGCCTGATGCGCGGAGAAGGCGTATGCTCTGTCGTTTGGAGCAGGGATGGCCGATGGGTTGTCAGTGGCGGTGGAGATGGTGTTGTCAAAGTATTCTCGAGATGACCTGACGATGTAATATCTTTTGCTTCCTGCTTTGTACTACTCTTTTGCTTGCATTCTTGACAAACCGACTTTTGATCTTCCGATCTATGAGCGAGCATTTGCAAAGGGAGTCGTTTTAATCTTCTTTGAGACGGGCATCTCTTTTCTTGTTCTACTATTGTCGTTATTCTATCTCTTTTTTCACTTTTCGACTAAAACGCAACCCTTCTACCTTCTTGTGTATACATGTACATTTTTCCTTTTTGCCTCCGGTTACTCTTCTCTCTTAACCCCTCTTATGACCGATTGATGTACCAATTGGCAGACGCGGCAATGTTTTGGAGTTGGTTGCCAAAATTCTACGGGGCATTGGCTCTGTTGACGCATGGACTTCATAGTTTAACTAGCTTTAGCTCATCGTGTGAAAGCTGTACGGGAGTCCACCTTGAGGCATTTTCTGACATGCCTATCTATTTCCTACCTAGCTCATGATCATCAGTTCAGATCAGTCTTCCGGGAAGATGCCTAGGTACCTAAAATAATCCACGAAATGCTATCCGTATATTCTCTCGAACACCGCTTATTAGGGGCGAAAGATATATACACATGCGAATATACGAATCAGATATGGACAACTTTTCTGACGTCAAATTTATCCTTCGCATACCTTGCATCACTCCAAAGAAGCACATATCCCCGCTGGTTGCTCACCACCCGCACCCTTCTTTCTCTAAAATCCGTCGTGTAATGCGTGTGGCCGAAGACCCAGATCTTGACTTTATTCAAAGTCGGCAGCTGCGAAAGGATATCGGTTGCAAAGGCCGAATTCCAAGGGTTCTGTGAGTGCTGCGGACTAGACGTCTTCTGAAGAGAAGGTGCATGATGGGTCACTACGAGTATAGATTGTTTCTGATTCTGCCTCTCCGCTCTGTTATTCTCCTGTTGGATCGACTGTATCTCGTTCAGTAGCCAGGCAAGGTCCGAGTCATGGGACGCGTTATGATCATCGATCGTCCAGTCTTTGATCTTTTGGAAGTCTTTGATCCTCGATTGTACAATGTGATTCGTGAGGAACCTTGGACCAAAGGGTGCAGCCTAGGATAGTGACATGAGAGCCTGGAACTTGATACCGTCCGCGGTGAAGGACGACGAGCCGTCCATGAAACAAAGGTTCCTGCTCGAGTTGTCTAGCCTTTTCGAGACCGCATGCAAATGTTCCGTTATAGAATTCATGGTTTCCGAGAATAAGAAATACTAGTCTGAACTGCTGCGTCTGCTTGTGTAAGAAATCGCGATACTCGTCGTAGTCCGCCAAACGCCCAATATCGCCCGCAAGAATGAGATATTCCGCGCAAAGAGGGATGTCGTATGATGAATACTGCTGGTTAATCTCGAGATGAAGGTCAGAGAGAACTTGAAAGGAGAGAGATGGCCTGTTAAAGAATGGCAAGGTCTTCAGGACATTATCGAACATTATATCAGCCCATGACGCTGAAGACGAGAGGTGATTCCGCAGTGCGTAACTATATTTACAGGGATGGTTTCTGCACTGTTGGTCCCTGCAGAAAGCCGGAGAGCTTCCTTCCTCGGACCTCGTTCAACCCTTGGAAGCTAACAACAAGAATACAACTAACATCTTCATTCCATCCATTCAACATGGAGGAAACTGAAATCTTCCAAATCGCAAAGCTGTTTATCTCTAGTCTCCAGAGCGGAAACATTCCAGCATGTGTAATTGGCGAGACAACATTAAATTACTACAATGTCCCGCGAGTGGTCCATGTAAGTACTTTGTTCACCAGATTACGATTACTGGGAGCTCTGCTCACCTGCCAGGACCTAGGACCTTGAAATCTGTGTCCCGGAAGACTCACTTCTCATGCTGTGTCTCTGGTCTGTTCCGCCTGCAATTTCCGACTTGCAGACATGGAGAACTACGATATATACACAGAATATAAGAAAGGATTTCCCATGCTTATGGCGCCTCAGTCAGCTCTCCCAGTCGTTATCTTTCCTGACTCATATTTTCATCTCTCCGCTATGCCAAAGTATTGTATCGCATGAAGAGAGACAATCTCTAGTGTGCAGCCGTCAGATACTGGACTTGGTCCTCGAGATGAACTTCACCACCTTCCAGTATATCTACCTGCCTTCTTCATTGGTCTCTGCCGGAGATTCTTTGAGTCGAACGATTACATGAGTCGTATTGCCGCCGAGCAGCCGGTGGACGCAATGAACCTAGATGACAAATGGATACGAAGTAATCTGAATGGCGCTCCGCCTGAGGTGAGGGAGTTAGCAGCGCAGCTAGTGGCCGAAAACCGTCCCGCTGTGAGGAATACTTGGGACCGTGTGATTTCGACTCCGCTCGAATGGAGGACCTCGCATTGATACCTGGATCAGGGTATCAATGCAGCACCATCGAACTTCCCTTTAATATGAATTGAAACTATTCATTTCTTCGCGCTGCTCCGATATAAAAAGAATATCTGATTATGATGATAGATCCCGCAGATAGAGGTAGAGGTATGGGGGCTGAAGTCGTTGGTATTTGCGCATTTGCCTGAAATCCGTGATTGGCCATATTAAATCAATGGGCGCTTCTTCTAAGATTTGTCTGTATCCTGCGCCCCATGGAACGACAAGGATGTCTGGCTAGCCTGACGACAATAAATTCCACGACCCTCCACCGACCTTCGATCTGATCGGTATGGCGACGCGATTCAATCTTGGAAGGCTCAGCTGAATCTAAATACATTGGTCTTGCAGTGAAGAGATATGCGGAACTTGAACTTCTTTTGGGCGATTGGGAGTTGATTTTGCAGAAGCAAAGGAACGTGTGCGCGATCTAGACCCGTCTAGGCTTCCGGCGCTCTCTCCAGGAGATGTTCAGCGAGGATTGCTGGGATAGGTAGAATAGCCTCTTCTCCAATCTCTGTTGCAACTTGACACATCCAACGTGGCACCACTCAGTCTGTACATTAGCATAAATCTTAGAAATCATACCACCACGTGACTGACAATACTCATTGCGCCATCGTGCAACATCGCCTCCTTCAAAGCTCTTTTGACCTTCAGTCGGACCAATATGGTTTCAGACGAAGAGAGCCTGAAAGGCTTCTTCAAGAGAACCACTCAACCAAGTACATCCGTCTTTAGTGGATCGACTTCTCTAGCATTCTGCGTGCCCGTTTCGTGCCCGTTGCTCGATGTCTGCAAATTAATAGCCCAAGGAAAGGAAGAATAGATTCTCCCGCAAGTGAGCATGATCGTTCTGAGAAACTGAGACCAAGATCGTTGAACTTTGGTACTGCTTATTCATCAATAGATTGGGCTTGCTTAGTATCAAATTGAATTGGAATACATCTCTCTAGTCTTATATACGCGCGGATTTCCACTAGTATTTGTCACAAGAGTTAATTTTGTGAAATTTTTTCTTTTTCATGTTAGTCGATTTCAGCCTGGCATCATCGACCAAGCACCAAACGACGACACCGTCAATACAGGTGTAATGATATTGAAAGCTCTACTCACTGCCGTATTGCAGCCTACATAAACCCTAACAACGACTGATTGTTTCAACGAAAACGAAGCGGTGTACAGAGTACAGCCATGTGGTAGTACAACGTTGTTGCGAGTGGCGCCTGACAGCCTCCTGGCGTGCCTATCTGCACGAGCCGGAATGGGTTGGTAGGGATCCGCGAAGATTGCGACACTCTGCATTTATGGAATCTGTTCTAAGTGTTCTTCGATGGTTATTTGCTAGCCTGGGCACTGGTAATATAAGCGATGATGAGGGACGGCGGCGGACGCAGAGGGAGAGATTTCTGATCATGAACAAATGTGACTTTGGACTCCTGGCCGGACCAATCGGCGTGAAGGCTGAAGATGGAAAATGAGAAAGCAAGCGGAGTCGGATGTCAAGACTCAAGTCTCTTCTAGTGCGTCAATAGTTTCAACTTTCTTGAGTCTTGACGGCCAGTGCTCGACGCCCGCCTCCTTAGTCTAGAATTAGATGCATATGCACATCGGGTCATCGGCTGCGTTTGGGCCCGATATTTGATCCACCCAGCCCTGGATTGGCACTTTGACGTCTGTGAAAGCATCAATACCTAGATCTTATGCCAACGAAGTTACTTCGCAAGTAGGAGGCCTCATCTTGTGGACTTGTACAAGTACGAAACCACGGAGTACCCCGATACTCAAAGCCCAAGCTGAGGCTCTGGCAAGCAGAGATGATAGCCCGGAATAATTAGTGCGTACCACTATAAGCATAGGACCACGAACTAGTAGATGCATAGCGCATCGAGCGAGCGCGATCCTAGACGAGACAGCTTCTTATCCTGGCATTTGCAGTAGACGTATCAACTGTGCTTCGACCACCAGTTGGCATTCGATGATTCGACGGTGTAACGCGGCAAGCAGGTGCTCTGCAGTTTGCACCGGCTGCATGGCTCAGTGGAAATAGGACTTTGTAGAGATCAGAAGTGCATGAACATAGACATTGAAGAGAAGAAAAAGGGAAGCCTGGGAAGGTGCCGGGTGGAGTCACGGGACGACGGGCTGCGTTCCTGAGGATCAACACTTTGAACTTTCCAACTTAGATTCTCCAAGACTGCACCATCTCAGTGGTTGTTCCATCGCCGCTGATCACTGATCACTGATTTGATAGATCAACTTCCTGTTGTCTTTGGCATTTGCGTATGCCATTCTTTACAATGGTGGCGTCCGCAGCGGGAATGCAACCCCTAAGCCGCACGCGCTTGGCTAGCTTCTTCCACTGTTCATTTTAAATAGTCCGGCATCCCCTCAGTCGCTCAGTCAGTCTTCCTCAGACCTGGCACTATGCGCTCGAGTCAGACTACGTATCGGATGCGCCGTACTCCGTACATAGGTATCCTTGCGGTCCACCGCCATCATGGTTGACTACCTGAGGCGTGATAATATCGCCGTAATGTCGACACTCTCTATATGCTCCAGCCATTCCCTTGACTTACAATCCTGCTTTAGGATCCTAACAATGACCCCAATATTGGGTCGGCACGTGGAAATGCGAGTTCCACCGCCGGGGATCTTGTGAACGGCTTGACAGGCGGAGGCTCGACATCAGACTCGGCTTTGGTGTCTACTCTGCTACCAGCTCTGGTCATTGCCCTCTTCTGGTTTGGCTTGTTCATCATTTTTCGCCGTAATCAGCAGCATTGGTACTCGCCGCGTTCGCATTTGCCAAACCTCCATCACCAGTATGATCCGTCTTCCGCATACTTAGAAACGTGCTGTGCCGTGGTTTAGCGTAGCTAATTTTTAATGGCCCGTCTTCTTTCCATATAGTGAACGCACTCCACAACTTCCTAGTGGCTTCACCAACTGGTTCGGCACCTTTTTCCAAATCTCTGACTCCCACGTCCTTCACTCCTCGTCCATCGATGGGTATCTTTTCCTACGTTTCTTGAGAAACCTTTGTGTCATTTGCTTCGCGGGCATAGTGATTCTCTGGCCCGTTCTCTTGCCTATCAATGCTACTGGCGGCGGCGGTAGCTCTCAAATGGACCAATTCAGCTTCAGTAATATTGCGGATCCGAAAAGATATTACGCCCATGTCGTAATGGGTATAATCTTCTTCAGTACGTTTCTGACTTGGGAATCTTATAGTCTAGCGAGCTGACGTTCATCCTTAGCGTATGTTTTCTTCGTGGTCACCCGCGAGAGTCTCTTTATGCCAACTTACGGCAGACATATCTCAACTCACCGGCCTACGTCAACCGCATCTCGTCTCGGACAGTACTCTTCATGTCGGTGCCCGAGTCTTACAAGAGTGAGAAGAAGCTTCGCCAGGTTTTGGTGACGGTATTCGCCGTATTTGGATTACTTCGGACTGCAAGGAGTTGAACAAGAAAGTTGACGAACGGGATAAACTGGCTTACAGTCTTGAAAGAGCAGAGATCAAACTGATTCGTGGTGCAAACGCTGCTCGACTGAAAGCCGCCAAGAAACGCGATGTGAATGTATGCGAGGATTGTGAGCTAGCGGATCCCCTGACGCTCGCGACTATCAAACGGCCCATGCACCGTGCAAATTTCTTTGGACCAAAGGTGGACAGTATTCAATACTATCGATCGCGACTTGCTGTAGCCATCCAGGAAGTAGAAGCACTGCAGCGGAAACACCGCGAAGGAGACGCCAAATACCTTTCCGCAGTCTTCGTTGAGTTCCAGAGCCAGTCGGATGCGCAGGTCGCGCTGCAGACCCTGTCTCACCATCAACCTATGCATATGACTCCTCGTTATACGGGAATATCGCCCCGTGAAGTTGTATGGTCTTCTTTAAATCTGAGCTGGTGGCAGAGGATTGTCCGAATGTTCTTGGTCCAAGGGGAATCGCAGCCTTGATTATATTCTGGTCTATTCCTGCGGCAATTGTTGGGACAATATCAAACGTCACTTACCTTGCGAATTTGTTTCCGTTCCTGAGATGGCTGGTCGATCTTCCATCGTTTATTGAAGGTATTATTTCGGGCTTGTTGCCATCAGCTGCTTTGGTTCTGCTCATGTCGCTGGTGCCCCTGATTTGTCGACGTAAGTATACTGCTTTTCTCCGTTGCCAATGCCCGAGGCTAATATCAAATAACTTGAAAGTGTGTGCAAGGAAAGCAGGTCTGCCTTCTCTATCGCGGATCGAGCTGTTCACTCAAACCGCACACTTTTGCTTCCAAGTTGTGCAAGTGTTTTGGTGACGACGATTACATCGGCTGCTTCAGCCGCTGTCAGCCAGATCATCAAGGATCCCCTGTCAGCAAAGGATCTCCTGGCGCAGAACCTGCCCAAGGCCTCGAATTTCTACATCTCGTACTTTTTATTACAAGGGCTATCTATGAGCTCAATTGCCGTCGTTCAAATCATGAGTGCTCTTGTCTTCAAGATTCTGACGATGTTCTTTGCGACGACTCCGCGACGATTGTTCAACCGCTGGACACAGTTAGCCAGAATTAGCTGGGGCAATATATTTCCAGTCTTCACCAACATGGGGGTCATTGCGCTGACGTATTCGTGCGTTGCGCCTCTTATTCTGGCTTTTGCCTTTATTGGCCTTTTCCTTGTCTACCAAGCGTATCGCTACAATTTTCTTTTGTCTACGGCATTGACATTGACACCAAGGGTCTAGTGTATCCACGAGCGCTACAGCATCTGCTCACGGGCATCTATCTAGCTGAGATTTGCATGATAGGACTTTTCTCAATCAAAGCGGCCATCGGACCACTGGTAATCATGGCACTATATACGATTCTCACCATCCTGGCTCACATTTCTCTCAACGATGCCCTGAACCCACTTATGAACTTTCTCCCGCGGTCCTTGGACACGGAAGAAGAAGAAATCCAGATGAACCAAGAAGCTGAAGCGGCGTACCAGCATGCAGTGACTACACACGGGCGCATCTGGAAGTGGTTTCATCCAAACCTCTACAAGGATTATGCTGACCTGCGGCGCAAAGTCCGACGAAACGACATTACTGTCGAATACTCAGAGAAGGAGATGGCAGATGCCTATTACGAGCCTTGCATCACAGCGGAAACGCCACAGCTGTGGATTCCCAGGGACGCCGCGGGTATCAGCCAGGAGGAGATCAGACACACTAGTACTATCATTCCTATATCCGACCATGGAGTCCATCTGGATGCAAAGAACAGGATCCAGTGGGACATGTATGATGAGCACTTGCCCATGTGGGAGAGAAAGATTTTATATTGATTGTTTGTTCTGCCTGATATATCTTATGTTTTGTGAACTTGATATGAAACGGTGAATATATACAATCGCCTTGAAGGATCAACTAACTTACCTACGTATGCTCATTCTCTTCGAGTTCGCAACATCTAAGCAAATGGCGATGGATGACCAAAGTTGGCCCTAATTCACTCACCGTCCCCGTCTTGGTGGACTATTTAGCAAAATCAAAACTCGGCGAAATTTCTTTTGACGGCGAGAAGTTGTGTTAGCTGTATCGAGCAGGAGACCGCTGAAAAATAATATTATTTAGTTACCTATGTATTGATTGGCCCTATCTTTTTATTATTCTCCTTGCTGGAGATTTTCAAGGTTCCACGCAGGATGGATGTAGATCAGTGCAGAATTAGACGGGCATATACCAATACCCGATCCATGGATGGTGTTGATATAGGTATGACAACTAAGTATTCCAGAAGATTCATTGTGTATCTACCTAGGTACTGCGTGCTACTATTTCAGACATTTACAGACATTTACAGACAGTCACACATAAACAACCCGGAAGCCTTCCAATACTCTTGGGATATCCACCGATGAGAGACATGCAGCAAGAACAAAGCTCAGGTCGCCGCTCTTCCTTGATTTAAGGCACGTAACAACCCTATGTTTTCTTTATTTTCCTTCATTTGTAGTGACGAAATTAGATAGAAATATAGCCTCCGACTAAGTATTAGGTAGTAATACTATGTGGAAGTGGGTATATAAAGAAACAAGATCCAAAATGGAAACCTTCGGAATTTTGTCTGCGTGGAGTACGGCGTCGGTGGCTATCCACATGGATGTACATGTACGACATGGCTAATTTTGCGAAATATGCAATGATAGCCGAAAGAATAGAGGATGTCTTACTGCGAGAGTTGAACGTGCCTAGGTATATAAGTGGGCGATTCCTGTCCAAATATGGACTACACTTTTACTTCCAAATGCCCGAAGCAGCTGAGCATCGTATATCTGAGAACCTTTGGGAGTATCGATATTTTCTTCTTTCGCCTTCTGATCCGGCTTCGCTGTAGTGATACAGATATTGCATCCCTGGCTTGAGACTTCTCAACCCGTCCGTTCATATTCGAACGAGAACCCATTGCTCGCAGCCGTGGTTAGCATAAAAGATACCCTCTCGACAAGATGAACTGGATTCTCGCCGCTGCATTGACGGCATTCACTGCCAATGCAAGTCCTGCTGCAACATCATCATCTGCCACAACATCTGTCACCGCCGCTGTCGGTCCTCCGGTCGCTGCAGGAACGAGCGTCGACGTGCGCTACGACACCACATATGACAATTCCTCGGAACCCATCAACAGAGTGTCCTGCTCCGACGGCCCCAACGGACTCGGCACCAAGGGCTATAGCACGCTAGGCTCTGTACCGGGCTTTCCCTCGTCGGCGCCGCACCCACCGTTACCGGCTGGAATAGTCCCAATTGCGGCGCCTGTTACTTAATCACCTATGGTAGCACTACCATTTTCGTGACTGCCGTCGATTCCGCGAGCGATTCAATCGTCGTGAGTCAGCAGGCGATGGATAAACTGACCGGTAACCAGGCTGTGGCTCTGGGCCATGTCAGTGCTTCTTATGCCCCGGCCGATGCTTCCAACTGTGCTACTTAAGACTGTTCTCTCATGTCTGCTTCAAGTTATAGGGGCGGTGTCGAGGAGTAGGACGAGATGGATAGAGTTATTATCATTTCTACTTTTGGCCGCCAACAATTGAAACAAAATGGTCGCAGTATTTGAAAATATTTATTCATGCTTAGACTGTTCCTGGACTGTTCCTGTGCCAAGAGGTGAGTTAGACTCATATTATGAAGAACTGCTACAAGCCAAGATCGTGACAAGTCTACCAGTGGGTTTACTAATGCGAGGTTATGATTCTTTGTTGTTGCGGCTGGGGCGGAGCTGGGCTGCCGTAGCCTTGTGGTCGTGGGGAGGAGGGCCGTCGTAACCGGGACCTGGAGGAGGAGGACCGCCGTAGGGTCGGCCACCCGGCGGAGGAGGACCGCCTGGAGGTGGACCACCATATCTACCACCCGGTGGTGGAGGACCACCATAAGACCTGCCACCCGGAGGAGGGCCTCCAGGAGGAGGACCATACGGACCACCCGGCGGTGGACTACCATAACCGCCTGGACCTGGAGGAGAAGGGCCTCCTGGGCCTCCTACTCCCCTAGTGCCACTACCACCATGGTTTCCGGGAGCGGGCAACGAAGGATGGTGCCAGGTCCTCTGGCCGGTGTTCTCGTTGACGAAAATATAAGCATTCTCCTGCGGAACCCATTCGGCAGCCCAGCCTGCGGGCAGAGGCGGATGGCCATGATCTTGATGCGAGTACTGGTACGGCATAGTCAGCAACGTTAGGAAAAACCGAAAAGAAGGTGGAAGCTGCGCAGACGCAGGAGAAATACGAAGGGAGAGACAGACGGAACGGCAGTAGCGCGGGTATTTATTGAGCAATTTGTTTATCACCTGGAGGGCTAGCTGATGCTAGCTCGTGCTCACCCTCCAGATGAAACCGCGTGAACACTAGCCTGCGCCGCTGATTCGGCGATTGGACTACGCCTCGATAAATTGTGCCGTGGATCCCGTCCTTCGTTGGACTAACTCTAACCCCTGGCCGTGAGCGTTGAGTCGTCGTTGACTAATGGTTATCGAGCGTTGGAGGAGGGCTGAAAGCGCAATCACGCATGGATATGCGCCGGGTTACTGGCTGACAGCTGTTCATGTCCATGTCCATGGCGGAGTACTATGCGGTTGTTGACAAAGGATGGTCTGATATTCGAGGCTTTTGCTTAATGCCTCGGGATCACGTGGCACGACAGCACGTGTCCTCGGTTACAACGGTGACTGGGGCTAGTTATAGTTTAATTTCGAGCGCAGTTTCCATCACAGCATGTTAATTCAGAGGAAGAATGCCGGGCTCATAACCCGGAAGTCCCAGGATCGAAACCTGGACATGCTACTCGTAATTTTCATTTTCATTTTTCTTATTTTTTATCCCCACGGTGTATCAAGACGCATAGACCCGTTTAAAGAAAGAAGTTTTCACTCCAGCATGTTAATTCAGAGGAAGAATGCCGGGCTCATAACCCGGAAGGTACGGACACACACAAATTGCTCCACACAGAGTGTGACTAACAATTCTTTAAGACCCAGGATCGAAACCTGGACATGCTAGCTATCCTTTTGTGATTTAATTTTATGTTCACTCTTAATTTTTGGTGCTCAGTTTTCAATGTCTTTGTATATGGTGATGGCAGCGAGAAATGCCGTGCGATGACCTCGAAGCTGAATGGGACAAGAATTGTAGATATTTGTGTATCTCTCTAGCGTTGAGTCGGACTTTGTAAATAGGTAGAAGATTGGCTGATTGCTGTAAGTGTGCACTCAGTCCTATTAATGGCAATACTTGTAGTATAAAGAGGAGTATATTCATAGTTGGCTGGGCTGTGGCAGATGGGATATTGCATCACAGCGGAATTGAGTGACGACCCTTGGGCTAGTGAAGAGTGTAATTTTGGCTTGATAAAGTCGTCTTGATTTAGCAGTGAGGCAAGCACTTGATTTGAACCAGGGACATAGGAATATAATAAATGATAAGTAAAATATAGAGACCAAAATTTGTTATCCTGTTGGTCGAGAGGGAAGGCCTTAAACGCCAGGCAGCATTTTTCTCGGTTTAAATTTTGTCCGGCGTTCCGTGACACTCCGTTTTATGTACTGCTTCAAGTTTCAACTCCAGCAGTCGCTATATGACTACAGCACAAAGAGCCATTCCGGCGATAATGGGGCGTCAAAGCCTTAATAACGAGCCGGAGGCTGATAATTGGCATGCCTTGCAGGACCGGCGAGAGCGGAAACGCGTCCAGGACCGCCTAGCACAACGCGCGAGACGTACAAGACCCAGCTGTGATTTCTTCATAGAATATAAAATTGACATTAGACGTAGGCAAGCGACTGGCGGAACTCAAAAGCTTGAATCTGAACAGCAGTGTGTCAGAGAGGGCACAAACACAGATCGCACGTCAGACTGCGGTGTTACAATATCTACAGGAGTCGAAATGCCGATCATGTATCGCTCGCCTGAAAGTTCGACGGCCCCCATAGAAGGGAACTGCGGGCCGAACGAAGCAGGGCTAATGACAGAAATTCCCATGAATGTCTGGACAGCTTTGTATCTTAACGGTTCCATGATGGGACTTTCTTGCTCGACCAGCTATCCAGCAAAGTCGCAGCCTGCTGGTCCCGGCATACCGACCCCTCTACATCCGACACCACTGCAGCTGATTACCATCCATCCTTTATGGATTGATCGATTCCCGTTTCCTGTAATGCGCGACAACTTGATTAACGCCATCAGCCTCTTGGATGAAGAAGATTTCCTACACGATCTGTTCTGCATGAACAGCTTCAAAATCAAACCCGGCGGGGCGCCGTGGGATCCAAGTTCCTGGATTATACAAAAGGGATTTCATGAAAAGTGGGGTTCTTGTTTACAGATCAAAACATGTGATACTTCTACCTCGTGGAAATGCAGCACAACTCCATTACAGAAATCTTTGGCATGGACAATGTATTTCTGACCACCTCCAGATCAGACCAAACTCATATCGACCCTCTCCAACAGCAAATCCTTTTCCCGCACTTGATCCCTCAACCACAGCTCTCTCATTTTCTCCACCGGATCCCAAACGAATCTGATCTCAGTGGGGCCTCCAGTCTTTCTGCTGGTCTTGGTTGTTTGGTTTCGGCGCATAGCATTTACCAAAATCTCAGCCACCCTGCTCTCAGCCTGCTGCCAGCCCGATACCTGCCACGGTTTACTTTCTGCATATATGTCCAGCATGCGTAGGATTTTCAACGGCCGTGATTTGTGATTCTTTGTGTTTGGATACAGCAATCTCTTGCGCCTCTTGTTCATAGGCACGAAGACATGGCATGCCCACGACGTATAGAAATCGGCATGCCACCACGCAGCTTGCTCGTCGTGGCTAATATAGTCAATAAAGGACTCAAGCCATTTTGTAAAACCGGTGTCGGAGAGTTCATTAGGCATGCGTCCAAAGATGACGCCTGCACTGGATGTTAGGATTATGACATCGTCTGCGACGTCTCCTTGTCCTGAAAGAAAGTTGTGAAGGCTTTGGTGGACAGCCACTTCAAGCTTTCGAGGTAATGAGTGCTTTGGTAGCAAGACGACCTCGTTGGAAGATACGCTTATAACGGGCCCGTCGGGTGGGCTGTTTTGAGGCTTGAAGTGCGGTCCTTGCTCGTCTGGAGCATGCGCTTGGATAGAGCTGGGGATGACTGACGATTCCGACTCCATCTTGATTTTCTCGGTTAAGCGGGGGATTCTGTGAGGCGGTAGTGGGCTGATGGAAGTCGCTTATAAACGTTTTGTAAATGCGTGTTATCGAAAAGCCAGGAGCGAAATTTCCCGCCAGATATTGTTTTTGTCATATGCCGAGAGCAGCTATGAAAGGAGAGTTGCATATAAGTAATGAGCTCCCTGAAAACAAAGAATCGAGTCATAAATGAACGAGTAAGATCGGACATGTCATGCTTTTGTTTCGTTGTCTGGCAGGAAGATCCGGTCAATTAATCCATCATGACAAAACGAACTAGGGGTTGCCTTGGGATGAACCCCGTTTAAAACCCGTTTCACGTTGGACTAAGTGTTTCTAAAAGTACATACTGCTGGAACTGAGTTACAGTTACTGCAGGATGCGATATAGAATCGACTTTGTTCTTCTTACTTCCCCGAGAGTGGTATAACTTGGAAGGCTAGGGCCCTAGTAGATGGAATTTTATAGGCGAAACAGAGGTTATACTAACCGTATATCGCAGTGCGCTGTGCCCTAATTGAAGGGATTAGTCGACACAGGGCATAAACGAAGCTGGGGCTATGGCTAAACGCCGAATCGGGCAACCTGGGGTAAGTTGTATAGACAGCCTTCTCGAATTGGAAACTCTCCATCTTCGAAGGTCTCGGTGAGTGTGGAATGCAAATAACATTAGAGAACAAATCGCCTGCAAGGCCAATAATTAAAATAAACATAAAATCATAAATGCACCGTTGAAATAGTCTACCTTGAATAGCAGGATGGAATACACGGTCTGCCGAGTCATGCTTGGTGGTGAGTCAGAAGCCAATGAGTCATGCACAGTCGGGGTCCCCAAACAGAAAAGCTTACATAAAAGGCTTCAACTTCAACGTCTAGCGAATTCCACGCACAATGCAAGCGTTCTCTTCAGACGCCAGCTCAAATTGAGGTCAATTTTCTGCTCGAATAGCTTTACGCTTTGCCCGATTTGAACCTACAGCTCGCACAAGCAAACATGCCGCCGCGAGTCAGCCACACAACTGATATTCAGACCATCTCGAATGTGTTCACTCTGGCCTTCAGACATAGTACGATGACTGCGTACGTGCTACGCAGTCCTGACTCGACATGGCCCGTGTCAAGCATCCCTCTAGATATCCTCGGCCCGAAAATGATTGAATGGACCACCTACAAGCAACAGAGAGGGGCAGAATTGGTCGAGGCCGACAACTTTGCTGCCGCCGCGATATGGTATTTCCCCATTCAATGTTTGCAACAGCGAGCAAAGGGAAAAACGCTAGAGAAGGAATAAACTGACATTGCCCAGGTTTCCTCCCGGTGTTGATCTTCCCCTAGTCCAGATGACGATCCTAGGGTGGTTGAGTACAGAGAGATTTGCGGCAAAGTCAAGAAGCAGTTTCTGAATGGTAGAAAGTACTGGTATTTAAACATGATCGCAAGGCACCCAGAGAGGAAGGAACCAGGTAAGATCACTTTTCTAATTTTGATCCTTTCATTTATAAAGGAATAATAATATTTGTTGACTTGGTACATACAGGTGTTATCCGTGCTCTATTTGAGCCGTACTTTGCTCGTGCCCAAGAAGAAAGGGTCCCCTGTGGCTCGAGGCTATAAGCGAGCATGGCAAGCAGGTCTATGAACATCTTGGATTCAAAACCGTTGCTACTATGCGCATGGGGGCGGGCAAGGCTTCTCCCGACGGCGAGTTACAGGAAGGGGAGAGGGGTCCTGGTATATGCAATGATCAAGGAGTAAGCAGGAACATCTTAAAAGTATAGAAAAGAGATCCTCATTTCATATATTCATAGCATTAGGTATATACATTCTCACGTTCTGTTCTACGAACAAAGCAATATCAACCATCTAAGCTCGCAGCAGCGATGACAAGATTCCCAAGCTCGTCGATCTTTGAAAGCCAAAAGTCCAAACTGCCGTCATTTCGTAGGCCATACTCTAGTAGATCCGAATATGTGAAAGGCAGGGCCTTGCAGCACTGCATCTCATACTCTCTCCCACTCAGCCCGGGAGCCTGCTTGCCATAAGTTCCGTGTGCTGGGAAGTTGTTTGAGCAACATTTCTTGTCCACTACAGCGATGGAAAAGTGTGATAGCTGAGGAATAGTCGAAAATTAAGTCTAGAAGGAAAAGCAACAGAATTGTTCTGTTGACATTCGACCACGAGTTAGAAACCACGCACGCACTGAAAAATAATTGAAACGGATGTCTAAGATTGCTTACCGGCTTGACGACTCCATAAATATCCAATCCTCCCATTGCAACGTGTGGATTCCGGACCGGGAATTCATGACCTGGAGCAGATGAAGCGAGAGTTTCTATAAAATTGTCAGAGCACATACAAAGGCGCGCAGAACTCAGAGCGTAGTTTACTCACGAGCATCGTCTGGACCAGTGGAATATCAAAATTAGTTGCTTCTTCATTCTGTTCAAAGGCACGAAGGACGAAGTATATGGATACGGCTTGGAGAGCAGCAAGAGTCTCTCGGTGGTCATAACCCGAACACTAACATTTGATTCAGTTCTTGTAGCTTTGGTTAGAGCCAAAATAAAAGAGCGCACACACCTCCGCCAATAACCTCTCCTGCTCCATTCTTATAGCTTTCCATATTTGGACAACATTATCCTCGTTTTTCAACGTATGCATTCGCAAGAGTTCGTCGCAAACAGCCAATGGTCCTGGGACGAGATCGTTTCTAAACCGGAGATCCCCAGAGTCATCAAAGAGGGAATGCGCGTGTATGAACGGAGGACTCTGGCCACGAAGCATCATTTGGGGGTATGAGCGGAGAGCGCAAAGAAGATAGCTTCGATGAAGGGACGATTTATGGCTGCCGACGGACCTAGGGGCAAAGACTCGTGGAGCACTTGATAAGATCTTATATGAATAGATGTCTGCCTCGGGTAGATACTGGGAGACATCCTCAAAGCTGTTTGAAGACCAGGGATTTTCGACTTTATTTGATCTGATATTCTGAACCAAAGGATCCGGTGTGAAAATGCCAATATTGACGGGAGTGGCATTGGAGATGGGTTCCCTAGACCTAGACTCTGGGGGCTTAGGTCGCCTCCGGCATATCCCAAAGCACCGGCAGCAGAATTTGCCCTGGCCTCAGGGTGGGATCGTGCGACTGTCAATTGCTGGGGTTGGGAGTCGTAGACATTGTAGTCACAAGTAACGCCCCGCGCTAAACATCGCGAGCAGCATGGGTGAGCTTCATCGCAACGCGCTTTGGCTTTGGTACAAGCCTGACAGGCTCGTTTCCTAGACCGCACTCGGCCGATGGACTTGCGACAGTATGAGATGTGACGGGACTGCGATTTCTCTGTGGTGATGGACCTCTTGCGTATCAGCTTCTTGAGCATTGAAAGGTGTGTTGAGCTCTTTATGCCCGGACTCACTGTTTGTGAAGGTTTTGTGCAGATGGGGCATGAAAATGAAGGTTCGGAATTCATGGCTCAATTTGAGCGTGCGCGCTATTTGACTTGAGCTGATATATACTACTAACTAAGGCAGCTGGAGTAGATACTTAGCAGTGAGTTGCACAATCCGAAATTGCGCGGAAAAGCCGAAAGCAACGGAGTTCCGTGCAGTTGGATTACTAATTAATTACCAGCTCAACTGCTCGTATTTTCTATGTTCTTCAATGAAATGGAATTGGGAATTTGAGTCGAGATTGACATCATCTGAAGTGGAATAAATTAGAATCCTAACCCTAATAGCACCAAAATCATGCCGTCTTCACAATTTCAACCACAATCTTCGTCGCAGAAACACCCTTTTTGAGCATGTCGATACCGTCCTGTACCTTCTCAAGGCCGCCTTCGATGACATGTGGCTCTGGCTTGGCCTGAATTTGCCCACTTTTAGGGCTTCCGGAAGGAATTTGTGCCAAACGGCGACGCCGATGGCTGTGTCGAGGCCCGAGTGTAACCCATGACTGTTCAGACTCGTCAGTAACAGGACCCCTTGGAGCGCTTTTCTCCTCTATTTTATAGATGCTACGTTTCTTTTAAGGCAACGTACCGAATTCGTTTGTCACGTTGTCGTACTTGCTGGGCTGAGGGTACCACACAGTTGGAAGCTTTCCACCTCCGAGTTTACTTAAAATTGCACCACATACATTCATGACCTCACTTCCAATGCAGTCAAAGACAAGATCTCCTGGCTTCAAGAAAGCCGTGATCTTGTTAATGACGTCTGGCTCGTTGTAATCAAAGACATGCTGTGCCCCCAGACTGGTCACGTACCCGTGATTCTTCGCACTGGCTGTTGCAGCGACCTTGAACCCGGCAGCGAGTGCCAATTGAATAGCGCAAGATCCAACTGATGAACTGCCTCCCCAAATAAGAACTGTCCGCCCACTGGGGTCCGGATTCATCGTTGGGAAAGGCAATTTGAGTACGGAAAACAACCCGGTTGAAGCTGTAGACACAGCTAAGGGAAGCACAGCCGCATTAACCAAGGGCACTGAATCCGGAATGGGGCAAACGAGAACGTCCAGACAAGTAGCATACAGCTGGAAGGCCATATTGGTTGCTTTCTTCGTGACAAGACCGCCGCAGTGCCCGGTCACACGTTGACCGAGTGCGAATTGAGTCACATGTGAGCCGAGAGCAACAACTGTGCCGGACACATCTTCTCCTAGTGGGATGGGATAAGATAGGTCTACAGCGGGATTATATAGCGTCTAGAAAATCGGGGATTGCGCTGAGTTAGGAATCGTCATGGTGGGAATAGGGCACAGTAACAGGACTCACTATAACATCGACTGGATTTATCGCCACATAGGCGACCTTGATAACAACTTCGTTCTTTGCAGGATTTGGCACAGGCCCTGGGCCAACTTTCAGGGGCCATTTTCCTTTGCCAGTGGCAAATGCTGCTTTGTTATCGGTAATGTGAGACATGGTGGTGGTGTTGTAGATGCCCGGAGCTTCGCAATGCAGACGTTTTCTGAGGAGGATATTTGAATCTAAATCAATGGTAAATAGTGACAGTATAAACGGTTAGAATTTTATGCCGCCGAGAAAAGAAGAAAGGGTTTATATCTCGTCGCCGTGATGCTCCAATTAGTAATTTCCCAGGCACCGGAACTCCATGGAACTGGCAAAACCTTGCTCGATGACGAAACACAAAGAAAAATGCTTGGGAAACAATATGAACACGCTAAAAGAAAATCCCGCTTAATAATTATGCTCTCACTAACTACCATCACAGAGAATTGTCAACGCTCTGCGGCTATACCAGGGTACTGCGTCGGTTTCATCACCCTGAGCGGCTCTGCAAGCATGAAACCGCCCAGTTTACCAAAATTTCTGAAAACCGTCTGGCTCCAGTCGAGCTTGGGGTCTCCAATTAGGGCAAAGAATTGCAATGCAGCCCACAATGGAACCATTACCATTTGAAAGCCGTAGCCCCTTTAAGACTGGCGGTAGACTGGCAGATTTTGGTTGCATAGTAATCGGCAGCCTTTTGCACCGTCTCTTTCGAGATCTGATGGACACCCTTGTAATCCGGAGGAAATGCGCCTGCGAACATTCGGGTCTGGTTTTTCTCTGATCATGTATAGTTCTGTCATTGCAGTGTGGATGACCAGTTGCCCGAACCAGTAGAGGAGCATAATTTGAGCCACATATGCATCCTTGAAGGAAATGATTTGCGGGAACACAGAGTGCAGATGCGACTGGCCGGCTTCAAGGTATGGGTGACTATCTTGCTGTAACGGACCACATTCGAAAAGACCGGCAGTCTCTTGATTCTCAAAGTCCGTATACCATCGCAAAAGACGCCGGAATAGGACCTGCCAGTGGCCGAGGAAATCATCAACCCGCGCTATGTTCATTCTTCCCGATTGACTTGTTGACTTGATCTCGTCTGAGGCCTCTAGTAGCCCCGGTATACAGACGAGGAGATCAAGAAGGGTATCATGAGGGGAATCAGATAAATTCTGCCATTCCTTACGGGCTAAGAAGAGACCTTTCCGGCTGCCATAGGCATCCCATAGCTGCATCCAGAGCCATTTCTATGTTAGCAACTCCCATTATTGGATTATTGCTATGCGAATAGCTGTATATTTTGATTCTCTGCATGGCAAGACTTACAGCTGTAATTCGGACGCGACTATACAAGCTCAGATCTAGTGGAGATTCTTTTGAAGGAGGGCCTCGGAGTTCTAGAACTCGGCAAGCACCCTGGACATGAAACATCCATCCCTGCAGGCCATTGTAGGAGCAGTGAAAGAGCTGGTCAAATGTTAGCTAGCCGTAGCATATAAGCTGGCTATCAAATGAAGCCCGGGAGTTAACAAAGTTACCTCATACATGGCCATGATCATAGTCGTAGTCAGCACACCCTCATTGTCTGACTTGATGCGATCAAGGGGCAGAGACCCAAGTTTGCGTAAAGCGTCATTGTAAAACCGCTGGCTTTCATGCAGATGCACGTCACGCTGATGCAGGTCGCCTATGTATGCAAGGCAGACTGCTGACAGGGCCGTGTCTAATATTTCCCAACGACCAAGAACGCTCGGCAGACTCCGAATCCAAGAGGATGGCGTTACAAACGTGCGGCAGCTGGTCATGGAAGCTGGCTGATACCGTTCTATAAAATAAGACAAGACCTGCATCCTATTTTCCGGGGCTACATTGATAGAAGGTTTAGGAGATAGCTGGAGCACCTCTCCGCTACCGTCCTTATCACCACCATCACTACCACCACCACTGTCGGCCAGGCCATCACTCTCATTTTGCCGATCGCTGCGAGTCTGCCTGAGTTTGACTTTGCTGTGACCTTTTTCGGCCTTGTGAGTAGGGACCACCAGGACAAACGAGTCAGCCGAATATCCGGCACATTTCAAGCCGGCCTTTTGACATTTTTCGCAATCTGGTTTGGCTCGGTCACACTGTGCAAATGCAATGCATCCTCATTCGTTAGCTGCTGCTATTATACATCCTGGGGAAAGCAAATATGGACTGATAATGGAATGAGTCATGGACCAACCTTGATTTTCCGACGCCGACAGGTCAGACAAGGGCGCCCAAGTAACGCCTTTGCACTAGCCGGTATATTTGGCATGCTCGACTTGCTCGCCAAAGCTTAGCCGGCGCCTCTTCGTAAATGATGAGACACTGGTTAGTGTCACTGTTGGGTTCCTGTCAATCAAACAATGCTGTGCATGCAGTCGAGGATATATGACTGCCCCGCGGCCTTGCCACAATGGGAAGAAATCTCCGCGCTTATATTGTTTTCGTTAATTTCGTATTAGTCTATGCTGGCAGCTGCAGGCATTTTTCTTCCATTGCTGGTGGATGCGGAAGAGGCGGAAGTGTAGGACAGCAACGAAGCCATTTTGATTGGGCACGTAGCCACCTTCAGGCTAGTGCACTCAGCACTGTCTCCTGTGCAGTAGGGATCCCGATTGGATATAAAAAGAATGGCCTTAGTTGCTCATCCCAAGTCGAAGCTGCACTTACCTTATCTTAATCAAGCTGGGAGTTTTGTTCGGTGGCGTCTCGAGACGAGACGCACGATTCCTCTATTTTGCTCCAATAATTGATTCCCAGGATCAGGTGCGAGGACCTCGGGATTGTGCGCTTCAGTGATTGAAGTAATGCATTGGCGGCTGCGCCGTGGCATAACCAACCCTAGCCCTAAGTATAGATCCTGCCGCCTCAAAATGGGCACAATTGGGGATGTATATATTTATCGGCTTTTCTTCCAGTTCTAGCAGCGGAGTTGTGTCTACGGTTCATTTTGCTCTGCTCACATGTACGATGCAGACTCAGTAGATTCCCTGCCTATGTAGATCACGGCGAATTGCATAGACTTGCCGGGATCTGTACAAGATGGTCCACCAAATAATAATACCTAGGCAAATATCAACATATTCCTACAGAGTATAGGATGATCGTCGCGGATCCTTAATGCATTGTCTCAGCTGCGCAATCACAGGGTCGCAGAGATCTCCAGGAGATAGCAAAGGTAACATATGCATTGTCCCTGGGCCCCTAGTCAGACCACTGCAGGATGGAATCAGGGTTACTTCAGCTCGAATCTAGAAAAGATACTGGGTTTGTACGTGCCAAAAGATTTATGGGCCCTTACTGGGTGGCCTATTCTGCAATCATCCGGCGATTCTCCGTACATACTCATCTCGAAGTTTTGGACCTTCCTTGCCCGCACAGACTGACAAACCCCAACTGGCACTACCTAATACTCTGCGAAAATTGTACTTTTCAGTGGAGCGATTCAGAGATACCTAGATGGACTGATAGAAAAATTAACCTCGGGAGTCTCCGGTTGTCTATTTTCCCTTCATTACGGAGTGGCCATCGAAGGTGTAAAAGGTTAGGTACCTAGGTAGAATTATGTAAAAATCTTTGGCACTGTAAAGGCACTGCTTATGGTCAGCGAGAGTGTCATAATCCGTGCTGTAGAAACGAAGGCATTGTTGAATGTTCGTGATTGCCTTTGTCGGACCTCAGCCCGCGTCGAGCAATATATTCAGTAGGCAGTCACATATCCCTCGTATCATCTGCGTTGGACAGATCGTAGAAGATGCATAAGAAGCCTCCAAAACCCATGTCCAATTAAGTGCGTGGGGACGATTCGCCATGTTCCACTGTCCAGTTGGGGATAGACATTCAAATATCCCAGCAGACTATAGCGTGGGGCTCATAAGACAGGCGGTTCGTCATATTATGAGGATAATAGGCTTCGTTACGAGGCTAACTATACGTTTCGAGAGCGAAGCTGGATCATGGCGTGGCATGGCATGGCCTCCGCGTCTCAGCAAGACCTTGGATTCCGGGAATGTCTATGCGCCGGCATTCTCTCCGTGACGGAGCCATACAATATCTAAACATTACGTAGAAGTTCCCTGCTTATACTAAACAAGTCCTCGATAATAGTTTATCCTCTGGGGTAAACTAATCCTCGCGGGGTTAAGCCATCTCTGTGGGGGTCTGAGAAAGTCCGGGGTAGCTAAAGCTGTATCCTTTTTCATATATCTGAGTGTTTTCCTTCCCTTAACCGATTCCTTGTCGTCTAAAACAAATCTTCCTAGCATTGGTGAATTGGTTGATTTTTACTTAGTGAAGAATTCAAACCTTGGTTATTCGTAATGCCGTATTTGGGACTCAAAGGCAATGGCCTGCTAGCAGGCATTGCTGTGTCCTCCGGCATGGGATTCGTTTTATTTGGTATTTTCTACTTCCTGACCGTTGTCCTTGAGCCTATGATTTAATCCTCACCCTTGCTGACCGCCAACTATCGAATATAGGATACGATGACGGCGTTATTGGTGGACTCTCACATCGCCAACTTTTGAGGATACCTTCAATCTCAGTAGCGGCATGCAAGGCACTGTAACCTCCCTGTTCATCATCGGATGTCTAGTCGGGTGTCTTTCAACCGGTGTCAGCAATGGCAGATGGGGCCGTCTGACTGTCGCCCATGCCGGCTCAGTTGTGCTCAGTATTGGGGCAACTTTGCAAGCCTCCAGCTTCGGGGTACCGCAGCTAATAGTCGGGAGAGTGGTTGCTGGTATTGGCCTTGGCTTGATCACCAGTAATGTGATAGTGTGGCAATCGGAGAGTGCGCCTAGAAAAGTCCGAGGCATGCTTGTTGCAAGTGCCTTGAGCTTGTTGATTGTTGGCCAGGTATGAGGTCTTACTTGATTTTTGTCGTACTCTTAAACTAACAGAGCATCTTCGTAGCTTCTGGCCTACTGGATAGACTATGCAATGGCAGATTATTCATCTAGCGTGGGATGGCGTTTCCCTCTAGCCTTTCAAGCATTCGTTGCCATTTTGATGAGTGTTTTGCTATGTTTCATGCCGGAATGTACGTCTGAACTTTTATATCTCACTGGAGATGCTTGACTAAAACTTTAGAATAGCTCCCCGTTGGCTGTTTCAACAGGACCGTACTGAAGAAGCAACACAAATTCTGCGCCTTCTTCAGACACACAAGGGTGTCGTCGATGAAGAAGCTCTCAGCGTCACTATTTCTGAGATCATGGAAGCTCTCGAGGTGGAGAAAAGACAGGCTGGATGGAAAGAGCTGCTCACCGAAGACGCGGTTGGTTCTCGGCGCAGAGTCCTACTGGCATGTCTCTTGAACTCCTGCCAGGCTTGGAGTGGGAGCACGCCAATCAGTTACTACACAACCGTCATGTAAGATTTAAGTAATTGTATCTATTATTGCCGCAGCGGACTAACTTCCCTCAAGATTCCAGGATTCCGTCGGTTTGTCTCACCAGCTTTCACTTCTGATGTCTGGCTTTCTACAGATTTGGTTCCTGGTAGCATCCTTCGGAACGTGGTATACGATCGAAAAAGTCGGCCGGCGCAGATCATTCATGTTTTCCGCTGCCTGTATGGCAGGTGTGATGGCAGGCTTAGCGGCGTGTATTGCAGTCGATACGCACACGAGCGGTATTGTGGCTGCGGTGATGATATTCCTATACCAAAGTTTCTATACTTGGGGATTCATGGGCGGTCTCTGGGTATGTTGTGTTACCCCTGTATATTCTTTATTCCCTGTTTTCAATCCGTTCCGGCAAAAACAACAAGCAGTATACTGATCATAAATGTAGTGCTACGGTCCGGAGATTCTTCCCTCGCGCATCGCACAAAAGGTTCGGGTCTAGCAACTGCCTGTCTCTGGCTTTCGACATTCGTGGTGGTCGAATTCGTTCCCACGGCCATCGACAACATTGGCTGGCGCGTGTATATTATTTTCGCAGTCTTCAACCTCGCTTTCATCCCGATGATCTACTCCCTATTTCCCGAGACAGCAGGATTTACGCTTGAAGCCGTCGATCTTGCGTTTATGAACAAGGAGAAAGGACCCGTCAAGCGAGCGAATGAATTGTGGCATGTAATCAGACAGGGCGGAGATGTCGGGTTGAGGAGAGAACTCGTCAACGAGAAGGAGGGTGCAGGCGGAGTGGAGATGATTGAGAATGTTTGATAGGATTCTAATTGACTAACTACATGATATCATGACCGCAACTTCTGTGTAGTTGTACGACTGGAAGTCTTACAGAGCCGGGGTCTCGCCAAACTCGTATCCTTTGGGGAAACTGTCATAGGTTAAAATCCATATTTGAGCGCCGAGCAAGGAGAGTACTCACCCGACAGGGTATCTGGCCCCATCCAGCTTTGTCGCGGAAATAGTCTCTGTCAAGACCTTTTCTTCCTCTGGAGTCAGAGTAACTTCCCGACTAGCAAAGTTCTCATCCAAATACTTGATACTCCTTGTACCTGGAATAGCGAAGATATTGTCTCCGCGACTCAACACCCACGCCACCGACAATTGACCAACCGTGCATCCCTTGCGCGTCGCAATCTGCTCAAAAGTCGCAATCACGTTCAGAATCTTGGGGAAATTCTCGTTCGAGAAGCGCGGTAGCTGGGCCAAAATGGGTCTTTGGCGTGGATAGCTTCGGCTGTTTTATAGTTACCGGACAAGAGACCGCGGCCCATGGGACTGTAAGCCACTATAGCAACACCCAGTTCTCGAGCTGTCTCAAGAAGGCCGATCTTAGGATCTTCAATATCAATTGCAAGTGGGCTGTACTCCAGTTGAACGGCCGCGATAGGGTGCACGGCATGTGCACGGCGAAGGGTATCAGCAGTGATCTCACTAAGGCCGAGATAGCGAATTTTGCCTTGTCTATAAAATTGTATTAGCTTTGTATATATTGGTAGTACTGTAGAAGAATTTATCTGGAGAGAAGGGTAGAAAAACAAACTCACTTCTTCAGCTCAACCATGGCCTCGACAGTTTTCTCAATCGGAGTCTTCCCATCAACGCGGTGACAGTAGTATAGATCAATATAGTCTGTGTTCATTCTCTTGAGACTCTTCTCACAGGCCTGCTTGATATACTCCGGGTCTGAATGTAATGTTTGCACATCGGTAGCCGGATCATGATAGATGCCAAACTTGGTAGCTAGGAATATATCCTTGCGTTTCTGTGGGTTCTTCTTGATCCAGAGACCGACCGCATCTTCAGAGTCGACGTAGATATCTGCAGTATCCCAGAAAGTTTCTCCAATGGCATGTGCATGGTCCAGTAAGGCAAGGCGTTCAGCGTCACTGGGAGCAGCGCCGTAAATGCCCCCAATGCTCATTAAGCCAAAGCCCACAGTTGGCAGAGACGGCCCATTAGTTCCAAGGGTTCGCAATAAAGGAGCCATGGCTGTTGCTTCAAAGGAAAGGTGGAAAGAAGAATTCAACTTAGATATAAGGATTTGCGAGTGAAGTCGGTGGTAGCATGATAATCCAGGAAGACAGGGCGCATTCCACCCTTTATAGATCTTCTGAAATCCATATCGCAAGCGCCGTGAAAAATACGGAGTGGAACGATAGCAGAAAATGATTTCAAAGCATGGCATACAGAAATGAATCAAATGATGATAGCCGCGTTCAATTGGCCAACAACCGCAGGCTGCTGGTGGAGCTGGCAGTCTAGCCAATCAGAGAGCTCCAAAGACGAACGGACCAATCATAGTCGTTGAAAGACGAGCAGCCAATCAGAGAAGGGGATCTATATTTTTCTCCTCTTCTCTACTCTCTCGAGCTTCGTCTACGCACACTAGACAAGTGATTGGGATTCTCAGGATAGGAAGATGGAATTGCTTATATACCGTTTCCACAGTTGTGCACGTTCTGCTTTAAACAATGAATCCCGGACTGCTCACTCAGCTTGGGCAAATATATACCCACAGTTTCTTTGGGTAGATAGTGATACAAATGGAAAGAACATAGCCACAGTACGAGACAAGACCTAGAGTAATCAAAATCAAGCTTTCGTGGCAAGCGAGGGCCTCACAGGCAACCCCGCTGCCTTGTAGATAGCATCAATAGCTTCCATCTGTGCAATACTCTCCTCTCCCGAAATCCAATACGGCACATGCTTCCCTCGCACTTTCTCCGTAAACGCTTCCAGCTGGTAGCGATATGTGCTCCAAAACGACTTTCCGCCTTTCCCACCTGTAGTCCAGGCCTCCCCAGCACGGCCCGCCCTGGTACTGCTTCAGGTAGTGGATCTTGCCGGTCATCTTGTCCGTGATGGAAATGTAATGGTAAAGATGGGGCATCATGGCATTGTAGAAGTAGATGATTGCCTTGTCAGTTTCGACTTCAATTGCCGGGAATTCCCATACGCGCGGCAGGATCTTCTTGATAGCCCACTGTCTGGCCATGTCTGTGTAGATCCGGCTTTGGATCAGATGGCCGTCTGAGGGATCTTCAAAAGAAGTAAGGAGTGCATCGCTTCGTCGACTCGCAAATCGTGCGCATACGGCCTGGCAACAGCTGATTGGATTTCTTTCAGCTTGGATCCATGGACAGCAAAGCGGGTGAAGGACAGAGCATAAGTCATGTCCATACAGGAGCCGCCTGTGGAGGATAGACCGCATCGTCAGTATCATGACACTATTCTCAAACAAAAGATACTGTCTGTCCTCACCAGATAGATCATATTGCCATCTAATATCTCCGTCTGGAACACCGGGACTTGCAGTCATGACGGCGCTGGTCCGTAGTACACGACCATATTTACGCGAATCGAGAATCTCTCGAAACAGATGTGCCGCCGGGTGAAATTGCCAGTGGAACTGGAACAGGACAATTAGAAAGACAGACTGCCAACAAAAAGGAGGTTGAGCAAAACATACTGCCTCTTCGCAAACCAGATTCTTTTCCTTTGCCAGTTCGACCAATCGTTGCGCTTCATCCGCATTCGAAGTAAAGGGCTTCTCACATAGTACATGCTTGCCCGCCTTCAGAGATTTGGTTGCCCATTCATAATGCATCCCGTTCGGCGTTGAGATGTACACAATATCAATGTCGGGATCATCCAGGAGATCCTGGTATGAGCCGTAGGCTTTCTTGAAATGGTACTTCTTAGCCGCTTGTTTGGCAGTGTTGATGTCGCGAGAGGCAATTCCGTAGAGGATCACGTCAGGATGGGTTTCAGCAGGATGAATGACTAGATTGAGCGTTAGTGAGCTCGAATTTTTTTATTTTCAGCTCGCGTTTTATCGCAGGAACCTAGAACATACTCGCAGCAGGGTTGATCTGAGCAGTTGATATGACGCCGAGCTTCAGGCCCATCGGGCTTTTGTCGGAGTGGGATGAAGGCAAGATGCGACATATTGCTGGGCAAATGTGTAAGCTTGTAAGACGAGAGCCATTATGAGAATAGACGTGCTATAATGTGTTCGAAAGTTGTGAGGGAGAAAAATTCGCTTGGATGTAGATGCAATGTGAACTGATAGACCGCTGGTTGTGGCGAATATTTGAATGACGACATGGAGGCGTCATGCTGCTTGCGATGGATTCCAACTCTTTATGTCCTGTTTTTGCCATCGCATTCGAATTAAATTGTCTAGAGCAGGTCTCTAAACGCCTACCTAGGTACAGTGTGACATGCCGTGCGAGTCATAAGTAACTAGGTAACCGCCGGTATAGATTGCTAACCCTATGATGCCACGGTAGTGAAACAACAAGCTATCTAGATATTGATAGTTATATAGCTGCAAAACTAAATCCATACATAATTTCCGACTCATTGTAAAGCAATTGGTCGTCTAGAAGACAAAATCCAACACCTTTTGCCAAAATGTATCCAGCTTCGAAATTTCGATTTCTCCATCCTCCAAACGGCCAGTATACAAGTCGATTGAAGAAGCACGCGCAAACTGCAATTTCAACGATTAGTTACCATTGTGAACGATAGAGAATATTTGGTGGAATACCGACCTGTGTTCGCCTAAAAATCTTCCAGAAAATAATAGGCACAATGAAAATCGGAATGCCCACATACGCCGCGACGAAGTTGGATGCAGACCACTTCCCCTTCAGAAATACGGAAAACCCTGACACAAGAACGATAATAGTAGATCCAACGAATCCTACCCATGCTGTATACGGCTGAAATGGGGACTTCCAGGGAAGACTATCCCGACTGACTCCCTGCGCTTTGAGAGCAGCATAGAAGCGAATGTAGCAGAATGATAGCGTGGCCCAGGCAATCAAACCAGCGACGGTGCTAAGATTCTGGAGCCAGGCGAAAGCTTGTGCAGGGCCACCGGATCCAAGACCTAGTTTCGTTTTTAGATAAATTTTTGCATGGTGTCGCATGATGGAGTGAGGGCCTGTGGGAACTTACTGAGATAGGCCAGCGGACCGAACAACCAGGCGGTGATGACGGCCACATATGGAACACCCTTGCGAGTCACACGTCCGAAGATCTGCGGCAGGTAACGATCGGTGGTCATGGCCACAATCATGCGAGAACCAACCCAGCAGTAAGAGTTGCCGGCAGACCAAGCAGACACAAGTATGCATGCATTGACAATCGACGGCAGGGCGCTGATGCCCGCCTCCTTGATGGCTATGACAAACGGCGAGCTGTTGGCGTTGCCACTGCCGGAGGTCAGAGCTGGGTTCTTCCAGCTGACAATTAATCCAATCAGGAAAGCACCAAGAATATAAAAATTCCGATCCGGTAGGTCACTCGTCGAGCGGCCTTGGGGATTGCTCGATGAGGATCCATGGCCTCGGCGGCAGCAATGACCACGGTTTCGACGCCGATGAAGCTGAAGGAAGCGTTGACGAAGGAGGACAGAAAGCCGAGGAAGTGGCCTGTTGGCCCTGTGATGCCGTTGTAGTCTGTCCACGCACCGGGGTTATGCCAATAACGAAACCCAATGGCTTCGTGGTTGGGACCCTCCAGCGGTGATGATAATCGACACGATGATCAATCCCAGGAAGCAGAGCATCTTGATCGAGCCACTAACAACTTCGGCGTCGCCATAGAAGCGCACATCTGATAAATTAATGGCCAGAATCAGGACCAGGCCAACCGTAATCACCACGGCTGGGGTCAACGTCGTCCAGAACGAAACAACCACTGCAGCGGCCGAAACCTCAGACGCAATGGCAATGGTGTAGCAATACGTGTAGGAGATGGCAAGCGAGAAACCCACTGCAGGATCAATGAAACGCGTGGCCCAGTGTGGAAAGGAGCCTGCAGTGGGCAGTAGAGTAGCCAACTCTGCAATACTCTGCATCACACACCAGAGAACGATTCCCACAATGCAAAAGCCAGCAATAACCCAGCCGGGCCAGATTTGGCGTACGCAGCGCCTGTTCCTATGAAAAGACCAGTTCCCAGGCCACTGGTCAAACCAATCATGGAGATCTGGTAGCCGCGAAGACGACGCTGTGTCGGTCCACGACCTCCCACATTGAGTTCCAACGGGCTCTTGGGAATAGTTGTCTCATTGCTCGCGTAGGCGCTCTTACCCTCGATCTCGGAGGCCATATTGTACCAGAGTCTGCCGTCGTAGCAGCAATGAACGACCACCCGATGCTCGCAGTATGCTTGTCATTTTGCGAGTCCGTCGGCCAAAAAATTTTGTTTTTGAAGCCTGATTGACGTTATTGGCGCGCGAGCTTGCGCCATAGTGGACTTACCTTGGTACGATCGTATCAACTTTCGGCGATTTATTGAGGTTACATGCAATGTATTAATATGACTATTCTATAGGTGTACCGTGTGTTCAGACTATGTCGTGAACTGTCCTGGGAGCATGCCTCGTCGTTATCCCTGCGGTTTTCCCTTCTTTTTCGCCGATTGAAAATTTGAAGGGACGCAACTGCAAATTACGTACGAAATATCAGCGGGTAGAGAATACCTTGATACAAGCATAGCGTACTGCTGAGAGTGGATCCCAAGATCTTTATAACGGATCTGTATATAGTATCTCTACGCCGTATAAGCATACTGCCGATCCTCAGTCATCCGCCAATATAGATCCACCAGATCTATCCTCAAACTATAGTATACGATTTTATAATGAAGTGCAGGTGTTCCATTTATTTCATTTTAGGTCAGTTTTATTGTTATGCACACTGCATTGACAATATTATAGTCTGTATAGTCATCAACTCCTACATCTGGCTTTCAGCTTAGCTTAACTGTGGCGTGTGTAGCAAGTCCGTATGCAAATTTATAGACTTACGGTATACTTATAGAATCTAAGGATGTAGGTGTAGGCGGGATCCATTGACAAGGAGCCCTTCGCTGCTCTATCTACCATGAACGTAAATCATAAACTGAAAATACGAGGAATAAGTTAACGGCCAAGCTTTCATGCAATCTCCCATCACATCACACTCTCTTTGCATGCATTCTGAATAATTTTTCCAACATTAGAAGGATATGTTGTAATAGCAACTAGCTTAAGGCTGGATCCTAGAGACGAAAATATAAAATGCGTTTCAAATTCCCAATACTGTCGGCAACTGAGCTTAGCTGGGAACAAATTGTGACATAAACATTGTCGACGTCCATTTCTGATATCGTTTATTACCTTATGGATGGATCCCTGTCAAAATGGGCCCCGCGGTGAGGAAGTCAAAATCAGCGCCATTGTGTGCCTGATTGACCTCTCGTTCGTACAGACCACGATATCCTCGTCTAGTGCCCCTTGCGTTCCACGCCGAATCTGTGTCCTTTTCAAGCTTATGGCGACGTTCGGTAATCCTTTGCTGCAAGTCCTCGTCGCTGATATCCAATCGCAACAAACGATTCTCAACGTCACAGATTATAATGTCACCCGTCTCAATGACGCCGAAGGGCGAGTCCGGAATCACAGATTCTGGCGAGACGTGAAGAATGATTGTTCCTCCAGCTGTGCCCGACATGCGTCCATCCGATATCCGAAGCATATCTGTGACCCCTGAGCAGCCAGTTTCCGAGGGATCGGAATCATGCCCGCCTCAGGCATGCCGGGGTTGCCAATGGGGCCGATTCCTTTCAACACCAGCACCGAATCCGCAGTCACATTAAGACCAGGATCTTCTAGACGCAACGCAAGGTCTTGGGAATTTTCAAAACCACTGCAGGACCCCGGTGATTCAGAAGGCGTTTATCCTTGGAGGCCGATGCCTTGCATACAGCCCCGTTGGGTGCGATGTTACCCCGTACAACAACTAACGAGGAACTTGGGTGGAGAGGGCTAGAGAGCGTTCGAATGATGCAGCGCGAAAATTCAAAGTCTCGGAACGGATTCTTATCCAGTACTTCACCAAGCGTTTCTCCGTTATGGTCTTTGCTGATTCCCGGAGCAAAGGCCGCAAGCGGTGTAAAGGCACAGCATGCCACCAGCATTATGGAAGTCAGTCATATAGTTGTCTCCGCTGGGCTTCAAGTCGACCAAGAGTGGTGTCTTGCGACCAATTTCGTCTAACATTCCTAAATCCATGGATCCACTCACAGCTGGGTGGCGATTGATAATCGCCATGAGATGTACCATGGCATTTGTTGATCCGCCAATAGCCTGAAGCACAACGGCAGCGTTATAAAACGAGTCAGCCGAAAGGACTTTCTGGGGTGTTTGTTGGTTGATAGCGGCAGCAACAGCGTTTGCACCAGTCTGCTCTGCGATTCGAAGCCTCCCAGCAGATACAGCGGGAGCAGAGGCGCCTTGCAGAGGAATCAGACCTAATGCTGCCGTGATACAAGCCATGGTGCTGGCGGTACCCATCACGCCGCAGGTGCCTATTGTTGGTGCTAGCTCTTCGTTGATAGCGCTAATCTCTTCCATGTCTATTGTCCCGGCTCGGTAGGATGCCCAATTGTTCCTGCAGTCCGTACAAGCTCCAAGTCGCTTTCCTCCGTGACTACCGGGCATCATAGGGCCTGTCAGAAGAGGAAGAACTGGCTTATTTGCAGAAATCCCTCCCATGATTTGAGCCGGAACCGTCTTGTCACATCCTGATTTGTCCTTAGCACATGAGTTGTCATGTTCATAGAAATCTTGAGACCTACCCCCGATCACAATGCAAGCGTCCACAGGTTGAGCACGAATCATCTCTTCCGTGTCCATGCTCATGAGATTACGAAGAAACATACTAGTAGGGTGGGAGAAACTCTCGTGCAAGCTGATGGTGGGAAAGTCTATGGCAATACCGCCATGAAGATGAATACCTCGCTTGGCAGCTTCGATCAGTTGAGGCACATTGCCGTGGCAGGGGTTGAAGCCCGAGCCGGTATTGATGATTCCGATGATTGGACGCGAAAGTGCGTCTTCCGAGTACCCCAAGGCTTTGATGAAGACCTTGCGCAGGAATAGCGAGAAGTGGGCATCGCCGTACGAAGTCAGTCCTCTTCGTAGTCCGCTCGTGGCAACAATGGGCTGTTGCAGGTCGTAGTCCTGGTTTCTGGGTTCTGTGTTCTCCATTGTAGGGAGATTTATACCGTAGATTTGACACAGCTGACACGCTGAGAAATACAACTCTATTATACAGACAGAACCAGTAGCGGACAAGCCCCGAGTTATAAGTAGAGACGGATTTTAGCCGGAACGAAGTCAGCATGAAATGTTTGCTGAGGGAGTTGTTCACCTGCGGGGAATGTGGAGAGATGTAGAACTTAGAAGTCTCGGATGGGATCCGTCTTGAACTGGTTCACCATTGATTATATTCAAGGACGAGAGTCCATTGTGCTCCTGAATCGATCAAGAAGATCCACTTGTGGAATGCCAGTGACAAACAAGCGACCTACACGGGCAGTTAGAGGAAGAGCTCGAGCGTTCTCCGCTTTTCGTCTATTGAATGCTGGGAGGCGCCGGGATCACTGCTAGCAGGCTTGCCCTGCCCTGTGCTTAGATGGTCGTAGGCCTGTCGGAATACTGAAGCTACAGACAGACTGACAGCCAGTAAATACCTATCGTTCGCATGTCGATTATCTAGACACCTCGGGAGACATCCGTACGCCAGCTAGAGCATCCAATGCTCTCAAAATGAGTATATGCCACATAAAACTATGTAGTCAATATATACATGGCTAGCTACTTTTCAATCATGTCATTTATCTAAATCATGCAAATAGTTCGGTTTATTCCAGGCCCTCTCTATGCCAGAAGCCCGTCTTTCTCAAGTATGCAGATCCCTTCAAACGGACTTTTAAACGCACAGTATACTGTATCCGATAAGCATAATTTTGCTACCTAGACTTAGCAGATAATTTGGTAATCCATTTAGCCCAAAAATAGGAGAGAATAGTAAAAAATAAATACCTGGATACTGTTCTCGTTGGTGTATATGCGCTCGGGGCGGATCCGAATGCTCGGAACATCACCGCTGGCAACACCTCAACGGCCTCCAAGATTTCTTGATATTTCACTACTAACGCTCTACAGTAATGTTTGTGACGAAAAGGCGAGCCCTTCCCTCTCATTATAGCGCAAAGCCACTCCCGATACACAGAAGAGTTGGCGAAGGGTCAAGGGGCAGACCGACATGCCCAATGTCGCCTTTGCATAGTGAATTTACAAGCTTAGTGGATAAAAGGTAAAAGGCTGGTACCAAAATCGACAGGAATGATTCTTGAGAGGTTAACTGTCAATGTTTTCTTATTTTAATTAGCATGTCTAGAGGCCAACAGTAAATATACGAGGACGTTCAATGCCCACAGTTCAACGGATCAATCTTCTCACTGCCTCAGCCCATCAGACCAGTGGTAAGCATAATTTTGCCGTCTATTTTTCAGCTGACTGCAATAACTTAAAGAGAGAATAAGCTGCCAAGATAACAAGGAATAAATGGGACTTCACGTGTGGACCTACAGTATACATCGGCATCCTGGCAACCTCGGCACGCCGAACATAGCAATAGCAGCCGGATTTCTTCTTCCCTATGATTTTGTAGTCCAACACAGGTGAACCGTCCCTGGTATTGCATCTAATACAATCTACGACTACTATAACAACAAACAAACAAAGAAAGCAAGCTTTTCTCCACGTGGTCTCCCGTTTCCGCCCGTCCGGGAGTTCGCTTAGTTCTCGTCCTGATCTGTTATAGGTTGGCGCCATCACTAGTACTACGTTGTACATATGTCGGACCTCGTGGCAAAGCCTCGCTGACGGCCATATGCCCGCTTCAGGCAAGGGGCCTGCCCACCGCGCACTCTGCAAGGGCTCAGGCTGAAAGGCTGAAACTGCGCCGGCCTTATCTTCCCCAGTACAGCCTCTAGACTCCAGAGTAGCATTGGCCTGCGCTTCCCACCACGTGGTGAATGCCCCTGACGAAACTTTAAGTCTCTTCTTTTGTTTCAATGGAGGAAGAAGATTTGTTTTGATTCTCTCCCCGCTCTGCCCGGTTCTCTCTCTCCGCTTTTCCTCTGCCCAAGCACCGGGGATAGCATCGTTTGCTTGGGGACTTCGCTAAAATCCTCGTCTTTCTCGGCCTTATTTTTCTTTTTCTTTTTTCCAAACGCATCCTCTTGTCTCCCGGCGTTTGTTTCTCTGTTTCCCCTTTCTTGGTGGCTTATTATTGGGGCTAAACATTTCTCTAAATCTCGGCTTCATACTTCTTCCTGCACCACCTCCGGTGTCACCAGCTCACCCTCTCGGCCCTTTTCCTTTCAACGTGTCGGTTCTTCAGCATCGATAAGCGTCTATGAAATAAGCACAAGACTACCTACGGATCGACCTGGTTGCGCCGATTGCCAGCCTAACCGCCATGTCCGAGACAGTACGAAAGCCGACGTCGCGCCTAATGCGCATGACGGATGAAGACAGGCCGTTTACCAGAGTACGTTAACAACTGTCTCTCTGCCTCTCATGCCAGAAATATCCAATTGATCAATTCCCCATCCACCAGGATTTCAAAGATCTCTTCTCGACTCTCATGGTCAGTCTCGATCTCGGCGCGCGCCGAGTGCGATTCTTCAAAGTCGACTTTACCTTCACCGTGGAAGAAGCCCTTGTCAACCTGAGCTCGCTCCGGTTTACTCAATCAGCCCGTATGCCCGACCCCAAGGACCCCAATCGCATCATCACCACCACGTCAACGACGACCTTCACCATGGCCAAGGAAATGGCACGCTCCATATTCCAGAACTTCATCCAAGCCCGGTTCTTGGAACCCTTGAACAGCAACCCTTCTAATGTCAGCAAAAGTACCGTGTGTCAAATGACGCCCAAGGGCATCGCCGTGCTGCAGCGGTTCTGCAACCGCAACGGCATCACCGCCGTACATGTGACGAGACTGCTGCAATCGCCGCGCAACAAGATGACTCTGCTAATTCTTGAGCGCGATCTGGAGACAGACAAGCTGCTCACTGACCGGGCTACTATCGAGGTTATTTTCCGTCGCTTCGTAGGCATGGAGTCGTGCAGCAAGAGCGATGAAATGCCAAACTGGGAAGACCGTACGGACTACCCGAACGGGCTCGTGGGAGTTGAAGGAGTGCAGGAAACCCGAGTCAATGGCAGAAAGTACCGGTACGCCTTCACGGGCAGGTCGGCTGTCAACTGGCTGATGGATTGTTGCACTACCATCGACGAACGCGAGACGCACCGACTCTGCACGCATTTTATTGAGCATGGCCTGATAACCAATATTGTCGAAGACAAGTCCTATGTCCCCGAAACTGGCCAGCCTATGCACAATTTCCAACCTACGCGACAGGCCGTCTACGCTCTCACACTGCGTGCAATGAAAGTATGCGGCTGGGTCGTATCGGACCAAATATCAGACGACAGTAACAAAAGCAGAAGCAGCAACTCCAATAGCAGAAACAGCAAGTCGAGTAGCGCAAATATAGCGACAACCGCGCCGGCAACGTCCGCAACTGGCACAGATGTCTCGAATACGTCGCGTCTGAACTATATAGTGAACGACCCATCCCTACGGCTGCTGTTCCGTGAGTTTCTGGGGCATCTTTTGCGAGGAAAATCTGTCATTCTATCTCGACGTTACCGAGTATCTTAACAATTATAATCGTGCGAACGTTTCCGAAGAGCCGAACGACTCTCAAAAGCTGCAAGATCATCTTGCCTCCGCATTCGGCAAGTTTCCTGCCTTTGTTTCCGAGCCAGTACGACACGTTGAGCTAACGTAATATTATGTGGTTCAGGTCTATACAACGCCTTTCTTGCGCCTGGGTCACCCTGTGAGCTGAACATTGACCACAGTCTACGCAACCGCGTTGCTGTAAAGATGACCGGCCTCAGTGGTGGGGAGGAACTGTCTGCTCGCTATCTGGAAGAGGTCGTGAGTCTCTTCCGACTTGCTCAATCAACTGTTTTAAGCTTATGGCCAGTGTATGTTCTCATTCACTTTACGTATGCCCTCTGCCGGCAAACTACTATTACTAACAGGAGAATCAGGACTCCGTTCCCAAATTCTTCCGCCACCCCAGATACGCTGTTATTCTTCAGGAGCATGACTTTGAATCAGTATCCAGTCTTCCAAACCGTGCTAGCTCTCCTATAAGCACGCCTGTGCGGTCGCCAGAGCGGCCATCTGGTCCTGGTCCTTCTGCTCCTGCTTCTGACCCTGCTTCAGACCCTGCTCCGACTTCTTAGATCTTGCATATATTTCGAGCTTATAGATTGTTTTAGAGGCGTTGGGGTGACTTTTGCTCTTTCGAACTACATGATTAAGCGTGATGACTTGAGTTTGCATCTATTTTATGATTTTCAATTGCTGCATGGTGGTTTTCTCCCGTTTCGTCTGTTGATAGATCCATAACGGTCTGAAGGCTTCTGTTGTAAATACTAATCAGACATGAGATACATTCACTTATATCTTGGAATTATTCGTCCACTCGCTTCGCTTAAAAATATCGAAAACCAAATGTAGACACATAAAACCCAATTCATATCCGTCGTTACGTGATTAAGTCCTATATATGCTAGTTATCTACTTAACTTACAAATCTCATGTCCACATAGAATCAAACAAAAGCCCACCGACTCCGAAGTCAATTGAACCCACCGAAACTGGTATATTGATGTCGAAACGAAAATAAAACAAAACAAAACAAAAAGAAAAACCTATGCATCCGCCGCTCGTTGCATGGTGTCCTTCAACGGACCCTGAAACCGAGTTCGTCCTCTCACAAGCCAATCAAAAATCAACAAAACAGCCATGAGCCCAAATACAGGGCCCGAATAATTCATATTCTCCGCCGTGACTGGGATCATGGTCGGAAAAGGGTAAAGAGGACTATGAAAACACCAAATATGATGGCGTAGATATTCACCGCCAGCCCCAACCGGGGCCCATTGTCCACGGACCCCATCGGATTGGGGCCGGACTTATTGAAGCGTTGAATGACCAGGAGACAAATTGGGATCAGGTACGAGATGTAAAGCGAACATGTGCTGAGGGCTAGGGCGGCTTCGAGCGCAGTGGCCGAGCCGATATTGATCAAAGATAGGAGAAAGACGACGAGACACACGAGCCCGATAGAACGGAAGGGGACATGGAATCGGCTGTCAATCTGTGGTCGAGGTCGCACTTTAGTTAGTACCACTTTCTTTCTAACGGAAGTGAGAAGTTTTACATACATGAGCAAAGAATTTGGAAAAGGGCAACCCGCCATCGCGAGCAAAAGCCCATGTAAGACGCGATACAGAGGCAATAACGCCAATACTCGACATCAAACCGATTACCAAGATTGCACATTGCATGGCGGTCGCGGCTTTGGTCGATTTCGTTGCTTCGTAGAAGATCTGAATGCTGGGGACCCCGGTCGATGTGTTCAGAGCGGCGTTTACGTTGCCGATGAAGAACAGTAGGATGAGGATGAAGCCGAAGGCCATCATTCCATTGATAAGGATAGATTGTATTATAATTCGTGGTACGACCCTGGCAGGATTGCGAACTTCTTCGCTCATATGGACAGCGCCGTCGAAGCCTGTGGATAGATAGTCAGTCATCGCGCATCTTCCAACGCCATACTTTTCTTTCCATCTGAAGAAAGACTGCGTAAAAGCACATACCCATAAAACAGTATGACATAGTGAGGAGACCGAGACACCAAGACACGCCATTGCTTTTCCAGCCACCCTCATTCAGTTCCGTTGCAAAGACGAACTCCGCCGTGCTTCGGGGCAAGCAAAATCAAAGGCACCGAGAGCACAATGAAGAAAACGACATGAAAAATGCCACCAAAGAGCTGAAGCAGTGGCAGAATCTGGATTCCCCACACATTGACCGCGAAGGAGAAAGCTGTAGAAGCCCACATAATCAAGGTCCCCTGCCATCGCGCATTGTTATACGTTGGGTCGTTCAGCACAATCAAGCCCTGGATCTGTTTTGCTAGTAGTAGAAATATGCTCGTTGCTACAGCCTGCCATGCAAAGACCGTGGCCCATCCTTGCATCCAGGTGATGAATGGTCGGATTCTGGGAGGTGCGAATAGCGCGGTCCAATGATACTGTGCGCCGGCAATAGGGCAAATAGATGCCATCTCGGCCAGCGAGGAAGCCATAGCCATTGTTCCGGTGAGCGATAAAAGACCCCCAGACCAGCGACGACGGACCACCATTCAACAGCGCTGCTGAAATTGTGTTTGCCAATCCTTCCCATGACGAAAGCAGTGTTACCGAGAGGGCGAGGATGGAGAGGGAATCGAATTTTCGCTATACGTAGTATAGATGGAGTTCCTATAAGCATACGCCTTCACATATCTGGTTGAGCGTCACGGACTCACATTAAGTTGTCGTCTCCCACTCGACGCCGTAGAATGTCCGTACAACGGCCCTCCATTCCTCAAGGAAAGATCGGTTATGATGCCCGGCCCTTCATCAACAGTGGCGTTTCTTTTGTTTCCAGCGGACCCAGTTCAATGTTATTTTCTCTATCCATCTTGCAGTCTGTCAGAAGCGGAAACGGCGCGGACGTTCGGGCTTTCTTAAATCTATAGACGGAAAGCGAGACGGTGACGATGAAGACAGACAGACATGGCAGTCTTGGATATGGCGAGTTTCAATGTCGACCGCTCGGGATCCGGTCTTCATCGCTCAGTGATATCGACCGCGAAATCCGAATTTGTGACCAACTCGAGGCGAGCTTCACTACGAGCTGTATGCCAGTATATGCTGGCAAACCTGTAGATCGCTAAAGGAACTCGCAAACCCGCGGTCTCTAGACCAGAGCAATGGCCGGTGAGATATGAGTGGCAGCCAGAAAGGCGCGACTCATCAATCGCTCAGTCGACTATTTCCTACGTACGGAGTACATGGAATGGAGGGATGTGGCGGAGGAATGCTTATCTCTGCGCACTGCTTCAGTGGACCGACGCACAAAACACACTAAAGAAACTAAACTAGATCCCCGAGTTAGGGCACTCGTCCGCCGGATGTTCGCTTGATATGGTCCCTTAATTTACTTCAAATGTCCTTAACTCAAGTCTAAGATCCTGCTGTTGTAAGCAAGCGTGGAGAAATCGATGAAGTGTTGATCTCCGTGATTGACAGGCTTTGTCCGCTGTTACTGGCTCTGCCTGTGTTCACACCTAATACCCAGATATCTAGGGAATGCCTTAGTGTAACAGCACCGTCTAATATATATTAAAAATGGTGAAATCGCCTAAAGAAACAGCACGGACTGAAAGTGGAAAACCCGGCTTTTGTGTATCTCTCTATAAATTGCCACATGTGCTCATGCTACGAAAGACAGGGATGAGTTATCGTAGTACTTAGTCGAGACTCGACTCTCGAGACACCGAGTATCCGCACTTATTGACTACTCTTGTTGGTTCAAAATCCTATCGACCAGTGACAGCTGTCAGATCGCTGGATAATGGCATATCGGCAGAAAGAGATTTAATGCATTGCACGGACACGGTGTTCTTCGCAATTTTGCATACAACCTTTGCCTGCTACTCCGTACTACGTAGTACGTAGTACGCATTCACAACAGAACCAATGACAATGAATTTAAAATGAATGAAGAGGAAAAACCGAAGATAACAAACAGTCCGGGATTATATCGGCGGCACGCTATTCCACGAGCATTGCATGCAATCATTCAACCATGCATGCATGCATGCATTAGCAACGAATAGCCTGTCTAGCAGCATGTACACGGACTGCGTTGTACCCACTGGCCGAGGGCGACTCGTATTCTTCTAGCTAGTGCTTCGCACTAGAATTATCTACCTGCTTAGGAAGGTTAGTATCCATCCGGAGACGGTCCATGGCCCAAGATTCCAGGCTTAATTAAGCAATCCACTCGCCTCGAGCCTTGAGGTAACTAATTTAACTAATCTGTCAGCATCTGACTTCTCCTCAAGGGAGTTTTGCTCCTCGAGTCTACTACTACTCTTCCGGCGACCATGACTCGCACACTGAGCATAGAAAAGACGACGGCCCACATTTCAGCCACCGAGTGCATGGGCAAATCATAAGAAGGGGCGAAATCTTCTCTCCCTGCTGCCATGTGACTGTGGTTTCTTTTGCCATTGTTGTGTGCGTGGGCATATACGCTAGTGCTACTATTGAGTAGTTAGCATGTAACTACTGGAATGTACACTGTACAGTACCCGGCGGCTTCCACATCGTCCCCTGGTTGATAGACCTATATCAGGATAAATATGAATGTCAATTGATAACTTGGCGTGTGACCTCTTCCTTCATTGGGCGCGCAGGCCTTATCTGGATTCTCGGTCTTGAGGTGCAAGGGGAACGGTTGAACCTGAGGACTCGGCCAAGGTTTTCCCACTGCAAGAAATAAGCTAAGCATTATCGTGACTAAGTAAGTTATGCTACGTAGCAGCGTCGTAGCTAACTTAGACCTAATCATTCAATCGATCACATTCGCGTGAGCAACCATAATAAACGTTTCTCTTCTATCACACCTACAACCTGGGCAATTCTCGAAACAAATCAGATCAATCAGAACGACATACCATCTTTTCCCTAGGCATTTCATCTCCCTCCGCCCGCCATGAGACAGTCTCCGTAGCCATGGCTACCTCCCAATCTTCCTACGTTCCGATCGGTTGTTGAAATATCGGGATAATTCACAGAGCCACAATACCTACGATCGAGGGGAGGAATGCATGAATTAAAAAGGAAATCAAGGAAAAAGCAAAAAGAGAGCCGACAAAATAATGGCAGGCACCCTGCCTCCGATATTTACTATATCCGACGACGATCATGGCGGCTACACTGCTGTCGCTGTATACACTCTTCTCGCGCTGACCGTCTTCGTCGTCGCCACGCGACTATCAGCAAGATACTACATAGGAAAGTTGTGCAGGTTGACGACTATCTGCTCGCAGGGGCTACGGTCAGTGCATTTTTTCGATTTCTTTCGAACTGTTGAACGCCGACTCACAGTCACAGATACTCGCAATAGTGCAGAGCGTGTTTGTGCAATTAGCTATCAACCATGGCCTCGGAAGAAGGCAAAATACTGTCTCGGCCGGCAACTTGATTCTTTTCGAAAAGGTACTCGTCGTAGACAAGTTCGACGGAGGACTCTTACTGATTCCTTGTTCTAGTACATATACGTCGCCCAGATACTACTCATCGCCACTGTTTCTCTCAGCAAACTCTCCATCAGCCTCCTCTTCAAAAGCCTGATGAACAGAGGGTTTTCCCAATGGGCCAACTGGCTATTGATAAGTGCGATTGTCGCGTGGGCTATTGCATCCATCGTCGCTCTCGCCGCACGATGTTCGTCGCCTAATCCGTGGATTTCATAAACGGACAATGTGACGACATGGTGAGGATTCATAAAATCAATGAAATAAACGTATAAGATATAAAACTTGGGCTGACCCGTACCGACTAGGCTGTCATGTTTCAAACCATTGGCACGTTCAATATCATCACGGACGCAGCCATCGTTCTTCTGTCCTGCGGTGTATTGTGGGCTGTGCACGTATCAATGGCGAAGAGGGTGCGCATAATCAGCTTGCTCGCACTTCGAATTGTGTACGCTGTCTCCTCCGATCACGAAGAATGCTGGAAATTGGCCATTGATTGCTAATTACGAATGCTCGACAGTGTCATCGTTGCCGTGGCCTTCCAAATACACTACTACGACGTCCTCATCAAGTCCTCCGACAAAACATGGGAACAGCTATACGCAAGCATCTGGGACCAGTAAGTCTAGGCCGTCGTACACGCTATGAGAGCAAGCAATACTGAACCAGGATAATCAGAGCGGTGCTAAACCTGAGCATAATCGCCACCTCAATTCCATCGCTCGGTCGTCTCGCCCACGAGCTGCAGCCCAACGTCAACGCCTTTGCAATGACCGAGAATCATGGTGTCCGGGCTCGCGACAAGTACGCAATCTCCTCACTCGCGAACCATTATCCGAGGCGTGCAATCGAAGCCAATATGTTAGGCACCCATACTTCCGTCGTTCATGGAAGTGCAGATGATGATACAGAGAGTATGGAAGCACTCGTTCGAGAAGGCCTGCAGCAGAATGTGGTCGTCCAAAGGACGGTTGAATTGAAGGTTGAATAGTGGATTATGTTCCTTTTATTACGTTTATGTATCATAAAATGAATCAATATTGGAGTTAACGAATTGGATTCATGACATTTCTGTCTCATTTACCGGCCGGAGGTGACGTCCCTCCAAAGAGTTGGCCAACATTTCATGATCTAAGAGACCAGGAGTAATAGTGGATATTCTGAGATACTATAAGTCTTGCTTTCATACACAAGGACGAATAGGGCCCGTACAGTGGCCAGACCGCAAAACATAATGCAGCTTTGGTCTTATCAGTTTAATGCGTCCGCTCTCACTTCTCACCAAACGCTTCTTGCATGCTGCGAAAGAAACGAAAGGGAAAGATGAAATCTAGGCATAGCCTTGAACCAATCATCAGCCAGTTTCGTAAATAAATTTGATACCGTTCGAAAACTCCTCACACTCCGGACCTATAAAGGGTCTCGCCCAGATAGCAACATTCATCTTGCAGAGTTTCATTTATATACCAATCAGAACGCTCTAACCATGCAATCAATTAACTTTTGTTGTCCAACCGAGGCCCGAAAATTCAAATCCCAATTCTATTGCTACACTGTCTCGGACATGCTCCGCTTTATATTCGGTTTGCTCTCACGAATTCGCAACGGATTTGTTCCGGTCTTGAAGACTACAAGTCATTGAGCATTAGCAGCTGGAAACTGGGATGAAGGACCAGTAAAAGAACAAAAAGAACAACACTTACTACCAGTAATTTATAAATCTCATTCCTTGGATTGACTGAGCGCCGACATTGACCGTATGCATCCCAAACAGCAAGTAATTCTTTGGCGTCACGGCAAGAGAGTATCTCATCAACAAGGCCGAGCAGACAATAAACGCACTCGTCATGCGTCCGGAAATACTGCGTCACACAGAGTTAGTAAAATCTTGAATCACGCTACGCACAAGTAGGGCGAACTGGATTACATCTCCGGATCCTTCTGGATGTCTGTCACAGCAGCAATCGGAATGCCGAAATTGGAGGCCGGGCCCCAGAAGTCTAGGTCAAAAGTCAATGCCAATTATCCTCCATGAAATACATCCAAAAAGCAGGGCAATGAACATACGTGTTGAGCAGAAGTAATCAAGCGCTTTATTAGAGCGAATCTTCGCGTTAATTGCTTTCACGGCGGCCAGCATTGTGAGGCAGAATGAATGTATAATTGCTACCCACGCACTGTAGGTGGAGGATATACAGAATATAAGAATAGAGAGAATGTCGAATAAAATGCTCATAGACAGGGCAAGAAGATTGATGACTCGAAAGCAAAAGTCTTCGCTCCCGGCATCTCACGGCTATCGACGGTTATTTCATCCGCCATCGGCAAGGGGCGTCCTTGCTTACGTTATTTCGAGCCGGCTTCGGGGGTAGTCAATCTATTCATAAAACTAACTTGAACCTCGCAAAAGTCAAGGTCCTACGCAAGGGACATTTCTCTAGCAATTGTCGGTCCATGTTGCGTGTTTCCAAGGTTCAGGCTTACAAGCGGCATACTGGTGTCCCAAATTAAGATTCCAACATGGGTTTACATATTATGGTGTGATTCTGGCCACAGAGTATGCTTCCAGAGAAGTCCATGCCATAATCGTCAATAGCATCTTGCAGCAGGTATCCAACTTTCAATTTAAAGGTCTCTTTCTTCCTCAACAGAGAGGTTTTTAAATGATCACTATATACTGATGTTCTATACTTTTCAAGTGCTCTTTTCCGACTTTGATCATTTCAAGCGCCCTACCCGGCTCACACCTCTCAAATCTCTATTGACAAGCTATCAAACAGAATAGCCTGGCACCAGCGCCGGTTTCGCAGGATCCGCTTCGAAAGTGTCATCTTGATTGTTAGGTGGGACTGGAGCAGCAGGCAATCATGTTCTACTTTCCATTTTCAACAACACGAAGCTGGTGTGATATGACAAGGACAGCAAGCTTGGCGTATTCCCACGAGTCTTGTAAATGCTATTAAGGCGCAATCTGGAGGACTCATGGACGTCTGTGCACCATTGATGATTGTCGAACCTCCCGGACTCTCATCAATAGCTGTGGAGTGGCATACAACAAGTACGCAAGCGTCGTCGCCAAATAAGTTCGCGCTGGTCCTATCCCGACGGCCTCAAGTTGTGCTGATCTGATCAAATTTGAGTAACTTAAGTTATGTATTGCAGATCTCGTAAGCGTAAGCGACGACTGTATACCTTAGTGCTCACGAAAGGTCTTACCAATGCCAGGTTTGGTGTTACGCTACATAAGCAATACGAGCTGCAAGTCCCCGCACAGGCAACGCAAGTGAGCAGTACTTATTCTGTTGACTTTCGCAATCCCAAGTTCTCAGGCAACCAGCAGTTAATCTTCGCCTTGCAATCCAAAACTCGTCAAACGGGAACTATACAAGACCAGCAGACATGGCTGATAAAGCACTTCTCACCCAGTTAGCCGCCGATATACAGCAGGCTGTAGATGCGTATGATCCCAAGGACATATCTTCCCGCACAAGAATCCAAGATGCCCTAAAGACAATGTACCAACTGGTTCAGCCCCGGGAATTTCCTTGATAGAGCAACGGTTTCATGTACGTTCAGCTCACCCAGCTCCTCCAGCTTTTTCCCTTTCAGATGTCGCTCGGAACTAACATTGCAATGGCGTGAACGGTAAAAGACACTAAAAATGTCTGCACACTTGCTGCAATTGAAATGGGTCTCTTCAAATTGCTGAGCGACAACGAAGGCAAAAGTCTCACTGCGGCCGACTTGGCTGTGATGTCTGGATATGCCCAACTCTTTGTTGGTGAGTGTGCAAAATACTGCATACCCCTATAAGAGACTGTTATTCATTATCCTTCCAAAGCTCGTGTAATGCGAATGATGAGCGCGAGTGGTTGGGCAGAAGAAACAGGATACCAAGCCTACACGGCAAATGCCTATACTGTCTGCCAGAGCACACCTGGCGAGGAAGGAGGCTTCATTATTTCGTACGTTCTCATCCACTTACGATCCCTATCATAATAACTTTAAATGCCAACGAAACGATCTACAACAAAGGAATGATATGATATTCCCGGTTGCGAGCAAGATGCGTCAATTCCTTCAGCAAAAGAAGCCCTGTAACATGAGTGAAACCCCTCGCCGTATGACTATGCAATGGGCGAGAGTGTCTGGGAAACTTTGAAGAAAAACTCTTACTGGAAGAAGGGGTTTGATTTGATGACAATATGACGCATCGAAATCGACTCATATCTGTCCCCTGGCACTTGAAGTATCCAATCGAACAGAGGATTCCTTCTCTCCAGGCTGGAAGAACAAACGCTGCTGCTGGTGCATCACGAACAGCAACGAAGCTTGTGATTGTTGACATTGGTGGAAACCAGGGTGTTGATCTTGACCGTTTTGCTGAAAGCTTTCCACATCTAGACTGTGATCTCATACTTCAGGATCTACCGGAGACATTGAAGGGAAACCCAAAACATCTCGACCCAAGGATCAGATCAATGGCTTATGACTTTTCACTGCACAGCCCATATATGGTGCGATCAGACTGCGCTACTGCAAAAGTAAACGTTTGTTTGCGGTGAATGACACTGACGTGATATTACACCAGGTGCCGATATTTACTATCTAAAGTCTGTACTGCACGACTGGCACGATGACGCCTCTCTAAAGATACTGTCAAACACCGCGAAATCAATGACAGCCAACTCACGCCTTCTGATCAATGAAATGGTATTGGCCGATATAAATGAATCTCTACTGAGAGTAGAAATGGACATGCTGATGCTATTTCTGTGTAATGGCATGGAGCGCACCAAACTGCAGTGGCAAGAGTTATTGGCCAAGGTCAATCCGCCCTTGCGAATCATGGATATATGGTCTGTACCTGGCGATGAGCAGAGTCTTATTGAGGCTTGTCTGGCATAGTAGTTCAATTTGCCTATTTCCGTTTCTCGGTGGGTTGCGGAGATTTATTGATTGATTTAAGCAGTTTTGAAGGGGAGTTTGTGTTTTCAATCAAGCAGGTGATGGTAACCTGGCTGTCGTTACTACATATGCTTGGGGAGCCAATCCGGTCAGAATTTAGTAGTTGCTTGAGAAAGGGAAGTTGTAAGTGTTGCTTATGATGTTGAGAGACCTTAAACCATGCTGAAAGAAAGTGACGTCGGTAGTAAAAGCTCGTTTTTCTCTTTGATTGTATCTTCTGCTTCTGGAAATTGTGCCATACCCGGCCACTTTCCGTGTCTCCCGACAAGAAGGTAGATGCGGTATACTTTTGGGTAATAATTTCCAGCAGTAGTACAGAGATAAGCAGCTTGTGAGATTCGTAGGAGGCTGCTTGTAGGCCCTAGGCAGAGAGACTCAGCTTCGTACAGGTGGAATGGCCTCGGTGGAGTTCGCAAATCTGGATCTTTATACTAGGCAGAGAGATCGTCAGCATTTCAATGCAGAATTGAATACAATCCATCGCAAAATGTCGGCATTCGCCTCGCAATCCCAACAAAGATGTCAACGAGCTTTTATCCGCCGCGAAAATGTTGGCTCGGTACATATGTAACAGAGATGAAGCCTCTGGCACAAGCGCCCGGCTGGCTCTGCTTATGTCCTTCCTCCTCCTTCGCCCCTCATTTCCATTCCCATTTCCATTTTCCCTCTGCTCAAGCAACCATCCCCTAGTTCATTCGCCTGCTCTCGTCACGATGTGGGAGCCAGTTGCGCTCCTTTTCAGAATTCCCTCCCCTGCCTGCTCTACCTACTACAGATGAAATCCGAGCTTGCCCCAACGTACTATGGGAGACCATGGCTTCCAAAATTGTCGCGGTGAACGACGACATTGTTGTCAAATATGGGGCCTGTATAAACACCTGGGAAGGCCAGGCGTTAATTTACCTGGAACGATACGTCCCGGGCGTCCCAGCCCCTCGACTTTACGCAATGTATTATGAGTCCAAAGAACTTTTCTTGATTATGCAACGCGTGCCTGGGGTGCAGCTGGACTCCGTTTGGCCATCATTAGCACCATCTGAGAAGGATGATATTATTGCCAAACTCCAACAAGTCTTCAATACCATGCGACAGGCCGATTGTCCATGGCCGGATTTCTTCGGTGCCTTTGACGGGAGTGCTGTACATCACTACGTATTCTATAGCCAACATGGTGACGACGAATTTCTAGGCCCTTTCCACGGCGAACCTGCCTTTGTTGCAAGTCTTACGGGCAATTATAGAGCCTTGGTTGAACGTAATAAGCGCTCTGACTATAAGGCTCGCTTTTATGAAACATACTTTCCTCGTGTCCTTCAAGGTCATCGGCCTACGTTGACGCATGGGGATGTTCAACAGAAAAATATCATGGTTGTGGAGAATACAAGCCGTCCAAATAAGCAAGGTGGGCGATCATTTGACGTTGCACTGGTTGATTGGGAGAGTTCAGGTTGGTTTCCTGACTTCTGGGAGTTCTTTTGTGCATGTGATCGCTTTATTTTACAGTGGGATGATGACTGGTCCTGGCGGATCCAGGATTTTATTGAAGTATGGCCCGCAGAGATGGCCATAATGCAACTGATTGACAAGGACCTAGGCTGGTAAAGGACGTTACTGTTTGAAAACGAAAGTCAATATATTTTCCTAACTGAAAAGAAAAACATAAAGTAAGCAAAGACAGTACCTAGGTAGCGCTCTGTCTATGGGCTCTGGGAGTTTTGTGCCCCGGAAAGCATTTCGGAGGGCTGCGCTGTTTGGCTTGATTACATTAATGCCTGCACCGAGTTTTTCGATTAGTTTAGAGAAGAAGTGATTGGATCTTACTCTTCATTCGATGGCTACCGGCGCAGGCCGTCCTCGACATGCCAAAGGTCTCGTTCGAGAATGCCCTCAGGTGAGTGAGCCTCCGAATCGGAACTGGTATGTAAAAGCAAACCTAGCAACATGAACCAATAACTGATGGAGTATTTACTTGACTGATTCATCCTGTCGGCCAAAAAGGACTTGGATGAATGGTACGTATATGACAGGAAGAAGTAACGACCCTCCATGATGTCTCAGAAACAGACACTGTTCTCCAAGCCCTCTTAATATGCGAAGACGAGGCCCTGAAGGGCAGTGAACCCGATACGGCAATGCCATTGGGCACGCTAACTTAGGTAGATGATCGGTGGCAGTCACGATTGGTTGGGGACAGCTTCGGTGTATACCTAGGTATGGCTCATATCGTGGTATGCCAAGATCAAAAGATATGTATCATGGATTGATTTTCATCAAGCCTCTTCCGGACGATCCTGGTAAGGCCAGATCTTGTCCATCCATACTCTCTGTTCCTTGTTCTCCGCTAATGACATAAATTTTTCCTTTTGCATCTGGTTTCTCTTCTGCACAATTTCATAATCTTCAGGATCGACGATTCCATCAAGTGGCAAGATACCCGCGTCCTGAAACTCTTCCATAAGTCGCTCGATATAGTCACGGTTCTCCATCTCTTCATGATGCAATTTCCTATCATCTTCTGAGAAGAAATAGGACAATGACCTTGAGATTGCAGTTCCGGCCAATGGTCTGCCACAGCCAGTAATGACGAGCGAAGCCCAAAGACTTCTCTCGACGACCAAGCCCCGCTTATAGATTGAATTGGCTGGACAAGAGGTGACTTCCAGGTATCATTATGACTCATAGCAGCATAGTGTTGAGGATTTTTCTTAGCAGTAAGAACTTCATAATATTTATGGCACAGGGCGCTCTCATGGAGCTTGTCTGCCCTCAGTTTGTCCTTTTCGGGTAGGGTATCATAATTCTCTGGCTTTTCTGGCATAACCCAACCGAGTGGAAGTGGACTGACGTGTCGGACCATCCGAGGTACTTTGGCTTGCAAGATCAGGGGCGACTATTGTATTCTGCCAATCAATGATACTAGTAATAGTTTCCGCAGTGGTATCGATATAAACGTTGTTGAGGTGTAGATCACTGTGCCACAATGTCGGCTGCAAAAGTTCTGTAGAGCCAGACTGACATTGTGTTATATATGGAACAACCAGCAGATACTTCTCTATAAGATCCATGTACTCGTTAGGCATCTCACGCTCGGTGTTGCTTCTGTAGTAGTTCATGCGTGGTCGTGCATTCTGCATTGCCCATAACTTCTCATTAATCCCTATACTTGTCGCATAATCGGATAGCTGACGCCCTGTCATGAAACACAAGAGTCAGGAGAAAGGAGATAAAATTTGAGAAATAAGAAGCTTACAAGGACCCTTATACATATCCATCTCGGCCCGGCCATGAGACCAGAAAATCGGGTCTACGACTGGGCCAATGCAGAATTTCTTCAAATCGTCTCCATGAAGTGAGAGTTGATCTTTGGAATATCTTATGGGCAAGTCTTGCGTATAATATATGCACCCATGTCCTGGGAAGGACACTGATGCTAATTTTGCTTCCAATTCTACCACTTGCCTTATTATTTTGTGCTTAGACGAACTGGGAAGCCGATACCAGACATCACCAAGAGCAGTGCCTTTTGCCTTTTCCATGATGATGTATTCACTTCCCACGGGGTTCAAGGGATCGCAACTCGAACTTAACACCCGCGGAACAGGTAGACCAATAACTTCTCGTGCCTTCCAACATCAGCATTTGGGTACCGCTGTCTCGCGAATTTAGAGCTTACATAGTCCATTGTTGCAACCTCGCTGGCGAGAGTTAGAACCTCTGGTCCTGCATTAGGATTTGGCAGCTTTGCGACCACTTCGGGTCCATTGTTGAATGTAAGAAGAAAGGCCTTATTATATTGCCCCTCCCGATACTTCATCATATGAGTGCCTGAAGATGTATTAGAAAAACTTTGCGCTGGTGGGAATGAGGGAGTGGTGGTACATCTGTTCGCATCTGTGCCAGTTGAACGGACAGCAACGTTCAGAAGCTCCTGGATATTAAAATGTCGATATCGCTTCAAGGCTTCCTGGCTGTCGTTTGATCTGCTATTTGGTCAACATGCAGTTGACGGAAGTATTCATTCGCAGAAACGCACAGCCATCGCTTCGCTGTATATCGGTAAAACTCTTCTTCTCTGGTTTCGATCACTGTGGAATCCGATGATAAGCGGCATGTTCAATATGGAGTCCCCTAGCAAAGGTTCGCACCGGTTCCATCATTCCTCTGTAAGTGCAAGACAGTAGAGAGCATCGTTGGATTGCAGCCGCTTGAAGGGTTTATTTGTCGGCTAAATTGACGGTAGCTTAGCTTGATAGGGCATGTTCTGGAGACTGCGAATGAAATATTCAGCCGTCGAATTCTCATAATGCCTCTTGTGGAAAATGATGAAAAATGATGAAGTGGATTTGCTTGGAAACGTCGAACAAATTGCTGAATGGTCATTGTGAAAAGCATTCCATTGGTGGTATGGACTACCTCAAAAACAAGGCGACCAATCCTTGCACTTTCTAATCTGCGGCTATTCGGTACATTCATAGCATCAAAGCTCATAGACAGGGCCGCATTCTTCTTAGCCTGCCATCAGCTGTACGCTTCAGTGAGATATGCCGTTCTCCCTTCCTTATTATCGGGATGCTCGCCAATTACCAGGGCCTCTTCCTGATCAGAATGAGATTGAACGGGCAACAAGAACCCTTCCCAAGAGATCAGACTATGGTGGACGCCTTGTCGCAATCAGAGACAAATACGTTGTGAAATATGGCCCACTTGTGACCGAAAATGAGGGATATGCTCTACTTTTGTTGAAGAACAGCTCAAGATCGCAGCGCCACGACTCTACGCCATGTACCGCGATGGGGACACCCTGTATATCGTCATGGAATACGTCCCCGGCATTTCTCTAGGGGTGGTGTGGCCTTCGCTCACGGAGGCAAATAAGCAGTCCATTGTTGGACAATTGCGATGTATCTTCGATCAAATGAGAGCTCTGCCATCGCCCGGATTCTACGGCAGTGTCAATCGAGGACCCGTTCCCAATCGGTATTTCTTTTCTCGTGAAAAGACGCCGCCATTACCGGTCCCTTTCAGACGGAAGAAGAATTCGGAAAAGCCATCGCTCTTCGCTCAAAGACTATGTGGAGCGAATCAAATAGTCACAGCTTTCTCTCCGATTATCTTGCTCGTCATCTCCCATCAGCACTTCGCAATCATCCGCCTACGTTCACCCACGGAGATCTCTACAGAGAGAATGTCCTCGTCAGAAAGGTCGTCAATTCTGCCACAAATGAAGAAGAGTATGAAGTGGCTGCTCTTGTGGACTGGGAAACGGCTGGATGGTATCCTTCATACTGGGAATACGCTCATATCTTCCCCTTATTGCAGTGGATCGACGATTGGCCGGCATATATTGAGAAGATTCTCGATCCCTTGCCGCCGGAGGGCGCCATGATGCGGATTGTCCTTAGTGATCTGGAGTTCTAATGTGAGATAACACTATGTACTCTGGTGTCTTTCACATAGAGTCATCCCCAAGTCTTCACTGGCGACTACCTAGGTAGTCTGCGCCAAAACCGGAAATGGGTATGAGAATCCTACCTATACTCCACATCCATGAATTCAAAAATTATATATCATGCTACGTACCTAGGTACCTAGGTAATGAAAGCACCTTGGAACGGCCAAAGAAGAAATCATAAACATTCATCAAACATGAAGCGAGAATGAAGCATTGGAAAAAGTACTTTTCCGTAGAGAATACGCCAATAACACTCTTCATTGTCTTCCCTGCGATTGAGGGAGACTGCAAGTGTATGATTCAGAGAGTTCTTTACATGATTTACCATTCAGGCGACATGGGATGATCTACGAAACCCATGGACGAACTAGTAGAGCATGGCTTACTACATAAGCAACAAATAACATTGATACCATATTGTCTCAAAGATATGAACTGATAGCAAAAAATAGACTAGAAAAATCTACTGGCGGCAGTGCCCTAGGTCCGATAGTTGGTCTTGTTTTGAGTGCCTTCGACTCCTCGATGCTCAGTCCCTCGCTTCCATCCTCGCGCGCCTTGCTCAAAATCTCTGCCGACCACTCTTCCGGGTCAAAGTCCACGCCAAAGGGATTTTCAGCGAACTCTGCACTGCTCATAAACGCATCCGCCTCCTCGTTGGTATCGAAGTTGTCGACCTGCATCTCGATTTTGTTCCCTCGGGATCGCGATAGTACAACGACGTCGTAGGCCCGTGGTTTACTGCCCAGATGGGCTTCAGAGGATTCTCGTCGTGATCTCGTAGGCTCACATAGACCTGCGCCAGTTGCGTCAGGTTGGCAAACGTAAAAGCAACATGGTCCAAGCCTGTCCGCGGCGGTCCATGTGCAGTGGCTGGGCTGGCTCCGGGCACGGCCGCGATGGCGATGCGGTGATGTTCATCGTCGAAGGATAAGAAGGCTATCTTTCCAGGGGCTTCATGCCGGATACTGCCGTTCAGTGTTTGCAAGTAAAATTGATCATGGCGTCGAAATTGGCGGGGTTCGAGCGCAGCACAACGTGGGCCAGCTTCTGGGGTGCTGGATGAGTCCATTTCAGCTTGTCCTGCACGAGAGGAGACATCGTGAACGATGGGACGCTGTGTCTGAAAATATACTTTGTACTTTATTATTCTTCCGTCTGTGCTGCTAGAAAGTGGGCAGCGATGATGTTTCTATGTTCCGCTCACTGCATTTATAAGCGCCCGAGATGTGTTGTGTAACTTATAGAATGCAGCTTCCTACTGCATCTATGTCTGAATACATCATCCCTGCCGGATTGTGCGCGAATTATTGGCTGCATGCTTAGCCGGATTATGTAGGACTCTGCCATCTCAACACGCCGGTGCATCACTCCCAGAGAGGTAAATAGCTCAGCTCGACGATATATACGAACTATAAGGACAGTCCAATAGCATCAAAGTGCGTGCCTACCCAATGCCTTCGAGCCTACGGTCTACGGGGACTACGGCGATGGTTTTGACTTGAAGCTGTCGGCAGACCTCTTCTATTGCCTTAGAGATCATTTCGCCGTTGAGGATCGGATCAAGTACCTACTCAAACGAAGCGTTCGCACTCGCAGAAATTCCTTCCCAGTGGTGAAGCTGGTCAGGGACTTTGTATTCAGTCAAATCCTTCATCGGCTAAACTGTGTAGAGTCCTAGATAGTTGCGAGTGGCTTCGTAGCTTCTCAGTTGGTACTCTTCGCTCTCCCGATACAGGGCACAAAAAGCTGCAGGTTCGAGGCTCAACTCCAGAGTCAGCGCTTGACTTTTCGCTAGTTTTCCCTTGTGTTGTTATCCTGGATTGAGAAATCCCACTCCAAACCACGATATTTGTTGAGCGTCTATCCGGCGTTAACTCTGCTCTTTCATGTCTCACAAGCGAGGACTCTGTCGCTCCTCAAAGAAAAGCGGAGCAAACCTTTAATATATGTATCAAGGTACTATTTTCAATAAGTGTGACCTCAAGACCAAGGGAAAGCGAGCCTATCTAGACACAAAATAGCAAGACCCCCGTAGCTTCCGAGTGGCGAGAGATCATAAGTTGGCTCATTGATTGAAGAGTTGCTTAGTATCACAAAATATGAACCAAATTGAACCATAAAACATACACTTTCTTTGTAGTCCAGAATATAACCTAGATTTCTTGCAATTTTATGCATAGGTCACATCATGATGGGTGTTAAATAAGTTGTCGGCATACCTTGAAACCTAGTGAAAGCCTGTCTTTCGTTCTTCCACTTGGTAAACAGTGACTGATAGTCAATGGCCAATGGCCTAATTCAACCGCTATGAATCCAGATACACCCCCTCCTCTGGTGGTAGTACACCATACCAGTCCAGTCTTAACTTATGTCAGGATTTGATATCTGATAATAGCCATCGTACCCCCACCACGTCCGGTCGCCCCATGCGTCCTCAACAGGAAGAACACCTTCTATCTTCATTTGATCCCGCATATCCTCCACACCCATCCAAACCCGCAGTATGTTCTCACCAGCGACCTATAATTACTCTTCCATAGCACCCCGATTGAGGATAGCCTTCAAGAGATGTGGATAGCATCGAACATCCTCAAGACCTTGAATAACAGATGCAATCCCATCAAAATCTGAACCGAGACTGGCGTGGTCACAACCGATTCGTCCGGCAATGTAGAACAGACGTTCAAGCACCTTGTCCATCGTGGCGTCTGCGCGCCTTGTGGCCACATGTTAGTTAATTTCTATGCACAATGTCTGTTCAGTAGATGAGCTTGCCTTCGCGCAATCGAGGCACGTCAGTCATCTTTCTTTGGGAACCCTTCTCCAAGTCGAATTTAGGGTTATTATTGATCTTGCCATGGAAGATGGCTCTTAGTTGCTGCGGTAAATCATTGTGACCGTCAACAAGTGGCCTTCGAAGCAGTACTCTCTTGACACACTCGTCAATTTCTAGCTTCTGGTAAGGGTGTTGTGACGCCATTATTACGGTCTACGATGGAATTTCGTAGGTTGAGAATTCATGAGCGCCGAAAGACCTCGAAATGTTTCTGTTCATCCGAATTTCTAGTTTTCAGCTCGATTTTCGTGATCATTGTCGGGCTTTGACCGCGGCAACCTTTACGTACGATAGCCCTAATGTGAATTTGCGGTTGAGATACTGTAAGCAGAAGGCCGCGGGAAACTTTAGATATGGTAACCTCATGAATGTTGATCCATCTTTGTCTTAACTGGAGATTCAGTTGGGAAAGATAAAGTAGGACTGGGAGATTGACGAGGATATAAGATATCAAAAGACATAAGAGACGAGCGTCAGTCCGTGGGCTATATGCAATGGTGTTGATTCCAGGTCAGACACAGACAACGTGTGAGCTAGTCTCAAAGTCATCATGGCAGAAAATGTTGAAGATCCCTAAAAACAGGCAAGAATATCATCATCAATACGGAGACCTCCAAGGCTCTAGAACTCCTACATCAGGGGAGGTAGTCGGAGATGTCAGTTCCAAAGAAGCAAAGAGGAACCTCCGCTGGAAGCTCGATTTGACTCTTCTACCCTTGCTGTGTCTAACATACGCACTCCAGTTTATCGACAAGACCCTCTCGGTTCCTGCCGTATTTCACCGGCAGACATGGAGGGCAATGTTACTGTACGCACAGCAAGCATATCGGACATCGCAGTTCGTGAAAATAAACGCGTAAAGTTTCAGCGGCAGTCCCATTGACCACTCCGGACCGGCCCGTAGTGGAGAGTAGCGCCAGAGCCACTGTTGTATAGAGAATAGAAAACTGGGTCCTGTCTAGCATAACGGAATAACGGCTATCTCTTGTCTTCGCCCCTGTTTCAAGTTGATGGGGAAAGTCCCATTCCACCAGGGACATCGTGTGATTAGTGTGATCCGGTTTTCTAATTCTAGTCAAGAATATACAGCAACAAAGATGGCGTCCGAAAAGTTCCGCATCGCAATCATCGGCTCGGGACCCATCGGCAAACTGCTGGCCTGTTCTGCAGCGTCGCACCCACGCATCCAACTCGTACAGTACGAGTCGGACGTCCTGCCGTTGCGTCCGTCATTTGGCTACGGTGTTGGACCGCAGACTTTGCATGCAGCCAAGGTACTCAATCCCGAGCTTGGCCGGCGCTTGGAAGAGAAATGTTATACAGGTCGCGTCTGGATGCACTGGTGGCATGGTGGTGCGGAGGATAGAATGATCGCTGCTGTCGAGGTGCCCGAGGGCAAGATTTACGGCAGACTTGGTCGGGACGAGCTCCTGGAACTTCTGGACGATTCACTGCCAGACGGCATGAGTAAAGATGGCATTCAGTATGGTAAACGCTTGGTGGACGTGCGCAGCACTGGTCCGCAGCAGCTCGAGCTGGTCTTTGAGGACGGCACGAAAGATGTTGCCAACGCAGTGTGGGCCGCAGATGGCGTAAACTCGTTGTGCCGGAAGCTCGTCCAAGGTGATGCTTACCGGCCGCCGAGCTATACTGGTATGCTTGCTTATCGGGGAAGGTTGATGCAAAGAAGGTGGCGGAGCTAGTGGGCGAGACGTTTGCGAGCGAGACCTACTGTTTCATTGGCGTCAAGGGATGGCACATTCTTATTTTTCCCATGGAAAACGGCGCGCTTGTGAACATCGCCGCGTTTTGCCTGGAATCAGAGCAAAAGCAATTTGGCCGAGATGAAAAGGTTACTCTGGAACAGCTCCTGAGTCATTTTCCTGGACGGAATTCCAAGATAGACACATTGCTGAAGGTGAGGAAGAGGACATGCTTACATCCTTAAAAGGAGTAACGCTGACTGCTTCAGCTTGTACAAACTGAAACCCCTGGCGGTTGCCAGCGCCACAACCTCAGCCACATGGAGAAGCTAGAGACGTTTGTCAACCAACAGCTCTGTATGACCACGTTTGGCGACGCAGCACATGCGATGACTCCGCACATCGCAGGATCCATGTCGTGCGGCTTCATTGGCACCACGACCTTTTACACGAGGAATGGAACCCCTTGTCCGGTCAGGTTCACTCCCCGCGGACGCCTCCAATGCCCAGATTGCAGACGCTCTCGCGAAAGCTTCGCAGGCATATGAGGCCAAGCATCTACCCCTGCCCAGAAGCTAGTTGATCTTTCAGCGCAGCAGGGGCCGATGTGGAGCGGTGGCATTACAGATGTCGATACGCTAAGGGAACAGCCATTGTTTTTGTGGTGTTCAGCTGACGAGAAGCACTGATAGACCTCTGTTTCTACACATCCGGACAAGGATATTTACTCAAACCGCCGAGCGTTTAAAATCTGAATAATTTCCTGTGTCGTATACAATACATCATATCGTTCTAGTTAACTACTTCTCAGTCCCATCTTATAATAGAGAACTAGTGAAAAGAAGATATCCAAAGTATACTTAAAAATATACTTAGTAATGAAAAATATTGAACATATTGAACATATTAAATTGCTATGTTTACTGTTTACCACAAACTTTTGGGAGAGACGCTTTACGATCGATATTTGAAAACCACACCGCTAGTCAAGCTTTCAAGGTCGCCGGTGGCTTTAGTAGATCGCTTGTTGTGCCATTCGATGTAGACCCAGGTAAGAGCAGAAAGGCCGGCAGCAACGCAAGTCAGGATCAGGCCGTCGATCATGCCAGAAGTGTAGAATGGTGCCTGAGACGTGCGGAAAATCAAAGCTGATGCAAAGCCAGCAACGTTGCCGATGCCAATGACGAAACCGGAGCCGATGGCCTTTTGCAGGGGTGTGGCGAGGTTGAGGGAGGTCAATGTCCAAACCATAGGAAGCGAGCTGTAGGTACCAATAGAGACAAAGTAAAAGCCTAACATCTTGACCGAAGCGTTTTCAGTTTTGGGTTTGTGGAGGATTGCATATCCAATGATCTTTTACTATTAGCAGCACTCACTGACATTGGTATCTCTAGCACACACAACTCACAGTAAAGATATAACCCATGATAGCAAATGTAGAGCGGTGGTTGTAACGGTCCGCAAGCCAGGCGACCAGCAGACAAGCCGCGGCGGATACAACAAAGATCGGCACGACTTGACCCTGGATTTCGGGAGTGGACAGATGTGCGCGGAATGCCTTGACAAAAGAGGGAGCGAAGATGGCGACCGAGTAGGTGGTTGAGCAGGTCATCACGTAGAGAGGCCCAGACGTAGTGGAGGATGTTGCTGAAGAAGGTCTTCCACTCGGCAACGAGGCCAATGGTAGAGACGCCAATGGTAGAGACGCGCGACTCGACGCTGGTGGCGATAATATCTTTCTCTTCCTGGGACAGGAAAGTCGCCTTCTCCGGGGACTGATATTGCTCCAGCAGCAAGCCAGTGAGATGGCCATGGTTATGCAGCCTTCGACCAAGAAAATCCAGCGCCAGCCATGCCAGCCGTTGTTGTTGTCGATTTCGGCAATAGCCCAGGCCAGGATGTTGGAAACGATGTTGCTGATAATGTTGGCCACCATCAACATGGACATGCGCCATTGCATGTGAACAGATGGGTAGTAAATCGACAAGATGAAGACACAGCCAGGAATCAAGCCGGCGTCAAAGATACCAATGACGAATCGGATCCCCAAGAGCGCGCCGTAGGTCTTGTCGAATGCCTGTCCCATAGTCACAAGACCTACAAAGACCGATTGATTAGCTAGCTCACCAGAATGCAAGAATACGCAAGTCCTTGTCTCCTGCTCGCTCCCACTTACCGAGACAAAAAGTAATTATACAGAGGTAGCGCATGTAGGCCAAGTTGTACTTGACTTCAAGCCACTTCATCAGGAGGTTACTGGGTACCTCGAACAGAATCAACGTAACGAGCGGCATGCATGTGGCCAAGAATGCCTTCATGGCATTGAGATGCAGGTCCTGAATCAGATCCTGGATCAAAGCGGCACCGATATTCGTACGGCCCATGAGCGACAGCACGTTGAGGAACAGCATAGGCGTTAGAATATACAAATCGAGCTTTAAACACAGGCGCTCCTTGAACAGGGCTCTGGCGTCGACTGCCGGCCCGATGCTGCCATCGTTGGAACTGACCTATAGTCATGCCGCAATCAATATCTCTGCTACCATGGTCATGATCTTCTTGCCCTGGTGGCTGTTCTCTTCGTAAGTCTTCGGAACCCTGACGGTAATCCAAAAATACAAAATGTGCGTAGACAAAACTAAGGAGAAGGGAAAAATAAATAAGTAAATAAATACAGAGTTCAATACAAGCGCAAATACGCCATCGCAATTATTATGAGCGCTTTAGCCACCGCGTAAGTGACCCATCTTTTCAGAAAGGGATATTGATACGAAATGCTGACTACTACCAGGAGACAGCCCTTGGTGTCGTCCGTCTCTACGGTCTCTATAGGTCATCACATTCTACCAAGGATTTGACATGTATGCAAACTTTGACAGATCTTAAACCAAAATACCTCGTTTTCAGTACTCTACTAACCTGAAATTTTACATTTAGATGGCACCGAAACCGGTATCCTTGTGTCTCAGCTCGAAATTGACTTTGCCTGCATTGCCGCATGCGTTCCGACGGTGCTTAAGACGCTGGAAGAGATCTTGGCCTTCTTCGTTGAGCGTGTGCTCGGCCGTACGTACCGCGGAGCGAGTGGGTTGAAGAGCAGTCGTGGTGAAAATAGTAATACAGTTGGTAGTGGACATATCAATCTGTCAAACCTGCGCAGCAAAGATCGTGAACCACGCATACAAGGCCCGTATTCGAGTTTCGACAAAGACGATCAAGGTGGTAGCATGAATTCCCAGGAGCACATCATCCAAAAAGACAACGTGCCGCCCAGTAGTATCAAGATGCAGACTGACTACTACGTGACTGCCGGAGACAACGAGTAGGGCAGTTGAGTTTTCAAGTAAACAGGAAGCTGTTTAATTTCATTCAAATCAAATAGTATCTACGCAGACTAGATCCCAATGCCATCCATAAGTCCCGGAAACCCTTCAAACAACTCATCCAAGACCGACTGGTTGATATCGCCGTATTCTTGAAAGGACGGTATGACTGAGTCTAAGCACTCGCCCCCATCATTCATTTCCGGATAGGAAGTAATCTTATCCACCAACTCTCCACAAGTGGCCAGACAGTCGTCTGCAAGGTCCCAAGCAAATTTTTGACGATGTGACCGGAGTGTTTGAATCATATCTCTGGAAATAGTCAGTGCGGCGTTGGGTGATGTGCTAGAATTCTTCCTTCGAAGAGCACTACGAAGCAAGAATGTGGTAGCAGATGTCAAACATAAGGCATTGACAGGGTCCAGAATCCGCGGAGATGTGAGTCGTCCAGTTCCTGCATCAAATGGACAATTTCCTCCGCAGCTCTTTGCGCTTGTATGTAGAATGGGGACCCCGTGCCATCTTCGTCGTCATTTGTATATCCCTTTTGGAGAGCTTATCGGCATCAAGCTGAAGGCGCCTTAGTAGAAGTTTGACTGCAAGGTAGGAAAGTCGGAAGTTGGCAGCTCCAGGCGCATCGAGATTCGTCCCTCGCAAGACAATGCGTCGTAGATTGTCACTTAGTGATTCCTCCCATTCATTCAGGGTCCGTTCCATATCCCTCGCGGTCACTTTTGCAGATGAGAACTCCTCCATGTTGGATACATTATATACGTGTTCGAGATATTGGGCTAGAACTTCAGTCAAAGTCGCCAGGGCAACAAAGATAGAAGCGGCTGCGACTTCAGATTGAGTGGACTCAGGGGTACAGAGATCCTCTATTGTCGGAAAGGCAACATCATACTGTGCACGATGAATTTGAGGGAGTGCCATACGCCAAACCGCACCTAAATATGTACCATAAGTATTAGCACCTATTTTCGGTAGTCAAAACAGCTCTTTTCAAATGTTAGACATACCAACGATCATGAATGACGACCAGCCACCAAATCCGAATTCTAAATCTTTTTCTAGAGGTGAAATATTCCAGTTCGAGGGGTCTCGGTTTAAGCCTAATGCATTCGACAGGGCAACCGCTGTTCCCACCATGCCACCATTCCCAAACATGGAGGTGCTCGGTCTGCCGCAGACGTTGAGAATGATAGCCATTACTGTCGATATCCCGGAGAGAGGAAGAGCTCTGAATGGAGTGCTTCATTTGCCTGATTCCAAATATAGCGGATGTCGGGAGAGCGAATGGAAGAGAGCCTTGGTGAATTGTTCCAGTATATTAATGCATTTGCGTATAGGTTGCTGAGCAGAGCTGGAGAAATCTTATCCTTTTGCGCAAAATAAACATTCTTGAAGGAAGTTCCGTCGAACACGGAAAGCACATATTGGCATATTCGAAGAATCTGTGACGCTGAATTAGATGAGAAATTGAAAAATAGATTGCATCAATCACTGCTCACAGGTTCACAACATCATTCACCGCAGGCTCTAGATACTTCTCAATGATCTCGCACTTTGTAGTGGGAATAGATTGGTTTGAACAAACTCCTAACGGTCGTCGTGGTACTGCATTGAATAAAACCGGCCTTATAGATCGACTCGATGTTGCGCTTGTCCGAATCAAATTCGTTCGCCTAGCATCAGGAATACTAGAGAGATAGCTCTCCAGAAATTCGCTGTCGTCAGCTACTGCCGGACTGATAACATGCGCGCTGTTTTCTCCAGTTTCGGCAGCAATGCTTCTCAAGTTTGATGGTGTCTCCTCTGGTCCGGGTATCTGAGTAGAAGATACTTCCGGGCTATAGTCTCCCGTTGGGGGTCTAGTAAGTAGACCGTTTGAAGGTATCAATCCGCTCTCCACCCCTCGGGCACTGTGAGAACGAGGTGATTCAACGTTTTGATTGACATGTAATCCGGGTGTGAGTAAAGTCTGACCACGCAGTGAGAGGCTGGTGGTACTATTATGTCTTTGTTTGGGAACCAATCTCCGCGGTGACGAAGTCATTGGCCTTTGATGTGGCGAGTTGTAATTTATCTGAGGAAAGATGCAATTCGTACCATGTGCTTGACACATAATGCACGTCCCTGACGAGTCCCGCGTTCGACATCTTGACTTGCGTTTTTACAGGGTAGACAAGCCGGATACAGATGAGAACGGTAAGGCCGCACGGCCACCACATCCACCTCCATTGCAAGGTCTCCAGGTACATGTCGAGAAATAGGAGATGAAATGGCACGTAGTTGTTTGGATGATCTTCAGTTTTCGAGGCAACCGGAGAAGCCCTAGGCAATTGCCGGCCGCGGACAATTCCACCAACCAGAAGCTCTAGATTGTCAGAATAAAGCGAAGATAAGAGATAAGATTCCTCGGGATGTTTCCATTTCCTCCTAAGATCAAGGATCAACTGCTCTCCGGGAAAATGGTCAACGATGTTTGCCGCGGATGTTGGAGAGCAATGGCAGCGGAAGTAGAGAAAATGTGCATTTCAGTTGATTTCTCGCATACATATATTTTCTTTTCGAGCATCTCTATGCTTTTTCCTTTCTTTCTGTCATTGACTGCATTGCTTGCCTGATTGAGTGCATCTGATACCTTCACCATGGCCTCGCCAGACAGCAACTCTGTTTTCTTTGCTAAGGCGGACAAATATCTTATGAAAACTGGGGTACCCTTCTCACCAGTAGTCATTACCAAAGCCAAAGGAACCAGACTGTACGATGCTAGCGGAAAGCAGATCCTCGACTTCACGTCCGGCCAGATGAGTTCGCTGCTGGGGCATTCTCACCCCGAAATCGTTCAGGTCGTTCAAAAATCCGTGGCAGAGCTAGATCATCTTTTGAGTAATATGATAACCCAACCTGTGGTCGATCTGGCCGAACGCTTAGCCCGCATTTTACCCGCGCCTTTGGAAAAATCATTCTTCCTCAACACTGGCTCCGAGTCGACGGAGGCGGCTATCAAGATGGCAAAAATGTTCACGGGGAAGTTTGAAATTGTTGCATTCGCTGCAAGCTACCACGGTTTAACATCGGGTTCGGGTTCTGCAACCTACTCTGCTGGCCGGAGGAAAGGTGGTCCTACAATGCCAGGGCAACTCGCCTTTCCAGCACCGTACGCTTACCGCTCGCCGTTCCGCAAGGATGATGGTTCTTACGACTGGGAAACGGAGATTGAATTTGGTTGGTCAATGATTGACCGTCAGAGTGTGGGTTCCCTTGCTGCCTTCATCATGGAACCCATCTTATCTACCGGTGGTATACTTGAGCTTCCCGACGGTTACCTGAAACGTATGAGCATTGAATGTAAAAGAGAGGTATGCTCATTATTATGGATGAGGCCCAAACAGGAGTGGGCCGAACGGGTGACATGTTCGCATTTCAGAAGGATGGTGTTGTTGTTCCCGATATTCTCGCCTTGTCCAAGACTCTTGGTTGCGGACTACCTCTTGCTTCCGTCAGTACCACTGCAGAGATTGAGCGCGGCTGCCGGGACGCTGGATTCTTATGGCTGACCACCCATCTCAACGACCCATTGACGGCTGCTGTGGGTAACAAAGTGCTTGAGATTGTTGAACGAGACGGGATCTGCCAACGGGCAACTGAGCGAGGCGCACAACTACGCGAGGGACTTTTGAAATTACAGCAGAAATACTGGTGCATAGGCGATGTCCGTGGTCGTGGACTCCTCCAGGGAATTGAAATCATCTCAGACGCAGAGACAAAAGCGCCTGGCCCAGATCTCGGCCAAGCCGTTTCGGACAGGGCAATGGCATGCGGTCTATCTTGCAACATCGTCAATCTTCCTGGAATGGGAGGCGTATTTCGTCTTGCTCCGCCTGTCACTGTCTCGTCTGAAGAAATTGAAGAGGGTCTCAGGATATTGGACGAGTCTTTTGCTTATGTTCTCAACTCGAGCACTCGGTAGTACACTCGGGCTGAAATAATCTTCATCATTTTAGAAATCCATCTACAGTAAAAATACGCTCATCATATCAACCTTGGAACGTATGACACGACCCCTGGAGTCTGCTACCACAGTAGTGCCGCCTCCAGGTCTCAAAAGATAAACTCCAGAATGAAGAACTGTCAGGGTCATACTGAATGCACATCATGGACAAGCAGCGCATTACTGATCCCCTGCGGTATAGATTATCTCATGTCTATGCGTCTTGTAGCCGAAACGAAAAACGTCGGATTCGTAAATATTAATTGATAAATAAGTGACCTGTCACCCATAATTTTGTGAGCTGTCAAGCTCTACGCGAAAATTGGGCGTGCTAAAGGAGCACGGACTAAGAAAAACCCTCCGACACCTAGCCACCGAGGCGCGAAAGGACCCCTCGTTAGTGTCCTTTTATTTCTCAACAAAGGAGAACCTCTCCGTGAATGGAAAATATTGACGTAGTCTCTTATATTTGTCCCATCCTCTGATCTGCTCCGGCAACCTTTGTATATAAAATGTTCAAATTGCCCAAATCCCGATTCAGCACGGTCGTGTCTGACAGCAGCTCTCGTCTGTCTTCAGTGCAAAGTCTTGACATGAAAAGGGATACCGCGGAGCCCAGCCAGCGGAAATGCAAAGAGTTGCAGACGCAAGTTGCAAACTTGTGGCGCATTGTTTGGCTCGGGCTATACCAACTGCATGACAACCATGGCCCTTACCATGCGGACAGGCTTACGCAGCTCTACTTCGGAGCAGGCATGGCTGTCTATGATATACTCAACAAGGACGGAGATCCATCATATAAACGCCCCAAATCACACCAGGGCCCGTTGGGTCTGCTAGGACATGCTCTCTCCAACCGCGCTATTAGCAATTTAAGACTCTACGAGGGTCTGTCGATCGACACGCTCAAATCAGTCATCCAGCTTCTGGAGGCGTACCAACATGAGATCGCTTCATTGGGTGAAGTTTATGAGCTGCTGCGCAGCCTTCAGGTTGGCTTGCGGGCTCCAACGAGTAATGACGAGGAAGCTGTGCTGGAGCATTATCCGCCGTTGGCAGATCAGCTTGCTCGTCGGCTTGTGCATCTTGATGCGAGACTGGATGTGCTCATGGCCGATCTGGAAGATGAACACATGGAAGCTTTTGGAGACTCGCCTCGACGCAACGGGTGGCTCGTGAGAGACATGGTTTATCCTAACACATCGGTACATTCCGGAGCGCAACGGAAGATTAGCTAGGTAGCTGATGGTATGTGTACGACGTTGGCATCGGTGATCAATAATGTTCAGCGCAATTTCATCGTTTCGGTGTGAGAAAAGGGATTGTTGGGAGCTTTGTCTGATATCATTTCCTACGTCATGTCCAATTGTTAGTTTCACTTAGTCTGCTTCATGCGTGCCACGTCTGCTTAGTGCAGCAGGCATGAATACTGCGAATTTGTACTATAGACTTGTACATAATTAAGACTGCGTGGGAAATGATTGGACTCGGTCTCCACAGACGCCGGAGTTTCTAAATTCGGCAGGCCGACAAGCGCCAACGTAAGAGGCAGACCCTCCATGCTAGCGATTCTGGTTCGTTCGGCTGTCAGTTTGTATATCAAGCTGATAACTACCTAACGGAAGACTCGGCTGAAATTTGGGGTGACAATTCTCTATGACGTCGTCGTTCATTGTCGTCGATGCCGAATACCTATGGATTTATATCTTGTGATATCTGCTTCGCATGGGGAGCTCAATTTCCCTTCGCTTGACAAGACACAGATTTACTAATGGGATTTTAAGAGCTTTCGTTCATATATGGTCTCGGCCAATGAGCAGTCATTTACCTAGGTAATCCGCGATTGTCACAAGTGGCTATAGTCATGGCGGCCGAATCATCGTTCACGGAGCCCGCCAGCCTAGACGCCGACGAAAAGAAAAGGAGACGCGAAACGAATCCACGGCGAAGAAAGAACAAGCTCGTTCAAGCTCGCCTCCTACTCACAGCCTTCACGAAGACGTGCAGGGTCACGAAAGCGAGAATGAGATCCCAGTGAAAGAACATCCCGACGGCAGACGAGAATTAACCGAAGATGGATACTACGATAAACTCGGCTTTAGTTTCCCGGCATGGAGGAAATGGACCATCTTAACAGTCATCTTTACCGTTCAAATGTCCATGAATTTCAACACCAGTGTGTATCCGAATGTCGTGCCACTACTAGCTGACCACTTCGGAGTCAGTGAGCAGGCTGCCCGATGCGGCCAGATGAGCTTCCTTGTCGCATATGGTTAGTTCCAGCGTTTGTCAATGGGTGTATATTACGCTCCTGTGTTCTTCGTCACAGCTAACAAAGTCCTCTAGCGTTCGGATGCGAATTGTGGGCGCCGTGGAGCGAGGAATTCGGCCGATGGCCCGTCATGCAGCTCAGTCTCTTCCTAGTGAACATTTGGCAAATACCTTGTGCATTGGCGCCAAATATGGGTACTATTATTGTATGCCGAGCACTGGGCGGATTGTCTTCTGCTGGCGGTTCAGTCACATTAGGTATGACCGCAGACATGTGGGAACCCAATGACCAGGGTTTTGCTGTGGCGTACGTCGTGCTGTCGTCCGTCGGAGGGACCACAATTGGCCCTGTGTTTGGTGGTCTCATCGGGCAGTATCTCAACTGGCACTGGAATTTCTGGATTCAGCTCATCTTCGGCGGTGTCACTCAAGTCATGCACTTTTTCCTTGTATCCGAGACGCGCTCAACAATCCTCATCGACCGCGAAGCTAAACGGCGGCGGAAATCTGGGGAAGACCCCGGCATCTATGGCCCTAACGAGCTGAAAGAAAGTCGTCTCAACGTCAAGGAGATTGTGCGTATTTGGCGTCGCCCGTTCGAGATGTTCGTCTGTGAACCAATTGTTCTCTTTCTTTCTCTTCTATCAGGTTTCTCCGACGCTCTTATTTTCACATTTACCGAATCATTTACCCTGGTCTTTGAGCAGTGGCATTTCGACACTGTTGCCTGTGGTTTGACTTTTATCGCCATTGTTGTTGGTTATATCATTGCCTATCTTGTCTTCCTCCCAGATCTTGCTCGCCAGCGTCATGTTCGTAACAAGCATGGTGATGCCGCTCGTCTCGCAGAGCGCCGTCTTCTACTACTGCTTTTCCTCGCTCCTCTCGAGACAATTGGTCTGTTTGGGTTCGCTTGGACGTCTATGGGGCCTGCCTATACTCCATGGATTGCCCCTCTGATATTTGCCTGTCTTATTGCCATTGCAAATTACGCCATTTACATGGCCACAATCGATTATATGGTCGCAGCCTACGGAGAATACTCTGCATCCGCTACCGGTGGTAATGGTTTCGCCCGTGACTTTTAGCCGGAATATCAGCCATGTATGCAACGCCCATGTATTCGAATATTGGAGGCAAGTTCCATCTGCAGTGGGCTAGTACAATCCTTGGAATCCTGTCATTCTTAGTGACCATCCCAATATACGTTTTCTACTGGAAAGGTCCAGCGATTAGAGAAAAGAGCAAGTTCGCACAGACACTGGCAGCGGACCGAGCGTTACGAGGGGAGAAGAGTCAGCCAGGTTTAAGCAATTGAGGGTTACGTACCTATAGTTCTGGCGTGAGGAATTTGCATTCTATGAGTCGTCATCTATAATCATCTATGTTAACCGGCGATCCCTGAGTTTGGGGCACTTGTTTTGAACATATTCCCGTTTTTGTTGAGTGTATTTATTATGATAACCATTGCATATAGACATTTTTGCATGCGATCAGTTTATCTCAACTAGAGAATATGGTTCCTCTAAGTGAATTGTAACCTCTGGAACGATCGAACGGTTCGCCATCTGGAGCTAAGATTGTTGTAGCAGGAATTGACATATCTGTCATCAGACCAATATCATCTACACAATTTGAGTGTTTCATCCGTCTACAGTAATCAAGTAGACCATTCAAACAAGGGGAGTCGATCAAAGAACTCAATGATAAGTTCATTTGCATCGATTGGCTGGGGTCCCACGCCAGCGAGTATCATATTCAGATTCCGAGACTTCGACGGCCAGTTATGTCCTAGATTCAGAAGAAATTAGCAGGCTGTCTTTTAATTGTCTTAAAGGTTTAGATAACAACCATTATCATCGACTTTCCAATGCTGCAATGCTCCATTCTGTCCATCACAAGTCCATGACGTGTGGTGTACATTACCACTATCACTGTGGGTTGTTGAATTAGACGTGCATATGTTCCTTTCTACCCAGAAGTTCAGCCTTTATGCATCTGTCAGTTATAATTCTAATAGCATCATGTTGTGTATAACTCATTCATACCATTCTGGAATCGGCGGTAGTGGCCCGCCGTAGCCTATGCAACCATCATAGCAAACTCCCTTGTCGCTCCCACCATGAATTTCTAAGATAGGAAGGGGTGATCGTGTTGGAGAACATTCTCTCCTGTCGACATCCGTATAAAATGAGCCAGCAACCGACGCGAACCCTGCAAACTGTGCTCCCACTTCGCTGCAGGCAATCGTTCCAACGAAACCGCCCCCATTAGACATACCAGCGGCGTAGATGCGATTACCATCAATATTGCTGTACCGTGACTTGATATCTGCAATCATATCGCTGACAAATTGGAGGTCTTCTTCCACTGAGACTTTGGCGTAAGACGGGCCGGCCCATCTACCGCCCACGCCATTGGGGTAAACAAAATATCTCTGTTTTTGTTAGTCTGTGCAATCGCTCTCAAACGTACACAGAACGATGGAATACCAACATCTCTGGAGTAACGTGTCTGCACCAGAGGTAATGATAACCGTGTATCTAGCTCCATGGCCAATCCATCAGCATCCGATCCCAGACTACTCCCCATGAAAAGCTATCACAACGGGGTACTTTTGTCCGTGCTGGAACTCATCGGGCGGGTGTATCCAATAGCTGCGAGTAACGTTACTGCTCGTCAAATACTGAATGTCGGCTATGGACGGCGCCACAAGTAGAAACAACGCAAGCACGACTTTCAGAAGCATCCGCACGGCATGTCGCAGGCTGAGAACATCTCCTTCGAGTAATTGATGAATTGCAGAGCAGGGCAGTTCTACAGCGTCTCTTGTGCTGGCGACAAGGACTTCTGTGGCGTGCGTGAAGTAGTGTAGCACCATATTGCTAGATTATTCAAGATGCAACGCCAATGTTGTATGTACGGACGGTATGGCTTTGTACCAACGACGCATCAATTTTTAGCCGACAGACCTCAAGCTCATCATGATTCAACTGTCGCAGCTAGGTAGCGTGGCGAGAAATTCTGACCGTGCGTTGATATACTACACCCACAGCGCTATTCCGCATCTAGAAGCCCCGTGCCTAAGGCTCTCAACGATATGAATCAGGCACCCAGGTCTAGAGATTGGATTGGAATCTGCTGATGGTATGGCTTCGAGTGCATGCTGCCTACGCGCACTTCGTAGGTATGCCTGGATGATTGTATCATGTACAAATACTAGGTACGTAGGGACAATCAGTGCGCAATCGCTGCGGGCTTAGCAGATTAGCAGGAAAGACATCGAAAATTTTCAGCCCCTTGATCCTGTTAATGATTGAATTGAGCGATTATTCTTATTTACGACTACACACACCGACACGAACAACATGGCCCGCCGGCCGAAAACCCGCCAGTGCTAGTTATAAACAATGGCACGCTTTGCTGAAGGAAAGAAACGAAACGAAACGAAAGGACAGGACATAGCGGGCTGCACCGAGCAGCAAAACTCGAGATGATCATGCTGACATACTACACCACGTACCAGCTCTTCTCCAGCAACATCCAGCATAGCATTGTGCCCGAAATAATGAGTGAGGATAACGTCTCTCGCATCCGCACGGTGCGCCAGACCCACAGTTCGGTGCTGTACAAACCGAGGACGCCCACGTATGTGACCAGAGCCAAGGTGTATAGCTCACGATTGCGGATATGATAGGCTGCGTAAAGCCGAATGAGGCCTGAATAGACGTTTTGACGCCGTAAATGTGGGCCGTCAGCGCGTTTGGTGGTGGAGCGGCGGGCCCGACAAATTGTATCTGGGAGGGAATCGGGCGCAGGTACGTAAAGACGGAATGCCCCAGAGCCATCAAGCTCGTCTATTTGTTATATACGCGCGTGTTTGTGTTAGTACCCTGTTGCAGTGCAGTGCAGGGAGATTTGGGGACGTACCAAGAGAAGCGCATAGGGCAGATAGCCACGCTCGACAGGCGGTAAAATGGCCATATCGTGTATCGTGTTATTAGCAGCTTTGAGCTAGACGCGATGGGCGAGGGAAAAGAGGTTTACGGCAGTGAGTGAGTTGATGAAGCTGGGGATGGTAGGGCAGAACTTGTTAAATCCATAAATCCCGAGTCGCTAGCCAAGTTGCTGCCTGAGGCGCCCATTTTAGGCAGCGATCGTCCGATCATTGGGGATTCGCCGGCATCATGCATAGTTAACGCCTTTTCTTTGTGTGGTTGGGATATTCGCCGTTGAAAATACGACCGTACGTACTACTCCGTACATGGATAGCCATCTCAAACTGCACAGGCGCAGGTTCCACAGGACTGATAGGTCGCATACATTTCACACCATCACCATTCCTGAATCCCATCCCGGTTTAGAACCCGGCCTATATCTGCGTCTCTTTCCCCGTCAACCACACTGCGAATGAACGGCCCAGCTACCGCAGGGTCACCAGCACCGGCCTTTCTAGACATCTCGGGGCTCCCACCCAGGCCAGTAGCTAGATAGCCCGGTGAGATTGCCCAGACCTTAACTCCGTCCTCCTTGAGGATCCGGTGCCACTCACGCATTAGCATATTGAGCCCCGTCTTAGCACTGCGATAGGCCGGAACCCTAGAAAGCCCGGCTTCGGCCATCCTTTAGCCGGGCTGCGATTAACGGGCAAGGCTAAATTGCTTGATCCCGAGAGTGTAGACGTGCCCGAGGTGATAAAGAGCAGACGAGGGTCACTGCTCTCGAGAAGAAGCGGAATGAACGTAGAAGTCACAATCTGAGTGCCGGTGACATTGACATCCCAGGACTTGTTCCAGAGCTCACGTTCGGACAACTTGCCGGCGAAAAATTGCTGCTCAAACTGGGCTCCGGCATTGTTAATCAGGACATCCAGCTTCCCTATCTGGGATTGGACCGCTCGGTACGCAGCCTGGATCGAGGTGTCGTTTTCGATATCGATTTGAACCGGGGAAATTATGTTACGTGAAGACGGGAACTCAGACTTGACTGTCTCGATGGCGTTGTGGGCGTTGCTCAAAGATCGGGAGCCCAGCAAAATTTGGTAGGACTCTCTCGAGCCATAGAGGGCACGCACGGTTTCCAGCCCAATGCCAGTATTGGCACCTGTAATGAAAACAACCCTAGCCATTGCTCGGTGGGCTCTGTGTACTTTTGTATCCTTGTGATATTTTGACTGTCCTGCGTTGGAAGAGTGTTGTCGAGGGGAACTCGATTTCTAAGCTTTTCACATGGTCTCCGACAGTGGCTAAGGTGCTCTTATAAAGCCATTCAAGCACATCGCCATCGTCAGTAAACACGGAGACCGAGGCAAGACGTCTATGTCGGCATTATGTTACTTATCTCCGACAACCGTGGATATACCTCCCTCAACCACCAACGTGATTCTTCTTGTCTGGTAGATCCGTTCCAAGGTTGATTCAAAAAGTTTTGATTGCAGCTGAAACTTGCAGGGGCGTGTAGATTGCGTAGATATCTGAACAATATCTGTAGAGCTTCTGTAGTGCTAGCCTGTGACTTCTCTGGCTTATAGGGAAACAAATATGGAGGCATTCAGACCTTGTGGTATACCTAGGTACAATTCAACTAGAGTATATACATTGTATTCAATACATTAGCTGACAGCTGGCGACCGAACTCCTGGACGAAGTGCATTTTACAAGAGATGGCTACCTGAGATCTACCTGTTCACGACTCAGTAATAGTCTGGGCACAAGGGATAGGCCCTTGCTGGTAGTTGAGCGCGGTGCTCGTGTTATACTTCCACCATAGGTCAAAGTGCTGAGGATACCTGCTGGGCACATGGCACTCCGCGGTGTAATTGGGTAAATTATGTCTTATAGTGTCAGTGAAAACATTCAGAGGAGCCGAGTAGCCAGGTCCACTTTGGTTAAGCTGCCATGAAATCACGGCCTTGTTGACCACCAGACGAACATAGGAGCCTGCTGGCGAGACCGCGGTGCTATTGCAGGCCAAACGTTCAATAGTCAAGTGCCCTGATTGAGGCATTATGTTTCCAATTGACCAGGGGTTTGGGAATGGTATGCGGTCTAATGGGAGGTCCTTCGCGGGGTTGAAAATACCAAGCAATCCAATGACGGGTGTGATATTAGTATCGTGCGCGCTAGACAGGATGCAAAAGGAATTATTACTGCTCCGTATAGTTCATATTTTGCTCCAATGTGATTGGAACTACTTGGTCCATTGGACTTACAAATTGTAGGAGATCGGAAGAGACGACGGACCCTTATTTAGGAGCGTCAGAGTAGCATTTAGGAAAACAGCGCCAACGGCGTTCATATTCTTGTCGCCTGGGCTATAAGAATTTTGCGGTTAGCTCATTTTGTGTTTCATCCGAAGAGGTATGAGGAATGTTCGGACGTACCCAGCGCAGTAATAATACTGGAGATCTTGCAAGTAGCCGAAGGAAACCCGCTCATCGAGAGTAAACGCTCCGATCCAGTTTGAGAATGGGCGGATGTTCAACTCATAGGCGGCCAGATCTATAGAGGCCTTGAATTTAGCAAAGGTTTCTCAGCGGAAGCAACGAACAAGGAATCAGAACCGGAAGTGGCTACGCACGCATCAAACTGAGGATGTCTGTAGCATTGAGTTTTAGTCCTGGGTTCTGCCCATTGAACCGAGCTGCTGCAATCTCGAATTGTCCAAGCAGTGCCGAAGGAGGCAGGGAATTGCAGATTGCCGTGGAATTGTCTACGTCACATTGAGGTGTCAAGCTGTTTGCACCCCTGCTCTCCGACTCTGAAATGATGTTGAGTGCGGCAGCAGTTGTGTAATTGTATCCAAAGAAGCCCTGTGCGAAGTGTCTCGCAGATTCGATAACACGCTCATAGCCGCTGCTCCAAAATGGAACCAAACTTCCATTCCACAAGTGACCGTAGCGAGTGCGGTATTCAGTTCCCAGTGCATACGTGCTCAGCAGCCCGGCATAGGGCCCACTGAAGCTCTCCTGACCGGCCATACATTCGTCATTGAGATAGGATGTCCAGTCATTAAAGAAAGCAAGGTCACCTTTGAATGAGGTTATCTTCGAACCGTAAAGCTTTTCCAACGCTGATAACATGGACTGCCTCTCACTGGGTTCCGGGTATCGTTCACCATGGCGATGGATCATCACCACCTGGTCTACAGCACATTACTCGGGGTATCACGCTCAATGCCATATCCGACTCCCTGGGACCAAGGGCCGTTGCCTCCAAAGTGTTTGAGCACGCTAAAAGCCTCATTGAATTCCTGAGAGTACTATTTGTACATATGCGATTGAGGAAGAATAGCCTGGTAGGTGTGGGCTGCGACAGACAAGGCCGACGCCAGACAAACGCTGGCAATGGTAACAGGGAAAGCATAGTAAATGAATAGGTGAATAACGATCGTACATATTTTCGACGCCTCGCATATGAGTCAAAAGCAAGACAGTATTTCCTTTCCCTAGCAAAACGGAGGTTCCGGATGCTCTTTATGTGCGCTGCATTCTAGCGGGGACCACTCAGTCTGTCTGCTGTCGATCCTTTGATGTCCGGGATTCCGTTGCAATTAGTACTTGGCTAGCCATGCATCATGATGCATGATGTCAGAAAGCAATTACGTACTACTACTAACCGTGTATGAGCTTAGTATGAATCCCTATAATGCTTTGGATCCTAGTACTGTAGCATCTGCTACCTAGGCGATGGAGTGTTGCACATTGTAGCGGGCGATTATATGCTCAAGTGGCCTTGCAAGGTGTGTGTTGAATGTTCCGCACCAGAGTTAAAAGAAAATTACTATCTCCGTCAAAATTGTGCATATTATACTACCTAGGTACATGTTTGATTATGCGTGTCGGTTGGCGCTAGCTGAGGACAACCAACCAGAGGTTGAGGGATAACAGTCCAAATTGTACATGTGCCAAACACATGATGCGCGAATAATAGAACATACATACTTGGCTATCAATAACCATCCAAGGTTCACTAAGTATAGCCCTTGTGTTGTCCCAAGCATGCAGCAGTTAGGGTTAAGACATGCTAGCCTTGCCGGAATAGGTAATAAACGTGGTCATAAACCATAGCTAGGAACACTGCACTTGGTGTTCAAATAGCCATGTGCATCCATGTGTATATCTGTGGACTACCAGGAGAAAGCTCAAAACACGAAAGGAAGAAAGAAACATCTAAAAACTAAAAATATATCACATCCCTTCGGCACAGTGAGCTTTGACTTCGCTAAGATTAATTCTGCCGGTTTGACCGAGCACTCGCTAGACAGCAGCTCCAGCACTTGCACATCTGCATAGGCCTCACGCGCAGTTTAGTTGAATATCCCACGTCCGCCGTGCTCGGCTATCACCAATCACTCAACGTCCTTCTTAGTGTGACTACCAACCTCCTCGCTACCGATTTCGATGCCAGTGATGCGTGATCCAATACCAGTAGAGACATACTGACTTGCTCTCCAAGCGGGAACCCGCGCATGGAATAGCTCATCAAGCTCCTCCAGGCTGCGCCCCTTCAGTTCCGGCACGACGAAAACACGAACGCGATGGCCAACAACGAGATGCTGCCGTAGATCATACCAACCCTGGATCCGAGGTTTCCAGGCTCATTCTGCACGAAGGGGTTGATGTAGGTGATGAGAAGACTGACAATAAATCCAATAATCGTTGCAATGGCAATGGTCTTTTCTCGTAGTTGCGCTGTCGAAACCTCGGCTGTGTTGGGAGGAATTAGTCTTTTGCACGATGTTCAAGCATAGGAGGTTTTCATACAAGTCACTGCCCACATCACGGAGCCCCAACATGAAGCGGCGAACGCTCCTGTGTAAAAGACCAAATTAGCCTCGAATATCAGCGCCACGCGATGACTTACTTACATAGAGAAGAATGGCGGCGACGAGCCCTTTGCAGTGCTATTGGAAAGAGGCCCTCCCCATGTTGGCACAGCACTTACAATCCACATGAGGACTGCCATAAAAAGAACCAGTCATAAACATCACACGGCGTCCAATCTTGTCGCTAAGATAAAGAGTTAATATGCAGGCTCCTAGGTTGACGCACATTCTGGCGATGTTGATCAGCAACGGATCGGCAAGACCAATCTGCTTCAGGAAGATGACTAGGTAAGTTGTTGTGAATGAATTTCCCTGGGCTTGCTGGAGGACTTGCACTCCGACCGCTATGATAGTACGATGCATATTGGAGCCCTTGAAACAGTCGAAATAGCTCGTGGCATGATAGTTTTCCATCTCTTCCTGCATGGCCTGATCCATCAAGTCAAGTTCGGCAGACACTGCCTCTTCGGCCCTGAATCCTTCTCGCATATACACAAGGGCCTTTAAGGCCTCTTCCTTGCGTCCCTTTGATAGCAACCAGCGAGGAGATTCTGGAATAAACCATACGGCCGACAGGAGCAGGCACGGGGTAACTAGCTGCACAATAAAGACTGGCACCTGGTCAGCATCACTTGGTCGATTTGCATCCAATTGCTGGAACATTGTCGCACCTGGTTTGTATGACCACATTCCCTGGAGGTTCATCGAAGCTCCGTAGATGGTCGCAGCGGAGATAATCGCGCCCACGTACAACCATGACTGATAAAGCCCTACGAGACCGCCACGAACCGAGGCCGGGGCCAGTTCAGCCATATACATGGGGACGCAGTTTGCCTCGATACCTTGTGCAAAAGGTCAGTACCTGGCCATTGTTTCCAGATGAGGTCGTATGGTCAGCATACCCATAGAAAATGAGTTAATGAGACGACCGATCATCAGGACCCAGAAATTCTCAACAGCTGCCTGCAGAACCATGCCAACAATGCCAACCACACAGACAACCACAATCGTCATCTTCCTACCAATGTTCCTTGTCAGGAAGCCGGCAATCATACAACCAATGATCCATCCGGCGATTGGAGTTCCACTGGCAGCCGACAACCAGGAAGACGGTAGGACACGGTCTTGACCGGCACCTTGCTTCTCTCCATAGGCATTGATGAAGCTTGGCAAAGTAATAATACCAGACCACCAGTTGTTATCGTAGCCAAAATTCTGGAGAGTCTCAGCAAAAGGAGATTATGTACGGGACAGAGACAAGACGATACCATTGCTCCTATCTACAAACACCGGATGTTAGCCATTCACCGCAGCAGACGACCTTGACCAACGTAGGCGAAGATGACCAGGCTCCCAATCATTGCACTTACAGACGCAAAAGATAGATGCGAAGCAGCCGCGGTGTGACCTCCCGCAATATGGCGGGTTGCTGCATTTTGGCGATTGTTTCAAGCGATCTCTCAGCAAGGGAGTTAATTAACAATGGGGACGTTCCAGATGGAGCGTGTTGATACGGACGCTGCTCATCTGTCCTCGGCGAGAAAGGTGGCCCTTTTAATCTTCAGACCGCGGCGCAATCACGGAGAGGTCCCCAAGTGACCAGACAGAGTCGGACTTTGGAAAACGATCCAACTCCTATCATAGGTATTCCGGGGAAACGCTCCTTGTCTGCCCGCATGGTTCAGTTGGCCCGCGGCCAACCTTGGAACTCGAAATCTATCAATCCGGGGAACACATTCTTAACAGAATCCCCGCACTTTGGAACACATCCCAGACACTAGTGAGATAAGGTGACAAGCATTCGGTACTCTGTTCTACGGCCGAGTCCCGCGCGCATCCTAAATTTTAGATCTATGACTCGAAATCACCCACATGGCGCTTGCGCCGCGGGCAAAATGTTGAACGCGATAATTCCTGGTAGGATGACCTGGGCCGGATAGCCCAGGTGCTCGTAGGGTTCTCTTCCCTTTTCCCAGCCTCCTGGCAGAGTCACTTTGAGGGAGATAAAGCTACTAGAATCGCGGCCTTGTGCTGGTGTCAAATCAACCAATATTTCCTTATCTACTCCGGTCTTTTACTATCATCTCCTTTTCGGCTGCAAGAATACCATTTACAGACCATCCCCAATTGAAGGCATATTGATCAAGATGAGTCCTCACCAGGTCCTTGAGCAGGAGCAGTACCCGTGAGTTAAGCTGCGCACCTTCTACTATCAGCATCTGGCGCCGGGTCTAATACCATTCCCTGTTTGCAGATGCCCGCTTCTCGACAAGAGGTTTTCATTGTTGAAGCAGTCAATTATTAAGCCCGAGAATAAGCCAAGGCTTATCGAGTCTTATGATAATGTGAAGAAGGCCCTGGCGCTAGAGACCGAGCGTATCGGCAAACTCGGGCCCAAAGCTATTCCGGAGGTGCAGTTCTCAGTCATCGAACAAAATGGCGGTTTCCTGCCAGACGGTCTAATCGACACCGTCCGTCACACCGGTTGTGTTATCATTCGTGGCGTCGTTCCCGAGGGGAGGCCTCACGGTGGGAGCAGGAGCTCAAGGCGTACACAAAGAACCACCCCAAAGTGGCTGGCTTCCCCAAGGATAACCCGCAAAACTTCAGTCTCTTCTGGACGCCGCCGCAGGTTCAGATCCGAAGTCACCCGCGCGTAACGAAGGCTATGCACGCCGTCAGTCAGTTGTGGCATCTCAGCAGGGATGATACACTATTTGATATGTCCAGCCTGGTAACCTATGCTGACCGTTTCCGCATTCGGCACCCGTCCAAGGGTCTGTGCTTCTATTTGCGAAGAAAATCGAATCTGGATTCGTTCGATGCTGACGCAGCTTACAGATTCGGAATACACGCTCAATGCTCACCAGGATAGCGGTGCTATAGAGCGTTGGGAGGACCCTGAGTACCGGGCGTGCTACGAGAAGATATTTGAGGGTCGCTGGGAAGAGTATGACCCATGGAATGCAGACCACCGCTCCGATGCCAAAACAGATCTCTACGCGACTGGAAGTACGTGTCAGTCGCTTTTCACCTGCTGTGCCAGATCTCTCTAACAACACCACGCAGAATCTAACTCCGTATTCCGATCATTCCAGGGCTGGATCAGCCTTTCACACACCGGCACTGGTGAGGGAACTCTTCGTCTCCTTCCGGAGCTTAAGCTGTCTACCGTTTACCAGCTCCTACGTCCCTACTTCATCCTTGACGAAAACTTCGATGACGTAACCCCTCTTTTCCCCGGCGCTACGCCAGGAAGCTTGCAATTTTACCCAACGAACGAACTCCATCCTCACTTGCAAATGGAGAAGAGTATGGTTGGTATACCACCTGTAAAGCCCGGCGACTATGTCTTCTGGCACGCCGACATCGTGCATGAGGTCGACAAGTTTCACATCGGTGACAAGGACTCCTCGGTTGTCTACAACGGCTGCGTGCCTCTATGTCCCTACAACCTCGAGACCCTCTTAGAGATGCGGGAGTGCTTCAAGGGCGCCACTATTCCCCACGACTACCTGAAGTACGAGCACGGTGAGCTGGAGAGTGAGCATTCCGATAATGGTGCGAAGAGGGAAAATGTCCTCTCGATCGAAGGACTAAGGGCCTTGGGCCTGGAGCCTTTCGACGAGAACGAGCCGGGCATCTCGGTCGGCCAGCGCGAGATGAGAAGGTTCGCGAATCAGAAGCTGGGCTTCGCTACTGCATAGGAATTGCATTGTCCGAAGTTCACGATTTTGCACACGGGTGGTGTATATTGACTTTTAAGTATATATCTTTTAAATTTTGTGATCGCTAGATACAGTATGCAAAACTTATCGCCAGTCTCTACCTAAGCACACACCTCGTAAATATATGATGCATATCCACGCAAATATCGAAGGTGAGCAGGTTTATTCTAGGCTAAGTAGACGACCGTATCTGCTTTATTAATGAAAAAGTCCGCTCTCTGACTTCCAAACTGAGCCTATGTTGTTGCGACCTATTACGACAACTATTTTTGGTATTGTTTTCCTCTGTTAGAACCACTGTAACGCTAAGACCGTTAAACAATATTAAATTCTTGGTCATAAAAGCTATACTAAAATCCCCTTCGTATTGAAAAGAAAAGAAACAAGTATATTGATAGTAATATAGCTTGCATCTGCGTAATAATCTCGCGTTGCGCCGCGGCTAAGCTTATGGCCACGGGCCTGACGTCTCAACACTTCAAGAGTCGTAACTAGGTGGATTCTAGTGCCATAATCCCTAGTACAGTATCACTGGAGGAGAGTCCTGGTTGCTAGAAATAAATAGTTTCAGGCCCCTGGTCGGATAAACTTGGAAGAGGTCCATGGGAATCGAATCATCTCATTCTCTCATAGATCTCCAATAAATTTGCTTTTTATCCCGGTGAAAGGACTTGTGAACTCAAAACTTTCCAGCCATAAGCCATGGCACAAGGACCCCCTTCCCCATCACGGATTGGAAGGCTGCGGCCGCAGCCAAGCGTGAGCACCTGCTCAACTCGATTCCGAAGCATCATCTATTACCGGCGAAGCTATCTTTAAGAGCTAGCAAGAACGAACTACTTCCTTCTGACGATGCTATTCTGAGCTGTGGGATCCTCAGCGCCGTGGACTTGGAGATTACTAACATCAACGACGCTGCCGAGCTCCTCGGACATATCAAGAGCAGAAGATACTCGTCTGTCCAGGTGATAGAGGCTTTTGCAAGCGAGCCAGCATCGCGCACCAGACTATTAATTGCCTCACGGAAATGTTCTATGATCGAGCGTTGGAGCGTGCCGCCTGGCTCGACAGCTACCTTGCACGAGAAGGCAAGGTGGTTGGCATCTTGCACGGGCTGCCCGTCTCCCTCAAAGACTGCTACGACGTTAAAGATATCCCAACCACATCAGGGCTTGTTTCTTGGATCCCTAATGTTGCTCACGGTGATAGCTCGGTGACCAAAGGCCTCTTGGATGCCGGAGCAGTGTTGTACGTCAAGACAAACGTGAGTCAGGCGCTCCTAATGGTCGAAAGTATTAACAATGTGTTCGGGATTACAAGAAATCCCTTCAATCTTGGCTTGTCCGCTGGCGGGAGTAGCGGCGGAGAATCTGCTCTTCTGGCTGCGAGAGGCAGCATTCTTGCCACGGGTACGGACGGAGGAGGAAGCATCAGACTCCCGTCATCATTCTGCGGTGTTTGTATGTCAGCTCTTTTCCGTATAGATATCAAGAGACGATGGACTAAGGCGCTTTACATGAGAAATAGGGGGATAAAGTGTTCAAAGGGTAGAATCCCAACTGCAGGTATTCAGGCGCCGCGCGATGGCAACGAGTCATGCAACACAGGACTGGGGCCGATGGCACACTCTGTTTCATCGATGGAACTATGGATCAAGGCGCAACTGGCGAACAAACCCTGGGACTACGATGCCAGCTGTATACCGATGCCCTGGAATGACGAGGAGGCAGCGCGGATGGCAAAGCAACAAATAATTGGTGTCCTATGGGACGATGGAGTCATCGAAACGGCACCACCAGTGCAGGTCAGTTCTAACAGATGATGAATGCATTCTACCATACCCTGCAACTACACCAGTTTGGCGGCTAATAGAAGAGCATAAATATAGCGCGCTATGACATACATGGTAGACAAACTGAAACATGCGGGACACGTGGTTATAGACCTCCCCAGCGAAGAAATGAAGTCAATCCACAGACGTGCTCTCGCATGTACGATGAAGTCTAATGTTCAGTCCGGAGGATATACTGTGATGAAGCATATTCAAGCTTCGGGCGAGCCTGTTGTCCCACGGACTGCAACAGGTTCTCCGGCATCTTACTTAACGACCCAGGAGGTCTTTTCTAACCACATGGAGCGCAGCAGACTTGTAAGTGAATACGATGAGCTCTGGCGACGATATAACCTGGACACCATTCTAGCTCCTTCTGTGGCACACCCGGCGCCACCACATGGGAAGTACGTCAGCAACGGCTATTCAGCTGTTTATAATATGCTGGACTACACAACTGGATGCATTCCAGTGACCAAAACAGATCTGACTCTTGATGTGGCCCCAGTGCAGTGGTACGAAGCAGAGCCTTACCCTCGGATTGAGGAGGCGAGGTTTCCGTATGACTGGGGTGATAAGGAAATGAAGGAGCTATATATCAACCCTGACGTGTTCAAGGATGGTCCTGTCGGTATCCAGGTTGTTTGTAGGAGGTTGCGTGAGGAAAAACTTGTGAGCATTTTGAAAGCAATCGAGGCGCTGATGTAGATGTTCTAGGTGCTCCGCCTGGTCTTCTCAGACACTAGATGAGGCTTTAAGCAAAATAAAAGAGTTTTGCTAAACACACAGCGACCAGATGTCACTGTTGCTGAATACTGTTTCATCAGATGGCACATCTGTAATAGCTCCCAGTAACTCTAGTCGTCGAGTAGCCAGCTTCGTAATGTCGAAAGTCGCGCTGTGAAGATCTAGCAAGCGCTGGTATCGGTCGACGATCGTCATCCAAAATCAACCTCAGCCTCGTCGACTGAGGACAAAAGCATGCTTAACATAAAGCTTCCGACAATGGCAAAGTTGATGCTGCTGGGTGGCGACCACCAGAACGCTCTTAAACGAGTGACTTGCAAGCCGCTCAGCAGTTGCACCACATCGAGCAGGGCAGTCTGTGCACGTTGACGGATGGTGTGGGATTCGCCAGGCGGCAGGTATCTGAGAACCGCGCGGTAGATGATAATCCGGAGCGTGTAGTAGGCCAGCTCAACCGTGCCACTCGGATCTAACATGGATTTGCCAAAGGCTAGACTCTCCAGAGGTTGCAACGCCGTGCCAAAGAAAGGTCCAACTGGCTTTCAAATCCCGCCATCAACTCTAACAAGGAGTCTGCGGACATCATCCGGATGTCGCGCTGAGCCTTACTCGTATAGAATGTGTGCAGAACATCCGCGAGTATGAGTGAGAGCTTGGTCATGGCTATGAACACGGCCTTGGCGCACGCGGGCGTCTCTGGGTCAGGGAAATCGTCCTCTGTCACCATGGGAACACTCCAGTCATCCTTGGAAATGTAGCAGGGTCGACCCAGTCCAAGAGCTGCCCACTCTTCGGTGGTGAAAAGTGCCCAGGCTATGCGGATGCGGCGGCTCTTCTGAGAATCCTCAATTTCCCAGTTGCTAGGATCGACGTTTATCCCTAACTCATGCGCGATTCCAACGAGGCTACCGATCTCACTCCATAGTCCTGGAGTTGTCGGTGCCCGGTGTATAAGGGCTCGCCGCTGGATAAAACATAATCCCGCCTCAATTGTTTCTAGGCGTGGATATCTGGCTTCTATTGGCAGAGCCTGATACATGAATTTTCGCCACTGATATGCCTTCTGGGCGGCCGTTTGTGCGATATCCGGGGTCAGGCTTTGTGCAAGTTGGTACACTGCTCCAATGAGCGGTTGATATAACCGTGACTGCGGCTTTCTCAAGTGCAGGTTCAAGGACGGGGTAGGAAGCATGGACCACTGAGAAGTAGGTTTCGAGTATCTTCTTATGCTCCATGGAGTCCACATCGATCTGCGGCGGTGTTGGGTACCAAGCAGGCCATGCGTCAAGATGACTGTCAGGGACAACCTGTGTAAACGGTCAGCACCGTCAAGCAATGATAATGTTGGAGGGTGGACGGGTATGGACGTACCGAAAATGCACTGGGTCGGCATGGCCTTCGCCTACAACCCGTATACACGCCCATCCCTGTCTCTTGTATCGATTATTCCGGAACTGGAAGTGCCGTAAGACGTAAGGATCTTGGTCGCCACTGAGTCCAACGAACTGGGGATCCATTCCTCTGGTGGTGGCACGCTGGTGTCCAGTCCCGCTGCTGGCCCCGAATCTCCGTGTTTTGGTGTATCAGGTGGTTGTATCACGTCAGGAACAAGTGTCTCAGAGCGTGAATGCAACCCTTCCAATAACGATGGAGCCTCAGAAATTTCCCGTGCGGGAGATCCAGAGGCAGCAGTAGGACTATCGGACAGGATGGAACTTTGGATGTGTCTCTGCGTCGCCTCGCGCTCGGTCTGCTCATATATGTGCACTGCTGGGATCTCATTTGACACAGGCTGCATGGCGCAGTATCAGAATCCTTGACGCAGCATACCTTGCGCCTCCTACAGGCGTCGCAGGGCCGCCTCTAATCGTTGCAACGCGTTAGTGATGATTGCGCAGGGAGGAGAATATCAGATGACAGCTCACTCTTCGGGATCTGTAGGTACGTGGCCCCAAGGTCTCGGTCTCGGTCTCGGGCACAGGGTTCATATTGACTGTCTGCTTGATGACGCCGTATAGAATGGTGAGGGAAGACTGTCGCGAGATAAGAGACCGCCTGGGCTACCTAGATAGGCTGTAGATAGCGTGTGCACCCACAAACATTAGTAATAAGCTATTTGATCTGATCGGTTCCTCGGCTATAACTATGTACGAATTTTATGTGGGATTCCTATGTAAAGGATCTGAGGGCCAATGAAAGGGATTGTATTTCGAATACATAAATATGAGCCTAGCATAGACGATTGTCAAAGCACGTACTCCGTGTTGTGTTTAGGATAGTATATTGTAGTACGTTATGTTTGAAACAAGGAGGTGCTGTCGTATTGCTTGTTTGGGCTTAACATTCGTGATGAACACTGCAGACGTGTGCGCTAATGCATGTATGTAGCTATACAAGCAGCATACGCGCTCTCGTCGTACTATACTATGGTGCCAACCCGTGCTCCGGAGGACCTCACCTTTGGTTGTCACTGCCTTCTGCTGTGAAGACGCTGCCAACTGCCTTTGCAACTTTGAGAAGATGTCTATCATAATACCGTGGTGCTACTAGAGACAACCCGATTGGCATATTCGCCTCCCCTCTAAACCCTGGAATATTAACGACGGGAGTGTGTAGGGCCTTCCATTACAAATTAGTTAGCTAACCGCATGGGCTTGGTTCAAAACATTTCTCTGGAGGGGCCTACCGTCCACATATTGTTGAATACCTGGCTCCCTGTTGACCCTTGGCCCAGAGGGGCGACATCAGGCACGCTCGGCGCGACGATTGCAGCGTATTGCTTCGCGATCTTGTCAATCACCGGCCTCAGAGAGGCAATTCCGTCAAACGCTTCCAAATGAGCACGGTGTGATATCTGGGTACGGTTCTCAACTTGGTCAATCAATGCTTGGTGGAGGCGTTCTTTATCAGTTTTGTATTCGGGAAGAAAAGTCGTCTGGCCCTCGCTGTATAACACAGTCCAGTACCACTCGCATCCGATTGAATTCCGGCGGCAATTCGATCTCGTCAACCTCAGCCCCATGTTCCTCAACAGCTTCGCAGCACTCTCTAATGCAGCTATTGTTCCGGGACCAGCCTCAGACCACACTGGTGTCCGTACAAGAGCGAACTTGCTCCCCTGCACACGGAAATCGGCAGCCACGAGATGATCGTCTGCGAGACCGAAGACTTCGGCCAAGAGATCCAGGTCCTCCACAGAGCGAGCGAAGAATCCGAGAGTATCGTAGATGGGGGCTGAAAATTTGACTCCTTCACGCGTGATAGAGTTCCACGTTGGCTTTAGGCCAAAATGCCATTGAATGATGCCGGTCGAATAATACTCCCACCCGTTTGCGTCCCAAGGGCAACCGGTGCTTGCAGGTCACTTACAGCCGCTGCTGAACCAGAGGATGAGCCACCGGGCGTGCGCGCCAGGTCATGCGGGTTGCAAGTTGTTGGACCGACATTGGTCGATGCGAACTCGGTTGTAGTGGTCTTGCCTACCAGGGGATATCATGAGTAATGACACCACAACAGGCTAGCTATGGCCTTGCGACGTACCAAGTAAGAGAGCGCCTGCTGCTCTGAGGATTGCGATCGGCCCAGCATCTAGTTCAGGGCCGTCTCCTTCATAGATGGGGAGTTGTGCTGCGTTGGCATACCTATGGAATTATTATATTAGGTATTAAGTACCTCTTACACCTCGGGAGTCTGCTCAGACACGGGACCTCAAATTACTGGACTTACCTTTTGTGTATATTACATCCTTGACAGCTACAGCCACGCCATGGAGAGGACCTCGTTCTTCCGCCGGTATCTGGTCAAGACGACGAGCCTGCTCAATTACATAGTCCGGGTCGATATGTACCCAGGCCTTGACGGCAGGATCTCGCTCTCCAATACGTGCCAGCAACGATCGGGCATATTGCTCTACCGTCAACGCGCCGTCCCGAAACCGGGCAAGGGCCTCAGTCGCAGTGAGCAAGTAAGAATCCATCGTATTGTTTGGATATGGTGCTGGAGGGAAGCAAACAATCGAAACAGAATATGTCTCTCTTTTATCGTCCTCACGTAGTTAACTATTCGAATCCTCACGTAGCCGAAAGAAACCAAACTTTGGAAACTAGCGCGGACCAGTTGCGCCGCGGCCAACCGACGCGGGCATTACCCTCGGCTTCCAAGGTTGGTTACTGTACAAAATTATTACTTGTATGATGATAGTCTAGTGCTATTGTGCTACAGATCGAAAAGGCATGGGGGTTACTTTTGGATGCTTATTGTCCCAGCTGTAGAAAGCAATACGCTGTACATGTTCTTATCTAGATATGTTACAGTAAAGTCACCTATCATTCAAAGGTTTTGTGTAATGTTCACTCGATTCGGTCTACTTCCTAGACGGAGAGGCAGCTCGCATACTGTCAAGACCTTCTCGGCTTTTTGTGCACAGATATCATAGTGCCGTCGATAGTATTATGAGGACGTATAGCGGAATGGTTATTTCAATGCTATAGGTCCCCTTCAGACATCGGATAAGTTACCTAGGTATGCACTGGGGTGAACTACTGCTTGATGAACTCCAAACGCCTCGCCAGCCAACAGCCAATAGTCACACCGGTCACTTTTCCATCTTTATTCCGTCGAACGATGACGGTCCAGTCACCTGGAGGCGTCGAATCCATTGCCCTAGGGCATGCAATAGCCCATAGATCCTCACCGAGCGAACGCATCATATGTACAGGCCCCTGCCCCAGAAAGCCATCAAACATGCCATATAACATGTCGCCCGAACCACTGCAGTGAAACACGGAATCTATCTCAGCGCAGTGGTAATCACCTTGAAGCTCAGAAAAGTTAGGAGCTTGCTTCATGCTGGCAACACGCTGGGCATGAAGAATCCGGTTGTCTTTAGGGACGTGGAGATGAAGGGTAGTTCCGTCCAGAGTGGCTACCATACCATCTGACTGAGCCTTATACGCTTCAATCGCCCGCAATTTTTCAGGTTCACGATGGTACTTGACGAGAAGCTCCCTGCGCCGCCTTGACTTATGGTGATTGCTAGTCCGGTGTCAGAGTCCAGATAGGTGCCAGTCCAGTCCGGCCCTGGACTGACAATCTCTTTTGGTCTCGGACACGCCCATCACTCGCTTTAAGATGTAGTCGCTGACTAACCCCGCATCACCGTGCTCTTGGTTTAGTAAGACTACAATAGAAACCCGTGGCTCTGGTGAATACGACCGAGACAACCGGTATCCACGCAGCGCGCCTCCGTGCCTAACAGTCAGCACGCCTCCAACGAGTTCGCGAGCTAGACCGAAACCGTAGTCGGCAGGGGTGCCATCGTTAAATTTCTGCTGCTCGGAGTTGACTCCATACCAGCTTTGTGAATCGCTGCGGCTGCGATCCACAAACTGCTCGTAGGCGATCATGTCGGTTAGGGACGCCACGACACCGGCATCGCCGGCCCATTCAATGCAGTTGACACCGGGATAGAAACCAAACGCCTCGTCTCCCTCGTAGCCAACGCAGGGAGGCGGGTGCTCCGCAGTATGTGCGCACAGCCTCGCCGTCTTCATCCCGGCAGGTGCGAAGATTCGCTGCGCGAGCAGTTCTCCCAGCGGCTGTCCTGTGACCTGCTCGATACAGCGAGCGATGATAAAGAAATTTGTATTTGCGTACGAGTACTCGGTTCCAGGTTGAAAATGGAAGGACTTTAGCCGGGCCAGCATCTTGGGGCCGTGATCAGCGACCGAGAAGTGGCCCTCAGGCTTCGCACCCCAGAGGACAGTCAAGGCCCAGTAGTCACGAATGCCTGATTGATTGTTGCAGAGATGGCGCATCGTCAAGCCAGTGCCCTGAAGCAGGTTAGGATCTAGTAGTTGGCCGAGCTGGTCTGACAGCTGCTTGGAAGGCTCCTCGCCGCATGCGACCATGGCTGGCGTTGGGTTGCGTTCCAGATCCGTCAACAGGCCACACAGCATCTGCTTCGTGATGGAGCATATCGGTAGCAGTGTGTCAGCAGCCATTGGAATTCGGCGGTGCAAATCAGCATATCCCCAACACTGTTGACCGACCAGTTTGCCATCTTTCAAGACGGCGACAGCGCCACCTGGGCCCCGAAAACGAGACGGAACATCAGCGAGGATGTCAGGAATCGAAGCTGCAATGACTACCATTTTGCTTCGTGGTTTCAAGGCAAAGCGGGCAAAGGTCCTGTGTGCAATGATAAGGTCAGGATCATCATCAGCCAGTAACTGAGCATCCTTGGTCTCTCTGCTTATCGCTCCCCACTTCCTCGCAAATTGCTGTGATTGGCGGAGCAAGTCTTCAGGGCCAGACGGTCAAAAGAAAGTGTCTGTGAAACGATTGACTTAGCAGCAGAGACAAGTATTCAAATACGGAGGCATTCTTGAAACCATGAACGATTTCCTATCACATAAAATAAAAGCAGTTGTTCTACTTGTCGTGGATTGCCCACCGAACACCGGCTGAGCGGCTCGTTCCTCATCAAAATGACTACTATCGAGCGGCACCCCGACGCCATCCCAGGCACCATACACCTCGTTGACTTGACTGAATCAAAAATGGCGGTGCTGTAGAGCTCGTGCCACGGCCGAGTGCGGATCCCGAAGATCCTCTCAACTGGAGTACTCGCCGCAAGTATCTCGCGGTCGCCATGGTGCTGGTGTATACTCTCGGCACTGGGGTACCAGGGACCTTACAGTACTCGGTTCTCTCTGATATAACTCGAGACACCGGAATTTCTACAGCAGCGCTGGTGCAAGGCACAGGTCTCCAGTTTCTCTTCCTCGGATGGGGATGTCTGGTCACACAACCTCTTGCTTTGACGTACGGCCGCCGGGGAGTCTATCTCTTGTCTCTGCTTTTCACAGTCCCACTCATGGTCTGGACAGCGTATTGTCGAAGTGAAGGGGAATGGTACGCCACTCGCATCCTGCTTGGGTTTGTTACGACCCCCATCGAGGCATTGCCGGAAGTGAGCATTCCGGACATCTTTTTGCACATGAGAGAGGAGCATGGATGGCCCTGTACGTCTTTACCTTGTTCGGCTCCAACTTTCTAGCTCCTCTCGTGGCAGGATTCTTTGCCGAAGCATACGGTTGGCGATGGACTATGCATTTTGGAGCCATTATCGCCGCATTCGCCTTCGGCATTGCATTCTTTTCATGGAAGAAACAATGTATTTCCGATCGACTCTTGAAGGCCTTGAGGATGAGGCTCCTGCCAGACAGGGCAGTGAGCCTGGGGCTAATGTACCAGGTAACATTCTGAAGAAAGTGGAGAGCGCCAATAAAACAGAAACATCGGTAACCAATGCTGCTGTATTTCCTGCCCGACGCAGCTACGCCAAAAGGCTTTACCCCTTTTCCAACATGGAAGGTCGCCCATCAACAACAAGAATGCTCCAGTCTATGATACTGCCGCTTCCTATTATTCTTCAGTTTCCAAACATTGCCTGGGCTGGCTTCATCTATGGCATCAACCTCTCATGGTATAACGTGCTGAACGGGACAACCTCCCCGGTTCTGAGCGCCGCACCTTACAACTTTTCGACCAGTCAAGTAGGCCTCATATATCTCGGTCCTATCATCGGCGCTGCTCTGGGATGCACCTGGTCGGGAGTAATTGCTGACCGACTTACGCTGATGCTTACTCGCCGCAATCGGGGCATCCGCGAGCCAGAGCAGAGATTATGGCCTTTGGCGCTATCTGGAATTCTGTCTTGTGCTGGCCTTATCCTCTGGGGCGTTGGTGCGCAGCACAATATCGGCTGGCCAGGTCTAGCGATTGGCCTTGGTATTCTCACCTTCAGTGTTGTTACCGGCGGCTGCATTACGCTATCATACAATGTCGATTGCTTCAAGGATATAAGTGGCATGTCTACTACTTCAGTGATCATCATCCGAAACACCCTCGGATTTGCGATATCGTATGGAATCACGCCGTGGTACACAAATATGGGTCTTCAGAATTGTTTCATTATGGCAGGTTTCTTGTCGCTTGGGTGTACGAGCACGTTTCTGCTCATGATCTGGAAGGGCAAGGCACTTCGGCGCCATAGTGCTCCGCGGTACTGGCACCTGGCTCAAAGGGGATCAAGGTATCAGAGTAAGAGATGCGTTTAGCTTGTCTCCAGACAGCTTCTAAACGCGGTATCTCCACGAGCGAGTTTGTTGCTTTGGTTGGTTTGTCTAATATGGCTTATTCTTATATTCTTATCTATGTTAGGGTTCTATCGTTGGCAGAACCAGTCCTGGTATGTTTGCCATGATACACCTCGAGTTTCATACCGAAGGTTTATTAGAAGAGGTGAGATGTGCTCAAAGAAGGGCTACGAGAATGAATATATTAGACTTTTCTATGAAAGATACATCTTTTTCTACATTCTCAGCTAGTGTACGGTTCATTGGTAGCATACTCATCCTTAAATGAAGTTCGAACACATGGAATCGTCCACCGGACTGCGCGCGCCTTTGCCTCTTCTGGCACTCCAAACTCCCTCCAATTCACTCAAGATTCTTTGGTTCTCGCCATAGCCCATGACATGTTTCGTATCGGAAAGCAAATCTCTTATCAGTGTGATATCTCCCTCAGTGCCAACGGCATAGCCAAAAATTAGCATCGGCCAACTCCCCAAATAGCAGCAGCTCCAAGTCTCACTCGCCCCCGGCTGGCGTAATATAGACAGAGCACGGATAACCTGCCATCGGTAAGTTTCATTCACATATTGATTTCTATTGTTCTTCAAGAATCCCACGGGTTCAATGGGCGTGTTGGTATCAGACGACTCGATAATCCAGTCGAGAAGGAGCGAAGCCGCGAGAATATACAGAGACAAAGTGCTCGTATAGAAGCTTTTCTCTACTAAGGAGGAGGAGGAGCAGTCTTGAGCATATTCGTTGAGAACTTTTGCCTCCCAGTGCCTCATTTCTGCTTTCAAACGTGACGTGTCATCGACTTCTTGCCTTTCAGGCGCAGTATGTAGATTTATAATATCTAGAATTAGGCGGTATAGTAAATGCGTCGCCCCTAGAACAGGACTAACATCAGACGTGTTTATCTGGGAGTCGAGCATATCCCGTACGCGAACCAAGAATTGAGAGTCGACACGGAAATTTGGGGCAAATGGTCTTCTGATAGCAAGCAGGAACGCTTGATAGAGTATGCTTTCAGCGGTGAATTGGTCGAATATTCGTAATAAAGGAGACTGCCAGGTTGCATGATCATGCTTCATTTTCAGCAGTTTTATCGCGCCGCTGACGTGTCGCCTTGGGTCAACTGTAGCATCTAGTCCCCATATCTATCAAGTCATGTGTCCGTAAGCAAGAAGTACATCGTTTAATTGGTCTTCAGAGAAAAAAGCATACGTCATGTAGATATAGGTAAACCACTGTTGTTACAAGTGAGTCACTAGGAACTTGGTGCGGCAAACGCAGTCTGTGTAGTTCTTGGTTTGCATGCCACACGGCTCGAGAATAGTAGACAAGGGCAAGCCTTTCATAACGCTTGTTGCTGGAAAGGATATACTTGTTTGCAGCACAGGCGGCCAAGACAGCGCACTTGACACCCTTGGAATGCATCATCATGCCGACGAGTTCGGATTCATACATCAAAAGGTGTTTCCTGTTCCATGTTGGCAGCACCAGGACGGAGATGAAGTTGTTGAGGAAATGGTAGATGAGATCAACGTCATCCTCGCACTCGATTCCGGCACTGTCTAGGCTCCTGTTGAAGCCAAGATTGACCCAGGGCTCTTCTTCCTGCTCGGCATGGCATGTCGGATAGAAGATAGCGTTACTGTCAGATGACGGAGAGCATTTCTGGCCTGCCTTTGGCAAGTTACGTCGATCACAGAGATCATGCGAGGAGGGCCAGATGCAATCATGGCCGATATTAGAGCAATTCTGGCAGCACGGCTTTTCTTCCCCGCACTTGACTCTTCGTTTCCTGCCTGCACAGCGGTTAGTGAGTTTTGGTAGAGGTTGGACGGAGGAGCTGTACAGGTGAAGCACCCGGTCTTAGTGCGCAGTCTGGCGTGTCTCATGATAATAGTGGCAGTATCTTTTGATAGTTGGCATATAAGTAGGTATCTATGGATAGGTACCTAGGTAGATAGTAGGTGATCTTCGGAGGAGCGGAGAAGGTATATGTAAGTAAGCAGCTACAGCCTGGTATCAATAAGTGGGGAGCTTGGAGATGGGCTTGAGATAAGGGCCAGTCGACCAATCGTTGGGATCCGTTCATTCATCCACGGACTATAGCAATACGCTAGAAGAACTATTCGGCCCAGTCAAGTGTTTATAATCTGGATCTATGAGTCTTAGTTTGTTACTCCCAGAGCATAGAGTGATCCAGGCACTATCTTCCCCAAAATAAGACCCCGAGCAGCGGAGGGATACTCGTATTCACATGTCTCTCACTTATTGGAGATTAAGTGTACAAATGGAGTCCAGCTCTATAAATGGCACTATATTGACTCGAATTATGAAAGATAATAACTACAGACCTGAAGCTTGGACAATTTCTGAGACCAAGTCGACCGCAGCCACCGTTTCTTCATCACGAAAATGCTTTCCTACTAGTTGCAACGCAATAGGTGCTCCCCTAAATTTCTCCGGAATATCTTCACATCCAGAACAATCAGCTCTGATCATGCTGTCAATTTATGGGCTGCGACTTACAAGCTTCGTATTCACGCCTGTCCTTTGCTGAACGAGGCTGGTAGTCCTTCTCGACAATATCTACTTCCGGGTCAACCTTCAGTCCCGTGGGAAAAGTGACGCATGGCTGATCAAGAATGTTCCACACGGAGGTGTAGTTGAAATATTCACAAGATCCCAATTCGGCGCCTGCCCCGATGTATGCAGGGCAGAGGATGAAATCTACGCCGCGTTCCTTCATAATGCGATGATAGCTTTTTCAGTTCGTTAACGGCCATACTCCCGCGGTAGTAGTAAAAACAATGCCACTCACCTCTCTCGATAGGTCTCTCGTCGAACGTTCAGTTCCCAATTTTCTGTTATAGAAAGTGGCTCGGGCCTGGCTTCGCTGAAAATCCACTGTGTCAAATGCGCAATCGGCTCTCCACTCTCTTCCAGAATGTCTCTTTGCGTACGGGCAGCATCTGGGAAGTAAAGGGCTGAAATAATGTCCCAGCTTTCCTGATGATCGTATGGTTGGAAATCGACGACTTTAACCCCAGCTTGCTGGAGCCTAGATACGGCATATTTCAATGCGCGGGTTACAGGCGGGTGCGGATGAACGATCCTGGACATCTTATGAGTCGATTCTATATTTGCCTGGCTTCTGTTTTGCACTCACCCATCATCCCATATAACGCCGATCCTGAGCTGCTGAGCTTCGAGTGGTGCAACCCTCTTCCATGGCATAGGGACAAGTGAAACTTCCTCCTCCCAGGGGCCTTGATCAATAAGCGCCCTCTGGACAAGGTCAAGATCCGACGCGCTGTTTGCCAATGGTGAAATAACAGCGCGAATGCTTTCTTGTCCAGCACCAGCCACATAAACCCCTTCATCGGGTTCCGCAGCGCGGTCGTACGAAGACCGTATGCGCCACAAAATGCTGCTGGCACTCTGACGGAACCTCCGATATCAGTACCAATTCCTAACACGGCACAGCGAAGCCCAAGTGACGCTCCTTCGCCACCGCTTGAGCCACCTGACGTGAGGCCGCGGTTGTGAGGATTTACCGTTGTCCCGTAAATGTTGTTGCTACAGTCAAGATGCTGCTCATGATTAATTAGCTTGCTCGTTTTATGGAAGATTATTCTACAGTGACTAACCATGACGCTCTGCGGCTCGTTTGTCGGACATGAAATACAGCACCGGCTTCTCTCAGCAGACGAATGATCAATGCATCTTCCGAAGCAATATTATCAATCCAGGCAACGTAGGCGGAGTGCGTGATGCGGCCTTTCAAGCCGACATGCTCTTTAACAGAGATGGGAAGTCCGTGTAGAGGACCCTTCAGTTTCCCCGTGGTCTTGTAGTATTCATCCAGCTCGGTTGCGGCAGCCAATGCTTCTTCTACCAGAAACTCGGTAGCAAAATTCACCAATTGGTGAGCGATATGCGCGCGCTTAAGGAAGGCTGTGACAGTTTCGACGGCAGTCAGACTTCCCGCCTGCATCTGATGGATCAATTGACTTGCATCGCTGTTGGTAATTTCTAACTCTCGAGCAGACAGCCGGTTGCAGGTATCAATGAAGGAAGAGACGTTCAGCTGCGCTGCGGGCGGAAGCTCTTCCGAGGATAGTAACCAGGCTGTATTCAGCGAATTTTGTAGGATTGCTCGACATTTCTCGGCCTTAGCCTCGTATGAAGGTTTCATGATGTTCGGAAGGGTTGCGGCGGTGTTATAGCGTTAGCAGTAAGGTTATGAAGAGAAGCTGAAATTGAAATCCTAGGTGAGACGAGCGGTATTAAGGTTCTAGAACTGTGCCTTTATATCGATTGGAGTATAAGTGAATCTGACCATCGCGCGACATATTGGCAAAACGAACGTGCCGCCTTCGTAAAGAACCTTGGAACCTGGGTAGGGGTTCTATCGTAGTGGTCGGGGAAGTAATTCTCAGGTCTCGTAATTCGTGATGATTGGTTCATTGCGGGCTATGGTGTATATCGGCGGATGTGGCGTTCGCAATTATTTAACATTGGTTAAATGATGGAGGTACGAAGAATATACACAATTTCACTGTATACGATTGAGCCATCATTGCTAAGCGCTATCAGTAGGAATAAGAACTCATTATTCTCTTTTGCGGTGGTTGATGATCAGCTCAGGCCGTCGGCCTCTACTGTACATGTAACTAACCGCGAAGCTAGAGTTATCGCACTCGTAATTCATTTTAATTGGTTGAAGTAGCACAGAATTGTCTGTGAGAAAGCTCCTCGGTTGGGTATATTATGATGATTTTCCAGCGAATTGATCCTCTAAATATCTTGTTCTTGGTGATGTATCTAGATTTAGAGTGCCCGGCCCATCTTACCATTCTGGCGTATCGACATCTATGGATGAGAGGCAAACGTCTTCAGGACCTGTTTTGGATGGATGTAAGAATTTGAGCGATAGTGACCGCCTGAGTCAGATACCTTTGAGAGGCTGAGAATGGGAGTTGGGAGATGTGAGCGAAGTGAAAGGGGACGGTAGAATTTGATGTTGTTCAAGTCAACAGCCATCGCCTCGAAGAAAATCGAGACATCGCCTCGAGGAAACGATAAAACTGATGACGACCAACTGCGATCTCAATCGGAGAAGCCTAAATATCCTATTCCCGCAGCGATTTGATCCCAGTCTGGGGTGCATATTCCGTTCTATAGGTATTGCCTATTGATTGGCTGTGACGTGCTGATTTCTCTGACATATTTATACAGTGGTTCACCGCCTCCCGCACGCTACCACCTCTCGCCCGATTTTTAAAAATTCGACTCATTTTTCATATTTGAATAACTTCATCAATATGGCTCCAATTGATGAGGCAGTAGCATTTTGAGATCGCAGGACCCTGACGAACGAATCAATATTTCTAGGATTACAAAAATTTTAGTGTTGACTGTTCTACGCTGTCAAGACGATATCGTGGTATTCAGCAGTCGCGCGATATGCACTACAACAACCAGCGATTATTAAACAAGCAGCAATCTATCGAGCTTATAAAATATATCAATTTGTTGACGGAGTGAGGGATTCCACCTACAACAGCAATACTTAATAACTTTACAAAGGAATTATTAGGAAAAACACCTGGTCAAAATTGGGCTTCACGCTGGATGAAGGCGCATTCAGATCAACTAATTTCACGTTATTCTTTAGGCCTTGACGTGCAAAGGAAAAGGGCAGATTCGGCATATAAATATGCATTATATTTCGAACTTTTAGCCTAAAAGATTGAGAAATTTGATATCAAACCGGCACAAATTTATAATATGGATGAAAAAGGCTTCATAATTAGAATCACGTCAAGGTCTAAGAGAATCTTTTCTCGGCGTCAATATAAGTAAGGAGGGCTTAAGCAACATATTCAGGATGGAAATCGAGAGTGGATTACGACAATTGCTTGTATTTGTGCAGATAATACAACGCTTCCTCCAGACCTAATCTATATAGCCAAATCGGGCAATCTTCAAGAATCCTAGCTTGACGATTTTGATCCTAAAGAGCATACTTGCTTTTACAGCCTCAGAAAGTGGTTGGACAAACGAGGAACTAGGATATCAATGGCTAGTTCGAGTATTCGATCAAGAAACTAGAAAAAGGCAGGACGAGGATATCGACTTTTGATTCTTGATGGCCATGGCTTACATCTTAACATGAAGTTTATAAACTATTGCCATTTAAATAGAATCTTATTAGGATTCTTTCCTGCTCATGCAACACATACTTTGCAGTCTCTCGACATATCTTTATTCGTGCCATTATCTCGAGCCTATTCTAGTGAATTGGAACAGTTTATTTATCAAAGTCAAGGATATAGCCAGCTCAAAAACAGGACTTTTTGGCTTTTTGGAGCAGTTGGAATATGGCTTTTATATCTCAAAATATTGAATCTGGCTTCACAAATACTGGTTTATACCCATTCAATCCGGAGATTGTTTTGCAACATTTTGCGAAGAAACCAGAAAGCAGGCCATCATCTAGTGAATCCTCAGCTTCAATATTTAAAGCAGAAGATTGGAGACGCATTTAATCGCTTCTAAAAGAAGTTATTAGTGATTTTCACGACAAAAAGCCTAAAAGCTCAATAATACGATGCTATCTCTTACGACAGAGGTTACTCTTCTTAGAATGTGTTGCGAAGGCTTAGAAAAGCACTTATCAACGAACAGAAACGTCATAATTGAAAATAACCTCTCTTACTTACTCTTTCTAACAAGAACAACGGTAGTGCGATATTTTTAGCCCTTATAAGGTCCAGCAAGCGCGTGAGCTTCAATCTCAAAAAGATCAAGAGATTCTTGATGCACAGGCTCAAAAAGAGGATAAAAAGCTTCAACTACGCCTTGCAAAGGAGGAAAAAGAGCGCTTGAAAGCTGAGAGGGCCAAAATTCATCAAAAAGTCGAGAAATTCATAAAAATGAGGAAGCGGAAAAACAACACCTTAAGGCCGAGAAAAATATTGCACGTCAGCTTAATTTAGAGCTTCAAAACAATATATAATCAACTCCATGTCCTTGTACGAAGCAAAAGAACCAATCTCTAGAAAAATCTATCAAGAATGGGGATTCTAAGGCCTCTGAGCGTGTTGATGAGCCTATTCCGACAACAAATCGTTATGGCCGCCAAATACGCCTCCCAGCACGTTTTCGTGATTAATTATTTTGCTTAATAGATTCTCCGTGTCCGATTTACTAGTACTCCAAAGATTTTCTAAATATTCGATTTTATATGGTGTTAAAAGCCTCAAAATATTTATCTAGTTTACTCATAAAATCGGGCGAGAGGTGGTAGCGTGCGGGAGGCGGTGAACCACTGTAGTTTAGTATAATAATTCTTTATAGTTTAGCGCTGAGACCCACCTAAATAAGGCCTACCTGAACGCTTGCGGAACATCATGTCAGATTTACCGCTATTCCAAAAGCAATGCTTAGTGGGTATAACAGAAACCCCCAGCTATCTAACACATCACTATTACGGAGAATAAAAGTAGTAGCTCTGATCAACCCAGCGTCGTCATTGCCGTTGGCTGTACGGAGTACGGAGTAGTGGAATACCGAGAGATCCACCGTCAAGAGTGACCACTGACTGGGATAACTGGTCAGCACTCAGACAGGGCTGTGGGGGTATTATCGTAGATGTCTCCAAAAAGACGCGCGTTGCTGGCAGCTGCAAGGATGATTGAATGGCTGCGAGAGACACATCCTTGTTGCAGCAGAATATGAGGCATAATTCACACATAAAACAAGAATTACGTCTCCATATACTTTTTACCTAGGGACCCTAACGGTTAATATTCCGTTGTTACATTGACAATAGGAGATTGAAATACACTCGAGTAAAGGCTGATCGGCGTTTAGTCTGGTTGAAGCGCCCGGATTTCTCCATATAATGCGATTCTCAGAAAATTTCTACAACAGTACATACTATATCACGCATTGCATGATTGTGTGAATGTTTTTCACGCTTCAACTGCGGAGTACAACCGCCATATATGTACCAATTTAGTCCTAGGCACGTAGTAACAACTAGTGCCCAGCTAGGATATTTAGGCTGCTCGGCCTTGCCTTGTCACCTAACGAAGGATGTGTAAACTTTTGTATTGGCTGGCGTAGAAATCCTGCTTGGAGTGGATCCAGCGTTGTGAGTTACTTGAAGATTTGAACATTACCGTCAGTCCGATGTAGGCTGATCTTCTTTAACTCTTCACTCCACGGCTACCGCTCTCTCCAAAGGTTATTTAATGTATGTATACTGTTGATTTTTAAAGTCATGTCGTCACGAAAGAGCCCCGACGACTCCCCACCAAAGCGCCCATCGGCATCAGGCCACACCGCTCAGTCTCCGGCCGCGCCATCCGCGCAGTCAGTACCCATTATTGAGGTTTGTGTGTAATTTTTCTTTTGTTCTGACCCATTGCTCTAGAGTGAACCTTTCGGACTGATGATTTGGCCAACACTTTTTAATTTCGTTCGCGTAGCCTATTTCCCAGGAGAGTGATGATGATAATTACTGGAGTGATGCGGACAGTGATTTGACGTCGTTGACGTCGTCTGTTACGAATTATGTCTATGAGAATGGACGGAGGTATCATTCATTTCGAGAGGTATATCTACTCGCTCACCATGAAATAGAAATGACTTGGTTGTGCTGAAAATCCCAGGGCAAATATGTGTAAGGCTCCATAAATATTCAAAATACCAAAGGCAACAGAGAAAATACTCATGAATGCAGCCTGCCGAACGATGACAATGAAAAAGACCGCCTTGATTTAGTGAGTGGCTATTCATTTCCTCGCCGCGGTCGAAATTTTTGCTAACTTTTTAGTAGGTTCACCATATGTATGTCACCACCACTGACCGGCAGTTTTATAAAGATGCTTACCCCTAGATTTACTCTTGCTCTTCGCGGTCGATACCACCTTGCACCTTTAAGCAATCCTCAAGCAATCCTTGACCTAGGAACCGGGACAGGTATCTGGGCTCTTGATGTCGCGGAGTACGCGCAACCCATCCTTTCACCTGCCCGCATATGCAAACCCACAAAAAGAAAAGAAAAGCAAACAGAGGTGATATATACTAATTATATCAACAGCATGTATCCGTCAGCTAAGGTCATCGGTAACGATCTCAGTCCAATTCAACCCGAATATTCTGCACCGAACGCAGAGTTTATTATTGAAGATTTTGAAGACGAATGGGTGTATCACGATGACCATTTTGATTTCATTCATGGCCGGACATTAGCAGGGTAACTCCCTCACCCAGGGTGTTTTATTGAACAAATACTGAACATACCAAGATCCGTCAAGAATTGGCCGGAGCTATTTCGAAAATGCTATAAGTATGCGACATTGGTTAACCTGTTTCCTACACTCTTCTAACAATAAGATCCAGACACCTGAAGCCAGGTGGATGGCTAGAAATGCATGAAGGTCGGTTTATCATGTCACTGCCCAACGAGATATAATCTATTGTCCGATGCTGACAAGAATAGCGCCCATATGGAGCTGGAGTGACGACGGAAGCCTTAAACAGGACTCTCCTCTTTTACAATTGTAGTCCCCTTTCTTTGGAAAAGGCCAGCATGCTGAAACAGTATTAAGGCTAATTACATTACATTTCCAGCCTCTCAATTATCGAAAAAGCAAGCTCAAAAGACGGCCGCTCCTTGAACATATGTGAGCAACTCAAGCCCTGGATGATCGAAGCCGGCTTTGAAGATGTACAAGTGGTGGTCCATAAGGTCCATTCCCTTCCCTTCAGGTTAATGCTTCCTGTCTACCATAATAGACGCGCTAATAATAATATAGATTCCATGGGGCCCATGGCCGAAAGATCCGCACTTGAAGGAAATCGGACGCTACCAGATTGTCAATGCCATTGAATCCGTTGATTCGTATGGCCTCGCGTTAATGACACGGCACGCGGGATACACTGAGGAACATGCAAAGATCTTTTGGCAGTTGTCAAGGACCAAATACGAAGCAAATCTTTGCATGCATACAATCTGACGTACGTGTGCTATCTCCATCATTTCGGATATCAAGAAGACTGATGAATAATTAGATACCATGTGTTTGGACGGAAGCCAGTTCGCTCTTAATGGATTTACCAATCTTGCAAGGTATACTAACCCTAGGTATATGTATACATGTCTAACTGATTGACGAATTTAGCCCACTATATCCATGGATACTGTGGTCAAAGCAAAATGTCCAGTCTACGGTCGTCTATTTCCTGTATATAACCAAAAGCTATTCAAAAATAAGATTGACCCTACTCTTTAACTAACCCCTCAACATAAACTCTCACGCCCTTCGATCCATCCTTTGGCGCTCCGAAAAGCGATCCCTTACCAACTTCACATCATCAACGGTCGTATCGTACAAACGAAATTCATATCTTCGGAAAATATGTGCTACTGTGAGGTAGAGTTCGGCATATGCCAGACTGGTGCGCAAAGCACCATCATCAGTATATATGTTCGTAGGCCAAGAGACGAAAGATGGAGATTTCTCCGGGATTGTGAAGGAAAGGGCACTCACTTAATTCCTAAACATTGTCTACTCCCTTAGTAAATGAAACAATAAATTTATCCAACCTGTCACCATTTGCCGCTGCTCTGAGCCAGCGATCTGGGTCGAAGGATTCTGGAGATGGAAAAATCGTAGGGTCCATATGCACAAAGTATGATGACTCGCTGACGGGGGTCTGTTGAGGGATGTTTTAGCAAGCATCAGAGATCAAAGGGAAAGGGAAAGGAAGAAAGGAAGAGGGAAGATAAAACATACTCCTGGCGGAATGATCCAATCTTTATAACGCAGGGCTTCGGTAGGGGCAACACGTGGAAGACGAGTAGCAACGCCGTAACTTAGACGGAGGCCTTCTTTAATCACGGCCGTCTGATTTTCGTTTGTATTAGTTAACGTGCAACTTCAAGAAAGGACTGTGTGACGAACGAGAAAGGGCAGCCTTTCTAATTCCGTCCATGACGCCGTGCTCGTTGTCGTTGGCATGACTGTTCTTAATTCCGCTCTCAGCTTTTCAAGCAAACTCCGACTTTGTAACAAATGCAATGCGATGACTGTCAATGTCTTTGCAGTTGTCTCGCTCCCGGCACCTAGTAGAATTTGTCCCTCATCTTGGAGTCTATCGATTGTACGCTCCTCGGGTGGAAGTAATCCTGGGTCATTAAGTGCGTCAAAAATAGACTTCTTCGGACCGTCTTCGGCGGGGTTGTGATCTTTATTAGAATTGTTCAACGACTCCAACGACTGATTTCTGACCATATCCTGGATCTCCAACAAGACAGCAATGCGGGAGTTCAGCTTTTCAACAGCCATCGAGGCATGTTTCTCGACAGAGCTAGCATGAACGGGAAGTGGCGCATCGCGGCTCCATTCGCTGAAGCTTCAAGAACTGCATCCTTCCATTCAAGTTTATAGTCTGGCTCGTCGAGATAATTATAACTCTTTCCGTACGAGTAGCGCGTGATTATATCGGTAGTTAACGCCATCAACGCTACATCCAGTCGGACCACGATTTGTGAAGCCAAGGCGCCGTCGAAGCGATTGAAAAGCTTGACGATGTTATCCTGTATGACTGGTTCGAGACGTACCACGGACCGTTTGGAGAAAAAGTTATTCAATGCCGCTCGTCTGAGGCGGTGATGGTCGTGGTCAATGGTTGTGATCATACTCAACGGAGTACCGAAGTGCGCGACAAAATTCAAGTATTTCTCCGTCTTGCGCGTCGAGGCAGCATATATGTCGTCATAGAATTGAGGGTCCTTGATGTGTAATTCGTAAGGTGTAATTCTGACGATTGGGCCTGTTGTACTTTCCCTTAGTTGGCGCTTCTCGGTACGCTGTGTGCAGACAAGGCAAGGAGTCTACCGTATACTTGATGCATGCGCTCAATTTCCCAGATGAACATTCCATCTTGAATGATATTGAAATAAAACTCATAGAGATCGGATATTGCAGCGAGTTTGGGGCCGGGAAAGCGTGCCAGCGGGTGGAAATACAGTCTGTAGACTATGTTGACGAGGACATAGACGACAAGCAGGGACGGCAGGGCGAGCCGTGGGATATGTGGATAGAAGGACAATGATTCATAAGTCATTATTGCTGTGCCACCAAAAGCAATTGAGTATACAAGAGTCAGCAAAAGGCCTGTAATTTCCGCGCGAAGACCCGGACGAGGTTTTGACTTGGCTCTCTGAACAGGGGCTATATGTTCTCACTACTAGATCTAACTACAGCCAACAGCGCAAATGGCTTATTAATCCCAGTGCCATCCAAGCGCCCACTTCTTTATTATTGTCATTAATATCATTAGCATGAACTTTACGGAGTACGTAGTATACTTGCTAAGGAGTCTCCATAGAGTCTAATATCTATACTACAGCAGACTAAGTACACTTCTTGATTGTGTGGTAGGCATTGCCTAAGACGGACTAGCGCCGGCTGCGGACGGACATGGCGCATGCAAGGTCCCGCTGCCCCACATATATCCGTGAGTAAAGTGGGTTTAAACACATATTAGGTTTGCAGTGGCGCCGTAGAGGCGAGTTTATTGGCTAGAAGACAGCGGAGGACTTAGAACAAGGATAGCCACGTCATAGGCGAAGGCCCTAAAATGAATAAGCTCTGACCAATGGGATAATGTTGTCTTATGGGGTAGAGTTCTTGTTTTGTTTTGCTTTGTGTGCCTAAGAATAGCGGCACAGCTAGCATGTAGTCCCTATTCTTACTAATTTCTTAGGCGTCTTCGTTGGCGTTGCGGCCACTGTTTTAGGGGCGAGCTTTGTTATCTTTGTTCGCCTAAGAATAGGGATCGCCAAAGGCCCTTATAGCCTATTCTTAGATCTTTGTATGGCTTCCCGTTCCTATTCCTAGAAATAGGAAGCTGCGCGTCTTTTCTTCTGCTTGTTCTTTGTTATTTATTTATTCCCATGGGACGCACTCATGGATAGTTACTCGTAAACCCAGCATTCCAATCCACACTAACAGTTACAGAAAAGTACTTGAGATAGTTCAAAATATAGAGTACCTAGGTAATTTGTTGAATAAAATCAGATGTCTGGTAGCGGCGTTACGACGATATATAACTCTAGTATCAGACATAGATTTTGCGGAACTCATTAACTTTATTTCAACTAAACGAATTGTTCTTTCTCACATTGTGCCACCGGACACCAAATGTGACAAAAATGCCAGACCTGCTGTGGCCGTGGGCAGGAGAAATGTTTTTGTTACTGCGTCACTATATGTTTTGACCACCTGAGGAAGCAAGTTGGATGGAACAACCGAGGAAATTTCCGTCGCACCTGCACTAATAATGGCTTGAGCATTGACCTGGTTCCCCAATGCAGACAACTGACTTCGAGTACATTCACAAAGACATTCTGCGCAATGCTGACACCCAAAGCACCGCCCAAAAGTTGCTCACCAGGAAAACGGCGTTTCCTACTGGAAGGTCCTGGGCCAATAGCGTAGAATGCATCGCGACAGCCGCCATCTGCAGTGTTGACCCAAATCCGGCACCGGTAAGCACCTGATATCCAACCCAATCTCTGGTTGGACTAGAAACTTGGAGAGTGCTCAACAGAGCGGATCCAACGCAAAACAGAGTAGCTCCTAGAAGCATGAAAGGGAGGTAGTATCCCAACAGTAGGAGTGCTAGGCCTGTTGACAGTTCCAGTACAGTGATGGATGCCAGAAATGCAATGAGATTAATTCCGGACTGTTTGGCACTCACTCCTTGGCACTCTGGAAATAGAATGGGAGATAGTAGGTCATGGTGCTAAAGCCAATTGCAATAAGAAACGTGTAGACGCAACAGGCGAGTACACTTCTGTTAGACAGGATTCGTGGCGGAATAAGAGCACTAAACATTTTGTCAGACGCAGAAAAGAAAAACAACAAACAAACATATCCAAATCACTCACTCTTCGCCACGCCATATCTCCCATGCAATGAAGACTATCATAATAAGCCCGAAACCGAGAATCAGTCCCCAAGCTTGACTGTCAGACCAGGAATAGATGGTGCCACCGCGTTGTAGACCGACAAAGAGGCAGACCATGGCGGCGATGAAGATGATAGCACCGGGTAAGTCCATCTTTATCAGCTTCTGAGAGAGAAGGTTCAGCGGCTCTTGACGCGGTGACTTGAAACTGATAAGACCCGTGATGATGACTATAGCACCAAGTGCTGTTACACTCAGTTAGGGAGCGTTGGGGAATGGTCTACTTGTATGCACTCACGAAGATTGATCCAAAATCCAAATCTCCAGGTCAGGTTTGGAGTATCGACAAAGGCACCGCCGAGTAGCGGTCCGAGGACAGATGCTACACCGCTCATACTAGTAAGAACGGCGAAGAAAATAGACCGTTGGTGCAATGGTACTTGATAGCCGATCACTGTCATCCCCTGCAGTCATGGCTGCCTGGCCGACTCCGGCCACAGCTCGTCCGAAGATAAACATAGGCGAATTCACAGCGGCAGCGCAAAGAATAGAGCCAAGCTCCAAGGTAAGGATAGCACAGACGAACGTCCGCCTCATGTCAAAGTATAAGTAGACCTTCCCGAACAGTGGTTCCAGCGCTGTTGTCGTGAACAGGTAGGCACTACCGTACCAACCGACATCGTCGAGACTACGAAATCGAGATGTGATTGTAGGGATTGCCGTAGCTATATACATGAGGATTTGAATTCAGCTACTTTGTCAATCCAATTTCAACAGTCGATTCGGGATAGAACTAACTCAATACTGTAGCATCTAGAGCTGTGAGAAACTGTCCCAGCATCAAGGTAATACACAGCACTACTAGGTGGAAGCCCTTAAGGTAGTTACTTTCATCATCACTCGCTGCTGTAGGTGCTGCCGTATTGCTCTCTGGCGGGGAAGTCACTGTCGTGTCTGTCATTTCTTGCTCTATGACCACCATGACTTGGTTTCAGCCAAAGTGAGCATTGATTGAGAGAGAATAAGGAAACAAGCATATCGACTCTCGAAGAAATTTTGTTCAATTGAGAAAGACGTGGGGAAAAGGTACGCTTGGAGTGGTAACTACCATGTTCATCTCGGCCTGCGGACAGTTAGTTGGACCGAGCCAATGAGAACCGGGATAGGAGGTCAGGTCCGATAATTTATTCTTCCCATTTCCAGAATTTATATATACTTGATGTCTAAGGGTTGTAGACGGTACACCATGTGAGGAGTCCAGCTCTACAAAACATTCCACCAAGGTTCGTTCTCTTAAGTTAGGGTTCGTGGATCGTACCGCAGACTTTTGACAAAACCTTGTAAGGTACCCTCTATCCATTACGACAAGTACTGAAAATATCGTATTTCTATACTTAGCGCTATAAATTAGATAGCTATCACAGAACCATTGCATATTTCCCGAGGCATTTGCTGCAGACGCTTAGGGCACTAATGCTTTGTCGTACTTGGGTGGGCTACAATATATAGGAATTATGTTCGTTTACTAGAATCTACGCTTATATATGTGACAATAGAAGATAATAAAAGCCTTACTCTTATATCCGTGAGGTAAGTAGCACTGTGATATGGCGTAGGACACGAATTGCTCATATCTACTGTTTCCAACTTTCCCACATCAAAAAGACAAGAAGGTCTCTCTTTCCAATGGTTTTCTGAAACGTCGTGGAATTCATTGATAAGCTTCTCAGCAATTCTCTTCACTCCCAGCACGGTTCTAATTGCTCTACATGCACGATACACTAATTCCACAAGCGTCAGTCGTCATCCCACTAACCAACCCGGCCGACCTTTGGCCTTGCATGTAAAAGCTCGTCTGTTCAATAACCCGAGATTGGTCTAGAAACAGACATTGTCATTTTATCAGATGGATAGAGGGATTCTGCCTTTGTGTCCACTTTAAAGACCTCATCATCAGTTGGGCCAGGGAAACCTGTTATTCCATGGCTGGAGAGTATGCTGATGTCGGCATGGGACAATCATTTAGGGACCAGGTTGTTATTAGAGACATAGTCTGCGTCTAGACTGGCACAGTATTCGAGCCACGTTTACACGGTCTGAACACATGCAAACTTCCTGATTCCATGTCTTTTGACGAGGGCGTGTTGAAGATCACGTCTTCGCGTGGCTTATGAGGTCCGGTATGAATCGCAGACTGCGCAAAGGCCAATATGTTTTGAAGCCGCAGTCAAAATCGTATAGTACGGAGTGTATTGGTGCTGGGATCAATGGCATAATTCACAAAATGCCTACGCACTAGTCCTAAAGGGGCATAGAGGGAGCTCCACATTCAAGTTTTGGAAGCGCCGAGAAATGAGCCTAATCGGGTCTAGCGCGCGGTGTTTGCAGTCTATGTCGCATGTCAGCCAATGGTAACGCACGGCCTGCCGCCATGTGGAGCTTTAACTTTACTTAAATCGCAAATCGGATTGTCAAAACTTACTAAAGCGGGGCCTCGAGAAATGAGCCGAATTGGGAAAACGATTTAAACGTGATCTAAAGATTTATGAAGCGTGTTTGCTGAGGTTGATCAAGTATATAACTGGGTGAGTAGCCTGTGTGAAAATGAGTCATACGATTTCTCGAAACAACTCTCTCTCCTGCCAATCAATACGACCATTGGGCAGCGAAAGCAAGAGAACTTGCCAATGAGTTCCTACAGATTTACCCCGGACAAGGACCAATATTATCGTTCTCCTGCCAGACAAACTGGAGGATATCAACATCAGAATCTTATAGATACGACGCACCATCAGCAGCCTTCGACAGGACAACCAAATGCGTACTGCCCTCGTCCGCGTGAAGCTATACATCAACAATTCCCTTTTCCCTCTTCGTCTGGTTACCCGATGGATGCATCCCGTCAAGGTTATGAAAATTACTACTCTCAAAATACCACGCACCCTTATCAAATACATTCCCATCCACCAGTGACGCCTCGACAACCTTCGTCTAATGTCACCGGCCATTATTACACTCAAACGAGTATGCCAGAACGCTCTCTCCACGAACAATGTCGGACAATCAGCGAGATGATCAACTAGTCGCTGCATGGCTGTCTTTTGTGGGGATAGGTAATCCAGGGCATAACTTTCCATTCCGGCTTAGGGAGGATTGTATGCCGTTTCAGAAATGGAGAGCGAATATAATTGAAGGACGAGAATTCTCGAATATCTGAAGCTCTGATGGTGTACCGAATGAGTAAAGACCACGTAGAGCATACAGTTCCTCTAGACCGAGGGTATGACTGAGCCAACCATCCTGACGATCCGATATAAGGAACTATAGGATGATAAGATCCTCAGATATTGCATACAATGATGCTAATAGAAGCGAGATTAGCATACCTCGAATAGCAACATCACCTCAATAGACTTCAGAAGATCGAACGAAGCGTGCCGGGTCGGATCACCACGTACCTCGTGAACGCGCTTCAATGCCTGGCCGTACTGATGAAAACCCCGGCTAACAAGACGTGGCTCTTCATGCTCTACTCCATAAAAGTTGTGCAGAGCGCAAGAGATGCCTTGCTTACCAATCCCTGATCCAAAATGGTGGGAAGAGCGAGGTCTTCCCAGTTGAGGCCGCGAAAGAGCTTTGAACGAGTGTACTCCATGAATACCTTATCATAATCCAATGAAAGCCGAGGTCCAGGCGACAAATTCACACCTGAAGCAAACTCCGGTGGGTATATCAAAACAGGATGAGGCGCAATTTGCTCGGAAATCTGTTTATTGGAGTTCGAGGTATTCCGGGAAGGTGAAGTCAATATTTTGCGTCTTTTGGGCCCATTAAATTGGATAATTGTCACGCCAGGATACCCACTGCATTCGAGTTTTGCTTTGATGCATCGTGGGCAATGCGGTTTATGCTCGTCTATAGGAAAGTTATTCGACTACATATTGGAACTCATCGCTTGCGTTGAGAGAAAGTGGCAGCCTGAGATTTTCTTACCACATTTGACTCTTCGGCGGCGGCATTGCTCGCATGCCTTGGACCTTCCGCCTACCCCGACCATTGCCTTTTGTGAGCATTTTATGCTCAATCAAATTTTCATTGTAGCGTCGTAGCACCAGCATGAGGGCCTGGACGGCGACAGTCACCAAAATCATGGAGTGAATTGAGCTGCGCCGGCGTCGACCACCTGGGCAATCAGAAGGCGTAAAGGCTACGTATATAATTCAGTGTTTTCATCAATCGATGATGGTCAGGCTTCGGCAGAAATGATTCATTTAGTTGAGTTCTTGGGTGCTGAAGTGTTAAATACAATCCTTGTATTCACAACATTGCGTTGCTCGCTTACAACCTCGGGAGTTTACGGAGCTTGACAGGTTACGACGGTAAACTACCCCTACTGTTGAAAGGAGCTCAGCCATCGCAAAGTCTGCCTCGCTCGATTTGCACCATCTTCCAAGGAAACATATCCTTCCTTGTTTCCTTCAGCAGTGGCTACTATACAGCCCTGGGTCAACCTTGCCCGCAGAGGAAATTCCAGCTGTGCCTCTGACCATGTCCAAGGTACCTGCTCGAGGTTGTCCGCCCCGCCAAATCGATCGACGGTGATAGTTATGGGTGCCTCGGATGGAACTAGGTGCAACGCAGTGGATGTCGGGGCGACAAAGCGAATAGTCCCCTTTTCGCAGTTAAGCGTCCACGATATCGCGGGGTCGCCTGGGAAAGGACGGCCCCGTGCAAAATAGGCCACTAGGGTTGCCTTCGGTACTGCGTATGAGGATGCAGGAAGGGAGCCTGTATCCATATTAGATCGTTTTAATGAGACAGTTGGAGACTCGTGTCTCGCTCCTGATAGCATGATTTTCTTCATACGTACCGTGCACACTCACTAAGTCCGGGACATCTGGGGTAATTTTCTCCACGAATTCTCCAGTTGTAGAATTTCGAATGCGTATCTCTGAACGCTGAATTTGAAAGTGTACATGTTCTGTTTCAGGAACTATGTCGCCCACAACAGACTGGACCCAGTCGATTACTGTGCATGCAATTTCATCAGCACCACCACCATGCTATTTGACATACCGCTTCTATCACTGAGCGAAGAGAGAAGTTGCTGTTGGAACCTACAATGTGAGAATCCAATGGTAAATGGGTTACCCCAACTTCCCTTTGCGCAAAGTATTTCAACCCGGTTGGCAGCACATCTGGAGGTGGCGCGCTGGAATATGCTCTCACCTCCGTACTCAGCAACCTTCCCAGATCGCCTGAATGAAGTAGCTCTTTCACCTTCAGAACTGCTGGGAAAAACGACCCTGGAGGCCCACCGCCGCAACTTGCAACGGATTAGAACTTGCTCGAAATGCTGCTACCAACTCGTCAATCTGTGCCAGATTGCTTGCGATAGGCCACTCGATGAAGACAGATTTGCCAGCTCGCAGAGTAGGAAGAACGTTTTCGTAGTGCTTGTCTACCCTTGTGCAGCAAAGCACGAGATCCACTGCTGGATCGCCGGCGAGATCCTCAGAACTGCCATAAGCTCGCACCGACGAAGAGTCGAGCTTGTAGGTTTGGATGGCGGATTTTGCGGCTGCGACGCTGCTATTACAGAGGGCACTGACGTTAAAGAGCTTTTGTACTGGCGGCTCACAAGGACTGGCAAATGCGCATCTGCCGCCCAGGATGTGACGGACGAGGCTGAGAGGCCGATTAAAGCAGTCTGGACGGGACGAGCAGGTGGCATGTTTCAGCGTCTGGGGAGAATTCTCAAATTCAGATGACTGCCAACTGAATTATATCAATTTAAATTATTTTTTCTTTGCCAGAACACAGCATGTCCAGCTCATAATACAAGTTTATGTTCTTCCCAGCTGTAGCTACAGTCAACGACGTAGGTAGAAATGCAGTGAAACATTAGTAAGATATATGGGGGCTTAATAATCCAATTTCGTTAGTTAGTAGTAGTTAACTAACTAACTAACTTAGGAGTCATGGGGATGACTGCAAATCTCTTTCGAATGCTTAGGCTACGCCAATATGCACTCCCATGCAGCTGTCATCGACGGTGAACCCTCGGCCTCGCTACGACTAAACATGCGCACGGAGATATCGGTATGGAATTAAGCCTTAGGATTCTAGGATGAGAGAAGGAGGTGTACCAATTGCACATTCAAGATCGCGCGTTTCCTTCTTCCTATCCTATCAAATTCTTTCGTAACATGCATACTGTATTACTGTAGAGATAGTGAGTGCCCTCAGACATTGCGGGGTAGGGAGTACTGCACCAATAAACACATAGTTGGGTATTTTTAGTACCTGTCTATGTCAAATTGCGACATACCTTGGGTAAATTACACATACGTAAATGCACCATGTAGCCTCTGCTTGGTCGAGTGTAGAATAAGACCATTGGAAATCATATAACTAAACCATTATCCAATACAACTCCCTTGACACAACTAATCAGAATAACAAAAACCTCGTGGATGTTTATCGCAACGACATCAAGATGGGTTGGCATTAGCAAAAATGAACGTAATATGTCGACATGCTGGTAATAGTCTTAGATCAATGTACACGTTCATGACAACTATCTATTGTAGACCTTCTCAAATCATATCGCTAATACTACCTAGGTATGCAGACAGGCGTCTTAATAGTTGAAGCTATCAATTCCATCCTTTAATGATTGTTCCAGGCCAACCCAACCAGACTGCCCGAAGAATGACTTTAGCAGGCTTTCAGCTCTCTTCGAAGGGACAATGTCACTTAAATCGGGAAGTTCGTTCTCTGGTGCATGCACGAGAGTTTTATTGGATGGACGAAGTTTTCGGAGAATGTGGATCACGCCAGTCCATGTGAAGGAGCTGCGAATGCGAAGAGCCGTTCGGATTTGACATTCGGGTCGAGTAACGCAATGGCGTGGATACGGGCGATGTCTTCAACGTTGATGTACCATTCTAGTTGCAGAAAATTTTTAGTATTAACACATGAATTCGGGGACAATAGTCGTGGGTCTCGTCGTTGACATACGAGGGGTAAAATTTCAAAACTCCATCATTTCCTTGCAACAAATCGGCAGTCCATTTCATAGTTGATCCGGTTATTTCAGGATGCAGAACCTTCCCGATCTATTCACAGAGCAGAACGAGGAAAAACGAGTCAGTCGATATCGAGAGAAGCGAAAATGCAGATGGGATGACATGGGTATATACTCACAGCAAGGTTGGGAAGTACTGAGTTAAAGGCGAAATCTGGCTTATTCTCTTCAACCCATCTCCAAGCTGCCCGTTCACCCTCGGTCTTAGAAGCTGCATAGACAGCGAACGGCTTTACATTTGCAGGTGTGTTTCATCCCATGCCGCCTTGACAGCAGCATCATTCCAGGTATCTGAATATATTGTAAGTATTAATAAAAAGGAGAGAGTGCATGAGAATGAAGGCAACATATGCCGATTCTCGGCCATTGTTACAGGACCTACCCTCCGTCACTACAATGCCATCCACGCCAGGCTGTGGCAGTAATGCCGATGAAGATGACGAGGTGAGGACCACTCTCTTGACCGATGTTTCCGCAGCAGCTTGCAAGACAGCAACAGTAGCCGAGACGACATTAGTGATAACTTTCTCAGGGTCGGGGTCGAATGAGACGTCCGTAGCCTTGATGCTGTTAGCCAGATGTTTTCGATTTAAATTGAAGCCGAGGACGTCCAATAGGACCGGCTAGGATGAGGAATATGGATCTATCATTGTACATACAACATGCGCGATCCCGCTAATGTCACCCAAGACCTTGATCAGAGCTTCCTTGTCGTCTAGTTTAGGCACGGTCACGGTCTCGAATCGACCAGAACCATACTTTGACTCAAAGAATTCATTAAGCCACGGCTTCTCTGCGCGCACGGTACCTCGAACAAGGTAGCCCAGGGATAATAGAACGTCGACCACATGAGACCCGATATAGCCGTTGGCACCTGTAACAAGGATGCGTGCGCCGGGTTGAAGAGCGTATCGATCTTTTGGAGTCACCGACATGGCTTTTGAAGAGACAATGACAAATGGCCTGTCAAGAATGCAGCAGTGTTTGAACGGTTCACTAATATGCGTTTGCGATGCGGAATGCACAAAGATATTATTCCATTTCAAGCGGGCATAGCTGTGTTGAAATAGATTGCTGTTGGGAGACCACCTAACCTAGCATTTTTCCATGACTCTTCCGTCTTTGCAGAGAATTCCATACGATTGTAAGGGCTGACAAAGCAGCAAGGTGAAATAGTTATCACATTCGAGAAATTTCATTTGCGAAAGCACTTGCCGCTTTACAGTGTAGTGGAGGAGGTTTATGTAACGTGGTTATTGCCGCTTTAACCAACTTCTGACTAATCTTGTCATTAATAATCAGCATGATAGTTGATAGTTACCACTTTCTACAGTCAAGTAAATAGTTGGATAGGAATACAACAAGCTGGGAGGGATGAGTAGGCGAATGCTGGATTTATAAGCATTTGTCATCTATGTAGACCTAAGTATCCCTTATGTACCTAGGTAGGCGCTATTTGGCTATAGAGCTTAGTCCGAATGATTTTAGTTAGGGAACAGTATATAAAAAATTCTTCCAGAGGAGATGAAAAGAATAGTGCAAAATGGCGTTTCCGGTCTTCATAAGTGAAACCATGCTATATCCACACTTCCCTGTTTTAGTCCAAATAATAGAAATGTTAAAAGTTCTTCAAGTCCGAACGCCGCCCTTCTCCTTGCTGCGCTCGAAGGAGGAAACAGGGGAGCGGAGTTGGGGTTAGGGTGATGTTTCTTGAGCGCCAAGGTGACGTTGTACTCGAGGTCGAGCTCGGCCTTGGGGTCGCCAGTCCGGGGTTTGAAATCGACGACTAGATCGTCCTTGACGGCAAAGACTGAATCAACTTTAAGGAAAGGGTCGTCGCTGGGGTAAAGCTGGTTGATGACCGTGGCGTAGTCGGGGTGCGTGATCATGAGATGGATGTGAGCAGGGCGCATTGGGGAGCGGTCCATGACATTGAGCAGCACGCCGGCAGGGCCGTCGGTGGGCAGTGAGTAGGGAGTAGGGTGGTAGCAGTACCACCAGTACTCTCCCTTCTCATTGGAAGTAAACTTGCCGCGGAGATTGTTCTCGGTCTGCTCTGGATCTTGGAAATCGTATTTGCCATTGGCAGAGGCCTGCCAGATGTCGAGGACGGCGCCAGAAATTGGCTTGCCTGTCTCCATGTCTGTGATGACGCCGTGCATGAAAGTGACCTTACCGCCTGGGTTGGGGTCTTGGATGATGCTGTCACCAAGATCACGGAAAGGAGCACTAGGCGACCAGAAGGGACCGAGAATGACGTTGGAGGTAGGAGACAATCCCTCTTCTGTGACGATCTTGTTGGCGATCTCGTCAACGAGACTGCACAAAAGCAGTTAGTATTTGCCGGGTTGAGAGTGCCACTTGCCTATGCGACTTACGATTCCAGACCGATCACGTCGCAGATACGGTGGCATTCATTACGGATTGGTGTGCTGATTTTGCCAATGGAGTTGATGAACTCGACACCGAGCATCCACTCGGCCGGGGTCAGCTCGACCTCACGAGCAAAGTCGTGGATGTGCTTGATCAGAGAGCCCAGAACAACACGCGCACGGGGTCCGTCTTGGGGCCCATGGAATTGACCACATAGGGAGTGAAGTCGGGGTCGAATCTCGAGTTGGTCGACATTGTGTATGAGTATGTGCGGGAAGTAAGTCTATAGGCGGAGAGAGTGGCACGCAAGGCTAGCCAAGGGAAGGAAAAGGAGGAGGAGAAGAAGAAGGACAGGCGATCTGGAGATGGAGAAAGAAGGCAGATCGAGAAGGAACACACGATCTAGATATAACATGCAGCAGAATGGCCAGGACGAGAGTGACCCAGGCCCGGTAGTTCCTCTCGGCTCAGGCAAAATACCGTCGCTACATGCCGAGTGAACTGGATGCGCGCTGATTGGTTGAGCGCAAGCTACCGTAGAGTCGCAGTGCGGGGTGGCGTTTGTTTCACCAACTTTCCTGTCTCGTTCGTTCTCTGGGGTTTCACCTATGTTACTTCAAGTTGCTCAATTCGGCGGACAAGTCGTCGGATAAGCCCTTACCCGCGCGATCAGGTCACGTGCATCCAATCACTGGCCGGGGAAAACTTTATCCGCGACGCTTTAACCCCGGAACCCTGATTACCCTGGGGTAAGAACTACGACGTGCATACATATTACACGTACATGTAGAAGAATGAATTTTCTACCGCGAAAAGATAACATCCAAGGCCATGTAAAGATCTCTTTCTATGATGATGGAGAAATACGGTAGCCCTTGATCGTCTTGGTAACTCATCTGTCATTAGCCCAATTTTCAATAGCTTGCATTCCAAGTATCCTTCATTACCACTCTATCTTTTGATTGCATGCTAGAACAGTCACTTTCCCAACATTCACAACTTGCGCAACATCTCCTTCCGGTCTGTCGCTGGTGGGATTACTGCCAGGATCGCAGCGCAGGAGTAACGAGTCCCCACGGAAGCTTCGTTCCCATAGGCAATCTGACTAAACGCCATCTCTTCATGCTTGGGCTCATTTATCCAAACAATTCCGGGCAAGTAATACGTCGGCCATGCATATTTACTCACGTCATCCATGTCTTCATCCTGTCCTCGATGTGTAACAGTGTATGGTTTGCGTTCTGTTGCCACTCGCGCTCCCTCCGCTGCGTAGCCACCGTCCACTGCTACGCCCTTTTCCTTTGCAAGTTCCGCAACCTCACGTAATCCACTCTCTCGTCGTGACATCAATAGTAGCTTCCAGTACTGATTGATATCCATGTCGTGTACAATCCCAGGCGGCAAAATTTGAGAATACTCGATTTCGGGAATGTCTTCTCCATTTTTCCAATAGCGCAGCCACGGCTTAGTACGGTCGGGTCCCCAAGAGTCGAGATAGTGGGTTTTGCACCTTCAATGACCCCTTTGATGTCCAGCTTCTGGTTCTCTGATCCATAGTTGCCACCATACTCAAGAACCGGGAGAACATCGACTTCCATTCCAAGGGACTTGAATACAGAGTACAGCACTAGGTCCGCCCCTTCAACCCTCTGGGAAGCTGCAGATCTGCTATTTCTGAATTGTGTGCATAGGAATGGGAGCAGTAGACTCCAAGTACACCTCCTAGAAATTGTCAGTAACGGCGAGCACGTTCCGAAACACTGGGAGTAGTTTTATGTACCTCGAGGCATGAATGATTCCTCGGCCATTAGATCCTTCAAGAAGCTATAAAGAGGCAATGACTGGGGCTGAACGATTCCGTTATTTGGGCTTATTGACCCTGCTGGCTCAGTCACGTAGAGGTTGTACGTCAGGGTAACTCTTTCACCCTCGGTGACGGTCTGAATTTCGTGTTCGCAGTCACTGTAGAAGGCCGCCCACTGAATTGTCAATTTGCTTCGCTCGCTCCAGTCAAATTCCACTTTTGTTTATCATGTTGAACGGTAAAGACGCCTCCCTTGAATTGGGAAGGCAAGCACACCCCAACGACCCAATTTGATTTTCCGACCGAGGAGTATCGACATGTTTGCGAAACAAGCCGGACGGACCAGAGTAAACCTGCGAAACGAGGACTCGTCAGTACTTGTAGCTGGAAATCGGTCTCTTATCTGACCCTTACATTCAATTTGTATAATTCTGCTGTGAGCTTTCTGAAACCTAAATTATTTTGAGTCTCATCGCTTATGCTCGGAAGTAGGATCTGCTCGATATTGTCGATAATACCAAAGTCGGCAGGATGGAAGCTGGTTGCAAAGTGACAGGAGTCCATCTTGCCTGCTTTACGGTACTCGGGGTCAAAGACATCTTGCTGGCCTTTGCCAAACGTCGCCGGCTGACAGTCTTTAAACGAGCTGTTGGAGAGTTGAATTTCCAGATTCATTTGCATCGTCAGTGAGTGGTAGCACTATCTTTCGTGCATTTGACCCGCCGCCCGAGGCCCAGAAGATATTGACTGGAGCAGAGCATTTCCCACTACAAATAGCTGACGAATCAACCTTCTCTGGAACCCCGATAGAGATGGTTCCTCCACATGTGAAGGATGCTGAGGCACTTTGACCATCGACGTAGTGTCTCAGCTGGCGACAAGCTTCCCACCCTGCTATCTGGTCGCTGCTTGACCTTCCTTCATATCGCTGCTCCATCAAAGTGTTTAGTAGAGCGCCACGAAAGGAATCTCTATCGCCGGCAGCCGTGCCAAAGACTCTCCTGCCTTCGAAATTCCACCAAGTCAACCTTTCCTCGAGACTGCGTTTCAGCATTTCGTTGCTCAGGACGTCGGCCTCGTCTTTTGTAAGATATCGTGGCAACAGCGTATTCAGATTAGTTAGTAGCTCATCCAAGATGTGATTATGTTTCTCTGCATCCTCGCCTTCGAACAGGGTTGGATCAGGTAGGGGTCCCAGTAGTAGGACCTCGTCTGCTTGGGGAGTATCACAGCCAGGCCATTCAAGTATGTGTCCAAACAGGCATCTAGCTTACACCCCTAAGATCAATGTGAATATTAGCACCATGTTCACCATGTTTACTTTGGAGATCACGCAAGCCATCATTGGAAGTTTTGCAAGTATTGGCAACAAAACATCAACGCGGGTAGCAATACCATGATCATTTGCTCGGTCGCGGTGTCTTCCAGATCGCGCCATGTGCGCTTGGTGTCACGGAGGTTATACAAGTCATCAGTAGATCCAACATTCACACCGATGCGGTCGGAATTCACGATATCGTCTGCCATGATGATGATCGATTGTGGCAGAGTGTAGGATTTGAGAAGAGGTTTCGAGGTTGTTTATATAAGGCAGCAGCGCTCGCTCAACGCGGCTCAACGCCGCTCAGCCTGATGTACCTTGTACCCAACCAAGTACGTGCATGGCTAGGCATCCATGCGCCATTCCACAATTTAGGCAGAAACCTGACATTGTTATACGTCTACGGTATTGTCTAGTTATTGATCCAGCGTGGTCCTGGCCTCGAATTTAAGCAGGTCGCCTTTGACAATATCGTCCTTCTTTGCCAGTAGCTCTTCTGGATCCCACGTAGCACTGATCAGCCTGCCACCGAGCCAGCGAAACCGAGATGGCTCTTGGGTGATCCAGACGCAGAACGCCCCGCACAGCTGGGGTCGTCCGTCAGGTCTGTCTCACAAACAAATCAGCGAGACTGCGTCCTTGAGCATCATAGTCATTGGGGAAAATTTGCTTACATTTGACAAACTCCGCAGCTGTTGCGGCGGCATTTGCGCTTGCAACTGCGCCCGGATGGACGCTGACGGCCAGCAGGCCTTCATCGCTGAACTGGGCCGCGACGGACTCGACAATGCGCGCCTGGGCGAATTTGCTCACACAGTATTTCGTGTTGGCAATAATGCCTTTGGTAATGCACGCGGCAATTGAGCCGACGACCATGAGTGCCTTGGTCTCCGACTTGAGCAGAAGCGGCACAAAGTAGTGTGCGACGTGGTATGTGCCTAGAGTGTTGGTCGCAAACACTTGAGCCCAGGCGCCGTCCATGGGCGAGCCATCAGTGATGCGCAGTTCGACGGCGCCGGAGATGCCGCTCACCAGGACGACTACGTCGAGGGATGGAAAAGCAGAGGAAGCGAACTCGGCGAGCGCGCGCACAGAATCCGCGACGGCAATGTCGCATTGTTGGATGTGTGTTGGAATGCTTTCGGGAAGCGATTGGGCGACGCCGTGCAGCTTGTCCAAATCTCTCCCAGCAAGAATGAGGTCGCTGCAGCCCGCGCGGGCGTATGATTTGGCGACTCCAGCGCCAATGGCCCCGAGGCGCCAATCACGCAGACTCTGAACGGCTGCTTGAGGCGGTTGGCGGCCGGGTCGAGGATGGGCGTGATGCTGGCGTGCGCTGTGGGCGTGAAGGTGTCCATGTTACGCACTCGCGGGTCCGCCATTGCAGCGTGCAGAAAAGAAAAGAAAAGAAATGAAATGAAATGAAATGAAATGAAATGAAATGAAATGAAATGAAATGAAATGAATAAAATATTGCATGACGAGCATGTCTCGGCTCTTTAGTAGACAATTCGAAGAATGAGTCATTATGAGTCTTGAGAAACTGGCTGAGCCGTGAGAGACCGGAGTCTTTTCTAGTTTCTAGTTATGTATGTACTGCCGAGTGCAATACAGACGAATATTGTCCTGTTCGTCCTCATTCTAGGTCAATTGATGAAGAGAATTATCTAAGTTCCTGACCTTCAGCATATAGACGAATCGAACTAATACATTAATTGTTCAGGTATCATGTCACGGGACGCAAGCATTAACCACCCCACCAACATGCCGAGGGGACGAACCGCAGCACCTGGCCCCTGAGCGCACTCCACATTAAACAATGCGATCGCGTGACTTCCCTTCCCTTCAACCTCGGACGAAACAACTGGAATCCCATGGGTCGACCGCCTCTCAAAGCGGCTTATCGTCCTCTCAGCTCTTGTCAGGTCCGCTGCTTCTTGATGGAAGTAGACGGCATATGAAAGCATGAACGCCGTTGAGGCAGTCAGAGAGTCTTCGTTTCCTGGCAGCCAAACAGACGAAGATGATGTGGAGGATTTGCAACCACGGAAGAAAGCTTCAGCCATTACGGCGTGCGTGTTCCGTCCCCGTACCTTCAATGGATGACTCTTATCTGATGACGACGCTGTAGCTGCGAGCTGTGCAAGGCTCGAAAAGTGCGATGTGACCGCGCTGAACCCTCATGTGGATGGTGCACGCGCCATGGACGGCAGTGCATATACAGAGCACGGCAGAAGCCAGGGTATCGCGCCGGGTATGTGCGAGGACTGGAGACAAAGGTAAACCGCCTGGAGGCAATATTGCAGACGCTGGGTCGTCGAGTCGAAGACCACTTCAGCGTTCACGATTACAGCGTAGAATCGACCGGGTCGGACGCAGGCAGACCGCTACCCATCGAGGAGCACCAACGCTTCGACCCCTCTAGGCCAGCGCCAGGGTCAAAGACTCAGTCAGCCGATTCCCAACAATCGGAGCGCATTCGCCCTACTCGCGCGTCGGAGCTGATGTCCGTGCAGTCGTTAATGAACAGTAGCCGTTTAACAGAAACAGCCGAATCGCCGTCAGATTTACCCACGGGTGAATTGCTGTATAACCTTGTCGATTTGTACTTCAAGCACGTCAATACCTGGTGTCCCATTCTGGACCGGAAAGTAACTGTCGACGGCTTCTTCGGCTCTTCTATCCTGGACGAGGTAGATCGCATTGTGCTCTATGCCATTGTGGCAACTGCCCTGCGATTCAGTCAGGATTCGTCGCTGACGCCCGAATATCGCAAGCGATACCACTCGGTTGCCAGAGACAAAGTCCTGCTTCATAGCCTACAAAGGCCTTCTATCAAATCGCTGCAGGCTCTCGTTATTCTCGCATGGGATTTTTGGGATCATCCGATGGCTTGCCGAGCGTCAATATCGTTGCTGTGATGGTCCGCACGGTCCTGCAGCTCCACCTCCACATTGAATCAGGGCTGTCCCAATCATCTAGTACCGTTCATGACAAGGCCCTCTTGGCCCACTGCGCGACAGTATTCTTCCGCAGCCCTGTTCTTGGATTGAGGAAGAAGGTCGTCGGCGGCTCTTCTGGATGATTTACATCATTGAGCGGTACTCCGCCGTAGCGACAACGGCAGATTTCGTTCTTAAGGAAGCAGAAATTGACCGCTATCTTCCATGTCGCTACGACTTGTTTTCGCAAAACAGACCAGTTGAGACGCGCTACACCCGTGATCCTGGCCGGTCGAGCTTGCTTATTGACCAACCAGAGAACCTGGGGAGCTTTTCTTATCACTGCGAGGTAATGCGATCACTCAGCCGCGTACAAATGTTCCTCCAAACTCCGGTAGACATCTGCTCGCTCGCAGAAGTGGAACGATGGCAAAATGCCTATCGTGAACTCGATGACGAGTTGAATGCGTGGCTCAGCAATCTGCCAGACGACTATAGCAGAATTTCCCAGCTCTGCCATTCAGACCCCACGAGCAAGATTTCAAACTGGATCAATCTACACGCTGCATTTGTCACATCGGTCGTTCGTCTACACTCGTGTGCTGCGTATCCAACTGTTCGATCTCACATCTTCACGCCTTCCTTTTATGCTTCGCAACGCTGCCTCACTGCTGTTCAAAGCCTGCGGAAATCGCCCAGGACGTCGTTAACACAGGCATGCTCAATCTATTGGGACCCCATTTTGCATTTTCTTTGTATGTGGCTGCACGACTGTTGCTTGTGCACGCGGCATGTACTGGTACCGAAACCGATCCGAATTGCGAATTTTCATCTCCATTCTTGACCAGATGGGTCAATACTGGAGCATTTCCGCCAATATGCTGAACTCCTAAATCAAATTTGCAAGCGGTCCCGCATGGAATGGCCACTTAACAATGCCATGACATTGTCAGCGCCCAAGGCACTCGCCATAATGCGGAGGTACGTTCACCCTACCCTTCTCTCTTTACCATGATCAATTCGTTTATACATGGACACAGACGGGCATATGAAATCCACATATCAGCTACTCAGCGGCCGTCCGGATCCGCCAGACCCTTATTAACCAAGACCGTCACAGCTGAGGATCTCGAATATCTCCAGGTCTTCGACTTTTTCAGATATCCGCGCCTCCCGATGGCTATGATAAGCAGTGGCGAAGGTCTCTACACCCCTTTTGAATATCGACGGTGCCCTGACTGGCAAGCATTATTTCTCAACGTCTACGAGTTTTCCTCCGGGACGTCGAATATGGAATGGGCTTATGGACCTTCTTGATCGGCCAGAGTTTCAGTAGATACAATGGAATGTCAATTGCATTTTGCTCATGGCTTACTACCAGGTAAGAGTATGTCAGCACAGGGACGGGTTTTCTTCGTATTTATTATGATTATTATTGTTTTCAACGAAAATATGCAACGCATTCACACCACTCTATGATAGCTCTATAATGGCTTACAACCAAAAATGAGGATACGGATCGCTTGCCCAAAACTCCGAAACACCAGGAAAATATGTGGTGAATGAACGTTCTACACGTTAACTTCATCTCTCAATCCCATGGATCGCAGGAACTTGACACCATTAGCAAACTCCTGCCTCTTCTTTGCCTCATTCCACTTCAGCTCTTCGCCCAGGATGGAAATGATAGCGGGAAGGGACTTCAATGCCGCTTGCACGTCCAAGAAAGCCAGACGCATACGTCGACCGACGATGTCCGCTGCCGTCATGGCGTACTCATTTCGAACTGCGTAGCGCACCTCGCCGTCCACAAAGGGAAATCAGCGCCCGCAATGCGCTGTTCGGATTTTGATGTTGGCGATGAGAGCTTCGCAACTTCCCAGGCGCGGTCGCCGTAATTGTGTGCGAGGTGATCAGCGATGTCGTCTGCTAGCTCGAAGTGCTGGACAAGCTCGTCACGGAGTTTCGGGGAATATCCATGAGCCCCAACAAGGCGTAGTTGCTGCGTCTGGCAGGAGCCATTGAGTGATTGTTGATCGGCAGCAGGTGTGTTTGTGCCGGTGATGTTTGGATACGATGGCAGTCCTTGTGGTTGCAGCTTGAATTCCTTGATTGCGGTGTCGACGGCATCTTCGGCCATCTCACGATATGTAGTCCATTTCCCACCAACGCAAGTTAAGAGACCCGAGTCGGAAACGGTGATTAAGTGGCTGCGGGTCAATGACTCGGTGTTTCTAGCGTTGGGGTCGCGAACCAAGGGTCGGATTCCTGCAATAGCCCGTTAGATTCCATCAAGTAGTATGAAAGGGTAAAGCGACGGAAAGAAAGATAGAAGACTGCTCCACTCACCAGACCATGTCGACAGAACGTCAGAACGTTTAAGAGTGACCTTGTCCGCGAGAAGGCGATTGACCTCGTTCACAATCAATTCACTTCCTCCTCCTCTGGAATTGGTTCTTGTTCGACTTTACATGCCTGGTCCGTCGTTCCAGCCACCATTTTGCCCTGCCATGGTAGCAAGAAGATGACACGGCCATCAGACGAGGGGTCTATGAGGCCGAGATGCTTGGGGCCAACCCACTCTGGTAGGACGATATGTACACCGCTGCTTGGCATGACAATCTCCTTCATCGAGGGCTGGTCCTTTTTAGAATTTCGTCCGCAAATGGGCCCGTCGCATTAATCACTCCACGTGCTTTTACCACGAATTCCTTGTCATTCGAAAGGCGATCCTTCACCCTGGCACCGCATAGTTTTCCAGCGGCATCTTTCTCCAAGCCCGTCACTTCCATGTGATTCACTACTGTTGCGCCGTACAGAGCGGCCGTCATAGCCAGTGACACGTTCATGCGCGAATCATTGTGCTGGCCATCATAATACACCAGTCCGCCGACCAACTTGTTCCCGTCAAGCGTTGGAAATTCCTGCAAGGCCTTTGTGCGTGGCATGAAGTACGAGGAGTGCAGTCCTTCAGACCCGGCCAGCAGGTCGTATAGCTGAGTCCCAATCCAGAGGTACGGTGCCTCCCACCAATGCTTGATCGGCAGCAGCAGTGGTAAGGAGTTTGACAGATGAGGAGCAATGTCGAGAAAATACCGGCGCTCTTTCAATGCAGTGCAGACTAATTTATACTGCTCGTAGTCTAGCTCCTTGACGGCTTTTTCGAGGTATCGCACACCTCCGTGGACCAACTTGGTGCTCTTGCTGCTCGTGCCACTGCTGAAATCGTCTCGCTCGACTAGGGCGACTTTGAGTCCACGCGTTCTTGCATCGAGAGCAATGCCTGTCCCCGTCGCACCGCCGCCGATGATTAACAAATCATAGACATCATCTGGGTTAGCGCTGGCGCTTTCTTTGAGTGCTGCGATCTGCTCGACGCGGGAGGTTATCTTGGGGAATTGCGGTGGACTCGCGAGGAACGATGGCGCTTTGCCGCAGTCAGTGTCGAGAGGTCGACGACTGCGAAAGGTGTAGAAGCCTGCTGTTCCGGTGACGGTGACTGCTGAAGCTATGGCCGCATATCGCAAGAAACGACGGGATGTTTGGCGAGCAGCCATTTAACTTTGGGGTATGTATCCGTATCTCGCTAACTTCAGTATATTGTAATTGAAAGTTCTGTCCTTGTGTCACGGCTATCGTGTCTTCGCATAGGAAAAAGAGCGCAATGCATATAATATATAGTTGTAGACAACCGCGCTATTAAGGTAGAATCCAAGGGAGAGAGAAAAAGAATGGAAAGGAAAGATATGCTCGAGGGTAGGCGTGATTAGTTTATTAGTTTATTAATAAATGGTCCATTTGTTCGTTCGTTAGTCTAGTCCGCCAAGGACAGCTACCGGAAGCAGAGCAATAAAATATATATATATATCCCGAGCAACAAATGAAGGTCATCGCGGACAATCGCTCCCGTGGGTCACTCGGTGCAGCTCTGAACCGAGACTAGTCGATATTGGGCACGAAGGAGCGGGCGGAGTGGGGCAGCTCGGGCAATGACACCGAGCCGCAGCGGTTAGAGCACGCGCTAGTCTAGGCACAGTCTAGCGCCGGGTCTAATATTAGCGATTGACTCCGATGAGGTCATAGCAAAACAATGGCCCGCTAACCATATTAGTACTAGTACGGCGCATACCTATAGTATATCGTTGTCAGGCATAAGGACTTTTGTTTCCTCTTCTTCGAGACATCAATCACAAGGTTCATGACCAAGTCCTTATGAAAGCGATCGTTCATCCACCTAACAGCCGTCTTGCTTCCAACACGCCTGGGATATCCAAGTCAGACAGTTTGTACCTGTCAGAGCACAAGTGAAAGACTACATAGCCATACAGGGAGGTAAGCATGCAGCAGTTTGTCTTCTTGGAATGCCCTTCTGGGGAATAGGAAAAGGCATACGGTTTGGCTGTACCAGTGTTAATGCGGGGATATCCAGCATATTCAGTGGCTCTGGCGCCATCATGTCCAATGCCGCGACCCTCTAAGTCCAACTCCAAATAATAGTCACATACAAAATCCGTGCTATATTTGACAATCATATTGCCACCAAACTAACCAAATTATGACTTGCAGCGTCTCGTACCGTTAAGGTAGCCAAGGAGGATGATATTCTTTGGAGACCGGCCTTCTAGGAGATTAGAGACAAAGTCTCTCGTATCATCGGCAAACTCGTGTCCGAGGTCATCGATGCTTATGCATAGGGCGTGTACAGTGCCACGGCTTCCTGGACTGGTGGGGAGCATGTGAGGACATTGGTTGACGCTGCTGTCGACATACGGTTGATTCCGGGCCAGAGTATCTGAAGAGATTCCAGCTTGGTGCAGAGATCATTTATATGCCTAGTCTCATACAATTAGTAAGGCCTCACACGTGAAATCGGCTATATCAACACCGCCCGCACACATCTGCTTTCTGGTCTCCTTCCTCTTTTCCCTGTCTTGGTATTTTCGTTGTAAAACTACCTATATAGGTGAATTCATATTGATTTATCGAATCAACGTCTAGTCTGAGCCGGGCGTAACACTCCACCGCGCTCCAACGAAATCTGGGATTCGGTCGCAGAAGAACGGGCCTACCGCACTATCAAGGTATCTGAAAGCACCATGAGACCAAACGCGAGCATAGTGCTTCGTTGAAGGGACAGTTTCGGCACGAACACGGGTCTGAGGATCTGTCATCTTTAGGAGGGTTCACCTGGGCTCAAGCTTGCTGGGCAGGCTGAGGCTGTTTGTAAAATCAATTTTGACAGTGTGATGATCCTAGTATATTTTCTCTGTAGCATTGAAGGATGTCGATGTTGAACCACTTAGCAGTACGGGAGCTTACACGTATATCAAGCTCAACGTTAGCTACATCCTCAACAATCAATTTCAAAATACCATCTTAATACGGATGACAGCCTTTGAATGTAGGTAAAAGTGTTGGTTTCCTACATAATATAGATTCTCTCAGTCCACATCGGGCAAAAGTAGACATATTAAGCAGGTAATCCAGAATATGACTATAAACTGATATTTACAGTACAGTGGTTTGGCCTTTATCCGCCTTTATAAGGGCACCATTCAAAGCAGAGGAGCGGGTAGATGCAAGAAAAGCGCATAAATGAGCAATTTCCTTGGTGTCAGAAATCGGAGTCTGCAATGTATCCATCATCTTCTCAAGAAGTTGATATCCTTCTGTGTGTCTCCCTTGAGCCGTAGCGGTTGCAATTATATCTGTATTCATGCCTCCTGGCATTACTAGATTGCATCGAATGCCTTTGGTTCGATGGAAGGCAGCGGTACTCTTGGTAAGGCCCATCACGGCATGCTTGCTTGATGTATATGCCGCACCTTAATCGAGTAAGTACTAGCCTGCGTCTGTCTTATGGCCATGGCCTGTAGATCGGTACTCACCTGCACCCCATCCACACTCGCTAGCTACAGATCCAATATTGACGATCGAAGCATCTGTTGCGCCTCTGCTCAAGCAATGATTCAGGACTTCCTTGCTTAACAAAATGTCCCTGTCAAGTTCACAGCCAATACCTTCTCAAAAAGGTCCTGACTGACATCTCCAAGAGGCTCGAAGCGGTCCACAACACCCGCGCAGTTAACCAGGACATCAATTGTCCGAAATGCTTGACACTTTGTTCGACCAAAGCCTTCACTTTTCTGGCATCTGTGACATCACACTGCACTGGCAGTATTTGTCCTCTCTTTGAATATTCTGCGAATACAGATTTGAGTAGCTCCTCGTCGATATCGGTAACAACTACCCGCGCGCCGTCATCAAGAAACCTCTCAGCGACAGATTTGCCTAACCCACGGGCTGCACCTGTCACTAAGCACGTCCTTCCAGATAGAATTTTATCGGATGATTCCATATTCGGTAAGATATAATTAACGAAATTGTGATTCAGCGTTCAATGGAAAAGTTGGTATACAGAACTTCAGTGTAGAGCAGGACGTGCTCATGTCTATATATCTACAAAGTATTTGAGTCGGAGTTCACATGAAAGTCGTAACTCCAGATTTTAAAGACCCCTAAAGACCCCAGCTTCGATTCCAATGCAAATATTCCCCGGCATTACAGATGTCTCCGGCTCCATATAATGGAGAATATGGGGTATTATGTGGAGTAGGTTTTGGGGAGTTATGGCTAGGCATGTACGGCAGGAGAGTATACACTGTTGTCCCCAGTCACCCCTAGTTATCCGCATAATTAAATTTAAATGCTTCCGGGAAATGCACTCAGGAAACAGACCAATCGACAACAGAATCTATTGTTAGCTAGAAGCGACGACCGTTGGTTGGCTGCAATCTGGGCTATTGAACGCTCCCATATACAACAGGGATGTTAAGAGATAGTCAAATTTTGCAAATTTATTCAACAGCTCACATGTGACGGCATAGAGAGTATTCCTAGAGATCGGGGACCCTCACGTCGGAGCTAGATAGGGAAAGGTGCTTTGCTAAGGAGCAGGATAAAAGCATATTGTAGGCAGCTAGCTAGCTTTTCTCTTTCTTTCCTTCCTCGTACTTGATATTTCATCGATTAGTATCTAGTAGCTAGCGAAGCAATTCAACTGGACAGGCTCTGTCACATCACATGGCTTCTATTTGTCCTTTCCTTCCAAAAATCCCTAATTGTACCGACGCACCATGCATCACCCCGATCTATGTACGTTATCGTAATTTATGGCGATATGAAGTGGACAAAAGCTAAACAAAAATAGCTTGGTGCTAGGTTACTTACATCACTATCCAAATACATATCGAAAGCTTACATATCGGCCAAACCAGGCTTATCTTCTTGCCTGGGCAAGACCTTCAAAGTCCCGTACAAACCCAACGTTCAGCTGCATTACGGCTTCCCTGCATCCAAATTTAGACATATGAGGCTACTCTTTGCTTTGGTTATTCTCAATCCTTTTCTCAGTAGCTGCGCTGAAATTGTTTTCGCTGTCAGTCTTCGATAAAATCTCAATAGGCGCATCGATCTTTGAGTTGAATTCCGAGCTTGGGTTGTGTAGGAATGTAGTGACTGGGAAGATTAGGGTCAGGACTTGTCTTTTGTCTTGGATTTTTAGGACTCACTAGCGATGCCTACAACCATAAATGCCGCTCCGCATATGAACACGTTTCTAAACCCAGAAACATAGGCTTGCTTCATGGCGAAACCGGCAGCTTTAATAATGTCAGGTGTAATACCAGGTACGCCGTCCAGCAAACTCATATCGCCTGCACTTAGCGCGGTAATAAGTGGTGCAGCACTCTCCTCTGGTAGGCCCAGTGCCACTACAGCTGTGATCACATTTGGAACGAGATTTTTGGTCAGGCCACTTGCAAAGAGGGCATTGAATATGGCCAATCCAACGGAGCCACCCAGGCTTCGAACGCCTGTAGTGAGACCAGAGGCAACAGCAATCAACTCTGGCGGAGTAGCGAACTGCGCGGTTGTGAAAAATGTAACAAGCGCCATACCCAGACCCACTCCGAAGAAGAGAATATATCCCCAGAAATTAGCTGATCGAGTTGTTGCATTGATAGTCGCCATAACAATCATGAATATCAAAAACGAGACAAATGTTAGAATGCCGGTCACACGGACCGATTTAGTCTTGTAGATATAGAGTCCCGTCACAAAACAAGAAAGGCCGAAGCCGCAGAAACCAACCATTTGGCATAGAGCCCGTTCATAGATATCCATCTTATCCGCCTGCAAGATGGACAGTGAGTAAGGGAAGAACACGGCGGCTGCCATATAAGCCATCCCCTCGAGCGCAGAGGACGCAATCGCAATGGGAAAGTTACGATCCTCGAAGAGGCGTGGTTGAACAAACCGCGTTTTTGAATCTCCATGCGTAGACGCACAGGATGATCAGCAAAACGCCCCCAATCAAGAGAGGTGCAAGGACATGCGGATCTCTCCATGAATATGGATTATCGGCCCACAAGAGCCCAAGGCAGAGGAGGACAGTACCGGCTCCAAGAAGAAAGTATGCTACCCAGTCCAGAGCGCGGATCTTTTGTTTGAAAGTCAACGTGGCCTGCAGCTCTCTGGGTGGCGGGTTATAAAGCAGAGCAACCAGTATGACAGCGGCTGTGTAGATACCTGCGCAGATGTAGAAATATGTTCTAAATCCATCTGGGCTAGACTGGACCAAGTAGCCACCCACCGCAAGGGAAAATATTGACCCAGTAGCGTTCATTCCGTTGGCAGCAGCTTGTGCCCAAGAGCGATATTTTCGCGGCATGACTTCAGATACCACCGCTAGTATGAGACCTTGTGAGCCGAAGCCGAAGCCTCCAACACAGAAACCAGCGATGTACATGCCCATTGACATTGCACGTGCCGATATGATAGCTCCAGCAATCCCACCGAGGTTTGGAACTATCAGAATCCATTTTCTGCCCCAGCTACGCCGTAAATATGTCAGCAACACGGACAGAAGGATTTGTAGTGAGTCTAGGATGCTCACTAGTCTGCGGCCTGAGAAAGTGGTGCGGCGAGAGCAACTGTGAATATCAGTACAGCCAGGGATGGCCATGAGGCTAGATTTGCTCCTCCGATTTCAGCAGCAACAGCCTGAGCAAATGTCCCTCCCCAACGAGGATTAACAATTCGGAAAGAACAGGCTTAAAACTGCCTATTCATAAGCTTTCGTTAGCTGGATACACGAAATGTATCGAATAATATGATCGTACCATGACCAATGCGACGGTCTTAACATGATTCCAACGGACGTTACCGCAAGCCTCAGCATTGATGTCGGTGGCGGACATGGTGGCCAGACTCTGGGATATTGATATTGATTCAACTTGGTGCAAAGTAAAGCGTGTGAAAAAGAAACTATGTTTTTAGTAGGGTTGAGGATTCATCGCGTGTGTGAGGATAGGAACAACACTTATATGTTATTCAACTATTAAACTTCATAGCTACCTAGGTATAGGTAAATGAGGGAGAATATTTTATCGAAAGTTAACTTTTCCTAGCGCTTTTCTATTATAGCAATAACTGTTTTTCACGGACGCAAAAGGACTCTCTTGCAATTATGCAGGATGAATCTGCCTAGCTGATTCGGCGCTCTTCGGTTGTGATATCGCCCTTTTCCCCGCCCTTTTCCCCAGACGTCAACCATCCAACTGTACTTACGATTGGTTCAAACTTTGACATTGAGGATGAAGATGGGCCCCGCATGGGGTAGATTTAGGTAATGGAGGAGCCCTAACAAATCCCCGGATCCCGGATCTATTGGGGTTGTTCTCGCCAAAAAGGGAAATTCCACTTGTAGGATTTGTCTCAACTCCAGCCTTCAATTCTTATATTGCTGCGCGATTTAAACATACACACTTCGGTCACTACGTCCTACCACCGGAACACCTTGGGGTCATATGAGAGCTCCCAAGCCAACCACCCACAGCACTCCAATCAACAGCAGATACAGCATCGACCACTACGAAACTTTAAGTTCTCATTATTTCTAGCTACGGAGTAGATGTGAAAGAGGTGGAATGGAAGCAAGCATATATAGGCCTAGAATTGATCTGAATGTCGACAACTAAATATTAAAGAAGAGCGACATTGAAGTTTATACCCATAATAGGTGTGCTTTTTCTTACCAGACCAACATGTACAATCTATTTGACCTCTACGGCCCGTATGAGTAGGTGTTGAATGGTAGTCCTGGTCGACGCTTGGGTCACAGTGTTTGAAGTGACCAAAATATAAGCTTGGTTTTTGCCCTGCATTCAAGAGGTTCAAGAACTCGACCAAGTGGTAGATGGGCAGATGTGTATAATTGGCCTAGATACCTACCGCACAAGGTATCATTGCGACCCGTCGTGTTGATGTGGTTATGTATATTTTCAGTGGGGTTGGATCAATTTCTGTTATTTAGTTCTGTCAGAAACCACTGAATACTCTGTGATTTAATGATGAGTGGCTAATAGTGAGTTGATTGTTGGGCCATGCTACTCTCTGTGTAATGGGCCTTGATCTCTCGCCTATATTATGTGGTTAGCGCCATGCTGCTCAGCCTTGAGGCGTTGCTTTTCTATAATCTCTTCCTCGCGTTGTTTTCACTTATTTTGTCGAATTTGAGCTCGCTCAAGCTTTTCATCGCTGCGCAGTAGTGAGCACTCCGTGAGCGCTCTGTGAGCCGGCGGCTGATCACGCTGAGCTTAAAGCGGCACAATGCTGAGCCCACTAGCGTCGCCTCTTTCACTGGCGATAGTTCTTATTACGGAGTGAAACTACACTTAGGGTTACAACTGAACAAGGACTGGCTATATAGCTCCGATGAAACGCCGTTCTCAACTACTACATATAGGTATTATCCCGATAAAGCTCCGTTCTCTCAACGACCAAATGAAGACTTGCGATATTGGCCCGATAAAGCGCCGTTCTCTCAACAAATGAATGAAGACTTGCTATATTGCCCCGGTAAAGCGCCGTTTCTGCGGCCGAATGCAGATTCCACCAGATGTTGTTTTTAGAATATGCAGTCCATTGTAACTGCCAGCAGCGTTTTCACATGCTTTCACAAAGCAACAGGTTATTAGTTGTATCCCCGGTTTACGTCAACAAGTTGATAATGCAAACCAGTGCCCAAGTGACCGTAAATTCAAGTATAATTGCATTAGGAATCTAGCCATATACATGTAAGGTACCTAGCTAGGCCGGAGCATGCTGCAGATTGCGGGCCGCCCCCACATAATTTATACATCCACGGCAGCCCATGGGTATAAGGTACATGTATATTATTATATTATATGTATTATACGCAGTGATGTTGCAAGACCCTCTTCGAATTGGCAGTTGGGCTAAAGGAATAGCGTTGTATCGTATGCCTGCCTGACTCAAATTACTTCGGTGAGCACAATCATGTATTTCAGATTGCCTGTGGGCAAAAGTATAAATAGCCAGACCTCTAACTCACAGACATGCTAAATTTGAACCCAGAGCAATTTCCATACTCCTTTTAATCCAGCTTCGCGAGGTCATTTTCAGTATGAATACCCTGCTCTTCATTCTCTATGTTGGGCTGGCCTCAATTGCTGGCCCATCCAGCGCCGCCAGTGCAGCGAGTACCAGTGCTCTGGACGCCTGGCTTGCTACAGAAACCGGCTATTCGCTGCAGGCTATACAGAACAATATCGGGTCTTCGGGGATCTGGGCAGAGAGCGCCAACAGTGGTGTTATTATTGCGTCACCCAGCACTGCAAATCCTGATTGTATAAATGCAACTGCTCTGTTATGAAGCCTTGACGCTAATTGGATTTATAGATTACTACACTTGGACCCGCGACGCAGCATTAACGGCTAAAGTACTAATTGACCTTTTCGCGGTGGCGAAACTTCTACAAGGTGTTATTGAAGAATACGTCGACGCCCAAGCCCATATACAAACCGTCTCAAACCCTTCCGGAAGTCTCTCTAATGGCGGGTTAGGGCTTGGTGAGCCAAAGTTCAATGTCGACGAGACGGCATACACCGGCTCATGGGGACGGCCGCAGAGAGATGGGCCTGCGTTAAGGGCTACGGCGTTAATCGACTTTGGGGAGTGGCTAATCGTTAGTATACTAAGTCTGGTTTATTCTAGATTCCGATGCTAATGCTGTCTTCATAAAATCAAAGGATAATGGCTACTCGCAGTATGCAACGGATATAGTATGGCCTATTGTCCGGAATGATTTGTCCTACGTGGCACAATACTGGAACCAAACCGGCTACGGTAGGTAACTCTTTCGCTCAACCCGTATGTATTCCTTTATACTAATAAAACAGACCTCTGGGAGGAAGTACAAGGATCCTCCTTCTTCACAATTGCGGTTCAGCACCGTGCTCTCGTGGAGGGAGCCACCTTTGCTTCTGCCGTTGGTTCCTCCTGCTCCTACTGTGAGAGCCAAGCACCCGAAATATTGTGCTACCTCCAGTCATTCTGGCTAGGCGATTACATTCTAGCCAACTTTGACTCTAGTCGATCGGGTAAAGACACGAATACGCTTCTCGGAACGATCCATACTTTCGATCCCGATGCTGGCTGCGACGATTCGACATTTCAGCCCTGTAGTTCGAGAGCGTTAGCCAACCACAAAGTCGTGGTGGACTCGTTTAGGGATCTTTATACCATCAACAATGATGCGGCCGAAGGCACCGCCGTTGCTGTGGGTAGATACCCCGAAGATTCGTACTACAACGGGAATCCGTGGTTTCTGTGCACATTGGCTGCGGCAGAGTTGCTTTATGATGCAGTGTATCAATGGAAACAGCAGGGAAGTATCACTATCGACTCTACGTCGCTGGACTTTTCCAGGACTTGTACGATGATGCTGCGACTGGCACATATTCTTCGTCTACATCGCAATTTGAGGATATTGTTGACGCTGTTACCACGTACGCCGATGGTTTCTTGAGTATCGTGGTAAGACAGATTGCTTTATCAGCCCTAAATCTCAGTTGAGTTAAGTTTGCTAAGGGCCACAGGAATCACATGCTTCGAGCAACGGTTCTATGAGTGAACAATTCAGCAAAAGCGACGGCACCCAACTCTCTGCTCGAGATCTGACATGGTCCTACGCCGCATTGCTAACGGCCAACAACGCCCGGAACGCAGTCGTGCCTCCTTCCTGGGGTGAGCCTAGCGCATATTCTGTACCGGCTACATGTCTTGCTACGTCTGCTACTGGAACTTATTCCACTGCGACCGATACAGCGTGGCCAGCAACTCTAACTGGAGGCACTGGCACTGTTACAATTAGCACAACGACTACTGGCAGTACTACCAGGACTACCAGTACTACGAGTAAAACAAGTTCATCTAGTGTCTGTTCTACCCTACGTCCGTAGCGGTGACATTCGATCTGATCGCAACGACCGTCTATGGACAAAATATGTTCTTATCCGGTTCAATCAGCGCACTGGGTGATTGGGATACCTCCGACGCGGTGGCGCTAAGCGCAGCTGATTACACGAGTTCAGACCATTTATGGTTTGTTACCGTTGATTTGCCGGCCGGAGAATCTTTCGAGTATAAGTATATTCTCAAGGAAAGTGACGGGACTATTGTTTGGGCGGATGGGGACAATGAGAGCTATACAGTGCCGTCAAAGTGTGGAGTGAGCACAGCTACCGTGGATGATACATGGGATTCCTAGTTCACAAGCATTCTGGGAGCTCGTACCTCAGTTCCTATCAGAGTGAGCTACCATCAGCCAGCTACCTAGGTAAACAAAAGCAATCAATCAGTGAGCAAATAGCAAACATATTCGCAATTATTACTACTCTCCGGCATGGTGCCGTGCTTACTAAACAATACCCGGGCAGTTGGTAAGTGTTGGCTTCATTGGCATGTCCTTCATTTGATGGATTGATTGGAGTTAAAGTTACACTGGACCATATTTCAAAACACTCTATCGGTAAAATCAACGACCTGCGCCTTCTCAATTATTCCATCAAGGCTACGAATGAATTCTTGATGTGCAGGATCTTTCTCAACATAGTAGTCTCGGTCTTCCTTGCTTGTGAATTCGACAACGAAGGCATGTGTCATCCCGTGCTTTGCAGTGTTGCAACAAGTTAGCAAATAACGAGCATATAGGAGCGTCACAAGTTCTTGGCTGATGCATTCAAAGCCCGATAATTACTTACCTGGATCCCTTCAGGTGAGTTGTCTCGCCCACCAGATGAGGCCTTGATATACGGCTGCTGAGATGATGGATGAAGACAGTTGTCTCGAAGTGCAAGCATGCGGCTGCAGGCCTTCGCCACGAAGGCGTGTTAAACTCCAGTTCACCATACAAAAGGCATCTGTAGCGACTTACATTTTCGATAGCCGCCTTACTAGCGCTTGACTTGAACTGGAACAGAACAATATGAGTGACCGACATTGTGGCTCGTAAATGCTAGAAGCGTTGCATAATTAAAAGAATAGGAACGAAAGCAAAGCAAGGCTTCTTTCGGGGCGGGGTGATTTACTCGTACTACTAGTCTACCCGTGCCAACGCGCCCCCACCCTCACGGTGTGGGTGCGCTCCGGCTCAACCGCCCTCCCGGCTCAACGGTATAAAAATCACGTATATTCATTTTGAAGCTATCTACGGCGCGATTCACCCTGTGTATCTACAGAAAAAGAGTAGAGTTAGGTAGAGAAGCTATCTGAGCATCTAACAGTTGAGTTTGAACAGTTCCGGAGGATTCAGGCTGATTTTGTGTGGTAACTTGCTCCGTAGATTTGGCTCCTAGAGGAAGCCGCTTTTCCAATTTTTATCATCTCGTCCATCTTTCTCTGGTTAATGCTCTGGTTGGCATCCTTAACAGTAAGAACACCTCCGGTTTGCACCTGGCGTCTAGTATTCGTACGATTTTTGCGTTTATTGAGCTCCGTAAGTTGCTTAACCTGCGCCTCATGAAGATCGCTAAGATAAGCCTTATAAAGGCTTGCTTCAAATAACTTGTTGAGCCGACGCTTAAGATATGGGCTTGCGGCTTCTAGTGTATCCTCAATAACATCGATATCACGTCGTAACCGTTTGATAGAGCGTTCAATAGCAGGGGTTTCTTTTGGTGGTGAGCGAGACCCAGTAGTTGGTGAACTTGGAATATTTACTCCTCTTCGCCAAAAATCTTTAGTATAGGTTCCTCCACTGCATCAATTTTTTCCTGGAGAGGCTTAAGCATAATCTCAGCATTAATAGGCCAGATTCCTCGATCCTGAAAACCTGCCTTGATTGTACGGCGTGTAAGAGCCTGTTCCCGTACTTTATTAAGCTCATATAAAAAGTCGCTTTTATCAAAAACTGGCCTCCAAGCCGGGCTTGACGATTAACAGCTTTCCCATGGAAATGCTTATACTGTTGAAAAGGTGCACCGTCAAGTGGCTGTAATAGATGTGTAGTATGCGGTGGAAAGGAATAGATGATAATATCATGTAAATCGCAATATTCGAGGAATTGAGACGTTGTATGATTGAGGTAGTTATCCATAAAAAGAAGTCGCATCTTGCCTTCTTTATATGCTTCCCAAGTTGCTAGATTGAAATGATGAAGCCATTCAAGAGCAAGCTCGTCTGAGATAAAGCCATTTGGAGACACTCCTACTACCCAACTAGGGTCTAGATCACAATACTAGTGTTCCATATGAGCCTTGCCGGCAAGAATCAAGAACGGTGGGATAAGTGCCCTTGGGCATTTGCGCACTCAATAACCGTTATAGATTCACGTATAGAAGCACTGGCAATATTCTTGGACATCGTAGTATAAGCTGTTATTACAGCCTCCTTTTACCCTGGCCAATGCGGAAGCCAGTCTCATCAAAATTCCAGATATTATCTGGGGTAATCTCATGTGTATCGATTTGGATTTGGAGACGGTCAAACCACGTTTGTAGGATTCCTAAGTCCCCTGCATTTAACTGATTAGGGTCCATTGGCTTCTGAATAAGTCTTTTGAAGTTATCTGGCATTCTATCAACAAATCTGTAGGCCCAATTAGGGCCTACTTGACGAGGCACTTTTCCGATTGAAGTCATATTCCGGAGTATAAGATTTGCTCGATTATTCAATAATTCAATTGTTGGAGGCACCCCAATATCGTCTAGGCACTTTATCCATGCCCGTAAAGCGTCTTCCTGAGAATTAGAGAATAAGCGATTCGTTGCTGGACGTGTTGAGCGAGAATTAGTGCCTTTGATCTGTGAGAGCAATCTTCTATAAGGCGCGTCGAATTTACGCGACAAATCCTTGATTTTTGGGTTTTATCGGTCTCATAGGCTTCTATGGCCCTTTGTATTGCTAATTCCTCTTTTTATACAAATCTGAGGTCATTGTGGTGGTGTTTTTGACGATTTATTGGCGCTGTTGAGAATGTGCGAATTTTATACCGTTGAGCCGGAGCGCACCCACACCGTGAGGGTGGGGGCGCGTTGGCACGGGTACTACCTAATCGCCTGAGGCACTAGGTAATTTAATAGCGCGATACTGGAATAGGAATAGCTCTCACACACCATACCTAATATAGAAAAATGCCCGTCGTAAGCTTAACCATGACGAGTAAAGGCTCGAAAGTAACACTTTTATTGGATAGAAATGCCCCACATTTCTACCAATGAGAGCATCCTAATTCCTACGCTTTGCTATATATAAACACGCCTCGTACCTACCTAAGTAGGTCTCCATAGGGTTAACAAGTTCACCGTCCACTTATATGGCTAGGTAGTCTACTGGCATGCTAATATGTATACCCATCGTAGCCATGCATGGACTATCCAATTGGCGTTAGACATGAATTGGTATTCGCACACTCTATACACGAGCTATTCCTCTATTCCTGCCTGTTTCTTATGTATCCCATACGACCGGTCAGGAATTTCCATTCGTAGGTATATTAACCTCGCACCAGCTGCACGGCTTGCAGTATTACCTGAATAAGACTGAGAAGAAGACTGAGTCCCCAATGATTGAAACCAGCCAGAAAGTCCAGTACTGAAGAGTGTCACGTTTATCTCGAATGAGATCAGTGATTGACCTTGGCTTAGCACCTTGAAGTTCTCTGGCGATGAGCTCAATCCTCTCGTACAATACCGGGAAATCTCGAGCCGCAAAGTAAACCTCGCGATCCGCGGGAAATAGTTCCGAAATATGCGGCAGTTCTTTCTTCGTACATATTAGGGGAAGTAAGGTGTCCACTGGACGGCAGGGCTCCGTAAGGCCGAACGTTCGACGAAAAGTTTTCTTGACGGCGCTGATTGACCAAACAGAAGGCGATAAGATAGGATAACTTCTTGGAGCAGATGGGCAATGTCGTGTTCATCAGCACGTGGATCCACTCCGGAATAGTCGATACTTCCAAAAGAATATATTATTCCATTGGAGCGCAGCATCTCGAGGCAGAATGAAGGATACTTGAAAAGCGACAGCGTCCTTGTCGACTTATCGTAGTCAAGGTGCAATGCCAAAGTATCAACCCATCGGATGTCAACCCTGAGTAACCCATGAAGGAGATAAGCGTTTGTTTCTGTGGGATAGATTGGCAGCCAGGACGACGCCATCTTACTACTCGCTTGCATTCTGCGCGACGCCGGCAAATCGAGCGGGGAGGAGATTGCCAAACGCTTTCAACAGTATTGACAGAGGTCGATCACAAAGATAACTGGGAACCCTATATGTGTCGAAAACAAGGCCCGATTGTGGCTGATTGGAATCTTGATGAATAGCCAGTTCTTGTGCTGAGCAGACATTGAAACCCGCCTGGAACAACATAGAGCCCCAACCAAGGATGGCGAAGATAAGTAGCTTCTGAGCTGGCAAAGATTCTTCTGTCTTGTCGAAAATTTCAGCTAACTGTAGATGGCTTGCAATGTCATCGATAGAAACTCCCTCAGTTCTTTGTGCATAGTTACCAATTATCTTGGCAAGTCTGTGGATTATGTCGACCTTCGGAGTTACCAGAAGCTTTTGGTTCTCGACTGTTAATTGTCTAACGCTGTAAGGAATATTCTGGAGCTGTTCGGTTAGCCACGCCTCGTACCAGTGCATGTCAATTTTGTCGTTCAAAGCATTGGCATCAGCATGGCGCGTTGGGTACCCTGGCTTTCTCATGAAATTGCGGGCGGTATTGTTGACGAAAATAGTTCTCTTTCTCAAAATATCAATAGAACGCACGGTGTGCCTCTCTACAGGAGCAAGTTAGCAGATATGAGATATCATGTCACAAGTTATCCGTACTAGAGTTATCGATCTGCTTTACAGAATTTTGGCTTCCCATGGCGTGGAGACGGTATTGAGCGGTATAAAGTAGGTAAAAGTGACGATAAGCGTTGAGACATCTGATTCTCTGGGAGTGTGCACATTTTAAACTAATTCTGTGCAACGACATCTTCTCTCCTGAAGTGCCAGGCTGTCGCGTCTGCCAGTCGAAGTCTTGACCTTGGAGGATGTGATTGGTGAGGCAGTTGGCGGTTAATGTCACACCATTACAAATTAGGTTAGTTTATTTGCCCCGGCCCGTCCCGCCCCTCCAACCACTGGCAGCCCCGCACACATTTGCTCTGTTCTCTCAACGGGCCAGATGAGACTAAACGCCATGGATCCAGTCAAGGAGACAAATTCCAGTGCATCACAGGGAGACAGCGGCAATGAACATAATACTAGTCCCATTTGGCAGGCGGCCATTGAGAAGTATTATCAGGAACTCAGCCGAGGCGGCGTCACAGGACCGACAATCGACCAAGATCTATGGAGCATCCATAGCCCAGATGAGCTTCTGCAACGAATCCAGGATCTTGCGCCTATTGACAGCCAGGCTTCGGGAAACTGGCTAGGATTCGTTCGGCGCCTTGAGCCTATACTCCTCAGTCTTAATGACTTCGCTATAATCATCAGTTTAGCATTTGGGAAGAACGGTCAACTCGCGGCCCTAATATGGGGTTCTATAAGGCTCATACTGAAGGTACTGAAAGCTTCAAATATCCCTTATACTTAATGTGCCTAGTTTGACACTTTAGGTCAGTTTGCGCAGCCTGTCCTTCCTCAGCTTCTCGATATGCTCGAAGAATTAAGCCGTTCCTTGCCGAGATTTCGCAAATACGAGAAGGAATTGCCTATGACCACGGAACTGGAAGAGCTTCTTTTCACCACATACACTAAGGTCATTGTTCTTTGTGCTCATTCTATTGCTTTCTTTCGCAACAATCCGACCTCGGCAAGGAGTCGTCATGTGTGGCTTAAATTCAGCAATGACTTCTCCGACGTTATATCAGATATTCAAACATACTCAAGACGTGTCGATGAAGCTGCGGATCTGATACGTCTGGCCAGAGAAACTCACGTCTCCGATACGGTTGAAGCAATCAAAAGCCTGCAGGAGGATCAAGTCAAAGAGAAGAATCTTCCATGTTACATGATACCATACGGCCTAAACCTTCGATTCTTTGGTAGATCGATTGAGACAGATATGCTGAAAAAGGAACTAGACAATCAAGAAACACGTGAGAAGTTAAAAGTCATAGCGGTCTATGGGACCGGTGGTGTTGGAAAGACCCAGCTCGCCTTGCACTACGCCAACACCTCTCTCCAGCTATATGACGTGATAATATGGATACCAGCTGAAACCCAAATAAAGGTTACTCAAGCTTTAGCTAATTTCGCGGGCAAGCTTGGTCTACCAAAATCAGAGGCCGTCGAGGATGACTATCAGTCCATCCAGAAAGTAAGGGACTGGCTAAATACGTCAGGAAGAACTTTCCTTCTCATATTTGATAATGTCGAGCATCCTGAAATTTTGGAACAACTATGGCCCGCAAGTACCAAAGGTTCTGTGATTATCACTTGCCGGTCCCAATCAGTTGCGTGCAAGAAAACCTCCACTGTCATACATTTGCAGTGCTTTGCCGGCGAAACAGGTGTTGAGGTTTTATATTCCTTGACAGGTCTTAAACCTTATAGTGAAGGTGATGCAGTCGCAGCCAGGAACTTGGTTCAGTTGCTTGGTGGCTTCCCTCTTGCTATGACCCAGATCAGCGAATTCATGAATAACCGTGGATATTCCTATGAAGAGACCTTGCGTCTCTATGAAAAATCATCCCAAAGGATATTCATGAGATCTCAAGCCCCTATTCAATATGAACATACTTTGAACACGGTGTGGGATGTTTCGTTCCAGAGTCTGTGTGCTGAGTCAAAGAGTCTGCTTAACCTGCTTGTATTTTTGACTCTGATCACATCCCTGAATGGATTCTCACAAACCAAAGAGCCGGTATTAATGAAGCAAGTTTACAATTTCTGTTCGATGAATTTGAGTGAGCAGAGAGCTGTCTCCTGAGCAAAAGTCTTTACTGACTATCCTAGTTTCGGTGACGCTGTGGGTGGACTTATCAAAGCATCGCTGTTGAATAGGTTGGCTTCACATAAAGCTATATCGATCCATCGCCTCATCCAGTCTACCGTATTGGCGAGAATGTCACCAACGGAACAATCGATGAACCTGGATATGGTGCTTCAAATGCTGCACTGCAGTTTTCCTAACACATGGAACGAAAGGACACCCCAACAAGGTCATGGCTGGGAATCGTGGGAGACCTGCAGTGCGGTCCTCCCGCATGTAAGCTGGTTGATCAAATTAATTGAGTCAAACTCTCTGAGCCCTACGAATCAGGAATTGTTTGCAGAATTGGTCTTCCGAGCTGGCACGTAAGTACCATTATATCCTCTATGTAGAGAGTGACGCTGTCTAAGAATAAGATGCGAAAAGGTACCTTTGGGAGAAAGAGCAGCCAAAACCGCTCGATATTTTTTGAGTTTGGCATCCATCTCGACATAAGTCGTTCTACTCGAAGTTATGCGCAGGCTTACAGGCTCCTTGGTCACATTGCACTAGACATGGCACAGCCCCGAGCGGCATTACGTGCGTATCAAAAGGCCCTCGCAGTCAGAGAGGAGCTCGAGGAACCGAATTCTCCCCGATAGCAGACGTGTATGACTCGATCGCCTGCAGTTATACCGAACAAGGGAAGCTTTCTGAAGCCTTTGAATACCTTTCAAAGTCAGCCGATATTCATCAAACGCACAACCCACTTCATATGGCTAGGACACAAGCAATATATGCCATGACCTACCTCCGAGCAGAAAAACCCAAGGAAGCACTGGAAGCGCTGGAAGCCTGCTGGCGACTGCAGAACTTGACGGAACAACAAATCTCTGAATCTCTATCCAAAACACAGCGGGGACATTGTTCTCTTGTCTAGGATTAAATATGCCCAAGGGCTGAAGGAAGAAGCTCAGCAGCTCGCATCACGGAGTATTTCTATACGTAAAGGGCTTTTGGAGATAAAGGTCCTCGCGTTGCTGACTCCATATTCATTGTGGCTCGTATGTTGGAGGCTCAAGGAGAGGATGTTCTCTCTGCAAAGTTGTTGCGCAGTGTGGTTGAGATTAGCCGAGGTCTATCTGAAATGCAAGGCCACCTCTCGCGTTCTTTATGGTTCCTGGCTAAAGTTGAACATAAAATGGGAAATAACAGCGTGGCTGATCAGCTCAAGAGAAATGCAATAAAAGAGCGAGATATGATTGACGGAAGAGAAGCCGCAGAAGAGGATACAGACGATTCATTTATGAACTTGGTCGGGTGGATGCTATGGTAACGATAAAGAACAACTGCCGTGATAATTTTCCTTGAATATGTATTAGGAAACTTGTGCATATCATAAAGAAATAAACGGTGATCTACTTAGTCACGCATCTTCACCGTTAGCTCTGCGTTCCAGTATGTCAGATTCAACAAACTCGACGTGTATTCTCTAGCGGAGCTAGCAGCTTCCACAGATAGCCTTTGCTCGATCTCTTTCTAATGTGTTTCTGTGGCATCTTTTAAGGCTTCGAAGGCTTGCTCACTTCGGCGTCTGAGGAAGCAGGATTTATAAGTGTCAACAATGAAAACTTTCTGCTTCTTGCAGCGTACGTTTCTGATGGACCACCTAAGTATCGAGATAAGGTTGATATTGAATGCTCGGTGGAAGCAGTAGATAGAATGTTCACCTAGTAGCCTTGGATCATAAATTGAAATTTGATAAACAAAGTACGTACGAATGTGTTTTAGGTACCCACGGAGGGATGCAATTTATAGCGATCTACATCGAAGAGCAAGGCCGTGAGTGGAAGCATTCCCCTTCCAACTTGATATCGCTCTTTCCAGATAACTTTCACTATAGTAATCATTGAGTCTTTGGCTGTAAGGGATATTTATTTAAAGGATACTAACATATTCAATACGGCATTGTCAATATAGAACAGAATAGATTCTGACATGCTGTCCCGTTTGAGTGGTGCATGCGTTGTTAGATCTTCACAAAGTCAAGCCCTCTTGCTAGCCAGCACCCAATCTTGAACCCGGTTATAAAGCCGCTTTCATCACGGTGGAAGACCACAGTCCAGTCGCCTGGTGCTGGTGCATCGAGTCCTCGCGGGCAGGCCAAGGTCCAAACATCATCACCAAGGTATTTCATACCAGTTGCTGTTCCTTGACCAAGATATCCATCAAATTCTCCATACAACATTCCTGCGTCCCCCAACAGTGAAAGAGTGACTCAACCTCGGTGCATTTGTAGTCACCCTTGAGTGAATTGTCTTTGAAGCTGGTATCTCGTGGAACTAGGCGTCGAGCCTCAAGTTTTCTGTTCTCCATAATGCGCTGTATGCGCAGTACATCTCCATCAATACTTGCTGACATGCCTGGAGCCTCGCCATGGCTGGAGTCAGTGAGCTTGATGGTTTCAGGGTGGCCTGCATAGGAAATGATAAGCTCTCCGGATGCAGGTCCTTTGCTGACTGTAATGGAAAGCTGTGTTTCCTTATCGAGGAAGCTGCCAGTCCAAGCAGAACTTGGATTCACAGGGCATATTCCAACTTAGGCTTATGCAAAAGAGCCCGCATGACATCTTCAACGGCAGACATGACATCTTGCTCATGATTAAACAATATCACAACGGATAGACCCTCGTGCAAAGCATGGCGCCGATGAGACCGATAGCCACGTAGGGCGCCGGAATGGCCCAGTGTATCGACACCATTGAGGTAAATATGGCTTAGACCATAATGATAAGGGGCATGCGTACCGTCGGAATAAGTGATGGGCTGAGAAACTTGGTGGTACCAACTTTGTGGGTCAGCGAATAGGCGGTGCAAATGCTTTTCCCAGGCAATCATGTCGTTAAGGGACGCAGCCAATCCAGCGTCACCCGACCATTCCATGCGGTTCACAGCGGGAAAATACCCCGTGTTCTCTGTTCCCTCGTAGCCGAGACACGGTGGCGGGAGTCTGCTGTTGTCAGGGCAAAGGAACGCAGTCTCCATCCCTGCTGGTTTGAGGATGCGCTCGCTCAGCAGATTTCCAAGTGAATCTCCAGTAACACGCTCAATCAAACGTGCAAGTATATGGAAATTGACATTGCAGTAAGAGTACTCGGTGCCCGGTTTAAAATGGAATGACTTTGTCCGTTCCAACATTGGCGGACAGTCTCGTTCAATGAGGAACTCATCCTCCGGTTTAGTGCCCCAGACTGCGGTCATGGCCCAGTAATCACGAAGACCAGACTGCATATCGCACAGATGGTCGATAGTCAAACCGCTATTGTTGGTCAACTCAGGCTGAAGCAGTTCCATAAACTTCTCTTGGAACTGGGCCTCGATGTCTCCCTTGGCAGCCATTTCGGGAGTCGGGTTACGCTTCAGATCAAGCAATAGCGCGCAGACGAACTGCTTCGTGATCGAGCAGATGGGCATCTGCATGTCCGCGGTAAGATGGACACGCTGGTCAATATCGGCGTATCCCCAGACCCGCTGTGCAATAAGCTCGCCATTTCCGACGACGGCGATAGCACCGCCTGGTCCACGGTAGCGGAGAGGAATATCATCAAGGATCCTTTGGACATTCTCTAGGTCGACCATTCTTGCTGGTGAGTGGTGTACGGGGACCGTTTTGTGTGGTGGTCCTGGGTCCAAGCGGCCTTGCTTGGTAAGATAATGTAGGCAGAGCAGCTTCCCCACTTTGGAAAAGGAAATTAAAAGGGATCCATTCTTAATCGCAAGTTATTGATGATACGGCCGAAAGGCTTTTACGTTCTATCCTCGCCTCATGAGTGCCAGGCGTCAGTAGAGTAGCTACCTCCGTGATGTACTCCTAGTTTAAATTCAGGCCTTACCCTGGATATATGTAAGGGATAAAGGAACGACAGAAAAGAAAAGAAGAGGGCGCGGGCTACACAGCAGCGCGGGACTGAGCATGGGAAGAAGACCCGACACATCAAGGTAGATACATTGGTCCTCTGGATGATACCTAGGAAGTTGGCAATGGCGAGAGGGATGAGCCTTCAAGTCCCGGCTCTTATGCGAAGAAGCTTGAGTCCACTTGCAAGCTATGTGCCTATCTTAGCTTTGCATGCATAGTGGTCAGACATGCGAAGGACAGAATAGTTCTGTCATATGTTTTCTAATCATCTAGATTCCTGCTTCAGTTCTACGTCAAACCTAGGTATAGAACAGGCATTATACAAATCTTGCGTTTGCTTAAAATCACTCATATCGTTTCCAAATAGCATCCAGCTGCTTCATCTCAGCCAGATCACCGGTACGCGCAATATTCATGTTCAGAGCTTGCTGGAATTGCATCGCTCCCTGCGCACCGGCAGGGTCTCCCAATTGTAACCAATTTGCGAGTTGCCATATAGAGTCGGATTACTCGTTCTTGACGCAGCAACGATGTTGTTTGCTCCTTGAAGCATAATCGATGACATGAACAGCGTGCTTTGCGTACTCATTCTCATCTTGGCCAGGGCCAGAATTTCCCGCATTCGCGGCACTGTTGCTAGATACACTTGCATGCGTTCGCGAAGGGCTACGTTGAAGGATTCGATATTATTTTCGGCACACGCTTTGTTCCATAGGCCGCGCATGCGCGGAGAGTAGGCGTCACAGATACACTCGTCCGGACGCTCGCGCAATGTCAAGGTGTGTGCAAGACTGGTGTCCCGGATAGCCTCTTCGAAGCAGCTCTCACAAATCGTAGCTTCCTCACCGCAGTACCAGCGACGGTTTTCCATGGACCATCCTTTGGACAGGCGGGAAGAGAAGCGACTCTCGCAACGAAATTGTGAAAGATGGAAAAGTCGTTCAGCATCAGTGCTTCGTGGATCCTTGGGAAATAGCTCAGCGCTCGTGGTACGCCGGGGAATAAATCGCAGATGTACGGCGAGCCGTCATCTGGTCCTCGAGTTTGTATGAAATAGCTTCCCAGTCCATATGTGTGCATGATGCCTACAAGACACCGACCGCAGATCTTGAAATCCGGACACCCGTCCAGCGTATACCATATCCCATTTCTGATGCCATCCTTGGTGCATGGCGGCAGGCCGGGAATAACACGTGCTGCATTCTGCCAAAGAGTTATATTCTTTTTTCACACGCCTCGTACCAGGCAATCTGCATGCCCAGTTCCGTATTCGAGTTAGCACACTCCCAGACTTCCTGCTTTCTATGCTCTGGTACCTGAATCTGGGTGAAATATGACGCCAGAGGAGAAATATCGGCCCCGTCATGGAAACAAGCACCGCAAACCAGTACACCCTGGATAGGGGTTGGGCATGTACCAAAGAGTAGACGCACAGGCTGCACCCTTTATATCTTTGCAAGCTGGGATTCTCTGTCTCGCGCGTGCCCACTCAATAAACGCAGACCAGTTCTGTGATGGGGAGTGATGAAGAATTGCCTTTTGATAAAGCCAACGCACATATCACAAGTGGCACCTTGACCGTTGACGCCGAAATTATATAGAACAAATTTGTCTGCAAAAGTAGTTGCGCGAACAGTATCCTCGTAACATGCTTGGCAGCAAACAAAGCCATTGACCTCCGAGTTTCTCAAGCTGTGCCAGCGATAAGTATTGGTATTTGGCTCCGCAGTCACGGCGGCAGTTGGTCCTGTGCAATTAGGAATCCCTCCTCTAGCAACCATGTAGCGGTGAATGGAATCCCAGTTGCCGTTACTAAGATGCTGCCCTTTAACTGGGTGACTCGCTCAGTACTCCATAGGCAGAATCGGTGTGGATCCGGTGCCAATTCCTTTGCTACAAATTTCGTCGCAAAGGGTGTATGGCGGAGTTGGTCTTCATAGCACCTTGAGCAGATGGTGAACGCAGCGCTATCGACAGGATGATACCATGTTGCGGCGAAGGCCAGATCACTGTCTCGAGGGCAGCGTAAAGGATCTAGAAATAGAGAGAAAGAGCATGTCAGAATGTCGTTGTCTGCACATAACCTGTGGTAGCCTAAGAGGCACATACATTGTTTTGTGCTGTAGGGGGTTCATCTTGTTGGTTGTAGGTATGGTTCGTGAGATGTCTCTGGTAATCTAAACGCAAGATAGACCTCTAGGCCTATCTTATACTATATACCAACTTCCTACTTGCTGGTAAGTGGATACTTTTTGCCCAAGCCTCAGAGGTAATCCGAGTCTGATTATCCATAGCCTCCGCCGTTGCCGGATAGCGTTAGCAGAATAGAGCTGTGCGAAAAGCCACATTGAGGCTTTGCTGGTGGGCTTCTAGAACACCGACTACTCCGTATGGTGTGGTTATTGTGGTGATTATTATTATTATTAACACAATAAATCATGTGTCGTATTTCTTCTTGTCCAGTCTACAAGAACAAAGCGATCTTGGGCCGAGGTCCAGAAGATGCAGCCAGTGCCTAATTAGGTATTGTTGAAGTCTAGAATACCTTGAATGTCTGGTTAAACTACCTAGGTATTCAAGGAGTCAAGCGGCACGGCTATCTGTGACTGGTAAGAAGTAGGAGAGACACACACACACACACACACGTATACGTATATATACATATATAGGCAAGTATAGCTAGAAACAAAAGCCTTGAATCCGCTACCTAGGTATGTATGATATTTGCACATGATCACCGAGTATCTTCAAGCCAAGGTATATCGCCACTTTTCAACAATCGCTCATGTTCCATACGTAAAGCCGTGGGATCATTTTCTTCGAACCAAAATGCCCACGTACTACGCGTGTTGATCTCCAAGTTGTCCCGGCTGGAACGGATGCCAACATGCTGGGCCTGTGGCGGTGCGAGAGCGAAGCGACGCAATTTCTCTCCGTCAGCGTATTCTTCAATCAGGGAGTCCGTCTGCCCACCCTTGCGATCACGCAGGAAGTTGACCAAGTTGGGCACTTGATCACGAGGGAAAACCATGGCTTGCGTACAGCAACCGTACTTGTTCATTTCCACGACGCCGCGCATGGGGCTGATGTTGTATTTCCCTATCATAAAACGAGACCGGTAAAGGCAGGAACGGTAATGGCACAAAGCACCGCAATAGTTGCGATATCCAAATGTCTGCGAGCGACAGGCAGAGTTCGACGAGTAAGTACGAGAGCACCGCAGGCTGTGCCCATCGCAACGAGAAATACGAAACCAATATGACGGTATGCAAAGTCATCGATAGTCCAACTCAGCGCGGTTTCCGTGTAAAAGAGGCGCAGATACAGCCAATTCTGGGCCTTCAATCTATTTTCTATGTCATTGAGACCCCGGAGCGTTTTCGCTAACCAGCCATCCGCAAATATAATATCATCCTCGAAGATTCCGATATACGGGACACCGGTACGGTAGCATTGATCAAGGGCGTATGTATAGTCACTACTAATTCTGAGTAACATAGCTCATCGACGGCGACAGATCTAAGATCGAACATTGAGAGACACTCACTAAACCCCTTTTTCATAGTAATTGTGTTTTGCTTCGAGGGCCTGGAGCATCTGAAAATCATCTTCAGAGACATTGTACGAGGACACCGAGTCCACGAGCCGATCAAGCCACAGCTGACCCCAGCTAGGGTGAACGTCGGGATTAGTATTGGCAAACAGTATGTTGACGGAGAAGGCACGGCGCTCTGTGTCATCGAGCCCGGCGAGGAGAGATCCGATGGAGGTATCGAAGTAGTTGACATGATCCCGCTTTACTGTTACGAAAGCGAGACACAATGGAGGATTCGAAGAGGCGAGGGCGCTTGCCGGCGGCTGGATTCTGGCATTGTACGCGGATATGTGCTGCAACGCCTCATGCTCGCGGAAAAGGCTGTATTTGAGGTCGTAGACGTGCGTGTCGTCGAAAAAGGCTGAATGAGGATCACGCCAATAGCGCAGTCTGCAGTACTCGAAAGCTATTCCATAGAGCAGCAGAGAGACCAAGAGTACTTTGCCTGCTAGGAAGTAAGCAAAAGGTGTAATAAGCGCTGCAGGTTGGCCAGTGAGCCGGTCCGGTTTATTGTCATATCGTCATACTGTCCGGCTTCAGTGTCCACTGTCAGACTTGGGAACGAGGGCGTAGAATCCGACTTCGAAGTTCGAAGTCGTTTCTGTAGCGCGAGAATTGGTGCCTTCGGAACGGGAATCTGGTACTCCGCACATGCAGTGCCTCGAGGGTTCTGATTGGCTGTAGAATCTTAGCGCATGGAGCCAGCCTTGGCAGTCGTCGGGGCCTGAGGCAGCGCAGAGCCCAGTCGTAACTAACGGAGACGGGTGCTACTATCCATGGATATGGCATATGCACTGAGATAGGTTCCTCCCTTCGAAGTGAAGCCCCGTGTGAGGGTAGGATGCAGAATCCTCGTTGCCATTCAGATCCAATATGCCACCGGATTGGTGACTTCTATCACTTATCGACCAAGATGCAGTCGGCGATCCGCCGGAGCCTCGGAGGACTCCGATGCTCGCTCGGGCGATGGCGATAAGCGAGTGTCAGGTAACTTGATCACATTCATCCGTCGGCTAGAAAAGACGAGTAACTACGTGAACCCCGTCTTTATTTGTCCAGCTAGAACCAACCTCCTTTGGCGTCAGGAGAAGAGAGCATACCGAACGAGATGACTGACGCCCTGACCCTTCACTCTCCAACCGCACTTCTCGATGCCTTGTGCACTTGCATTAATAAGGACATCCACCCGCTCTCAGCACGCGCCGTGGCCGCCGGCTCCAAGCTCTTTGGCGCGGCGATCCTGCGCAAGTCCGACTTGAGCGTCGTATACGCAGACACAAATCAAGAACGCGGCTCCCCTATGGCATGGCGAGACCTGGACCCTGAAACAATTCTTCGAGATCCCCGCCGACCAACGCCCACCAGTGAAAGATTGCCTGTTCTTAACGACTCATGAACCATGCTCGTTGTGCCTGTCGGCTATTCTTTGGAGCGGATTTGATAATTTCATTTATATGTACACCTATGAGGAGACACATCATGTGTTCGAGTGCCATGGGGATCTGGATATCTTCAACGACGTATTCAACGTGCGTGAGGATGAGACAGCCCGCCAGGCTAGTTTGGACGGCAAGTCGGGCCAAATAAGGCCGCAGTACAAGCTGCGCAGCAGCAGGCTAGTCGCCCTAAGTTTCGCCGAACTTCTGGCTGCCATCCAGGACGAAAAGATACAGGCCGAGTACGTATCGAAAGTGGAACAAACGAAAAGGAGCTACGGACGGCTATCGGAGGCTTATCGAAGGAATATGGGAGTGGAAGAAGAGCAATGAAATACAAAATAGTATCTATCATTAGGTCGAAAGTCCTCAGTTTTTGATCGATGTGCTTTTCAAAGCGTCGTTTCATCACTGAATGCCGTGTCCTTAAGTCCGCGACCAGGAGTCCTTGTATGCTGTGGGTAATATGCTGCCATGAACACATCCCATGCGTAATGTTCATTTGAAGTAAGACCCTCAATCTCAATTTCTCTACTCGTCTGGTCCATCAATGATGTGCCTGCAGCTGCGGCCTTTGCCGGATTTCTTGGAGTATCGTCCCAAAACGAAAAGCGATATGCTCGTCATTTGGGGCAAGGTCCATCAAGGTGTCTTGTGTCATCGCTATCAGAGGATCGCTGATTGTAAACTTGCATAATGTGAGGGCTGCATATATCGTAATGAAGAAGTAGTAATCTGGAAGATCGAGAATGACAGTAAAGTCGAGCTCTTGAAACATCTCTAGTATCTCGCGCGAAACTTTTAATGCTGTGCCTTTGAGGATAATTGATGAACTTTGAGCTCGAAGCGCAACACGATATAAGAGGAGATTGCAAAACATGTAGCTTAATTTTACAGTGACGGAAAGAGGGTTCTCTGGATAATTGTATATTAGGGAGGCATGATCAAACAACGTCCGCGAATTTATGAAGAGTTAACTCACCAAAGACTTGCCCCATGACAACTTCCATTCGACAAGTTCATCAAAGATCAGGGTTTCAGGAGCTTCCATTCGCTGGCTCTGGCCAAGGAGCTGTGCCGTTTTCCAGTAAAGTAGAACTTCCGCGGATAGTCTGGCATCTTCGAAACATGACTTTGGAGTCTCTAAAATATCGTAGCAATAATCAACAAATTTTTATGGACCATAGACTGTCTCCCATTTCCAATTGAGAATCTGGCGCTTCATTAGTATGGTATTTACTAGTGGGAACTCAGAATGAGGGCACTTGCTGCAGATGCGTCAAACACAAAGCATTCCAAATACGTAATTTTGGTAAGAGCATAGCCCCGAATTCGCAGGAGTGGTCATGTTAGCCGAATGATTTAAATGAAGTGTTGCATGATTCATTCCGAGCGCACTCATTAACCAGCTGTCGATTGGCATCGTTGTCTGGATAGTCGGGCTGAACATACTCAGAAGCAGCAGGCCCTGGAGCTCTTCGTAGCGGAGAGGTGGAGGCTTCAACACAACGCTGGCAGCCAAACGGCGAACCATCAAGTAGATTTCATGGCCGGTAGTTTTGCTGATGCTGGGAACAAATCGAGAGGCCAATAAGCAGGCAGTGCTAAGTAACAATGGATGATTCTGCTCAAAGTCATGGGGAAGGTCATGTGTGTGATGGACTGAGATCCAGAACCCGTAATGCTTGATGAATCTGTGTTGGAGAAATAACCAATCAGCAAGAGATGCAACGGAAACTTGACTTTCGTGGAGACCTGCATCTGAACAAGGTGTCTAGCAAGAGAAAGCCGGATAATTCCAGCGGATACCACGTTCCCCAAGGCCAGGACTTCATCTGAAAAGTCTCGCTTAGGGCCAAAAATTTGGTCTGTAGATTTCGCAGGAGCAAGACCGGCCTGGTGACACTGTTCTCCGCCGTATCATTCAAAGCAACACTTGTTGATGAGCTAGGTGTATGATGTGTGTCTTGGTGTGGCCTAGGGACGGCATGCACGCCTTGGAAAGCGCCACGGATAAGTCGTGCCAGCTCATCGACACTCGTTTCGAGTTGTGCTAGCCTTGCATGCATGGCTTCTGGATCGGTGGAGATCTTATTATGGACTCCCTCGAGCTTTTGCTCAATGTTTGCAAGTCTCGCGCCAACATCATGTAAAGACACGGCGTCCGCAAAGCGGGGTCATTGTCGATGCCGGGCAAGTCGCAGTTGATGCTAATGAAGGATCAGTGAATGTATTCAATGGTAGAGGTAATATATCAGAGGGTATACCCAAGAGACACGCATCGTCGACATGCCCTTTTCCTGACAAGCTCTCACAGCGGGTTTTAAGCTTGCGGCATGTCTCGCACGCGCTTGCTGGGCGGTTGAGTCTTCTCTTCTTCCTGCCTCCGGCCTCTTCGCCGGCGTGATTTGGGGCAACGTCAGCGGTGTTCATGGTAGAAGCGCAGTCTCTTGCGAATAGCATTCATTGTGCTGGTCGAGGTAGGGAATGAAAATGAAGAAGAGTGCCGAGGAAGGAAGTCTTATCAGTGGCTTCTTATCTCGTCGCGCCTTCCCCAGTTACATACAGTACCTAAGTACGGCAACTGCCAACCGAGTTTGGAGTCTTGGACTTGGACCTCTCATTTACTACAATCGACTTTTTATTATTTTGTCTATGCTACAAACTAAGCTGCGCCTCTATCCTCATGCTATATGCTATATGCCGCCAGAGCCTCCCTCGAGGTTGGTGGCCTTGAATCGCAGATGCACCCACTCGGAGCACGAGATGGGCTCGTACTTGGCTGGGTGCTGGGCATCTACGCAGCTTGGAAGAACGCCGCAGGTTTCGTTGAAGTTGAATCCTACCCACAGTGAGTTCGCCGCATGGACTCGACGCAGTTGGGTTTCACTTACCAAGGAAAAACGGCAGAGAATAACGTTCGTTTTGCTGAAGTTCTTGGCTCGGTGCACGGTCGAAACGAACCGATCGTTGGTGATGCGCATGAGATAGTCCCCAATGTTCACGACAAATGTCCCTTCAATCGGACGGGCATTGAGCCATTGTCCGTCGCGGTTGAGTACTTGAAGACCACCGTTCTGGTCTTGCCAGAGCATGGTGAAGAATTGTAAATCTGTGTGCGATCCAATACTAACCACTTCTGTGTCGGCGTCCTCGGTCACGCCCTCTGGAATACTGGGGTAGTAATTCAGAGCTACCGCGGCGTCTGGGTGCGATGTCATTGCATCAAAGTAATCTTCAGGGAGCTCCAAGGCCAGAGCGAAAATACGAATCAACCGGCGCGCCAGAGTGAGGCACGAGCGCCAGTACTCCAGTACGTCAGTCTTGAAGTGCGGCAGATTGGCCGTGTGAGTCCAGCAATACTCCTCCGCCCGAAAGCCCTCTCTGATCTCTTTCGGAATCGATTCCACATCCTCCACGCTCGGGTCATACTGGGGTCGTAGCGAAATCCAAAGCTTTCACGTACATCCAAAGATTCTACGGCATTAGCCCGATGGGATTTGGGACCGTTCCAGCCATTAAACCACTTTGAATTTGCTTGGTTCACGCGCTGCTTGATCTCCTCGGGTTGATGAAAGAAGTCTTGTGCGCTCCGAAGCGCCGCGTTGATGACCTTGTCCGGGATACCATGTCCTTTCATGTAGAAGAAGCCAATTGTAGTGGCGGCTTCACGAATTTCCTTGGCGACCGTCTTCCGAATATCCAAGCTGTCGCTGAAAATGCGAGACACGTCTATGATGGGGATTTCATCCGAGGTGGCGTCACGCGGAGGAGAGTTTTTGATTGTGCGGTACACGGGGCCATATGCGCTGGTTAACTGGAGCACCGTATACCCATCAGGAACCTGGACTCTTGTTGGTTGTTGCAGTACCTCGGTTGTCATCTTGTTTCTCGCCTGATATTTCTTTTCGTATCTAGGGGTGCACTCGAGATTTCAATGCGGATGCGGTGCTATTGCAACTGCTGCGTATGCACATTTTATACCGCGGACTCGTGAACGGCCACATTCTTATCTCGTGATGGCCAACGGTCGTCACAGTGAAAGGCGGCAAAATTGTGAAGATGAATGCTAATTGTTCCTTATCTTTGCAGTCAAGCTTATCCGATTGGTGCCATTGAACCTATCAGCAATCGCGACCGGACCACCGTCGGATTCCCGACTGAAGGAAACCTGGATCTAGTCGCTTCACACTGATAGCTATAGTATTCCATATCCATGGGCAGGATAACGATCGATGATTATGGCCATGTGTATAAGAGCTCACCTCCGTTCCTTCCAACCGAACGGAGCATGTACGATCTCGATACTCCGGGCCTTTGACGTGTCCTTCGTTCAAAATGTCGGTCATCACTTTTCTCGAGACAAAAGAATATAGGGAGAGCCACCACTTGGGACGTCACCAATGGCTCGATAATTCGGACTTGCGTCCTGTACCACAGAATCGACGTACCTACACTTGGCAATCGTACTTCTGGTTTTGGATCTCTGCCAATGCAACTCCGGCTACATTCTACGGTGTATCAGCCGCGCTCGCCGCTGGTTTGAGCCTTTGGGAAGCCTTGATGTGCCAGTTAGGCGGACAGAGTAAGCTCTAGTTGCTTTAGTCAGAGTATGAGAATGACGAAGCTGAGACTGATGTCTACTTTTTCTTTTTAGTCATGATTGCAACGGTATTTTGCTTCAACGGCAGGCCGGGTGCCGTCTACCACATTCCGTATCCAGTTATAGCACGTGCTTGTTTCGGTATCTGGGGAGCCTACTGGCCCATCTTCAATCGTATCGTGATGACATTAGTCTGGACTGGCGTCAATGCGGTGCAGGGTGGCCAGTGTGCCTACGTCTTGCTTCATTCTATCTTCCCGTCAATTGCAAACATCCCAGACGTCTTCCCTAAAGGCGTATCAGCTCTGAATTCAGGGGAATGATCGGTTTCATGGTGTTCTGGTAAAGGAGTCCCCACCTGGCCGTTTCATCGCTCTGGACTGACCTGTTTCGATCCGACATATAGGGTGGTGACAACATCTCTGCTACACATTCAGATTCCAGATCTGCGACCGTACATGTACACCAAGTTGGTTATATTTGCCGGCTGCAGCATCGCCCTTTGGTTTGGTCATTAGTAGAAGCGGGAGGCCTTGGACCTGTTGCTCGTCAGGGCAGCACAATCTCCGGCAGTGCGAAATCCTGGGCAATTGCGCGATACATCTGGATTTACTGTGCCAACGGTGCGACCTATGCCACCAATGCAGCTGACTTCCTTCGATATGCCCAGAAGCCAAAGAACGCCTGGTGGCCACAATTGATCGGTTTCCCACTCTCAACGCTGATTTACGGATTGATTGGAAACCTGATCGTCTCTAGTTCCGTTCTCATATTTGGAGAGGTAAGCTGAGTAACCTGTTCCTGTCTCACTGTCTCTCCATTGTCTAATTGACTCTCACTACAGCTTGTTTGGAATCCCATTAATCTTCTAGATATGCTTTTGGTCCAAGACTACAGCTCTGGCCGACGCGCTGGTGTCTTCTTCCTATCCCTGGGGTTCACGTACGCTTCAGTCATTTCTTCTATTTTCGAAAACTTTATACCTGCGGGAAATGATATCGCTGCTCTTTGGCCCCGATTCATCACTATCCGGCGTGGCTTTTATATCGCCAGTGTTATATCTTATGCCATGTGTCCATGGTATATTTTGGGATCAGCATCTAGCTTCGTTAGCTGGTTGGCTTCTTATCAGTGGGTTTTTCTTGAACGATGACCTTCCAAGATAATTGCTAACTGTGAGAAATAGAATATTCCTCTCATCCATCACTGGCATCATGCTCTGTCAATACTTTGTCATTTCGAAAGGTTACTTACGGATCCCGGACTTCTACACATCCAGTTCGACGGGCTTGTATTACTACCGCAAGGGATGGAACTATCGTGCTTACATTGCGTACATTATCGGTATTGCGCCTAATTTCTACGGTTTCTTAGGAGTCTTCGGCGTCAACATCACGGAGGCGGCAACTCGCATGTACTATTTTGCTTATCCCGTTGGACTCATATTGAGTTTTGCTTCGTACTATGGTCTTTGTTGGCTGGATCCTCCGCCATCTTCGAAGATGAAGGAGACGTGGCAAGAACCGGTAGACTATTTCGAACCTGACGATATCCTAGACGGCATCCCGACAGTCAATACGAAGGAGACCATTACTGTGCACACTCTAGCGACCAAGGAGGTTTGATAAGACGCCATTAGGTTTTGACCTGCACTCTTTGTGAAGACAGATAGGCAATGAATAAACAAGCAAAAACGAGATTTCTAATAACCGTAATAACCCTAAGACGAAATCTTGAGCTAGGAAGAACTCCTATTGCCACTTCAATCCGAGGATCAGACAAGCCTTTGACAGTCGACATCAAAGATAGATAGGAAAGATGCTTGGAACCAGGCCGATAGCCTTTGATTAAACACGCTACAGTGGGGGTGCAGTAGTATTAATATCCTCCCTAAACATTATACTGTCTAATAGCAATCACTTGTCAATATTTTGATGTTAACACTCTTGCGAGATATTGAAAGATTGGTTCATGTCTGCTACCTAGGTAACAAATACATCCAAACCGTGGCATAAAACATCATTTTATTTGGTCCCAGAGAAAATGTCCTGTTGTATTGATTTCAAATCAATCATTGCACGCATTTACTTCCTCAGCCCACTCTATTCAAAAACCTGAGTGGTTATTGATTATTGACGGCCTATTGTACAGATTCGAAGTGTGACGCTAATGGGACATACTGGCTGTATGGCATATACATAGGTATGATCCTGATGAATTGTCTTGATATCCATCTGGATAGTCAACCTGAGCCATTTCTTATGGTGAAAGTAAAAATCATCATATTTTGTCGAACCCAACTTCCAAGGATCAAGGTTGGCACGATTATATCACCCAACCTTGGAAGCCATCAACTGGTCATAATGACATGGGTCGATCGAATACATACGTATATATAGATGGATAGACGTATATACCTAGGTATTGTATATCTATGTATCAATGTCTCTTGACAGGATCTAGGTTCCTGTTTTCCGATGGCAATGAACTGCGAGGCTTGCTGTGTGTGTGGTTGCCATATTTACGCGTATGATGACTCGTTCAGGGATACCATTTTCGTGGAAGATGACAACTGGAAAAGTACCGTGAGAACCCAGGGTTCCTGTTTATGGACTCAAAAGAGCTCGAGGGAAATACTTTAAACACGACATTCACGTTACCTGGAAGACTTTTCATCGCCTGAGTAGGTGTCTTCCACTCCCGTTGAATTACATTCATAGACACGATCTTTGGTGCATTAACCTGTGAGCCCATGCGCAGTTTTCTACGATTCTTCCAAGGAGAAGTTTGTTCTTACAGGCATAGGACAAAAATTTGAGGATGACTTCGCAGGCAAATTCACAGCACCCAAAGCCACTGGGAAAGCGTTCATAGGGAAACCACCAACAGGTAGAGAGGATCTTACCGAACCTTACGACGAATGTGATGTACACTGGTGGACGTTCTGCCGCGCCTTTAGAGTAAGAGACTGGCGCGAACGGGCTCTAGCCGTGCATATGAGTTGCTGGCAACTGGCGCAATGCATACTTGGTCCCAGTATCGAGAAAAACCTCGAACTCTTCGCTGCTATAGCACTTCAAAATATATTCAAAATCGGTGGAGGTTCTATTCCATGGCGAATAGGTGAAAGACCCGGAATATGGGAAAAATGTGCGTATCGGAATTTACGCTGCGAGTAGGTATGAAATGAGCTGACCAAGAACACGATTACAAGGGTATGATGAGGCAGACTATGATCCATACAGAGTCCCCTGGCGCAGGCTGTCATTGGTTCAAGCAGAGTGATAGACAAACCTACTTCCTTTACTCAACCCTTATAAAGGTATTCGAAAATATCAAATTTACCGACTGGAATATTGTTTGAGATTCTGGACCTGCTGAGTTGCAAGGATATATCGAAATTAAGAGTTGCCATGCGAATCGATATTTCAGATTGCTACTGGCGCTCACGAGCTGCTTTGAATCTGATTGAGATGGACGAAATTGCTGGGGAGAATCTTAATTGGCAGTATCTATGCTCGAAGATAGAAGCAGTCAGACCAAGCATCCAATTCGAGACATACCGCCATGTGGTTGACCTGCTGCGCAATCAAATCAAGCCAGAGTATGTGCGAAATTTAGAGAAAAGAGACTTTCTGCGCCTGGGGAAGTGATTGATGAGTGTCAAGATAAAGTGTTGCAAGAGGATAGGAGTTGGGTATAGATACATGTACAAGGGTTGCCCATCGGCAGCAAAGCGTAGTTGATTCCTAAGCCGGAATAGTTAGTTAACAACCGTTGACGAATCTAGGTGAATCTAGTTGGAAGTCGAATTCGTCAAAATCCATAGATTTTTCATACGAAATGGCTAGCTATCGAGATGGATACATAATCATCAACACCACGCAACCACTTATCCGCAACTTGGACGTATTCTTTCAGCAATTGCAGAAGAGCCCAGTTCTTGGGCTGACTTTCGGAATTGTTTTTGCAGGCTTTTTGGCCTAAGGCAGCAAATCTTTCTCTGGGTAACATACGGGTATATTCTGTTCCAACAAATTCGAATTATTCCATTCTTTAAGTATCCCCACTCTTTTTCTCCAAGGTTATTGTAGTTATTGTAGTATTACCCCGCTGAATAGGAGGGACCAGTTGGCACAAAGGATCAATTTCACAAATGGCAACCCGCACCCAGCGAGTGACAAAGTCAGCGGCCTTTCAGGGCATGAATATCGTCTATGACAGCTACGGCGTCGGCGATGAAGCTCTAGTGTTTATTCATGGATGGTCCTGCCGTCGTCAATTATGGGCATCCCAGAGTCCTATTTACGAAAACCATCGATCTATTCTCATCGATTTGCCGGGCCACGGTGACAGCGACTCACCACATATCGACTATTACGTGGAGTTATTTGCGCGTGCCGTGGGAAACGTCGTTGAGCAAGAGGGAATCAAAAGAGTGGTTCTCATAGCACATAGCTTGGGCGGGCCAATTGCCACTATGTTTTACGACTTTTGGTTCTTCTTCTTCTTCTTCTTCTTCTTTTCCTCCAGGAGGGATAGAAAAAGGCAGCGTGGAGGTCGCCGGAATCATTTATGTGGACTCTTTCCTACATCTTCCAGAAAGCTACATGAATGCTGAACAACGGAAACGACTGTCTGAGGCACGGCTGAACGATGAAGACAGTTTCATTGCGGAGATAAATGCCCTCTTTACCCGCGATACCAGTGAGAGTATTCGCGAGACTGTGCTGCAGACAATGCTCGCCACCCCAAAACATGTTCGCGCAGGTGCTTGTACATCCATGAACCAACCCCATGCCCTAGGATATGATGAAGTCTATAATCAGGTTCCTGCGATTAATATCATGGCGCCAAATTGCGCAGCGGTGGACAGGCACTGGTTTCATCATCTGCCGCTGTTGAAGCTCAGGGAGATGACTGGGGTTAGTCATTGGTTGTTCCTTGAGAAGCCGGAGGAGTTTAATGTGGAGGTTCAGAAATTCTTAAGTGAGCATTGGCTTGGTCAAAATTAGGGTGCTTGTTTTTCAGATAGGAGCCTACCTAGGTATCTAGGTAGATGGAGATATTCTCAAAACATCGTTGGATATGTATAGGAGACAGTACCTCTGGGTGCACGACGGAAAATAGGACCAAATACCAACCTTGGAAATACGATAGATATACCTCTCTAATGCAGTCTTTTTTGGGGTGCCTAGGTAGTGCTTTATTTTCCTTCCTGGGTATCTATTTGTGAAGCTATTTCCCACATAAGATCGTCCCAGTAAATTCTTTCTCTGTTCCCTACCTCGAGAATCCTTGCATCCATTATATATACAGCGTTACAAAACAGGGGAATGCACTAAACTAAGTAACTGGGCATATCTACAGGCGTCTGTGAATCAGGATCCTGCAGGCTTCGTATCCGCCTTGCCTCTCGTAGCATCACTTCGCGTGGCGCTCTACGCCCAGTCATGAGCTCAAACTGATGGATAGCTTGCAAGGGTAATATCTCCAAGCCATCCACTGTTACCCAAGCTCGGCCTGTGAGGTCTCTAAGACGTCCAACTTGCTTCAAAAGTGGCGTAAGGGGTGGTAGGTAACCCAGCTTGCAGTATGTTAGCACGAAGACACCTTTCGCCTTTGCTTTCTTTCGCATAGACAACAATAACACATAGACAAAGGGAATAAATGAAATGTTTTCATACCTCAGCTACAACACCGCCCGTTTTACTCTGCAGCCATTCTTCCGGTAGCGTGAAATTCGGAGGACTACAATTGCCCCAAGCTATGGGCTGGGATCGATGACACGATAATTGTGGCGGGTTCTTCATGTTCTGGCCATGGCGTCGTGAGAGAAGGCAGAATTCGAATGATAGTGCCATTTTCTGAATAAAGGTTGTTGAAATGGCGTGCCACCTTCTCGGCTCTTTCTACTGTTCTATTATACACGTAAATCTTGCGACATCCAAGTCTGATAATCGCATATATCGCGGCGCGTGCAGCTCCCCGGCCCCAATTATGAGCGACACTGATCGTATTGGGTCAATTGCATTCCGGGGAGAGGTTGCGCATGATGACGGATTGAATTCCTAGCCAGTCCGTGTTATCCCCGAACAACCCGACAACAGGGCCGGCACGATTTCTGTTCTCGGATTGCGATGCAAAGGGAAGGGAATAATAGCTCCAGACCCATCGAAATTAGCTCTTCTCACTGGTAGGATCGTATTGATAGAGCCAATGGCGGCTGCGTGGTGACTGATTTGCTGAAGCTGGTCGAGAATAAGTGTTTTGAAGGGAATCATGATACTTGCTCCACCGAAATTCGGATTTTGTGCCGTCTTGAATATATCTTCACACACGGATGTTTGCATAATTTTAAAACTGTGAGGAAAGCCGCAATGCTCATAGGCGACCCGATGCATAGCTGGTGGTATCAAGCTGACCGAAGGCTGAAACCCAAACAAGTAAAATTCAAGAACGTCGAATACAAAGTTTGCGCAGAGTCCTTGAATCGCGTTTCTCAGTGTGATTTGAGGATCAAAGGGGCGATCTTTGTCGAACATGATCTCAGTATTTTTCGGCGTTGTTCCATCTTTCACAGGGGTCATGATTCTATTGGCAAGCTGAGATGTCCTTCCTTGAACACCGACGTTGTATGCAATGAGAGGCGGGTCGCTGGCAACAGACTGTTCACGAATTAGTCTGCTAAAGTATTGGACATCCTCATTATCGACTTGTGTAATGGCTGGCTGAGTTAGCTGCACAATATGACACCCTATCGACTTGCCCAGCTGATACTTCCTATGGCGGTCCTCCTGCATCCAGCCTCTTTCACCGGGACGTGAATCGAAAAAGAGCCTATAATTTTTGTGGCCGAGAATTTTGTTTGGATCAATGATTGAATCTTCTTGGTCTCGGAGCTGATGTCCACTGTGATATACTCGACGCAATTTCGCAAGCCATGATAGAGGAGTGTGAAATAATAATCAACAACTTTCCCACGGAATCTCTCACTATTATCCCGATCGACTGTGTACACAATTGGTACTCGGACTGCTCGGCGAATGAGTGATATGTATTTCGACACCACAGTGAGGATATTAGGAATGTACATGTCCACGATAAGTAGAATCCCGTCTTCTCCAGACGCAAGGTCATGCACTTCAGTGGCCTTGTTCACAAGGTCTGACAGCCGAACACTGCGTAGATATGACCGATCGCGGCGTTCGAGAGGAAAAAGTCGATTACAAAAGGATCGCAATGTTCGTCACCCTCGGTCGCATCACTCGTATTGTTGCACGAAGGGCGAGAAATAACAAGGTCTAGGAAGGAAGAAAATTCTTGCTTCGCATTTTGAGGAAAAATGGCGCCTTTGATGGCGGCGGCTGCTCGCTGTCCCGAGTTAGACTGCTATCGTTCTGAGAAAAATGATCGAAAAGGTTGTGATATTCCAAGTTGGAGCATGCCCGATGCACCATGTCGCAGTCTTTGAGAAAACTCATCCCGTCCTTGTCACTGGTAAGCCCCAAGTATCTTTCAACGTAACGCCAGCTCCGACTAATGTAGATAATAGGATGAGTCTCTTTGTATTTCTGAAGGAGCAATTGGCGGACGCCGGGTATGAGGCTCCCCAGTCCGCATTCGATAATGCAGTTGGTGCTGTGCTCCTCCAGCATCTTGCGCACGACCGTGACTGTGAATACCTGAAGCGCGGCATTGCCGTGTGCTTTTAGATATTCTGTTCTGGAAACGCCGGCTTGGGTTTTGAAATATTGATCAGCCAGGATCAGTCTCCGACCCAAGTGTTTGGCGCCGATGAACCCTAACGATCTCTTTCCGGCCCGGGGCAGCCGATTAAAATGATTGATGCGTCGTCAATCATATCATCTCATCAGATCGAAGATCCCATTGCTATCAAATTACCTCGGATGCTTTCCAGTTCTAAAGTCGCCAGAAGGTGGAGGAGGAATCGATAGCGATCTCTCTTCCTTTGGGGCCAACCGGCCGGGTATATTCATTCCCGACGGTGGGAGGCGAATTTTCCCCGCATTCTCTCTTCAGTTTTCCGAGGAAGAACAAAGAGGTGCAAGTACCTAGCTTATGTTCATGGGCTTTCACATCTCACCATTGGCTCTTGAGATGGTCTCACTTTGAGAAGGATGGAAACAAAGGAGATCTCGTCGCGCAAAAGAGTGGCGGTAGCGTGTAACAGATGTCGCGCCGGCAAATACAAGTGCGATGGTGCTAAGCCAATGTGCTCAACCTGCTCCGCTGCAAGACGCCCCGTAACATGCACCTACGAGATCAGCAGCAAGAAGAGAGGTCTGCGGGAGGGCTACGTGCGTGGTATGGAAACCTTATGGGGAATCGCGATGCGAAAGACGGACGGATTGGAGGAGCTTCTCCTATCGGTGCTAGGCGATCACCAGGATCCGCTTCTACAAGCGTGGAATGATAATTCAAGTTCGGCACCCTTGCGAGTGTGGAGGAAGAGTCGTCTCTCGCGCGCGTTGGACAGACAGTTGCATATATTAGAAAAGAGTCGTGACAGTTTAGGGAAGCGGAAGCGATATGTCACATTCTCTGATACCGAAGAGGACGGAGACGAGGAAGGAGAAGAACGGAAAGAAGCAGAACGAGAGGAAGGAGAAGGAGGCCCGGTTTCCCCAGTCGAGGATATAATAATGGACCCTGCCAGTGTGTCTCGGCCGGAAGAAGATCACGATATCAATCCCCAACTCAGTTCGTCAAGTCTACAGCCAACTGGAGAAGCACCAAAACAGATGTTTCCTGTGTCCTCGGAAGACTGCCATTGTCTGCCTTCCTCCCTTGGTTGCCTCGTCGACGTTTACTTCTCATATACTCATTGCTGGTTTCCAATCCTAGAAAAATATCAAATTCGACGACTTGTGTACGAGCATTTCAGAAACAATAATAGAGACAACGACGCGAATTCTGCGAGAGGCCCCGAGAGCGATATCTCAACAGTTATCTTATGGGCAATCGCTGCTCTCAGCACCCATCAGGTCTCTCAGTCAGAACTCTGGTACATCAATTGCGGTCACCCCAGCAACCCCAGGGATCTCGTCTGGATTTACTACAAGAAAACACGGAGCATGATCCCCGCTGAGGAAGACGAGGCTAGTTTCAAAGTCGTCCATGTTCAGGCTTTACTCATTATTGCTATCTTGGAAATTGGCCATGGCAACTGGTCAACCTCCTGGCTTCTTGTTGGTAGAGCGATCCACATAGCGATCAATCTGGGCCTAGATAATCCTTGTCGTACGGCTCAAACCAAGGACGATCCCAGATCACTCCATGTCTTTTGGGGTTGCTTTGTATTGGACACTCTTATTAGTGCCAAGATAAGTAGAATGCCACATCTCAGGAGGGAAGATATTGATGGAATAGATCTGCTATGCGAAGAAGGAGATGAGGAGTGGGATTCGTGGTTGGATTACTTGCAGGTATATACGGCAGAGAAAATTGGCCCCGGTCTCCCATTATTCATCCTGAGCACCTTCAACCGGCTGATCGAGACGTGCAAGACTCTGAACATTTGCTGCGTCTCCCGACACCGGAGAGCACTATCTTTGACATCCGGATTGCAGCTTATACACTCTCTCACTAAGTGGAATGATGAACAAAGACTCCCTTTAAGCTCGACGTGAAGTCTATGGATTTTACTCCAACGACATACTTGCATCATTATCATCTCCAACTAGTATATCTCCTATCATTGAATATCATCAAAGAGAGTGTGCAAGAGAACCATGCCGAGGAACAGTGGAGCACAAGAACAAATGCGCCAGTCGGTGTGCTTTTAGGAAACGTCGGTTTCCTAAGTTCCAATCTTCTGAAGCAGCAGTCTGAGCAACACAGCGTTCTAGTTGTGCCAGCTACTTACGCATTAATTTTCCACAAACTATTCCAATTCCCAGAACTCAGAGTGGCAAACGATACGAAAAACTGCTTCTCGGACCTTGCCAAGCTCTGGCCTGGAGTGGGTAGAGCTCCAGATTATCAACATCCACAAGCCAGTGAAATGTATCAAATGCACAACAACCCTCCTTTACACAATCTAGATGTATACTCAATGGTTCCACCAGGTCTCTTGGATGAAGACCCTTCAGATATAGGATCTTACAGAGTCATACAGCAGATATCACAGCTTGGTTCAAATGAAGGCGCATTAGCTAATGACAATACTGCATCATTGTCAGAAATAGATCTGCATTCCACGTTTGATGAGCTTGTATCCATGGATGCCAATTACTGGTTAGTATTTGATCAATTGGGATATATATATGTCTCACATTTGGATGGGAGCATTGCTGACATATCGAACTACAGGACGGGAAATTGGCGGCAAGGATTAGTTAATCTTGGATTCGCTGAAGATGATCACACCAGCGACTTGTATAATTTCCCTAGACACGAACAAAGATGGTCACACCAGTTACACTCCATGAAGTAACAATACTATCAAATCACAGGCGTAGCTCATCCCGGAGTTTTCTCCAGGCTGTCGCAGCTCTGCTCGCATGTTCAGAAGGAACATCGGGCTCAGTAGATGCCATTGACCGCGAAAACAATTCCATAGACACCCATCCCTCGAAACCGATATCGTGAAAAACACCTTAGCTAGTTTTATAACCGGCATATAGGCTCCTCTTTCGCTCTCGTACGCAAATAGCCGACAATTGCGACTCCAGGTCATTCTTGCAGGTTGGGTCTCAACCCACAAAGGGTGTTGATCATTCATTGGTTGCTCCAAACGCTCTGCATCTACAACTTGCACGTAGAACACCTTGTTTGAATCAACAGTCTGTCTCAGTCGGTCTATGGACGCCTCAAGGATACGGTCAGCGTCAGGCGATTTCCCAGTCGGCGACGCAGGATCCGCCCAAATCCCACCAAGGATATTAAATGTATCCAGACAGAGGCCAAGATTTGGCCTATCGACTCTTTCACAACCTCCCATGCCCTCTCCCACGTATGGATATGCGTACCCCACGCGATATTTTCAAAAGCAAACCGCACAGGCGGCGATTGAGCGAGGCCCATATCCGCGAGTTGCCTCATATCATCGACCACCACATCAAGGTCCGACGTAATCTCATGCGCCGGTAGAAAATTGATGGGACCTGAATCAAGTCTGTCCCTAGTATCTTTACTAGTTGAAACCATTCCTTGATCGTATGGAGACGTTTTTGATGCTCAGTCCGGTCTTTCAATCCACCGTAGAACATAAATGGCTGCAAGCAAACAACTTGAACTTTATGCTCATCACAAATATGACGAATTCGCTTCGCTGCTTGCAGTTGATTTGGAAATGTCGAGGTAACGTTGTTGGTGGCTGCTCCGACAAGTCCGTGCAAGATATTCGATATCTTCGAAAAAGACTTCCAATCCTTCAAACCCGTACGCTGCGGCTTGGGCGATTTTCTCATCAATAGAATGGCCGGCCCAGGCGCGGCCAAGGGACATTGAAGATATTGCTGGTCGGTTGGGCATGGCTCGAGAATATGTTTTGGGGAAAAACTGATTAATTTTATGCGACGCTCTGTTTACTCAACAGGATGATAACTTATTATAATTAAACAAACTCGTCGACTTTCATTGTTGGCCTGAACTAAAGTGTTAGGGTTGGGCCATGGTAGGATAAGTCTATACCCGAATACTGTCCCAGATTGAAGATACCTTATGACCCGCACATATGGCCAATGAAGCAAGGCTACCTAGGTGCTTAGACTAGAAATAAGAAAACAGAAATGATTCTTCGCTAAGGGAGGTGTCTAGTTTGTGTCATACTCTATCTTGTCCCTTTCATCTATAAAAATTTTACTTCGCATGGCCTTGCTCGCCTCTGCATAAGGTAGATTCTCGATATTCCGGCCAGTCCAAATAACAGATTGCTCGATGGCCTGCAATTCCATCACATCGACGCCAGTAATGATTTTCCACTGTGCAGCTGCAGCTGCCTTTGCCAACTGCGTCCACGGGCTTGGTGTATAGGCCATTTCTAACAATATGCCAGGTTTGGCGGCGCTATTCTTCGAAGGCATCTCAATCAACATTAAAGCTATAGCCCTTGCTGACTTCTCTGACTTGCTCTGGGGACTTATGTCGGGAACAGTGACAATAATAACCGCTGGTGGCATGTCGTGCAGCATGTTGTGCACATCTTCGACCGTTTGTAGGTGGATAAGAGACTCGCGCATGCCTCGTGCTTTCAGGTCCTTGGTCATAATTTCCACCTCCGTAGAATCACGATTCACTAAGAAAACTTCTTGAACATTGAAGCCCCTTGTCAGAGCATATATTGCCGACCGTGCCGTAGCTCCACCACCAATCACCACTGCAGGCCGTTCTCGTAGAGATTGAATCAAGGCCGTTTCATGATTCTGGAGTGCGTGTTTGATCCCAATCCAATCGGTATTTGTCCCAACAAGCGACTTGCATCCTTTGCCGGTTATACTTTTCCGGACGTATATCGTGTTGATACATCCCAACCGTTGCGCATCTTCTGACAGCTCATCGAGATACGGAAGCACTCGTATCTTGTTGGGCATCGTGATCGAGGCTCCGAGAAATTCTTCACTTTTCATCAACCATAATAGGTCTTCGAGGTTTTCGGAATCTAGCTTCATGTATCTCCATGGTAGGCCGAGCGTGTGAAATATGGTGTTGTGGAATGTGGGAGAGATAGAACGATCAATTGGTTTACCGAACAAGAAGAGATTCCTTCGGGGCGGTTCACGGCTGGTTATGTTGCCCATTATGGCGTAGAAATTTTACAAGGTAATACTTTTCGAAATGTTGTATAAGAAATGGGAAACAGAAATGGATGAAGCGAAAATACGGAGAACATTTCCTGAAAATTATAGGGGTTCCTTGCGCATGTGCAAGGATTAAGATTTACCCGATTCACGTATACCATATCTCCCATTTGTCATACTGTAATTGACTTTCTAAACGGAGAATGACTACTACCATTGAGCTGATGAAATCTCCTACCTGGATCCCATTAGTATCTGGTTATATTCAGAAACGCCCATTGATCCGCAAGAACTCCCGCCCAAAAGAACAGGATGTTTTGCGAGATTTCTTCTTGCAAATCCTACCCGGGTTTTGTTCATATCACTCAGTTTAGACGTCTTGACAAGTCCGTACGCGATGAACTGATGAGATATAGACGGCATAATTTCTATGTACTTGCAGTCCCGCTCAGAGTTGTAAGATATGGTTAGTATTAACCAGCTTCTCAAGCATTTACTGACGAGTACGGTGGCTGGAGACTAAGCTTGTGCAGTATAGATAGATCGTACATCATTACTCTACTTGAAGTTGGTTGGAGAGGTTTTGAAGCATTGTAAATACCTAGGAATAGTTACGTGATGATAGTCTGAAGATATACAAACGTATACTGCTTACTCCTTAACTATTAATATTCTGAATCAGGCATAGGTTCCCTGAACATCCACAGGACGACTCGTCCGCAGCGACTCCTTGATAGCTTCGCAGACAGCCACTGCACTCAGTCCTGCCTCTGCGCTGCAAACCGGATCCTCGTTTCCTCTCACAACTTCGATAAAGTTTTTAATTGATTTTCGTAGACGTCCCGAACTTGGCAGTCAAGTGCTGTCTTCTGCATCTCACTGTTTCGACCTTTCTCTGGTTCAGTGTAAGTCCACAATTTATTGTCAGGGATGCTCAAGGTTCCTCGAGAACCGAAAATTCTGTAACAATCTTGTCCGGTAAATGGATATAATTCCTGGTTTTCTCCCGTACCCCTTCAATATTGAACGGGCTGGCAGCGTTGTCAAGGGCAAGGAATGTGCCAACCACGCCTGACTGAAAGCGAAATGTAACCGCCAACCCTTCTTCAGCCTCATGCTTACGGATTGACGGTGCTTCCTCAGCGTAGACTCGCTGAATAGGTCCGATGAGATATTGCAGTAAATCCACTTCGTGGATGAGATTGATGAGTATCACGCCCCTTCTAAACCTCCTCGCCATTCACCAGCACCTTGGAAGTATGCCGGTGGCTTGAGAGCGGCCCATACCCCAGAAACACCAATAACCGTTCCGATATCTCCTGAAATAAGAGATTTCCTTCCAGCCGAAATGATCCCATGAAAGCGACGATGGTGACCCACGCATAAGCGGATATTTTTCTTCCTGGCAGCCTGCAGAAAAGCAGACCCTGATTGATACGTCGGACTTATTGGTTTCTCAATTAATAGATGTATTCCAGCCGCAGTGAGGGATTCTGCGATCGGGATATGGGTCGCATTTGGCGTACAGATGATTGCTGCTTCGAGAAGCAATTCCGACGGCCGCTTGAGTAGGTCTTCAATACTCCTGAAGAATTTAGCATGATATTGCTCTGCCAGATCTTTTCCCGCATCGCTGGTATCCACTACGGCGGCCAAAATTGCATCTGGAGATTTTGCAATGGCTGCAGCATGTGTTTTCCCAATTGTACCAGCACCGACGATAACGACAGCAACAGGGTTATGCTCCATAATTAGGTGAGGGAAGAACCTTGGAATCAAAAGACGAATATGGCCAGGTCCGATGATGTCCAGCAAGTACGTCAGGCGATATCATCCGTGATTTATTAAGAATATAGGAAGATACTGGGGCGTGAGTTCAATAGAATTGATGCGTTTCCTGGTACGGGTATATCCACACCCGAACAAGATATCCCTTCATGATCGAGGAATCCATCAAATTTTAGTGCTCCACAAATCTGGGGTAAACTCATTCTCCAGAAATTCAAAATGCATGACCGAAACTGCTTTCAGGTGTCTATAAAGATGTAGGGTAACATCCTTTCAGGACCGCCACCATCACCATTTCTCTCTCGCTGACTTGTTATCTCTTCTCATTCCAATTGTTTATACGCCACTTTACACAATCCTCCTTCATTCTTCCAGTATGGCAGCCTTACACACGCACAAACTTTCCGTCATCTTTTACTACGTCCTCCCAATTTTCATCACCGGCTTTGCCTATGGCTGGGAAGTGGGATCAATGGGAGGAATTTTAGCCATGCCCCAGTTTCTTTCCTACATGGACACGCCTAGTCCATTTACACAAGGCCTGATGACAGTTTCTTTGATTGCCGGAGAATTTGTCGGATCCCTTTTGATTGGACTGTTTCTCTCAGACTACTTGGGCCGACGGGTTACCATTATGATCACTGTGCTGAACTACCTCATTGGGCAAGCTATCGTGGTTGCTGCACAGGGGTCAGGCATGTTCATTGCTGGCAGGGTTCTAAACGGATTCGGCGCCGGTCCCTTTTCCAGACAATGTCATTGTAAGTAAAGTCTCGATAAATTTTATGTTTACGATGCCTTCATATCTGATCCACTAATTGCTCCTCGTTCTCCCCATCACAGCTACACAGCAGAGATCACACCCCTCATATCCGCGGCCGTGTGACAGCAACGCTGAATTTTGGAATCGCGGTGGGCATCTTAGTGGCATATTGGATTCAATATGGCGCTCTTAATATTACCGGCAACAGTGCCTGGCGCCTCTGTTTCGCGCTTCAACTAGTTCCTGGAGCTATAGTTGGCATAGTCATGATCTTTCGCCCAGAGTCCCCGTTGGCTGGTTCAACATGGTCGCGAAGATCAGGCTTTACAGGTGTTGGCCAAACTTCATGGAGATGGCGACTCAATAATGCTCTAGTCCGAGCCGAATTTGAAGAAATCCGTGCTGTCGTCAACCTAGAACGCTCTTCTGCTGCACCATCATACTTGACGCTCATATTTGGACGGGATTTTCGTCGCCGTACCGCACTCGGCATGGGCTTGCAATGCATGCAACAACTCTCCGGGGCCAACATCGTTCTCTACTATGCTGCAAAGGTCTTCTCACAGACTGGCCGAACGGGCTCGACTGCGGCTTTATTGGCTAATGGGATTAGCTCTGCTCTACTACTTATCGGAACCTTGTCTCTTACACTGCTTTTGGACTTTTATGGACGCCGGAAACCTGCTTTCCTTGGCCCGGCATTCATGGGTATCTGTCTGCTAGTGGTTGGATCAATGCTCGTTGGCTATGGATCGCCTCACTTCAATACTGTTACACAAGCAGTAGAATTCAAGTTCGCGGATCAAAATGCCGGAAACGCCGCCATTGCGTTCATGTTCTTATTTCAATTCTTCTTTGGGGCCCTTAGCAGCTCCTTGCCCTGGACGTATATGAGTGAGGTTTTCCCTGTCATTGCCCGAGCTCGAGGTACCTCTCTTGCAACGGCCAGCAATTACTTCACAAATTTCTGGTTGGGATTATATATCCCCGAGGCTTTGAATTCTGCATCCTGGAAGCTCTACTACATTTTGCAGGCATCAATTTCATGTGCGCCATCGTCGGATTCCTCTTCTTTCCCGAAACGGCAGGTCGTTCACTTGAGGAGATCGATCTATTATTCGTACCAGGTCGAACCGTATTTGCTTTTTGGATCGCGATGCAACTAGCAAAGTTCTATGCTCGAGCATAGACTCGATACGGAAGATCCTGAAGCTGTGGCGATGGAATTACGTAAACAACTAGCCAAGGGGTCGTCTGTAGAGAACGGTCCATCTACGTGTGATAAGGAAGGGGCTGTTACAGCTACGCATCAGGAAAATTCTTAGGGATTTGTGTAATACGTTATGGCATATTTGTGAGATCTAGAATCCTCGCACAAACAGAAGATACGTGGTTATATCGAGTATCTTCCAATGTACTCTAGTGACTCTCGCCTTCGACAAGACCGAGGATGCGCTATGCATTCATCTCGCTGCCTTTTGGTATGAAAATGCAACGTTCAACATCCTGAGCGACTGTGTTATCGCATTCCTAGTGATTCATGTAATCCGCAAGCTGCGACTGCCTCCGCAACAGAAGATTCTGCTTTGTGACACCGTGAAAATGTCTTGGGTATCGTCCGCGTTGTCGTGCTTCTTTCCTACATTCTTTGGGTGTGTCCACTCGCTGACTGACTACGTGGACACGATTTCGCCATTTATGCGCCTCGAACGATGAAATGTAATATTTGGCAGACTTTAGATCGATGAAACGAGTTATATTAGTGCAACTCCAGAACCTATAGCCATAGTGGCTTAGTGGACCATTCAGATCTATGATAAGTAGATCGAGAGCTTTGGGGATGTTTCGGTATGTTAATGAAGTCTCGGTTAGTTCTAATTGTTAGGCTTGAATCTATAACCACGATGAATCTGCATTCTTGCCCTTCATGTTAGACATCCTGTGCTAGGTAAAAAGCCGGCAGCTGAGTGCATAAAGCGTTCTTATGGGAGAAGCTTGATGCCACTGTGCGCGATTCCTCTCATCGCTACTATGGAAATGACGGACTGAGGAATTTAGATAGGTTGACGAAAATAACCAGATGGTCTATGAGGCGAGTTGGACAGTATACCTAACCTCGTCTCGAATGTTAACTAGCATAAAGGTCTAATTTCTTCAGGATAAGGATACTTTAAAATTACATCATAATATCTCGACCAATGCAAAATCTATTTGCTCTGGTCGGCCTTCAACTTCTCCAATAGGTGCCTAGCCCTCGCTTCCGCCTGATCCAAATTTTTGTTAAAGATCCCCGGAAGAATGCGCTTCGAGTTTGCATGGTCCGGCGCAAAGTCTGGTCCCTCCCAACCATTCTTCCTGCTCAAAGCAATTGCCTCTTCCAGCAAAGCCGTGCCAAAAGTCTTGTTGCGATATCGCTGTTTAACGGTCCATGCGCGAATCACCGCCTTGAATTTGGGGTTCTTCTTGTTGTAGGGGCCAACAGGCAACAATCTCAAAACCAATGCAGCGATAATGTCATTGCCGTATTTGGTCACAATCAGAATGTCCTCCTTATCCGTATTCTGATCTGCGCGTAGAAATGACCACGTTCCGGTCTGTTCGGCCAGTTCCAGATATCCATAAGTGAGATATCCGACGCCCGACATCCCCGCCATGAGACAACCAGCCGTCGTAATCACGATAGTAGCAAGGTCGTCGACGTAATGGGAAAGAACAGCACACACGGCCAAAACAGCGGCAATTGTGATTGGATGAGTGATTATTGCTCGGCTTGCTGCCTGGCGCTGTTGCGCCACGCTGTCGGCGATTAGGCGCAGTGCATTTACGCGGTCAGCGTGATGCTCTTCGTTGTTTGGTAGCGCTTGGAATGTGGTTAGGGATGGAGGTTCTTCTTGCGCGACGAGTTTTGACGTTGCGGTGACGTCTGACATTTTTCTTCCTTTCTTTGTGTAGACAACCTGAATCGCCAATGGAAATGAAGTGTTTCTCGTAGCGCTTGAAATTTGTCCGGCGTAGTGTTGAAATTGGTGTCGCGAAAAGTGGGAAAACCGAGTAGCAAAAGGAGAAAGAAAAGAGGAGACGATTTATTCGAGGTGAGGAGGGAGACGACTTTTAAACGGCAAAAGGTGGCCCTGTACCAGCGCAGGGTTCGGCAAATAATAGGCGGATACCAAGTACGCAATTTTGTTGGTGGATTTTTCTTTCTATTTTTATTTTTATTTTTTCCTCACTGTTTTGGTGGCGTTCTCATAGAATGAGGTCGGGCGTCCGATCCGGGTGCCTCGATTTGTGATATTTTAGGGCTCGGGAATACTTCGGAAATAGTTACAGGGACCTACAACGTCGAAAGACGAACTGAATATTCTGTATGGAATTACTAGCTATCGCATCACATCACTACACAAATGGCCCAAGGATCATGGCTTGTTGACGCGTTCCTGTCCCTTCCAGTAATTCATTCCGCAGCGATGCAACGGCCATAGCAATCATTAAAACAGTAACGAACCGGAAAGAAGTTATTTAAATGCAATAATCTTCAGTTGAAAGAGTTTAGTGGGAGGCGCCATTGCCATTGTGGCTACCGGCAAGTCCCTCTTCGGCCACCTTCTCGTGGGGAGCACCGAGAGTGAGGAGCTGTCCCAGTAAAGATCCTCACCGGAGAGTTCCTCAAGGGTCTTGCGCTTGGTCTCGGGGATCAAGAGCGTGGTGAAGCAACCGCACAGCATGAAGAGAGCAAAGATCTGCATGACATGCTTGAGCCAGGGGTGTCGGAGGAGCCTGCAGGTGCGCCACGGTGGACGAGAGGACCAAAGACACACTGAGCAATGATGGCACCGACCTTGCCGGCAGCGGCGGACAAACCGTGCGAGGTGGAACGATAACGGGTGGGGAAACATTCTCCCGGCACAATGAACGTGGTGGCATTGGGACCGAAGTTGAAGAAGAATTGAGCGATGATGTAGAGACCAAGGAGACCGTTGTGGGAGTTTTTCAATGGGTCGTAGGCGAAACCGATGATAATGAAGAGGATGGTCAGCATGATGAAGCCACCGAGTTGGATAGGCTTGCGACCAATGATGTCAACAGTAGCGACGGTCACCCAGTAACCAGGGATGGCACCGGCACAGATCAGAATCAAGTTACCGACAGCGGACCGGTAGAAAATGTGGTAGACGTTGGAACCGCCAGACCAGCCGATCGCAGACAAGATGATAGAGTTGTTGAGACCGAGGCCGTAGAAAGCAACATCCAAGAAGAACCAGGAACCAGCTGTTCCGAGAAGAACCTTGCCGTTCTTCCACTGGCTATAGTGGTTGTAAAAGTCGGACCAGGAAGCCTTGGGGCAGCGAGGCGCTGGCCGTCTTTCTGAATGGCAGCAGCACGCTGGACCTCGTCGGGGTGGCCTTCACTGGCCCCTGCCAAGTAAGCATTGATGTCCTGGCTGGCCTGAACAATGTCGCGGTTGATATCGAAGGTGTATCGGGGGTCTCTGGGATGGTCAGACGGTAATAGAGAGCGACGCAAGCGGGAACGGCACCGAAACCGATGACAACACGCCACATTTTGTCGACGGCGAGCTGGCAAACGCCAGTGCACTGGGCGACGGTTTTGGCAGTCTGGAGGGACTCCTTGAAACCGGCAGTAACAATCAAGGCAATGATGGCACCGGTCAACTGGCCAATACCCTGCATGGCAAAGACGGATCCCATCATGGCGCCACGCCATTTGGTTGTAGCGAACCTGTATCGGTTAGATAAGCTAGTTATCCTCGGGGATAGTTGACGCATGACTTACTCGGAGGTAATGATGGAGGACAGCGGGTAGTCACCACCAATACCAATACCCATGATCACACGCCAGAAGATGAGGACACCGACAACGGACATGGCGGGAGAGTCAGAGGAAAGAGACTGAGCGAGGGTGGCGAAGATCATGATGATCAGCTCGAGACCGTACATCCTCTTACGACCGACGTGATCAGCCAACCATCCAAAGGCGAGCTGACCGATGACGGTACCGCCGGAGGTGGAAACCTTGATGGCAGTATCGGAGTTGCTAGGGATTTTTCCTACTCTCGTTAGCAGCCACGTCGAGAATTTTTAGGGGTTTCGTGGGAGGATACCTTTGTTGCTGTCGACCCAAAGACAACGCCCAACATGGCGGAAGCCATGTTGATGGCAAAGATATCGTAGGCATCGGTGAAGAAACCAACACCGGCCACGATACAGGCACGAACGTGACGCCAGCCAAACTCGGCATTATCGATCTGCTCGAGGGCCTGGCGACGGCGCTCGTTGGGATCGATGGTGGGCGAGGAGCTGGCAGAGTACGACTCCACGACGGGTTGTTCGTGTAACTTGCCTTGATCAGCCATGGTGGTGAGAGACACTGGGAATAGCTCTTGCTCTTAGCGATCTCAGCGAGGAATGGAAGGAGCGAAGACGCAGGGCGGAGTGGGAAAGGAAGGAAGAAGAGTCTTGTGGGAGGAGGGCACGACGGAGGTATAAATATGTGCGTGTGAGCGCATCGACTGATCGAGGCGTTTTCCACCTTGCAGCCAAGGCTACAGCGAATCTTGGCAATGCTTTAACACTTTCTCTGCGCAAACTTTGATTCCGCCAGTCGACGCTTGCTTTCCATTTATTCCTCGCTCAGGCACCCAGGACCCAGGACCCAGCTATTCCACCACAGCAGCAGTACGACGCCATCCGGTCGCCCAATCCGAATATTGTCCGAGTGCCGCCGTTGCCAGGAACATCCATGGGTGCCTGTCACGTCGGACAGAGATTTCTCTCTCCCAACTTCCACGGGAAGCGATCCAATGGACGCTCTGGAGCCGGCGGTCGAGGAGCGGCTTGCCAAGATTTATATAGACTTACAACATCTGCGCAGTCCGAGAGCCGCTCCGCCATGCAGCCAATCAGCAGCCGCCGTCCGCAGCACGCCCTCGACGGCCACACGTGCAGCGCCAAGAGCGGAATCTGCCCAGCGCGCCGTGCCTTAGCGCCCGGTCTTGGCGGCGGCCCGCTAATCAGCGATCAGAACGACCCCACGTGCATCTACACTTGCCACTGCAGTAGACTGAGTTCTAGGGTGCCATAAGGGTGCCTCTATATCATGCAGCCACACGTGCTTTGGTAGGGGTTGACTGCTGACGGCGTGATATATACTCCGTATATTAGTTGATTTATGACATGATTAAATAGGGGATGAAAAGAGCATGTAACTCTGACTCTGTCAAGTCGTCTGTATCGTTCATCATTACGAAGTATATCGCAACGGTGGGGCTGAGCTTTATCCAATTAGGCGAGCTCAGTTTCCGCTTTCCTTATTATGGTTAAGCTTATGGCGGGCACTTTCCCCATCCGGAATTCCAATGGTGTGCAGTAACTATTCCTATTCTAGTATAACGCGATGAAATAATGAAGTGCGGAGAGCCTCAGCCTCCAGGCTCCCATCCGTGACCTAAAACACGTGATTCTTCATGCCTTAGGCCGCGGCCCGCGAATCAACACACAACAACCCTAACCCCTTTGCTGTCTTTCGGCCCAAATGGCGCAAAATAGTCATGCACAATGCTCACGTCCCTCTCCGACGTGCCATACAACGCAAGCTGTCTTCCAAATCGTCGAAACAAGTTTCCCGCCACCAGGGTAAGTTCTTCTTTGGCTAATTCAATGCCCAAACAACCCCGTGTCCCTCGACCAAACGGCACAAAGCATTTTTCCATTTGTCGGAGATGGCTTTCGGGTGTGTCGATCCAGCGTTCAGGTCGGAAGGCGCGAGGGTCCGGGAAAATGTCGCTGTTTAGATGCATGTCAATGATGGACATGGAGATCACCGTTCCGGGTGGAAAGGTGTATGTCTTTGCTGGTGTTGATTCTGAGGAGGAAGGTGCGGTGTAGGTCATTGAAGCGAGACGGTTGACGCGGGGAGACGTCCGACGACGCCCATCCCTAGACGGAGCGCTTCCTTGATGCATGCTTGGAGATATCGAAGTTTCTCCAGTGTTCTGAAGTCAAGCAAGTCGGATGATTGCGATGTGGGGACGCTTCTTCGAGTTCTAGGATAAGTTTGTCTAGTATTGCCTTGTTCGACAGTACGTGGTAGACAAAATTTGATAAGGTGTTGCCGGTTGTCTCGGTGCCGGCACCAAGAAGGGCCTGTGTCTCTGCCATCATTCGCGGCAGAGTCTTTTCTTCGGGTCCGATCACGTCGGATGTATATATAGCATCAAGGACAGTCGGCGACGATTTCTCAGGTGGGTTTCCTTTAGTTGCTATAACAGTTTGTGCTTGTTTAAGCAGGCTCTATGCACATTATTAGTATCTCCAGCCGGAGGAAGAGTCAGGAAACTATACAGCCTGATTATCCAACACCGCAAGCTGAGCACCCGCCGGATCCATCACCGAGATCAACCAACGCGGCATAGCGCTCAAGATAGGAAACACAACAGGAAAATGTCTGTGCCAGAGCATAATCTCAGAGAAATCTCGGAGGACCTGATTGAATGTTGCCGAGAAATCCGGCGTACTCAGAAAGTCTCTCGTATGCGGAGCAGCATAATCAGAAATTACGTCGGTCGCAAAGCAACGGAACGCATGCGATATAGGTAGGACGGCAAGTTCGCCGCTGCGACCACGGAGACGAAATTCTTCCACGCGATCCAGTAATTTCTGTACTCGGGCGAGCACCTTGGGCTCCAGACGAGCGACGTTGGCGGCCGAGAAGAATTTGGCCATGGCCGCACGCCGGCGACGGTGAAGGTCCCATGGGCTGGTGCCGACGGTGCCTCTATTGTCACCAAAGGCGCGATAGTACCAGGCATCTTTGTCGATTTTGTTACTGGAATAGATGATGTCCCAGTAGGAGGGATCTTGAATGTGGACTTCCCATGGATTGATACGTACGACGGGGCCTGCCAACTTCTTAGAACTACGTTCATGACAGAAACCAATAACGAATCATCGACTCAAAAACAAGAAATAGAATGGGGCGAGGAAACAGAAAATAAACGGACCATATTTTTGGTGCATCTGCTCAATTTTGAACAAGTAATGGCCCTGCCGCACACAGTCCCAGTAAAACTCATACCAAGCGGTGATGGCGGCAATTTTGGGGCCAGGGATCCTTGCCAGTGGGCTGAAGAGGAGTCGATAGATGGCAACGGCGGCGCATATGCAGACGCCGATACTAGCGCCAAGAAGAAAGAACATGGTTAGTCACGACGTCCCTGGCTCAGTATACCTATATAACTAATATATATATTAGCACGCAGTCCGGACCTGCGGACTCTTTATCTGCTACAGAGGACACTGAGCAGCGAGGACAAGTCAGGAATGGCAAGGTGTTAGTTTCTCGGCAAACATACCTACTATTTTTATCGGTTCGATATGTAGCGTATAGCCTAGTAGGCGAGCCAATCAAGAAGCATAGATCGGGGCCAAAATCTGCCAGATTTCAGGTTACAATCGTTACTAGTTCGCGGCCTAGGAAGGTGACTCAATGAGACATATAAGTTGAAGTACCAAGGTACCTAGGTATCCATGGTGTTCATGTCAGTTATTCCGAAGAGGATCAACAGTTGTAATTAGTGATATGTCTAGATTAATCTCAGCTCTGGACAGGGACTAAGGGCTACATTGGGGATGTAGTAAGATGTAAGTGAATGATTTGAAAAGACTTGTTTGGGCTACAGATCATGAACGAGATTTACTTGAAAAAAAAAATCCGAAAAGGTCTGGACCTGTTGTATACATCTCTGTTCTGCATAACATGTTAGAGCCGAGTAAAAGAGCAACTGCCTAGCTATGCTAAAACAACGTATATTTCTCAGAACCAACACGCAGTCCTTCACAAAAATGCTCCGGTTTCCATCCGTCTGAGTAACGTTTCCAACATCAATGATGCTTGTCGCAGACAAGCCAAACCTGTCCATGAGAGTCACACAAAACGATATTCATGTGGTGTGGTCGTAGCCACCTTCGTTGCTAATTCTAAGACTTCACTTGGACAACGAAAATAGCAATATATGCTGCCATCATCATTTACCATGCGGTTGCAGTCGGCGTAACATACGTACCAGTAGCAGCACTGCTGCTGCACGCTGAGGGCACTGTGTTACCACTTGACTCACCCCATGACGCCGGTACTGTACCATTGCGACGCGCGACAGCCGTCAAAAATGACGCATAAGACCAAGTCAGATCTCCCGCAGAAAGAGGGGTACCATCGTCTCTACTGAACTGTTCCGAGAGAGAGCCATTGCTAGGCGTGTACGTTTCCACGATAGACACGAAGCCATCGGCATACGTCTTGACTGCGCTAGTAATGTTCGAATACGTGGTGGAAGAGCTTGAGTAATTTCCAACCGCCACGCCTGACACAAGGTCCTGGAAGAAGGGTAGCGAGACGCTCGTGATGCTGAGTGAACCTATGTTGTCCCACTGGTAGAGGGCGTCGTACAGCTGCTCGGCGGCAGCCAAGGTGCAAAGATACCTACACAAGTAGCAGTGTCAATTAATATATCTGCATATCGAGTGATCGGTGAGGTACGCATACGCACCATGCATTACCACCCTGATAAGTGTCCTCGGGGTACCGACCAACAGCCGCTGCCGTACCTTCCGCGAGCCCACTGTTTATAGTATAGATAGACCGGAATGAATCGACTACGAGTTTGTGGTTAGAGAGCGCGGGCTGAACATGGCTGGAATGTTGTATCATCGCATTGCGCAGACGGGTCGAAATTGTGGATTGAGCCGAGCAGGAATTCGCATCCAAACCGCTGCGGCCGTTGTTGGTTCCGATGTTCGAAATGACGGCGCTACCATTCCAGAAGTCCTGAAGGAAACAGAGAAGCTGCGGTGCCTGCGAATCGCAACCAGCACAAGTCTGGTTAAGGGCGGCGGCGAAAGTACTTCCTTCTACAAGCGACTTGTGCTGACTCGCAATTGTGAAGAACGAAGAGCCGTCCACTTCTTCCCATAGATCGTATCCACTCTGGTTCCAGTATTCGGACACGTATGAGAGATCATTCTCAACCACTGGCCATATGTTGGATAATACGCGTGATGAATCTCCTGGCCAATTAGGTAGTTTCCGTATGCAATAAGAGCCGAGGCACGCAAGGCTGGACCATCGCGTTGAGGTCTACCCCAGGCACCGGTGAACTCTGTGATGTTGACATAGAATTTTGGCTCACCCAAGCCAGTGCCATCGGACAAGCTCCCAGATGGATTCGTAACTGTTTGAACTTCCGCCTGAGCAGTGATGTACTCCTCAATGGCTGTCTCCAAGGAGGAGTCACCAGCAATAAACCTCTCGATGAGAGCGGTAAAGGTCAAAGCGGAATCACGGGTCCATGTGTAAAAGTCTTAATCCCAACGTCAGTGACTAGCTTTGAATGTGCGATCAACAGAATCTAAGACTTACAGTCCGGGTTCACCTTTGACGGCGACGCAACTACAATACCTGCGGAAGCTCCAGGAGCGCCTGTTCCATTCGGTCCGATGTTGTTCAGAACCCCTTGGTAGGCTATCGGGCCTTCGGTCGTAATGTAACTATCGATATCTGCCCGCTTCTTGACAGCTGAGGAAGCCAAGCTGACTGCAGATCCTAGGAGAGCGTGGGCAAGAAGGTTTTGAAAACATGCTGAGACGACAGGGATTTGTTATGGAATACTGTTCAAACGTGGTTTTCCTTGATTTTTCTCGTACACAACCGAGGGTCAGACTTGGCCTTTTAAACAGTCGTTGAGCGCCGGTATCAAACCTGCTGCCATTGTCACTTCAGATCCCACGTCAGACATCGAATAAATTGGAGTCACGATTAGGGTTAGCGACAGGCCGATCGTTCGGTACCGAAGAATTAATATGTGTATTATATGTTGTATAGAAGGCATAAGGCGGAGATTTACTTATGCATGAAGCTGAAATCTCCGGTGCGCTGCACTTACAAGACTCTATTCCCCTCTCCTTTTATGAGAACGCCGTAGATCGTGTCGATCTTAGCATCCCCTATCCTTAGCTAAAGCGTAAATCATACACGAAGTATAGTATAGCGTGTTCCGCTACTTGGCCTTGGTGTTGGTATTAATCCGATATTAGACCGCCGCATAAAATGCTGTATAGTAGTGTGTACCGACGAGGTACAGATCAGCGTTTTGCTGCGGTCATGACGAAAAGGTAAAGACATGTCAAATCATCGCCCATTTTCATTCGTTCTATAGGCAGTCAGCCGGTGCAATAAATGGCGCGTCGATCGAAACAGAGGCTCGGTGAATACCAAATAGCTAATTGCAGAGGCCGATCCCTCGGGCATGTTCGATTTACTCGTAGAGGAGATAATCCAGGTACAATATGGCGCCGTGTGCTTCCGGTTTCCCTGATGAACTAGTGTTGAAATAGAAATATCATCAGAGTTCCTAATCACGTACTGAGTAATTGAAAGTACAGGGAGACTGCAATTGTCTAAATACACGATCAAAGACAAGATGAAGCTCTCCATTCTTGCGGCCGCAACCCTATTGTCAGGCACTGCTATTGCCGCCACCCTGATGAATGGCGTTCACAATCGATATACTTTCTTCTAACTGATCGATTTGGTCGCACGGATAACTCGACCACGGCTGCCTGTGACACTTCTGAACAGGTTTGTTGACTTGTTCCGGATACTATCAACGACAGGAGAACGCCAACTAATGGCAACTATTAGGTATACTGTGGCGGATCATGGCAAGGAATTATTAATAATGTATGCATTGCTAGCACGCCTTACGAGAGGAAGTTGTAAATTTCTGACGTGGAGATAGTTGGATTACATCCAAGGCATGGGCTTCACGGCCATTTGGATTAGTCCTATAACAGAGCAATTGCCTCAAGACACATCTGATGGAGAGGCATACCATGGGTACTGGCAGCAGGATATGTGGGTGTCATGATATCTAGAATATGTCACGCTTGCAACGTGACTGACTGCATTACAGTTACTCAATCAATTCCAATTTTGGGACAGCGGACGACTTGATGAGCCTCTCCACGGCACTGCACGACCGTGGGATGTATCTCATGGTTGATGTTGTACCAAACCATATGGTGCATATCCCTTGGTTTTTCTTTTTTCTTCCCTTGTCTCTTCGGCTCCTCCTTCAGACTCATGACTAACAACAACAGGGTTATGCCGGAGCTGGCACCGACGTTGACTACTCTGTTTTCAATCCATTTAACAGCGAAAGCTATTTCCATCCTTATTGTGAGATTACTGACTACAATAACCTCACTATGGTCCAAGACTGTTGGGAAGGTGATGACATTGTATGTCTACCAGACCTTAACACAACAGAGACAGTTGTGCAAAATATCTGGTATAGCTGGGTTGCTGAGCTAGTGTCCAATTACTCTGGTAGGGTCACCCATACACTATTATTATGCGAACTAACCAAGTGGACAATTTCAGTCGACGGCCTTCGTATTGACTCTGTTGAAGAAGTACAACCGGAATTCTTTCCGGCTTTTAACAATGCATCAGGTGTATACTGTGTTGGCGAAGTAGATGATGGCGACCCGACCTTTACATGTCCATACCAGAACTATTTGGACGGTGTACTTGACTATCCAATGTACTACCCACTGCTAAGAGCATTCGAAAGCTCAAATGGTAGTATTTCGGATCTGTACAATATGATTAACGAGGTCAAGGCTGACTGCGTCGACTCGAATCTCTTGGGAACTTTTGTTGAGAATCATGATAATCCGAGGTTCGCCTCCTATACGGAAGATTATTCTCTCGCAAAGAACGCTATTGCTTTTACTATTTTATCAGACGGGATCCCAATTATTTATGCTGGCGAGGAGCAGCACTACAATGGCGGTGCTGTTCCGAGCAACAGAGAAGCAACATGGCTCAGTGGCTATAATACCAGTGCTGAACTCTACCAGTGGATTGCTACACTAAATCAAATCCGAAATTACGCTATCCGGAATGATGATGGATTCACAACCTTTCAGGCAAGTTATTTCCCTTCTCTTCCCTATATTTTTCTGGCCTTCCAGTCAACCTTGGAAGCTAACCGCAACACAGAATTACCCAATCTATCAAGATGACAACAACATTGCCCTTCGAAAAGGCACCAATGGCAGTTAATTAATCACAGTACTCACAAACGTCGGCTCATCGAGCGATTCCTTCTCATTAGACATCTCGGGTACGGGTTATGCTTCTGGAGATGTCCTTACTGAGCTGATCAGCTGCACCAATGTAACTGTCGGATACGATGGGGATGTTTCAGTGACCGTTGCACAAGGTGGAATTCCAAGTATTTTATATCCCGCGAGTAAACTTACCAGCGGCGGGCATCCTTGTTATATGTGACGGTCTTAGTGTTTTGTTTAGATGCACATCCAACCCTCCGAGATATAATAGAGCTCAGTAATGGAGGCTGACGCTCCTATTGGAGGTCATTTCTTTTGGCACTTAATTGACGGGGAAGGTATCAGTGCCGTGTTTGGGAATTCGACTGGTTCAAGACTGGCAACGAGGACTTTGAGTGAGCCATCATTCAAATTTTATTCTATGCTAGATTTATTAACCTAACGAACTAATCATATTTATATTCCACCAGAGTCCATATCCAGGATTCCAATAATAATGTGCCATACTCCTATCACGCTGTAACAGGAGCCTGATCATGAATCTTGGAAAAGGGGCAGCAAACCCGTAGGTCTTGAAACCTTGCGTGTAGTCTTTACCTGGCTCACGTTCTATAGAATGTTAGAAAGGTGGACGAGACGATGGGGAAACAGAAGAGGAAACAAAGTGAAATGAAACACACCATGGTCAGGAGGAAAATTGGCTCGTCGATGTAGATAATACTTTTCTCTTAGATCTAACCCATCACTTTTCCCATGGAATGTGGCATAAAGGCTAGCACGCGCTTTCTCGGTGTCATTGATACCAGATCTGTGTGCCAAATGCGAGCCGAATATCAATACATCGCCAGCTTCAAGGGGCACTCTGAGCCACGGTTGTGTGCTTTCCCAGGCAGGATCAATGCGGCCGCCCTCAATGCACGGCACATCCATTTTATGGCTTCCAGGCACCACTTCAAGACATCCATTTTCCGGAGTTGCTGGATCTATAGCGAAGTTGGCTGTGACGTGCTCGATGCGGCCGATGTGGTCGTATGCAGGGGCGTCTAAGTGTGCTCGGAAGCCGTTGCCGTGGGGTTGCTTGTAGTTGATTTTGTCTTTGAAAAGAAGCATATCCTAATAATTCGATGAGGTGTTAGTTATGATAAAATACGAGGAGAACATCGAGCCTAAACTGATAGGAGACATGCATCACCAGTCAACGCTTTCAAAATACCCGCCAACTCCTCTCCGCAGACCAATGCCTTGAACTTGTCGTGATAATCCACAAAGTTCTCAGTGCGCATTAACTGCCGCTCGCCTTTGATATTGATTTCGTCGTAGGGCATCCATTTACCCTTCTCGCGAGGCCATGATTTGACTTCTTCTGTCCATTTTGCAAGCTCAACCGGGTCGACAAGTTGGTGCTCGTCGGCTCGTAGAACGAGGAAACCATCGCGGTGGTAGCATTCCACTTGCGATGGAGTCAGGCCGTACATTGTGTCCTTGTACTCTGTTATCTTTGGAGAACGATATCAAAAATACTGATCCTTCGGGTTCAGAGCTTGTTTAGACAAGTCACGGATACGTAGGTTAAAACATCGTAGAGGAAATGAGAAGTGCTCAGAATTAATACTCCACCACTTTTACTCCTGTCGCTTTGAAATTGCTGTCATCTGCGCATGATCACCAAAATTTCTCTTACCCACACTCACCTTCGGTAGGCACATTTCCATACAATGTTTTGCACGTCACAGTACTTCGTGCCGAGGACTCCACCAGGGTAGTCGCACTTCATGCCGTAGCCACGATAGCGCTCTTCATGCCGGCGGAGGAATATTTCTGCCCCTCGTTGAACAAGCGAAAGCAAGCATTGGAGCATGCTGATTTTCTGGGCTATCGGACTTCGTACCTTCATATTCCCTCTTCTAGAGTTAGTTCAAACGAAGCGATTGTCTCGTATATCAAGACATTTCCGACCCCGGGAGAATTCCTCAAAAGAAATTTAAATCTCCAGACAGTAAATACCTGCGTGCCTTTAAATGCCCATTTAATGCACTTTCTGAAAAGTAATTATTATATGAGATTCTTCGAAACTAAACGACAGCTGAGATGAACATCAAACGCACTTCCCGGGAGACTATGGCTCTGCTGCAGTCCGTCCAATTGCATACCCGCGAAACAGTCAAAACTCTGATCGGGTATATGATCGCCCAAGGCAAGTCCGATTACCTCGGAGAGCGCGTTACCCAACTCGAACATTCCCTTCAATGCGCCCATCTCGCGCGTAAGGATCCCGTATACGGCCAAGATGACGAAGTAGTCATTGCCGCCCTGTTGCATGACATTGGTCGCTTCATCCCAGCGGCCGAGAAGATGGGCAAGATGTACTCGGCCAACGGTGAGTATCTTGGGCGAATGAGCCATGAAGTTCTTGGAGAACATTACCTGCGTACCCTGGGTTTCAGTGATAAGGTGGCCGATTTGGTTGGCGCTCATGTCATGGCCAAGAGGTATTTGACGGCAACCGATAAGGATTACTATGATGGGTTGAGTGAGACGAGCAAAAGGACACTGGGATACCAGGTATGTCATAGCTCAATTATGTCAAGAGAGGCTGTGGTCTGATTTTCCATCAGGGGACCTTTCGATGAGGCTCAGGTCAAAGAGGCGCAGAAAGACCCATTACTCGAAGCAAAGCTCGCCGTAAGGCGGTGGGATGATTTGGCGAAGGTACCTAATATCGAGGTTCCTGATTTGTCGGCTTATGAAGAGACAATCTATAATTGCCTACTACGTAAGTTGTGACGTACCTAGACAAACATATACAAAGATGAAATTGGACATAACTATAAAACATAACAGGCTAACATCTTGCGGCCGATAGAATCACGGGCCCACTTCACATTGCATTCAAAACAATATAACCTGCCCATCCAACAAACGGTAGTGATTTGCATCGACGGCTTCGATCCGGAATATCTTGAATCAGGGATTCGATCGGGAATTTTGCCAACATTCAAGTCCTTTGTCGAAAATGGCTTCAATGCAACGGCAAAGAGCTGTATGCCGTCATTTACCAATCCGAACAACGTGTCGATTATTACTGGTGTGCCGCCATCCATTCATGGAATTGTTGGAATTATTTCCTTGACCGGAAAACGGGCAAGGAAACTATGATTGAAGATGATAGCCTCTTGAGAGGTTCCACCATTCTTGAACAATTATCCAGTCGCGGGTAAGAGTGGCTGCAATTACGGCCAAGGATAAACTCCGGAAGATATTAGCCCACGGTCTCCAAGGCGGAATCTGCTTTTCTTCGGAGCGTGCTCGGGAGTGTACTCTCGAAGAGAATGGGATCGAAAACGTCGAAGAATGGATTGGCAGACGCGCACCGAGCCAGTATTCAGGAGACTTGTCATTGTTCGTTCTCGATGCTGGGATCAAGCTCCTGGAGGAAGGAAAATCCGATTTCTTATACCTCACTCTTTCCGACTACATTCAGCATAAATATCCTCCGGGAAGCAAGGAAGCCGATGATTTTATGAATGCAATTGATACACGCCTGCAAAAGCTGGCTTCCTTGGCTCCTATAGTCAGTGTCACTGGTGACCATGGCATGAGCCAAAAATCAAATGAAGATGGAGAGCCCAACGTTCTCTTCCTGGAGGACAAGCTTCATGAAAATTTCGGAGCCGGATCAGCTCGCGTGATCTGTCCCATTACTGATCCTTTTGTTCGCCATCATGGTGCGCTGGGATCGTTTGTTCGTGTATACCTCAGTGACTTGGAAAAGCTTGAGTCAATGCTTGTATATTGCAGATCGCTCCCTGAAGTCGAAGTTGCGGTGACGGGCGAGGAAGCTGCAGGAATTTACGAAATGCCCCTAGATCGCGAAGGTGATATCGTGGTAATTTCCAAACCTGACTCGGTGATCGGGTCACGAAAATCAGAACACGATCTATCCAGAGTGAGAGACCATCCTCTCCGGTCTCACGGAGGCTTAAGTGAGCAAAACATTCCCATCATCCTGAACAAGCAAATCAGCAACGAGCGCAGAACAGCGTCGGTAACAAGGACTTGGAGAAATTATGACGTCTTCGATCTCACGTTAAACTGGTCAAGGTGGTAGAGAAGCAACAAGGATATTATTGAGGCATCATGGGGTGCAATGGGGCAGGATGTGTGCCGTCCGATATAGGAAAATGAAATGTCCAGTCATCGACGTTAGGAACATTAGTTAAGAAATCAAAATTTGCGATATTTTCCATCCAGGCAATGTCGGTGGGTGGCTGCTCAAATGTGGCCGATAGTTGTTGCATCGGCTCTTGCGTAGTCTGAGTTTGTTCTTGACATTTCCATAGCAGCTTTTGTAGGCCCTCAGCGATGGCTACCAGAAGATGCTGTGGGTGCATATACTGCGTAATTTCGTTCAGCGCAGCGACGGTCTGATTCACCAGCGATAATATCTTATCGGTGTCGATGCGTATAGTATTTCCGTATTTAGTGGCTACTTTCAAAAGGAAGACGACGGCGAATGCAATCATCGTGTCAAAATACAATGGTAGCCCGTGTAAGTAAGATCTCATTTCATCATCGGAAATAATGACGTTGAGAATCGACATGGCAGATAGAACCCCAGTATTTGCGATCTCTTCTACTTCAGGCGCCAGATGGCCCATCTCCTGTGCGGTAGGGACCCCGCGAAAGGCGTGTGAACATAGATATAGCTTTGCGAAATTCCAATGCATGCCTACACCTTTCTGTGGATAGTTTCCCACGTTCTGGTTGGGCATGAAGATCTCGTTCCAGTTCGCGTACCAAATGTCCAGCTCAATCGAATAGCGACGAAGTTGTGGAAGATATCTAAGTTGTATTGGCGTTTCAACGTCGACACCACATGCATCGAATACCTGGCCGAGAATACACCATTCTTTAACCTGACTCACTAGCCGCGCGTCGTCCTCAGTCGCATGCTCGGTCTCCAAAAATGACTAGCGGAGTCAACAATAAACTTCTCTCGAGACATTGGAGGTCTGCCGTAGGCTATTGAAAAGTGGTGGTCGCACACATAGACTAGATAATATAGACGAGCTTGCAAATATCCTTCACGGTCGCCTTTCAGAGCCCGATATATTCCATAATGAAGCTTAATGTCGGAAGAAATTCGCACAGCTGCGACTATTAGCATCTGTGTCGAGGACTCGGAGGTAACAACTCACCAGTCCCAATCAATACCCAAGAGAGCTCATGAAGCCAAAACGCACCGATACACAGGCCGCGAATATCATCGGCATTCAGCGTAGTAGAGAAGGTGTTGGTTGTTACTAAATTTTGTATTCACGATAGCAAATGTCATATAAATGCCCCAAAGGCTGCGAGTGGAGCGCTCCAACGGTGCAAACAGCAGCAGTGAGAAGCGGCGACCGTTTGCGAATGGCATCAAGACTAGTGAGGTCGCCTAGCACTTTGTACAAGAAATGGTCGAGACGCAAGTGATAGATGTCAAAGAGCGAGAGAGCTTGTTGTAGAGATAAAACTCCCATCGTAATCAAATCGGAATACTGCGATACTGGCTTGTTGCCCGACGACACTGTAGATTGTATTTCTGATACACAAGACGCAGGAATCGATGCAGGGCCACCTTGGGGATCCATCACGACCTGCCATCTTTGCGGTAGTTGCTGTGAAGAAGACGAACTCGTGGTATGCGGAGCATCAATTGATCCGGGCGGTACTGAAAGAGAACCAAGAGGAATTGGAGCCTCTCGTCGCTGATGCTGAAGTGCCGGAGTGTCGAGACTCGCGACAACCTGCTCCATGGATTCTTCCAAGCGTCGGACTTTCTGGGTCATGGCTTCCTTCCATCTAGCATCGGAATCAGTAATGACAGGCTCCAAGCATGGGTCAGCGGCGCTTCGTACGCGACATCATCCTCCAGTAGCATTTGCAGACTCCTGTTGACGGTGCAAGAAAGACCCTCTTTTACATCTGGAGCACGGAGCTTGGCCGTCTCTCATATAACATTTGACCTATAGTTCCATCAGCCGTGTCTACTAGCATCGAGTAACAAAAAATCACCTTCTGTTTCCGGCAGGCTACACACGCAGTGATCTTCCGAGATATATCTGGAAGCTTTCTGTCGCCGAAGGATTCGCGCAAGGCGCTGACCGCCGCCGGTGGTGATGGAAAGGATTCTCCCATGGTTTGAGATGCTTCTCTTCCAAGGTTCCTTCTTGCTTTGTTTCTCTCTCTCTTATTGTATCGGGTTACCTAACTGCTATTCTCCAACTTCCATCACGACGAGCGATGGCATCATGTTAATAGCCTACCTATTTAGGATCCCATCAGCCAATGATAATAGTAAGATGCATCCTGATCAAAGGGAAGAAGGAAGAAGCTCAGATGGACTTCGTGCCGAACCCGACATGACTAAGCGGCACGGCCACCAGCACGTGCTTCAAAGAGAAATTAGGGCTGGCCAGCTTCTTCAACCACCACAGCACTTCTCTCCGACGACGTTCTATAGTCTTTGCAGACGGATATCTCAATCTCACAATCGGTCTGGGTGCGTTATCATTCCCTTCACAAGGATTTCCACTCTAAAGCAGAAGGAACAGAATGATATTAAAGATTTTGGCAGTTGTCCCTGTCTAGGATACCTTATTTCCCAGGTGGGCCAGTGTCGACAGTAGATGGCGATGTTATCAAATGTGTCTTCAGCCTGGGTATGATTGTCGGTCAAGTTACCTTTGGTACGCTGGCTGATACATGGGGCCGGCATACAATTTATAGCAAGAAGTTGAAGTTGATGTTGTTTGGAACATTGATGGTAATTTTGTTGCCATGGAGGAACTTCTCAGCCTCCGCCGTTACAACATGTATCGGTCTTCCGTGTCGTTACAGGAGTAGGGATTGGAGCTGGTAGGTGCAGGAAAATCGAAAATCCTATTAACTGTACAAACAAGATAATAATTTACTCTCGAAGACTATCCCTATGGTCGTCCTTAGCTGCTGAAAATAAAACCCATTTCATTTGAATCCCGAGCCAAACAAGTCCTGACGACAGTCTCAAAAATCGGTTTGGGCAGTTTCTCAGCGGGTATCGTTTTTCTCATCTTGCTAAAAGCTTTTGAAGGTTCTATTAAACAGAATGAGAATCGTCTTGAGTGGGTATGGCGACTTTTGCTGGGCCTTGCGATAATTCCAGCATCCTTAACCTTGTACGCCCGTCTCACCATTGGAGGGACCGCGCCGTACAAACAATGTGAGTACTTAAACGATTGGAATGATTAATAAATGAAACTGGCCAGTGCTGATCTAGTTGCCGCTGAAGCTGATCGTGAAGAGCGCAGCCTGAAACAACAGTGAAAAGACTTTCGAACTTACATGCAAAAGTCCTGGAAGCCACATCTGTTTCCTGGTTTCTGTAGTAAGTGGATTAGTATTTCATACATTTTTCTAAAGCCGCTTATTTATTATCTTAGCGACATTGCAACTACGGTATCAACCTCAATCAGAGCGTGATTCTGAAAAGAATTGGGTTTGCAGAGGGATCAACTCATTGGGAGACTCTCTGTAAGACTGCTATTGGCAATATCATTGTTCAGTCAGCCGTACGTTAGACCTTTTCATCTATATTTATTGATTATGTATATAGGTCTGATCGGGTATAGGGTTATGTACCGGGATTCTGCGTTGCAATCTTCCTTCCGGACCTCATTGGATGCGTTCGACTGTAACTCTATGCTTGTGTTCTAGTTTCTGCGTTCTATGCCGTCTGGGCTGGCCTCAGCTCTCCGACAGCCAACACTGCTACCTGCGGATTGATGGTCATGTTCACACTTTCGCAATTCACGTTGAACGTCGGCCCTAATGCTACTACATTCCTCATTCCTGCTGAAGTCTTCCGCGCTCGTGTCCGTGGCACGGCACACGGTATCTCAGCGGCAGCTGGTAAATGCGGTGCAGTTCTTACGCCATTTGCTTTTGCGAGCGTTGAAGATGCTATTGGTCTAGACGGTGTCCTTGGAATTTTCTCTGGTGTGATGGCATTGACTTCACTGGTGACACTGTGGATCCCAGAAACAAAGGGTCGAACTCTTGAAGAAATCGAGAGAGGCGTTTTATACTCTACAGTTCCAGGCACTGGTGACAGCCGTGCTGATGAGTTCCGGTACTCAGTGCCTACAAAATTGATTTGCAAGCTAAGAACCTGGTAGAGGCCGTACAGAGTGTTAGTGCAGTGCCGAGTATAATTTCAGAGTAGCGACTATCAGGACTGAAAGCTAGATGTTTGAAACATTTTGATGCATATTTAAATTAAATGTGTAGCGGCTCTAGATACATACCTAAATAAAAGGCTACTAAACTAGACCACATTAAACCCAGTAATATAGCCTAGCCCTAAACAAGAAACAAGGAACAGCCTCGATCGCCTCAGGACGAATTTATTTTTGAGATACGTATATTTGATGATTTTCCCAGAATGGTCCTCAATTTAACCCTAACCCAAACATACGAAGTTTTGTCTGCAATGCACGTGTCTAAGGCGCTATGGAACATGGTTAAAGAGAAGGAAATGAAAGAGAGGAGTGTCTTGAGTTTTAATCCTAGAAACAAAATTCACTTTTGGGCCTTACGGCCTTCCATTCGATGAAGGGGCAAGAAATGGCTGTTATGGAGGTCAAAACCACAACGACGTAAAAGACGTCGATAATAGCACTGTTGTAGTCTCGGAGGAGAGTAGGAAGTTGGTTGGACGCAACTAGGTGCCTCAGCTCAGTTACGCCACCATTGATGACATGTTCGGGATTGACTGAAGGTAGATTGGCCAAGTTGGCTACTAAGCGGTTGAGGAAGACGCTCTGAGCAATGGAGAGAGATAGGGAGGAACCGAGAAATCGAAGGAAGACGATGACGGCGGAGCCGACAGGGACGTCAGGACGATCGAGCACCGTCTGGACGACGTTAAGAGGCTGCTGGTTGCCAAAACCGACTCCAAGGCCGAATAAGATCTGATAACCAATCCACTTGCCTGCACCGGTATACATGGTCAGGGTTGTAAGAAGGCCAGCGCCAATGGGCATGAGGATGGCGCTGAATAGGAAGAACGGTGTGTAGTATCCAACCTTGCTAATGATGAAGCCAGAGGAAAGGGAGCCCACAACAGTCGCCAGGATTGTAGGAAGCAGCATGATACCAGACTTGATGGCGTCTACATTTTGATTGCCTGGAACCAAATGGGGAGATAGTAAACCATGACCATCATGCTGGCATTGATAAAAGAGCAAACCACATGGCGCCGAGGACATTGCGATTCTTGACAAGTCGAGGGGGACAGTGGCTGCTTCCTTCTTCCAAACTTGAATTGAAATGAAACCATCCAAAGGAGACCAGAAAGAATGAAAAGAACGATAATACGGGCATTGTCCCAAGCGTAAGTGGTACCAGCCCATTGAAGGGCGAGAATCAAGCAGATGATGGCTGGGAAGGAGATTAGGTTACTAAACATGTCAAGCTGCTTCATTTTACCAATGAAGGTATCTGCAAGGGACTCGAGTTTTTGGTTTCGAATATGCAAGATCAATAGTGTCACAAGAAGCGACACGCCTCCGATGGGAAGGTTGATGTAAAAGCACCATCTCCAATTGACATTGTTGGTGAAAGCACCGCCGACGAGGGGCCAATAACAGAGCCGATGGCGAAGACAGCACCAAAGACACCCTGCCAGGCAGGCCGTTGTTGCAGAGGAAGGACGTGGGCCATGATGACCATTGTGCCCGTTATAATTCCAGAGCTACCCAAGCCTGCGACTGCGCGGCCAAGAATGAAGACTTTCGACGAAGGTGCGGTACCACAAATGGCAGACCCGACCTCGAAAAGAAAGACACCAGCTATGAACACAGGTTTGACGGGGTAGTGTTTGTACACCTTGCCCAAGAGCAACTGAAAAGTGCACATGGTCATTAAGTACGCAGTCCCATACCAAGCGATATCGCTGATGGAGTGGAATTCATCAGCGATTTGGGGAATGGCAGTCGTTATGATGTTTTGGTCCTGGCAAACATACAGTTAGAGGCATCGAGAGACGTCAATTGGGAAGATAAAACCCCTACCAGGGTAATCAGGAAGACGGAGAAGTAGACAGAAATCATTATGAGAGTGCGCTTCATCGCGCCTGGATACTCCATCTGCGCCTCTTTGACTTTGGCGTCTGAGGCATTGGCGGCCTTTTCGACCTCGTGAATGGATTTAGGCATTATGAAGAATGCAAGTTTGGTGATGGAATGAATAGGTACTGAATATGTCTGTTGCCAAACAGAAATTTTGTGCTGTTTTGGTGCTGCTTCGTCGGATATGTATACTGTATATACATGGCCAATAAGGTGAAGACATCACTTTCGGCACCGAGAAGCGAGAATTTTGAGGCCCGAGCCCCGACCACACCCCGAAAATAAATAGGTGCGAGCCCCGACCTCGACGAAACCTCCTGACTGACACTTGGGCAAAAACCGCGAGACGCGTGAGAATCCCTATGGATGCAAATCGGGACTATGACCCACGGTTACTCAGGGACTTCTCCTGCCTGCTCTGTCGGCAGCGCAAGGTCAGATGCGACCGACAGGACCCGTGCTCCAACTGCCTCAAGGCTCAGAGACAATGCAGCTTCGTCGCCCCAGTTCGAGGCAAGCGTAAGAAGACCTCGAGGAAGCCAAAGGCAGTCCATGAAGGACTGCGTGCTCGATTACGCCGGTACGAGCGCATGCTGGAGAAACACGGTGAGAACCTCGAGCTCCCTCTCGAGCAGGACTCTTCAAACAGCGATGCTACGCCCGAGCCTGACATCGAAACACCTCGATCATCCATGTCACTGGGTACGAGGCCACAGGTCAAGACTTTGAAAGCAGCGCAATCCACTGGATACGACACAAACCCATCATCCAGGAATTTTGATAGGTGAGTTTCCTCGACAAGCTCCGCAGATTCACAGGTAGTCCTAACTCTTGCGCAGCACATTGTGGTCATGTATTGGCAGCAATGTAAGCATCTCTTGCTGACCGATGACGGGCAACTTCAAGCAACTTCAAGCGACTTCATGATATTGATTCTAATTTTCCAATCTACAGCTCAAACACCCAGACGATTCGGTGCCAAATGACCCTGTTGAGCCTGCAGATTTCACCAACGAAAATGATAGCTCTCTCCTCGCATGGCTGGAAGGGCGTCCCAGTAACCAGCAATACTCACTCGATCTGCGCGAGTTCTATCCTAATCAAGCGTTATTCTCCCAACTTCGGCGTATCTTCGCGGATCAGATTGGCCCTATGTTGAAGATGCTTCATCTTCCGTCCCTCTTCAGTACCATGACGATGGCACTTGCCAACCCTGGGAGCGTGCCGAAGGGCATTGAAGCTATTTTGCTCAGCTTCTGCCTCGCCACCGTCAGCATCATGTCGCAAGACCAGTGCCAAGTTTTGTTGAATCAAGATAAGACCTCCGTGGTACGCAAGTACAAGATTGTTGCCGCGAAAGCTCTTACAAATTCTGGATTCGTCCAATCCCCGATTTGACGAACCTCAAGGCGCTTGCATTGTATCTAGTATGTTTCCACCACTACAACTTCATGTCGTGCGAATCTAACAATTGATTACAGCTTGGGACAAAAGGCTTCCATGATTCCGGCACATTTCACATATTGTGTGGGTTGGCACTTCGACTGGCTATACGCGCTGGCCTGCATTGTGACGGCAACACCTTGGGTTTACCGCCATTCGAGACCGAGTTACGGCGCCGGCTTTGGTGGCATCTGATTCAACTCGATTTCCGGACGTCAGACTTATTGCGTATTCGGCTGTCATTAGATTTGTTCATCGGAGACACAAAGCCACCATCCAATGTAGAAGATGAGGACATCAACCCAGGCATGACGGAGCCGCCAAAAGAGCGAACTGGAATTACTTCCATGACACTCTTTCGCGTCCGCTGTGACATCACCCAGTTCCTGAAACGTCTGTACCTCTCTTCTTTATCTTCAAATGCAAGTGGCTTTGACATCATCAGCAGCGCTCCAGTTTCCGTGGAGGAAAAGAGAAGATGGTTTCCGAATTGGAAGACGCATTGGAATCCAGATACTTGCGATATTGTGACCCTTCGGACCCACTGCACATATATGTGTCCATTGTCATTCGCTCCGTCATCTGTAGGATGAAAGTGCTCACTTACAATCCGAAATACTATGCGGAGAAGCAAACCCAACTACCTGCACGTGAGCGAGAAATAATGTTTGTTAGCGCAAGTAAGCTACTGGAGTATGCAGCACTCCTGCGCAACACCCCCGGCTTCCATAAGTACATGGGGCGCACAAGCGCCGCATACATCTGGGACACCATTCTCTATGTTCTTATTGCTGCTCGTCACCGTAAAGCTGGTCCTGAAATTGAGCGACTCTGGCAATTTATCGGCGTCCTCATTTCCCCAACCCAGACACCTTTGGCCGAGCAGCAGATGCCGTTCATTCAGCACTGTCGAAATGGATTCCAGAAGTGTGGGATGAGTACGCAGCAGCAGCAAGGTCTCAGGGGCTACCTATGCCAGTACCACCGGATTACCTTGCGGAAATGAGGGTATCGCGCACTGCCAAACCCTATCACGAGTCCGGAGGAGCTGTTGTCGCACCGAATTCCACGGATGTGATGGCACAGCCGATGGAGACGTCACAGAAAGCTATATTTCCTACAGACAACTATTTTGAATTTTCAGACCTAGATGCCTTTACTGCGGACCCAAATGAATGGATTCATTGGGAGCGGCTACTAGCCGGGGAGGATTCGTTTGGCGATTGCTTCACTCACATGTAATAATAGTGAGCTGAAATCCAGACCAACACAGTTGTTGGCGTAGCAATAGAATGTGGCAGGATAGGAAGATCTGGTCCATATACTGTAGGGGTATAAAACCCTAACCTTCACAAGTATACCAGAAATGTTAAGTGCTTTGGTCAGCGTGATATTTATTCTAATCAGATCCTAGAAAATACTAAATCAAGCTGTTCGTTCTACCAACGGGTCAAAGGCAATATTCTTCAGTCCTACTCAATTGCAAACACGCTAGATACTCTGAAGTGATACGTAGAAGAACCCAGAACGAAATCTAACAGGAAATGCGAATGGTTATTTTAGTAGCTAAGTTATGGATTGTTATGAAGTAACGTGTCTCATATTTGGAAAATAGCTGCGAATCTACAGGGACTCCGGTAATATAGCATTTTTGCTTGATACGGTTCTTCCAATTATTTCTCCTCGTCTTCAGTGAGCACCTTTCCGCCAGTTGCAATTGCTTCGTCCAGCCTTGCAACGCTGCTGAATCCAATAATTGGACTACATAAATACGCGCTTGCTAATCTAAGCAAGTGCAACGTGTGACATGGGCCAATTGTGCTTCTGCGCAAGCTCCACAGCCCTCTCGATAATTTTCACGTCTCCTACTCCAGTCCCATGAGGCGATTTGGACCGGTCTTTCTCTTGCCTGCTCCTGATAGTAGAGCCGAAGCTCGATGGCGGCCTGGCAAGGAATCCCCGGCTTAGCGGTGCCCAGGGAATCAAACAAACCCCAGTATCATTGCAAAAGCGAATCATTTCGCGTTCCTCTTCGCGATAAAGAAGGTTATACTGGTTCTGCATGCTGATGAATTTAATCCACCCATTGCGTTCAGCAACAAACTGTATGCGCGCAAATTGGGTCGCCCACATGGAGCTTGCACTGATGTAGCGGACTTTGCCCAACTGGAGCAGTCATGCAACGCCTTCATATTTCCTCGATGGGGTTCTTTGAGTCAAATCGGTGGATTTGCAACCGGTCAATGTAAGCTGTGTCGAGCCGTTTGAGAGTAACTCTAAGGACTCTCAGTAAACCAACACGGTAACAGCTTGTAAGGGCGTTAGTTTATATGCCACTTTACAATTATTTAAAGAGACCTTTGTACTGATTCGAAATTTCAAAACGGGCATATATCTCATGTAATTAAAACAGCATACGCCTGGGGCGCTTATTGAGGCGGCCACTCGGCAGCAGTAGTGGCTAGTGGTATCCTCCTTGTGTCTTGGTGCGTTTGTACTCTTTGTGAGTACTCTATTTTCTCCTGTGGACCAGAATTTCTCTACTGAAAGCCTTTCCTTCAAAACTCTGTTCAATGACCTACCTAGTTGAGTCATACGGGCCCGTTGCTGTTGTATCTGCTAAGTTGCTATCATTTTAGATTTGGTATAAAGTCCGATACTTACTCTGTAACAGTCCTAGCTGTAAATGGTTCTTTTCGAGCGGCGTTCCCTTTATTCAACATTCAAACGTATGAGAATTTGGGCATCTATTCGGTTGGAAGTGTGTTTGCTTTTTGTCTTCGGTGCTTCTTCCTATCCCTTGGATACTTTTCGAATCTGGCCAAGGACTCCGGAATAACAGCCGGTTCATAGAATCTGCGTCAAAAGGGCAGCAGGAAATGAGAGTTGGAGCTATGGCAACCCTTCTATTGCTCAATAACGCACAGCTCGCCTGAGGAATGATCTGATGCGAGCGATGTTTTGTATTTATTGGAATAGATTACCGAAGTATAGAGACTTTGTATTTGTATAATTTAATTAATCCGGAAATATTAACATTGTTGGAGACTTCTGCTTAAACCTTCAGCGTGCTAATTGCTGTGCACACCTAATCTGCACCCTAGCCCGGTGATGGCCATTACTTGAAAAACAGATTTCCAATCCGTGTCCGAAGGGCCTGGAAATGAAGACCCAACCCATCCTTTACGTGTGTTGGCTGGCAACTCAAATCTTTGGATCGCCGGCATCTCTCCAGCTATTGGATCATCAGGTTTTTCCTGTGGTGTCGCATCTTGAAATTTATTCGGTACGGTTGAAGTAGCGGCTGCTCCAGATCTTCGTTCCTCGTTCCACCTAGCTCTCCGTCTTCGGGGATGATAAACGACAGAGCAAGAGTTACTATTCCAATGCAACCTAAAGAGACACCCAAACCAATTCCTGCTTTTGCGCCGCTTGAGAGGCCCGGTGACGGTGACTGAGGAGAAGATGGTCTTGATATAGATGACTGAGTAGTAGTAGTACTGGTGGTGGTAGTAGGAGTAGCAGCAGGGGCAGTTGTCGTAGGTATTGTAGTTCCCGTCGAAGAAGTTGTCGTCGGCAGTCCCGTACCTAGTGTTTGGGCTATTGAAATGGCACTGTCGCTACCACAGCAAGATGAAGAATCACCGCAGCACCATGTAGATGAATTGGCCGTTCCGTCGCAAGGGGTCATTACAATCGTAGAATTAGAGACGCCAGTATCCGGATTCTGATGTAGACCCCAGTTGTCAGTCAGTCTCCAAAAGTTACATGTCCTTCCTTTATTGAAACGTACCGTTTGCTCCGTACAGACATCCAAACAACCTCCGCCGTCTGTCCAGTTTGAACTGGTGCAGTAATCCCGGTAATATAATGTCACCAAGGTAGTAACATCACCATAAGTAACATGGATATTGTTTTCGCATAGTCCATTTTCAAGACATATATCCGCAGTGTATCCATTGGCATAATTCCCTCCTGAAGGATTCGTGCGGTTGGTGGCACAGCACATGCTGGTAGTACTGCTGTCGCCACCACATGGTTGAAAAATGGGATCAGACTCGATATCGCCATTCGGAGCATAACAGTTGGCTGCCACGGAGGCGGCAAAGGTATGTAATATGTAAAGCGCAATGTATAAATTGAACCTTTTGTGCTGATAGAACCATGCCATTGTTTCCTTCGACAATCGACATGAATTCCCGGTTGAATTGGGAGTAAAGACCGGAAGAAAACCAAAAACACTGGGGAAAAGAAGGCAGATCTAAAAGGGAGAGCGGGGAAATATGTTCCTATATTTATATTGCATTTGCTTTTTCTTGTGTTACATCCTGATCCTAGGGCCTCCCATTTACAAGGGGCTTGATCCAGCGACGCCTCATTGGGCAGGCGACGAACAATAATAGTAGGTTTAGCCTGGGCCCTAGCGGGCTGAGCGACGTTGCCGCCTGTCATTGGGCCATTGGCAGACCTGCTAGCCGCGGCGCTTACTTCACTCCGTTCTCTCGCTATCATCCGTTTCACTACCTCCAACAGCCACAACAATGTACCTACAACCAAGGCAGATGGACAACTTTTATTGACTACCAGTCACCATGAATTACCGATTCTTAGTCTCTTACACTGTCCTGGCAGTATTTGTTACGTCCATCTTGCTATGGCTTCGCAGCTACCACTCGCTCCCTGCACTCCCAATATCGAAACCGGCAGAGCCGCAACTGTACTGGTTTGCCTTGTAAGTCTCAGTTCGGGCAAAACATGCCGCTAATAAAAAGATGACTTAATAAACATACTATGCAGTGGTGATTCCTACTCGGCCACGGGTTTCAATATCAGCTCAACGCAACCGTCGGCATCAAACCCGATGGGAAATACGACTCCCGGTATGTATCTATTCACACTTAAAAGCTTACGGTAGTAGCTTCTAATATGTCTTGTGTAGAACCAGGCACGCAAAGCGGAGGCAAGAACTGGGTCGAATACTTGGCCACACAATACAACAATAGTTTAGTCCTATCATATAGCCTAGCTATCGCCGGCGCAACCATTGATAATTCACTCGCCACTTGGGGATTTAGCGATATGACTTCCCAAGTAGCCGCATTCCAATCAACTTATGCCTCTAGGCCAGCATCTGTGCCTTGGACAGCGGATAATATGATTGTTTCATTCTGGGTTGGAATCAACGAGTAGGTTTCTCTACCCAAGCCTCTTATAACAGACTACTAACAATACAAGTGTCTACTATGGTTTTGCACGCAATGACGACCCTTCAACCTTTATATCCACGCTGCTAGGCAAATACCGACCTCTTATTGAACAAATATATTCTAATGGGGCACGAAAGTTTCTTATTCTGAATTGCCCACCATCAACACGTACTCCCCAGGTACATGAAGAAAATCATTTACCAGAACAGTTTGAGCGCCATGCCGCCATGGTGACAGCGTACAATGTTGGCCTGAAAGATATGGTGCATCAGTTTAGAAATGATTATAAAGATGTGAGTATATTCCTTAACTTTTCTTGTCAAATGAGAAAACTGATTTCTTCGCGCATAGGCAACCGTCGTGTTCTATGACTCGTATAATTTCATGACACGCGTTCTCGACAATCCTACTGAATACGGATATCGGGACGCCACCTGCATCGATGTCGATGGGTCTAGTTGCGTGTGGTGGAATAATTTGCATCCTGGCTGGACGTATCACAAGTATCAAGCTGAGGATATGCTGGGTAGTCTTGCGCCGCTCGGGTGGTGATATACGACTAGTTGCAAAGTAATGAGCACGGAGTTTGAAGTTGACCACCGGAATGGTTTGGAGTAAGATATATTACTTCCAAGATTGATCTGTATCTAGTTTGAGCGCTGTAGAGGACATATAGTCAATCATTTTCTGCTGAATTGCATAAGGTTCATGATGATGTATAACTATGTAGACCCGACGTACGGCTTTGCTAAATAAGCTATTTATATATCCTATATTACCACCAACTCCAAATCAGCAACTAGCTCTTAGCCCAACAACTCTAATAACTATACGCATTTCTATCGGATACGCTGACAAATCAATATTCAGCTGAAATGAGGCCTAAGCTCATCGGAGAAGGCATAAATAGGGGTTGTGAGGTCCTCATGTAGTTTCTCTTAGTGAGACAGGCGAATCAATACATACGGATTCATACGCGGAATTGGAATTCTCTCGGTTTTAACATCCTCGTCCTGTTCCATCTTCCATTCACTTACATTGACCCTCTTCATTCAGTTATCACTTACAATCATGTCCACATCCACCGTTGTTCTCGTCACTGGCGCCGGAAGAGGTAAGCCATAATGAGATAGATTGTACGTCAGCTTAGTTCCTGGTCACACTAACTCAGACCTTTTCAGGCATTGAAAAGGCCTGGTCCAGGCTTATCTCCGACGCCCTAACACCCTTGTTGTTGGAACCGTGCGTAACAGTACTTCTCCGAGCTACGAGGGACTCAAAACTCCTCCGTGGCTGAGGGTTCGCGCTTGATACTTGTCAGCCTTGACTCGTCCAAGCTCGATGACCCAGCCAAGGCTGTTGACGCAGCTAAGGAGGCTGGCATTACCCATCTTGACATTGTCATTGCCAATGCCGGCATTTCCCCACCAGGTCCGCTGGAGGCAGCCCCTCAATGAGGTTGTTGACGCTCTCCAAGTCAACACCATCTCTCCCATTGCCCTCTACCAGGCCTCAAAGCCTCTTCTTGAAAAGTCCACTAAACCAATCTGATTTCGATGAGCAGTGCCGCTGGCTCAATTACAAACCTGCCGGAATACCAAGCTCACTGGATGCTGGGCTACGGTATCTCCAAAGCCGCGTTGGACTTCTTCACTGTAGCCGTACACGCTGCATATCCTAACTTTATTGCTTATGCAATTCACCCAGGTCTAGTTCAAACGGACCTTGGCAATGGAGGTGCAAAATGCAGGGATTGGAAAAGGCCCCCATCACTCTGGAGGATAGCGTCACTAAGATCATCGCCTCGGTACGTGCTACCCCGACACTAGAAATCTCAAACACAAGACTAATATGAATCCAGGCTGATAATGCTACCCGTGAGAACACTTCTGAAAGTTTCTCAATGTTATGGAGGACAACGAGTTGCTATGGTGAATGGGGGCGAGGAGCTAAGCGCTGGAGAAATTGTTAGATTCTGTTAGATTATCAGCAGTTCGGATTACTAGTGCGAACGAACCCTGATGGAGAAAAATTACAGCTAAATATGCAGGGAAAGTGGAGAGTGTATTTTATAACCGGCATAGTACAAGACGTAACATGCATCATGTAGTGATATGTATAAGTATAATAACAGACTTCATAATCACAATTATCTCCGGGTTCATTTATGTCTAGTATTGGAGGAATTAAGAGCAATTAGAAATAAGTATATGACATTAATGAGAGATTATAGAAGAGATATGATTACTATATCATGGTATTAGCTATAGATATGCCTATATAATTAAGAAGATCTAGCTATTAAGATAATCTTATAAGTGTCAGAAGAACAGCTAGGCCACTGTCAGAAGAATCGTTGACTCACAGCCAATGAATACACGGAGGTACAGATTATCCGGACAAGGGTAATCCTAGCGTAGTGTGACTACGTGGGAATACACAGAGTGTGCAGAATGGACGGAGTAGTAGGATCTGGCGGATTCTATCCTTCCCACCTTCCCACAGTTCCCGCAGTTCCTCAGGCACCAAGAAGGAGATGCCTTGCGGATAAGATATTAACATAGCGAACATAGCAAGTGCTATGATGGGTATGGTAGTAATTATAGTAGATGCCATAATCGCTATGACAGGCATCAGGATAGCGATTATAGCAGTAACCATAATAGCTATAATGGAGGAAAGCTATATAAGGACGCTCATTTACCATGTATTTAGTTTTCTTCTATCGTCTTGAATTAACCGTTTAACCTTGAGTATTCTATTACTCATAGAGCACAGTAAACTCGACCTTCTTGAATATTACTTTGACATATTGTCCTTTCGTTATCAGAATAACTACATGAACCATCGTTTAGTTACAAGTTTACTTGATCTAGACGCCTGCCAAGCATCGGTTTCCGACAATAGTATAATTATTAACATCTATCTAGAATCCTACACTTTATTTCTCTAAGAAGAATTTTCTCAATTAATTTATTTAGTTTATCATCAAAAGCTAGTTATTATTTAGTGTTATAGAATATATCTAATTTAAGCATCTTATTATAATGGTGAAATCTCCTAAGTTAGTACTATTAGTATCTTCTTAAAGAGCAGTGAAGAATTAATTAATATATCTATCTTCTACTATCTTAGATTAATATCTATAGGAATTTATTTAATCTATAAAGATATTACTTATAATCAATTACTAGTCCAGTCCTAATAAGAAATCATTTATAGGTTTATTAGGATATTATATTACTAAAGACTAGAAATATCAGAAGTTTATTTTAGGCTTTCCTTATATAAATAAGGAGCACACTAGTAATAATTTATTAGATATTATCTTTTCTTACCTTGGAAAGTATAATCTAAAGAATTCTATTCTTGGAATTATAGCAGATAATATAACTAATAATATAACTACTATTAAAGGACTGCAGCAGAAAATAATAACAGAGTACTTAGATAAGCACTATATTATATCTGATTATACATATAATTATAAGATAAGAAAGCTATTAGATATACAGTATTATATTTCTTGCCTTGCTTATATTATTCAGCTTATTATTAAAGCTTTATTTATAAAACTAAAAGTAGATCTACCTAATAATAATATATCTTATAAATAGTCTGACAAGGACTAATTTAAAATTCAGCAAAAACTAAATACAGTCATTATAGCTTTTAAGAAGGTATAATTTATACTATAGTATAATTAGTATAATTTCTAACTTCTCTAGATACAAAAAATAACTCAGTATATATATGCTAGTCCTTAATAAATTAAGAAATTTCATAAATATTATCAGTTCATATCTCTATTAAAAGAATCTTAATACCTATACTTGACTACAGTACTTATTGGAACTTAATCTATATAATAATATAGCAAGCTCAACAGCTGAAAGAAGTAATTTTTATATTTATTATTTAGTTAAAGGATACCAGATTATCAGAATTATAACTTTCTAAATATGAATAGAGATAAGTAGAGTATCTTATATAACTCCTATATCTCTTTTAACTCTATACGCAAATATTATCCTAATATAAGTCTCTAATAATTCATTAAGTATATAAGTTTACTACTAGACTTGATTAATTATCTATTAATTATTACTAGATGTATTATATCTATAACTCTCTATTTAGTCATCTTGATAATTCTATTAATGCCTTAAGTAGTAAAAGGGCTTTATAAAAATAATAAATCTATAAAGGACTTCAGGATGCAAAAAGACACTAGGAAAGTGATATAAGAAGATATATAACGTAATCGGACACCCACCCGGCCACGACACCTACCCGGCCACTTTCTCCGGAAAACGCGCTCTATATTAATTTCAACCTGAAATTTCTAACCGAAATAATAATTATATACAAAAATTTAATTTGAAGTACGATTTGGACATCTGTTAATTTTATGTCCAATAATTCCACATCCACTACACTTTGGTGGCGCTCGTACGCGTGGTTGAGAGGCTTGAGGCTCGGATTCAACTGGAGTGGCTGGAGGAGGTTGAGATGCCTCATTTTGATTATTTATAAGAGCCTGAGCTTCCTGCGTAGTAAGAGAGCCTTCATGAGGTAATTAAGCCCTAGATCTTCTCTTTTTGCTTCTCTTTCTCATTTGCAGCCTGTAAATCATGCATTTCTTTTTGTATAATTAGTAGCTTATTCATTGTTATTTCGTATGCTTTTGACATCCAGTCGATTGCTTGATTAATCATATTTAATGGGCTTATTGGCTGTTAAGCTATACACTTCTTAGCTGTACTTGATTGACGTTTGAAATGGCATAGATTTTAAGGTGTTTAAAAGCAGGAAGATTATGAATTAGTATCATCACTTCCTAGAGGGGTGTTGGGGTCCGAAGCTAAATATAAAGCTGTTAATAGACTCAATCTAGATTAAAAGGTACTAATCCAGTTACTATAAAGCCATTCTGAATAATTTCAACTTTATATGCCATCATACGAGCTTCTGGGAAAGCTATAAGGAAGTCATACTTATCAATATAATTATATCCAAGTTGTATACGCTGCTCAACCAATCATCTATATTGTCGCTTTAAAATAGCAAAACAGCTCACATCGAGAGGCTATAAAAGATGTAATGAGTGAGGTGGCATACAGATTGGTATAATATTGTTTTTGAGGCAGATTTGATTAAATTGAGCAATAAGATGACTTCTATGGCCATCCAGAATAAGCATCTGATATCTGCCCTTTGTACAACTAGTTATATAAGGAATAAAGTGGTTTTGAAGCCAATTTATTCCAATCTCATCTATTATCCATCTATTATTGCTGATATTAAGTCTCTAATCTTATAGAAGAGTCTCAAATCACCCTTCTTGGAAGAATGTTGTTGCTTTAAAGATGATATATGAAGGTAAAGCCCATCCAGTTGAATTGACTGCTTTAATTGCTATAACCCATTCCCAATTACCAGGTTGTAATAGATAAGGCCGTCCATATTAATTACTACCTGTTATAACCTTTGTAGATGCACAAAGGCCCATAGTAAAGCTAGTCTCATTAAAGTTGTATATATCTTCAGATAAGATCCCATATTCTTATATAGCCTCTTGTACGCGGTCAAAATGCTCTCGGATGACCTTAATATCCTCATATTTAGCCTGCTCATAGTTATATCTCTGTGAAAATCGTGTCTTTAGCTCTAGGTAGCAATTAATATATCGATTAACCTATTTCTCACTAACTTGCTCATTTCCATGTTGAGAAAGAAGAAGATTAGCAGTATCTCGTACAAGAGATGGTTAGGAGGTAATCCACGTTTATCGAGATCAAGAATCCATTTAGAAAGGATTCCTCCTCATACTGAGTTAATTTATGCCTATTGGCATGCTTTTCACCCTTATATTGGATGCCGTTGAGTCAATCTTAAAGAGTAGTACAAGGAATAGAATAGATAGTTAAAGCTTGACGAATACTGCGAATTCTTTCATTTTTAAATCGGAAATAGCTAATTAGATACGGCCTTCAAATTCTTCTAGATTTGAAGACTTTTATTGCGAATTGGTGGCATATTGACGCGTTGAAATCTAGTAATAATATAGAGCGCGTTTTCCGGAGAAAGTGGCCGGGTAGGTGTCGTGGCCGGGTGGGTGTCCGATTACGTTAGTTTTACAGGACAATATATACTATTAGTACTATATTGAATCCTAGTATAAAAATAAATCTGTTTTCAATCAAGGCATAATCTAATAGAGACTAGGTTAGTCACTATAGGCAGCAATTTACTAAAGTCTATGACTGCTATGCTAAAAGGTATCTAATATTAATCCAATTAGGTAAGCAGCAGGAATTAGAAATTGGTAATACTCTTAATTAGATGCGATCATCTTAAAAAGACGCCACTTATTGGATGATAATTACTTACTAAATTCCTATAATCCTCGGCAGAAGCTTAATGATTACTTGGACTCTCATAAGTATTATACTATAGTATATTTGATCTACTTACTAACCTTGTTAGTCTGTATTCTAGAATGCGTTAGTATACAGATCTTGGAATTCTGGAGTAGACATGGCAATGGGTCGGGTTGGGTTGGGTTTTGGGGGTCGCTTTCCAACCCGCCGGGTTTTGGGTTATATTTTTCCAACCCGGAACCCAACCCATAAATATGGGTTGGGTCCGGTTAACCCATGGGAACCCGGTGGGTCCTGACCTAACCTAATTTGGCTAGTGACCTTCCTATTTAGGTTAGTCTATAAATGGATAGGGTTTAGTTTAACCTAATTAGTCTAGCCTTATTTATAGACTAACCTAAATAGGAAGGTCACTAGCCGAATTAGGTTAGCCTAGAATTTATGGGTTACCCATGGGTTTAATGGGTTTTCATTGTTCTAACCCGAACCCAACCCGAACCCGCTTAGTCAGCAACTTTTAAAACCCAACCCGGACCCGGCGGGTCGGGTTCGGGTTGGGTTCGGGTTTTCGGGTTGGGTTTTGCCATGTCTAGCTACAATCACTGTTAATAAAACAGGATTTCATCAGCAAATGGTATAGGCTATAAAGAATAACAAGACTATCAGCAGGTTACATATGGATCAAAGGAAGTAAAGAGAAATATAAGAGAAATAGAGAAGAATAGTAAGGAAGAGAGAAGAATAAGATTTATAAAGGAAATTGTTGTATTGTTGTTATTCTAATTCTTCTATTTTGCTGGGGATTTGGCCTCTATTTATGCTTGATTTCTCATTCCGAATATCGGATTAATGAGGGGTAATGAGGGGTTAATCTGATATATCATATTTTTATCGAACATGTCATATTAGAAATATGACTAGTCATATTTCTTACTTTTGTTCGTTCCAAGTTTCGGTAATGTTTCTGATTTGTATGCGTTTTGCTTACATTTCCGAAACTTCGGCTGAATTCCAGCTGAACTTTTGTGAGGTGATTCTTGGCCAGTTGACCCTTCTTGGCCTATATATAATTATACGTGTATGTACTAACCATATTAGGTATAGTGTAACTCTAGGGTTAGGGTCATAACCAACAAAGACAATCACAATAATGATAAAAACAAAGAAATGAACCAGAAAGATGGATTAATAATTTGGAATGGATCTATATATATTCTAGGATTAATAATCACTAAGATTATCAAGGAATATTATAACCCACTACTATAAGGACATTAAGAAATTAATAAAACTATGAAAAGATATAACAACAATACTATTTCCTACAGATGAGAAGAAAAGTTACTAAATATATCAGCAGATGCAATAGTTGCAACTAGAATAAGCCAATTAACTATCGACCTTATAGAAAAATGTGATTATTAGAGATACTAGAGAAACTATAAGACAATATTATAGTTAACTTTATACAAGGATTACTAGAATTAAAAGATCCAATCACTAGACTACAATATATCAAAGCAATCGTTATTGTTGACAGATTAACGAAATATATCATTATATAACTAACACTAAAAGACTTAATAGTAGAGCAATATACAATACTTATGCTACAAGAAGTATTTATATAAACCAGATTACCAACAAGAATTATATTCAATAGGGACAAGTTATTTAGATCAAAATATTAACAGACAATTATAAAAGCATATAGAATTAAGCATAGCTTATTAATAGCAAACCACCAACAGATAGATGAACTAACTAAAAGAATAATATAGATAATCGAACAGCATTTACAACATTATTTAGATTAGAATTAAGATAATTAGGTAGAGTTACTACTATTAATATAATTTGCATTAAATAATGTAAGAAATACTTTAATAGAAGAAGTACCGCACTTCACTAACTTAGGAAGATATCTATGAATAATATAGACTTCCATACTATCAGCAGGTTACATATGGATCAAAGGAAGTAAAGAGAAATATAAGAGAAATAGAGAAGAATAGTAAGGAAGAGAGAAGAATAAGATTTTTAAAGGAAATTGTTGTATTGTTGTTGTTCTAATTCTTCTATTTTGCTGGGGATTTGGCCTCTATTTATGCTTGATTTCTCATTCCGAATATCGGATTAATGAGGGGTAATGAGGGGTTAATCTGATATATCATATTTTTATCGAACATGTTATATTAGAAATATGACTAGTCATATTTCTTACTTTTGTTCGTTCCGAGTTTCGGTAATGTTTCTGATTTGTATGCGTTTTGCTTACATTTCCGAAACTTCGGCTGAATTCCAGCTGAACTTTTGTGAGGTGATTCTTGGCCAGTTGACCCTTCTTGGCCTATATATGATTATACGTGTATGTACTAACCATATTAGGTATAGTGTAACTCTAGGGTTAGAGTCATAACCAACATCCCCGTAATCTTTATATGTCTATTGATATATAGAGATTAGCATACATATGTATTATTGGTTATACTTATATTGTATTATGTTATAGTATGTTATATTGTGTTATATTATGTTATATTATATTATATTATGTTATATTATGTTATATTATGTTATATTATGTTATATTATGTTATATTATGTTATATTATGTTATATTATGTTATATTATGTTATATTATGTTATATTATGTTATATTATGTTATATTATGTTATATTATGTTATATTATGTTATATTATATTATGTTATGTTATGTTATGTTATATTGTTTATATTATGTTTAACAATATTTCCAAGGTCTCTAAGCCTTTCAAAAGTGCTTATATCAAGAGATTTTGTTAATAGATCAGCCAGTTGTTTTTAGTTGGAATATATAATATATTTATTTTATTTTCTTGAATATTTTCTCTTATAAAATGGTATGAAATATCTATATGTTTTGATCTTTTATGGAATTCTGGATTTTCTCCTAATTTTATTGCAGATTCATTATCTATTAGTATTTTTGGTATACTAGGTGTATAACCTAGATTTAAATTATTATTTAGATAATTAAATATATTTGATAAATATATTGCTTCTTTAGCTGCTTCTTTTAAAGCCATATATTCAGCTTCACAAGTGCTTAAAGCAACTGATTTCTGGAGCTGTGAATTCCAGCTAATAGGATTATTAATAGCTAAATCACTAGATAGGCTGAAGATATAGCCACTAGTTGATTTTCTATTATTTATATCTCCAGCCCAATCGCTGTCACAATATCCTTTTATATATAGATCATTTCCAGAACAATTATATTTTATTCCTAGATCTGGAGTATATAATAAATATTGCCATATATAATTAACTGTATTTATATGTTCTTTTGAAGGATTGCTCATAAATCTAGCTCCTAGATTCACGTTATATGTAATATCTGGTCTTGTTTTTAGAGCTAGATATAATAGAGATCCAATTTCTGATTGATATTGGGCTGTTATTTTATTATCAGATATTTTATTATTTTTATATAATTTGATTCCTGGTTGACCTGGTATTTTCTTTGGCATAAAATTATTATATATATTAAATTTATCCAATAATTTTTGTATATAATCCTTTTGATTTATTATTATTGTTTTATCATTATAATTTATTATAATATTATTGCCAAGAAATGTAGAAATTTCACCTATATCTTGTATTTTTATTTCTTTATTAAATTCTTGTGTTATTTTTTGAATATAAGATAAATCTTTATGTATAAATATTATATCATCAACATGAACTATAAGAATAGTATATGTTTGTATATTTATATATATTCCTTCATCATGCGGTAGAACTGTAAAACCATATTTTTAGCTATTTCTCTAAAAATAGATTCCATAATCTTGGTGCTTGTTTAAGCCCATATAATGCTTTATTTAATAAACAGCATTTATTTTTGTATTTAGGATTATTATATAATCCTATAGGTAGAATAGTGTATATTTTTGTATCTATATTGGCATGAACAAAGGCATTTTTAATATCATATTGTCTTATATGCCATCCTTTATTTACTGCCATTATAAGTAGTAAATGCCAGGTTTCTGTTCTACATGTTGTAGAAAAGGTTTCTAAATAATCAATTCCCAATCTTTGATTAAAACCTTGTATAACCCAGCGGGCTTTATATCTTATATTTTTATCTTTATTTGTAATATATGATTCTTTATAAGAATTAGAATTAATAGGTTTTCTTTTAAAACCCATCTTCCTTTTATCGGTATTATATTATCTGGAATATCTATTATTTCAAAAGTATTTTGGGATAATAGTTCATTATTTTCTTCTAAACAAGCCTTATACCATTCATTATGTTCATCTAATTCCATAGCTTGTTTAAAAGTATTAGGTTCTTTATTATTATTTATTATAAGTATATTTTCTATATCTTTATTATATTGTATAGTTTTAATATAATCATTTATTGTTGTATCATCAATATTATATATATATTCTTTATCAATATTTAATTGATTTATAGTTTCAGTAAATTTTGGTATTCTTATTTCAAAATTATTCTTTTGGTATATCGATTTCCTTTATATTATTATTATTATTATTATTATTATTATTATTATTATTATTATTATTATTATTATTATTATTATTATTATTATTATTATTATTATTATTATTATTATTATTATTATTATTATTATTATTATTATTATTAATATTATTATTCAAATATCTAATATGGACATCTCTAGACCATAGAGATTTTTTGTTTTCAATATCAAATATTTTATAGTGTTTATAATCACTAAAACCAATTAATATTCCTTTTCTTTTCTGGGTTCTAGTTTATTGGCTTGTTTATTTTCATAATAATATACTATAGATCCCCAAATTCTAATATTATCAATATTAGGAATCTTTTTATAGTATATTTCATATGGTGTTTTATATTGCAATGCTTTTATGAGGTGTTCTGTTATATATAAAAGTAGCAGCTAATAAAGCCTCACCTATAGATTTTTATTACTTTTTGAAGTAAATAAAAGCTTCTTACTTTATTTATTAAAGTAAGATTTATTCTTTCTATTAACCCATTAGGTTCTTTTGTATAAAAGGGTGTTTTATTATGTATTATTCCATATTTATTAAATAGTATTTCAAAGTTATTATTTATATATTCTCTTCCATTATCAGAAAAGAATTCTTTTTATGATTATATTCTTCTGATTTTCTATAAGATTTTTAAATTTCTGAAAAGCTTCTAAAGCTTCATCTTTTCCTTTTAATATATTTGTAAATAAATATCTAGATTTTTATCTAGAAAAGTTATATAATATAATTTTTATCATATGTTAAAGGACTAATTGGTCCTCCTATATCACTATGTATTCTTTCATCAATATTATAATCATTATTATTATCTGATTGTTTATTTATTTTCTTATTATATTTTGCTTCTAGGCAAATCTCATAATTAGATATAATAGAGGTTATTTCTTTTATAGGAATATTTATATTATTCTTATATAGGATTTTATATAGAGATTCTGAATTTATATGGCCTAATCTTTCATGCCATATTTTTATATTATTTTTATCCTCTTCTATAGAAAGGATATTATTATTATTATTATTATATAAAACATCACATTCTGTTTTATATAATCGATCCTTTTATATGCTATACATATAAGACTTCTTTTTGGTTTTTAGTATATAGATGACATTTTCTATCAGTAAATATACATATAGTATTTTTGATACTATTAGTACTTAATATATTTATTCCTAATTCAGGAATAAAAAGCACATTTTTAGTATATATATAGATTTTGTATTTGTTCTTAAAATAATAGTTCCTTCATATTTAACATGAATATTTTTGCTTTTCCTCATTGAACAGCTTTATTTGTATTTTTATAATAAGAAAAATAAGATAAATCATAGATTGTAGAAATTGTTGCAGCTGTATCAATAATAAATTCAATTTATTTTTGAAAAGGCTGTTTTTATATTTTATATCTGTGTTCTTATTAGTATATGAGTATATATTATATATGGGGTTATAAAATTTATTTACCTTATCGAAATCAAGGTCAAAATCATTCATATGAAAGTCTCCAAAATCCTTTTCTTGTAGAATATTAATTTCTTCATCAATATTCATTTCTGATTCAGAATGTCGGAAACTTCGGTCGTATCACCGTCGAGTATAGCTAGGATAGCTAATAACGGACGAAGTTATTAGGCTTCTAAGGTACGAAAGGCTTCGAAGAGCAAAGTAATAAAGAATAAGGCTAGAATATCCCAATCAATAGAAGATCATATACTCAAGTTTGCACAGTTAATTCAAGACGATAGAATAGAACTAAATACACGGTAAATGAGCGTCCTTTTATACCTCCTAAATCCAGTCCTATTCTGTAGCCTTGTGCAGGTTCCATTACTGGACCCGGGCATAGATGTACCATCTTGGACCTTTGGTCCTTATCTTATCAGTAGTATATCTTTTGGTTACGTGATACTGCTGTATCCCATTCTTCCATAGCCTTACGTGTAACATACTTAATCCATTAGTTATTGTTACTCAGAAATCTATTAGGCTTAGCTGTTCTCTAATAATCCCTCCTCTGAAGACTGGCATCCTCGACAGTATATAACCCAAGCATTTTCCTGCCTTAGATATGTTTCCTATCTTTCTCAAAAATTTTCTCTTTTGCTTTCTTCTAAAATAAGAGTAAAGAAGCCTGTCCAATCTTATTAACGCAATTGTTACTGCAAGAATCAATACCAGGCTAACTTGATTGACTGTTATGGCTTTCTAGTTAAATTCCTATGTCTTTACTATTTTACTAAATTTAAAATGTGTTTTATAAGCCTAAAAGGTGGTTAATGCTCAGAGTGTATTCATTAAAATTATAAATATAAAAACTATCTATTTAGCGCAATCGAGTGGGATAACTTCCAAAATGAAGAAAGACAGATAAATAAGTGTCTTAGTATATCTGATTATATTTTATCCTTAATATAGGATAAATTTAATAAACTTTAACAAAAGATGAAAATGCTTTAAACTGTCTTGTCTGAGCAGTTAGAGCTGTATACTGCTCTTCAGTAAAACTCAGAGCTTCTGAAACTTTAAGGCCATTCTATACTTCTGCATAATAACGAAATCCTAGGAAGTAATAATCTATTGGATCAAGTTACTTCCTTAGATAAGTAGAATATAGCTGTCTTTTTCTTTTTAATTTCTTATTATTTGATTATGCTGGCAGTGATACTCCTGAATCTTTTTATAGCAGTTTAGATTTCTAATAGGTTCCTATAAATCATCTTCTAGTAAGTATTCTTTCCATCTTACTAAGTAGTAGATCTAACCTTTTTCTATTTTTTAATTTAGAATTTTTTTACTTTATATTCTTTATTATCTGCTTCGTTATTTTTATTTTCTATGTTCTGTGTGGGTTCCAATAATGAAATATAAAATACTGGGTGTATTCGCATTCTTACTAGTAGTTAGAGTTTATAATTATTATTATTAAGTCTTTCTTTAATCTTAAATGGTCTATATTTAATCATATTAAGTTTATTGCTTAGTCGTTTACTCGGAATATTAAAATTTTTTGAACCTAGCATTCGTTATAGAAGATAAACTCTTTCTCTCTTTTAAAGTGCTGGCGTGTCCTCGCGCTTATTGTTATAGTATTTCTTCATTCTTATTTCTGCCTATTGAATATCTTTAGATAGATTCATATGCAGCTATTATATATATGCTGCTTAGATATTTGCTTTATTTAATGCTCCTTTATATTGAATTGCTTTCCAATTTATCCTTGGAATTCTTTCTAGGTTAATAAAGTGTGATACTTATCCTATTAATGCATTTTTATATTATTCATTGTATATTAAGCAATTGGTAGTATTTCTATCTAATTATCTTGATTCTAATCCAAGTAATGTCATAGATATTGTTTAATTATTTGAATCATTCTTTTAGACTAGTCATTAGTCTATTGATGATGAGCTGTTGATGGTTTATAATTAATTTTACAATTTCTAGTAATTGTCTGCTAAAATTTTGATATAAATAACTTATTTCTGTTGGATATAATTTCACTAGATAATCTAAATATTATAAACACTTGCTGTATTAATAGTGTTGTATATTGTTGTGCTATTAAATCCTTTGGCGTAGGTTTCATAATAATATATTTTGTAAGTCTATCGATAATAATAATAGCATTAGTATAAGTAATTCCTATTATAGGATCTCTTGACTCTAGTAAGCCTTATATAAAGTTAATTGTGATTTTCTGCCATGCTACTATTAGTATCTCTAGAATCTGCATTTTTCCATAGGGTTAGTAATTAATTGGTTTGTTTTAATTACAATTATCACATTTCCTAATATATTTATCCACTTTTCGTCTCATTTGTAGGAAATAATAGGTTCATTGAATCTTTTCAATTGTTTAATTAATTCCTTAGTGTCTTTTAGTTGGCAAGTCATGGTGCATCTGAATGATTTCTGTAATTATTAATAATAGCATATAGATTGATCTATTCCAAATGGCTAAACCATTTTCTTTTCTTATTATCTCATTGTTCTGCAATATAGCAACTATCTTGTCTTTTCTTATTGCTTCTATTATCCTTTAGTGAAAGCCTCTACTTTTTATAGTAATTGTTGTTACTAATACTACTTATATATTATATTATATTCTATCTTTATCTTCTCTTAGTATATTAGTTCTTGGCTGCTTAAGACCTATAGCATAATCTGGTCTTCAGCTTAAAGCATCTGCAATTATATTTTCTTTTCCTTAATATATTTAATTCGAAATTTAAACTTTGATAAATATTCTGCCTAGTATATTTATCTTTTAACTAGTTCTTTTATTGTCATAAAATATTTAAGATTATAGTAGTCACTTTTTATAATTATTTCTTTCTTTACTCCTTGCAAATAGTGTCTTTATTACTTGAATGCTTCTACTATTATGAGTAATTCTTAGTTATAAATATTATAGTTCCTTTTTGCTGCTATGAATTTTCTTAAATAGAAGGCGATAGATTATAATTTTCTATTATTTTCTAGTTGCTTAAGAATAATTCCCAAGGCGTATCTTAATACATCTGACTGTATAGTGTTTGGTTTGTCTGGGTTATATAATATAAGTATCAGTGCTTTCTTGACTGCTTCTTTCACTCTCTTAAATGCATTCTGCCTTCTTTCATTCCATTCGAATTCAATGTCCTTTCTAAGGAGTTCAGTTATAAGTAAGGCGATATCAGAGTAATTCTGTAGATATTATTAAACATATCTAGTAGCTCCTAAGAAACTTTGAACATCCTTAATACTTATTGATACTAGCTAATTCAGTATAACATCTATCTTTTCTGGTTGAATTTTTAATCCTTCTAGTGTATAAACCATTCCTAAATAGTTGACTGTGGTAGTGTCAAATTTGCATTTTTGATCTTAAGGGTTAATCCTGCTTTTATAAGTTTAGTCATTACTGCTTATATATACTTATTATATTCTTTAATATTCTTTGAGTATATAATGATATTATTAAAGTAGACTGCAACGAATTTATTAAGAAACTTAATTAATATATATATCATAAATCTTACAAATTCTGCAGGAAGTTATTTTAAATCTATTAGTGTGACTACCTATTTGAATAATCCTATATCTATAAGAAATGCTGTTTTCTAGATATCTTCTTTAGCTATTTATAGGTTGTAATAACCCTATTGAATGTTAAAGATTGTCATAATTTTGCTCCTTGCAAAAGATCTCTTTTCTACTCTAATATAATGTCTTATTTGCATTATTAATAGTTCTATTATTTAATGCTTGATAGTCAATAATTATTCATTTTAATCTATCCTTCTTTAGCATAAATATTAATCTGCTTAACACTGATCTTTTCTCTTCATATATATACCCTGCTGCTAGAAACTCCTTGACAAACTTAGTTTCTAATTCCAGCTTATCTCGTGATTTATGCATCTATTTGACTAAAGGTAGTATAAATCTTAGTTTTAATAATATTTATACTTCATATTCTTTCTCATGGCTCGGCAATCAGTATTCTTTTTCACAAATAATTCAATAAAGTTGTGATATTTCCTTGGCAGTTTTGCTAGTACTTCTGTAAGTTCCTTTTTATATATTTCTCTTAGCTTAGGCTTTGTAAGCACTTTCTCTAGTATTCTTATATTTTCAACTTTTTGTGCTAGCTTTATCATCTTTATTCCTATTATTTCTTTATTTTGCCTTATTATTCTTGCTTTATTTCTGTTTTAATATATTTAATATTATTAGCAAATGTCACCTTCTATTCCTATTTTGGTTGCACCTCTTATGGTGTCCTAACACCTTCTAGTAGCTTGCTGAGGATTTTCCCTAATTCCTTATATAGCTGCGCAATATCTTCGTTATTCTTCTGATAATCAATCTTTATTTATAGCATAATTTAATTAACTACAACTTTTCCTGTTGTTTAATCAATTATTAGGTTCTACACTTTTAGCCATTTCATTCCAAATACTGTATTGTAGAACTGATTATTTATAGGTACAATATCAAGTATTATTATTATTATATATCCTCCTGATCGTACAAGGATATTATTTATTTATTGCTTATACCCTTTAATAATTACTTTTCTATTAGCTCTAATAACTTATGCCTATGTTATTATTTCTTTTATTAGTATTCAGTGTTCTCTGATAAACTTCTGGCTAATATAGTTGTTCGTTGCTCCTAAATCTAGTAGAATTCTTATATTCTTGCTATCAATCTTTATAAGTATTATAATTATCTAATGCTTCACTTCTATTATAGCCATAAATATATAATAATGTATCTGGTGTTAATTTTGAAACTTATTATATAGCTCCTCTTGTCTATCCCAGTCTATCATGCTGTTTCTATGCTAATTACAGTATCCTGCTTAACATTCATTGTCTGTGATATAGGAATGATATGGGTGCATGTATTCTTTATATAGATAGTTATAGCCTTCCCATTCTTATGGGTATTCCAAGACTAGTTCTTTTAAAACTTGGGGTACTTTTGGGTACTAATTATAGTGCGCTTTCATTGATTAATACAACACACATTTATTATCATAGCAAGTTGTCTAATGTACTCCAGTATGTAAGACTTTACTTCTTTATGGGTAATAATGGCATAAGCATCGCTGTACATGTCCATTTATGCTATTGTATAGCTTAATCCATCACATATATGAAACTTGCTCATATAGGCTAGTAATATGTATATTCTTTTTCTGTGTTCTATATATTTATAGAATATTTATTTTATATATTTTTTACATTTTTGATATGCTATATCTATATGTCTTAAGAATCTTCCTAGCAAGTTGTATAGGCTGGTATATAACTACAAGATTCTTCTCCCTAAGGTTCTTCTTTTTCTTTCTAGATCTCTTTACTTGTCGCGCATAGCTATTTTTCTACTGCGCTATTATAGACATCTTTATCTCCTACTTATTCCTTAGCGGGGTTTTTATCTTGTTTATGGTGTAGGTTCTTATAGATTATTACCTTTGGCCTATCGTCCTATAACATCAGTAAAGCATAAAGTGGCTCTTCTAAAGAGGAAACTGCTTGGGTCCTATCTGTACTAAAGTCTTCCGCGTTAATACTAGCTTTGTTAATGTCTTTAGCTCGTCCTGAGCTTTCTATATCATTGGTGATTTATATTGGAAAAATGCCTAGCTAAGCTGCTTTATTCCTAAAAGCATAAGGTTAGCGTCTCTTCCTTAGCTTAGTGCTAATCCTTTCATTTTCTATCTTTTTAATCTTAAGATTTTCTATTTTTCTAATTTGCTGTCTTAATCCTTATTATATTGTCCCAGTGCTTCCTATATCTCCTGCATTTTCTGCACTTCCTATATTCTCTGCATTCTCTATACTTCCTGTATTCTCTGCACTTCTTGTACTTTCTAGACTGTTTTATAGATTAAATTGTTATTATTTTTTCTGATTTCTTCAGCTTGCTTAATACTTTTGAGTATATCCTGCAACTTTTTATTCTATTCCAGGAATCTTTTAATCTATTGTTTTCTAATTTAGTTGTAATTAGCTAGCCACTCTAGCTCTTATTCTTCACTCTTAAATGCTTTAATATCAAAGTCTGAATTACTCTCTTCTTCTGAAATTTCCTCAAATTTGCTTGCTAAATTAATATGAACTAGTAGAATCATTATTACAATTTATTCCTATGAATTCGAGTTGGCCGCTCTCAGATTCCTTTTTGGCTTTGGGCACTTATTTGTAAAATGACCTGGCTTCTTATAATTGAAACACTTCTTCTTCTTAACCAGCTTTTTCTTTTGTTCACTAGTCATGTTTAACTGCATAATAGTGTCTCTATCTCAATCTCTAGTTCGTTTCTGAGAAGTGTTAGACCTATTTATATGCTAACTTCTACCTCTATTTTTTCAATTTAGCATGTGTATATTTGCAGGTTGATTTAGGATGCTGCCAATATTATTGCCTGTAATATGTTAGGTCTAGATATAATTTGGCATAATTAATCTTTTATATTTTCCTTTAAATTCTTATAAAACTAGTCTTATAGGCTCTGATTGTTCCATATAAGGCTGCTTAATACTTGTAAGAATTTTGAGATATAATCTCTAATAGATTCATATTGCTTGACTCCTTTGATCCAGTTAATAGCGTTGAGCTCATTATTTATAGTTCTTTATAGTTGGTTTAGTCGTGCTTTAAAATAGGCATAGCTTGAGAATATATTGACTATTTTAGCATCTTATTAGTTGGTCGGGCTTTGCAACTAATCAATAATATAAGGTAAAACTATTTCATAGCTTCTCTGGTGAGGAAGCTAGATACTATAAGCACTTTATTGGCTTCATTTATAATTTGTTCACTATTGTGCGCGAAGTAGAGACAGATCTAGGCTATAAATATCTTAAGGGTTCCACATTCTCCTAAGAATGGCGTGATCTTTCTAATCTTTATTTCTTAATGAGGTCATTGGATTCTTTTATTCTAAACAACTGCCTATTCCAGTTCATCAATACATTTTATTAATGCCGCAATATCCCTATTATTAGTTATAGTAATAGGTAAACTACTACTTCCTTATTTAGTGCTAGGGGTTGCATGGTTATTGAAGGTCTGAGATGCTATAGTTTCTATATCTAAGATAGCAATACTTATCCTTTAAGACTTCTCTTTCGTAGATGAGGGTCTTAAATTGTCAGAAACTTCAGTCATATTACCATCAAGTATAGCTAGGATAGCTAATAATGGATAAAGTTATTAGGCTTCTAAGATACAAAAGACTTTGAAGAGCAAAGTAATAAAGAATAAGGCTAGAATATCCTAATTAATAGAAGATTATATACTCAAGTTTGCACAGTTAATTTAAGACGATAGAATAGAACTAAATATACGGTAAATAAGCGTCTTTTTATACCTCCTAAATCTAGTCCTATTCTATAGCCTTGTGCAGGTTCCATTACTGGACCCGGGCATAGACGTACCATCTTGGACCTTCGGTCCTTATCTTATCAGTGGTATGTCTTTTGGTCACGTGATGCTGCTGCATCCCATTCTTCCGTAGCCTTACATGTAACATACTTAATCCATTGGTTGTCGTTACTCGGAAATCCGTCAGGCTTAGCTGTTCTCTGACACAGAATTGGTTGATTTTTCAGAATTAGCTTCCATAATTGCATTTAATAATGCTTCTTTTCTTTTTCTTCTGATTTTTATGATTATTTTTCTCAGCTTTTCATACTTTTTGATTTTTCTTTATTCTCGAAATTTTTCCATGTTTTTGGTCTTAATTCCTTATGTAGGAAAAGCAATTGGAAACATTATGATTTGTTTTCTTGCAATTTATGCAGAATAAACCATTTTGTTTCTTATATTTATTTTTATTCTTAATAGAATAAATTTGTTCTGCTGTTTTCCTTTGGCTTCATCAATAAGACTAGCATATAAGGAATTAAAAGTATAAGCTTTAGGATCCTTCCTAAAAGCTTGAATAATATTTTGGGTAAAGAATTTCTATTCTTCTCCCAAATTATATAAAACCCATGCTACTTTTATTTGAAAAGCAACATCAATTTTTCTAGATGATAAATCATCTAATAGGGTTTTATTTGATGCAAATATTCTTCCATAGATTGGAAGTTGTCCAGTTTGCAATCAAAAATTCCTTTAAAGTAAGGAATTCAGTGGTAAATCCCTTAGGATTATATATTTCTTCAAGGGTATTCTATGCTTTATATGCTGTAGTACAGCTTTTTATATAAAGCAAAGGTCCTTTACCACAGTATAATTGAATAATAGAAAGAGCCTTCAGGTTCTTTTATATTATCCTGTGGTTCATCCTCAATTATAGGATCTAATAAATCATCCTTGATTAGAACAGCTTTAATTCGAAGTGCCCAATTAATATAATTTTCAGATCCTATTAATTGATCGATTTGAATTTTGCCCGTTGAAGACATTGTTCAAAAAGAAATATAGATATTTCCTTTTTGTATGGTAATTGTATAAGGAAAAGAAGTTTAACGTTCTCAGTGAAGAACAAGAGCTTCCGGTAAAGAAAAAGAGATTTTGGTAAAAAAGATTTCGGTAAAGAAAAAGAGATTCCGGGCTCATAACCTATCAGCAGGTTACATATGGATCAAAGAAAGTAAAGAGAAATATAAGAGAAATAGAGAAGAATAGTAAGGAAGAGAGAAGAATAAGATTTTTAAAGGAAATTGTTGTATTGTTGTTGTTCTAATTCTTCTATTTTGCTGGGGATTTGGCCTCTATTTATGCTTGATTTCTCATTCCGAATATCGGATTAATGAGGGGTAATGAGGGGTTAATCTGATATATCATATTTTTATCGAACATGTTATATTAGAAATATGACTAGTCATATTTCTTACTTTTGTTCGTTCCAAGTTTCGGTAATGTTTCTGATTTGTATGCGTTTTGCTTACATTTCCGAAACTTCGGCTGAATTCCAGCTGAACTTTTGTGAGGTGATTCTTGGCCAGTTGACCCTTCTTGGCCTATATATAATTATACGTGTATGTACTAACCATATTAGGTATAGTGTAACTCTAGGGTTAGAGTCATAACCAACACATACTAATAGAAGAAAGGTTCAATAAAGCAATCTTACAGGTAACACAAATACAACAGATATATAACATAATGTCTAAAGACATTCAGTGGGCAGAAGAAAAGATAAAGTAATACTATAATAAGAAGCATAAGGACGCGCTAGTCCTTTAGAAGGAAGAGAGAGTTTATTTTCTACAATAAACATTAGGTTTAAAAAATTTCAATATTAAAAGCAAATAACCAAGTAATAAACTTGATATAGTTAAATATAGACTATTCAGAATTAAGAAGAAACTTAAAAATAATAACTATAAACTCCAGCTACCGGCAAGAATGCGTATACACCTAATATTTTATATATTGCTATTAGAACCCATAAGAAACTCATAGAACAAAAATAACAAAGCAGATAATAAAGTAGAATACGAAGTCGAATGGGTACTAGACCAGAAAATAGAAAGGTTAGGTCTACTACTTGATAAGATAGAAAGGATACTCACCAGAAGATAATTCATGGGAACCTGTTAAGAATTTGAACTGTCACGACAAGATTTAGGAATACCGCTATTAATATAGCCAGGCGGAGAAAAATTAAAGAAGAAAGGGTCAGTTGTATCCTATTTACTAAAGAAAGTAACTGAATCTAGAGGATTATTATCCTCTAGAATATAGTGTCATATAATAGCATAGAATAATCTTAAGCTTATAAAAGCTCTGAATTCTTTCAAAGAGAAGTATGCAGTTCTAACTACGTGGATAAGGCACTTTGGACCATTCTTAATTTTTATTAAAGTTTATTGAATTTATCCTAAAGTAAAGATAATATGCAGTCTAATGTATGAAGCCACTTATTTATTTATCTTTTCTCATTTTGAAAGTTATCCTACTTAGTCACGCTAAATGAGTGATTTTTGCATTTACGACCTTTGCGAACGCACTCTAAATAATAACCACCCTTAGGGCTCATAGTATATATTTTAGACTCAGAAAAGCAAGAAAAATATAGGAATTTAACTAGAAACCTATGATAGTTAATTAAGTCAGCATAGTGTTGATTCTTGTGGTAGTGATTACAATAACAAGGCTAGATAGGCTTCTTCACCCACATCTTATAAAGAAAAGAAACAACTGAGTTATAAAAGAAAAGAGAAATATACCTAAGTTAGTGGAAGAGACCATGACTATTTATACTGTCAAGGACATCAGCCTTTGAAAGAAGGGATTATTAGAAGAATAGCTAGGCCACTAGCCATAAGATAGCAGCAGCTAGTAATTAAGTAGGTTACACCATAGGATGTGATATGCAGGAGTTAACAGAGTCTATAGAGTTGACTAAGTTAGCAGAGTCAGTAGAGTTAATAGAGTAGGCGGAGTAGAAGGAGTTATATAACTATTAGGTAGTTCTCTAATAAGATAAGGACAATAGTCCTATAAAGAACTGTTAAAAGCAGTCCTAATATAGACTATTAAATATAGTCCCAAGATAGACTATTAGTAAGACTAAAAGTAGGGACTGTTCTATATAGATATAAAAGGATGCTTATTTATCGTATAATTAGTTTTCTTCTATTGTCTTGAATTAACTGAGTTAAATATATCTTAACTATAACAACTTGAGTATATATTCTTCTATTAAATGGGATATTCTAGTCTTATTCTTTATTACTTTGCTTTCTATCAGCCCTCATACTCTAGAAGCCTATTGACTTCGCCCGTTAATAGCTATCCTAGCTATACTCGACGGTTACCCAAACCGAAGTTTCCGACAATAAGTAGAATTTCTAAAAACTTTACTTTAATAACATTCCTGTAGCTCTACTTCTAGCTATTAACTTGTCGGAAACTTCGGTTGGTTGACCGTCGAGTATAGCTAGGATAGCTAATAACGGGCGAAGTTATTAGGCTTCTGAGGTACGAAAGGCTTTTGGAAAGCAAAGTGATAAAGAATAAGGTTAGAATATCCCATTCGATAGAAGAATATATACTTAAGTTATTACAGTTAATTCAAGACAATAGAATAAAACTAAATACATGGTAAATGAGCATCCTTATATACCTACGTAGAACAGTCCCTTTCTCTAGCCTTGTCGACAGTCTATGTTAGGACTATCTTTCAATAATCTATTCTAGGACTATTGCTCTTATCTTATCAGGGGACTATCTAATAGTTATGTGACTTCTTCTATTCTGCTTACTCTATCAACTTTGTTGACTCTACAGACTCTATTAACTCCTGCATATTGCATTCTATAGTATAACCTATTTAATTATTAGCTGCCACTATTTAGCTAGCAGGCTTAGCTATTCTTCTAATAATCCCTCTTTCAAAGGCTAATATTCTTGACAGCATAAATAGGTTTAGTCCCTCCTACTTAATTTAGGTAAGCTTTTCCTTTCTTACAACTCATTGCTATGCTTTTTGCAAGATATGGGTAAAGAAATCTGTCTAGCCTCATTATTGCAATTGCTACCATAAAAATTAACATCATGCTAACTTAATTGAACGTTATAGTTTTCTAGTTAAATTTCTATATTTCTTTTATTTTTCTAAGTCTAAAATGTGTACTATGAGTCCTAAGGGTGGTTGTTGTTCTGAATGTGTCTATAAGGATTATAAGTGTGAAAATTGTCTATTTAATGTGGCTAAGTAGGATAATTTTCAAAATAAGGAAAGGTAAATAAATGAGCAGTTTAGTGCATTAAGCTATACATTATTCTTACTTTAGGATAAATTCGATAAACTCTAGTAGAAACTAAGAATAGTTTAGAGTGCTTTATCTAAGCAGTTAGAGCTATATACTACTCTTTAAAAAGCTCAAAGCTTTTACAAGCCCAAGGCTATTCTATATTGTTGCACGATGATCATATTCTAGAGGATAATAATCCCTTAGACTTGGTTACTTTCTCTAGTAAATAGGATGCAACTAATCTTTCTTTCTTTAACTTTTTACTTCCTAGCTATATTGATAATGGTACTCCTAAATCTTATTGCGGCAGTTTAGGTTCTTGACAGGTTCCCATGAATTATCTGCTAGTAAGTATTCCTTCTATCTTATCAAGTAGTAGACCTAGCTATTTTTTAACTTTTAGTCTAAGATTCTTTCCACTTTATATTCTTTATTGTCTGCTTTATCGTTCTTATTTTCTATGTGTCGGTATATGACCTCGTCGTATGCCGGCACGGCACGGCACGCACGGCACGTACGTGCCTACGCTCAAGCCCCTCGCTTGATTTGACCGGATTAGGAACCCTGAATCGTGTATATAAACACCTCTAGATTCCTACCTCGTTCGTAGGAATCGAACCTTTTATATGTACTATTTGTATCCCATACGTCGTAGTATATGGGCTCCGATATAGGGTTATCAGACGTGCCCTTCGCCCAATCCTCCTGCTTCGTTGGCCTATAGGAGGACCGGCATAAACCGATACTAATTAGTAAATTCGCAGATTAGATTCAAAGGGCTTTGCCTAGAGAACCTGTTTCCGGATTTATACAGATCTTTTAATCTACGACCGCTGCCCGATTCCCGACGGCTTATTTGATGATATTAGCTAGGAATCAACCAATTAATATGTCTGACTGAGTATTAGTTATTATTGACAATGCCTCTAAATCTGGATCCCACCTCGTTTAATCCCTCCGGAAAGGAGTAGAAGGACCTCAATGCTTATATAATAAGCAAGACCAAGTCCTATATTGGTGCGTATAACGCCTCTCTATAGAGCATGTTCAAATAAGACTTTGAAAAATAGACCCTCAAAGACCTTAAGAGGACGTCTTTTCTCTGTCTCCAAGAACTCATCTAACTCCTCTAAACTAATGGTGTTTTTATTCCTTAAGAACAAGGATATCTGATTGCTGAAAACCTTCACACTGTGATCTCTGAATTAGTTCCGCACGCATGGACTGAGAATAAGATAATTTAGCATATTGAAAGAGAATATGACCTTAATTTGAAGAATCTTAATCACTGCTTTACTATAATAATACAAGAGTATTGCCCTTAATCCAATTTCACAGAACTGCCTTGACGTATAGTTCATATTGAAGGAACTCTAACCCCTATTACTCCCACTATAAGCCAGATCACCAGATCCATAGCTGCTGCAGGCCAATCTCAAGAGCAATTCGCAGATTCCCTCACAGAGATCTTGGATTAATGCCCCTAACCATCATCAAACTTCCAGAAACACCTCGCAGAGAACTAAGCCTAATGCCTGATGACATAAGCCCATTAAGTCTGACTATGTTACCCCTATATAAGAAAACCAACTGTTAATCCAATTAGCTAAAATATATATCAATGATCTCAAATACAGCACTAGCAAAGATTCCCTTACAAAAAGCTACAAATCTTCTATGATTATTATGAAAGAGTATCACTTCCTAAAACAATTGGTTACTATTGGAAGGCTTTACCTACAATGCTTAAGACCCCAGCATTGGATTACTATTATACCTAGAAATACTTATGGGAAATGTATGATGTCAACCCTATTATTAAGATTTGTGAATACTATGAAGGACCTAAATTTCAGTAAAGAATATAAGCATAGTAGACGTCAACTATGTTTATAAATATGATTAACAAGGACCCTGATAAGCCCCTATTAGAACACCTAGAATTGATACTTCAACTTCTCTAGAAAATATACTACTGCCTTGAACAAAGCCTCTAGACTAATGCAAATTATTGGATGAAGCTTATTAAAGCTACTTATACGCATCCTATATATCAATTCGCTACCGCAAATCCACCTCTAACTGTTAAAGGACTTATTCTCACCCTCTGGACTAGTGTCAATTAATATAAGGACTTTAGACAACCCGCACCCCAACATCCTGCTATTCTCACCAACGTCCCTGATACATACTATATGGATTGCTGATATCATGGAACTAGATCCCAAAGTTAGAACTATAGCTAATCCCCTTACTAAAGAAGTCAATCTAGGGATAAGAAGTACTTTATATGCAAGAAACCTGGTTGCTGGTCAAGTAAACATACTTAGGAGGAACGCGATGCTTTAAGAAGAAGATTTAATAAGCAGATTAATCAGTATATTACCCAATATAAGGGAGAATCTGATAACAGTTCTTTTAAAGAATTCCTCGCTGCTACTAATAATCTTAATCTCGATAATCCTACATCAAAGAATGATGCGCCCATGTTCTTTACTACTGCTTTCTCTACATCACTTATAAGGAACCTAGGAGACATCTATTTAGAATCAAATAGGAGCCTAGGGCTTGATATTATATAGGAATTAGAAAATCATTTAGCACTGCATTATATTTATTCCAGCCCTATAGTGCCCTAGAGAACGTTCTCATTAGCTTATGGAATCTTAGCGGCTCCTACCCAATTAGGCATCTAGGATCCTCTGATGGGATTCCTATAACTTTAGAAATAGATCTCCCCACAGCATATATCTCTTCAGATCGCTATTCAGAAGACACCTTTATAGATATACTAATTAACTCTAGCGCCACTGAATTCTCAATTATTGGATATAGTCAATACATCGTATATCAGAAGATCGCTAAGAATGTCAATCTTAAGAAATTTACCACACGCACTGTATCAATCAAATTCAGCTCTGGTGACCCCTTACATTCTATAGGATCAATTGACATAAGGACCCCTATTGGAAGTGTAAGATTCCATGTACTCAAAGTTATGACCTTGTTCTTACTGTTACTTCGCGACCTTAATTAATTAAGCGTCTACTTTAACAATATACATAACATACTTATTAGACCAAACAAGATAACTTTCCTAATTGCGCGCAGATTCGGTCATCTATTCCTTATATAACATATCACTACGTACAGTTTCCTAGTCGAATCCTTTAGTGAAAATCCTTGTTATCTCACTAATATTAAACTACGTCATCTTTATTGCCGATTTAGCCATCTGTTAACTAAGAAACTATAAAGGTTACTAGAACGCGCAGGACATAAACCTCAAACTGGTATCCTAGAACATATATGCAAAGTGTGCCATCATTATTAATTACATGAGAAATCACCTGGCAGATTCCAATTTACCCTCCGTGACGACATTTTCTTTAATTATTCGATTATTGTCAATATCATGTATATTAATGGCCGCCTAGTTCTTTATATTATCGATGAAGCGACCCAGTATAATATGGCATGTTAGTTAAAGGATATGAGCGCAAGGACTATATGGAATATACTTTATATGGCTTGGATTAATATATACTTAAGACCACCCGACTTTATTATTACTAATGCTGGTAAGAACTTTGTAAGTAAGGAATTCGCATAGTATATATAGACGATGGGAACTATTATTAAAAGTGTTTCTATGGAAGCACATTAGTTAATTAGGATTATTAAGCGCTACCATGCTGTCCTACGCCATGCCTATAAGATTATAAAAGAAGAAGTTCCAAACCTTTAAAGCGAACCTGCTTTGTAAATAGCCACTAAAGCTGTTAACAATACTGCTGGCCCTAATAGGCTTATATCCACGTTACTTGTCTTTGGTGCTTACCTCTATATAATCAAATTAGACCCTCCTGCCCCAACAATTATGCAAAGAACTACCACACTACAAAAGGCAACTAATAAAGTATAAAAGCTTTACGCAGAACGTCAAATCAAAGAAGCCCTTAATACATGGAATAGATCTTCCTCAATGCTTATACATTGCCTACCTCTTAATTCTGATGTATTAGTCTGGCGTAAAGGAAAAACTGGCCACTTAGGCTGATGGACTGGTCCCTATCGCCTTATAAGTATTAACAATGAGACGTGCACTATAGAACTACCTAGTAGATCTACCAAATTTCGATCAATTGCTATAAAGCCTTATAAAGTCGACCCCGATATTAACATCAGCCCTAATGTTACACAAGAGAAGGATAAAGAGACCCACACCAATCTAAGACCCAATAGAAATGTGCAGAAAGAGCCTCAACCCCAGATTCCGCTGCCTCCCGCTGTTGTGTTACCTAGTATAAAAAGCTTGGCCTAATGATGTGCACCAACATCAGTTCCTAATAAAAACCGAATCGACTCTGAGAAGGCACCTAATAGGAACCCATATAACACAGAGGTATTGGTTTATATTAGTTTGGAAGCATTGCTTTACGAAGAATTGCATAGGAAGAAAATTAATAGATTACTTAATAATAGTATATTCAATATTGTTAAGGAAGCTGACGTATCGCCTAATATACATATATTTACCCTATAGTTCATCGATGAGATCAAGAATCCAGGCACAGATAAAGTATATAAAAGTCACGACTAGTCGTTTAAGCCTATAATAACAAGAATAAGGCACTTGTATTGACCCAATCTCTAACAATCTAATGATGTAGCCAATGCCTATTACTTTGCCTCGCAGCTTACACCAAAGGAACAGATCTCTATCTCTATAACATAACGCAGGCATATATCCAATCAAAGACATTTCTTAACTGTGATTTTTATATTAAACTGCCCCTAAACTCGCCTTAATACTGCCCCTAGATTTGCTATTAAAAGTAGTAAGACCTCTCTATAGTATTCTTGAAGCTGGCAATCACTGGTTTAAAATGTACTACATGCATCATACAGAAAAGCTAGACATGACGACGTCCATATATGACCCATGCTTACTCTATGCCACTAATATGAAACAAGGCTTCAGCGCTATAGGTATATAAACTAACAATATATTAATTCTTGCTAACCCGGTATTCGCATATAAGGAAGAGGAAGAAATTAAGAAAGCCAGTATACTTTGTAAACTTTGCGAACGACTAACACCTAAGAACCCCTCAAATTCAATGGAGGACTTATAACAAAGTCTAGCTAGGGATAATACTCACTTAGGAACGCATATGCAAGAATATTTATCCTATTAAGAAATATAATAGCAATATCCTAACCTTAAGAGGAAAAATACATAAAGATGCTTTATCTAAGGAATAGTATATCACACAACGCGCACTTAGCGCCTACATTGCTTTTATGTGTTAACCTAAAGCCTTCTTTGACCTCTCATTCACTGCACAGTCCCTAAACCCTAAGAAGGATAATATAAAGGCACTTAATAAATGACTTATATAATAACTTAAGAATGCTACTCAAGGACTCTAATTCATATCTCTTGACCTCTGCACATTATATCTTATTGTTTTGCTAATTCCTCCTTTACTAACAATAAGGACCTGTTATCCTAAATTAGATATATTATTGTTCTTACTGATGCTATAAATAACGCGAACATTGTGCATTGGTCATCTATTAAGTGTAAATGAGTAACATAGAGCGTACTTGCTTCAGAACTCTATGCAATAGCATATGCATTTGACACCACTGCAGTAATTAAGAGTACAATTATGCAAATCCTATATCTGAATGAATCTCTCCCGCTTGTGGTATGCACTGATTCAAAGTCATTATATGACTACCTTGTTAAGCTTGGTATAACTCAAGAGAAGCGCCTCATGATTAATATAATATGCCTCTAGCAATCTTATGAATGCAAGGAGATCTCTGAAGTACACTAGATTGATGATAATACTAATTCTGCTGACGCGATAATCAAATCCAAGGCTTATCTAGCCTTAAAGCAGCTTATTGATATTAATAAGCTTAATATCAACATCAGTAAATGGGTGGAGCGCACTCAGACACCTACTGCTGACCATCCTGCCAAAAATATATCCTTTGCCTCACCTCTGTCGGTTTCTATTCCTGATTATGAACATGAATCTCATACTCATGCCTGTATGATTATGTTTGTTTATTGATTTACTACCTACGTACTGGTTATGTGCTACATTCGTTCCCCAGTGTTTATACCGATTCCTTCTTTCCCCGAAGAACTCCCAGTGTCAGTATATGACCTCGTCGTATGCCGGCACGGCACAGCACGTACGTGCCTACGCTCAAGCCCCTCGCTTGATTTGACCGGATTAGGAACCCTGAATCGTGTATATAAACACCTCTAGATTCCTACCTCGTTCGTAGGAATCGAGCCTTTTATATGTACTATTCGTATCCCATACGTCGTAGTACATAGGCTCCGATATAGGGTTGTCGGACGTGCCCTTCGCCCAATCCTCCTGCTTCGTTGGCCTATAGGAGGACCGGCGTAAACCGACACTATGTTTTTCATGGGTTCCAATAATGATATATGAAATATTAGGTATATATATATTCTTGTCAGTAATTAGAGTTAATAATTATTATTCTCAAGTTTCTTTATGATTTTAAATGGTCCATATTTGACTGCATCAAATTTATTGCTTAGTTATTTACTCTTAATATTGAAATTTTTAAACCTAGTATTTATTATAGAAGATAAACTCTCTCTCTCTTCTAAAAGACTGATACATCCTTGTGCTTCTTATTATAATATTACTTCATTCTTTCTTCTGCCCACTGTATGTCTTTAGATATTATATTATATATCTATTACATTTACGTTACCTGTAAGATTACTTTATTAGATCTTTCTTCTATCAGTATAGAAGTCTATATTATTCGTAGATATCTTTCTAGGTTAGCGAAGTGCAGTATTTCTCTTATTAAAGTATTCCTTATATTATTTAGTGTAAATTATATTAATAATAATAATTCTACTCAATTGTCTTGGTTCCAATCAAATAGTATTATAGATATTATTCAATTGTCTGTATTATCCTTTTAGTTAATTTATCTATCTATTAGTGATTTACTGTTAATAGGCTGTGTTCTATTCTATATGCTTTTATAATTGTTTGCCAGTATTTTAATCTAAATAACTTATCTCTATTAGATATAATTTTTATTAGTAATCTAGTTTATATAAATACTTCTTATAGCATAAGTATTGCGCATTATTCTGCTGTCAGATTCTTTGGCATTAATTATATAATGATATATTTTGTTAATCTATTAACAATAATAATTGTTTCTATATATTGTAGTCTAGTAATTAGATCTTTTAATTCTAGTAGTCCTTATATAAAATCGACTATGATATTATTCCATAATTTATCTAGTATCTCTAGTAATTGTATTTTTCTATAAGATTAATAGTTGATTGGCTTATTTCAATTACAACTATTATATTTGCTGATATATTCAGTAACTTTTCTTCTTATTTATAGGAAGTAATATTATCATTATATTTTTTCCATAGTTCTATTGATTCCTTGATGTCCTTAAAATGGTAAGTCATGATATTCTTTAATAATCTTAGTAATTATTGATCCTAGAATATAGACAGATCTGTTCTAAATTACTAATCTATTCTTTTAATTTATTTTCTTGTTTTTATTATTATTGTGATCATGTTATCTCTTTTTATAGCTTATATTATTTACTGATGGAATCCTGTTTCATTAATAGTGATTGTTATGGCGAATACTACTTATATATTGTATTATATTTTATCTCTATTTTCAATTAAAATGTTTATCCTTGGCTGTTCAATTCTAATAGCATAATCTAGTCTTTAGCTTAAAGCGTCTACCATAGTGTTATCTTTTCCTTTAATATGCTGGATCTTAAAATTAAATCTTAATAGGTATTAAGCCTATTAAATTTATCATCTACTTAGTTCTTTTATTATTGTGAAGTATTTCAGGTTATGATAATCACTTTATACTATAATCTTATGCTTTGCTCCTTTGAGGTAATATCTCTATTATTTAAATGCTATAACTACTACGAGTAGTTCTCTATTATAAACATCATAGTTCCTTTCTACTTATATAAATTATTGTGAGTAAAAGATAATTGGTATCAATTTTCTATTATTGCTAATTTACTTAAATATTACTTCTAGACTATCTCCTAATATATCTGGAGTAACAATGTCCAGTAGTTCTAGATTATATAAGATAAGTATTAATAATTCCTTTATTAGTTTCTTGATTTTATTAAATACCTTATCTCATCATTTAATCTATTTAAATTCTTTATTCTTCTAGAGTAGTTTGGTCATAGGCCTTGCAATCTTAGAGTAATTCTTGAGATAGTATCAGACATAACCACTTACTTCTAGAAATCCTTGGATATCTTTTACTTTCTCTAGTGTTAGCTAATTTAGGATTATATCTATTTTTTCTGGCTTAATCTTTAATCCTTCTAGTGTGTAAACCATTCCTAAATAGTTGATAGTAATAGTGTTAAATATGTACTTCTTAATCTTAAGGGTTAATCCTTCATCTATAAGTATTTTTATAACTTGTTATATATGATTGTTATATTTCTTAATATCTTTTAAGAATATAATTATATTGTTAAAGTAGACTGCAATAAACTTATTTAGATACTTTTATAGAATATATATTATATACCTTATAAACTGCACTAGTAGGTTCTTTAAACCTATTAGTACAACTTCCCACTCAAATAATCCTTTACCTATTAAAAATGCCATTTTCTATCTATCTTCTTTAGCCATTCATAGGTTAAAGTAATCCTATTAAATATTAAAGACTGTTATAATCTTTTGCTTTCTGTAAAAGATCTCTTTTTTATTCCTAATATAATGCCTTGTTTGCATTATTAATAATTCTATTATTAAGTGCTTAGTAATTAAGAACCATTTAATTTGTTCCATCTTTTTTTATAAATATTATTCTTATAGAGGCTTCTCCTTCTCTAGTTTAGATATATCCTACTTTATAGAATTTATCTATAAAATCATCTTTAATTTGTAGTTTAGCTGGTAACTTTTAAAATTGCTTAACTAAGGGTGGTTTAAATTCTAGCTTTAGATTAATTTTCACTTTAAATTCTTTTTGTGTACTATAATAGTTGATATTCTTTCTTTATAAATAGTTCAATAAACTTATAGTACTTCTTAGGTAATTTCTCGAGTACCTCTTTTAATTCTTTTTATACTTCTCTTTTGGTTTTAGCCTTGTAGGTAGTGCTTATTTAATTATTCTTATTTTCTTAACTTTTTGTGCTAGCTTTATTATTTTTGTCTTAGTTGTTTCTTTATTCTGTTTTCTAACTCTTACTTTATTCTTATTTTTGATATATTTAATATTATTAACAAATATTACCTTCTGTTCCTGCTTCTGGTCTGTCTTCTATAATATCTCTTCTACATTCTCTAGTAGCATATTAAGGATTTTCCTAATTCCTCTTATAACTAGGCAATGTCTTCATCATCTTCCTAATAATTAATCCTAGTCTATAGCATAACTTAATTAACTATAACCTTTCCTATTATCCAGTTAATAATTAGATTCTATTCTTTTAGCTATTTTATTCTAAATACTGTGTTATAGAATTGGTCATTTATTGGTACAATATCAAATATAATTATTATATATATCCTCCTGATCGCATAAGGATACTATTTATTTGTTGTTTATATTCTTTAGTAATTACTTTTCCATCAGCTCCTATAACTTGTGCCTATATTGTTGTCTTTTTAATTAGTATTCAATGTTCCTTAGTGAACTTCTAGCTGATATAGTTATTTATTGCTTCTAAATCTAGTAAGATTCTTATATTTTTCTTATTAATTCTCATGAGTATTATAATTGTCTAATACTTTGCTTCTATTATTATTACAATAAGTTCTAGATGTTTATGATATCTTTCTATGTATTGATTATACTGTTACTCTTATTCTTTCTATCCCACTTAACTTTCTTTTATACTAATTATAGTGTTCTGCTTGACATTCTTCCTTTTCAATATATAGGTGGTATAGATACATTGATTCTTTATATACACATCTGCAGATTTCTTATCCTTATAGGCACTCTAGGAACGGCTTCTGTATCAATACTATTAGTATTCTTGGGTTCCATCAATAATGTGTCTTTATTGGTGCATATAGTATATAGTTATCGTTATAATAGGTCGTCTAATATATATCTAGATATATATTTTCTCCTCTTGGTTAGAAATAATGACAAGAATATTGCTGTGCATAACTATTTGAACTATCGCATAGTTAAATTCCTTTTATGTGCGATACTTGCTTATATAGATTTGTAATAGCAATATTTCTTTTCCTATACTTAATGCATTCATAGAATATCTATTCTATGTATTTTTCATATTTTTAATATGCTGTATCCATATCTATTAAGAATCTTCCTAGCAAGTTATATAGGCTAGCATATAACTACAAAGTTCATCTCCCTAAGATTCTTCTTCTGATAATTCTTTATTTATTAAATATAGCTATTCTTCTGCTATGCTATTACAGGTTTTTCGTCTTCTATTTATTCTTTAGTAGGGTTTTCTTCTTATTCATGGTGCAGGTCCTTATAAGTTATCGCTATTGGCTCATCATCCTGTAATGTTGGTTGAGTATAAAGTAACTCTTCTAAAGAAGAATCTGCTTAGGTCCTATCTGTACTAAAGTCTTCTGTGTTAACACTAGCTTTATTAATGTCTTTAGCTTGTCCTGAGCTTTCTGCTTTTATAGGTGATTTTTATATTAGAAAAATGCCTATCTGAGTTGTCTCTTCTCTTAAGATATAAGGTTGGCATCCTTTCCTTAACTCAGTGCTAATCCTTTCTTTCTTAATCTTTTTAATAGTGTTGACAATTTCTTATAGCTTTATTCTTATATTGATTTGTATACTTTCTTAGAATTCCTTAATCTATTATTTTCTGATTCATTTATAGTTAGCTAATTATTCCAATTCTTATTCTTTAATCTTGAATTCTTTAATATTAAAATTAGGTTCTTTCTTAATTTTCTTATATTTACTGTCTATTTTGATATAAACTAGTAGAATTATTATCATAATCTGCTCCCATGAATTTGAGTTAGCTGGTCTCAGATTCTTCTTTAGCTTTAGGCATTTGTTCGCAAAATAATCTGGTTTTCCATAGTTAAAATATTTCTTTTTCTTGATTATTTTTATCTTTTCTTTTTTATTATGTTAAACTATATAATAATATCTCTATTCTTGTTGTGCATCTATCTTCTAGACTTATTTGCTCATCGTGGTATCCAATTCTATTAAGGCATCTATTATTGTCCTTATCTTTCTATATCTCTTTCAGATATTTGCATGTCAATTTGTACTGCTATCTTAGCTATTTGCACAAAGGTAGATAGTCTTGGTATAATCTAAGAGATATAGTCCTTCACTCTTTTCTTGAGGTTTTATAAAACTAGTCTCTTAACCCTTGATTATTTCAGGTTAGGCTTGACAAAACCTGTAGGAATTATAAGAGGTATTCCCCTGCTAATCCTATTTATTATATTTATCTAATTCTGCTGATAGTCTCCAGTTTCTTATTGACTGATCTATACAACTAGTTAAGCTTGTCAATGTACATCTAGTAGCTTATTATAATTAAGATGGTGTTTAGTTCCTTTTAGTCTCCTCTATAAATCTAGTTAACTAGTATTAGTGAGAACTATTTCATTGCTTTTCCTGCAAGGAAATTTGACACTGCAATTATCTTATCCGTCTCACTATGGTAGGTGTTCCTAGCAAAGTGAATTTCTATCTGTGCAATATAAACTTTGAGCATTCTAGGATCCTTGTTAAATAGCATTATTTTTCTAAGTTTTGGTTTAGGGATTCTTTCTTTCTTCTTAATAATAGTATTTTTAAGATTATTAATACACTTCTTTAAAGCTTCGATATCCTGGTTATTAGTAGTTATGATAGACATGCTTATATCTTCATTATGAACACTAGGTGTAGCTTAATTATTTAGGGTAACTAGGGTTTGAGGTGCCATGGCTTCTATGTCTAAGATAATAATACTTATTCTTTAGAACTTCTTTTTATGGATAAGGATCTTGAATTGTCAGAAACTTCAGTTAATTAATCATTAAGTATAGCTAGAATAGCTAATAATAGGCGAAGTTATTAGACTTCTAAGATATAAAAGGCTTTTGGAAAGCAAAGTGATAAAGAATAAGACTAGAATATCCTATTTGATAGAAGAATGTATACTTAAGTTATTATGGTTAATTCAAGACAATAGAATAAAACTAAATATATAATAAATGAGCGTCCTTATATATCTGTATAGAATAGTCCCTTTCTCCAGCCTTGTTGATAGTCCATGTTAGGACTGTCTTTCAACAGTCTATTCTAGGACTGTTACCCTTATCTTATCAGGGGACTGTCTAATAGTCATGTGACTCCTTCTATTCTGCCTACTCTGTCAACTCTATTGACTCTGCGGACTCCATTGACTCCCGCGTGTCGCATCCTGCGGTGTAACCTATTTAACCATTGGCTGTGTCAGAAGAATCGTTGACTCACAGCCAATGAATACACGGAGGTACAGATTATCCGGACAAGGGTAATCCTAGCGTAGTGTGACTACGTGGGAATACACAGAGTGTGCAGAATGGACGGAGTAGTAGGATCTAGCGGATCCTACCCTTTCCACCTTTCCCACAGTTCCTGCAGTTCCTCAGGCACCAAGAAGGAGATGCCTTACGGATAAGATATTAACATAGCGAACATAGCGAGCGCTATAATAGGTATAGTAGCGATTATAGTAAATGCCATGATTGCTATAATAGGCATCAGGATAGCAATCATAGCAGTAGCTATGATAGCTATAATGAAGAAAAGCTATATAAGGACGCTCATTTACTATGTATTTAGTTTTCTTCTATTGTCTTGAATTAATCGTTTAACCTTAAGTATTCTGTTACTCATAGAGCACAGTAAACTCGACCTTCTTGAATATTACTTTGACATATTGTCCTTTTGTTATCAGAATAACTACACGAACCGTCGTTTAGTTACAAGTTTACTTGATCTAGACGCCTGCCAAGCATCGGTTTCCGACAGGCTGCCGCTGTTTGGCCAGCAGGCTTAGCTGTTCTTCTGACATAACTATAACAAGTTGCTATCTAAAAATACTATTGAGATTAATAAGCTATTAGAAAGCTACAAATCTCTCAGTTTTTTATCTAGATTTAAGCGGCTCTATATAACTAGTATTAGAGAATACTCATAATGCCTTTTAGTTTATGGAGGAATACTTTAACTGACCCCTAAAGGTCAAGTTATAGGATTCAAGATATTTAGTAATGTATAGGTAAGACTTTCATCTATAGATGGATTTTGTTAACACTAAAGAATTTAGGTATACCCTGACTAGTATATATACCGGAGCTAAAAGAGGTAAAAAGATTATTATAAAATACTAAAGGTTAGGTGCTATTCCTTAAATATATCAGGGCAAGGTGCTAAGAGATTATATGGAAGTGATGACGGATTCGGAACGCTGTATTGGCTAGTATTAGGAATACTACACAATCTGCATATCTAACTAAAAGAGTGGAATCAAGGGCCATTTGAGGCCATATTTATAGACAAATAGGGGTCAACTAGGCCACGTATCGTGAAGCCTAATCCGGCCAATTAGGTGCACCTCCGTGTTGGTGGTGGATTACATGCTGTATCCGGAATAGCAGTCATAATCCGCCGTCAGGAAGATAGATCGCAGAAGCCGAGATGAAGGCGTAGGCACCTCAATTGCCACTTGCAGTGCAAGAAAGGATCCTTTTTGACTTAGGAAATTTATAATTCTTATTCTAGTAAGTCTTTCAAAAATTTTAGGCTAGCTCCTGTAGGAAGTATGATTCTAGGATTTAGTTTGTTGGTGGCCTATACTTTTAAAACTGAGGTATAAACCTATAAGCCATTCAACAATGTCTACCGTGTATAAATTCTCGTCAACCAAAGTAATTAACCCTAATAAATAAGGAATGAAATTGTTGTGACGAGTTTCATACAAACGCAGAGTGTGTCTCCATTTAAATATCGGTACTAGGTGTTTCCCCTAACAAAGTATGACTGTGTTCTAAGCAGTGTACGAAATTGTTTGGCAGGGATTGCAGTGGCTGATATTATCAGTGCTTTCTGGCAAGAAACAATGACAGCGCTGCATTTAAGAAGAAAAGTAATTAATCCCCATTAGCTATTGCATCACAAGAGGGAAAGACCTCATAGTCCGCGATCTAAAGCACACAATTGATACAGAGTTATTGTTCCTTCTTCTGCAAACTTACATATTTTGAAGCTCCATAAAATCCTAGCATAACTATTCAGCATGTGCGACTGACGTTGAATTTCGATTACGCAGGACGAAAAGTGATTCCATAACCAAATACTATGATGAAAAAGAACAGTAGACCCTTTTGACCACTATCTTATATGAGCTCACTTAGGTACAAATGTCTGTCAGGCACGCCCATGCCCCTCAATATTAAAAGCTACCGTGTTTTCCTCGTCATACCAGGTAGTGCTTGCAGGAACAGGTGCCTTCTTGCAAACATATGAGCCATATTTGCTAACACTGCTTGAGCCCTTGATGTCATCGCCATCGATTGTGAAAGTCGAAGTCTGGTCACAGAATGTTGCTTGACTTCCATCAACCATGCCACCCTGGTTCAACGTGCCTTGTAGAGGCACGGCCGTTTCATCGCCCACTCCCACCATAACCGCATTCCATTTCCGGTCATCCCCGCATGTGAATCCAATGGAACACTTAGAGTCTGACCAGTAGGTCATATATAGCACAAAGCCCGTGGATGTAGACTGGCTCGTAGAAGAGGTTGTGGAAGTAGACTGGGTTGTGGTGCTGGTCGTCGTCGGCGTGATGGTGGAAATTGTCAGGACTGGAGTGACGTCACAGACCAGGAAGGTGGTTTTGGCCTGGTTAGCCTTTGTTGACAATGGCACGCCGTATCCTCCATTACATGAGCAGTAGGAGGAGGAGCTGGTGCTTTTGATATCACAAGAGGAGGCCGAGATAGCAGTGGCGGTAGTTGTTGGAGACGTCGTCACAGCGGGCGCTGTAGCTGATGCAGTCATGGTGGTGCCACTTGTCACGACAGGATCCATGCTAGTGTATTTTGGGTTCAACCAAGATGCCACGGATTCCGCATCGGATGTCATGGCATCATCGGAGGCCTCGAGTAATGTGAGCGGCAGCGTGTCTGCGTCCACAGTGCCAGGTGAGAAATTAACGAACCCGGTAGGCTCACAGCTAATCGTCAACGAGGTGCAGAGCGTGGCACAGGATGTCGATGCTCCGTCTGGACAGGCATAGTCACAAACAGTCGTGACAGAAGGCGTGGCAGTTGCGCTGCACGACTCAGAAGTTGATGTCTCTTGTTCGTCGGAGCCACCACCACCTCCTTCCTGAAGACATTTCCCTAGAAGCAGAATAGAAAATATGTCAGCGTCGTGCACGATGGGCGAACTATGAGATAGGTGCTTGGTTATTGAACACAGTTGACTTACCAGCTCCGCATCCAGGGCCACAACCGGGAAGACCACAGCCTCCTCCGCAGAATCCTAAGCCACAGCCTCCATCACACCCGAAGAATCCACATTCACCCCCACAACCAAAGAGGGCACAATGGATCTTTCCACAACCAGTAGTGTCGCCGCCAGAACTACATCCTCCATTTGAGGGTGCTTCCCCGTCGGAGTATGTGAGTACAGGGATAGTTGTTCCAGGGGTTGGATTAATGTCGCTGTTGGCTGTGGCGCCACGGTAATAATATGTGAATTGTCAAAGAAGGTCACGGGAATGGGTGTGTATGAGGTGGTACTCGTAGCTTTAGCAACAGCGACGCCTGATATGGGTTAGAATGAAGCCAAATCATCGAAACAGTCAGGACTCACAGTAATATTCATCAACCCAAAGTCCTGAGCAGTCTGATTTTACCGCCGGGTTCCATTCCTGAAAAGAATGCTCAGTATGGATGATTTTATATTTTTTAGTCTCGCATAACTTACGATGAATTGCGCAAGTGTGATGTGGTGCGCAGTTGCAATGGCAGCGCATCCATCGTTGGCGATTGCTTGATAGAACTCCGTACAATCGGAAACAATTCCACTCTGGACAGCAGCAGGTGTTGTAACGGCTGGCGCAGTTGCATTTGCCGTTGATGTCGTGGTGGTAAGAGTGGCACTGTAATCAGTATGGAAAAGGGGAAAGTAGCTTCGGTTTGTGGCAAAGTCAGACCAAAGGTTGGTGGAGCAATGCTCTGCATGGGGCTCAAGTAGGCACTTCCGCCAGATTCCGCCACAGTGATAGGCCAGAATGGTATCTCGCTGATAGTGAAGGGAGCAACGGTGATTGTAGTGGTCTTGGTCAATGTGGCCCCATCAGAGCTTGATGCAATGGTAGTCTGGTATGCTGGCCAGTCAATCGTTATCGGAGTCGCTAGTGGGAATGGGGGCAGGATCATAGTGCAGGGTGGCTCGCAAGAGATCTTCTGGGTTGCATTTGACCACAGGTCAGGTCCGATATAAATATCTTCACTTCCTCCATTGGAGCCGTCGTCACCGGGAAAAACAACAGAGGCTCCGATAAGGCCATCTGTTGCAAAGGGAAGAGTCAGAAAACTCAAAACCTCTTGAACGATCTTGGGGTGGTCAACTTACTGGTTGCTGTTCCATCAACGTCCAAGCTGACAGCCCAGACCATTGTTCTGAAATATACGATTAGCTCATTACCAACATGAAGGTATTCTCGAAAGCAGACTATAACCTACCCTCCAATACAATGGGAATTTGCGTAGTCCAACTTAGCCTGAAACGAAGCCCAGTTATCATAGCTCACCCATTGATTCTCATCAAATGTCACGATTTGAACTGAAGAGGTTGCATCATAAGTCTGGACGGCATGGCGGGACGGATCCTTTAGAATTGCTTCAATTTCCGAGAATGAAAGCGTGCCAGCACTGTTTGTACAATCACCCGCCTTACCTGTTAAGTATAATGTTAGACACTCGTGGTGTCAAAGTGACCTGGTGCACTCAGAATTTATACGTACCAACTGTCGAGAAAGGACATCCTGCAGTGACACATGACGTATCATTGAGCGTGAAGCCTAAAAGCCCTGGAATTAGCAGTGGTTTTATTTTTCTCCCTCGAGCGGCAGAGGTACTTACTTCGGCCATAGAAACCCAGTCCCATCACCACTTGAGAGGGAGGAATGTCATTCCGCCACAAAAGATCCATGGCCGAGACGATCTCAGTAAGATTGGTGTGCGCGTTGACAACAGATCCAATCCACGGGTCATGCGCATCCCAGCCACCGTCTAAAACCAGTTAGCCTGGTATATTACATGAGTATTAACATATATTCCTCAACTTACGAAGGTCGTATGTCATCATGTTGAACTAAAGGCGCGTTGGATAAGTCCAGTAACAAGAGTCATCTTGTAAAGCTAAAAGAACTCACCCAGTCGACACTCTTTGCCATCTCCACGACATTGAAATGCTGAAGATACCAGTAGCTACTGGGTAGAGTAATAGTTAAGCCATAGCCTTTATCTGCGCTATCAAGCGCAGAGCGAAGATTCACCAAGAAGGTTGGGTAGTTGTCATAATCGGCATCCGATCCGCCACGGTCAGAGTCAACTGGGTATTCCCTTTATTTATTTTCTCTTATTAGTCAAGGTATTTTGGAAGAGAGTTTGGGGCCATCAAGCAATACCAATCCAAATCCACACCATCGAATCCGTATTTGTCCAAAAAGCTCAATAATGACTCGAAGAAGGTCGATTGCTTGGACTTAGATGCCGCTAGCTCGGAAAAGGTGTTAGCAGTTGACCCAGGGTCATTGAAGGCCCATCCACCGATGGAAATCCAGACTTCCAAGTCATTCTTGCGCTTTTTCAGCGCGGTGACGCGACTATAGAGGTCTTGCTGAGAAGTTTCCATCGGCGTTATTGTGTAAAGATCAGGGTCAATATACAGAAAAGCGAAAGTAACGTGCGTGTAACCGCCAATTGGAATATTCTCTGGCGGCATGGTGTCATAGGCACGCTCAGAGTTCCAACCCTCATAGTATGCGATAGTCTTCTTCGTTGCCGAAGTGCCGTCGCATACTGGCTCAGCAACAGTAGTGTCGCCACAAAAGTCCTTGGTTGTTCCACAGAAGCCAAACTCGCTGCAGCAGACATTCAGAGGGCAATTCTCGGAACTAGCATACTGAGAGCCTGAATACAGAATGTTAGATGATTTTGACAGTATGATAAAACATCTTTCAATCTGGAATAGCTCATACCCCATTTGTCTCCATAGCCTGGGTAGACACCAGGGTCGCACTCAGCCAGCTGGGAGCAAGTCCCATTTGTACTAGCTGCAGCGATGCAGTTGGTAGATGAACAATAATTTGGGCCGTAGCCGCAAACACTCGACACTTTAGAACAGCATCCTTCAGTACAAGGATTTGTCGAGTCGCAGGAGATATCAGATAAAACGAACGTAAGGAAGGAAAGAAAGGGGAATGCAAAAGAAGGCAGAAGGTGCCGCATAGCTCCTGACATGGTTCTCTGCCGAGACGAGACACCTTAAGGTATGGGAGCAGGGGAAGTCACAAAAGAAGACGAAAAAGAGTGTATGGGAGTAAAAGATTACGATAATTTGACGCCTTCGAGACTTTATACCACAGATTCATTTTTGACATCTCCAGGGCTATCTGCTCCGGTAATTAGTTGCTGTATTCTGTATCGTGTTTCCTAAGAACAAATGTTTAGATATCCAAGCCCAAGTTACACAACTGAGTTACAGAGGATATCTGACCCCAAGTAATAATGTGACCCTAAATATCTCGTACGGATTGGCGTACGAATTGGCCTTGGAGCTCGTACGCCGCATCGTGAATTGGATCGTGAATATATGAGCTCCAGGCCCAATTTGTACGCCAATTTGTGTGCCAATTCATCCTTTAATTATATACTACTTTACGCTCATTTATATTCTAATTTAAAAGACTGGCAAAATTAAATATATGTGTAAGATTCGCACGTGCTAAAACATGACCCCCATATATTTTTTGGCTATTTAGGTCTTGGTACCGTGGACTATATCGACCTTGGCAGCGAGTTACATAGGTATCTAACACAGCGTAACTCGCCTAGTTAGGGGTTGTAACCCAGGTTATACTAAGCAGGCATCCCTGGCATGGTGATAGGGAGAGTAAACCTTACCCTACCTGTTCATGTAAAATTATATTATCGCTTTGGGTTTTCCAATCTTTGCTATCTCATTATGAGGTTAGCTCGATTTTTCGCTTTCGGCCAATTGGGAATTCGCTGGAGTTTTGTGACCTGGCTGCACAATATATAACTCGTCTATATTCCGGTTTTCACTACATATGCTGTCTCTAGCCACTCCTTTCCACTCGTTCTCATTTGGGTCCCAAGATTATTCACCTCTTTTTCGCTTTTCACTATACATGAAGTGTTTTCATTGAAAACTTCCATTTTCTTCTCCTCCCTCTTTTGCAACGTTGCTGGTTGCTATTTCCTGAACAAATTTAGCTATTTTTATGGTTCTTGCCTGAGACTAGAAGAGAAGCTTTTTGTACCATGAAGGTTTGCCTGCAAACTTCCGCACGATGGTTGCTGAACTGGATAGGAATTTTCATGTTTATTGCTCAGTCCAGCGCTTTGGATATCGGTAGTCGCTTTCGCGTTGAGCTGGGCCAAGGGCCTGTCACCCGATCTGGAAGAGGTACCTACGGTGGAACCTGCTATGGCACGGATGCGGATTTGAGTGCCATCTATACTGAGGCAATCGACCTTGCTCGGGTGGCCTTGGATTCCTTGAACAGTTATGCTACTAGTGCGACGGTGCGCGCAACTGTAGAGACATTCTTTGGAATAAAACCTGATTCATCGTCACCTACTACAGTGTCAGCCAGTGACTCGGATCAATTCAGATACGTTAAATGTTAGTTGATATTTCTATTTGCGTTATTCATTTCTACGCTGAGAGTACAAGGCAGGGTTTGCATTACTACCTGCCTCTCACTCTACCGATCATTTGAGCAGAGGTAGACTCCAGGGTTGACATACTTCCTACTAGATAATTTCGAACAAATCGTCGCTTTCTCGACAAGCATAGAGGAGAAAAAGATTTCTCAGCCGGGTTTCTTTTGTGACGATAGCTGGCGATGGAAGACGGAGATGGACTATGGATCTGACGGACAAATGAATGGCAAGACAATCTCCCAGGTGACAGGTGAGTTCAAATCAATAACAAACTATTTTAAGCCAACTTTCTAGCCTGAACCAGCCCTGACATTACGATGATCATCAAGGCGGTGTTGCACAATGGAGCTGGTGGTCTCCTTTCTACAAAGCGTTCCTTGGCACCGGCCCGGGCTGTGTCCACAACATCCAGGAGGCAACATTAGGGTTCACAGTCGTCACCGACTCAGAGAAAGTCTACACGATTACCATGTGTCCATATAGCTTCACTCAACCTAAAGAAAGGATTCCCTTAGTGCTTGGCGCTCTAAGGAAAAGATCATATCCGACGGAACACCACTACGGGCAGCTCTTTCAACGCCCGGTACTCTGATGCATGAACTAGCACACTTGGTCACGAAACGAGGTAAGTTAACCTTCTGCTTTTGTTGCAAACTTGAAACCCCATAACTGATACTCATGAAATGGTTAAAGTTATCACCGATGAGACGGTCCCCAGTAATGGGCAGAAGGCTTACTTTCCTTCAAATGTGGCTAAACTTGCCGAGGAATCAAAAGCCAAAGCTGTCGAGAATGCTGATAGCTATACCTGGTTTGCCACTGCTATGTATCTTGATCAATGTGACTGGTCACGACAGATCTGCGCTCAGAGCACCAGCACATCAACTGTCGCTAAGCAATCGAACAATCAAACCAGCACCGATATGCCCCTGATGCGAAGATCAAACCGACGGACGTTTGTCCCTCGTATATTGACTAGTTTGCAGGATGATCTGGAGTAAGCAATGTTTGTTGTGGTGAATTCACAAAGGGTGATTCGAGGAGGCGCTAGCGGAGGTGCCATAAGTACCTAGGTATTGAGGTTCGTTCAAGAAATGCCAAGGTGTACCGGTATGGATGTGGTGTTATAGAAGCCGACTTAGGTTGATAGATGTCAGAACCCGTTCGATTCTGCTCTCAATCTATCTATCTTTCTACATGTCGAAATGTAACCTCTCTCCTCTTTTTCTGTTTGCATCTTCTTCATGATCCTCTGCTTCTCTCCCAGCGATTCAGCATGCACTACTGTTCTGCAATATCTTTCCTAGGCGACTTTGATGGGCCTAAGCAATCCCTACTGGTAAACATACTGAAAATGAGTGTATTGAAAAGTCCGTCTGTTGTTCTGTAGCACTTTTAAACGACAATTGGTGCGACCCTCCTCAACCTGCTCTGCCATTGCTTTCCTTCTATAATGATACATCTGAGTCGTAGGATGGCAAAGCATCTAAACGCTTCATCGCTTCAGAAGATATAGGTCGGGGAGGCTCTGGTACGTAGTTCTCCCGTACATAGTGAACAACCTCCATGAATTCAACATGCCGCGATTCGTACCCGATCATCCCAAGATTTTTAGCCCACCAAAGAAATACTCCATGACGTCCCAAGGTGGCCTTCCGCGTGGATTATACCTCACCTTTTCTTTATAGATTTGTTCTCCTTCCTCGTCGGTGAACGCGATGAAATAAGCTAACCGCCTTGCAGTTTGCCTCTGGTACTCACAAGTCGCCTCTATCCATACAGGAATCTGGGACTTGAGCGCCGCCGAGGATACTCAGCTGGGTCTTCATCATCAATGTGCCAGCATGGTAGCCCTCTGAAGGTTTCAATAGAGGAGATGGCTTCCTGATCTAAGTCTGCAGGGAAATAGATTGTCAGGACCTCATAAAGCCTCCGTGGAGGGAAAAGCGGGTTTGCGCATATGATCATCCCAATATCACGGACCGGCCAGGCAACTTCTTTGCTCCAGAGGCGATGTGCAAGAGCTTCATTCAATCTGAGGCAAAGCTCCGAGGTAAGAAACGTTTCCCTGTCTCTGCTGCTTCTCCACTCTAGTAGTTGGTTAATTATTGGATATCTAGAAGACGGCATAGCATCTTCTTACATCGAAAGGTTAATGCTACTTACCAATAATCAACCACTCAATCTCGCTTAGTTCACGTGGACGGCCTCGGGCGATAACGATGCATTCGTTGAGTTTGTGTATCTCTTGGAGGGTCGCAAAAGTTCGTCGCTATTTGGGATGACACCATTGGGTGAATCTTTGAGCGATATCCATTCTAGCAATCTGCGGCTCTGAGGTGGCCCTTCCGCTGGATATGGATCTTTGTCGTTTGTTTTGTGGTAGTGTTGTTGATAGCATGCAAGTCATTCTGTTGCTTTGAAGCGCGTTTCGTTGTGGTCTTCTCAGCATTCATTTCACTGGCACGTGTGACCGATCGAGTAACAGGCATGGTGTAATGAGCCAATAAGGCGGTGCTAGATAAAGAAAAGAAGTTGAGGAGTATTAAGGGGAGAGGGAGAGGTCATGTGACGGTGTATTGGGCGCCAACCTACAGTGGGATGAAAAATGTGTTAACACCCCCGTATCCAAGATGTCCACACCGCCACTGATTCCGCCGGGAAGCGTTCGGATATTGGGGGTGTTAACACATTTTCATGGCACTGTAGAAACAGCAAAACTAACCACATGTAGTAATTTAAAGTGTGACAGTCGTACGCGTCTTAGGGCTTTGTACGGTGTCTCCCGTCAACATCCTTTGTTTACGAGTCATACATGGATCATCTTTGTATCTAGCTAGTCAGTATGGGAAGGGGATATCCGGTGCACTGGGGACTAGCTCACGTGTTGGTTGCCTATATATATGGCTCCAGCTCCCAGCTTGCTCCTAGTCTTCTATTTTCCTTTCCTCATGCTTAGTTTCTTCGTTGTATGCTACCCAATGAGATATTGGCTTGAGCCCTTCACATAATGGCGAATCCATACAAGCCCTTTTGACTACCGGAAGTAACAATGCAGCTCTTCTCCAACAGAATAGACAAGCAGTAAAATAGTCCTTAAATAGAGGTAAATGTACAAGATAGTGCTAACCTAGTATAGAAGGATATATAATCATATCTTTCAACAGCATTAACGTCGGACAATATTCCTCAATTTTAAGAAAAGCAATTCATTATGGACTTTCCATATTATATATCCTTCTTTAAGAGCTATGCATATTTTAAAGTCTAGTTAACTGTACTACTAGATAATAAAAGATATCTATTATAGGCTCTAAATTTATATAAGGGTAATTAATCAAAATTATATAATATAAAGAAGCTAGATAGACTAGAGCTATTTCCTATCCAACTATAGGTATTCACAACCAGATCAGTTCAAGGTAGTGGTTCTCTGGGAAGAATAATATCTTAAAAGATTTTCAACTACACCGCTGGAAAGAACGGAGTATCTTCGGCAAAGTGTGATTGTACGCTATTAAAACTTATCATTGGGTGTGATTAGGGCTTGAAGTTGCATTTAAGCACTAATATCAAGGCTAGGTTGGCATCCATTTAACAGACCTCGATGGAGTCTCGACATTACTTTCGTCCCTCTTGGTAGGTAAGCAATGCGAAGGAAGTGCAAGTGCGTAGAGAAAATTCATTTATGCGATAAAACAGCCTATTCGTGATAGTAGTCAGGAATAATGGCGCATTGGCCGTGATAGCCTAGAGCATGTTCGTAATTAATAGGTTATTGACATGGGACTAGATCATACATTGGCATATGCAGTTGAGCCATTTATCAGGTAGCATAGCTTGCTGCTCAGAATTACAGATTACGACTTGTTCCATACAGAAATGACCATGTGCTATAGACTAGATTAAAAGTTGTTTCAATATATTTCACTGAATGCTTGGCTCTATGAGTCCTGATGAGCATCGTTTCTGGTATTTGTATAGAGGACCCACTAAGTACTATGTACTAAACTCTTGACACGTCTCATATCAGGGAAATTTACATAGGATTAGTGACTAGCGAGTCTAGTGCTACACAAAGATCCTACGCCCTCTGCGCTATCACAACCCTAACCGGAATTAGACTCTTTGAAAGACATACAATTATTCAGCGATTGCTACGTAGATATAAATCTCCCCACCTTGCGACACTGTCTATGCAGCGGACAAGCACGGCTAGAAACACAGAATAGCGAAGTCTGGAATCAGGAACACCGGGTGATTCGGCTACACAAACTAATTCGTGTAACCTTCGCTTACATATTTCTATTTGATTAAGTTATTTACCTTCTTGCCATGCAGAATTGAACTGGCGTGATTTGTTAACTTGGTATTAGGACATATATGGAACATGGACCAACACAGAAGTATCCTCATACTTGACTGATTGATAAATAATTTAGTAATGCTTATCTTTTTCATTCTTCTTAAATTTCTAAGGGCTATTGATTACTTGCAAAGTAGATTTACTTTCAAGACTGCCAAAATCTTTGTAGAATATAGTATAGATAGTTAGCCTTCGTTACTGACTGTGCCCATTGTTTCTACCTAAATAGAAAGGTCTCTAGAGCTTGCGCAACAGCAAACCATGTGTAACATAGGTCGTGGTCCATTTTCTCTTTCCCTCCATGTAAGCGCCAAGCATTCAATCACGGGGATGGGTGGCCAATCCTCTCTAAGGCCAGACTAGCAAAGCTTGCCTGCGCCGCACTAATTTAGCCCTGCCGCTAGATCTGCATGGGCCGTACCTCGTTGCATGTGTCATGCAGCGGCAGGGCTAAATTAGCGCGGCGCAGGCAAGCCTTGGTAGTCTGGCCAGAAATTTCGAATTGTTCAAGGTCTACACTTTGAATGTATAGCCTCACTTAGTGTATTAGGGTTAGCTACCACATGGTACCACTAACTGGTGATTGGCTATATTTTATGTGACGTGATGACCTGGCGCTTACATAGTACAATTCCATTCCATAAGTTAGATGAAATCAGATTTCTTACCACAGTGTACGAATTATTTAGCGCAATACTTGGTAGTTACTAGCGACTCTCTTTGAGAATACAGAAGCACTTCCGTAACCAGACCGGATTTCCATCCAGAAGCAGGGTTCAAAGATATCTCTTGGTACTGCATATACCATCACTTTGATGGCTAGGCTCAGAACATGAGTAGTACGTGAAATGTAACCTTGGAATAAGCTACATGCTAGCAACAAGGAAGGTATTCATGAATTGAATTTATGGTGCAGGAAAAGTAACATACCAGATATAGAACTCATATAAAATAATGCTATATAATGTAGCATAAGAGCTAACAGAACTAGTAGAGGATGTTATTTTTGGTCTAGTGGTAAGAAGGTTGTAATATAACACACCCTAAACTACATCAGCAAGGGTCTTGATCAAAAATTTTCCTCTCGCGTTGCATATGGTGTTGATTAATATAACTTCCGCTGAGCTTCCATAAGGAAAAACCAAGTCCTGCTTACTATATTACAAGACCTACTCTCAGGCCCGTTAATCCCGTGTATGTACCGCGAATATCGTTGCTTCAGAATAATAACCATTATCATCATAAGACTTTTACAGCTTATCTAGATTTTTGCTGCTTGTAAATTAAGCGCTTAGAAACCTCCTAATAGAGCTTTATCAGGTAAGTTCAGAATTCTGGTGATTATTTAATTCACTATTAATTAAAATCCCTAAGGCCTTATTTTTCTAGTATTCATATTGCCTAGATATTACAATTATAAAGATTCTAGTAGATAATAATTAGCTTTTTAACAGAACGAACGGACCCTCTTATTGTAGGGGAGATACTTCTACCATTCCAGATAAGAATACAGCGTGCATACATTGGTTTATGAGGCTGTTTTACTATTACGGGCAGTTGTGCCGCAATTCATATTACTACAGAGGGTAGTACTTTATACGGACCACACGTTAGATAGTCTGCGCAAATCATTCCACACAAAATGATTTAGGTAAACCTCCGGGAAACACCTAACGTAGTAGGGTGTAGAAACAATTTGTTATTACTAGCCTCCCATCGGCTTTCCTTTGTCTAGACTTCGCCAAGTCCCCACTAAGGTAGCATGTGCAACGAGATATAAAGGCACGTATGCGAGACCCAACCTTCCCCTGTCAGATGGTTAATCTGTAAACTCTGCACACTCACAGCCTCAGTGTATCAGATCTAAGACCGGAGTGAAAGTATCTTCCGTAGCTCGTGACTGCGAGTTATCAACGAATTTAAAAGAGCCAACTACTAGCAAGATACTCCAATTACAAATTTCTGATTCCATACAGTTACCAACGCTTTACATACGTAGGTAGCCTTGACGATGTTGACGTTATATGGAAATGGCAGGCTAGCATAAGCGTTCTCATTTCAGAAAGCAATTGTGAATTCTTTGTGATACTAATTACAATATAGCTAAATAGTACGAGTTCGATGCTGTATCGCCATTACGAGGCATTTCTTGCGGACTGCATATATAATTTTGCGAGCAACTTGGTACGCTAGTAGCACGCGGCTTTTCCATTAATATTGCACCATTCATTTCAATAAGAGCTACTGACATCCTTAAGGGATATTATCCACTGAAAATATGCTTTACACTAGGATTAGGCAAAGAATTATGACTCAATTGTCATTGTAGTTAAGCTATAAGTGGACGGTTCCTCTTTTGAATTCTATATATTCCAATCAAAGAGATTTCCTATCGCTCGAGGAGGTACCAATCTTGACTCACATTTGCGCAATCATGGCTGCAAGAAATAATTAACTAAAGGTTGCCACCTGCGCCGTACGATACAAGCATGCCTATTACTATATCCAGAAAATGCACTTGACCAATTATTGTATACTATTCCTCCTGTAAAGGGAAGCATGCAGTTTATTTGCATTGATGTTACATGACCCACTATATAGATCTGGATTGTGTTATCATAAGTAGTATAAGTAAGACTTACACTCATTAGGGAAAATGAAACTACCTTTTAAGGATTATTTTTGAGGTTACTCTGCATCGCCAGCATGGAACACTAAGTGCCTTTCCGCAAATGTAACCATTAAATTAACCAATCAACCAACCGGCTAACAGATAAGGCCATAGCACAGAACTAATCTAGATGATTAGAGTGTGGCCTTGCATAAACGAATTTCAAATGGGAACTAAATACTGGCAGCTGTTGTTAGTGCTAGCCACTATAGACAGATAGAGCTCATATGTATAGAGCCATGTATTTATGCAATGCAACCTGATGAAATCAGTTGTTGGTCTATGTAGCTTCTACTATGTAATCATGTCATAGTCGGGACTCGGTAGACATGTCGAAGATATAAATTCCCAATAAATCCTCCGCACAAGAGAATATCAGGTGCTCGGTTTATCGCTTCTTCGCCCACGTTTCTTTGCGCAGATAACGCTATACGCCATGAAGGTATTCACTTTTGTTGCACTTGCTGCCACAGCAGCCGCTCAAACAATCTGGATTCAGGCCCCTGGCCTCAACCAAGAAGTTACAGCTGGCGATAATCTTGTTATTGAAATACAGTCACAAGTGATCTCCCCGTTCATGGTTCTCTAGCTCCCTAATAAGCAAAAGCTAATACTGGAAGAGTATACAGGACACTGCGACTCCATATGCAGATATCGCTGCCGCCATTGGCATTGAGCCTTGGAAGACCGGTCACGCCAGCACTGTAGCGTTGGGACAATGGCTACTCTATCAGGGCAACTGGAGTATTGAAGGATTTGCCTACCCTCAGGGTGGACTTTACACCAATGTCACGGTCAGAGTACCATCGAGCCTCCCTGCAGGACCTGCTCTTCTAAACGTGGCTTTGTTCCAGGTTATTGGGGTATGTGTCATCTATCCTTAAATTGATATGACTTAACTGATAGGTTTAATTTCTAGTCTTTGAATGAGCCATACGTGGAAACAGCCAATGTCAATGTCACGGTCCTCAGCAGCTCCTAGTTCAAAGACTTTCAGTAGACGAGTTATTCTAAGGAGAAGATGCATGATTCCTGCAGCTATTGGATTCAGCTTTCGGGAGTCGAATAAGGCTTTACAATTTTGCAAACACTTCCTTCCTGTATCTTGTTCTTTCAGCTAGAATAGGAAAGTGACAATCAATGTCAAACTGGTACATGAGAGCAATGACTACTTCGGGCTCTAGTCTCTCTACTTTCCATATTTCCCCAATCCAGTGGAATAGATTGATATATTCGTACTATTACCTTGTCAAAGCGACTCTATAAGGAATAACAAGTAAAAATAGTAGTACTCAGTAAAGCATTATCTTCTTTCTTGTTCTTAAGCCATCTAGGATTGTAACTTGCCGCCCTATAGGAGTCTAAATTTGCAGATCGACTAATCCTGCCGCTTTATGAGACATTTGAAGTACCTTGCCGCTTGTGTAGCCTCTTTTATAATTCTCTTCGTTTCACATGAAACATAGTCTTCTACACTATCCACTTCCCATTTCCCATTGCAAGGAATCTTGAGAGATTAAGTGGGAAGGTGTAATGTATTGTATTCATGTGTGTCTAATAGAATAAAAATAGCTGGCATCTTTGTGCCATATAAAACACAGCGCAGGATTGTGCGCACTAATTTCTTGACGAATCCTTATAGCGAGGAAAGCTCGATATCCAATGAGAGCAAGCGAGCGGATTTATGCGCTGCACTCACCATATCCAGGATAGCCGTAAAATAATCCTGTCAAATCTATTCTATATAGTTGTTTACATCTGTGCGCTCCATATTTCGAGCAAAGTCCACCTGCGCCGCAAACACTAATTTAGCCACCGCTAGATCTGCATGCTACGGGACGGGCCGTACATACTGGTTAATCTAGTATCGAGCTAACTAGTTGTACCTGGTCATTTTCGTTCGGCGACTAAAGCTGCATTAGTGGCGTTGAAAGTGCAGCTGTCCACGAATACTAGAATAATGCTCATCTAGGTGTTCGCATGGTTGTCAAACATAACCCCATTGCCGAGTCGGAATCTCTCTTTTGCGTTAGGGATTTTGCAGAGTTCAGCTATAATATTATAGACATGGTCTTCCACCACAAATCGCTTATAGCTCTCCAGGTCTTTTCGCTTCGCAGCAAGCAGCGAGAAAAGCAGCGAGAAAAGCGCCGACTCAGGCCGTGTAACTTGGCCAGGGATGCAAAAGCTGGGGGTTCTCTGCCTGTTGGTTGTAGAAAAGCGTAGACATTGTTATAGATTTCTTCCTGCTGTACTGGACAGTCTGACCATAGGAGAAGTCGTGTTGGGTAGTACTTGCCTGTGGGTGTTGAAATATGTCCTTTGGTGGATTTGGTAGGTGTGCCGACTCGTAACTTGTGGGATAATAAATCATGACATGCTTGGACAAACTCTCTGAAAGACGTTGGTTCTGTTTGTGCTTCTGCTTGCCTTCGTAGTTCTACTTCCCGTTGCTCTCAATCCTCCGCCTGTCTGCGTAACACCGCTTCCCGTTCAAAGAGAGCTTCGTAGTCCTGCGAGCTATCATCAGCCATAACTGTATGCACAATGAGAGAACTCTACGGAAAGAAGTTGCCAGCTAACTGAGGCTTGGCTTCAATTGTGGGTCGCGGATTAACTATATCCCGAGTACGCTTGCAACTAACCCAACCCCGCTTGGTTGCTGGCTGCGTACGTGAAACGTAATTGAAAACCGCATTGCACCTCACCTACGCCAATGTGTTGTGCCTTAACTCGTCATGGATCAGAATCGACGCACAACCCGGTCGCAAATAATGTCCTTGGCCGAATAACTGAAAGGAAGCAGTGTAGTATAAAACTTTTGAGAAGTGATTTTAGCTAGAGGATTCAATAATATAAGAACATTTTACACTCGTGGACTCCCTCTTTGAGTCACTCTGTCAGGCCATGATATGTCTTGATTGGATTTAGACCCTGTCAATCGCCTCGGGTGACGCAGCGCATATGCCCCAAGCCTGCGCCCATGGGCTGAACAGAAAAACGTCCGCCCAATGCTTATACAGTATTTCCATCTCCTTGTCGAATAAATAAAACAAAAGCACAGCAGTTCAGAAGCGAATTAAATTTACTATACTGCACAAATATTTCATTTATCTGATGACTTTCCAAAAGATGTTGCGGCGCTGGTTCCCATCCGATTCTACTTGATTCACTGATCGCCCAGACCCACCCCTCACCCCTCTAGCAGACTGACTTCTCAAGCACCAGCAGTGAGTGAGTGAGTGAGTTAGAAAGAAGAATCTTGCAGTTCCATTCAGATATAATCCTTCTGAATCACTTATTTTGAACTACTTATCACCCTTTCGACCGTTTTTCTAGTATCACGATTTTGGTCGTAGCCTATTCCCATTTACGAGTAACGCGTGGTTCTGCCCACACTTTTCACCAATGGCCCTCAGTTTTTAAGAGGCCAATTATGACTTCACCTTTAAAACCCATGCTCGCCCACCTGCGACCGTTGGTCGCCCGCTCTCCCTCCCATCCATCCAGCCATGACCCTCACGAGAATTCTCATCGACTCATCATCATGGGTGGGTATTAACATTTTGCCCATTTTTGCTATTTGAGAAAATAAAGCATCCCTGTCTCTGATATGAAATAATAGATACAGATACCGGATCAAGCTTATTACCATCTATACGAATTTACGAGAGACATTCAGGTGAAGTCACCATAATCTGTAAATATTACAATACTAATAGCTGGCCAGTTTAATAAATGGTTAGCTTATACTTTGAACGCACTCCTAATTCTAGAACCTTCTCTGTTGCAAGAAAAACTCACCTTTATCTAGAAGTTCCTTGCACTAAATATATCCATATAGAGCAGTCTTAGATTAAACTTTTAACCTCCCATAGCACCTACACTGTGTTATCAAGGTGTTTCTTTTCTATAGTGTTTCTATATTGATCTCACTAACCCAGACAGCTCCTATAGATCCTGATAATGACCCAATATTATATCCAAGTGGTATTCCTCCCTAAATGCATCCCTTCGAAACAAACTTGTTGAATGATAATTAGTAGATAGATATATAGGGTCACAACATGAATCCTTTATCTGCTATAGGTGCTATATCAAAATTGCATTCATTAGAAGTCAATTTGACTAACTCTTTAACGACTGGATATAAATACCCCCAGAGACTCCTCAGCACGATATTAGTACCCAGAGCAATTTTATTAACTAGGGAAGCCCCTGCTCCAATATAGAAGCACTGCTTTTAACCCACCATAAGGCACCTCAACTGGCGACTGTTATGACATAGAGGACAATATTAGAACTGGCAATAATACGGATAATATAGTTATGGCTGAGTCATATCTAATCCCTATATCCAACCCATCCTATACTCTGAGGCCAGCGAAGTGTGTTGTTAAAAGAAGATCCCACAAATCCTCTAAAAATAAAGCGGTATGAGAAATTAGAAACCAGTCAGCGTCAATACTCGCAGATTTAGCTAGGGCTAATCCTTCACTATTAAGCAAATCGGAATCCATGCGCTTGAAACTTTTTCAGTCTCTTATAAGTAGAGCCGGTTGATCCTTTGATGAAGCGTTGCCAACCATTTACCATTTCAGTGATAGAATAGTTAACGAGACCGCTACGATTTTGAGTGGTTGGATTGGGTGGTCTTCCTAAGAACTATAACCAACCGGCGTTTTACCTCCGTTTCACGATCTCTCATCTGTAGAGATATACGCTGTGGCGTCTCAATTTCTGTTAGAAACCCATAATAATAAATCAGTACTTTGTCGTCTGGCACATGTTCTCCTTTATGTTGTATATCCAGAAATTGTGTAGGAGATTAAGATGAGTCCCACCTATGATGGTCATCAACCAAAAACTATAGCCCATGACTAGATTATAGAAAAGGTGGGTATAACTAAAGCATATGGTCTAAAGTGTAACTGATAGTATATTGTAAAAGAGAAGAACTGCGGCAAGCGATGGTAGAGACTAGGAAGTGGTATTAGACTCATTACTGTTCTGACCTGTGTATTGGACCTTATGACTAGTTATATGTAAGCCTACCCTTCACTACACTAATCAACTAGATGCTGACATTGTGTTAGGAAACCTTATTCATTCAGTAATGATTCATTAGAGCTTTTGGTCAACTATATTAGAAACGCATATCTAGCCGCTGTAGCTAATTTCTAGTCACTTAACCAAGTGTTTTATTCTTTTTCATTAATTGGTCGTCATTGCTAAATATCATGATTAATATCTACCCTTCACACTTATGATTCAATACTTCTCCTGAAGAAGTCCAGTGAATTGATATAGAAAAGTCTGCAATAACTGCTACAGCTGAAAAATTCTTACATAGCCTCTGACAAGCCTAGAAGACTATGGTTGCAGGCAATCCTCTGTCTTGCTTTATATCTTTCTAGGTACTGATCTGCCTGTTTGTTACTTCTGTTTCACTAATAGAACAAGTAGATACTTAATTCATACAATCTTTCATGGTTTAGTCAAGGCAGCGCTTCACATGTAGCACTGACTTATAACAAATGTAGAGAAGCATATAATAAAGGCTGTTTTAATTACTAGCTTGTATGCTTATTCAGTCTGATAGTAACTAAATTTAATCCTTAGTTGCTAGAAATAAAAGCTCAACTTTTAAGAGAATATCTAATTATTTCCTGCAACTACTTCCAATACCTTTATTTAGCCATTGCTTTAACGCTGTCGTTTAAATCCACACATTGATTATTAAGGTTCTTTGATATTGTCTTTAATGGCTTAGGCTAATAATGCTCCTGCTATAATTAGAATTCCAGTTAGCCATCTAACGAGGTAAGGGGCATACCAGGTCTCAGAGAGATGGACTGAACGCTTCAGCAGAATCAGACTGAAAGATGAAGATTCAACCCATTCCTCTCAGCCATATCACCATATAGACATCAGCATCATACTTAACGCTGTATATATAACCTTTTTTGAATAAGGTTTTTCTAAGTCTGCTTCTTTGTTGACTTCTAGCTCTTAGAGTGTCTAGCTGGCGTTTCCTGGAATATTTATTAATAAGTATCGTGTGATTTATCTTAAGATAGATTACTAAATAAAATATATATTCAGACTGATAGGTTTTCATAGAGTATTTATACTAAGTGCAGTACGGTCTAGAAATAGAAGTAACAGTTTTATATTATGGTGTCTAATCCATGTTAAACAAAACAGAAAGGTAATTCTAGTTCTATTGCCTATATACAGTTCTATGTTATGGTGTCCGATTCATGTCAAATAAAACAGGATGCTAAGATAATTCTGGTTATATTGCCTATATAAGGTCCTTAACTCCTACCTCTTTGATATGATCTGCTAATGGATTTTTGATTTACAAATTACCTATATTGATTATCTATAGATGCTGTCAGTCTCTATAGAATTACCGCCAGCAGTATTCTATTACTTCTCATCATAGTTCGTCATAGATTTGTATTATATGATTTAACTCAAAGTCAAAGACTTTCTATTCCAATGTTTAAATACATCATCTACCTATATATATTGAGACGTCATTAATGGTTTGGACCTTGGACCTAGGTAGATGTCATCAAGTGCCTAGTTTATGTGATATTGAATGGCCTTGTCATTCTGTACCAAGTCCACTCTTGGGATAAGGTTAGCGTGCCAATAGGCAGGCTTGCTCTAGTTAATATGGCGTCCTTGTTCATGGCGCCTTACTTGGGTCTACTGGCAGAGGTACTAGGAGTTTCTCTCTAGACCTGGCAGTCGATATACCATGTAGCTGGATGAATGATCTTGGCACTAGTGACACTTCATGTTGTAATAATTCAGGAGGCCCTTTCTGCTGATAAAATAAGAATTCTCTTTGCCATCATTGTAGGTTAACTTTATTGTTATTAATATCTAGAAGCTAATCTTCTCAAAAGGGTAGCGTTATATTGGTAATACTTATGATCTTAGCTATTCTGATTTTCCACAGATGTATATACAAACTGTTCTTGTGTATCTATCACTACTTGGCAGTTTTATACTTTTACTCCATTTGGCGCCACTTACCTTCTAATCCTATTTTCCCCGACTATATCTATATGTTTTATTGTTGGTTCTTAGCCTGATTACAGTCTATTAATTAGGAAATTTTCTATATTGAAATAGCATTCTATCTTTTGACTGAGTCCTTGAGCAACAGTTATATATAAGCCAATCGATCCAGACACTAACTAGGGAGATAAAGGAAATCAGAATGAAGATACCGAGAAGGTTCTCAAGATCTGTGTAACTCTAGGAAGGCCGCTTGTGATTAAAGCTGGTCAGTATATTCAGTTATGGATGCCCTTATTGAACTTTAGCTCCTGGATGCAATCCCATCCTTTTGTGGTTACTTCTTGGTTATCCAAGAAATAGAATATATTGGAGCTGTTTGTTCAAGTTCACTGAGGCTTTACCTTAAAATTACATAAACATGCATCTATCAGTGGATCCACGTCCTTCCCTATCTTTGTGACAGGGCCCTTTGGCATTAACTCAGGAAATACGTTACCAGCAAATATAGCCTTCAATAGAAAGCTTTTCTCATCTACTAAAAATATCTTTGAAGGAGCAGATTCCGAGATAGCTAATATTTAGATGTCTTAAATAGCTGAGGTCTGATCATCCTCTATATAGCTATTTATGGAATGGAACACGCCATAAGCACCGGGTTCACGAGTTAGTAATACAAAAATGGTGGAGGTTCCGAGGTGAGCGTGTCTGGATCATCGCCATTGTCACTGTCGCCTTCTCCAGGACACATATTGAACCATGTCGTTGCCGTATTTGTCAGGAGTCAACAAAAGTCATATCTGCCCGACCATCTCCGTTGAGATCTGGGAAATGCATACAACTTCCTGATTTGTACCTTCGTAGAGAGGGCCTTGGTAACTCCATGTATAGGCACTACCACTGGCCGGGATAGGTCCCTCGTTATACCACACGGTAGCGTCGCCATTAAATTTGTCAACCCAGAGTAGATCATCGCGGCCATCTCCGTTAACATCGACCCATCTGAGGTTTGCCCTGTCTTTGTCTTCCGACTTCTTGAACTGGGAAATATATGTCAGGCCTCCATCGTCGTTATTAAGAAAACCCCAGGTACGTCCGTCTTTCTCTATACATAAATAATCGGCTCTACCATCGCCATTAATATCAGCAAAACGTACAGCAAGGTCATATATTCCAACACCTCGTTTCTCTGGGCACGGTGTTAATGTGTCTCTAGGACCCGCATCTGTCATATGAGTCCATTTAGTGATATTGCCCCATTCTTGTACTGATTCAACCAGACATCCATCTCGCCATTGTCGGGATTAACATATATGATGTCACATAGTCCGTCACCGTCCCAGTCTGCAAGGTGTAGATCTCGCCTATCGATTTCAGAGCCATAAGAGTCAATAGCTGCCCAGATCTGGTAGTGAGGGCCCCAGTATGGTGGTTCGGAAGGGAACGCTCCACCAAAACTCTCATATAGAATCATGTAACCGGTGGAATGGACCCATACATAGTCCATGGCGCCATTGGCATGTCCGAGCATGTTGCAATAGCGATCACCATCCGCTACAATCTCAGAGAGTAATGTTAGTAACACAACAAGCACTTAACAATATGTCACTGACCTTTCAACTTTGTTGCTCCGCTTCCAAGATTTTCCCAGACATTGAAGTGATACTGCCAAAATGCAGGACCAGCTCTAGTTTGAGTGTAGGAGGTATCAATCCATACGTAATCAGCACGCCCACCAGAGAGAATGCTTCTCGCACTCCGCAGACTTTGGCAAAATATATGGCATCTCTTCCAACATACTGGCCCATTCCAGCGTGTGTATAATTACCTCCATCGGCATTGGACCCAGAACGCCAAAGTGGCTCGAGAGTATCCGTCTTACACCCACGATTATTGGTATATGTCCACGTTTTACCAGTATCATCCACCCACAGCCAATCGTCTCGACCCTAGAATTGAAATCAGTCGTCCGAGTAGCTAAAGCATAAAACGAGAACAAGAGGGAAAAGAGAGAAAAGAACTAGGAGCATATATAAATGCAAGAGAAGCCAGAGGGTCGTTACTGACATCGCCATTCAGATCAAAGAAGCGGACCCCATTCACATCGCCAAATCCTTTCCCAGTGAATATGATGCCCAACTCTTGCCAGTATTCTGGGAGGTCCCCTAATGATTGATCAGCTGCCTCTATCACACAGCACGCTCATGGAGGATGTAGAGGTCAAAACGTACCCTGACCACCATTCCGCCAACAGCTAATGTCTCCGTTATCTGCAATGGTGCAGTAGTCTGCCCGGCCATCGCCGTCAATATCTGCTAGACGAACACGATCCTGGGGCGATCCTTCATTTGGCTTCCATAGGCCGCCATCTATGAAACCCAATTTTCCAGCGTTGATATGTACGTAAGTATCACCATTGAGTGCGATGCATACCATGTCGTCTAACCCATCGGCTGCAAGAAATCATCCTTGTTAAATGTTTTCCAATCCTCGGAAGAAGAGTCTTTCTATTGGTGCACTTACCATTGACATCAACAAAACGCACACCTCGAGCAATACATGTATCCCCAATATAGAATTCGTTAGCGTCGTTGCTGAATTGACAGCCCGTGTTGTAATAGACTTCGTAGCGTCGCTGGTTATCCGATACATCGAGAATATGGACCAAATCATGGTATCCAAATGGCTCCTGTAACCGCGCAAAAGTGTAATTCTCATGTTCATATGAACTATAGGAACTGTCAAATACTACTCCCAAAGCCTTGCTGTCATGAACGTAGGCGCCGTCGTCGAGTCCGCTGCCTTCTTGGGTATTTACTGGCCCATGACTTGCTCCAGAACCATATGTCTTATCGCAGGTAGTATCACCACCACTTCCAGAGTCATCACCTGACCAGTAATCGCAGGCGGAGATATAAACTCCGCGTCGTTGGCATCTTCAAAGGCTTCCAGGTATATGGACGCTAACCGCTCATGACCCTCGTCAGTGGGATGAATACCATCAGATATGAGATATTCTGTAGTAAAAATCCAGTCGGGAAGTCAACATCTGCCAAAACAATCTTTTGTCCATTGTTTTGCCGATCATTTACTAAAGCTTTGATCTGTCCGTTGACTGCTTCGCGATTTTGGGGATGCCGTTCGCAGTGCCCGGAATGACGGTAGAGCAGATAATAGTGACGTTCGGAATTGCACTGTACAGGAATCTAGCAGAGAGTTGTAGCGATTTGTAAAGTTGGGAATATCGTAGCTCTGGAGACAATCATTGGTACCACCATTAATGAGGACAACGTTAGGTTGGTACTGAGTGGACAGCTTTGATGCCTCTTGGATTTGGTCTATACGATCGCCGGAGTGTGCCTCGACGTTCTGAACTTCAGATTCAGCTAGTTGCCCGGCAATATGGGGGTGGATACATAATCTCACATTGTCTATAAAGTCACCATTATTCTTTGAGCCCACCATGTTAACCATCCACCCTGCTTGTCTGAGAGCGTCTCTGAGCGGCTTGCGGAAGCTATACAGAAGTTAGAAGGGCATTCCAGGTTTGCTTGCAAGGTGAACATACCCATTCCCAGTGCTGGAACCGACTCCCCAGACGATAGACGCCCTAGTGGTAATATCCTCGCATAGAAGGAGGGCGTGGGACTGGCTTCTAGATCATTGACGCTTACAGTCCAGGGTATGGTTGCGGTTGTGGTTACTTGAATTGGAGTGCTGGTGGCGCTACAACTAGCAGTGGGCGTGACACATGTTGTCCTGCACTCTGCAATACCGCCAATTAATGTGCAACCAGCGTTGCAATACTGTGTCGGACACGGAGCGTCTGTTGTAGTCGTCTCTTCCAGGGAATCCGCTGGAATCACGTTAATGGTAGATAATCCGTTGCCATTTATGAATATTTCCCAGGCGATTGCAAACGCTGCTACGCCGACCGCCGCAGCCTGGTCGCTAGTGAGCCTTAGGTCCGGAGCTTGGGTTCGAGCAAACGCAATAACCACATTCATAGCACGCACAGCGTCTGCTGCCGTCCATGGAAAGGCTGTGGCTGGAGGACGAGGAGCTCAGGGAACAGCCCTCCAGGTGCAGCATTCAGCACCAGTCTTTCAGAGGCACAAATTACGGAACCATAGTCGTCCAGACGCTTTCGAAGCGTCTGAGTTGCGAATCTATCGCCCTCGGGACAACTGTTGCTTACCATCGCTATGAGGTCTTCCATACGACTAGCAAGGGAGATCTGGTAATGATATAATCACATCGCCATCCTGGTATCCGTTATCTGCGCTTGTAACAGTGCTTATTGAAGGTGCATCGGATCTATGTCACCGCAGTCAGACAATGGCCAGCAGCAACGCGTTTAACCTCCTTTATATATGGTAACCTTTACTCACCCAGTCACAGCTGGAGGTTCTGGGCTTGGTGTGATAGTAATCGGAGCTCCAGATTCTGGGATAAGGATAACTGCAGATGCTGTTGCCAATGCAGAAGCAGCACTGACGTGACTTGGATCCAGCTGTATCGGTACCGGAATCGGCTCCTTGTCCTGGTAATAGAAAGGAAAGAGAAGAGAGGCAAAGCCAACAACTAAAGCACCAACGGTTAAGGTAGCAGGGTCCTGTCTGAGTATAGCTCAGTGTCATTGTTCATGACACTATCCCGCATGCTCTGAAAGCATTGGTCATTTAGCTCCCCGCAGTTCGAGTCAAGGGCAGCGTTGATATTGTTTTGAAGGTCAGTAGACAGGAATATATCAAGTCCATTATCCGCCTGTGCGTCTCCATCAAATTCAATCATACTGCCGCTCAATGTCGGAGTGCTTGCCTATTTTGTTAATCAGTATCTTTCAACAAGACGAAAATAACAGGATTGCCTATTAAAAGCCATACCGCAGAGCCAACATATTGTCCAATATCGCCTATTGAAAATGTGACTATGTCTGCCATGCAGACAGCGAGCCAACACAGAAACAGACAAAACAGCAGTTTCTATACATGATTGGTGGTGTAGACACAAGATTAACAATTGAACTTGCCAGAATGTCTATTGTGGACAAACAACGAGCGTTTGTTGGCTATATATATACTTTATCTATACATGTTTCGTCCTCCAAACAGTGTTTCGTGCACTCAGTCCTATAGCGCCCGCGTCAATTCCTTGATTATGGAATATTTTCTTTTGTTCCAAGGTAACATGAGTACTTCCGTTCTGTCCTAGAAACAACTATTTTTAAGCGATCAATCTTGGCAGTCGACATGGGTATGATCGATTTGAGCCTACACAGCTGACCGCCGAAAACTGACGATGCTCATGATCCTTGCACCTCGAGTGTGTAATGTCAATGACTCGCCGCATCTCCGCGAGCCATATCTTGATAATGCCTTTGATGCCCAGGAAGTCCCCAACAAATGACATTTTACCGCTAGCTCGTGACTACTGTGCCACATTACATTACCGGGTTGCTATTATTGACTGTTGGCTAGAGACTGAATCTTGGCCACTGTACGAGCAAATCAAATACATACCGAGATCTAGTTGACTGGGCTGGTACTCTACAACATGAGCCATATGACGAGAGTAGACTAAGAACCAATATCGTCATATTTCTCAGAAATCAGCAAATGAAATTAGACTGACAATGGCATGACTCGTAGCCCCTCTTTTAATGGTTTGTTTCGTTGAGCCAAGTATGTGGCCATACTTTCAAGGTCCAGAGCACTGCCTCATTGAACTCTTGGATTGATATTACACAGACAGACCCTGTCGATTTCTTTCTTAGAGCTATAGTCATCTATACTAAAGCGTGCACTGTTTTCAGACCTGGGCCTAGCCTACGTTAGAACTACGTTTACATTCATTTACAAATGTTCTAATCATTTTGGCTCTATGAATCATTCTATGTGAGACATAACAGAATCTATAACTATATATTTGGTCATGGGACTGATACCTAGAAACAATATTAAAAGACTAGCACGGTGAATTAGCGCATGAAACTTGCAATACTTAGCAAAGTATACACCTTAGAATCGGTATTCACACAGCCAATGCATCCCAAATCACAAGGAAACTTGAAAGATAGTACTATTCTAAAAGTATCTCATAAACCTTCATAGCATCTTCCGACATAGTCATTCTGGATTTTGCCATCTCAACTGGTGTTCGACCAGCGGCACTTTTCATTGACCGGTCTGCCCCGTTATCCAACAAGAGACGAGTTTGCTCTGGGCCTGCATTATAAACAGCATAGTGGAGAGCGGAGCCGTGGCCGCACAGGTGCGTTGATATCTATACCATGATCAATCAAGCATCGCATGACTGGGACTCCACCTCTGCCACGACGGCTGATGGCACTCAATAAAGCCTCTGGAACGAGTTTTGCGCCATAAGAGATAAGAAGCTCTATAGTAGTGATTGAGGGGTAAAGTGCCGCAGAACCAAGCGGCGTCAACCCTTGATCGCTCTGTTGGTTTGGATCAGCACCGTGCTCCAAGAACCAACGCACACAGGCCTCGTCCTGCACTACAAGCCTATAAAAGTGGACACGAGTCAGTCAGCAGCCAAAAACAGGGACAGTATGGCGAGAGAGAGCCTCATGCCTTAGCGCTGGTCCTCCAAACTCGGTTGAGTTAATTTCCCAGCCGTGATTGAGAAATTCTTGAAAGATAGCGAGATCCTTGTTCCGAGAAGCGGCGAGAAAAGTAATTTTGGTAATGCGAGCCCCATTTGAGAGAAGTAACGCTGCGATTGTAGCATGACCTTTCAAGGTAGCCTTATAGAGTGCGTCGTTGAGTTCGGCTTGCGATGGCTCCCAATAAGAACTGAGTAATTCCTGTACTTTATGCACATCGCCATTAGAGCAAGCGATATTTAGTAGTTCGGCCATCATGGTCGCTAGTTTTGCATGTGAAAAGCAGTAGTCGAAATTTTCAGTGTGGTGAGGTGAGGTGAGGCAATTTTTTGTATAGTGAACTGACGCATATACGCCGCATGGGCACGGACTACAGATACCACGGCCTTGGCATGGTATGCGGCGCAGCGGTCTTTATGAAAAAGCTTCCCGTCCTCGCTGAATGGAATGCGGCACAGTCATTCTATTTTAGGATACAGTCCTCTGATTTGATGCATGTATGTTGACTCTGAATCATAGACATATTCCTTGGTTTTAGTCATTTGACTCACTCACCCTTCTCCTTTCCATTTTTAACTACCCTGTAAGTGCAGCGTGGTCCAGCATGCTTTCCTGCGTGCCAAGAGTAGAGACTCCTTCCATGTTTGCCGAGAAACACTCTTCCAGGTTATTGGTGACTGGAGAGATACTGCGGTTGGGGCGCCTGTTCCAACTTCTATCATGGTAATAATGGCAATAGGAAGAGCAAGATGGTATTTAGTCCTCCAATACATAAATACTAGCGAATTACCTAGGTACAAGCGGATATTCTTTTCCTACCCTGCTTGCTCTCCAAAAGACATATAATATAGCCTGGAAATTTTACTAAAATGAGGTTTTTCTGGTTTCTACCAGCCCTTGTGGCCGTCAGAGCTTTTGCTCGGATCTCTAGTTGTAAGTGCATAGCTATCGACCCAGGGTTTTTCAGTTGATTGATAAAAGACGATTAGCGCCCCTTGGAGCTGGTTTATCTTCTGTTGCTCTTGAACAAAACGGTCTGAACAATCCAGACATTAACTCAACTCTACACCTGCCGATTCTCCAGCATGGAAAGCGAGACACACGGCCCAAATGTAGCCTTAGGGTTAGGGGTTAGGGTTAGGGTTAGGGTTAGGGTTAGGGTTAGG